>CM020016.1:17477891-20221658 GCA_009771035.1 Lupinus albus
CTTTTTTTCTTGTTTTGTCTTTGGAGGATAAGGATATTAAAATTAAACTCACATCCTCATGGAAGTCGGTGTGAGATAGATGCGACTCAATGGTTTCCTCATGAACTAAAAATATCGGCAGACTCATCTCCAATACTGGATCTCCAATATTAGGATGTGAGATGAGTTAAAAAATTATAAATTTTTAATTTATTTAGTTCAGAAATATAAAAAAAAATCTATACCCTTAAAGTTTCGTGTGTATCATGTGTCAAAATGTAAGTCAAATACTAGTAGGATCCATGCCTAAAATATCGTTATACAAAGATGTGCACGTGATAGAAAAAATATCACTCTCCCAAGTTGCAATCATAATACATAATTAAACACTTCATTATTACATAATAAAGGATCAACGGTTCTAACTGTATCAAAGTTGTTGATAATATATTAATAAATTAGAGAAGCTTGAAGACCCATTTTGAAATAGCATTTGAATATTTTAAATCTCCCACCGCTTTTGGATCTCCACGGAAAAAAGTTAAGATCACCTATCCCAAACTATGTTCCAAACTAACATTTTAGCAAATAAGATAAATATATTATTTTTTATTTTCTTTTTATTTATGTTCTAATTGGTTGTAACAGACTTAGACTTTGGGACAATATATCATCATTCGGTTATCTTTTGCATTATGAACCTAATCATATATATTCCATCATTTCACATAAAATGCTCTCATTTTTTCTAACAGTAATCATGTATTTTTCTATGTGACACATAATTTCTAAATCAATCATTAATAAATAAAGTATCATATTGTGTCATATATTACTTTTTTGTGTAAGAGTATTAATAGAATGATTTAATAAGACAATACATCATTTTTCAATTAGATTATTTTATGTCATTTAAAAATTGTATGTCATTACAAACTCTTAATAATGAATTTTTTAGCTGACATTGCATAATCTAATTGGCTAAACACTATTTTGGAAACACCATCTCTATTCTAATCTTTTACATCATTTTTCTCTCACAATTACTATATATTATAGTATAGCATATTAGTATATATTATACATATAAATAATTGTCTCTTGTTCGTGTCACAAGCTCCATTATTTATAATTATTTGTATCTTCCTCTCTCCTTCTCTCAAGCTTCCAATGGTTGTTAGCAATATAATACAAATATAGGGAGCTATATTTTGCAATATTATAATACAGTGCAGCATGAAAAACATCTTGATGTTGAAGACATACAATGCAAAAAAATAATTGCTATTTTATGGGAGTTATGATTATCTCCATTAATGAAGAGACAAATACTTCAAAAATCAAAAGGAAATGCAACTTTCAATGAAATATATATCATTTTGATTATAATGAAATTATACTTTTTGTCATTAAAAATAAAAAGAAAACACATATTTATCTCTGTACTAATGGAGATGATCCTAACTCATTTTATTTGAGAAAACTAATGGGTATGACTTAGTTGCCTGCAAATTTTGTGGAGATCTATATCATACTTTATTTTATATATATATATATAATTAGAGGCCACGTGTTGTTTATAAACTTCCTTCATCAGATTATTGAAATTTTAGCTACTTTATGTAAACATCAACATATGAACCAAGTTGACCCTATATAGATCTAGCGTGGCATTGAGTTAAAATTGGTTTATTCGACTATGATAAGTTTTTATCGGTGGCCAATAGTGAGGGTCCCCTTATCACTTCATTCTCTTTAATTTCTCTTTTAATGAACAATATTTTCTTGTGTGCTAGTGTCACTGCGATCTTAATAAATTAACCTTTCCTTTAATGTGGAAAATGTTATAATGCACCTCAAAAATAAAAATACAACCATCACAAAAGGCTAAAAGCTATAAAAAAAATTTGTATAATAAGTTTCCTAAGGGTTTTGCTAATATATGTAAATGAGATTTTAGTTGGAGGTACTTATGCACGAAAGTTTTGGACAAAGTTAATTGTGATAAATTTAGTAGTTGAAGTAGTTTTTAAATTTTCATTATCCCTCATTCCTAACATTTCCCCCTTCTTTATTAACATATTTATCCCAAAACACCAAAAAATTTATCCACCACCAAAACCACAGCATACCAACTACCACCACCGCCCTACCCTTAGGTTGTTTTTTAAGGAACCATTTATGTTCGTTTGGTTCATGGTTTTAGAAATTTAGGAATCGCTGGAATCAAACCACATATTAAAGAAATAGACACTATGGAAGAATGTTGTATTGTTGTTTGAATTTTTCAACCAAATTTGTAACTTAAATTATCAATTTTGTGTGAATTACAGTGTTATGCATGTTACTAAATTGTTATTACGTTAGTGTTATATATGTTTCTACTTATTAAATTGTTATATATGTGTGATACTTTCTCATTATGAGGATGATTTATAACATATCTTCTAACTTTCATGGTACTAGATTTGAAACTAACATATACTATAAATTGTTATGCATGTTTTGTTATATATGTTACTAATTGTAAATTATATTATGATATATGTTACTAATTGATATATATATATTACTAAAATTAAATTTTAATGTTATGTATGTTATTAATTGTGAATTGTATTCTTACATATGTTACTAATTGTAAAATGTATTATTATATATATCGTCATTCATTTTGTTCTTCTTAAATTACTTTATATATATGTTGCTAACAAACGGGTTTAAATTTGTTAATAATAATAGTAGTAATTTTCCTTGTATGGACAAACAATGTCTTTTGTAATATATTTTGAACTTTCAAACTATACAAAAAGTTTTACAAAAAAAAAAACATAAAATAGACCCAAAGAGCTCAAAAAAGCCCCAAACAAACCCAAATTTAGTTTCTTATAATACCACGGTATAATGTTTTACCTTGATCCAGATTAGGAAGTGGGGTGGAAAGTATAAAGTGTCCGGGAGAAAATGCAATATATTCTAAATAATGAAATTGCAATTTAGAAGGTAAGGATTAAGAATTAGGCTTCAGTAGTTTTAGTTATAATACAATTTCATGGGATTAGTCTTGGAATTTTAATTCCAAATCCATATACACATCCAATTAGGTGAGCCTAAAAGACACGAAGGATTTCACTGGTGTACAATTTCATGTTACACTCACTATTCAGCTTTTAATAACTTTAGATTACATGTCTCCTCTATAACCACAATTGTTTTTCATATTAAAAGACTTGGTTTTTATTAAACCATGATTTTCAACTATCCAAGTTTAACTTTATATGTATATGTGAGTATGTGACTAATTTGGTTTGTTGTTCTTTTTCTTACTAAACAAACTAAATAACAAAAATGCTAACATGGTCATCTAATAAGCCTACACCATAAAGAACAGCATCATTTCAGTAAGCATATCCTAGTGATTAGAACCGAAACTGTTTGTGGGCACATTGTGTGATTGTAATAAAATCATGAATTGTGAAGTATAGGGTATAGTATGGAACAAGTATCATCAGCAAATTATTATGCTCTCAAATTATTAGCCCTTAATTAGATTCTACTCCTCTTTTATTTCCTTATATGTATGATTCCACCCTTTGAATCTCTACCTTGCAAACTCTCAAATCAATGCTTCAGTGATCCAAAATTGAAATGCTTAAAGAATATATCGTTTCCTATGTCAAACTGTTATCTCTTAGCTAGTACATATAAATTGTTTTAGTGGAAGAGAATAGAAGCCAATATATATATGCTTAACATGTATACTCTATCAAATAAGGTACCATCTTCATTTACCGATTTTAAATACAACCCTAATTGAGACCAAAACTTGAGAAAAGTGTCAAAACTATAATATTGCTACATCAAAGATGTTATTTTTTTACACTAAAACAACAACTCACAGGAATCACTTATTTATGATCACACGGTCATTGACTTGGCACTGCTCTAGTCTATTTTTCTTTTCTTTTTATGATGTTATTATACGTGCCACTTGTATTATAGGACACTTTTGGGTCCAAGTATGAAGTATATCCCTAAGTATGAGAAGATTGAAAAAAGTATTCAGTTTGTTGGATGAGCTCAAAACATCAATGAAAGGGACCAGTTAACAGCATCGATGATAATGCAGGAGAAAAGAAGAAACCCAATACAAAAGCAACCAAGGAAGGTGAATTAAATGGACCCAAAAAGGTTCACTTTTGAACCAAGCAATCACGAGACACCTCTGAAAGCTTTGAATTCATCATCTTTATACTGCTAATCGACCTAACCTTATAAGGGAAAACCGTGAAAAACTGCTTCCTCTTCTCTCTATTGTCTATCACAACTTCATTTCCATGATATCTCCTTGTATTTTCCTTCACCAATGAAATCTCAGCATTCATGTTTTTTATCTGCTTGTGTCCCTTAGTTCTTGCATGTTGTATTTGTAAGATTTTTTAACCTTCACAACTTAGATATATATACTAAGTAATCTGGTTCCATAAAATAAAAGGGTCTAGTCTTTGGATTTGTAAACTCATCAAATTTATGGGTTGATGAATAGCCAGATATATCTTTCATTCTTTGTTTGAGCTCATGTTTCGAAATCAGTTTATGCACTTTCTGAAATCCATTCACACATTTAGAAGGAAATTCCCTTCTGACTGTTTGTTTTGATAACAAGCATTCACTTCACTGCAAAGGTTTCACAGAAATAAACATAATAAAAGAAAGTGTTGCTCACACCTCAAAGGCACTACTAAAATATTGTTCTTATAGCTTCCTTTTCTTCTTCTACCCTTCAAAAAACCACTCCTACTAATACAAAAAACTGTAAGGATATATATATATATAGCTTCAATGGCAGGCTCATGTTTCCACGGGCTTCGTCTGAGGAAGTCAAAGAGTAATAAACCTTCACAAGCACCTTCTTCTTCTTCTTCCTACAAAGACAAGTTGAAATGTGAAATGGAGAACAATAACATGGAAAGGAAGAGGTTTGATAGCATGGAATCATGGTCCATGATATTAGAGTCTGAGAATGTGGAGACATGGGAGATTCCAAAGGAGGACCAAGAGGAATGGACTGCAGACCTTTCACAACTTTTCATAGGTAAGCAAAATATTCCATGCAAATCAATGGAGGGACAACATGTGGTTTCCTTTTGTGGTTTTTAATGTATAAATATGTGTATATATAGAAGATAAAAAGTAACTGAGAAATAAAGATAGATATATATTATGTCACATACAATGTTCAACTTTTTTTGATAGGTACAGTGTTCAAAATTTGATGTTCAAATAGCATGGTTATATAGGTAACAAGTTTGCTTCTGGAGCTCACAGTAGGATATACCGTGGAATCTACAAGCAAAGAGCAGTGGCTGTGAAAATGGTGAGGATTCCAACACAGGATGAAGACAGAAGAGTCCTATTAGAACAGCAATTTAAGTCTGAAGTGTCTTTGCTGTCATGTCTCTTTCATCATAACATAGTGCAGGTAATTGTTATATGCCTTATCAACAAATCTTCTCTATAGGCTTTTCTGCCATTTAATGTTCTTGTCTGATATATGAAGTGACTCTTAATTTTCAGTTTATTGCAGCATGTAAAAAACCACCAGTGTATTGTATCATAACAGAGTACATGTCACAAGGAACACTGAGGATGTATCTGAATAAGAAAGAGCCATATTCTCTTGCAATAGACACAATACTAAGGTTAGCTCTTGACATATCTAGGGGTATGGAGTACCTTCATTCGCGAGGTGTGATTCACAGAGACCTCAAGTCTAATAACTTGCTTCTCAATGATGAGATGAGAGTTAAGGTTGCAGATTTTGGTACATCATGTCTTGAAACTCGATGCCGTGAGACGAAAGGAAACATGGGAACATATCGTTGGATGGCGCCGGAGATGATCAAGGAAAAGCCTTATTCGAGGAAGGTTGATGTCTATAGTTTTGGTATTGTTCTTTGGGAGCTCACGACATGTTTACTTCCATTCCAAGGAATGACTCCAGTGCAAGCTGCTTTTGCTGTTGCTGAGAAGGTTAGAAATAACTATGTCTAAACTCTTAATTATGTTAAGGACTAAACTTTTATGCTGTTTTTTAGGTCTTTGTGGTGTTGTTTTTCAATAAAAGTATAATGTATTGTGTATAATTCATTATACATATAACTTTTATTGATGAATTGATACAGATGTTAGACTCTTTTTTTGGAAAATAGCACCACAAATATGGAGAAAACAGTACTAAGTTTTGTTCATATGTTAAATGCTTTTTAGATAGACCACTACATCACTTCTATGCTTGGTAATTTTAATTTTAATTTTATTATTGCATACTTTTATCTATATCAAAACAGACTCTCTGCTTGTAGAGATAATATTGCGTACATTAAGTGGGAGGCCTCATGCATTGAGCCGCCATTTTTTTCAATCCTTTTATCTATACCCCTTCATAATATCTTCTAGTCTGCTTTAGAAAATCCCTTTAGGGTATACTAACATACACCTTTATCAATCATCACACCTGATGGTAGTTTGGTACAAGAATTATTCTTTTGTATAATTTAGCACATGCCATAAATTTGGTCAAGTTGACATTGGAATCAGCATTTAGTTGTGGCATTGTCAAAATGATTGGTTGGAGCAGTGCTATATTTCTGCCTAAAGTAGTTTCACTGCTAAATAAGGATGAAGAAAATTGTCCTTTGTGCTTTATTTGTTTACTCCAATTGGATTAGCAGAAAATGTGATGACTACAAGATTTAATTTTTATAAGGTTCAAAGCATATAGGCTATAGCTATTGTCATAATAGTAACTGAAATATCTTGCATATAATAATGCTGGAATAATTATGCATAGAAGGGAAGTTTAGTCTTGATATTTGCCAATCTTTTAAAACCCTATAGTACAGGAAAATTGAAATTTTGAAAGTCTATAATCACTCTTCTAACTGTATCTCCAAAGAGAATAGTTTCTAAGGCAAAGTTCCTTGGAGATTCTTACCATTTACCATGTGAACCTTTAGTTCATGGATATCATAGTTTGTGATAAGCAATGGGAATGTTAATGCTACTTTGATGAGTGCATTCAGTATTGTTATCAGTATAATTTTGTACCAGTATTTTAATTGGTTTCACTTTAATAGCATGTGTGTTCGCCATATCATAACTTACTGACTCATGCCTTGGTGTATTCGCCATGTTGTGTGTTTGCCTATGTGAGTTTGATGTAATGATAAGGTAGTTGTTTAGTGGTCATAATATCAAATTCTGTAACTTTTTTATACTACTAGTATATCATCTATTATTTATATGTCTTTAAGAGTGAATAATAATTAAATGAAGAATAATATTGAATAACTAACTCTTACATTACATTATAATGGTTTAAGTTTTTAACAATGGGAAATCTTTGTTGAAAAGTGTAGTAGTAGCATGTGTCTTAGAGTCCCAAAAATGGGAAGCACAGGCACATGGGCCTTGCGATGTTCCCTCCCTAGTTCCAACAACAACTAACTATTACAGCCCAACCTTGTTCAAAATATCTGAAACACTAACACTTATTGCATTACGGTGCATAAATCTCACAAAACTATTAAACTATTACTTCACCTTTTTATATCATATTTTAACTTTTTGATGATATTTCAGATCTTTTAATGATTTAAAAACATAATATACATTTCCATTTTATTTTCTAATCATACCTCTATATATCATTCATCTTTTTCACCATCTATATTTTTTTAATTCAGTTTTCAATATGGATTAAATAGTATTATTTAGTCAAAATACATCAATTTTTATATCATTTAATAATTGTTTAAATTATGTATGTAACATTAAACATAAAAGGATGAAGTACTTTAGTCTTCTTTTCCGTTTTTTTTTTGTTGAACGCCTTCCATCTTTATTGTTAATGCATGATTCATCAATCACTCACCAATATATATGCACCTACATAAACCTTACAAGTGCACATCAATGTTATATAAATATTAATTTAAGACTACAAAGTTTTTATTAAAAGTTTAATATCTGTAAATGATGAATGATGTATTGAAAATACAAAAACTCTTACACTATCATTTCATAGATATTAAACTCTATCATTATTATATCCATATCTCACTTTATAAGATTTTGACTTATACAAAGTGATTATTAATTAGTATTCCCCTTCTGTTTTGAGCAGAACGAAAGGCCTCCACTACCAGCTAGTTGTCAACCAGCACTTGCTCATTTGATAAAACGTTGTTGGTCAGAAAACCCTTCTAAGAGACCAGATTTCAGTGATATTGTGTCTACTCTTGAGAAGTACGATGAATGTGTCAAAGAGGGTTTACCTCTAACTCATCATTCAGGTTTAGTCAGTGGCAATGTCATTATTCAACACCTTAAAGGATGTGTCTCTATGACTTCTTCTATACCTGTACATGCCTAGTTAGCTAATAATCATTCCTCTATAAACTAAGTAAATACTTTCTCATTATTCATGCTCATAATACTTATTGTAGTCTATACAAACTTCATGTTTTTTCAATTGTATTATGTAAGTCTACTTTATACAAATTTCAAGTTTAGCTCTTTTAATACACTTTTATTAGTCGTCATGAGATTAGTTATCTATTATAATAATATAATATAAAAAACCAATATTAATATCACTAAATATGGGATGAGAATCATTTCATGTTGTCTATTCAAATATCTGATTAATAAATTGTACTTTTAGAATTTTATATTATAAAATTATAATTGATCGAGAAATTTCAATAAATATTTAGGCATGTTAATATTCAATCTCCTAAAACATTCTCACATTTTAATACGAGTGATGGATGATATGGGCATACATATTTTTCTATGAAGAACCACCTACTAAATTGTATATTATATTACATGGGTTTAAGATAAAAAGTTTAGGTGGAATTAAAAAGTATGGGTGAACATCTTCTGTCTCAAAAAATATATCAGTCTATGTGTTATGGCTTGTATCTAGTCAGAAAGATACTTAGTTATTAAATTTTTAACTTAAATACATTTTTTTTCAATTAATCACAAGCAGTGACACATATGAAATGACACACTTTTATATGACAGTAGATGTGCTCCCAAGAAGTAAGGTCGTAGTGAAGAGAGATCTGTTATCTCAAATATATCTCAAATCATGTCTCACACAAATAAAAACATGTCATATCAATTAAAAATTCTAATTAAACCTCCACTACTTTTTTATATTTTTGCTTGATTATCACTACTACATGACAATATCAACAAATATTTATTCTAGATATTGTTATGGCATGTTGTGGATTGTATAGTATTTCTCATTTGCTCTTGTATAACTAACAGCAAGCAATATAACTCGAAGCGCACCAACCTCCAAGGCTCCAACAACTAGAGGCTAAGCCAGCGAATTGAGAAACACATCCACCCACCAAACAACCTAAGGCAGAGTATAAGTGCATTAATATATCAGCAACTATTACATTCCACCTAACACATGTTACTTCATCTAAACACGGAAAAGTAATGTTTGCCATTTGGTCTTAGGCATAGGGTATGTCTAACACTTATTTGGTCGTGGAAATATTGTTTAGAATTTGTATGGGCTCATACATTTAATCATAGCTCACATTTTAAGACTAAATTAACAATCAAAATCCAACTCCAAGACCAAGACTTAGTGATTCATATTCTATGAAGAAAAATGCCAACCAGTATTCTAAAAGCATTTCTCAAGGGAAGCAAATATGAATAGTTGTCTTGGGGAAAAAGGTTGAGAAAAAGCAAATTTTGAATGCATTACTTATTTAAATCATATCTTAAAAGGCATTATTAACATATCATTATAAATTTTGTCACAAAACTTGTTTATGTGGCTGACCATTAATTAGTTGGGATGGTTTTTTATTCAATAAATTGTTTTCTTTCATGCCATGTGTAAAGGGTTAATATCTTTTGGGGTGTGTAATTACTTCTTTAAATGAATATAAACTTTTGATTTTTTTGTTCTATATTTTGATCACTAAACTAAAATCTTGTTGGTGACGATTTTTTATTATGCTAACACTAACCTATAAATGTTGATTATTAATTTGGATTATTTTGTTCATCATTCTTAAAATAGTAACCCATGATTATTTAATATTTAATAATGAGTTTCATCAGTAGTTGAATGTCATATTGCATACACTATCTACATCTTTGATTTACTTTTTATATTTTTTATATATATTTTTTTCATAAAATACAATAAAAACATAAACCCTAATTTTTTATATCGGGTATGATTTTCCTTTAATAGTTAACTAACACTCTTTGTTGGCATTTAGATATTGATTGGTTATCTGTAACTATAGAAGCGGGTCATACATTGGCTTAAATAGAAGCAGGTCATACACTCTTTGTTGGCATTTAACATATTGTAGCACTTATTTGATTCTTTAAGCTTTTTATAGGTCAAGACTTGACATGTTTAAAAATTTAGTGTGCCTAATTAGTCTATTAAAAGTTTGTTATATATCATATAATATATTTAAATAAATCATTTTGCCTTTAAATATACTAATAAGTGTTACTAAAATTTGACAAACTTAAAAGATCAATGTCAAATTATCTATAGGATTAACATATTTATTTACTTTATGCATATATTGTATAAATAAATTAGTACAAATATATAATAAAATTATATAGTCCAAACATGTTAAGTTTAATAGTTTTTCAAGAACCATCGGTTTATATTAAATAATTTTTTTTGATAAACATGAGAATAACCTATTTATTATAAATGTTTTATCTGATTTGGTTTGCTTATTAAAAAAATTTGGTCTAATCTAACTTGCTTATTAAAAGAGCTTGGTTTGATATAATATATTATAGTTCAAATATTATATATGTGATAAATAATCTAACTTGTTTCTATTTTAATTGTCCATTAGTTGGATATACATATTTCCGAATAAATTGATTCGAGACTAATGGTGCATAAGTTTAAAATTGGATGACTTAATATTATTAAAAAATAACAAAACCAAAATGAGAATAAACATAAAAATGGAAGATGCATTAAACAAAAAAAAGAAGATGCATTAAACAAAAAAATAGAACTAAGTCAAAGACGTCTTGTTTGGGTTAGGAAAAAGTTTATTTCAATGTCATTATCACAAGTATACCGTGAGAGCATACATATTAAATAAATGTTACTTTTTTTTATAGTAAAAAAAGGTGGGTGAGAGTGTGACAAACGGACAGCCCATGTAATCTACCATTAGGCAATGTGAGTTAAAATATCTACTCATTAGACTAAAGTATCACAAAAATTACTAATAAAAACACAAATTTAATTTCATTTAATAACAAATAATGCATTAGATTGTCCTACCAGCTTTCCATTTATTTTAAAACTTAAAAGTTTAAATATTTAATTACTTTTGAGCTATACTTATTAAAAGAGACAAATACACCGTAAATAGATATTAGAAGATGTCATTGATTACATCATAATATTTACATTGAAAGTATCTTTTTTTTGAGTAGGGATCCACTTACTCCACATCATGATCATTCATTCTTGGGAAATCCAATGGTTTGAATTGGTGAGTACATCTAAATCATTGGATTTTTTAAGATTAAATGACTAAGATGAAGAGTAAGTATTTTTTAGAGTAAGTAGATCCCTCCCCTCTTCTTTATTGGTTTTTCTATTTTTTCGGGAAAAAATTTGAATGACCGAGATGAAAGTTTCCTTCAAAAAAATCTTGAAGTCGTTTTAAACACTGCAAAATCTTGACTTCTGACTCATTCCTACCATAAATATGTTCTTCATTGGCTCTCACATATTTGAGGAAATGGCTGCAGTCAATTATATCTTGACTAAAAAGTAAGTATAATATTATTTAAACTCGCAGAATTTGTATACTGAGTAACATTTTTTCACTAAAATTTGTCTTGGATTTTTTTTTCTTCTAAACTCGCGGAATATTATTTAATATGCACATGTAACTATTTATAATATGGCTTCTTTTGTCAATAATTTAAGATTATTCTCTTTTAACATATAGATGTTATTAAGGTGGACCTTTGTCCTCATCAACAAAAGTTTTTTCCAAACATATATTAGAGATAAAGTCTTTCCTATCATACTTAAAAAGTTTGGTTATCTACTAATTTTATTCGACATTCTTATTTTTAATAGGTTAAGAATATTATTTTTCCTCTGAAATATTTAAACCTAAAATAAAAAGTACTGTAGTCCCTGCAAAGGAACAAAAATAATTGGGGATGACTAACATGCCTCAACACAAACGGTTACTAGATTGAAATGTTTGGTTATGTATTTGACTTCTATTTTGTGTATGAAAAAATTATCATGAAACACAAAATTCATTTTGATAATTAATCTTCAATATCTATGTCATGAATAGATATAGGAGATTAATTAATCATTTTCAACCCGCTATATGCATTTTTATTTTTTTCCTCTTCACTTACTGTTGCTTACATTCTGTTAGATGAAATGCGTATATGAATTATATTATCCTCTGCGTTCATGAATCATTTGAAAATGCATATAGAGATAATTTTTATTTGATTAATCATTTTCATTATGTTATCTAATAATTAATCATTTTCATTTTGTCACGATTGGATATATGTTAATAAGAGAATAAATTTATATGATTTAGTTACTAAAATTATGACATGTGTTTTATTTTTTTAGTTTTTATAAACAATTTGAGAAGAGATTCACTTACTCCGAGAGTAAGTTTTTTAAACTTACTTATTACACATTTTAGTCATTAATTCTACGAAATCTAATAGCTTAAATATATTCACTAATTAGAACTATTGAATTTCCCTAGAATTAGTGACTAAGATGCGGTATAAGTTTTTTAACTTATATAAAAAAATTAAATAGAACATATGACATGATTTTACTGCCTAAATAAAATAACAAACACGGATCACTCAGACAAGAATAATTTGTTATTAAGAGAAATAAAAATCATTAATAAGAAGAGAAAATATGTATTGTCACTATTCACTGTATCATTTACAATTTATATTTAATTATTATTGACTCTTCAAAAAATAATTCAAATAAATTATGGGTGATCTTATGATTGTATATAAATATTTTTACTAACAATACATAGATATTACACTATAATAAGAAAGAATGAATTTATTTTGATGGTTAAGATTAACATATAAATGCAAGTAATTTTTAAGTTTTCATGGACTATAATCTTAATCATATATAGTTGTATAACTTAAATTTATTATACTCTTAATTTTATATCTGAACTCTTGTTACATGGAAAACATAAAACTACTTTTGTTCACTAGTGGTATTTCGGGACAGCAATGGTATTTGTTGATACCCGAAATATGTCTACACTAACTTAAGTTGAAAATTATTTTTAATGGCCTATTATCTAACCTGCTTAATTAAACTGAAATACAAAAATACATGAGCACAAGATCAAATACATTTTGGCTGCTGAATCTATTCCAATGTCACTAGTAATATGTTCTTATAAAATCCTCAAATATTCAGCTCAGTTATTACTACGGTCTTTCCCAAAAATTCGGCTCTTTAACAAATTAAGTTTTATCGTTCTGTTACTTCTGTATGACCAACAAGTATAAAATCAATCTTTATATTATTATTTAGGCCGTGACTAACCTGCTACCTGCAGATTAGTTCGTTTCAAAACGAACTGAAATAATAGCGATACGATTTTTTTAATTCATTTGAGCCGTTGGATGTGTGACTGGGTACCGGGATTATTTTTGGCTGAAGTCGGTTTGGGCCTGGGTAACATATGTTGAGAAGTCGGTTTGGGCCAGTGTAACTTCTGTTGAGAAGTCGGTTTGGCCCAAACCGACTACTCAACGGGCCATTCCGTGTATTATCCCATATTTTTTTGCACAATTTAATTATAAAAAAAATAAAATATAAAAAATAAAATTAAGTAATTAAAAATAAATTAATATATTTCAACATAAATTCCAATTACAAAATCTTAAAAAATCTAATGATTTCCTAAATGACCTCCCGTTCCACACCTACGTGGTTGCCTATTACGTCTTGTCCTTCGAAGTTCAGCCGGTGTCAGGTCTGGAACTGTATCTGTCTGCCCCGTTGGAAAAATATTAGTGTCAACCATAAAAGAACTTGGACCAGCACCATCTTGGTTGAAGTTGTAGCCTATATCATTAAAAAGTTGATTCGCCGAGTCAGGTGTACCGAGTAAGTTATTCATAAAGTCATTATGATCGGTAGAAAATGAGTGGCGGCTAGGCATCATGTCGTCATTGCGATGGTGTTGTGACGGTTCGTGAAAAGACATTCTTCCTGGTTGAATGTTAAACGAGGCAGACATTGTTGGTTGATACAAAGGATTTTGTGACATAGTAGGCGGGTTCATAGTAGGTTAGAACATTGATGTTTGAGGTATAGGAGGTAGATTTGTATAGTATGGTTGTTGTTGATTTCTATTGTATATGGGTGGTTGATTTTGTTGGTATGTGGGTGGTTGGTATGTTGGTTGTTGGTATGTAGGTTGTTGGTATGTGGTTGGTTGATTTTGTTGATAATTTATTTGTCGGGGGTCTCTTAATTGTGGTTCTGAAAATAAGAATAATCTACTATTTCTTCTATACCACATTATATATTGTTGTGTGTGAATTGGATATTGGATTTGAGGACCTTGTTGGACTTGATCCCTCTGATGACTCCAATAGTCAATCCACTCTGCATGTCTGGTTGCCCAGTTTGTATCTAAATTACCCCGTTTGTCAACTCTGTGTAGGGCATCTAGATTTTGCGGTGGTTGTGGCAAATATTGCAATAATTTAAATTGTAGTCTTACTCGATCTGTCTGATGCCATTCGACAATGGAGAAACAGATCAATGTTGTGCAAGCACTCCAGATATTCTTATCTTCTAGACCTTCACGTGGTAGATTATCGATATAATTCTCATATGGAAGCCATTGAAACTAATAAGTGAAAAATAAATATTGTTAGGAAATTTACACGTTGTGTTAATTTAATTAAGCAAGATTTGAATAATAAAATTATTACATCGTTGACATCCATACGATCCAAGCGTGACCTATATGCAGTCAAGTCTCCACGTGGAATTCCTCAGTAGCTTAGATTTCTTTGACCCCACCTAAAAAATAATAATTAGTTTATTAATATTAGAAGTAAAAAATAGATCAATAATATGTAATGTATAGTAAATAATTTATATTACCTTGAAGCAAATGGATATGTGGGTAGACGATCAACTATCGGTGCCAAAAAGGGTAGGCGATACCATGCCCAGGACTGTAGAAGTGTCAAACACCCACCCATGGCTTTTGCATTAGGCCTTGTTGCCCGACACATTTCCCTATACAAGTTTGCTAAACAAGCCGAACCCCAACTATATCGGTGAACTCTTGTTAGATCTCTTAGTAAAGGTAAGTACATTAAATGTACCCTATTATTTGATTTGTCGGGTAACAACTCACCGCCTATTATGTATAAGATTTGTGCCCTACAAAATTGCTCTTTTTGCAACTGTGTAGGGCGAGGGGTAGTGTTTCAAAGTTATCAAACAACCAAGTTAGTTTTAACTCACATCCCCTCATGTCTTGTTCGTCTCCGGGAACTTTTCCCAATAGTTCTTCACATATTTCATTCCAATCAAAATATGTAGGCCCAACTATTGGTATGCCATTCACATTCACTTCTAATTGGAGTGACACATATTCTAATGTTATGGTGCATTCACCATGTGGTAGATGGAAAGTGTGTGTCTCTGGTCTCCATCTTTCAACAAGAGCAGTAATTAAACATGGGTCAATGTTGAATGATCGAAGACTAGATAATTTTGAAAAATCAATGAGTTGTAATATTTCATTTATTAATGGTTCCTCATCAAACATATTGACATGTCTCATTCGTATAACATCTTTAGATGGTTCATGTAGAAAAAAGTAAGTAATTAGTAGTAAATTAATAAATAGGAAAAGTATAAAATAAAATAATAAAACACATAATCATACTTAAAAAATAAAATACATAATCATACTTAAAAAAAACATGTTTTCTAATTATGAGTATACTTAAAACTGAAAAATAAAACACATAATCATACTTAAAAAATATAACACATAATCATACTTTTCTAATTATGAGTACACAATGACAAAATTCATGGATTTTATTTTAGACAATGATAGAATAACGAAATATTTAAATGTTAGATATAATGTAAATTAACAGTTGTAAAGATACTAAAATAACCAAAAATAATAACCAAATAATTGATGACAGATGATCTGTGTTGATTTTGTAGTCTTAGTAGTGATTCAGCCATTGTTGAAATGAAGAATTTGCTGGATAGAAAATTATAACAGATAAGTGAAAGTTGTATTGTAAGTGATTGTTTGTGTAAGTTTTGGTTTATGTAGTTAGTATAAATAGATAGTTTGAATTTTTAGGGATGAACTGCACACCTACAAGACATCCAATCAAAATTCATGCATTTGAACTCTGCTGCCAAGTGTCCTAAATTGCCTTACGTGTGTGCCATGTGTCTGAAAAGCTGGGCTGAAGTTGTGGTGGCCCAAACCGACTTCTCATTGGAAGTGTGGTTGGGCCAACCCGACTTCATACACGTGTCCTGCCTGCTCTGAAAATGTCTGGGCTGAAGTTGTGGTGGCCTAAACCGACTTCCCAATGGAAGTGTGGTTGGGCCAACCCGACTTCATACACGTGTCCTGCCTACTTTGCAAAGCTGGCTGCCTGCTTTGAAAATCTCTGGGCTGAAGTTGTGTTGGCCCAAACCGACTTCTCATTGGAAGTGTGGTTGGGCCAACCCGACTTCATACACGTGTCCTGAACTCTCTGCAAAGTTGTGGTGGCCCAAACCGACTTCTCAATGGAAGTGTGGTTGGGCCAACCCGACTTCATTGAAGAAATAGTTATCCCTCAAACCGACTTCCCTCTTCCATGATTTATTTTTCATGTTTAAACCGGTGCATTTATTACGGTTAATCATTTTTTTGGTTAATGCATTTATTGCTATGGGTAATAAAGTGTAGTAAAATTTGTATTTAATACACACATTAAATTTCATCACCTACTTTGAACCTTGCATTTGAAAATTTCTGAAGTGTTAGAATCCATGACTGGTGAAGATGATAATAGTAGTGTAAGTTTTTATTTTAAATGTTATTTAATAAATTTTTATGTAATATGTAACACCCCGAATTTTAGTCTTTAAAAATTAGAGTATCAGTCCTGGAAGCCTCGCTTGATCCAGAGATTCTCGCTTGAGCGAGAGAGGTGCATCTAGGAGGGTGAAATCTTGGGCTATACTGGAGGATTCTCGCCTGAGCAAGAGTTGTATCACCCGGGCGAGAAATGGCAATTTTGGGCAGTGTAATCGATTACACAGTCCATGTAATCGATTACATGCAGATAAAAGCATCAGATATGTGCATTTTACATGATGTAATCGATTACACAATACATGTAATCGATTACATGATGATAAAAGCATCAGATATGCATGATGTAATCGATTACACAATCCATGTAATCGATTACATGCAGATAAAAGCATCAGATATGCATGATGTAATCGATTACACAATCCATGTAATCGATTACATGCAGATAAAAGCATCAGATATGTGCATTTTACACTATGTAATCGATTACACAATCCATGTAATCGATTACATATATGCGTTAAGCGAAAATTGCTACTGTGAAATTCTCGCTTGAGCGAGAATGGGCTCGCTTGAGCGAGAACCCGACGACTGCTCTTTAAAAATAGAAACCCCAAACACATTTTAGGGTTAGAACTCGAAGAGAAGAGAGAGAAGGGAGTTTTTCAAGAGCAAGGAGCCTTAGGACTCATCTTAGAGCTTGCGAAGAGGTAAACCTCTCTTTTCTAACTCTTCTTCTTCCTCTCTAACTTGTTTTGGGTATGTTAGATCTATTTTCAAAATATGAGAAACCATGGAAACTCATCCGTTAGAGTTATGGTTCGTTTTATGTTGTTTTTATCTTGTAAACTCTTGGTTTAGAGATAGTATCTCAAGAATGGAAAAGGTTGTGGGTTGATTCATGAAAACCCCAAAAACCCTAAAAGTGAAAATGTGGTAAAAGGAGAGAATGAGTAAAATGTTAGAGGTAGAAGATGAGTTTACCCCAAATATTAAAATATGAGATTATGCATGTTTTAGATGGTTGAATATTGATGATGAATATTTTTTATGATTAAATGATGCAATATAAGTTGTTTATGTGATATTTGGAATAAATGACTAACATTGTGTGATGTGGTGGGATGAAGAGAGATCCTAAGGTTGGAGGCGGTGTCGGTGGAACTCGAGAAGTTGCCAAGAACCAAACCCAACACTCATCGAGGTAAGGATAAGTCTTTAATTGAGCATTTGGAATCGAAAATGTGAGTTTTCTGATTATGCAATGATTGATACGTAAAGTACGCATTTAATGTAAACATATATGGGTGTGTTTACATTAAAGTAGGCGTAGATTTACGGAAAGGAAAGTATGTGGTACTTTCCGGTCATGCGATGATTGAGTGTAAATCACGTATTTAGTATAAACATATATGGGTGTGTTTATACTAATGTGGGCGTGGATTTACCGAAAATGATTTATGGTGAAACAAATGAAAAAGAAGTACATTTTTAGCCGACCATGAATGGTTAGCGACTCTGGCTTGAGTATAGAAGCATACACTCTGGCTTGAGTATAGAAGCATACACTCTGGCTTGAGTATAGAAGCATACACTCTGGCTTGAGTATAGAAGCATACACTCTGGCTTGAGTATAGAAGCATACACTCTGGCTTGAGTATAGAAGCATGAAAATGATTTATGAGGAGATCGATGAAAGGAAAATATGTTTTAGCCGACCATGAATGGTTAGCGACTCTGGCTTGAGTATAGAAGCATACACTCTGGCTTGAGTATAGAAGCATACACTCTGGCTTGAGTATAGAAGCATGAAAATGATTTATAAGGAGATCGATGAAAGGAAAATATGTTTTAGCCGACCAGGAATGGTTAGCGACTCTGGCTTGAGTATAGAAGCGTAAACTCTGGCTTGAGTATATAAGCGTGATTTGTTTTAAGAGAAACGAGATTCTGCTTTTAGCTAACCCTGAGGGGTGTAGCGACTTTGGCTCAAGTTATGTAGCACGACAAAATGAATTTCGAAAATGGTTTACTAACCCTTTTTCTAATGTGGATTATCTTATAATGACGTTTGTTGAATTAACGACTTACTCCTTTGTGTGTTTTGTACTTTTGTCATTGATAATCCCATTGCAGGTAAATAGACGAATGGAGTATGCTAGTTCGGGAGCTTTAGGAGCTTTAGACGTTGGATTCATTATTTGCGTTTTTGTACTTTAAATGACTACTTGTGGATTTGAGTGATTGTAACCATGGCTGACATTTATTTGGGTATTCCTAACCATGAGTATTGTTATATTTGGAGTATTATAACTTTTGGGCTCTTAGTACCCAGTGGGAATAATAATGAATGAATTATGTTTTTCCGCAATTTAAATTATATGATAATATAATAGGTGTAAAGAGTATTTTTAAGGAATGATTCCTGAAGGTTTTAAGTAGGATGATGACTGTATGTAAGAGGGAATTAAAAAGAATGAAAAAAATTTCAAGGGTAGAAATCGGGTCGTTACATAATATACTAATTAAGTTGTTGAATTTTTCAGGAACATAACAAATTAACTAATGACTCATTCTTCTCCAACAATGTTATAGTCGAAAAAAATCAATCATCATTAATAGAGGTATTTATATGTTAATATTGTCATATTAATTTGTTTATTACATATAAACAAATTTAAAAAAATAATGAGTGGGATTCGAACCCAAACAAGTGTGTTTAGGGAGTGTTTAGTGTTACCAAGTGTGCTGAGGATTTTTGTTAATTTAATTGTTATTATTATCATATTCATTGTTTATGCCTTACGTGTGTGCCAATCTGAAAATCTGGGTTGTAGTTGTGGTGGCCCAAACCGACTTCTCATTGAAAGTGTGGTTGGGCCAACCCGACTTCATGACATGTACAATTCTGCAAAGCTGCCAGCCTGCCACAGGCTGAAGTTGTGGTGGCCCAAACCGACTTCTCATTGGAAGTGTGGTTGGGCCAACCCTGGGATTCGAACCCACTCCAGTATGATTAGGGAGTGTTTAGTGTTACCAAGTGTGCTGGACATTTTTGTTAATTTAATTGTTATTAGTTTAATATTAATTTTTTTATGTCACTCTGAAAATCTAGGCTGAAGATGTGGTGGCCCAAACCGACTTCTCATTGGAAGTGTGGTTGGGCCAACCCGACTTCATGTGAAAATCGTCTAAAAATGAAGGAGTGGGATTCGAACCCACTCCAATGAGTTTAGGGAGTGTTTAGTTTACCAAGTGTGCTGGACAATTTTGTTGATTTAATTATTATTAGTTTAATATTAATTTGCTTATTACAGCTGCTGATCGAACGTGTAGAAAGCTTAGAGGAAGATGTTGTAAAACTGAAGAAAGAAGTAAATGATCTTAAAACTGAAAAATTACATATGAAGAAATTGAATTTAACACCCGCAGATAAAATTGTCACTATATCTGATGATGATGATATGGGTAAAAGAATTACCACTTCATCAAGAAGTCCATATCAAAGGACTGACAAGGTAATATTTATTTACAAAAATTATAACAACTTACAAGTTCATAATTATATAATCATTAATTATTTATTCTTGTAGGGTAAATCTGTCATGAACGAGGGTAATGAATTACCGAAACTAGGCAAAAGATTATTTAGTACACCGCCGTCAGCCCAAAAACTAATTAAAAAGGGTAGGGGCTCAACTTCTATTTCCTCTACCGTGAAAAGATATTGTAAGAAAATTATGACCCAAATATCCAAACCCAAAGGTCATACTATCCCAAAGGTATTAATTGAATGTTTTTTAAAATTAATGAAAGTTTTTAAAAATTTATAATTTTATTACTTTTTGTGTAGGAGGTGAAATCATGTTTTAGACCTTCTCCTATTATGGATCTGACTTGAGAAGAATCTCGTATACCTGCCTATATTTTCAATGAACAACTTGACCTAAAGTAAGCAATTATATTTTTTTTAATTTTACGCTTATTTTTTATTAACTTATGTTTTATTTTATTTGAGTAGTGAGGATTTATTCATGATTGATGATGAAACTGGGTCTCGGCGTGAATTCCTTTCCCTTGCTACCGGGAGAGACATCAATGATAAAGTAAATTTCAAACCATTTAAAAATAACTTATGAACACATATACTTATAGACTTACAAAATTTATATTGTAATAGATTTTCATACTCCTAGCCAAATTACGAACACATATACAAAGACATGATGATTCTGCAATAACAACTTGGTACCTACCACCAACATTTTCGGTAAGTGATTTTGAACAAACAACATATTAATTAAATTAACTATATTGATTTAAATAATTATATTGATAAAAACATTTTTTTAGGTTGAAGTCCTTCTTGGAAAATGTGAAGAAGATATCATTACATCTTACAGTAATTTCTGGATGCCTCGCTCTCATGAGCTAAAATATGTAATAATTTTATATTCTCATTTCACTAAGTTAAATGTCATTTGTTAATTAATTTTTAATTTATTGTAAAAAATCTATAATGTTAACATTTTCTAATTTATGGTAAAAGATCTATGTGCTGATGGTTGAAGACAATGTACACTGGTATTTAATGGTAGTGGGCTTTGATGACTATACCATTTACAAACTCGACACATGAGATATGAAAACCTTCAGACAAAGACGTCATTCAGATATGCTAAAAATGGTTTACAATATTTTTATTTGTGTTGTCATTTAATTTGCATTTTTTTAGTTGTACATAATTATTTATTTAATATTTACCATTTTTTAGGCTAACATCTTCCATAGAGTTCTAAATCAACCACACTACGAGATGAAAATGAAATATTTCCCTAAGAATTTGTCTTCTTGGGAAATAAAAAATGGAGAAGGAATTCCTAACTTATGGAATAGGTAATGACTTTTACAATTGAATAATTTTTATCTATAATTGTATTACAGTATGACATTTTTTAATTTATTGTAGTCGGAATTCTGCCACATGGGTTATTCAATGGCTCGAGATGGAGGATTCGTTCATGTCCACGGTTATTGGGGAGGTATAAATAAATGAATAGTTATAATTTAATTGTATTAGTAACAACCTTAAACTAATGATTTATTTAATTGAAGTTACACGATGAAACGGTAAGGATGAAGACGACTATGAAATTGGTTATGCACGACATGAACAAGATGAAGAAAGAAGTAAAAACCCAATCTACGTTGATGTGGTCAAAACTACCCTTCATCTGAAGACGACTATCATCCATTATTTTTTGTTTTTTGGAAGGTCATGTTATCATCCATATTATGTTATCTTTTTTGAAAATCATGGTTTGTTTTGTAGGTTTGTTATTTTGGAAGTCATGTTATTATCCATGTTATATGATTTATAATGTTTATATGGTTTATTATATATAAAATATGTTTTGTTTATTATTCATCAAATGATTGTTACCTAAAATAGATAAATAATATTACATAAAATTACATAAATAGATAAATAATATTACATAAAATTATACGTTACAAAGTACTACAATCATTCTTCATTGAAATTATTATCAAAAGTACGACTACAACTACCAACAACATTTGGACAACTTGCCCTATTGTGCCCAATTTCTCGACATATACCACATTGATTACCTCGCTTGGGCCTTGAGGTAATCCCCGATACTCTCCCTTTAGCACGCACTCGAACTGGGTCTCTTACTTGATCTACAGTGGCATTGTCAACATTTTCCATCGAAGTAGAGTGTTGTTTTGATCGGAGTCTACCATATTCGTTATAAACTTTTTCCAGCATCTCTGAAAAGTCTTCATCCGTTTCGCAAGCAAGGTTACATAACACCCTACAAGCATCACTCTAAGCTCCATATCTACTGCTTTTAACTGATTCTCTACTTAACTCGCACTGTTGAAAATTAACACCTTCAATATTTTTTGCTTTCTTTGTCCACCTTTCAAGAACCAAACAGGATGGCAATTGTGATATGTCCAAAATTAGTAACACAAAAACACTATGACTGCGTGGCATCCCAAAAGATTACATTCGTCTACACGAGCATTTAATGTTCACATTACTACCATTATCATAATGTGATACATGCCATTTCTTGTTCGGAGTATAATGCTTCCCAATCTTGTATATGACATGACTTGATGTTTGTTGGGAAGAAATTATCCTTAATTTTGCAGCTTCCAATAAAATTTCACGAAATTCTTTGAAAACAACTCTAGTATATATCAAAGCAGCATGACCCTCTAAATTATGATAAGGAATTTGTAACAACTCATTACCATACGAAGATTTAAAATCTTCCACCACCTCATTGTTCCTCATGTAACTTACACATCGTTGAAAGTGATGTAAAATTTCAGTAACATTATACCCAGATTCTATATACCTCCCCATTTGTGAATGTAATCCCTCGCAACGTGATGTCGTATGCAAAGCAGCATAGAACTTTCCTCGAATATATGACCTAGCCCACATACTTTTGCAATCAAATATCTGAGATGCCCAAACATTATTATGAAGTCCATGTTTTGCAATAAGTTCCTCCCACATCATATTAAAATCATCAATCTCAACATCATCATACATTACTTTCTGGAAGTCCTTATGAAAGTTATTATTCTTTATATTTTTTCCAGCATTGTTACATATATGTCAAGCACATAGTCTATGATGAGCTGCAGGGAAAACTCTTTTGATTGCATTCTTCATCGCAAAGTCACCATCAGTGATAACACACTTTGGATGTTTCCCATTCATTGCCTCCAAGAAATTTCCTAGAAGCCAAACGTAAGTTTCCTCTGTCTCGTTAGACACAATCCCAGCAGCAAATACTGTTGTTTGCTTATGATGGTTCACACCAGAAAAAATGACCACTGGAAACTTGTATTTCTTTCGATCATAGGTTGTATCAAAAGCTAGAACATCTCCAAAAATTGAGTAGTAAAAAATGCTGCATCCATCCGCCCAAAATAATTGTTGCAACTTACCTTCTTCGTCTACAATATGTCTCCAATACATTGCAGAATCTGATTCTGATTGTTCCTTCAAGTATTGTAATGTTGATTATGCGTCACCATTTCCTATTCTTCTTTGTTTCTGAATTTGATTATACATATCTTTCTTAGAGAATCCAATATACTGATATCCACTAGATTGACCAGCGAATGAACCAAAAAATTTGTCTGTTCCAATTCTGACTTCTCTCATTGTGTTCATCAAAGCGACGTCTGTTTCTGTCATACTTCGGTTTGACGCTATCATCCCACCATAATGTTCGTCAACTAATTCATGATTATGATCATCAACAAAAAAACTCACATACCAATCACATTTCTCCTTGTCAATGTGAATTTTCATTCTTGCTAAACAACCACATCTCGTTTCTTTTCTTGGAGCCCTTTTTCGAACTAATTCATTTTTCTTATCCCTAAATCACTCTCTATCACAAAAAATGATTGCCATAAAATTTCACCATCCTTGTCTCGACGTGTATGATATTTTCTAATGTCAAATCCTTTCTTCATACCATATATCTTATAAAAATTATATGCAATGTCATTGTTTAGAAACCTATATTTTTTTACTTCATCTTCGTTTAATGATCCAAAATCAATCTCTTCAAAATCAAACTCCTCTACTTCATTAATATTTCTATCTTCACTAACATCAATTTCATCTACACCCTAAAATAATTAAAATACATTATTTAACCACATAAAATTATAAAACATTAACATAATGCAGAATATCAAGTTTTATACCTCATAGTTTTCACCATTATTATTCATTTCATCAGTCATCTACAAAATAGTTTAGAAAAAAAACTAAATATCAATCGTAATAATAATATCACCAGCAATATAAAATAATTATCATAATAATAATATAACATCAATAAAAAATAATTGTATAAGCATAAAACTAACCTCAATAAAAATAACCCCGTAGAAATTTTGCATATGTGCCAAAAACCTACACAATGAACTAATATATACTTATGTAGCATCATGCAACACGGTAGCATTTTTAAGCCAGACGCCTGTATCCAAAAACTCGACTTCTCTATAGAAGTCAGAAGTCGGTAACCCATAAACCGAGAATCAGTGATGTTGTTTTTTTCCCCTACCGACTTCTATACAGAAGTCGGTTTACCCCTAAACAACTTTCCAACTAAACCTACACCCCCAAAACCGACTTCCTACAAGTTGTTCACAGGTTATAGGTTACTGCATTTTCTCATCCAACGGTTAAAATAAAGTTTGCACTGAAACGAACAAATTCCCAATTCGCAGGTTAGATTTCACCTATAATAGATTAAGCTCCAATTATTCAAAACCGTGTGGAGAAAAATGGACTTGGAAAACAATGTATTAAATAAATTAAGATTAATATTTTAAGTTATATGTTATTCAGTCTATTTTATTATTGATTTCTTAATTAAAAAAACCTATAATAATTGAAAGACATGGAGAAGAGGGAGTAGGTATTACGAAGAACGAGACCGGCAAAGTAAGAGCATCGATTTAAGCAAAAGAGGCAAAACCAAGAATCGCCGCCACTTCACTCCAAACCACTTTTTCGTTGTTCCCCAAATAATCTTTTGAAAATAAACCTCACTCCCACCGCAAATATCATTTCCTTTTAATTTACTCCTTCAAATAATTCTGTCTTTATATATATACGTTAATAGTTTTTTAGTATCTCCCTCCTATTATTTATCATTCATCTATTCATGTTATCTATTAAATAAATATATGAGTGTAATATTCATGTATTGTTAATATAAAAATATTTAATTATTAAATTTTTAAATCATAAATAATAAATATATGAATGTAATATTCATGTATTAAATAAATGTATGAGTGTAATATTGACCAATTTGGTGGAGAGATGTATTCCTTGAGCATTTACTCCCTATCATTAATAGCATTTCGGTTTTCAAGAATTTTAATTTATTTCCAATGCAATTATTATTTAACCTACTAAAAATAATTCAAAATATTTCATGTTCTATTGGCCGATGGACCAAGAATTAAATTAACTTTCAGAGATAGTGGAAAATTAATATGAGAGAGAAATTTGAAGTACAAAAAAATTAATTGAATTAATACATTTTTAAATTAGGTAACTAAGTTACTAAAAAGGCAACAAATTTATTGGTACTAGCTATTTTATATTACTTTTTTTAATTTTGGAGAATTAGATAAAAGTGTTTATAATTAAAAAACCAATTAAAATATGCAACAAGAAACAAAGGAGTAATTCCTGAAATTCCATGACCTTGGGTATTATTTATCTACTCTCTGGTATTTCCAGATAATTTAATAAACGAAAAGATCCAAAAAAGAACAGAGAAAAAAAGTCCTTTGTAAGTTTCCAAATTGAAAAATAAAAGAAATTGAGACACACTAAGAATCTAGAAAAGTTGGAAAATAAATAGTCAAACTAAACTATAATAGCATAGAACTAGGCAAGTTGTGAAATTAAATTTGTCATGTTTACCAATACGGAGTAATTTATCAACTAGCAGGACCCTTAACGCTTCATCTCACAAGATCATTGAGGAAAGCAACTACAATAATATTACAATTTACAAATCAATAGAAATCACAAGATTCATCTATATTTGAGTAAATAAATAGATTTTTTTCCTATTTTTACAGCCAGAAAGCGATTGAGAACCAAAATCTTTTCCCTAATTCCATAAAACAAAGTATAACACCCGTCTATAGATTTTTCACTGACACTAAACTACTCTAGGAGATAAAATTTTACCAGAAATTAACAACAAAAAACCCAATGAACATAGAATAAAACATACAAAGAGAGAAAATAGAAGTGGAATGATAAGCATGATTCAACTGATGATCATATTTAACAAAACCAAAACAGGAATCAAAATATATTTCCTTTTAAACATTGCATACTAGTGACTAATATACAGAAACAAAAAACAGAAAGAACAAAGGAAAAAGTAGAAGAAAGTAAAAGCTTTGAACCTACCTTCCCTCTTCTTTGTTTAATTTCCTTTCTTCTTTATCTTAATATAATTAACTTCATTATTATTCTTCCTTGCTCTTCCAAACTCATTCACTGTCCCCAAACACCCCAAATGCTTTCCCCAATGAAACTAACAAATCTTCTCACTGAACCTTTCTCTTCCAATTCAACCTCTTCCCCACTTTTTCTATTATTGTTACAAATCTTCTCCACTGATTCCAACTCACACGACTTGTCATTAACCAAACCTGTTAACTCGGTCCGTTTCTTATTATTCAACCCTTTCTTGCTGTTCCGCTTTTCTCTCTTTCCGTTCTTACCCTTATTGTTGATTTTCTTATTATTCTGTTGCGCCAACCAATCCTCGAAGGCATCGATGATCTCGTGTATGAGTTGGCGGCTAGGTGAAGTGTCCCACCTTACCCAATAACTCATGTAGCAACGGAAGCAACTGCAGTGGAACAACGGAGCGTGGTCTCCTCCGGCGGCGGCGTTCCGGCGTGAGTTGCTGGAAAAGTTGTTGGAGGAGCAGGAGATGAGGTAAGATAGGACTTCTCTATCTTCCTGTGAGAGCGCCGCCGCGAGGGTAAGGATGGCGGCGGGAAGGAAGGCAAGGTGGTCGGTGATGATTGGCGGTGAGGGATGAACTGTACCTTTCCGATAAATCTTCTTCATGGTTAATCTTGAACAAAGAGAGTTAAACTAAAGAGTTTGTTGGTGAACTCTTGTTTAGGTCTTCCTGTAGTTATATAGAAGGAGAGAGAAATTTTACTGTGAGTTGAGATAATTCACTATTGTTAACATTATCATACATTTAGAAAAGATTGTACCTTATATTTTCAACACAAATATATTTGTTTTATTTTAACTATAATTAATTTTTGAGTAAATTACACTCACACCCCTGAATTTTAATGAAATTATATAAATCACCTCTCCCTTCTTTGTCATTACTCTTAATTTAACATATGTTTTTTTGAAATAAGTGGTACTTTAGTATTTTTGGTCTCCAATTATATTTTACTAATTTTTAGGTCAGTATCTTCCGTTTTAATACTACATGGACTTAGTCTCTAATTATCTCATTTGGAAGTTATTATTTATAGCAATACTAATATACAATAATAAATTTATTAAGATAAATTAATTTGTAATGTTAAATTTACTAACGAAACATTGAGGTTAACATAATAATATCTGCTACTATAATTAAGTAGAAAGATTTTGTTAACGTTTATTTTTAATTAATGGATACTACATGAGGAGGGATGATAATTACGCATGAACCTGCGAATGTCCACAAATAATACTTATAATTGGTCAGTTTTGGATTTGTGTTTTTGGAACTACCCATAATTGAGATCCAAGATTTTAATTCTTGTTGTTTGATGGGTCTAAGCTTGGGCAATGAGGTACCTTGACACGTGGGTGCATGATCCATCTATAATTGCTAAATATATAGTAACATAACTGTAAGATTATGTTAATCATAAATGTGATTGTTATGTTGTTAAACGATGATGTTATATTATTAAACATTGATATGATATTGTTAATTCATATATGTAATATAATATTATCTTGTTTAAACAATTATACTTTGTAACGTTGAAGTTGTGACTTTGTTTTTTATGTTTGTTTGAGTAAATTGAGTTGTTTTTAATAGTAAATTTAAAATCGGTTTAAAAATTTAAATTATGTATTATAATTTTTATTACCTAAATAACATATAAGATTGTAATAAATAAATATATAATTACATAAATTAGTCACAATTATTTTTAGTGTTTTTAAATTTTTGGGTACACTTAGACCTTGTAGGCACCCACACTAAGTAGCAGACCCAACAAGTGTCAGCACGAGTCTAGGACAAAATTCAATTCAAAAATAAATCAACATGACAGATTCGAATAATACATTATCAAGATTCATCTAGAGTCATTGTCATCCTAACTAGTATGGTGGAAACAAGTCAAGTCAAGTCAGACCAGATTTTGCCTTAAACAAACCGAGCGTATATAATATATAGGATTATGGGTCTAGCCTGTTAGCCTGTTTTAAAAAAATTCAAAGCCTAGATTTTGTCAGTTTAAAAGCCTGACCTGACCCGTTAGCATGTTTAGATGTCTTTTAAGGTAAAAAAATTCAACACATTACGTACAAGCTAGGAAAAATTACATACTTACATGGGTTGAGCTATATACTTAAGCCCAAGTCTCAACAACTAAATGTCCAATTATTAAACAGTCTAATCTCTAAGTCCTATTGGATTTACATAAAAAGTTATTATTTAGTTTTTTTGTACATATTATAAAAAATAATTTATAAATATATAATAACATTACATATATCGGTCTTTTAGGCTTAATGGGCTTTTTAAAAAGCTTGAGTCTGACCTATTTAGGTTAAATAGGCTATTGGAGAAGAATAAGTCTAACTTGTTTACAAAAAATATTTGGTCTGACCTGACCTGTTATAGGCTAGGTACTAGACCCTGATAGACGGTATGACTTGTTTCCACCCTTAATCCTAAGCATCAACTTATCAGTTATCATCCTCTTGATTAGGGATGTCAATGGGTACCCGGATCCATGGGTACGCGCTAAAAATACTCAAAACGGGTCGGTCTAGGTCCATGTTTTGGACTCGTGGGTAATTGAAACCCACAATTTTATGACCCGCTGTTAGATGGGTCTGGGTCCGGATAATGAGGCACCAAGAACCGTGGATACTCGGACCCACTATTTCTTCATATATATATATATATTTATATATAACAACATAATTGTAATATCATGTTAATCTACATTGTAATATCATATTAGTCTATAATTATAATATCATATTAATTCATAAATGTGATAAATATGTTGTTAAATTGTGTTTTTATTTTGTTAAGCAACGATGTTATGTTGTTAATTCATATGTATGATGTAATATAATGTTAGTTGAAGAGTTCTTACTAAAAAAATTTGCATCACAATGTTGAAGTTGTTTTTAATGTTTGTTTGAATAAAATGAGTTATGTTTAATAGTGTTTAAAACTTTAAATTAAATTTTATAATTTTTTCTCTTGATGATTGCCTAAATAATATATATGATCGTATGAAAAAATACACAAGTGCAAAAATTACTTACAATTATTTTTAATATTTTCTAATTTATGGATACCTAGCGGACCCGTTGGTATTGTACTCATATTATATAATAAATTAATAATTATTCATTTATTGCAAATATATACACACATAGATTATCGTGTTGTCAAGGGGTTAATATGATTAATAAATGTGATTATCAATTTATGGCACTAAATATTTTAGTCATATTTTATTTTTACTAATATTGATTATTTTTTCAACATACATCTTACAACTGACAGATAAAAAAATTAAAGGATTAAAAATATAGATTTTTTACCATCGAAATTGAGTTGCTAACACTCCATTTTTCATAAATTAGAAACAATAACTACTTCTAAGTCCTAAATTACAAAAGAAATAATCTCTTAGCATAATTGTTGCTAATTATTATTTTAAAAATATAATATATTGGTAAGCTTTAACCACTTACTTATTTTCCATTTAATTGTTTTTCACATAAAATTTATAATTATTATTTAGTGTAATATCTATGTGTTTTAATTGTAAAAATTTATACGTACTCAGTACATGAATATTAGTGTTATGAACTTTGAAAAAAATAGAGTTGTATTTATGCTGATAAAAAAAGAGTTGTATTTATAACATAAATATTTATACATTACAGTAATCTTATAAAGTTTTTTAGTACTATCAAGGGTATTCCCTACCTTTTATGTAATGAACTAATCACATTCGGAGTGTGTGATTTCCCCTCCCAACTAATGTTGCTCCTAAGAATCAAACTTTTGATCTTTTAGTTATTATATGGATTTTTACACCACTAGACCAACATTTTGTTGGTACAATAATGTTATACAATGAAACATCATAGTATCCGTCCTATTTTTCATGATGTCATTTTAAGCAAAACAACAAAATGGTGTATCATCTTAAATAGAAGAATTGTTAGATCATATATATTACATTTTTCCTTTCTTAATTACGTATTTAATTACATTTTAAGTTTTACTACAAAAACATATAAAAAATAATAAATTACACCGACACCCATGCGTTTTAGTGAAATTACACAGATCACCCCTCCATTTTTTACCCCCTACAAAACCCCACTGATTTTTGTACATACATTACACATACTACCCCTGTATGTGAAATAAATGTGATTTTTTACATAAAATTGATGATAAATGTAATGAAGTTAATCAAAATATGATATATTGTAGAGACAAGTCAAAATAGTATACGAGTCAATACATTTTCATTATTTTTTGTTCATTACAAAATGATCAATAATTATAAGGATATATTATTTAAATCGTTCTTATACAATATTATAACGAACAAAAAATAATGAAAATGTGTTTACTTGTATACTATTTGGACTTATTTTCATAACGGGGAGGGATCCACTTACTCCAAAAAAGACTTACTCTTCATCTTAGCCATCCAATCTTGAAAAATTCAATGGTTTAGATGTACTCACCAATTCAAACCATTGGATTTCCAAGAATGAATGGTCATGATGTGGAGTAAGTGTTTTTCCACTTACTCTTGGAGTAAGTGGATCCCTCCCCTTTCATAATATATCATATTTTGTTTAACTTCATTACACTTATCATCATTTTTATGTAAAAAATCATACTTATTTCACATGCAGTGGTAGCATGTGTAATGCATGTGCAAAACCATAGGTTTTTTTGTAGGGGTAAAAAATGGAGGAGTGATCTGTGTTATTTCATTAAAACTCATGGGGTGCGAGTGTAATTAACTCTATAAAAATCAATAACTTTTTACAACAAAACTAAAAGATAGCATTATTGTTTACCATAAAGAATTTCAAACAATCAAATCAACTCGTACTAGTTCACAATGAATGTTTTGATAATGAATATACAAAAGATCTTTGTACATAACGTAAATAATGACGATCATATATTACGATGATGATTATATTTTGACATATAGAGTTCTTTCTGAACTTGATCTATACTACATTATTATAAACTAACATGATATTATTTTGAGTAAATTACACTAATATCATATAGCTTTAGTAAATTTACACAACTTACTCCTTTATTTTATTTTGCTTACTTACACAAACCACCTCTATTTATTTTTATACATTATACTAACTACTCCTCTATGAGAAACAAATGTGATATTTTAAACAAAAAAGGTGATGATTGTAATTAAGTTAAACAAATGTGTTATATTATGAAAACAAGTCCAAATAATATAAGAGTAAATGCATGTTTATTATTTTTGTTTGTTAGAAAATACATCAATATTTCTAAGAATATATTATTTAAATCAATCTTATATTATATTATAATGAACCAAAAATAATAAAAATGTATTGACTCATATATTATTTGGACTTGTCTTCATAACATAACATAATTATTTAACCTAATTACAATCACCACCCTTTTCGTTTAAAACATCACACATGTTTCTCATGCAGGGGTAGTTGGTCCAATGTATGTATATAAATCAGGAGGGTTTGTGTAGGTGTAAAAATTGGTGGGTGCTTTGTGTAATTTCTCTAATACTTAGGGAGTGTCAATATAATTTACTCTATTATTTTTTAGTGTGTGAAAAAGATCTTGCCTATGACTTTGACGCGCCTTTGATGAAGACAACGAGATCACATAAAGAAGAAAAATGAATAAGACTTTGAAGGCATAGAAAATTCAAGCTTCAAGGAAATAGAAACCAAGTCTTCAATAGGAAGATAAGATAATTATGTTTAGTAGATCTTGCTCCTTATGCTCTAATTATGTTTAGTAGTAATGCTCAAATGGAAGATAAAATAATTTTGAAAGAAAATTGAAAATCTCTTAGACAATATAAAACAATTTTCAAAAAGCTAAGTAACGAGTTACTTGACGTGAGTAACATGTTATTAGACCTATATAACATGTTACTTGACTTGTGTGGCAGTTAGTAACATGTTACTAGACTGCTAACAAGTTACCTAACCGAGTAATAAGTTATCCAGCAAAATTGAATTAGTGTAACCGATTACTGCAAAACATTAACTGATTATTCACGTCGGAGAGAATTGAGGTAATTGATTACATCATAGTGTAACTGATTACACAAAGCTATTGAAAACAATTTTTCAATTCAAACTGAATAACTTTCTTCCAAACTCAATGTGTTTCATTCCAACCGTGACCCAAATTCATGGAAGGGTATCTTGGCTGATTGGAAACCTATTTAAAAGCATTGAAACATCACTTTTGAAGACAAGAAAAATAATAACATAACATACAAAATATACAAACTTTTATATACAACTCTCTACACTTTTCATGCAACTTTGGTTTTAAAGTTTCAGAATTTTCTGAAGTTGCTTTTAAAGTGCAATTTCTAAAGTTCTCATACTTAAACACTTTGAAGAGCATTCTATATTAAGTGTATTAAGAGCAAAAAGATTGCAAGTTATAGAATTGTTATATCTTGTGAAGGCAATCGTGTCATATATTTATTATTCACTTTGTTGTAAAACTTTTCATCACAAGGGTATGGTAAGAAAGGGAAAAGAGTAAGTGGAAAGATTATTTTCGAAGGGTGTGAGGTATTTGTGAGTGTGTAAGGTACAAAGAGTCTCGGAGGGAGAAATTGTAATTACAACTCAAAATATATAGTAAAAAAATCTATTGTGCTGTAAGAGTACTTAACGTAGCATTCGGTGAACACAAAGTTGAACCAGTATAAACAATAAACATCTATGTTCTTTATCTCTTCTCTCTACTCATTTCACGACCAAGATATCACCAAAATGACTATCTTATTTTACCAAAATCTTTTTTACGTATAATAGAAATCAAATCCCCTACCATTATAATTAAAGAATTTAGATACTATCAATTGTGATAACATTGCTGGTTTTTATCAATAATTTATAATCGTATGATGCTATTTTCATATTAAAAAATAAAAACCAATAAAGCTATTTTTATTCTGAAAGCTTCGTTAAATAAAATTAACATGAAAGGTTTATTTTTATTGAAGAAGTAAAACCTCTATAATTTTAAAAGAGATTAAATTTTAATTGATGACTAGGAAACAATTTTAAGATAGACATAGAAAAAAATGAAGTATAAACAGATGGTACGAGATAGAATAATTATAAGAGCATACTTATTCCTTATAACCAAATGCTTGTAAATAAAATTTATTAGCGAGAAATAATTTACGAACTTTGATCAAAGTAAATTTTATTTATAAATGTACAATACCCTAACAACCAACATAGTATTGTTCTTTATTCTAGTGACGCCTTCGAGCTGAATTGGCTTGCTTTGAGATAGTGTAGAAGTCACTAGATTAGCCTTAAACTTGTTGAATTAACATTAGAAGAAAAAATAAATACTAAGTGATATAATTAAATAAACCATACAAATAAAGTAAATTGGATAAACATGTGCAATATTTATTAATTTTCATGCTTTAGCCAACTTTGTGCACACAGAAAGGACTTCACATTACCCTCATGAATCATAGAATGAAGAGGATTTATCTCTTATTGGGAGAGGAAGATGAAAATGATATTGTCTCTAGCTTAAATAATAAAGATGCAAATGATATTGAGTATTCTTGTTAAAGTATCAACTAGAAGTGTTTTATGAATTGGAGATTTAGTTAAATCTTCTTAGGCCTATTAGGTTAAATATATATAATAAAATATACAATAATTATATACACCCCTCATCCTCATTTTTTAGATAATTCTTCTCTATCCACATTTACTAGTAGAGACTCTTATAAATTCTCTCATACCCATTAAATGCTAACAATAAATTTCTATTATTAGTGAGATAGAGACTCTTTCAATTTAGATGGAAAGTAGACAATGGTGGCGCCACCACTGTTATTATAAAGGCATTGGATGCTCCAACATGATGGCCATAAGATTCATTTCTGAAGTTAAAGATTTCAAAAGTTTGCTATATGTCATGTACTTCATCTGTCTTCATTATCCCAAAGAGACCCACCCTCTTATTTATTGGCTAGACATTTGGCGTTTTGCTAAAAGAAAAAGATGGAAGTAGGGATGAAAACATGTCACGTTAGACTTTGGCTTAAACATGCCGAACCTATATAGCATATAGGAGCCTGTGCCTCACCTGTTAGTCTGTTTAAAAAAAATCAAAGCCTAGGTCTGACCTGTTTAAAAGTTTGACCTGACTTGTTAGCCTGTTTAAAGGCCTGCTAAGGTAAAAAAAAAATTATGTACAAATTGCAAAAGTTTATTATAATTATAGCAATTAGTGTGAATTTTTTTACATTATTATCACAATTATTTTCATCATCTTCCAATGTTGCGTAATGTATTTGAAGGATTTGTGGTGTCTTTGAGGTTAGAATTACAAAACAATGTTTTTTAATATCATAGTAAAATATGATATTGTTCTAATATTTAACGTGGGTTGGGTTATGTACTTAAGCTCAAGTATCAACAATTAAATAGCTTAATCTCTAAGTCCTAGTGGATTTATATAATTATAAAAATAATTTATAAATATATAATAACATTGCATAGGCCGATCTGTTAGACTTAATAGGCTTTTTAAAAGGCCTGAGTCTGACCTATTTCGGTTAAATAGGCTTTTGGAGAAGCCTAAGTCTGGCCTGTTTACTAAAAAGGTTTGGTCTGATCTAGCCTATTATAGGTCATGTAATAAGTCTCTTATAGGCAGTCTGACTCATTTCCACGTTAATGGCAAGTAAAATGATTAAGAAGGTAACATAAATGTGCACTAGCAATTTAAAGTTAAAGGAGGTTGAGAAAATGGAAAATTGTGCTCAAAATTTTAAACACACAGTATTAGATTATGATGTTAAAATTACTCCAGTTTTGGAAATGGGTTATAGTTATTACAAGTTTCATATCATGGTCTAAGGAAGATTGACATGCAAAGAGTTTGTTCAACATGCATATGCTGCTCAAAAGTCATAAGCTTTTCATTTAAAACAGATTCTGTGAACTGGCTTTCCCAAACTCTAGGTGGGTTTTTGTTATAACCCAATAATCCATAATGATATAATTGGCTTATTTGAATTGGTCCCCTTAGAAAGAAGCAGAAAATATGCCGTATAGCTACAGTGGCAGCTTGCAAGTTGAGGAAGTGGCCACCATATGGACTGAATGTGATGACACTGGATTTTTTTTAATATTGACAGTGTTATTTTAACACCTAAAGTTTAGCATTTTATTATAACAAATCAACCTTCAGTCTTCTTTTTTATTTTATTTTTATTTTTATCAGTATCTTAAAAACTTGGTTACAATAGTATACTTTGACACTATGAATGAATTTTTGTCAAGTTTATTCAACATATTTAATATTTTTTAAATTCTATGAGTTAACAACGACATTAAGTTCAAAAAAATAGCTCTAAAAAGAATGAAAAATTTGTTCATTTATTGAAAAATATCAATTTGATTTTCATATATCACTATTTATATAGGACTGTAAAATGATTATTAAATTTTTTCTAATATAAACTAATTTGTTTACTAATACTAATAACATACTATTACTCTTCACCATTAAATTATAGAAGTGAACATTTAAATTATATTTGGATTATTTTCCTTTTTCATTAGGAAAATTAATTTTTGAGAATTAAAAAAGTAATAATTTTAAATAAAAATATAATTGATATCAAATTTCCTCGTCGAAAATAGTATTATACTGAAAAAGTGTCAAATATATATTTTGAGATTCCAAAAGATTTTTTTAAGTTTATTTATCATCTTTGATATTTTCAAAATTCCATTGATGGAAATTAACATTAAGCTCTACACCACTATAACTAATTTGTTTACTAATATTAATAACATAGTTCTATTTTTCACGACTTCGATATAAAATTATATAGGTGGAAATTTATATTATATTTGGATTTTTTCTTATTTTACTTTCTTCATTTGGTAAATTACTTTTTTAGAATTAAAATAGTTATAATTTTAAATAAAATTGTATTATATTGAGAAAGTTTTAAAAATATATTTTGAAATTCCAAAAGAAAATTTTCAAGTTTATTCAACATGTTTGACTTTTTCAAAATTCCATTGATGGAAATTGACTTGTTGTTCCCAAAAATAGTTTGACAAAAAATATAGAAAAATTTCAATTTTAAAAAAATTCAAATTGATTTCAAAATACTGCTATTTATATAATATCGTCATATATTAACTATAACCTAATTTTTATTATTACTAATAACATATTATTTTTCTAGATATAAAATTATAGAGGTCAATGTTTAAACTATATTTTGTTTATTTCTATTTCCCATTTGAAAATTAATTTTTGGGAATTAAAATGATAATAATTTTATATAAGATAAATATAATTGGTGTCATTTTTATTACTCGAATTGATATTATATCTAGGAAGTCTCAATAGTGTATTTTGACACTCCGAATGATTTTTTTAAGTTTATTCAATATATTTTCTGTTTTCAAAATTTCATTAGTTAAAATTGATTTTAAATTCCGAAAAATAGTTTGAGAAAAATTGTGTGACTTTCGGTTACACGACTAGAAATGATGAAATTTTTGTTTGTTTTTTGAAAAAAAATCAATTTTGATTTTCAAATACTATTATTTATATAATATCATAAAAATATTATTAACTCTACTCTACTATATAAAATTGTAGAGGCAAAGATTCAAAATATAGATAGGATATTTTATTTTTGTTCTTTTGGAAAATTATTTTTGAGAATTAAAATAGTAATAATTTTAAATAAAAATATAATTGGTATCAATTTTTATCATCGAAAATGATATCATATTGAGGAAGGGTCAAAATTATATTTTAAGACTCCAAATGAATTTTTAAATTTTATTCACAATGTTTGATATTTTAAAATTTCCATTGATAAAATTGCCTTTTAAGTTCCAAAAAACATAGTTTGAGATAGAATATAGAAAAAATTAATTTTGAAAAATCTCATGTTTATATTTAAATACTACTATTTATATAACACCATTAAATATTATTACCCTTACAATATATAGTTTAATTTGTCTACTATTCTTAATAACTTAATATAATTATGCATCGTTTCAATAAAAACTAAAGAGATAAAGATTCAAACTACATTTTGTTTATTTTACTTAACATTTGGAAATATAATTTTTGAAAATCAAAATAGTAATAATTTAATACAATATATAATTTTTGTCAAATTTTAACTGAAAATTGAATTATTAAGATGTATTGAAAGTATATTTTTAGACTCAAAAATAATTTCTCTCAAACTAATTCAGCACGTTGGACACTTCCAAAATTTCATCAATATTAATTAATTAGTATTTCGAAAAAGTTTTGAGAAATAATATAGAAAACTTTTCATTTTAAAAAAAAACTCAATTTGATTTTTAAATACTATCATTTATATAATATCTTCAATAAATTATTAACTCTACTCTACTGTAACCAAATTCATCTACTGTTACTAATAGGATAATATATTTTTCTCAACTTTGATATAAAATTATAAAGGCGATGATTCAAATTATAATTTATTTATTTTCATTTCTAATTTTTAAAATTAATATTTGGAAACCAATACACTAATAATTTTAAAATAAAAAAATATTTTTGGTGTTAGTTTCCTTATTAAAAATGTTATTACATTTAGGAAGTCTCAATAGTACATTTGCGACTCCAATTTTTTTTAAGTTTATTCAACTTGTTTGGTATTTTAAAAATTTCATTCGTTAAAATTTACTTTGAGTTCCACAAATAGTTTGATAAAAAATGCAAAAAAAAAAAAAAGATAATTTTTATGATATTAACTTGATTTTGAAATACAACTATTTATACGATATCATCAAATTTGGTCATTTTTACTATTACTAATAAGATAGTTTTATTCTTCACCATTTCAATATTCAAATTATTTTTTTTAAATATTTTCCTTTTTTTCATTTTCATAATTAATATTAGGTAATAAAAACGGTAATAATTTTAAATAAAAAATATAATTTGTGTCAATTTTGCTAATCGGTTATATAGATTGAAAACTATATTTATGAATCGAGAATACATTTTTCAAGTTTAATCAATATGTTTCACATTTTAAAAAATTTATTGGTGGAAAATGACTTTTAGTTCCAAAAATTAGATTGAGAAGGAATATATAAATTCGTTTACTACTATTAATTACATATTATTATTAATTACATATTATTATTGTTCACCGTATAATTTAAAATTATAGAGGTAAACATTAAAATTATATTTGGTTTATTTTCATTTTTAAATTGGAAATTTATTTTTTGGTAATCAAAATAGGAATAATTTTAAATAATAGAAATATAATTGGTGTCAATTTTTTCATTAAAAATGATATTATGATTAGGAAATTTCACTAGTATATTTTTTGAAATAATATGAATTTTTAATAATATAATATCATTCTTTACCATTTGATATAAAATTATAGAGGTGGTGTTTTATGAAATTATACTTTTTGGGAAAAAATCTGAATTTTATTTTTAAATGCTACTATTTGTATAATATTGTTAAATAGTTACTGACTTTACTTTACTATAACCTAATTTGAGAAATTAATTTTTTGGAATCAAAATGGTAATGATTTGAAATAAAAATATACTTAGTCTCAATTTTGTTATTGAATATGATATTATACTTAAAGATGCGTTAAAATTATATTTTGAGACTCCAAAATAATTTTTCTCATGTTTATTCAACATGTTTGGCATTTTAAAATTTTCATCAATTGAAAATGCCTTTAACTTCCAAAAAATAGTATAATAAATAACAAAAATCTTTGTTGCCTATAGACTATTAGTAATTACTAATAATATATTATTTTTATTACTAATATTATTATTTATCACTTATAGATAAACAATTATTTTATTTTTAACTTTCGAAAAACAATATAATAGAAATATTTAATAAAAATAAAATACATATCAATTTTTCTCATTGAAAATTGTAATTTGCTTAGGAAGATTTAAAGTATATTTAATATTATATTGTTATTTTTCTTAGGTTTATTTAGCATATTTAGGATTTTCAAAATTTTATCGGTTGAATTGTTTTTTAAATTCCAAAGAATAGTTTGAGAAATAATTAAAAATTGTTCATTTTTGTTTAACAGATGTCAATATAATTTTAAAATATATAACAATATATTAGGGATGACAATGAAAACCGAACCCGCGGGTACCCGCGGGTACCCGCTCGAACCCAACCCGAATTTAACGTGGAAAACCCGATGTAATTGGGTTCGGGTTTTACCCGGGTTCAAATTTCGGGTTCGGGTTTGATATTGTTAATACCCTACCCGAACCCGCCCCGAACCCGATTAATATATATAAAATTATAAAATTACACATAAATACATATATAAAAGCTATATATATATAAATTTCTCACATATATATATATATATATATATATATATATATATATAAATTTCACACATATACATATACATATATAAATATATAAAAGCTATATATATATATATATAAATTTCACATATATATATATATATATAAATATATGTTTTGGTTCGGATTTTTTCCGGGTTCGGGGATGATATTTTTATTACTAACCCCGCTTAATTTGGGTTCGGGTTCAGGTTTTGAATTTTGGGTTCGGGGTGGGTAAGCACAAACCCGACCCCGACCTGCCATATATATATATATATACACATATCCTAGTAAAACATTAATTTTACTCTACTATCATTTACCTTATTTAGGAATGTGAATTACATATTATTATTCTTTACTACTTCAATTTAAAATTATACTAGCAGAGATTCTGTAACACCGTAAATTTTCTACGTATGTTATATTAATTATTTATTTTATCAACGATTAATTGTAGAAATTAATCAGTGTGGATTTAGGCTAAGCCATAGTTGAATATTAGTCTTGTTTTGTGATTTACTATTTTGTGGTAAATTTTCGTAATTCTCTGTGACGAAATATTTTTGAACCGTCGTCGGGCCCAAATAGCCCGAATTCGGCCCAATAACGTGTTTTTGAGTTCCGTAACTCGGAATTGAATTCCGATTGCGCCATTGGCTTCGAAATATTATTTTGAGTCAAGATAGACATCAAGTTCATTCAGAACGCATTTCTAAATATTTTCACTCCAAATTCTATGTTTCGAAGTTCTAACCGTAAACCAAAATCGGGAGATTGTATATTTCCGGACGAAATTATCCGAAGATGTTCGGACACGACGTTTATTGGGAAATTACATCATATCAATAAAGTTGGAAGTCATCATTTCATGAGCCACTTACTTGTTACACAAGTAATGCAAAAGCTTCCAAAAACCCCTAAATCACACAACAAATCCTCTCACTCCACCATCATTAGATACATCACCTATGCTTGTCTAAAGCTACTTACTTTGCATTAAATTTTCTGATTTGATGAGGGTGAGACTCTCCTATAAATACCTCACCTCATTCTCTCATTCTCTCATTTTTACAAAAAAATTCTTATACAAACTAAATTAGTCTTTTATTTTATCTTCTTCATCTTCTTCTCATACTTCATAGAAAGTTATGAGCTTTTATTATTTTGTTCATAAAGTAGAGTTTATATTTGTTCTATAAGTATTTTATGAAAGCATAACTAAAGGGGATGATAATAAAATCATATGAACCTTTATGTAGTTTTTGACTTTTGTAAATCTTGAAATTTCTTCCTTGTTCTTAGATGGAAAAACTATATCTTTGGACAAGGTTAGATGAGTTATTTATTTGGAAATATTAGAAATTATTGTTAGTAATTGAATATGTTTAAAGGTGATGATTTTAACATCAAAGGAACCTATAATGTGTTTAGGAAAAAGTTTGTATTTTATTCTTGAAAGTTTATGATGTTGATGAGTTGTTGAAAATATTTCATTTTTAGAAAGTATTATGTTTTAAAAGTGGTTTAACATATTTTACTCTTTGATTCCCAAGTTAAAATAATGTTTTGAGATAAAAGATGATTTATTAAAGTCTTGACTTCATAAACTTAAAAGTGTTACGAAGTTTTAGATATTAAAGTAGTAGAAAGTCTTGCCTTGGGATTTATTTTCATGACTATGAAAATAACACTTACTAACCCTTGAGGTTTTTTCCTAAAAAATTAGGAGGTATTAAGATGTTCATGAAAATTTGTTTTAGTAGTATACTTGAAATAATGAGAGTTATCTAAAAGTCTTGACTTTATAAACTTAAAGTGTTATGAAGTCTTAGATTGTAAAATGATTTAAAAATGTTGAATCTTAGTTAAGTGAACTTACTTTAAAATGGTAAGAGTTACTTAAAAAGTATTGATTTAAAAATATTGATTTTGTTTAAATTGACTTACTTTAAAAAGGATAAGTCTAGCTTAATGATCTTATTTTAAAAAGGTTAGTTTTAGTAAAAATGTTTTACTCACAAAAAAAAATAAGATTTATGAATTATCGGAAAAATGCAATGAAGTAGGAATACATGTCTAGAAAGGTTCTGTCTAAGGAAAGACTTGGTATTTAAGGGTGTCTTTATGACCCACCTCTCTTTCCTGGGAACTAGCCTGGTGTATATCCACGGATTACGACATAATTTCGGTATAAGTTTTATTGAGAATTTTAATTTAAAAAGTATTATTTGATTGTAAGACTTTCGATGACAAATGATGATTCAAGGATATTCAACCTTGAATTGGATGGACGAAATCAATTAAATTCATTTTAAATCGGAAGTTTTATCTTCGCGTAAAAAGTTATTTCGTAAATATAATAATTATCGTCATTTAACTAATTAACGTTATTTTGGCATAATGAAGAGTTCGAGAGGAGAACGGATCAAGTAAGTTCACCTGCAAACAGAGAACCTAACAACCCGACACTCTCAGGTGAGAGAGAACACATCGCGACATAGTGGTGTCTAAATATGGCACCCGGATCTCCAAACTATCTCAAAAGTTTGCAGTTATCTTGGGTTTTAAGAAACCCGTAAAACTAAGCGATTTTTCGTATTGAATGATCATAGATCTCGATATGATGATATATATTGATGTGATATAGTGTGTGATAATATAAAAATTGATATTAGAATGTTGTGTGGCAATTTTCTGGGTGCAGGGATCGAAAAATGGCAAAACAGTCGCGTTTCAGAAGCCCGGAAGAGGCCAGGATGGTCCCGGTTCTGGACCATCCTCGCCTGGGCATCCCAGGCTCACTTGAGCGAGCTTGGACTCGCCCGGGGGCGAGCTACACAGCACCAGGATGCCCAGTTTTTCCTGCGTTGGGCGCTTGAGCGACGGTTCCGTGCTTAGGCGCGATCCAGGCAATGTTTTGCATTGTTTTTGAGTGTTTTATGGCTTACACATTGATCCTAATTGAATGTATGATATGTTTTCTATATAAACAAGATTGTGACTCAAAGTAAGGAGTCACGCAACTGCAAAAACCAAATGTCGTGGTTAGAATCTGATTGGATTACTTACTATGTTCTTATCGATTGTTATAAGATGAATTGAATTACTTGCTATGAATGTATTGGATTATTCTGAGATTATTGGAATGGAATGGGCGTTGTGTCAAGGAAATTCGATGATGCCATGTAGCGAGGTTGTTCACCCGTTGAGATTAAGCCATATGGTGGCTCCGGGATTCAACAATGGTTCGTAGTGGCGAGGATGAATGTATTTGTGCCTTCGTAGGAGTTGAGATTGATTGACTATTTGTTAAGATTGCTTTTGATTATCATGATGTGACGAGCGTTGGAAAAAGGAATCTGATGATGCCATGTAGCGAGGTTGTCGACCCGTTGAGATAAAGCCATATGGCGGCTCCGGGATTCAACAACGGTCGTAGTGGTGAGGATATAATTATGAATGTACTTGTACCTTGTTAAGGACAAGTGTCCGACCATGGCTTCGTGACTTGGGGCAAGGCCTATCAAGGAACACCTGCTACTATACAGCGAGGTCGTCTGACCGTAAGAGGCTTGGTCTGGTGACCGTTCAGGATATTCAGTGACGGATCCTAGTGGTAGGAGTGTGAATCCTTATTGAATGATAAAGCAAAAATCGGATCCCATAAGAAGCATTCCTTTTGGAACGGACATCCTTTAGGAGATGTCTTAAGATGGGCCGATTATATAAAAGAATGATTAAGAGTTCGGATTTTTCTAACTTCGATTAGAGAGCATATGCATTATGAATAACGAAGTAGTGGATAGGAAACATTACAGGATGACGTATGAGCACTGAGATGCAAGGAGGGCGATTTTGTTTGACGGTGGTTCGTCAACAAAGCCTTGAGGGAGAGTCTAGGTGAGACGAGTCCCTTGTATTCCTAGGAGAGGATATCCTGTTGGATCGGACAGTTCTCACAGCGCAAACTAGACAATCTCTGATGACCCCTCGATTTGCAATCATGATCGATGAGAGGGATGCCCAGAAAGCGTTGCTACGACATCGTCCTGTTATGGACAGTTCCTTTGGAACATATCGATCATTCATCCTTGCGAGGATGTTATTTTATTTTGGTGCGTACAATCGGCTTGGTATGGGACCTGTACTCTCGGTTGTTTCCGAATAGGCTATTTGGGTGGATAATGGTGTAAGGTGGATGAAATGACATAACATTCATACATTGCATTGCACGAACGTTTATTTTTATACTTGAGATATAATCATTATTCCTCTTTAGTATTGTGCATGTGAGATCCATGATATATTGATTACAACGATATATTTATACTGTACGATGAATGTATATTATTATGTGATTTGTCATATGATTGAATTGCATGTTATGAAAAATATATTTTGTCTGAGTGTCCTATTCAGAGTAAGTCCACGCCGTCAATGAATTTTGTTCATTAGATGTCTTACTCTCTCTACTTGTCTATCCTTGTACTTGTTGACAGATGGACGGGAACTCTACACGTATACGGAGAACCCTTCCCGACCCTCCAAGCTCCTCGTCGGAGCCGATGGAGGATGAGTCAACTGAGATAAAGGCTGAGGCGGATGCTGACGAGGATGGAATGATAGAGCTGGTGAACATAGAGAGTTTCATCGAGGTGATAGAACTCTCATCCGACTTTGGCACAGAGGAGGATCCCAGTGAGTGTTCTAGCACTCCTAGCAGTGCGGTAACTAGCCGTTGAGCTCTGGGTTTGCTGTTCTTTTTGTTGTGCATGTTTTGGAGGTGCTGTGCAGTATAACATTTTGATATGTTAGTTGGGCGATGTGTATGTTCCGCCATGAATATATATTTTGTATAAATACTAACTATTTAATGATGAAGTAAATTCCAGGGAAATATTGTATCATTCCAGTTACCGTTAGGTAACAGTTAGTGATTTCCGCCTAGTATGTTACTTAAGGTAATGTCCCAAAAAGGAAACATTTTAAAAAGGAAACAATATTTTTACATTACCAATTCAAAAAAAAAAATTACCCATTTTTCCGCATTAAAATTAAGGTGTATTTTTCGGGGCGTTACAAGGCCGAGGGTGTGATATTATGCCCACGCAGCGAGATTGTTTGACCGTAAGAGGCTTGGCTAGAGGAACCGTCCAGGATAATTCAGCGATGGTTCATAGTGGTGGCGAAATTATGCTCTCTTTTTGTTTATATGTTAAGATCGGGACCCACTAGAAGCATTCCTTTGGGAGATGTCTTAGGTTGGGCCGATCATTTAGAAGAATGATTAAAAGATTTAATTGGCTAACCTCGGTTAGTGTGCATACTCATTATGGATAATGAAGTAGTGGAGAGGAAATTTACGGGAGACGAATGAGCCCCGAGATGTTGAGAGGGACGGCGATGGCGGTGATTCGTCAACAAAGTCTTGAGGGTGAGTATAGGTGAGACGAGTCCCTTGTATTCCTGGATGAGGTATTCTTTTGGATCAGACAGTTCTCACAGCGCAAACTAGACGATCTCTGACAACCCCTCTTTGCAATCAGGATCGATGAAAGGGATGCCCAGAAAGTGATATTATTTTATCAATTTTCAACATTGAAATGATATTATTTATTGGAAGCATTAAAAATAGACTTTGAGACTCCAAAAGTAATTTTCAAGTTTATTTAACATGTTTGACACATCAAATCATCACTTTATAATTCCAAATCATCAATCTTGTGATAATATCCTCAAAACAATATCTACTCTACTACCATTAAATTTATTTACCATTATTAGTGACTAATAATGTATTCTTTGTCTTCTTCACAACTTCGAGATGAAAATATATATGAGGAAGCTTCCTTATATAATAAAATTAACTTTTGTTTGTATTTATTTTTTTTCTAAAAAAATAATTTTCAAAAATAAAAATAGTTTTAAATAGAACATAATTTTTTTTATAGATTTTGATCAATGAAAATTATATCATACTTTGAGAGTGTTACAAGTATATTTTGGGATAGAAAACTATTTATTTAGAGACTATTTAAAATATTAAACATTTCCAAATTTACATTGATTGAAATTCACTTTAACTTCTAAAGAATAGTCTCAAAAGGATAAAAAAAATGTTTGTCATATATGTTTAAGGAATCTTAATTTAATTATTAAACACGTACTATTTTATATAATTCTTGAAAACTATCAACTCAACTCTAATATCACCTAATTTATATACTATTACAATTTACTAATGATTTATTAATAATCTTCTCCACCTTGAGATAAAATTAGGGAAACGGAGGATGACACAGAATTTATAAAAAACATCTTTTATTTATTTTCATTTTTTGTTGGAAAATTTAACCTTTAGAAATCAAAATAGTAGTAATTTTAAATATAAACAAGAAATATTTCTTTATCATTTTTTCTCATTGAAAATGGTATTATACATTGGAACAACAAAAAGTATATTTTGACAGTCCAAAACTCTTTTTCAATGCTTATTTACCATATTTGACATTTAAAAAAAAACTAGCTCAATTGAGTTTATGTTCCAAACAAAGTTTGAGAAAGAATTAAAAACGTATTCATTTACTATTTAACAAATATCAATTCGATTTTGAAATACTACTATTAATATAAAGAACTTAAGAAATTATCAACTCTACTCTTCTATTTAGTGTTACTAATATCATACTATTATTCTTCACCAAATGAATATAAATTTATAGAGATAAGGGATGTTTCATAAATTATTCCAAACACTATTGGTTTATTTTCCTTTTCGTTTTGAAATTTAAATTTAGAAGACCAAAATAGTATAATTTTAAATTAAAAATAAAATTGTTATCAAGTTTCCTTAATAAAAATAATATTTTACTCTGGGAATGTCAAAAGTATATTTTGAGTCTCCAATTTTTTTTTATTAAAGCTTATTTAGTTTATTCGACTTTTTAAAATTATTTTAGTTGAGAATGAGTTTAAGTTACAAATAGTACTTTGAGAAAAAATTTAACATTCTTCAATTTTAACAAATTCCAATTAATTTTGAAATACTACTATTTATATAATTTCCTTAATTATGCTCATGTATAATTTTAAATTTAAAATAAAATTGTTATCAAGTTTCCTTAATAAAAATAATATTTTACTCCGGGAATGTCAAAAGTATAATTTGAGTCTCCAAAACTTTTTTATTAAAGCTTATTTAGTATATTCGACTTTTTAAAATTATTTTAATTGAGAATGAGTTTAAGTTACAGATAGTACTTTGAGAAAAAAATTAACATTCTTCAATTTTAACAAATTTCAATCGGTTTTAAAATAATACTATTTATATAATTCCCTTAATTATGCTCATGTATATATGACAATTTATTTATAATTACTAGTTAGTAATATTGTATTGTTATTTTCACCAACTCATATAAATTATTGAGATGGTCGGTAAGTCCTAATTTATTTAAACCAATATTGGTTTAGTTTCCTTACAAAAAAAACAATTTTGGTATTAGTTTTCCTCATTGAAAATGTTTTAATAATTTGTAAACGTCAAAATTATATTTTGAAAATCAAAAATCTTTTTTTGCAGTTTGTTAAGCATATTTGACATTTTCAAAATTCCAAACAATATTTTGGCAAGGAATTTATAAATCACAATCCAATCTTGAAATAATAAATACCCAAAAGAAATATAACTATATTCTTATATTGCCTACTTTATTACTTTTACTAATATGATTACTCTTCATTAATTACAGATAAAATTATAGAAAAATGCAGGTGATATCTAATTTATTCAAATAATCATTTGTTTATTCTATCTTTGTTTGAAAATTTAATTTTTGGAAATAAAATATAGTAGTAATTTAAAAAAATGTTATCATATTTCTTAATTGAAAATATTATACATTTGGAACATCATGGCATATTTTGAGACTCCAAAGCTATTTTTAAGCTTTGATCGATTGAAGTTGACTTTAAGTTTCTGACAATAATTTTAAAAAAATAAAAAATTTGTTCATTCTTTTATAACAAATCAAATTTTGATTTTGAAATACTACTATTCATATAACACCCTAAAAACTACCAAATCTATTATATTATTAGATACTTTATTAATTGTTACTAATTAATGAAATCAAACTATTATTATTTACGAATTCAATATAAAATTATAAGGATGATTCCTAATTTATTCAAATCATTATTGGTTTGTTTTCCTTTTTATTTTGAAATTTAGTTTTTGGTTCATTATTGGTTTGTTTTCCTTTTTATTTTGAAATTTAGTTTTTGGGAACCGACATAGTAATAATTTTAATTAAAAAATAGTACCATTTTTTCCTCATTGAAAATGTTATTGTAATTTGTAAGTGTCAAGAACGCATTTTGAGGTTCCAAAATATTTTTTCCTAGTTTATTAATCATATTTGATATTTTCAAATTTTAATTGGTTCTAAATTCTAAACAATAGTTTGAGAAAGAATAAACAAATATTTCATTTTTGTTTTATAAATCACAATATAATTTTGAAATAGTACTATTTATATAACAATACTCTAAAGAAACTATAAAATCTACCATTTTATTTATTGTTATTAATTACTACTATAGTATTATTATTCTTTGTCAATTCCATTTATAATTATAGAGATGAATGATGATTCATAATTATGTTATTACTTTTGTGCACGTCAACTCACATTATTATTTTTTTTTATATTGAGTATACACTTTGGGACGAATGCATATATTTTTTGAGTAGGGGTAGACATCCCTTTGTTGAGTGGAGATAAGACTTTACTATCCATTACCTTGTCCTTAATAACCCTGTAAAAGTCAATCAGATGTTAAGGAATACCGATAAAATATATGCTAAATGTTCAACAATATAATACAAATCATGTAAGTTGTTAGTTAAGAGTGATTGTAATCATCATATACATCAAGAAATCATTCATTCTGGTTTGGACTTCCATATATTGTTGGAACCAATGTGTTAGGATTAGGATTAATTATATGTCCATCAATATATATATTAACATAATTAAATTAATTATATTAAGATAAGCTCCTTCAGATTATCACAAAAATGCACTACATCCATTATTATCTACTTTTGCATTATTTTAATCATCAATATCGATATAAATGTCTACTTCAGGATTCTCCCACGTTGGTGTGTTGTATAAGGATGAATATCAATTTGCTATCAAGGTATTGTTTAAGCAAGAATATATGAAAAATTTGTCTTGAAAATTAATATCTTAACATATCAAAAAATGTAGCACATTAATTTTCCAATCTAAATTTACTTAAGTTATATTCCTTAAACAATGCTATTAGAGCACTATTAACATAATATTCATTACAATTATTTCGAATCAAAGAAGAATTTCATTGTTTTCCATGTTTGCATAGTGCCTCGTAACTAGTGTTTTTCCATTACAGAAGTAAAATGGCAGAGACCATTTTCCTCTTAACGAGGGAACACTAACACAATTTCATTAGAAAACAGGAATGTTTGCATTTAAAGAATCCACTTTACATGCACACAGTAGCTTGTAAAGTTGCAAGTCCAACATGTGCTACATTGGCATCTCAAATTCTCAATAAATGTCTGGGAAAAAATCTGTCCAATGATTGGGAAAAGGTATATTATCTCTTCCTGCACTGCATATAATGACCAGCCCAAAATGGACACAGAATAAGAATTAAAACATATACTATAGAATATGCAGTTAATACTACAACCTAAAATAACCAATAGATGAACATACAAGCCAACTGGAAAATGCTCTTTCATCAGACAAATGTGGATGCTGAAGCATTCATGTTCTCACTATCCAAAGAATTGAGGACTCTGTTCAAGTTCCAGTACCGGAGTTCACCTTAGGTTATTGGTCATCTCTTGTTTGAGTTTTTGAATCAGAATCATGTCCATCATCATGTGATGTCAAGCCCAAACTTAAATCCAAGCTTTCATTCAGATCTTGGCGTACCACCTGATTTTTGTCCTGAGACTGAAATATAAGACCAAAGTCAATAATAAAGAGAAATTAGATCAAGTGGCTATCTAATTTGAGAAATTTGAGATATGTGAAGTACTATGATTATAGTAATAATAATAACAGTAATAATAATTCACAATCCATAATTTTTCAAATTGCATATTGCTTGTTTGAATCATAAAACTTGTATGTCCAAAGTTCAACATGACAGGTGGGATTCATCCTTAACTAATCTTAACCACGGAAATGGTGTCATTTCATATATTCATGACACCTATTGCAATAGATTGTTGCCACAGTCATTACTCGATAGACAATATTTACTTTGAAAAAACAAAGGTTTACCTCAATTTCTTCCATTGGGACATCATTTATGTCAGGTTTTTCATGCCAATTCTCATTCTTGCGAGTTAGTTCTGCAGCACTTGGATCATCAGCAATTGGTTTAGCTTCATCTTCAACCTTCTCAGCAGCCTCATTCTCTGCAGCCTCATTTCGCTGTTCCTCTAGTACAGCAACCTGCATTATCATACAGCCGAAATTACCATGTCTTCTCAACCCTCTTAACATTTAACAGAAAAGATGAACTCAGAAGCAAAAGCAGGAATACTGGAATGATTCATCAATTATGTAAGTGTAACTGGGATGGCTACAAGTAAACCATGTATAAAAAATTGCAGTCCATCCAGTATAGTTATTACCGTTGAATACTGCCAGTGTGACAAATTTAAACAATGATTTATAAGTACAATGCTATTGAATTTGAAAGCAAAATCACTGGTGATTCTTGTTCTGAATGCAAAACTCTGCCTAAGATCAGAGAATGTTTCTATATGGAACATGACAAATACCATTTAAGGTTGCACAAACCATATCCAACATAAGTATAAAGTACCCAGGCAACATAACAAGTGTAGAACACTTAAACACAGACCAATTCCCTAGCCTAAGCCTAGGTATGTGATCAGCACCCACCATCTATGTGTAAAAAATCATGTCATGGCATCATTACAGACTCATTAATAATGAATGAGAAGTGAGAACGGCTCACTCTGTGACAGCCAACCTGTGCTAACCACACCAGCATGTCACTATCTCCAATCTGAAATCCTACCAGTGACACAGCATTACCAAATCACTTTCTTTGGATCTAACAAACTAAAGACACATTAAGAAAATTAAAAGTAGATTGACCCCAGTTTGGTCCTTGAAGGGTTATTTCATCAATTTGGTCCTCAAATAATACATTTTTTATATCAAAATTATCCAAAAGTTATTGTTAGCGAAGTTGATATCATGCGATGATCAAAATTCATAGCTTGGGGCCAAATTGGTGTTGCTAACTTTTTTAGGACTAATCTGCCATGCTTGTTCTGATTCTGATAATATTAGAACAGATAAAAAATGCTTATCTTGAATGTTTTACGAATAATCCTTCAAGCACTTATCAAGAAATGAAATTATATTATCATCTGTTCGGGAAATGAGATCAGCTATCCCATAGATGTATTCAACTAAGAAGCATCTGCCATGAAAGGGAAGTTGAATTAACCTTCCCCTATAAAGAATAGAGAAGTTCAAGAGTTAGAGGTCAGGATCCCTGCCCATATATTGTATAAACAGTAAAACTGTTACAAATCACTGAAAGCTTTTCGCTATGGCCTATGGGTGGCTAGTTCTGCCAAACAGATTCTCTATCCCCTTAGACTCTATCTAGGGCCACAACTCACTATGCAAAGTTGCAAAGATATGATTCCTTTCTATTTCTAACAAAACAATCCAGGTCTTGCCCAACACTGTTTGGTTCTCATTCCTTTTTCTTTTTTTCATAGAACTTCAGTTCCAATATTTGAACCGTGTCGTGTCACTTCCTGCACTAGAGTTGAACTTCTGGTCATCATTCAAGTAGCATAGTTGCATTTTTCATAGGTTATTTTCAAAATCTATCCTCGGACAAAACTGCCATCACCTTTTGAAGGGTATTCTTATTACCACCCAACACTTTTAACACAACACTTGATACATTTCCATCATGGTGCACACAAACTAGAGTGAATTGAAATTATTTAAACAGTGAACTTCAATACATGGGGTAGGTAATACTAAAAAAGAAAGGAGCTAATAGAAACAATCTTTTTTCTTGTCCTTGATTCTACTTTCTACAAACTTTTGGCCAAGTAGTAATTCTGGAATGGGTAGTTTCATAAGATGACATTTAGGAATAAGAAGATAAAGCAGCTAATTTACCCCCAATATTATCCTTGGAGTTTCCATCCAGAAAGTAATGTGTTCTTATACCTTTCTCATTTGGATAGACACGGAAAAAGGCATTTCACTGAATAATGACATAAAAATTGATATTATACATTAAGCATCCTCACATTTTTAATCTCTTCCTCTTCTATACTGTCTTCAATATAAAAACAGAATGTATGCAGTAAATGTACCAGAATCATAAATGACGTGTACTGCCTAAGTCAACTGATTGTCATTTGTCAATTGCAATCACATGGAAAAAGGTTTTTGTTGTTATTGATGAATTTGAAACATGAACTTAAGAATTGATAGAAATGTAAAACTACCCAGCCATAAAATGCCCAATCACCATCCATAACAGCATATTCGACGTCAGCCACACACAAAAACGCATTTTTCCAGCATTAACTTATATATGTTTCTTGCATACATATATGCAGAACATTTGATAGCGGCACATTAAAATGGGAAATTAAACTAATCTCAAAGTAATCTTTCTACACATATCTAAGTGTGTTACAAGTTACAACTAAGGATGGTGAAAGTAGGCACTAAATTACTATCTAGGATATAAAATTCATTACAATGTAAAAACATAAATTGAATATCAACATTCCTAAAACTAAGCGGTGACTCGTGAAAACAGAATCATGAATCAATTGAATACAATAATTATATAACCAATCTAAAAAACGAAAAGAAAAGGAGAGCATTATAATTCAAATACCGGAATATATTTAAATTTTCTCCTTTGTGGCTCCTCCAATGGTTCCAGAGCATCCTTGACGGCGTTGGAGTTGGAATTTCCGTCATAGGTGGTATTCTGGCTTTGAGTGATTGGGGTCCACTTATACAACTGGACATGAGAACCGTTATTACCGTTAGAAGAAGAAGAAGAAGAAGAAGAGGCTGGTATGTGGACCCATTTCTTCTTCCACTTCCTCACTGGCCCGGTGAACACGGTGGCTGGTCCGTACCGTGTCGATGACCGCCCCAGTCGGGCACCAACTCCCTCCATTCGGATCAGATCCAATCAGAGCTCAGCTTTTTGCTTCCGGCGACTCCCTGGGTTCGGATCCGCGCCTCTTTAAATGAAGAAATAAACCAAAACCAAAACCAAAACAAAAATTAGTTTTTATTTATAATTTACTATTCTGAAATCTGTATTTGGTTTCAAACTCAGTTCTTTTTTTTTTCTTTCTCCCTCAAAAACCCTTGTTTTTTCCCTCTCTAAAATGGAATGTCCTTTTACTTGTTTTTATAAATTATAGTCTCCAATCCTTATCTCTAAAATGGAATGTCTATTATAGATTATGTTATAAAATTATCGGAACCAAATCATATTGGATGTATACCCTCACATATGTACTTAAAAAGAATTACTAATATAGATTTTAATTTATTTTAAATACTTTTTTTATAAATTATAAGATTTATATTTATCTCACATTTTTAGAATAAGAATCATCTTTAATATTGAACATATAAGTGTTTGTTTATCTTCATGTTTTTAATGATAGAGAAGATCTTACTACATATTTTAGTAAATCTTATGTGAATCTAGAATTGTTGGGATTATAACTTTGTTGTTTATGTACCACAACTTTGATAGAAAAGAAAATATACACTAATATCATAAGCAAATTTTTCCATACTCACTTTATCATATCTATAAATTCCTTCTCAAGAAAGGAATGTCTTTTGATTATTTTATAGATTTCTAATCTTTTTTATATGGTGTTGCTTGTTATGTGACTAATGATCTTCATCCAAAGTATTTACTATTTTCCTCAACTTACTTCCTCTTTTCTAATGGATTCTATTATGGAATGAAGGAGTGATATATGTCTTTAAAAAGAATTAATAATATGAATTTTAAATTATTTTTAAATAAAAAATTTATAAATCATAAAATTTACACGTACCTCACATTTTAGTTATAGACTCTCTGATACTAGAAAATAAAATATGTATTAGCATTGTAAATAAATTTTTATATTATCAACATATCATACATTTTTATGTCCATAAATAATATATATGAATGATAAATAATATCATACTTATTATAATATATATATTACTAATGTCAATAATTATAATACAGCGGATACTTTTTAATTTTCTAAGGTGATAATATGTGTATGATATTTCAATGATTATTCAATTCCTATTTTTATTTTATTTAAATATTAATTATCTAATACAATTTGGATATGTTTTCAAATCAACCCATACAATTTGGATATGTTTTCAAATCAACCCATATATGACTTAACACCCTTCTCACTCTCTTTAAAATAAATTTCACCCCCTACATAAAATATCTATAGTATAAACAATAATTTAATAAATCTGCTTTTGAAGTATAGGATATTCTATAAAAGATAAACTTCTTTTAAATTGTATATGTTTTGGTTGATAATCTCACTTGAAAGAAATAATGTAGTATGATATGGTTAGAAATTATTTTTCCATAAACATTTTTTTGTAAATTTAGATCAAGTTATATATTAACAATAGATATCATCTACTAATAAATATTATGTCCGAATTCGTATTTAATAATGTTCATTAAAAAATACTCGTGTCTTTAACATTGTTATAAGACAAAATAAATCAATTGTGCTCGATGAGACAAACGTTGTTAAATGTGGAGCCACATCTTATTTCCTAAAGTTTATACCACTCCATGTACCCTTTGTTTTTCATTAGATAGAAAAGTAAAATAAGAATTAATGTAGATTAACTTTATATTTTTTGACCAATGAGAATGAAATGGTTGATGAAGTGGTACACATATTGGGAGAGAATATGTGCTCCCATTGAATGTGACAAACATATATGCATTCAAGAACATTTGGTCAACTATGTTGAATATATGACTCAAATGTTCAATAACGCTTAGTAAAGTGAGTATTGTCTCATGCATTCAAGAGTGACTGCTTCACTTAGCGTGGTTAAAATTCATAGATTCAACAACGCTTATTTTAGTGAATGTCAATCTCGACAGATTTAAAAATAAAATCTCACATACAATAATACACATATCATTCAGTTTTCTATTTCTCATATTCCTTCTTTCCATGACTACCATGTTTTTAATATAGATTGTGCTAAAAAGATAGATCAATCACTAGTCTCATTTCTCTTGGTGCTTTGGCATATCTACAATTTCTCTTATAACTAACTGAAGAAAATATTGATTTTTTATTAATATTTTCAAGGTATTGAGCAATATCATCCAAGTCTCATTCAAAAAAACTATTCTTGTGTACTAACATGGCACAATGCTGACCATTAACCAATGTTTTCCTATTTTGTGATTCAACCAAGAGTCACATGTTGAACCTCTACCATTGTATTGGGTATATTTACCTTTTATATTTTAGTTGTAGGGGTATTTGTTAGAGAATATGTGGGGCTATTTAGAATATACTTGGACTACCACATTATAGTTTTTTTAATAATGGAGTAACATAATGATAATCCCAACAATTATTTCAAACAATGATTAATCGAATAGAACATTTAATAAAGAAATCATGATTTGGACTTTTAGTACAGAAAAATGTTACTCTATCTGCAGATGCCATCTAGTGCAACTTTATCCTAATTTACAATTATTATTTCAAATGAAATCTGTTACTCTCTTTAGTAATGGTAGTGTATTGAGAGATAAGGTTAGCTTTAGATGCCACAGTTTATTCTTCACGTGCTTAAAATGGGTCACTTCATGGGACCACTCAGTTTGGCAAAGCAACTTGGTGGTAGACATAAAGTCTGTCATGTCAATGCAAAACTACCCTTCTAGATAAATATATATTTTTCATTATAATTATATGAATATCTGTCGTTGAATATTACATTTTCCTTTAGTTTTTGAAACATTTGACTTTCTATTAATGGGATGATCCTAATTCGTGAATCCTTTACCAAGAAACCATTTCTTTACCATATACAATGAGTTTTACAACAAATTTTTATCTCAAATAAACAATAAATATGCTAACAATTTAGGCAAAAATACGCCAGAGCACTACATCAAGAAGCTTGTTCTCAAGCACGATTTGTGCACTTGGCTAAGGCATTTCACAATCACTTATCATCTCTAAACAAGAAATCAGCACTTCTATACTCATAATCTATTACTGAATATATTTTTGTACTAGTTGGTACAATCTTGCATAACATCTTTTTCACCCTTTTCCATTCATATGACATGAATTGAACCAACCATGTGGGGATTAATCATATATATATATATATATATATGAGTATATATAACTATACCCCAAAGCCATCTGAAGTGAATGCAGCTGTTAAGTGTCCAATTCTAAACCCTGAAGTGCTAGTCACATAATCATCTCTGCAATAGTGTGCTTTCACAGGTCTTGCTTCAAATCCAATAGACCTTATTGGAAACAAAGATTGAGGAGATAAATGTGATGTTTCTATTTTGGTTGCAACAGCATTAGTTGTTCTCTTGTAAGAACTAAACCACTTAGCTTGCATGTATCCATTTCTCCTCCATGGAGGAATATGAAGGTCCTTTCTTTTCATGGAACCCTTAATTTCAGTGCACATAAGCTTCACAACCCTTTTGAGCTCTTCAACTTCACCAACAAATATTAAAGGGAAAACATCTAGCAATGAAGTATATTGATTTGTTGCACGAGCTATTATGAACTCTTTAGCAAGGGAAACTTCAACTATGTAGCGTTTTCCTGAAAAATTAACATCTATGTATTCATAGTCACCGGCTGTTATTCTTCCATTTTTCTCCCATTTTGATTTGCAAAGTCCTGTGAAAGGAAAGGGTAAAAGCTCCATTAAAACATGTTCATAATTGGTTAATTGAATTTAATAAATAGTATAATTAATCAAGAATGGGGTAAATATTTCATTCAATTTCAATATGCTTTTTGGAAAAGAATATATGGATATTCCACATAAGGTTTCATATATTTGTCACACTAATTTTGTTTTGTGGGGATATGGTTCCATTAAACAAATTACAACCTAACATGTATATCAGGAATAACCATAGTGATAGTCATAGTCTACTAATCAATCAAATCAAAAAAGATAAAAATATCAGGAACCAGAATCATTTTATTCTTGACACCCATCTTCAAATCAACTTTATTTTTTAAATATCTAGAATTGGGTTCACTTTTAGGTAACATCTCTCATATTACATTTGTATAAATACATATTACACATTCAATCTAATTTTATGTAGAAAATACAACAATATCTAACCTCAAGCACATGAAATTGCCAAAATATAGAGATGACATAATGATACTAGTTCAATTAGAAACACAATTAAATTGCATGATAGTATGTGTAATGTTGTTACTTACCAGCATCAAAACCCTTATCCCGTAACTGAGTCATTAATCCACGTTTGAATCCAGTGATGGAAAAGTCTCCAACAATTCCACATGCAACTTCAACCTCTCTTCTTATCTTTTCTTTCACTTTCCTTTCACCTTCATCATCATCACTCCCAGAAAATAAACCCTCCAACATTTCCTTCTTCTCAGAATCAGAGCACTCAGATTTCTCAACCTCTTCATCATCATCACCACCACCACCACCTTTTTTGTGATCCTCATTATGAATATTACTCTTTCTTTCTCCTTCTTCATTGTTCTTCTCCATGAATGACTTCACCAGATCAGACAAATCCGTTGAATTCTCCGGTGAGTGCTCGCTCCCGCTGCTCACGCACAACCTCACTCGTGCCACATCAGCATCAAACGCCTCCGCCACCCTGTTATACCTCACCGGAACCCTTGTCATCATATATATATATCTTAAAAAAGTGCACCCTTTTTTCTTTTCACTTTTTCTCTCTTCAGCCTTCACGTTAATAAAATATTATGTTGAAAAGAAAGAAAGAGTGAAGGGTGAGATGGAGTGAGAATATGGTTGAAGAGAAGGAAATGGAGTTATATTTATAGCATTAGGATATTACATGTTGAATACATTATGTACTTGTGAGAACGGTGGAGGTTTTTTGGATTTTAATTTCATCAATGGATGAATGTAGCCCAAAATTTAGACTCTATATAATGAACCAAACCTCACAATGTGTCCAAGTTCGGTCTGTAAAATGTGGACATAATTTGGAAGCAACACTCACCCAGTATCTTTATTATTTAAGTACTTTTAGAAAGATATTTAAATAATTTCACATTTCATATTAGATAAAAGATGTTTGATTATAAGAAATGACAAAACTTAGATACAATTCTTTATGTATAAATGATACTTGTAGCCTATTACAAAGTGACACATGTTCATTGTCACCTATACTTTGAAGAAAGAGATTCTTAATTGCAAAAAAATAGAAAGACTTAATGATATAAATGAACACGTGTCACCTTTTAATAGGCTACAAGCACCATTTGTACCTAAGGAATTGTACGTAAGTTTTGTCCTATAATGAGTGAAATTGGTAAAACCGATAACAGAAAAGTAACACAAATAAATAAATGGTGAATTATATAATGATTATATATAAATCTTCACATTAACAATACATATATATAACACTCTTAATTTTTTCCATGGAAAATATATTTAGCTAATATTTATATTAAATATCCATATTATTCATTTGAGATTTAATTAATATATAAAATTAAAAATGAATATATAAATATTTATTAGAGTAAAATTAGAATATATTTTTATTAAGCTTTAAAAACTTCATGTTTTTTAGATGGAGAAGAAAAAGGTTTGACTAGCCTTTTATAACAAAAACAAACATGTACCTTATAGGACCGGACCGGATCGGCTGGTCCAACCAGTCCAACCGTCACCCGCTTGAGTAAACGGTCATGTACATATAGAAAACCGGAATTGGTTTCCAGCCGTTTTGGGCCATGGAAAATCCGGTCCAACCGGGTTAGACCGGGTAAAACCGGAATAACTCGGTTGGTTAAACCGGCCGGGTTTGTAAAATTAAAAAAAATGTAAAAAATGCACATATCTGATGCTTTTAATATGCTGTAATCGATTACGAGTATATTGTAATCGATTACATCATGTAAAATGCACATGTCTGATTAGTTTATCAGCATGTAATCGATTACCAGGATTGTGTAATCCATTACACTGTTTAAAAATGCAAATGATCTTAGTTTCATGCATGAGTTTTTCAAAGATCAGTATTATACATATTTTCTAATTATTATACATATTAATCTAACGTATATTCTAATTTATAGGTATGGTTGAAGGACAAAATATTACTATTGATGGAAGGCTTAATTTAGACTCTTTTCCTCAAGAAGATGTAGATAGTTACACTCAAAGTACATCTTTAACCAACAATGTAAACTTAGGATCTAACCAAGACAATGATACATGGATGAATTAGAATGTTTACTCTCTAAATGAGATGTGTTTTGATTTATTGCTCTAATTATGTAAGACTTAACCAAGCTTTGTGCAAAGTTATTCACTTATTTTAATTAATTATATAATATATGTATATATATATAATTATATATGATATTATATTGTCGTCCGGTCCGACCGGACGGCTTAACCGGTTAAACCGGTTAGAACCTATACAAGACCTCCTCCGGGTTGACGTCCGGCTCGGGTTTCACAACATTGCTTATAGGTGACGAGGTCATGTTATTACGCGCGATCAAACTTTGTTAGATAACTGGGTATCACATATTTAGGTATGGTAATATGCGCTTGACCCAACGGATTGGATTTGAATTTTGAGCAGGCCCAGTTGGATTGGAAGCCTGTTTTCTAGACTAGCCATAGAGGGCTGGTTCAGGCTTGCCCAGTGGGCTAGTATTAAAACAAAGGCAAATGTTAGGATTAAATGGGAAAGTTGTCTCATTCATAGTTATTAAAAGCGGTCGCAATACCGGTGCGATACAATAATTATACCGGTCGTGCAATTGTACCGTATCAGTCATATCGGTCAATTTTTATTTAAAATTAATTTTTAATGAAAATAAAAATAATTATTGTTTTTTATTGATTTTTCAACATTAATATTAATATTTTATATATGTATATCTAACTTTACCGGTATGTGGCTTAATTAGTGAACCACCCGTTAAACTACTATATCACTGTATCAGTACCCCTACCAATTTGATGATTAGTACGGTATTAATAACATTACTCTCATTTGTTCTAAATTAGTACCTTCTAACCCCAAACACTTAAGCATCTTCATCATAAGATAATCTTATTTTTCTAGTTCTTTCTATCTCATTTTTCTAGTTCTTTCAATCTCATTTTCTGGTTCTTTCTACCTTCAAGTTTGTTATTGTCGCTTGAGCGCAAGCCTCCCACTCAGACGAGAGACCCACAGAGAATGTGGTCTATAGTGTCGCTTGAGTGCAAGCCTCTCGCTCAAGCGAGAGACCTACAGAGAGTATGGTCTATAGTGTCGCTTGAGCGCTATCCTCTCGCTCAGACGAGAGGCAGACCTGTGCTTGGGCGAGAGATCCACAGCTTCAACTTACATATATATTGAATTTGCAATAAGGCATTAAACATAATTTAACAAAGGTGGAAAAAACTGGTCAGTCTGTCAGCCTTGTCAAATATAGGTTGTGCTGACATTTTGATTCCTTTTAATAATAAGGTTCGAGTCGGGTCAGCCCATATTTTGGAGGGCCAAAGGCGGGTCGGACCGGACGGTATTGCCACCCTAGTAACATCATGTTTTTTACCACAATGAATTATAACTATAATTTTTATTTTATAAAATAACTTCAATATTGTTTAAGTTGTTTTACATAAATCATTAAAAAATTATAATTGTTTTTCTATTATGAACTTTTCAATTATCCTCTACATTTTTTATTGTGCACTTTTAAAAAAACTTATTATTATTGTTGTAAGTGGATCTCATCTCTTATACTATATAAATATAAATTATGGTATAACTACCATTATAATGTTATTTTCAATTTTCTTTTTTGCCCTTATCGTTGTTTAATTTCTACAAAGTAACCATATAATCTTATGTACTCATAAACCATCACTAAAATATTAATCATCTCTCTTAACTTAAATTAAACGTTATAATGACAAAGACTATAAGATAAAAATATATTATAATTCTCAAAATAAAATATATAAAAATTGAATATTTTAGTATCATACAATGTGCGGCAGACATAAAATTGAGTATTATGTATAAAGACAAAACATGATGTAACTACTACCACGATATAATTTTTAATTTGTTGTTTTACCCTTAACATTATTTAATTTCTACAAAATAGCCCTATAACCTTATGTACCCATTAATCATCACTAACACATAAATCACATCTCTTACTTTAAATTAAACATTATAGTAAAAACAAAGAATTATAATACAAAAAATATATTCTAATACTCCAAATAAAATATAAAAATTGAATATTTAATATCATACAATGTGACTCGGCAGACACGAAGCGCCTCACAAATGCTATATATAAAGGCAAAACTAGGGATGGCAACAGGGTCAGTCGGACACGAGTAATACATACTCGTGCTCATACCCGCACTATTTGCGGGTATCCGTGTGGATAGCGAATATTCGCGGGTACTCAATAAGTTTTCAATTTTAATTATATTTTTATATATTTTACAATAATTAATATATAAAAATAATTATTACTTAAATAATATGATATGTATATGATAATTTTATTATTATAGTCTCATCACTAAATTTATTATCAAATAATAATAAAATATGCAAATATAATGGTAAATTAATAATAATTAAGTATGATATTTAATTAAAATATATATTCGGGTAGCCGCGAGACGAGTATTTTTGTCATCTCTAGGCAAAACATGATGTAACTACCACAATGATGTAATTTTCAATTTCTTGTTTTGTTGTTAATATTATTTAATTTCTACAAAATAACCATATGTACTCATTAACCACAACCAACACATTAACCACCACCTCTTACCTTAAATACATCTATATCTATACTAATATATAAAGGGAAAACACAAAATAACTACTCATGATGGTGTAATTTGTGTTTTCCTATTTTGTCCTTACTAATTTATATTTTATACCAAAAAACCATATAACATATTTTCTCATTTTATGTTTCATGTTTGTTTATGTAAGTTTTACAGTTTTTCCATTTGAACACGACAGTTTTTCCACATGGATCAAGACAATATTTGAACACGACAATTTATCATTTTCATTTTTTAACATGCAAAATTGCAAATCATGTTTTGTTGATTTTGTTATAGTTATGAAAAATATAATAAAAATATATAAATCAATTACAATTCATTTAATAGAAAAGCAGGTTGACAGACACGTGAGTGCCTGTCAACACGCTAATTATAATAAAACAAAAAGTTATAATACAAAATGATATTCTAATTTTCCGAATAAAATATATAACAATTGAATATTTAGTACCATATAATATGAATCGGCATACACAAAATGTCTGCCGAGACACTAATAATAGTAAAAAGTAAAGTTATAATCGATAAATACACAATTAATGTTGTCTTAAACTTTCATTATGATAGTAAAAAAAATGATTATAAAACAACAAAGGGGCTGTTTTATTTTTTCTGAAAGAATGAGGTGGAGACAAAGAGAAAAATATTAAATTGCAATTAAATAGGACTTGATAATACTCTTGAGTCAAATAACAATGAATGTATGAATTGGCTGTTGCTAACAAATTTAAGTGTAAAAACATAAATAAATTTGGTCTTTTATCTTATATTTAAGAAAATATACTGTCAATTTAATTTTATATGTTTGTATTGTTTTTCAATTTCATTCTTCATGTAGAAAATGTAGATTCCGATGATGGAAAGGAAAGCTCCAGCAAATTTTGCATTTGCCATAAACATGTTATGATGAAATTGATTAAAATTAGAAATATAAATGATTAAATTGACCTTTTATTTTATTATAGGATCACGTTAAAATCCAAAAAATAGGATATTTTAATTGAACTAGAATACAATAACTTAACGTTTGATTATTTTTCAGAAATGTTTTCATCTATATTTGACGTTTTCATTTTTCTAAAAAATAATTTTCATTTCCATGTTTTCATTTCTTCAAAATATGTTTGTTATTAACATTTTTTTTCTTCAAAATTCTTCACTCTAAACTTTAGAAACAAGGATAATTACTCTTGCAAATAATTCGATCCTAAATTTTAATTACTATATAATCAAGGTACTAATTTTATAGGATGCATTCTTATTTTATAATTGCATTTCTTTTCTAATTGATTTTATGTCAACAATACATTGAATATAGTTAATTGTTGGACATGGTTGTTAACTATCATAAAGATGTGCAGAAGGTCATAACGAACATCATGCACTTGCAATTGCTTTCCAAAAAATTAAAGTTAAAATAAATGAGTAACATACAAGTCATTTATTATTTAATTTTCAGCAATAATATTAAGAATGACGAAGAAAAGTTGTTATGTTCGCAGATAAATAAATTCTATTACGAATATATGTGATGGTCTGAACAAGTGAGACGTTCATTAATTGATTTCGACATTTTATTTATTAGTTGAGTGAGTAATTGAAAAATATATTCCACCAATTTTATATCAAATGAGTTCTGCTTAAATATACACTCTACCAATTTCTGTTTTTCCATTGAAAATTAAATTTAGCTGTTTATCCCAGAAGGTGAAAAAATTCTAATTAATTTGATATGTTTTGATATAAGTGAATAAGCTGATATTGTTAGGGTAGAATGGTGAAATTAATAAGCAATATAAAGATATAATATTAAATTGACACCTTATTTTATTAGATACATCAAAACTTATAAATAAAATAAAAGACTAAAATGACATTTTAGCGGAATAGAATACAAACCACAACCTAAATTTGCAGAATCCAGCATTTTGCTTCAAATGTGGTATATTGTAGACAAATTGCTGAAAAATAATTATTTTTAATAATTATTTTTTGCTTTTGTAGCCTTTTGTGCTTCCAGGGATATAGGATCTTCGTGTTCAATAATCAATATCTGATAATTTACTCAGGACCATGTCCCATTAGTTTACTACAGAATTGTGCTCCTTGGATTTATTAGCCTTTTTACATAACATACATTTCAGTGGTCTTGATGGTTATGCACATATTTTAATAAATTATCCATTTATGTAGAATAATTTAATCAAAATATTAAAATATATGAAGGAACGGATCATTTGAAAAAATATATTTTCTTGTTAATATATATATATATATATATATTATTAGTGTACTATCCACAATTTATTTATATTATGAATGATAAATTAGTTATTAATATTATATAACTTTTATAATATGGATATGAATGAACCCTCACCATTGTTGTTTCCTTTCACTATTTTTCAATTTAATGACCTAAAAGGTGATGCACATATCACCATTGTACATTTTCTTGATTATTAATTGATTTACATAATATTTATTTATGTACTATATTATTTCTCTAAGTGGATATTAATTTTGTCATTACCAACATGAAATTAATAAATTGTTAAATATGAGTAAAAATATAAAATAATAATTAATGCATTTATAAAATTCTAGACCAGATAAATAAATAATACGGAAAACTAAATAAACAAGATTAAACCAGCCATGAAAGACTCATTAATTTGTAAAACTCTGTTAAATCATTAATTTAGCAGTCATACTAAATAAACAAGACCAACACATCATTAACTTAGTAGTGTAAGACTCCATTAGATCACAGAAAAACCAAAAGATTAAAAATTTAATTTCTAAGAGTAACACTTGTTAGAAGTAATAGTCACACTACAAAAAACTTAATAAGAGTTATTCTTAGTAGTATAAAAAATAGGAAACAAAGGAAGTTAAGAATCACATAATTACACAAATTAAATTTTGAGCGGATCATTCACAATCCATAAAATTATTTACATTGTCAAGAGGTCTAAATTTTCTTAAATTTCCTTAGTTTTTTTTATTGAATTACATTTTCAATAATGAAACTCATTGAAATGCATGCATTCTTTGACAGATTTACCATACAATATCACTTTGACGACATATTACAATTTTGGTAAACATTTTAAATTATTTACTGTTTTGATATAATTTTACGGGAATCCTGGGTAGGAGGGACGATTTCTTTTCATATAATGGTTTTTTATATATATTAAATCTGTTTTTCCCATTCTGAATTAATGAAGGAAGCCATAAAATGAGGAACAATTCCAATTCATGGTCTTTGACAAGATGGAGTACTTTTAAACAATTCATTGACGAAAATATGTGGGAAATATGATTTTTTATTTTAGAAATTGATATATTTTATATTAACATTATTATTTGAAGTCTTTTAAGATTCATTTTTCATTTTAGAAATTGTACATTATTTTTTGCCTGACTTTAAAATTTATATCACAGCTTTATACATTAGTTTGTATAATTTTATATATTATTTTTTGAATCAATTTTGTATCAAGAAGAAGAGAAAACCTTCACGTGTTCTAATTAATCATATCAGATTTGAATAAAATCTGCATTGTTTCAACATGCATCAATCCGTCGTGTACGTGCATGTGACCACTTTTGAAGCTAGATTCATGATTTGGGATAAACAACTCATTCTAGCTTTTGCATTTAGTAGATAAAATTTTAATATTGGTCATTTCACTTCAAACTAAATTTTAATTGAAATCAAATTTGCAAAATCAATTTTAATCATCACCATGATATCACAACATCACATGTAGGTGAATTCCTAAAGTCATATAAATCACTCACAACACAAACGAAACATGTTTTATTGTATCATATTACTCTCATATGTCATATCTAACACTTTTAGAATATCATATTGTCATAAAGGATATTTCTACATATACTTATGTTATGGTCATGAAAATCACCTTAGAGGATTCCATCACAATGTTAGTACATATCCCTAATCAATAACTCCCCCTCTATTTAGAAAATACATATTATTGCTTATAATAGGACTACTAGCAATTAATGATCTAACCCAAGGCACAAAAAAATTAGATTTAGGGCAATCAATCTTAACATGTTAAAACAATACCATTTCATTCAAGCGAAAAACTAGTGAGTCAAAGTCCCTACTAATACAGTACAATTATTAGACGGTTCATGTACCAATATATTTGAGAACAAGTAAATAATGAACCCATATTGATAAAAACATTTGAACACCCTAAATTGGTGGGTTAAATAAATAAATAAACAATAGATAACATAATGATTAATTATAATTTTTTACACTATAATACATACATCTTACACTCATTTTTTTTATTACAAAAGTTGAGTAGAAAAAACATAATATCATGAATTTTGATATGCATAAACATACATAAAAATGCCTAGTTTAAATTTATGGAAAAGAAATACTAAAATATATAATTGAACAAATTGATTTTAAATTGTTTATATATCTAATCATTTCAATTAATAATTATAAATTAATTAATAAATAACTAATCAAGTAATTGAATATTGTATGTTATTTCCAGTCATTTAACAAATTTTAGTTTATTCCAGACTATTTATAAAATTTTGGTTACATTCACAGCTACAATTCTATAGGTACAATCAATTTTTAGTCAAGAGACCTATAAACATAGTTCTATATCAAATGTTGCATTAAATCACTAAATGGAAAATATATTATTATATGCAACACCTTTAAAATTGAAATTCAATTTTTAATTTATTATCTTTTACCATTTAGATTTATTATTAAAAAATGTTAAAATTGAATTTTGGGGCTGATTTTTATAACAACTTTTTTAATTATTTATGTAGATGTATATTTAAGTTGAAATTATTTGTAGGTTGATTTATATTTTATTTTGTATCCTACTTTGAAAAGTATCTCATTAAATTAAAAAGGTTGAAATCTAAAACATGTATTTAATCTTGGTTGGCAACCACATTCATATTTACTTTAAATTTGTTGCGTAACAATTGATTTGTAAATCAATTATGTATCGACATATATTATATCTTACGATATAAAAAGATTTTTATGAAAATATACTATTTTCTCTATCACACCAATGGATAATAAGTCTTCATTGAAACAAATATATATTAAGACATTACATAACAATCAATCTAATTTAAAGGGAAAATAATTAAAAAGTTAGAAAATATGAATTAGGATATAATTTAAATTTATTCCTAAAAAATATTATTAAAAAATTGCTTTTATTTACAAATAAATAAATAAGAATTTTGGAGAGGTGTGAGGAAAAGAGATTATGAGCCTCATGCTTACATAATATTATTTTTAGAGACAGAGCAAAAGAACCCAACACAGCCACAATGAGATCTACGTAATTTTTCACAACCCTTTTTGTTCTTCTTCATTATTCTTTCTGGGTATGCTTCTTTTCTTTGTTTTTTTATCTTATTTTTATTGCTTTATGTATTTACCATTTGGTTTTCCCCCCATGAACATTAAGCATGCGCTTCTTTTGTTTTTGGCATGAAATCAGATGGATATTGCTCTTAATGTGAAAAAAATTGTTTTTTATATGGCCCTTTTGTTTAATGGGAAGCAAAAACGGTTCAGATTGGATCATCTTTGCAAAGTTGATGGAATTGAATGCAGTATATGATAAAGTTTGATTATTTGTTACCGATTCTTTGATTTTTTTATTTATTTATTGCTTTTAATCTCTCTGGATCTGGTTATTTCTATACTGGTGTATAAGGAATCTGTTTATCTCTGATATCATGTTTTTGAACACGTATTATTCAATTGTTTTTTTGTGTTGAAGCTGTTATTTTATAGGAACAATATTTTTGCTTAGCATTGATGTAATGAAGTCACTGTTGTTGTGGTTAATAAAAATTAACTTCTATTTTCCGGTTCAATATGAATTTGAACATTGTTGGTTCAATATGAATTTCATGAACACCTATTTTCCTGTTTCCATTGCAAGAATTTTTGTGAGGCTTTTTATCTTGCATTTTTTCTACATTGCTATTCCTATAAGGCAGTGACCCAAATGTAGATCCTTATGGGTTCTCTGTTGATATTTCCAACACTTCGTTAACTTAGCTTGCACTTGGAACTAGAGTGGATTTGCAATGTTCTGTTGTTTTCATGAGTCGCGTAACTGATAATCGGGTCGGTTATGCGATTTCATGTTATGTTGATCAAGTACAGCTATCACAGTTAATCGGGTCGGTTATGCGATTTCATGTTAATCGGGTCGTAAAATGTTGATGTACACGATCTATGAGTGCTGCTTGGCGGAATTGTGTTCTATCCTTATAAATACATTGTCACATGATTTGCAGGAATTTGTGAACTCTGCAGTGTTGGATACAGATAAACAAATCATCAGGCTGTAGAGGAGAATGGTAGAAACAATTTCTAGCTTCTGGGGTCCAGTGACATCATCTACAGAATGTTGCGAAAAAAATTATGCAAATTCGTCATACATCGCAGAGTTTTATAACACAATATCGAACATTCCAACCATTATTTTGGCCTTCATTGGTCTTATAAATGCTTTAAGACAACGGTTTGAGAAAAGATTTAGTGTGCTGCATGTATCAAATATGACACTTGCCATTGGAAGCATGTTGTATCATGCCACACTGCAAAGAGTGTAAGCATTGATCCCTACCATATTTTGCAGTAACTTATATAAATTTATGGTTGCTGGCTTTCATATTAATACTTAGTCACTTTGCACTATAAATGAATGAGTATTGCCTTTTAAAGAAATACTTGAATGATTATTAAGATGTTTGCGAGGGATACATCATACACTAGCCTCATGTTGGTTCACTTGTTTTACATATTTAGCAACAAATCATTGCTTTCTCTGAACTCATGAAGATCACATTTATATTTATTCTATCTTAATATTGTATTACTGTAACTAATGCAATTAGGGTATTTTGTGATACATGCAAGTCACTATTTGAATTCGGGGGTAATTTTCCCCCTTATGTTATGATGTTTAATTATCGATCATGAATCTTATGATTCACAATAAGATACGAGTCTATATTCAGAAAATAGGCCTAAAGATTCATGTACGATTCATGATACGAACTACTGTTGTTGGAACTTGGAAGATACTATACATGCTTATTGTTTAAATGGGTAAACTGATATAGGGCCCAAAGAATGGTATTTGTTACAAATGTGTGGCTGCTCCTGTAGAATTAATCTTCTTAAGCAACCATTTTCTTCTTCTCTTGAAGTTGCTCTGAGTGTGTTCATACAGGAATGCGTAGTTTCATTATTAAGTTTGTCATTGAATATCTGTTTGTTTTGGATGATTATTTATTCTCCAATTTTATACTTTTAAATTAGGCAACAGCAGAGCGATGAAACTCCTATGGTATGGGAGATGCTGCTATATGTGTACATTCTCCACTCTCCGGATTGGCATTACCGCAGTACAATGCCGATCTTCCTATTTTTGTATGGAGCTGCTTTCGCTGCCATGCATTCAGTGTTCCATTTGGGTATTAGCTTCAAAGTGCATTATATCATTCTTTGTCTCCTCTGCACTCCAAGAATGTACAAGTATTACATTTATACTGAAGACCTGCTAGCCAAGCGGCTCGCAAAGCTATATGTAGCTACTCTTATATTAGGAAGTTTGTTTTGGTTAGGCGATCGTCTTTTCTGCAAGGAGATATCCCATTGGCCTATCAATCCACAGGGTCATGCTTTCTGGCATGTCTTCATGGGTTTCAAATCCTACTTTGCCAACACGTTCTTGATGTTTTGCCGTGCTCAGCAGCGTGGCTGGTCTCCAAAAGTTGTTCTTTTAATGGGTATTTTGCCCTATGTGAAGATTGAGAAATCAAAAAGGCAGTAAAGTGAAAATCTAGAAGATTGGAAAAGAGATGTTAGTAACCATGTTCTATTTATTCTCATTATTTTTTTGTTTTTCTGGTTTAGATTGGCTTAAAAGATGATCAATTATTTACATATTTTGTTATAGACTAGGACATGTACCATATTCATGCCATTATATGAATGCTTTCTTAAGCCTTGATATTCACCAAAAGTTTTGCAGTATCTTCTTAAGCCTTGATCTTTTTTACTTGTAACATCTTGTGTAACCCTTTCAAGGTTTGTTATATTACTATTCTTTTTTGTGGACCTCTTCCCAATTTCGTACTCAGTTAGATGTTGCTTTAACTGAGAATTTTACCTTCCAAAACTAAAGGTACCCAAAACTGCTTAATTTTGGAAAGCAAAAACTGCTTTAACTCTTTCAATGTTTTTTGAAAGCATCACAACACAATATGTTACACGTTGTATAGAAGATACAAATGTTGCTTTATTATGATGCTTTTTGAAAGCCAGTTGGGAATTATGTTCTATGCAACTTAAAAATTAGTTTATATTGATTTGCAGCTGAGTATTAGCTTTATTATGCATCCCATCAAAAGCTTTGGTAAATAACACTACCGGTCATATTGATTATATATTTTTGGAAATGTAAATAAACTATTACAGAAAAGTATGGTCTGCTTTTTGATGTAAGAGTGAACACAAGACATGTGAAATCATAGTAAGTACTTACCATCAAAATGTGATAGTAGAATAAGATTTTTTTGCTTATTGCAACAGAACATTGGTTCAAGGGTAGTTGAAAATGTCAATCACTCTCCTCATGAAATTGAATACAGTACAGGCATTCACTTCTGCTATTAGCCATATGAATATGCGATGGTTGTTCAAGCAAAGTCATAAGTAAATATTTGAGACTATGCAAAAGAAATGGAGAACAAAATATTGGTGTTCAAGATACACTATACACATCTTGACAGCTTCTTGAATCTTTGACCCATTTCACTCCGGATAGCACACATGTACAAAGAACATTTTTTCCGCTTCCCGATGTCAAAGAAAAAATCACAAGATAGAAAGTGAGTAGAATACACTTTGCATGGATCTAAGACTGCCCCTGAACCCCTTGTTGCAACATTTCCCCAAGCCTCATATATAGAGCTTGTTGTTCATCCAATGACAGATTCATCAATATCTGAGAAGACCAGTACCACCATGAACAAAAAGCATTTTTAAAAATGTTAATCAATGGAAATACAAAGTAAATTACACAATACCTGGTCTAAAATCATTTCCATTGAGAAACTTTGTGGCACAACAAATGACTGATGATATATATACGCGAATACAGCCATTACCATCTACAATAGGAAAAAATGGTTAAATCTTGCTTGTAAATTTGAAGTAGGATACTGGGATAGTTTAAGCTTCCACTTTTAGCCTAAAAACAAACTGAAAAGACCTAAAATACAAACATAAAATATACGGGCAACACTTAAATTGTTAGAGGAGGGAGGAAGTTAGAGAGGGAGGGGGTACTTATTTGGCATCCATACTCAGTAGACTGGATCACCAACAGACCGATGTATATGTTTCCTTATCATTGAAGATCCTTTTTTTGGGTGAGTTCATTGAAGATCCTTTGGATGTTTCTGAGTTCTGACTACAAACTTGAATTAAGTGAACATGAAATTTTCGTTTTATCTCATTATTTAATTTACATGATCATCTTTGCTGGTGTGTAATTTTTTCTAAGGAGTTCCTTTTTTTTTTCTTTCTTTCTTTGGGGGTATAGGTGGAGACATGGGGAGAGAAATCATGATTTTAAATGTTGTTCATGAATGATGATATATAGAACTCAGTAGTCAAATACTACCAATTTACAATATATCTTTATATTGAAACAGCAGGATAGTGTACCTGGCAATCCATTCTGTCAGTAATTCCACCATGCCCTGGAATACTATCACCAAAATCCTGCACAAGTGGAGAATAGGAAGCAAATCTGTTTATACCTCTGACCTAAATGAACAATTTAACTCATTTGCCTATAACAAAAAGAGAAGTGCAGAGAGAGTGGGTAGAAACCTTTATTTTAAAAGCCCTTTTGAAACCACTTGCAAAGAAGCCTCCAAAAGGCGCAATAACTGAAGCAAACAAGCCAAGACATAAAACATGCCATTGAACTGGTAGGATTGATATCTCTTTCCAAGGAAACTGCATAGAACAAGAGGCAATGCAATAGCTTATGATTTTCAGATATTCCAGGAATCTGGATTGGCATCTCATGACAGCATGGTCATATTTTATAAGCAGAGCTGGAGTGTAGCAATCAAATTCTAGCTTTACTATTTAATGGCAAATGGAAATTATATCTTAGAAGAGAAGTTACAATTAACATTTCAAATTTAACCTTCTTAACATTCATGAGAAAATTGACTAGTCATTGACTTGGTCTGATTTAAGTCATTAATTGAGCTGATTTAATCGAATGGCTGACCTAGCCATTTTTAAATACTCTATGCCACTTTTGAGTCTGATTCTGTAAAGATCCAATTGTAAGGTAGGAGTCCCACATGAGCACATCAGAAGTATGGAATACCAGTGTGGGATTTATATGGCCTTGGGCACTCCAACCACACAAAGGCTAGCTTTTCTGGTGTGATTCTTCCAAGGTTAAATCAATCGGTATTAGAGCTTTCCACAATGTCTCTTAGCTGCAAACAAGATGCTTAAGTAACCGTGCCAGAACTGCAGCGTTCACGCGCGACTTGTCAAGCGTTACTGCAAAAATGGACTACTTGGGTGCCAGGGCTGCAGAGCCTAGTGAAATTAGGATCCAACTGCAAGTTGTGGGACTTGAGTCCCACAATGGAAGTATGGGATTTCAGTGTGAGATCATATGATCTTGAGCTCTCCAACCACAATGGTAAATTTTGTCGTGTGAATCTCCCAAGGTTCGTATCAGATACAAGCTCATGTTCCACATGTTTCAGATTCTTTTGAGTCTCTAAGCCTAATTTGAGGTTGCTTTTGCTAATTGAGGCTTCTTGAATGTGCACGTGAATTTGGGGAGGTTATCACTTATTTACTGAATTTTGGACTAGTGCACCCTCATTGAATGGGCACACTAAACTTGGTTATATACATGTGTGGGTTCAAGGATTATAAATGTAGCTGAATGACAGGTGCTTACCCACTGAGGAAACCATCCTGTTAAGGAATAGGAGTCTGGCTTAAACAGCTGACCAGGATCACAGTCAAGCCAACCAGTTGACAAATCCTGCATATTCCCAGAGACATGAACATAAGTTACTTGGTTGTGTTTAATAATCACTTAGTAATGATATATACCTTCCTTGGACATGTTAGCCATTGAGACCGACCCATGATGCTAGCAAGCTACAAAAGAGTTTTGTACAATAATATTAACATATAATTCAGCAAGCACTTAATTGCCAGAAATAAAAAAAAAATCAAATCAGATTAAGCTTTCCTACAGTTTATTTGGGTTGTCGCATGCATTTAATAATGCTACAAAAATACAGGAATAAAACATAAAACATCGCAAGTGAATCTGCTTCAGTGAAAAGAGCTCCCCAAAAATAGGGCAGCCCAATTACGAGAGGTTGTTTCCAAGATTTGAACCCATAACCACAGGGTCATAAGGCAAGCAACCTTATTGTTGTGTCGAGACTCACGGTAAAATACCCCCCCCCCCCCCTGAAAAAATAATTAAAATAAAACTACTCCAACTATCACATCTTAATTTCCCGCACTGGAATTGTACTGACCAGAAATGCAGAGATAATGGTTGTAACAGATGCCCCAATAAAGCCCTCCCAAGTTTTCTTTGGAGATAACTTGATCAAAGGGGTTCTTCCAAAGAAGAAACCAAAGATATAAGCAGCAATGTCATTAATTACAATTAGTGATGCTGGAAGAAGAAACCTGTGGTAAAAGAAAAGGAAAGCACTAACATAAATTCAATTCTCAATACAAAGTGTAGTCTTGAAGCCATAAAATAGTGATGGTGACTGTGGGATGTTTTACTTGTGTCAAAGCAATGGCACCATATTAAAAGGAAGAAGACAATTCTATCAAAGATGCATGCATGCATGCTTACATATAAAAGCACTTAAAACCTGAGCAGTTCAACATGATGCACTCTCATCGGTGTAATTAATAAACAATACAATATTTACTGAGGGAAAAGAATAAATACTATCATCAACAATCAAACCTTGAAAAGGAGATAGGAAAAATGGTTGGGGAGTGAATGAGTGTTAGGATGATATACTAAATAGAGACATTCTATGTAAACAACAAGAGCAACAACAAAAATCATTTTCCCAGTAGGCAAGGCCAAGTGCCCAACTACATGGATCAAACAACATCATTGTGTTATATTGTTTGTGTCTCCCAAATCTTCTCCACCAAAATCTTGTTTTGAAAGATCATGTGGGACTTAGCCAACAAGCCCACTGATTTATACAAGTCATGCTTAAATCCTTGGACAAAATATAATTATTTAAGCATTCTATGAGGTGATTATTGTGGCACCAAAGACCAGTCAAATATCATTAAAAAAATCTAGCCTAAAAAGTGTTCCACGTGGATAAGGAACAGTGCCATTAAATATGATATCATGCTAAAGAGGAACCTCAAAAGACAGCCAAAAATGTTTTTTTAGCAAAATTGTAAGATAAACATTATATTACCAGAAAATCCCTTCAAAGATGCTTGCCACAGCAAAGGAGGACTGCCCAAATACAACAATCAGAATCATATGTGTCCAAGCATACTGACCAAATTGGTACTTGTACATCTTCTTCTTTAATGTGAGAATGAACCACATAAATGCTGAGCTCAATCAATACAAAGGAAAAATAACCAAAGTATTAGTGAATCCTCACAAAAGTGAAAAATAGCCTGTAAATCAAACTTTAAAAAATAAGCATGAAATTTGTCAGGCATCTGGTATAGACATTGCACAAGCACAGGCAAATGAGCATTAAAGAATAAAATTGATATAAATGTCACCTGCAATGTACAGGGAGTAGCAGATAACCATATGATACTTTATAAGACTGCTCACTAGCCGATATAAAACCATGTCTGAAGTAACTGTGTTAACCAGGCGTGGACTCAGAGTACGTCCATAAATAAATAACATTGCAGTGAAGAAAAAATGCCTGAAATGGTAAAAGTCAATGAGATATAGAACAAGTTATCAAAACATTTAAGAACAAGGTAAGTTCCTGGCCATTCTACACAGCTGTGAAGCAAGGATTTGTGATAGATACCAATTTAATAGCCTAAATCCTGGCAGCTGTCTATCTTCATGAGCTCTCCTGAGTAGGTTGAAAAGCTCTTTTGCCATGAAGATTTGGATAACAACAACCATTGCTGTAATATAGAGGTGACCCATATAGATGATTAACACAAAGCCCCCAATCATCCAAATAGATGAATATGCACGAATTATCATGGACTTGTATTTGCTTTTGTCATTAACAAGTAACCGCGTTCCATTTGCTTTGCTATCTTCCGGAATAACCTGAGATAAAGACAAAGAAGTTATAAATATATCACTTTCAGATGGTACATATTATATAGACGTTTTTCCAGAAAGATACTGCATCAATTTCATCCATGTAGACAACAGCATCAACAAGGAATCTAATAATAATGAAAAAAAGATACTAACTAGATTATTTTTAAAAATAAAAAATTGACACTACTTCCAATAATTTGTTTTCCCTGATTAGATATATTTGATAATTCATCATGTTTTCTTCAAATTTTAGGATCACCAAAAGTGTAGCTAGAATCAATTTAAACATGAAACGCACCAATACAAAAAAATTGAAAGTCATGCGTGGAAAGATGGTTTACTGAGAAATTCAAAGTTTAAACAATTAACCTCATTTGAGCGTTTACGGTGCCTAATCCGACCACCGGATGTTGCGGGGGTACTGGCACTAGTATCGTTATGCATAGCTCTTTAATCAGATTTCACCCAAATGGAAGACAATGTTAAAAGCACATGGGTAGCCTGAAGATAATCAAACACCTGCAAAATGAATGCCATAAAATATAATTCTCTGTATGTATGAAGCATAATTCAACACACCAATCACACAGAACCAAAATTGTAAGCCTTTCTGGCAAAAGGCCAGTCAAATTAGATTCAAACACGTGGCAAACGCCCAGACAGAGTATAAAAAGTCAAGTGATATGGTACATCTGGAGATAACTGAATCAACTTGATTGCTGAGCAGGGAAGGTAAATTAAGTGAAATTTTCAAATTAGTATTCTTCTCTTTTTCACCCAATCCAATAGAGATCTAGATCTTCACTATAACCATAGCATCCACAGCCACTTGCACTATATACTCATTCCAGCACGTCATTTTCTCCTGTATCATCTTCTTCAAACGGACACCTACATGATTTTCACACATAGCCAAGGATCTCAATTATTTCCACCATTCAGCCATTAGTAACTCTATCTCTGCTACCTACATTCGAACAACTATTTTATGTTGTATGAAGTACAAATGTTGACTTTCATTTAGTCCAATTTTCTGAAAATGATCAGTCATCTGCTTTATCAACCACATATCTGATATCCTACTTCCTACATACAGTAAATATCATCTTTGTGTATATATCTAAGTAGTCAATCTTGGATCGTGGAGTGGTCAACCCCAAAAACGCTAAAACGAGTTGTGGGATGGCTGCTATTGGGAATTTTAGGGGAAAATATAAATAAGTTATATCTACACATATAAATGCAAAAAATAAAAAATAAAAACACACAATTTCATGATTCATAATCAAAATATGTTGTCGTTCACATTCAAATTCAACATGATTCAAATAAATTTAAGCTTAAAAGTAAGGAGTGAGTAATTAAAGGAAGGGTGAAGAAAGAAGCAAATAGAGAAGAATGCCTCTCAGTTGTAGAAGAAGAACCCAGAACAGACAACAAAAGGAGTGAAAGAAGTGGAAAAAGAAGAGAGGGACATGTTACAGATAAGAAAAGTAGAGAATAATATCTGAATAAATATTGCCTATGGTATTAGGCAAAACGCACCCCATAGAATATGCAAACCCTATTTTTTAAATTTGAAAGTCATGCCACATTAGACAAAACACACCACGTCAGAATTTTAAAATGTAAGTAAATAGGGCACTGACTAGGATAAGTTGAAGAGTATACTATCATTTTAGCTATATGTACAACAACAACCAAGTCTTAATTTCACTAGGTGAAGTCAGCAACTACATGTGTTTTTTTAATATGTTAAAAAATAGAATATGTAAACAGACTATCTGGCATGTGTTTTTCAAAATAGCATGAGCATTTACATGCAATATGCCATTGCACAGAATAGGGCCTGTTCGGGTCGCATAGACCTGATGTGGAAACCGATTGCAGACCCATTGTTCAGGCAATAATTTTCCACAAGCATCCCTGTCGTGGGAACAAGTCACCAAGAAAATAGGTCGTGACACCAACTACCTAAAAACACGACCTGGCGAGCACAAGCATAGTGGACAGCCTTCAATCCGCTCCACGGAACCCACCATAGCGCGAGTTAGCGCCAATATCAACTTAGGCCAATGGTTAAGGAACCCGGAAAAGCAAATTCATTAACCATTGGCTAACAAAATCGAATAAAATCTCCCTACGTATAATTTTCAATTTTCATTTTACACAAATAGTAACAATAATAAAGAGAAAAAAGGAGAAAATCAAACTTAAAGATCTATCTGCAAGCCAAAGAAGGTAAACTCCAACAAGGAATACGTGTAGAGGCTCATGTTTATCATTTTCTATTGGAATTGATGAATAGACAGTGTCTGTTAAATTCACAAACGGTCATGACCGTGGTAAATACAAAATCTAGAGGCACAATTGAAGAGAGTAAGAGAAGTAAGCATCTATTGGTATTACCCAGGGAAACTTCCTCATGGATTGTGTGCATAAATGCATTTATTACATGTTACACATACATTAAGAGTTTAAAAGATGCAATTTCCAATGCAATGTTTCTATATTCTTGTTTTCTTAATCAATGCGAGACTATTTAAAATAAAAAGTTCCTAATTTCAAGGATGCTACATTTTCAGAAACTATCAATACCTAATGAAAAACTCCATATCCATTGTACGTATTATAAATTTGTATCACAAAAACATTCCTGCATTCCTACCCCACAGCGCAAATGCTTCAACTTCCAACTTCCATAAATCAATATTTCCTCATACCCTACACTATACATCACAATTCATCCCTTCACACAAACACAAATCACACAAAACTAAAACACTAAAACATTTCCATAAATCTCACTCTCAACTATATTATACGCCTTCACTACAAACTAGAAATACAAACAAGTAAAGTTTCCCCTTATTTAAAATAAACATTAAAAATAGAAAGCCTAAAAACACTTCGAGTAACGAATCTCAAATATGAAAGGACATTGAGGATGGAATAAAAACAGATTCAATGTTAGAAACAGTTACCTATACTTAAATCCAAATCAAAGGGAACAAAATAAATAGATGAAACGAAAGTAGAGAAAGTGGAAATAAAAATCGAAAGTAAAGAGTAGAGATATCTATCATAAGTGAGAGTGGGAAAGGTAAAACGAATGAAACCTGGTTTGGTTATGATGATGCTGAACGAAGAAGACGTTGTGAGAGAGAGAGAGAGAGAGAGAGAGAGAGAGAGAATGAAAATGGGAGAATACGAATGCGAAGAATAATAAGAGAGAAGAGAATAAAGGAGGCGAGGCCAAAACGGTGAAGCCTTTTTGTGAGTATAAAACTGGGATTCTGTGTTGGCTGAAACAGAATCCTGGTTTAGTTATTTCTCTTACCGCAGAAACAGAATATTTTCTAAGTGGGTCAAATTGTAAATCCAGGGTTCTTTATGCTTCCCTTCTTTATCAAATGAGTGTTTAACATATGGCACCCACTTAAATTTTCCTTCTCAATGCTCATGTCCATTAGTATCTGAGAATAATCATTAAGAACTGTTTTAGCACAATAATCACTTCCACAATTTCAAATTAAATAACCAGTAATCTATACTATATATAAAGTCAAAATATAAAATAACTACCACAATGGTATAATTTTTATTTTCCTATTTTGCCTTACATTTTTTAATTTCTACAAAAAGACCATATAATAATAAGTAACTACCATTTGCACATTAACCATTATCTCACTTTAAATTGAATTATAATAAATACATTATTTTAACATAAAGTACTCTTAATATAAAAACATTATAATTACATAAAATAAAATATATAAAAATTGAATACTTAATATAATAAAATAAACATTCAGGTCGGTAAACACGAAGATAGTCCATGTAAAAGTCCAATTAAGTTATCAACGTTTCAAAATATTAATCATTTGATTCCTCCTCTTTGTAAAAAAAAAAAAAGTGATTTGTCTTAAAAGTAGGAGGTTGGGTCCACAATCAAACAAAATGTCCTCAATATCATGAACCAGTATATTTATGTTAATTGAGAGTCAAATCTATGTTTTTCTTTGTTTTTCATATCAAAAGTATAATTTTATTATAATCAAATAAATATGTGCCATTAAATATAATATTTATCTTTGGTTTTTAAAACATTTGACTCTATGTTACCGGATGTCATACCAACCCTTATTACCCGCCAACATCATTGAGGGTAAAGAAGAACATCACACTTAGTACAAGTTTCAACTAGTTGATGTTGTCATCACTGCCTGCTAACATACGCACCCTAACATGAAATCTTCTTCAAGTTCCAACCAAGGTTTCTTCTCTTCTTATTCAACTTCAACAACCGTCACTTACACTAAAAATGACAATTCTACCCTTCCTCAATATCTTAATTCCACTCAACTCCCTCCTCAATCTCAATCAAACGCTGCACTCACCATTCAATCCTTATACCGGGCCCACAGGATCCGCACCCTCTACCGCAAAATCTCCACCGTTGATTCCGAAGCCAGCCACCTCCAACGCATAATCCAACGGCAGGAAACCGTGGACGCCGTGCGTAGCAGCCACGTCGAGAAAGTGAAGATGAATGAAGCACTGATGAGTCTTCTCTTGAAGCTCGATTCGGTGCCTGGGTTTGATCCAACGGTGAGAGAGGCAAGAAGAAAAGTCACCCGTCGGATCGTGGGTTTGCAAGAAATTCTGGACTCAGTTTCTGAAGCAAAAGTTGATTATGAGTGTAATTATTGGTGGGATAATGGATCCATGATGAATTGGGATCAGGTTATAGGAGACATGGAAGAAAGTGTTTGTAGAGAGAGAGGTGGCGATGAAATGGAACAATTTTGTGCTCAGAATTTAGGCTTTCGCTGCTTACAAAGGTTTCTTCGTCAACCTTGATGAGTAAAAGACTAATCTCTCATATACGATTATGATTGATGAGTGAAATACTAATCTCTCATATAGGGTGAGATTTAGTTTTATTTTATGTATACTATATATGTATGTGTTGTATAATATAATGTTCTCTATTATAATACCTAATTACCTACTTTCAAGGTGTCTTTTATGAAATGATAGGCAAATGCTAATTGTAAGAAATTAATATAGAAAGATTGTACTGAAAAGCATGTATTGAATGTTTAATGCTGTTGAATTTTAATTTAATTAGTATAGAAATAGATTAAGATACATTCAGAACAAAGCAATATCCTTGGACTAGTGTATTTACTTATATTTCAATGTATTGAAAGTTTAGAGGAGTTGAATTTCATATTATTAGCATAGAATAGATGATGATGATGATGGTGATACATTGAGAACAATGCAATATCCTTGGACTAGTGGATTTGCTTATATAGTTAGGAGAATGCTAACCTACATAACTTACCTACTCCTTTTCATTCCTTAAAAAGTGTCATTAGCAAGATGTATATATATACTTATTACACACATGAGGATGGTTTTTCTTATAGGTAGTAGTAGATACATATTGTGATTATTAGAGGGAGTACCCTTCTAGTTGAAACAGCTGCACTTGCACTTTGACATGCATCTCTTGCAGTCAGAGAGTGTAGGATAGGCAGTGTTACAGTTACAATTGTTGATGCAATTGGACCTTGAATTTCCACCCCACAAACACCTAGCCATGCAGTGTAGGGTTGGCATGCAAGATGGACAATCATTCTTCATCTGGTTTACTATGCAGTCTTTGCATCCACTCCCATCTGCAGGTTTGCAACCAAGTGTAGGGGACGCTATCACAAACATTATCAGCAATACTACTTGTATTTGAACTGCCACTGCTTGCTTCTGACCCTCCATTTGAACCATCATATTTTATATTTCTATGTAGATGTTGATGTGCTCTTCACAAAGTGTGGAATATGGTATATGCTGGGCTGGTATGTGCTACCTATTCCATCCGCATATATAAGGATGACTTAGTACACAAGATTCCCACTTATCGGCATTTGAGTATGGTATATGTACGCAACCTTACTCTACAAGGGCAAATGTGTTGTTTTCAGGATTCGAACTCATGACCTCATAGTCACTAAGAAACAACTTTATCGTTGTGTCAAGAGGATTTGACATCCACATAAGGCATTGGAAGTGAGGAAGCATTTAAGTTGAGGTTGCTTGCTGTTTCAGGCCAACCTTGTTATTAAACACTACATTTACTTTCTCATGAGTCTCTGCCAGGCAAGGTCTGTCTCAGTTATCAAAGCAATCTTATCCCTATTAATTGAGCAAAAGTCAAAGGCATTTTCTGAGGCGCATTCTTATGGGTAATTTGGGTGAATCTCATGGGCTTAGCCCGCATAACCTGACTATTAGGGTAGATAGATGGGGCATATAATTTCACTCCATTATCCAATGTAGGCTGTAGATGGAAGAGATTAAAGAGTTTGGCTCCTCTCCACTACATGAGAGAGCAATCCATAGTTAGGATTATAACATATGGCAAAAGCAAAAACAAAATTTTAATGGTCCATAGGAATCCATTTCGAGATTAAATGACTTTGCATAGGTGATATTTGTCATTGCATCTTTCTTCCAACGTGATAAATCTTACATTTAACGACAAAACCATTTCAGTACCATTATGCAAAAAAAATTAGACAATGCACCAATTTTGTGTTTTTAGGTGTTGAGATTGATATTATGGTTGTCGAACTCGTATGAGGTTAGGTAGTAGAATCAAGTCAAATCGCATACAAACTTAAACTATAATGAATTCACTTTAACCAAACATCAAAATGATTATCCATACAAAACTCAGATAATTAGTGGTCAATGTATACCATTATCATATGATTCTTTTATTCACTACTTAAAATCACAACCTTACTATTAGTACCTTCATGTAATCAAGATTGAGAAACTCAATTTTTATTGACAAAACTATAGTAATGAAATGAATACCAATTTCATCCTCCTCCAAATCCTCTCATCATTGTTAAAATTACAGGTCTCAGACAGGATTAAAAATAAATATAACAATGGAAAAAAGAAGCAAGTAAAAAACACTGAGAGATTTAGGCAAAAATAACAACAATTAAGGACTAAACTATTGCCAGTCCTTCCTGATATCAAAAGTGTAGTTGATCTCCAAGTAGCACTTGTTGTCATCATCAACAAACTGAAACACAACATGACAACTAAGTAGTGGTTACATATTTACATTCATTACAGCACAAGTTTCTACAAGAATTCATGACATGTGAGAACAAAATAGTGACTCAGAAATTTGAATAAGTTTTTGTATTTAGGCACATGATTATCAGCACTATATAACATTTATTGGTGAGCTGATATGCAAAAGAGCCATTAATTTATGTCTTGAAATAAGTCATAATATCACCGTGGAAGCAGATAAGAAGTGTTGCTGGATTTAACTTCCATGCATTGTCAATGTAGAAAGTTTTACACTTGTATCTAATATTAGATGTGTTGCATTGTCCAATTTATAAAATGATGTATTAAAACAATATTAAATGACAGTATAGATTTTATTTATATTTGTTAGTGTAGCTAATCTTATTGGCAATATTAGGCCTTCAAAAATCTCAGATATATACTTTTCAATAATGTTTATACTTCATTGCTGATAAAAAAAAGTAAATACACAAAAACTATCAACTTTATATCTTTTCTTAAGTCATAGTTAAATATAATGCAACTAGTACTCATGTCTTCAGAGTTAGGGAACACATTACATGTTAAAGAATTACCTTACTTCTAGCCGAATATGTTCCTCTAGCAAACATCCCAGATGGTGTTACCTCTTCAGGCATCTCATGGGTGTAAGGTTCTGCCTGGGGGCTGAAAGTTCCAATCATTTCTTTACTGCTGTCAACTGTATTAAGATTCAACAATGAGGTGTTTTATCGAAAAATTATGTATCCGTTCGCAACAATTTGATCGAGAAAATTAATAGAACTCACCCTTGATACCAGTTTTCCACACATTGTGAGTGTATTTGAGACCTGAAACAATGTTGTTATTGACCTGGAAAGTGAACATCAGCCTATAACGGCTACCCTCTTTCAAAGTAAACCATGAGCCTTTGGGATTTCCTCCCTCTGGTATTGGAAGGAAAATATCATCTCTTCCAGCAGATTTGATTGCAAGGCTCAAGATCTTCACTTCTGGCTCCAGAGTTTCTAAATAATTCAGAAAAGAAAAGAGAAATTTTGTCAATGTCTGATAAATAGTTCCAAAACATAAAGCAGGGAATAAGTATTTACTTATTCAATTGCAACTTGGTAATTGGAATTTACAAAATGAAATAACGTTATGAAAATTTCTGGTTCAGATTGTATCACATATCAGTAAAGCAACAAAACTGCAGAATTAAAATGAAACTGGCAAATTCGGATATTGATACATTTGAAATTACCAGCAAATTATATAGAACCTGTTAAAATAGTATCAGTGTCAAATAACAATAGAAACAACATGCATAGGCCTGAAAAAATTACACATTGGCAATATAATTAATTCAAATTGGGCAAAATGATATTCTTGTATCTCAGATAATGTTTTATGACTCTCGTTCAAAATCATTGAATAACTCACTGTGTGCAATGCATTGAAAAGAATAACAGAAATTGAAAACCAAAACCACCAATTTGAATTTAAAAAGAAGCAATTGAATAAGTAATTACCTCCAACAGCATTAATGTCAACACTTCCAAGAAGCTGCTCCTTCCACCTCCTCAAGCTCTCATCATCCTAGAAAACAAAAACATAGCACAGACATAAATGAGACAGAATTGTAAAGAAAAAAACATTGATCTTTGAGAATTATAAAAAAGGGAAAAGAAAAACAAACACCAACCTTATCCTTTTCAAGCTGTTCCTTTAATGTGCATTGAGGACCCAATTCAATTTTCCTATCCTCATCATCATCTTCATCTTCAGTTGCAGCAATGGAACTCTCACTCTTGTACCTGTTCAGAGTCCCTTTTCCTTCTTCATCACCACTTTCTTCATCAATGGCAGCATGGTGCGTTTTTGAAACCTTTGCTGCACCTTCTTCATTGACTTTGTCATCATCAAAACCCATGCTTTCTGAATTTGAGACCACCCCAATTTCCAAATACATCAACAAGCCATTATCATATAGAAAAAGAACACCAAAAAGAAAAGACCCACTTGGTAGAATCTTCTCCACAAAGAGAATAAAGAAAAAAAAAATGTTTTTTTTGGAAAGGAGTTTGGTCAAAGAATCACAGAAAGGTAAAACTATATGGAATAGAAAAAAATGAATAATTCTTGCAACAAGAAAACAAAGAGAGAAAAAAGATTATTTTTTTTTGGGAAAAAAAAAGATAGAAAGAAACGGTCATGTGGTGATCCGAAATAGAGAAAATTTCAATCAGAAAATGTGGTATGAGAGATCGTGAAGCTCACTCATTTTGTTGCACTAACTTCCACCAAGACCAATATTTCAGGAAAGCTTTTACGCCAATGAATTGTTTTTTTATTTGTAAAGGAAAACAAAGTATTCAATTTTCATATAAAAATATTTGATTTATTAGAAGACCAATATTTGAGGATGAATTAGAAAATAATGAGTAAATATTATTTGTATCCTAAATGCTAAAAATAAGCAACTGACTTATAAGTATTCCATGTATCCAATATTATTTTTATTTTTTAAAAGTTAAAAAAATAAAGTAAACGTTGGACTAACAATTGCATAAGTAAGCATTGCAATATTTTGAATGTAGAATGTTAGGCATCAATTGTGATATCGTAAGAGTTTTATACACTTTTAGTCAATATCTATCATTCATTTTTAATTATTATTGACTCTTTAAAAAAAATACAAATTAATGATAGATAATATACTGATCGTATATAAATCGTTACACGAATAATACATATTTATATTAATGAATATGTTATTTCAAGTTTTTGCTTGTCTTTCCACATATTTATTGCATTATGTACAAAGAAGGGTCTTCATCGTTAATAAAGGGAGAAATATATTAACTTTAATGACAAAAAATATAATTTTATTATAAGTAAAAGATAAATAAGTTATTCAAAATTGAATTTCCCTTTGTTTTTTTCCTAACCATTTATGGAGAGGATATTAAGTATTTTGCAACATCTCTTGGCCTGGCAGTAGAAAATGCTTGGTTAAGCCCAAATAACAAGAATTTTATAACAGGATCTAACTTACTTGTTGTCTCATGTGGTCTAATCAAATCGAACCAACATACCCAAAGTCTATAAGGGACAGACTCAGATTGACCCATTTTAACAGCTTTACCTAAAACCACATATTGAATATAAGGTTATGGACCATACATCTCATGCATGTTGGCTTGCACACCAAATTAGAGCATCTTATGATAAAAAAGTTAATCATTTAACTTTTAACTACAAAAGCAGCACTAAAAAAGTGAAAGCTCATGCCATTAGTGCATCAAAGAAATTTTGAAGTTTTCAACTTTCATGCCAGCTCAATGAGTTTAGCATCCAAGTGAAGCACGGTGATTGATAGAGACAACCCATGAATCATAAAGACAAAAGGTGGTCCTTATAAATGTTAAATTTATGTAGCACAGCTCATATGACTGTGAAACAATCAAAATAATTCAATCACAAATTAAACCATTCGATGATAACAACATATATATCAGATAAAACTACACAGAATTGATGATGTATCATTCATTTTTGTTTTCTTACTTGATCGATCTTATGCATTTTTGCCAAGAATTTCATAGAAACAAACCATGGAACATACAATTCAAATGCATGAACATATATACCATTTCACGGTTGAATTAACCGAGTTTACCTTTTAAAATATATGAGAAATGGAAATGAATATATACAAAGTAAAATTTGATATCAAAATTTTAATGTTAAAATAACATGAATCAAATAGTAATTAATCAATGGCCGTTAGGTTTGCATGGAGCAAAAGGGGTATGGTCAAACATGTAAAATTAACCTTCTTACTGACATCACAACTTTTCATTATAGATACTTTAAAGGCCCTTGAAGTATATATCCATATATATTTCACCTTCAGTCCACTTTAATTTCAATTTTCAAATCAACATCACTGTCCAACAAATGGCATTTTGGTGATTTCACGGTCATAAAGTAAAAAGAAATAGATAACTTTAGGCAAATTATTATGTGACAAGTGATAGTTTGTTGTTGAGACTTGGTTAGGTTGTTGAAAGTTTGGTGTCACCAGTAGAGTTTGAAAGATGTACAACATTGTTAAGTTGAATAACTTAATTTGTGACTTAAGTTTTTAGAAGAACCAATGAATTAACCTTTGAATGATTAAATTTCTGACAAAATCTTTCAAGAAACTAATATATGACACTGTGATCTATTATTTACTCATTGATTATTATTGTAGGTTTTGATATAGGATTAGAGAGCAAAAATACTGCTCCTTATCTGGTTAAGGTGACCCAAAAGTACAAAACTATAGTTGAGTTACTTAGTAAAGGTGAGACACAAACATATGCTTAATGGCTGTGTTATTTAAACAAAGATTCCAATAAATAAAAAATGATACTTTCTACCAATAAACATACCTTATTACTGTCATTCCCTTGTAAGTTTGGTATAAGTGGAAGCTGAAACCCTTCCCTAGGGCAATATATATCTTGTTGCATTTTGCATGTAAGAAAATATAAGGATACCCTCATGCACCAGTAACTCTAACAGGAATGTTAAGTATCTATTATTTGTATTATGGGGAGCAGAGATCAAAAGTATATACTAAAATCCACTGGACATTAGGGATGCCAATGAAAACCAAATCCGCGGGTACCCGCCCGAACTCAACCCGAATATAATGGGAAAAACCCGATGTAATGGGTTCAGGTTTTACCCGAGTTCAAATTTCGGGTTCGGGTTTGGTATTAACAATATCAAACCCAAACCCGCCCCGAACCTGATTAATATATATAAAACTATAAAATTACATATAAATACATACACAAAAATATATATAAGCTATACATATATAAATTTCATACGTATATATATAAATTATATATAAAATTATATGTTTTTCGGGTTTTTTTCTGGGTTCGAGGATGATATCATTGTTTCCAACCCCGCTTAATTCGGGTTTGGGTTTGGGTTTGGATAAGCACAAACCCGACCCCGACCCGCCCTGTTGCCATTCATACTGGACATCCACCAACATCCATGCCATCTTGTAGAGTAGGTTTTATCAAAATTTGAACGTTTTTTCTCATTAGATTAGAGAAGAACTCTAACATTTGCTGCAATGCAAGTGGGATGCACATACTCTATTATTGGATGCATTTCATGCTATTTTTACTGAATAGAAAATGAATCCATGTGATTTAATGGATCCACAAAATATCCATGCGAATTGCTAGCATTTCTCAAACTACCAGAAAACTATGAGGCACTTATAAAGAATTTCCATTGTTTAATGGACTTAGCTATCAATAGCTTACTAATTGCTACAGTGTTGTAGCTATTGGGTTTATTCAAGTGTGAAATCTCACATTGGATATGCGGAGATGAGTGAAAGTGTTTATAAGTAGAAACTAAACTGTTAACAATATTTAGACTATCTTATCAGATAAGAAACTAAATGTTGATAAGGTTGCAAACTTGGAAGCATAAATTAGGTAAATAAGGGGGTTGTTGACTGTAGTGGTGCTTAACACATGATAAGAAACTGAGTTTTTATGCTTTAAACATAATACTTATCATGAATGAGTGTTACCAAATTCTGCGTGAGGAAATTTGTCGGTTGAATAATGCATGGAATGAACATCTTAATTTTGCACACTGCATTATAAGACATACATTATTATATGTTCAACTGTTGCTGTTGGAGCTTTACCAATCACCATACTCAAAGGTTGTTGATCATCTTGTTCAGGGTTAAATTTGCCAATGTAATTTTGAAGCATAATTATGGTTTCATATATTTATCACAAAAACAATATCACCTTATTGCAGAAAGTAGAAATCACAACAACTTGTTGATCCGTAATGGAATTTATTATTAGAAATTAATGGTCTTAAATTTCTACTATATTAAATATGTTACTTTCTAATAAATCTTTCTATATATATTTGATACCTTAGGGTAATTAGCATTTATCAAATAAAAATAACAATTAAAGAAAATCATTCATTGTGTCTTTAGGCTGTCCATAAGAAGCATAGAGTTCCACATGCAGTTTTGGACCCACTAATGTTCAAATTTCAAACATCCCTTCGTTAGTTGAGAAATTTTCACCTATTTATTCTCAAATACTAAAAAGAAGAGTGTTGTAAACAACAACAAAAATTAAAATGTAATTAACTTGTATCATTTTATTTATACTTAGATAACATTTTTATCCTTAAAAGTAAAAACATAATCAGAACTTCCCAAAGAGCCAAGAGTATCCTTGTTTGTATAATACTTTTAGAGTTTTAGTTCCTCTCTGGACACTCTTCACAATGAAAAAAATAAAATAAAATAACAATTATATCATTGTATTTATAGTTTTATACTCGCAATCATATTTTTATCCTAAGATTAAAACTGTATTTATGACACTCCATTTCAAGGGTAGAGGGTTATGGTACGTCCTTATGGATAGTTTGCATTAGTTCTGAATAAAATCTTTTGCATATATCATCACACCACTCATGTCCCAACTTTTACAAAGGGACCTAGTTTGTTCCTAATTTGGGACACAAAACGTACAAGTAATTGCATTGCCCAGCAATAATATAAGAAAGTACCAAAAAGAAAGATCAAAGTGAAAACAATGAAATATTTGTCAAGTGGTCGTTTTCCAAAATAAAGCATGTCTCCCAAAAGAAACTTCTTTTAGTATTGTGCCATTGCCACAAATTTCTTTTATGAATCAATAATAATTTCTAACAAAACTAAAATTATATAGCTACAAGAACTTATCACGAACACACACGTTTTCATTTTATTATTGGAAAGAATAATCCCACAAATTCACCTAATAAAAATGTTCTTTTTCTTTAGTAACACAAACATAAACATTTATTTCAAAGATACCATGTCTTTCATATAGTCATAGTATATTAGTATCAAAGGTATCATTAGAATGTATACTAAAATTTCCTAAGAGACACTTCAATTGATAAAGTTCTGAGATGTATAAATATTTGGGTTCAAACCTTAATGGCTACACAATTTTTCTTCTTCCTCTCTCAAACAAAAACATGTCACATGAATTGTAAATGCATGAATATGATGGCTAAAAAATCTGCAGTTCCTAATGGAATAGGTAACAAAGCAACCTTGCCGCCCACTGCCACTAAATCACCCCCACCCCAAGTCAAACTGGTGCTTGTTGTTGCACCCGGGGCCGTTGTGCCTGGTGCTAAAGCGTGAGTATTTTGTATCCATTGAGCAAAGACAGGTTGTAATTGTATAGCGGTATCTGAAAACATATCTTGGGGGAGTACCCAATTTTGTCCGGCCAAACACAAATTTCCCAAATATAATAAAAAAACACAAATATCAAAATGTTTTGTTGAAGAAAATTAGTGGATTCAATGCCCCGATTACACAAGTTTTGAATGTTTGATTTGTTACAACTTTGGCTATGTGCTAGAATCAAAGACATCAATTGATTGTATAACGTTTGACAATAAATTACAACAAAATTTGCAATGCAGGACAATAACTCAGGCCGTTGGCCATATGCTTAATTCAAGCAGTGATTGAGCATTTGAATTAACACTGCAATAATACATTTGAATTTATAGCATACAACACCTAAGCGTTATTGCATTTGACCTTAAAAGAGAGAACATTCAATCACTTAAAAAGGAAAAAAACATATTCCCCCTTAACTTCCTCCAACGCTTTAATGGGAGAATCCTCTCATTGTTGTGCATGTTTCCTCCCTTCCTTGCTATAAGTATGGACTACATTCAATCACCTCAAAGGGGAAGAAAACAGTTCAGCAAGAAAAGAAAACAAGCATATTAGAGGGGAATTCAGAAATGGAAAAGGAAGATTATTGGCAGCAGGGAATTACAAATTATACATTGAGAGGATCAAAGAAGAAAGCTGAGAGCATCACATTAGGATAAAAGAGTAAGAGTTGGTATTGAATCAGAGGAGATAAGCACCATCTTTGCGAAGAATCCAAACCTGAAGTTGCAAATTCCTAATTCTCGTAAGTACTCAAGTGCATAGCAAATCCAAGGACCCCAGGATCTGCAAAAGAAATCAGCAGGTAAACATCAAAGAGGTATGGTGTTCATTGCATCTCAAAGTATGTAGTTTCCTTTGTCTAACATGTATCCAACAGTAAAAGTCCATGCACATGTCAAATACATACTACTCAAACATGTTATTTTAACACTGAAGTGTTGACATGATTTGATTATTGCATAATAGGGCGGTTTTATTCAAGATTAATATAAGGGAGCAGTCAATAACACATCAAATTAAGAAACACTAAAAGAGATACCATCTAAAAATGCATGAATGCGTGGGTACGACGGAAAATGTGCAAATAAATGCAATGGAGTCGCCATCAATGTTTCCAATAATGACAAGTTGATGTATCCCTAAACAATAGGTAAATAGGCCCGGTAGAAGGCTGAAAGAACAATGCATGAGTAGTGAAGTGTGTGAGGGAGCGTACAAACCTCGAAGATATACACACACAAAAAACCATAAAGCACCCCATAACCTGTACATAAAAAACAAAAATCAAATATATAAATATATAAATAAGTAGTTAAAAAATAAAAAACAAAAAATGGATAAAATTAAAATAATGAATGAAACATCCACATAATTAATCATCATTTAAGGTCTGACTCTCAACTATTCCGGTGGAGTCGTCATTATGTTGTTACCCCATGTTCGTGGTATCCCCGGTGGAGTCGTCATTATGTTGTTACCCCATGTTCGTGGGTACGACGGAAAATGTGGAAATAAATGCAATGAAGTCGCCATCAATATTTTTTAGAAGGAAAACATGAAAAACCAATTTTTTAAATAAAAAGGATTTGGTCTGCTCACACAGAAAAAATTAAGTTCGGGAGTCGGTTACGAAAATAATAAAATAAAAACAGAATATAATAATAGTTAAATAAAAAAAAAAGATGGGGTTTAGGGATTTTAGGATAAAATTGGTTTGGAGTTTAGGTTAAAATTGATTTGGGAGTTTTGGTTAAAATTGATTTGAGGGTTTATGTTAAAATCAATTTGAGGTTTAGGTTAAAATTGATTTGGAGGTTTAGGTTAAAATTGATTTGGAGGTTTAGGTTAAAATTGATTTTGGGGTTTAAGGGTAAAATAAATTTAGGGTTTTTGGTTAAAATTGATTTGGAAATTTAATTTAAAATTAATATATGGGTTTATGTTAAAATTGATTTGGGGTTTAAGTTAGGGTTAACATGAGAGACAATCCTCACTTTTGGCCGAAAAAAATAAAATAAAATGGTGGTCTCTCTTTTCCGAGCTTAGCCCATGAATGCATGAACCCACCGGACACCAATCATTTTATCTATTTTTGAAAAACAATAAATTTAGTTTACTTTTTGTAAAATTCAGATTTAATGAAAACATTGAGCTACTTAGTTTTCGTCTAATGGCAGATAAATGTTATAATTAGACCATTGGATTGAGAACATTTTTCTCAAATTGGTAGGAAATAACTTTTTGATCTTTTAGGTTAATTAATTTTTTTACTTTAGTAACTCGTGTTCATTTTTGTTTGTGTTATTAATACTAACATTATTTCTCAGTAACAACTAATTATTATACTTCAATTTATCTAACATGTTTGCTCCAACTCATTTTACTCATTCTATCTTCAAATATGTATAATATACCTATCTCAAAATGTCTCATCAAATCAAAATCCTTAATAAAGCCTATATGAAAATATTTGGAGATAAACAATAAAAAAATATTAAAAAAGAACCCTAATTAATACATTTAAAAACCTTAAACTAAATAATTATTTTGAAAAAATGAAAATGCAGTAAATTGTCAATGAGTCGATGTGTTAGATATATCTAAAAAATGCAAATGTTGGGTTCCACGACTTAGATGTGACTGATCCATCCTTATATTATTACGTGGATACACGCTGGTAGCACCATTATTATGCTTTGTGATATCTTAATTTATGTTTATGATATTCAAAATAGATCAACTTACTCTAAGAGTATAAGTAGAAAAAATCTATTCCGCATATTAGTTATTCAATCTTAAAAAACTCAATGGTTTATATGTACTTACTAATTCAAACCATTGAATTTTTCAAGAATAAATGATCATAATATAGAGTATGTTTTTTTCACTTACTAAAATATAAGAAATGATGCATTAAAGGAATCTATGCCAGACCAGATCACGAGTGAAGGCCCCACATTTTATGGACAATTGTTGGTCCACGTCATCAACCTTGGAATGATTCACTTTCTCTGTTTGGCTTCTCGCTACAGAATCTCAAAATTGAGTATAGGACGGTTGTTTAGAACTTAGATGATGATGATAACATGTAAGTTCTTTAATCTTCACTCTATGTGTTTAATATCATATATATATATATATATATATATATATATATATATATATATATGTATGTATGTATATAGTTAGTCATAAGTCCGGCTAAAATGAAAATTATGTAAGATAGTTAATGGTGAACTTAAAACTTGGTATTGATTGAAGATATAGTAATGTGAAATTATTAAAATAAGTTAAATATGTTATTTAAAATACACAAATAAGTGAAACAAATATATAAAAAAATGTGCCCGTGAAGCTCACTGAAGGCATGGTACATAAAGGTCAGGAGAAAAAGTTGGAAGGCGGTGGAGAGTCCCCACTCAAGACAGACATATTAACCGAAACACTGCTGGATTGTGATTTGATTTGGTGGCATTAACCAATGTGATACTGCCACGTGGATACTTACTAGGATGATAACTTGAATTGAACCAGGATGGATCTTGTGATAGTGTTAGAATGGAACCGAATGTAGTTGAATCAGAGCTCAGCTTAGTTCATCAAGTATTAGACCTTTTAGTGTTGAATTGGTGAGAAAAAATTATGTATAAAAATATGTATGTAGAGATAAAAAATAAAATATTAACAATATATTAAAAGATTAATTTTAAATAATTATTCTTAAGTGAAAATAAAATTTCACCTGTCTTTAAATATGTTATGTTAAATATATCTTAAATTTTTTCTCTAAATCACTTCATATCTATTGAGTTAATATGATATCATAGTGATGTGAGTTAATCACCTCACTTTATCAATAAGACGTTCGTCTAGTGACGTAATATTTCATTAAATCTCTACATAGATGAAAAAATTAAATGTTCGATTTTCGAGAACGACATAAGAATGACAAAAATGCAACCCAAAAAGAATTAATTCTATAATCATAGGTTAAGGGATATACTTGATTGTACAAAAAAAAAAGTTTTGAGGGAGGAAACCCGTATAGGGTACAAAAAATGAATGACTCTAAAATGTTTTAATACATCTTAAAATATATTTCCCCATATATCAAATAAAAAAGGTTTTAAAAAAATAATTAATTAGTAGTATATAACAAAATTCCTTAAACAATATCTCCATTCTGTAGATGAGCACAATCATGAAGATCCACGATAATGTTTTATAAATTCAAGCAGAAATGAAAGTGGCATAACCAAAGAAATGATAAGACGTATACAAATACAAAGCAAAGGCCAATTTACCATTGTGAAATGACTAAATCACCTTCCACATATAATCGTCCCTTATGTGTAAATAAATCCCCATATCCTAAGAGTAAGTGAGTAAACATGTTTTTGGAAATTACTTTGTGATGCGAGATTAATGGTCTCAAACACATTAATATCATTGATATGTGTTCGAGATTGTTGATCTTAAAAAGGACAATAAATATTTTTTGTGTGAATCTAATTGAGTGGTCTTTTATGATGAGATGTAGAAAAAGAAACTTTGTGACAAGTAATGATTCTAGATTGTTTATGTTTATATCTTACCAGTTAGTAATTACGAACTTTGTTACTAACATACAACAATTACACATTATATTGGCAAAGATTTTGTTACATAATTAGTATAAAGACGAATCTAATAAAAGATGTAGATAGAGTTCGTATTACAAACTATGACTTGCTACATGCAACTGCTTGAATTTATGGCCCAGTCACGAGTATATGACGTGGAAAACATGCTAATGTAGGACCATGTGGAATTTAAAACAAAAATATAAAAATATTAAGAGAATGAATTTATTTACTCCAAATGTAACTTCACTTCTTAGTAATTAATTTTAGAAAATTTAATAATTTAGATCTACTTACTTTTGGAGTAAATAGATCACTCACAAATATTAAATATTTAATTTTATTAATTAGTATAATATATTTTTATTGGTATGTGATACATTTGAGACATCATTTAGAATAAATGAAAGAAATTTTGATATGCATGGAAAGAGAAGTTCCCAACGTTATGAGCAATGCAAAAGACCAGATTCAATGAACCATATTTGTCCACGAAATAAAGTAATAAACCCTTTTTCTTTATTGTGTTTATTTCTTTTCCTATTTTACTCATTTGGATTCATGATTTGATTTGGACGGTGATGATGCCAATTGATGATAGGGTCCCACAATAGCCACCCCCCTAGTTCATTTGCTTTCTTTTCCTTGGCCGTTTCACTAAAGTTGCATACATCAATTTCAAATTTTGCTTCATCTAATTTACTAAAATTAAACGGTTGCTTAAAATATTGTGTTGCAAATTGCATACAAGTGTGGTTTATTATTTTCTATTATATCACTATATATAAAGTATTAACTAACTCACCACTAATTAGTTCGCATATACTTGTTTAAGTTGTGAGATGTGTGATTTTAATATTAAGAGAATCTTTATCAACAAATGGTTAACATAATTATTTAGTGACCCAATTTTATTTCTAAAATCCTACTAAGAATTAAATAGCGGAAGATCAAATCATCAATTCAGAATCAATAAGATGTTAATTTAGTGGTATAAGGTCCGCTAAATCTTCAGAAATATTAGAAGATCAAATGTTTAATTCATAAGAACGACACTTATTGGGAGAGACAATCATACACCTAAAAAATAATTACCTTTGGAGTACCAAAAAAAAACTTTTGATACCTTTGAAAGTACAAAAAAACCACCAATTGATACATATTGATAACATCTTTTAACAACTATCATCAAACACCACTTGCTCATTAAATTCCATACATGTAAACTTTAATGTCAACCACTCCACTCCATATAAATCTATTGAAACAGGTACTAGGCATGGAAATTGTTTCCTTTTTATGTTGAAAGACATTATTTTATGTGTGGAGACTTAATATTAAAAAAAACAAATGTACTTAATAGCATAAATGGAAATTTGATCCTACCATGTAGCAAAATAGTTTGTGGGAACTAACTCAGTTTGCAAATTAAAACAACTCATACATAAGTACATAATTCATTTAGTGATCTAGATAACATAGTTTAAGTATTTTTTTCACTGAACAAAACTTATTTTAATTACTCAAATAATATAACTTCTTAACTAAATCTATTCTCATAGTTAACAAAAATAAATAGATAATATAATAAGCTCTCAAGTCACAAACCTTAAACTTTGCAAACTGCTTTAACATGACCACAACAGCAAAAAGCACACCTCTTTTTATTTCTTTAACATTTTTCTGGCCAAGTTTCTTTCACTGTTCTTTTTTATATTAATTTTATAACATTTAATAGTGCAATATATTAGAAAAATTCTGAAATAGGTAACACGCCCATTAACAAAGGCGTGATTTTGTACTAATCAGCTTTAATATACTTTGTTCCCGTACTATCTTAGTCTACTTGTTTATTTATTTTATATGTTGCCATAATTAATAATTATTTGATTTAACTAGTTTAATCGATTTATCGTATGGTTCGAATGTAAAATATCATATATAATTAATAATTACTTATAAATATAGAATTATAGGTTAACTTTAAATATTATAATTATATTCAAGTAACATATCTCTGTCTTATTTTGGATTACAATAAAACAAAACATTAGATTAACATATGAGTTATTGTGGTTTAACACGGTCGGATTGAAATTTTCCATTTTAAAACGGTCTAACCCTTCATTCGGTTAAAATTGTGAACTAGAGTCATTTTCAAGTCTAGTCAGTAATCGTATGGTTAGACAGTTCAGTCAGATTCGATCATCATAACATTAGTTCCGAGTTTGCAATTTGCATTAATAAGGGAAAGAATGCAAAGGGGGAAAAATATTAGAGTTATAAAACCTCTAGTCTTTTCCTCTTTTTCTTCAAAGTTTAATTGGCAAACTAACTCATAAACATTTTCCAATTAAGTTAAATGAAATTACAAAAATTAACACTGACATAATAAAATAAACACAAAAACTAAAATCCAAAACAAATATATTTAACAACAATGCTAATAATTTAATGCACCTATTAGGTAGCATATTGAAGTCACTGTGTGATTACTTTTATTAGAGTTTTGTGTTGTTTTTGTACATGGAAATTATTTTGTTAGTACAACACAGAGATTCCAATTCCATGAAATTTTATGATCATTTATTTATTATTGCTATTTAGGAGAGTAGCTCCAATTTGGGTGCTTAGCTGGATAACTTTTGGTAGAGGAAATGGTGGATGGAATCCAGAGTGTAAAACACATTGTACATTTTAGTGATGTTACCATAGCAAAAGGAAACCTCTAAACTTGAATCAATGATAATCACTTTTACTTTACTCTTATATTTCAAATTATGCATGTATTTAGAGTCTCCCAACACATTTTAAGTTTTTTTATACTACCGATGTTATTCCTTACCCTTTTGGGTAAAAAATTAATCAATTTTGTGATTCATGATTATTTACCCAACAAGTATCGCTTTCAGAAATTGAACATTTTTTATCATTCTGAATATCTAATGGTATTTATCTCTTTTTTTTGTTTAATAAAACTGAGATTGAGTTTTCTATTTTTATTATTTTATAGTACCCGAAAAAAATATCAACTCTCATAACTATCATTTATTCTATTTATTACAAATTAAGAATGTGAATCGTTTTTAGTTGTCATCTACCCAGTACAATTGATTTCATTTCAGCTAACCAGATGTTAGAGTTTCATTCTCTGATAATAATTCTGTACCCAAAATATCCTCTGGTAATAATTTATTTTTGACATAAAATGATAAATATATTTAATAATTCAAAAAAGTAACTTAAATACAGCAATTTATTTTATAGCCATTTTAAAATATATAGTATAATGTCATAAAATAATTAAATAAACATGTCTATATTGAAGCACTTGTAACATTTTTACCAGTACGAACTCGTCTGATTATATAAAAATGCTTTTGACAGGATCTTGTAAACAAGTTTAATTCCATTCATATTTTTATTAAGTTTCCAATATATTTAAATTAAATCCTAAATAAAGAATAGTTCAATATTTATTACAGTTAGTATAATTTTTTTATGTTCATGTTCCATTCATCAACCACTATTCATTAATGTGTAGTAGTGTTACTTCATTAAGAATCAATAACACATAGATGATACACTAACATTATAAAAAAATCTTACAATTTTGACTGATAAACTATTTTTCAATAAAGAAAAGTGAATGAATTCATTTACTCTAAGAATAAGTGAAAAAAAACTATTTCATATTATAGTCATTTATTCTTGAAAATTCAATAGTTTGAATTAATAAATAGATCTAAATAATTGAATTTTAAAGATACCCTAAAAAAACATTTACAAGTGGACAAAATTTCTGTGAATAAGAAACATGAGAGGTCTGGTTGTAAAAGATTCCTTCAATTAAGGGATGACACTGCCCATACACACTCTCTTGATCAAGATTCTATATAAGCCTCTCTAGCTTTCATCAACTCCTCACCTCACTCAAAACCACTTTTAATTTCTCTCTACCTTCTTTGCATATTCATATCTGCAACTTTTTTCTTTCACCTCTATTTCAATCCCTTTTATTCTTCCAAATGGCCACTGTTGAGGTAACTCAAACATAAAGTAGACCCCTATTCCTACATGGAGATAGTGATAACATTCTATTTTCTACATTATCAATGAAATTTGTTTTTGTATTACTTACATGAGAGTGTTCTTTTTAAGGTTATATATTGCATTTGGGATAGCAGTAACTAGTACGTGTAGATCTCTTGAAATAATTTAATCTTATAGAACATATTATACTCCTACTAACATATCAACACTATCTTTGTTCTTTTTATTTATTTATTCTGTTTTCTAACTCTTTCCCTTCTTTTATTAGTTTATTATTCTCTTACTCATAGATCATACACACATAAATCATAAACACTGTATGTATGTATGATCACTTAATCTATTTGGGGTGATCGACGTGTGGAATTGATTTGCGATCAACTATCAACATAACATTCTATGATTCACATGTTATGATTTTTCATTCATCTTTCCATGAGAGAAGACTTTGTGAAATGAAAATGGATCTTGCACTTGCAGGTTGCACAGCAAGTACCAGCAACAGTCCCAGAAAATGAAACAACCCAGGTAGCCAAGATTGAGGAAACAACACCAGAACAACCAGCAGTTGATGAGGTTGCTGCTCCAGAACAACCAGCAACCGAGGAACCAAAGGTAGAAACCGTCGAAGAACCGAAGGCAGAAACCATCGAAGAACCGAAGGTAGAAACCATCGAAGAACCAAAGGTAGAAACAGCAGCAGCAGCAGCAACAGAAGTTGAAGTTAAGACCAAGGAGGTAACAATTGAGACAGCAGAGGAAGCTGAACCTGAGGCAGAAAAGCCAGCACCAGAGACAACAGAGGAAAAAACAGAGGAACTGAAAGAAGAACCCAAAGTTGATGAGCCAAAAGCAACTACTGAAACAGAATCAGCACCAGTGACTGAAGTGGAGGAGAACAAACCAACTGAGCCAACAGTGGAAGCCACTGTAGAAGTTGATGCTGAGAAGACTGAGGCTTAAACCTATATAATCAACTCTACCCTTTTCCATGTTATCAAGGTTGAAAAGCTTTTCTGTTTTGTTTATTTTATTATTATCAGTATTATTATTATTATTATTATGATGATGATGGTAAGTCTTTGGATATGGAGGGTATACCTGAATGTAAGCACAGCACTTGGCTGCACATCAGAATACAATGCTGAGTGGTGGATATGAGAGAAATTATATGACTTGTGTAATGTATTGAAGTGAGCTATTGTAGCTGGAGTCTGTGGAGGGTGATTCCTACAAAGCTAAATGAGTTTGTCATGGTGTGTTTTGTTTTTCTCTAGTTTTGAATAAATGATATTTACTTTATTCTATTTCTATTGTTATCACACAAACAAATTCTATGTTCTTAATCTGCTCTCTCCCTCATAAACTAGCTCGTCTTATGTTTTTTTATTTAACTTGAACTAGCAGGCTACCTAGGTAAACAACAATAGAAAAAGTGAGAATTTTCTGCTTCCAATATTAGAATCCAAAAATAATTGCTAAGTGTATATAGAATATAAAATATCACTCTTGCTAAAAAATCAGTAGAAATAGATTTGGACTTTAACAACAATGCACTACTATGCAGTGTCACATTTCCTCATAATAATAGAAGATAGATCTACCACTGTCGAGTGAAAAATTGGATGTAACGAACGAGTAACCACGCAACTTCGCATACGAACGAGTGAAGCTATTTTAGTTTATAACCATTCCAGGGATTTCAGAGTATAAGAATAGTGTCTAAATCATAAGAATGGTGTATAAATCGTAAAACAATTTTTGAAAGCAGGCTACCATATTAATGAATTTTTTTAATGAAAATGTCGTGGCATTTCGCAAGTTATTATTGTAAAGGGCAACAAAGTCTTTGACATTTTTTTTACATATTTTTAGGGAAGAATTTCACATGAATATAATCTTTAAAGGAACAATACCTTCATGTAGCAAAATTTGTGACAACGTAATCACTATCCTTACTGAGTCAGAATTATTAGTTATAAAACGGCTTTGTTTAGTTCATTGAATACTAAAAAAGGAGCAATATTTTCTCTTACTTCATTGAGTACAAATGTACAATATTTCCCAATACAAACTAATTTGTTTAGTTCCTTAATAACACAGACATTAACTAGCAAAACTATTTATAAAAAAATAGAACACTACACCCAGATCTTCCTATTATTTATTCACTCATTCAGGCAGGGCATATACTGTAACAACAGGAATAAGCCACTTACCCGTGACACAATATGACTATCCTAAATAGGTGTTTTACTTATGCTATCATTGCTCCTAATGATTTTTTTTACTTTGACCTGGATAAAACCCTGAACGAGGTATAGCTTAATCCTTCCTCTCTTTTTTACACGATTCTTTTCAAATTTCAATGAAAAATATGATTTTGCTATACAAATATCCTCATTAATTAGCATGTAATGGAAAGATAAAATGAGCATTATAATAGTGAAGGGTAGTTTTGTAATATATATATATATATATAACCACTGACACATAAACTATCCATATTTAATGAGTTGAAATCTTATCCGGTTGAAATCTTATCCGGTACTAGAATGATAGTTGCTCTATGAGTGTTCAAACTTACTGAGGACTAGATGAGGCGACATACATCATCAAATACCAATTCCTCCAATCCTATGTTTTATTGATACTTACCCCATATATAAACATTTGACAGATGATCGACTCTGAATTGATTTTTGAGAAACATAACTATGATTTGAGAATAGATATTAAGTTCCTATACTCTGTACAAAACTGAGTAGCAATACTATGTGCAGTAAAAACCACTAGCATGCATGCATATATAGCTATTTACCAGGTACCAAAACTGCAACCAATGTGTTCTTGAGTGATGATTCCAAGACGATCTTGCATGATAGCCTTAGATGAATATGCTGGGAAACACAGCCTGTAAAAGCATGTGTGAGATGAAGGAAGGTGATCATCAGGTTCGAGGGACTTATAAATGTATAGACGGGAAGCCAAACCGCGAAAACCCTCAACTGGTAAATGTTTCACTGATGTCCAAAAGAACAAGAGAACTTTCCTTTGTTCAGCTGACATTCTCCCAACAATCTACAAAGTGTTTTTAACAGAATATAATAATATTAAAAATATATATTAATTCACTGGAATATCCTAACCAGTGTTGAAATAATGAATTGTTAGAAAAACATTCTAGTAAGAATCATTTCAACAACCAAACCTAATTTTATTGAAAAATAGATCTTACAGATTTACTTTTTCAGGAAAAACGGGAAACTTAATATTCAGATTCATTGCATCTCAACAAAAGTTGAAATTATTACTTTGGATAAATTCACTAATATGAAAAGGGTAAGATTCATAATGTTAAACAACTATATGCAATCTGAAGAGCTCAAACTAACAAATTATCACCAGTAAAATTTCATTAGACAGGTTAAGGAAAACTTGAAAAGTTAATATGGATAATACTTTAGCATTGTCTTTTGTAAACAAAGAATCACAATAATGAATTCAAGCTTGAGTGACAAAAACATTCTATTTGGAGGCATAAATGAACTTAGCGCCTGTTTGGCCAGAATAGAACAAGGAGTCAAGGACAGGATATGATAAAGAGCAAGATAGGATATAAACAGTACAAGTTCTTACGCTGTCCAGTATTCGCTACGCATCAGATAATGGTTACATTGATGTGGTGACGACAGCGACAGTAGGGTGGCAATGGTGTTCAAGTTTGAGGGTATGAGGAGGGAAACATCATTATCTTATCCTGATCATTTCTAACTCAACTCCTATATTGGGATATAAATGTCAATGGGATAGCCCAATCTATCTCATTTGCTCACCAAAATCTGGATTGCAACGGGATGGGGCAAACTAACATATCATATCTCTCTAATCATGTTCACCAAACAAGCTCTTAAGGATACATATGTACTACATTTAGCACAACAAAGGTTTAACCTATGAGGGCTAGTTGAAAGGAATAAATTAACCAAGAACAGAAGGTAACAATAGCATAATTGATGTTAAGGTTAGGGAAGAAGTAGATTTCAAAAGAAAGAAAAAGAAAAGGAGAGAAGATAAAACAAGCATGCAGCATACCCTTCTAAAACCAGTAAAGACATTGTAATAATTGCATAAAACCAGTATCAAACATACCTCCCAAAACCAAGATATCTGGTGATCACTCTCTTTATAGTCACTATACTTTGTATGTGCCTTCCAATCCTCAACAGAAATGGTTTTATCACTCCCATAAAGCATCCAATCAAGATCCTTGAGCTCTAAACTTTGAAAGAAGAACTGCTGGAGCGTTGAGTTGGACAGTATATCAGCAAAACCCTTGGCAAAATATGATACCTGGTCATGAATGGATGTTCGAAAACAATTCTGTATAAGAAGATTAACATACTTCTTCCTGTTCTTACTATTCACAACAAGGCTTTCCCCGCCAGGGCAAAGCTCAATCACTTTCCTGTATCCTAATTCCTCCACCTCTCTAACAAAGGTCAATCCTAATGCATCTGAATCAATGAAATCAGCATCCATCTCCAATATTTTTTTGCAGCTACTATACAAGCAAGGATCTGCATCCTTTATATCTTCTAAAGTGATAGATTTTCCAGCCAATTGCACAAAAAACACATGAGCAAAAACAATACCTACGTGCACCCTGTGCATCAAAGCTAATGCAATAACACGACCAGAGAACTCGAAGTACTGCAAGTGCAGAGGATGTACCTTAGATGCTGCAGACAAGTAGATAAAAATATAAACTAAACTTGATTTTGCAGGACTGATTTTAATAATATCTACGGAAATAAGATATGCATGCAGCAAGAGATATAAATACTCAAAAAGGATCAAGCAATCATAATCCCTACTGGTAACAAAATGGGAACTCAAGTTTAGTGACAAAATGCTAATGGCTTGACATGTTAAACAATCTTGATTCCATAACTGTTGATGAAAAAACAGGTTCAGTTATAAAAAACAAAAGCACAGTTGTCACAATTAATAAATATATGAGAAGCTACACTGCTGATTTTCTTATCAATGTTAACCACAATGCACTTCATCTCATACTTAAGAGGATAAAATTGTATATAAGCGCGCACACAGATGACAATGGAAAATGTGAATATTTGAGTAACAATAACGTGCTAATGCATCATTTCTTTAGAAGTGCCTAAAGGGCACACAGATTCTAGGATATTATTGTTTTGTGGTGCCCCCTGTATTTATAGCTAGTATTGGGTACTCATAACAAACTATTAAGATGCATCTAAAGTGTCATTACATTAGATGATAGAATGGCAAGAAATTATACCAGAATGCTTGAATCTTTTTATCTTTAGCAATGTTAAAATTGAATACATAATAAATACATTATTTTTCTCATTAATTCTGAAACTGCTTATTAATTTATATTACACAAATGTTATAATACTTTAATTTATCCCCGCAAAACATTATTATAACTATTATTTTAAATTCAATAAGCACAACATGAGCAGAGTTTTACCCCACAAAACATTAAGCTAATTTCCAAAAATAAAATAAATCTGTATCATACTGAAACAATTATTATAACCTTAATCTACGCAAGTGTGCAACATAGTCATCAGAGCCACCACAAAATGTGATGGTCCACACCGAGTTTAATGGTGAACTCGTTCATCACCATTCCTAGCATTCCACATATTGCAAGGATGCAGGACTTAATTTATTGATGACATTTTCACCCATGCAAGTTAGACTTTACAGACTTTATGCCCTAAATAACCTACTCTAGAAAAGGTAAAAATAAAATCACTTTATACTGTAAGTATGTAACCAAAACAGGCATGCTAATCTTGGGAATGAATTTAAAATATTCATTATTTCATTAATGGCTTAAAGGAAGCAAGGCAAATAGAGGATTAGAATAGTAAGCATTTTCCTCTGATATAGGTCGAGAATAAAATGTAAACCCTCCCATTATTATCCTAAGGCCTACTATGCGGATCCGGCAGAGGTCGTTCCTGTCCAAGAGGAATTTCTTTACTTCGCAGGCACACAATTTGAGACAACATAGATGAGATTCCACAGCAGCAGGCCATGAGACATACTATAGTACTATACTATTCTTGGTAATTAAAGAAAAATATTCACTGTTATTATAAATTTAAAGCAAACAACACTCAAAGTCATGAGACAAGGTATCAAAATTTTATAAAAGGGGAAAGTAATAATACAGAAAAAGCACATACACTTCAAACTATAACCAGATTAACATTGATTTTAACAAGCACATTAATTGACAGCTGAAATCTATTAATTGTCGAATTTCTCTAAAACACTCCCAAAGATAACTTTGCTTTAAAAGATCAATAATTAAAACTCAAAATAAATGAATGAAAGCCTAAAAGTAATCAGAATCAGATAGTGGCTCTGTAGGAAATACAGCATGATGAGTAAGATTCCTGTCACTTCATATGATTGATAGTTTCATATGTATGTATCCTGGATTAAAATAAAAGTATGAAGCTTCACAAATGCTCTGAACTTTGGATGGAATGATTTTAGCAGCTAAAATCGTAAGAAGTCCTCTCAAGTTGGAAGCTATTAAGATAGGAACAGGTTTCTAGGAAAAATGTTATTGAACTCCCGATAAAAAAGGCATCTCGACACAATAAGCCAGTGGAACAGATTCTACAGGATGGAAGAGTTTCAGTTTTTATCATTTTCGAAACATAATATCATAAATTGCCCATAAAGCAGATGGTAATTGACTCCTCTAAAGTTAAGAGGTGCACTTTAGTGGATAAAATGCAAATATAATAATTGATTGAATAATCAACAGATGGGATTATGATAGGATACATACAAATGTACAAAAAATCATGGAGTCTTTAAAACCCTAACCATGCAGTTTAGGATCAACGTTTATAATTCCTCACTTTATCCTCTCACGTGCACCCCTCGCTTTAGAGGAGCTAGATCCAAAGGGATGACTGTATGTTCCAAGACGAAGAACCAATAATGATTTCAGGAAATGCTTGTCTAATGCAATTTATCCCCACTCCAAACTTCAACTAACCAATTTGGGTGTTAACTCTACCATCAAGGCTACTGCCCTTCAACTAACCCATTCTATGATTTATGAAGTGGGCTTCTTTTAGCTTTCAACTTTTTTAAGCTTTTGAAATTTGTTCATATGGATGTAATTTACTGAATAATTCTTTGAATATAAGTGAACCCTCCTGAACACTAGTTCAGCAAGTGTTATTATCCTGAGAAATATCACTTCGTAAACATTTTAGAACGGTTTGAGATTTGGAAATACTACAACCGGATGATAAAGAGTGGGGAAAACACATTCAGAATTCTAAAAAAAAAACTTACCAGGATTAGGGAAAAATCTTCTTCTGTCATTTGGGCATGCCAAAAAAAGGGCATTCTGTGGATTAAATATTGCTTGACAAACCAAAAAAAACCACTCCCTCAGTACACCTGGTCCTGTAGCTTCCTCATTTTTGAACTCCATAAAGAGACCAGCATGAAGAGATTCAGGCTCTGCATATTTTATGTAGTTAAAAGATTCAGTAAATAAATGAGACCTGTCAATAAGCATCTCATGCAACTCTTCATAGTCTTCTTTTACATCAGGGAAAAGCAGCAATGCCAAATGCCTCCTGGATTCAAAATTGGTCACAGCTTTGTGCTCAAAAATCCAATGATGATCATCAGTTCTCTTTGCAGATTTAACAATTAGTAGAGACACCATACGTCTTTCCTGCATAAGAACTGTCCAAAAAAATTCTTCTGCGCCATCATAGAGCTTACTGATTAGATATAATTCCTTCAAGATGGAAAGATACTGAGACCAAGCCGAATAGACAAAATCCCCTGCCTCTAGTTCCTTGTTAGCCACGCATTCCTCCATGCTTCGAAGGCACTCAACCATTTTGCCCAACAAATGAATAAATATAAGATGAAGGCTATCAGCCCCTTCTGCTGCATGCAATAGATCCTCATGGAGTTTACCATCATCACTTAAAGAAAACTTAGGAATCTGCAGCTCTTCGATTCCATTTGACCCATTCAGAGTCTGCAGCTCTTTGATTACCCTCCTCATAGGGATCAAAAATGCAGTAAAATCCCTCATATCACTCATCAACGGCCCCACACCGGTGTCGAGTACAATGCTCAAATCCAAATCCCTCATCAACGTATCCGCAAGCTCGCGAACAAAGGGCAAAATATCTTGAAGCAATACACACCCATCATCCAAAGAACAGTATGAAACGGTAGCAGTCTCCAACAATGACGCGAAAGTACTTCGACTTAACACATACAAAGGATTATCACGCCCTACAGTTTTAAGAACCTTACACAATTCCAATACCAAACGAGCACATTGACCATGAAATGATTTATCCATGATAGTTTTACACAAACTCAAAAAATGCCTAATAGACCAATCAGCAAGTTCCTTGTTACCTGGACAGGGTGAAAAATAGAGCATAACCAAAACCATAGGAGCATTGGAAGATAAAAAAATGTCGAAATACGAAGAGAAGTATTCGTTTACGACTATCGACTGAGCCAAACTCAAATAACTAGTCATCAAACCCTTAATGATTTTGAGTGAATCGTGAACCGTTTCTCTTCTGCAGAGACGCCAAATTATTGAAACCATTTCATCCACAAGTTTCCAACCTTGCGGGTGCCTCGTGCTTTTCATACGACAAACCATTTGAATATTCGTGTCGTTTTCAATCGCGCATTCGTACAGAGTCTGCTCCCACCGAAGCTGTTTCCCTCTGTATATCAAACGCTGCTCCACAATCGGAATACCGGTCATCAATTCGATTCTCTCATGGATCGATTTCACACTGTCTTGCGGAAACGCGTGCATCACCACTGTTTTCGAAATCATTCTGACGAAGAACTGTAACCTTGACTCGTACCGAGTCGACTGGGAGTGTAAAGCGGCGCACGCGCGTGACGACACCGATCGCGCGTCGGAAGCCCTAACAGAAACCGTGGTGGACATAACAGCGACGTCGGAGGAGGAATTCACGGCTTCAGGTTTATCTTTCTTCATCCTGACAAGGAGATCGGCGGCATAATCATCGTCTTCATCAAATATAGGACCATAGTCGTCAAATTTTCGCTTCGATGAGTGATTGCGGTTATGAGCGCAATCAACGGTGGTGGTTTGGATTACAGACATTCAGGAAAACCACCTCCGCCGCAGCCGCCACCGTAGAAAGAGTATCAGTGGCGAGCTGAGAGAGAAGTGGTCATGAAAAGAAACGGCGCTTAAAGTAATCAGAAGAAAAAGTTGTTAGGTTATTCCGGTGAGTTAAGTTAAGCCGAAAGCTGAAACGATGGCGTTTGAGTTTTCTGCGCTTAGTGTGTTTTTTTGGGATTACCGTCATCATTCATGAGTTGCGCTGATTTTATATAAAAAATATATTAAAAAAAAGTTTTTATATTTGTAGTACAAAGGTAGGGTATATGGTTGGACCTGTCAAAGTTGACCACCGTTACTGGGCTAAATATTTACAGAATCTCATTATCTTATTATATATCTTTTATTAAAATTATACTTTTTAACCTAGATTGTTTTGCCTTTTAAAATTGGATTTTAGTAGGGTTACCCGTTTTTACTACTTCCTTTTCGAGACTTTGATTTTTTATAAGTGTAAAATTATCTATAGTCTACAATTTATTTTTAAAAAATTAATGGATAACTTTAATAATTAATGAATCTGAATTTATCCTTATATATAATGGATATCCATAGATATATCTATTTTGATGAATATTCAATTCATAAAAAAACATTAAAAAGTTGTATTTTCTGATTTTCAATTTCATTCATTTTCTTATAGTGCTTTTCACTTGGAATTTTTTATTAAATTGAGACCAATCATAGGATATGTGAATGTAATTAATATTAAAAGTTTGTTCTTGAGTATATAACATATATATAAATATTTGTTAAAAAATTTACACGTGAAACTTTAAATATCGTATTGTTGTAGAATATTTTAAAAAATATGTTTTTTTAAGTTAAAAAACACTATTTTAAAAAATTAAAGGAATGATTTAAAAATATTGTTTTAAAAACAATTCAAAGTAAAAAACTTGTTGTTTTAAAAACACTGCTTTAAAAATGATTTTCTTAAAAATGTGATTTAAAAAATATTTTATTGAGACATTAGTTTTTAAAAGAATAATCTTCTTCGTAAATGTTTTTAAATTCATAATTTAACTCAATTCTTCTATAAAAATTATGAGAAGAATAAATTTGGTCAAACAACTAGACATAAATGATTAAGATTAAAAGTTATTTAATAGTCACATGTTCACTTAAAAATATCATATATTAGAATATACGAAAATTTATCAGGATATCTTAAATTATATCATAGAGTATATTTAAATGATATAGAGATAATATATCATATTATGATGATTATATCTTAAATTTCTTTAAAGCATCTTAGTTCTTTTAAGATTGAGATTATTATATATTTGTTATGGTATGTTTTCTTATTTAATTAGAAGTTTGTTATCAATACAAATACGAGTTAAAATTATGTATTTTGTATCACAATATCATCTCATCATTATTTACAATATTATTAATACAGTTAACTAATTTGAGATTTTATTTTTCTTCTTTCATATTTAAACCATATAATTCCAACCTACATTCAAATAAAATTTAATTATTCATCTTACTTATTTCTCACAAAAAAAAATTTCTTTTTGTCACTTGAGTCACTTCCACAAGGGAACAAAATAACAATATTTTATAATAATATATTCTTTTATATTAATATATAATTTTAATATATTAAAATTAATATTTCACTACAAATTAATCTATAAGTCTCGTCGCTCTATATATATATACTTATATTAATAATCATGCTGATAAATGAGATAAATTTGAATTCATTAACCCAAAGTTCATAAATTTTAAGTGACTAATATTGAGTTGAATTTTTTTTACCTTTGGCTCAACTTAGGTTGATCATTAATAAATTGAGTTGAATTGAGCTCGATCTGACTTATTTATGGTTATTTTTATTTCTTCTTTTTTCGGCATTCTATGAAACATGTCATGGTGGAGTCTACATGACTTTTCTGTAGTGGTGGAATGTTTATTGTGTGCAAAAGGTGATAGTTAGGGATGACAATATGAGTTTGGCCCAACATGCTAGCCTGTTTTGATCGACATTTTTAGCGAGCAAGACTGAGAATTTTAGCCCAAAAACTCATATTCAATCCGGTTTGGAAGTCAATTTTTTAGACGAACCACAACGGGTCGGGCCGGGCTAGCCCGGCAGACCAACGTTAATATTGCTTTACCATCTTAAGGTTACATGTGATTCCAATAATGTAGCTAATTAAATATTGTTTTTCAACTGAACATTTTACACTTACCGTGTACAACCAATTTATTATTTATTTTATTTAAGTGACACTTTTTAATTAGTCGAGATATGAAATAAGGACATTCTTGACGATAGCTGATATCTGTTCATTGGACCACAACAATCAAAATAAATGGTAGCTGCGATAGCAATACCGGTGGTTGTTAAGTGGAGTGCATATGCTGATTTTGAGTTGGAGAAAGTAATATGGCATGCATCGATAGTGAATTTGTGCGAGCTACAATACAAATTGAAGTTGTGGTGTAGGTTGTGCTCAAATTGTGGAGCACCAATATTCGCTAAGTGGCCTTTGATGCTAGGAGATCTTACGGAACCTTTTCTGACTCTAAATTTAACCAAGTATTCTTACAATTAGTATAAAAGTTTAACAACAAAGATAATTGTTTAAAGGGTTCTAATAGGATCAGTTGAGCTATATCAGAAAATATTGGATGGTCAAAACATATATTCAAATAATTAAACTCTTTACCATAATATGTTGTCCTAAAATTGGTGAAGTCAAAGAAGATTAAGTACGCTCACCACAATCCTATGATAAGAAAGGTAGCAAAGTGAACATAGAATATCTTAAGGTTAAGGCAAGTGAATATAGATTACTCATGGGACTAAAACGGGTAGATACATTCCAAAACGCTATCAAGATAAAATTGTCCTGGATGAAAATAACACAACTCACCGACAGAAGATTTGGAAATCGCATCACATTAAAGTACAAACAAAACCTATAGGAAATAAAACTTGATAACTAGGGAAAGATTAAATTAGTGAAATACACAAAACTCAAGAGGAAATGGACTATCAAAGTAAACCAATCATTTTGATTCACTGACCTCGAGTACACCCTCTACTACACTAACATATCCAAAATTTTATATTAATATTGTCAAAACGTAATGAAAATATTAAAATTGAAGATAATAGTAATACATTATAATGAAACAACCGAAACAAGCTTTTACCATTTTAAATTTAAGGAACAAATAATTAGCATCCTTAAACAGTTAAAACCATTAGTCCACTAGTATCCGAAGGTCAAAGACAGTAAGGGAAAACATTTCTTGACTTCTTTGACAAAAACTAGTGTCAAATCCTTGGTTAATGTAACCTTACCGACATGCTAGCTTTCAAACTATTCACTAAGCAACAGACCAACAACAAAACATTTCATGTGAAAATTGGAAAATTGAATGAATGGTGTTCACTTTATTAGGTGGAATAGAAAGCATAAATACAAAAATAAATATCTCCGCAGCAACTAAATCCTAACTGCATCTCCTAAGCCACATTCCTAAAGACCTTCTTAAAGACTAGGTCAGTTAAGCTAATATCACTTGACCTAATGAAATATTGCTATCTAATCCTAACAAACCCTCCCTTAAGCTAATTGTGGAACAAAGTTAGCTTAAACATCTTCTCTTTGGACTCCCAAAAAACTTCTGAACTTGAAGAAAGCTTCTGTTGGCAGGGGCTTTGTCATCAAATCTGCAGCCCGATACTTAGTTCCACAAAACTCAACTTTAATGACTTCATCTGCTACCAACTCTCTTAAGAAGTAAAAAACGAACATCAATGTGTCTGCTTCTCCCTTATAATACTGGATTTTTTGATAATTTTATTGTTGAGCTATTGTCACAATATATCACAGTACCTCCATCATGAACACATTCAAGGCTGCTCTGTAATCCTTCTAAGCCACACAACTTGACTTGAACATCCCGCTGCTGCTACAAATTCTGCTTCTATGCTAGAGAGAGTAACTATAGGCTGCTTATTTGATAACCACGAAACTACCCCTCCTCCAAGCATGAACACATAACCTAACGTGCTTCTTCTATCATCCAAATCTCCAGCATAATCACTATCTGTGTAACCAATCAAACCAGTAGCAGCTCCCTTATACATGACACCAAAATCCAATGTTCCCTTAATGTACCTCATGATTCTCTTAGCAGCTTGTAGATGCAAATTGGTTGGCTTACTCATAAAACGACTAATGATACTAACCACATATGTTAAGTCTGGTCGTGTAGATGTTAAATACATTAAGTTACCAACCATTTGTTTAAAACTTGTCTCACATATGGCTGTCCCTGCATCATCTTTGTGTAGCTTGGTCCCGGGCACTATTGGTGTTTTCACAACTTGACAATTCTTCATTCCAAACTTCTCCAATATCTCCCTTGCATAATTCTTTTGACACATGAAGTTGCCATGAGCTGTTTGAGTAACTTCTATGCCAAGGAATTACCTCATCAGCCCCAAATCAATCATCTCAAAAGTGTTCATCATTGACATCTTAAAGTCTTCAAACATCATTGCATTATCACTTGTGTAGATTAAATCATCAACATACACACTTACAATAAGTAGATTACCTGCATTATTCCACTTAGTGAAGAGTGTTTGCTCACTTTGACACTTTTTGAAGCCTTCTTGCACACAATACCTTTCTATCATGCTAAACCAAGCTCTAGGTGCTTGTTTTAGCCCATAGAGTGCCTTGTGCAGCTTGAATACCTTATTTTCAAACCCTTTTACTTGAAATCCTTATGGTTGTTCCACATATACGTCTTCTTCTAGTTCACCATGAAGAAAGGCTGACTTGACATCTTGCTGATGGATCTTCCATTGTCGTTGAACTGCAAGGGCAACAATGGTTCTTACCGTCTCCATTCGTGCAACTGAGGCGTACACCTCTCCATAGTCGATTCCATGCTTCTGTGAGTAGCCTTTAGCTACTAGTCGTGTCTTATGTTTCTCCAACACTCCTTCTGCATTCAGTTTCGTCTTGAAGATCCATTTGACTCCAACTACCTTAGCCTTATTTGGCAAGGTAACAAGTGACCATGTCTTATTCTTCTGTATAGACTCAATTTCTTTCTTCATTGCTTCAATCCAGTGAGGTTACTTAATAGCCTCTTCAAAGGTTGTCGGGTCATTGTTCACAACTGATAATGCCATGTCAACTGATAATATCATGTCCTCAGTTGGTACTTCTGGTATTGTTTCTTTATCTGTTATGTTTTCACGGAACCAAGCAGGCTTACGAGAGATCCTGCCACCTCTAGTTTGCACTTTTTCTTCTCTACCTGCAACAACTACATCTACATCACTTCTTGCTCTTGCTGGTTGAGTTTGCAGCGGTTCTTCTCTATCTGCAGCTTCTGCATCTGCATCATTTCTTGCTCTTGCAGGCTCTGCTATCTCCAATTCATCTCCCCTTACTTCCTCTAATTGTTCATGATCTTCCCTCCCTGCAGGCTCTTGCAATATCACCAGTTTCATACTCATTTAGCTGCATCAAGTCTTGAGTCTCATAGGTAGATGTCCATGGCCAGTCCTGATTCTCAACAAATATTACATCTCTGCTCACAATGACTTCGTTAGTGAGGGGATTAAGTAATGTATAACCCTTTGATTCATCACTAAACCCAAGAAAAACACACATTTTGCTTTTGTTATCAAGCTTTGTTCTTCTCTCCTTTGGCACATGAGCATATGCCACACAACCAAAGACCCTGAAATGTGCAACTAAGGGAACCTGACCTGTCCAAGCTTATTCTGGTGTCATTTCTGTTAAGGTTGCATTTGGACATCTGTTGAGAATATGATTACTCCATTTCACAGCAGCTGCCCATAACACCTTTGGCATCCCTTTTCCAGACATAATGGAGCGCACCATATTCATCAGTGTGCGATTCTTACGCTCAGCAACTCCGTTTTGTTGAGGAGAGTATGCAGTGGTAAGTTGGCATTTTATGCCATGTTCTTCACAAAAGGTTTTGAAATCTCCCGAGTTGAATTCACCACCACGATCAGTCCTTAAGCACTTCACAATCTGACTTGTTTCCTTTTCTACTATGCGTACAAAGCATTTGAAGAAGTGAAGAGTCTCTGATTTTTCAGTTAAGAAATAAACCCATGTTTTCCTACTAAAGTCATTAATAATGCACAATACATATTTCTTGCCACTAAAACTTATTGGTTGGATAGGGCCACAAAGATCTTCATGAATAAGCTCCAAAAGTTGAGTAGTCTGCATGGTGGTTTAAGTGGCCAAAGCGTTTGTGCCAGAGTGAGGTAGTCTGCATGGTGCTGGTTGTGAGCATGCATGTTTCTTGAATAATAGGCTTGTACACATCTGGGAAAATGAGAAACATCATGTTGTGGCTCATGGTAGCATGAATAAGCACACCCTTGGTTGGATGGGAAATGTTGCATGTTCCTTCATTAATCAAGATGACTAGACCTCTCTCTTGGAATTGTCCACGACTGAACAAATTATTGGTTAAATTTGGAATGTAGTAAACATCACAAATAACACAAGTCCTTTTATTCAATGTAACTTTGATGTTACCCTTCCCTTGTACTTGCATTCTCGTCCCATTGCCTAGTTTGACAGAACTTTTGAAACTTGTGTCTAGTGTGTAGAACCATTTGCGATCTCCACTCATGTGGTTGGAACAACCTGAATCCAAATACCGTCCATTTTCTTTTGTGGCAGTTGAATGAATTGTCATTAACACTAGTTCCTCGTCCTCTTCTGCACAGTAAGCTTCATGCTTCCAATCAGGGCAATCAGATTGAAAGTGGCCTAGCTTGTGACATTTGTAGCACATAATGTGCTCTCTGGATGAGATCCCTCTGCTTCGACCTCTGCTGCCTCCTCGAAACACTGCCCTTCCTCGGCCTCATCCGTGTACATACGTTCGATCATCATGAGTAGCTTGCAAGACCTGGTTATCACTCACATCTTTGTCGTTCATGAACTTTTGTTCATGAACTAGTAAAGAGCTTTGAAATGCATCAACAGACAAAGATGTTATATCCTTGGATTCCTCGATGGAACACACCAAAAAATTCCATCTCTCAGTTAGAGATCGTAGAATTTTCTCCACAATCTGCATATCATCCATACATTCTCCATAGCTACGCATCTCATTTGCAATGACCATGGTGCGAGTGAAGTAGTCCGTGACACTCTCACCGGCCTTCATTGCCAACATCTCAAACGAGCCTTTGAGACGATTGAGTTGTGCTCTGCGCACCCGTTCATTTCCTTGAAACTTAATTTGCATTGTTTCCCAAATTTGTTTTGCAGTGTCTCGATTGGTGATAGTTTTCAGGATGGCTCGATCAATCGCAGCAAACAAATAATTCTTGGCCTTCAAATCTTTGAGGTGCAACTCCTCCAATGCCTTCTGGTTAGTCACAGACTGATCGTTATGGAGGGGAATTTCAGTCTCGATGACACACCAATACTCCTTTGAGAGCAACAAGTTTTCCATCAGGAGGCTCCAATGTTCGTAGTCTCCATCGAATCGGGGAATACAAGGTTGTGCAAAACTATTTCCTCCTTCGTTCTGCATCTTTGTGAAACTGCTACACAATGACTGCGGAAGGCATAGATGAAGTGTTTTATGTGCACTCAAACAAAGTAAACAGAGCTGTCCCAGAAGGATAAGCTCTGATACCAAAATGTGAAAATTATATGAATGTTGTTCACTTTATTAGGTGGAATAGAAAGCATAAATACAAAAATAAATATCTCTGCAACAACTAAATCCTAACTACATCTCCTAAGAATAAGCCACATTCCTAAAGATTAGCTTTATTCCTAAAGACTAGGTCAATTAAGCTAACATCACTTGACCTAGTGCAATATTGCTATCTAATCCTAACATTTCATCAATTCATTACAACTAAACTAGTTATATTACATTCTCTGGTACAAGTGTACAACCAGATCTACCCACATTCATACATAACCACATTGACAACAAAAAGTTTAATCATTTTATTACAACGGAACAGATAGGCCAATTTCTTTGAATTGGCATTGGGGTTCCCGTATCTGTTCTTCAATTATTGTTTTCTTGATCTTCGCACTGAAGCAAAAATGTGCCGAATCCAGGCAGGCATCAGCCTAATGGCTTTGGATGCAACTTGCAGTGTTTTGAACTGGAGTACTTTCTTTTACCTTGCTGAGTCTCTTTAACCTGCTTCACTGAGAAAAGGTGCAAAAACAAAGTAGTAAGCTTAATCAAGTTGAAAAAGGTCTTATATCCCGACAACAAAACGAGTGGCTCAGTTCCTTATATCAATTCAACTCTTCCCATAAACCCAATGCAACTAAGTTCATCAACATAGATAACTTTAGAGAAGCTATCATCAGCCCAGAAGAGAGCAACCCAGTTTCAGCAACACACAAATCTGTTCTTCTTATAATGTCAATTTGAATCCCTGGGACAGGAAGTCATCCCTGTAAAAAAATGTAAACCCATAGGAGTAATGTTAACGAGGCACAAAAGGGTAAGGTGTTGAAAAGTAAAATGAGGTAGTTTTGCATAGAAGATAGATGCTTTTATATATGGAAAATTATTTACTTGGATTCTAAATACTAAATTCATTTCTATTCCTTAAATAGACTCATTATTAACACAATCCTTTTAAATCTAACCAATTCATTGAAAAATGAATTCCACCTATCAGAAGGGCTTACAAATAGATAAAATTATCCTTAGATTTAAATGGGAATCATAGCAAATTAAAATTTGACAACACCTTCCATTCCCTGCATTTTGTACTCCCAAATTGTGTTGCTTTCTATAGTTATCACTCCTCAATATACAAGGTGGAACAAAGGTACCCTCACAAATCCTACTTTCAACAAAGTTAGGCAATCCAGGTATTCTAATATAATCAATTTCTTTACTCTTAAGGTCATACCAAAACAACTTCCTACGATTTTGTTCCAATAGTACCTTCGATCCATCTCTCGAATAACATAAAGGTCTAACAGATTTCAAAGATCTTAGAACACATGATTCTCCCAATACAAACAATTTACACCAGCTACTTATAGATCCATATTCTCTCATTACCCAAACATCAATCCTCTGTTTTCTGTAATTCTAAATCATACACAAACACCCTCCTAACACTGCCACATCAATTTCAAGATTCATATTACTTTCCTCATCATTCATTGTTCCAGGCAATGGAACTACATCGAAATTCTCGAACCTGAGATCAAACGCGACGATCAAATCGGGCTGATCAGGTTCGAGTTTCCTCGTCACAACCCAGTGCAAGTAACCGTCAACTAAAACCCCCATTATACGCGCGCAGCATAGCGCGTAGGGCATGCTAGGTAAAGTTTTCCAAGAATTGATCCTTAAGCTATAAACCTTGACCTGCGAATCGAAACTACGGTCCTTCAAATCAACGTAATAGGAAATCATAACAAGCTTATAGTCATTAGACACAGAATCAAATCCGAAACCGTAGATTCTGGCGGCCAAGAGAGTGTTATGGGGGAGGAGATCATGGTTAAGGGAAGGGATGATGCGATATTTACGAAGTGAAGGGTTCCAAAAAGCGATATCTTCAGCGACGTTAGATATACAGAGGAGGCCGTTGCAGGAGCCGAGGAGTTTGATGCGGTTGCTGTAACACATGAGAGGGTGGTGGAGGAGGAGGAGTGATGACGTGGCAGTGGTGGTTAGGGTATGAATTAAGTTGATAGAGATGGGATTGATGGGAGAGGATGATGGTGGAGGAGTTTGATGATTTGGTGAGGTGGAGGGAGATGAAGTGGTGGCTGTCGATGAGGGAACAGAGGGATTTGGAGACGGTGCGGAAGCGGAGGAGGGTGGTTGAGGGGAGGTAGCAGAAAATGACGGTTATGACCTCCGATGGAAGATACGGCATCATGTCAATGTAATGAAAAGGAAGGAGGGTAGGTTAGGTGTCTGAAACTGTGAACCGCATATAAACAAAATTGAACGTGTTGGAAGGGGAAGGAAGGTGCGAAGAAGATGCACTAATTAATATATGTATATATTTCTTCATACACAATTTTATTTCTATTTATTACTAGCATTCAAACATATGTCACATTAATCATGCCACAGGAAAAATAACTCTCCCTTGTACTAGTTCCTTTTAATAACTGTGTTTTTTCATAAAATATTTATTTTATGTACAATATCATTAAAAATATTATTTTCTAGAGCAACGGATTTTCATAATGTCACAGTTAATCCAAGGCTAAAACAAATGTCTAAATCATTCTGTTTTTATATTTCAAACCAATTAAATACTTTTGAATATAATAATAATATATTAAAATAGGGGAATGTATTAGGTGTTAGGTATTAGGTACAGTGGAATTGCACATGTTCCATTTCAGTTTGAAAGTGCGGAAACAAGTTAGGCCGTTTATCAGAGACCTAATGCCTAACTTTTAACAGGTTATGTTAGACCTTTTCGGTAAACAGGTCAGATTTAGACTTCTCCAATAGCCTATTTAACCTAAATATGTAATGCTCAGACATTTTAAAAAGTCTATTAAACCTATCAGACCGACCTATTAATGCTATTGTATATTTATAAAAAAAAATTATAATATGTATAAAAAACTAAATAATAATTTTTTTAATATAAATCCACTAGGATTTAGATATTAGACTATTTAATAATTGGACATTTAGTTGTTGAGACTTAGGCTTAAGTACATAACTTAACTCATGTAAGTATGTAATTTTTCCTAACTTGTAAATAATTGTTGAATTTTTTACTTTAACAGACATTTAAACAGACTAACAGTCCAAACCAGACTTTTAAACAAACCAGATCTAGCCTTTGAATTTTTTTTAAACAGGCTAACAATTCAGGCCCATACTTCTATATGCTATATAAGCTCAGTCTGTTTAAGGTAAAGTCTGACCTGACCTGACCTATTATACATCTAGTTTCAGCATAGATGTTTCATGAGTTAGCCAGGCAACCAGATCAACTTGCACTAATTAAAAAGAAGTGACAAGATAGTATAAAATCACTTTTGACAATCTATTGTTATGCCGTCTAGATGATGCATACCTCTTATACACACTGCATGCTACCTATTCCATAATTTACCTCTCTACAACATGGAATGAGCCAATGATATAACAACACATGTCACTATGGGCGAAAATCAATTATTCATAGGGCATAGCATTGCCAATTATAATAAATGTCGCGTTATTGTAGAATATTGCAAAAAAATATTTTTTATAAAAGTCAAAAAATCCCTTTAAAAAATAAAAACACTTTTCAAAATATGACTTTAAAAAGGGATTTTAAAAAATGTTGTATTGAAATAGTTATTTTTAAAAGAATTATTATCTTCAAAAGTTTTTAATTCAAATTATAACAATCAAATAGATTGAATATTCATTCATATAAGTCTACGAAAATAGAGTCATTGATGAACTACATGAATCAAATTAAACTTAGATTTAACAGATTGGTGATTAGTGAATGACTTTCTATTAATTAATTAAGATTAAATCCAAATACAAATTCAAATCCATCTATTTGTTACCAATAATATTTACATAACAAACTAGTTTGCTTTGACCCAAAAACATGACCATTGTATTTTTGGGCCATCCAAGGCCCAATTGAACTACACACGAGTCAGGATACATTTTAGTTTTTCTGCATTTGAAGTCCTATGTTTGAATTACAAATTAGTAGAAAAACTAAGGCACTGCACGCTGATAATGAGAGAATATCTCACATAAGTGTCAAAACGGACTACCCAGATGAGTTCAGGCTAATCCATATCGGGTTCGAACTAAACTGGATCGGACTAAAAAGCCCGTATGCAATTTATGCATCTCAAAATGTAGTCCAAACCCGCCCTAAGCGGATTACGGGTTGTGGCGGGCTGACCCGCATAATATTTAAAAAAATTATTTAAATTTTAACATATTATATATAATACAATCAAACTTATAGATATAATGTTATGTGTTTGAATTAAGACATGATGTCAAGTCTACGTATATGATTCATAACATAACTTATTTATTAACTATCTTATTTCTATTAGACTCTCGATCTCTAACACAATATAATTTGTAACTTCACTTCAATATAATAAATGGATACAATAAAAAAATAATATCACTTTGTTTTATAATAATGGTAGTATAGACTCAAATTCAGAATGAAATCAATGTGTCGAAGGTATAATCACCATCATAATATTTATTTACTTTGAGTATGATATCTTTTGTATGCTATTTACCAACACTTTCATTGTGAACTGTTATGTTAAATTTGGTTGTGTTGATTTCTCTATGGTAAACAATTAAATTGTCTTTCAGATCATTGTAAAAGTTATTTTCTTTATTATGTTTTTGTTGTAGAAATTAAATCTAATTAAATATACAATTAAGAAAATAAAAATGGAATCTATATGGTTTAATGTTCTCATTTCATTTGATACACTATTTTGCTAATGTGCTTAAAAAAATATTAAGCAAAATAGGAAAAATAATATAATGCCTAATTTGATAACATTATTGTAATTTATAAATATTTATGTTATAGACATTAATCTATTTTTTATTCAAAACTCATAACACAATATTTATCATCTATTATCTATTTTTTATTATACGTTATTTTGTAAAATAATTTTCATCTTAAGCTTATTACCAAGTCAAAAGTCCCAAAAAAATGTTTTAAAATAAGAAAAAACTGGTAGCCCGAACCCGCCGGGTAAGCCCGACCCCAGCCTGGTTTTAAATAGTCCGGCCGGTCCGGGCTAAAAAGTCCGGTTTCACTAAAAAGTGTCAAATATAATATCAAAGTCCTACAAAATTTCGGATTGTAGCGGACCAGCCTGCACAGGCCCGCCCATTTTGACAGCTCTAAATTCTCACGTTTTCAAAATTACCTTCAATTAGTAATTTGTGAAGTGCTTCACACACCCATTTTTAAAGTTTTGACAAAGTAATTGTCTCATCATCTTTTTGCTAAGTAGCAAAAGAGAATAGATAAATTATATATGATAAATTATTTTATTCAGCTACTAAAATCATAACATGTGCCATATTTAATCATTTTTACAAAAAATATTTCTAAAGAATAAAAACTGATATAATTTATAATTTTAGTTGTTAGAAGATATAGTTTATCTCTTGATTTGATTTGAGGAAATATTTTATTTCCTTACCAAAATAGTTATCCATTGATTAGTATAACTTATTATTATTATTATTATTATTATAATGCTAAATCAACCCCATGCTTATCTTAAAGTACTTTGACAATAATGGTTCAATTCGTGAATATATAAGGATTATAGTTCATCTTGTAATTGGATTTTAGGAGTACCAATCTCTAATTATATTGCCAAATTTGAAATTCTTGCTGAATTAATTATTGCTACGTGTGTATGCCACTTTTCTATGTCACTTCAATGTGTCATTAATTATAAACTCACATTTTTATGTTTTGTTAACATTTGGTTAGTTATTATGTTGCAACTTTAATTAACGTGTTAATTTGTAATTGATGACATATAGAAATGGTATAAACAACTTTTGTTCGTTGAGCGAATTGTCAAAAACAGATTTAACTAATAGGGAAGAGTTCTAAAGACCAATTCTATAATGTGAGGATGAATTTTTTTTTTAAAAAAGTAGTTATTTATTATTGAAAAATAATATGAAGTTATAGTTGTCAAAGATTTTCTTTTTAATATATGTTGCAATTTCATTAGGGATGATAATGAAAACCGAATTCATAGGTATTTGGCTAAACCCAACCCGAATTTAACAGGGAAAACCCGATGTGATTGGGTTTGGGTTTTACCCGAGTTCAAATTTCGGATTCTAGTTTGGTATTGTTAATACCCTGTCCCGAACTCGCCCAGAACCCGATTAAAATATATAAAACTACACATAAATACATATATAAATTATATATAACCCGAAACCCAATAAGTTCGTGAATGATATCATTATTTTTAACTCACTTAATTCAGATTTAGGGTTGGATATGCATAAACCCGAACCGACCCGCACGTTGTCATTCCTAAATTTCATCCAATATTAAATTCTCTACCAGAGATAATCCCATTCTGTAGAGAAAAATGCTGAGTCAACATGTCACAAGCTTATCCTAGCCTATGAGGCTGTACACGCGCCCTAATAATAAGTAGCCACATAGACACCCAAACAATTATTTCTAAAAAAATGAGTTTAATATATTTACAAGTGTAAAGGTTTTCGACATTGTTAGTAACTCTTTCATTATAATAACAATATTTATGTATTTACTTAAAATATGATGAATGATTGATATATTATAGCAACATAAAATTTCTTACTATATATATAAATATTATCCATTAAAAGTTAAATTGTGAGACCGACGAAGACATTTTCCATGCAAACTTCAGCAAATATAAAATATTAACTTAAGTATCAATCATAATTAAATATTATACCATGTAAGTGTGTTTTGCCATAATTAACATTAGTTTTATATTATACCGAATATGCACGCCCACTTAGTGATTATCATTTTGTTATTGCTTTATGAGAATATTAGAAAAACTTGACTCACTGCCATTTTATATTGGTAGTCCTGCAATATATTTTCAATGGACATTTATTACTTACTCATTTTGTGTATAGTTATATACTATAACATAATTATTATGAACATAGACAATTTCTACTACAAATTTTATAATAATAAAATAATAAAAGTGTCATAATATCACAATTATGAAATTCGGCTCATAATGGCTAGTCTCATTGTGAATCGGGCACTTGACTGATTTGAGTTGTTCTTCTAACCAATTATGGACCAAAATCAGTATCAACAAGTTTGACTTTGTCAGTTTAGGCATAAAACTCAAGACTCGACTACTTAAAACAGTTCGACTCGATTAATTCAATTAGTTTTAAAAACATCAAAACGACATCTATCATCGCACTCGTTCATGAATATTCGCATAATCATAAATTTATTTTTTAATAATATATTTTAAATATGTTACCAATTTTTTTTCCTTCTATGTTATATAATCTATCTTATTGATATTATATATGTATTATAACTTTTTTTGTTACTTTCAAATGATATATAATGTACTTCATCAATCATTTCATAATTAATTATCGTGATTAACCTATACTGGCAAACTTAGTTATTATGTATGCAATAATTATTTTGAAATATATTGATTTTTACAACATATATAATTGGACTTCAAAATTATACGGCTACCATAAATATAAGTATGTATGAGTATAGGAACGAGTAAGGGGTATGTGCATTCGCTATTCGCTTTCAATCTATAATCAACACTTTATCATTTTTAGGATTTTGAGAGAGAGAGCTTAAATATTCTGAAATATGTAATAGAAGGAAGTCTCCAACATATTTTCATCCTTATTCTTTGACATTAATAATTGAAAGAGAAAATGAAAAAAAGTGAATATATTATTGACTTTGTGAAATTCTTATATCCTTATTCTTTTTATGCTACTCACTGCATATAATTTTATACCCTAGTGGTAGAGATATTACATTGTAATGGAAAAAATAAATGATTAAACAAAACAAACCCAAATTTTGCATCAAACTAAACATGTGATTGTAATTTATTCGTTTTATTATTGGCATGCCATCATTTTTGGAACATGACTAATGATTATGAGGAGATCTAGCATTGTGGGTAGGATTAGGGCCAATAGGAACTTTACTTAGATCTCTAGCAACAGGAGGTGGATGATGAGGAGGTAGAGCATGTTGGATAGGATTAGGGCCAGTAGGAACTTTTCTGAGATCTCTAGCTACAGGAGGTGGATGATGAGGAGGTAGAGCATGATGGATGGGATTAGGGCCAGTAGGAACTTTTCTCAGATCTCTAGCTACAGGAGGTGGATGATGAGGAGGTTGAATATCATGGAGTGGATTTGGGCCACTCGGAACTTTTCTCAGATCTCTAGCAACAGGAGGTGGATGATGAGGAGGTAGAGCATGATGGATAGGATTAGGGCCAGTAGGAACTTTTCTCAGATCTCTAGCTACAGGAGGTGGATGATGAGGAGGTTGAATATCATGGAGTGGATTTGGGCCACTCGGAACTTTTCTCAGATCTCTAGCTACAAGAGGTGGATGATGAGGAGGTAGAACATCATGGAGTGGATTTGGGTCACTCGGAACCTTTCTCAGATCACTAGCAACAGGAGGCGGATGATGAGGAGGTAGAGCATGATGGATAGGATTTGGGCCAGTAGGAACTTTTCTCAGATCTCTAGTAACAGGAGGTGGATGATGAGGAGGTAGAGCATGATGGATAGGATTCGGGCCAGTAAGAACTTTTCTCTGATCTCTAGCAACGGGAGGTGGATGATGAGGAGGTAGAGCATGATGGATAGGATTAGGGCCAGTAGGAACTTTTCTCAGATCTCCAACAACAAGAGGTGGATGATGAGGAGGTAGAGCATGATGGATAGTATTAGGGCCAATAGGAACTTTTCTCAGATCTCTAGCTACAGGAGGTGGATGATGAGGAGGTAGAGCATTATGGAGTGGATTTGGGCCACTTATAACTTTAACAAATTCTCTATTAGCGCGAGATGAATGAGGAGGGTTGGCATTGTGGAGTGGATTAGAGCCACTCAGAATTTTGCCAAGCTCTCTGACAACACCAGATGATGGATGTGATGGGACTTTGTATATTAGATTAGAATTAGGAGAAGGAATATTATTCAATTCTTCTATAAGAACATTAGCCATTGCAACATTTTCAAGTAGTGCCAACACAAATCCTGCTAACAATAAAGCAGTTGAAACCATTGGCCATATCATGGCCATATTTTCTAACAAAAAAATTGCACGCCCACTTAGTGATTATCGTTTTGTTATTGCTTGATGAGAATATTAGAAAAACTTGACTCACTGCCATTTTATATTGGTAGTCATGCAATATGTTTTCAATTGACATTTATTACTTACTCGTTTTGTTTATAGTTAAATACTATAACATAATTATTATGAACATAGACAATTTCTACTACCAATTTTATAATAAATAAAATAATAAAAGTGTCATAATATCACAATTATGAAATTCGGCTCATAATGGCTTGTCTCATTGTGAATCGAGCACTTGACCGATTCGAGTTGTTCTTCAAACCAATAATGGACCAAAATCAGTGTCAACCAGTTTGACTTGGTTAGTTTAGGCATAAAACTCAAGACTCGATTACTTAAAACAGTTCGACTCGATTAGTTCAATTAGTTTTAAAAACATCAAAACGACACTATTTTGAGAGTTAAACATTTTAAATATTTTAGCACATTTGTAATCATGTTTATCATCATTATTATAATTATAGTTGTTATTTGTTAGCTTATATTGGAACAAAACTTTTGTTATTTAATTGAGTTTAAAACTTATTTTTGTGCATTTGTTGCGTTTAAACATAAAACATATGTTGTGTGCTCATATTTTCAACTCATCTATAACATTTGTTGTTGTAAAATCGTCATTGTTAGTAGGTTAATGATTTAATCGGATACTTACCTAATGATGAACTTTTATATTTATAATACAAAATATCATAATGTTTTACAATATTCTTCCGTGGACATTTATTATTTAATCTTTTTGTGCATAATTATTTATCATTGACCTAGTTTTTAAGAACTCACTATCGGATAGGGAGTTCTTCATTTTGCTTTTAAGATTAAAAGCTTAATCTTATTATAAATAAAAGAATAAAAGTGTCATGTTGTTTATTTCGAACTTCCCTACCTAATCACATATACATATTCTCAAAAACAAGATTTGTGCCGTATATTAATTACAAATGATCAATTAATAATAAATCAAACAATCCATGAAAAGATAGTAAATTGATAATTTGATGTTGTTTTGATTTCTTATTTATTTATGTTGATGTTTAGTTTAACATCCATGTAAGTGATTAATGAGTGATGTATTATCGATAAAGTTTGAGTTGTAGCTCTCAATACGATATGTAGGACTTGAATGTTTTTTTATATCATAAAATGAATTAATTTTTGTTATTAGTTTTGGACACAATGGTGAAAATACGATATGAATAATGCAAAAAATGATTAATAAATTAAATAAATGTGTACTTACTAACTAATTTAGAGTATATTAGATTAGGAAATTTGTAAATTAAAAATTTACCGATGATATTAACCGTCATGTTATTCGACCACAACTCTAATTTAACATTGAAATACATAAACATCATCTTTCATAGGGTAGTCATAAATAATTTTTTAATTTAAAAATTACTTTGTATTGTTTAAATAAATTAATACAAAATACATTATCACTCGTGCGAATGCACGAGTAACCTACTAGTTCAACTACTAAAATCATGACTGTGTCATATTTAATCATTTTTACAAAAAAAAAATATTTCTATAGAATAAAAACATATATAATTTATAATTTTAGTTGTTAGAAGATATAATTTATCTCTTTGAGGAAATATTTTATTTCCTTACCAAAATAGTTATCCATTGATTAGTATAACTTATTATTATTATTATTATAATGCTAAATCAACCCCATGCTTATCTTAAAGTACTTTGACAATAACAGTTCAATTCGTGAATTTATAAGGTTATAGTTTATTTTGTAATTGGATTTAAGGAGTACCAATCTCTAATTATATTGCCAAGTTTGAAATTCTTCCTGAATTAATTTTTGCGACGTGTTAATGACACCATACATCCACAAAATTGCATAACATGTACATACAATAATAGCTATGCCCATGAGCAGAGTACTTTCAACATAATTTCACAGTCTTTAAACTCTATCTCCCAAATTTCTTCACCGAATATATAATCATCTCCTTATTATTTTATCATCAAGTAACAAGCTTTTCTATTGTGCTTGAGCCACGTGTGAAACACATTTACCTGATAGGGAAGAGTTCTAACACTTATCTAGTATTGAAGAGACCAATTCCATAATGCGAGGATGAATTTTCTTCTAAAAAAGTATTTTTTTATTATTGAAAAATAATATGAAGTTATAGTTGTCAAAGATTCTTTTTAATATATGTTGCAATTTCATTAGGGATGACAATGAAAACTAAACTCGCAGGTATCTCCTAAACCCAACCTTAATATAACGGAAAAATCCAATGTGATTGAGTTCAGGTTTTACATGAGTTCAAATTTCGAATTCGAGTTTGAGTTTGATATTGTTAATATCCTACCCGGAACCCGTCCAAATACCGATTTATATATATAAAATTATAAAATTACACGTAAATACATCTATCTATGTGTATATATAAGCAATATATATAAATTTCATATATATATATATATATATATATATATATATATATATAAGTTATATATATATATATATATAAAAGTTATATATATATATAACTCGAAATCCGACGAGTTCGATAATAATATTATTATTTCTAACCCCGCTTAATTTGGGTTCAAATTCAAGATTAAGTAAGCATAAATTCAACCCTGACCCATCCCGTTGTCATTCCTAAATTTCATCCAATATTAAATTCTCTACAGGAGACAATCCCATCTTATAGAGAAAAATGCCGAGTCATCATATCACAAGCTTATCCTAGCCTATGAGGCTGTACATGCGTCCTAATAATAATTAGTCACATAGACACCCAAACAATTATTTCTAAAAAATGAGTTTAATATATTTACAGGTGTAAAGGTTTTTGACATTGTTAATTTGTTAGTACCTCTTTCATTATAATAACAATATTTATGTATTTACTTAAAATATGATGAGTGATTGATATATTATAACAATATAAAAAGTTCTTACTATATATAAATATTATCCATTAAAAGTTAAATTATGAGACCGACGAAGACATTTTCCATGTAAAATTCAGCAAATATAAAATATTAACTTAAGTATCAATCATAATTAAATATTATACCATGTAAGTGTGTTATGCCATAATTAACATATAGTTTTATATTATACCGTATATGTTATGTGATACATGTTTATTATTTTAACTTAAAAATCAATAATAATAAATACATGATGAATGATATATCTATTCTCTGTACTATATATAAAACTAAAACCCAAGTTAACCACGTACCATTGTGTAATTTGTGGTTGCCTATTTTGACCTCTTTATTTTATAATTTTTACTAAAAACCATATATAACTCAATGTTCCTCAATACCTAATGCATATTCTATGTTTTTTTAAACAATTCACAATTTTTATATAAATTATATATGTGTGGTTATAGTTTATTCATTCACACTATTTATTAATCACATATTATAAATTGGTAATCAAAATCAGAATAAAAGAGTTATGATTTTTCTAACCACAAATGAGACAATACATACTATAAATCATAATCTTCAATAAGAATGCTGGTCGACAAACACAAAGTGAATGTCGACACGCTAGTTATAATAATGTAAAAACTTTTACCACATATATAAATATTATATCATTTAAAATGGTAGATTATGAGATTGAGGAGTTTTCCATGCAAACTTTAGCAAATATAAAATATTAACCATAAGAATCAATGATAGATGAACAAACATTATACCGTATACATGTTATGTGAAATCTCCTCAATGTTCACTTTCATGCATTCACTTATTTGTTTATGGAGTGGGTGTTGCACCTATCAAATTATCTTCTTAAGTTTTTGATATTTTATTGATAAGAATATCACTTGTTATCCTAACTTATTTTACTCTTTATCAATAAATTTCTTTGCTTAGCAAAAAAAGAAAAAAAAAGTTATGGACGAAGACCTTTTCCATGCAAACTTCACCAAATATAAAATATAATACCATTTACAATGACATCAATAATAATTATAATATGGTATAAATATTATCACATATACTTTATCATTATCGAGCGATATATATATTACTTTAACTTAAGACTCATTAATAATTAATACATGGTGAATTATACAGAATCATAATATACAAAAAAACTCTTATAATATACATAAATATTATTATGAACCAAAAGTTTAAAATATTATACCATTGAAAATTATATAGAATGGGATAGATGAAGACTTTTTCCATGCAAACTTCAGCAAATATAAAATACCAAGCTAGAGTGGCATTGCTTGTCGGTTTACAAAACAAATGTTAGGACATAAAAGAAGACCGACCGTTCCAATATTTAGTAGTTGAATACTACATGTTTTAGTATGTTTTTCCATCTAATTAATGGAAAAGAACTTGTGTGGAAATATATCTATATAGAAATATTTAAAAAATAATTGATAACACATTTAAAAATTAATTTTAATTAAAATTTAATCATAAATTACAAAAAATAAATGCATATGTCCTAATTTTTTTTAACAAAGTTAGTGGTTGTTATTAGAATTTTGAAATTTGAGATAATGATCTTATCATATGGTAATTCAAAAATGGTATAATATCTATCATCAAGTCCCCAAGTTAAACTATAAGTATACAATGTTGAGTAAAGATTCTCTCTATTAATGAAGAAACAAATATTACAAAAAAACAAAAGAAATATATAATTTATTGTTATTATTCACCTCTGCATTTTTTATTCCCTTATGAATTTCTTTTATTGTCATTCTACTATGTTTTATCTTTCTTTATTCACATTAATTACTCTTAAATCTCGAGAGTAATTCTCTCTAACCGTTATTATTCCATAATTATCCACAATTTATATAAATGACAATTTTAGTACTTGAAAAGTTTGTGTAGATGTAAAAAGAAAATAAAACAATAGGTTAGAATTTATGATATTTTATTATCTTTAATTAACATTTACTAAAATTCACCTATGTGACATGATAAATGGTCCATTGGAAATCCAAACATTAGTGTTTTTTTGAGATATTAAAAAATCATGGTGACATTTTTTAATAAATATATAACATATGTAATGGTTAATAAATTCAATGAAAGTATAAAATGAAGAAAAAATGTACTCATATTTTAATTAAATAACAATAAATTTTTGTTTTTATCATAACATAGACCCAAATGTAAAAGAATATGACTAAGTTAACTTCCATGAAGAGTTGCACATTTCTTTTTAGAACAATGAAGAAACTTTATATTTTTGACATTTGAATTATTGAAAGACACATAATCAAATATCACATATGAGGATGAAACTTAAATTAAAAGAAATTTAAGATGATGATACACTCTAGGTGTTTATAACAACATGCAAAAAATTAAAAAAAAATTAAAAAACTGATTATTTGAATAAAAAAGTGTATAAAAATAAAATAAGATGAAGATAGAGAAAACTAACCTGCGAAGATGTTCTGAAGGGATCTCCCAAAATGCAAATGAAAAGAGAAAATGATTATGGTAAAATATGATGAAGAGATAAATATGTTGTAGAAAAGTATTGAACCTTTGAATAAAAGATATATAAATAAAATTAGAGATTAAGAGGAAAAAAACTTAAAGGGATAACCGAACTGCAAATGATGAGAGAAAATGATATCAGCGATATATGATGAAGAGATAAACATGTTAATAACAAAAGCAAACAAACAATCAACAACCATAGATTTTGAAGGTTTTATTGTAATCGTGAATGATATTATTGTTTATAAGAAACTAACGAAGAGAAACATTAGAAGAACAGATCTACAAGTAAAATTAACTATTTGTCTCTCCATTAATGAACTTGTAGCTTGCACTTGTAAAGGTAGTTGAAAACTTATAGTTGTACTGATAACTTATTATACTAGAGTTGTTCGGTAAAACTAGATTTGTAACTAGTTGAAATTTAAAAAATGACTAAAAATAATATACATTATTTATTTATTAAATGAAGTAGTTAAATGCATTCATAATTTAAAGTAATCATTTAATTTTATATTTTAGTTATAATCGGATGTATAATAATTTATTTATTTGTTTATTATATTTTATTCAATAAAATTTTTCAAAAATATAATTAAGTTAATATGACAAATAAAGTTTTAATTAAGGATATCTAACCTAATTTTTTAAATATTGAAGGACAAAATTGGTAAGCGGAGTATTGAAACTTAATTACTTTTACTTTGTAAACATTATTTGGAGTAGCTTTTTGAAAAATAAATTTCGAACACTACAAATTCTATTTTTTAAACTTACAAGCTATTTTTTTAGTGGACGAATATAGTAGATTTTTGAGTAAGTAAAAAAAAGCTTCAAGCTTGATTTCTGGTCACTATGGCTTGTTTGGCATGGTTTGTTTTTAGTAGTTTAAGTTTATTTTTTGAAAAAATAAGTTGAAAATATAAACAATGTATGTTTGGCAACCAAATGAAGTTTATAAACTTGCCTTTTTTTTTCTTGAAAAAATAAGCCAAAAGTATAAGCTCCAAAATCATTGGTTGGTTTATTTTTTAGCTTATTTTTTCCCAAATTTTCTATTTCTTATTTTACCGCATCTCAACTTTATATCTCTCCTCCTTTTTACTCTTCCATCAAATACCATAACTCTTCACGTCATTACCACAAAACTCCATAATTCTCATTTTTTTTATCTCTCTATCACCACTCAACCCCATAATTCTCCATAACACTTTCCTTTATCTATATACGAACAAATAATTATGTATAAAACTTTTGAATTATGTATAAACCCTAAAACTTTTGTATAAAACTTAACATTTATGTATTATTTATTTTGTGAATTATGTAATTTAAGTTTAGTAACTTCCATTTATTTATGTGCTATATTGTTTTAATATTGATATTTGTTTTTATATTGTATTTTATTTTAATATTTTTATATCCTTTGTTATTATGCAATATTAAAAATCATGGGTTGGTTTAGTTTTTTATTTTATGTTTAACTATGTATGAGGTTATTTGTTTATGTTGATCTTATATTGTTTTTTAATATTAATATTAGTTTTTATATTGTATTTTATTTTAATATTTTTTTTAGCATTTGTTATGCAATATTACAAAATTAAAGTAAAAATATATATGATGATAAATATTAAAAAATGTATAATTAAAAATTAGTGTAAAAAACAACCAAAATCATAAACAAATAAACTCATACTATTTTATATAATTTACTATGTAAAAACAAATTTTATACCATATCCAAACAAAACAAATTAGTTTATATTTAATTTTCAGTTAAAGTACACAAACACAAACAAATTATAATCTTAACAGTTTATAATTTTACGGTTTATAATCTCATAATTTATAAACTGAAAATAAAAACGCTAAATCTCATCCAATTACAACATTAATAAATAATTTGCTCACTTCCTTTTTTTGTCATGAGAAAATTCAAGAATAAAAACCCAACACTCAAGTTCCATATTCCATATAATATATATCTTTCAACAACGACCATTCCCTCCTTCCCTAACATACCCATACCTATAGCCACCATTCTTTTTGGTTCTCTCCAACATGACAGGAGAACACACTTTACCACCTGATTCTGATTCCCTTAAAGCCTCTCTTCTACCACTTCATCAACCTATCCAAACAACACACACAACCCACTTAAACATCAAATCTATTCTAACACTTAAAAACTTCTATGTCATTCTAGGACCCTTGTTATCCCTTATTATATGTCTCTTTGTGAATCTTGATGCTCCTGTGACAAGTAAGAAAATGCTTGCTGTGATTGCTTGGGTTTTCTCTTGGTGGGTCACTGAGGCTGTGCCACTTCCTGTGACATCTATGTGCCCTCTTTTTCTGTTCCCTCTCTTTGGTGTAGCTACAGCTGATAGTGTTGCTCATTCTTATATGGATGATGTTATTACGCTTGTTTTGGGAAGTTTTATTCTTGCTCTTGCTGTGGAACGATACAGTGTACATAGAAGATTGGCCTTGAATGTGAGTCACTCTCCTTTTTCATTGCCTTCTGAACTCTACAACATAACATGTTCCTAATCGAAGTTCGTTGGAATTTAAAATTTAATTTGCATTTCGTTGGTGTGAAAGATAAGAATGGTGGATGTTCTCTTTTAATTATTGATGATTTAATATTATTGATCGGTCAAAATTTCTTAGTGTTGCAATCATATCATATTTAAGTGTAAACATTTAATTGGTGTACCATGTATCTTCAATTATTAACTAAAGAAATAATTGAAGTTTGGACTATTCTCTCAAGGAGGAAATGTGCTCTTTCTTCTTGCTTTTATTTATTAATTAATCACTGTTTTATTAAAAAAATGACATCCTCACAAAAGAAACTCCATTTTTTAAAAGGTTTTCTTATGAATATTTTTGTTTATTTTTTATCAATCAACTCTAATGTTTTTTTTCCTATCATTTAATAAAAAAAGAATATCTCTGTTTACAAATGAGAATATTTTATTTTTCCGGAGGGGTAAATAATAAAATAGAAACAACATTTTCATTAAAAAAATAACGAGATATTAAGACAAAATTACATCTTTTTTTCATTAAAAACAAACATCAAACTTTGAGTAATAATGGTGTAAACATCACAGGTATCATTATGGTTTTGCGGCGAACGTTTGAATCCGTCGATGCTACTATTGGGTCTATGCGCCACCACATTCTTCGTCAGCATGTGGCTACACAACGTGGCAGCCGCGGTGATGATGATGCCGGTAGCCACCGGAATCCTCCACCGTCTACCACCACCTCACGAGCAATCCAACACCGTGAACAAGTTCAGCAGAGCAGTTGTACTAACGGTGGTGTACGCTACACCCATCGGAGGGATAAGCACTCTAACAGGGACAGGTGTCAACGTTATACTGATTGGGATGTGGAAAAGCCTGGTACCCAATGGAAAGCCCATCAGCTTCAACAATTGGTTTTGCTTTGGTTTCCCAGTTGCGGTTATTTTGCTCTTATGCTTTTGGTGCATCATATGTTTGCTCTATGTGAAGAAAGACTCGGGCCGGGCTTTGTCTTCTTACTTGGATAAAGCCCATTTGAAAACAGACCTTGAAGCTCTAGGTAAGTTTCTTTTACTTCATTCGTTTCTGTTTTTTCAGTTAAACATCAAAATGGAGAGAAAACTATTGTTGAGGATCCTTTCCTTTTCTCTTTCTTTGTCGCTTTCTTTCTGTTTTACGTCACATCTCATGAATTTTGTTACCTAAAAACGAATACATATAATAAATTTAACTCATAAAAATATAATATATCATAATATGCTAAACGTGAATATATAAAAAATAAGCTTAACCAGTAAGGGTTTGCAAAGTTGGTAAATGGTGTTGAATTTCTTAATCATGATGTCAATTTTTTTACCCATGTCATTAATTGACTCATTCTAATGATTTCTACGTCTTGTAATAAATCAGTTTGATTTTCTGGTTCATTGATGTCCATTAGAATACCAAAAATATATATTGGGATGTATGAAATAGAGAAAATTAAATAGACTTAAAATCATTCAATATGATTAGTGGCATTAACTAATCAAAATTATATTATTAAAATTGTATGTTTCACGCTTTTTCATTTTACAGCTAATTAAACTAATTATAGAGAAGCATTTCCCTAAAACACAATCATAGTACTATTCTACGTCTTATTCGGGTCTTTCGCTCTCCTATATATGGAGACGTCCTTGCTTACCTGCATACAACTGGTATATAGGTTTCAAATGTCAACCTCAGTGGGGCATTCACCAAATTAGTGGACCAAATTATTTCCCTTATTGCACGTAATTATTTCCCTATTCTATTCTAGTCAGGTAAGACTTGCCATTACCCGAACCTAAATGTTAATCAAGTCATTTTTTTGAACATGAACATGCAGCTCTACATATGAAGTTAACCCCACCTTAAATGTCGATTATGTCAGCTTTTGAACCTGAACCTAGATTCAATTAAATATAATGCATAACCCTTTTAGATAAAATCTTCTTGGTATTATTTATTATTATGAATATGTAATTTGACATATGAAATAATATATGTATATATATTGTTAATCATGTTTATATATTGTTAAATTATACTTTCAACAAAAGAGTTGTCATTATTATGTACATAATTGAATAGAGACACATACAAATATGATGATTGAATGATGACAAGTCTGGGTCGGGTCATGTTTGTCTCACACCTGACTTGAAATATTGTCTGAGTCTAATTTTTATATCCCAACCTAACTTTATACCCCACAATACTCAACTATATTCAGATCCAACAATAATCAAGTCAAGTCGAATGAGCTAGTATGATAAGATCCTACTCATCCCTAGCTCCAATATCCTCTTGCTAACAATTAAAGATCAATGTTTTTGGAAATGTAAAAAATTAAAATATTGGATTTTGCTTTTACCAAGAAAATTATTTCTATCATGGTACTATCACACAATAAATAATGCTGTTATATTATTTATATATATATAACATAGACATGATATATCCCATATCTATATATAATCAACTTATTTCATGTGTAATATAAGAGAAGGATAAATCACATTAATTTATGTTACATGTTGCTGCTCATAGTTACTTGTGGAAGAGAGTTTCTTGAGCTAGTGGAACTAGTATGCTCTCAGACTCTGTGGCAGGCACCGCTTGGATTGAAATTCATTATCCAAAAATTGAAAAGAAATAAGAATTGTGGATGGATTGTGGTCACGAAAAATTGGACATTTGTGGAATATGACTTATCCCTATAGATATTACTCACTGCATCCCAACAAATAATATATATCTTCACGTTTCATATTACTTTTATTTTTAAATTAGCATCTTAATGTACTAAAAAGCAATTTTAACATTTGCTAAGGAAAAAAAAAACTAATACTGTTGCAATTCTATAATTGGTATTCGTAGGTCCAATGGCTTTTGCTGAGAAGATGGTGTTGCTTGTGTTTGGGGTGTGTATGCAAAAATAGTAAATACAATTTCAAAATTGCATGTCTTAATAATAGGGTAACATATTTTTATTTTCCTTAACTAGCGGTATAATAAATGTAGTTGCTGATCTTACTATGGATGACAAGAAACATTACAGATGATATTCCAGGATGGGGAATTTTCTTCCATGGCTATGTTGGTGATGGAAGTGTCAGTGTAAGTGATGTGCTTATTTAATATAATTTTAGGGTTTTCAGTTCTTGCACACACAAAAAATGGCCATAATTCTTGATGCATCCGAAATTACACTCATTTTATAGATTTCAACTTAATCATATTGTTAATGCATCAAAACTCAAATTGTTAATTCTAAATCATGTAATAATTTGTTATGTAAAAACAGTAAATACGCTAATAATAAGATAAAACTCCAAGAGTTAGTCATGGAATTTTATGAAAAGTAATTAATCAAAATGGAATATCATTGTCATTTCACTAGGAAAAAAAGATTCTGCCCGGTTTATAATTTTAACTTATTATTTATCATTCAGTATTAAATTTTGATAAAAATAAAATAGTGTATAACTTTATATATTGAATAGTGGATAATCAGGAATAGTATAAGTTATAAGAACTCAAACTATGAAGATACACTCATCAACATTTTAAATAAAAGTCATATAAATAAATAGGTGAATGATATGTTTCATGAATGCAAAAATTATATAATGTGTAAACACATCCATTAATCATAAGTTTATTAATTAAGTCCTACTTTCATCCTTGTTTATTTGTCCTCTTAAGTTTATTTTCTATGCGTGTTCATTAAAAAGTTAAGGAGTGTATTAAGTAATATTTTATGTATTAGCTTTATTTAAATTAAACTCTCTTGATATGTTTAATATGTGGAAAAAAACTAATAACAACACAGAGAAAAAATAAATTAGGATAACAAATTAAATGTAAATTAACATAATCATTATATTTTTAAAAGATATATGTTTTTGGAATGAAAATAAAAATGAAGGTCGCATTATTATTCAGGTACATACTTATACATGTATTTAGGTAGTAAGAAATGTTTTTCATATTTTGAAATTATATTCATTTTCAGATTTGTCAGAAGACATTGACTTGTTTTGTACATGTAAATTCAACAACAGGATTTTGGTTATTTATAATGGATTGATAAAGAATAAATAGTTTATGTAAATTCATATAAAAGTGATTATATATATTAGTGGTTAGAATGTCACGTCTTGGCCTTGGGGTCCCAGGCTCTCAGTTCCTAGCATCCACATAAATTTTATATTTTCACATTTTGCTTATTGAAGATATCCATTACTTTGATTGAGTTTAAAAAGATTATTTTATGTAGTACTATGTTTGGTTAACATATCCATTATTAAAAAACCAATTCTATGTCTGACTACAATTAAAAAACAATATTGTAGTGTTTGTTTTCTCTTCTTCAATATTTAGTATCGTAGAAGATCCTACTTGTATTTTTTCATGGAAGTGAATAGTAAAAAGTATAAAATAAAGTGATTCTCTTTAAAACAAGAAGAAAATAGAATAATTTTCTGTATTAATTGTAGGTTATGGTGGCTGTGTTATTATTCATAATCCCAAACATGAAGCAAAAGGGTGAGAAGCTAATGAGTTGGAATGAATGTAAGAAATTACCATGGAATCTGATTTTGCTTCTAGGAGCTGGATTTGCCTTAGCAGATGGAGTACAATCTAGTGGTCTAGCAGATGTTTTGTCTAGAGCCTTAGATTTCTTGGAAGATGTTCCATTCTTTGCAATTGCTACTACTGTTAGTTTAATGAGTAGCATTATTACTGAATTCATAACCTCAAATGATGCCACTGCAACCCTTATTCTCCCACTTTTATATCACATAGGTAAGACAATGCATGTGCATCCACTTCTTCTTATGATCCCTGGTGCAATAGCAACTGAGTTTGCTTTCTTGCTTCCAACTTCAACACCATCTAATGTTGTTGGTTTCACCACTGGTCACATTGAAATCCAAGACTTGCTTAAAGTTGGTGTGCCACTTAAGGTTGTTGGGATTGCTGTGCTGTCATTTTTAATGCCAACACTTGGTAAGTTGTTTATATGCTACACATTTTTTCATAAAACCAATTTTGTTGGAAACTTGGATTATTATGATGTCTAAATTTTGGTGTTGCAGGAGCTATTGTTTTTGGAACAGATGAAGGTAAATGGGTGACAAGGGCAAATTCTCCTTGGTTAAGAAATTGATTCTCCTACACCTTGGCTTTATGAATTTTTGGATGTGCTTTTCATTGAAAGAATTTTCTTTTTATGTGAAATGAATGAAATTTTTAATATATATATATATATATGCTCAAGCATGAATACCTTGTACACGTTGTCAATAGGCAAAGAAGAATGGGGAGAGAGATTTCTGTCTCTGTTTTGTTCATTGCTTTTGTCTTGTGAAGGAAAAGAATTAATCAATGTATGTTCTAATTTTCTTCCCCACTTAATAAATGTAGATTTCTTTTGTATGTTGGTGACTTGGTGTTGCTTTTATTGTTTAGTTTTTATGTTGGTGACTTGGTGGCGGGTATCGAAAATTAAGATAGTGCAACATACTATAAATTTTTAAATTTAAAACTATTAATTTTTTTTGTAATTTTTTTTTAAGTTTGTACTCTAATGTTTTAAATATGTCTAAATTTATATTTTTAAATTATCCAACTTATTTTTGCTATGTAAAGAATAAAATTAAAACTATTAATATATGAGGAGAGATTCATTTACTCTAAGAGTAAGTTTTTTAGATTTACTCCACATCTTAATCATCAATTCTAAGGAAATTCAATAGTTTGAATTAGTGGATAGATCTTAAAAACTTACTCTTGGAGTTAGTGAATCATCTCCCTTATTATATATAAAATGGTAGTAAGTGAAGTTTTTGAGATATTCACATCAAGCAATAACAAAAGAGTGATCACTAAGTGGTCCTGCAATGTTTTGTTAGAAAAAATGGTCATGATAAGGTCAATGATTTCGGTAATTTTATTGTTAGCAGGATTTATGATGACACTACTTGAAAATATTGCAATGATTAATGTCCTTATAGAAGAAGTGAATCATTTGGGAATACTTATATATGGTGTACATTACAACAAATGATCAGAGTCCAATATATAATAATGATACTATAATCTATTTTAAACTAGGCAATGTCTGACTTCATATAATAACATATTTCAAACATCCCCAACAATCTACACATTGATTGAAATAGACAGATACCTCACTCCTTAGGAAATCTATACAAGAATCTTCACCTTAGCGAATATATGACTTCACCTTGCTCAATACATAACTCTCTCTGACAACTCCACGTATGAGTCTTCTCCCCTTTAACATAAACCTTCTGAGTATCATTGACGATGTTACGAAGAGCCTAACCCTCCAAACTTTTAGTGCACCTTCTCGTACCGCCATCTAATGTAAAATGCCGCATAGCCATCTATTGCTAGGAAGTCTTTCAATATATGGAATATCTACACAAAATCTCACTAACAATCGTTCTCTTCAATACTTAGTCAAAACATATTGAAGTTGATTGTCACTTCATTCCACCAAGTTCAGAATCGCGTTATTCAAACCGACTACACACGTAGTCATGATAACCTTGCTAATATTTTCACTAAGATATTACTAAGCGCGCAATTTCAACGTCTATTGTCCAAGCTTGGATCACTCAATCCTCTCAATACAGCTTGAGGGGGAATATTGGACAAATTACAGAAATAAAAGATTAAAATATGTTGTTTATTCCCTAATTAATGTTGTATCAAATAGTCATCTAATTAGTATTAGTTGTATATAATTATTTGATTCATTTTAGTTAATTTCTCCAGATTTTATTCCTTGTAACTATACTCTCCTCTGTATAATGAGTTGTAATGTGCATATTAATATATGAGAATGATATATCTCTTAATTCCATATTTCTACACATCTTAAATTTAATGATTCATAACTTGCTACTTTTAATTATCAACAATAATATGAGACTATTTATATGAAATGAAAGAGTATTTTGTTAGATTGAATTTTGTTTATTTATGCATATTTTCTTCATGTGTAATATATTAATTTAAAACGAGAAAAATATTTTTAGTCACAAGCATTATAACACTTTTGTTTTACTTCATCTATTATCAAATACAAGCGAGAATTGATTATTTCAATTACTAATATATATGTTCCACATCTTTTTGATAACTTAATTTATTAAATATTTTGATATTTTAGAAACTCGATATATATTTATATTTTAATTTACAACTATACCCTATTTAATACTTCACTTTTTCACTCAAATTTATCCATTTTTAATTCAACTTCGAGTGAGCATTGAATAAGATTATATTAGTCAAAATTTATTCAACATTTATATCAATTATTAACTTCTTAAATTATATACATAATTTTAAGCTTCAAAAGTTTTGGAATGAATGTGATAATATTATGAAAATAAGTACCACGTAATATTGTACCACAACTAAGTTGTTACACTTTTATTTTTTTATTGTCTACTCTGTTTGGTTTCCAAATGATTTTTATTTGCAATTACGCTGCAATAAATATAAGTCAAAATTAATTTAATGATTTTAAGAAATTTGTAATCATTTTTTAATCATTGAATTACTTGTGGAATGATGCATGAAATTCTAATCCGAAATACATACTATTTAAAAAATGCATGACATGCATCTTAAGAAGTAATTGATTTATTTAGGGTTTTATTATTGATAAGATTACAATTTTTATGTATATGATAATTGCATGGAAGTCCTTGAGATATATCTATAGAATACATGTAAATTTAGTTTTAGAATGAACGAGACCACTTGAAAAATGGAATTTATGATGCCTGCAATTTTTTTGTAATATTTAGAGGTATATGAAATGATTTATTTCATTTTTTAATAATAATGGCCAATGAGATCTATGGTAATGTATGAAACACAATAATGAGATAATGAGTTAGAAAGCATGATATGGTAATGCATTAAATGAATAGTTTGAATGATTTTATTTTTTTGCTGATTTATTGTGATCAACTAATTTCGTCTAAGGTAATTTTAAATATGTATCGTGTTGTAGGGCCCATGTACAAGTAGGCACATTCACATGATAAAATAACAGTTATTTTATTAAAAACCTTAATATGATCCCTAATTTTCAGGGGCTATAAAAGTTACACTTAACTTAGGGATGACAATGAAAACTGAATATGCGAATACCCACCCAAACTTAACCCGAAATTAAGGGGGGAAACTCGATGTGATTTGGTTCGGGTTTAACCCGAGTTTAATTTTCGGGTTCGGGTTTGGTATAATTGATACCCACCCCAAACCCGATTAATATATGTAAATTATAAAGTTACACATAAATACGTATATAAAAACTATATATATAAATTTGACATATATGTAACATATATATACATATAAATATATGTTTCGGACGAATTTTTATTGGGTTTGGGTTACCCAAAACCCGACAGGTTCGGGGATGATATCTTTGTTTTAAACCCTTTTAATTCGAGTTCGAGTTTTGAATTTTGGGTTTAAAGTTGGGTAAGTACAAACCCAACTTCGTAGCCATTCCTAACATAACTAAGCAATACCTACAAAAAGTACACCAAAACATGAGCCCCTAAACCCTAAAAAAGAGAGTAAGCCATAAAAAAATTTAGGAGGGGTGGTAGTCGAAGAAAAAAGAGGTAATAACATAAAGATAAGGCAAGAGGTTAGTGACCCTGAAAAAAGACAACAACAATGATTCTATTTCCTTTTGGACCATTCTCCTCCTTTCAATTTCCTCCACCCATTCATTTCCGGCTACAGAAACGTTATCTCATTGCCTTTTTTTACATCTATGTTAATTAATAAATATGAAAGAGTAACTATAAGAGTAAATAATAACAAAAGTTTTGTTCCAATACAAGCTAAGAAATAACAACTATAATAATGATGATAATAAACATGATTACAAATGTGTTAAAATAATTAAAATGTTTAACTCTCAAAATAATGTCATTTTGATGTTTTTAAAACTAATTGAACTAATTGAGTCGAACTGTTTTAAGTAGTCGAGTTACCAATTTTATACCTCAACTAACGAAGTCAAACCGATTGACATTGATTTGGTCCATAATTAGTTTGAAGAGCAACTTGAATCGGTCAAGTGCCCGATTCACAATGAGACTAGTCATTATGAGCCGAATTTCATAACTGTGATATTATGAAACTTTTATTATTTTATTTACTATAAAATTGGTAGTAAAAATTGTCTATGTTCATAATAATTATGTTATAGTATATCTATACACAAAACGAGTAAGTAATAAATGTCCATTGAAAATATATTGGAGAACTACCAATATAAAATGGTAGTGAGTCAAGTTTATATACTCATCAACCAATAACAAAACGGTAATCAATAAGTGGACGTGCAATTTTTTTGTTAGAAAATATGGGCATGATATGGTCAATGGTTTCAACTGCTTTATTGTTAGCAGGATTTGTGTTGGCACTATTTGTGCCAAGTTCACTTTTAATTGCAATCCTCTTTCTTGAACATTTTTCACATAAAACAACAAACCTTAATTCGAGCATAATTTAATTACACATTTATAAGTATAGACTCTGTCATTGTTTTATATGCACTCAATTGAAACAAATTCATTGTTTTAACTTCATAAGTGTGAGACGGAAATTGAAATATCTATTTTGATTCAATACAAATTCTCTGTCACAAAAAAATCACACCTTTCTTTTTTTAACAAATTTATTCATTTTTAATTCAACTTCGACTGAGCATTAAATAAGATTATTTTAGTCGAAATGTATTCAATATTAATATCAAATATTAGCTTCTAAAATTATAGGCATAATTTTAAGCATCAAAAGTTTTGGAATGACTGTGATAATATTAGGAAAATAACTACCACGTGATATTGTACCACAACTAAGTTATTACACTTTTATTTTTTTTATTGTCTACTCTATTTGGTTTCCAATTGATTTTTATTTGCAATAAATATAAGTCAAGAATAATTTAATGATTTTAACAAATTTTTAATCATTTTTTAAGCATTGAATTACTTGTGCTAACCCGAAATACATACTATTTAAAAAATGCATGACATGCATCTTAAGAAATATTTTATTTATTTAGAGTTGTATTGTCGATGAGATTACAATTTTTTATATGTATGATAATTGCATGGAAGTCCTTGAGATATATCTATAGAATACATGTAATTTTATTTTTAGAATGAACTAGACCACTTGAAAAATGGAATTTATGATGCGTGCAATTTTTTTGTAATATTTAGAGGTATATGAAATGATTTTTTTCACTTTTTAATAATAATGGCCAAGGAGATATATGGTAATGTATGAAACACAATAATGTGATAACGTGTTAGAAAGCATGATATGGTAATGCTTTATTTGCATAGTTTGAATGATTTATTTGTTTGTCGATTTATTGTGATCAACTAATTTCGTCTAAGGTAATTGTAGGACCCATGTACAAGCAGGCACATTCACATGACAAAATAACAATTATTCTGATATAAATCTTAATATGAACCCTAAATTTTAGGGGCTATAAAAGCTACACTTAATTTAGGGATGACAATGAAAACCGAACCTGCGGGTACCCGCCAGAACTCAACCCTAAATTAACAGGGAGAATTCGATGTGATTGGGTTTAGATTTTACCCGAGTTCAATTTTCAGATTCGGGTTTGGTATAATTGATACCCGCTCCAAACCCAGTTAATATATGTAAATTATAAAGTTACACATAAATACATAAGTAAAACCTATATATATATAAATTTGACATATATATATATATATATACATATAAATATATGTTTCAAACGGATTTTTATCCGGTTCGGGTTACCCTCGGGGATGATATCTTTATTTTCAACCCCATTTAATTCGGGTTCGGGTTTTGAATTTTGGGTTCGGGGTTGAGTAAGCACAAACCCAACTAACTCTGTTGCCATTCCTAACTTAACTAAACCACACCTACAAAAATTACACCAAAATATGAGCCCATAAACCCTAAAAAAGAGAGTAAGCCAGAAAAAGAGTTAGGAGGGGGAATAGTCGAAGAAGAAAAAATAGGTAACAACATAAATATAAGGCAAGACGTTAGTGACCCTGAAAAAAGACAGCAACAATGAATCTATTCCCTTTTGGACCATTCTCCTCCTTTCAATTTCCTCCTCCCATTCATTTCCGGCTATGGAAACTTTAACTCATTGCCTTTTTTTACTTCTATGTTAATTAATAAATATGAAATTGTTACTATAATTATAATAATGATGATAAACATGATTACAAATATGTTAAAATAATTAAAATGTTTAACTCCCAAAATAATGTCATTTTGATTTTTTTAAAACTAATTGAACTAATTGAGTCGAATTGTTTTAAGTAGTCGAGTCACCAGTTTTATGCCTAATCTAATCAAGTCAAACCGATTGACATTGATTTGGTCCATAATTGGTTTGAAGAGCAACTTGAATCGGTCAAGTGCCTGATTCACAATGAGACTAGCCATTATAAGTCGAATTTCATAACTGTGATATTATGACACTTTTATTCGTTTGTTCACTATAAAATTGGTAGTAGAAATTGTCAATGTTCATAAAAATTATGTTATAATATATAAGTATACACAAAACGAGTAAGTAATAAATGTCCATTGAAAATATATTGGAGAACTGCCAATATAAAATGGTAGTGAGTCAAGTTTTTTTAATATTCTCATCAAGCAATAACAAAACGGTAATCACTAAGTGTGCAATTTTTTTGTTAGAAAATATGGCCATGATATGGTCAATGGTTTCAACTGCTTTATTGTTAGCAGGATTTGTGTTGGCACTACTTGAAAATGTTGCAATGGCTAATGTCCTTATAGAAGAAGTGAATAATCTTCCTTCTCCTATTTCTAGTTTAAGACACAAAGGCCCATCACATCCATCATCTGGTGTTGTCAGAGAGTTTGTTAAAGTTCTAAGTGCCCCTAATACATTCCATAATGTTAGACCTCCTCATTTATCTCGAGATAATAGAAAGTTGGTTAAACTTCCGAGTGGCCGTAATCCACTCGATAATGCCAACCCTCCTCATTCATCTCGTGCTAATAGAGAGTTGGTTGAAGTTCCTAGTGGCACAAATCCACTCCATAATGCTAGACTTCCTCAATCATCTCGTGTTGTTAGAGATATGATTAAAGTTTTGACTGGTCCTGATCCAATCCATAATGTCAGACCTCCTCACTCACCCCGTATTTTTAGAGATCAGCCTGCACTTTCAAAAGGCCCTATTCCAGGCCACAATGTTAAACCTCCTAATTCATCTCGTGTTGTTAGAGATCTTATTAATGTTCTGACTGGCCCTGATCCAATCCATAATGTCATACATTTTCATCCATCTCGTGTTTTAAGAGATCTACCTCCACTTTCGAAGGGCCATATTCCAGGCCACAATGGAAAACCCCCTCATTCATCTCGTGTTGTTAGAGATCTTATTAATGTTCCGACTGGCCATAATCTAATCCACAGTGTCATACATTTTCATCCATCTCGTGTTTTAAGAGATCTACCTCCACTTTCGAAAGGCCATATTCCAGGCCACAATGGTAAACCTCCTCATTCATCTCGTGTTGTTAGAGATCTTATTAATGTTCCGACTGGCCCTGATCCAATCCACAATGTCATACATTTTCATCCATCTCGTGTTTTAAGAGATCTACCTCCACTTTCGAAAGGCCATATTCCAGGCCACAATGGTAAACCTCCTCATTCATCTCGTGTTGTTAGAGATCTTATTAATGTTCCGACTGGCCCTGATCCAATCCACAATGTCATACATTTTCATCCATCTCGTGTTTTAAGAGATCTACCTCCACTTTCGAAAGGCCATATTCCAGGCCACAATGGTAAACCTCCTCATTCATCTCGTGTTGTTAGAGATCTTATTAATGTTCCGACTGGCTCTGATCCAAACCACAATGTCATACATTTTCATCCATCTCGTGTTTTAAGAGATCTACCTCCACTTTCGAAAGGCCATATTCCAGGCCACAATGGTAAACCTCCTCATTCATCTCGTGTTGTTAGAGATCTTATTAATGTTCCGACTGGCCCTGATCCAATCCACAATGTCATACCTTTTCATCCATCTCGTGTTTTAAGAGATTTACCTCCACTTTCGAAAGGCTATATTCCAGGCCACAATGATAAACCTCCTCATTCATCTCGTGTTGTTAGAGATCTGATTAATGTTCTGACTGGCCCTGATCCAATCCACAATGTCAAACCACTTTATTCTTCTCGTGTTTTTAGAGATCGACCTCCACTTTCGAAATACCATATTCCAAGCCACAATGGTAAGCCTCCTCATTCATCTCATGTTGTTAGAGATCTGCATGAACTTTCGACTGACCCTATTACAGGTCACAATGTCAGACATCCTCATAATCATTAGTCATGTTCCACAAACATGGCACACCTATAAAATCATGAATATATTACATTCACATGTTTACTTTGATGCAAAATTTGGGTATGTTTTGTTTAATCATTTCCTTTATTCCATTACAGTGTAATATCTACACTATCACGGTAGAGAATTATACATAATGAGCAGCATAAAAAGAATAAGGATGTAAGAATTTAATAAAGTCAGTAATATCTTCACTTTTTTTATTTATTTTCTCTTTCAATTATTAATTTCAAAGAATAAGGATGAAAATATGTTGGAGAGTTCCTTCTATTACATATTTCATAAAATTTAAGCTCTCTCTCTCAAAATTCTAAAAATGATAAAGTGTTGACTATAGATTGAAAACGGACGACGAATGCACATACTCCTTACTCATTCCTATACACATACATACTTTTATTTATGGTAGCCATAGAATTTTGAAGTTCAACTATATATATTGTAAAAATCAATATATTTCAAAATAATAACATACATATAAGATAAATTTGCCACTATAGTTTAATCACCATAATTAATTATGAAATGATTGATTAAATACATTATATATGATTTGAAAGTAACAAAATAAACTATAGTATGTATATAATATCAATATGATAGATTATATAACCTACAAGAAATAAAAGTTTGTAACATATTTAAAATATATAATTAAAAAATAAATGTATGATTATGTGAGTATTCATGGGCGAGTATCATGATAGATGTTCTTACCCATAAGTTATTATTATTATTATGAGTTGCAAGTATTTTTGCGGGTTCCCAAACAAGATAATATTTTTACCACCCTATTTGTGTTTTTCTTGGAAACCTATGAGATCAGCTTCTTTGTCACATAGAATTTTCTAGGATTTAATTTTTTTATTGTTGGTAATTTCCTCAAACGTCTTCAATTCAACGAGTCAATGACATGCTAGTTTTAATTATCAACAATGATATTAAAGATAATTGTATCAAATGAAAGTCTATTTTGTTAGATTGCATTTTTGGTGTTGCTTCTACTGTTTAGTTTTTATGCTAAATTAGCAAGTTCTTCTTCATTTTTATGGTAGACTTTAGTGGCGGGTATCTTGGCTGAGAATTAAGATAGTGCAACATAATATAAATTTTTAAATTTAAAACTATTCATTTTTTTGTACTTTTTTTTTTAGTTTGTACTCTTAGCTTGTTTTGTTTTAAACATGTCTAATTTTTTTTTTTAAATTAACCAACTATTTTTACTAAGCAAAGAATAATATTCATCAAATACAATGGATGTTGCCCACACACAATTAATGCAGTAATAAATATTTAGAAATTGACCTACAACATGATATAAAATGAAACCAATTATTCTGCAAATACAAAGGATAGAGTGTATGCTAAGACCATAATATAATTTTGGATTAAGTCTATAACTTATATATAGCTAAACTCATTTTCGTTAAATAAAAGCTCGTTTCTCATTAGTTAAATAGACCACAAACTTGAAAACTAAAATAGCCTCCATAAGTCTTCATTTGTTTACAATGAGTTTGAAGGGAGAGAATACAAGAAGAGAGAAAGTGAAGAGAGATTAATATTTTTCTCATTTGGTTGTGAAGAGAAATACTCATGTAAATTATTCTCTCCTCATATGTGTAAAGAAAGTGGGAAAGAGAGACGAAATTTCAAAAATGACCAAACTATCCTCATTACTTTAACACTTCCTTCATTATATAATAGGATATAATTGTCAATTCAAGACAAACTAACACCTATTTCTTTCTTCTTTCCATTATATCAAACAACTCTTAATTCTATTATATTCTCATCTCTTTCATTCTACTTTTATTCTTTCTTTCTATCTTCTTATCTTGTGCCCTAAATCAAACAGAGGATAAATGAGCACGCACCTTTTGCATTACTGCATAAGCTTGAGTGCTTGAATAGATACATACAAAAGTTAGGAATAGTAATTGGAGTCTCCCTATCCTCTCTCATTTTAATAAAATTCCTTGTGTCAAGTTCACTTTTAATTTCAACCCTCCTCCTGAACACTTTTAACATAAAACAACAAACTTTTATTAGAGCATAATTTAATTACACATTTATAAGTATTGACTCTGCCATTGTTTTAAATGCACTCAATTGAAACAAACTCATTGTTTTGACTTCATAAGTGTGAGACAAAAATAGAAATCTCTATTTTGATTCAACACAAATTCTCTATCACAAAAAAAAAAGCACACCTTTCTTTTTTTAACAAATTTATCCATTTTTAATTTAACTTTGACTGAGCATTAAATAAGATTATTTTAGTCAAAATGTATTCAACATTTATATCAATTATTAACTTCTTAAATTATATACATAATTTTAAGATCAAAAGTTTTGGAATGACTGTGATAATATTAGGAAAATAAGTATCACGTAATATTGTACCACAACTAAGTTATTACACTTTTATTTTTTTATTGTCTACTCTCTTTGGTTTCCTATTGATTTTTCTTTGCAATAAATATAAGTCAAGAATAATTTAATGATTTTAACAATTTTTTAATCATTGAATTACTTGTTTAATGATGCATGAAATGCTAACCTGAAATACATACTATTTAAAAAATGCATGACACATCTTAAGAAATATTTGATTTATTTAGGGTTGTATTATTGACGAGTTTACAATTTTTTATATGTATGATAATTACATGGAAGTCCTTGAGATATATCTATAGAATACATGTAATTTCATTTTTAGAATGAACAAGACCACTTGAAAATTGGAATTTATGATTGGTGCATATTTAAAGGTATATGAAATGATTTTTTTTCATTTTTTAATAATAATGGCCAAGGAGATTTATGGTATGTATGAAACAGAATAATGAGATAAAGTGTTAGAAAGCATGGTATGGTAATGCATTAAATGAATAGTTTGAATTATTTATTTATTGGTGGATTTATTGTGATGAACTAATTTCGTGTGAGGTAATTTTAAATATGTATCGTGTTGTAGGGCCCATATACAAGTAGGCACATTCACATTACAAAATAACAGTTATCCTAATATAAACTTTAATATGAACCCTAATTTTTCGGGGCTATAAAAGTTACACTTAATTTAGGGATGAAAATGAAAACCGAACCTGCGAGTTCCCGCCCGAACTCAATCTGAAATTAACGGGAAAAACCCAATGTGATTCGGTTCGAGTTTTACCTGAGTTCAATTTTCGGGTTCAGGTTTGGTATAGTTTATATCCGCCCCAAACCCGATTAATATATGTAAATTATAAAGTTACACATAAATACATATATAAAAGTTATATATATTTTCTGATATTTACTTTTTTTAGCGTTGGTAATTTCCTCAAACATCTTCAATTCAAGGAGTCGATAACGTGCTACTTTTAATTATCAACAATGATAGTAGAGATAATTGTATCAAATGAAAATGTATTTTGTTAGATTGCATTTTGTTTTTTTTATTGCTATTATCTTTCTGTGGCATATTAATTTAAAATGAGACAATTACTTTTAATCACAAGGATTGTAACACTTTTCTTTTACTTCAACTATTATCACATACAAGCAAGAATTGATTATTTCAATTACGTATTATGCTTGAAAACTATTATAAAAACTGGGTTGCTTTTATTGTTTAGTTCTTATGCTAAATTAGCAAGTTTTTATTTGTTTTTTATGGTAGACTTTAATGGCGGGTATCTTGGGTGAGAATCAAGAGAGTGCAACATAATATAAAATTGAGTCAATTACACTGACACCCATTGAATCAATGTAATGTATATATAAAAATCAGGGGCGTTTTTGTAGGGGTAAAAATGGAGGGGTGATATGTATAATTTTATTAAAACTCAGAGGGTGTCAGCGTAATTACCTCTATAAAATTTTAAATTTAAAACTATTGATTTTTTTGTACTTTTTTTTTAGTTTGTACTATTAGCTTGTTTTGTTTTAAACATGTCTAAATTTATATTTTTAATTTATCCAAATATTTTTACTAAGCAGGGAATAATATTCATCAAACACAATGGATGCTCCCCAGTGCCTACACACAATTAATGCAGTAAGAACTATTAAGTAATTGAACTACAACTTATATAATAGGAAACAAATTATTCTGCAAATACAAAGGATAGAATGTATACTAAATTAAAACTAAGACCATAATATAATTTTGGATTAAGGCCATAACTTATATATAGCTAAACCGTTAATTAAAGACTCGTTCCTCATTAGTTAAATAGACATAAACTTGAAAACTAAAATAGCCTTCATAAGTCTTCATTTGGTTGTAGTAAGTTTGAATGGAGAGAATATAAGAAAAGAGAAATGAAGAGAGTTTAATATTTTTCTCATTTGGTTGTGAAGAGAAATAGAGAAGAGAGAAATTTGTGGTGGGTCTCATGTAAATTATTCTCTCCTCATATATGTAAAGAAAGTGGGAAGGAGAGACCCAATTTCAAAAATGACCAAACTATCCTCATTACTTTCACACTTCCCTCATTATCTAATAGGATATAATTGTCAATTCAAGAAAAACTAGCACCTATTTCTCTTTTATTTCTTTCTTCTTTCCATTATACCAAACAACTCTTAATTCTATTATAGTCTCATCTCTTTCATTCTACTTTTATTCTTTCTTCCTATTTCCTTATCTTCTACCCTAAATCAAACAAAGGATAAATGAGCACGCACCTTTTGCATTACTACATAAACTTGGGTGCTTGAATAGATACATACAAAACTTAGTAATTGTAATTGGAGTCGTCACATCCTCTCTCATTTTAATAAAATTCCTCGTGTCAAGTTCACTTTTAATTGCAACCCTCCTCGTGAACACTTTTCACATAAAGCAACAAACCTTTGTTGGAGCATAATTTAATTACACACTTTAAAGTATTGACTCCGCCATTGTTTGATATGCATTCAATTGAAACAAATTCGTTGTTTTGACTTCATAAGTGTGAGATAATAATAGAAATCTCTATTTTGATTCATCACAAATTCTCTATCACAAAAAAATCACGCCTTTCTTTTTTAACCAATCAAATTTTACTAATAAGAAAATATTAGTTTTTGTTTTTAGGAATTTTCTTTTTACTCCAGTGATACTTTTTATTTGGTTAGGACAAGAAATTATGATGTTTTAATTTGTCCCAACAAGAATTTTAGGAAGGGGTGAGAGGGAAATAAAATGACTAAAATCAATCATCTCCCACTTTTGGTTCCACTCCAAAAAGAAAGCAAACAATGAAATAATATCTTCATTCAACTTTCTAAATCTGCATTCATGTCCTCTTAACCAAATTCATACTTATCATTTTCTATACATCATACTATATAGCTATAAGAATGTAGCAAAAGAAGAAATAACAATGATCATCTTCAATATTGATGAGTACATTTCTTTTTTTTTTATTCAATAAATAAAAACATTATTTTTATTTTCTCATTTATATTTTGTAGTATGAATAGGAATGTTCTCAAATTTAACACATCCCCCAATCTTGTTAAAGAAGGATAATCTCATATGCATATATATACTATACTCTTTTTTCTATACACTTTTATATAAGAGAATCCACTTACTTCAACAGTAAGTCTTGAAAAATCTAATTGTTTATATTTACTTACTAATTCAAATCATTGGATTTTCGAAGAATGAATGATTATGATGTGAAGTGGATTTTTTCTACTTTATCTTACACTAAATAGATCACTTACCCACTTTTATAACCACATACTTTCCTAATGTGTGTGGGGTTAGAGGATTCGAGAGTCTATAGTAATGACAGTGACCTAATAATCCATCCAAAAGTGTCTATGTTTGGAAATAGATACACTCCGTAAGCACATGGTTCGTTGAGCCAATAATGGCTCATGCAAATCCCCACTTGTACTTTTGTATGAATCTCACTTTTTAAAAAATAATTCAACGCAATATTTTACTGTACATTACCTTTATTACGGTAGAGACAGAGAAATAATTATGTAGAATAGTTCCAACTTCCAACATTCCTTACTCTTTATAAAATGATAAAACTTGTAAAAAAGAGATACAATTTAATTTTTTCTTGGGTGAGGATCCACTTACTCTAAGAGTAAGTTTAAAAAAACTTACTTCACATTTTAACCATCAATTCTAGAGAAATCCAATAATTTATATCTACCACTAATTCAAACCATTGGATTAGTAAGTTCTTATAATGTTTTGACTTTTTATTTTATTTTTAATGTTTTGATATTTTAGAAACTTAATATACCTTTTCTAATTATATCATTATTTTTATTCTTCTATTCTTTCTAGTGTTGTGATAACCGGACCGAATCGGACGGTCCGACCAGTTCGATCACTGACTGGACTTGAAAACGGTTTCGCTTTGTAGCCTTAACCGAATGAGTAGTTGGACATATTTGAACCGGATAAATTCTGGTTCGACCGTGCAAAATCCGGTTAAACCGGAATAACACGGGCAAAAAACCAGACGGTTCACTTAAAATTTAAAAAAATGAAACATTACTCTAATATTTTATTTTATTTAGATCCAAGAAAGATAGATATATTTTACTTCAATATAGTTATATAAAATATTAATTATATAAAATTTTACATTTATATATATTTACAGATAAAAATTATTAATTTTACATCCGGTCTGACCGGACGGCTTAACTGTTTAAACCGATTAGACCTAATACGGAAGTTATTCCGACTTGTCGTCCGGCTCGGGTTTCACAACATTGATTCTATCCACATCTCTTCACTTCTTTTTAATTTTGTTCCAATGAGTTAAGTGATTTTAAATTTTTAATCAAATTACATCAAAAATTTATACTATCGAAGATTTTGTTGAACTATATACATCAAAAGCATATGTATAAGTATAACTTTACCCATTGATTTTGAACTTTCCATCTCCACTTGATAATTAGAGACGTTACAATACACTACAAGATACGTTCTAAATCAACTATGTTTTTTATGTGTGTTAATTAAAAAATCAATAGGTAGTTTGTTTTTTAATGTTATTAGTATCGATATGATATAATTTTGTAGCATTACTTTGTTAAAAGATAATGATTTTGTGTTGATTTATATTATATTTAATTGTATTTTTATATGTAATTTTTGTTAATGTTATCATTATTTTTAATGTGAATCAATAAAGTATTAAATATAGGTGAAAATGAAAAATAAAAATTAATGCAAAATTGCACTCCTAAGTCCTAAATGATACAAATAAATAGGAAAGAACTCTTTAAAATGGACAAATAGATAAGAAAGAATGTACTAATAAATATGATAAATAAAATAGTATTAATGTTGTAAATGCAAAGTGGAATGGTAAATACAAAAATTATGTTAATTAATTATATTAATTAGCTAATTTTTATGTTATGAAGATTAAAATAAATAAATATGAACCAATAGAATATATTTAGTAATAAGGTATTTTCTTTATAAAATAATAATAAAGAGAATTTTTTTACCTTAAAAAAAGTTAATTTGTTATTAATACTCTTGCATGCGTATTCGTAGGAAAAAGTTTAAAAAACTCTTTTAAATTTTATATGCAAGTACCATAAATTATTACTTCTACCTAATTACCTTTAAACTTTTATTGCTCATGAAATTGATTTTTGTATGAAGATAATGTTAAATTATAATGAAAAATTGTGGTTAATAAACCTTTTTTTGTTCAATTTGACTATTATATTATTATTATTATTCAATTTAAACTTTTTATATACAATTATACTCTATTTTTTATTTTTAACTCTAAAATTTACTTATTATTTTTTTATTCAATTATATTTTGATGATGATTTCTTTCTCTCATCGACCTTAACTAACATGTATTGTTGCAATGGTGTATTTATACAAAAAATGGTAATTTACTTATTAGTAGTTTAATATTATCTTTCTGTAAGAACCAAATTCACGATAGATAAAATATAAGGGGTATTTAAGAAGAAAAATTAGCTAATGATAACTATTGATAAAATATAATGATTTTGTCTTCATTTATATTATATTTGTAATTCAAATTAATTGTTTGGAAAGTAGTTGTATTAATTATATTTAATTCTTGTTACCGTTCAATTTTCATATTAAGCCTATTTCAAACTTGCATTTAAAATGTATATGCTTAAATGTACCAAAACAAATAGTTTCTTAACTAATTCTAACATTCAAATATCATATTTTCTCTTTGATACAAATTATTTAAGAAGGGCAATGCTCTCATAAAGTGGAATTTTAGGAGAGTAAATAAATTAAGTTTTACTCTCGGCATAAGAGAATATATCCTTTACTTGTAGCACTTTACACATTGGTAATATTTATGAAGTAGGGGACAAAAGAACAAACTTGTGCAAGTGGCTAAATGGATAAATCACATAAATACCGTGAATATGGATCCTTGAGGGTCCATAAGTTGGAAATAGGTCAAGTTAGACCAGATTTTACCTTAAACAGACTGAACCTATATAACATATAGTAGTTTTGGTCTGATTTATTAGCTTGTTTAAAAAAATTGAAAATTTGGGTCTGACCTATTAACTTATTTAAAGTCTAAGTCTGAGTTTGCCTCTTGTATGATTTTATAAGAGTATAATTTATATCTATTGTTATTAAAATAATTTGTACACAGTTACTACAATTTATCAATATCTACTATTCAGTATTAGTTTTTTGAAGAGTGAATAATGATTAAAAATAAATGATAGATAATTGATTTTTGCTATAAAAACTCTTATACTATCATAGATATATATTTCTCTTTCTTATAATCCTTAAAAGACAATTCTAACTTACTTTCACAATTTTTTTTTGTTATAGTTTAAATTTTTACTTTATGGAATCAAAATAATACAAACTGAAATTTTACACCGTAAATTTGGAGTAGAGTTGGAAGTACATATTTTTTTTTATATTTTCAATAGAAAAATGTTATTTTATTGTATGTATAAGTAAAGAAGTGTTTTATCATATTATTTTGTCATTTGTTTTTTAAGTAATATAAAAACAAAGAAAATAGTAATATGATAAGACATTTTTATCATATTATTTTTTTCTCGATTAATGAAGATGATATTTGTTTTTTTTTTGTAAGAACATCTTTACTCCTAAATTTGATATACTTGCCACTAATCTAGTTCTCCCTAAAAAAAGAGAATAGAACCAACCATCAAAGATGAGGGATTCATTGACTCCAACTTATTCTTCCTTTATCTCTTCGCCATGGTCGCCGCTGCTCGTATTGGCGGTTGGACCGCCATCAAGAACATCAACGACCCCCACGTGAAGGAGATAGCAGATTTCGCGGTGACCGAGAACAATAAGCAATCTGGGGACAAGCTGAAGCTTAAGAGCGTCATCAAGGGTGAGACTCAGGTGGTTTCCGGCACAAACTACCGCCTCATCCTGACGGTATTAATACATGAAGTAAATTACGGAAGGTTAATAGAGTAGAATAATTTTGTTATAAAGAATTAAGTTGACTCAACTCAGGTACTCATATTCAACTATTTAATTAATTTTTGGAGTAAACCGTTTCTGTTCAGATTCAGTTTTTTTTCTTCATATTCTTCTTTCAGTTTTCTTACATGGTATCATAAACCTAGATTCTAGAGTAGAATAGTTTTGTAATAAATAATTAAGCTGAGGCTATTCGATTCTATTAAAGGTTAATTTTGTAGACTATAGAGGTATAAGAATATTTTTTGTGTGGATTAACTTATATAATAATTAGTAAGTGTTATACTTGTGGTTGAAGTCTTGACACTACTATTTTATCACGGGTATGTAAAAATTATAATATAATAATTGATTAGTATAATTCTATTTATAATATCTTATTTAAGCTTATTTACACTATATTTTTTTAATAAGGTTTCCGTTTTTTAATCCTTAGAAAGGCCCAAAAATAGTAATTGAGTTTAACTAATTAGCTGACATTCTCAAAATTAAAGACAATTCATAAAAAAAACATATATTATTTAACCCTAATTATATTACCAATCATATATGACATTTTTTGTATTTTATATGCAATAGTTTTTCTAAGAACATTTTTACAACTAAATTAACTAAGTTCAAATTTTGTAAATCCTATAAATATTCGGAAAAAAGCTATACTCATCAAAAACCAGTATTTCTGAATAATACCAATCAACATATTTTTTTGAATTTTGGTGTAAAAGGTTTATAATGAGTGCAAATAGAAGTATTCATCTTATTATTCTTAGCCATGCTTTAAGGAAATGGAACCTAATCGGTGTCAACAAGGATCATCCTCATTAATGGAGAGACAAATATTTACTTTTATTTGTTTTTCAATGACAAGTGTTATTACATTATATATAAAGAGATAAAAATATTTTATCACGTCATTGTTTCTTTTACTTTTTGTAGTATTTATCTCTCCATTAATGGAGAGAATCTTTACCATATGTGTGCTTAGGTAACTTCGTCATGATTTACCCCTTTTGAAGTTATTGCCTTAGGTTCACCCCTTCTTTTGGGCAAAAGGACTCTAGGGCTTTGACTTTTGTTCAGAGTTTAAGGCTGTGTTTGGTTCATAAAGGAAAATGAAAGGGGAGAAAAAAGAAAGAAAGTGGAAGGAATGAAAATAAGTAGAAAGTGAAGTGAAATAGTTGTTTGGTTTTAAAAAAATGAAGGAATAAAAGTTTTAGCTTTTTACTCCACTTGTTTGGTTGTACGTACAAAATGTAGGGAAAAAGGAAAGTTTATTCATTATTTTGTAGGTTTTTGTTTCAATGTTATTAGTATGAGACATAGTTTAGAACACTAAATTCTTATCTATCAGTTTTTCATTATGTGAAATTTCATCTTAGAAGATTGAATTAAGAAATGCATATGGGGGTTCAAAAGCCTTTATAGTAGTTTTGGTTCACCAATGTCCTAGTGTGTTTCTATAAATGGAAATTGCTTCTTGAAATGAGATGACAAACTTTAATTTACCTCAAAATTTAAACGAAACAAATTAGATGTAACATTTCACATTTTTAATTGGTTAAGAAATAATTTGATAAACTACTAAGTCAAAGTACTCTTTCATTTATTCACCATTTAGTCAATGAGTGGTCCCTCCATATATATGATTATTATTATATAAATGTTAATTAATAGGGCATTTATCTTTCAATTTTAATATTCAAATAAGACTATAACATGTTTAACTTAATATTTTTGATAGATGTGTCCCAAAAAATAATGAATGATTCACTTATTTTTGAACCTATTTCACGTCATAGTCATTAATTATTGAAAAATCTAATGATTTGAATTAGGGAGTAGATCTAAACCATTGAATTTTCAAAGAATGAATGACTAAGATGTGGAGTACGTTTTTTTCACTTACTCTTTGTTTAATTGGATTCCCTCCCATAAGAGTGTATAGAAAAAGGAGTGTAATATATATATATATATATATATATTATTGGTGTAAAATTTTATATATGAGGTCAAATAAATAAGAAATTAATTTTTTTTAGAATGTTACTGCTGTATTTTCTCTACCAGAACTCCTCATGTTTTTTGTGTTAACAAATGTATTCTCTAGAAAAATGTATCCTTAATAAAAAATATCAAACTTATAAATAGATGAAAAGATGACTTATAGGAAGTATTTGAAAACATAAATAGGTTTAAGAATCCATTTGAAAAAACAAAGTAGAACAAATATTATAATTTTGCCATTTATTTTAAAAATAACGTTATAATTTTTCATTTTTATGTAACTTCTTCTAACTGTAATAACGATTTATTTTATTGTGTGATAAACATTGTAATAATAGTTAATTAGAATGACATAATATGCAATCGAAAATTACACCATGCAAGTAGTTATAAGATGTTTTGACTTTATATATAGTATAAAAATAGTATATATAATAATTTAATGTTTCGTACTAATTATTAATGGTATGGTGAATGTTTATTTAGAAACATTAAATTATAAATTATGAAGGGCAAAATATACAAACACAGAGTACACAATTGATTGTTAATTTATGTTTTCCATTTATTAAGTGATATATAAGGATTAATAATAATTTAATGTTTCGTACCGATCATCAATGGTATGGTGAATGTTTATTTAGAAACATTAAATTATAAATTATGAATGACAAAATAGGTAAATACAAATTATACTATAGATAATTATTTTATGTTTTCCTTTTATTAAGTAATATAAATAATTATTTATTATTAAATAAATATAATACATATAAATGACACAATATATAATGTAGAAAAACTTTACACCAATAATTTTAAATATTAACCCAAATAAAAAAGCGTTCAAAATATCATAATATAGGTGATATTGTGGGCCAATGTGGGTGACGAACCGTACTCAAGAGCTTACCGTACCAACTTGCTGACATGGCTACATTTAACGAATGAAATATCATTAATGAATGGATAGATAAGTATTACAAAAAGATAAAAAATAACATAATAAGATATTCTTATTATTTTTTATATAATAAAATAATACTCTTATCACGGAAAATATAAAAAAAATTAAGTATTTATATCTCTTTTGATGAAGATTATCCTTCTCCCACAAGATTGGGGATGTGTTAAATTTGAGTAACATTCTTATTCATACTACAAAAATATAAATGAGAAAATAGAAATAATATTTTTATTTGATGAATAAAAAAATAAGAAATCTACTCTCGAAGATGATCATATGAAATAGTTTCTTTATTTCTCCTTTCGCTACATTATTACAGCTATATAGTATAGTGTATAGAAAATTTGGTTAAGAGGGCATGGATGCAGAGATAGAAAATTGAATAAAGATATTGTTTCGTTGTTTGCTTTGGAAAATAAGAGGGATAGGAAAGACATCTTTTATTCTACAGTCACATCCCTCTTAGAGAACCCTCCTTCGTGATTTTTTTGTGACAAAGAATTTGTGTTGAATCAAAATAGAGATTTTTATTATCGTCTCACACTAATAAAGTGAAAACAACGAATTTGGTTCAATTGAATGCATACCAAACAAAGGCAGAGTTAATACTTGAAAATGTGTGATTAAATTATGCTCCGACAAAGATTTGTTGTTTTATGTGAAAATTGTTCAAGAGGAGGGTTGCAATTAAAAGTGAACTTCACATGAATAATTTTATTAAAATGAGAGAGGATATGAGGACTTCAATTACTATTCCTAACTCTTATATGTATCTATTCAAGCATCCACACTTATGCAGTAATGCAAAAGGTGCTCATTTATCCTTTGTTTGATTTAGGGCAGAAGATAGGAAGAAAAAATAAAAGTAGAATGAAAGAGATGAGAATATAATAGAATTAAGAGTAGTTTGGTGTAATGGAAAGAAGAAAGAAATAAAAGAGAAATAGGTGTTAGTTTTTCTTGAATTGACAATTATATCCTATTAGATAATGAGGATAGTTTGATCATTTTTGAAATTTGGTATTTCTTCCCACTTTCTTTAGACATATGAGGAGAGAATAATTTGTATGAGGCCCACCATAAATTTCTCTCTCTTCTCTATTTCTCTTCACAACCAAATGAGAAAAAAAAATATTAAACTCTCTTCACTTTCTTTCTTCTCATGTTCTCTCCCTTCAAACTCACTACAACCAAATGAAGACTTATGGAAGCTATTTTAGTTTTCAAGTTTGTGGTCTATTTAACTAATGAGGAACGAGTCTTTTAACGGAAATGAGTTTAGCTATATAAGGTACAAAAATTTATTAAAACAAAACAAGCTAATAGTACAAACTAAAAAAAGTACAAAAAAATTCAATAGTTTTTAATTTAAAAATTTAAATTATGTTGCATTTCTTAATTCTCACCCTACATAACCGTCAGTCTACCATAAAAAACAAACAAAAACTTACTAATTTAGCATAAAAACTAAACAATAAAAGCAACACCAAGTCTTTGATAATAGTTTTCAAGCAGAATGCGTAATTGAAATAATCAATTCTTGCTTGTATGCGATAATAGTTGAATTAAAAGAAAAGTGTTATAATCCTTGTGATTAAAAGTAATTGTCTCATTTTAAATTAATTTGTGACAGAAAGATAATAGGCAACAAAAAAACAAAATGCAATCTAACAAAATACATTTTCATTTGATCCAAATATCTCTAATATCATTGTTGATAGTTAAAACTAGCATGTTATTGACTCATTGAATTTAAGATGTTTGAGGAAATTACCAACGCTAAAAAAAATTAAATCTCAAAAAATTCTATGCCACAAAGAAGCTGATCTCATAGGTTTAGAAGAATATCACAAATGAGGTGGTAAAAATATTCTCTTGTGTGGGGACCCGCAAAAATACTTGTAACTCATACTAATAATAATAGCTTATGGGTGAAAACATCTATCATCCCACTCGTTCATGAATATTCGCATAATCATAAATTTATTTTTTAATAATATATTTTAAATATGTTACCAATTTTTTTTCCTTCTATGTTATATAATCTATCTTATTGATATTATATATGTATTATAACTTTTTTTGTTACTTTCAAATGATATATAATGTACTTCATCAATCATTTCATAATTAATTATCGTGATTAACCTATACTAGCAAACTTAGTTATTATGTATGCAATAATTATTTTGAAATATATTGATTTTTACAACATATATAGTTGAACTTCAAAATTATACGGCTACCATAAATATAAGTATGTATGAGTATAGGAACGAGTAAGGGGTATGTGCATTCGCTATTCGCTTTCAATCTATAATCAACACTTTATCATTTTTAGGATTTTGAGAGAGAGAGCTTAAATATTCTGAAATATGTAATAGAAGGAAGTCTCCAACATATTTTCATCCTTATTCTTTGACATTAATAATTGAAAGAGAAAATGAAAAAAAGTGAATATATTATTGACTTTGTGAAATTCTTATATCCTTATTCTTTTTATGCTACTCACTACATATAATTTTATACCCTAGTAGTAGAGATATTACATTGTAATGGAAAAAATAAATGATTAAACAAAACAAACCCAAATATTGCATCAAACTAAACATGTGATTGTAATTTATTCGTTTTATTATTGGCATGCCATCATTTTTGGAACATGACTAATGATTATGAGGAGATCTAGCATTGTGGGTAGGATTAGGGCCAATAGGAACTTTACTTAGATCTCTAGCAACAGGAGGCGGATGATGAGGAGGTAGAGCATGATGGATAGGATTAGGGCCAGTAGGAACTTTTCTGAGATCTCTAGCTACAGGAGGTGGATGATGAGGAGGTAGAGCATGATGGATGGGATTAGGGCCAGTAGGAACTTTTCTCAGATCTCTAGCTACAGGAGGTGGATGATGAGGAGGTTGAATATCATGGAGTGGATTTGGGCCACTCGGAACTTTTCTCAAATCTCTAGCAACAGGAGGTGGATGATGAGGAGGTAGAGCATGATGGATAGGATTAGGGCCAGTAGGAACTTTTCTCAGATCTCTAGCTACAGGAGGTGGATGATGAGGAGGTTGAATATCATGGAGTGGATTTGGGCCACTCGGAACTTTTCTCAAATCTCTAGCAACAGGAGGTGGATGATGAGGAGGTAGAACATCATGGAGTGGATTTGGGTTACTCGGAACCTTTCTCAGATCTCTAGCAACAGGAGGCGGATGATGAGGAGGTAGAGCATGATGGATAGGATTTGGGCCAGTAGGAACTTTTCTCAGATCTCTAGTAACAGGAGGTGGATGATGAGGAGGTAGAGCATGATGGATAGGATTCGGGCCAGTAAGAACTTTTCTCTGATCTCTAGCAACGGGAGGTGGATGATGAGGAGGTAGAGCATGATGGATAGGATTAGGGCCAGTAGGAACTTTTCTCAGATCTCTAGCTACAGGAGGTGGATGATGAGGAGGTAGAACATCATGGAGTGGATTTGGGTCACTCGGAACCTTTCTCAGATCTCTAGCAACAGGAGGCGGATGATGAGGAGGTAGAGCATGATGGATAGGATTTGGGCCAGTAGGAACTTTTCTCAGATCTCTAGTAACAGGAGGTGGATGATGAGGAGGTAGAGCATGATGGATAGGATTCGGGCCAGTAAGAACTTTTCTCTGATCTCTAGCAACGGGAGGTGGATGATGAGGAGGTAGAGCATGATGGATAGGATTAGGGCCAGTAGGAACTTTTCTCAGATCTCCAACAACAAGAGGTGGATGATGAGGAGGTAGAGCATGATGGATAGTATTAGGGCCAATAGGAACTTTTCTCAGATCTCTAGCTACAGGAGGTGGATGATGAGGAGGTAGAGCATTATGGAGTGGATTTGGGCCACTTATAACTTTAACAAATTCTCTATTAGCGCGAGATGAATGAGGAGGGTTGGCATTGTGGAGTGGATTAGAGCCACTCAGAATTTTGCCAAGCTCTCTGACAACACCAGATGATGGATGTGATGGGACTTTGTATATTAGATTAGAATTAGGAGAATGAATATTATTCAATTCTTCTATAAGAACATTAGCCATTGCAACATTTTCAAGTAGTGCCAACACAAATCCTGCTAACAATAAAGCAGTTGAAACCATTGACCATATCATGGCCATATTTTCTAACAAAAAAATTGCACGCCCACTTAGTGATTATCTTTTTGTTATTGCTTGATGAGAATATTAGAAAAACTTGACTCACTGCCATTTTATATTGGTAGTCAGCAATATGTTTTCAATGGACATTTATTACTTACTCGTTTTGTTTATAGTTAAATACTATAACATAATTATTATGAACATAGACAATTTCTACTACCAATTTTATAATAAATAAAATAATAAAAGTGTCATAATATCACAATTATGAAATTCGGCTCATAATGGCTTGTCTCATTGTGAATCGAGCACTTGACCGATTCGAGTTGTTCTTCAAACCAATAATGGACCAAAATCAGTGTCAACCAGTTTGACTTGGTTAGTTTAGGCATAAAACTCAAGACTCGATTACTTAAAACAGTTCGACTCGATTAGTTCAATTAGTTTTAAAAACATCAAAACGACACTATTTTGAGAGTTAAACATTTTAAATATTTTAGCACATTTGTAATCATGTTTATCATCATTATTATAATTATAGTTGTTATTTGTTAGCTTATATTGGTACAAAACTTTTGTTATTTAATTGAGTTTAAAACTTATTTTTGTGGTTTTTTTTGCGTTTAAATATAAAACATATGTTGTGTGCTCATATTTTCAACTCATCTATAACATTTGTTGTTGTAAAATCGTCATTGTTAGTAGGTTAATAATTTAATCGGATACTTTCCTAATGATGAACTTTTATATTTATATTAAAAAATATCATAATGTTTTACAATATTATTCCGTGAACATTTATTGTTTAATCTTTTTGTGCATAATTATTTATCATTGACCTAGTTTTTAAGAACTCACTATCGGATAGGGAGTTCTTTCATTTTGCTTTTAAGATTAAAAGATTAATCTTATTATAAATAAAAGAATAAAAGTGCCATGTTGTGTATGTAACATTTCCATCTTAAGATCTATTTCATGGAAGTGCTAAACTAAGGCTAAAAGATGATACAATATCAATGTTTTAAAAACCGTGCCGTACCGGCCGGTTCAACCGGAAAACCGGACCCCTAACCGGTACGGTACAAATGTTATACCGCATATGCAATAGAACCGGTCAAAACCGGTGAAAACCGGTAAACCGGTCGGTTTGTACATTAATTTTTTTTTTTAAATTTCAAAATTTCAATTCTTCACCAATTCTTCAACTTCAGTGATTGATACTTGGGTCATTTATTTGTATTTTGCGTTTGTTAAGTGATAATTTTGGATAAATATATGTTTTGTACTTTAGACTTTGATTTTATTAAAGACTTAATGTTGTTTGTTTGTGTGAATTTGAAGTAAATTATGAATATGGATTATAAATATGAATATCTACTTATTTGAATTTTTTTGTTATAGGTTTACATATATATATATATATATATATAAGCAAGTATGTCTGGTTTAATCGGCATGCGGTTTAATTACTGAACCACTGGTTGAACCACTGTACCACTATACCAGTACCCTAACCGGTTTGGTAACCGGTACGATTTTAATAACATTGTACAATATTGGCTTACACAACCATGTCCATCTTCAGAAGAAAAAAAATCATGACAATCACTCACAATTTTTCTACTCGAATAATATATAAAGATAAGAGTCAAGTCAAAACTGCATTAATAAGCATAGAATCATAAGAGTTGTCTATGAAATTAATTTTATTTTTAAAAGAATTACCAATAACTATTAATCTTGATATTTTAATCTTGCTTCCCCCATAAATAGTAGTAATTATTAATCTTGGTTCCCACATTTGATAGAATTTGAAAAGGAATCTTATTTATTGATATTTTAAATAATCACGACTATTAATTACTATAATTACTTTTTCACATTTTCAAGAACGATATTAATGAGCATTAAAATATATATGAAAGTCACATGTTTATTCTTAACAAAAACGAATAAACATATAACATGTGTATTTTTAAACATACGATTGTACGAATAACATCTATGTTATTAAACTTGCGAATGCACATATCATATTTCTTAATAACCATGCGGCAAAAAATATCGCCCTATACATATGCACGGATAACTTGTTAATTAGAAAAATAAGTATGACGTAATATTGTACCATAACTAAGTTATCATACTTTTATGTTTTTATTGTCTACTCTCTTTGGTTTCCAATTGATTTTTCTTCCCAATAACTCTACAATAAATATAAGTCAAGACTAATTTAATGATTTTAACAAATTTTTAATCATTATTTAATCATTGAATTACTTATGTGATGATGCATGAAATGCTAACCAGAAATATATATTACTTAAAAAATGCATGACATGCTTCTTCAGAAGTATTTGATTTATTGATGAGATTACAATTTTTTATGTGTATGATAATTCCATGAAAGTCATTGAGATATATCTATAGAATACTTCTAATTTTATTTTTTAGAATGAACCAGACCACTTGAAAAATGGAATTTATGATGCGTGCTATTTTTATGTAATATTTAGAGGTATTTGAAATGATTTTTTCATTTTTTTTAATAATAAAGGTCAAGGAGATTTATGGTAATGTATGAAACACAATAATGAAATAACATTTTAGAAAACATGATAGGGTAATGCATTAAATGCGTAGTTTAAATGATTTATTTGTTTGTTGATTTATTGTGATAATCTAATTTCGTCTGAGGTAATTTTAAATATGAATTGAGTTGTAGGGGCCATATAGAAGTAGGCACATTTGCATGACAAAATAACAATTATTCTAATATAAATCTTAATAAGAACCCTAATTTTTAGGGGATATTAAAGCTACTCGTAACTTAGTGATGACAATGTAAACTGAACCCGCAGGTACTTGCTTGAACTCAACCCGAAATTAACGGGGAAAATCCGATGTGATTAGGTTCGGATTCGGGTTCGGGTTCGGATTCGAGTTTCGTATAGTTGATGTTCGCCAAAAAAGAGAGTAAGCCAAAAAAAAAAGATTGGAAGGGGAATAGTCGAAGAAGAAAAAAGAGGTAACAACATAAAGATAAGGCAAGAGGTTAGTGACCCTGAAAAAAGACAGCAACAATAAATCTATTCCCTTTTGTACCATTCCCCTCCTTTCAATTTCCTCCGCCCATTCATTTCCTGTCAACGGAAACTTTTATGGGAGAAGCCCCTTATTAGTAATTCTTTTAAAAATAAAATTAATTCCATAGACAACTTTTATGATTCTATGTTTATTAATGCGGTTTTGACTTGAGCCTTATTTTCATATATTATTTGAGTAGAAAAGTTGTGAACGATTCTCATATTATATTTTTTCTCTGAACATGGACACGGCCGTGTAAGTCAATGTTGTATCATCTTTTAGCCTTAGTTTAGAACTTGCGTGAAAAAAATCTTAAGATGGAAATGGTACAAAAATAACATATTATAACACTTTTATTCTTTTATTTATAATAAGATTAAACTTTTAATCTTAAAAGTAAAAAGAAGAACTCTCTATCCAATAGTGGAAATGATCAATATTCTTAAAAACTATGTCATTGATAAATAATTATGCACAAAAATAGTAAATAATAAATGACCACTAAAGAATATTGTAAAACATTATAATAATTTTTTATTCTAAGTATAAAATTTATCATTAGGTAAGTATCGAATTAAATCATTAAACTACTAACAATGACGATTTTACAACAACAAATATTATAGATGAGCTGAAAATATGAGCTGTGAACATATGTTTTATGTTTAAACGCAACAAATGCACAAAAAGAAGTTTTAAACTCAATTAAAAAACAAAAGTTTTGTTCCAATATAAACTAACAAATAACAACTATAATTATAATAATGATGATAAACATGATTACAAATGTCTTATAATATTTAAAATGTTTAACTCTCAAAATAATGTCGTTTTGAAGTTTTTAAAACTAATTGAACTAATTGAGTCAAACTGTTTTAAGTAGTCAAGTCACTAGTTGTATGCCTAAACTAACCAAGTCAAAGAGGTTGACAGTAATTTGGTCCATAATTGGTTTGAAGAGCAACTTGAATCGCTCAAGTGACCGATTCACAATGAGACTAGCCATTATGAGCTGAATTTCATAATTGTGATATTATGACACTTTTATTATTTTATTTATTATAAAATTGGTAGTAGAAATTGGCAATGTTCATAATAATTATGTTATAGTATATAAGTATACACAAAACGATTATGTAATAAATGTCCAATGAAAATATATTAGAGAACTGCCAATATAAAACGGTAGTGAGTCAAGTTTTTCTAATATTCTCATCAAGCAATAACAAAACGATAATCACTAAGTGGACGTGCAATTTTTTTGTTAGAAAATATGGTCATGATATGGTCAATGATTTCAACTGCTTTATTGTTAGCAGGATTTGTGTTGGCACTACTTGAAAATGTTACAATGGCTAATGTCCTTATAGAAGAAGTGAATCACCTTCCACCTCATATTTCTAATCTAAGACACAAAGGCCCATCACATTCATCATCTGGTGTTGTCAAAGAGCTTGGTAAAGTTTTAAGTGGCCCGAATAGATTCTACAATGTCATACCTCCTCATTCATCTCGAGATAATAGAGAGTTGGTAGAAGTTCCGAGTGGCCCTAATCAACTCCACAATGTCAACCCTCATCATTCATCTCGTGCTAATAGAGAGTTGGTTGAAGTTCTGAGTGACCCAAATCCACTCCATAATGCTAGACATCCTCATTCATCTCGTGCTGTTATAGATTTGATTAAAGTTCTGACTGGCCTTAATCCAATCCACAATGTCAGACCTCCTCATTCATCTCGTGTTTTTAGAGACTGACCTGCACTTTCGAAAGGCCCTATTCCAGGCCGCAATGCCAAACCTCCTTATGCATCTCGTGTTGTTATAGATCTGATTAAAGTTCTTACTGGCCCTAATCCAATCCACAATGCCATACCTCCTCATTCATCTCGTTTTTTTAGAGATTGACCTGCACTTTTGAAAGGCCATATTTCATGCCACAATGGTAAACCTCCTCATTTATTTCGTGTTGTTATAGATCTGATTAAAGTTCGTATTGACCCTAATCCAATCCACAATGCCATACATCCTCATTCATCTCGTGTTTTTATAGATCGACTTGCACTTTCGAAAGGCCATATTCCATGACACGATGTTAAACCTCCTCATTCATCTCATGTTTTTAGAGATCGACCTGCACTTTCGAAAGGCCATATTCCAGGCCATAATGCTAAACCTCCTCATTCATCTCGTGTTGTTAGTGATTTGATTGAAGTTGCGACTAACCCTAATCCAATCCACAATGCTAGACCTCTTCATTCATCTCGTGTTTTTAGAGATCTGATTAAAGTTACGACTGGTCCTAATCCAATCCACAATGTCAGATCTCCTCATTCATCTCGTGTTTTTAGAGATCGATCTGCACTTTCGAAAGGCCCTATTCCAGGCCACAATGTTAAACATCCTTATTCATCTCAGTTTTTTAGAGATCGTCCTGCACTTTCGAAAGGCCCTATTCCAGGCAACAATGTTACACCTCCTCATTCATCTCGTGTTGTTAGAGATCTGGTTGAAGTTCAGACTAGACCTAATCCAATATACAATGCCAGACCTCCTCATTCATCTCGTGTTGTTAGAGATCTGATTAAAGTTTCGACTGGTCCTAATCCAATTCACAATGTCAGACCTCCTCATTCATTTCGTGTTTTTAGAGATCGACCTGCACCTTCGAAAGGCCCTATTTCAGGCCACAATGCTAAATGTAAAGACCCAAATTCTCCCCTTGAAATTTTTTCCTTGTTTTAATCCAATTATTCTTATATTCTCCAATACACATTAACTAATCAATATTCATGACTTAAAACTCAGTTATCATACCATACTATGACACTTCTTTATAAGACGGAAAAACATAATTCATATATTTCCTTCCCGGTAATTACCGCATAGCTATGAATACCCAGCATTACAAAAATGTAGAAAATAAATCGGTTAGGATTACAATCATCCAAGTAGCAATTTACTTCAAACAAAAAGAAAAATAAGGATTTCAAGTTCTAAGCTCCTAATGCCCCGAACCGAGCATCCTCAACTATCCCATTTACCTGCAATGGGATTATCAATGGCAAATACACACAACAAACAAATAAGTAAGTCATTAATTCAATAAATATCATTAAGCGATAATCCACACTTTAAAAGGTTTAAATAAACGACTTGGTGTTCAAAGATAAAATCAACATATCATATTGCCCGTCTCATACCACCTCATCCATCATCTTTGGTCCATACGTTCATCCCTACCATACCTTGTCACCTCACTCATCAATACCACCTCATATCGTTACCTTCCACATATATGTTTACATTTTCATTACCACATGGAGCAAGACATACAATCCAATACCACGTAGGGCAAGTCATACACAATACCACATAGGGAAAGTCATTCTCTTTACCACATAGGACAAGTCATTACAATACCACATAGGGCAAGTCATACACAATACCACATTGGGCAAGTCATTCTCTTTACCACATAGGGCAAGTCATTCACAGTACCACATAGGGCAAGTCATTCACAATACCACGTAGGGCAAGTCATTCACTAATCATACACATATTCAGAAATTCCACACAATTTCTATCGTCATATATAATTAACAACTTCTCCTTACCTTGGTGGGTGTCGGGGTGGGTTTTGGGTAACTTTGCAAGTTCCTCCGCCAACTCCTCCAACCTTAGGATCTTTCCTCATCCCCACCAATCAACAAAAAAGTCAATAATTTATTCTCAACAACATATAAACACACATATATCATTTAGTAAACATATAGGACATTTACACATTTCCAACATTTTCCAAAACCACTTTCATTAGAAGTTTCCAACATTAAAACATACATATTTACTTTCTATTTTTGCATTAGAACACCTATTCATCTTTTCCATCTACCATTTTACCTTCCCTTTTTGACACATTTTCATTTTGGGGGTTTTGGGGTTTTCATGAATCAACCCAAAAAACATTTCCATTCACTAAATACCAACTCTACACTAAGAGTTTTCAAGAGAAAAAAAACATAAAACCAACCATAACTCTAAAGGATGAGTTTCCACGGTTTCTCTCATTTTGAGAAGAGATCCAACATAACCAAAACAAGTTTCAAATGGAAGAATAGAGTTAGAATCAAGAATTTTACCTCTTCTCAAGCTCTTAGATGAGTATCAAAACTCATTTCCCTTGGAAAAGCTCCCTTCCCTAACATCTCTTCAATTCTAAACCCTAAAATGTGTTTGGGGGTTTCTCATTTAATGCAACTCGTCGGGTTCTCGCTTAAGCGAGCTCATTCTTGCTCAAGCGAGAAAACCCCGCCCATTTTAAAAAATCAGATCTGACCCTCTCGCCCAGGCGAGGCAGCTCTCGCTCAAGCGAGGATCTTATAGCCTCGACAGGTCCAAAATGTCACATTTCTCTCCCAGGCGAGACAACTCTCGCTCAAGCGAGGCAACTCTTGCTCAAGCGAGAATCGTTCAGTATAGCCCAGGATTTCACCCTACCAGGTGAGCTTTTCTCGCCTAGGCGACAATCCATCGCTCAAGCGAGAATCCCAGGACTGATACTATAATTTTAAAGACTTAAATTAAGGGTGTCACACTAAACCTCCTCATTCATATCATGTTTTTAGATATCGATCTGCACTTTCGAAAGGCCCTATTCCAGGCCACAATGCTAAACCTCCCTATTCATCTCGTGTTGTTAGAGATCTGATTGAAGTTATGAGTGGCCCTAATCCAATCCACAATCCTATGCCTCCTCATTCATCTCGTGTATTTAGAGATCGACCTACACTTTCGAAAGGCCCAATTTCATGCCACAATGTTAAACATCCTCATTCATTTCGTGTTGTTATAGATCTGATTAAAGTTCCGAATGGTCCTCATCCAATCCATAATGCCAGACCTCCTCATTCATCTCGTGTTTTTAGAGATCGACATGCACTTTCGAAAGGCCATATTCTAGGCCACAATGTTAAACCTCCTCATCCATCTCATGTTTTTATAGATCGATCCGCACTTTCGAAAAGCTCTATTCCATGCCACAATGGTAAACCTCCTCATTCATCTCGTTTTGTTAGAGATCTGATTGAATTTCTGACTAGCCCTAATCCAATCCACAATGTCAGACCTCCTCATTCATCTTGTGTTGTTAGAGATCTGATTAAAGTTTTATTAGTCCTAATCCAATCCACAATGTCAGACCTCCTCATTCATCTTGTGTTTTTAGAGATCAGTCTGCAGTTTACAAAGGCCCTATTCTAGGCCACAATGCTAAACCTCCTCAGTCATTTCATGTTTTTTGAGATCGGCGTCCTGCACTTTCGAAAGGCCCGGTTCCAGGCCATAACGCTAAACCTCCTCATTCTTCTCGTGTTGTTAGAGATTTACTTAAAGTTCTGACTGACCCTAATCCAATCCACAATGTCAGACCTCCTCATTTATCTCGTGTTTTTAGAGATCGACCTGCACTTTCGAAAGGCTCTATTCTAGGCCACAATGCTAAACCTCCTCATTCATATCATGTTTTCAGAGATCGACCTGCACTTTTGAAAGGTCCTATTCCAGGCCACAATGCTAAACCTCATCATTCATCTAATGTTTTTAGAGATCGGCTTGCACTTTCGAAAGGCCCTATTCCAGGCTCCTCATTCATCTCGTGTTGTTAGAGATATGATTGAAGTCCCGACTAACCCTAATCCAATCCACAATGTCAGACCTCCTCATAAATCTCGTGTTTTTCAAAATCGACCTGCACTTTCAACTGGCCCTATTCCAAATCACAATGCTAAACCTCCTCATTCATCTCGTGTTGTTAGAGATTTGCATGAACTTTCGATTGGCCGTATTCTAGGTCACAATGTCAGACCTCCTCATAATCATTAATCATGTTCCACAAACGATGGCGCGCCAATAACATAATGAATAAATTACAATCACATGTTTACTTTGATGCAAAATTTGGGTTTGTTTTGTTTAATCATTTCCTTTTTTCCATTACAATGTAATATCTACACCATTAGGGTAGATAATTATACATAGTGAGTAGCAGAAAAATAATAAGGATGTAAGAATTTCACAAAATCAGTAATATCTTCATTTTTATTCATTTTCTCTTTCAATTATTAATGTCAAAGAATAAGGATGAAAATATGTTGGTGAGTTCCTTCTATTACATATTTCAGAAAATTTAAGTTCTCCCACTTTCTCTCTCAAAATCGTATACTCATACATACTCCTTACTATACTCATACATACTTTTATTTATGGTAGCCATAGAATTTTGAAGTTCAACTATATATGTTGTAAAAATCAATATATTTCAAAATAACTATTACATAAATGATAGCATACATATAAGACAAGTTTGCCACTATAGTTTAATCACCATAATTAATTATGAAATGATTGATGAAATACGTTATATATCATTTGAAAGTAACAAAATAAATTATAATATGTATATAATATGAATAAGATAGATTATATAACCCAGAAGAAATAAAAATTTGTAACATATTTAAAATATATAATTAAAAAATAAATTTATGATTACATGAGTATTCATGGGCGAGTATCATGATAGATGTTCTCACCCATAAGCTATTATTATTAGTATGAGTTGCAAGTATTTTTGTGGGTCCCCAAACATCAGAATATTTTTACCACCCATTTGTTTATTCTTGGAAACCTATGAGATCAGCTTCTTTGTCGCATAGAAATTTCTGAGATTTTTTTTAGTGTTGGTAATTTCCTCAAACATCTTCAATTAAATGTTTCAATTAAGTGCTAGTTCTAATTATCAACGATGATATTAGAGATAATTGTATCAAATGAAAATGTATTTCGTTAGATTGCATTTTGTTTTTTTGTTGCCTATTTTCTTTGTGTGGCATATTAATTTAAAATGAGACAACTACTTTTAATCTCAAGGATTATAAAACTTTTCTTTTACTTCAACTATCATGACATACAAGCAAGAATTGATTATTTCAATTACATTATGCTTGAAAACTATTATCAAAGACTTGGTGTTGCTTTTATTGTTTAGTTTTTATGCTAAATTAGCAAGTTTTTGTTTGCTTTTTATGGTAGACTTTAGTGGCGGTATCTTGGCTCAGAATTAAGAGAGTGCAACATAATATAAATTTTTTAATTTAAAACTATTGATTTTTTTGTACTTCTTTTTCGAGATTGTACTCTTAGCTTGTTTTGTTTTAAACATGTCTAAATTTATATTTTTAAATTATCCAACTATTTTTACAAAGAAAAGAATAATATTCATTTGCCCAAACACACAATTAATGCAGTAAGAACTATTAAGAAATTGACCTACAACATGATATAATAGGAACCAATTCTTCTGTAAATACAAAAGATGTAACGACCCAAATTATACCCTCAATATTTTTTATTTATTTATAATTCCAATATATATATACATTCTTAGAACATACAACATTTCCAAGTCATCATGAATTATACACTCATCTATCTCTTTTCTACGTAGATACAACTTAATCATCCATTTTTAAGTCTCAAGCATTTACTTCATTCAATAGTAGAAATCTTAATACATATCCATACAATTAATTCGTCTTATCCTATGTTAAGTTAAGGATTATGTAACACCGTAATTTTCCTTTCTTAAGTGTAGTAAAATTCAGTAAGTCTCGGAGTTGCTGGACGTTTCTCGCTTGAGCGAGAGGGCCTCGCCCAAGTGAGAGGATCAGGGCTACTCCCAGGATTTCTCCGGTATTCTCGCCTAAGCGAGAGTTAGCTCGCCTAAGCGAGAGGAATGTTGTAGAGGCTGGAGGATTCTCGCATGCGCGAGAGTTGGCTCGCTTAAGTGAGAGAGACAGTGTGAAGGCTGGCGGATTCTCGCCTGAGCGATGTAACGCCTTAAAAATTACTTCAATAATCTTGCTCGAAAATGGGTAAAAAAATTTTTTTTTTAAATAAAGGAGCCATAAAAATTTATGTCCTTATCTTCGTTTCATTTTCGGAACATTACTTAAGTAACATACAATGCGGAAAATCACAATCATTACTTAATGGTAACTAGAAACACTCAATATAACTTTGAATCATACTTCATTAGAAAATGTTGGTACAGGTACAAGGCGGAATCCTAATCGTCGCCCAAATAAAAACTATTACAAAATAAATTCCCTACACAGGTCCACTAATCAAAAGTACAAGGGCCTGTGTAGGTATAACAGATTCCCTCAATCCTCCATGCCCCCTCCTGGGACATCGAAAAGTGGTAACTCTGAATCCCGATCGAACGATCCATCTGAACAAACGCGGATAGAAGACAAAAAGAAAGAAGAGAGGGAGTAAAACATCTAATGAAAAACTTATCATTGACGTCGTGGAATTACACAGAATAATACACCAAGACAACACATGAGTACATATATATCATGTGATTATACAAGCACATAAAAACAATGAATGAAATATAAAACTCGAGGATTTAGAAACAATATCGAAAAATATCATGTATGCAATGTGATGCATGAGTCCACCATCCTTACTCCTTTATCCTCCCAATAACTATTTGGAAATAACCGAGAGTACAGGTCCCATAACAAGCCGATTCGAACGCACCAAAATATTCCTCGCAAGGATATATGATCGATCTGTTCCAAAGAACTGTCCATTTCAGGATGGTGTCGTATCAAACACTTTCTGGGCATCCCTCTCATCGATCCTGATTGCAAAGAGGGGTTGTCAGAGATCATCTAGTTTGCGCTGTGAGAACTGTCTGATCCAACAGAATACCTCATCCAGGAATACAAGGGACTCGTCTCACCTAGACTCACCCTCAAGACTTTGCTGACGAATCACCGCCATCTCCGTCCCTCTCAACATCTCGGGGCTCGTTCGTCTCCCGTAAATTTCCTCTCCACTACTTCATTATTCATAATGAGTATGCACACTAACCTAAGTTAGCCAATTAAATCTTTTAATCATTCTTTTAAATGATCGGCCCAACCTAAGACATCTCCCAAAGGAATGCTTCTAGTGGGTCCCGATCTTAACACATATAACAAAAAGAGAGAATAATTTCGGCACCACTACGAACCATCGTTGAATTATCCTGGACGGCTCCTCTAGCCAAGCCTCTTACGGTCAAATAATCTCGCTGCGTGGGCATAATATCACACCCTCGGCCTCGCCTTTAACAAAGTAATTCCTTACTTTTATTACTTTCAAGAATTTCATATAGTTGTTTACCTTTACAAATTCTTGATGGCAAACATGCCATTGGGCTCTCGTATATATGAGAGTTATCATTCCGACGACTTAAAAAGAAGTCATGTCTGTATAGAGCCCGCTCGCTCAAGCGAGAGCTGTTTTGCTCAAGCGAGATGCTTCCATTTTTGAGGCATTTGTGGCTTAAGCGAGAGCTGTCTTGCTTAAGCGAGAAAACAATCAGTTCTCTTGGTGCATATTTTAGCTCAAGCGAGAGCTGTCTCGCCTCGAGCTAAAACACTCGTTTTCTCTATACACTTCTCGCTCAAGCGAGAATAACCTAAATATCATTTTAATTACTTTTCTCAAGGAAAATATTTCTCATTTATATCAAATGTTTTTAAACCTTGAATTTCAAAATTATCACATACATATCATTCCCAAAATAATCATTCAAACATTATAATTCAAGAGTAAACATGATATTTGCATATATAAACATAACATAAATCGGTATAAGAAATATTGCTATACTTAATCCAAACAAACATGCAATTGATTAAGTACAAGCTTTCTTAATACTCAGGGCAACTCCAAACTTGTGAGGGAGTTTGGAGGTCCTGATGCATATTCGGACACCACTGTGTCGTGATGTTTTCTCCCTCACCTGAGTGTGTCGGGTCGTTAGGTTCTCTGTTTGCAGGTGAGCTTACTTGATCCGTTCTCCTCTCGAAATCTTTATTATGCCAAAATAACGTTAATTAGTTAAATGACGATAATTATTATACTTACGAAATAACTTTTTACGCGAAGATAAAACTTCCGATTTAAAATGAATTTAATTGCTTTCGTCCATCCAATTCAAGGTTGAATATCCTTGAATCATCATTTGTCATCGAAAGTCTTACAATCAAATAATACTTTTTAAAGTAAAATTTTCAATAAAACTTATACCGAAATTATGTCGTAATCCGTGGATATACATCAGGCTAGTTCCCAGGAAAGAGAGGTGGGTCATAAAGACACCCTTAAATACCAAGTCTTTCCTTAGACAGAACCTTTCTAGACATGTATTCCCACTTCATTTATGTCGTAATCCGTGGATATACACCAGGCTAGTTCCCATGAAAGAGAGGTGGGTCATAAAGACACCCTTAAATACCAAGTCTTTCCTTAGACAGAACCTTTCTAGACATGTATTCCCACTTCATTGCATTTTTCCGATAATTCATAAATCTTATTTTTTGTAAGTAAAACATTTTTACTAAAACTAACCTTTTTACTTTTTAAATAAATCTTACCATTTTAAAGTAAGTTCACTTAACTAAGATTCAACATTTTTAAATCATTTTACCATCTAAGACTTCATAACACTTTAAGTTTATAAAGTCAAGACTTTTAGGTAACTCTCATTATTTCAAGTATACTACTAAAACAAATTTTCATGAACATCTTAACACCTCCTAATTTTTTAGGAAAAAACCTCAAGGGTTAGTAAGTGTTATTTTCATAGTCATGAAAAAGAATGACTCTTAATTTAATATTTTACATTAAACATCTTTTAGTTATTCTTACCACTTTAAAGTATGTCAACTAAAATAAATACAACAATTTCTATGAACATCTTAACACCTCCTAATATTTTAGGAAAAACCTCAAGGGTTAGTAAGTGTTATTTTCATGGTCATGAAAATAAATCATAATGTAAGACTTTCTACTACTTTAATATCTAAAACTTCATAACACTTTAAGTTTATGAAGTCAAGACTTTAATAAATCATCTTTTATCCCAAATCATTATTTTAACTTGGGAATCAAAGAGTAAAATATGTAAACCACTTTTAAAATATAATACTATCTAAAAAATGAAATATTTTCAACAACTCATCAACATCATAAACTTTCAAGAATAAAATACAATTTTTTTCCTAAACACATTAAAGGTTCCTTCGATGTTAAAATCATCGCCTTTAAACATATTCAAATACTAACAATAATTTCTAATATTTCCAAATAAATAACTCATCTAACCTTGTCCAAAGATATAGTTTTTCCATCTAAGAACAAGGAAGAAATTTCAAGATTTATAAAAGTCAAAAACTACATAAAGGTTCATATGATTTTATTATCATCCCCTTTAGTTATGCTTTCATAAAATACTTAAAGAACAAATATAAACTCTACTTTATGAACAAAATAATAAAAGATCATAACTTTCTATGAAGTATGAGAAGAAGATGAAGAAGATAAAATAAAAGACTACCTTAGTTTGTATAAGGAATTTAGTGTAAAAATGAGAGGATGGGGTGAGGTATTTATAGGAGAGCCTCACCCTCATCAAATCAGAAAATTTAATGCAAAGTAAGTAGCTTTAGACTAGCATAGGTGATGTGTCTAATGGTGGTGGAGTGAAAGGATTTGTTGAGTGTTTTAGGGGTTTTTCGAAGCTTTTGCATTACTTGTGTAACAAGTAAATGGCTCATGAAATGATGACTTCCAACTTTATTGATATGATGTAATTTCCCAATAAATGTCGTGTCCGAACATCTTCGGATAATTTCGTCCGAAAATATACAATCTCCCGATTTTGGTTTACGGTTAGAACTTCGAAACACAGAATTTGGAGTGAAAATATTTAGAAATGCGTTCTGAATGAAATTGATGTCTATCTTGACTCGAAATAATATTTCGAAGCCAATGGTGCAATCGGAATTCGATTCCGAGTTACGGAACTCAAAAACACGTTATTGGGCCGAATTCGGGCTATTTGGGCCCGACGACAATTCAAAAATATTTCGTCACAGAAAATTACGAAAACTTACCATAAAATAGGAAATCACAAAACAAGACTAGTATTCAACTATGGCTTAACCTAAATCCACACTGATTAATTTCTACAATTAATCGTTGATAAAATAAATAATTAATAAAAACTCATAAAAATTTATAATTCCAAATCAGAAAATTTGTGGTGTTACAAGCGAGGCTCCCTCGCTTGAGCGAGAGACTCAGTGTTTAAAATTTTAAAGGTGGGGGATTCTCGCTTGAGCGATGTGTTCTTGCTTGAGCGATAATCTAAAAGTCAGAACCCTAAAATAGAACCCCAAACACGAAAATGGGTAGACTTTTTGGGAGAAAAAAGAGGAATAGGCGATTTTGAGAGCAAGAACTCGTGTAGAGTCAACTAGAAAGTAGAGAAGAGGTAAATCACTTGATCTTAACACTCAATCTAGCTTTGAAACTCAACTTGTTTACTTGGGTCTCTTCTCTTATATTGAAAAACCATTAAACCCTCTCTTTTGAGTTGTGGTTCGTTGTTATCTAGTTTTTCCCTTCAAAACTTGTGATTTAGAGTTTGTATTCGGAAATGAGGATGATTGGTGGTTGATTCATGAAAACCCCAAAACCCAAAATGAAAATAGTGTCGAAAGGGGGAAATGATAAGTTAGGAATGTGATTTATGGGTTTTAATGTTGAGTACAAGTGAATATGTATGTTTTACATGCTTGAAATTCCTAAGGGGGATGGTTTTGAAAACCATTGAAAATATGAACCTCTTTTATGGTTGAATATGTAGTGTAAGTTGTTTATGTGATATTGTGAATAAATGATTGGTTATTGTTATTGTGTGATGGGAAAGAGGAAAGATCCTAAGGTTGGAGGAGGTGACGAAGGAACTTGCAAAGTTACCAAAAATCAATCTCAACACTCACCAAGGTAAGGAGAAATGAAAAACCTATTTTTAGCTCCCCTCGGTGGTGTAGCGAAACTTTGGCTCAAGTTATGTAGCATATTTTGGCTCAAGTTATGTAGCATACTTTGACTCAAGTTATATAGCATACTTTGGCTCAAGTTATGTAGCACACTTTGGCTCAAGTTATGTAGCACACTTTGACTCAAGTTATGTAGCACACTTTGGCTCAAGTTATGTAGAAAACTTTGGCTCAAGTTATGTAGCACACTTTGGCTCAAGTTATGTAGAAAACTTTGGCTCAAGTTATGTAGCACACTTTGGCTCAAGTTATGTAGCAAATTTTGGCTCAAGTTATGTAGCAAACTTAGGCTCAAGTTATGTAGCAAACTTATGCTCAAGTTATGTAGCATGGTTATATATATGTGGATTACGGTAAATGTCGGTTGAGGTGAAATAATGATTACATGTATTCTGGTAAAGTACGAATATGGTATATTGATTATGGTAAAGTATGGAAAATGTATAGTTGTTTAATGATTATGAATTTACTTTATGTGTGATGATTTAATTGTTTATCTAACCTTATTAAAATGTGGATTATCGTATGATATTTCTTGAGTTGATGTCTTACTCCTTTGAGTTTTTTGTGTATTTGCCTATGATAATCCCATTGCATGTAAACAGACGGTTTATGGATGCATTGATTAGAAGCTTTAGGAGTTTTAGCGACCACGATTCTATAACTTTAATTCTTCGTGCACTAATTGACTAATTGTTGACATTAATTGTAATTATGGACACCTTAGTTTTGTACTCCCATAACTTGACATATGATGACGCTTATTTATAATATGAATACATATTATGATTTTCTGGAAATTAAAAGTAGTAGATGTATGAAACTGAGAATGTATGTTTAGGGTACTCATATGATGAAAGAAGTAGATGCGTTAAGGTTTATAGAAATTTCGATATATGGCATATTTGAGAAACTATGTATAATTGAATTAAAATAAACGAAAATTTCTACAGTGAAAATTTCTAGGGTCACCCCCATCCAACACCATTTCGTTTTAGGTTTGCGGTTTCCAAAAATCAACATCTTATCAACATTATTTCCGAAAACAACTCTAAACTATGAGTTTTTAAGAGAAAAACTAGATAAAAACGAACCACAACTCGAAAGAGATAATTATGGGGGTTTTCATACCAAGAGAAGAGACCCAACTACAGAAAATGAGTTCTAAAACAAGAGTGAGTGTTAAAATCAAGAGGTTTACCTCTTCTCTAGCTTCCCTTTTTCCTTTATACGAGTTATTGCCAAGAAAATCGCATCTTCCTCTCTTTTCTTCCAAAAATCAACCCCATTTTTGTGTTTGGGGTTCTATTTTAGGGTTCAGGTTTTTAGATTATCGCTCAAGCGAGAAGTTCGCGACTTTTTGAATTTCAAACATTGATGCTCTCGCTCAAGCGAGAATCCTCCAGTCCTCACAGTCTCCTTCTCGCTTCAGAGAGAATCCCCTCGCTCAAGCGAGAATCACCCAGTCTCCTCAGCTATCTCTCGCTTAAGCGAGAATTCCCTCGCCCAGGCGAGAATCACCCAATCTCCTCAGCTCTCTCCCCCGCTTAAGCAAGAATTCCCTCGCTCTGGCGAGAATCCTAGAAAAAATCCTGGGAGAAACTCTGAGCCCCTCGCTTGGGCGAAACCATCTCGCTCAAGCGAGAATTGCCCAATATTTCCCAGATTTACACAGTTTCACTACACTAAGGAAAAGTAAAATTTAAGGTGTTACAAAGGATAAAGTGTGTACTTAATAAAAACTAAGACCATAATATAATTTTGGATTAAGTCCATAACTTATATATTGCTAAACTCATTTCTGTTAAATAAAGACTCCTTCCTCATTAGTTAAATAGTCCACAAACTTGAAAACTAAAATAGCTTCCATAAGTCTTCATTTGGTTGTAGTGAGTTTGAAGGGAGAGAATATAAGAAGAGAGAAAGTGAAGAGAGTTTAATATTTTTCTCATTTGGTTGTGAAGAGAAATAGAAGAGATAAATTTGTGGTAGGTCTCATGTAAATTATTCTCTCATGTGTAAAGAAAGTGGAAAGAGAGACCAAATTTCAAAAATGACCAAACTATCCTCATTACTTTCACACTTCCATCATTATCTAATAGGATATAATTGTCAATTCACGAAAAATTGACACCTATTTCTCTTTCATTTATTTCTTCTTTCCATACCGAACAACTTTTAATTCTATTATATTCTCATCTCTTTCATTCTACTATTATTCTTTCTTTCTATTTTCTTATCTTCTGCCCTAAATCAAACAAAGGATAAATGAGCACGCTACTGCATAAGCTTGGGTGCTTGAATAGATACATACAAAAGTTAGGAATAGTAATTGGAGTCCTCATATCCTCTCTCATTTTAATAAAATTCCTCGTGTCAAGTTCACTTTTAATTGCAACCCTCCTCCTGAACATTTTTCACATAAAGCAACAAACCTTTATTGGAGCATAATTTAATTACACATTTTGAAGTATCGGCTATGCCAGTGTTTGATATGCATTCAATTGAAACAAATTCGTTGTTTTGACTTCATAAGTGTGAGATAATAATAGAAATTTCTATTTTTATTCAACACAAATTATCTGTCACAAAAAAAACCATGCATTATTTCTTTTTTTAACAAATCAAATTTTACTAATAATTTTTTTTTACTTCAGTGATACTTTTTAATTGGTTAGGGCAATAAATTATGATATTTTAGTTTGTCACGACAAGAAATTTAGCAATGGATGAGAGGGAAATAAGAAGACTAAAATCAATCATCTCCCACTTTTGGTTCCCCTCCAAAAAGGAGGGTTCTCTTGGGGAATGTGAATAAAGAATAAAATATGTTTTTCCTATCCCTCTACTTTTCCAAAGCAAACATCAAAATAATATATTTATTCAACTTTCTATGGCTGCATTCATGTCCTCTTAACCAAACTCATGCTTATCATTTTCTATACACCATACTATATAGCTATAAGAATGTAGCAAAAGAAGAAATAACAATGATCATCTTCAATATTGATGAGTACATTTCTTATTTTTGTATTCATTAAATAAAAACATTATTTTTATTTTTTCATTTATATTCTTGTAGTATGAATAGGAATGTTACTCAAATTTAAAACATCCCCAATCTTGTTGAAGAAGGATAATGTCAAATATATATATATATATATATATATATATATATATATATATATATATATATATATATATATACTACACTCCTTTTTCTATACACTTTTATATAAGAGAATTCACTTACTGCAAGAGTAAGTGAAAAATCTACTCCACATTTTAGTCATTCATTCTTGGAAAATCCAATTGTTTAGATCTATTTACCAATTCAAACCATTAAATTTTCCAAGAATGAATGACTATGATGTGAAGTAGGTTTTTTCTACTTAATCTTGTAGTAGATCACTTGCTCACTTTTATTTTCCAATATGGAGTTGGAAATCACATACTTTCCTAATGTGTGTGGGGTTAGAGGATTCGAGAGTCTATAGTAATGACAGTGACCTAATAATCCATCCAAAAGTGTCTATGTTTGGAAATAGATACACTCCGTAAGCACATGGTTCGTTGAGCCAATAATGGCTCATGCAAATCCCCACTTGTACTTTTGTATGAATCTCACTTTTTAAAAAATAATTCAACGCAATATTTTACTGTACATTACCTTTATTACGGTAGAGACAGAGAAATAATTATGTAGAATAGTTCCAACTTCCAACATTCCTTACTCTTTATAAAATGATAAAACTTGTAAAAAAGAGATACAATTTAATTTTTTCTTGGGTGAGGATCCACTTACTCCAAAAGTAAGTTTAAAAAAATTTACTTCACATTTTAACCATCAATTCTATAGAAATCCAATAATTTATATCTACCACTAATTCAAATCATTGGATTAGTAAGTTCTTATAATGTTTTGACTTTTTATTTTATTTTTAATGTTGTGATATTTTAGAAACTTAATATACATTTTCTAATTATATCACTATTTTTATTCTTCTATTCTATCCAGTGTTGTGATAACCGGACCGAATCGGACGGTCCGATCGGTTCGATTACTGGCTGGACTTGAAAACAGCTTTGCTTTGTAGCCTTAACCGAATGAGTAGTTGGACATATTTGAACCGGAGAAATTCTGGTTCGACCGTGCAAAATCCGGTTAAACCGGAATAACACGGGCAAAAAACCAGACAGTTCACTTAAAATTTAAAAAAATGAAACATTACTCTAATGTTTTATTTTATTTAGATCCAAGAAAGATAGATATATGTTACTTCAATATAGTTATATAAAATATTAATTATATAAAATTTTACATTTATATATAATTATATATATTTACAGATAAAAATTATTAATTTTACATCCGGTCTGACTGGACGGCTTAACTGTTTAAACCGATTAGACCTAATACGGAAGTTATTCCGACTTGTCGTCCGGCTCGGGTTTCACAACATTGATTCTATCCACATCTCTTCACTTCTTTTTAATTTTGTTCCAATGAGTTAAGTGATTTTAAATTTTTAATCAAATTATATCAAAAATTTATACTATCGAAGATTTTGTTGAACTATATACATCAAAAGCATATGTATAAGTATAACTTTACCCATTGATTTTGAACTTTCCATCTCCACTTGATAATTAGAGACGTTACAATACACTACAAGATACGTTCTAAATCAACTATGTTTTTTATGTGTGTTAATTAAAAAATCAATAGGTAGTTTGTTTTTTAATGTTATTAGTATCGATATGATATAATTTTGTAGCATTACTTTGATAAAATATAATGATTTTGTGTTGATTTATATTATATTTAATTGTATTTTTATATGTAATTTTTGTTAATGTTATCATTATTTTTAATGTGAATCAATAAAGTATTAAATATAGGTGAAAATGAAAAATAAAAATTAATGCAAAATTGCACTCCTAAGTCCTAAATGATACAAATAAATAGGAAAGAACTCTTTAAAATGGACAAATAGATAAGAAAGAATGTACTAATAAATATGATAAATAAAATAGTATTAATGTTGTAAATGCAAAGTGGAATGGTAAATACAAAAATTATGTTAATTAATTATATTAATTAGCTAATTTTTATGTTATGAAGATTAAAATAAATAAATATGAACCAATAGAATATATTTAGTAATAAGGTATTTTCTTTATAAAATAATAATAAAGAGAATTTTTTTACCTTAAAAAAAGTTAATTTGTTATTAATACTCTTGCATGCGTATTCGTAGGAAAAAGTTTAAAAAACTCTTTTAAATTTTATATGCGAGTACTATAAATTATTACTTCTACCTAATTACCTTTAAACTTTTATTGCTCTTGAAATTAATCTTTGTATGAAGATAATGTTAAATTATAATGAAAAATTCTCCCTTATGAACTTTTTTGTTGTTGTTCAATTTGACTATTATATCATTATTATTATTCAATTTAAACTTTTTATATACAAGTATACTCTATTTTTTATTTTTAACTCTAAAATTTACTTATTATTTTTTTAGTCAATTATATTTTGATAATGATTTCTTTCGGTCATCCACTTTAACTAACATGTATTGTTGCAATGGTGTATTTATACAAAAAAATTGTTATTTATAGTTTAACATTATCTTTATGTAAGAACCAAATTCACGATAGATAAAATTTAAGAGGTATTTAAGAAGAAAAATTAGCTAATGATAACTATTGATAAAATATAATGATTTTGTGTTGATTCATATTATATTTGTAATTGGAAGTATTTGATTCATATTTTTTTGGTATTCAAATTAATTGTTTGGAAAGTAGTTGTATTAATTATATTAATTCTTGTTACCGTTCAATTTTCATATTAAGCCTATTTCAAACTTGCATTTAAAATGTATATGCTTAAATGTACCAAAACAAATAGTTTCTTAACTAATTCAAACATTCAAATATCATCTTTTCTCTTTGATACAAATTATTTAAGAAGGGCAATGCTCTCATAAAGTGGAATTTTAGGAGGTAAATAAATTAAGTTTTACTCTCGGCATAAGAAAATATATCCTTTACTTGTAGCACTTTACACATTGGTAATATTTATGAAGTGGGGGACAAAAGAACAAACTTGTGCAAGTGGCTAAATGGATAAATCACATAATATACATTGAATATGACGGTGGAGGGTCGGTATAAGGGTATAAAATTAAAAATATGTTAAGTGAGACAAGATTTTGACTTAAACATATTGAACCTATATAGCATATAGGAGTCTGAGTCTGGTATGTTAGTCTGTTTAAAAAAATTCAAAGTCTGGGCCTGTCTTGTTAGCCTATTTAAAGTCTGGGATTGACCTGTTATACGCTAGGTACTAGATCCCTGATAGGCGGTCTGCCATGTTTTCACCCTTAGTCCAGCATAAGGGCATATGTCTTTTAAAAAATTTAACGGTGCAAATTTTAAATTATTTTTAATTAAAGTATTTTTTAAAAATTTCAAATTATTTTGGGTCTCACAATCTAATACTGGACAATTCAATACTACGTATGATCTCAGCACATATGCAGTGTACAAAGGAGCTATATTTTGATCTATGTAACAATTTCGTCTAAAAAAATTATGAAAAATCAAAATGATCCCAAAATATTAAATTGGGTTCAATTTGCCTCTTGCATATATATATATTATAAGAATATAATATATATATATATATATATATCTACATTTAGTATAATGATTTGTATAAATTACTATAATATATCAACATCTACTATTCATTAGTATTAGTTTTTTGAAGAGTAAATAATGATTAAAAATAAATGATAAATAATTGATTTTTACTATAAAAAACTCTTATATTATCATAATATTTTTCTCTTTCTTATAATCCTTATAAAGACATCTCTAACTTACTTTCACAATTTTTTTTTGTTATAATTTAAATTTATACTTTTTGGAATCAAAATAATACACTGAAATTTTACTGTGTAAATTTGGAATAAAGTTGGAAGTAATTGTTTTTTTTGTTTTTTGAGTAATATAAAAAATAAAGTAAACAATAACATTATGAAACATTTTTATCCTTTTATATATAATAAAATAACATTTTTAGCATTGAAAATACAAGTAAAATTAAATAGTTGTTTCTCGATCAATAAAGATGATATTTGATCTTGTTTTATTTTTTTTTAAGAGAGACTTTGCTCCTAAATTTGATATACTTGGCACAAATCTAGTTCTGCCTATAAATTAACAATTACAGCAACTCAAAAAACAGAACAGAGCCAAACATCAAAAGTTACAAACAACCATGAGAACTCACTGCTATATTGTCCTGTCCCTTCTCTTCCTTTATCTCTTTGCCATGGTGGCCGCCGCTCGTATCGGCGGTTGGACCGCCATCAAGAACCTCAACGACCCCCACGTGAAGGAGATCGCAGATTTCGCGGTGACCGAACACAATAAGCAATCTGGGAACAAGCTGAAGCTTAAGAGCGTCATCAAGGGTGAGACTCAGGTGGTTTCGGGAACTAACTACCGCCTCCTCCTGACGGCGAATGACGGATCCGCCGTCAAAAAATATGAAGCCGTTGTGTATGAGAAGCTGTGGTTGCATTACAGGAACCTCACCTCATTTGAACTTGCTCATTAATTTTGATATCTTTATCTGTTGCTTTTGTGTGTTGTCAGAATTTAGAAACCTTGTGAGTATCATATCATATTATGTATTCTATCCCAGTATTGTGTTGTATTTTTTATTTTAAATCTTTTTCAAGTGTAACTCTATGTAATGTTTGGGATATAGCAGATTACAATAAGGGTAACTATGTGATATTGGTATGATGAAATCTTCTTTTGTGACTTGTTTTTTCTTCTGAGAATTTTGTGTCTGAATCTGCTTTAAAGTTTTTGAAGTGAATGACTCTGGGTGATGTAAATTACATAAGGTTAATAGAGTATAATAGTTTTGTTATAAAGAATTAAGCTCACTCAGCTGTACTCATATTCAACTATTTGTAGAGGATTCAATCCTCTTTTGGAAAACGATCAATTAATTCATTTTTGGAGTAAACTGTTTCTGTTTAGATTCAGTTTCTTTCTTCATATTCTTCTTTCAGTTTTCTTACATGGTATCATAGAGCTAGATTCTAGATCTATGGCTTCCATAACTCCAGTTTCCCCTTCTGCTATTCAAATCCCTAATCTTATGCCAACTTTTCCACCGTTAAATCCATAATAAAGTAGAATAGTTTTGTAATAAAGAATTAAGCTTAGTCTATTCTACTATATTAAAGGTTAATTTTGTAGACTGTAGAGGTATAAGAATAATGTGTTTGTAGATTAACTTATATAATAATTAGTAAGTGTTATACTTAGAGTTGAAGTCTTGACATTACTATTGTATCACGGGTATGTTAAAATTATAATATAATAATTGATAGTATAATTCTATTTATAATATCTTATTTACACTATGTTTTTTTAATAAGGTTTCCGTTTTTTTAATCCTTAGAAAGGCCCAAAAATAGTAATTGAGTTTAACTAATTAGCTGACATTCTCAAAATTAAAGACATTTCATAAAAAACATATATTATTTAACCCTAATTATATGACGAATCATATATGACATTTTTGTATTTTATATATAATAGTTTTTCTAAGAACATTTTTACTACTAAATTAAGTTCAAATTTTGTAAAGCCTATAAATATTCGGACAAAAAATATACTCATCAAAAATCAGTATTTGTGAATCATACCAATCAACATATTTTTTTGAATTTTGATGTAAAAGGTTTATAATGAGTTCACATAGAAGTATTCATCTTATTATTGTTAGCAATGCTTTAAGGAAATTGAACATAATTGGTGCGAATAATCCCCATTAATAGATAGGCAAATACTTACTTTTACTTGTTTTTCAATGGCAAAAATATTATTTCATTATATAAAATGATAAAAATGTTTTATCATGTCATTATTTTCTTTACTTTTTGTAATATTTGTCTCTCCATTAATGGAGAAATTTGTTACCGTTTGTTCTGTGTGCGTAGGTAACTTTGTCATGATTTACCCCTTTTGAAGCTATTGCCTTAGGTTCACCCCTTCTTTTGGGCAAAACGAGTCTCGGGCTTTGGCTTTGGCCATAGTTTAAGGCTGTGTTTGGTTCATAAAGGAAAATGAAAGGGACGAAAAAAGAAAGAAATTATAGTGGAAGAAATGAAAATAAGTAAGAAGTGAAGTGAAATAGTTGTTTCGTTTAAAAAAAAAATGAAGGAAGAAAAGTTAACTTTTTACACCACATGTTTGGTGGGGGAAAAGGAAAGTATATTCATTATTTTGAATGTTTTTGTTTCAATGTTATTTGTATGAAACATGATTTAGAACACTAAATTTTTATCTATCGGTTTTTCATTATGTAAAATTTCATCTTACAATATCGAATTAAGAAATGCATATGGGGGGTTCAAAAGCCTTTATAGTAGTTTTGGTTCAACAATGTCCTAGTGTGTTTCTATAAATGGAAATTGCTTCTTGAAATGAGATGACAAACTTTAATTTACCTCAAAATTTAAACGAAACAAATTTACCTCAAAATTTAAACGAAACAAATTAGATGTCACATTTCACATGTTAGATATTTTTGATTGGTTAAGAAATAATTTGATAATCTACTAAGTCAAAGTACTCTTTCATTTATTCACCATTAAGTCAATGAGTGGCCCCCTCCAATTTTAATATTCAAATAAGACTGTAACATGTTTAACTTAATATATTTGATAGATGTGTCCAAAAAATTATGAATGTTTAAAATTTTAACATAACATAACATATTTATATTAATACATGAACATGGACACATGCTCGCATAGTTGCATATAGTATTTTCCTTAAAAGAAAAAATTCACTTATTCTTGAACTTATTTCACATCATAGTCATCAATTATTGGAAAATTTAATGGTTTGAATTAGTGAGTAGATCTAAACCATTGAATTTTCAAATAATGAATGACTAAGATATAGAGTAGGTTTTTTCCACTTACTCATTGATTAATTGGGTCCTCTCCCATAAAAGTGTATAAAAAAGGAGTGTAGTATATATATGTATATGTATTATTGGTATAAAAATTTATATATGAGGTTAAATGAATAAGAAATTAATTTTTTTTAAATGTTACTCCTGTATTTTTTCTACTAGAACTTGTGACACCCTAGATTTTAAAATCATTAAAATTATTGTATCAGTCCTAGGAGTCTCGCTTGAGCGAGAAAGTGTTGTCTGGGTTAGAAAGGCTCACCTGGGAGGGTGAAATCCTGGGCTATACTGAAGGATTCTCGCCTGAGCGAGAATTATCTCGCTTGAGCGAGAGTGGTCTCGCCTGAGCGAGAGTTGTCTCGCCTGGGCGAGAAATGGCATTTTGGAACCTGTCGAGGCTGTGAGATTCTTGCTTGAGCGAGAATTCCTTGCTTGAGCGATTATTCATCGCTTGAGCGAGAGCGTTAGATCTGAAATTTTAAAAAGGCGGGATTTTCTCTCTTAAGCGAGAATGGACTCGCTTGAGCGAGAACCCGACGATTTCACTTTAAAATAGAAACCCTTAAACACTTTTAGGGTTAGAAATTGAGAGAGAAGAGAGAAGAAGGTGATTTTGAGAGCAAGAACTTGTGGGAATCATCTAGAAGCTTTAGAAGAGGTAAATCTCTTGATTCTAACTCTCATTCTCCCTTTCAAACTTGTTTTGGGTATTTGTGATCTCTTCTCAAAGTGTGAGAAACCATGGAAACTCTTTCTTTAGAATTATGGTTCGTTTTATGTTGTTTTTCTCTTGTAAACTCTTGGTTTAGAGTTAATATTTGATGAGTGGAAAAGTTTTGTAGGTTGACTCATGAAAACCCCAAAAACCAAAAATGAGAATATGAGCAAAGGGGGAAATGGGTGAAATGTTAGATGTAGAAGATGAGTATGCACTTCAATGTTGATATATGAGATGAATATGTATGTTTTAGAAGTTTGGAAACTCTTAATGAAAGTAGTTTAGAAACATTGAAAATGTGTGAATCTCTTGTATGGTTCAAGATGAAATATGAGTTATTCATGTGCTATTTTGATTAAATGACTAACATTGTTGTTATATGGTTGGGAATGAGGAAAGATCTTAAGGTTGGAGGAGGTAGTGAAGGAAACTTGTAACGTTACCCAAGAATCGACCCCAACACTCACCAAGGTAAGGATAAGTCTTTAATTGCGCATTGTAATGGAAAATGTGTGGATTTTTCTAGGTGTGAAGGTGATTAAGTTGCGAGTCGCTTATTTATTAAAAACATATGTGGATATGTTTGGAATAAAGGATGTGTGGAATCGCTGTTTATAAATTGATGGTGACTAAGTTGCGAGTCGCTAATTTATTACAAACATATATGGGTGTGTTTGGAATAAAGGATGTGTGGAATCGTTGTTTATAAAAATTATGGGGTATCAATGAAAAGAAAACATATTTTTAGCTGACCATGAATGGTTAGCGACTCTGGCTCGAGTTATGTAGCGATACTGTGGGCTCCAGTTATGTAGCGACACTCTGGCTCGAGTTATGTAGCGATACTGTGGGCTCCAGTTATGTAGCGACACTCTGGCTCGAGTTTTGTAGTGATACTGTGGGCTCCAATTATGTAGCGACACTCTGGCTCGAGTTATGTAGCGATACTGTGGGCTCCAGTTATGTAGCGACACTCTGGCTCGAGTTATGTAGCGATACTGTGGGCTCCAGTTATGTAGTGACACTCTGGCTCGAGTTATGTAGCGATACTGTGGGCTCCAGTTATGTAGCGACACTATAGCTCGAGTTATGTAGCGATACTTTGGACTTAAGTTATGTAGCGACACTTTGGCTCAAGTTATGTAGCATGGTTACGTTTCAAAAGAGATGATTGAACTGGTTTTATAGAAAGTTGTTATAATTGTTTATTTAACTTTATTAAAAATGTGGATTTAATGTATAATGACAAATATTGAGTTAATGACTTACTCCTTTGTATTTTCTGTACATGTGTCAATGTTAATTCCATTGCATGTAGGCAGAAGATTTAAGGATGTATGGATTATGAGCTTAGAAGCATTTATTTTCAAAGTCCTTATCTTCATTGTTTTGTAACCTAATTGAATGATGTTTTGAAATGAATATTTGCAGACATGAGTTATTGTAACCCTGGATATTTGTAGCTATGAGTATTTTGGAAAACCATAACTAATTGTATGCGGTGGTTACCAGAATATATTAACATGAATTATGTTTTTCTGCAACTAAGAGTTATCATGATATGAAATTGAATTAGTATGATTAAAGTAATTAGACGATTAAAGAAAGGAATGAGTATGAACAAGAAAGATAAATTAAAAGAAGATTATTAAAGTTGTAATACTAATTTATAGGAAAATGCATGTGAAAGGAATAAAATAAAAGCAAAATTTTCAAGGGTAGAATTTGGGTCCTTACAGAACTCCTCGTATTTTTTTGTGTTAACAAATGTGTCCTCTACAAAAATGTACCCTTAAGAAAAAATGTCAAACTTATAAATAGATGAAAAGATGACTTATATGAAGTATTTGAAAACATAAATAGGTTTAAGAATCAATTTGAAAAACAAAGTAGAAAGAATATAATAATTTTGCCATTTATTTTAAAAATAACGTCATAATTTTTCATTTATATGTTAACTAGTGTGTTAACTCTCACTTTCCTAGCATTTGTAATGTTGAAATAATTATGAATATATATCACATTATTTATGCCATATGAATAATTGAGGATTAAATAACTGGTATAGCAGTTATATTAAATAAGTATTAATTTATATTAATATGGAAGTTTATTGCAGTTATAATAATTTAATGTTTTGTACTAATCATTAATGGTGTGGTGAATGTTTGTTTAGAAATATTAAGTACTACAAAAATATAAAAAATAACATGATAAGATATTCTTATCATTTTTATATAATAAAATAATACTCTAATTATTGTAATATAAGAAAAATCAAGTATTTATATCTCTTTTAATGGAGATTATCCTTCTCCAACAAGATTGGGGCTGTGTTAAATTTGAGTAATATTCTTATTCATTCTACAAAAATATAAATGAGAAAATAAAAATAATATTTTTATTAATGAATAAAAAAATAAGAAATCTACTCTTGAAAATGATCATTGTTATTTCTTGTTTTTTTATTTCTCCTCTTGCTACGTTCTTATAGCTATATAGTATGGCGTATAGAAAATGATAAGCATGAGTTTGGTTAAGAGGGCATGAATGCAGAGATAGAAAGTTGAATAAAGATATTATTTTGTTGTTTGTTTTGCAAAATTAGAGGGATAAGAAAAACATCTTTTATTCTTTAGTGGCATTCCCCCCACTTATGAAGTCAAAATAACGAATTTGTTTCAATTGAATGTATATCAAACAAAAACTAATATTTTCTTATTAGTAAAATTTGATTGGTTAGAAAAAAAAAAGATGTGACTTTTTTGTGAAAGAGAATTTGTGTTGAATCAAAATGGAGATTTCTATTATCCTCTCACACTTATAATGTCAAAACAACAAATTTGGTTCAATTGGATGCATATCAAACAAAGGCAGAGTCGATACTTAAAAATATGTGATTAAATTATGATCCGACAAAGGTTTGTTGCTTTATGTGAAAAGTGTTCAAGAGGAGGGTTGCAAAAAGTGAACTTCATTCACACGAGAAATTTTATTAAAATGAGAGAGGATATGAGGACTCCAATTACTATTCCTAAGTTTTGTATCTATTCAAGCACCCAAGCTTATGCAGTAATGCAAAAGGTGCTCATTTATCCTTTGTTTGATTTAGAGTAGAAGATAGAAAGAAAGAATAAAAGTAGAATGAAAGAGATGAGAAAATAATAGAATTAAGAGTAGTTTGGTATAATGGGAAAAAAGAAAGAAACAAAAGAGAAATATGTGTTAGTTTTTCTTGAATTAACAATTATATCGTATTAGATAATCAAGGAAGTGTGAAAGCAATGAGGATAGTTTGGCCATTTTTGAAATTTGGTCTCCCTTTCCCACTTTTTTTACACATATGAGGAGAAAATAATTTGCATGAGGCCCACTACAAATTTCTCTCTCTTCTCTATTTATCTTCACAACCAAATGAAAAAATTATATTAAACTCCCTTCACTCTCTTCTTATGTTCTCTCCCTTCAAACTCACTACAACCAAATGAAGACTTATGGAGGCTATTTTAGTTTTCAAGTTTGGGGTCTATTTAACTAATGAGAAAGAAATCCTTATTAATGGAAATGAGTTTAGATAAGTTATATCATGGTCTTAGTTTTATTTAGTATACACTATATCCTTTGTATTTTGCAGAATAATTGGTTTCGTATTATATCGTGTGGTAGGTCAATTACTTAATAGTTCTTACTACATTAATTGTGTATGGGCAACATCCATTGTATTTGATGAATATTATTCTTTGCTTAGTAAAAATAGTTGGATAATTTAAAAAAATAAATTTAGACATGTTTAAAACAAAACATGCTAAAAGTACAAACTCAAAAAACAAAGTACAAAAAAATCTAGTTTTAAATTTGAAAATTTATATTATGTTGCACTTTCTTAATTATCAGCTAAGATACCCGCCACTAAAGTCTACCATAAAAAAACAAACAAAAACTTATTAATTTACCATAAAAACTAAACAATAAAAGCAACCCCAAGTCTTTGATAATAGTTTTCAAGCATAATTCCTAATTGAAATAATCAATTCTTGCTTGTATGTGATAATAGTTGAAGTAAAAGAAAATTGTTATAATCCTTGTGATTAAAAGTATTTGTCTCATTTTAAATTAATATGCCACATAAAGATAATAAGCAACAAAAAAAACAAAATGCAATCTAACAAAATACATTTTTATTTGATACAAATATCTCTAATGTCATTGTTGATAATGAGAACTAGCACGTTATTGACTCGTTGAATTTAAGATGTTTGAGGAAATTACCAACCCTAAAAAAAAAAATCTGTGACAAAGAAGGTGATAGGTTTCCAAGAATAACACAAATAGGGTGTTAAAATTATTCTCATGTGTGGGGACCCGCAAAAATACTTGTAATTCATACTAATAATAATAGCTTATGGATGAGAACATCTATCATGGTACTCGCTCAATACTCACATAATTGTATGTCGCGATCCGATTTTCGGTTGGAAGACCGGCCCTGCGACTTAGGGAGAGGCGAACTCGATTTCTACCTCTTCCATTTGTTTTGAAGTCGCCACTACGTTTTTTGCGGATAAAACGTAGAAAACTCTAAATATGCCCAATTAGGATAATTTGGTCTTTGAAAAGAGATTCTGAGCTCGGGAGTCGATTACGGATCGGGGATGATATTAGCATCCAATCTGCCCGTATTAAAACGGTACCCTCACTAATAACATGGACTTTTATACCCTTAACAATTATTTATTAAAATTCAATAATTAAAGCAAAATGTTTTATTTTTTATTGTTGCGTTTGACAAGAGTTCATCTTGCTCCTACGTATCCCTAGGGGCAATAGGGAAATCAATGCTACGTAGTTTTGGTTTGAAAAGTAATTAAGTTGGTTTGAGTAGTTTTAAAATATGTTGAAGTAGTTAAGACATACAATATGATTTTTTTCTAAAATACTTTTGATATGTAATTAATAGTTTAGAGACAGTGTTGGTCGCTCACATTCTTCCCATTTTTGGAGAAATCAGAGTCAACTCGAACCATAACCTTACTATAAAAATTCCGTTAAAATTCGTTTAAGTAATAAGGTAGTTTTTATTTAAAACATTTTTGGCATGGAATTAATAGTTTAAAATCAGTGTTGGTCGCTCACCTTCTTCCCATTTTCGGAGAAGTCAGAGTCAACTCGAACCGTAACATTACTATAAAAATTCCATTAAAATTCATTTAAGTAATAAGGTAATTTTTATTTAAAACATTTTTTTGCCTGAAATTAATAGTTTAGAGTCGGTGTTGGTCGCTCACCTTCTTCCCATTTACGGAGAAGTCAGAGTCAACTCGAACCATAACCTTACTATAAAAATTTCATTAAAATCGTTGAGTAATAAGATAATTTTTATTTAAAACATTTTTGATATGTGGAATTAATAGTTTAGAGACGATGTTGGTCGCTCACCTTCTTCCAATTTTCGGAGAAGTTAGAGTCGACTCGAATCATAACCTTGCTATAAAAATTCCATTTAAAAATCGCTTGAATAATAAGATAATTTTTATTTAAAACATTTTGGTAAAACGAATAAAGATGGTGCATTATTTGATACATGTATCACTAGGAAATTTTAATTTTAATTTTAATTTTAGCCAAATGTTAGTATCCATCTCTATGGAGTCAATTGATTGGGACATAATCGTTTCTAAACAACTCAGTAAAAACACATATACATGTGCTAAGCATATAACATTGAATCAATAGTTGAAAATCAAATAAGTATGGGTAATTCCATTGAATATGTGTGACTGATTGGTATTCAGGATGCACAAAAATGCATTGTTATTTAATGGTTTGAACAAATGACTTACTTGAGTATACTTTTACCTTATGCCTTGTTTTCGGAGATGCTAGAATTACTGAATTTGGATTATTCTGCTTGTTATGATGATTGAGTCATTTCCTTTTTCTGATTCCTCTATTGGGTGTATGTAGGATTGCGTGTATTATACGATCCCTAAATGATGTATGATATCTCTTCTAATGTACTTTGGTTACTTGTGAAAAAGTGTATGTTATCTATGGAAATCGAATATGCTTATGTATGAATGCAGGCGTTGTGTATTTGGGACTGCTGATTTGGAGATTCAGGAACGTGGGTATGACAAATGGTAAAAGTAAGAAGCTTTTCTAGAAGGGGGTTATGTCAGTGTATGGTATGTATGTGTGTATAGGTATAGAGATGATGAGAGGATTAGAGATGGAAGAGATAAATAGGTGTAGTGTGTTTATTGATTGCCAAAAAATCTGTCTAATGTGGTGTGAGTATCTTTATGTGTGCCAAACTTATCTTATATGTATGTTATTATTTATTTAATAAATATTTTGAAATATATTGATTTTTACAACATATATAGTTGAACTTCAAAATTCTATGGCTACCATAAATATAAGTATGTATGAGTATAGGAACGAGTAAGGAGTACGTGCATTCGCCATTCGTTTTCAATATATAGTCAACACTTTATCATTTTTAGAATTTTGAGAGAGAGGGGAAGAGCTTAAATTTTCTGAAATATGTAATAGAAGGAATTCTCCAACATATTTTCATCCTTATTCTTTGACATTAATAATTGAAAGAGAGAATGAATAAAAGTGAATATATTATTGACTTTGGGAAATTCTTACAACCTTACTCTTTTTCTGCTACTCACTATGTAAAATTCTCTACCCTGATGGTAGAGATATTACATTGTAATTGAAAAAAAATGATTAAACAAAACAGACCCGGAATTTACATCAAAGTAAACATGTGATTGTAATTAATTCGTTGTGTTATTGATGCGCCATCATTTGTGGAACATGACTAATGACTATGAGGAGGTATGACACTCTGGAGTGGATTTGGGTCACTTGAAACTTCAACAAATTCTCTATTAGCCTAAGATGAATGAGGAGGTCTAGCATTGTGGATTGGAATAGGACCAGTAGGAACTTTACTCAGATTTCTAACAACACAAGATGAACCAGGAGGTCTAGCATTGTAGAGTGGATTTGGGCCACTCGGAACTTCAATCAGCCCTCTATTAGCTCGAGATGATTCAGGAGGTATGGCATTGTGGAGTGGATTTGGGCCACTCGAAACTTCAACCAGCCCTCTATTACCTCGAGATGAATGAGGAGGTATGGCATTGTGTTGTGGATTTGGGCCACTCGGAACTTCAACCAGCCCTATATTACCTCGAGATGAATGAGGAGGTATGGCATTATGGAGTGGATTTGGGCCACTCGGAACTTCAACCAGCCCTCTATTACCTCGAGATGAACCAGGAGGTATGGCATTGTGGAGTGGATTTGGGCCACTCGGAACTTCAACCAGCCCTCTATTACCTCGAGATGAACCAGGAGGTATGACATTGTGGAGTGGATTTGGGCCACTCGGAACTTCAACCAGCCCTCTATTACCTCGAGATGAATGAGGAGGTATGGCATTGTGGAGTGGATTTGGGCCACTCGGAACTTCAACCAGCCCTCTATCACCTCGAGATGAATGAGGAGGCACGACATTGTGGAGTGGATTTGGGCCACTCGGAACTTCAACCAGCCCTCTATTACCTCGAGATGAATGAGGAGGTATGGCATTATGGAGTGGATTTGGGCCACTCGGAACTTCAACCAGCCCTCTATTACCTCGAGATGAATGAGGAGGTATGGCATTGTGGAGTGGATTTGGGCCACTCGGAACTTCAACCAGCCTTCTACTACCTCGAGATGAACCAGGAGGTATGGCATTGTGGAGTGGATTTAGGCCACTCGGAACTTCAACCAGCCCTCTATTACCTCGAGATGAATGAGGAGGTATGGCATTGTGGAGTGGATTTGGGCCACTCGGAACTTCAACCAGCCCTCTATTACCTCGAGATGAATGAGGAGGTATGGCATTGTGGAGTGGATTTGGGCCACTCGGAACTTCAACCAGCCATCTATTACCTCGAGATGAATGAGGAGGTATGAAATTATGGAGTGGATTTGGGCCACTCGGAACTTCAACCAGCCCTCTATTACCTCGAGATGAATGAGGAGGTATGGCATTGTGGAGTAGATTTGGGCCACTCGGAACTTCAACCAGCCCTCTATTACCTCGAGATGAATGAGGAGGTATGGCATTGTGGAGTGGATTTGGGCCACTCGGAACTTCAACCAGCCCTCTATTACCTCGAGATGAATGAGGAGGTATGGCATTGTGGAGTGGATTTGGGCCACTCGGAACTTCAACCAGCCCTCTATTACCTCGAGATGAACCAGGAGGTATGACATTGTGGAGTGGATTTGGGCCACTCGGAACTTCAACCAGCCCTCTATTACCTCGAGATGAATGAGGAGGTATGGCATTGTGGAGTGGATTTGGTCCACTCGGAACTTCAACCAGCCCTCTATTACCTCGAGGTGAATGAGGAGGTATGGCATTATGGAGTGGATTTGGGCCACTCGGAACTTCAACCAACTCTCTATTAGCGCAAGATGAATAAGAATGGTTGGCATTGTGGAGTGGATTAGAGCCACTCTGAACTTTACCAAACTCCCTGACGACACTAGATGATGGATCTGATGGGCCTGTGTTAATTAGATTAGAAATATGATAAGGAATATGATTCACTTCTTCTATAAGAACATTAGCCATTGCAATATTTTCAAGTAGTGCCAACACGAATCCTGCTAACAACATAGCAATTGAAACCATTGACCATATCATGACCATATTTTCTAACAAAAAAACTACACGTCCACTTAGTGATTACCGTTTTGTTATTGCTTGATGAGAATATTAGAAAAACTTACTCTACCATTTTATATTGGTAGTTCTGCAATATATTTTCAATGGACATTTATTACTTTCTCGATTTGTGTGTAATTATTATATACTATAACATAATTATTATGAACATAGACAATTTCTACTACCAATTTTATAATAAATAAAATAACAAAAGTGTCATATTATCATAATTATGAAATTCTGCTCATAATGACTAGTCTCATTGTGAATCAGGCACTTGACTGATTCGAGTTGCTCTTCAAACCAAATATGGACCAAAATCAGTGTCAACCAGTTTGACTTGGTGAGTTTAGGCATAAAACTGGAGACTCGACTACTTAAAACAGTTCGACTCAATTAGTTCAATTAGTTTTAAAAACATCAAAACGACATTATTTTGAGAGTTAAACATTTCAAATATTTTAGCACATTTGTAATCATGTTTATCATCATTATTATAATTATAGTTGATATTTGTTAGCTTATTCGAACAAAAAAATTTATTTAATTGAGTTTAAAACTTATTTTTCTGCATTTGTTGCGTTTAAACATAAAACATATGTTGTATGCTCATATTTTCAACTCATCTATAACATTTGTTGTTGTAAAATCGTCAATGTTAGTAGTTTAATGATTTAATCGGATACTTACCTAATAATAAACTAAGGCTAAAAGATAATACAACATTGGCTTACACAGTCGTGTCCATGTTTAAAGAAAAAATATATCATGACAATAACTCACAACTTTTCTATTGGAGTAATATATGAAGATAAGACTCAAGTCAAAACCGCATTAATAGAATCATAAGAGTTGTCTATGAATTTAATTTAATTTTTAATAGCATTACCAATAAGGGGTTTCCCCATAAATAGTAGTAATTATGAATCTTGGTTCCCACATTTGATAGAATTTCAAAAGGAATCTAATTTATTGATATTTTAAATAAACACGGCGACTATTAATTACTAATATTACTCTTTCATATTTACAAGAACAATATTAATGACCAATTAATTATTAATTATGACACTAAGTTCTCATAGTAAAACAAGCAAGTAATAGAGGCAATGAGTTAAAGTTTCCATAGCCAGAAATGAATGGGTGGAGGAAATTGAAAGGAGGAGAATGGTACAAAAGTGAATAGATTCATTGTTGCTGTCTTTTTTTAAGGTCACTAATTTGTTGCCTTATCTTTATGTTAATTCCTCTTTTTTCTTCTTTGACTATTCCCCCTCCTATCTTTTTTCTGGCTTACTCTCTTTTTTAGGTTTAGGGGCTCATGTTTTGGTGTACTTTTTGTAGGTATGGTTTTGTTAAGTGTAGATTTTATAGCCCCTAAAAATTAGGGTTCAGATTAAGGTTTATATTAGAATAATGGAGGGGATCCAGTTACTCTACGTCTTAGTCATCAATTCTAGAGAAATCTAATGATTTGAATTAGTAAATATATCTAAACCATTGGATTCCCTAAAAATTGATAGCTAAAAAGTATAGTAAATTTAAAAAACATACTTTTGGAGTAAATGGATTTCTCATATTAGAATAATTGTTATTTTGTCATGTGAATGTGCCTACTTGTACTTGGACCCCACAACTCAATACATATTTAAAATTACATGGGACAAAATTAGTTTATCACAATAAATCGATAAACAAATAAATCATTTAAAATATGCATTTAATGTATTACCATATCATGCTTTCTAAAACATTATCTCATTATTGTATTTTATATATTACCATAAATATCTTTGACTATTATTATAAAAAATGAAAAATCATTTCATATACCTCTAAATATTACCCCAAAAAAATAGCAGGCATCATAAATTCTATTTTTCAAGTGGTCTAGTTCATTCTAAAAATAAAATTACATGTATTCTGTAGATATATCTCAACGACTTCCATGCAAATATCATACCCATAAACAATTGTAATCTCGTAAATAATACAACCTTAAATAAATCAAATACTTCTTAAGATATATGTCATGTATATTTTAAATACTATGCATTTGGGATTAGCATTTCATGCATCATTACACAAGTAATTCAATGATTAAAAATTTGTTAAAATCATTGAATTATATTTGATTTATATTTATTAGAGAGTAATTGGAAAGAAAAATCAATTGGAAACCAAAGGGAGTGGACAATAAAAAAATAAAAGTATAATAACTTAGTTGTGATACACTATTACCTGATACTTATTTCCCTAATATTATCAAATTAGAATAATGTTTAATACTATGCATATAGTTTAAGAAGTTAATAAATGATATAAATGTTGAATACATTTTGATTAAAATAATCTTATTTAATGCTCACTCGAAGTTGAATTAAAAATGGATAAATTGGGGTCAAAAGGTGAAATATTAAATAGGGTATAGTTGTAAATTAAAGTATAAATATATATTGAGTTTCTAAAATATCAATATATGTGATAAATTAAGTCATCAAAAAGATGTGCAACATATAAGTAATTGAAATAATCAATTCTTGCTTGTATTTGATAATAGATGAAGTAAAACAAAAGTGTTATAATGCTTGTGACTAAAAATAATTGTCTCATTTTAAATTAATATATCACACATGAAGAAAATATGCATCAAAAAAACAAAATTCAATCTGACAAAATACTCTTTCATTTGATATAAATAGCTCTGATATTATTGTTGATAATTAAAAGTAGCAAGTTATGACTCATTAAATTTAAGATGTTTCACCAAAATTATGAACACTAAAAAAAATCAATCTCACAAAAATTTACGTGACAAACAAGCTGAACTCATAGGTTACCAAGAAAAAGATAATTGGGTGGTAAAAATATTCTCATGTGTGGGGACCCATAAAAATACTTGCAGTTGATACTAATAATAATAATTTATGTTACAAATTTTTATTTCTTTTAGGTTATATAATCTATCTTATTGATATTACATACATATTATAATTTTGTTGTTACTAATGTTGTAAAAACCATACCGTACCGGTCGGTTCAACCGGAAAACCTGTGAACCGGACCCCTAACCAGTACGGTACGTATATTATACCGCATATGCAATAGAACCGGTGAACCGGTTTAAACCGGCCGGTTTGTACATTGGTTTTTTTTTTTAAATTTCAAAATTTCAATTCTTCACCAATTCTTTAACTTCAATGATTGATATATGTTTTGCACTTTAGACTTTGATTTTGTTAAAGACTTAATGTTTTTTGTTTGTGTGAATTTGGAGTAGATTATGAATATGAATTATAAATCTGAATATCTACTTATTTGAAATTTTTTGTTATAGGTTTACATATATATATATATATATATATATATAAGCAAGTATGTCCGGTTTAACCGGCATGCGGTTTAATCACTGAACGACTGGTTGAACCACTGTACCACTATACCAGTACCCTGGCCGATTTGATAACCGGTACAGTTTTAATAACATTGGTTGTTACTGTCAAATGATATATAATGTATTTGATCAATCATTTCATAATTAATTTATCATGATTAAAGTATTATGACAAACTTATCTTATATGTATATTATTATTTATGTAATAATTATTTTCAAAATATTGATTTTTATAAAATATGTAGTTGAACTTGAAAATTCTATGATTACCATAACTACAATTATGTATGAGTATAGGAACAAGTGAGGAGTATGTGCATTCGCTATCCGTTTTCAATCTATAATCATCACTTTACCATTTTTAGGAATTCGAGAGAGATAACTCAAATTTTCTGAAATATGTAAGAGAAAGAACTCTCAAACAAATTTTCATCCTTATTTCCAATTTGTGTATAATTCTTACATCTTTTTTTCATGTATTAGCTGTATATAATTCTCTATACTGATAGTGTATATATTAAACTCCAATGAAAAAAGGAAATGACTAAACTAAACAAGCCCAAATTTTGCATCAAAGTAAACATCTCATGACAATTTATTCATCATCTTATTGGCGCACCATCTTTTGTGGAGCATGACTAATGGTTATAAGGAGGTATGACATTGTGGAGTGGATTAGGGGCACTATGAGCTTTAAGCAAATCTCTAACAACAGGAGATGGTGGAGGAGGTCTAGCATTTCAGAGTGGATAAGGGTCGATGAGAACATTAATCAATTCTCTTACAACATGAGATGATAGAGGAAATGTGCCACTGTGGAGTGGATTATGGCCACTAGGAGCATTACTTAACTCTATAACAACATGATATGATGGAGGAATAATGACATTATGGAATGTATTAGGCCACTTGGTGCTTTGGTGCTTTACTCATTTTTAGATCACGAGATTGAGGAGGAGGTCTGGAATTGTGGTGTGGATAGGGCCATTCATAACTTGATTCAAATCTCTAACCATTAGAGATGACTGAGGAAGTTTGTCATTGTGGAGCGGATTTGGGCCACTCAAAACTTTTCTCACCTCTCTATTAGCACAAGATGATTGAAGAGGTCTGCCATTATGGAGTGCATTAGGGCCACTCAGATCTTTACTCAACTCTCTCACAACACAAGATGATTGATGAGGTTTGACATTGTGGAGTGTATTTGGGCCACTCGAAACATTACTCAGATCTCTAACAACACAAGATGATGGAGGTGGTGAGACTTTGTGCCTTGGATTAGAAGAAGGGGATGAAGATGATTCACTTCTTGTGTAAGGACGTTAGTCATTGCAATATTTTCAAGTAGTGTCATCATAAATACTGCTAACAATAAAATTACCGAAATCATTGACCTTATCATGACCATCTTTTCTAACAAAACAGTGCATGATCACTCTTTTGTTATTGCAAGATGAGAATATCTAAAAAACTTTACTTACTACCATTTTATATATATTAAGGGAAGGGATCCATTTACTTCACATATCAGTCATCAATTCTAATGAAATCCAATAGTGTGAATTAGTGGATAAATCTATACCATTAGATTTCCCTAGAATTGATAGCTAAGATGTGAAGTAAGTTTAAAAAAATTACTCTTAGAGTAAATAAATCCATCCTCATATATTAATAGTTTTAATTTTATTCTTTCCTTAGCAAAAAAAAAAAAAGTTGGATAATTTAAAATATAAATTTAGACATATTTAAAACATTAGTATATTGCACTATCTTAATTCTTAGCCAAGATACCGGCAACCAAATTCTACCTTAAAAAACAAACAAAAGTTTCCTAATATATGTCGCCTAAAGAGTATAAGGGATAAGAGAAGTTGCCTAAAGTATGTTACTTCTTGATCATTAATTCTTTGCACATGTGCAATTTACTATTTAATTGTATTAAATGGTTAAGATTAAATATCTTATATTTTAAAGTAGCAATTTGAAATGGACCGTAAGATCCATTTTATAATTATTATAAACGTATCTTATATCTTATATTTTAATAATACAGGCACATGGGTCAATAGCATAGCACCATATACATAATATATTTATGATTACAATTTTCCAAATTAGGAGGATAGTTGAGTTTTACTTAAACTGGGGAATTTAAATTTAACATCAATAGCAGATAGGTTTGTTTCTTCTGGTAACAACTTCAATCCTGTGCCACCGATCGCATCCATTTCTACGATATAGATTATCACCTTATCATAAATCATAAATCATAAATCATAAATCATAAATCATAAATAGTCATAATAGCAGTATATTCTGAAACATAAATAAAAAAGGAAGAGGTTGATCTTCTTTTTGTTCTCTAATCGTGTCCACGTTGAATCAAACAGAAACCCTAATTGGTGTGTAAGAGAAATAAGCGTAAGAGGATAATTCTGCAGAAACCCTAATCGTTTTCGAAGATGAAGGGTCTCTTCAAGTCCAAGCCACGCACCCCTTCGGAAATCGTGCTCCAAACCAGAGATCTTCTCCTCTTTGTTGATCGCAACACCGAAGTTCGTGAATCCAAACGCGAAGAGAAGGTCATTCAGATCTCATTTTTCAATTTTTGTGCCTTTTTTAATCTACGCCTTTGTTTTAATCTAGATGAACTCTTCTATTGTTGTTTGATTGCTTTCTCTTCCATTAGCTCGCGCATTTTGAGTTTTTGATGCTTTTTGTGATTTGCTGAAGCATTGTATCATACATCGTAGTTATTTCCTGCCTTTGCAATTAGTGTAATGTGGTTTTTACTTTTCAGAGGCATATTTTGTTTGTGCTCTTTGTTATTGCCACTTTGCAATGAATTTAGAGAGTAGCTTTAGTTAGCAGTACTTGTTAAAAATGTTGGAATAATCAGTTGTTGATGCTTATATTTTAACATTGCACTTTTCTTGAAGTTATTGTGCTAAAATGTTTCACTCTAAGTTTTGTCTGTTTGTTTGATTTTACTAGGAAGAACTAAACTTAATTTTGCATGTAAGTGCTAAATGAAATTGCGTGAGCACAAACAAGTGTTTGGTTACTTTTATTTGATCATGGCTACACGTGGTAGTTAAATCGCACTTCGTAGTCTTATATGATGTGTATTATATTGTGTGATGCATCAAACAGCAGATGTCCGAGCTATATAAAAATATCAGGGAGCTGAAGCAAATTCTCTATGGAAATAGTGAATCTGAGCCAGTCTCTGAAGCTTGTGCTAAGTTGACTCAGGAGTTCTTTAAGGAGGACACATTACGACTTGTTATCAAGTGTCTTCCAAAATTGAATCTGGAGGTAATTATGAATTTCAAGAGAGACCTCGAGATATTCGCAGTTCGATTAATATCCTATTACACTTAATTGTACCCTTTGTATGATATGTATAGTTATGAAGGTGGAATTTTTCTATACTGTTTGCTAATCTTGACACTGCGATTTTTCAGGCCAGAAAAGATGCCACACAAATTGTTGCAAATCTTCAAAGGCAACCGGTTCAGTCTAAGTTGGTCGCATCTGATTACCTGGAGAAGAATATGGATCTTATGAATACTTTGATGGTTGGGTAAGTCATTGGATGAATATTTCCCCCCTTATGTTTGGTTTAGTAAGCTTTGTAGTATGGTTAACTTTTATGCTTGACCAAAGAAATGAATGGAGATCTGAATTTACTTTCTCATCAACAGTTGAAAATTTAATGTCCCTTCGAATTCGATGGTAGTCCCACGTTCCTGATTTATGTCAATACCGGGTTCATGTGTGTGTGATTTTGTTCTCCTTTTCATTATGCTTGTGACTAAATATGATTTCCCTAGTATGATTCTAGCAGTCGAGTGACTAACTATTGTTGTTTTATAGCTATGAAAACACAGACATGGCTTTACACTATGGCGCAATGCTGAGGGAGTGCATAAGACACCAGATTGTTGCTAAGTAAGCAAACAGAAGCAGATAAATTCATTTTGCTATTAATGATGACAACTGGAAACACAATCATTTTGGTCAGCATTGTTGTAATCCTTGTTAGAATAGTATTGCATCTTCTAGTCACATACAGGCACTTCTGGTTCAATACTTACAATTGCATCTCCCAGAGTCATATTTATATCAAATGAGAAGGTCACTGTTTAAGAAGCTTAAGCTCATATAAAGAACTGGGCAATTGAATTAGAAAAGAAAAAATGGTCTTGTTCTGATATTTCCCTCCACCATTTCTCCTGTGATGATTTATTTCTTCATGGTTTTGTATCAGATATGTTCTGAACTCACCTCATATGAAGAAGTTTTTTGACTACATTCAACTTCCAAATTTTGACATTGCTGCAGATGCTGCAGCAACGTTTAAGGTTTGTTTGCATGACAGAACTTATGATCACTATCTCATCATTTTCTGCCATGCCCATTTTCGCAGCAGAGTATAATTTATATTGCTATCTTGTTTCAGGAACTTTTGACAAGACATAAATCTACTGTAGCTGACTTCCTTTCTAAGAATTATGAATGGGTAGGTGCTCCTTCAACCCAAGGATAAAGTAGCATGTCTATTTTAATATATACACTCCTATTTTGACATGCCATCTTTTTCTTATCCTGCCACACTCTTACTAGATAACATGCATCGATGATTCGATAAAGGTTCTTATAGAAGAAAGTGTAATTTGGTGCTAATATGGGCGTAAGTTAGAATATGGTTTTAGTTTCATGGTGATTTTTCTGGTGGACATTGCTTCTGGTATAACTCATGTTCGGAAAAGATGATTTAATAAGTGTAGTTATGATTTTTAAAATTTATTCTTTCTGTTTGTTTGGCACAGTCTTATTAGATCTATCATATTTGTTTCTTTGCTTTAAATTGTAGATTTATGTTACAGATGATAATATGCACTTTTGGAATATGATTCTTGAAACCCAGCAGATTTACACATTTTCTATTAAATAGCCATAACAGGTTTTGTGGTTATTAACTACACAAGTGTTATTATATAAAATAAAATAAAAATTAAAAAATGAATCACACAAGCATTTTTATTCCCTGTATATTGGAAATAAATTTTAAACTACTTTATATTGGTTATTAACTACTTTTTAAAGATTTGATTGAAACTTCCTGCTGCTTGCAGTTACTCATATGACTGTCAATATCACAATGTACTGCATTTGTATCTGCCTTTTTCATACTCATTAGTCACTATCTCTGTTGTTGCTGCTTTCAGTTTTTTGCAGAATATAACTGTAAGCTGCTGGAGTCTTCCAATTATATTACAAGGCGCCAAGCTGTCAAGGTACTATATATAAGTTGGGATTTTATCTCAATTCTAACTAGTTGGAAATTGAATGAATCTTGGGTATCTGGCCTTGAGTTATTCTATTTTCCATGTTAACTTTGGGTTTGAGAAATATTTGCTTGTTCGTGTATAATAATTTTGCAGTTCATTTGACCGATGTACCTTATTGAAAATAAAAAGGTATCACCAGTTCATTACTAGTCAAGAATTCCCTTGCTGGTGCATTGATTTCCTTCTCTCTCTCTCTCTCTCTTTTCCGGGTGAAGTTTCAATTGTTGGTCTTTGTAGTTTTATGTTATAGTTAATATGTCAATGGTCTGTTATCCCTGTTTTTGTTATATTTTTTTATGTTGCATTGATTCATATATATTTACTAAATTGATTTCTTTCCTTTTCACAGTTGCTAGGAGATATGTTACTTGATCGTTCAAATTCAGCAGTAATGACACAATATGTGAGCTCAAGAGACAACTTGAGGATTCTAATGAATCTCCTTAGAGTATGTTCCATTTTGTAAAACTTAATGACATATCTTTTTGCTTTACCTTCTTGCTTTGCTTGGGTGCTGCCCATCCACCCCATTTTATCTCTCTTCACATTCCTTTCATCTATCTTTTGCTGATTAGAATATTAAACACATTTTCAAATTTGTAATTTGATGACAACATTTTAAAGTGCGCATTTAATGGGGTTATTGTCAATTTCTTTCTGAAGGAGTCAAGCAAGAGCATACAGATAGAAGCATTTCACGTTTTCAAGGTACGTAATTATATTATAGCACAGATTTTCCTAACACTTAACTTCAATGGTACTGATATTTTCCGTAACAGCTATTTGCTGCTAACCAAAATAAACCAGCTGAAATAATCGGCATACTTGTTGCAAACAAAAGTAAGATCCTGAGACTATTGGATGACTTCAAGATTGAAAAAGGTATGTGATGCCATCTCTAAGGTATATGTTGTTGCTTGAGGTATGATCATGGTACCATAGTGATCACATATTTGCTGGGATTTGTGCAGAGGATGAACAGTTTGAAGCTGACAAAGCTCAAGTTATGAGGGAAATTGCTGCTCTTGAACTTAGAACCTAGGGAACAACGCACTTGAACTGCAGACAGTGTTCAGTGGCAAGTTACAACTTACATTGTGGCATTTCACTTTAGTGAATCGTGTATTTTGATAGTTGAAAATGAGACTATCATTTCATACCAAATTCACTGCTTCTTTCGTTATGTAACTTTATCACCGTCCTGTAATATAGTAGATAAATAAATTGATAAAATGAGCCACATGTTGCTTATAACTTTCTGGTTTTTAGAAAGTAAGAAAGTCTCCTTAGATACCCTGTAAATTAGAAATTGTTCTGAGGTTATGCAATAATTGGCCTTCTCAACTTTGTTTGATAAATCTTTTACTTATCCGTCGTTGTGTGCTACTTGTGTTATTCTACACTAGTTGTTGAATCAGTTTTGATCTTACACCATCGAGTTTTAGTTCTATGGAAAGTGTTCATGGGAATTGCTTGGAATAGATAGAATAATATCACTTGTATCACTTATCCCTGTCAAATCCCTGTGCTAATCTATCTGATTGGTGATAACAGACCGGGATACCCTTCAATTTCAAGGATAATTACTTGACAACTAACAAAATTGTAATATCGATACACTTATTAAGTTACATTTAATAAAGTTGAGGTCTTTTGTCCCACATTTAGTTTTGGATTTTTATTTTATGTTACGAGCAAACAATTATGGAATTTCTTTGTTTCTTGTAATAAAACTTTAATGGCAGATACATTTTTCTTAATTGTTGTGTGCTATGATGGAGTTTTGCCATATGAGGAAGGGTTCATTGGACATTCCTTACGTTGAATGTAAGATGTGTGTGGAATCAAGATGCAAGGAGTTATGATGATTCATTGGACATGATACTTGTTATATTCTATTTTTAATATTTATTTTTTAGAAGTTCGGAATTAATTATAATAAATCAATAAAAAATAATTTGAATAACTTTTATTGATCTTAAAATATACTTTCGAAAATATATAATAAATAAATAAATTCACTTTATTATTATTATTACCATTTTAAGAAAATCATTTGTTTATTTCAAAACAAAATTGGTTTTTTTTCCGGTCATTTATGGGTGTTCACATATATTATGATAAGAGAAAAAATGTATGTGTTGACATTATAAGATATTTTTACATTGTTCATGCATCATCATTCACAATTAATATGTAATCATTGACTCTTAAGTATAATTAATGCTGTATAAATATTATACATATATATTTTATTCTTATTTATGTATTGAATATCATATTTGATATTATATATTAATTTTTATTTCCTTTGTATAATAAGTATAAGAGAGTGATTTTTGCTAAACCGTAAAGTTATTATTTAGTAATTATAATTTCATGGTTTGTAATCGTATAAATCTCTGCCTCATTATATAATAAACATTTGAAAATTACATCATAAAATGATGTCTCTTTTTATTTTTTCAGGAATGTGGAAGGTGGTGCTCTCATTGTTTGAGAAGCTTGAGGTGGAATATTTGATCCGTAAGTGTCACTTAAATAGATATCTTTATTCTTAACGAAGGGATTTCGTTTGAAGTTCTAGATCGTGTCTTCATCGTTAGGTACAAAGTCCTTTTGACTATTTGCTTGTACCCTTCACTTTGTGATCAGTAATGTAGAAATTGTTGGTATATGCTATATGGAGGCGCAATGTGGTAAAAAATTAGAAGGAATTGTTATCAATATAGTAATAGGAAGTAAGTTGAACTACTTCTCTCATTGTCAATTGATTTTTTGAGATAGAACTTTAACATGGTAGCAGAGCTAGAGCCCAACTTCTTTCCGGTTATAATAAGTCAATAAATGTCCTTTAGTTATGGGTCAAAGTGAACCCTTCGCCTGGTCCAACAGGCTTATGTGGATGGGCATGCTGGGAAGTAACTCTCACATCGTCTATCTCATTGTCTCGTGAATGATTTAAATATATCTGTTGGGCTAGTCCTCCTATTGTCAATTGGTTTTGAGATGAAATCTTAACATGTTATCAGAGTCAAAGCTCAACTTTATTATGGACCAAAAGATACCCTTTAGTTACGGGTCAAAGGCAACCATTCGTGTGATCCGAAAGACTTTTGTTGAGGCGGCATGAGATTTAAAGAATACTATAAAGCATAAAAATAAAATGTAGCATTGCATATTCAAAAGATTTTATGCTTGTTTCAAAATCTAATTTTTTGTTTGCTTCAGGCCAATTTTGACATAACATCTCAACAAATTTTCACTATTAACCAATGGCGTGGAGAACCTTTCTTAGTTCAGATACCCTTTGCTTAAAATAATGATTGAGAATTACTTTTATTAATTGTCTATTTCCCTTGTGACTTATAGCTAAATAAGTATATTCTTCATTTCTTATGAAAAGTGTCACATGGCCTATGAGAAGGTTTCAAGAACTTTCGCATTTATTATGCTGCATGTGTTTCTTCTTTTCATTTTGTGTCGTGACCCTTTTTCTAATTTCTTATCTTATGGCTAGTGGCCTAAATCTATTAGCACGATCTTAAAAAACAATAAAATTTCTGCTTTAATACGAAAACAATTGCAAATAACAAGTCATTGCTTATGGTCATGAGTTGTCGTGTGGCATCTTTTGGGTTTGGTATTCAAAGTTTCAAACTCTTGAAAAGTGAGCATGGGTATTAAATATTGACAATGAGTGATGTGCAAAAGAATAAATGCATGTAAAGAAAATATGGATTTGATGAGTGGTAAATGAGAAAAGAGATGCGCAAATTGAACTCTTCTATCTTATTTCTCTATACCTAACACATTAACATAAATAAGATTTTAATAAATATGTATCAAAGAAATATTAAATTAATTTTGAAAGTTAACATTATTATATAAGATAGTGTTTAGTTGGTCGGAAATTGAGGAATAGAGTTATTTTGACATAGATGATTTATGTTCACAAGCCCATCCCTTTGGCCAAGAGTCAAAGAATGAAATTTTAAATGCCTTCATCTTTTGCCCAAAGAGAGAACATATTAAGAAGTATTTGAAAGTCTAAGGTGATGAGAAAGAGAAGATATAAGGAAACAAATAAATACAATATATAAAGAAAACGATACAAAGTATCATCTGGAATAGAATGGAGAAAACCAAACCCCAGGAATTCACTATCCTATGAAAGAATAATCTCAAAACCAGTCTCTAAGAAGCTGAGAGCATCCTAAATACACTCAATATATATGTGAGCAAAAATATACAGAAAGGGTCCAACAACAAGACTCATATATATAAGATTCAGAAGCCAAAAATCTAGTATATCTGGTGCACTCACCCTACACCTGTTGAGGCCTAGAACCATATCCATTAATACCATTTGTTCCATTAACTCCATGTGTTGTCTTACTCTCTGATTTCCTTCTTTTGATCACAATGATCCATGTGTAAGCTTCTAAAATGAGAGCAATGCCACCCAAAGCTGCAATAATGCCAATGTAAGCATGCTTCCAGTCGTTGTACCGGTCCTGGACGGAAGCCTCCAATGCCTCGAACCCTTTAAAGATGTTTACGATGCTGATGATTATGGTGGAGTATCCGATCAAGTAGTGGTAGATGTTCCAGTAGAATCTGATTTTGTGATCTTTGTTAGGCCTCAATAGCAGAGCAAAAACCTGTATACAATAGCAGAGGTATCTATTAGTCTCGTTACAATAGTCACACAACATTCAGAATAGACACATCATAAATAAACTAGTTATGCTATTCAATTTACATAACTTCTAATACCAAATAATTGATTAACAAAGTATATTATATGGTGAAGGTAGGGGATATTAATCCAGGGTGATTTTTATTGAAGATCAAAATAGGGATATGGTTATAGTGTTCTGTATGTTTAAACTTTAAAACATATGCATATGAAGATAACAAGATGTACCTGGTTTCAGATATGATGTTCAAATAACATGCCTAGTTAATTACTTATAGTGTACAAATATCTTTTTTACTAAACAAACAATGGGCATTTAATATCATACCTGAAGGGTTCCAAGGCAGAAGATGACGATCCCAAGTGTTCTATGGGTGTCATATGTAACACCGGCCGAGTCGCTGCCGAGTTTGAGACCAGTTCCCCATCCAGCCACACCAACTATGTAAGCAGAGGTTTGGCAAGTGACATGAAGGTAAAACCAAGCAGGGTCTGCAAATTGGAACACCTTCATGTACCTTGCTATTATGGCACCCAAAGGCATCAATAGCCCCCAACTCACTGCATTTAGCACTCCATGGGTCTGAAAAAGTTTACATTCTTGAATCAGTGTCTCAATTCTAAATTTATAGAACAAGTTAACATGTTTTGTGAACTTATTTTAATTTTATTTCTTCATTAACAGTGTCACAACTAATAGCTGCAGCTTAGAGATTAATCCCTTCCAGAGGTTCAGAAATGACAAAAAATATGTTTTGTTTATCATCAAATTCTTTTAAATACAAAATATTCTAATGGAAAGCATAAAATATTCAAACTTGCCCAAAACCATGATAGCATGATAGAAAGAACTAAGAATTCAGATTAATGAAAGTATAGATAAGATTATGAAATTGAGCAACTTACATTTCTTCTTCTTCTAAGTGAATTACCAGATGATCCTCCTCCCTGACTAGCACCAGAAACAAGATCCAAAGTCTCCTTAGCTTGAGTATTAGAATTAGCCATTGCATGTGCCTGAGGGGTAGAACCAGAGACAGAACCATCTTGCCAAAGATGTACCAATGAAGTGGTACCACTAGGAAGAGTAAGAGTAGCATAAATGGTCAATTCACTATTCTGATATGTAGCAGTTAAGCCAGTGTTAGGATAACTGATATTTCCCTCAGCCAAACTTGTTCCATAGTTAGATATAGATGAAGTATACACTCTTGGTGCACCACTAGCTTGTGGAATAGCCACAAGTGCTTGTGCTCCAAGCATAGCTGAACCAAGATCATTATTCGGATTAATAGCCCATGAAACCCACTTATCTGTTGATGTAATTCCTGTGTGTCTGAATGCTATGTCAAGTTTCCCTGTGGCTTGATCATAGGACCAGTGAAGATAAGATGTTAAGTGTGGAAGATCACGACATGTTGTGAAAACATTGTTTGCAGTTAAATTTTGTTGTTTGCATGTCTGGGCTGAGGTTATCACAAGTAGAGAACTCAATAAAGAAAGTGTCAAAATAAGCCTTAGCATCACCATCATTAAACTCCTTAACTTTGATCCAAAAAAGGGTTCTTGGAAAATTGAGAATATATGTTGAAGGAGATCAAGTTTTTGAGATGGGGTTGTTTCTGTTTATGCCTTTATGGTGGCAGCAAAGAACAAAGATAGGTTTTTGAGTTGAAAAAAGTGTGGAGCAGGTTTGGTTGTGAGAAAGGAAGAGAAGGGAAAGGGGTTATTATAGAGTTGGTGGGTTTAGGTAGTTGAGTGGTTGATATACAACTAAGATCTTTTATATAGGAAAAAACTTTACTCCACAAAAATTGGTTAAATCTTGAAATAAACAACAAAAATTAGATTACCAAGACAACGCGTGTTAGTTCAACTTGGTTTGTTTGTTTGTTTGTGATCTTTTTATTGGTAGGTAATCTATCTAATATATAATTTTGAATGGAGATCACATGTCTCAACAATGGTGTCTCAATGTGTATTGATCCACTAAAAATTGTCATGTAATTAATATGAAAATTAAAAAATAGAAAAATATTTTTTTTACATTACTTAGTGCAACATGATTAGCTTGGGACATGAGGACAGTAATTTTCTGGGACATATGATCCTTGTTCTATAATCTTCTCATTTCGTTAAAAAAAATCTAAAGATTGTTTTGATTTTATATTATTTATAGGTTTTAATTTTATCCCCTTAGAAAAAACATTAATTTAGTGTTGGGTCTTATTTTCAGGTTTTAATTTGGTCATTTTAATAAAATAAAATACCAATTCATAAATTCAGGCAGCAACAGAAGAAGCTTCCATGCCATGTGTAAACAAGTAGACTGATTTATTCAACAAAAGAATTGGAATTCCAAGTTTCTCATTTTACTACTTTTCTGTCTTCACGAACCAACAAGGCAACAACCCCTTCTTCCTTTTCACACATGCCTCTTTGACCATTTAGCATGCACCTTCTCGTAGTTTTTATTTGGAGAGGGAAAAAACATATTAGTGGTTGAGATTATTATATTAAAGTTACTCTTTTGTTTCACATATTGCATATTTTAATTTATAATATTCACACTCATATTTATAACATTGAAATATTTATACATTGGGTGGAGGGAAGATACCTTGGTTACATATATAAATACTTCAAGGATAGAAAATTTAGGTTACTTTTTTTTACCGTGGATAACTATATGTCAATGTTTGTCCTACCCTCTTTAGGGCATGTCTAGGTTCTAACTATTATTTTAAGAATTATGGTACGTGCATACACTAGAGTCAGGAATAAAATTTCGGATAAAAATCGCCATACATAACAAGGACGTATTCTTCTCTAGTTTGATTATTGTTACTTATTGAGAGCTATGGTCTCATCCCATATATTTCATATTTTGCTCACCATAAGTTGGACTCTTATTTTAATTTTACATAAACCATGCCATAATATATCATTACTCTAATATAATATAATATAATGATCATTAAAGAATTGAACAAATTAACTATTAATAATTGATAATTAACTAATTTATAATAAAAATAAAAGTAACCATCTATTAATTAGAACAAATGAAGAGGTAAGATTACTTATATAAATAACAAAAAATTGCAACTCTCTATTAATTGGAACAAATATTTTCTTCCCTTAAAAGTTGCAAATTTGATTTTGATGGGATGAGACATGAGTGGAGGATAAGAAATTTGTTGACCTGTTAAAACAAACTAAATGTGATGCGTAAATTGTCTACCAAGTTCTCTCTTTTGTTTGCAATGTCTTCGGTCCCATTTAAGGATTGACCGTATACTCATTCCTTCAATTTCAAATCTCTTCATCACATACTATACAGCATTTTAATATACATTTATATTTTCCCCTTTAATTTTGATTTCACCATTTTTTTCTTATTTGGTCATAGTCTATTTCAATAGCCTAGTTATAAGTGGCTTACATTGGATGTTTGATCTCCCACTTATTTGATTTATTTTTGTGTGGCAACATATCAGATATTATAAAAGTTCCAACAAAGTTATTGAATGTGTGACTAAATTCACCTAAAGCTAAGGCTTATGTGAGTCAATGTGGTAAAATCATAAAAAGAGGCTAAATTGACCATATTTTTTTAAGATGGACAATCAATGACATATATAAATAGATTGGTTTATTACACATAAATAAAAGAATATTGATAATTAAAAATATTACTCTTAAGGTTTTTCGGATACATGTGACAACTTCACATCATAATATTCATAATCATTAATTCCACTTGTTGTAAATTTTAAAAAATTCAAATGTTTATAATTTCAATTGATTGTATAGCTTTTCGATGTTTAAAAAGTAAATAAAATTAGTTGTATAAGCTCCTAAATAATATATTTTTGAAAGAGATCCACCTAGATTAATTTTTGTGAATTCAAGCCAAACGTTTTTGATAATACCATATACTAAATTTGTAAACTTTTTTTGACGCAATAATAATAATAACAAAGACGTGTTTTGATAAAATTCAAGATAAGAATAAATCCAAATCGAGACATGGAATAAATCCAAATAACCTCAAAACAAAATAATCACTAGACTTCAAATTTAAGTTCCAAGATACTTTTCAAGATTGAGCAGCAAGGTATATTTTGGGATATCCATATATATTTAGAAATCAATTTTGTATTGATGGTTGATTATGTGACTTGTATAATTTAAATCTATTAAGATGACAAACATATTTGTGAAGTGAAATAATAATATATAGCAGCCTTTTGTTTGTCTGATATTATGTATATTTTTCACAATGACGTTCAATTCAATCATGACTTTTATTTTCAATAAAGGACAGCCCAAAATGTATAATGCGCTTTTATATGCAAAATTCAAACACAGATGCATTTAATAAATATTTGAAAGTCCACTTTATCACTCTATTGGTTCCAATAAATTTATGTTTAAACTTATGCCTATAATATAAGAACAAGTCAATGATATAAAAGTTGAATATAAATTCATTAAAATTACTTCATTTAGTATATGTTGAAAATTAAATTAAAAAGAAATAGATAAATTTGAAGTGAAAAAGATAAATAATAGATAACAATACAATAATCAAAAGTAAAATATAAATGTGTATTGAGTTTCTAAATGATTGAAAAATTATAATTAGTCTATTTATAATATTGTGGCTGCTCTTGCAGAGTTTGAGCTAGTCAACATAGTTGCAAAAAACTCATGGAAGTGGAAGAAGCGTCACAAAACTCACGACTTGACTTAAAACCCATAACACTAAGACAGAGTTTAGGATCATTAGCATTAGCAACAACCCAACAAACATATTAATGCCATTAAAAAGAGAACCTAATCAATTAACTAAACCATTTAATTTATTATTTGGTTTTACCTTAATTAATTAACTGTAATAAATTTAAGTAAAAAATGTCTGGTCATAAAAAATTGCTACGTACTGATTGATAATGGAACAACTTTTTTTTTTGTAATATAATATTTTGGAAGTGATATATTTACCTTTTTTTTTAAAACAACTTATTTATTTATATAGTATCTAAAACTCGAAAATTCAATCTCATTATCACTTTATTCCTTAAGTTTTTTCACCCTAACCACTTATTTTTATGCATAATAAGTTGTCTCCTAATATTAAGAGATAATTTATCTTCTTAAATTCATTCATTGTTTGACATGTGTCTTATTTTTTATTTTTTATAACACATGACTTATTTTTTATTTTTATAATAATATAGAACAAAATACATGTCAAATAATAAGTGAATTGGAAGAGATAAATTATCTTCTGGTACGAGAAAATATTTTATTATCTTCTAGTATGTCAACCAATTTCTCAACATTAAAAAATATATTGGGTCATTCAAAAGTTAGTTTCTCAATATTGAAAAAGTCCAGATGAGATATTGGTTTCTGTTATCCAACTTTACAGTACATAAAAAATTGTATTGTTGGGAAGTCGGTTCTCACATCCACTTTTCAACTAAAATTAGATAATATCATTCAAAATATTAATAGATGCTAAAGACTTAATCTTGACCCTCATCAAATTTCAAAGACAATAATCGCTGGTTAGATTCCTTTGTACTAATTTCAATACATTTTCCTTATAAAAAAAACTGCCCAACATCTTCATCAATCCATTTCCAAACATGAGTATAATTATTTCCCTTATAACTTGTAACGTTTTTTATGTTACTTTATAGATGTTTCAATTCAAACAAAAAAAAAATTGAAGTTACATTTCAACAAAAACAATAGTAATTAATAAGCAAAAGTTCCTATGAAATAATTGGTTTTATATAATTTAATATTAGAGTCTTGTCAGAAAATATAATATAGATGATAAAAAACAGATCGTGATTATGGGTGAGAGTAAGATTTGGTGTGGGCTGTATTTGTATCCGTTTTAGGTTGAGTTACCCTCAAACTCCTTATCAATAAAAACTTATTATTTGATAAAAAGGTTTTGGTTGTTACAATCGTGTAGGTTACATTATTCTCATATGAAAATAAATTGATTTCTCCCTCTGAAATGTTCATTACTTGTTCTTTCACCCTTATAAAGATTAGAGAAAAAAGAGAAATGTGGTTGGAACGTGACTCGTTGTTTTGGAATTGTAATGGCCCATATGAAATATTTTGAATTTATAGGTTCACACTTTGGGCTAGATTGACTTGTATAATAGGCCGATTGAAAGAAAATATCCAAATGTGCTAGAGCATACCACACAAACATTCTACAAGCTACAAAGCATAATCTAAATTCTAAACAAATCTACACTATTAATAGTGAATAGTTATATGATTTCATTTTATCAAGCATGATCATGATTTTAATATGTCGTCATCATTAATGTACAATCATGTAATAATTTCTTGTTTGTTTCAATCAAGGCAAGAAAATGTACCCATCATATGTAAGCATGCAAAAAGATGTCAATTCATCTACAATGAAGAAGTTAATATAAAGATTGAAGTAGTCTTACATAATAAAATACTATCATATCATTTAAAATTTTAGATCAAATTTAACAAGCATAAGAGCAAATAAATTACCTACAAAAATTATTAATTCAACAAATAATATTCATGCATATCCCGGGAGAAATTAAAGATTCACATTTTTTTTCTCTTTACTTATGAGATAAAGTGAAAGTGAAAAAATAATTTTAAGTAAAATATTAATAAAATCCTCTAGTCGACCTACCTAATAGAACTAAAAGTTTGATAGTTATTGTGAATAATAATATCTGAAGTTAGGACACTTAATTTTGTAGTGTATGTATGTAATCATTTTTGTATATAATATATATCAAGTTGGAATAATATGTCATATATTAGTAAAAAAAAGGTATGGATGTTATTTATTCCGTGTTCTAAAAAAACAGTCAAAAAAAACAATCGCTTCAAAAAATCTTCCTTCAGTTGTCCTAATCTGGTTCCACCACCATATTTTATGATCTACATTTATAAATTCAAGTGACACATATAAATCTATTTTATTTTATTTATACCTCACGAGGTAGGTCCATTCTTGTTTTACTTATACTATTCCCTGTGGGTTTATATAAATAGTTCCTTCGTTATTCTTTGAGCGATTCAGTATTAAAAAACTGTTATTTTGACCAGATTTATCACAATATGCTAACCACAGATTTGAACACCAAGCCCAACTTTAATACGGATAATGTCAAAAATATGATACATTGTGTTAAATAAAATTAAATGTGAATATAACAAAAGATTTAAATAAAAATTAAGTTTTTTTTGTATATTTTTATATGAGAGTACGGCTCAAAATTTCAAGCGCCATCAGCTTTTACACTGTAACCATGACCTTCTGTCCTTTTATATAACTCATCATAAAATAACAAATTAACAATAACACGTTAATGTGTTCAAGCAATTTTAAAAAATTATAATATCTATTACAGTTAAAATTACTACAAAATCAATATATTATTCATAATTCAATTTAAAATGAATGGTAAATGATACTGTGACATTGTAAAAAAAATTATATCTTTATCTGAAAATCAATTAGATGTTAAGAAAGTGATTTTTTTAATTATACGCGTGTCTGACTTTGGTTAAATGAGTGTGTCTTAAATGCAATCACTCTTATATGAAAATAAAAGTTATTGATTTTGCTTATAATTTTAATAAAGAAAAATATCATATCATAAAGCTTAAAACTTCTAGATGGACGGAATCTAACTTTTTGAGTGGTGGTCATTGATTGATATGAAATGAAGCTTGCTAGGCCTATGGATATCATACCCCACGTGGATTGAAATAATTAAAGGGAAATATCATCGATTGCACAATGAGGTTTTTTTTAAAGAAGTTAAAAAATTAAGTCTGTAATAAAAAAATAATATGTTTAATATTTTGAGAAGTGCAACTAGATTTTAAAAAATAATTTACTTTCTAGATACTTATTAACGCAATCCAAAATTAAATAGAGGGTTTGAATTATATATATTATATATGACAAGGTCATTAATGTTTTAATAAACACGCAGCAATATGAGGTCAGCACAACTTCTTCAGTCTATTTCAATGGTTTGGCATGTATTTTGTTTGATTTTAAAACGAATCCATTTAAAATTGAGAAGAAAAAAATGTATATTCTAATATTATAATAGTTTTATATATTGTTAGTTCATCATCCACTTAGATTTTTAATTATTATTTTCTTTTCAAAAAAATAATACAAATGAATTACGAATAAAATATTAATTATGTATAAAAATTTACATAAATATTACACGGAATCATAATAATTCCTATTACTGGGAATTCTATTCACATTGAATGCGAGCTATGTAAAGTCTCACATCTTATTATAAGGTTATAAGGAAATGTTGTTCAGACTCAAAATTCAGTGTAGAATGTAACTTTGTAGATATAAGGTGAAAATTGTAGCTTAATAGGGGTAATGAATAGCCACCAACAAACATACTTCACTCCATTAATGGAGAGGCAAGTACCCAAAATAATCAAAGAAAGAGGAAGATATAATATTACTTTTATCCTTTTTATTTAAAAGAAGATTATATATTTACCCTTACAATACACATAAAAAATTAATTATCTCTCTATTGATGTAGAGGAGTCGTGTTCATTTAGCAAGTTCAATTCCCTTGCCACAAGTTTCTCTGTACCTTATACTTGTAGTAATAATTACTAAAGTGTGACCACAACTAGCAGCCATCATTTGTCTCATTAAGCAAAAAAGATAAAAGCTGAAATGTAAGGGGGAATATACCTAATATTATAAAAGCTTTATATATTGACACTGCATCATTTATATTTAATTATTATTGATTCTATAAAAATGATATAATTGAATGATGAATGATTTGTTGACTGAAAATAAATATTTACATTATAAAAAGATTTTTTTTGTGTGTGAATGATCTTCCTATGTATCCCACTCTGTGATCTCACTTTGTTGCGTGTCTCAAGTTCCCAATTCCCTAACTAACACTTCCTCCTTCTTCTATTCATTGCATCATTAGGTGGCTACTAATTGATATTTTTGGTCAAAAAGCGCGTTATGATGGAGGACACTAGCTCGTTAGTTCAGCTAATTAAACTTAGGAAAATGTTAAATATCTAACCCTAGTGCCCAACCTACTAAATTATGTATTGTTTTCTTGGAAGTATCGGCTAAATAATTACGTCTCATTTTATGCTTTTAATCTTTTTATTTCAGCTTAAGCAACTACTATACCATATACATTATAATATGGATACATATGCATAATAATTAAAAAAATAGAAAGAACTGCTAAGGAATATAATATACATAGGTTCATTCAATTAATAATGCAGAATCACACCGTTCATGAATCCATGGCAATGCTGATATATATAATTGATCTATGTACTGAACCACCTTATAAATCGGTACGATATGTTGGTTTTACACGTTCAATTTGCACTTAACTTGTTTAAAATTAGGGGTGACAAATAGATGGATTTTGATTTGGATAAAAATGGATGGATGAAAAGTCATCAATCAATTCATTTAAATCCATTTAAATCATATTTTAAGTTATCCAATTCATCCATATCCAATGGATTATAATCCATCCAATTTCATCTATGACTCTATTTTCATGGATTTGGATGGATGGATATTGAATCCAATCCATGACTTCATATTTTTATAATATGTTTTCTTTTATAAAAAAACATTTTTAAAAAGTATTTTTTTAAACACGTTTAAAAATGTGAACTTTTGAAGTTTTTATCAGAAACTTAAAAGAATAATAAATTTAAAAAATGAACTTTAAAATTTTTAATGGTAAATCATATGGTTAAACTTAAATTTTCGGTGTTAAAACTTTCAAGTGAGCTTCAAGTTAGTGTTGTTAGAAAAATTTGACGTATATCAAAGTTAAATTACATGATTGATAGATAGTTGAAATATCCAATTGAAGGAAGTATAAGAGAAATAGAATTGGCAATAAATGTTAAACACTCAATGCAATTTTATGTGAAGGCTGAGTAAAAAAAGATTTTATACATAAAGCAAGATGACCAATAAACTTCTAGCAATCACAAATCCACAAAATTAAAACATATTCTCATCAATATTTGAGACTAAAATAACATTACGTTTTAAGCTTAAAAATAACTAGTAACACAATTATTGGAAAAAACAATGTTTTTACTTTTATGAAGAAAAAAAACTTTTGTTGAAAGAATATTTTTGTTAGAAAGAGTTATACAACTTTTGAATGAATTATTTTGTTAAAAAGGAGTTTGCACACTGTTTTGAGAAAAAAAATATTTTTATTTTTAATTTTTTTTGGATGGATTCGATATCCATCCAAATGGATATATCAATGAATATCCATTGGATATAATAGATGAATTTGAATCCATCCATTATCAACACTATCCATTAGATTATATCAATTTAAATCCATTATCTCCAATGGATGAATTTGGATGGATTTAACTTGGATGAATTTTGAATCGATCATGAATTGTGGATAATTTTGCCATACCACCCCTACTTAAAATATAACTTCATTTTCCGTATGCTGTCGTTATTGGGCATTATCAATTGATTTTTTTAATGTTATTTTCAATACAAGAGAATCAAACTTTGCATAAAAGTTAAGCTACGAGATCAATATTGCATATCAAATTCAGATTACTCTGCGGACAACTAAGAGTGTTACATCATTAAACAACAATAGAAATATATTATGACATTTAATTAAGTCACGAATAATGCCAATCGCGTATTTCAAATATATTTGTATCATGTTCAAGATCTGTACCCAACAAAGATAGACACAACAATATTATGTTTACAGAGAGTGTACATTAATTGTACGTGCTAAATTATAAACACAGCTAGCAAATTATGTTATCCCAGCAAAACTATATACATATACACAGTTTTAAACCCACCTAAACTCCAATATCCAATAATCTTAATCAGGATGCATGCCTTTACTGAATTTATGAAGACTAGTGCTATACTGAGTTTACTATTCTCAGAAATTTTATGTTTAGAAGACTTTTGTGAAGATTCCCATATCCATTTTAGATTTAACATTTTCTAATTAATTACAACTGATAATACACAGACAATAAGAGATAAGATATATTGTGTGTTGGTGAGAGTACAACTACCAAAAATCACAAGTAGTATAAAATACAATAATTGATAATTGACAATATAAAACGTTTCACGATAAAATCTATTAAAGTTAAACTCTAATTCACGTGGTAGTGTGCACCAGTGTTATATGAGTAAATAAATTAATAAATCTTTAGGAATCGAAATCTATTGGGACCGAATTATTCAGACTTTTCAGAGCCCCAATAAACCCATGCCTGAGCTCGTCCTAAGTTAGTAAGTTATGACAGTTATCCAGTGAAGGTAAAAATAAATCATTTTTTTCCTTTGGTCCTATGAAAACATTTTGACTTGTTGTAAATAATCAAAAAATAATAATACAAATCTAACGGCGCAGAAACAGGTTACGGTAAAGTGAAAGCGTGAGGATTGATGATGCTGAACACGTGGCATTTATTCCTTTGGATTTTGCCAACTGTAATTTACTCAGTACCACATCTAACTCTTTTGCATTTCTCTCATCACACACATTATTCATATGGTGATGTATCTTTGTACCAAATTATCATATTAATTATTTTACCCATATAAAAGTTATGTATCACTTATAAGCTAATCATTAATAAATAAAGTAATCATGTAAACACATATGATCTGGACATTTGGGTAATTTGGCTAAGTGAAAGTTTAAAAAACATTGGTCCCCAAGTCCCCAAGAAACGACGACGCTTAAAACTGACGCTGACTACCCCACTTAAATTATCGTTCACCTTCCTACACAAGCCACCGTCGATTATGGTGGGTCCCACCTTATCATCACCGACTGTCACCATTACATATATGAACAACAAGTAATTGTAGCCTGCCCCGGACAGCAAAGACCAGCCATTTATTTTCAAAATAAAATTAAAGAAATAAAACAACTTACTCATTTCTTTCTCCTTCTTCTTCCAGCCACAGCCTTCACTATGAAATGAAATTACTTACTCTATAACTGAAAAAGAAAATCGTAATCTCTATTTCTGTTTCGGTTCGAGAATGGTTTCTTTAGAAGAGTCTCGGTCCAATTCGACCCGGTTTTCATTGAACCGGAGCTATCAGTTCCATTCTTCCAAAACGCACCGTCACATAGGGAGGTCGATGCGAACAATACGATCCAATTTCTTCCAAGATGATAACGGTAGCAACAGTTGCACCTTCACTGATAAATCCACTTGTTTATCGGAAAATCTCTCTGACTCCGTCGTCGACTTCCGCCTCGGCGAACTAGCTTCCCGGAACAGCAAATCTGTCATGCCCTGTGTCGCCTCCGACGAGGAACTACTCGATTTCTCACACGCCTTCAGCGATTTCTCTGCCTACAGCAGCGATATCTCCGGTGAGCTACAGAAGCTAGCGTGCTTGCCGTCACCGGAATATGCTATTAAGAGTGACTCTGCCGGTGAAAAATCGGAACAGGAACCGGAGCCTGAGCCTTGCATGGGATTTCTGCAGAGGGAGAATTTCTCAACCGAGATTATAGAGAGTATTTTGCCGGAGGATCTTCAGCCGACGGTGAAGATGTGCATCGACGGTCTCCAGTCGCCGTCGGTTGCCGTGAAACGATCGGCTGCGGCGAAATTAAGACTATTAGCGAAGAACCGCGCCGATAACAGAATTCTGATCGCTGAGTGCGGTGCCGTTCCCGTTTTGGTTTCACTTCTCCGGTGCAGTGATCCGTGGACTCAAGAACACGCCGTAACGGCGTTGCTGAATCTGTCTCTTCACGAAGACAACAAGATGCTGATAACAAATGCCGGAGCAGTGAAATCTCTGATTTATGTTCTCAAAACAGGGACTGAAACTTCAAAGCAAAACGCTGCGTGTGCTTTACTAAGCCTCGCGTTAGTGGAAGAAAACAAGGCTTCGATCGGCGCTTCTGGCGCAATACCACCGCTGGTTTCGCTCTTAATGAACGGTTCAAACCGTGGAAAGAAGGACGCACTGACAACACTGTATAAACTATGCTCCGTGAAGCAGAACAAGGAGAGAGCGGTGAGGGCAGGAACAGTAAAGCTGCTGGTGGAGCTGGTGGCGGAGCAGGGGAGTGGTATGGCGGAGAAGGCAATGGTGGTACTGAACAGTATAGCGGGGATTGAGGAAGGGAAAGAGGCGATTGTAGAAGAAGGAGGGATTGCTGCACTTGTAGAAGTGATTGAAGATGGTTCTATGAAGGGAAAGGAGTTTGCTGTTTTAACACTTTTGCAGCTGTGTGGTGATAGTGTCAACAACAGAGGGTTGCTTGTGAGGGAAGGTGGAATTCCTCCTCTTGTTGCTCTTTCTCAAACTGGGACCGCTAGAGCTAAGAACAAGGTGAGTTAGTTACTTAGTTACTTTGTTTAGTTCCTACCAATTTTTCAATTGCATTAGAATTGAAATTCAAAGTTTGCTGCATATGTATAGGTTAGTCTTTATTATCTTCAAGTATAGATCGAAGTGTTCTAATTGGACTGCCATAAGGGTCTCCTGCTATGCATAGTTTGAATGCTATTTGGTTTGCCTTGATAATCATCACGTTAGTAGCAAGGAATAAGGATTATATGACCAAAACTCAGATGAATTTAAAACAATCTTTGAACAATCTTTGTAGCAGAAATTGGTCAAGGAGAAGATTTTTTTTACGAAATTTAATTACTTCAAGGCCCAAATAAAGGTGAATTGTTATGCTAGATGGTTGAAGTCATTAACCCTCGACTTCTTTCTTTATTTTTCAGTGATGGAGTGATGCATGTTGTTAATTTTCTTTCATTGTGTTTTGGTGTTATTTATGTTAAAGAAGAGACCTGGATACAGGATACAGTGTGTATTCTTTTTGCTTTTCCTCTTATACTCGTCTAGTTTCTCCTCGTTTATGCATTCTTTTTATTGAAGATTCTGGTTGGTTTTGCAGGCTGAACAACTCCTTCGATATTTGAGAGAATCAAGACAAGAAGCATCGACTTCAACTTCTTAGGAAAGTAATTACATCACTAATAGGAAGGTGATTATACAATGTAATTGGATATTGTAATTGTATATATAGTGTTTTTGCTGGTTTGTACAGTGTGATCCAACACAGATGGAACATGGAAGGATGTTGTTTGAAATTAGAAGCAGCTATAATAGACTGACCCTTAGATGTATGGATTTAGTTATAGCTAGATTTGGGGTTTTGTTTTCCCTGCTTCAATTTGATGTTTCCTTGAGTTATGTGGTTGTCTTTGGTTTGAGTTTTTGAGTTGTTTAGGTTTTTAAATTTCTTCAGCTTTTGATGACCCTAGTTTTGTGAAAAGGGTTTCCTGGTTGTACCTTTGTTAAATTTCCCACTCGTAGTTAAGTACAGTGGTTGTACTACACTACTAGTTGGAATATGTTTGTGTCCATAATTTCTGTATGATCAAACTCAAAATGGAGCTTGAGTTTGGTATGTTTTTTTCTGCTTAATTTATCGCATTTTGCAAAAGCTATTAAGTCAGCTTCATCTGTTTCCATTGAATTTCACTTTGGCATGGTTACAACCTGATGTAACACTCAACTGAAATGTGGCGTTCGTGACTATTCAACCAAAACTGCGCAAACGTGCACATCATTTTTCATACCAAGGAACTATTGATTTCATGCTTCTTTGCCATTAAATTTTGGAATGTGATTCACTAGAGTTGTGGCATAAGCGTGCTTCACATAAATTTCTATGCCATTGAAATTTCTATGTAAGAATCAAGTATGTGATAATATTTAAAGGATGAGAGATCTATTTACTTCAAGAGTAAGTGGAAAAAGACAATAACAATGAGCAAACCTTAATTTTATTAAGTGAGGATAATTACATGAGAGTAACAACTTAGTAATATTCTATTGTAAGTCATATTTATTAACAAAGCGTTGATTTTTAAACCTTAATTATTTCGCGTATGAATTTTCTTGATCTCTCTTATTCTCTAAGAGTTTGACTATCTGGTCTATTTTCTTTAGTGGATTTTGTAATGGTTTCTTATTGCATGTTCAAATCACTTTATGTGATTATAGTATCTTGTATGCATTTAGCTATTTCAACTTTCTAATATAATTATTTCTAATCATTTTTTTGTCCCTCTTTCAACGTAACATTCTTATATTTTGTACATAAAATTTATTATTTAGTTAACATTTTAACGTTCAATATTCATTCTCATATTATATTATAGATCATATAGTTGTGGAGTAAAATTTCTCATTAAACTTGAGTTGTATGCATGAATAAACTCCTAAAGGGAGGATTGTATCTTTAGGAAATTCTTCTATTATAGTTTTTTTCTGTAAAACTAAATCCCACATGACATCAAGATTTCTCTGTCAGGGCCAAGTAAGCTATGATATTGGAAGTTTCAAACAATCTCAGTATACAACAGAAAATGTTAAATCTAAAACGAATATGGGAATCTTTACAAATCTAAACATAAAATTTCTGAGAATAGTAAACTCAGTAAAGCATGAGTGTCCATAAATTCAGTAAAGGTATGCCTCCTAATTAACATTGGAGATTGGAGATTGGAGTTTAGGTGGGTTTAAAACTGTGTATATGTATATGATGAAGTTGATGATGATGTAGGTCCTTTCAGGTAAGGTTGCTACTTGCTTGTCTTTTTCGTGAAGCGTTTTACTCGCTGCATGCTACCAAATAAGGTTCCAAGTTTTATCTATAATACAAATCAGTGCCCCACCATGCATGTCAATTCCACCACGAATTGCATCATTCTTATAATACAAAATTTCCTCATGTAGCATCTCATATCTTTATTTCCATTTTTCTTTTCCCCTTTCAAATCTTCTTGTCTCTTGTAATAATCACCAATTAGCTGGCAGGGCAGGTATTTTTTTTGTCCTCATGTATGTTTGCACTTTCAAATCCTTAGTTTTGAATATCCAGATGTTGGTGTTCTCACCTTTAAAGATAAGATTTTATATATCGTCATAATCGGGAATGTAAGTCAAAATAGTTTCTATCAGATGACATAAAATACTAAAAAAAAAGACTAGTTTCCACATTTTTTCAGACTATACATATATATGCAAAATAGTTCTTTAATCATTATTTATTTACTTGATTGCATCATAAAAAGTGAAGCTGTTTAGTGAGATGGTAGTTGCTTTTAAACTAAGTATGAAGCTTCTTGGGAGATACATGAACTCACAAAAGCTTAAGTGGTTGAAATCTTACGTCTTCTATCTCTATGCCACAACATTTGTACTCAAAGTTTCTTTTGAAGTAAAAGTTCCCATATCTACTCGATCACAAAGAGAAAATGAAAAGAAAAACTATAGGTTAGAAGAGAATCATACCCATTTAAGAATTTATTGGTTAATAATTATTTTTGGGGTCTTTAAACGGGTATTCTCACATGGTGAGACGGATCCTCTAAGTAAGGGTGGTAGTTAGATAGAGTCCTTTCTAAAGTTGCAATTTTAGACACACAGTTTATGTTCCTTTGGTGTCACATTTCACTTTTTTTAGACGGGTAAAACGTTTATTAATAATAAGTTCTAGCCACAAGTGAAAGTTAATTGTGTACTCCTACCATTATTGAGTTTCATTAATAGAAATCTTTAACTATCAGTATTTTTGTGTCTAAAGTAGTAACAGTTTACTAGTTGCATCTATTTATGCCAATATTATATTATAAGAGTGTAATATCTATACCAGACAACATCATATGTTATTCATTTTTTGAAGAATCAATAATAATTAAATATGAGTGAGAAATAATACAGTGATAATAAAAAAAATCTTACATTATTAGGACATACATCCTTTTCTATTATATAGTGTAAGTTTTCCATTAAATCTGCTACAATATTTACAATATTAACAAAGTTCTTACTAAGTCTGACACAAAGACAAGAACACAGGAAATAATATGAAAAAAGATCCCATATCCTAAAATATTCTTATCTTCACGTCCCTTCACATTTGATGAAATTGATATTTATTTCAGCGTCAAACCTGGTTGATATTTTCAACCAATGATTTTTGTCTTCAAGTTATTTTCAACCAATGATAGTTAAGTTTTTTAATATCAACTTTATACAAGTATAACGGATCTAGGAATGACAATGAGACAGATCGGGTTGAGTTTGTACATACTCAAATTTAAACTAGAACCTGAACCCAAACATAACAAGACTGAAAACCCGAACCCGACAGAAAATACAAAAATAATAAATGTATTCAATGAGAGTCAATGATAATTAATCATAAATGGTGGATGATGCAGCCGTATCTTTTTACTCTAAAAGAATTAAGAGTATACATGTAAACCTGATTGTTAATTTATAGAAGTTTTATTAAATTGCTCATATTCATTCTCATCAAAGATGAGGAATGTAATACTAAACATATTATACTCTTTTCAATTTCATTTCAAATATACAATTAGTCAGGATATAGTTTTAGTAGCTACCAGTACCTGAAATTGGCGCCTTAGACCAACTCGGCCATCTTGACTCTTGCTACCATTACCAAAGTAGTTGTTATTAGTATTATACATTTCATGCTGATAAACAAGCTCAGAAAATTTTCATGAATACTAGTTTTCTTTTTCACACCTATATATTTATAGGTATTTTAAAGTAGTATCTAAGAATAATCACGTTAGAATGATACATCAAGAGTTTTTGGCAAAAACAACCTTCCTACTTTAGTTGAAATATGTTATAATATTTTTATATTTTGCAAAAAAAAAAAAATGAATCATTCACCTCTAACCTTTTTTTTCTCTTCCCCCCATTAACTTATTTCTCTCCAAAAACTTTTTGTCCCAATTCCTAAATTTTCACGTCTTGATTTTCACCTGCATGACTTTATTAGAGTCTCAATTAGAAATTCATAATTTCTAATTAATGTGAGCATCATATATTTATACAATTATATCGACTACTTATTTTCGGGGTGATAAAATAAGTGATCTTATTACTGACGACCCTTGTGACTTCTAAAATAAACTGAAAATGGACATAAGTTTAATGAGTGGATACCAAAAGTAGTTATCACATAAGGAATAATGAGAATCCTATAAGTTAACACATCAGAAAGATTATAGTCCCCAACGAACACTTAAATTACTATCAAATTACTTTAATTACTATCAAATTACTTTTATTTAATGCCATTAGAAATTAAGATAATTAACTACAATAATCGAATTACTAAGATAATTGAATAAAATAATCTTAATTAATGCACATTGGAAATTAAATTAAAAGATGGAATAATAGACAGTGAAAAAAGAAGTAACAAAAAATGTTATAATAGAAAAATAAAGTATAAATGTACATTGAGTTTTTAAAATACCAAAAGATTTAGAGTAATATGAAAATATTAAAACATCGAAATATATGAAACAAAAGGAGTATTTAATGTACACAAAATTTGCTTGGATTTGATAATGGGTGGAGCAAAACAAAGTGTGAAAATACTTGTTATTAGAGGTAATTATCTTCACTGAAATTAATGTCACAAGAAGAGAATATGCACCATAAAACAAATACAAATAATTATATGTCATTGTAAAGGAAAGAACTCTCCAAACATATTTTTATCCTTGTTTTTTTGTGTGTAATTGATAATGGAAATAGGAAATGATTAAGCCAAAGAGACCGGAATTTTGTATCAAATTAAGTAAACATATGTAAGGACCCGATTTTCATAACTCGAAAATTCTCTTTTAAAAATCCTTATTTGTGAAAGTGCAGTGATTACTTTTGAAAGACATTACTCGGACAGTTTGGAAACTTGATTGATTATAAATTTACAAGGCGGAAATATTCCAAACCCCTTTCATTTCAAAAGCATGTCATTACACTTCCGTTCAAATACATCTTTTATACAATTAAACTTTCTCAAAATTACCTTGAATACAAACATTAGATTCACTTCATTATACACTTACAAGAAAGTTGTTTATACATGGATTCACTTTAACATGTTCTTCATATTACAAATATTTATCATATAACATGTCAATTCCATATTATCCACTACTCTATCATGTACTCTTCTCCGCAAGCGTCCAATGCGCTACCTCCACAACCTGAACCCAAATAATACAACACATACAAGGAAAGACAGAGGGAGTAAGAACCAACTACGGCGACCGTAGCGTGGATTTACATGGAGTAATGACATTAAAGTATTAAAACCACACATCTAACATCAATCATGATATGTATATATCAATCGACACATATTATCCATATTCACCCTATAGTACACATATATCCCATACTATATGTGTTCTATAGTGTGCATACTTATTCATCGCATTTTATCCATATTCACCCTATAGTACACATACATCCCATACTATATGTGTTCTATAGTGTGCATACTTATTCATCGCATTTTATCCATATTCACCCTATAGTACACATACATCCCATACTATATGTGTTCTATAGTGTGCATATTTATTTATCGCGTATTATCCATATTCATCCTATAGGATATACATCCCATAATATATATCCTATGGCATGCATATGATTTTCATTCCGGTATACACTTTTCACATCCTTCACATTCCATAATAATTTACCCTTGATCTCATTCAACAATTCTGCACCGTACAAATAATCACCATACCCCATCGGGCAGGTCGAGTAATCCCCATACCACCTCGGGCAGGTCGAGTTTCCACATTACACTCACATCCATGTCATACACCGTCAACACAAGGCGTCTCATTATTTTATCACCATAAATAACATACAACACCTTCATTGTCACAAACATACCTTTATCCATTTTAACACATTCACAGCTCATCACACATTCATTGTTACAACACACTTATACATGTTTATAACAATCAACCACTCACAACATACTCATTTTGATAAACATACTCATGTCCATTTTGACACATTCACAACTCATCACACATTCACAACTCATCACACATTCATTGGTACAATCCACCCATACATGTTTATAACAATTAACCACTTACAACATACTTATTTATGCTTATGACCATAAATATCTCACACACCATCATTATCACACAACATAACCATTATCATAAACAAACCATGCATAACATATTCTTCATCATATACACATTAACGTTAGAACCATCTTTAATGACGGTGTATTACCATAAATGAGCATATAGCGTTTTAATCAACTAAACGGTTTTCCCCACACATATATCTCCACTTTTATGGCTAATACATCCTCACGTAAAATATAGACTCTCACATGGACCACAAACTCCCAAGAGAGTTTCTATCCGTTAATATGCTCCGATTCTTGAGGGAAATCGGAGATGATGACTCTAATGAAATACTCTAAGACCACAATGGTCTTCTCCCTCACCTTAGGTTACGTAAGCTCCGTTGCTCCGCAAAAAAGCCACATCTCCCTTCATCTCCTCCAACATCCATTGTTGCTTTTTCACCTCCAATCTTTTCCAAATGTGTCACCATGAAGCAAGAGGAAGGTTTTGATGAATTTTGAGGCTTAGTGGAGGGAAAAATGGTCCATTTGGGTGGAACCACCGTTGGGAGAGAAATGGGGAGAAAGAAAATGAAAATTGGGGTTTCTAGGTCCCCGTTTTTCACTTTTATAGTCACTGCGACGAGTGTAATCGATTACCATAAGTGTGTAATCGATTACACTGTGTTAGATGCACATATCTGATACTTTTAATACTATGTAATCGATTACGAGAACAGTGTAATCGATTACATCATGAAAAATTACACATGTCTGATCAGATATTGTTAGGTATCAGTGGTTACAATACACCTAGAAGGGGGGGGGGGGGTTGAATAGGTGTAGCGGTTAGAATGTCCGCTTTTCGAAAACAACACTTAATGCTGAAAAACACCCTGATTAATCGATTAACAGAACAGGGTAATCGATTAACACTTTCAACACAGTCCACTTAATCGATTAACAGATTAAAGTAATCGATTAACACACCACACTTAATCGATTAAAACAAGACAGAAATCAAATGCAAGTACAGTTTCTTGCTCGACAATTAATTGATAAAGAAACGATTATACCAGACTTACAGAATATTATCAGAGTACAAGTAAAACAGTATAGACACTAATTATCAATTAAATCTACTTGACAAAATAATCGATCAAATGCAATAAAGAGATAGAGATAGAAAAAGTCCTGCAACAAGAATTTTATCCTGGTTCGTTTGCTTGTCCACCGCAAACTACATCCAGGCCTCCCGGCTGATTTGGGAGATTTTTCTTCACTATAATTGAATGAATGTTAATTACATACACACTATCCAATTACAACAATTAGACACTTATAAGATAAAAAGAAACCTATTCTATGGTTTGACTCCCTTCCTACCGACAAAGAAAACCTTTCTTTCGGCGTAGCCCCAGCCAAGAACCTTGTTCTTTACTTATCCCTAAGTCTAACACTCAGTGAAGACACACTCAATCTCTTGGTGATATGACACCTTGAGATTCCCACAATTACAACACTTTTTCAAACAAAACCAATACAGAGTAAATTTAAGCTATAACAAAAACTTATATCTAACAAGATAAGGCTTTACTCTAATCACCTAATACAAGCTCATGCAGTATGAAAAATGTATTAGTGAAAAACAGAATGCATAATGTGTAAACATCTAATCAAGAATCATGTAAAAATGCAAGAACATGTGACAAGAAAAGATGAGAAATGTATCATGAAAATCACTCAATCCTAAAGCATAGAATTCTCTCTTTTCTAAGCTCACAAATGCATTTACAACTAGATGCAACAATTAACACGAAAATATGCTCTAACTCTCTAAAAAATTAATATGCAACTTATGAGATCAATTCTGAAAATGCAGTTTATAAAGAATTGAAGTAAGAGCCCAGTTAATCGATTAACGACAGCTTTAATCGATTAAGCTTCACAAAAATGCTAGATTAATCGATTGACATTTGTTGTAATCGATTACACTGTGCAAACAGTTAGATTAATCGATTAAGCCAAGTGGTAATCGATTAACAGTACTGTTTCATGTGTAAAACCTTCAAATATGTTATGCACTTAAATTCATACATGTTTAATACTTAGATTATGCCTAGAATGCACATATACATGTATTTATATGATGCATGAACATATTATGAATGACATATCTCAAGATGAAAAAGATTTAAAAGATTTATGCAATAGAGATATGTATTAGGTGACTTAAGCCTTGGACTCAACCTAAACTAATGTAGTCTAAGCAAGATACCAATCGGAAGGCTTAAGCATGTTGATTTGTTGATGATCTTCAAGCTCATGTTAGCACAAGTTGTCCTCATCAAAACCAAGTCATATAAGGAGAGCTTTCCAAAGTGTTCCTCTTGACATGCACACTTTCAATCTCCCCCTTTTTGATGATGACAAACTCCACATCAAATGTAAATAGCTTGAAGATTGTGTTGGCAAGGTTGATATGATGCGCAAATATCGGAAGCTGTTATTTCGATCAACCTGCACAATCAGACAACAACAAAACAACCTTTCTCCCCCTTTTGACATTATCAAAAAGATAACCCAGGTCAAAATAGAGGCAGAGATATGAGTAATGCATAAAACACAGTTAATGAGTTAATATTGGGATATAACAATCAACCTGTTTTACATTAAAGAGGATTAAACAAGTGCGCAAGTTTATACAACAAAAATAGCCAAACAAGTAAAGTGAACAGCATACGAGATGAACCATATCAAGGCAGAAAATCTCATACGATCAAGAACCATACACATAAACATAGTAGGCTATTCGACATAATTATAAAAAATAGCATAAAGAGTAACAATGTTTAGCAACCAGATAAACCAGAAAATGTCAATTAACAACATAAAGAGGCACGCAACAGAAATACTCGAATCCATAACAGTATCTAAATCCAAAGAGTGCCAAAAAGAAGAAATAAACCTAAGGTAAGATATCCTAGGCCTAAAGTCTTCTAAACTAAGGTTGAGGTGGAGAATGAGGATCGTCAGTGTGATCAGCAGAAGTGACAATGTTCTGATCTCCCCTGATAAGCATAGATAGCTTCTGAAATTCTGAACAAAACAAGGCATTCTGAGCTTCAGCCGTAGATTGAATCAGACTCCTCAACTCCCGAAATTGGTTATCCGAATACGCAGTTTGTCGCTCCTCATACTGTTCCATACCAGCAAAGTATGAGTCTTTTAGTCCTTGGAAGTGAAGATCCATACGGTTGTTAAGCCGTTGCTCCATAGCTTCCAACTGATCGAATCCAAAAGCAGAGTTCTGAGGTGCTGATCCAGAAGGCTCCCCCTGAGCTGTAGCATGCTGAGTATCTGTGCCATCCTGATTATCATCATCAGATAAATCCAGACCAAAAGTGGTGTAGTCCTCTTGGTATTGCCAAGTACTACCATACTTGTATATACCCATCTTATGTATGAGGCTTTCACCAACCAGATGATCCTTGTCGGTATATTCAACAATGATAGTATCGGAAACGTCAATGCGCAAATAGTCAACGATGCGTGATATGAAGATACTGTAGGGAAGCAGCTTCGACTGAGATAAAGATACACTGTTCATAATTTTCAAGATCTCCTCAGGCCAATTAATCATCACATTATTCTTCACTGCATACATGAAACGTAAATCATTCACAGTAGGCTGTGCATGATTTGTGTTCCTCTGTACTAGGATGTAAGCAATAATGTAATGTAGCAGCCTGTTCTCAACAGAAAGTGACCCAGCTTTGGTCAGTTGACCCTGAATGTATAAATGAGGGCCTCTTAGAAAAGACTTGTAGACTTCAGTAGGATCAAAATTTTCCTTTACCCAGGAACAATCTCCTATACTATATCCAGAAGACGATAAACCACCAACATTCATGAAAATTTCATCGTTGAGTTCAAACAAATTTCCAGAAATCATTGACCAATATTTACCATCCTTATATCTAAAGTTCGCATAGAATTCCCTAACGAGAGCAGGGTAGACTTGTCCCTTTAACTCCATGAACTGAATAGTTCCCTGAGCTTCCATGTCATGCGGGAAGCTAAAGTTCTGTTCCGATAACCAAGTTAAGTCAACATACCGTATATATGTAGGTTTCCGAGCTTGGAATTTCGCCATACGGGTCTCTTGCAGAATGAGTGAATAGTAGGGGTCACCACGGTCCCGAGCAGAAGGCGAACCGACCTCTCGTCTTCGTACGCGAGTGGCTGATGTATTGACCCTTTTAGGACGACTGTGCTCCATAATGTGGCAGAAACCGAAATGGCAGTGAGAGGTCAAATATGAGTGTAGGGAAACCTAACCTAGGTTATGTTTAGTGGAACCTTGGAAATGGGATATGATGAGGATGCAAAGAGATGATTCCTTGATGGTTTTAAGAGGGTTAGGAATAGGTGTTTCTACTTTTGATGCACTTTGGATTAGTTGTGTTATAGATTTAGTATCTCAAAGCAGAAAGGAGAAAGAGAGAAAACCAGAAAAAGTGTGAAACCGAGCTACTGTTTGCCTTTATAAAACTGGTTTTAATCGATTAACGGGCAGGGTTAATCGATTAATCAGCGTGAAATTTCGAATTTTTGAAAGAACTGATGCCCAAGTAATCGATTAAGTGAAAATGTAATCGATTACTCATAGTATAATTTCGAATTTTCAAGCAACTGATGCCCAGGTAATCGATTAATTAAATATTTAATCGATTAATGCAAAAAAAAAAAAAAAATGAATTTTAGGCAGTAAAATGGTTTCAACTTCTTAAGGCTTTGGCATGCGATGTGACAGATTTATTTAAACATCCAGAATCACAAAAAAATAATAATCAAGAGACACAAATATCGAACAACTAAAGAAACAAAGATATAGAGAAACTAGACGATTATGTAAACACCTAAACAATTTTAATCAAGATATTGTTCATCAAGAATTCCAAGTTCTCTTCTTAGAACAAAGAAAGTATCCCTGGGAAGGGGCTTGGTGAAAATATCAGCTAATTGTTTAGAAGTTTCAACAAATTCAAGAACGCAATCACCTTTTTGTACATGATCACGCAGAAAATGATGTCTAATTTCTATATGCTTAGTTCTAGAATGCAAGACGGGATTCTTGGAAAGGTTTATAGCACTTGTGTTATCGCATTTAATAGGGATCTTTTCAATATTAAGACCATAGTCCTTGAGTTGCTGCTTCATCCAGAGGATTTGAGCGCAACACACACCGGCGACAATGTATTCCGCTTCGGCGGTGGACAGAGCAACACAAGCTTGCTTTTTGCTGTGCCATGCTACTAATGAACTCCCCAACAAGTGACAAGTGCCACTAGTGCTTTTCCGATCCAATTTACATCCGGCGAAATCGGAATCGGAATAACCTACCAAGGATAATGAGGCATCCCGAGGATACCATAATCCCATGTTAGTTGTTCCTTTTAAGTATCTCATGATTCTTTTGACAGTTGTAAGATGTGATTCTTTAGGAGATGACTGAAATCTAGCACACATGCATACACTAAACATGATATCAGGCCTACTTGCAGTTAAGTAAAGTAAAGACCCAATAATTCCTCGATACTTTGTTACCTCTATAGTTTTTCCTTTTTCGTCCTTATCTAGGTAGCAAGCAGATGCCATTGGAGTGGAAGCTTCCTTACAATTGTTCATCTCAAATTTCTTGAGCAGCTCTTTGCAATACTTTGTCTGATGGATGAAAATACCACTTTCTAGTTGCTTTATCTGAAGTCCTAGAAAGAACGTAAGTTCTCCCATCATAGACATTTCGAACTCCCCCTGCATCATCTCAGAAAAATCCTTACACAAAATATCATTAGTAGATCCAAAAATTATGTCATCTACGTATATTTGCACAAGTAATACAGAGTTTTCTGATTTACGAATAAAAAGCGTTGTGTCAACCAAGCCTCTTTCGAACCCTTTTTCTAAAAGAAAGGTACTAAGTCTATCATACCAAGCTCTAGGAGCTTGTTTGAGACCATAGAGTGCCTTTTTAAGTTTATAAACATGGTTCGGATATTTAAAATTTTCAAAACCAGACGGTTGGTTAACATAAACTTCTTCTTGAATATAGCCATTCAAGAAGGCGCTTTTTACGTCCATCTGAAATAATTTGAAGTTCATAATTGATGCAAAGGAAAGTAGCATCCTGATGGCCTCTAATCTGGCTACAGGAGCATAGGTTTCGTCATAATCGATACCTTCCTCCTGGTTGTAGCCTTGGGCCACCAAGCGTGCTTTATTTCGAATGATCAAGCCTGATTCATCAAGCTTGTTTCTGAAGACCCATCGAGTACCAATCACAGGATGATCTTTAGGTTTAGGGACCAAGTCCCAAACATTATTACGTTCGAACTGGTTTAGCTCTTCTTGCATAGCTATACCCCAGTGTACATCCTCAATGGCCTCATCAATGGTCTTAGGCTCAATTTGAGAAACAAAAGCTACGAAATTACAGAAGTTTCGTAAGGAACTACGGGTTACCACTCCCGTAGATATGTCACCTATTACTTTATCGATTGGGTGAGCTTTCTTGGTTTTCCACACAATTGGCATATCTGAATGCTCCTGAGATTTGTTTTGACGTTCTTCATCGGTTGCTTCTACATCATCCATGTTCTTTGAGTATGCTTCTTCCAAAGCACCTGTAACATCATCAAAAACAGCCTTTCTCTTCTCTTTTGGAGAAGATTCATCAAACTGTACATGGATAGACTCTTCAACTTGCATAGAATACTTATTAAAGACTCTGAACGCTTTGCTATGAATTGAGTATCCCAAAAATATTCCCTCATCGGCTTTTGAATCAAATTTTCCTAAAGCTCGCTTTCCATTATTTAAAATAAAACATTTGCAACCGAAAGCGTGAAGATGGGATATGTTTGGTTTACGGCCTTTTAATAGTTCATAAGGAGTTTTATTCAAATTAGGCCTTAACAATACTCGATTTATAACATAGCATGCAGTATGAACTGCATCTGCCCAGAAATATTTAGGGGTATTACTTTCATTAAGCATGGTTCTCGCTAATTCTTCTAGCACACGATTTTTCCTTTCAACAACTCCATTTTGTTGTGGAGTGCGAGGAGCAGAGAACTGATGCATAATGCCGTGCTTATCACAGAATTTGTCGAACTGAAAGTTCTCAAATTCTCCCCCGTGATCACTTCGTATATATGCTATTTTCAGGTTAAGTTGGTTTTGGATTTGCTTGGCAAGATTTTTAAAAGAGTTGAAAGCATCGCTTTTAGCAGATAAAAATAATGTCCATGTAAAACGAGAGAAATCATCAACAATAACTAAAGCATAGTAGCTACCACCAAAACTCATGATTTGTGATGGTCCAAACAAGTCCATATGGAGTAACTCCAAAGGTCTTGAAGTGGATATCACATTTTTGTTTTTAAAAGAATTTTTGGTTTGTTTACACTTTTGACAAGTGTCACAAATCTCTTTAGTTTTGAAATTTAGTTTTGGTAGCCCTTCAACTAGTTGGTTTGATGACAATTTATCTAGATGTTTTATATGGATGTGTGCAACGCGTTTGTGCTAGAGCCAGATGTCATCTTCTTTAGAAATGAAACATTTTGAAAATAATGTGGTGACATCATCCAAGTTAACCATGTAAATATTATTTATACGATGACCAACAAATTTAACATTATTAGATAAAATGTCACGAATGATGCAACAGTCAGAATCAAAAGATACTCGATTACCTTTGTCACAGAGTTGACTTATACTTAGAAGATTATGTTCTAGTCCTTCAACATACAGAACATTTTCAATTTGAGTATAAGATGAGTTACCAACTGTTCCGGTGCCAAGTATCTTTCCCTTATTGTTGTCTCCGTACGTGACGTATCCTTTTCCTTTAAGTGATAGATCCAGGAAATTTGATCTGTCACCTGTCATATGTCTCGAACATCCACTGTCTAAGTACCATTTTTGTCCTTGTGTTAGAAGACATACCTGCAAAATAGATCACCTGCTTTTCTCAGGTACCCAGATTATGTTGGGTCCTTTTCTGTTAGTGATTAGGGAATTATCTCCCTTCTTTATCCATACATAAGCCCCGCTAGGTATACCATATTTTCTAATGTAACAAGAGTAAGAAGTATGACCATACGTATTACAATAAAAGCAAGTAGGAGAGCGCCTACGATTTTTATCCTTAGCATTAACTACAGGTTTTCTATATGGTCTCTTGTTTTTAGCAGAGCGAGTATAACCTAGACCAGTACGATCACCAACATTTCTTGTTTGACTGAGCAGAGTGTCTAATTGCTGTTTACTGTTTGTGAGACGTTCGAGTTTTTCTTTTAGTTTAAGATTGTCTTCTTGCAAAATCTCGCAAGTCTCACATACAGGCTTTAGACATAAATTATCAGCAGAGCAGTCACATGTGTTACAAGAATAGATGAGATCTAAAGTTTCATTTTCTAATTTTAATTCATCTAATTCTTTTTGTAATTGGCTTAGCTTCTTTTCATTTCTAAGGATTTCCCTTTTCTGATCAACATTAACTCTAGCCAATTTCTTTAATTCCTCATGTAACTCAACATAAGCATTATATAAAACTTCATAAGAGGGTAAGTCATCCGAAGTGGATGAGGTGTCGGAATATACCTCATCATTATCCTCGTGTGAGTCTGAGTTGCCATTGTTGTCAGATCTGACCATCAGACACAGCTTCGCTGACTCCTCCTCACTAGAAGTGCTTGATGTTGTTTCCTCCTCAGGTACATCCCATACAATGTAAGCTTTCTTGGATTTGAATTCCCTGGGAGTGCTCTTCTATGAATCAACCTTTTTCAGATAGGTAGGACATTGAAATCTCATATGTCCGGCTTTTCCACACTCATGGCAAGTGAAGCGATCTTTGTTGTTCTTGCCTTTGTTGGTTGACTCTTTCGCTTCTTTCTTCTGAAACTTCTTGAATCCTCCTTTTCTTTTGATGAATTTGCTAAATTTGCGAACAAGGAGATTCATAGTTTCATCATCTAGATCGGAGTCAGATTCATCATCATCTTTATCTTCTTTTGATTTAGAGGTCGTGGCCTTTAATGTGATGTTTTTCTTTTTCCGATCTGAATCTTCGTGCATAGTCAAGCGCCCCAATTCCATTTCGTGCTCTTGAAGTTTTCCAAATAAAGTAGCTAGAGGCATAGAGTCCAAATCTTTGGATTCAACAATTGCAGTTACCTTTGGTTGCCATTTCCTGTCAAGACAACGCAAAACTTTATTAGTTAGTTCACCTCTGGCAAAAGATTTATCTAGAGCAACTAAATGATTAACAATATGAGTAAATCGCTTTTGCATATCACAAATTGATTCACTAGGTAACATGCGAAATAACTCATACTCATGGGTAAGCGCATTTAATCTAGCGCGCTTGACTTCGCTAGTGCCTTCATGAGTCACTTGTAAAGTGTCCCACATTTCTTTTGCATTTTGGCACTGCGAAACTCTAAAGAACTCATCATAGGATAGGGCCGATGTGATGATATTTTTGGCGCGTAGATTATGCTGCACCTTTTTGCGCTCATCATCGGTCCATAGACTTTTAGGCTTGTCTTTAGGTTCATTGTCCACAAGATGTTGTGGAACAAAAGGGCCGTTGACTACGGATTCCCAAATATCCGAGTCTATGGCTTCAATAAAAATTTGCATGCGGACTTTCCAGTAGGCATACCCTTCACCACTGAATATAGGTGGTCGATTAATGGATGAACCATCACCACCAAATGGGTTTGACGAACCCATTCGTTTTTCCCAAAGGATCACGAATACGCGGTTGAGCTAGCACTTCGCACTAGCTCTGATACCACTTGTTAGGTATCAGTGGTTACAATACACCTAGAAGGGGGGGGGGGGGGTTGAATAGGTGTAGCGGTTAGAATGTCCGCTTTTCGAAAACAACACTTAATGCTGAAAAACACCCTGATTAATCGATTAACAGAACAGGGTAATCGATTAACACTTTCAACACAGTCCACTTAATCGATTAACAGATTAAAGTAATCGATTAACACACCACACTTAATCGATTAAAACAAGACAGAAATCAAATGCAAGTACAGTTTCTTGCTCGACAATTAATTGATAAAGAAACGATTATACCAGACTTACAGAATATTATCAGAGTACAAGTAAAACAGTATAGACACTAATTATCAATTAAATCTACTTGACAAAATAATCGATCAAATGCAATAAAGAGATAGAGATAGAAAAAGTCCTGCAACAAGAATTTTATCCTGGTTCGTTTGCTTGTCCACCGCAAACTACATCCAGGCCTCCCGGCTGATTTGAGAGATTTTTCTTCACTATAATTGAATGAATGTTAATTACATACACACTATCCAATTACAACAATTAGACACTTACAAGATAAAAAGAAACCTATTCTATGGTTTGACTCCCTTCCTACCGACAAAGAAAACCTTTCTTTCGGCGTAGCCCCAGCCAAGAACCTTGTTCTTTACTTATCCCTAAGTCTAACACTCAGTGAAGACACACTCAATCTCTTGGTGATATGACACCTTGAGATTCCCACAATTACAACACTTTTTCAAACAAAACCAATACAGAGTAAATTTAAGCTATAACAAAAACTTATATCTAACAAGATAAGGCTTTACTCTAATCACCTAATACAAGCTCATGCAGTATGAAAAATGTATTAGTGAAAAACAGAATGCATAATGTGTAAACATCTAATCAAGAATCATGTAAAAATGCAAGAACATGTGACAAGAAAAGATGAGAAATGTATCATGAAAATCACTCAATCCTAAAGCATAGAATTCTCTCTTTTCTAAGCTCACAAATGCATTTACAACTAGATGCAACAATTAACACGAAAATATGCTCTAACTCTCTAAAAAATTAATATGCAACTTATGAGATCAATTCTGAAAATGCAGTTTATAAAGAATTGAAGTAAGAGCCCAGTTAATCGATTAACGACAGCTTTAATCGATTAAGCTTCACAAAAATGCTAGATTAATCGATTGACATTTGTTGTAATCGATTACACTGTGCAAACAGTTAGATTAATCGATTAAGCCAAGTGGTAATCGATTAACAGTACTGTTTCATGTGTAAAACCTTCAAATATGTTATGCACTTAAATTCATACATGTTTAATACTTAGATTATGCCTAGAATGCACATATACATGTATTTATATGATGCATGAACATATTATGAATGACATATCTCAAGATGAAAAAGATTTAAAAGATTTATGCAATAGAGATATGTATTAGGTGACTTAAGCCTTGGACTCAACCTAAACTAATGTAGTCTAAGCAAGATACCAATCGGAAGGCTTAAGCATGTTGATTTGTTGATGATCTTCAAGCTCATGTTAGCACAAGTTGTCCTCATCAAAACCAAGTCATATAAGGAGAGCTTTCCAAAGTGTTCCTCTTGACATGCACACTTTCAGATATCTGCATGTAATCGATTACAGGGACCATGTAATCGATTACATCATGAAAAATTACACATGTCTGATCAGATATCTGCATGTAATCGATTACAGGGACCATGTAATCGATTACATCGTGAAAAATTACACATGTTTGATCAGATATCAGCATGTAATCGATTACAAGGACCATGTAATCGATTACACCGTGTTAACAGCCCAAAATTGTCATTTCTCGCCCAGGCGAGACAACTCTCGCTCGGGCGAGAATCCTCCAGTATAGCCGAGGATTTCACCCTCCCAGGTGACCCTTTCTCGCTCAGGCGAGAATCTCTCGCTCAAGCGAGACTTCCAGGACTGATACTAAAATTTTAAAGACTAAAATTCGGGGTGTTACAATCCTCCCCCTCTTATAAGAATTTTCGTCCCCGAAAATTAAACATACCTAGGAAAATAATATCACCACCTAGACCTTAGGCACAAGAACACTCAACCAAAATCACAATTCGATTCTCTATTCCATTAAGCTTACTTAATCGGTCACTAAGGGCATACACCACTAAACCGTGATATCACCAAACCAATTCATCAATGTCCAAATATTAAGATCCCAGCCTTTAATAACTCGAATGCCATGAGAATTAACCCATAATTCCGACTAAATAATTTCCCTATATCCATCAAGAACCACAAATTCTCTAGCACATATCCATCTATCAATCCTAACATACGTTAAGAATCTCGATAACACTATCGAACTTCGGCGATGGGGAACTCCTTATCCCATATCTATCTAAATGCATCTTTTAACATCCATCATACACTAACTTGTTCCATCTCCAATCAAGAATCTAGCACCATTTCATTTTACTCGATCCACAAAATACTTACACAATATGACTCTTAGTGTCTCATCCATTGTACACAATCAAATTATCCAGTAATCGTCTAATTACATCAAATATTTCTACCATCAAATAGATCTCCCTGATCCATCACTACAACAATCGTTCAAAACGATTAACCTATATGGTCCGAATCGCAACAACACTCTCGAACCCAGTTCGAAGTGAGACTCCATACTCATCGCTCACCAAGATGTACTGGCTCGTACCCAAAAATGCAGTACCTAGATCGACATCCACTCGATGGAAACAACATCATTTCATTGCATACGTGCAAATAACTACGGTTCACTCAAAATTCTCCACTAACATTTCAATTTATACTTGCTACAATCACAGAAACATGATATTCATCCAAGCAGCATTTAGACAAACAAGACTCTTGGAGTCTTTCACATACCAATCAAAATCACCAAGTCAACATCCAACTCAACCCAACATTCCTACTACAACGAATGTGGTTTAAGACGATTTGCTAGTTCATAAATTTCAGCTAGGCATACAAGGTCGTAGACCCACTCAAATCTCATACGTTGTTACCATTGATTTTTGTCATTTACGAATATCCAATCCAAAAACTTGAGTTTTATATGGATACCCAAAATACAATGATGGACATGCACCTCGTGCTCAAGTCTACATCATATCGAGAAACACATGCTCATAATTACCTCACAAGAGTTTTAACACATCACATTCATCCAAGATGAAGTTTTTTTAAAAATTCGGATTTCAACATGAAACTTAATCAATGTTTAGTCGAATAGTACACTTCATTCGAAAAACGATTTTCGAAAATAGATTAGATGTAAGTTTCATGGAAGTCCTCTTGTGGAAGCAGGGGTTTTCCTAATCATTTCAAAATATCTTAACATCCTTTTTCTCATGCGACAACGACTGCCCAAATCAAAATTTTCAAAAGCTAGTTATTTCTAAAGTTACATCTCATCCAGGACATGAGAGTCCCCACAGTACACTCACAGAAATATGCTTACACCATAACACTGCAATCACGCATAACAATTACTGACGCACATGAAATAGAAACAAGTTTTGAAAGCACAATATCAAAGCAGTTAATTTGAGTTCATTACCATTATATCGTGCATTACAAATGTTCAATTACAAACGGTCAATCATCACAAACCAGAAGTTTCATGCACAAAAGATAATCCACTACCTCTTAGGGTAGACAATTCAACCATGGTCCACTACCACTCCGGGTAGGCAACTCAACAATGATCCACTACCGCTCCGGGTAGGCAACTCAACAATGATCCACTACCGCTCCGGGTAGGCAACTCAACAATGATCCACTACCACTCCGGGTAGGCAATTCAACAATGATCCACTACCGCTCCGGGTAGGCAATTTTTCCTCAATGATCCACTACCACTCGGGTAGGTAATTTTCCTCAATGATCCACTACCACTCGGGTAGGTAATTTTCCTCAATGATCCACTACCACTTCGGGTAGGTAATTTTCCTCAATGATCCACTACCACGTCGGGTAGGTAATTTTTCTCAATGATCCACTACCACTTCGGGTAGGTAATTTTCCTCAATGATCCACTACCACTCGGGTAGGTAATTTTCCTCAATGATCCACTACCACTCGGGTAGGTAATTTTCCTCAATGATCCACTACCACGTCGGGTAGGTAATTTTTCTCAATGATCCACTACCACTTCGGGTAGGTAATTTTCCTCAATGATCCACTACCACTCGGGTAGGTAATTTTCCTCAATGATCCACTACCACTCGGGTAGGTAATTTTTCCTCAATGATCCACTACCACTCGGGTAGGTAATTTTTCTCAATGATCCACTACCACTTCGGGTAGGTAATTTTCCTCAATGATCCACTACCACGTCGGGTAGGTAATTTTTCTCAATGATCCACTACCACTCGGGTAGGTAATTTTTCTCAATGATCCACTACCACTTCGGGTAGGTAATTTTCCTCAATGATCCACTACCACTCGGGTAGGTAATTTTCCTCAATGATCCACTACCACTCAGGTAGGTAATTTTCCTCAATGATCCACTACCACTTCGGGTAGGTAATTTTCCTCAATGATCCACTACCACTTCGGGTAGGTAATTTTCCTCAATGATCCACTACCACGTCGGATAGGTAATTTCCCTCAATGATCCACTACCACGTCGGGTAGGTAATTTCCCTCAATGATCCACTACCACTTCGGGTAGGCAATTTCTCTTAATGATCCACTACCACTCGGGTAGGTAATTTTCCTCAATGATCCACTACCACTTCGGGTAGGTAATTTTCCTCAATGATCCACTACCACTTCGGGTAGGCAATTTCCCTTAATGATCCACTACCACTTCGGGTAGGCAATTTCCCTCAATGATCCACTACCACGTCGGGTAAGTAATTTCCCTCAATGATCCAATACCACTTCGGGTAGGCAATTTCCCTCAATGATCCACTACCACTTCGGGTAGGCAATTTCCCTTAATGATCCACTACCACTTCGGGTAGGTAATTTTCCTCAATGGAACAAGGTTGTTAAACCATTTTGAAATTCATTTTTTCTTTGCTGCATAACTTGAGCCAAAGTCGCTACACCATTTAAGGTTAGCTAAAAACGAGTTTTATTTCCATTGATTTCACCATAAATCGTTTTCCCGCAAATCGACGCCCACTTTAGTATAAACACACCCATATATGTTTATACTAAATGCGTAATTCACAACTCCATCCTTACATAACCAGAAAATACACACATTTTCCATTTCCGTAAATCTACGCTCACTTTAGTATAAACACACCCATATATGTTTATACCAAATGCGTAATTCACAATTCAATCATTCATTTTCAATTATCTTAATCTTAGTGATGAAAGAATTTCACACCAAGAAATCCAACCGGAAATCACAATCACAAACTCTCCATATACAATTTCAACAAGATTCTCACAACCAAAAACCTTTAGCAAGAGTTTCACCAGAGAATCCCCAATAAGGGTCTCACACAATAAATTCAACCAAAGTTTTACAACAACGAGTTTTCAACAAACACTTCATCAATAACTCACAACAAGACCTCCAACGATAAATTCACAACCAAACACTTATCGCAGTAAATTCAACAATCATCTTTCAAATCAGTAGTTACCACAGTCAACAACAATGCACATAAGTCAAGTAGTTAACTCACACAAATTTCACAAAGAAGCATGTAAGGTCATACCCTAGGCCGCAGAGTTGACATATGCTCTGATACCATATTGTAAGGACCCGATTTTCATAACTCGAAAATTCTCTTTTAAAAATCCTTATTTGTGAAAGTGCAGTGATTACTTTTGAAAGACATTACTCGGACAGTTTGGAAACTTGATTGATTATAAATTTACAAGGCGGAAATATTCCAAACCCCTTTCATTTCAAAAGCATGTCATTACACTTCCATTCAAATACATCTTTTATACAATTAAACTTTCTCAAAATTACCTTGAATACAAACATTAGATTCACTTCATTATACACTTACAAGAAAGTTGTTTATACATGGATTCACTTTAACATGTTCTTCATATTACAAAAATTTATCATATAACATGTCAATTCCATATTATCCACTACTCTATCATGTACTCTTCTCCGCAAGCGTCCAATGCGCTACCTCCACAACCTGAACCCAAATAATACAACACATACAAGGAAAGACAGAGGGAGTAAGAACCAACTACGGCGACCGTAGCGTGGATTTACATGGAGTAATGACATTAAAGTATTAAAACCACACATCTAACATCAATCATGATATGTATATATCAATCAACACATATTATCCATATTCACCCTATAGTACACATATATCCCATACTATATGTGTTCTATAGTGTGCATACTTATTCATCGCATTTTATCCATATTCACCCTATAGTACACATACATCCCATACTATATGTGTTCTATAGTGTGCATACTTATTCATCGCATTTTATCCATATTCACCCTATAGTACACATACATCCCATACTATATGTGTTCTATAGTGTGCATATTTATTTATCGCGTATTATCCATATTCATCCTATAGGATATACATCCCATAATATATATCCTATGGCATGCATATGATTTTCATTCCGAGTATACACTTTTCACATCCTTCACATTCCATAATAATTTACCCTTGATCTCATTCAACAATTCTGCACCGTACAAATAATCACCATACCCCATCGGGCAGGTCGAGTAATCCCCATACCACCTCGGGCAGGTCGAGTTTCCACATTACACTCACATCCATGTCATACACCGTCAACACAAGGCGTCTCATTATTTTATCACCATAAATAACATACAACACCTTCATTGTCACAAACATACCTTTATCCATTTTAACACATTCACAGCTCATCACACATTCATTGTTACAACACACTTATACATGTTTATAACAATCAACCACTCACAACATACTCATTTTGATAAACATACTCATGTCCATTTTGACACATTCACAACTCATCACACATTCACAACTCATCACACATTCATTGTTACAATCCACCCATACATGTTTATAACAATTAACCACTTACAACATACTTATTTATGCTTATGACCATAAATATCTCACACACCATCATTATCACACAACATAACCATTATCATAAACAAACCATGCATAACATATTCTTCATCATATACACATTAACGTTAGAACCATCTTTAATGACGGTGTATTACCATAAATGAGCATATAGCGTTTTAATCAACTAAACGGTTTTCCCCACACATATATCTCCACTTTTATGGCTAATACATCCTCACGTAAAATATAGACTCTCACATGGACCACAAACTCCCAAGAGAGTTTCTATCCGTTAATATGCTCCGATTCTTGAGGGAAATCGGAGATGATGACTCTAATGAAATACTCTAAGACCACAATGGTCTTCTCCCTCACCTTAGGTTACGTAAGCTCCGTTGCTCCGCAAAAAAGCCACATCTCCCTTCATCTCCTCCAACATCCATTGTTGCTTTTTCACCTCCAATCTTTTCCAAATGTGTCACCATGAAGCAAGAGGAAGGTTTTGATGAGTTTTGAGGCTTAGTGGAGGGAAAAATGGTCCATTTGGGTGGAACCACCGTTGGGAGAGAAATGGGGAGAAAGAAAATGAAAATTGGGGTTTCTAGGTCCCCGTTTTTCACTTTTATAGTCACTGCGACGAGTGTAATCGATTACCATAAGTGTGTAATCGATTACACTGTGTTAGATGCACATATCTGATACTTTTAATACTATGTAATCGATTACGAGAACAGTGTAATCGATTACATCATGAAAAATTACACATGTCTGATCAGATATCTGCATGTAATCGATTACAGGGACCATGTAATCGATTACATCGTGAAAAATTACACATGTTTGATCAGATATCAGCATGTAATCGATTACAAGGACCATGTAATCGATTACACTGTGTTAACAGCCCAAAATTGTCATTTCTCGCCCAGGCGAGACAACTCTCGCTCGGGCGAGAATCCTCCAGTATAGCCGAGGATTTCACCCTCCCAGGTGACCCTTTCTCGCTCAGGCGAGAATCTCTCGCTCAAGCGAGACTTCCAGGACTGATACTAAAATTTTAAAGACTAAAATTCGGGGTGTTACAATCCTCCCCCTCTTATAAGAATTTTCGTCCCCGAAAATTAAACATACCTAGGAAAATAATATCACCACCTAGACCTTAGGCACAAGAACACTCAACCAAAATCACAATTCGATTCTCTATTCCATTAAGCTTACTTAATCGGTCACTAAGGGCATACACCACTAAACCGTGATATCACCAAACCAATTCATCAATGTCCAAATATTAAGATCCCAACCTTTAATAACTCGAATGCCATGAGAATTAACCCATAATTCCGACTAAATAATTTCCCTATATCCATCAAGAACCACAAATTCTCTAGCACATATCCATCTATCAATCCTAACATACGTTAAGAATCTCGATAACACTATCGAACTTCGGCGATGGGGAACTCCTTATCCCATATCTATCTAAATGCATCTTTTAACATCCATCATACACTAACTTGTTCCATCTCCAATCAAGAATCTAGCACCATTTCATTTTACTCGATCCACAAAATACTTACACAATATGACTCTTAGTGTCTCATCCATTGTACACAATCAAATTATCCAGTAATCGTCTAATTACATCAAATATTTCTACCATCACAATAGATCTCCCTGATCCATCACTACAACAATCGTTCAAAACGATTAACCTATATGGTCCGAATCGCAACAACACTCTCGAACCCAGTTCGAAGTGAGACTCCATACTCATCGCTCACCAAGATGTACTGGCTCGTACCCAAAAATGCAGTACCTAGATCGACATCCACTCGATGGAAACAACATCATTTCATTGCATACGTGTAAATAACTACGGTTCACTCAAAATTCTCCACTAACATTTCAATTTATACTTGCTACAATCACAGAAACATGATATTCATCCAAGCAGCATTTAGACAAACAAGACTCTTGGAGTCTTTCACATACCAATCAAAATCACCAAGTCAACATCCAACTCAACCCAACATTCCTACTACAACGAATGTGGTTTAAGACGATTTGCTAGTTCATAAATTTCAGCTAGGCATACAAGGTCGTAGACCCACTCAAATCGCATACGTTGTTACCATTGATTTTTGTCATTTACGAATATCCAATCCAAAAACTTGAGTTTTATATGGATACCCAAAATACAATGATGGACATGCACCTCGTGCTCAAGTCTACATCATATCGAGAAACACATGCTCATAATTACCTCACAAGAGTTTTAACACATCACATTCATCCAAGATGAAGTTTTTTTAAAAATTCGGATTTCAACATGAAACTTAATCAATGTTTAGTCGAATAGTACACTTCATTCGAAAAACGATTTTCGAAAATAGATTAGATGTAAGTTTCATGGAAGTCCTCTTGTGGAAGCAGGGGTTTTCCTAATCATTTCAAAATATCTTAACATCCTTTTTCTCATGCGACAACGACTGCCCAAATCAAAATTTTCAAAAGCTAGTTATTTCTAAAGTTACATCTCATCCAGGACATGAGAGTCCCCACAGTACACTCACAGAAATATGCTTACACCATAACACTGCAATCACGCATAACAATTACTGACGCACATGAAATAGAAACAAGTTTTGAAAGCACAATATCAAAGCAGTTAATTTGAGTTCATTACCATTATATCGTGCATTACAAATGTTCAATTACAAACGGTCAATCATCACAAACCAGAAGTTTCATGCACAAAAGATAATCCACTACCTCTTAGGGTAGACAATTCAACCATGGTCCACTACCACTCCGGGTAGGCAACTCAACAATGATCCACTACCGCTCCGGGTAGGCAACTCAACAATGATCCACTACCGCTCCGGGTAGGCAACTCAACAATGATCCACTACCACTCCGGGTAGGCAATTCAACAATGATCCACTACCGCTCCGGGTAGGCAATTTTTCCTCAATGATCCACTACCACTCGGGTAGGTAATTTTCCTCAATGATCCACTACCACTCGGGTAGGTAATTTTCCTCAATGATCCACTACCACTTCGGGTAGGTAATTTTCCTCAATGATCCACTACCACGTCGGGTAGGTAATTTTTCTCAATGATCCACTACCACTTCGGGTAGGTAATTTTCCTCAATGATCCACTACCACTCGGGTAGGTAATTTTCCTCAATGATCCACTACCACTCGGGTAGGTAATTTTCCTCAATGATCCACTACCACGTCGGGTAGGTAATTTTTCTCAATGATCCACTACCACTTCGGGTAGGTAATTTTCCTCAATGATCCACTACCACTCGGGTAGGTAATTTTCCTCAATGATCCACTACCACTCGGGTAGGTAATTTTTCCTCAATGATCCACTACCACTCGGGTAGGTAATTTTTCTCAATGATCCACTACCACTTCGGGTAGGTAATTTTCCTCAATGATCCACTACCACGTCGGGTAGGTAATTTTTCTCAATGATCCACTACCACTCGGGTAGGTAATTTTTCTCAATGATCCACTACCACTTCGGGTAGGTAATTTTCCTCAATGATCCACTACCACTCAGGTAGGTAATTTTCCTCAATGATCCACTACCACTCAGGTAGGTAATTTTCCTCAATGATCCACTACCACTTCGGGTAGGTAATTTTCCTCAATGATCCACTACCACTTCGGGTAGGTAATTTTCCTCAATGATCCACTACCACGTCGGATAGGTAATTTCCCTCAATGATCCACTACCACGTCGGGTAGGTAATTTCCCTCAATGATCCACTACCACTTCGGGTAGGCAATTTCTCTTAATGATCCACTACCACTCGGGTAGGTAATTTTCCTCAATGATCCACTACCACTTCGGGTAGGTAATTTTCCTCAATGATCCACTACCATTTCGGGTAGGCAATTTCCCTTAATGATCCACTACCACTTCGGGTAGGCAATTTCCCTCAATGATCCACTACCACGTCGGGTAGGTAATTTCCCTCAATGATCCACTACCACTTCGGGTAGGCAATTTCCCTCAATGATCCACTACCACTTCGGGTAGGCAATTTCCCTTAATGATCCACTACCACTTCGGGTAGGTAATTTTCCTCAATGGAACAAGGTTGTTAAACCATTTTGAAATTCATTTTTTCTTTGCTGCACCATAAAACAAATACAAATAGTTATATGTCATTGTAAAGGAAAGAACTCTCCAAACATATTTTTATCCTTGTTTTTTTGTGTGTAATTGATAATGGAAATAGGAAATGATTAAGCCAAAGAGACCGGAATTTTGCATCAAATTAAGTAAACATATGGCAACAATATTTTCGTCATGTTATGGGCACACCATCCAATCTGTAGAATAACTAATGGTTATGAATGATAAGGTAGGGTAGGGTAGTGTGGAGTGGGACTTTGTGTCTTATATTAGAAGAAGAAGAAGAATGATTAACATTTTCAGTTAGGACCTTAGCCATTACAATATTTGCAAATAGTTACTTCAGAAATCATGCTAAAAATAAAACTATTGAAACTATTGAACTTATCATGGCCATGTTAGTGATCATCCTTTTGCTCCTGCTTAATGAGAATATAAAAAAAAGCTTGACTTACAACAATTGTATACGAGTAGTTTTGCAATATTCTTAAATGGAGATTAATTATTGAATGTAATATTGTTAATATAAAGTTTTATAAAGAATGTGCACATGTCATAATTTAAGAATAAAATATATTATTAAATTATTTTCTACAAAAATGTTTCTGAAAACTAAAAAGAATGTGCACATGTCATAATTTTAGAAGGCAAACGATATAATTTATTTCTTTATAAGTTTAGATGGGGGGAAGAGTAAATAATAAATATTTATTAAAGAATATTTCAAAATAATGGATATTAATGGAATTAGGATCACCTCCATTAATGGAGAGACAAGTGCATTTTTCCATTATTTTTTAATAGTAAAAGTGTTAGAATAAAATATCTTCTCAAATCCGAAGATATGTTATCTTCTCCAGGTACTAAAAATATGACATGTATATTATTAAATTATTTTCTACAAAAATGTTTCTGAAAACTAAAAAGAACGTGCACATGTCATAATTTTAGAAGGCAAACGATTTAATTTATTTCTTTATAAGTTTAGATGGGGGAAGAGTAAATAACAAATATTTATTAAAGAATATTTCAAAATAATGGATATAAATGGAATTAGGATCTTCTCCATTAATGGAGAGACAAGTGCATTTTTCCATTGTTTTCTAATAGTAAAAGTGTAATTTCATTGTAATGAAAAAGATGCATGTGTCATTGAAAATTACATTTCTCATTGTCCTAACTCTATAAAATGGTAGTAAGTCTATTTCTTTATAATATATTCATAAAGAAAAAGCTCTAGGGTGATCACTAAGTAGACACGCAATATTCTGTTAGAAACATGGCTACAAGAAGTTCAAAGGTTTTTACAATTTTATTGTTAGCAGGATTTCTGATGGCATTAGTTGCAAATATTGCAATGGCTAATGTCTTAAGTGAAAAAATGAATCCTTCTTCTTCATCTAATATAGAATACAAATGCCAACCATCTCCATCATCTCGTGTTTTTAGAATGCTGAGACTTGTTCCGAAAGGCCCCGATCCAATCCACGATACTGTTGTTAGAAAGTTGAGAGATGTTCCGTCAGGCCCCAATCCAATCGGCAATCCGGCAGGCCCCCATCCAATCGGCAATCAACAATAGTATTGTTAGAAAGCTATGACTTGTTCCGGGAGGCATTGCCCATAATACGATGAATAAATTGTTATTAGATGATTACTTCTATACCAAGATGAATAAATGGTTATTGCATATTTACTTTGTTGCAAAATTCGAGCTCCTTTGTTTAATAATTTCTTTTTGAATTACTCATTCCCTATTCTCACATCACTACTTCGGTTGTTATGTGTCATATCAAATGAATTTTCACGTTTCAATATTTTAATGATATATATATATATATATATATATATATATATATATATATATATATATATATGAAAATAATTAGGTATAAAATATCAATAAAATAGATTATTGTGTTTAAGTATAATCTTATTCCCACGTGCTACCATCTTATTCAACTAGTTTTGCAATATTCTTTAGTGGACATTTTATATATACTCTTTCTGTGTATGATTATTTATGTATGATATAATTTTTAAGAACAAAGTAATTTCCACTTCTTGTAATTCTTAGAGGAATCTAGTGCAATTAGAGGAAGGGGGAGACCAAAAATATCATATATTAAATAATAAAGAAAGATTTTGAAAAACAATATTTTATAAATAAACATAATTTATGATAGATTATTGCGATACCTGTAGCGAATTTCACCAGAGTATAAAGGTTTGGTTGGTATTGTAGATAATTTAGATCACACTTAAAGTAAAATAAAAAATTCAACCACGGCTAGTTTATATATACATAAAAAAATTGGTGGCACTATAGTCATGGTAGATTTGGGTGGAAAGAATTTTGGTGTTAGAATATTCCGGAAAGTTACATTTTATTTCATTATTAAAATAACTTTGAACTTACAAACAGAAGATCAATCATATATAATTCATCAGCATCCAACCAGAAAATGGCACAAGAAGAAAGTTGTAGTGTATAGAAGATGAGTCAAGCATTATTGTATATAACACAGATGAAAATCCCTTCATAATAATATCAAAGAAATGAACAACGTATCACAATACTGAGTATCACAATACTGAGAAAGGAAAATAGAATAGTTTGAAAATGGGAAAAGAAAAGGAAAAGGAATGTGTGCTTGTTTTGTGTATTGTTGTGAATGGGGATGTGCATCATGAAAGTTCTGACAAATTTCACAAATCTGATTACAAAGTCTCAAAATCCCAAACAAAACCTCTGTTTCACTCAACTCTTTAAGTGTAAAGCCCTTATAAGTGCTCTATGTATTTGTAAGTCATTCACCACAGCCAAACCAACTAGGTCTAATGAAATTCTTGATGCACTAATAAACCACAATGAAGCAAGAAAAATTATGCTCTCCACAATCTTTTTCCTTCTGCGACATACATCAGAGAACCCGTGGCATAACTTTCCTATGCAGCAATTCCTGAAGCATAACATATTTAAAAGCACATTAATGCTTCAATTTTATTTGCAACAAGTAATCGGAATAAGAGATTCGGTAACACAAACACAATCAATTCCAATTTGATTTGCAAAAAGTGTAAATGATAAGACTCCATAATGTCTTGTAGTTTATTTGGTAAGTTATATCTAGTATTATTTAATCACATTGTACTAGGCAAGTTCTAGAAACTATGATGCAGCTAAAGCACATTCTCACACAAACAACTCACACTACAATGCTCAAGTGGATAAATTTCTCTTCATAGAATCGTCGTATTTTGAGAGATGAATAGAAAATAAAAAACATAGAACCTTTATAATGGTATTAATGTTTTGAGCCTTATCAAAATTTGAACTCTAAACATGAAGTACTTCATATATGGCACGCAAGGTAAGTACAAAATTGGGATTTTTTATATTTCGAATTGATAATAAAAGAGAAAAGTATATAGTAAAAAATATAGAAAAATCTTTTGGTCCAATCACATTGGGCCTTCGATTTTGATATATAGATTTCGGAGTCGGTTAGGAGTAAGAAAAATATTAGCACTGTATCCGCCCATTTAAATGGTACCCTCACTAAATTGCATGACTTAAATTTATGCTTTAAAGTTATTTGGTTATTTAATTATTTATTGAAACAATTAAATATTATTTATTTTTATTGTTGTACTTGTACCTAACGATTGACTCTGGCTTCTACGTAGTTCTTTTGGTAGAAAAAAGTTTGTTAGTTATGTCAATTTTATTATTTTTTAGAAAATAAGGTGTTAATTTAACTCTTAACTAATACTCCTATTGGTATGAGTGAACTACAACTCATGTGTCTGATATTGCACCTCATATTATGGATCACTTACGATCTTATCACCCTATTTGGTTCAGTGAATTTTATTATTGTTTTTAAGATAATGTGTTAAATCTTAACTAAAACTTCTATTAACATGAATGAAGTACAACTCGTGCGTCCGACACTGCAGCTCATATTAAGGATTATTAATCAGGATCTTATCACAATTTTTAAAAGATTTTAGATTTTTTTGTGAAAAAACATTGTAGCAACTATTGCAAAGTTTTAAGAAAGTGAAGCACAACCCTAGTGTCCCTTACCGCATCATACCCTAAAAATTAAGATAATTGATACTTTAATTACTATCGAAATACTTTTATTTAATGCCATTAGAAATTAAGATAATTGACTACAATAATCGAATTACTAAGATAATTGAATAAAATAATCTTAATTAATGCACATTGGAAATTAAATTAAAAGATGGAGTAATAGACAGTGAAAAAAGAAGTAACAAAAAATGTTATAATAGAAAAATAAAGTATAAATGTACATTGAGTTTTTAAAATACCAAAATAATTAGAGTAATATGAAAATATTAAAACATCGAAATATATGAAACAAAAGGAGTATTTAAAGTACACAAAATTTGCTTGGATTTGATAATGGGTGGAGCAAAACAAAGTGTGAAAATACTTGTTATTAGAGGCAATTATCTTCACTGAAATTAATACGTCACGAGAAGAGAATATGCACCATAAAACAAATACAAATAGTTATATGTCATTGTAAAGGAAAGAACTCTCCAAACATATTTTTATCCTTGTTTTTTTGTGTGTAATTGATAATGGAAATAGGAAATGATTAAGCCAAAGAGACCGGAATTTTGCATCAAATTAAGTAAACATATGGCAACAATATTTTCGTCATGTTATGGGCACACCATCCAATCTGTAGAATAACTAATGGTTATGAATGATAAGGTAGGGTAGGGTAGTGTGGAGTGGGACTTTGTGTCTTATATTAGAAGAAGAAGAAGAATGATTAACATTTTCAGTTAGGACCTTAGCCATTACAATATTTGCAAATAGTTACTTCAGAAATCATGCTAAAAATAAAACTATTGAAACTATTGAACTTATCATGGCCATGTTAGTGATCATCCTTTTGCTCCTGCTTAATGAGAATATAAAAAAAAGCTTGACTTACAACAATTGTATACGAGTAGTTTTGCAATATTCTTAAATGGAGATTAATTATTGAATGTAATATTGTTAATATAAAGTTTTATAAAGAATGTGCACATGTCATAATTTAAGAATAAAATATATTATTAAATTATTTTCTACAAAAATGTTTCTGAAAACTAAAAAGAATGTGCACATGTCATAATTTTAGAAGGCAAACGATATAATTTATTTCTTTATAAGTTTAGATGGGGGGAAGAGTAAATAATAAATATTTATTAAAGAATATTTCAAAATAATGGATATTAATGGAATTAGGATCACCTCCATTAATGGAGAGACAAGTGCATTTTTCCATTGTTTTTTAATAGTAAAAGTGTTAGAATAAAATATCTTCTCAAATCCGAAGATATGTTATCTTCTCCAGGTACTAAAAATATGACATGTATATTATTAAATTATTTTCTACAAAAATGTTTCTGAAAACTAAAAAGAACGTGCACATGTCATAATTTTAGAAGGCAAACGATTTAATTTATTTCTTTATAAGTTTAGATGGGGGAAGAGTAAATAACAAATATTTATTAAAGAATATTTCAAAATAATGGATATAAATGGAATTAGGATCTTCTCCATTAATGGAGAGACAAGTGCATTTTTCCATTGTTTTCTAATAGTAAAAATGTAATTTCATTGTAATGAAAAAGATGCATGTGTCATTGAAAATTACATTTCTCATTGTCCTAACTCTATAAAATGGTAGTAAGTCTATTTCTTTATAATATATTCATAAAGAAAAAGCTCTAGGGTGATCACTAAGTAGACACGCAATATTCTGTTAGAAACATGGCTACAAGAAGTTCAAAGGTTTTTACAGTTTTATTGTTAGCAGGATTTCTGATGGCATTAGTTGCAAATATTGCAATGGCTAATGTCTTAAGTGAAAAAATGAATCCTTCTTCTTCATCTAATATAGAATACAAATGCCAACCATCTCCATCATCTCGTGTTTTTAGAATGCTGAGACTTGTTCCGAAAGGCCCCGATCCAATCCACGATACTGTTGTTAGAAAGTTGAGAGATGTTCCGTCAGGCCCCAATCCAATCGGCAATCCGGCAGGCCCCCATCCAATCGGCAATCAACAATAGTATTGTTAGAAAGCTATGACTTGTTCCGGGAGGCATTGCCCATAATACGATGAATAAATTGTTATTAGATGATTACTTCTATACCAAGATGAATAAATGGTTATTGCATATTTACTTTGTTGCAAAATTCGAGCTCCTTTGTTTAATAATTTCTTTTTGAATTACTCATTCCCTATTCTCACATCACTACTTCGGTTGTTATGTGTCATATCAAATGAATTTTCACGTTTCAATATTTTAATGATATATATATATATATATATATATATATATATATATATATATATATATGAAAATAATTAGGTATAAAATATCAATAAAATAGATTATTGTGTTTAAGTATAATCTTATTCCCACGTGCTACCATCTTATTCAACTAGTTTTGCAATATTCTTTAGTGGACATTTTATATATACTCTTTCTGTGTATGATTATTTATGTATGATATAATTTTTAAGAACAAAGTAATTTCCACTTCTTGTAATTCTTAGAGGAATCTAGTGCAATTAGAGGAAGGGGGAGACCAAAAATATCATATATTAAATAATAAAGAAAGATTTTGAAAAACAATATTTTATAAATAAACATAATTTATGATAGATTATTGCGATACCTGTAGCGAATTTCACCAGAGTATAAAGGTTTGGTTGGTATTGTAGATAATTTAGATCACACTTAAAGTAAAATAAAAAATCCAACCACGGCTAGTTTATATGTACATAAAAAAATTGGTGGCACTATAGTCATGGTAGATTTGGGTGGAAAGAATTTTGGTGTTAGAATATTCGGGAAAGTTACATTTTATTTCATTATTAAAATAACTTTGAACTTACAAACAGAAGATCAATCATATATAATTCATCAGCATCCAACCAGAAAATGGCACAAGAAGAAAGTTGTAGTGTATAGAAGATGAGTCAAGCATTATTGTATATAACACAGATGAAAATCCCTTCATAATAATATCAAAGAAATGAACAACGTATCACAATACTGAGTATCACAATACTGAGAAAGGAAAATAGAATAGTTTGAAAATGGGAAAAGAAAAGGAAAAGGAATGTGTGCTTGTTTTGTGTATTGTTGTGAATGGGGATGTGCATCATGAAAGTTCTGACAAATTTCACAAATCTGATTACAAAGTCTCAAAATCCCAAACAAAACCTCTGTTTCACTCAACTCTTTAAGTGTAAAGCCCTTATAAGTGCTCTATGTATTTGTAAGTCATTCACCACAGCCAAACCAACTAGGTCTAATGAAATTCTTGATGCACTAATAAACCACAATGAAGCAAGAAAAATTATGCTCTCCACAATCTTTTTCCTTCTGCGACATACATCAGAGAACCCGTGGCATAACTTTCCTATGCAGCAATTCCTGAAGCATAACATATTTAAAAGCACATTAATGCTTCAATTTTATTTGCAACAAGTAGTCGGAATAAGAGATTCGGTAACACAAACACAATCAATTCCAATTTGATTTGCAAAAAGTGTAAATGATAAGACTCCATAATGTCTTGTAGTTTATTTGGTAAGTTATATCTAGTATTATTTAATCACATTGTACTAGGCAAGTTCTAGAAACTATGATGCAGCTAAAGCACATTCTCACACAAACAACTCAAGCTACAATGCTCAAGTGGATAAATTTCTCTTCATAGAATCGTCGTATTTTGAGAGATGAATAGAAAATAAAAAACATAGAACCTTTATAATGGTATTAATGTTTTGAGCCTTATCAAAATTTGAACTCTAAACATGAAGTACTTCATATATGGCAAGCAAGGTAAGTACAAAATTGGGATTTTTTATATTTCGAATTGATAATAAAAGAGAAAAATATATAGTAAAAAATATAGAAAAATCTTTTGGTCCAATCACATTGGGCCTTCGATTTTGATATATAGATTTCGGAGTCGGTTAGGAGTAAGAAAAATATTAGCACTGTATCCGCCCATTTAAATGGTACCCTCACTAAATTGCATGACTTAAATTTATGCTTTAAAGTTATTTGGTTATTTAATTATTTATTGAAACAATTAAATATTATTTATTTTTATTGTTGTACTTGTACCTAACGATTGACTCTGGCTTCTACGTAGTTCTTTTGGTAGAAAAAAGTTTGTTAGTTATGTCAATTTTATTATTTTTTAGAAAATAAGGTGTTAATTTAACTCTTAACTAATACTCCTATTGGTATGAGTGAACTACAACTCTTGTGTCTGATATTGCACCTCATATTATGGATCACTTACGATCTTATCACCCTATTTGGTTCAGTGAATTTTATTATTGTTTTTAAGATAATGTGTTAAATCTTAACTAATACTTCTATTAACATGAATGAAGTACAACTCGTGCGTCCGACACTGCAGCTCATATTAAGGATTATTAATCAGGATCTTATCACAATTTTTAAAAGATTTTAGATTTTTTTGTGAAAAAACATTGTAGCAACTATTGCAAAGTTTTAAGAAAGTGAAGCACAACCCTAGTGTCCCTTACCGCATCATACCCTAAAAATTAAGATAATTGATACTTTAATTACTATCGAATTACTTTTATTTAATGCCATTAGAAATTAAGATAATTGACTACAATAGTCGAATTACTAAGATAATTGAATAAAATAATCTTAGTTAATGCACATTGGAAATTAAATTAAAAGATGGAGTAATAGACGGTGAAAAAAGAAGTAACAAAAAATGTTATAATAGAAAAATAAAGTATAAATGTACATTGAGTTTTTAAAATACCAAAATAATTAGAGTAATATGAAAATATTAAAACATCGAAATATATGAAACAAAAGGAGTATTTAAAGTACACAAAATTTGCTTGGATTTGATAATGGGTGGAGCAAAACAAAGTGTGAAAATACTTGTTATTAGAGGTAATTATCTTCACTGAAATTAATACGTCACGAGAAGAGAATATGCACCATAAAACAAATACAAATAGTTATATGTCATTGTAAAGGAAAGAACTCTCCAAACATATTTTTATCCTTGTTTTTTTGTGTGTAATTGATAATGGAAATAGGAAATGATTAAGCCAAAGAGACCGGAATTTTGCATCAAATTAAGTAAACATATGGCAACAATATTTTCGTCATGTTATGGGCACACCATCCAATCTGTAGAATAACTAATGGTTATGAATGATAAGGTAGGGTAGGGTAGTGTGGAGTGGGACTTTGTGTCTTATATTAGAAGAAGAAGAAGAATGATTAACATTTTCAGTTAGGACCTTAGCCATTACAATATTTGCAAATAGTTACTTCAGAAATCATGCTAAAAATAAAACTATTGAAACTATTGAACTTATCATGGCCATGTTAGTGATCATCCTTTTGCTCCTGCTTAATGAGAATATAAAAAAAAGCTTGACTTACAACAATTGTATACGAGTAGTTTTGCAATATTCTTAAATGGAGATTAATTATTGAATGTAATATTGTTAATATAAAGTTTTATAAAGAATGTGCACATGTCATAATTTAAGAATAAAATATATTATTAAATTATTTTCTACAAAAATGTTTCTGAAAACTAAAAAGAATGTGCACATGTCATAATTTTAGAAGGCAAACGATATAATTTATTTCTTTATAAGTTTAGATGGGGGGAAGAGTAAATAATAAATATTTATTAAAGAATATTTCAAAATAATGGATATTAATGGAATTAGGATCACCTCCATTAATGGAGAGACAAGTGCATTTTTCCATTGTTTTTTAATAGTAAAAGTGTTAGAATAAAATATCTTCTCAAATCCGAAGATATGTTATCTTCTCCAGGTACTAAAAATATGACATGTATATTATTAAATTATTTTCTACAAAAATGTTTCTGAAAACTAAAAAGAACGTGCACATGTCATAATTTTAGAAGGCAAACGATTTAATTTATTTCTTTATAAGTTTAGATGGGGGAAGAGTAAATAACAAATATTTATTAAAGAATATTTCAAAATAATGGATATAAATGGAATTAGGATCTTCTCCATTAATGGAGAGACAAGTGCATTTTTCCATTGTTTTCTAATAGTAAAAGTGTAATTTCATTGTAACGAAAAAGATGCATGTGTCATTGAAAATTACATTTCTCATTGTCCTAACTCTATAAAATGGTAGTAAGTCTATTTCTTTATAATATATTCATAAAGAAAAAGCTCTAGGGTGATCACTAAGTAGACACGCAATATTCTGTTAGAAACATGGCTACAAGAAGTTCAAAGGTTTTTACAGTTTTATTGTTAGCAGGATTTCTGATGGCATTAGTTGCAAATATTGCAATGGCTAATGTCTTAAGTGAAAAAATGAATCCTTCTTCTTCATCTAATATAGAATACAAAGTCCAACCATCTCCATCATCTCGTGTTTTTAGAATGCTGAGACTTGTTCCGAAAGGCCCCGATCCAATCCACGATACTGTTGTTAGAAAGTTGAGAGATGTTCCGTCAGGCCCCAATCCAATCGGCAATCCGGCAGGCCCCCATCCAATCGGCAATCCACAATAGTATTGTTAGAAAGCTATGACTTGTTCCGGGAGGCATTGCCCATAATACGATGAATAAATTGTTATTAGATGATTACTTCTATACCAAGATGAATAAATGGTTATTGCATATTTACTTTGTTGCAAAATTCGAGCTCCTTTGTTTAATAATTTCTTTTTGAATTACTCATTCCCTATTCTCACATCACTACTTCGGTTGTTATGTGTCATATCAAATGAATTTTCACGTTTCAATATTTTAATGATATATATATATGAAAATAATTAGGTATAAAATATCAATAAAATAGATTATTGTGTTTAAGTATAATCTTATTCCCACGTGCTACCATCTTATTCAACTAGTTTTGCAATATTCTTTAGTGGACATTTTATATATACTCTTTCTGTGTATGATTATTTATGTATGATATAATTTTTAAGAACAAAGTAATTTCCACTTCTTGTAATTCTTAGAGGAATCTAGTGCAATTAGAGGAAGGGGGAGACCAAAAATATCATATATTAAATAATAAAGAAAGATTTTGAAAAACAATATTTTATAAATAAACATAATTTATGATAGATTATTGCGATACCTGTAGCGAATTTCACCAGAGTATAAAGGTTTGGTTGGTATTGTAGATAATTTAGATCACACTTAAAGTAAAATAAAAAATCCAACCACGGCTAGTTTATATGTACATAAAAAAATTGGTGGCACTATAGTCATGGTAGATTTGGGTGGAAAGAATTTTGGTGTTAGAATATTCGGGAAAGTTACATTTTATTTCATTATTAAAATAACTTTGAACTTACAAACAGAAGATCAATCATATATAATTCATCAGCATCCAACCAGAAAATGGCACAAGAAGAAAGTTGTAGTGTATAGAAGATGAGTCAAGCATTATTGTATATAACACAGATGAAAATCCCTTCATAATAATATCAAAGAAATGAACAACGTATCACAATACTGAGTATCACAATACTGAGAAAGGAAAATAGAATAGTTTGAAAATGGGAAAAGAAAAGGAAAAGGAATGTGTGCTTGTTTTGTGTATTGTTGTGAATGGGGATGTGCATCATGAAAGTTCTGACAAATTTCACAAATCTGATTACAAAGTCTCAAAATCCCAAACAAAACCTCTGTTTCACTCAACTCTTTAAGTGTAAAGCCCTTATAAGTGCTCTATGTATTTGTAAGTCATTCACCACAGCCAAACCAACTAGGTCTAATGAAATTCTTGATGCACTAATAAACCACAATGAAGCAAGAAAAATTATGCTCTCCACAATCTTTTTCCTTCTGCGACATACATCAGAGAACCCGTGGCATAACTTTCCTATGCAGCAATTCCTGAAGCATAACATATTTAAAAGCACATTAATGCTTCAATTTTATTTGCAACAAGTAGTCGGAATAAGATATTCGGTAACACAAACACAATCAATTCCAATTTGATTTGCAAAAAGTGTAAATGATAAGACTCCATAATGTTCTTGTAGTTTATTTGGTAAGTTATATCTAGTATTATTTAATCACATTGTACTAGGCAAGTTCTAGAAACTATGATGCAGCTAAAGCACATTCTCACACAAACAACTCAACCTACAATGCTCAAGTGGATAAATTTCTCTTCATAGAATCGTCGTATTTTGAGAGATGAATAGAAAATAAAAAACATAGAACCTTTATAATGGTATTAATGTTTGAGCCTTATCAAAATTTGAACTCTAAACATGAAGTACTTCATATATGGCAAGCAAGGTAAGTACAAAATTGGGATTTTTTATATTTCGAATTGATAATAAAAGAGAAAAATATATAGTAAAAAATATAGAAAAATCTTTTGGTCCAATCACATTGGGCCTTCGATTTTGATATATAGATTTCGGAGTCGGTTAGGAGTAAGAAAAATATTAGCACTGTATCCGCCCATTTAAATGGTACCCTCACTAAATTGCATGACTTAAATTTATGCTTTAAAGTTATTTGGTTATTTAATTATTTATTGAAACAATTAAATATTATTTATTTTTATTGTTGTACTTGTACCTAACGATTGACTCTGGCTTCTACGTAGTTCTTTTGGTAGAAAAAAGTTTGTTAGTTATGTCAATTTTATTATTTTTTAGAAAATAAGGTGTTAATTTAACTCTTAACTAATACTCCTATTGGTATGAGTGAACTACAACTCATGTGTCTGATATTGCACCTCATATTATGGATCACTTACGATCTTATCACCCTATTTGGTTCAGTCAATTTTATTATTGTTTTTAAGATAATGTGTTAAATCTTAACTAATACTTCTATTAACATGAATGAAGTACAACTCGTGCGTCCGACACTGCAGCTCATATTAAGGATTATTAATCAGGATCTTATCACAATTTTTAAAAGATTTTAGATTTTTTTGTGAAAAAACATTGTAGCAACTATTGCAAAGTTTTAAGAAAGTGAAGCACAACCCTAGTGTCCCTTACCGCATCATACCCTAAAAATTAAGATAATTGATACTTTAATTACTATCGAATTACTTTTATTTAATGCCATTAGAAATTAAGATAATTGACTACAATAATCGAATTACTAAGATAATTGAATAAAATAATCTTAGTTAATGCACATTGGAAATTAAATTAAAAGATGGAGTAATAGACGGTGAAAAAAGAAGTAACAAAAAATGTTATAATAGAAAAATAAAGTATAAATGTACATTGAGTTTTTAAAATACCAAAATAATTAGAGTAATATGAAAATATTAAAACATCGAAATATATGAAACAAAAGGAGTATTTAAAGTACACAAAATTTGCTTGGATTTGATAATGGGTGGAGCAAAACAAAGTGTGAAAATACTTGTTATTAGAGGTAATTATCTTCACTGAAATTAATACGTCACGAGAAGAGAATATGCACCATAAACCAAATACAAATAGTTATATGTCATTGTAAAGGAAAGAACTCTCCAAACATATTTTTATCCTTGTTTTTTTGTGTGTAATTGATAATGGAAATAGGAAATGATTAAGCCAAAGAGACCGGAATTTTGCATCAAATTAAGTAAACATATGGCAACAATATTTTCGTCATGTTATGGGCACACCATCCAATCTGTAGAATAACTAATGGTTATGAATGATAAGGTAGGGTAGGGTAGTGTGGAGTGGGACTTTGTGTCTTATATTAGAAGAAGAAGAAGAATGATTAACATTTTCAGTTAGGACCTTAGCCATTACAATATTTGCAAATAGTTACTTCAGAAATCATGCTAAAAATAAAACTATTGAAACTATTGAACTTATCATGGCCATGTTAGTGATCATCCTTTTGCTCCTGCTTAATGAGAATATAAAAAAAAAGCTTGACTTACAACAATTGTATACGAGTAGTTTTGCAATATTCTTAAATGGAGATTAATTATTGAATGTAATATTGTTAATATAAAGTTTTATAAAGAATGTGCACATGTCATAATTTAAGAATAAAATATATTATTAAATTATTTTCTACAAAAATGTTTCTGAAAACTAAAAAGAATGTGCACATGTCATAATTTTAGAAGGCAAACGATATAATTTATTTCTTTATAAGTTTAGATGGGGGGAAGAGTAAATAATAAATATTTATTAAAGAATATTTCAAAATAATGGATATTAATGGAATTAGGATCACCTCCATTAATGGAGAGACAAGTGCATTTTTCCATTGTTTTTTAATAGTAAAAGTGTTAGAATAAAATATCTTCTCAAATCCGAAGATATGTTATCTTCTCCAGGTACTAAAAATATGACATGTATATTATTAAATTATTTTCTACAAAAATGTTTCTGAAAACTAAAAAGAACGTGCACATGTCATAATTTTAGAAGGCAAACGATTTAATTTATTTCTTTATAAGTTTAGATGGGGGAAGAGTAAATAACAAATATTTATTAAAGAATATTTCAAAATAATGGATATAAATGGAATTAGGATCTTCTCCATTAATGGAGAGACAAGTGCATTTTTCCATTGTTTTCTAATAGTAAAAGTGTAATTTCATTGTAATGAAAAAGATGCATGTGTCATTGAAAATTACATTTCTCATTGTCCTAACTCTATAAAATGGTAGTAAGTCTATTTCTTTATAATATATTCATAAAGAAAAAGCTCTAGGGTGATCACTAAGTAGACACGCAATATTCTGTTAGAAACATGGCTACAAGAAGTTCAAAGGTTTTTACAGTTTTATTGTTAGCAGGATTTCTGATGGCATTAGTTGCAAATATTGCAATGGCTAATGTCTTAAGTGAAAAAATGAATCCTTCTTCTTCATCTAATATAGAATACAAAGTCCAACCATCTCCATCATCTCGTGTTTTTAGAATGCTGAGACTTGTTCCGAAAGGCCCCGATCCAATCCACGATACTGTTGTTAGAAAGTTGAGAGATGTTCCGTCAGGCCCCAATCCAATCGGCAATCCGGCAGGCCCCCATCCAATCGGCAATCCACAATAGTATTGTTAGAAAGCTATGACTTGTTCCGGGAGGCATTGCCCATAATACGATGAATAAATTGTTATTAGATGATTACTTCTATACCAAGATGAATAAATGGTTATTGCATATTTACTTTGTTGCAAAATTCGAGCTCCTTTGTTTAATAATTTCTTTTTGAATTACTCATTCCCTATTCTCACATCACTACTTCGGTTGTTATGTGTCATATCAAATGAATTTTCACGTTTCAATATTTTAATGATATATATATATGAAAATAATTAGGTATAAAATATCAATAAAATAGATTATTGTGTTTAAGTATAATCTTATTCCCACGTGCTACCATCTTATTCAACTAGTTTTGCAATATTCTTTAGTGGACATTTTATATATACTCTTTCTGTGTATGATTATTTATGTATGATATAATTTTTAAGAACAAAGTAATTTCCACTTCTTGTAATTCTTAGAGGAATCTAGTGCAATTAGAGGAAGGGGGAGACCAAAAATATCATATATTAAATAATAAAGAAAGATTTTGAAAAACAATATTTTATAAATAAACATAATTTATGATAGATTATTGCGATACCTGTAGCGAATTTCACCAGAGTATAAAGGTTTGGTTGGTATTGTAGATAATTTAGATCACACTTAAAGTAAAATAAAAAATCCAACCACGGCTAGTTTATATGTACATAAAAAAATTGGTGGCACTATAGTCATGGTAGATTTGGGTGGAAAGAATTTTGGTGTTAGAATATTCGGGAAAGTTACATTTTATTTCATTATTAAAATAACTTTGAACTTACAAACAGAAGATCAATCATATATAATTCATCAGCATCCAACCAGAAAATGGCACAAGAAGAAAGTTGTAGTGTATAGAAGATGAGTCAAGCATTATTGTATATAACACAGATGAAAATCCCTTCATAATAATATCAAAGAAATGAACAACGTATCACAATACTGAGTATCACAATACTGAGAAAGGAAAATAGAATAGTTTGAAAATGGGAAAAGAAAAGGAAAAGGAATGTGTGCTTGTTTTGTGTATTGTTGTGAATGGGGATGTGCATCATGAAAGTTCTGACAAATTTCACAAATCTGATTACAAAGTCTCAAAATCCCAAACAAAACCTCTGTTTCACTCAACTCTTTAAGTGTAAAGCCCTTATAAGTGCTCTATGTATTTGTAAGTCATTCACCACAGCCAAACCAACTAGGTCTAATGAAATTCTTGATGCACTAATAAACCACAATGAAGCAAGAAAAATTATGCTCTCCACAATCTTTTTCCTTCTGCGACATACATCAGAGAACCCGTGGCATAACTTTCCTATGCAGCAATTCCTGAAGCATAACATATTTAAAAGCACATTAATGCTTCAATTTTATTTGCAACAAGTAGTCGGAATAAGATATTCGGTAACACAAACACAATCAATTCCAATTTGATTTGCAAAAAGTGTAAATGATAAGACTCCATAATGTTCTTGTAGTTTATTTGGTAAGTTATATCTAGTATTATTTAATCACATTGTACTAGGCAAGTTCTAGAAACTATGATGCAGCTAAAGCACATTCTCACACAAACAACTCAACCTACAATGCTCAAGTGGATAAATTTCTCTTCATAGAATCGTCGTATTTTGAGAGATGAATAGAAAATAAAAAACATAGAACCTTTATAATGGTATTAATGTTTGAGCCTTATCAAAATTTGAACTCTAAACATGAAGTACTTCATATATGGCAAGCAAGGTAAGTACAAAATTGGGATTTTTTATATTTCGAATTGATAATAAAAGAGAAAAATATATAGTAAAAAATATAGAAAAATCTTTTGGTCCAATCACATTGGGCCTTCGATTTTGATATATAGATTTCGGAGTCGGTTAGGAGTAAGAAAAATATTAGCACTGTATCCGCCCATTTAAATGGTACCCTCACTAAATTGCATGACTTAAATTTATGCTTTAAAGTTATTTGGTTATTTAATTATTTATTGAAACAATTAAATATTATTTATTTTTATTGTTGTACTTGTACCTAACGATTGACTCTGGCTTCTACGTAGTTCTTTTGGTAGAAAAAAGTTTGTTAGTTATGTCAATTTTATTATTTTTTAGAAAATAAGGTGTTAATTTAACTCTTAACTAATACTCCTATTGGTATGAGTGAACTACAACTCATGTGTCTGATATTGCACCTCATATTATGGATCACTTACGATCTTATCACCCTATTTGGTTCAGTCAATTTTATTATTGTTTTTAAGATAATGTGTTAAATCTTAACTAATACTTCTATTAACATGAATGAAGTACAACTCGTGCGTCCGACACTGCAGCTCATATTAAGGATTATTAATCAGGATCTTATCACAATTTTTAAAAGATTTTAGATTTTTTTGTGAAAAAACATTGTAGCAACTATTGCAAAGTTTTAAGAAAGTGAAGCACAACCCTAGTGTCCCTTACCGCATCATACCCTAAAAATTAAGATAATTGATACTTTAATTACTATCGAATTACTTTTATTTAATGCCATTAGAAATTAAGATAATTGACTACAATAATCGAATTACTAAGATAATTGAATAAAATAATCTTAGTTAATGCACATTGGAAATTAAATTAAAAGATGGAGTAATAGACGGTGAAAAAAGAAGTAACAAAAAATGTTATAATAGAAAAATAAAGTATAAATGTACATTGAGTTTTTAAAATACCAAAATAATTAGAGTAATATGAAAATATTAAAACATCGAAATATATGAAACAAAAGGAGTATTTAAAGTACACAAAATTTGCTTGGATTTGATAATGGGTGGAGCAAAACAAAGTGTGAAAATACTTGTTATTAGAGGTAATTATCTTCACTGAAATTAATACGTCACGAGAAGAGAATATGCACCATAAACCAAATACAAATAGTTATATGTCATTGTAAAGGAAAGAACTCTCCAAACATATTTTTATCCTTGTTTTTTTGTGTGTAATTGATAATGGAAATAGGAAATGATTAAGCCAAAGAGACCGGAATTTTGCATCAAATTAAGTAAACATATGGCAACAATATTTTCGTCATGTTATGGGCACACCATCCAATCTGTAGAATAACTAATGGTTATGAATGATAAGGTAGGGTAGGGTAGTGTGGAGTGGGACTTTGTGTCTTATATTAGAAGAAGAAGAAGAATGATTAACATTTTCAGTTAGGACCTTAGCCATTACAATATTTGCAAATAGTTACTTCAGAAATCATGCTAAAAATAAAACTATTGAAACTATTGAACTTATCATGGCCATGTTAGTGATCATCCTTTTGCTCCTGCTTAATGAGAATATAAAAAAAAAGCTTGACTTACAACAATTGTATACGAGTAGTTTTGCAATATTCTTAAATGGAGATTAATTATTGAATGTAATATTGTTAATATAAAGTTTTATAAATAATGTGCACATGTCATAATTTAAGAATAAAATATATTATTAAATTATTTTCTACAAAAATGTTTCTGAAAACTAAAAAGAATGTGCACATGTCATAATTTTAGAAGGCAAACGATATAATTTATTTCTTTATAAGTTTAGATGGGGGAAGAGTAAATAATAAATATTTATTAAAGAATATTTCAAAATAATGGATATTAATGGAATTAGGATCACCTCCATTAATGGAGAGACAAGTGCATTTTTCCATTGTTTTTTAATAGTAAAAGTGTTAGAATAAAATATCTTCTCAAATCCGAAGATATGTTATCTTCTCCAGGTACTAAAAATATGACATGTATATTATTAAATTATTTTCTACAAAAATGTTTCTGAAAACTAAAAAGAACGTGCACATGTCATAATTTTAGAAGGCAAACGATTTAATTTATTTCTTTATAAGTTTAGATGGGGGAAGAGTAAATAACAAATATTTATTAAAGAATATTTCAAAATAATGGATATAAATGGAATTAGGATCTTCTCCATTAATGGAGAGACAAGTGCATTTTTCCATTGTTTTCTAATAGTAAAAGTGTAATTTCATTGTAATGAAAAAGATGCATGTGTCATTGAAAATTACATTTCTCATTGTCCTAACTCTATAAAATGGTAGTAAGTCTATTTCTTTATAATATATTCATAAAGAAAAAGCTCTAGGGTGATCACTAAGTAGACACGCAATATTCATTTAGAAACATGGCTACAAGAAGTTCAAAGGTTTTTACAGTTTTATTGTTAGCAGGATTTTTGATGGCATTAGTTGCAAATATTGCAATGGCTAATGTCTTAAGTGAAAAAATGATTCCTTCTTCTTCATCTAATATAGAATACAAAGTCCAACCATCTCCATCATCTCGTGTTTTTAGAATGCTGAGACTTGTTCCGAAAGGCCCCGATCCAATCCACGATACTGTTGTTAGAAAGTTGAGAGATGTTCCGTCAGGCCCCAATCCAATCGGCAATCCGGCAGGCCCCCATCCAATCGGCAATCCACAATAGTATTGTTAGAAAGCTATGACTTGTTCCGGGAGGCATTGCCCATAATACGATGAATAAATTGTTATTAGATGATTACTTCTATACCAAGATGAATAAATGGTTATTGCATATTTACTTTGTTGCAAAATTCGAGCTCCTTTGTTTAATAATTTCTTTTTGAATTACTCATTCCCTATTCTCACATCACTACTTCGGTTGTTATGTGTCATATCAAATGAATTTTCACGTTTCAATATTTTAATGATATATATATGAAAATAATTAGGTATAAAATATCAATAAAATAGATTATTGTGTTTAAGTATAATCTTATTCCCACGTGCTACCATCTTATTCAACTAGTTTTGCAATATTCTTTAGTGGACATTTTATATATACTCTTTCTGTGTATGATTATTTATGTATGATATAATTTTTAAGAACAAAGTAATTTCCACTTCTTGTAATTCTTAGAGGAATCTAGTGCAATTAGAGGAAGGGGGAGACCAAAAATATCATATATTAAATAATAAAGAAAGATTTTGAAAAACAATATTTTATAAATAAACATAATTTATGATAGATTATTGCGATACCTGTAGCGAATTTCACCAGAGTATAAAGGTTTGGTTGGTATTGTAGATAATTTAGATCACACTTAAAGTAAAATAAAAAATCCAACCACGGCTAGTTTATATGTACATAAAAAAATTGGTGGCACTATAGTCATGGTAGATTTGGGTGGAAAGAATTTTGGTGTTAGAATATTCGGGAAAGTTACATTTTATTTCATTATTAAAATAACTTTGAACTTACAAACAGAAGATCAATCATATATAATTCATCAGCATCCAACCAGAAAATGGCACAAGAAGAAAGTTGTAGTGTATAGAAGATGAGTCAAGCATTATTGTATATAACACAGATGAAAATCCCTTCATAATAATATCAAAGAAATGAACAACGTATCACAATACTGAGTATCACAATACTGAGAAAGGAAAATAGAATAGTTTGAAAATGGGAAAAGAAAAGGAAAAGGAATGTGTGCTTGTTTTGTGTATTGTTGTGAATGGGGATGTGCATCATGAAAGTTCTGACAAATTTCACAAATCTGATTACAAAGTCTCAAAATCCCAAACAAAACCTCTGTTTCACTCAACTCTTTAAGTGTAAAGCCCTTATAAGTGCTCTATGTATTTGTAAGCATTCACCAAAGCCAAACCAACTAGGTCTAATGAAATTCTTGATGCACTAATAAACCACAATGAAGCAAGAAAAATTATGCTCTCCACAATCTTTTTCCTTCTGCGACATACATCAGAGAACCCGTGGCATAACTTTCCTATGCAGCAATTCCTGAAGCATAACATATTTAAAAGCACATTAATGCTTCAATTTTATTTGCAACAAGTAATCGGAATAAGAGATTCGGTAACACAAACACAATCAATTCCAATTTGATTTGCAAAAAGTGTAAATGATAAGACTCCATAATGTTCTTGTAGTTTATTTGGTAAGTTATATCTAGTATTATTTAATCACATTGTACTAGGCAAGTTCTAGAAACTATGATGCAGCTAAAGCACATTCTCACACAAACAACTCAACCTACAATGCTCAAGTGGATAAATTTCTCTTCATAGAATCGTCGTATTTTGAGAGATGAATAGAAAATAAAAAACATAGAACCTTTATAATGGTATTAATGTTTGAGCCTTATCAAAATTTGAACTCTAAACATGAAGTACTTCATATATGGCAAGCAAGGTAAGTACAAAATTGGGATTTTTTATATTTCGAATTGATAATAAAAGAGAAAAATATATAGTAAAAAATATAGAAAAATCTTTTGGTCCAATCACATTGGGCCTTCGATTTTGATATATAGATTTCGGAGTCGGTTAGGAGTAAGAAAAATATTAGCACTGTATCCGCCCATTTAAATGGTACCCTCACTAAATTGCATGACTTAAATTTATGCTTTAAAGTTATTTGGTTATTTAATTATTTATTGAAAAAATTAAATATTATTTATTTTTATTGTTGTACTTGTACCTAACGATTGACTCTGGCTTCTACGTAGTTCTTTTGGTAGAAAAAAGTTTGTTAGTTATGTCAATTTTATTATTTTTTTAGAAAATAAGGTGTTAATTTAACTCTTAACTAATACTCCTATTGGTAAGAGTGAACTACAACTCATGTGTCTGATATTGCACCTCATATTATGGATCACTTACGATCTTATCACCCTATTTGGTTCAGTCAATTTTATTATTGTTTTTAAGATAATGTGTTAAATCTTAACTAATACTTCTATTAACATGAATGAAGTACAACTCGTGCGTCCGACACTGCAGCTCATATTAAGGATTATTAATCAGGATCTTATCACAATTTTTAAAAGATTTTAGATTTTTTTGTGAAAAAACATTGTAGCAACTATTGCAAAGTTTTAAGAAAGTGAAGCACAACCCTAGTGTCCCTTACCGCATCATACCCTAAAAATTAAGATAATTGATACTTTAATTACTATCGAATTACTTTTATTTAATGCCATTAGAAATTAAGATAATTGACTACAATAATCGAATTACTAAGATAATTGAATAAAATAATCTTAGTTAATGCACATTGGAAATTAAATTAAAAGATGGAGTAATAGACGGTGAAAAAAGAAGTAACAAAAAATGTTATAATAGAAAAATAAAGTATAAATGTACATTGAGTTTTTAAAATACCAAAATAATTAGAGTAATATGAAAATATTAAAACATCGAAATATATGAAACAAAAGGAGTATTTAAAGTACACAAAATTTGCTTGGATTTGATAATGGGTGGAGCAAAACAAAGTGTGAAAATACTTGTTATTAGAGGTAATTATCTTCACTGAAATTAATACGTCACGAGAAGAGAATATGCACCATAAACCAAATACAAATAGTTATATGTCATTGTAAAGGAAAGAACTCTCCAAACATATTTTTATCCTTGTTTTTTTGTGTGTAATTGATAATGGAAATAGGAAATGATTAAGCCAAAGAGACCGGAATTTTGCATCAAATTAAGTAAACATATGGCAACAATATTTTCGTCATGTTATGGGCACACCATCCAATCTGTAGAATAACTAATGGTTATGAATGATAAGGTAGGGTAGGGTAGTGTGGAGTGGGACTTTGTGTCTTATATTAGAAGAAGAAGAAGAATGATTAACATTTTCAGTTAGGACCTTAGCCATTACAATATTTGCAAATAGTTACTTCAGAAATCATGCTAAAAATAAAACTATTGAAACTATTGAACTTATCATGGCCATGTTAGTGATCATCCTTTTGCTCCTGCTTAATGAGAATATAAAAAAAAAGCTTGACTTACAACAATTGTATACGAGTAGTTTTGCAATATTCTTAAATGGAGATTAATTATTGAATGTAATATTGTTAATATAAAGTTTTATAAAGAATGTGCACATGTCATAATTTAAGAATAAAATATATTATTAAATTATTTTCTACAAAAATGTTTCTGAAAACTAAAAAGAATGTGCACATGTCATAATTTTAGAAGGCAAACGATATAATTTATTTCTTTATAAGTTTAGATGGGGGGAAGAGTAAATAATAAATATTTATTAAAGAATATTTCAAAATAATGGATATTAATGGAATTAGGATCACCTCCATTAATGGAGAGACAAGTGCATTTTTCCATTGTTTTTTAATAGTAAAAGTGTTAGAATAAAATATCTTCTCAAATCCGAAGATATGTTATCTTCTCCAGGTACTAAAAATATGACATGTATATTATTAAATTATTTTCTACAAAAATGTTTCTGAAAACTAAAAAGAACGTGCACATGTCATAATTTTAGAAGGCAAACGATTTAATTTATTTCTTTATAAGTTTAGATGGGGGAAGAGTAAATAACAAATATTTATTAAAGAATATTTCAAAATAATGGATATAAATGGAATTAGGATCTTCTCCATTAATGGAGAGACAAGTGCATTTTTCCATTGTTTTCTAATAGTAAAAGTGTAATTTCATTGTAATGAAAAAGATGCATGTGTCATTGAAAATTACATTTCTCATTGTCCTAACTCTATAAAATGGTAGTAAGTCTATTTCTTTATAATATATTCATAAAGAAAAAGCTCTAGGGTGATCACTAAGTAGACACGCAACATTCTGTTACAAACATGGCTACAAGAAGTTCAAAGGTTTTTACAGTTTTATTGTTAGCAGGATTTCTGATGGCATTAGTTGCAAATATTGCAATGGCTAATGTCTTAAGTGAAAAAATGAATCCTTCTTCTTCATCTAATATAGAATACAAAGTCCAACCATCTCCATCATCTCGTGTTTTTAGAATGCTGAGACTTGTTCCGAAAGGCCCCGATCCAATCCACGATACTGTTGTTAGAAAGTTGAGAGATGTTCCGTCAGGCCCCAATCCAATCGGCAATCCGGCAGGCCCCCATCCAATCGGCAATCCACAATAGTATTGTTAGAAAGCTATGACTTGTTCCGGGAGGCATTGCCCATAATACGATGAATAAATTGTTATTAGATGATTACTTCTATACCAAGATGAATAAATGGTTATTGCATATTTACTTTGTTGCAAAATTCGAGCTCCTTTGTTTAATAATTTCTTTTTGAATTACTCATTCCCTATTCTCACATCACTACTTCGGTTGTTATGTGTCATATCAAATGAATTTTCACGTTTCAATATTTTAATGATATATATATATATATATGAAAATAATTAGGTATAAAATATCAATAAAATAGATTATTGTGTTTAAGTATAATCTTATTCCCACGTGCTACCATCTTATTCAACTAGTTTTGCAATATTCTTTAGTGGACATTTTATATATACTCTTTCTGTGTATGATTATTTATGTATGATATAATTTTTAACAACAAAATAATTTCCACTTCTTGTAATTCTTAGAGGAATCTAGTGCAATTAGAGGAAGGGGGAGACCAAAAATATCATATATTAAATAATAAAGAAAGATTTTGAAAAACAATATTTTATAAATAAACATAATTTATGATAGATTATTGCGATACCTGTAGCGAATTTCACCAGAGTATAAAGGTTTGGTTGGTATTGTAGATAATTTAGATCACACTTAAAGTAAAATAAAAAATTCAACCACGGCTAGTTTATATGTACATAAAAAAATTGGTGGCACTATAGTCATGGTAGATTTGGGTGGAAAGAATTTTGGTGTTAGAATATTCGGGAAAGTTACATTTTATTTCATTATTAAAATAACTTTGAACTTACAAACAGAAGATCAATCATATATAATTCATCAGCATCCAACCAGAAAATGGCACAAGAAGAAAGTTGTAGTGTATAGAAGATGAGTCAAGCATTATTGTATATAACACAGATGAAAATCCCTTCATAATAATATCAAAGAAATGAACAACGTATCACAATACTGAGTATCACAATACTGAGAAAGGAAAATAGAATAGTTTGAAAATGGGAAAAGAAAAGGAAAAGGAATGTGTGCTTGTTTTGTGTATTGTTGTGAATGGGGATGTGCATCATGAAAGTTCTGACAAATTTCACAAATCTGATTACAAAGTCTCAAAATCCCAAACAAAACCTCTGTTTCACTCAACTCTTTAAGTGTAAAGCCCTTATAAGTGCTCTATGTATTTGTAAGTCATTCACCACAGCCAAACCAACTAGGTCTAATGAAATTCTTGATGCACTAATAAACCACAATGAAGCAAGAAAAATTATGCTCTCCACAATCTTTTTCCTTCTACGACATACATCAGAGAACCCGTGGCATAACTTTCCTATGCAGCAATTCCTGAAGCATAACATATTTAAAAGCACATTAATGCTTCAATTTTATTTGCAACAAGTAATCGGAATAAGAGATTCGGTAACACAAACACAATCAATTCCAATTTGATTTGCAAAAAGTGTAAATGATAAGACTCCATAATGTTCTTGTAGTTTATTTGGTAAGTTATATCTAGTATTATTTAATCACATTGTACTAGGCAAGTTCTAGAAACTATGATGCAGCTAAAGCACATTCTCACACAAACAACTCAACCTACAATGCTCAAGTGGATAAATTTCTCTTCATAGAATCGTCGTATTTTGAGAGATGAATAGAAAATAAAAAACATAGAACCTTTATAATGGTATTAATGTTTGAGCCTTATCAAAATTTGAACTCTAAACATGAAGTACTTCATATATGGCAAGCAAGGTAAGTACAAAATTGGGATTTTTTATATTTCGAATTGATAATAAAAGAGAAAAATATATAGTAAAAAATATAGAAAAATCTTTTGGTCCAATCACATTGGGCCTTCGATTTTGATATATAGATTTCGGAGTCGGTTAGGAGTAAGAAAAATATTAGCACTGTATCCGCCCATTTAACTGGTACCCTCACTAAATTGCATGACTTAAATTTATGCTTTAAAGTTATTTGGTTATTTAATTATTTATTGAAACAATTAAATATTATTTATTTTTATTGTTGTACTTGTACCTAACGATTGACTCTGGCTTCTACGTAGTTCTTTTGGTAGAAAAAAGTTTGTTAGTTATGTCAATTTTATTATTTTTTTAGAAAATAAGGTGTTAATTTAACTCTTAACTAATACTCCTATTGGTAAGAGTGAACTACAACTCATGTGTCTGATATTGCACCTCATATTATGGATCACTTACGATCTTATCATCCTATTTGGTTCAGTCAATTTTATTATTGTTTTTAAGATAATGTGTTAAATCTTAACTAATACTTCTATTAACATGAATGAAGTACAACTCGTGCGTCCGACACTGCAGCTCATATTAAGGATTATTAATCAGGATCTTATCACAATTTTTAAAAGATTTTAGATTTTTTTGTGAAAAAACATTGTAGCAACTATTGCAAAGTTTTAAGAAAGTGAAGCACAACCCTAGTGTCCCTTACCGCATCATACCCTAAAAATTAAGATAATTGATACTTTAATTACTATCGAATTACTTTTATTTAATGCCATTAGAAATTAAGATAATTGACTACAATAATCGAATTACTAAGATAATTGAATAAAATAATCTTAGTTAATGCACATTGGAAATTAAATTAAAAGATGGAGTAATAGACGGTGAAAAAAGAAGTAACAAAAAATGTTATAATAGAAAAATAAAGTATAAATGTACATTGAGTTTTTAAAATACCAAAATAATTAGAGTAATATGAAAATATTAAAACATCGAAATATATGAAACAAAAGGAGTATTTAAAGTACACAAAATTTGCTTGGATTTGATAATGGGTGGAGCAAAACAAAGTGTGAAAATACTTGTTATTAGAGGTAATTATCTTCACTGAAATTAATACGTCACGAGAAGAGAATATGCACCATAAACCAAATACAAATAGTTATATGTCATTGTAAAGGAAAGAACTCTCCAAACATATTTTTATCCTTGTTTTTTTGTGTGTAATTGATAATGGAAATAGGAAATGATTAAGCCAAAGAGACCGGAATTTTGCATCAAATTAAGTAAACATATGGCAACAATATTTTCGTCATGTTATGGGCACACCATCCAATCTGTAGAATAACTAATGGTTATGAATGATAAGGTAGGGTAGGGTAGTGTGGAGTGGGACTTTGTGTCTTATATTAGAAGAAGAAGAAGAATGATTAACATTTTCAGTTAGGACCTTAGCCATTACAATATTTGCAAATAGTTACTTCAGAAATCATGCTAAAAATAAAACTATTGAAACTATTGAACTTATCATGGCCATGTTAGTGATCATCCTTTTGCTCCTGCTTAATGTAAGGATCCAAATTCTACCCTTGAAAATTTTTCATTTATTTTAATCATTTCTTACATACAGTCGTCACCTTCATTGAAAACTCTCAAGTATCATTTTCGAAAATACTCTTTACCCTATTTTCTTATCATACAAATTTATGTTGCGGAAAAACATAATTCATTCAAATAACATTTACCACATACAACCAGTTATGGGTCTCCCAAGGTTATAAAGCCCATAACTACACATATCCGTATTGATCTAAACGGATTTACAGTCATCCCATAATACTATTAAATCAACTACAACGTCACTTAGCAATACAGACAAGCGAGTAATTAAACACAAAAGCTTCCTAATTGAGCTTCATCCTCAAAGTCCTTCATTTACCTACAATGGGATTATCATAAACGACACACAAAACAAAAGGGAGTAAGTCATTAGTTTAAAAACTAACATCACATGATAATCCACATTTCAAATACGATTAAACTTTAATATAAATTATAAACGCAATTACATAAATGCAAACATTCATCTCTTCTTTCGTTCATTTCTACGTTATCCATATTCATCCTATAGAATACATATCCCATAATATATATTCTATAGCATGCATATTATGTTCATTCGAAGCATCGTTCTTCTCATTATTCATATCCACACTATAGTATATATATATCCCAAACTATATATCTTATAGCATGTATATTACTTTTATCCTTAACGTCTTCATTTCCAACATTCATATTCACCCTATAGTATATATATCCCATAATATATATCCTATAGCATGCATATGACTTTCGCTCTTAACGTCCTTGTTTCTCATATGTCGTATTCATCATTAATCGTATTCACCGAGTTCTTTCACACTATAATCTCCTACCACCTCGGGTAGATCCAATTACATCTCCATACCACATCGGGTAGGTCTAGTTCAACATCCATACCACATCGGGCAGGTCTAGTTCATCATCCATACCACATCGGGCAGGTCTAATTCATCATCCATACCACATCGGGCAGGTCTAGTTCATCATCCATACCACATCGGGCAGGTCTACTGTTATATTCCATACCACATCGGGTAGGTCTAGTTATACTCCATACCACATCGGGCAGGTCTAGTATTATATTCCATACCACATCGGGTAGGTCTAGTGTTATGCTCCATACCACATCGGGCAGGTCTAGTATTATATTCCATACCACATCGGGTAGGTCTAGTGTTATGCTCCATACCACATCGGGTAGGTCTAGTTATACTCCATACCACATCGGGCAGGTCTAGTTATACTCCATACCACATCGGGCAGGTCTAGTTATACTCCATACCACATCGGGTAGGTCTAGTATTATATTCCATACCATATCGGGTAGGTCTAGTGTTATGCTCCATACCACATCGGGTAGGTCTAGTGTTATGCTCCATACCACATCGGGTAGGTCTAGTGTTATACTCCATACCACATCGGGTAGGTCTAGTATTATATTCCATACCACATCGGGTAGGTCTAGTGTTATGCTCCATACCACATCGGGCAGGTCTAGTATTATATTCCATACCACATCGGGTAGGTCTAGTGTTATGCTCCATACCACATCGGGTAGGTCTAGTTATACTCCATACCACATCGGGCAGGTCTAGTTATACTCCATACCATATCGGGCAGGTCTAGTTATACTCCATACCACATCGGGTAGGTCTAGTATTATATTCCATACTACATCGGGTAGGTCTAGTGTTATGCTCCATACCACATCGGGTAGGTCTAGTGTTATGCTCCATACCACATCGGGTAGGTCTGGTGTTATACTTCATACCATTCCCGGTAGGATAACAATAACAGTCCACTACCACTCCGGGTAGGACACAACAACAGTCCGCTACCACTCCAGGTAGGACACGATAACAGTCCGCTACCATTTAAGGTAGGACACAATAACAGTCTACTACCACTCCGGGTAGGACACAACAAACAGTTCACTACCACTCCGGGTAGGACACAATAACAGTCAACCACTACCTCTTCGAGTAGGGTAACAACAATAAACCACTCCCTATTCGGGTAGGGTAACAACAATCAAACTTACAACACATTATCTCTTTCACATACCTCGTTCACATCAGTGAGTATGAATTAGAGCCACTTATCCCTTACCTCGGTGAGCGTTGGAGATCAATTCCGAGTAACTTTAAAAGTCTACTCCGCGATTTCCTCCAACCTTAGGATCTTTCCTCATTTCCACAATAACAACAATGTTAGTCATTTATTCCAAATATCACATAAACAACTTATTTTGCATCATTTAATCATACAAAATATTCATCATCAATATTCAACCATCTAAAACATGCATAACATCTCATATTTCAATATTTCCAAAACTACTTCAATACAAGTTTCTAAATATCAAAGCATACATGTTCATCTCATATAACAATATTAAAGCACTACTCATTATCTACATCTAACATTTCATCTCTTTCTCTTTATACTCATATTCTCATTTTGGGGTTTTTGGGTGTTTTTCATGAATAACCCATAAAACTTTCCATTCATCAAATAACAACTCTAAACCAATAGTTTACAAGATAAAAACAACATAAAACGAACCATAACTCTAAAGGATGAGTTTCCATGGTTTCTCATGTTTTGAAAATGAATCCAACATACCCAAAACAAGTTAGAGAGGAAGAAGAAGAGTTAGTAACAAGAGGTTTACCTCTTCTCAAGCTCCAAGATGAGTCCTAAGGCTCCTTGCTCTTGAAAAGCTCTCCTCTCTCTCTTCTCTTCGAAGTTCTAACCCTAAAATGTGTTTAGGTTTCTGTTTTAAAGAGGTGTCGTCGGGTTGTAATCGATTACCAACATTGTGTAATCGATTACAACGTGAAAAATGCGCATATCTGATGCTTTTAATACGATGTAATCGATTACCACGAGTGTGTAATCGATTACCAGCAGAGTGTAATCGATTACCAGAAGAGTGTAATCGATTACCAGCAGAGTGTAATCGATTACCAGCAGAGTGTAATCGATTACCAGCAGAGTGTAATCGATTACCAGCAGAGTGTAATCGATTACCAGCAGAGTGTAATCGATTACCAGCAGAGTGTAATCGATTACCAGCAGTGTGTAATCGATTACCAGAATTGTGTAATCGATTACACTGTGCCAGATGCACATATCTGATGCTTTTAATACGATGTAATCGATTACCAGCAGTGTGTAATCGATTACACTGTGTCAACAGCCCAAAATTGCCATTTCTCGCCCAGGCGAGACAACTCTCGCTCAAGCGAGGCTTCCAGGACTGTTACTATAATTTTAAAGATTAAAATTTGGGGTGTTACAATCCTCCCCCTCTTATAAGAATTTTCGTCCCCGAAAATTAAACATACCTCGGAAAATAAAATCATCACCTAGACCTTAGGTACAAGAATATTCAACCAAAATCACAATTCGATTCTCTAATCCATTAAGATTACTTAATCAGTCACCAAGGGCATACACCACTAAACCATGATATCACCAAACCAATTCATGAACTAACTCCTCAATGTCCAAATATTAAGATCCTAGCCTCGAACAACATTGAATACCATGAGAACTAAACCATAATTCAGACTAAAGATCTTTTCTACATTTTTCAAGAACCATAGGTATCCATCACATATCCATCTATCAATCCTAACATACGTTAAGAATCCTGATAACACTCTCGAATTTCAGCGAATGGGGAACCCCTTATCCCATATCTATCTAAATGCATCTTTTAACATCCATCATACACTAGCTAGTCTCATCTCCACTCGAGACTCTAGCACAATTTCATTTTACTATCCACAAAATACTTACACAATAGAATTATTAGTGTAATTGTCTAATCTCATCCATTAATACACAATCAAACTATTCAGTAATTGTCTAATTACATAAAATATTTCTACCATCAAATCTTATCGTCTAAAGAAATTACCGATTTCTAGCCTCCACTGAAACCATAAAACCATTGATTCACACCAAAACTAGGTATTCTGTTACCAATCGGCAAGCACAAGTCGACCAACACTCAAACCTACAACTTGCGTTTGGTTTGGTCACCCCAATTCCGTTAGTAAATATAAACTTATTAACCCACTCGCATTATGTCCAGAAATACATGGGCGTCTCATATCACTAAACTTTTAACAACCTCATACTTATTCCGATATGGTTGCTAAAATTTCGGAATTCTCCAACATGATACTAAATCATTACTTAGGCACAAGCTAAGTTTTCCCAAAAATGATTTTCGAAAGCGGTTTGAATCCACGACTCATGGCAACCACGTCGTGAAACAAGGTTCGCACGCTCATTTCGACACAACCCAAAACTTCTTCTCTCCTATGGTTACACCGCAATTACGGACGTTCACGAAACAACAACAACTTTTGCCGGTACACATTCAACGCAGACAATTTCGGATCACCACCACTATTTCATGCGTTGCCAATGTCCTACCGCAAAAGAACCGGTCATTCGAGACCAAAAGTTTCACGTCTAATAAAATGTATTCCTCACATCGACGGGGTAAGTAACTCGACTAGCCTCTTTCCTCGACTATCAGTATAAATCTTACCCCCTTAGCATACACATACATATCAATGCATACTAAATTTAAATATTCACCTCAACAATTACACACAGTTAAACATAACACGATTTGCTGACCGCTAGTCCATTTCCAGGATTAAATCCAACTGGACGTCATTGCGCATACCAACACTATAGTAAAGGTTTTACCATTTACTCCAACCGTACACTGAGACATCCACACCGACATCCACCACCGATACACGGGGTTGGTGGGTACAACTAAGTCGAAAACAACAACTTGGTGTACAATCTCAGTAGGTTCACGCATTCCGCAAATATAGGGAGTGTGTCGCTCCCGAATTAAACAACACTAAAAGTGATACCTGTCACCATGCGTTTACCTCTCGCCGGATCATCAACACCCGATGTCCCTGCGCCACTTGGGGTAACCATCCAACCGTGGTCCCTTGCCACCCCAGCATGCATGACATTAGGTCTCCGATCCAGCTTGGGACAGAGGAGCCTGGACCTGGAGCCACGCTCCGATCCAAATTTCGTAAGTTTCCATTCATGCCCTGAAGCACCTCTAACATCTGTGCCAAGAGATCATCGGAAGTATTCTGGCTCGTTTCTCTTCCTCTTTCAGCCATGCGTACCTGCACTCACGTACTTGTCAGTAGACTAATTTTATAACCAGACAAGCATCACATAAACACACAACTGTCAATGCTAACCAAGCAGTTCAAGCACATAAAGATCACAAAGAAGCATGTAAGGCCATATCCTAGGCCGCAGGATTAACTATGCTCTGATACCATATTGTAAGGATCCAAATTCTACCCTTGAAAATTTTTCATTTATTTTAATCATTTCTTACATACAGTCGTCACCTTCATTGAAAACTCTCAAGTATCATTTTCGAAAATACTCTTTACCCTATTTTCTTATCATACAAATTTATGTTGCGGAAAAACATAATTCATTCAAATAACATTTACCACATACAACCAGTTATGGGTCTCCCAAGGTTATAAAGCCCATAACTACACATATCCGTATTGATCTAAACGGATTTACAGTCATCCCATAATACTATTAAATCAACTACAACGTCACTTAGCAATACAGACAAGCGAGTAATTAAACACAAAAGCTTCCTAATTGAGCTTCATCCTCAAAGTCCTTCATTTACCTACAATGGGATTATCATAAACGACACACAAAACAAAAGGGAGTAAGTCATTAGTTTAAAAACTAACATCACATGATAATCCACATTTCAAATACGATTAAACTTTAATATAAATTATAAACGCAATTACATAAATGCAAACATTCATCTCTTCTTTCGTTCATTTCTACGTTATCCATATTCATCCTATAGAATACATATCCCATAATATATATTCTATAGCATGCATATTATGTTCATTCGAAGCATCGTTCTTCTCATTATTCATATCCACACTATAGTATATATATATCCCAAACTATATATCTTATAGCATGTATATTACTTTTATCCTTAACGTCTTCATTTCCAACATTCATATTCACCCTATAGTATATATATCCCATAATATATATCCTATAGCATGCATATGACTTTCGCTCTTAACGTCCTTGTTTCTCATATGTCGTATTCATCATTAATCGTATTCACCGAGTTCTTTCACACTATAATCTCCTACCACCTCGGGTAGATCCAATTACATCTCCATACCACATCGGGTAGGTCTAGTTCAACATCCATACCACATCGGGCAGGTCTAGTTCATCATCCATACCACATCGGGCAGGTCTAGTTCATCATCCATACCACATCGGGCAGGTCTAGTTCATCATCCATACCACATCGGGCAGGTCTACTGTTATATTCCATACCACATCGGGTAGGTCTAGTTATACTCCATACCACATCGGGCAGGTCTAGTATTATATTCCATACCACATCGGGTAGGTCTAGTGTTATGCTCCATACCACATCGGGCAGGTCTAGTATTATATTCCATACCACATCGGGTAGGTCTAGTGTTATGCTCCATACCACATCGGGTAGGTCTAGTTATACTCCATACCACATCGGGCAGGTCTAGTTATACTCCATACCACATCGGGCAGGTCTAGTTATACTCCATACCACATCGGGTAGGTCTAGTATTATATTCCATACCATATCGGGTAGGTCTAGTGTTATGCTCCATACCACATCGGGTAGGTCTAGTGTTATGCTCCATACCACATCGGGTAGGTCTAGTGTTATACTCCATACCACATCGGGTAGGTCTAGTATTATATTCCATACCACATCGGGTAGGTCTAGTGTTATGCTCCATACCACATCGGGCAGGTCTAGTATTATATTCCATACCACATCGGGTAGGTCTAGTGTTATGCTCCATACCACATCGGGTAGGTCTAGTTATACTCCATACCACATCGGGCAGGTCTAGTTATACTCCATACCATATCGGGCAGGTCTAGTTATACTCCATACCACATCGGGTAGGTCTAGTATTATATTCCATACCACATCGGGTAGGTCTAGTGTTATGCTCCATACCACATCGGGTAGGTCTAGTGTTATGCTCCATACCACATCGGGTAGGTCTGGTGTTATACTTCATACCATTCCCGGTAGGATAACAATAACAGTCCACTACCACTCCGGGTAGGACACAACAACAGTCCGCTACCACTCCAGGTAGGACACGATAACAGTCCGCTACCATTTAAGGTAGGACACAATAACAGTCTACTACCACTCCGGGTAGGACACAACAAACAGTTCACTACCACTCCGGGTAGGACACAATAACAGTCAACCACTACCTCTTCGAGTAGGGTAACAACAATAAACCACTCCCTATTCGGGTAGGGTAACAACAATCAAACTTACAACACATTATCTCTTTCACATACCTCGTTCACATCAGTGAGTATGAATTAGAGCCACTTATCCCTTACCTCGGTGAGCGTTGGAGATCAATTCCGAGTAACTTTAAAAGTCTACTCCGCGATTTCCTCCAACCTTAGGATCTTTCCTCATTTCCACAATAACAACAATGTTAGTCATTTATTCCAAATATCACATAAACAACTTATTTTGCATCATTTAATCATACAAAATATTCATCATCAATATTCAACCATCTAAAACATGCATAACATCTCATATTTCAATATTTCCAAAACTACTTCAATACAAGTTTCTAAATATCAAAGCATACATGTTCATCTCATATAACAATATTAAAGCACTACTCATTATCTACATCTAACATTTCATCTCTTTCTCTTTATACTCATATTCTCATTTTGGGGTTTTTGGGTGTTTTTCATGAATAACCCATAAAACTTTCCATTCATCAAATAACAACTCTAAACCAATAGTTTACAAGATAAAAACAACATAAAACGAACCATAACTCTAAAGGATGAGTTTCCATGGTTTCTCATGTTTTGAAAATGAATCCAACATACCCAAAACAAGTTAGAGAGGAAGAAGAAGAGTTAGTAACAAGAGGTTTACCTCTTCTCAAGCTCCAAGATGAGTCCTAAGGCTCCTTGCTCTTGAAAAGCTCTCCTCTCTCTCTTCTCTTCGAAGTTCTAACCCTAAAATGTGTTTAGGTTTCTGTTTTAAAGAGGTGTCGTCGGGTTGTAATCGATTACCAACATTGTGTAATCGATTACAACGTGAAAAATGCGCATATCTGATGCTTTTAATACGATGTAATCGATTACCACGAGTGTGTAATCGATTACCAGCAGAGTGTAATCGATTACCAGAAGAGTGTAATCGATTACCAGCAGAGTGTAATCGATTACCAGCAGAGTGTAATCGATTACCAGCAGAGTGTAATCGATTACCAGCAGAGTGTAATCGATTACCAGCAGAGTGTAATCGATTACCAGCAGAGTGTAATCGATTACCAGCAGTGTGTAATCGATTACCAGAATTGTGTAATCGATTACACTGTGCCAGATGCACATATCTGATGCTTTTAATACGATGTAATCGATTACCAGCAGTGTGTAATCGATTACACTGTGTCAACAGCCCAAAATTGCCATTTCTCGCCCAGGCGAGACAACTCTCGCTCAAGCGAGGCTTCCAGGACTGTTACTATAATTTTAAAGATTAAAATTTGGGGTGTTACACTTAATGAGAATATAAAAAAAAAGCTTGACTTACAACAATTGTATACGAGTAGTTTTGCAATATTCTTAAATGGAGATTAATTATTGAATGTAATATTGTTAATATAAAGTTTTATAAAGAATGTGCACATGTCATAATTTAAGAATAAAATATATTATTAAATTATTTTCTACAAAAATGTTTCTGAAAACTAAAAAGAATGTGCACATGTCATAATTTTAGAAGGCAAACGATATAATTTATTTCTTTATAAGTTTAGATGGGGGGAAGAGTAAATAATAAATATTTATTAAAGAATATTTCAAAATAATGGATATTAATGGAATTAGGATCACCTCCATTAATGGAGAGACAAGTGCATTTTTCCATTGTTTTTTAATAGTAAAAGTGTTAGAATAAAATATCTTCTCAAATCCGAAGATATGTTATCTTCTCCAGGTACTAAAAATATGACATGTATATTATTAAATTATTTTCTACAAAAATGTTTCTGAAAACTAAAAAGAACGTGCACATGTCATAATTTTAGAAGGCAAACGATTTAATTTATTTCTTTATAAGTTTAGATGGGGGAAGAGTAAATAACAAATATTTATTAAAGAATATTTCAAAATAATGGATATAAATGGAATTAGGATCTTCTCCATTAATGGAGAGACAAGTGCATTTTTCCATTGTTTTCTAATAGTAAAAGTGTAATTTCATTGTAATGAAAAAGATGCATGTGTCATTGAAAATTACATTTCTCATTGTCCTAACTCTATAAAATGGTAGTAAGTCTATTTCTTTATAATATATTCATAAAGAAAAAGCTCTAGGGTGATCACTAAGTAGACACGCAATATTCTGTTAGAAACATGGCTACAAGAAGTTCAAAGGTTTTTACAGTTTTATTGTTAGCAGGATTTCTGATGGCATTAGTTGCAAATATTGCAATGGCTAATGTCTTAAGTGAAAAAATGAATCCTTCTTCTTCATCTAATATAGAATACAAAGTCCAACCATCTCCATCATCTCGTGTTTTTAGAATGCTGAGACTTGTTCCGAAAGGCCCCGATCCAATCCACGATACTGTTGTTAGAAAGTTGAGAGATGTTCCGTCAGGCCCCAATCCAATCGGCAATCCGGCAGGCCCCCATCCAATCGGCAATCCACAATAGTATTGTTAGAAAGCTATGACTTGTTCCGGGAGGCATTGCCCATAATACGATGAATAAATTGTTATTAGATGATTACTTCTATACCAAGATGAATAAATGGTTATTGCATATTTACTTTGTTGCAAAATTCGAGCTCCTTTGTTTAATAATTTCTTTTTGAATTACTCATTCCCTATTCTCACATCACTACTTCGGTTGTTATGTGTCATATCAAATGAATTTTCACGTTTCAATATTTTAATGATATATATATATATATATGAAAATAATTAGGTATAAAATATCAATAAAATAGATTATTGTGTTTAAGTATAATCTTATTCCCACGTGCTACCATCTTATTCAACTAGTTTTGCAATATTCTTTAGTGGACATTTTATATATACTCTTTCTGTGTATGATTATTTATGTATGATATAATTTTTAAGAACAAAGTAATTTCCACTTCTTGTAATTCTTAGAGGAATCTAGTGCAATTAGAGGAAGGGGGAGACCAAAAATATCATATATTAAATAATAAAGAAAGATTTTGAAAAACAATATTTTATAAATAAACATAATTTATGATAGATTATTGCGATACCTGTAGCGAATTTCACCAGAGTATAAAGGTTTGGTTGGTATTGTAGATAATTTAGATCACACTTAAAGTAAAATAAAAAATTCAACCACGGCTAGTTTATATGTACATAAAAAAATTGGTGGCACTATAGTCATGGTAGATTTGGGTGGAAAGAATTTTGGTGTTAGAATATTCGGGAAAGTTACATTTTATTTCATTATTAAAATAACTTTGAACTTACAAACAGAAGATCAATCATATATAATTCATCAGCATCCAACCAGAAAATGGCACAAGAAGAAAGTTGTAGTGTATAGAAGATGAGTCAAGCATTATTGTATATAACACAGATGAAAATCCCTTCATAATAATATCAAAGAAATGAACAACGTATCACAATACTGAGTATCACAATACTGAGAAAGGAAAATAGAATAGTTTGAAAATGGGAAAAGAAAAGGAAAAGGAATGTGTGCTTGTTTTGTGTATTGTTGTGAATGGGGATGTGCATCATGAAAGTTCTGACAAATTTCACAAATCTGATTACAAAGTCTCAAAATCCCAAACAAAACCTCTGTTTCACTCAACTCTTTAAGTGTAAAGCCCTTATAAGTGCTCTATGTATTTGTAAGTCATTCACCACAGCCAAACCAACTAGGTCTAATGAAATTCTTGATGCACTAATAAACCACAATGAAGCAAGAAAAATTATGCTCTCCACAATCTTTTTCCTTCTGCGACATACATCAGAGAACCCGTGGCATAACTTTCCTATGCAGCAATTCCTGAAGCATAACATATTTAAAAGCACATTAATGCTTCAATTTTATTTGCAACAAGTAGTCAGAATAAGATATTCGGTAACACAAACACAATCAATTCCAATTTGATTTGCAAAAAGTGTAAATGATAAGACTCCATAATGTCTTGTAGTTTATTTGGTAAGTTATATCTAGTATTATTTAATCACATTGTACTAGGCAAGTTCTAGAAACTATGATGCAGCTAAAGCACATTCTCACACAAACAACTCAAGCTACAATGCTCAAGTGGATAAATTTCTCTTCATAGAATCGTCGTATTTTGAGAGATGAATAGAAAATAAAAAACATAGAACCTTTATAATGGTATTAATGTTTTGAGCCTTATCAAAATTTGAACTCTAAACATGAAGTACTTCATATATGGCAAGCAAGGTAAGTACAAAATTGGGATTTTTTATATTTCGAATTGATAATAAAAGAGAAAAATATATAGTAAAAAATATAGAAAAATCTTTTGGTCCAATCACATTGGGCCTTCGATTTTGATATATAGATTTCGGAGTCGGTTAGGAGTAAGAAAAATATTAGCACTGTATCCGCCCATTTAAATGGTACCCTCACTAAATTGCATGACTTAAATTTATGCTTTAAAGTTATTTGGTTATTTAATTATTTATTGAAACAATTAAATATTATTTATTTTTATTGTTGTACTTGTACCTAACGATTGACTCTGGCTTCTACGTAGTTCTTTTGGTAGAAAAAAGTTTGTTAGTTATGTCAATTTTATTATTTTTTTAGAAAATAAGGTGTTAATTTAACTCTTAACTAATACTCCTATTGGTAAGAGTGAACTACAACTCATGTGTCTGATATTGCACCTCATATTATGGATCACTTACGATCTTATCACCCTATTTGGTTCAATCAATTTTATTATTGTTTTTAAGATAATGTGTTAAATCTTAACTAATACTTCTATTAACATGAATGAAGTACAACTCGTGCGTCCGACACTGCAGCTCATATTAAGGATTATTAATCAGGATCTTATCACAATTTTTAAAAGATTTTAGATTTTTTTGTGAAAAAACATTGTAGCAACTATTGCAAAGTTTTAAGAAAGTGAAGCACAACCCTAGTGTCCCTTACCGCATCATACCCTAAAAATTAAGATAATTGATACTTTAATTACTATCGAATTACTTTTATTTAATGCCATTAGAAATTAAGATAATTGACTACAATAATCGAATTACTAAGATAATTGAATAAAATAATCTTAGTTAATGCACATTGGAAATTAAATTAAAAGATGGAGTAATAGACGGTGAAAAAAGAAGTAACAAAAAATGTTATAATAGAAAAATAAAGTATAAATGTACATTGAGTTTTTAAAATACCAAAATAATTAGAGTAATATGAAAATATTAAAACATCGAAATATATGAAACAAAAGGAGTATTTAAAGTACACAAAATTTGCTTGGATTTGATAATGGGTGGAGCAAAACAAAGTGTGAAAATACTTGTTATTAGAGGTAATTATCTTCACTGAAATTAATACGTCACGAGAAGAGAATATGCACCATAAAACAAATACAAATAGTTATATGTCATTGTAAAGGAAAGAACTCTCCAAACATATTTTTATCCTTGTTTTTTTGTGTGTAATTGATAATGGAAATAGGAAATGATTAAGCCAAAGAGACCGGAATTTTGCATCAAATTAAGTAAACATATGGCAACAATATTTTCGTCATGTTATGGGCACACCATCCAATCTGTAGAATAACTAATGGTTATGAATGATAAGGTAGGGTAGGGTAGTGCGGAGTGGGACTTTGTGTCTTATATTAGAAGAAGAAGAAGAATGATTAACATTTTCAGTTAGGACCTTAGCCATTACAATATTTGCAAATAGTTACTTCAGAAATCATGCTAAAAATAAAACTATTGAAACTATTGAACTTATCATGGCCATGTTAGTGATCATCCTTTTGCTCCTGCTTAATGAGAATATAAAAAAAAAGCTTGACTTACAACAATTGTATACGAGTAGTTTTGCAATATTCTTAAATGGAGATTAATTATTGAATGTAATATTGTTAATATAAAGTTTTATAAAGAATGTGCACATGTCATAATTTAAGAATAAAATATATTATTAAATTATTTTCTACAAAAATGTTTCTGAAAACTAAAAAGAATGTGCACATGTCATAATTTTAGAAGGCAAACGATATAATTTATTTCTTTATAAGTTTAGATTGGGGGAAGAGTAAATAATAAATATTTATTAAAGAATATTTCAAAATAATGGATATTAATGGAATTAGGATCACCTCCATTAATGGAGAGACAAGTGCATTTTTCCATTGTTTTTTAATAGTAAAAGTGTTAGAATAAAATATCTTCTCAAATCCGAAGATATGTTATCTTCTCCAGGTACTAAAAATATGACATGTATATTATTAAATTATTTTCTACAAAAATGTTTCTGAAAACTAAAAAGAACGTGCACATGTCATAATTTTAGAAGGCAAACGATTTAATTTATTTCTTTATAAGTTTAGATGGGGGAAGAGTAAATAACAAATATTTATTAAAGAATATTTCAAAATAATGGATATAAATGGAATTAGGATCTTCTCCATTAATGGAGAGACAAGTGCATTTTTCCATTGTTTTCTAATAGTAAAAGTGTAATTTCATTGTAATGAAAAAGATGCATGTGTCATTGAAAATTACATTTCTCATTGTCCTAACTCTATAAAATGGTAGTAAGTCTATTTCTTTATAATATATTCATAAAGAAAAAGCTCTAGGGTGATCACTAAGTAGACACGCAATATTCTGTTAGAAACATGGCTACAAGAAGTTCAAAGGTTTTTACAGTTTTATTGTTAGCAGGATTTCTGATGGCATTAGTTGCAAATATTGCAATGGCTAATGTCTTAAGTGAAAAAATGAATCCTTCTTCTTCATCTAATATAGAATACAAAGTCCAACCATCTCCATCATCTCGTGTTTTTAGAATGCTGAGACTTGTTCCGAAAGGCCCCGATCCAATCCACGATACTGTTGTTAGAAAGTTGAGAGATGTTCCGTCAGGCCCCAATCCAATCGGCAATCCGGCAGGCCCCCATCCAATCGGCAATCCACAATAGTATTGTTAGAAAGCTATGACTTGTTCCGGGAGGCATTGCCCATAATACGATGAATAAATTGTTATTAGATGATTACTTCTATACCAAGATGAATAAATGGTTATTGCATATTTACTTTGTTGCAAAATTCGAGCTCCTTTGTTTAATAATTTCTTTTTGAATTACTCATTCCCTATTCTCACATCACTACTTCGGTTGTTATGTGTCATATCAAATGAATTTTCACGTTTCAATATTTTAATGATATATATATGAAAATAATTAGGTATAAAATATCAATAAAATAGATTATTGTGTTTAAGTATAATCTTATTCCCACGTGCTACCATCTTATTCAACTAGTTTTGCAATATTCTTTAGTGGACATTTTATATATACTCTTTCTGTGTATGATTATTTATGTATGATATAATTTTTAAGAACAAAGTAATTTCCACTTCTTGTAATTCTTAGAGGAATCTAGTGCAATTAGAGGAAGGGGGAGACCAAAAATATCATATATTAAATAATAAAGAAAGATTTTGAAAAACAATATTTTATAAATAAACATAATTTATGATAGATTATTGCGATACCTGTAGCGAATTTCACCAGAGTATAAAGGTTTGGTTGGTATTGTAGATAATTTAGATCACACTTAAAGTAAAATAAAAAATCCAACCACGGCTAGTTTATATGTACATAAAAAAATTGGTGGCACTATAGTCATGGTAGATTTGGGTGGAAAGAATTTTGGTGTTAGAATATTCGGGAAAGTTACATTTTATTTCATTATTAAAATAACTTTGAACTTACAAACAGAAGATCAATCATATATAATTCATCAGCATCCAACCAGAAAATGGCACAAGAAGAAAGTTGTAGTGTATAGAAGATGAGTCAAGCATTATTGTATATAACACAGATGAAAATCCCTTCATAATAATATCAAAGAAATGAACAACGTATCACAATACTGAGTATCACAATACTGAGAAAGGAAAATAGAATAGTTTGAAAATGGGAAAAGAAAAGGAAAAGGAATGTGTGCTTGTTTTGTGTATTGTTGTGAATGGGGATGTGCATCATGAAAGTTCTGACAAATTTCACAAATCTGATTACAAAGTCTCAAAATCCCAAACAAAACCTCTGTTTCACTCAACTCTTTAAGTGTAAAGCCCTTATAAGTGCTCTATGTATTTGTAAGTCATTCACCACAGCCAAACCAACTAGGTCTAATGAAATTCTTGATGCACTAATAAACCACAATGAAGCAAGAAAAATTATGCTCTCCACAATCTTTTTCCTTCTGCGACATACATCAGAGAACCCGTGGCATAACTTTCCTATGCAGCAATTCCTGAAGCATAACATATTTAAAAGCACATTAATGCTTCAATTTTATTTGCAACAAGTAGTCAGAATAAGATATTCGGTAACACAAACACAATCAATTCCAATTTGATTTGCAAAAAGTGTAAATGATAAGACTCCATAATGTCTTGTAGTTTATTTGGTAAGTTATATCTAGTATTATTTAATCACATTGTACTAGGCAAGTTCTAGAAACTATGATGCAGCTAAAGCACATTCTCACACAAACAACTCAAGCTACAATGCTCAAGTGGATAAATTTCTCTTCATAGAATCGTCGTATTTTGAGAGATGAATAGAAAATAAAAAACATAGAACCTTTATAATGGTATTAATGTTTTGAGCCTTATCAAAATTTGAACTCTAAACATGAAGTACTTCATATATGGCAAGCAAGGTAAGTACAAAATTGGGATTTTTTATATTTCGAATTGATAATAAAAGAGAAAAATATATAGTAAAAAATATAGAAAAATCTTTTGGTCCAATCACATTGGGCCTTCGATTTTGATATATAGATTTCGGAGTCGGTTAGGAGTAAGAAAAATATTAGCACTGTATCCGCCCATTTAAATGGTACCCTCACTAAATTGCATGACTTAAATTTATGCTTTAAAGTTATTTGGTTATTTAATTATTTATTGAAACAATTAAATATTATTTATTTTTATTGTTGTACTTGTACCTAACGATTGACTCTGGCTTCTACGTAGTTCTTTTGGTAGAAAAAAGTTTGTTAGTTATGTCAATTTTATTATTTTTTTAGAAAATAAGGTGTTAATTTAACTCTTAACTAATACTCCTATTGGTAAGAGTGAACTACAACTCATGTGTCTGATATTGCACCTCATATTATGGATCACTTACGATCTTATCACCCTATTTGGTTCAATCAATTTTATTATTGTTTTTAAGATAATGTGTTAAATCTTAACTAATACTTCTATTAACATGAATGAAGTACAACTCGTGCGTCCGACACTGCAGCTCATATTAAGGATTATTAATCAGGATCTTATCACAATTTTTAAAAGATTTTAGATTTTTTTGTGAAAAAACATTGTAGCAACTATTGCAAAGTTTTAAGAAAGTGAAGCACAACCCTAGTGTCCCTTACCGCATCATACCCTAAAAATTAAGATAATTGATACTTTAATTACTATCGAATTACTTTTATTTAATGCCATTAGAAATTAAGATAATTGACTACAATAATCGAATTACTAAGATAATTGAATAAAATAATCTTAGTTAATGCACATTGGAAATTAAATTAAAAGATGGAGTAATAGACGGTGAAAAAAGAAGTAACAAAAAATGTTATAATAGAAAAATAAAGTATAAATGTACATTGAGTTTTTAAAATACCAAAATAATTAGAGTAATATGAAAATATTAAAACATCGAAATATATGAAACAAAAGGAGTATTTAAAGTACACAAAATTTGCTTGGATTTGATAATGGGTGGAGCAAAACAAAGTGTGAAAATACTTGTTATTAGAGGTAATTATCTTCACTGAAATTAATACGTCACGAGAAGAGAATATGCACCATAAAACAAATACAAATAGTTATATGTCATTGTAAAGGAAAGAACTCTCCAAACATATTTTTATCCTTGTTTTTTTGTGTGTAATTGATAATGGAAATAGGAAATGATTAAGCCAAAGAGACCGGAATTTTGCATCAAATTAAGTAAACATATGGCAACAATATTTTCGTCATGTTATGGGCACACCATCCAATCTGTAGAATAACTAATGGTTATGAATGATAAGGTAGGGTAGGGTAGTGCGGAGTGGGACTTTGTGTCTTATATTAGAAGAAGAAGAAGAATGATTAACATTTTCAGTTAGGACCTTAGCCATTACAATATTTGCAAATAGTTACTTCAGAAATCATGCTAAAAATAAAACTATTGAAACTATTGAACTTATCATGGCCATGTTAGTGATCATCCTTTTGCTCCTGCTTAATGAGAATATAAAAAAAAAGCTTGACTTACAACAATTGTATACGAGTAGTTTTGCAATATTCTTAAATGGAGATTAATTATTGAATGTAATATTGTTAATATAAAGTTTTATAAAGAATGTGCACATGTCATAATTTAAGAATAAAATATATTATTAAATTATTTTCTACAAAAATGTTTCTGAAAACTAAAAAGAATGTGCACATGTCATAATTTTAGAAGGCAAACGATATAATTTATTTCTTTATAAGTTTAGATTGGGGGAAGAGTAAATAATAAATATTTATTAAAGAATATTTCAAAATAATGGATATTAATGGAATTAGGATCACCTCCATTAATGGAGAGACAAGTGCATTTTTCCATTGTTTTTTAATAGTAAAAGTGTTAGAATAAAATATCTTCTCAAATCCGAAGATATGTTATCTTCTCCAGGTACTAAAAATATGACATGTATATTATTAAATTATTTTCTACAAAAATGTTTCTGAAAACTAAAAAGAACGTGCACATGTCATAATTTTAGAAGGCAAACGATTTAATTTATTTCTTTATAAGTTTAGATGGGGGAAGAGTAAATAACAAATATTTATTAAAGAATATTTCAAAATAATGGATATAAATGGAATTAGGATCTTCTCCATTAATGGAGAGACAAGTGCATTTTTCCATTGTTTTCTAATAGTAAAAGTGTAATTTCATTGTAATGAAAAAGATGCATGTGTCATTGAAAATTACATTTCTCATTGTCCTAACTCTATAAAATGGTAGTAAGTCTATTTCTTTATAATATATTCATAAAGAAAAAGCTCTAGGGTGATCACTAAGTAGACACGCAATATTCTGTTAGAAACATGGCTACAAGAAGTTCAAAGGTTTTTACAGTTTTATTGTTAGCAGGATTTCTGATGGCATTAGTTGCAAATATTGCAATGGCTAATGTCTTAAGTGAAAAAATGAATCCTTCTTCTTCATCTAATATAGAATACAAAGTCCAACCATCTCCATCATCTCGTGTTTTTAGAATGCTGAGACTTGTTCCGAAAGGCCCCGATCCAATCCACGATACTGTTGTTAGAAAGTTGAGAGATGTTCCGTCAGGCCCCAATCCAATCGGCAATCCGGCAGGCCCCCATCCAATCGGCAATCCACAATAGTATTGTTAGAAAGCTATGACTTGTTCCGGGAGGCATTGCCCATAATACGATGAATAAATTGTTATTAGATGATTACTTCTATACCAAGATGAATAAATGGTTATTGCATATTTACTTTGTTGCAAAATTCGAGCTCCTTTGTTTAATAATTTCTTTTTGAATTACTCATTCCCTATTCTCACATCACTACTTCGGTTGTTATGTGTCATATCAAATGAATTTTCACGTTTCAATATTTTAATGATATATATATGAAAATAATTAGGTATAAAATATCAATAAAATAGATTATTGTGTTTAAGTATAATCTTATTCCCACGTGCTACCATCTTATTCAACTAGTTTTGCAATATTCTTTAGTGGACATTTTATATATACTCTTTCTGTGTATGATTATTTATGTATGATATAATTTTTAAGAACAAAGTAATTTCCACTTCTTGTAATTCTTAGAGGAATCTAGTGCAATTAGAGGAAGGGGGAGACCAAAAATATCATATATTAAATAATAAAGAAAGATTTTGAAAAACAATATTTTATAAATAAACATAATTTATGATAGATTATTGCGATACCTGTAGCGAATTTCACCAGAGTATAAAGGTTTGGTTGGTATTGTAGATAATTTAGATCACACTTAAAGTAAAATAAAAAATCCAACCACGGCTAGTTTATATGTACATAAAAAAATTGGTGGCACTATAGTCATGGTAGATTTGGGTGGAAAGAATTTTGGTGTTAGAATATTCGGGAAAGTTACATTTTATTTCATTATTAAAATAACTTTGAACTTACAAACAGAAGATCAATCATATATAATTCATCAGCATCCAACCAGAAAATGGCACAAGAAGAAAGTTGTAGTGTATAGAAGATGAGTCAAGCATTATTGTATATAACACAGATGAAAATCCCTTCATAATAATATCAAAGAAATGAACAACGTATCACAATACTGAGTATCACAATACTGAGAAAGGAAAATAGAATAGTTTGAAAATGGGAAAAGAAAAGGAAAAGGAATGTGTGCTTGTTTTGTGTATTGTTGTGAATGGGGATGTGCATCATGAAAGTTCTGACAAATTTCACAAATCTGATTACAAAGTCTCAAAATCCCAAACAAAACCTCTGTTTCACTCAACTCTTTAAGTGTAAAGCCCTTATAAGTGCTCTATGTATTTGTAAGTCATTCACCACAGCCAAACCAACTAGGTCTAATGAAATTCTTGATGCACTAATAAACCACAATGAAGCAAGAAAAATTATGCTCTCCACAATCTTTTTCCTTCTGCGACATACATCAGAGAACCCGTGGCATAACTTTCCTATGCAGCAATTCCTGAAGCATAACATATTTAAAAGCACATTAATGCTTCAATTTTATTTGCAACAAGTAGTCAGAATAAGATATTCGGTAACACAAACACAATCAATTCCAATTTGATTTGCAAAAAGTGTAAATGATAAGACTCCATAATGTCTTGTAGTTTATTTGGTAAGTTATATCTAGTATTATTTAATCACATTGTACTAGGCAAGTTCTAGAAACTATGATGCAGCTAAAGCACATTCTCACACAAACAACTCAAGCTACAATGCTCAAGTGGATAAATTTCTCTTCATAGAATCGTCGTATTTTGAGAGATGAATAGAAAATAAAAAACATAGAACCTTTATAATGGTATTAATGTTTTGAGCCTTATCAAAATTTGAACTCTAAACATGAAGTACTTCATATATGGCAAGCAAGGTAAGTACAAAATTGGGATTTTTTATATTTCGAATTGATAATAAAAGAGAAAAATATATAGTAAAAAATATAGAAAAATCTTTTGGTCCAATCACATTGGGCCTTCGATTTTGATATATAGATTTCGGAGTCGGTTAGGAGTAAGAAAAATATTAGCACTGTATCCGCCCATTTAAATGGTACCCTCACTAAATTGCATGACTTAAATTTATGCTTTAAAGTTATTTGGTTATTTAATTATTTATTGAAACAATTAAATATTATTTATTTTTATTGTTGTACTTGTACCTAACGATTGACTCTGGCTTCTACGTAGTTCTTTTGGTAGAAAAAAGTTTGTTAGTTATGTCAATTTTATTATTTTTTTAGAAAATAAGGTGTTAATTTAACTCTTAACTAATACTCCTATTGGTAAGAGTGAACTACAACTCATGTGTCTGATATTGCACCTCATATTATGGATCACTTACGATCTTATCACCCTATTTGGTTCAATCAATTTTATTATTGTTTTTAAGATAATGTGTTAAATCTTAACTAATACTTCTATTAACATGAATGAAGTACAACTCGTGCGTCCGACACTGCAGCTCATATTAAGGATTATTAATCAGGATCTTATCACAATTTTTAAAAGATTTTAGATTTTTTTGTGAAAAAACATTGTAGCAACTATTGCAAAGTTTTAAGAAAGTGAAGCACAACCCTAGTGTCCCTTACCGCATCATACCCTAAAAATTAAGATAATTGATACTTTAATTACTATCGAATTACTTTTATTTAATGCCATTAGAAATTAAGATAATTGACTACAATAATCGAATTACTAAGATAATTGAATAAAATAATCTTAGTTAATGCACATTGGAAATTAAATTAAAAGATGGAGTAATAGACGGTGAAAAAAGAAGTAACAAAAAATGTTATAATAGAAAAATAAAGTATAAATGTACATTGAGTTTTTAAAATACCAAAATAATTAGAGTAATATGAAAATATTAAAACATCGAAATATATGAAACAAAAGGAGTATTTAAAGTACACAAAATTTGCTTGGATTTGATAATGGGTGGAGCAAAACAAAGTGTGAAAATACTTGTTATTAGAGGTAATTATCTTCACTGAAATTAATACGTCACGAGAAGAGAATATGCACCATAAAACAAATACAAATAGTTATATGTCATTGTAAAGGAAAGAACTCTCCAAACATATTTTTATCCTTGTTTTTTTGTGTGTAATTGATAATGGAAATAGGAAATGATTAAGCCAAAGAGACCGGAATTTTGCATCAAATTAAGTAAACATATGGCAACAATATTTTCGTCATGTTATGGGCACACCATCCAATCTGTAGAATAACTAATGGTTATGAATGATAAGGTAGGGTAGGGTAGTGCGGAGTGGGACTTTGTGTCTTATATTAGAAGAAGAAGAAGAATGATTAACATTTTCAGTTAGGACCTTAGCCATTACAATATTTGCAAATAGTTACTTCAGAAATCATGCTAAAAATAAAACTATTGAAACTATTGAACTTATCATGGCCATGTTAGTGATCATCCTTTTGCTCCTGCTTAATGAGAATATAAAAAAAAAGCTTGACTTACAACAATTGTATACGAGTAGTTTTGCAATATTCTTAAATGGAGATTAATTATTGAATGTAATATTGTTAATATAAAGTTTTATAAAGAATGTGCACATGTCATAATTTAAGAATAAAATATATTATTAAATTATTTTCTACAAAAATGTTTCTGAAAACTAAAAAGAATGTGCACATGTCATAATTTTAGAAGGCAAACGATATAATTTATTTCTTTATAAGTTTAGATTGGGGGAAGAGTAAATAATAAATATTTATTAAAGAATATTTCAAAATAATGGATATTAATGGAATTAGGATCACCTCCATTAATGGAGAGACAAGTGCATTTTTCCATTGTTTTTTAATAGTAAAAGTGTTAGAATAAAATATCTTCTCAAATCCGAAGATATGTTATCTTCTCCAGGTACTAAAAATATGACATGTATATTATTAAATTATTTTCTACAAAAATGTTTCTGAAAACTAAAAAGAACGTGCACATGTCATAATTTTAGAAGGCAAACGATTTAATTTATTTCTTTATAAGTTTAGATGGGGGAAGAGTAAATAACAAATATTTATTAAAGAATATTTCAAAATAATGGATATAAATGGAATTAGGATCTTCTCCATTAATGGAGAGACAAGTGCATTTTTCCATTGTTTTCTAATAGTAAAAGTGTAATTTCATTGTAATGAAAAAGATGCATGTGTCATTGAAAATTACATTTCTCATTGTCCTAACTCTATAAAATGGTAGTAAGTCTATTTCTTTATAATATATTCATAAAGAAAAAGCTCTAGGGTGATCACTAAGTAGACACGCAATATTCTGTTAGAAACATGGCTACAAGAAGTTCAAAGGTTTTTACAGTTTTATTGTTAGCAGGATTTCTGATGGCATTAGTTGCAAATATTGCAATGGCTAATGTCTTAAGTGAAAAAATGAATCCTTCTTCTTCATCTAATATAGAATACAAAGTCCAACCATCTCCATCATCTCGTGTTTTTAGAATGCTGAGACTTGTTCCGAAAGGCCCCGATCCAATCCACGATACTGTTGTTAGAAAGTTGAGAGATGTTCCGTCAGGCCCCAATCCAATCGGCAATCCGGCAGGCCCCCATCCAATCGGCAATCCACAATAGTATTGTTAGAAAGCTATGACTTGTTCCGGGAGGCATTGCCCATAATACGATGAATAAATTGTTATTAGATGATTACTTCTATACCAAGATGAATAAATGGTTATTGCATATTTACTTTGTTGCAAAATTCGAGCTCCTTTGTTTAATAATTTCTTTTTGAATTACTCATTCCCTATTCTCACATCACTACTTCGGTTGTTATGTGTCATATCAAATGAATTTTCACGTTTCAATATTTTAATGATATATATATGAAAATAATTAGGTATAAAATATCAATAAAATAGATTATTGTGTTTAAGTATAATCTTATTCCCACGTGCTACCATCTTATTCAACTAGTTTTGCAATATTCTTTAGTGGACATTTTATATATACTCTTTCTGTGTATGATTATTTATGTATGATATAATTTTTAAGAACAAAGTAATTTCCACTTCTTGTAATTCTTAGAGGAATCTAGTGCAATTAGAGGAAGGGGGAGACCAAAAATATCATATATTAAATAATAAAGAAAGATTTTGAAAAACAATATTTTATAAATAAACATAATTTATGATAGATTATTGCGATACCTGTAGCGAATTTCACCAGAGTATAAAGGTTTGGTTGGTATTGTAGATAATTTAGATCACACTTAAAGTAAAATAAAAAATCCAACCACGGCTAGTTTATATGTACATAAAAAAATTGGTGGCACTATAGTCATGGTAGATTTGGGTGGAAAGAATTTTGGTGTTAGAATATTCGGGAAAGTTACATTTTATTTCATTATTAAAATAACTTTGAACTTACAAACAGAAGATCAATCATATATAATTCATCAGCATCCAACCAGAAAATGGCACAAGAAGAAAGTTGTAGTGTATAGAAGATGAGTCAAGCATTATTGTATATAACACAGATGAAAATCCCTTCATAATAATATCAAAGAAATGAACAACGTATCACAATACTGAGTATCACAATACTGAGAAAGGAAAATAGAATAGTTTGAAAATGGGAAAAGAAAAGGAAAAGGAATGTGTGCTTGTTTTGTGTATTGTTGTGAATGGGGATGTGCATCATGAAAGTTCTGACAAATTTCACAAATCTGATTACAAAGTCTCAAAATCCCAAACAAAACCTCTGTTTCACTCAACTCTTTAAGTGTAAAGCCCTTATAAGTGCTCTATGTATTTGTAAGTCATTCACCACAGCCAAACCAACTAGGTCTAATGAAATTCTTGATGCACTAATAAACCACAATGAAGCAAGAAAAATTATGCTCTCCACAATCTTTTTCCTTCTGCGACATACATCAGAGAACCCGTGGCATAACTTTCCTATGCAGCAATTCCTGAAGCATAACATATTTAAAAGCACATTAATGCTTCAATTTTATTTGCAACAAGTAGTCAGAATAAGATATTCGGTAACACAAACACAATCAATTCCAATTTGATTTGCAAAAAGTGTAAATGATAAGACTCCATAATGTCTTGTAGTTTATTTGGTAAGTTATATCTAGTATTATTTAATCACATTGTACTAGGCAAGTTCTAGAAACTATGATGCAGCTAAAGCACATTCTCACACAAACAACTCAAGCTACAATGCTCAAGTGGATAAATTTCTCTTCATAGAATCGTCGTATTTTGAGAGATGAATAGAAAATAAAAAACATAGAACCTTTATAATGGTATTAATGTTTTGAGCCTTATCAAAATTTGAACTCTAAACATGAAGTACTTCATATATGGCAAGCAAGGTAAGTACAAAATTGGGATTTTTTATATTTCGAATTGATAATAAAAGAGAAAAATATATAGTAAAAAATATAGAAAAATCTTTTGGTCCAATCACATTGGGCCTTCGATTTTGATATATAGATTTCGGAGTCGGTTAGGAGTAAGAAAAATATTAGCACTGTATCCGCCCATTTAAATGGTACCCTCACTAAATTGCATGACTTAAATTTATGCTTTAAAGTTATTTGGTTATTTAATTATTTATTGAAACAATTAAATATTATTTATTTTTATTGTTGTACTTGTACCTAACGATTGACTCTGGCTTCTACGTAGTTCTTTTGGTAGAAAAAAGTTTGTTAGTTATGTCAATTTTATTATTTTTTTAGAAAATAAGGTGTTAATTTAACTCTTAACTAATACTCCTATTGGTAAGAGTGAACTACAACTCATGTGTCTGATATTGCACCTCATATTATGGATCACTTACGATCTTATCACCCTATTTGGTTCAGTCAATTTTATTATTGTTTTTAAGATAATGTGTTAAATCTTAACTAATACTTCTATTAACATGAATGAAGTACAACTCGTGCGTCCGACACTGCAGCTCATATTAAGGATTATTAATCAGGATCTTATCACAATTTTTAAAAGATTTTAGATTTTTTTGTGAAAAAACATTGTAGCAACTATTGCAAAGTTTTAAGAAAGTGAAGCACAACCCTAGTGTCCCTTACCGCATCATACCCTAAAAATTAAGATAATTGATACTTTAATTACTATCGAATTACTTTTATTTAATGCCATTAGAAATTAAGATAATTGACTACAATAATCGAATTACTAAGATAATTGAATAAAATAATCTTAGTTAATGCACATTGGAAATTAAATTAAAAGATGGAGTAATAGACGGTGAAAAAAGAAGTAACAAAAAATGTTATAATAGAAAAATAAAGTATAAATGTACATTGAGTTTTTAAAATACCAAAATAATTAGAGTAATATGAAAATATTAAAACATCGAAATATATGAAACAAAAGGAGTATTTAAAGTACACAAAATTTGCTTGGATTTGATAATGGGTGGAGCAAAACAAAGTGTGAAAATACTTGTTATTAGAGGTAATTATCTTCACTGAAATTAATACGTCACGAGAAGAGAATATGCACCATAAACCAAATACAAATAGTTATATGTCATTGTAAAGGAAAGAACTCTCCAAACATATTTTTATCCTTGTTTTTTTGTGTGTAATTGATAATGGAAATAGGAAATGATTAAGCCAAAGAGACCGGAATTTTGCATCAAATTAAGTAAACATATGGCAACAATATTTTCGTCATGTTATGGGCACACCATCCAATCTGTAGAATAACTAATGGTTATGAATGATAAGGTAGGGTAGGGTAGTGTGGAGTGGGACTTTGTGTCTTATATTAGAAGAAGAAGAAGAATGATTAACATTTTCAGTTAGGACCTTAGCCATTACAATATTTGCAAATAGTTACTTCAGAAATCATGCTAAAAATAAAACTATTGAAACTATTGAACTTATCATGGCCATGTTAGTGATCATCCTTTTGCTCCTGCTTAATGAGAATATAAAAAAAAAGCTTGACTTACAACAATTGTATACGAGTAGTTTTGCAATATTCTTAAATGGAGATTAATTATTGAATGTAATATTGTTAATATAAAGTTTTATAAAGAATGTGCACATGTCATAATTTAAGAATAAAATATATTATTAAATTATTTTCTACAAAAATGTTTCTGAAAACTAAAAAGAATGTGCACATGTCATAATTTTAGAAGGCAAACGATATAATTTATTTCTTTATAAGTTTAGATTGGGGGGAAGAGTAAATAATAAATATTTATTAAAGAATATTTCAAAATAATGGATATTAATGGAATTAGGATCACCTCCATTAATGGAGAGACAAGTGCATTTTTCCATTGTTTTTTAATAGTAAAAGTGTTAGAATAAAATATCTTCTCAAATCCGAAGATATGTTATCTTCTCCAGGTACTAAAAATATGACATGTATATTATTAAATTATTTTCTACAAAAATGTTTCTGAAAACTAAAAAGAACGTGCACATGTCATAATTTTAGAAGGCAAACGATTTAATTTATTTCTTTATAAGTTTAGATGGGGGAAGAGTAAATAACAAATATTTATTAAAGAATATTTCAAAATAATGGATATAAATGGAATTAGGATCTTCTCCATTAATGGAGAGACAAGTGCATTTTTCCATTGTTTTCTAATAGTAAAAGTGTAATTTCATTGTAATGAAAAAGATGCATGTGTCATTGAAAATTACATTTCTCATTGTCCTAACTCTATAAAATGGTAGTAAGTCTATTTCTTTATAATATATTCATAAAGAAAAAGCTCTAGGGTGATCACTAAGTAGACACGCAATATTCTGTTAGAAACATGGCTACAAGAAGTTCAAAGGTTTTTACAGTTTTATTGTTAGCAGGATTTCTGATGGCATTAGTTGCAAATATTGCAATGGCTAATGTCTTAAGTGAAAAAATGAATCCTTCTTCTTCATCTAATATAGAATACAAAGTCCAACCATCTCCATCATCTCGTGTTTTTAGAATGCTGAGACTTGTTCCGAAAGGCCCCGATCCAATCCACGATACTGTTGTTAGAAAGTTGAGAGATGTTCCGTCAGGCCCCAATCCAATCGGCAATCCGGCAGGCCCCCATCCAATCGGCAATCCACAATAGTATTGTTAGAAAGCTATGACTTGTTCCGGGAGGCATTGCCCATAATACGATGAATAAATTGTTATTAGATGATTACTTCTATACCAAGATGAATAAATGGTTATTGCATATTTACTTTGTTGCAAAATTCGAGCTCCTTTGTTTAATAATTTCTTTTTGAATTACTCATTCCCTATTCTCACATCACTACTTCGGTTGTTATGTGTCATATCAAATGAATTTTCACGTTTCAATATTTTAATGATATATATATGAAAATAATTAGGTATAAAATATCAATAAAATAGATTATTGTGTTTAAGTATAATCTTATTCCCACGTGCTACCATCTTATTCAACTAGTTTTGCAATATTCTTTAGTGGACATTTTATATATACTCTTTCTGTGTATGATTATTTATGTATGATATAATTTTTAAGAACAAAGTAATTTCCACTTCTTGTAATTCTTAGAGGAATCTAGTGCAATTAGAGGAAGGGGGAGACCAAAAATATCATATATTAAATAATAAAGAAAGATTTTGAAAAACAATATTTTATAAATAAACATAATTTATGATAGATTATTGCGATACCTGTAGCGAATTTCACCAGAGTATAAAGGTTTGGTTGGTATTGTAGATAATTTAGATCACACTTAAAGTAAAATAAAAAATCCAACCACGGCTAGTTTATATGTACATAAAAAAATTGGTGGCACTATAGTCATGGTAGATTTGGGTGGAAAGAATTTTGGTGTTAGAATATTCGGGAAAGTTACATTTTATTTCATTATTAAAATAACTTTGAACTTACAAACAGAAGATCAATCATATATAATTCATCAGCATCCAACCAGAAAATGGCACAAGAAGAAAGTTGTAGTGTATAGAAGATGAGTCAAGCATTATTGTATATAACACAGATGAAAATCCCTTCATAATAATATCAAAGAAATGAACAACGTATCACAATACTGAGTATCACAATACTGAGAAAGGAAAATAGAATAGTTTGAAAATGGGAAAAGAAAAGGAAAAGGAATGTGTGCTTGTTTTGTGTATTGTTGTGAATGGGGATGTGCATCATGAAAGTTCTGACAAATTTCACAAATCTGATTACAAAGTCTCAAAATCCCAAACAAAACCTCTGTTTCACTCAACTCTTTAAGTGTAAAGCCCTTATAAGTGCTCTATGTATTTGTAAGTCATTCACCACAGCCAAACCAACTAGGTCTAATGAAATTCTTGATGCACTAATAAACCACAATGAAGCAAGAAAAATTATGCTCTCCACAATCTTTTTCCTTCTGCGACATACATCAGAGAACCCGTGGCATAACTTTCCTATGCAGCAATTCCTGAAGCATAACATATTTAAAAGCACATTAATGCTTCAATTTTATTTGCAACAAGTAGTCAGAATAAGATATTCGGTAACACAAACACAATCAATTCCAATTTGATTTGCAAAAAGTGTAAATGATAAGACTCCATAATGTCTTGTAGTTTATTTGGTAAGTTATATCTAGTATTATTTAATCACATTGTACTAGGCAAGTTCTAGAAACTATGATGCAGCTAAAGCACATTCTCACACAAACAACTCAAGCTACAATGCTCAAGTGGATAAATTTCTCTTCATAGAATCGTCGTATTTTGAGAGATGAATAGAAAATAAAAAACATAGAACCTTTATAATGGTATTAATGTTTTGAGCCTTATCAAAATTTGAACTCTAAACATGAAGTACTTCATATATGGCAAGCAAGGTAAGTACAAAATTGGGATTTTTTATATTTCGAATTGATAATAAAAGAGAAAAATATATAGTAAAAAATATAGAAAAATCTTTTGGTCCAATCACATTGGGCCTTCGATTTTGATATATAGATTTCGGAGTCGGTTAGGAGTAAGAAAAATATTAGCACTGTATCCGCCCATTTAAATGGTACCCTCACTAAATTGCATGACTTAAATTTATGCTTTAAAGTTATTTGGTTATTTAATTATTTATTGAAACAATTAAATATTATTTATTTTTATTGTTGTACTTGTACCTAACGATTGACTCTGGCTTCTACGTAGTTCTTTTGGTAGAAAAAAGTTTGTTAGTTATGTCAATTTTATTATTTTTTTAGAAAATAAGGTGTTAATTTAACTCTTAACTAATACTCCTATTGGTAAGAGTGAACTACAACTCATGTGTCTGATATTGCACCTCATATTATGGATCACTTACGATCTTATCACCCTATTTGGTTCAATCAATTTTATTATTGTTTTTAAGATAATGTGTTAAATCTTAACTAATACTTCTATTAACATGAATGAAGTACAACTCGTGCGTCCGACACTGCAGCTCATATTAAGGATTATTAATCAGGATCTTATCACAATTTTTAAAAGATTTTAGATTTTTTTGTGAAAAAACATTGTAGCAACTATTGCAAAGTTTTAAGAAAGTGAAGCACAACCCTAGTGTCCCTTACCGCATCATACCCTAAAAATTAAGATAATTGATACTTTAATTACTATCGAATTACTTTTATTTAATGCCATTAGAAATTAAGATAATTGACTACAATAATCGAATTACTAAGATAATTGAATAAAATAATCTTAGTTAATGCACATTGGAAATTAAATTAAAAGATGGAGTAATAGACGGTGAAAAAAGAAGTAACAAAAAATGTTATAATAGAAAAATAAAGTATAAATGTACATTGAGTTTTTAAAATACCAAAATAATTAGAGTAATATGAAAATATTAAAACATCGAAATATATGAAACAAAAGGAGTATTTAAAGTACACAAAATTTGCTTGGATTTGATAATGGGTGGAGCAAAACAAAGTGTGAAAATACTTGTTATTAGAGGTAATTATCTTCACTGAAATTAATACGTCACGAGAAGAGAATATGCACCATAAAACAAATACAAATAGTTATATGTCATTGTAAAGGAAAGAACTCTCCAAACATATTTTTATCCTTGTTTTTTTGTGTGTAATTGATAATGGAAATAGGAAATGATTAAGCCAAAGAGACCGGAATTTTGCATCAAATTAAGTAAACATATGGCAACAATATTTTCGTCATGTTATGGGCACACCATCCAATCTGTAGAATAACTAATGGTTATGAATGATAAGGTAGGGTAGGGTAGTGGGAGTGGGACTTTGTGTCTTATATTAGAAGAAGAAGAAGAATGATTAACATTTTCAGTTAGGACCTTAGCCATTACAATATTTGCAAATAGTTACTTCAGAAATCATGCTAAAAATAAAACTATTGAAACTATTGAACTTATCATGGCCATGTTAGTGATCATCCTTTTGCTCCTGCTTAATGAGAATATAAAAAAAAAGCTTGACTTACAACAATTGTATACGAGTAGTTTTGCAATATTCTTAAATGGAGATTAATTATTGAATGTAATATTGTTAATATAAAGTTTTATAAAGAATGTGCACATGTCATAATTTAAGAATAAAATATATTATTAAATTATTTTCTACAAAAATGTTTCTGAAAACTAAAAAGAATGTGCACATGTCATAATTTTAGAAGGCAAACGATATAATTTATTTCTTTATAAGTTTAGATTGGGGGAAGAGTAAATAATAAATATTTATTAAAGAATATTTCAAAATAATGGATATTAATGGAATTAGGATCACCTCCATTAATGGAGAGACAAGTGCATTTTTCCATTGTTTTTTAATAGTAAAAGTGTTAGAATAAAATATCTTCTCAAATCCGAAGATATGTTATCTTCTCCAGGTACTAAAAATATGACATGTATATTATTAAATTATTTTCTACAAAAATGTTTCTGAAAACTAAAAAGAACGTGCACATGTCATAATTTTAGAAGGCAAACGATTTAATTTATTTCTTTATAAGTTTAGATGGGGGAAGAGTAAATAACAAATATTTATTAAAGAATATTTCAAAATAATGGATATAAATGGAATTAGGATCTTCTCCATTAATGGAGAGACAAGTGCATTTTTCCATTGTTTTCTAATAGTAAAAGTGTAATTTCATTGTAATGAAAAAGATGCATGTGTCATTGAAAATTACATTTCTCATTGTCCTAACTCTATAAAATGGTAGTAAGTCTATTTCTTTATAATATATTCATAAAGAAAAAGCTCTAGGGTGATCACTAAGTAGACACGCAATATTCTGTTAGAAACATGGCTACAAGAAGTTCAAAGGTTTTTACAGTTTTATTGTTAGCAGGATTTCTGATGGCATTAGTTGCAAATATTGCAATGGCTAATGTCTTAAGTGAAAAAATGAATCCTTCTTCTTCATCTAATATAGAATACAAAGTCCAACCATCTCCATCATCTCGTGTTTTTAGAATGCTGAGACTTGTTCCGAAAGGCCCCGATCCAATCCACGATACTGTTGTTAGAAAGTTGAGAGATGTTCCGTCAGGCCCCAATCCAATCGGCAATCCGGCAGGCCCCCATCCAATCGGCAATCCACAATAGTATTGTTAGAAAGCTATGACTTGTTCCGGGAGGCATTGCCCATAATACGATGAATAAATTGTTATTAGATGATTACTTCTATACCAAGATGAATAAATGGTTATTGCATATTTACTTTGTTGCAAAATTCGAGCTCCTTTGTTTAATAATTTCTTTTTGAATTACTCATTCCCTATTCTCACATCACTACTTCGGTTGTTATGTGTCATATCAAATGAATTTTCACGTTTCAATATTTTAATGATATATATATGAAAATAATTAGGTATAAAATATCAATAAAATAGATTATTGTGTTTAAGTATAATCTTATTCCCACGTGCTACCATCTTATTCAACTAGTTTTGCAATATTCTTTAGTGGACATTTTATATATACTCTTTCTGTGTATGATTATTTATGTATGATATAATTTTTAAGAACAAAGTAATTTCCACTTCTTGTAATTCTTAGAGGAATCTAGTGCAATTAGAGGAAGGGGGAGACCAAAAATATCATATATTAAATAATAAAGAAAGATTTTGAAAAACAATATTTTATAAATAAACATAATTTATGATAGATTATTGCGATACCTGTAGCGAATTTCACCAGAGTATAAAGGTTTGGTTGGTATTGTAGATAATTTAGATCACACTTAAAGTAAAATAAAAAATCCAACCACGGCTAGTTTATATGTACATAAAAAAATTGGTGGCACTATAGTCATGGTAGATTTGGGTGGAAAGAATTTTGGTGTTAGAATATTCGGGAAAGTTACATTTTATTTCATTATTAAAATAACTTTGACTTACAAACAGAAGATCAATCATATATAATTCATCAGCATCCAACCAGAAAATGGCACAAGAAGAAAGTTGTAGTGTATAGAAGATGAGTCAAGCATTATTGTATATAACACAGATGAAAATCCCTTCATAATAATATCAAAGAAATGAACAACGTATCACAATACTGAGTATCACAATACTGAGAAAGGAAAATAGAATAGTTTGAAAATGGGAAAAGAAAAGGAAAAGGAATGTGTGCTTGTTTTGTGTATTGTTGTGAATGGGGATGTGCATCATGAAAGTTCTGACAAATTTCACAAATCTGATTACAAAGTCTCAAAATCCCAAACAAAACCTCTGTTTCACTCAACTCTTTAAGTGTAAAGCCCTTATAAGTGCTCTATGTATTTGTAAGTCATTCACCACAGCCAAACCAACTAGGTCTAATGAAATTCTTGATGCACTAATAAACCACAATGAAGCAAGAAAAATTATGCTCTCCACAATCTTTTTCCTTCTGCGACATACATCAGAGAACCCGTGGCATAACTTTCCTATGCAGCAATTCCTGAAGCATAACATATTTAAAAGCACATTAATGCTTCAATTTTATTTGCAACAAGTAGTCAGAATAAGATATTCGGTAACACAAACACAATCAATTCCAATTTGATTTGCAAAAAGTGTAAATGATAAGACTCCATAATGTCTTGTAGTTTATTTGGTAAGTTATATCTAGTATTATTTAATCACATTGTACTAGGCAAGTTCTAGAAACTATGATGCAGCTAAAGCACATTCTCACACAAACAACTCAAGCTACAATGCTCAAGTGGATAAATTTCTCTTCATAGAATCGTCGTATTTTGAGAGATGAATAGAAAATAAAAAACATAGAACCTTTATAATGGTATTAATGTTTTGAGCCTTATCAAAATTTGAACTCTAAACATGAAGTACTTCATATATGGCAAGCAAGGTAAGTACAAAATTGGGATTTTTTATATTTCGAATTGATAATAAAAGAGAAAAATATATAGTAAAAAATATAGAAAAATCTTTTGGTCCAATCACATTGGGCCTTCGATTTTGATATATAGATTTCGGAGTCGGTTAGGAGTAAGAAAAATATTAGCACTGTATCCGCCCATTTAAATGGTACCCTCACTAAATTGCATGACTTAAATTTATGCTTTAAAGTTATTTGGTTATTTAATTATTTATTGAAACAATTAAATATTATTTATTTTTATTGTTGTACTTGTACCTAACGATTGACTCTGGCTTCTACGTAGTTCTTTTGGTAGAAAAAAGTTTGTTAGTTATGTCAATTTTATTATTTTTTTAGAAAATAAGGTGTTAATTTAACTCTTAACTAATACTCCTATTGGTAAGAGTGAACTACAACTCATGTGTCTGATATTGCACCTCATATTATGGATCACTTACGATCTTATCACCCTATTTGGTTCAGTCAATTTTATTATTGTTTTTAAGATAATGTGTTAAATCTTAACTAATACTTCTATTAACATGAATGAAGTACAACTCGTGCGTCCGACACTGCAGCTCATATTAAGGATTATTAATCAGGATCTTATCACAATTTTTAAAAGATTTTAGATTTTTTTGTGAAAAAACATTGTAGCAACTATTGCAAAGTTTTAAGAAAGTGAAGCACAACCCTAGTGTCCCTTACCGCATCATACCCTAAAAATTAAGATAATTGATACTTTAATTACTATCGAATTACTTTTATTTAATGCCATTAGAAATTAAGATAATTGACTACAATAATCGAATTACTAAGATAATTGAATAAAATAATCTTAGTTAATGCACATTGGAAATTAAATTAAAAGATGGAGTAATAGACGGTGAAAAAAGAAGTAACAAAAAATGTTATAATAGAAAAATAAAGTATAAATGTACATTGAGTTTTTAAAATACCAAAATAATTAGAGTAATATGAAAATATTAAAACATCGAAATATATGAAACAAAAGGAGTATTTAAAGTACACAAAATTTGCTTGGATTTGATAATGGGTGGAGCAAAACAAAGTGTGAAAATACTTGTTATTAGAGGTAATTATCTTCACTGAAATTAATACGTCACGAGAAGAGAATATGCACCATAAACCAAATACAAATAGTTATATGTCATTGTAAAGGAAAGAACTCTCCAAACATATTTTTATCCTTGTTTTTTTGTGTGTAATTGATAATGGAAATAGGAAATGATTAAGCCAAAGAGACCGGAATTTTGCATCAAATTAAGTAAACATATGGCAACAATATTTTCGTCATGTTATGGGCACACCATCCAATCTGTAGAATAACTAATGGTTATGAATGATAAGGTAGGGTAGGGTAGTGTGGAGTGGGACTTTGTGTCTTATATTAGAAGAAGAAGAAGAATGATTAACATTTTCAGTTAGGACCTTAGCCATTACAATATTTGCAAATAGTTACTTCAGAAATCATGCTAAAAATAAAACTATTGAAACTATTGAACTTATCATGGCCATGTTAGTGATCATCCTTTTGCTCCTGCTTAATGAGAATATAAAAAAAAAGCTTGACTTACAACAATTGTATACGAGTAGTTTTGCAATATTCTTAAATGGAGATTAATTATTGAATGTAATATTGTTAATATAAAGTTTTATAAAGAATGTGCACATGTCATAATTTAAGAATAAAATATATTATTAAATTATTTTCTACAAAAATGTTTCTGAAAACTAAAAAGAATGTGCACATGTCATAATTTTAGAAGGCAAACGATATAATTTATTTCTTTATAAGTTTAGATGGGGGGAAGAGTAAATAATAAATATTTATTAAAGAATATTTCAAAATAATGGATATTAATGGAATTAGGATCACCTCCATTAATGGAGAGACAAGTGCATTTTTCCATTGTTTTTTAATAGTAAAAGTGTTAGAATAAAATATCTTCTCAAATCCGAAGATATGTTATCTTCTCCAGGTACTAAAAATATGACATGTATATTATTAAATTATTTTCTACAAAAATGTTTCTGAAAACTAAAAAGAACGTGCACATGTCATAATTTTAGAAGGCAAACGATTTAATTTATTTCTTTATAAGTTTAGATGGGGGAAGAGTAAATAACAAATATTTATTAAAGAATATTTCAAAATAATGGATATAAATGGAATTAGGATCTTCTCCATTAATGGAGAGACAAGTGCATTTTTCCATTGTTTTCTAATAGTAAAAGTGTAATTTCATTGTAATGAAAAAGATGCATGTGTCATTGAAAATTACATTTCTCATTGTCCTAACTCTATAAAATGGTAGTAAGTCTATTTCTTTATAATATATTCATAAAGAAAAAGCTCTAGGGTGATCACTAAGTAGACACGCAATATTCTGTTAGAAACATGGCTACAAGAAGTTCAAAGGTTTTTACAGTTTTATTGTTAGCAGGATTTCTGATGGCATTAGTTGCAAATATTGCAATGGCTAATGTCTTAAGTGAAAAAATGAATCCTTCTTCTTCATCTAATATAGAATACAAAGTCCAACCATCTCCATCATCTCGTGTTTTTAGAATGCTGAGACTTGTTCCGAAAGGCCCCGATCCAATCCACGATACTGTTGTTAGAAAGTTGAGAGATGTTCCGTCAGGCCCCAATCCAATCGGCAATCCGGCAGGCCCCCATCCAATCGGCAATCCACAATAGTATTGTTAGAAAGCTATGACTTGTTCCGGGAGGCATTGCCCATAATACGATGAATAAATTGTTATTAGATGATTACTTCTATACCAAGATGAATAAATGGTTATTGCATATTTACTTTGTTGCAAAATTCGAGCTCCTTTGTTTAATAATTTCTTTTTGAATTACTCATTCCCTATTCTCACATCACTACTTCGGTTGTTATGTGTCATATCAAATGAATTTTCACGTTTCAATATTTTAATGATATATATATGAAAATAATTAGGTATAAAATATCAATAAAATAGATTATTGTGTTTAAGTATAATCTTATTCCCACGTGCTACCATCTTATTCAACTAGTTTTGCAATATTCTTTAGTGGACATTTTATATATACTCTTTCTGTGTATGATTATTTATGTATGATATAATTTTTAAGAACAAAGTAATTTCCACTTCTTGTAATTCTTAGAGGAATCTAGTGCAATTAGAGGAAGGGGGAGACCAAAAATATCATATATTAAATAATAAAGAAAGATTTTGAAAAACAATATTTTATAAATAAACATAATTTATGATAGATTATTGCGATACCTGTAGCGAATTTCACCAGAGTATAAAGGTTTGGTTGGTATTGTAGATAATTTAGATCACACTTAAAGTAAAATAAAAAATTCAACCACGGCTAGTTTATATGTACATAAAAAAATTGGTGGCACTATAGTCATTGTAGATTTGGGTGGAAAGAATTTTGGTGTTAGAATATTCGGGAAAGTTACATTTTATTTCATTATTAAAATAACTTTGAACTTACAAACAGAAGATCAATCATATATAATTCATCAGCATCCAACCAGAAAATGGCACAAGAAGAAAGTTGTAGTGTATAGAAGATGAGTCAAGCATTATTGTATATAACACAGATGAAAATCCCTTCATAATAATATCAAAGAAATGAACAATGTATCACAATACTGAGTATCACAATACTGAGAAAGGAAAATAGAATAGTTTGAAAATGGGAAAAGAAAAGGAAAAGGAATGTGTGCTTGTTTTGTGTATTGTTGTGAATGGGGATGTGCATCATGAAAGTTCTGACAAATTTCACAAATCTGATTACAAAGTCTCAAAATCCCAAACAAAACCTCTGTTTCACTCAACTCTTTAAGTGTAAAGCCCTTATAAGTGCTCTATGTATTTGTAAGTCATTCACCACAGCCAAACCAACTAGGTCTAATGAAATTCTTGATGCACTAATAAACCACAATGAAGCAAGAAAAATTATGCTCTCCACAATCTTTTTCCTTCTGCGACATACATCAGAGAACCCGTGGCATAACTTTCCTATGCAGCAATTCCTGAAGCATAACATATTTAAAAGCACATTAATGCTTCAATTTTATTTGCAACAAGTAGTCAGAATAAGATATTCGGTAACACAAACACAATCAATTCCAATTTGATTTGCAAAAAGTGTAAATGATAAGACTCCATAATGTCTTGTAGTTTATTTGGTAAGTTATATCTAGTATTATTTAATCACATTGTACTAGGCAAGTTCTAGAAACTATGATGCAGCTAAAGCACATTCTCACACAAACAACTCAAGCTACAATGCTCAAGTGGATAAATTTCTCTTCATAGAATCGTCGTATTTTGAGAGATGAATAGAAAATAAAAAACATAGAACCTTTATAATGGTATTAATGTTTTGAGCCTTATCAAAATTTGAACTCTAAACATGAAGTACTTCATATATGGCAAGCAAGGTAAGTACAAAATTGGGATTTTTTATATTTCGAATTGATAATAAAAGAGAAAAATATATAGTAAAAAATATAGAAAAATCTTTTGGTCCAATCACATTGGGCCTTCGATTTTGATATATAGATTTCGGAGTCGGTTAGGAGTAAGAAAAATATTAGCACTGTATCCGCCCATTTAAATGGTACCCTCACTAAATTGCATGACTTAAATTTATGCTTTAAAGTTATTTGGTTATTTAATTATTTATTGAAACAATTAAATATTATTTATTTTTATTGTTGTACTTGTACCTAACGATTGACTCTGGCTTCTACGTAGTTCTTTTGGTAGAAAAAAGTTTGTTAGTTATGTCAATTTTATTATTTTTTTAGAAAATAAGGTGTTAATTTAACTCTTAACTAATACTCCTATTGGTAAGAGTGAACTACAACTCATGTGTCTGATATTGCACCTCATATTATGGATCACTTACGATCTTATCACCCTATTTGGTTCAGTCAATTTTATTATTGTTTTTAAGATAATGTGTTAAATCTTAACTAATACTTCTATTAACATGAATGAAGTACAACTCGTGCGTCCGACACTGCAGCTCATATTAAGGATTATTAATCAGGATCTTATCACAATTTTTAAAAGATTTTAGATTTTTTTGTGAAAAAACATTGTAGCAACTATTGCAAAGTTTTAAGAAAGTGAAGCACAACCCTAGTGTCCCTTACCGCATCATACCCTAAAAATTAAGATAATTGATACTTTAATTACTATCGAATTACTTTTATTTAATGCCATTAGAAATTAAGATAATTGACTACAATAATCGAATTACTAAGATAATTGAATAAAATAATCTTAGTTAATGCACATTGGAAATTAAATTAAAAGATGGAGTAATAGACGGTGAAAAAAGAAGTAACAAAAAATGTTATAATAGAAAAATAAAGTATAAATGTACATTGAGTTTTTAAAATACCAAAATAATTAGAGTAATATGAAAATATTAAAACATCGAAATATATGAAACAAAAGGAGTATTTAAAGTACACAAAATTTGCTTGGATTTGATAATGGGTGGAGCAAAACAAAGTGTGAAAATACTTGTTATTAGAGGTAATTATCTTCACTGAAATTAATACGTCACGAGAAGAGAATATGCACCATAAAACAAATACAAATAGTTATATGTCATTGTAAAGGAAAGAACTCTCCAAACATATTTTTATCCTTGTTTTTTTGTGTGTAATTGATAATGGAAATAGGAAATGATTAAGCCAAAGAGACCGGAATTTTGCATCAAATTAAGTAAACATATGGCAACAATATTTTCGTCATGTTATGGGCACACCATCCAATCTGTAGAATAACTAATGGTTATGAATGATAAGGTAGGGTAGGGTAGTGTGGAGTGGGACTTTGTGTCTTATATTAGAAGAAGAAGAAGAATGATTAACATTTTCAGTTAGGACCTTAGCCATTACAATATTTGCAAATAGTTACTTCAGAAATCATGCTAAAAATAAAACTATTGAAACTATTGAACTTATCATGGCCATGTTAGTGATCATCCTTTTGCTCCTGCTTAATGAGAATATAAAAAAAAAGCTTGACTTACAACAATTGTATACGAGTAGTTTTGCAATATTCTTAAATGGAGATTAATTATTGAATGTAATATTGTTAATATAAAGTTTTATAAAGAATGTGCACATGTCATAATTTAAGAATAAAATATATTATTAAATTATTTTCTACAAAAATGTTTCTGAAAACTAAAAAGAATGTGCACATGTCATAATTTTAGAAGGCAAACGATATAATTTATTTCTTTATAAGTTTAGATTGGGGGAAGAGTAAATAATAAATATTTATTAAAGAATATTTCAAAATAATGGATATTAATGGAATTAGGATCACCTCCATTAATGGAGAGACAAGTGCATTTTTCCATTGTTTTTTAATAGTAAAAGTGTTAGAATAAAATATCTTCTCAAATCCGAAGATATGTTATCTTCTCCAGGTACTAAAAATATGACATGTATATTATTAAATTATTTTCTACAAAAATGTTTCTGAAAACTAAAAAGAACGTGCACATGTCATAATTTTAGAAGGCAAACGATTTAATTTATTTCTTTATAAGTTTAGATGGGGGAAGAGTAAATAACAAATATTTATTAAAGAATATTTCAAAATAATGGATATAAATGGAATTAGGATCTTCTCCATTAATGGAGAGACAAGTGCATTTTTCCATTGTTTTCTAATAGTAAAAGTGTAATTTCATTGTAATGAAAAAGATGCATGTGTCATTGAAAATTACATTTCTCATTGTCCTAACTCTATAAAATGGTAGTAAGTCTATTTCTTTATAATATATTCATAAAGAAAAAGCTCTAGGGTGATCACTAAGTAGACACGCAATATTCTGTTAGAAACATGGCTACAAGAAGTTCAAAGGTTTTTACAGTTTTATTGTTAGCAGGATTTCTGATGGCATTAGTTGCAAATATTGCAATGGCTAATGTCTTAAGTGAAAAAATGAATCCTTCTTCTTCATCTAATATAGAATACAAAGTCCAACCATCTCCATCATCTCGTGTTTTTAGAATGCTGAGACTTGTTCCGAAAGGCCCCGATCCAATCCACGATACTGTTGTTAGAAAGTTGAGAGATGTTCCGTCAGGCCCCAATCCAATCGGCAATCCGGCAGGCCCCCATCCAATCGGCAATCCACAATAGTATTGTTAGAAAGCTATGACTTGTTCCGGGAGGCATTGCCCATAATACGATGAATAAATTGTTATTAGATGATTACTTCTATACCAAGATGAATAAATGGTTATTGCATATTTACTTTGTTGCAAAATTCGAGCTCCTTTGTTTAATAATTTCTTTTTGAATTACTCATTCCCTATTCTCACATCACTACTTCGGTTGTTATGTGTCATATCAAATGAATTTTCACGTTTCAATATTTTAATGATATATATATGAAAATAATTAGGTATAAAATATCAATAAAATAGATTATTGTGTTTAAGTATAATCTTATTCCCACGTGCTACCATCTTATTCAACTAGTTTTGCAATATTCTTTAGTGGACATTTTATATATACTCTTTCTGTGTATGATTATTTATGTATGATATAATTTTTAAGAACAAAGTAATTTCCACTTCTTGTAATTCTTAGAGGAATCTAGTGCAATTAGAGGAAGGGGGAGACCAAAAATATCATATATTAAATAATAAAGAAAGATTTTGAAAAACAATATTTTATAAATAAACATAATTTATGATAGATTATTGCGATACCTGTAGCGAATTTCACCAGAGTATAAAGGTTTGGTTGGTATTGTAGATAATTTAGATCACACTTAAAGTAAAATAAAAAATCCAACCACGGCTAGTTTATATGTACATAAAAAAATTGGTGGCACTATAGTCATGGTAGATTTGGGTGGAAAGAATTTTGGTGTTAGAATATTCGGGAAAGTTACATTTTATTTCATTATTAAAATAACTTTGAACTTACAAACAGAAGATCAATCATATATAATTCATCAGCATCCAACCAGAAAATGGCACAAGAAGAAAGTTGTAGTGTATAGAAGATGAGTCAAGCATTATTGTATATAACACAGATGAAAATCCCTTCATAATAATATCAAAGAAATGAACAACGTATCACAATACTGAGTATCACAATACTGAGAAAGGAAAATAGAATAGTTTGAAAATGGGAAAAGAAAAGGAAAAGGAATGTGTGCTTGTTTTGTGTATTGTTGTGAATGGGGATGTGCATCATGAAAGTTCTGACAAATTTCACAAATCTGATTACAAAGTCTCAAAATCCCAAACAAAACCTCTGTTTCACTCAACTCTTTAAGTGTAAAGCCCTTATAAGTGCTCTATGTATTTGTAAGTCATTCACCACAGCCAAACCAACTAGGTCTAATGAAATTCTTGATGCACTAATAAACCACAATGAAGCAAGAAAAATTATGCTCTCCACAATCTTTTTCCTTCTGCGACATACATCAGAGAACCCGTGGCATAACTTTCCTATGCAGCAATTCCTGAAGCATAACATATTTAAAAGCACATTAATGCTTCAATTTTATTTGCAACAAGTAGTCAGAATAAGATATTCGGTAACACAAACACAATCAATTCCAATTTGATTTGCAAAAAGTGTAAATGATAAGACTCCATAATGTCTTGTAGTTTATTTGGTAAGTTATATCTAGTATTATTTAATCACATTGTACTAGGCAAGTTCTAGAAACTATGATGCAGCTAAAGCACATTCTCACACAAACAACTCAAGCTACAATGCTCAAGTGGATAAATTTCTCTTCATAGAATCGTCGTATTTTGAGAGATGAATAGAAAATAAAAAACATAGAACCTTTATAATGGTATTAATGTTTTGAGCCTTATCAAAATTTGAACTCTAAACATGAAGTACTTCATATATGGCAAGCAAGGTAAGTACAAAATTGGGATTTTTTATATTTCGAATTGATAATAAAAGAGAAAAATATATAGTAAAAAATATAGAAAAATATTTTGGTCCAGTCACATTGGGCCTTCGATTTTGATATATAGATTTCGGAGTCGGTTAGGAGTAAGAAAAATATTAGCACTGTATCCGCCCATTTAAATGGTACCCTCACTAAATTGCATGACTTAAATTTATGCTTTAAAGTTATTTGGTTATTTAATTATTTATTGAAACAATTAAATATTATTTATTTTTATTGTTGTACTTGTACCTAACGATTGACTCTGGCTTCTACGTAGTTCTTTTGGTAGAAAAAAGTTTGTTAGTTATGTCAATTTTATTATTTTTTAGAAAATAAGGTGTTAATTTAACTCTTAACTAATACTCCTATTGGTATGAGTGAACTACAACTCATGTGTCTGATATTGCACCTCATATTATGGATCACTTACGATCTTATCACCCTATTTGGTTCAGTCAATTTTATTATTGTTTTTAAGATAATGTGTTAAATCTTAACTAATACTTCTATTAACATGAATGAAGTACAACTCGTGCGTCCGACACTGCAGCTCATATTAAGGATTATTAATCAGGATCTTATCACAATTTTTAAAAGATTTTAGATTTTTTTGTGAAAAAACATTGTAGCAACTATTGCAAAGTTTTAAGAAAGTGAAGCACAACCCTAGTGTCCCTTACCGCATCATACCCTAAAAATTAAGATAATTGATACTTTAATTACTATCGAATTACTTTTATTTAATGCCATTAGAAATTAAGATAATTGACTACAATAATCGAATTACTAAGATAATTGAATAAAATAATCTTAATTAATGCACATTGGAAATTAAATTAAAAGATGGAGTAATAGACGGTGAAAAAAGAAGTAACAAAAAATGTTATAATAGAAAAATAAAGTATAAATGTACATTGAGTTTTTAAAATACCAAAATAATTAGAGTAATATGAAAATATTAAAACATCGAAATATATGAAACAAAAGGAGTATTTAAAGTACACAAAATTTGCTTGGATTTGATAATGGGTAGAGCAAAACAAAGTGTGAAAATACTTGTTATTAGAGGTAATTATATTCACTGAAATTAATACGTCACGAGAAGAGAATATGCACCATAAAACAAATACAAATAGTTATATGTCATTGTAAAGGAAAGAACTCTCCAAACATATTTTTATCCTTGTTTTTTTGTGTGTAATTGATAATGGAAATAGGAAATGATTAAGCCAAAGAGACCGGAATTTTGCATCAAATTAAGTAAACATATGGCAACAATATTTTCATCATGTTATGGGCACACTGTAACACCACGAATTTTCTGATTTGGAATTATAAATTTTTATGAGTTTTTATTAATTATTTATTTTATCAACGATTAATTTTAGAAATTAATCAGTGTGGATTTAGGCTAAGCAATAGTTGAATATTAGTCTTGTTTTGTGATTTCCTATTTTATGGTAAATTTTCGTAATTTTCTGTGACGAAATATTTTTGAATTGTCGTCGGGCCCAAATAGCCCGAATTCGGCCCAATAACGTGTTTTTGAGTTCCGTAACTCGGAATCGAATTCCGATTGCACCATTGGCTTCAAAATATTATTTCGAGTCAAGATAGACATCAAGTTCATTCAGAACGCATTTCTAAATATTTTCATTCCAAATTTTGTGTTTCGAAGTTTTAATCGTAAACCAAAATCGGGAGATTGTATGTTTTCGGACGAAATTATCCGAAGATGTTCGGACACGACATTTATTGGGAAATTACATCATATCAATAAAGTTGGAAGTCATCATTTCATGAGTCACTTACTTGTTACACAAGTAATGCAAAAGCTTCCAAAAACCCCTAAAACACTCAACAAATCCTTTCACTCCACCACCATTAGACACATCACCTATGCTAGTCTAAAGCTACTTACTTTATATTAAATTTTCTGATTTGATGAGGGTGAGGCTCTCCTATAAATACCTCACCCCATTCTCTCATTTTTACACTAAATTCCTTATACAAACTAAGGTAGTCTTTTATTTTATCTTCTTCATCTTCTTCTCATACTTCATAGAAAGTTATGAGTTTTTATTATTTTGTTCATAAAGTAGAGTTTATATTTGTTCTTTAAGTATTTTATGAAAGCATAACTAAAGGGGATGATAATAAAATCATATGAACCTTTATGTAGTTTTTGACTTTTGTAAATCTTGAAATTTCTTCCTTGTTCTTAGATGGAAAAACTATATCTTTGGACAAGGTTAGATGAGTTATTTATTTGGAAATATTAGAAATTATTGTTAGTATTTGAATATGTTTAAAGGTGATGATTTTAACATCAAAGGAACCTTTAATGTGTTTAGGAAAAAGTTTGTATTTTATTCTTGAAAGTTTATGATGTTGATGAGTTGTTGAAAATATTTCATTTTTTAGAAAGTATTATGTTTTAAAAGTTGTTTACATATTTTACTCTTTGATTCCCAAGTTAAAATAATGATTTGGGATAAAAGATGATTTATTAAAGTCTTGACTTCATAAACTTAAAGTATTATGAAGTTTTAGATATTAAAGTAGTAGAAAGTCTTACCTTAGGATTTATTTTCATGACCATGAAAATAACACTTACTAACCCTTGAGGTTTTTCCTAAAATATTAGGAGGTGTTAAGATGTTCATAGAAAATTGTTGTATTTATTTTAGTTGACTTACTTTAAAGTGGTAAGAATAACTAAAAGATGTTTAATGTAAAATATTAAATTAAGAGTCATTCCTTTTCATGACTATGAAAATAACACTTACTAACTCTTGAGGTTTTTTCCTAAAAAATTAGGAGGTGTTAAGATGTTCATGGAAATTTGTTTTAGTAGTATACTTGAAATAATGAGAGTTACCTAAAAGTCTTGACTTTATAAACTTAAAGTGTTATGAAGTCTTAGATGGTAAAATGATTTAAAAATGTTGAATCTTAGTTAAATGAACTTACTTTAAAATGGTAAGATTTACTTAAAAAGTATTGATTTAAAAATATTGATTTCGTTTAAATTGACTTACTTTAAAAAGGATAAGTCTAGTTTAATGATCTTATTTTAAAAAGGTTAGTTTTAGTAAAAATGTTTTACTTACAAAAAATAAGATTTATGAATTATCGGAAAAAATAAATGAAGTGAGAATACATGTCTATAAAGGTTCTGTCTAAGGAAAGACTTGGTATTTAAGGGTGTCTTTATGACCCACCTCTCTTTCCTGGGAACTAGCCTGGTGTATATCCACGGATTAGGACATAAATGAAGTGAGAATACATATCTAGAAAGGTTCTGTCTAAGAAAAGACTTGGTAAATAAGGGTGTCTTTATGACCCACCTCTCTTTCCTGGGAACTAGCCTGGTGTATATCCACGGATTACGACATAAATGAAGTGGGAATACATGTCTAGAAAGGTTCTGTCTAAGGAAAGACTTGGTATTTAAGGATGTCTTTATGACCCACCTCTCTTTCCTGGGAACTAGCCTGGTGTATATCCACGGATTACGACATAAATTCGGTATAAATTTTATTGAAAATTTTACTTTAAAAAGTATTATTTGATTGAAAGACTTTCGATAACAAATGATGATTCAAGGATATTCAACCTTGAATTGGATGGACGAAAGCAAATAAATTCATTTTAAATCGGAAGTTTTATCTTCGCGTAAAAAGTTATTTTGTAAGTATAATAATTATCGTCATTTAACTAATTAACGTTATTTTGGCATAATAAAGATTTCGAGAGGAGAACGGATCAAGTAAGTTCACCTGCAAACAGAGAACCTAACGACCCGACACACTCAGGTGAGGGAGAAAACATCGTGATACAGTGGTGTCCGAATATGCATCAGGACCTCCAAACTCCCTCACAAATTTGGAGTTGCCCTGGGTATTAAGAAAGCTTGTACATAATCAATTGCATGTTTGTTTGGATTAAGTACAGCAATATTTCTTATACCGATTTATGTTATGTTTATATATGCAAATATCATGTTTACTCTTGAATTATAATGTTTGAATGATTATTACGGGAATGATATGTATGTGATAATTTTGAAATTCAAGGTTTAAAAACATTTGATATAAATGAGAAATATTTTCCTTTAGAAAAGTAATTAAAATGATATTTAGGTTCTTCTCGCATAATCAATTGCATGTTTGTTTGGATTAAGTACAGCAATATTTCTTATACCGATTTATGTTATGTTTATATATGCAAATATCATGTTTACTCTTGAATTATAATGTTTGAATGATTATTACGGGAATGATATGTATGTGATAATTTTGAAATTCAAGGTTTAAAAACATTTGATATAAATGAGAAATATTTTCCTTTAGAAAAGTAATTAAAATGATATTTAGGTTCTTCTCGCTTGAGCGAGACAACTATCTATTGAGCGAGAAGTGTATAGAGAAAACGAGTGTTTTAGCTCGAGGCGAGACAGCTCTCGCTTGAGCTAAAATAGGCACCAAGAGAACTGATTGTTTTCTCGCTTAAGCAAGACAGCTCTCGCTTAAGCCACATATGCCTCAAAAATGGAAGTATCTCGCTTGAGCAAGACAGCTCTCGCTTGAGCGAGTGGGCTCCATACAGACATGACTTCTTTTTAAGTCGTCTGAATGATAACTCTCATATATACGAGAGCCTAATGGCATGTTTGCCATCAAAAATTTGTAAAGGTAAACAACTATATGAAATTCTTGAAAGTAATAAAAGTAAGGAATTGCTTTGTTAAAGGCGAGGCCGAGTGTGTGATATTATGCCCACGCAGCGAGATTATTTGACTGTAAGAGGCTTGGCTAGAGGAGCCGTCCAGGATAATTCAGCGATGGTTCGTAGTGGTGCCGAAATTATTCTCTCTTTTTGTTATATGTGTTAAGATCGGGACCCACTAGAAGCATTCCTTTGGGAGATGTCTTAGGTTGGGCCGATCATTTAAAAGAATGATTAAAAGATTTAATTGGCTAACTTCGGTTAGTGTGCATACTCATTATGAATAATGAAGTAGTGGAGAGGAAATTTACGGGAGACGAACGAGCCCCAAGATGTTGAGAGGGACGGCGATGGCGGTGATTCGTCAGCAAAGTCTTGAGGGTGAGTCTAGGTAAGACGAGTCCCTTGTATTCCTGGATGAGGTATTCTGTTGGATCGGATAGTTCTCACAGCGCAAACTAGATGATCTCTGACAACCCCTCTTTGCAATCAGGATCGATGAGAGGGATGCCTAGAAAGTGTTTGATACGACACCGTCCTGAAATGGACAGTTCTTTGGAACATATCGATCATATATCCTTGCGAGGAATATTTTGGTGCGTTCAAATCGGCTTGTTATGGGACCTGTACTCTCGGTTATTTCCGAATAGTTATTGGGAGGATAAAGGAGTAAGGATGGTGGACTCATGCATCGCAATGCATACATGATATTCTTCGATATTGTTTCTAAATCCTCGAGTTTTATATTTCATTCATTGTTTTTATGTGCTTGTATAATCACATGATATATATGTACTCATGTGTTGTCTTGGTGTATTATTCTGTGTAATTCTACGACGTCAATGATAAGTTTTTCATTAGATGTTTTACTCCCTCTCTTCTTTCTTTTTGTCTTCTATTCGCGTTTGTTCAGATGGATCGTTCGATCGGGATTCAGAGTTACCACTTTTCGATATCCCAGGAGGGGACATGGAGGATTGAGGGAATCTGTTATACCTACACAGGCCCTTGTACTTTTGATAAGTGTACCTATGTAGGGAATTTATTTTGTAGTAGTTTTTATTTGGGCGACGATTAGGATTTCGCCTTGTACCTGTACCAACATTTTCTAATGAAGTATGATTCAAAGTTATATTGAGTTTTTCTATTTACCATTAAGTAATGGTTGGAATTTTCCGCATTGTATGTTACTTAAGTGATGTTCCGAAAATGAAACGAAGATAAGGACATAAATTTTTATGGCTCCATTATTCAAAAAAAAAAATTTACCCATTTTCGAGCAAGACTATTGAAGTAATTTTCGAGGCGTTACACACACCATCCAATCTGTAGAATAACTAATGGTTATGAATGATAAGGTAGGATAGGGTAGGGTAGGGTAGTGTGGAGTGGGACTTTGTGTCTTATATTAGAAGAAAAAGAAGAATGATTAACATTTTCAGTTAGGACCTTAGCCATTACAATATTTGCAAATAGTTACTTCAGAAATCATGCTAAAAATAAAACTATTGAAACTATTGAACTTATCATGGCCATGTTAGTGATCATCCTTTTGCTCCTGCTTAATGAGAATATAAAAAAAAAACTTGACTTACAACAATTGTATACGAGTAGTTTTGCAATATTCTTAAATGGAGATTAATTATTGAATGTAATATTGTTAATATAAAGTTTTATAAAGAATGTGCACATGTCATAATTTAAGAAGAAAGTTGTAGTGTATAGAAGATGAGTCAAGCATTATTTTATATAACACAGATGAAAATCCCTTTATAATAATATCAAAGAAATGAACAATGTATCACAATACTGAGAAAGGAAAATAGAATAGTTTGAAAATGGGAAAAGAAAAGAAAAAGGAATGTGTGCTTGTTTTGTGTATTGTTGTGAATGGAGATGTGCATCATGAAAGTTCTGACAAATTTCAATAATCTGATTACAAAGTTTCAAAATCCCAAACAAAACCTCTGTTTCACTCAACTCTTTAAGTGTAAAGCCCTTATAAGTGCTCTATGTATTTTTAAGTCATTCACCACAGCCAAACCAACTAGGTCTAATGAAATTCTTGATGCACTAATAAACCACAATGAAACAAGAAAAATTATGCTCTCCACAATCTTTTTCCTTCTGCGACATACATCAGAGAATCCGTGGCATAACTTTCCTATGCAGCAATTCCTGAAGGATAACATGTTTAAAAGAACATTAATCCTTCAATTTTATTTGCAACAAGTAATCGGAATAAGAGATTCGGTAACACAAACACAATCAATTCCAATTTGATTTGCAAAAAGTGTAAATGGTAAGACTCCATAATGTCTTGTAGTTTATTTGGTAAGTTATATCTAGTATTATTTAATCATATTGCACTAGGCAAGTTCTAGAAACTATGATGCAGCTAACGCACATTCTCACACAAACAATTCAAACTACAATGCTGAAGTGGATAAATTTTTCTTCATAGAATCATCATATTTTGTGCGATGAATAGAAAACAAAGAACATAGAACCTTTATAATGGTATTAGTGTTTTGAGCCTAAATCAAAATTTGAACTCTAAACATGAAGTACTTCATATATGCCAAGGTAAGTACAGAATTTTAAACAATAAGGGATTTTGTATATTTCGAAATGATAATAAAAGAGAAACAAATATTTACGGATTTACCTCTATCTGGGTGTGTATTGGCAACAGCATAAGCCTCAATGTGGCCACCGGAGCCTTTGCTCATTAAATCTGAAACAGCATTTCCAAGGTCAAAACCAAGAGTGCCAGCATGCGCTAGTTCTGAAGATGATGATCCCCAAGTATAGTCCCCATAGAATGACCCAGCTTCATAAGTATCTTTGTAGTTGTACCCATCATCATAACTTCCGTTTGATAGAGCAGCATATGATGAAGCTGGTGCAGCAACATTTTCCCTACTTTTTCCGTAGCCTACTGATTTTGACCCGAAAATCACATCTCCGGAGCTATAACTAAGACTGCTATTACCATATCTGGAGCCAATGGCTCCAGCTTGATCAGTACCGAGGGAGGAACTCCAAAGTGGTCCGATATGACCAAAAGAACCCATGTTCGGATTTCCGCTTCCATAGTCAGCAAAAGAATCAGAGCTTCTAAGGTTAGTAGCATAGTTAAGATTCCCGTTCCCCCACAAATTCTGATTTGCTGAACTTATGGTTGAATTGTTGCCTGTATGCCCCATTGCATTACCGTACCTGCTAGGACTTCCACTATATGAAGGGTTCAAGGCCCGTCCTAGGAGAACTTGGCTCAATGGTGGCTCAAAGTTGAGTCCTGATCCATAACTAGGACTCATAACAGAATATCCACTGCGACCAACGGCAACAGGACTCAATCTATCGTCTATTCTAAGTCCATTCCCTCCAACAAGACTTGGATTATATCCCTGAACAAAACCATTAGCAAAGCTACTAACTCTACTTAGACCATGGTTATATCCACCTAACTGAGCTCTACTTGGAACTGGAGATAATTCCTTTGGAACAGCCCTCTTAACCTCAACCATTTTACCATGCAATTCATGAAAAGTTTTGTAGAGCACCTTCTCAACTCCTTGCTCGGAATCAAAGGTGATGAATCCAAAACCTCTTGGCCTTTGAGTGTTATGGTCATACATCACGACAACATCTGTAATTGTTCCAAATTGTTCAAAGTAATTCTTAAACTCACTCTCGGTGACTGTGGATGCTAGACCTCCAACAAATATCTTCTTTGTGCAGGTAGGAGTAGGACCAGGAGACCCATGACTGCTGCTGTTGCTTCTGCTCATAACATTCTGATCATCTCTAGGGACAGCCTTTTTTGCTTCAACCTGCATTTGAAATGCATGACAATAAACTTCAATTCAAAACCTTCTTAGACAAAACGATACATAACTGACGCATAATAGATACAATAGGCTCTCAGAGAAAAATATCAGTGGTCAGGATTTGAAGGATTTAGTTTTAGAAAGATGCTAACATGTACTTAGAGCTTTCTTTAAAAACCTAGATAATCCATTTATAGAGATTCAATTGGTAACTTCTTTGTGCGTCATCTTCATATTAATCCCTCCCATAAGAGATCATTGGCCAGGATTTGAAGTAAAGGTTTTGTATTACAAAGATGCAAATATTTGTACTTAGAGGTTTCTTTAACATTTAGACAATCCAAGTATCAAGATTCAATTGATATGATCTTCTCTGTACTTGTTCATATTAATCCCTGTTCCTGTCAAAGAAGTTCCACCATAATGCAACAAAAAAGTACAATAAATTTGCTTGATTCAATATCATTTGTTGGGGGAGGGTGAATCTTGATTCATTTTGTATAATTTGAATATAGAAATTGATACAATTGTGAGAAACATAAAATTATCATACAATTGTGAGGCTCCAACATGGATATATTGGAAGAAACATAAACACATGAACCGAGATGGGCAACTTACAGCTCTTCCATCTATGACATGCTTTTCCATAACAACTCGCTCGGCAACAGAAGGATCAGCAAAAACAATAAACCCGAAACCACGGGCACGCCCTGTGGTCCTATCCTTCATGATCACAGCTTCCACTACATCTCCAAAATTATGGAAATACTGTCTAAGTCGGTCTTCATTTGTGCCCCAGGAAATCCCTCCGATGAAAAGTTTGCCAGGGTCCATTTCCATTCTGCACTTCCCAACACTTCAATCAATTCTATTTCTAACCACAATTTATATCAAAAAAATATAGATGGATCTTGAAAATGAATAATTCTTTCCCAACAACAATTGAAACGCACACCAAAAGTAGAAGCAACTAAAAAACAAAACATATTGGATCCAATCAGTAACTCATATAATCTCCTTACAGAAACCTCGTATTCATTTCCTAACTTTGTGACAACATAAAATTCAACAAAACAACAAACACCATGAACATAACATCGTAATGCTGATTGTACGTAAGAAAAAACATGTAGAAAACTAAATCTACCTTTTCAGACAATTTTTCAGAAAACTAGGATGTTATAGACATCAGATAAAACACCATCAAACATGATTGAGTAGAAGAAATCGTATAAGATCAACAACCCATAATCTAAAATTGCAAAAAGAATCCAATTTTAACTAAAACTTCATTTGAAAGGAAATGAAAATCATTGGGAGAGAAAGATTACCAAATGAAGACAACCCAAATGAGAAATTGATGGAATCTAAGATCTAAGAGAGAGCATAATAAGCAAAGAGGGCGAGAGGCCCTCTTTTGTTCTTCTTTTGTGTTAGAAGAATTACGGTTGATAGAAGAAACAGATAAATGTATATAATGAATGAAAGCTATGTATCACAAAGAACAAGAGATATGTATGGGGAAAAAACCATATATATATATATATATAAATATATATTATTTATTTATAGAGAAGGTGTGTCTGTATATCTTTCATTCATTCTTGTGTAGTGTGTAAGAAAGTTAAACCAAGGAATAGAGGAGGGTGACAGTACATTTGCGGGTAAGTATCTTCTTCATTAATGCAGAGACAAATATTACAAAATACAAAGAAAATATAATATGAGAATACATTTTTATTATTTTGTTCATAATGAAATAATAATTTTATCATTGAAAATACAAAGAAAATGTGGTACTTGACTTTTCATTAATTGAGATAATATTTACTCACATTTGCCCAAGTTGATCACAAAAATATAATTTTTACCATATTTATTAAAGAGCTAATGGTTTTGTATATATTTTCCTTAGGGATGAAATTAGGTTGGGTAATTTGTCAGGGAGGTCAAAATTTGAATCATTTGACTTGACTTTATATGTTTATTAAAGTAAGGATGTGATCTGGTCCATTTAAAGAAAAATAATAATTTTTGAGATATAAAACTGCATTATTTTCTCACTTTCTCATCAAATTTGGAGCTCTCTTGTGTCCAAATAATATTGCTTCTAATGACATGTTATAGTAATAGTTTAGTGGAAGATTTATCAAGTTAATAAAGCCCAATTGAATCTTATAACTATTTGTTTCTCTTTATTGTCCTAGACTATAGTATGCATTTCATAATTTTTTTAAATTTCCAATGCCTCAATTTCCTTGTATTTCTCAGTCTTCTTTTTTAAAATAGTCATGCTGCTAAATGCTAATATAAGCTGGTATTGACTTGGAAGCTGTAACAAAACAAAGGGTGGGATAAAAATGATGTAATTTAATGAACACTTATATAATTAGAAGTTAGATTGTTTTGGAAAATATTATGAATTTAGAGATTAACCTTCAACATCAAGCAAATAATTGGAATGGGCACAAATATATTATATAATTAATGAGTGGTTGTTGTACAAAAACAACTTTCAATCAACTTTTAAATATAAAAATAAATAAAAAAAATAGGGTTATTTGTGAATGACAGAAGGGATTGCTTGTGCAACCACTCATCCTATGGATTCAATAGGTGGATCAAGCAAAACATAGTTGGTTAGACTTATAATAATGAATATCATATGTCGCATATTTTATATCTTATTGTATCATAGTTCAATTGAGAATAAATACATATTTAAAAGAAAATTCATAAAAACAAAAAATATATTTTTTTATATTTTTTGGTGGGATTTAATTAATTTGAGACAGAGGGGCAGAAATATTTAGGACAGACTATCCCGATGAGACTTATAATGCATGTGGAGAGATCTCTTCCCCTTCATCTTATCCTTCTTTGTGTGATCACTTTATTCCTTTTTTTTCTTTACATTGACAACATAATTTCTTTGCATCTAATCCTTTGATTTATCATCACAATCTTAGAACAAATTAAGGGAATGGATTATAACCTTGGACGCCAAGAAAATAACTAAATGTGCAATATAATATGACATGCAAATTAAGGTAATGAATTAAAACAGCCACTAATATCAGTATGATATGACTCCAATTTGATAAAATAAGATCAATTTTATAGCCAACCAATGTTGATCTAGCCAATAAGTTTTCAATTCAGATTTGTTAAAATATAAAATTGAATTTTGTTATTGGTGTGAGGATCTAGTTGATAAAGAGAGTTTAGAGGATAAATAATATATATATATATATATATATATATATATATATATATATATATATATGTATGTGTGAGAATAATTAAAAACTCGAATTGGTAATAGAAATAGATTACAATTTTATATTTACAACGTCAGATTATAAGAAATCAATCGAATCTCCCATAGGACGTAGATAATCTCTAAATGGGATGGGAATTTTATATTTACAACGTCAGATTATAAGAAATCAATCGAATCTCCCATAGGACGTAGATAATCTCTAAATGGGATGGGAATCACATGTCCTCATTCATGTCTTACTATCTGTAACAAGTCAATCAGAAGACTATATTCAATTTAAAAAAATAATAAAATTAGAAATTAATATTTTAATATTATTTTGTGTAGTTTGATTAGCTATAGATATAGAGACAGAAAAATTATGGGACAGAAGATCATTATCTTTATCATCCTTTATATTGTGTGCTATCATTAAAAGTTGAATAATATTATGATGGAAAAATTAACTGGGCAAATAAAAAAAATAGGCAAGGACAAACCAAAAAAATATGCAAAATGGAAGGAACTTTTGACTTTTGCGAGTTGAGATAATATAAGTCTTCATTTTATTGCAGATTATAACCAATTTGACGTTGTAGTTGGTCCTCTTGATTTTTTAAGTGTGGTCAAAGGAAGAAAAAAAACGAAAGAAAACGACTTCTTTGATTAATTCCACATAAAAAAAGAATAGGCCTTAACATAATAAATAGAGAAATTGAAAATCTCATTGCTGAAATTATAAAATAATATAATGGATGGCTATAGAAATCACTTGTCTCACTTGTTGATATTTGATTGGTTTGAGATATGAATACATGAATTTTTTTAAGCGAAGAATTCTTATTTATAATTAATGGAGTTTAGTAGAATTAATTATGTAAAGTTCCTAGCTAACAAAGCATCAATCACATATAGTTTTCAACCTTTAAGCCATGTATGTTTGGTGGCTTAGCACTTTAGATTTCAATATTGAAAGGTCATCATAGCTTGTAAAGCATTGCCTCTTTTAATTTTCGTGATATATATCTTTAAATGTAGAAATGGATTGTTTTTTTTGAGAAATTTGCAAACAGGAATATTTTGTGTGATTATGACTTGGATGGTATAAATTTAAGAAACTAAAAGGTGGCCTTCAAAAGTATTAATTATTTACCATCAAAAGTCTTGGATGTTAACATGTTGGTTTTTGTCGTATAAATTTCCATATTTTGCCAAAAATTATAACGATAAATGTTGTTCTGTGTGTGCATGCATTGAATTTAGCATGTGAACACCTTCTGAGGCATTCACTTGAGATATTATATTCCTTAATTTGTTTATAATAATCAGCACTATATTAGAGCATTTTTTAAGAGGAGCATGTGAAAACGTGCATGAAGAAGTTTAATATGCATATTTCATCCTATATTAGTGTTATACTTATTTACTTCCTGATTTGATTTCATCTTATTTCAATTAATATTTTGTTCAAGTATTTTTTGTTATTCTAATTATATTTTCCTATACATTTTCAATTCATCTTAACGTATCACCTTTTAATAGGCTACAAACACCATTTGTATCTAAGGAATTGTTTTGTCATTTTTAATATTAGTTCATTCTTTCATCACTCCATTTGACATCGTGCAACATTATTTTGAGGATGTATTATATTTTATATTTTATTATTTCTTAAATTATTTTAGCTTTGTGATTATATTTTGACATCATTTTTGCCTTTTCATAAATGCATTGAATAGAAATATGTGTAATATTTTTTTCCTTTTTTACATCTTATTTTACTAATTACCATCCTTATGATATGATTTGCTTTTTTACATCATGCAACATTATTTTGGGGATGTATTATATATTATATTTTATTATTTCTTGAATTATTTTAGCTTTCTTTTGGATGGTGACTATATTTTGACATCATTTTTGCCTTTTTACAAATGCATCGAGTAAAAATATGTGCAGTATCTTTTTTCTTTTTTAAATCTTATTTTACTAATTACCATCCTTATGTTATGATATGATTTGCATTTTTCTATGCAAAATAAAAAAATCATCTAACATATAATTAAATTAAACAAAATATTATATATTATGTAATATTTCTTTCGCCATCCTTCTTTCTCCTGTGATGCATAGATTTTCCTCTATTTGATGATTTTACTATTTTTCTGATTTATTTCTAGTTCCACATAAATTATCGAGTTTTAATATTTTTATAATAATTATAAGATTTGGCATGAGAAAAATTAGTGAGTGATAACATTTATATATCTAAACTCCTTATATATATTAATTATTTTTCTTCTAATTGATTGGACCTTGAATAATTAAATAAGGATGATATTAAACTTAATTGTGTTAACATACAAATAAAATCTGCCTCTATCATTTTAATTTAATATAAAAAATCAAACGATATTCAAATCATTTCTCCTTGAATGTTGGTAGTTGGTACAATATGTCAAGAGTAAATACATAGTGCTAAAAGGATGTGATGTGTATATCCAAATTTTGCAATAAAAGTGTCAATGTTAAGTATCAAAGATATATACACACATAACGTTAAGTCCTTTGTGATCTCATTTCCTGATTCGAAATGATCACATATTGTGATAAAATAACATTCTGATTGAGGGACATGAAACATAAAATAAAACATGTTTTAGTTCTGCTTTGCATTTAAACCAAATTATGTTATTTTTCAACCAGTTTTTGTTGACTGATGAGAAACTCTGCCACAAGATGATCGAGTACAATGTCGATCTAAGCCAAACAAATCAATAAAGCAAATACATTTAGCTTGAATGATACAATATCCAAACAATGATTAATGTGGAATGATTTGTCAGTGAATGCTTTCATTATTTCTGGGCATTTAACAATGACATAATCTTGCCTAACTCTGGCGTCTTAGCACTAAACAATTCGGAATTCCTCAAGCAAGCACATCCAAAAAAGTAAAATTCATCTTCTAATCCTTATTCGTAAGATGAAGCAATTTATTATATTATGATAAAGAAATATATGACATATTACTAACCCAACATCCTCTTTTTTTTGAAAATTGGGTCCTTAAGAAATAAAAAGGGCAATCTTGAAACGAAGAATCAAAATAAGAACACAATAAAAGACCAGTTATTTTACCAGAGGATTAAAACCATGGATCATAAGTTAGAAGGAAAAATAACAATAAAGTTGCCACCTAAATAGAATAGCAGCTGAATTAAAGAGCACTAATAAAAATCATTGTTTTAATTTGCATACAATCCGTAAATTTAAACACACCAAAATTTAAAACACTGCTGAGTGAAAACAAAATATGATTATTTTAAATCAACAAGTAAGAAAAAGTAAAATCAAAATCACAAAAAAGCAATATCCAAAGCCTCAGAAATGCAGAAATAACAGCAAGGCATTAAAAATGCCATTCAGTCCCGAAAGATGGTTAATATGTTATCTGATCTCATCATTGGCCACTAACTACATAAACACATGCTTACACAAAAAATAGTTACATCTAAAAAACATAAAAACATATCAAACTCTCAACCTCATTTTCAATATTTTAAATAAAAAACTATAGATGAAAATAAATAAATAAATAAATAAAAAGCCTCAGAATTGCAGAATGTAACAGCAAGGCAAATAAGCCATTCAGTCCCGAAAGATGGTATGAATATTAAGTGATATCATCATTGGCCAAAATTACAAAACGAAATAAAACAAAGGGTTTCAATAAATCAATGAAATAAGAGAAATAAGAGAAACAACAAAGGAGTGAGGAAGATAATGAAATATGATTCATTCTGAATACGATGCTGATTTATAAAGAGGACAGTTGCGGCGGAACATTGACAATGTCACAATTAGGTTTAAGGTTTTACATTTTCGTAGCATTGGGCTTTTTTGTTTCCACAAGTTAAGTTTTAAGCCCACGTTTTTTATGGTAAAAATAGAGAATTTTAATTTCTACTTAATTTCACCTCATTTAATCATCATTAATTGTTTTAAACATTCAACATTTTTTTAAAACATCACATTTAGTGATTTATTCTTCTATGAATAAATTTGTTAAAGGTTGAGATTCTCTAACAAAATAGAAAAACTCTTGGAAGTTGATATTAGAACATTACTTTTCATTTTGTCTTTTCTATTTTGTAAGAGTATGAATGTTTTATGAAGATCCACCATCTTCATCAATGTATTCTTATGATATTTTTATTGAAATAAGAGTATTTTTACTCATTGTAATGAGATTCTTTATTTTTTAAGAATATTCTTTACAAAAAGATTTTTGTGCTTATTCTTATACAAAAATGTGGGTCCAAATGCATTAAATGAGAGAAAAATAGTTAGTTATTATAATAAAATGTAAAAATGTATGATTGATTGTGTGACCCAAATAACAATAAGAATTATCTTATTCTTAATTTTGTTATAGTTATGTATCTTTCACATTAAAGACTTTTCAAAAAAACTCAAATAATGAAATCTTTGTCGAAAATAAGAAATGAGAAAATAAATCAAGTAATAAGAGCTTTTCATTTGATATTACTTTGTGAGTAAGTGAAAATCTCGTCCAATGAATTATTCTTATTTCACAATCTATTTTTTCATTTCGTCTTTTTCCTTCCATTTCCCTTATTCATTTTCATTTATTGTTAGGTTAGTCCTACCAAATAGTGGCCTAGATCATAAAGTATTTAAGGAAAAAGACGTAAATATGTGCTAATAATAGTGAATATTTAAAGAATAAATAAAGGGAAAAAAAAAGGATAAGATAGGGGTATAAGTATATATTTATCTCACTGAAAATATGAAAATATGTGAATTAGCTCAACTAGTGAAATTCTTTAGGCTGAACATGCTAATATGTAAAGAAGAAAATAAATCTCAATCTAGTAAGGTCCATCATAATCATCAGTTTAGCTAATCATCACCATTCACTCTGCCACACTGCAGTCAATCCCATCCAAATATAAAACCTTGAAGTAAGGATCTCGAACACAAAAATAAAAATAATGTGTTATGACATTTTTATCTTTTTTATTTATAATGACATTGCACTTCTACCGTTAAAAGCAAAGCAAAAATAAGAAGCCATTGTTGTTCAAAACTTTTTTCCCTTGTGTGTAGTTTTGCTGTTCTTAAATCTCAATTACAAAGTCTTCAATGCCATGCTAAACATGGAGGTGAAACCTGCCAAATAACTTTACCATATCAAACACACATTTATTCAATAAGAATATGTTGTTAACTGAGAATTGCTACTTGGCCAAGTCTCTTCTCAAAAGGCATGATAGGTTTACCTGAAAGTTAATGATATAATTGTTTTAGCAAAAGCAAAATGATACATGTAAAGATTATTTTTAACACAAATATAATTAGTTTCTTCATGCAAGTTTATAGATATTGAACTGTTTGTAGTAAACCTTTGAGTGAACCATGTGCTAGCTTTCACCTTAGCTAGTTAGCTAGAGGCTATACAACTCTCCTTGACAAGTACTTGAATCCCTTCTGGATGCAAATTGCGATTCTTCTCGGCTATAGAATCTTTTGGTGGAGAATTTTTCGATCGAGCAACGCGCTTGACACAATTCAAACGCAAGGATTTTGGTGTACTCCCTGAATTAATTCAGAACATTAATGATTAAATGTGTCAATTTTCCTCTCAGAATATTTTCTTCAACCAAAGAATAATCATTTACTCACCATAATCACCACCAGCTGTTAAATCTTCCTTTGTTATCAACTCTGCTGCAACCTGATGAGTGTCAGCTAGGTCATTGTTTGGACATGTCACATTTCGCGCAAGGCATTTAATATGACTTAGACGTAACCTTCTCGATGAATTCACTGGATTATGAGCTAGAGTTTCCAAATGACTTGATGATCCTATTGGTTACATTGCAGCACCAACAAATCAACGACAACAACAATAAACCCGTATATCCTTTAGTTTCAATATAAACGACAACAAACGACGTCATTATCTTTTATCATAAATTTTAGAATAACGAATAACATGTTTGTCCTTTATGCTGACAAGAAAAACTAACCTTCATCAACTTTGGTTCCAAAATTGAATGTTTCTAGTCCTTGGTTGATGCCATGTTGAGGAAGACATAAGACACTATAGTCCAATGAGGTAGAAGAAGTAACTGCTTGAAAGTCATCACTAGTACTGGCTTCACCTGCACTTGATTCTAGTAACTGATGTTGATGAGTAAGAGGAATGAATGAAGCATGAGCATTGGCAGCTCTCTGTCTTCGAAGCTGATAATTTCTTCGGCGTCTCGCTAAATGCATTTCCCTTTGTTCTTGAGTCATGGATTGTCTTCTTTGTCGATCCCGAATTCGCCTCCTCTCCCTTTCTTGCTCTCTCTGCATTGTCCTCAAATCTGCTCTCTCTCCAAACCCTTCCATCATATATACTAACCCTTCTAACCTCTCTTCTAAACACACACTATCAGTATTTTTTTATGCTATAAGTAATAATAATACTAATTGTTGATCTCAAAAATTGAGATTGTTCTTCTGAATATACACACACTGACACTCATTTCTTCCTAATCATTCAACCAAAACAACAAAAGAAAAAATTGAATCAAGATAAAATTGATGTCATTAGTCACATTCATATATATATGGATGGCATCATTAGCAAACAATTTTCTAAGAAAATGAAATTCATGAAAATCTGGCAGAGTCTATCACAATATAGCAAATTGCAGATAATAATCATGATAAATGAGAATTTAAACAATCCTGATTCTATAAACAAAAACCATAAATATCATAATTGAAATAACAAAAGGGCTATTATAAAATTGAGCATCAAAACAATTTCAAATTCTTTTTCTTCTCAGAAGCTAATACTTAAATTTAAATTTGTGAAATTGAAAACTTATATTTGTGAAATTGAGCAATGAAAAGTGGAAAAAGAAGACATTTTTTACCTGTTCACTACAGATCTGAGTACTGGAGAAACAGAGCGAAGCAATTTGTTTATGCACTTAAGGGAATTAAAAATGTAATGAACGATGATATAAAAATGGAAAAAAAATATTTTTTTATTAAATTTAATTAATACATTTATTGTTTTATTTTTGGGTTGAAATCTGCATGAGACAAATTTCATGGACTTCCCTTGCTTCTGCATTCCCATAAAAACGGTGGCTTCGAATTCTGAATCTGAAGCTATAAACAAGGTCCAATAACATGCATCATCTCTAATTTGTAATTGCTGATATTATTTTTCTTTATAATTTAGTAGCAAACCCAAAATATAAGGAATTTATTTAAGGAGTTTTAATATCATGTTTTATTTAGAACGGCATTTACGTTTTTAGGTGACCAGTTTTTAACATATGTTTATTTATTGTCATGGTGTATGTTTTTATTCCCAAATGATTTTTATCTATCTTAGAAAAATTGAAACAGTAAGCTCTAATGAGATTAACTTGCTAAGTGAATGTTAATTTGATTCCAAGTGAACTAATTTTGTAGTCGTTGGATTGAACGATCTGTAATCTCATCTGCAAAATGTTTATCGATTATTGTCTATATGTAAAAGTCGTGACTACGGAAAACGACTTCAACACAGTTTAAAAGTCGTGACTAGCTAAACTGACTTCTATTTGAAAATCGTGATCTCCCAAACCAATTTCTATCTGCATAATATGACAATGATTTTTATATATCATATTTGAATAGTGAGAATAGAAAAAGCAAGAGAATGAATACTATTAGATGTGTCACACCGAGATAAGATAAGACATGATATGCATAGATTGGAAGTGTTTTCTTTCGATTGACGTATATGTAATCATACGAAGAAACCAGTTAAAAAGTTGATATAAATACTTTAAGAGTTGACATAAGGAGATGTGATAGGATATGCATGAAAAACGATATGAATAAATGAATGGTCAACAAGTACAACTCATAGGTCACTAGGATAGGGTAAAGTATTTACGTTATTTGTATGTTGTAAGTTTGTCGCAATGATAACATTGCAAAGTTAAAACACTACCAAGATCTTCCATGCCAGAATTTACCATCATATTTGTTGAAAATGACGGGAAAAAAACTAATGTGACTAAGGTTCGAGCATTAATTTTTAATTCCTATATGATTTCTAATGGAATTTGATTGTGATGCACACCAAAGATGATTAATTTATAATAAATGATAGAAATATTCATAAAAATTTTTATAAGGGATTAAATCAAAGTAATTATAACTTATTTATTTTGTTAGATCGAGAAACTATTGCTGGCCACTAGTAAATAAAAAAAACGGGCTAGGTTAACCCATTTAATTCTACCGGTTAAATTATCATAATATGACCATTTTAAAACGAGCTAATAGGCAGATGGAGATCGTTTGTCCTATGACCCTGTCCATCTTCGTGTCCCATTTAATCAGATGTTGACACATGTAATAAATTTATGTAATTTTATATTTATCATTTCTGTTAAATAAATTTTCTCTCACCTCACCACATTCCTCATTTTCTCTCTCCTAAACAACACAAAGAGGAATCAAGTTTTGTGTTGTTTAGGAGAGAGAAAATGAGAAATGTGGTGAGGTGAGAGATAAATTTATTTCATATGTCAACATCTAATTGAATGGAACAGGAAGAGGGACAGGGTCATGGACAAACGATCCCCATCCCTAATAGGCAACCCATTTTAGAACATGATACGAAAAAATGTACATAAATAAATGCCTAACAACTATGTGTGCCTGTTTGAGCTTAGTTTCTGTTCCATTTTTTAAGTTTGGGCCACCTTCATCATTTAGTTTTTTGGGCTTGGGCTTCGTTATTCGTATATTTTGAATTGCACTTTTTAGTGTGATACTGGGATGAGTTACACTGACTCTGAAATTGCAGGACAATAATATTCTCAGTTTCTCACACCTTTTATTATATCAATTCAAGCATGTTACATATCAAATATTTCTTTATTGGTAAGTAGTTCACGTGCCTTTAAGCAAGTTCTCAAGTAGTGCTTTTATAAGAGAATGCACCATATACTATAGCAAAATTATCTTGTTACGAGTCTTTATGTAATAGATATAATGTCAAAATAGTGCTTGTTAAAAAGTTGTGCCTCTTTTTTTGTTATAATAATGGAGATTAAAAAAACACAAGAGATGAATTATCATATCCCTCATGTAGCCATTTTGATGAGGTACAAAATTACATATTGCTGGAATCCTCTCTTAGAACACCAACAACTACTTATCGCTAGTCAATTTGCGATTTGAGTTTTTGAGATGAATAAATACGAGGCTTTGGAGTTATACCACAAATATATTTTACTCTGAAGTTTACATTTTGAACCAAAATCTCAAGAGACTAGTTTACTTATACTCATATATCAACGTGCAACTTCAACAATTAAAATTCAATGAACAATTTGTGTGGCACCACTTTATGTATCAAAAAATTATTGTCCTCATGTCTTAAACTAATCACGTTGTATCAAGTAATGTAAAAAAAATATTTTCTATTTTCTTAATTTTCTTTTCAATTCGGTGACAGCTTTTAATTGGATTGAGACAACTTACGATACCAAAAATGGAGTAGACAAAGGATTGTCCTCCCAAGAGGCATGGACCAAGGACCATAGAGTGATACATTCATTTTTGAGAGTGAATCAGATACAGTTTCTATCCTTTTCAACCCAACACGCGTCCCAATGGCCCTCATCTTTGCACACACCTTCTCACCCTCTGCCCCAAAGTAGTTTTTGAAGCTAGCACCATGGAATAACTCAAAATTAAATTCATAACATTATGGTTTTAGAGCTCTTCATAACCATATCACAATATTAATTATGATTGCATCCATTCTATTTTCTCCCAATTATTTGAGTGGGGATAAGATTCTCCTAATGAAGGTTTCATTTTGTTAATTTCATTCAATAAGTGGTCATTTCCATTTTATTAAGAAATGTTAATATATATTAGAATTATCAATACCAGATTGATAGAATTGGAGCTCTCAATTTTTGTTGTATATTGGAAATTAAAAAAACACAAAAATTAAAGGATAAGATTGAGATCCATATGTAGATTAAAACTAAGTTTGGTTAAACAATCTTGTCAACATATTTCTTTCTCTACAAATATGATGCACTTTGATTAGAAGCTTACAATTTATTATGATAAATTAAGCAAGTGTTGTGTTAGTGAATGAAGTAGTTGATATATATCTTCATTTATACTTGGTATGGCTTGCAATCTAGTGGCGTGTGAATTATCAATTCATGCATAATTTGGTAAGATGCTATATGTGGACATTATCCTAATTAATAGTGTTAAATGATTCCTCCCTCAGTTTTTTTCTAGAAAATAAACTATGCCCTTATACAAGTGAACAAATTTAGGAGATAAATTACAATGAGATACTTTATTCACTTTTTTTATCATTATTCTTTTTTCCCCCTCATGTACCCGAGAGACTTATTTATTATATTTACTAATTTAATTAGCCATTTTTGTAGTTTTCATATGTTATTTTTTCATTTAAAATGTATCAATATTTATATTAATCGAGAAACAAATATTTCCATTATTAATATATTGCACTACAAAAAAATCAGAATAAAATCAAAATTAATTGATTTATAGGGACTAAAGTAATTTATAATTTAATAAAATCTAAACATATAAAACTATATGGATGAAGTGGAACTGAACTAGTTTCACATAATCTATATGATGAGACACACTATAGACCTTTTTTATATATGTCAACATTTTTTATTCACAATTAACGATCAGGACGAATTGAAAAACATTCATAAGATTAAAGATTAAAATAAAAAATAGATTAAAATCAAAATTTATAAGCTACTTACTTGTAAGTCAGCAACTTTTAAGGCTACTGAAAAAAATTAATTTAATTTATTATGTTGAGAAAAATTAAAGGAGCACTAAAAACCGCAATTTTATTTTCATTTACCTGTCCTTGAATGCAGAACCAGATGTGATAGAGTTAGATACTCATCATTCTATTAACGAATATTCAGATGCTTCAAAAATCAAATCAAAATACAATATTCAATAATACATATATATTTTAATTATAATGAAATTACATTTTTATCATTCAAAACAAACATGCATTTCTTTCTCACAAAATCTAGATAGAGGTGATAGCAGACGCATTTAATGACCCTACTATGTAAAGGCTGAAATGCATTTGTCTATACCTGTTCTCTGTCCACTGAGCCACAAGCTTTGACTGCTTGTTACACTGTGATACATTAAGCCTCACCATCACAATTTTGGAAATTCAAAGAAGAAAAAACTTGTCTCTATATAAGTAGTGAAGAGTTCATTGTTGGTGTCCATCATAAGTGTTAACTGGTTTTCTTATTGTGCTAACTTTTTTGTTTATTAGGGTTGGTTTTAAAGGTGAAAAAAATGAGTTCTTTGGGTGTAGGTGTTAGTCCTGGGACTGTGCCAGTATACCACAACAGAAAAGTGTTGGATATGAGGATTAGGATAACTGAGTTGGTGTTAAGGTGTGTTATCCTTGGTCTAGGAGTTCTTGCAGCTGTGCTTATAGGAACTGATTCCCAAGTCAGAGAGATTTTCTCATTTCAGAAAAAAGCTAAATTTACAGACATGAAGGCATTAGTGTAAGTTCTTCAATCTTCTCTTTTGGTTATTGCAGGCTTTGTTTTCATAAATTTTGATGGCAAAAAACTTTGCAGGTTCCTTGTAATTGCTAATGGTTTAGCTTCTGGCTACTCATTAATCCAAGGGCTGCGTTGTGTTGTGAGTATGGTTAAGGGAAGTGTACTCTTCAGCAAGCCCTTGGCTTGGGCCATTTTTTCTGGTGACCAGGTACATTTATTTGCTTATGAGTTTTGTGTTTTGAAAATCAATTTTTTAACATCTGATTTGACTTTGTGTACATTTTATCTTAATCTTTTAATTAACTTTTATTTTTGTGAACATTTGTATTTCAAACATGAATAAAAAAGGATACAATGGTGTCCCTCTTTTGATGTTCAAGAAACATTTTTCTTAAGTCATATATGCAAAGGAGACCAATGACCATAACAATTGCCTAACTACAAATTCAAACATTTGATTATGCTGTGTCACATATGCTCTTTGCATGCATACCCTATGTCAGGATCAGAGTAGAGACAGTTTGGATATTGTTGGAAGTTTAGGCTCAAATTTGAATATCATGCCATAATGATCTCAAGTTTGTCCTCTCAGGCAAAGGGTAACTGGTATTGTGGGACATCTTTAGGGAACTATACCTAATTGTTTTTAAGAGTGGAGGGTAATTCACCATAAGCCATGCTTAACACCATGGTTGGGACTTGGACCCTCTGGTTGTTGAAACTTCAATATGTAGTTGGGAATGACCAAACCAAAAATTTAAAAATGGTGAATGGTAGATGTGGCCCTATCCTATACACAAATCATTCTTAAGGAAGAAGAGCTTATCCGAGTTTATAAAATCACTTATGAACATAAGTTTATTAAAATAGCCACGTTCTTATACAATGAGTGTATAATGGGGTATATATGCTACTAACTAGCTAGCCTTTAACCAAGATTGAACTAATTGTAATAACCTCTAACCCATAGTGTAATATATCTAATAACAAGCTTATGAGATGAGAATAGTTATATCTTTTAGCTTATTTCAATTTACTAAATAAACGTTTAATTAAGTTATTCACTTCTAAACATTTAATGTATTGTCAATATTTTATTGGTTGTCTCTACTTAGATACGTCTCTATACAAGTGTTTCTCTTACTCGAGAGCGACCCGAAACTTTTATATTCATGCAGGTAATGGCGTATATAACAGTGGCTGCAATTGCAGCTTCTGGGCAATCAGCTGTAGTTTCAAAGCTGGGTCAGCCAGATCTGCAATGGATGAAAATATGTGACATGTATGGGAAATTTTGCAACCAAGTGGGAGAAGGGGTAGTCATTGCTTTTGTAGTTAGTCTTAGTATGGTGATCCTGTCTTGTATTTCTGCTTTCACTCTCTTTCGTTTGTATGGTGCTAACAAAAAAAAGAGTACATCTTGGTAGGTCAGGAACTAACATTGTTTCATGTTAAATGACCTGTCTCAACTACCATTGTTTCATGTTTTTCTTAGCCTTAGTATGGTGGTCCTGTCTTGTATTTCTGCTTTCAGCCTCTTCAGTTTGAATGCTACTACCAAAAACAAGAGTACATCTTGGTAGGTTTGCAACTACCATTATTTCATAAAAAATTATGAGTGTAATAATCATGTCGTATTGTAAAGAGTAAATAATAATTTAACATGAACGATGGATACTGCAATAACAATATGTAAAATTCATAAATTGTCAATGCATATATATTTTTGCACTCTATCAGGCAAGAAGATAACACCCTCCATTTTTGCACTCTATCAGGCATTTTTAAATATTAGATGGTTAAATTGTTTCACTTCAAAATGCAAATATTTCATAAAGTAAGTAGAATTTTGATAAATAAGACCTTAAAAAGAGCAACCCAATCCCTTTACAAGTCCAAACTAAACATACCCCAAAAAAAAACCATGATCAGAATTCCAAACTGAGGCTAAGAAGATAAGCCTCTCCAATAAATTTGTGGGGTAGAAATTTTCTGATAAAAATTCTGTAATTACAGTCCAACTAAAGACACTGTATTAATGCAATCTTAAGGTTTGTAAAGTCAATGCATGCTTGTCCCTTCTGTAGTTTCCTTTTGACCCACTGTTTTTTGTAGGAGCTCGTTTCTCAATAAAAGATATCTTCATGCTGTCTTCTGTGTAAATAGTGATAGATGTGTGTAGTTTTATGCGTATCCAGAACCGGTGTAGACTTGAGAAAAAAAATAAAATGAGAAAGTTAGAAATGTAAAAATAAGTTTAAGAAGCAAATAACTTTTGTATAAGTTAATGAAACATGAGCGGTGAGGGGAGTGTAAGTTTAGCAAAAGTGAGATGAATGAAATGCTTGAGTGATTCAAGAGGGATAGAAAGGTGTCACTCCTAAACCGGCAACTAGGATTATAACATCTCCCTACTATGTCACAAACTCAGCCTTTCAAAATCAAATTAATATCTTAAGTTTGATTTTCAAAAGGTTTTTCAAGTTGGTTGATTTAGTTAAGAATAAGTGGAAAAAATCTATTCACATCATGATCATTCATTCTTGGGAAATTCAATGATTTGAATTGGTGAGTACATTTGAACCATTAAATATTCCATATTGATGACTAAGATATGAAGTAGGTTTTTTCCACCTACTCTTGGTGTAAGTGAATCCCCCGACAAACAATTAAGTAATAAAACAAGTATAATTTCACACAACATTTGATCTCAAACATGCTAATAATTAATGTTTTAGTCTACTTAGAAACTCATGAAATAAAGCCAAAATATTAAACACAATATCAATGATTATGACACATATGCATACATATAAGTCTAGCAACTATGTATGAGTTTAGATTAATGCACACCCCAAACATGTTAGTCATCAATATTTTGGTCTATGCTAACATTTCACCAACTTAGTTCTATATATGTCTAGTCATCATATCGATAAAATTACAATCTATGAATCATCAAACATACTTCTATGTTTAGTAACACATACCATCAAGTTTGAGAGTTTTCAATGCAAATATGAATCTATATTTAGCAAACATATGAACATAGACGTTGATTATGACAATTAAATATACAACCACGTCTACTTTTATGCAAAACTCAATGTAGAATGTTATGTTGGACGTAGGTAGGGGTGGAAACAGGTCAGGTCAGGTCAGACTTTGCCTTAAACAGACTCAGCCTAGCACATAGAAGTCTGGGCCTGACTTGTTAGTCTGTTTAAAAAAAATTCAAAGCCTAGGTCTGGCCTGTTTAAAAGTCTGGTTTGGTCTGTTAGCCTGTTTAAAGGCCTACTAAGGTAACAAAAATTAAAAAATTAAAAAAAATATGTACAAACTAGAAAAATTTATTATAATTATAGCAATTAATGTGAATATTTTTACATTGTTATTACAATTATTTCCATCATCTTTTAATATTATGTAATGTATTCGAAGAATTTGTGGTGCATTTGATGTTAGAATATACAAAACAATGTCTTTTAATATCATAGTAAAATATGATATTATTCTAATATTTAACATGAGTTGAGTTATGTACTTAAGCTCAAGTCTCAACAATTAAATATCCAATTATTAAATAGTTTAATCTCTAAGTCCTAGTGGATTTACATAATTTTTTTATTATTTAGTTTTTTGAACATGTTATACAAATAATTTATAAATATATAAAAACATTAATAAGCCGGCCTATTAGGCTTAATAGGCTTTTTAAAAGGCATATGCATGACCTATTTCGGTTAAATAGGCTTTTGGAGAAGCCTAAGTCTCACCTGTTTATTAAAAATGTCTGGTCTGGCCTGGTCTGTCATAGGTCAAGTAATAGGCCCCTGATAGTCGGTCTGGTCTGTTTCCACCATTAGACGTAAGGATGACAAAAATACCCAGACCTGTGGGTACCCGTCAAAATACCCGCAATGGGTACCTGCAAAAATAGCTCATGGGTGGGAACAAGTATCATGATATCCGCGTATAAATTTTAATTAAATATTTTAATTTTAGTTATTATTAATCTAATATTATATTTGTTTATTTTATTATTACTTTATACTAAAAATTTAATAATGAGACTATAATCATAAAATTATCATATACATATCATATTATTTAAGTAAAATTTATTTTTATAAATTAATTATTGTAAAATATATAAAAATATAATTAAAATTGGAAACTCGTTGGGTATCTGCAGGTACCCGCTACCCGCATGGGTACACATAAATAGTGCGGGTACGAGCACATGTATGCACTACTCGTGCCCGCTCGTGCACGTTGCCATCCCTAGTTGGACGAGTTGATACACTAGGCAAGATATAATTATGAATGAATGCATTAGATGGTTTTGACAAGTATTCCCTAGTTAGAGAGAAAGTTTGGGTATCCCTTATTATGGAAAAGATCATAAAATCACACCTTAGATAGTTTGGACTTATGTAAACGTGATAGTTATAGGTGTTACTAATGAGATTAGACCAAATATGAAGTATCTTAGTTCAATTTCTATGGGCGCAAAAAATTATATGTGAATCAATTAGAAAATATTTAAATATTAATGTTGTATTGATGTACATGATATATATGGAATACTTGTCAAAGATAAATTATATGAAATCGTTTGATTCATGTAATAGATTTGAAATAATTGTTGTTGACAAATGATTCTAATTAGTAGCATTTTAGCAAATTTATCTTTAATTAAATTTAGAATCATACTTCATATCAAAGAGAAATTTTGATATTTGAATGAAGAATAAATTAAGAATATACATTTTTTTGTGTATATTTAATTATATACATTTTAAAAACAAATAAATTTAATTAATATAATTAATGTGAGGATATTTTTCCAAACGATTAATTTGACTACCAAAAAATGCAGATAACATTAACTATGAGATAATTTCTTCACAAATTGGGGTAGGAAAAAGTAGTATCATGAGATACTTTTCTAGTACCAAAAACAACATTCTACCTCTCATTTAATCGACTAATTCTTTTCCTCAAATCTTCAAAGTAACTTTTCAGATATCTCATAGTATTTTGAGTCACTTAAAAAGTTATTAGAGACGTTCAATAAAAAAAATTGAAGATAGCATGTAGTATTTAAAAAATAAGCTTGTAGTATTTGAAATTTAATTTTCAGAAAACTACTAAGTAGCGTTTAGAAAGTTATTTAAAAAATGACATTACATGCACTCAATTAAAAATCTTTTGTGATGGATAAATTATTTTCAACTATATTTTTTTGTGATATATACATGATTCATGCATTTGATAGTTAGATGAATGTATGGAATATTTTAGTATTGCATCTTTTAACAATATATAATGTCAATAGTGAAAGAATATTATAAACTAATGTAACTCAATTGTATTTTTAGACAAAAATATTGAATATATATATTAAAATAAAACAAACAATTAAATAAAATATTACATATCCAATTATAACTAAAATATAAAAATGATTATTTTATATTATCTATGTATTTAATTATTTCAATTAATAAATAACAAAATAAATAATGTATGTCCTTTTTAGTTATTTTTCCATTTAAGTTAGTTACAAAACTTGTTTTTACCGAACAACTCTAATTTAATAAGTTAATTTCACAATTCTAGTTTAATAAGTTATCTTCACAACTCTGATTTAATAAGCTGCATTCACAACTATAAACTTTCGGTTATCTTGATAGATACAAGTTTTTAGTTACATTCACCTCTACAACGTCATACCCAGTTTTCCTCAAAAATTATAGTGATACTCTAATCAAAATTTAGTTTCTGTATTTTATATATTATGATTGGTTTATAATGAGGGTAAATAGGTATTTGGGAATACTAATTGCAAAATCAGAAGAATTTTTTTAAAAGGTAAGAAAATTATCTATTAATTATTTTATAAAAAAAATCCCTTATTAGTAAATATACTCCATTGGATCCCTATTTATTTGTTTTAAACGTCATAAAAATACAAATTTGTTAGTTAATATAATTATTTATCATAAAATGTCTTTTGGTTTTTTATTTACAATTTCTATCTGTATTCACTACCACTAATATTATTTTAATTATGGACCTTCTTTCCTATCTATTATTTTTTCTTCTATTTATATGTCTTGTTTAGAAATGCAATTATACATTAATTTTTATTTTCTATTTTCATCCATATTTAATATTTTTTATTCACATAAAAAAATCGCGTTAAGAAAAATTATATGTTCTGAAAAATAGAAAAAAAGTGAATAATTTAAGGAATATATTTTATCTAAGTACTATATATTGGGTGTAATATTTATTTATTATTAGTATAAAGATTTATACATAATCACTACCTCATCAACATTCATTTGAATTATTGTTTTGAAGATTCAATAATGATTAAATATGAAAAGTGAATGATATAATAACAATGAATTAAACTTATACATTTTCACCGCATATTTTTCTATCGTATAAATTATGTTATTTAAATACTAATGACATATTCAAAAACAAACTATTTATGGATTCTTGAATTTTTAAATTAACACCCATAAAATAAAAATCGTGCCGTACCGGCCGGTTCAACCGGAAAACCGGACCCCTAACCGGTACGGTACGTATGTTATAACGCATATGCAATAGAACCGGTCAAAACCGGTCGGTTTGTACATTAATTTTTTTTTAAATTTCAAATTTTCAATTCTTCACCAATTCTTCAACTTCAATGATTGATACTTGGGTCATTTATTTATATTTTGCGTTTATTAAGTGATAATTTTGGATAAATATATGTTTTGTACTTTAGACTTTGATTTTATTAAAGACTTAATATTGTTTGTTTGTGTGAATTTGAAGTAAATTATGAATATGGATTATAAATATGAATATCTATTTATTTGGTTCACATAGAATGTAACGTTTGTAATTAATCGTATTTATTGACTTTACGTTCACGAGGCAAAGCGCTGGCTGGTTTTACTAATTTACTTTTTTTTCCTACGAAAAAAGATAATAGTCTATGATGACTATAGGAATCTTTTTAATAAATAATTATATGATTCTTTTATGTCTTAATTATTATTTTAAATAAAATACGATAAATAATATGTTGTGTGTTTAAAAAGCTTTACACAAACATTGTAAATATTATACTACCAATACATAATCAGTATATCACAAACACTTATTATTAGCTCAACGCATGGTAATTATTATACTACCAATACATACATATTAATTAATATTTTCATACAAATTAATTTGAAAGTCTGTGCAATTTATCTATACTAATATATAAAGGGAAAACACAAAATAATTACTCATGATTGTGTAATTTGTGTTTTCCTATTTTGCCCTTACTAATCTATATTTTCTACCAAAAAAATCATATAACATATTTCATCATTTTATGTTTCATGTTTATTTATGTAAATTTTACGGCTTTTTTATTTGAACACGACAGTTTTTCCACATAGATCAAGACAATATTTGAACACAATAATTTATCATTTTTATTTTGTAACATGCAAAATTGCAAATTATGTTTTGTTGATTTTGTTATAGTTATGAAAAATATAATAAAAATATACAAATCAATTACAATTTACTCAATAAAAAAGTAAGTTGACAACTACAAATTAGTTACAATCAGGTCAATAAAAAAACGGGTTGATGATAATGCCAAATGCTACAACATATCACATCACAAATCCTATCTTCTCATTTCATCCCCACCCTTTGTGTTTATATATAATTAATTTAGTACAAATGTACAATCTCATTCTCTAAAGTATTATTGGATTTCTAATCTGCTCAGTGCTCACTATCATGGTATATTTTCTCTCTCTCCCTCCTATTATGTCTATTTTTCATTCTCAATTTCTGGGTGTAACTGAAATCCCATTTATTTATATCAATGCTATATCTGTCATCTAAAAACAAAATCTTTTTTATATTGTATCATCTCTTTCCTCCTGAACTTTTATTACAAATAAAAAATTCTGTGCTGTTGATTTCAATTTTGACGGGAATCTAAAAGAGACATTACTGTCGAGATTCTGACCGAAAAATTAGACATTCCATGCCCTCGGAGAGTGCTTTGTCGTGCTAGGTCACTGATATATCCTTTGTCTTTCTTTGACCCCAAGAATGGATTGGATCAAAACGACTTTCCTGTCGAACCCTTTTTTGTCTGTATGAAACCGCGCGGAATCTCCATAGCCAATTTTCCATTTTTTATTATGAAATCATAGGGTGACTTTGGTACTACTCTTATTTGACTGAATCAAATTTATTAATTGATATTGATATGGGTTAATTTGAAAATTATGAAATTTCGATGAAAAAGTAAAACGATAGTAATATATTTGTTTTTCCAATTTGTCTTGTGGTGCCCAAACATGAACTTTTAAAAAGACACGTGATGTTGATTTTTGTGATTTTTTTCCAATTAAATAACATCTCATCTAAATCATTGAGGAATTAATTAATGAATTTTAATTCCAATTATATTTGTGATTCTAACTTTTGATCCTCACTGCCTCGTAAAAAGGACCCCTTGTCGAGAGATACACATGGCTGAATATACATGTATCCAAACATATTCATCTTATATGATTGTTTTTGTGGCAAATTTGTTCAGATTGATATATATTATTTGTTGTTGGATATATATTAGATGTATGAAAATTATCATTATCTAAATCCAAAAAAATAAATTCATTCATTAGAGTTTATAGATTTATATGGATAAATTTTAATAGACGAATTTGAATTTATCTATTATATCTAATTGATATATCCATTTAGATGAATATCAAATTTATCCAAAAAAAAACAAAGTACTTAAAAATGATGTTCATTACTTTTCAATTTCATTTAATATTCAAGAAAAATAAATTCAAGCAAATTCATTTATGATTATCACTCTCACTTTTAATATTTTATTAAATTGATTTCAATTATAAGACATGTAGATATAGTTAATTTTAAAAGTTTTTTTTAAATATATAACATATTTATATGATTAAAAAATGTATTTGTTGACGGTATATGAGTTTTATACACTATGTTTATATCATCTATCATTTATATTTAATCCTCATTGACTTTTCCAAAAAAATAATCCAAATAAACGTCGAATTATATAGTGATTATGTATAAATCTTTATACTGATAGTATATAAATATTACATTCTATAAGCATTTGTTAAAAACTTTATAAGTTGAATTGATTTAGATGAATTGATAAATGTCTTTTAATCTACCCATTATCATTCAAAACTAAATTCATTTATTTGCCATCTTATTCTTTAATAAGATGATAATTTGGAAATGTTTCTAATCGTTTTGTTGGGTAAAGGTTGACTTTTGTTTTTTAAATTGCCACCTTTCCTTTCACAAAATTTGGAAATGCTACTTATTTCTATATTCCCAATTACTATATTCTTTACTCCTAATTAGTGATAAAAAAACATTTCTTATATCATGCTAATTAAAATGGTCTTAGCTGAGATTATGTACATTTATCCTTCTCATAATTATTATTCTCATAGATATAATTTAAGAGTTTTATGTATTGACTCGTCCTTTTTTAACATGGGTAGAATTAATTGTAATTTGTTGGATTTAACAGACTACTTCAAGGCGCGTGGCAGAGAGGAAAGTGGCAAGGTTTGAGAGAAGTGCTCAAAAGAAAAGCTCAAAGAAAGGGTACCCTGTGGGCCCCATCCTAATTGGCTTATTTGCCTTCATAGTCCTCGGATCATGTATGTTCTAATCTTTATTTTGGTTTTCTAAATAATGAAATCATTTTCGTTATCACAGAATTTTTAAAAAATGATGCATTATAAAATTCAGCTACTTTAACCATTTAATAAGGTGTTATCTAGATGTTTCTTAAAAAAAAAAATTGTCAAAACTGTTCATTCTTTTATATTTCTCTTATGTACATTTATTTTATATTAGCGTTAAAAACGAGTCGAACTTTACTCAACTTAGTTCAATTGATTAAGGATTTATTTGAGTTAAATTTTCAACTAAGATTGCAAAGTATTTTTCAATGCATTATGAGCTCAATCAAAATTTATGAGTTTTCTAATGGAGTGATGATGACATTCTATTTTATATGTAAACATTATATGCATACATAGAGAAATGACTTTTAAACCTATTTGTTGGAAATATTAATTTTAATATGTATAATATTATACTCGTAATAATATACATGGTATTATATAATTGTAAACTACTTTTTAAAAAATATATTATTATATTCGAACATTATCTATATATAATAATTATAAAACAAATTTTAAAAATATATACTAATATGACTATACGTTTACTACTTATAAATTTAAAAAATTTATCTCAAAATATATGTATGTATTTGCCTCAAGTTTGTGTTTATTCAATCTGTAATTTTTAATTCAAATTGAACATGATTTGATTTATTATTAGCCCTAAGTAATTAAGAATTGTACTCACAAAAAAATAGAAAAAGATCAGAGCTAGCTTACATTATAACCAAGATTGGATAATTGAGTTTTGAAATTATTCCTTCTCTCCCATGTTATAAGAAAACAGAAAATGCAGAGAATTGAAAAGAAGAAATTGAATTTTGTTAATTTGAAAAGTTAGTTACAAATGAAGTGAATAAGAAGTATTTATAGTGAAGGTTTGACAGCTCATCAAAATGAAGCTTAGTCACAACCTTTCCTCAAGTACAAAACAATATATCACTAAAATATCTAATCCTCATTAACTCTAATATACCCCCTTAAAAAATGGGTGTTGTAACTGGTTTTACTAATTGAGACAAATCTTTAACTTGAAGTTGATTTCTAAAGGTAGTGAACTTGTTACTAGTGAGGGGTTTTGTAAGAATGTCAGTTGTTTGAAGAGTAGATGGCACATGTCTAACAAGAAGAGTCTTGTTCTGAATTTTGTCACGAACAAAGTATAAGTCAAGTTCAATATGCTTTGTTTTGCTGTGAAGAACAAGATTATGTGACATAGCTACAGTACTGAAGTTGTCACAGAAAATGGTGGGTGTTGTGTAGGAGAATTTGATCTCTTGAAGAAGAGACTCAATCCACATAATCTCTTTAGCAGCAAGGGCTAAGCTCCTGTATTCAGCCTCTGTGCTTGACCTAGACACTGTGTTTTGTTTCTTTGACCACCAAGTGACAAGCTTAGGACCAAGAAATAGGCATGCTCCTGAAATGGACTTTCTATCATCAACATCAGTTGCCCAATCAGCATCACAAAATGCTGTTAGAGTAAGAGGTTTTGAAATAACAGCTTTTTGTATATGCAGACCACTAGTAAGAGTGCCTTGCAAATATCTGAGTATTCTTTTAACAGTTGCTCAATGAGAGTTTAGTGGCTGACTTAGAAACTGAAAAACTTTGTTAACACTATAGGTAATGTCTGGTCTGGTAATGGTTGCATATTGCAAAGCTCCAACAATTAACCTATAGAAGGTAGGATCAACATAGTAATCATCACCCTTGCAAGAGAGTCTGCAAGTACTTGTCATAGGAGCTGTAACAGGCTTAGCAGATGCCATGTTTGCCCTATCAAGAAGATCCCTAATATACTTGGATTGATTCATAAGGATAGAACCATTAGCAAGATGTTTGATTTCAATTCCAAGGAAGAAATCAAGTTTGCCAAGTTGCTTGAGAGCAAATGAAGTTTCGAGATCTCCAATCACTTTGTGAATTTGAGAAGATGATGGACCAGTGACAATAATGTCATCAACATACACTAGAATGAATAATGGAGTAGTAGATGAAGTGTGCATAAAGAGAGAATTATCACACTTACTAACTACAAAGCCTAGAGACAGAAGGGTTGATTTTAGTTTCTCAAACCATTGCCTTGGTGCTTGTTTGAGCCCATAAATGGCTTTATGAAGTCTGCACACTAATGATTTGTCACCAGTTTGAAAACCAATAGGTTGATGCATGTAAACTTCTTCACTAAGCACTCCATTCAAGAAGGCATTATTGAAATCAAGTTGTTCTAGAGACCATTGATAGGTAACAACAATGGTCAAAAGCACTCTTATTGTGATAGGTTTAACAATTGGGGAAAAGGTTTTTGTGTAATCAATTCCAAGCTTTTGAGCAACTAACCGGGCTTTGTACTTAAGTATTAAGCCATCTGAGTTTTCTTTGATCCTAAAAACCCACTTACATCCAATGGCTTGTTTGCCAGGAGGTAATGAAACTAAGGATCAAGTGCCTAAAGCAAGCAAGGCATCATATTCAGCTTGCATTGCTTGTTTCCAAACAGGATTAGTTAAGGCTGCTTTAGCATTGACAGATTCACAATGAGTGAGCAATACCCTAGGTGCTTTGGGCTTAAAGATTCCAGACTTAGATCTTGACTGCATGGGACAAGAAGAAGAAATAACAGCAGTAATAGGTTCATTGTTCAAAGGTTCAGTAGCTGAAGATTCTGGAACTTGTGAAGGAAAAGCAGTCGATGTAGGTGATGCAGCATTGTCAGGAGAGGGTGCATAAGTAGAAGCAGCATCTGTAAGTGGTGTAGGAGGACTGAAAATACTTGGTTGAGTGGTAGTATCAAGAGAGGTTGAAGTACAGTGATGTTGAGGTGAAGAACTTTGAACAAATGAAGCATTGAGTTCAAATGGAAAGGAATTCTCATTAAAGTCATTAGATATGTACATCTTTCCATCCTTAGTCATACACTTGTAACCTTTGTGATTTGGTGAGTAGCCTAAAAAGACACACTCAGTACTTCTAGGTTCCAATTTGTGTTTATTGAATGGTCTAAGAAGAGGAAAGCACAGACATCCAAAAACCTTGAGAAATCCATAGTCAGGAGCAACACCATGCAACATCTCAAAAGGAGACACATTATGCAAAGTAGGTGTAGGATTTCTATTAATAAGGTAAATGGCAGTGGTAAAGGCAAATTCCCAAAATTGCATAGAAAGATGAGCATGAGACAAGAGTGTTAATCCTGTCTCAACTATATGTCTGTGCTTTCTCTCTATTGTACCCTGTTGATGATGTGTATGTGGGCAAGAAATTCTATGATGAATTCCTAAAGACCTAAGATAGGTGGTGAATAGCCTAAATTCACCACCAAAGTCACTTTGGACAGCCTTAATTGTTGCACCAAACTGTGTTTTGACTAGATTAACAAAAATCTGAAACATAGACAAAGTTTCAGATTTCTGTTTTAACAAAAACATACAAGTGAACCTAGAATGAGCATCTACTATAGTAAAATAGTATCTGAAACCAGAATACAAATAAGTGGCTGCAGGACCCCACAAATCAACAAACACAAGATCAAAAGATTGATGATAAACGGTTGAAGACAAAGGAACATGCAATCTATGTGCTTTACCCATACAACAAGCATTGCAAAAATCAGAAAGTACTTTATTTTTATAAGGAACCTTACAATGTTTGAGAACATTATAGACTATAACCTCATGAGGATGACCAAGTCTACAATGCCACATACCAAAGGAATTGGACTTACAATGTGAATTACTTACAGCATCAGTAACAACAGGAAAACTAGAAACATTAGCAACATTAACAGTGTGTAAACCAGAATCAACATCAACAACAGAGTTATTTGTACTAGAAACAGAATTACAAGTAGAAGTCCTACTAGAATGAGAAACATAGTTGGACACAAGATCATCAAAGGCATGAAATTCAAAGTAACAAGCATTATCACGAGCAAACTTAGACACACTTAAAAGATTTTTGGTTATTTGAGGAACAAGCAATAGATTATGAAGATAAAATGATATAGAAGAGTGTAAAGAAGTAAATTGAGAATGTCCAACTGATTTAATGGAAATACCATGACCATTACCCATGTAAATATGTTCTGGACCGAAATTCTCAGTAGGAGTGTGTAGATGAGCAGAGTCAGAAGTGAGATGATGAGTGGCTCCCGAATCTGGATACCAAGTGGACGGTTTGGAGGCTTCTGTTTGAGCAGTCATGACATGAGGTGTGTAAGGAAATGAAGAATAATTCTGACCACATGATGTTGTGCCAGAGGGAAATGAATTGAAATGTGATGAAGAAGAATAGTAAGGATAGTTTGAGGTTGAAGAAGGTTGAAATGAAGAAGGAAAGTAAGATTGATCATCAAGATATGGATAATGGACCGAAGGTCGTGGCCCATGAGAAAGGTTAAATGAGCTGTGATGATGTGGAGCAGAGTGTTAAGTTGGACCTGATTGCTGAAGTGGAAAGGGGCACATATTAGTAGAGAAGTGAGGAGCGTAGGTTAGAGTGTTGAAGCCATGAGATGCATAATAGAAATTGGCAACCTCATGACCATAGTGGTTATAGTAGTTGCAAAAGAGTGAAGAAGATCGATTGAAACCTCTTCCACCTCTCATTCTTCCACCATGACGTCCACGAAATCCAGAATGAGTACCAATTGCAGAAGGATGACCAAACTAAGATCGATTAGAGGGAAAATATGAAGGTTCAGGAAACGCCGACGAAGGTAAGCTCTATTTGGCAGTGTTAGGGTATGTAGATTCTGATTGCGAAGGAACAGAAGCAACATTTGCTGATAGAGCATCAGAGAGAACCTTTGTCTTATTCTTTTCCATCATCGATTCAAAAGTAAGAAGAAAGGACTCCAAATTGTGAAGTGAAGGAAGATCACTTTGAGCTTCAATGGAGGTTATAACCGGTTGAAATTCCTCATTTAAGCCATCAAAAACATAATCAATATGTTCTGCATTAGAAATTGGTGCTCCTATGAACACAAGTGCATCAACAAGGTTTTTGATCTTGCGGAAATAATCAGAGATAGAAGAGGAGCCTTGCGCAATTGAACGAAGCTGAGATCGGAGTTGGTGACTCCTTGCTTTAGTTTGAGAACAACAAAAACTGTGTAATTCCTCCCACAGTTGCCAAGAGTGTTGACATCCAACAACACGAGGTTGCAAAGCTTCGGACAATGAGTTCATAATCCAAGAAAAAATAGCTTGATCTTGTTCTTCCCAATGCAAAAAGGTAGAACTCACCTTGTTGATAAGACGATCATCATCGGAGAGGAATCTGTGAGGAATATCGGTTCCAAGAACGAACCGATTCGCTCGATTAGCATTGAGAGTCGCAATCACGAAGTGTCGCCATACTAGAAAATTCTGGACCGTCAATTTCATTGCCAAAGCAGGAAGAACTAACGGCGAAGCCACCGTTTGCAGCGGAGAAGGTGATGGAGACGGTTGAGGAGAAGATAGAGAGGCTCCAGGAACGGTTGAAGACATGATACCATATAAGAAAACAGAAAATGCATAGAATTGAAAAGAAGAAATTGAATTTTGTTAATCTGAAAAGTTAGTTACAAATGAAGTGAAGAAGAAGTATTTATAGTGAATGTTTGACAGCTCATCAAAGTGAAGCTTAGTCACAACCTTTCCTCAAGTACAAAACAATATATCACTAAAATATTTAATCTTCATTAACTCTAATACATGTCTTCTACTAATTTTTTAATGTGATTTAGTTTAAAGTTAAGGATATGGTGTAAATTTTTATTTATTTGCCATTACTTTTCAAAGATGTGCAACTCATTTTGTTTGTTCACAGTTTTGTTTCAGATGATTAAGAGTGCTAGAAATCGTGGGATTGCCTAAGTCTGAGGAAATGGTGAATCTTACAAAGAAAAAACTATATATTTGGAAAATATAATAGCTCCATTTACATCAACAATATGTTGATAATGAATGTATTGCTTTGCTAATGAATAAATATTTGAATGCTATATATATACACATGGCAGTGTATTGTTCCCTCTTATTTGTAATCCTTTATGCTCGATGACCTATCTTTGCATTGTTTGTTCTATCTTTATTCACTTGTTAATTTAAACCATAAAAATGTTCAAGTACAAATATTAAAATTTGACCCATTTGGAGCAAAAATATATCTAAAGCTAGCATTTTTTATATATATGACATCAAGGGTCATTGTATAAGTGCCATCTCAACACTTACACAAGCAATTGACAGCTCAATCATTTATGTGATAAAAAGGGGTAAGCATGCGTCGGGTAAGGTTTGTCCTTACTCGATCATAATATTGGTCACGTTATTTTTTTGAATTCGATCCTAAACCCGAAGTAAATCCGACTCTAAATGCTAATCGGGTCGGCCTTTGAATTCGAACTCAACCATAAACCTGATTAAGTACAATGTATATCCATTTTAAATAATGTATTCTCAATACTATCAATTTATTATTATAAATATGTAATTTGACATATGATATATGTATATATATATATATATATTGTTAATCATGTATATAATGAAAAAATTAGAGAAAAAAAATGATATTTTGACCAAAGAGATGTCATTAATGTATACACAATTGAATAGAAACACATACAAACACGATGAGTGAGTGACCTTGGACAGAACACGTCAGATCTTATTTGTCTCCTACTCGGCCCCAAATATTGTTTGAGTCTAACTTTTGAACCCGAACCTAGACCTGATGAGACCCAATTCTATTCGGCTCCGATCATGAATAGGTCATATCAGGTAAGCGAGTAGGGTTAGTAAATACTCACCACTAGGGATAAGTATTAAAAATGAGAATAAAAACACTCCAACTCCAAGGAAGACTTTAATCTATATCAATTTTTTTTTTTAAAGGTCAGGTGTCATCATCCTATCCAATATAGAAGAGGATGAGGATTCTTATATACTATTGATACGTGTTAGGGTAAGTTACGACCAAATTTCAAAACCTCTCATAAAATATACGGATACTAAATTCATACATATCGTAGGGGAATGCTAATTTGCTTAATTAGTGCATTATTATGCACTTTTTTTGTCTTTCATGGGTTAGTACTACGCATCTGGTCCTATATGTACTGGTTCTATATGTTCTACCTTTGGTTCTAACATAAGTGAAGATTCTATATCTTTGTCATAGGAACAGTGAAAAAGGGAGAGATATGGCTCTTGCATGGCTTCTTCGTTCAGCATGCCATGTTTTGGGGCACCCCATTTACAAGGACAACACAGAAAAAGAGTGCAACCAGATTGGTAGTTACTCAAATGGAGAGGGTAAAAAAGTTGAGTACCCTTCTTCAGGGTTTCAAATGCCTCTTCATTATCCACGCTATACCAAAGCAGAATATGAGAGGATGGAGGATTGGAAGGTTGACTTGCTTCTTAAGCAATATGGATTAAGTTTCAAGGGTACCCTTCATGAAAAGAGGCTTTTGCATTGGGAGCATTCTTGTGGCCTGATCAGTATTAAATGTTTTTTAAATAATGCCTTTGTACTAAATGTTAATTTGATAATGTCATAAATAACGAGTGAGTGTGCTTGTAATTGTTCTTCTATATGTATCATAGATAGTAAAGTTTCCTCATCTGTAATTTTGTTTTGTTGCTTGATGGTGATTACTTTTGGCTTAATGGGGCACTTCTGTTTGCATAGAAGGACCCATCATAGAAAACTTTATGGAAATAAATTTTATAAATATATATAAATTTTACAAACTTGTGGTGGAAGAATCATTGTGTGTTGGAGGACTAATTGTCCGGACACATCTATATGCCATTAATTTTATAATTATATATAAATTTAATTCAATAATACATAATCAATTATTTCCATATATGTTGGAAATTGGAATATTAGTTCCTTACCCAACAATAATTTCTTTATGGCCTTGAAATGACAATGGTTGAGACAATGCACATACATTATTGAGCTAGAGTCATGAAATTAATCATTCTTTCTTTTACCATCTTGCAAATGTGGCAGAGAATAGTGACAGCTAGAAGGTTCACTTAACTTCTTTTCTGAAAATGAAAGCACCATGCCCCTATATAATTATGGTAATTTGCTTATAATCCTTCACTTGTCATCTCTCTTATATCAGTACATGCATAAAACTTTGTCCATTTTAGTAACAAACAATAATATTTCTTCAAAATCAATTAATCAATTTTGGAACATTATTGATATCCCTACTCTAAAGTTACCTCAGTTGCCTAAGTACTATAAGACATGAAATGTGAGTAACTAAGTTATCAGACACTAAAATATGAGTGATTGAGTTCAAATACTCAAATATGTTTGTAATTTTCTCTATTCCTTTTTCCTCCTTTTTGTAAGGTCTTTTATGAGCCTTCTCTTAAGAAAATGATATAAACAAACATGTGAATATCAAAAGGATAAAAACAAATAAATATGTATATATGATATCAAATATATATTCAAATAACAACACTCTTGATACCTAGTTACTATAAATAGAAGAGAGCTTTGAGTTCAGTGTTCACACAACATCAAAAGTACAAACAATATAGAAACAACTCATTCATTTTGTTCCAAGGGCATTCCCTGTCACAAACACTAAATAGCTTCTTTATCTTTTACATAAGAAGAACAAAAAGATGGATCAAAATGAAGATCAGATTCTGAATAAATTCAATAACTACCAGTTCTTGAAAAGAACTTCACAGTTTGTTTTCTCAGTTTCTGTCTTTTATTTCCTTTTTTGGTACACTTCTGGCTTTTCATTACACCCTCAATCCTTCAATGCCTATTTCTCAACGTGCCTTTTCTCTATGTTCACTCACACCCTTGAAAGGAAATATATGTTTCTCATATGTAATGCCATTCTTGCTTTTATAGCCAAGACCTCACTCAAGAATCCTTCATCACCCACATCAGTTTTTGACTTAGAGTTTAATCAAGAATCTCTTAATCTATCTGAGATAAATGCACCAGTTTCTGTCCCTTTCAGAAGTTCTGAATTCCAAGAGAATGCTCCTCTTATGGTTGAAGAACAAGTACTTGAACAAGCAAAATGCAATGAAGAAGTCTTAGAAGCTTCTGAAGAACAAGAAAATGAAACCTTGTATGCCCTAACTGAAGGAAAAGATAATGAGTCTTACATTGAAGAAACAGAAAGTGAAGTGGAAGATGATGAAGTAGCAGATACAACAATGACAATCAATGAACAGTTAATAAATACAGATGAACTGAACAGAAAGTTTGAAGAATTCATAAGGAAAATGAAAGAGGAGATTAGGATTGAAGCTCAAAGACAACTTATTGCAGTTTAGTACATCTGAGTAATATGATATAAAAGATGATAAGGAATAAATAAATCAAGTGCTTGAGTCTATTATTGAATGACTAAGCTTATGGTTCTCTTTATTACTTTTTATTTAATTTTCACTTTTTTTCTAGATCCTTTCCTTTTGAGACTATCTCATGCAGTTAGTGTAACTGTGTCATGCATTCATATGCATCTTATCTTTATAAACTGGTACTCACTTTATGTTCTTTTCTAGCCTTATTTCCCTACACTCAACATCATTTATTTGTTGAAGTTAATGCTCATAAGAAGAATCAAAGGGGTTAATATGCTAATATCCACTTATTGTTTTAAGACATATAGTCAAAATTGATAAAGCCTAGGTACATTAATAATGCTACAGCTTAACAAACGAGACGATTTAATCAACTCTTGTCATGTGCTCGATATCAACTTTAAGTTTATTATCTCTGGTTTAACATAAACATAATAGAATTACACAAAAAACCCATACAAACTTTTCATATGCACCTTATATTTTCAGGCTCATAATTCTTCCAAAAAAGGAAACAAGGCCAATAGTAAACTCCTGCTCCAAACTATCAAGCATAGAAGGTGGATATTGTGTTTATTGGAAAGATTATTTTATTGATGGAGGGATATCATGTTTTAAATCTGGGTCTATGATGGTTATAGATTCTGATATATTAAAGTTTATGACATCACCAAAATACAATGATCACAATTGTGGCCACATATGGTAGCAATTATTTGAAACGTCAAAATTTTAGAGATTAATTAATTTTGATGCATAACCAGAGTGTATCTTTTAACTCACCAAGGTAGATAAATGTTGGACTTGATTCTTATATTCTATTAAAGTTCTATCTTAAACATAATTGAAAATATCAAAATTATTAAATCATTTATAAGACAATCAATCAACCATATTGTTCTAAAAAGAAGGTGGATATTTGTTTGGCAAGTAAAGACTTAATTAACCATACATCATAAGAACACTATGTTGCCTATGATAATCTGAATATATAAATTACATCTTTTGTTTTATAATATGTGTCATACATTTAAGTTAAAAAATATAATTATTAAGTATTTTTTTCACCAATCACAATTCATGATACATGAAGTTACGTTACACATGTTGGGACAAACTCCTAGACTCATGTATGTGTATTATCACCTTTTGTTGTTTTCAAATATATATTGTGAGCAAATATTATGGACAAGGACTCTGTCCCTAGAGAAAGGAACAGACTTCTAATCAAAGGAGAAATCTAGAGTGGTAGAGGACCTAGCTTGATGAGGAGCACTCCAACGTGGTACAAATGCATAAACACAAACAAATATATAATGCAAGTTAGGACAAATATAAGGGAACTAAATAATTGCTGATAATATGGATAGGTACAACAATGATCTTAACCAAACTATTAAAAAAGTGATATTTTAGCACAAAATCTAAAGTACATAACTAGGCACTAGCCGCCCTATGATCAAGTGAATCCAAATGAAGATGCAATTATTGGAGCAATCGGGAGAGTTTACATTATTGGAAAGACACCATTACTAGTGAGACATGGAAAACATAATAATTTCAATAAGTTTAAGATAATGGTTTTCAGGTTGGGTGTCCGAAATCCAGATTTTTTTTTATATGTGTATCTTAATTTTTTATGCAAACTTTAAATGCGTGAAAAGTTTGAATAAAAAACTAATATATAAGATACAACATAAAATAAATTTGGGTCACTTGATTTTTAACTTTCAACTTGATAAACTTGAACTATATGTTATCTTGTTCAATAATTAGGATATGATGATGGAGCACAAAGGTGTTACACATATAGTCATTTGTTATTTTGCGATCTTATTTGTAAAGAAAAAACATGCTTATAATATAATATAATGTAAAGTGATTGTTAGATTTCTCTATTAATTGGTAATACCAATCTTAGAATCTTGAATCTCATAATTCTTACACATTATGTAAAATAATGATACAAAATCATATCTGAATCCATGTTGTCATATATGTTCCTATGCGTATGCCTTCGTAGAGAGGTTTTGGTATGATGATCTTCCTCAACCAAATCTTTGATTCCTCTTGGGACCTTCGTTTTCTCTCTGATGGGGAGAGATGAAAACTATGTTTGATTTGGTGTATTGGAGACCATATGTATTAACTTAATAAGGTTCCTTATGGGTTAACTACTCTGGGTATCCACTCATGAAGCTCATATTCATTTTCAGTTTATTTTAGAAGTCACAAGGGTTGTCAGTAATAAGATCACTTATTTTATAACCTTGAAAATAAATAGCCGATATAATTGTATAAATATATGATGTCCACCTTAATTAGAAAGAATGAATTTCTACTATTATTATTTTTAGACTATTATTATGCAAAAATATATAAATATTGGCTCAATTTTGTGATGTTCATATTTAATTCTATTTTTATAATATATTTATATAGTATTCTGATTGTTCAAAAAATTCAATAAAGTTTTATTTTTATTGTCGACTTCGTAATACAACTTTCACATTTTATCCGGACTTAAGACCAACTGTATATAACATTAAGCATGCAAATAAAATATGAGAATAATGTATTTTCTGGTATAAGGAGATAAGTTATCTCATCCGGACACTAAAATCGTGACATGTGCATCATTTAATCATTTTTCTACAAAAATATTTCTAAAACTAAACAAAAACAATACATATGTCATTCTTTTACTGGCTGAAAGAGATTATCTCCTTATATAAGGAGATATTTTATTCTCATAAAATATTATAACATCGTTGGATTCATGTGACTAAAAGTTCGTATAATTTTATTAAAGTTTGGTTGTTGTTGTAATAACATGTGAGTCTATTTTGGACAGTATCCATATTTGAATGTCCAATATCAGTGTTACTTCCAATGTTAAATTGATGTTCCAACTTTGATTGATTTTGATGATAAGCTTAGATTACTAACTTTTGGTTTAGGACCACACTATTTTTTACCAATATTATTTGAGGTGAAAACATTCCTACATTATTAGCTTTTTCAAATAGGATCTTTTACACCCATGACTGAATACCAGACTTATCATTGGAATTTGATGACTTGGGTGATTTTACACCAATCATATTTATTCATCACTGAATCCCAAACCTTAATGTCAGTGCAACTTTTTCCACATAAAAGAAAGTGGTAATTAAGTTGTGCCGCCGAAAGCATAAAAATGAGATAAGAGATTCATTCACTTACTTCAAGAGTAAGTTTAAAAAACTATAGAGAAATCCAATGGCTTAGAACTACTCACTAATTCAAACTATTGAATTTCCCTAGAATTAATGATTAAGATGTGGAGTAAGCGAATCTTCTCCTTAAAAATGATGCCTAAATGAGAAAGTATATGCAACTTTAAGGAAATTTTGTGATTAGCTAAGTAAATGAGAAAGGGAAATTAAGCATGAAGTGAAATTCATAGGAAAGTAACATTAAAAAATAAAATATTTTGCCAAATTGGCATTTATCAACTTTCTTGGTGACCAAATCCAAGAGCAAACAAAAGTTGGTGGAAGTTGGGCAACAAATCAAATGTCAATGTACATTTAAAAATAGCTCTTTCAAAATAATCACTTACACTGCAAGCATTATTTACATAGTCACTTCTTTCCATTGTATTATTATCATAATGATGAGTCCAGAGATTGCATACTTGTATCTCATCACACTATACAACCCAACATTTTTTTTATTAACTGGTTGGCAAAACTGTCATGTTCATGCAGTCTCCATCAGTCTCCGGCAGATTTCTAACCTCATTAAGAATCCTAGTAAGTTCCTTTGTCAGTTCTCTACGAAGGTAGTCGGATCGCTCTTTTGTAATCGATGATTCTGAAAACAAGGTTTCAGCCATGGACTGATATTCTTGGAACCATTCCCCGCCAATACTTTGATTATTGTGATCAACATCGATAAGTGAAGAACATTCTTGTCTCCATCTAGTCAAATAGTACTTGTCAGGCAGCTGAAAGTAATTCTTTACAACAAATACGCGAAGAGCATGTCTGCATAATATTCCAGAAGATTCAAATTCCTTGCACGAACAGTGTATCTGTTCGTCTTCAGCCAACCATATTACGAGCCGTTCTTCATCCATCCTTTTGAAGTGCCGCACAATATATGATCCATTGGCCATTTCAGTTGTAGCATATTGCATCGCAAGTGATAGTTCCTGCTGCAAGACATTAAAAGCAAAAGGCGTGAGAATGCTCCGTGCTTGCTCTTCAATCGGCAAGCAAGTTTTCAGATGTATATATTGAATCTCGTGACGTGCTTGATGTTGAAAATTTGCAGAAATGCTAACCTGCAACAATATCCACCAGAGGGAAGGAAATCATTAAAGGACAAGTGAAGAACGAGGTAATCGCAAGCATACATGACAATGTACTTCTAACCAACATACCTGATCAAAAAAACCACGCAAGCATGAATATGAAGTGAAGATCCCTTTCAGAAATGCATCTATAGATTTTGAGTAAGGTATTGTCGCCATTCGAGCCAGAAAGTAACCTCTTACGTAGGATTGTGCCCAGGATGCTCGAACAGAATACAGTAAATCGATATGTTTATCTGAACCAAGTCCAAACACAGAAATCATTTGGCTCCACCGAAGTTCAAACTCCTCTGTATTCTCAATGTGGAATAAGACATCGAACTCGAATTTAAATTCTTCATAGCGAGACCCAAGAAGAAGAGAAAACCAAGTGGGTACCTTGTACATTATGTTCCATAGAGGAATGACATGTTTTGTGCCTGGAAATTTGCTTTTGATGGCATCTCCAAGCCTGGGATCTAGATCAGTCAGAATTGTTTGTGGACATCTTCCACTCACGAGTCGGACAAATGTCTGTATTGATGGATAATTATCATAAGAGGATATTTATGAAGGCATGAGTAAAATCTTACATAGAGGATTCTAGTAGTAAACCTGTAATGCCCATGAGAAAGATTGGGGTGTTTCGTCCTGCAATAAACAACAACCGAAAAAAATGGTTCTACCATAGCTATCAATACCAAACCATGCTCCAAAAAGCAATCCATAAGTGATTGATCTATAAGTAGTGTCAAAATAAACTACATTGCCAAACATAGCATTTGCATTTACAGAGTCACCATATGACCAAGCTACATTTTCAACCTTATCATTCTCATCCACTGTAAAATCATAAACAAAGTCACCATCTGCTTCTTTCATAGCTTTGCACGCCTCAAGAAGTTCCAATACGTCATTTTCTCTTTTCTCACTGAGCAATGCCCCGTTCTCTTGAACAACCTTCTTACGGTTTTGAACAAAGTTCCTCACATCCCTTTCCAAGAAAGGCAGTTGCCCACCCTGAATCCCCTTTTCCAGTTCAAGCATTTTCACTATCCGATGTATTGGAAACCCAGCTTTAGAAAGCAAGAGTATACGCTCTTGATCAGCCTCGTGAATCTTTCGATAAGCAGGAAGAAGACGCACTTGGTCATCTTCCAAAAGCTCATGATTGTGTACATTACTAAACTGCACAACGAACCATTGGGGAACCCCATCTACTACCTCCTTAGACAGATACATCTTTGCATCACATCCACACCTCACTGATTTCCTATCTCTATGGTTTTCTCCATTAGACTTCTTCTTCATCGGGGCGAATCCGGAACGGTAACAAACAAAGTCACGTTTGTAAACGCCTAGCTGAGGGCTAATTCTAGATCTCTCTTTCCTAACCGAGAATCCATTCTTCCTAGCGAAACTGCCATAATACTCGAAAGCATCATCATCACTCTTAAACACCATTCCAACATAAGGAGTAATCATAGTTCCAGATGATGGTTTTTCTGTCTTAATCAACTCTGGTGTTGATGAACCCTCATCATCATCACCCTCATATGTAATATAACACTTCCAATCTCCACAAGGGCATTGTTGTCTCCGAATCCATAAGTTTTTTGAAGGTATTGAACTCATTGTTCCACTTCAATATAGTGGTATAATCACTCAAAGTTTCAGACTTTAAATGACCTAGAAACAGGTAGTATTAAAAAAAACCAAAAATCTTTACATGAAAGTAAAATTAGTCAAAATTGAAAACGAAAAATGAGCTTAATGAAAGAAAAAAACGTTTTTTTTCCTTCTAATATCCATAAAATTATTAGCATATATTGAAATTGCTACATGAAACAGGTTATGAGCAGCCAGAAATAAAGGGTGGAGAAAATTGGTGTTGAGGAAACTAACATGGGAAATCACATAGAAAAAAAAGAACAGTTTTGTGAAAATGAATGAGAGTGTGTGAAGTATATGGTTAGAAGAAAGTAGTTGAAGAATCGTACCAATTGTAGAAGTACAAAAGGTTCAAACTTGTTCTCTGATTCTTCTTCTTCCTTAAATCAAGTCTCAACTTTTGTTGTTCTCTTTGAATCATACCCAGAATTGAAAGAAAAAATGCTAAGGCAAATACATACTTTTGTCTCTTAATATTTATTTTTTCAATTTTTTCCAACTTATTGCTCCTCTCACATATTAATATCTTTAATATAGTTATTATATTACTTGTCATTTATATTTATTCATTAATTAATTGATTATAAAGTTTTAAATGAAAGATGAATGATGCAAATATATAAGAAAACATGTATGAAATCCAATTTGGATATTAATGTTGGGCTGGTTTGCTTATTGGGCCATTTGGAATTCACACCAAGGTGATGACCACTATAATATAACCAATTTAATGCTATTCCCTTTTTTTATGACATCAATGTTAGACTTCATATTGTTCATATTGGCCCATGGTCCTAAGTGTTTATCTTTAAACAGGAAAATATGTTTTTGTCATGTGAGCCATATAAAATGTAAGACAACAACCTACCTTTTAATATATTAATGTTCATCTTTATATGGAAAATAGTGGATGTAAATGCAAAATTCAATATTTGTTTAAGGCGTAATACTAAACAAAATCACTGTTACTTTACTTTTTGAAGCATCAATAATAATAAAACATAAATGAGAAATGATTTAATAATATTGTATAAAACATACAATATTGATATATACATTTTTCTCTTTGTCTAATATTTAACTCAATAAAATATTCACATGATAAGGTGGCGTGTAAAGACAAACATCTCTTTAATATCACTTTTATATTTCAAAATTTCACAAATAAGAAAAACTTTTATAAAGATATGTCAACATAGTGTATTTGAAAATAAATATATTTATATTTTTTGATATTATCCTTTAGAACTAAATAATTAAAATTAAAATTTTAATATGTCATCAATACTTTATTATTTGTTTCTATATAGTCAGTTTGTCGTGCATCTTTTTTTTGTTGAAGTGAGTGATTATTTAATTGGGAATTTGTAACGAAGGTTTAGTCCAAGGTTGTTGTAACCAGACCGGACCGGCCGGTCCAACCGTCACCCGCTTGTGTATACAGTCTCGTACATCTAAAAAATCGGAGAGTATTTCCAGCCGTGGAAAATCCGGTCCAACCGGGTTAGACTGGGTAAAACCGGTTTAACCCGGTTGGTTAAACCGTCCGTTTTGCTGAGGAAAAAAAAAGTAGGTGCATAAGTGAAAAAAATGTGAAAAGTGAAAAACCCTTCTTTTCATCTTTTAGCTTTTAATTTTTACAACAGCATTGCCAATAGAAAAAGAACCCTAGCCACTTGAAGATAAGAGTCTACCTTTGTCGTCGCCGTTGTCCTCCGTCATCTCCCCGTCACCATCTCTTCCATCGCCATCTCAATCTCTCTCAATTTCAAACAGGTTTTTTATTTTTTCAACTTTGTCATGTTTGGTAATTTGAAAGTTGTTTCATTGAAGAGGAATGTGTGGTTTGTTTGGTTAGAAGTTGTCCCTTCTCAAATCACAAGGAAGAACAATCAGAACCTTAGATGTGTGAGAGAGAAATGAGAGATGAATTTGAAATTAGTGAATGAGAAATGAGAGAAAAAGAAAATACTATATTGATACAGAGCCACAACAATGAGATAAAAAGGAGAGAACCATAGTTGAGTGAGATAAAAATGTATATTAATTTTTTATGTTTATAATTTATATTATTTATATATTGATTCAAAGCCACAATAGTGTTCACCACATGGTTATTTATGTGTCTTCATGGCACAAAGCCAAATAATACATAGTGTTATTTATGTTTATCATCATTGATCTAACCAAGACATGGTTATTTATGTTACACTCAAAGTACATTTTTAACAAACAATGTTAACTTAGGATCTAACCAAGACAATGATACATGAATGAATTAGAATGTTTAATGACTTAATCTCTAAATGAGATAGTTGTGTTTTGATTTATTGCTCTAATTATGTAAAACTTAAACTTGGTTGATGCACTTTTATTTTGATTTATGTGTATGCATTGTGCAAAACATAATATATGATAAGTAAGTTATTCACTTATTTTAATTAATTATATAATATATGTATATATAATTATATATGATTTTATATTGTCGTCCGGTCCGACCGGACGGCTTAACCGGTTAAACCGGTTAGAACCAATACAAAATCTTCTCCAATTTGACGTCCAGCTCGGGTTTCAAAACATTGGTTTAGTCTACACTACAGTAAATGAAAATTCTTCTTAATCATGATGGGTGTAAGGAAGAACTCATAAATTAATCAACCAAAGTTGACTAATTGAGAATAATTTGAGATAAGCTTTGCTCTTCCTTTGGACTTAAGGCTTCTCACCCCCACGTGAGCTTCTTGCCCATAATTCAAAGCTGAATCATTTTTATAATAAATAATTAATTTATTTTGAAATTTGTGACTGTCATTCTCATTAGTATTGATATGAGAAATCAAATATTTGACTTAATATAATATATGATAATTCAAAAAATATTATATCAATAGACTAACATTTCGTTGACCACTAAATAAGTTTTGAAAAGATAATTATTGATTTTAAGAAAATGCAATGATAATGATAAAGTTACTTAACATCATATTTTAATCATTTAAAGGTCACTTCAACAAACTAAAATCTATGATGCATATCTCAGTTTGAGGTAAGGGGTAGCCTTCAATCTCATAATGGAGATGAAAATTGTGACTCACTTTGTGGTGAGAAGTAATCTTCAATGTTAAGAAGGATAAGATAATAATAAATATAAAGTCAAAATTTAGCATTACTTAAAATCTGTGACTCTTGTGTGTCCATGAGCCATTATTCAAGAAATTGTTAGCCCACCAAAAAGTTGCTTTGGTTCTAAGGAAGATCTTTGAGTCCATTCATGAAACTTGGATTTAATATAATTTGTCTTATGTAGAAATGGACATGTCTTTGGACAATTGTGGATAGTTTATAAAATTAGATTGGCTTCCCTCAATTAATGCACACATGTAATATCATCAATCAGCCCAAATGAAAATGGCCTCAATCAAGCATTATCTTGAAACACTCCAACATCACTTTCTTAAACAGAAATTTACATACATTACTGAAGCAAATACTCTGCCTTATAAATATTTATATTATGTATTATTTTGTCTATATTATTTATAAAAAAATCAATGGTGATTAAACATAAATAATAAATTATGTAATAATAATGAATGAAATTTATATATTATCAGTGTATAATCATTTCAAATTCTTTCTTTTTATTGCTTTGAAATATTTTTATTCCAAGGACATCCACAAAGAAATGAAATTTTTAGATAATTAAGTTTTTAATATTTATACATGTAAGGTATAAGACTTTTCCATGTTATCAAACTATCGCTTATTTACATATTTATTGTTGTTGACTCATAAATAAAAATTTATACTTGAATAATAGAATGGTATGAAAAAATATATGCTGATGTTATGTATATATTAAACTTTAATTAAAAAATGAAATTAAACTAAGTTTTTAGTTAATCAGTCTAAGTAGATAGGTTTAAATATAATTATTTATTTAATTTTTCTATAAAAATTTCAATATGTTATATGCTTCTACCTACCTCCTCCCCTTTGAGAAACACCTTCCAGAAGACTCTACCAACACTTCCATGTATACTTTAAACAATATACATTTTTTTAATCGAATTCTTTTTGTGAGAAACTGATTATATTTCAAACTTACCAGCTAAAATCAACATAAAATATGTGCAACCAAGATAACCTCTACAATCCTTAGCTTTGATCACACTTTCATAACATCACCATCAAACAATTGTTAACAATACATTATCTCAATCAATATATCATTAACTTCAATTATGTTGCTTGTAACAAACAACCTAAATAAAAGAATGTGAATATTAAATGAATCAGAACAATAAAATTTATTTACGATATTTGATTAATTGTGTGTAAAACAAGAGAATTTATTTCAAGATTCGATCAATTGCATGTACGTTCGTTAGAATACGTTTGAATAATTGTATATCATTAAATATATCTCAATTAGGGTTAGAATATATATATGTCTTGGTCCAATAAGAACACCATATGGCAAACAAAATATTAATATGGGTTAGTATTTTTATTAGGGTTTGTAGGAATTTTAATATGAGTTATAGTTGTTGGTAAAGCCTTCAATTTGTTGCCATCTATCCAAACAAAACAGGTAAAACAAACCTACCATATAAAAGAAGAAAAAAACATTGATATTTGGCTATGACCTCATTGGTGTACAAAAACCGTGTTATTCTTTAATTTGACTATTATACTTTGAAGCAAATGTATTTGTTCTTGGAAGCCACTTTAGTTCTTCGCTTTCATATTTGAGTCTATGATATATAAAGAGTATTTTCAGAGTGGTTTCATAAAGTAAAAGACAAATGATATGAAGAACGGTTTTAGCGCTTAAGCAATACAATATAGTCCAAAGTGTTATCCTTCCATTGATATAGATAGAACGCATAAGTTAGGAGTTATGAGAGTTAAATTGAAATGATGAATTAGTGAGTTTTGCCAAAATCAAACAATATATTCTTCCATTGACATAGATTCGATGTGACAACTTAGGAGAGTTAAAGTTGATATAAATTAGTGGGATCATACATCATATATATGAATAAGTGAGTTTATGATGAGAATAAAATAAGGATTTAATATGCAATACACTAACTTTGCAATAGTTTTTTTTTTAATTTATACAAAAACTAATAATAGAAATGAATGTTAGATGATTGTAATCATTATATAAAATTTTCTCATTGATTGTTTATTTTTTGTCACTACCATGAATATTCTCCTATCTTTTGGGCAAGAGATTAATTTTACTTGATTGTCACTTTTAATCATAAGAATATAGAATATTTTACCTTTTGATCATCATAAGAATATAATTGGAGCTTACACCACTAGATCAATGTCTTGTTGGTACCCTCATTCTTTATAGACTCATAAAATAAATAACAATGTTATATATAACTCAATTTTTTAGAGTAAAATATGTACACAATCACCCACCATTCATTTGAATTGTTTTTACTTAAGAGTCGATAATGATTGAAAATGAATGAAACTCTTACACCGTTGGAATATATATCATTTTCATTTTTTTAATCCCAATAGTGGTAGAAAAAATATTATCCTATAAATAAATATGCCAGTTTGGTTGAGTAAACGTGTTTCGTATTTTATTTTCGAATTAACTGACTAATAAAGTCATTATCATAACTGCTAAGAATGGATATAACAGTTTTATTGTGCTTATCATTTTGGTTTCAAAATTTGAAATAAACCGCAGTGAAAGTTTGTATTTTAAGTATAAACCATAGAGGGGAAAATGTTATTAAGGGAAAACAAATAGAAAGTAACGGTTACTATGATTAAGCTATAATTTAGGATATTGAGCTTATCAGTTAAAATAGTACCTTCTTATTGCTTCACTCCAGGGGAACTTCATCCCTTTCTTTGAGGTCAATTCCTTATAATGTATTTACTTATTTTCGCCCAAACCCTTTCTCATATTATTATTATTCGAGTAAATTACACTAACACACTTAAATTTTAATTTAATTATATTCATCACGATATTTAAAACGGATATTATTATATGTAATTTCAGTAAATAATATTATATTATTGCCCTTTGATAGCCATCATTTGTTATTGGTATGTTTTGGACTAAGCCTTATGATTATGATTATTATTATATTTATGTGCATTTATAAGCACTATATATATATCCTGTTTGTTGTTGAACTTAGGCTATATGTGTGAAAATTTTGTAGCAGACAAAGAAAGAGGAAAATGTTGACTTGTGAAGAGCTTCCACTAGTACAACCAGACCCTGTGGTATTGGAGATTAATCGTTTGCAAAACCAACTCACAGGTTCATATTTCTGCTATTGATCTTCCTTTTCAGTAAGAGTTTGATGATCAGTTTCTTGCATGTGAAACATCAATGATATTAACTCAATTGTGTCAAGGAGTAATGATTCTATAAACTTATATAGTTTGTTTTTATTATGGTTTGCATAGTTACACACCCCGAGCTAGTGTTTGAGGTGTACTTAGTTCTAGACAGAATTAATATGTTGGTCAAGATTATAGTTGATTTGGGTTTGAATTTTGAGTTTAATATGTATGTATTGTTAGCATAAAGATTTATATATATTCACTACATGATTCACGACTCGTTTGTATTACTTTCCGGTGTAAAAAACTCATACAATGTCGATGAATATTTTTTTTTAATGCTATTGCAGAAAGGGTTAAGGAAGTAGCAACTTGTCAGGGAGAAATCAAGGCCTTAAGGGCATCTGGAGCTCTTAAAGATAAGGCCATTGAAGAGGTATTTCCTTAGAGAGTTCAAATTTGATCTATTAATAATATTCAATTGAGAGTACTATTATTTTCTTGCACTCCCATTTGTTTGCAATAACAAGTAACAAGATATATAAATTTATGAGTACTAATAAGAGTTGTAATTATCTTTGTTCAATTCCAGCTGAGAGAAGAAATCAGTAAAGTGAATGATAGACTTAGACTTACTGAGGATAATCTAAAACAAAAGGTACACTGAGTTGCTACTATTACATATTGGTAAATTGAAACCAGTAAAAAATGTTACCTTCTAAAACACACATTGGTTATATGTTCATATGCAGAATCTAGAAATCAAGAAAGTGAATGAAGAAAAGAAAGATGCATTGGCCGCACAATTTGCTGCAGAAGCAACTCTTAGACGGGTATACGCAGAACAAAAAGATGATGATTTTGTTCCCATTGAGAGTTTCATTTCTCCTCTTGAGGCTGAGATTAAGATGTATAAGAATGAGGTACAAATAAATGAAATAATGCAATTTTCAGCAAAGATTGTTTTACAAGGATATAATAATATCACAATTGATGTTAATTGTGCACAATGACAAACTAATATTCATTTTTTTCTTCAGATTACGGCTCTTCAAGAAGATAAGAAAGCCTTAGAACGACTTACAAAATCGAAAGAGTCGGCATTACTTGAGGCTGAGAGGATATTAAGAAGTGCACTAGAAAGAGCTTTAATAGTTGAGGAAGTTCAGAATGAGAACTTTGACTTGAAGAGACAGATTGAGATCTGCCAGGCATGGTTTCCTATGTTTTGTTTCCCTTTTTTCACATTTGATTTCTATAGCGAATTCACGAACTTTTAAGTGGTTAAGCCAATTTACAACTTCCATGAACAGGAGGAGAACAAGATCTTAGAGAAAACCAACCGCCAAAAGATTTTGGAAGTCGAAAAACTAAGCCAAACTATCCATGAACTTGAGGAGGTCATATTATCTAGTGGAGCCACTGCTAATGCCATTCGCGATTATAAGCGACAGATTTCTGAATTGCAAGTAGGCAATTCTTATAGTGACTGGCATTTTGAACTTATTTTGGTTATAAGGACATTATGCCTTCTGGTTGATCAATGTAGTAACATGGTTTAGTATAAAATTTCAGGAAGAGAAGAGAACATTGGATAGGGAGCTAGCAAGGGTGAAAGTTTCAGCTAGCAGAATTGCTAATGTTGTGGCTAATGAGTGGAAGGATGAAAATGATAAGGTCATGCCTGTTAGGCAATGGCTGGAGGAGAGAAGGATCTTACAGGTATAGCTTTTATGGTCATTCTTTCTAACTAGGTTGAGTTTGTCACAACGGTAGGATCGTTCCTTAGTGACTACAAGGTCACGGGTTTAAATCATAGGAACAATCTCTCAACTTGCCTACTTAAATTCACCCTTTCCAAACTCCACGAAGTGAGAGGCTCGTGCATTGGACCACCCTATATAGCTTATTATGATTAATCCAAGACCTGTAAATATATATTAGGCAAAACTAAATTCAAAAACTTCAATCAAGAGAGGCTAAACTCTCCTAAGTCAACCATAGTGAAAAATGCAATTTTATGATTCAATTTTGAGCAAGAAAATTTTGTGATTAAATATGCCATTGACTATGCAGGCAGAGATGCAAAGACTGAAAGAAAAACTAGCTATATCAGAGAGAACAGCAAAGGCAGAGTCACAATTGAAGGTAAATATACTTGACATATTTGTCTTTCTATAAAAGCACCTAAATCATTTTTATTACACATAAGAGATAAGACTGTGTATATCTATCTTCTCCACTAAGTGGGAGCCTCGCGCACTAGGTTGCCCTTTTTTAAGAGATAACTGATTAGATTTTGTGTTCTTTACAGGATAAACTGAACCTGCGGCTAAAAACACTGGAAGAAGTCTTAAAGCAATGGCTTCCTAACAACCAAAGTCTTAAAACTGAAAAGTCTAACATCTTTGGCTTCTTAACAACCAATGGTGGACTGAGAAACAAATCCACACCACAACCAAAAGCATTTACTCTTGGAAGCTCTAAGAAAGGTATATGGACATCAAGAAAAAAAGTTGTTGATACCGGAGAAAAGGAAAATGAGATGGAGGTGAGTGCAGGCATGAATTTAAGTGTATGCATTGATGAAAGAGAAACACCAGACATTAAAACCAACATTGATTTGGACGAGGACTCCAAAGTCAAGAGTAGTAATGATATGGTCTCAGGTTTTTTATATGATAAGCTTCAAAAAATTGTCATCCAGTTGAAGAAATCTTGTGAAATTAAAGACATTATTTTGCAGGCTAAAGATGAAGAAATAAAGGTACTACTAAAAGCTAGCTCTCCTTTGTGGAAATATTATCCTCGTATTTGTTTATGTCTTGGATTGGAACAAATTGCCATAATTCGACCCCGCGTACAGATCGATATACATTTTTCACAGATTTTACGAGCAGAGGCCCTTATTCTCATACATATAAATAAAGGCATATACACAAAATATTTCAGGTGCTGACTAAGAAAGTTGATGCATTGACAAAGGCTATGGAAGTAGAGTGGAAGAAAATGAAAAGAGAAGCAGCTGCTAGAGAAAAGGAGGCTGCATTAACTAAGTCAGATGATAACAGAAAAAACAGAAAAGTTCAAACTCCTCAAAGGTTCTATAAATTTTCTTTTTAAAATTGATTTTGGTTCTTGTTGTCTAACTCTAGACCTTACCATTTTAATAAAATTATTGCAGGGTGATGAAAGAACATTGAAGATTGTTTATTTAGAGAAAGTTGAAGGCAATTTATTTATCAATGTGGTCTTGCCATTTTTCTTTGTAAATACAAAAAAAAATGAGTGAGTTGGTGTGTTGAAAATTGAAATAAAGTTCCACTTGGATCATTCTCTGTACATAGCAGAATTATTGTAATGCTTCCTTTATATTTATATAAATTATAACATGTGATTGTGGAATTTACATGATAGCCAAGTTGGCCAAATGCATGAACATTTACATGGCCAACACCTGGAACAAATTAAATTACATGTCCACATTATGTGTATTTTAAAGAACTCATTTATGGTCATAGAGAAAATTAAACCTGAATGATTTTGAGACTCATTTTTTAGTAGTGAAAATCTGAATGGCATGTCCATAAGTGGTAACATGATAGTATGATTGAGCATTAAAGTATATCTACTGTGCCTAAGCACATCTTATAAAATTATATATATCATATAACATTTATTTTCTATTATATAGTACTATATACTTTACTCCTTCTTTTGCGGGTTTTCTGGATTAGTGACTATGCTAATCATTGATTACTAAAGAAAATATATCTGAAAACAAGTGAGCAAAAGCAGAGTCTACGCTATATTGTACTAAAGAAATACCAAGAATGAATTCTATATCTACCATAAATATCACTTTATCATTGAAATGATCAAATATCATGTGCCTACTAGTTAATCCAATAATATGAACAAGAATCATCCCCTACATCGCTGCACTATATAGCATGGGTCTAGTTATTGCAGCGTTGGCTCTGGATCAGTGAAATAGGCATACCGAGTGTTCAACAAGGATTTTCTCAATTAATGAAAGAGACAAATATTTGATTTTATTTGTGTTTTCAATGACAAAATGTTATTCTATTATATATAAAAATATAAAAATGTGTTAGCATATTATTATTTACTTTGTGTTTTGTAATACTTGTATCTCCATTAATGGAGATAATCCTTACTCCTCGGTTGTTGGAGGAAATAAAAAGTCCTAAACTAAATATCAACTAGCAGCTTATCAACTATTGTTAAAATTGAAAGCATTGAAGATAAGACTAGCCCAAAAGCCAACTCTACAAAGCCCAAATGATTTTTTCTCTTTCTCCTTGTTAAACCGAAAGTTTCCTTTTTCGGTTTCTTTTTCTTTATTCAGTTTTTCCGTTTTTAGTTTTGTTTCCGTTTTTGGCCTTTCTGTTGCTTTTTTCAGTTTTTCTGTTTTCTTATTTTCTTATTCTCTTTTCATTCAATTTGTATAATTTCAAAGGTTCAATCAATCAAAGAGGTTTATTCAATCCCTACCGTTAGTAAGTTCTTTTGTATTCTATCATTTTTCTTCTTCTTCTTCTTGTCATGGATTCTCTATTTCTACAACTATCGAACACAGACTCATGTTGGCGATGCCATGGTCAAGTAAGAGAACGACTCATTCATCTGAAGTAGTCTTTTAGTATTGATGGTTAGCCACGATAATCAATTATATTTAGCTTAATTGATTATCGTGACTAACCATCTAACTAACTTTAACTACTAAGATAATCGATTATTCCTTCCCCGAGAATCAATTATGTTTACAATTAATCCGGTGACATGGGTGTTGCTGTTGGGGTTCTTGAGCATGCTCATTGAGTTTAACATTACAAGTATGATTGTTTCACATAAGTAACACAAAGCTTGAAAAATAAAAACTTTCGGATTCTATAAAATATAATCTTTAGAGTACCTATTTTATTTAGCCTATTCGTTACATCTTCTTTAATTTTAACCTACCTATTCTTAACATTATTTTATATCACCTAGGATTCTCCTCCCACACCCACAAGCCACACATATTAGTTATTGTAAATACTCTTAAGATTCGTATGAATCAGCAATATAAAAGTTTTCAACAATGTATGTATCTGGGCTTAAAATAATGGACACAGGGGTTGATTAAACAAAGGGATAATGCACAGTAGTATCACATGTCAGCAGATCTAATTGTGATGAATCCAAGACAATGCAACACGCAAGTAAAACAGCAACAACCGCCACCCTACTTGGAAATCTTCCTTTTCCCACTTACCAACTTTCCACCGTAGATTCAACAACATTCTAGACTTTATCCACAAAGGAATTAAAAGATTAAAAGATTATTACTAGAGTAATAATCGCTTTTTTCAGTTTGATTTGTTTCAATTTCACACGTCTCAATCCAGAAGCACTTCCACCTTAACATAAATCCACATTAAAATGATATATTTTTATATGATAAATATTAAATGGTTCTTACGATAGTACACCACCACGTGTGTGTGATCCAGAAGCAACCGACAAAGTACTTGAGTCTTCTCCCCTCTCCCGTATCGCCACGTGTCCCTCCCCAACGGCTAGTTTTAGCTTCTCCCTCTTTCTATTTTTAACCGCCATGCCCATGAGAGAGAAAAGTAACACCAAATATTTTCCTCGAAATTTCGGGTACTTTCCAAACGCGTTAATTTCTTGATGAGAATAACGATTAATTTAATATTAAAAGTTGAAAACTTTTTATCTGTTATCTTCATATAAAAGCCACATTAATTCTTCCCACATATCTTAACTTTGAAGCAAATTGGATTTTGTTACCATTTTCATTTCACAAACCTCTGTAACAAATAAAGCACAAAACTGAAACCTTCGTAAATCTAGGTCTGTTTCTCTGTCTCATTAATCCTCAATCCCGAATATTACGCATTTTTCTGTTATTTGATGATTTCCATTTCAAAGTTTAATTTTTTTGAATATTTTGATTCATGTTGTGGTTTTCTGACCATGATAACTCCTTTATTTTGCAGATTAAAGAACAAAGGTGTTGAAAGTATTAAGTTATTAAGTTTGGCCTCTGAAATTTTTAAGGTTTTCTGGTCTTTTGGGTTCATTGAAAAAATGGCATCAGGGTTTGATAACTGTTATGCTCGTGCACTGGGAAGGAAGAGGGTTTTGGTTTCTAAAAATGTAGAACCTTCAAGTCCAATAAATACTCCATTGAAGAGAGTATGCAGTGGGAAACTCACTTCTATTTCTGAAAGGTCTTGCCTTGAAGCCCTTCCTTTTGATATATTGGTGAGTATAATAACTTAAAAGCTTAATTTTTTATCATGAATGGTTTTCATTTGTTTCCTTATTTATTATGCAAAGGATATTTTGAAGTTTCTGAACTTTGTTTTAATTTCAGATAAAGGTTTTGTGTGGTGTAGACCATGAAGATTTGGAGCAGCTTTTTCATGTCTCTAAGACTATAAAAGAAGCAGTAAGTTTCAGACACTGTTGTTGTTTATTGTGATTTATATTGTGTATTTCAATCTGTGTTTCTAATTTGGTATGTGTTTGTGTTGGTTTGTTTTGTTGTTACAGACTGAGATTGCTAAAGGTTTGCATTTTGTGTATAGTACACCAAGGAAGAAAACTTTTGCTGCTTTTCATATTCCCATAGATGTGGATGACTCAAATGAGTTTGAGGAAATTAAAGCTCCAAATGCACCATTGAGGAAATCAAGATCAAGGCTTAACCGTAGGAACCTGAATTCCATTTCTGCTAAATTGTTTCCCTCCATGGATGAAGAAGAGTAAGCTAAATGAGATACTGATGAGAAGCTTAGAGTTTCTGTTGTTGTTTGTATATTGAAATGGTAGGATTAGATTGGAATCTGTAATATGTCACTTGCCAATTTCTTCAAATCCTTCATTGAAGATTGCTTTGACTTCTTGTGTTCTTTCTGTGTACATCTATATAGACAAATAGAACTTTGGAGAGATTCTAATGATTTTATTATAGTAGGAGGTGGTGAATGTTTAGGCCCTCTTCAAGTCTTGTAGATTTAGGTGTGTACATGATTTAAGATTCCACTTGTATATTTAGGTGTGTACAGTAGGATACTGTATACCTTTCTTACCAAAGTGATTTAAGATTCCACTTGTATAATTCTTCTTAATATTATATGTTCCTCAATCTTTCTTACCAGAGTGGCACACAGTTTTTTCAGATCTGTGCAAAGCTATCCTATGATTGTTGGCACAAATTAACAAGCTACAATCTTTTCAATATTTACCAATAGAGAAGTTCATGTAATTCTTCATCATCATCATATATTTAAATATTCAGTTTCCATGATTTACTCCTTGATTTTCTATACTTTATGGTAGTACAGGTGCTGCTAGCTACATGTTCTTCTTTATAAAAAGTTGTTCATCAGTATTCAATTTCCATAAATGTTGCAAGCCTTTTGAGATTATATCTATCTCTCCTTATTTGTGCGTGATTTAAGTTGAGGAATTCAAGTCCTTTACAAAGGGGTTGACTCTTGCCTCTGTTTGCATTTATTATATCGACATGGTACCATAAGGGAAATTTCTATTTAATGTTTTCTTCTTAACTGAAGATCTATGGCAATAATAGTTAGACATTATGTGCATCAATGTGTGGGAGGGTTGTCATCTAATGTACTTTTTTAATTGATTGACCTTTTTAGACATTCATATTCTTTATTTACAAAGTGTTCATGGCAAATTATTTATCAATAGTTTCTTGAAATGTTATTAATATTTTCCTCGTATATCATCTAGTCTGGGTATTTGTATAGTGATATAGCAGTTTAATCGGTTGTTTGCTGAATAAATTGTATGTCGATGAAATTAGATATACATATATTTTATACTAACATTAATGTTGAAAAAATCAATAAGAAAACAATAATAACTTTTATTTATACAATTTGTTAAAATAAAAATGTATCACTTGATGATAGACCATGTTTATCATTTGTGTGTTTGATCTCACATACTAATATTTTGGTAAAAAATAAGTCATTTTTATTAATAAAAAAAATTAAATAAAACAGTTAGTATGACCGGTATGGTTCAATTGAAAACCAGTTAATATGATCGGTATAGTTAAATTGAAAACTGACATGTATGATCAATTTTGGTCAGTTTTTTACCGATATAGTTGCAAAATCAACATAAATGTTGTACCGTACCGATAATGAAACTGATTTATTGATTGAACCGGCCGATATTAACTAGTAATGTTGAAATTAAGTTCCAGCTGCGCAAGTGGTGAAAGCAAAAAGTATAACGCTTCCTCTAATGAATGATATTCTATCTGATTATGAATACTAGCCAAGTGCATCAGCAGGGAAATGAAATGTGGCCTATACTTGGGAAACAATTGAATTACATGTGCACATTATGTGTATTAAGAGAATAGATTTAGCTAAAGATGGTGGTAGAAAACATTACACTCGAGTAACTTTGAGACTTACACTAGCGAATATAACTTAGTGTATTTTCTATTATGGAGAAATAGTCTGATTGTGTATGTCTGGTGACAAGTGCTGTTTTGCTAGAAAAAGCTGTTTACTAGTAAAAGTATTTTTATCATGTTTATATAACTCTCAAAGACTACAATAAGAAGATTCCACTGTGACACAAGGATGGCACATAAACAACTTAGAAATCTAGCTATTACTGCTTCCTTCACAAAACGTTTACCTTCTCTCCATCTTCTTGAGCAATTAGGAGGGTTCTGTATATGTTGGACACAGGTGGTTACAAATACAACAGATAGAATCGTTCATATTAAAATCGTTTTCTCGTTTTTGGTAATTGGGTAGTCCTTAGAGTTCAAAAGCTTTTAGAAAGGGAAAACATGGGATTCTCTGTGTTGCAGAAAGAACACCTAAGTGGGCACACACATGGTAAGAAGAATGCAAAGAATAATTAATGGCTAGTTCCATTAATGTGATTGATGTTTGAATGTGTTAAAGTTACAGCTTGTATTCGGGATAGGATAAGGAAAACGGTGTTGTAGGCAGTTGTGTGAGTGAAAAAAGTGTAGTGACGAAGTGAAAAAGCAGTGTTAGTCCCACATCTTTGAAGCTAAGAAGGAGCAAAGGGGAGATAGGATATAAATAAGAAGCCCAGCATTTGGTAAATTCATACCTTTCTCGGCCTTTTGGCTAAGATCAAGTGTAGTATCTGTTCTTATCAGTTTAATATCTGATATGTGGGTCATTGGCCCACACGATATTAAATTACTTTTTTAATGGGGAGTTGTCACCACAATAGCTTGCTATTGGACTTCTCACGCATCGCCTATGCGTTGCACTATTGCATGGGCTTGGCGCACCCTCCAAATTTAGTTCAATCCCTTTTTATTTTTCAATGAAGAATTTATTAAATTGGACGAGGTAGTCATATAAATAAATACCTTTCTTATTAATCATTTAATCTTATCTTTAATGATTTTAGCAACTTTAACCATTCATGTTAAGAAAATAAAATGGGAATTACGAAATACCATTACTATTTATATGTGGCTGGTGATTTTGTAAACAAAACAAAGTCAGCCTCTAATATAAGTAAATAAAAATAATCTTCCATCTAGGGAAAATTTAGATTGAAAATTATTGCAAAGCAAATCAATTAAAAATTATATCAAGGCATATTATCAGATTGAAACTTAGTCATGCCTTGCACCTATCACATATATGTTCCATATTTCTACCTAATTTTTGCATCTTTTCAAACACATGGTTGTTTTTTTGGGCCTAATATTTCGCTTCACTTGGTTTTTCATTGCCTGTTAACTTTTTTAGCGAGCTCACAATAATATTAAATGAGTTTTGCTTTATGGCCTCAGGGAGTTGCAGTTTTCATATTCAAGTCTGCAGTTAAGCTAACAAATAAAGAGGGGCCTCAAACTAGTTTCTGGTGTACTTGCTGCATTTCTTCGCAGCTTGTCAGTTATATTGACCTGGATTATTTTTCAAGGTACCGTACAAACATTCCGGTGTTGTGTTAGAATTTACAGGCATGTGTTTTCTGTCTATTTATGCCAGCATTGCAGTCCATATTAGGTCTTATAAGTCTAGAACATAAGTAGCCTGTAGTAAGGACAAGGGTGGCTCTGGTGCGGAAATTAACATCATGGTTTTAATTATGGCTCCATGTCTGTGACAAGGGTAAAGGTTGACCATAATGTAGTAAAATCTGAGACTGAACAAAAATAGCTGTATGTTTAAGATATAGATATTTATCTTTGATGTAACGTAGAATATGTCGAGATTCTTTGTAAGATAAAATGCTTTCTTTAAGAGGATTTTAGTAAGTAGAGATTCTTTTTGTATGTAGCCAGCCTGAAAACCACTTAATGGTTGAAGCAATAGAACACTACAACTAACGATTAGAGCAACGTACTTTTTTTTATGACTACCTAGGCCAATTTAATAAATTCTTCATTGAAAAATAAAAAGGGATTGAACTAAATTTGAAGGGTGCGCCAAGCCCATGCAATAGTGCAACGCATAGGCGACGCGTGAGAAGTCCAATAGCAAGCTATTGTGGTGACAACTCCCCATTAAAAAAGTAATTTAATATCGTGTGGGCCAATGACCCACATATCAGATATTAAACTGATAAGAACAGATACTACACTTGATCTTAGCCAAAAGGCCGAGAAAGGTATGAGTTTACCAAATGCTGGGCTTCTTATTTATATCCTATCTCCCCTTTGCTCCTTCTTAGCTTCAAAGATGTGGGACTAACACTGCTTTTTCACTTCGTCACTACACTTTCTCCACTCACAAGTCCAACATAGTGACTCCACCAGCTAATAAAACCTTCAACCAAATCTATATTTTCTGTTATCAATAACTCTACCAATGCAATTTAGGCAGTGCCTTATTCCCAGATTCTGCATTTCTTCTTTTTAAGCCTCTGTTGAAACTGGAAATGGTGGGATGCTTCACTCATCCCTCAACATTTTTATAGGATCCACTTTGGTTGGTATATTACTCGACCTGTTAAACGTTATCCTTGAAATACATTTGTTGGGAATAATAAGAGATTGTTGTTTTCCTCTCTTAACTAGAAATATGTTTTGTTTGAATCATTATATAGCCAGAGTCATCCATATACAAAGTGAGGAGAAAAACCTAGCAATATAACTTAATGTATTTTCTATTATGGAGAAATAGTCTGAATTCAACACTATGAACCATGTAACATATTCCTTTTAAGAAACCGTTCCAACTTCCAACCTTCAATTAATTGCCTAATAAAAAAAATTAAAGTAAAGGAGAACTTTGTTGAACACCTAAAATGATATCTAAAAAGTATCCACATATCTTATAATTTAAGGCAGAGTAAATGTATGCAAATGGGAAAACAAATATGTTAAATTATTTGTTCAATAATAGTTACAAAAGATAAGTATATTTCATGATGGTTGACCTTTTTATCACTCATCATCATGGTTGAGTTGCCACTATTTTATTTAACATATCTGTATAAAGCATGTGATGCAAGTGGAAGATGGTGACAAAATTTTGGTGGCATCTTAACTTCAAAAGAATTTTCAAATGATGTGCTTACAAATTTAATTTGATTCCTATGCGGTGGAAGCTTCTAGTATTATTTTTATATTAATTAATATATAATTATTACATATAATCTCATCATATATAATTAATTCAATTACCCCACTTTTATTAATTTGTTAAAAAAGCTATCTTTTTTGGTTGAAACATATTATAATCTCCAACAAAAACATAAAAGAATCAAAGTCCCTACCAAATTAGTTTCCTTTTGAACATCCATTGCGCAAGTTAGAATATTGCTTGTAATTTAAAAATATGCATTATTAATTATCTCATGAAACATAGAGTAGAAAATCATCGTAGTACTTTAAGATCGAACATTAAACCCACTAATAGTACTTCATTCCTATGAAGGACTAATAAATTTCAATAAGAACAATGAAATAATTCGTTGAATTTGATTCAACATGATGAGGAAGAGTAGAGTGAAGGTGCATGGATGGGCATGGCCACCATTTAAAGATACATTTGTAGTTTGTTGGAACTTAGTCATCACATTATTATGCACCCTTGTGCATTTTCTTCGCTGAAATATTGATCACAACGACTTGGGTAATAGGGCCTACCACCATAACTATCATAAATGGGTCTTCCATAATACCCATCGTAGCATAATGGTGGCCCACCACACTCATTGACATAGGGCCCAACGGGCCTGCCTTCATAGGCTGGCACACAGAACATCCCAACTGGAATTGCCATTGGTGGTGGCACTTGTGGGTACGTAGGAACGGGGTCGAGAATCTTCAACATTGGAGCCGGATCTGGCATAGGCTTGGGCTCTTTGGACTTTTCTTTGGGCTTCTCAGCTTCCTTCTTAGGAGCGTCCGACTTGGGCTCTTTGGACTTTTCTTTGGGCTTCTCAGCATCCTTCTTAGGAGCATCCGACTTGGGCTTTTCTGCCTCTTTTTTCTTTTCAGGTTCCTGATTGGACTTGGGCTTTGGCTCCTCTTCTTTCTTTTTCTCGGGCTCAACAAACTTGACTTCCTTCTTCTTCTCGGGTTCGGGTGGTTTGGGTTTTGGAGGTTCTACAATTTCAATGCTCTTAATGGAACCTCCACCTTTGCAACAAAGCTTATCCCTAATCTTCTCTGGGCTACAACATACCACGGTGATTGTTACAATGTTTTGCTTCTCCTCGAATGTCTGGTCTCGAATTTCTGTTGTTCACAAAAGTTCAAATAAAAAATTTAACTCAATCTGATATCCTTTATAACAAAGTACCACAAGTATGACTCTAATAATAATAATAACAAAGTTGTTAAATAAGGACTCACGAGGGTACTTGGTGAGAAGCTTCTTAATCTTCTTATAGCATTTCTCACATTCAAGATCAACCTTGAGCTTCATCATAGTCACCTAAATTGAATAACATTATCTGGGTATGTTACAAACTTTCAAGCAGTAGAAGCTAACATAAAATTGAAAGTCAAAATTTCATGCTGTAAACTAAACAAGACTACAAAAAACTAAACATTTATCCAAAAGGGTTATATAATATAGCATATATTTGTGTTTGAGACAAGAAAGTAAGATATGATTCAGATGAATCAACACTAACAATATCCACATACCTTTTCAGCCATGGTTAGAGATTAGAAGTGAGATCTGATGATGAAATAAGAGTGAAAGAGAATGAAGACACAACAAGGAATAGAAGGAAAGGAAACTTAATAAGGCATCAGCATAACACACCAACCAATAAAATGCTAACATGTAGTATTGATAATAGAAGGTTGAATATCATGTTAAGGTTGTTTTTGTCGTTTAGTAAGAAGCATGTAGGAACTGAAGGTAGTGTGTGCTTCTATTAAATAATGTCTTAGAGGATTTATTGATGGCTATGCAATTTCAACTCCACATGGGTTGGCTTTGATTGAAACGCCTCCTCACCTTATTAATACTAATTACTTCCTCCATAATTTATTATCTCTCCCTTTACCATATAAACAATAAACAAATATGATTAATTAATAATGTCACTGGGATATGAAATAGTTAAAGATGCAATGAATGTTGGTAGTGGTCCAAATATGTGGGCTTCACAAAGTGTATACATGTTTCTTCAAGGTGATGAAAGCTTACCAATCATAGTCCTTAACCGTGTGTGACTGATGGTTCTTGCAAATTTGAAATGAGTATCGACCCTCTTCATTAATGGAGAGATAAATCCTTAGAAAACTAAAGAAAAATATAATGATATGTAATGACACATTTATCATTTTAAGTATAACAAAATAACATATTTGCCATTAAAAACATAAGGAAAACACGAAGAAATATAACTTTTGGCTGAATTTATAATTATTAATTGTGGACCAATATTTATCTATCTTTCCCTTTTTGTCTAGGTTGTATTTCTTTATTTTGATTTTGACAAATGTTCTTTTTATTTACATCTATCTTCTTTCTCTCATGTGGCAGGCTAGCCAAAAGCTCCACATAGAAGGCCCCAAACTATTCATATATAACATGATTACATGAATCAATAAATTATTTCATTCGGTCACTAAAATCATCTATCTTTAAATATAAACTATCTCATTCGATTACTAAAATCATGACATATATATTGTTTAATTATTTTTTACAAAATAATTCTAAAAACTAAAAAATAGTAAATATGTTATAATTTTAGTGACGGAAGAATATAAATTATCTCTTATATTTTATTGTAATATAAGGTTTTAATACACAAGATTCATAAAATACATGGATGATAAATTGGATGTCCTTACCAGCAGAAACCATAACTATGGTAATCCATGGTGGGCTATCTCTATACCTAGGCCCATTTAGGGCTTCTACCAGAGTAGACTACTAGTCATAATCCTCCCATTGATTTAGTGTCCGAATTAATCAAATGAATTATGGGCATAGTATTTTTTATACGAAATATGTTTTTCTCCCTTATGAAGGCCAGACAAAACATTACTCTTAAATCTAACGTGAAGTTTGTCAATTCAAAACAACTATAATATGTATTCATCTACTCTTTTCCTTGTGATAGAATTTTATGTTGATAAAAAATGGATAAGTTTGTTTAGAAGAATACAGAGAATGAATGGTTCTTTTTCCTTTTTTCATTTCATACCACTTTATTATGCTTTTGGATAAACATTTAGGTAAGTTCATCCTTGAGGGCACGTCTGGAATTATAAGAAAAACATGAAATGGTAATGATGGGAGAATAGGGATGGCAACGGGAACAAGCGGACACAGGTAGTGCCTACTTGTGGGTTTTAGTATTTTTGCCATCCCTATGGGAGAATGAGAATGAGAAAGTAACACAAACATCTCACTTGTTTGAGAATGTGAAATTATATAAGAGGAATTTAAAATAATAATAATGTAGAAATTTTTTTATTATTCATTTGAAAATCTAATTAACAATGGGTAATGAACAAAAATATGATTATAACATTTTATTAAAGTCATTTTTGTACTTCGATATATTTGTCTCCAGAAAAACCTTAAATTAAGGAAGAATTGACTTTTATAAATCCCCCAAAAAAGTAATGCTATAATCATATTTTTGTATATTCTCCCAAGAGTAATGCTATATCCTCCTACCCACAAAAAAGTGATATATATCACTTGTAAATCAATCACTAATAAATAAAATATCACTTTGTGGCATATGTCACTTTTTTGTAGGTATGAGAATTAATAGGATGATTTAGTAGAAGAATATACCATTTTCTCTTACAAAGCCTAATATAGAAATATGGGTTCGGAGAAGTAAATTGGCACTGATATGAAATAAAAATTGTATAGTGCTGAATGAATCCACATAATAGAAAACTATGTTCAACATGACCAAGGAAATGGACCAATTGAAAGTGCTATCTGGAAAGATGGGTTTTAATTAAGGGATAGTTAGGCCTTGAGTGCACGTATATTTGGTCTATGCCGATCCTTGTTTTCAACTTTCGGATTTAATTTTCATGCCATATATATACTATAGTATTATATTCTAATCTTGCATTATTTTTGTTAAACTAAAAAATATCCCACCTTATCCCATTTTGCCACATGAAAGCTTATGGAAGAACAAATGAAATCCAATGAACTTTCATAAGGAAACTTATACCAGTCAAAATAAATTTCAATTCACCAAAAAAATGTTGTTCTTTCATGGTCATATAAAACTCTAACACCTTCTGGGAAATTGAAAGTTTAACTCATTATGATATCTGCCTCTTCAAACAAAACAAACTTTCCTATTTATTAAAAAAGGGAGGGATCCATTTACTCCAAGAGTAAGTGGAAAAACACTTACTCCAAGAGTAAGTGGAAAAACACTTACTTCACATCATGACCATTCATTCTTGGGAAATCCAATGGTTTGAATTGGTGAGTACATCTAAGCCATTGAATTTTTCAAGATTGGATGGTTAAGATGAAGAGTAAGTGTTTTTTGGAGTAAGTGGATCCCTCCCCTATTAAAAAACAAAAAATAACAAGTTTTTTTTCTCCTACTTCCAAGTGTATCTACTTGCATAATCAATTAGTTGATGAGTTTTATCCAAGAAGAAGGAACTTTCATGAATTATATATATATGATATGAATGGTGAAACATTTAATATTATGAACTATTATATATTGTTTGAATGGTGAAATTTTAAAAAAAAATTAAGTTGTTTAAGTGGTTATATAATTATTAACTAAATTTTAATTTTAATGATGTAGATTTATGCACCAAATTTAGTATTCTCATAATTTACATTAAAATCATTCTCACTTTGAATATATTTATACTACTTATATAAAGGAAAACTTCAAATAACTTTCCATATAACTTCTCATCATATAATTTTTAAATACCTATTTTACCCTTTACAATTTATAACTTAATATTTATGTACATTATTCATTCATCTATAAACTATTAAGTGATGCAGTTTTTATATTACAGTTTATTTGGGAACATGACATTTTTTCTTATGAATAATTAAATTATGAACATGATTGTATATGCATTACTTCGTTAATATTGAACAACTACTCCAATTAAATATATGTAATACAATTTATTACAGTACACATTTATTACATGTAGACTACACTTTATAAACGATAGGAAAGTGGGTAAACAAGTGTCTGTCAACACAATATTATATATATATATATATATATATATATTCAAAACTTATCTTAAAAGGATACAATTTTATGATTAGATGGGTGTCTTTATTAAATTGTGAAGGTCTTTATGTACTCAAGGATTCCATAATATATCACATTTCAGCATCACCTTTATCATCCATAGGAAAGTTCACCTTTATCTAGCTGCTACTGCTTAATGCTCCCACTTGTCTTACCAATCCTTATTCCATAATATGCTTATATATATTATCTCGTATGAAAGAGACGGATAAATCATAAAATTGCACGAAAATGGAAATAAACCATTTATATGTATATATGTTAATTCTCACTAATTCGCTTTTAATTAAAAAAGAATCACTTTTAAGTCTATGAAATATGAATGGTGTTTTCAGTAACAACATTTATTTAGGTCTATTCTTCTAATTTTTTCTCAAAAAATAATAATAATGACACCACTCATTTGTAAACTTTTGGTATGAGCTATGGATGAATGAGAAATATATTATTGATGAAACAAGAAAAATGTGAAAGAAAAAATAATAATATTCTCATTGATGAAAAAGTGAGCTAATATGACTTATTTATACAAGAGAAAATAGGAAAAAGAAAGCTTGTAAACTAAACAACTAATACAAATTTTACAAAATAACTACTAACTTACTAACCACTTAATTTCTTTCTTGTAGAATAATCTCCAAAGTATCTTTAATACATTTATTAAAAATCTCTTAGCGATATCATGTCTCCCTACATTTGTTTATGTTGATTCACAGGTCAAATGTTACAAATATTAGTTATATCATGTATTCATGTCAACTTAAATGTAATGTTTTACAAAGCTTGGATGTGTTAGTTAATTTTTTCTTTACTTATAACTTATTAGTGGTAGCTATGTTCGATTCGAATTGAAATACTAGTGAACATGCGAGAATACTAATATATTTATGTTTCTTATCATTTTAATTTATATTAAAAAAGATGGTACATTATTTTCGAAATACGAAAAAATCTCTGAGTGGAACATACACAGACGCAACAAATGTATACATAGTATTTGTACATACATGTGTGGTTTGGTTGGGTAGTTGTTTACGTAAGGACAGAAATATCAATCAAACTTTATCCATGTATGATTTTTTCCACTTCTTTTTATTGTAACACTATTTTATATTTTGTAGTATTTTATATATGAATATGATTTAATAGTTATTTTGTAGGTAATAGTACAAAAAAATCGATATTCGGTCATGGCTAACTGACAATAAAAGATGTCAGATATATATCTGTATATTTAAAGAGGAGTTGTCAGACGTCTTTAAATTTAATTTTAAAACCGCACAATCGGTTGCCAAACACAGACTTAAATGGATTGGTCAGGTTTAATTTTACTCTTTGTTTGAGCCAACTTGAATATAATCGATACATGAATACTTGCTTGATGTGGATGATATTTTTCATGATAATGTATGAGTGAATGTGTATCCGTATAAATTTTTATAATAACAATATATATTTAGTTATTTATACTATTTGATTTAATCACTACACCGAGTTTATAACACATTACCTTACTCATTGTATATTTAATTTGTTATTGACATTGAACATTCTCATGACAGTGAAACAAAGAAATAATAATAGATTAAATTATATTGTCACGACCTCAACCTCAGTTTTAATGAAATTATATAAATTATTTTTTTATTTTTTACACTTATAAAAATCTACTAATTTATATACACTAATCACTCATGCATCAGAAATAAGTGTGATTTTTAAATAAAAAAGATAATAAATGTAATTAAGTTAAACAAAATATGATATATTGTGAAGACAAATCCAAATAGTATATGAATCAATACATTTTTATTATTTTTGGTTCATTACAAAATGAATTAATAATTATAAGGAGATAATATATGCATCAATAATGAGAATATTTTGACTCGTATAATGTTAGACTTATTTGCACAATATACTATGTTCTGTTTAACGTAATTACATTTATCACACTTGTTTAAAAAATCACATTTGCTTCTCATGAAGGGGTGATCACTGTAATATATGTCTATAAATTATGAGTTTTTTGTAGGTGTAAAAAATGAAGGAATGGTTATGTAATTTTACTAAAACTAAGGGTGCTAATATAATTTACTCTATTTAATATAATGTATATTTATGTATAGAGTCTGATAGATATATATCTACTACATGTGTAAAAATTTATACACGATTAATATATAACTTACAACTCATTTACATTATATTTTGAATAGTCAATAATAATTAAATATAAATATGGAATGATAAAATAATTATAATAGGGTGATTTAATGATAACATTCTGCCCATATTTTTTTTTCTCTTACCTATATTTGTTATTTCCAATCTTTTTCATATACACCTTTGCCTAAAATATGTGAACACCAAGTTAATAAAGTTTTGGTATGAACAAAAACGGGTAGAGACTCTCCATTAATGGAGAGATAAGTGATATGTAAAACAATGTAAAATGAAAAATGAAAAGACAATTCAATCTTTCTATTACACTTGTAATGACTTTTTTGTCCTTAAAACCAAGTGTAATAACCTCACTTGTCTCTCCATTAAGGATGGAAGCAGGTCAAGCCGCCTACCAGAGGCCTATTACATGACCTATAACATGTTAGGTCAGACTTAAGCTTCTCCAAAAGCCTATTTAACCAAAATAGGTCAGGCCCATACATTTTAAAGAACATATTAAGTCTAACAGGTCGACCTATGTAATGTTATTATACATTTATAAATTATTTTTATAACATGTACAAAAAACTAAATAATAAATTTTTTATGTAAATCCACTAGAACTTAAATATTATGCTATTTAATAATTGTATATTTAATTATTGAGACTTGAACTTAAGTACATAACCCAACTTATGTTAAATATTAGAACAATATCATATTTTACTATGATATTAAAATACATTGTTTTGTATATTTTAACATCAAATGCACCACAAATCCTTCGAATACATTACGCATCATTAGAAGATGATAGAAATAATTGTGATAAAAATGTTAAAAATTTGACACTAATTGCTATAATTATAATATATTTTTTAGTTTGTACATAATGTGTTGAATTTTTTACCTTAACAAACCTTTAAACCGGCTAAGAGGCCAGACCAGACTTTTAAACAGACCAGACCTAGGCTTTGATTTTTTTAAACAAGCCAACAAACCAGATCTAGACTCCTATTACTATATAGGTTCGACCTATTTAAGGCAAAGCCTAACCTGCTCTGACCTATTTCCACATCTACTCTCCATTAATGAAGATGATCCATCCTCTAACAAAACAAACTACTTTTACTCTATACAACATTCACCATCTAAATGAATGTGGTTATCCAAACAAGTCCTGCATTACTCAACTTAATGTGTATTTCTCCTAAGGGAAACTTACTCTCTCATTGCTTGTTGAATGTTTTTCCTGTGAAGAAAATCTTGCTTATGATCTTGACACGGTTTTGATGAAGACATCAATATCACAAAAAGAAGGAAGGAAGAAGACCGATAAAGACTATCGAAGACAAAGCTTCAAGATTTAGAGTCTAAGTCTTTAGGTACTTCTATCCTTACAACTCATTTATTTACTTAGTTAATAGTGTTCAAAATTGTTTTCAAGAAAATCACAATAATCTAAGTGTGAATAAAAATAATTTTCAAAAACAACATGTAACGTATTATCATACTTGAGTAATAAGTTACATGAGTGAGAAAAGAGTTTTCAAACCTCTAACAGCTATGAGTAATCCATTACAGACTTTGGAGTAACAGATTACCATTTTTAGAAAACAGGGTAATTGGTTACTCAAAGTAGTGTAATCGATTACACTAAGGCAAATTCACAAAGCTGTCAAACAGTGTTGTTGAGTAATCGATTACTCAAATCCAGTAATCGATTACATTGTGTGAATTTTCCAAAAACTGTTAACATGATTGTTGGGTAATCGATTACCCACTTATAGTAATCGATTACTGAGAGCTGTTGCATCAGTTTTCAGATTTCAAGTGATTTTTCAAACTGATTGCTTTTCATTCCAAACGAAATCTACTCATATATAAGGGTATTATGATTGATTGGAAGCCTATATAAAGACATTGAAACACTCTCACAATATACAACAACTTTCATAATAAAATCACACAAAGCTCTTACACTTTTCTGAATTTTCTGCACTTTTCAAAGCAACATACTCTCAAACTTTCTAAGTATTTCTGAGTTGCTTCAAAGTGCTTTCCAAACATTTTCAAAGTTAAAAGAGCATTATTATCTCAAGTATAAAAAGTTGTTATTGTATTGCAAGTTATAGAAGTTGTCATATACACTCGTAAGGCAATCCAAGCCAACTTCTACATTCTCCACTTTTGTAAAGTTTACTTTCTTTCACAAGGGTGTGAAGAGAAAAAAATGAGTGACTTGGTATAGTGTTTACCAATGGTGTTATTTGAATAGGTTTTCCAAGGGGATTAGATATAAGTGAATGTGTAAGGTACAAGAAGATCTTGAGGTGAAATATTTGTAATTGCAATAAATGAATCTTTTGCGCATCAAGAGTACTGGACGTAGCCTTTAGTGGACAAGACGGTGAACCAATATAAAACATATGTGTACTCTCTTTCCATTCTCTTTGTTAATTTTCTATCCTTCATAGTCAATATTTTTCTGCATAATATTTATGCTGCACGTTAATTTTGATATTGCAGAAAAATTGGCCATACTTATTGTAACAACTAATTCACCCCATCTTAGTTGCAATCTTAGTCTTACATTCCTCTCTTTTTAAAATATATAGTTCTAACATGAAAATAGTTTGTAGCATGTAGCCTTCATATTATAGATGTTGGATTAACTAAAATGCGTTAAATGACTAAAAATAACATATAATATTTTATTATTTATTTAATTATTGAACAAAGAAATAATTGGATATTTAATTAAATATAATAAATTAATTTAGAATTAATATTATATTAAACACACAAATATATATATATATATATATATATATATATATATTAATTTTTTCGTAACTCAAAATAAGTTATTTAAATATTGATTGATAGTATTCTTTTATTAGTAACATAATACATCACTAAAAACTAATATAAAAATAATTTATACATCATAAAATAATTAATAAAAATAATTTATACACCACAAAAATATTGCTAAAATTAATATAATTTGTTAAAATTTTAAAGAGTAAAATTGAAATATAAATTATTTAAACTTCTCATGTTAAAAAAGTTATATAAGGAACTTTAGGAAAATCACATATAACATTGTAATATGCTTTTTGACTATATCTAATTTAAGTGGAGATCTTTTATGTCATTATTTCTCTATATCAAGCAATGAAATCATGTCAACTAATAAAATTATGCTAATAATTTTTTTTATTATCTATTAAGAAATAATAACTATTATTAGTTAACATAATTATATTGACTTAGTATAGAGGATATAGAAATTATGTTACAAAAGATTCATTTCCTCAAATTGGGAGTTGGGACCTCTCTATCATATTTCAATGTCATGCATGAGTCATGGTACAGTGAGGGCGGTGATCAATGTGTCTCACTGCCCTCTATAAATCACATAATTTTAGGACTTGGACTTAATGTCTATACCCTACACCTACATGCCACTAACATAGAAAATGAAGGCTAGTTAAAGAGAACAATATCTATGCAATCCACCACCGTATGAAATTGTTACACTTTCACTAGTCAATATAATCTATTTTCAACTATTATTAATTATCAAATAAACGTAATATAAATAAATTAATGTAGTGATTGTCTATAAATATCATATATTGTTAATAAATATATTTTTTATCTTCAAACAATATATTGAAATTTTGATATTATATTTTTATCTACCTCACACGTATTTTTTTCATCTTCTTTTATATAAATGTTTCTCTAAAATGCATAAAAGAATATTGGACACCATACTTTGATGTATGTCCATATCACACTTTCCATTTTTGAAGATAACTTGGTGCTGAAAGTGTGCCTTCTGAAGCTGTTATATGGGATGATGTATTTTATTAGCCATTAAAGATTTAGGTCGCGAGTTGAGTTTTGGACAAGAGTAAAAAAAAAAGACTTCTAAATTATCTCATAAGTGTATTTCATGGTTTTGAAGTCTTATTTTTTCTTTCTTTTTCATCTAAAATCCAACTCGTAAAAAATCCTACAATTTGTAATTCTACATTTTAATAATAAATAACCACAACCCCTCAATCTCAAATCTCTTCCCAACTTAGGTAGAAGTTAGCAAATTACACACATATACATGCACACATATATGTGAGTAATGTTATTTGTATAATTAAAAATTTACTACTTTCTATTGCTATAAATATATTTATATATGCATCTAAAAAAGATATGAAAACACTAACAACAAAAATTGTCCAAAATTATTCTACATAAAAATAGTACAGTAAATATATAATATTGACATTCAATTTAATTGTAAGCTTTAATTTGAAGATGGTGACTCAGCTATAAGGTGCTATAGGTATAACATTTCAGCATAGATTTGTAGAGTCCCTCACATTACTTAAATGTTCTTCTCCTATCCTAACATTGCTACCACAGACAAAGTGAGACAAGAAAAGAGAGCAACAAGTTGAGAAAGAAAACAAAAGGGAGAGCATCAATTGTTGTATATATTACAAAACCAATCTTCTGTTGCCAATAAAATTTCTGAAGCAGCCATATCCTATCATCATAAAAATGGGTGAAGTAAGAGTTATCTTCCACATTTTCTTGTCTATATATTTATTCTAATTAAATACTATGGTAGTAATTCAATATCATTAATGTTATGATAAGTTCATGTTTGTTATATGCATTTTAAATGTTCCATTTTTCTTGTTAAAGGAGGACAAGGTAGAAGAAAAGAAAAAAGAAACCATAGAGGAAAAGAATGAAGAAGAGAATCCTGAGATAGTACTCAAGGTTGATATGCACTGTCAAGCTTGTGCAAGGAAAATTGCAAAAGCATTGAAAGGATTTGAAGGTCATTTTTCTCTATCTCTCTTCAAGTTCCTGTTCTAATATTAGTGATATTAATAAATCATAGGAGTTTCTGCTATTATCTACTGAAGTGACACCTTAATAACCAACATGCAACTTGTAAAGTTTTAGTTTTATGATTTAGTGTCAGATCAGCTAGCACTTTTTATTCTCTTTTCACCCCTTTCTTGTTAGAGGGATATACTATTCAGGGTTGATTTTGAATCTCACAACATACATGATTGAATAAGTTTGTTTAGCACTTTGAGAGTAAGTAGTGTTGTTAACTATTTTTACATTTTCTCCATTATATTTTTAGGAGTGGATGAAGTTACTGCAGATAGCAAGGCAAGCAAAGTGGTAGTGAAAGGAAAGACAGCAAACCCTATAAAGGTTTTGGAGAGGCTACAAAAGAAAAGTGGTAAGAAAGTGGAACTCATTTCACCTTTGCCTAAACCTTCAGAGGAGAAGAAAGAAGAGATTAAAGAACCACAACCAGTGGAGAAAAAAGAAGAGGTAAATCCTTAATTCTCCTCTCTCAGCCTTTGTACAATAACTCTTGACTCAGATCCAGCATAACACATTGGTATACATATTCTTATGTATATGTAGTAATAACATAACATTTATAATGCCATAAACTGTGTTGTGGTATGGTTTATAATTAGTCTAAGAAATATCACTTCTTATTATTCAATTATATGAGTAACTAAACAAATTCATAAAATGATAACTATGCCCCTCCCATAAGGCACATGTAACGAGGGAAACTTGGAGAAGAGACAAATGGGTTAAACCCCACCACCACTTTGCAAGTTGCAGCAAAATTTGGGTGACATGCTTTTTACCCTCATGGTTAATTATTTTACTGTGCATACATAGTACACTAGAAAGTTCATAAGACAGGATATGACACATATTTTTAGAACATTGAGACCACATAAAATAGAAAAACATGGTAACATAAGCATGTGATGTGGGTACATGGGGAGGTTAAAACAACAGGTGCTATCCATTATGTAGTGGATGATATCAGCAGGGTAAGGTAAGGTAGCTCTCTAACACTGCTCCTCTGTGCTATCTGGTTTTTTGGGTTAGGATTGTAATGCTTTATTGCTTTATTCATGTACAATTACAAACCCCATGGCCCATATCTGAAATTGAAAATATTCATAGGCCTCCTTTTTATTTATTCTTTATGGACCACCTCCATGCGGACACAGATCATCTGTCTCAGACCAATTGGAATGCCGCTACATGAATAAAAGAAAAAATTATAAAATAAAAAGTAACATTTTGATTGACCCGAGACAGGAAATGAGACACCGTGTGAGACATGCAATTTCTGTCCACATTCCCACTACTAAGGAAATGACAAAAGACATGAATATATTTTGGTTATACTAAAACTATTTCTACTTCCTACTTAACTTACAACTGTACAACACAGTAAGTGCATGAACATATAGCAAGGGGTTATATTTATATGTAATGTAACATTATGTTATATGTGCTAATTGTGCCTAGATAATGTTATATTAGTTATGCATTTTCAATAATGGATGGTATGTGATGGAAATGGAATTGGTGTATCATGTTTTTTTTTTGTTTCTTAAATTGTTTGTCAGGTAAGTCCTCCTCCTGTGGTAACAGTAGTGTTGAAAGTTGGAATGCATTGTGAAGCATGTGCTCAAGTTATACAGAAGAAAATCCGTAAGATTCAAGGTACAAAAGTTATTTTTATCTCTCTTATTGAATTTGAATCTTCATATTTATGTCATGCCCATTTTGTCCCTCTCACTTGTGTATTATTACACAATAACATACATGTTTTAGATCAAGTGCTCTCAACACACCTAAATCTTACATCCTAAATATATATGGTACTCACTTTTTCATTCATTTGTACTTGTAGTTTAGCATGGATGACTTAACTTACTCCTAAATAAACTCTACCATTGGAGTAATAATGGTAAATTATGCAAACATTAGAAGTATTTTCATCAATTAGTGGGACAAGAATACTCTCCACTAATTAAGAGTCAATTTATCGATTTTGCCTTTACATGTAAGAGGTTAAAAATGTCATCATATTATATATCCCTTTATTTTTTTATGCACTTTCATCTCCAGTAATAAAGATAATCCTGACTCTAATTAATGATTAGTGTTATGAGAAAAACTTATGACCTATCATGTTTGGAAAAAAATAAACATTTTCTTAGTTTTAGGGTAGTTAACAGCTTCTAGTGTAGGCATCAAAATCCATAATGAGAAATATGATTGTTTATAATTTAAACATTTTGGGACTTGTTCACTTGTTTGTCTGTGTGTGTTTAACTACATTGAAGGCACTGTAGTGTGGCTCTCAGATTGTTGTAAAGGGCAATATTATTAAAAGCTAGATAAAGAAGCTTATTATTTACTCCTTTTTTCTTAGTTAAGGCATAGTTATCATAATCTATGGCGCTGATCCCGTTTGATGCAACTTTTTGACCGAAAGAACCCTGATTTTACCATTCATTATTTTCCAAACCTAAACTTTTTTACTAGGATAAGATTCCATTTTTCTATATTAATGCAAGTATGCAACATAAAATCTCTGCTTTAGTGTAGTAAATTACTACATTAACACTCATTGAGTCTTATTGACTAGACTTAAATTAACTATAGTTTCATATAAAAATATATAGTTTCAAATATCAACTATCACTTGTATTTTTGGGTATGTGCTCAAGATTTGGAGACTAGAAAAATAGTAATACTTTGGAAATATTGACTACTTAATTTCTCCCCTTCATAGTACATAGATCATAAAAGCAAATATTGACTAAAGTAATTGGCAAACATACACTAGGGGTGGAATCAGTGGAAACAGACTTTGGAAATGATCAAGTGATAGTAAAGGGTGTCATTGACCCAACCAAGCTTGTTGATTATGTGTATAAGAGGACTAAGAAGCAAGCTTCAATTGTGAAGAAGGAAGAAAAGAAAGAAGAAGAGGAGAAAAAGGAAGATAAAGAAGAAGATAAGCAGAAAGAAAGTGAAGAAAACAAAGGAGAAGATGATAATAAAACTGATATAAAGAGGAGTGAGTACTGGCCATCAAGACACTATGTTGATTATGCTTATGCTCCTCAGATTTTCAGTGATGAGAACCCAAATGCATGCTCTGTTATGTAACCACTGATTATTAGCTGGTCATGAATAGTGGTGACTATTTCTTGTGTTTATGAGATTTAAATGTGTATTTTCTTGCCAAAGGGTGGCTACAAACACTTATGCTACTAAGTGTTGACATTTACAATGAATGTTTGCCTATAATTTCTGTATCTATAGCATTAATATTAATAATTTTAAGTCTCCATGTTATGAACATTTACTTGAAAAATGCACTTCAACCTTAACTTTTCAAGAATTACATGCAATGAGCAGTACTTAAAAGCCATTTTAAGTATAGGCTTTCACTACATTAACTTCTCATATCTCTTCCCTATAAACATTAATTGGTTGAATTCCCAATACTAAACTTTTCACACATACACTTGACACATACTTGAATTCCTAGCATATGTCAAAGCTTGGTTTGGCTGAGATGTTAAATCAAGATATTTGGTTTCATTTGATCACAAGTATTCCGACTTTTGGGTTTCTAGCTTGTGGTGTTCAAAATGCAACTACCAGGAACATAATATGGAGAGTTTTGAAAGCTTAGAAGTTAGAAAATGCAACACTCATACTGCGATATGAATATGCTGTTCTCCATAAACTCACAAGACAACAACAATTTGGAGAAGACAGCGAATGACCTTAAATCTTTCTCATAGCAGCAAAACTGCTTAGTGCAGAGTCATACAGTGTATAGTACATTGAAATGGTAGCATCAGAACGATTTGCTGAACCTTATCTAGAAGCTTTTGGTAATGATATGCACCCTGTGGGAGTACATACACTACTTTGGACCACAAGGTCATGTTGAGCAACATTTCACTGAAGAAAAGGTTGGGACAAACACATGCATACAGAAGGAAAAAGGAGAAAGAGGTTGATCTTAGTCACAGAGATATTGGAATTGTGGTACCATTACTGAAAACTGAATAGTGCAGAAAGCAGATTAGGTGTCATGTACATGTCAATGTACATTCTCTCCAACTTGAAACACATGTCAATGTACATTACCCATCACACAGGAAAATGATGAACTCGCATAACTAATATTGGTAATAAATTAATGATCAACGGTTATTAAGTAAGTGAGACTAAGGCTTGGTTGTTGTTATAGACCATCAAATGATTTAAGAATTGAGACTACAGTCTGATGAATGGCGCCATCAGCAATTACATTATATGTAAAAGAATCTTGATTTTCATGCAATGATCCTTAAGGAGCTTAGAATTTCTTTCTTTTAACTGTTCTACTTGAAGCTATATTAACTAATAAAAGGCATTGAACATTACACTGTCCATATGTCATTTGTGTTTACCTCTGCAAAGACTTGTACAGCACCACAGTGACATATTTGGCTAAGAACCGATGAGTTGTACCAAGAGCAACCACTGAAGGGCTACCCTTTTCTTTCTGCATGTAGAGATGATTGAGCATTACATGCTGAGGTTTTGATATAGGAGGCTGGATTTCCATATTTGTTGAAGGGACATTAAGAAGTGTCATTTGCAAGTATGGAGGAACCAATGGTGGATCCTTTGCATAATCTTCAGAACTAAGTTGTAAGTTGTTATAACTAGACTCGGGTGATTTAGGAGGTTCAAAGCTAGAAATGCTTCCAATATCTTCAGGAACAAAATCCTGCATAGAATAAATAAACGCTTTACACATCAGAACATACGCTTTACTAGAGTGTCAGGAGAAAACTTCATAAACATGAAGCTAGATGGCAATTAAATAATGAAAAATGGATAAATATTCTGTAACAAGTGATACAAAAATCAAATCCACGCATAAGAATGATCATCCAAAAGTTAAAAGACTTGCAAAGCCACTTAGCTCCAAAGTGAGGCAAAAATACAAGGACAAAGTTAGTAATGCAGATCACATATACTGTACAAATTACTATATTCTACTTTTCTCATTGCTAGAGAATACTGTTCATGCAGCAGTATAAAATTTTCACGAATAGAAACTGTGACACAGCTAGTCTACAGCATATGAGCCTACCGAGATCTGAACTCCAATTGGTAATGAGTTTTATGCCAATACAGTGATTGTCATGTATAAATAGAAAATAAACAGGCATCTGAATATAAGCAAAATTTAGTCTAGTACTTGTATCCACAAGATAGCATCATTCCTATGAGCCCAGTTGTATACTAGTGCCATCTAGAACAGGAAATGTGCCCTCTATGCAAGGATTAGACATACAAAATTACAAGTTAAAACAATTTAATCTATTAGTATGAAGAAGCATGATCAAGCAAAAATGAGTTGCACCTCCAAAGAAAAAAAGTTTGATACTTATAAAGGAGAGGAAAGTGAAATCAATCACAAGTTTGCACAATATAATGTCATTTACAATTCAATCATACAGGGTTCATTGTGTGCACAAGTCCCTTATCAACTTGCAAAACTAATACTCCTGAAAATAAGTTAGCTATTGACAGCAGCATCATTTGTTTTCATATTCAAACAAAAAAGTTATAGATGCATATAATCACCGCTAGAGGGTGAGCCTCGGTGCAACGGTAAGGTTGCCGTTTAGTGACCAAGAGGCCAGCCACGGGTTCAAACCTGAAAACTGTCTATCTGATTTTAGGGTAAAGCTGCATGCATCTACCATCCCCAGACGGTCAGACCCCACTAGGTGGGAGCCTCGTGCACTGAACCACTATTTTGTATATAATCACTACTATAGAGTATCAAGTTTGATAACAAATGTCAATGGTAAACTGGTAAAGTACCTGTAAGTCCAGAGTGTTGTAAGCATTCCCAGCCTCATCTATGGCCCAAGGCAAGTCAGGTGCATACCTCCACTGTCCATCGACGATAAACCTGAACTGGTAAACACCAGATGGCAGTACCTTCATTATAGTGAAGTCCTTCCCTGATCTCTGCAAGGTAATCCTGATGAACAGGAATATTAAAATCTAAACAACAGTTATATCAACCCTTGAAGACAAATAGAGAAGAGATTAACCTTGTTTTCCAATTATCCCATGATCCCTCCACAGCTACCTCTTTCCCTTCATAACTCCAAGTAATCATTGTTGGAATTCCTAGTTCACAGTACATATCTTCATACCCTGAACTAGTTTGCATCCAGGAAGAACTTGAAACATGCATCTCATCAGGTCTTTGTAGTGGAACCACTGGTACCTAAAATACAGGGGAAAGGGAATGAATGATTGAAAACATATGTGAAAATAATAGGCACATCAAATGTAATATGATTGAATTTGATTTGGACAAGAATCTAGAAAGATGCGAATCTAGTTCCTTTCAAGTAATACAAATACAGGAAGCAACTTGTGTCCCTATTACAATAACAATAAATTAGGTTCCCATACACATCACAAGTTGAAAAGCATGGAAGTGATGGAATTGTAAAATAATAGATGAACATAAAAAAAAACTTTAGAAATTCATAATTAAGTACCTTGTGGACTTGCATTAAACACCGTTCATCCAAAAAATATCTTAAGAAAAATAAAAAGAAATTGCAGCCTGAGCCCACAGATTCAGATTCCAAAATGAATGCAGTGTGACCTCACTTGTGGAATCAAGGCATGATAAGATTCAATAGGAACAAAACCTAAGTGAACTTGGTTTGACTCTTGATTATTAATTTAGAAACTCCACTCGTGAGAGGAAGAGGAATAAAATATATAAAAGAATGAACTTTTTACAATAGGCAGTGAAAAAATTGACAATAGTGAAAACCCATTTACTCTTGAATTGTGAAAAAGTGAAAGAAAGATAGAGAAGAAGGGAAGTTGGTTACTTGAGGGGTGAACATGAATGGAGAATGGGTAGGTCTAGGGCTAGGTGAAGGAACCTGACCCATCATCATCAAGAACTCAGAAGGTGCAACAATTTCACATTCTTCTTCACTTTCTTGGTTTTGTTGAACCTGTGAAGCAGCAGTAACATTGAAAACTTGTTCTCTATCATTCACATTCCCCATTGTTACTGAGAGAGAAAGAAGAGAGACCCAGTTGGTGAAACAGAAAAATGAAATCAAAGTTTGAAACTTTGTGGGGTAATGAATGTTGGGTGAAGTGTAGTGGAAGGTGGGGTTTGATTGGTCACGTCATCATATTATTGATTCACGAGGTTCTTTTCTTTTCTTTTCTTTTGCATTTTCAACAATAATAACTGATTTCGACATTTTCTTTTGTCTTTGCGTTTCTGATTATACTATGTTTCTTCTCATTCAAGGTAGTTTGGCATTGACATTGAGGGAAATGGATTACCATATTCTTCTGTCGTTTTCTTTTTCACTGGTTAGAATAAACAGCAGAAATAAAAACAGAGAGAAAACATGTATACATAGTAAACCATGAGTTTTAAATATTTATATTTTATTATATTTATCTCTTCAAATAAAAAGTATTATAAATGAATGATAAAAAATATATTGCCTATAACTACTTACAATATAAAAAATATATATAATATGATATGATACTTTGGTTACATGAAGTTCTATATATAAAATAAAATTAAATATATATCCATTAATAATATAAGATTATTTTTATAGTATTTCATTCATGTATTAAGTATTATCTATTTGAGAAATAAACAACTTAATAGTTTTATATAATGCCTTTCCAAAATTCATAATTTATTTTTAATTATTATCTATTCAAAAAAATAATACAAATAAATGATGAATAATATATTAATTGTGTATAAATTTTTACAAAAATAATTATTACACTCTATCTATTTTTACCATATTAAACTCATAGACAAAATTGAGTAACAAATATTATCTCCATTAATGTAGAGACATCTAATATCTCCCTAAGAATATTATATTTTAGTGAGAAAAAGAATAAATATATGATTGAAATTCCTTATTAGTTTTGGAGTGATATGCATAAGAATGTTGCATACTAATTTACCAAGTAGGTAACCATATTAACCATTTTCACCTTTCCCTAAACCCTCGCCGCTAATTTTTTACCATCCCCTCTTTCTCTCCCTATGGACATCTTCGCCGCCGGCCATGTTTCTCCATTCCCGAATTCCGGCGATCTCCTTTACGATCCTCTCTTTTCCACCACCGACATCCACTCCCACCGTCACAAGCTCCGCCCCATCCGCCCCCACGATGCTACTCCATGTGTCCTTAATGCTGATTCAACTCATAACCTTGACCAGCTTCATCTTCAACCCCAATATCCTCTGCTTCATGGATCCGGGTCGGGTCTCCACCATGGGTCACCTACTTTATCCATTCCTCTAATGTTTAAGTTATTTACTTTTATTATATTATATTTATTCATCTTTTTATTTTTTACTAATCACAATTAATTTTCTTTATCTTTGTTAAATTGGGGCAGAGAATTAACCAATAAAGTAATCTTTTTTCTTCTTCATTTTTTAATAGAAAAATTGGATGTCCTGTATACTATAGGTTATGTTATCAACTTTTACCTTTTTTTTGACATAAGTGTTTGTATGTGCAACTCGTTGGTCAGATGTTTTGGGACAATTTTTTATTCGGAATCAATCCATTTCGGAGTTTTCCAATAAGTCAATTGTCGCTCCCAAGAATCGAAATTCTGACCTTTTTGGTCATGGTTAACCTGAGGATCTAGCGGGACCTTACACCATTAGACTAACCCCTTATTGATTTTTGGGACACAGTTTTGGATGACAGATCCTTGTTCCAACTTGTGATATTTGGTTATGACATGATAATGTATAGTTTTGTCACAGTTTCACTAAGGGAAACATGGAACTTGTACAAAGTAGCTGTTGTAGAATATTACTCTTGTCCTTTTGATGATGCTCAATTGCAAATTATCATAAACTTTGCATTGTGTTATATAGGGCACTTGTAACTGGCCACTAATTTGTTTCACCTCTCTTTTTTATATATGGAAGTTTGTAACTCAAATAAACACAAACCATTAACTCTCGTATAGTTTGGTCTAAATCTGTCTGATTATAGTTGGTTATGTCATGTTTTTTTGTTCATCTATACTCTGATTCTGCTACATACTCTAGATGTCATGTTTGGTGACATGTGTAAGTACTAAGTAGCATTTGTGTTTTGAGAAATGGCATACGAAATCAATATCAAATAGATTTGACCAACCCAACTAGTCCCTGGGAACCGAAGTTTCATATCAATGTTAACATCAATTTGAGATGTTTGTTTGTTTGATTTTTTGTTTTGTTTCAGCTCATCTTTGGATGATGATGATGACGACGGCAATTCTTCGAGAAGTACTACAGAACCTCGGTCTAGAAAGAGAAGCAAAAAGACGGCGAGAAAGCTTGAAAGCTTTGTACAAAACTTGGTAATGAAAGTGATGGAAAAGCAAGAGCAGATGCATAAGCAGTTAGTGAACATGATAGAACAGAAAGAAAGGGAAAGAATGATGAGAGAAGAAGCATGGAACCGTGAGGAGATGGAAAGAATAAAAAAAGATGAAGAAGCTAGAGCACAAGAAAAGTCTCGTAATCTAGCCATCATATGCTTCATTCAGAATCTATTAGGCCATGAAATTCAAATCCCCCAAACAGAAGAAGTAAGCAGCAAAAAAGAAGAGCACGAAGGTGACACAGACATCCGAACAGATTTCATCACGGATCCAAATAACAACAGATGGCCAGATGTTGCGGTACAAGCGCTCATAACCGTAAGAACTTCCTTGGAACACAAGTTTCGTCTTATGGGAACGAAAGGATCAATATGGGAGGAGATATCTGAAGCAATGCATAAAAGGGGCTACAACCAATCTGCAAAGAAGTGTAAGGAGAAATGGGAAAACATCAACAAGTACTATAAAAGGACAGTGGGAAGTGGCAAGAGGAGGCGTCAGGATACTAAAACTTGCCCATACTTTGATGAATTGGACATTCTGTATAGAAATGGCATCCTCAGTCATGGAAATACCTTGAGCAATACCAACAATGTTCCCAAGATTGAAAAAGAGGAAAGTAAAACTCAATAATCATTAATATGGCTTATGTAAAATTTTCTGCACTACAATATCTATTGACTCATCTTTTTTTGAACCATTTCTCCAATGAACTTTATTAGAAAAAAATACCTCCTTTGAACTCTGCAGTTTATATTCAGTTCACAGAGTTAATTTTTCTTTTGGTGGGCATAACGCATTAATTCCACAGAAAAATGTTGTATATCAGGTTTAAGCTGAAATGGTTTGGGGATCAGCTGTCCCAAAATGAATACCAATCAACTTTTTCTAAGTAATATAAGATATTATTTTGCATTTTTAGAATTTTTCTTTTTAATGAATTGTCAATTTTTTATTGGGACATTACAAGAAATTGGGACATGAATGAGGACATGTGATCCCAGATGCATAACACATGAAAAATGATCTACATGTGGTATATAAAGTGTGGCTACCCTAGTTCTTATTAGTACATAATTAATTATATCTTATTCTGCATAACAAAAATCTTGAGTACTAAATATCTCATGGTAGATGCCTACATCAACATCAAGAGGTTACCTAACACATAGTTTTTCTAAGTAAAGTGAGCATAGTCATAACCACCATCATCATCATCGTCATCACCTTCAATGCAGTTAGCTGGAGCATACTCATTCTCTTCATGACTTTCATCATTCTTGCACCATGGGGCAATGACCTTGGAAACCATTGACATATTTTTAGTGGAATGAAATTATAAGATACAACTATAGAAGGTGTTGTTTAAGTTGAGTTTGAGTATTGGAAAACATTTGATGCATGCGTATATAAAGGGAAGGGAAGATGGTGAAGTTGTTTTTGGTGTGCTCATAATGTGTGGTGCTATATTAAAACAATGATGTTATATCATGATAGTGGATCTGCTCATTTCAATTTTTTCCCAGACATAATCACTCACCATTAAATGTACAGCTAATTAAAGTATAGTACTTCCTTCTCACAAATATAATCATTATCTCCTTCAAACGGTGTTATGGATTGGTAGACATACAATTCTTGATCATAATATACATCAACTTCGTCATGCAAATTCTTCTGAAGCTTTAGCAGCATTTCTCACTTTCCTACTGAAAAATAGTAGAAGCAAAAGGGTATATATATATGGTTTAGAATATTGCAAGAGGATATTAAAGTGCACAAAAGTATAAGCTCAACTTCTCAATTAGCATCCCATTGTTCAGCCTACTCTCCTTAACAAAAATATTGTGATTGGGTAAATTTCACATAAGAGTAATAATTTCAGAGAAAGTGTTGTATGGTCAAGAACATGTTCAATTTTTTTTTAATAAGCATACTTCTAATTCATGAATGAACAAACAATAATTTTTCAAAACTTTATATACAATTGTCCTATCTTGAAAGGCACGCGGAGAAATGTGCCCTAAGGTTTGATGAGTGTTTAAGACATGTGAGAAAAAAATAGGAGGTGGCTGCTTATAAAGCACTTGCTAAATCTCATAAAGCAAACATCGAATATGCTAGTGGGAGAAGAAAGTGTCCTCGTATTGTGTAATTATGTGAAAGTTGTGACTATTTTCAAAGCAATGTGTGTATATATGTTGTGACTATTTTTAAAGCAATGTGTATATGGTTTGATTATTCTTATGCCAAATAGTGTTAAATCTTTTACATTGTATTATTTTTTTTGTTAACTTTTCTTATGTGAACAAGTTACTCATAATACATATATACATGCTGGTATGAGCCACCCTAATTAAAAAAACCACTAAAATACTTACCTATAAGCCAATAATCTAACTATAAAACTCCTATCACTTTAACACTTTCATAACTCAAATGGCTTCTTCCAAGGCTTATATATGTTGCCCTATTAGTCTCAAACTCCTTTCTTTCACCATGGTTGAGCTCCAACTATATCCCATCATACCCACTCCCCCTAACAGGGCCTTATCAAAAGGGTACATGTCCTATAGATATGCCCTAAAGTTGGGTGTGTGTGCCAAAGTGTTGAACTTGGTGAATGTCAAATTAGGGTCACCACCAACCCTCCCTTGCTGATCTTGATGTAGCTGCTTGCCTTTGCACTGCCCTTAAAGCTAATGTCCTTGGCATTCCTCTTTCCTTGAGTGCTATTATCAACTACTGTGGAAACAATAACTCTGGTTTCTAGTGTTCTTAACTTATTTGCTCCATGCTCATGTAGTGCTATTATGCATGTAAATTTAATTTCAGATATATACTATTTTGGTTTCTAAAATATAGTATATATCTGAGTACAAATCTATTTGATATTAATTGAATCCTGCAATAATAAAAGTGACATCAACATATTCCTATAAAAACATAAACGGCAATTGAATCTCTTAATAATAAACAATTATAAATGAAAGCCACCCTATGCAGAAACATTTCCAAACTAAAGCCACCATAGAATTAATAAAATGAGTTTGTTTGACAAATAAATAAGCTAACAACAGAGAATAGGACAAAGTGAAATGTATGGACAATGAAGAAACTAAAATGTGTAAAATAGGAGAAGAGTGTGGAATTGTTGAAGTAGGAAAATTATAAATATTCACTGATGAATTTAAATCAAATTTTCATAGTCATGTGTAATTTTACTTGACATTATTATTATTATATATATGGTGGCATTGTCTGTGTCTAGAATAATGCTTGGTCATCTCCAATAAGCGATATGTAATCAAATATCTTCTTTTTGTTGATGTTACTGTCTCCGTCAAAACCTAACCAAGATCAAGGAGTTAGATCTTTTTCGCATCGATCAATTACTTTTTCTATGGGAATTCAAAGCATTATTGAAGGTAATTATTTTTGCAATAAGACTTTTCCAACACAAATCACCAATTATGGATGTCTTGCTACTAAGGGCTAACTTTAGCCCATGGGATATGCATTTTCTAGGGAGAATACCTACTAGAGTCTATCCAACACATTTTTTCTTCATGTCGAATCTCCTATTCAGTTTGGCAATCACTCTACATAATTGGTTGGGTACCGGCATTGCTCTACCACTATACCCAATCCATCATTTTCTAGGCAGAAGGGCATGACCAAACATAAAAAAAAGTCGGAAACTCTGGAACATCATTTCGTCAGCAACCATATATGCTCCATTTAGTCATCTAGAAATGATGTCATCTTCAACTCAATCAAACTTTTGCTATAGCAAATTGTGGAATTTGTTTTGGGTTGCAAACCTATATATATATATATATATATATATATATATATATATATATATAATGCCTTTTATAATCATGTTGAATATGTTTCTTTAAATATTATCTAACTCCTAACTTATAATTCTCATAATTCTTTGTATTAATATTGTTTGTGCAACATTCTTTTACATTTGTACCCAAAATCATAGAGATAACAATCCTGGACTCTACAATCAAATTAAACAACAAGGTTATGTATTATATCAAGCCTGCCCAGAAACACTTCAGAATCTCTCCTTCGGTTTTTTTACAACTTTTGTCAAACAAAAGGGTATAAAAGATTTTCCAACCCTTATACAAAAAAGTTCCTGAAAATATTGTTTTTACGTTGTTAGGTACAAACACTAATCTTTAAAATACAAGCGTCCACCAAGATTTAAGACACCCAAAGACCACCAGCAACAAAATTTTCAGTTTGGTTCTTTTACAGGAAAAAGATGATCCATAATTCATCCACTCATAACCTTAACTTATCTATTGATAATTAAGTGGGGGACAATATATCAATTTCTCGAAATAGAGAAAGATGTATGCACTGAGTTCTATAAACAATCACTGCATATAAATGGTGAGTGATGTAATGACGATATATAAATCTTTACACTGATATGACATAGATTAAACTCATCCAGAACTAGTTCATCATGAAGAAAATCTATATCATAGCCGTTCAACATTTTCATATCTTTAATTAATTTATGTTAGGCCAAACGAAAATTAATTCAATGCGGTGGCAAATGGAAATCTTTAGGGTTTACTTCCTTAAGTGAAAGTGTGAAACGATAGAGATTTTTTACTATGTAAATTTCATCAAGTTCAGCCATGAACAACATAGCATAACCTTATTAAATTGAACAATTAATTCCTATGAAATTAGGTTAAAGGGTTTACTTCATCCAAATTTCAAAAGTTGGGCAAGCAAACTATACATTATGATTGAACATCAAACTTCGAATCAAACAATGACATAGATCGAGAGGAAGGAAATAAATCAACAAAAGCAACAAAAAATAAGAGAAAATATTTTATAACACTAAAAATAGGGTTTCATTTATCATCATATATATGTCTCTATGAAGAAAAATATCTTCAGTTCTTCACTATACCACAGAAGAGTACATTTAATACAACTGCATGTGATTCCACACATGTCTTAAAATGAAATAAAAACATAAAATAAACAAGAAACAGAAAGATAAAATGGTACTTGATCATAGTATAGTAGTACTAGGGCATATTTTTTGTGACCATGGATGAAGGAGATCAGTGATAGTATCAATTGGAGAATACTATAAGAAGTATTATTACCACTGCAATAATCACTGGGAACATCATAAGCAAAGGTAACCCTGGTGCTGATATAGGACCCATGAACAAGGGTCCAAGCAGAACTATAACAACAATAACCAAAAATATAGCAATAGAACCATGACCCCATACTTCTGGTTGCTTCATTTTAACTAGCAAAAAATCAAGATTAGTGAAATAAAATTTACCACAATGATAATGGGTATGACATTTATATAGAGATTATTGAAAAGGTGTAAGTTTTTGTGATTGGGGCAAAGGAAACAATGCAACTGTAACAAAGTCTTTACGTACTTTCCCACATTGCATTTCACAAAATAAATGTGTAGACTATAGATCTTTTTATAGTCAATAATAATTTAGCTCTTTATTAACAATAATTTAATAAGTTAACTATATAAAATGAAGGAAATGGGTAATTGAAAAGGATATATGAATTCATTTTAGTATTTCATTAATGTCCCAAAACTTATGTACTTATATACAACCATTTAATTTGAATTTAAAATATATAACTATTATTCTGAGTTTTAAATTTATTCAAAATTCTCTTTTAAAAATCATTCAAAACTAGTTCATACATATATGGAGATAACTAACAAAATTAGTAGACAATTATTGTCGACGACTGATTTTGGAACTTGTGTGTATTAATTGATTGGTCAAAAAAATTTCTTATTAAAATTTTAAATTAAATAAAATTTCTCCAACCAATTACAATAAGTGTCACATCAATGAGATTAAATAATTTCTCTCATATATATTATGTTAACAGTTGCATATTACTATTTTAGATGTAAATCAATAAGATTAAATAATTTATCTCATATATATTATGTTAACAGTTGCATATTACTATTTTAGATGTAAATGTAATATATTCCTTCTGTTATTAAATATAAGCAGAGTGGTCAATGTTATCCAATATAAGCAAATAGGAACATCATAAAATATTATGTCCAAAATTACCCTTATTAAGTAATTTTTCCTTTCAATATGTAGTCCATTTGATTTGAAAATTATTTTTCTAATATATATATATATAATTAAAATGATAACAATTCTTATATAAAACTGAAAAAATAATAAATTTAGATCTTACAACTATAAATAAATTAAAAGTTAGCTAATAATCATATAATCACTCAAAAGATTATTTGCATTTATCCTCTCAACTACTAAAATAAGATATAATTTTTCATATTAATTATTATTATTTCTCACTTGATTCGCTTCCTATACACAGGGAGTAACTCAAATGAGAGTAATTATCATATAAAAACTCTGAATAAATATGAGTATTACAACCGTATATGAATGTTTATGATAAAAATTTAGTTAATAGTGACATTATCACCTATAAAAGTTACATGCATTAATTTTTTAATCTTAAATACTTAAATAAGATCCAATGATGCATATTATTAAAATAAGAGTTATTGTCTTATAAATGTATCATATGAAATGAATAGTAATTTTATGAAGCGGGGATAGCTCAGTTGGGAGAGCGTCAGACTGAAGATCTGAAGGTCGCGTGTTCGATCCACGCTCACCGCATTTTTATAAACTATTATATTTATATATGCCTTTTCTTACACTTATTTATCTGTATTATGTTAATTCCATACAAAACATGATTAGATGGAATGCAGGATCATTATATTCACTAAAGAAGATGGAATATCACAACTTCAAGACAGGTGCAGGTAAATAATCGCCTAATTGATTCAATATTTGACCTTGACACTTACAACTTACAATATGTTTTCTTTATAACGAATTGCTCATTTCACGATTCCTCAACTAAAATAGGAAAGGAAAACTCTTACAAAATATTCCTGCATAAATGGTCCATTTACTTATAACTGTGAATGTATCCAAAATCCAAATGCTAAAGAGTAAATAACTTGACAAGTACACTCCTGATAGAGCATCCAGGTACAGATTTCTCAACAAACATACAAATTTTTAGGTCTGCATGATCAGTGCATGTTGATATTCGAGATCTACACTCGGCTTGGTGTGTCACCGGTAGAAGATATGGATTTGGTGGAATACGTTGAGCCTATGACTGCTCTAAGTTTCTAAAGTGTTGCAAGGCACCTCATTCTCACCACATGTCTTCTTACGTGCCATTTGATCGTCCTTTTGTTCATTTTCTTCTTGTACTGTATCATCTGCATTTCCTTCTTCTGAATCTGCTTGACATCTTTTCCTTTGAGGGATAACTGCAAAGAAAGACGTTTTCCAATCCCTTGTCTCCAGGAACTTGACAAGTATTTCAAACACTTGATTCACAGTAAGCACCTGAAAGCTCAAATGAAAAAAAGAAGAAGAGAGATTTACATTTCTGGAAGGTAAAAGGGTCCCCAAAGAAATAAGTTATATGTTAGCATGCTAACTTGTCAAATTGAGAACTAAACAGTAACAAACTAACAACGCCATCCAGTGGTACAAATTTGTGCTACCCAAGGTTTGAAATGACTACAATTTGCAATGCAAAACCTCCAAATCTTACTTGCAGATGTTCGAACCAATTCAGCAAGAGAAGAAAAGTAAAGGAAAACAAAGTGTAATGCCAAAGACTGCAGTGATTCACCTTTAGAAATTGACTGCCTTATTCATTAGGTTTGGCACAAAGACTGAACGGAATATACAACAGTATGTTCTACTCTTTTCCCTATGATTCCAACCAAACTATTTTACTCTTTAGTACAGGTGAGCAAAGGCCGGGTAAGGCTTGTCCCTTACCTGATCTTAAATGTTGGTAGGGTCAATTTTTTGAACCCGGACCCGGCTCTAAACCCGAAGCTAACCTAACCCCAAATATTGACTGAGACAACCTTTAAACCCGAACATAAACCCGATTAAATATAATTATATAATGATTACCTCTTTTAGATAAAATTTTCTCAATATTTTACTTAGTATCATGGAGATGTAATTTGACATATGAAATGATATATGAATATATAATGTTAATCATGTATGATAAAAAATTAGAGAATCAATGATACTTTCGACCAAAGAGATGTCATTACTTTATACACAATTGAATATAGACAATACAAACATGGTAAGTGAGTAACCATGGGACGGGTCATGCTTGTCCCCTACCCGACCCTAAATATTGTCCAGGTGTAATTTTTGAAGCTGACCCTAGACCCGATGAGACCCGATCCTATTTGGGCCCGATGATCGAGCCAAGCCGGGTGAGCGGATAGAGTCGAGTCCTGCTCACCCATACTTTTTAGTCCTTTTCCTGTTTACAAACTACACTGTGGAACCTCATATGTTCTGTTTTATTTTGTTCTAGCATGTCTACTAAGTCCTATATTTAGTTGGCATTTCAAAGTAAGCTAGCTGCGGAATAAAAAACAATACAGTTGCAGCATAGCCACTATAACTTTTAATTTGTGGTAAGGCTTAAGGGTTTGATCAATTTGAAATAACCCTCTGTCTGCTTTGGATTAAAATAAAGGCAAAAACGGATGTTATATTCCATTGTGAAAGGAGGAAAAGAGGAGTGGATGAATAATACCTGGGAACTGGACATCTGGATGAAATTTCCTATTGGGAGTTTAGCTGTTTGGATTCCTTGCTCTTCTGCTTTCTTCATGGTTATTCCCTTCCAACGGTTTCTATCCACTAACCCACCAATAATATATATCTTGTTTAAATCAAGTTCTTCAACAACATTCTCTGAATCTGCTGTGAGATATACCAAATTTTCCTTACGATCTTGCAATACTTGAATATATGATTCATTCTCCTTCTCAATTATCCACTTATCAAATCCAGGGATCCTCTGTAATTGGCTCCCCATTTCCCCATCGCATCCAGTCAGCCAAAGATGTGCAGGGGAACTGCATCTTCCATTCACTGCATAACAATACATGATCTGCATTCACACAATCATCAATTCAAGATTTCAATCTCCAGTCTCAACTATTATCATTACATTAAATATTTTGAGTCCATTAAATGAAAGTTGTGAGATTGCAACTGAAAGCTTATAGTTAAGTAGCTAGGTGATTGAATTATTCGCAAACCTAGTTATACAACTAGCAAAAAATTGTCAAACAAGTTAAAAGGACATACTTGGTTGGGAATAAAAAATTGTCAAACAAAAAATTGCATTCACACAATCATCAATTCAAGATTTCAATCTCCAGTCTCAACTATTATCATTACATTAAATATTTTGAGTCCATTAAATGAAAGTTGTGAGATTGCAACTGAAAGCTTATAGTTAAGTAGCTAGGTGATTGAATTATTCGCAAACCTAGTTATACAACTAGCAAAAAATTGTCAAACAAGTTAAAAGGACATACTTGGTTGGGTATAAATTGTCATTTGCTGAAAAACTAAAAGGCAAAAATTAGACATGAATGATTGGAAGAGCTTATAGCTTTTGAAAAGCCCATAAAGTAGCTTTCTAAAGTTACAATCTTTCTATATTTTTCCAGCAAACAGCTATACAAGCTTCTAGACCGAGACAATATGCTATAATAGTATAATCCAAATTACATGGTTCCCCCATAATAGTACCAAATTCGGCATACCACATACACGTAGTAGTTCCTTGTAAAAGAAGTCTTGTAATAATGACGTAAAAGAGTGACAAACACAAAGAACCAACTACCACATACCGGAATAGTTAATAGTACCACCAATAACCATGTAACTATGGTATAATCTACCAAAGAAGCTATAAGATTGTAATGCTAAACACACACTGAATATTTAGCCCCTGAAAAGACACTCTAATTGAACAACTTTCAGGATCAAAATTATAATTTACTAATATCAGGAACTAAAATTGATATAATATGCATAAAAAGTGATGAATTAATGGTGAATAAAACCATTAAAACCGTACCTGCTGAACGAGGCTGTGAATTTCGTTAGGAGTCATGAGATGAGAGAATTCGAGATCAACGACGACGTTTTGACCAAACTCTTTAGTTTTCATAAGCCTCTCTTTCTTCTTCTCTTTCTCTTCATTCCTCTGTTCCATTCTCTCCTTCCTCAAATTCTTCCTAGATTCTATAAGCTTCACTCTCTCTTCTTCTGAAACATTCGTGAGTTTCTCTTCCCATTCCTTTCTCTTTCTCTCTGCTTCCTTCTTCTTATGCTCCTTCTCCAATGCCTTCTTCTCTGCTTTCTTCTCCTCGTACCTCTTCTGCCTCAGAACCTTCTTCTGCGCGTTCTTCGATAGAGGTGTACGGTCGTCGAGGGCTTTTTCGTCATTTTTGGGTTCTTCTGCTTTAACAACGTCGCCGTCGTCTACTGTTGGTTGCGCTTCTTCCACTTCCGCCATTGTAACTGCTATTAGGGCTTCCAAAAGGGACACACCAGATTTTCTTCAAACAAAATTAACTCCTATAATAAATCAATATATATAATACTAAATTATTTTATATTTTTATTAGAGGTATCTCCTTATATAAGGAGATATTCAGCAACTAAAATCGTGATACATGTAAGGATGTCAATGGGTCTGGATGGGTCCGGGTAGTGCATTATCCAGACATGTCCCGCTGCTTTGTTTTTGGATCCAGACCCGCCCCAGACTCATGCTAATACCCGTTGAGTCTACTACCCGCGGGTCCTTCGGTACCCAAAGAATCAATGGGTACACATAAATTCAAAAATATTAAAAATAATTATAAGTAACTTATGCATTTGTGTATTTGTTTCATATGATCTTATATGTTATTTAAACAAGAGAAAAAATTATAAAACTTAATTTAAAGTTTAAAAAACAACGTAATTTAACTATTAAACATAACTCATTTTACTATAACACATTAAAAACAACTTCAACATTAGAATGTTATTCGATTAACATAACATTACATCATACATATGAATTAACAACATAATATCATCGCTTAACAACATAACATCATAGTTTAACAACATAACAATCACATTTATGAATTAATATGATATTATAATTATAGATAAATATGATATTACAATATATATTAACATGATATTACAATTAGGTTGTTATATATATATATATATATATATATATATATATATATATATGAAGAAATAGCGGGTTCGGATACCCACGGGTCTGGATACCTTATTACCCGGATCCAGACCCATCTAACAGCGGGTCTCAATTACCCATAGGTCTAAAACATGGACCCAGACCCGACCCGTTACGGGTATTTTGCGGGTACCCGCAAATCCGTGTACCCATTGCTATTCTTAGATATATGTACCATTTAATCATTTTCTACAAAAATATTTCTAAAACTAAACCAAACAATACGCATGTCATTCTTTCTTTTAGTGGTTAGAGGATATAACTTATCTTACTTTATTGTCTTTTATTATTATTTTAAAAAATGTAATATACTAGATTTATACTTAATCATATATTCCTTTTCTACTTAATATATTATTTAAAAATGATAATTAAATATGAATAATAAATAAATATAATAATAATGTACAAAACACAACATATATAAAATTAAACATTTTCTACGTACATATATTTAATCATACTTGTATTTATATACAACCAAGCTAATTCATCAACCTAATAGGTCGAATTGTGCTTGACTCAAACTCGGTTCGTCCATTTAATGAGTTTAATTTTTAATTTAAGTTTCGCTCATTTGGTACATGAACCAAGTTTATCGAACTATACAATGAGTTGAGTTTCAAACGAATGTCGAGCCCCACATGCTAAATGTTCATTGATTCTCGCGATTTCGGACATTGTAGAATTGTTTACTCATCCCCTAATCACCCATTTTATATTTAATCATCAATGACTTTTAAACATGAATAATAAAAATAAATGATAAACAATGTAGTAATTATATATAAATTTTTATACTAATAATACATAAATATTACACTATTGATTATTTATCTTCCCAAATTCATGCTTACTTAATGAGGATTATCATTAATTTCTTATAATCAATAAAATATCTCTGAACTAATGAGTTCATTAGAGATGTCCTGTCCATTGTGTCCGCAAAATCTTAATAGACAAAATCATATGTCCTGTCCATTTTAAAACGGATAAATAGGCATGCGGTCAACCAACAAACATTTTCCTAGTTAGAGTAATTTTTAAGTTGGGACCGTTGGGTGAGGTGAAATTGATGAATGGAGTTGAGCAGTTGGGTTGGGCCTACAAAATTTTTTTGGCCCCATAATGTCCACGGGTGGCCCTATTAGCAAGCAAGCAGTAAATGCAAATCCACTAAAAAAGAAACTAGCATGTATAATTAATGTAAAATTGATGGCCCTAAGCATCACTATACAAATATATTAATTTGGTTAGCAATTATAACACTAACGGTAATAAACAACTGAAACAAGTTTAAGGTTAGCACTAACGGTAATAATAAACAACTGAAACAAGTATATAACTCCAAACCAACTCTCCATTATTACCAAATTGTAATAAAAAAAAGTTGAAACGGGAAAGATTCGAAAATACGAAAAGATTGGTGGCATCTATGCAAAACAAAAGTGAGTTTTGGCTTACGTAACACAAGCAAGCAAGAACCAAAGAAACATTCTCTTTTTCTTTTCTTACTTCTTCACTTCACTTCATTTCATTTCAAACCAAAACCAAATCTCGTAGGAACACTCATGCACGCGTTACACTGAAAAAGACTCATGAACCTTACCTTCATCTCCAGGAGTTGGGATCCAAGCTCCACACTCTTCCTTCTTCCAAAGATGGCCTCATTACGCTCCTAAAGGTTTACTTTGGATTTTCTTAATTTTAACTTTTATGTGTTTTTATGTTAGTTATATCCGTTAGTTTCAGTTAAACGAAGTCAATTTTTGTAGATTAAGTTGATTTGTTTCATGCAATAACTCAATTTAGCTCAGGATGTGTCAATTAGGTATTCTAATACGGTTTCTGGATACATGTTTTGTGATTATAGATCTCCGTGGTTTGTAATTGAGGATTGTTGTGAATGGACAACATAATTTAGCAGATTTAATATGTTTTTGAAATTAGCAGATTTACTCTCTTTGATGTGAAACTCTAGGTAATTTGAACCATGTTTGTGGAGAATCTTTTCAGTTAGGTTAATTTGTGAAGGAATTTGTTATGAAGGTGCTTCAGGTTTGAATACTGCCTCATGTTGGTATTTTGTTTTGACTTGTGTATAGTCGAGCTCAATAAGCTGTCTTTGTTTTCGATAGGAGAAAACTGAGTGGAAAAAGGGTGTTCTTCTGTGCATGAGATTGGAGTGAAAGAAGTAGAGGGAGAAATTAGCAGCTGCAACTGCTTACATTTATTCTATTGTATAATTTTCTAATGAACCCTGGATTTAGTTGAACCACACATTATGGCATTACTAGTGAAAGTGAGCATGTCTGGATGGATTAAGGGTCCCTTTAAATTTCAATATGCATTCCAGGTTGAAAGGGTTGTTCACTTGAGTTGTATTACGAGATAAGTTGAGAAACACCGTTTTATTCCAAAAAACATAACTCAGAAGATTTGGGATTGGAACTGCTGAATGTTTGGTCTGCTTTTTTGCATTATTCTTATAATCGAATGGTTTTGATGTATACTAATAGGTAGTCAATTGTGCCGGTATAAGAAATATCAAACAGTGAATAATAGAAAGTGAAGAAGAGAGAGAGAGAGAGAGAGAGAGAGAGAGAGAGAGAGAGTAAAATCACTTCTCAAATTTTATAAACTGAGTTCTTGAATTACAAAGAGAAACCTAAACCCTATTTATCAGAGAAGACTACAACAAGCTAACTAAGACAGTTAGCTGAATTAGTTACTCTACTGTTACTAATTACTAATATAACAAACTAAAATACATTTTAACAAACTATCTAACAGTATTGTCTAATAGCCGGTATAGCGGGTGATCGCATTCTGTTCTGGGGGTCGTTGCCACACTATTGACATGAGCATTGTATTTATGTGTCGCGGGTGGTGTGGGCCGCTTTTGCAGCCACCATAGAGGGTTTCATAGCGAGATTCATCTGAGACAATGACGACGGCGTGAAAGCGCAGCTCCTCGACCCACTAATAATCCCTAACCATGCAACCCTATCGGGTCCCATGCAACCTCTTGTGAAATACCCTTTCATTGCATTTATGTGTCGCGGGTGGTGTGGGCTGCTTTTGCAGCCATCATAGAGGGTTTCATAGCGAGATTCGTCTGCGACAATGACGACGGCGTGAAAGCGCAGCTCCTCGACCCATTAATAATCCCTAACCATGCAACCCTATCGGGTCCCATGCAACCTTGTGTGAAATACCCTTTCATTGCATTTATGTGTCGCGGGTGGTGTGGGCCACTTTTGCAGCCACCATAGAGGGTTTCATAGCGAGATTCGTCTGCGACAATGACGACGGCGTGAAAGCGCAGGTCCTCGACCCATTAATAATCCCTAACCATGCAACCCTATCGGGTCCCATGCAACCTTGTGTGAAATACCCTTTCATGTTTCTTTATATTAAAATATTAAATTCACTTTAAGCAGTGTGTTTCATATTACTGTTATTAATGGGCTGTGGTGCATTTTGTCTTCTTTTGTGTGTGTTTTGAGTTTGTCTTGTGCATTTTATGCAGTTGGTTCTATGTTTTGCCTTTTACCGTGGCTTTTGTCGCATATGATGCACTTTTAAAACTCTATAGATTATGTTTCTTCTGCAACTAGATATAAATTTTTGTTGGGTTTTCATCTTCTCCTTTATCTTCTCTGTCTGCATTTTAATTATTAATTACAAATATCTCTTTAATTTTGTGTATTAGTTAAATTTTTATTTGTATTATAATTTTTTTATGATGTCTCCCTACATGTCGTTGTAGAGGCCATCCTGCTATGGTGCTACCCCACTATAGAATTGCTGGGGTCAGCCTCTACGCTCCTCTATCCAGAACTGACTACCTAGGTATACTACGCTTACCTGGTTTCTTGGCCAAACATGATACATACATGATGATATAATAAATGCTCTCTTTCTCCTAGGGTGGCTTTTACATCTTGATTTCCTTTCAGTCTTAATGCTCCTCCTCTCCTGGAAACAAAAATTAAGGACCCTGTTAGGGAATGCCTGGCTGAACTGGCTCTATAGTGCAGTTGTGCCGCAAGTCTGTAATCGGAGTAGTCACTAGAAATATAGTGGTTAAGTTTCAAAGACTTAGTTCATTGTCAATTAAGCAATCAGCATGTAAACGAAGAGAAACGAAGAAGAAGAAGAAAAGGAAGAAGAAGAAGAGTGAAGAATGTTCTGGAGAATAGAGAGAGAGAGTGAACTTAAGAGAGAGAGAGAGAATATAATTGTGAAGTGTTATTTCTGATTATTATTATTATTATTATTGTGATGAACAGTAGCCACAGCTACTTTATTTATAGAATACAAAATGAGCTAACTAAAATGAGTAACTAAACCTAACAGAATAGTAACTAACTAACTATTAGTTAGTTAGCTTAATATATTGTAACAATAAAACTAATTCAGCTATCACTCTAATACAATAAAACTAATTCAGCTATCACTCTAATATATCCCCCTGAAGTTTAGGGTTGTTGTCCTTTGCTAGATCAGTCTCATCTTTATCTTGTAGTTGAAGTTGATTCCTTAGAGTGATGTATTGGTTGTTGGGTAGAGGTTTAGTCAATATATCAGCTGTTTGAAGTTCTGAAGGAATGTGCTTGACTATGAGAGTCTTGTTTTGTATTTTGTCTCTTACAAAATACAAGTCTAACTCAATGTGTTTGGTCCTGTTGTGGAGAACAGGATTATGTGACATGGCTACTGTGCTCAGATTATCACAGTAGATAGTAGGAACATTGAAGTTGATCTTGAGTTCAGTGAGTAAGGATTCAATCCACATAAGCTCTTGAGAAGCCAAAGCTAGACTCCTATATTCTGCTTCTGTGCTAGATCTGGAAATGGTGTTTTGTTTCTTAGACCACCAGGTAACAAGATTTGGTCCAAGAAATAAGCAAGCACCAGAGGTAGATTTTCTGTCATCCATGTCTGATGCCCAGTCAGCATCACAGAAGGCATTTAAGGGGAGAGGATGAGTTTCTGAATTGAAAGAACTGACTTTAGCTGAAGTAATAGAGAGGCCAAAGGATTTGGTTCCTTGAAGATATCTAAGAATCCTTTTTACTGCTGTCCAGTGAGACACTAAAGGTTTTTCTAGAAACTGACACACCTTGTTGACACTATAGGAAATATCTGGTCTTGTTACAGTAGCATATTGAAGAGCCCCAACAACAGACCTATAGAAAGTAGGATCTTCAAAATAGTTTGTCCCATGTCTAGTCAGTTTACAGTTGCTAGGCATTGGAGTAACACTTGATTTTGCAGAGGATAGATTTGCTTTGTCAAGAAGGTCTCTTATATATTTGGATTGAGAGAGAAAAAGAGAACCATCTGTCCTGTGATGCACTTCAATGCCTAAGAAGTAATCCAAGTTTCCTAGTTGTTTGAGGGCAAATGTTGTACTAAGGGCAGTAATGACTTGTTTGACATGTTTAGAGGAAGATCCAGTAACTATGATATCATCAACATAGACAAGGACATACAATTGATAGATTGTTGAAGTGTGAATAAACAATGAATTATCACACCTACTTACTTTGAAACCAATGCTGACTAGTGTTCCCTTTAGTCTTTCAAACCACTGCCTTGGTGCTTGTTTGAGCCCATAGATAGCTTTGTTCAATTTGCAAACAAGAGTTTTGTCAGAATGCTGAAAACCAACAGGTTGATTCATGTAGACCTCTTCCTCAAGGAATCCATTTAGAAATGCATTGTTGATGTCTAGTTGTTCAAGTTTCCACTGAAAAGTGACAGCTAAGGTGAGAATGATTCTGATGGTGACTGGTTTCACAACAGGAGAAAAAGTTTCATTGTAATCAACTCCATGCTTTTGATGGAACCCTTTAGCAACTAGTCTTGCTTTATATTTGTTAACAGTACCATCAGGATTCTCTTTAATTCTAAATACCCACTTGCACCCAATTGTTTGCTTGTGAGGAGGAAGAGGTACAAGAGTCCAAGTGTTTAGTGCCATAAGAGCATCAAACTCAACTTGCATAGCCTGTTTCCAAACAGGTATGGTAAGAGCTTTTTTGGCACTAGATGGTTCAATATGAGCAAGATGAACACTAGGATAAATGGTTTTAGATATTCCTGATTTAGATCTTGTCTGCATAGGATGAATAGACAAGTTAGGAGATACTGTTGAAGAAGGACAGTAGGATGATGAACCAGAATTTGCAGCTGTTGGAACAGTGGGACTGGTTACAGGTAATGTTGTTTCTGTAATGCCAATAGAAGAAGGTGTTGTACTTGCTGGATGCTGTGAAGGACTAGGGAAAGATGTGGAAGCAGTAAGAGGTTTATACACATGAATTGCTGGAGGACAGTTCATTAAAGAGGTATTAGGATCAGTTGAACAGGGAACTGCCTCAGGTGGTTTTTCAGCAAAAGGGAAGATGTGTTCATTAAAAACAACATCTTTAGAGATGTAAATTTTCCCTTCCTTAGATAGACACTTGAATCCTTTGTGATTAGATGAGTATCCTAGAAAGGTGCATTCTGAACTTCTAAAATCAAGTTTGTGTTTATTAAAGGGTCTGAGATGAGGGAAACAAGCACAACCAAAGATTCTCAACTGAGAATAATCAGGAGAATGACCAAAGAGAAGCTGATAGGGACTTTGAAGATTCAGAGTAAAGGTAGGCAGCCTATTTATTAGAAAGACTGCAGTCAGAAAAGCATGGTCCCAATATACTTGAGGCAAATTAGCATGAGCTAAAAGAGTTAGACCGGTTTCAACAATGTGTCTATGCTTTCTTTCCACAGAACCTTGTTGATGATGGGTATGTGGGCAAGCAATTCTATGAACAATGCCACATGATTTAAGAAATTCACTAAAAGGTCTAAACTCTCCTCCATAGTCACTTTGAACTGCTTTCAAAGTGACATGAAATTGAGTATGAACATATTTCAGAAAGTATTGAAACACCCTGAGTGTTTCAGACTTTTGTTTGAGAAGAAAGATCCAAGTGTGCTTAGTATAAGCATCCACTATGGAGAGATAATACCTAAATCCTGTAATGGAATAAACAGGAGCAGGACCCCACAAATCAACATATACCAATTGAAAAGGTGAATTATAGACAGTAGTTGAAGTGGGAGAATGTAATCTATGAGATTTACCCATACAACATGAGGTACAAAAATCAATGGCTGTTTTATTAATATGAGGAACTTTACATTGTTTCAAAACATGTCTAACAATAGCTTCATGAGCATGACCTAGCCTAGAATGCCAAACTGAGAAAGTACTTGTACTAGAATTATTACATGAGCTAGGAATTGAAGAAATCAAACTTGAACAATCAGACTTATGTGAAACTAAAGCAGAGGGAAAACAGTGACCAGAATTTTGATGAAGTCCATCAAAGACATAGAGCCCTTCTTTGGTTAGAGACCCTTGGAGTAACACTTGATTAGTACCCTGAGATTTGACAAAACAGTGGTTAGGATGAAATTCAAAGAAGCATGAATTGTCTTTAGCAAATTTTGAAACACTTAGAAGGTTCTTTGTAATTGAAGGAACAAGAAGAAGATTTTTTAAAGAAAAGGCAGGTGAATTAGGAAAAGAAGAAGTAAAGGAAGAGGATCCAACAGAATTTATAGGAATTCCAATACCATTACCCATATAGATTTGCTCGTGCCCAAACTTTTCTACTGGTTCATGAAGAAGTGAGGAATCTGCAGTGAGATAATTTGTGGCTCCTGAATCTGGATACCACGAAACGTGTTTAGTATCTCTGTGAAGAAGAGGATCCTGTGATGTAGCAGTAGCAGCCATGGGATAGTTGTTGTAATGAGGTCTTTGCATATGAGGACCAGGACCTAGAAGAGAGTCATCAAACCGATTATTGTAGTCTTGATTATGAGAATGAAAATCTGAAGAAAAATCAGGGTAGTAATGGGTTGGATATCTCTGAGGTCCATTAGGAATATGACTGGAAGAATAAGCACTTGTTCTGGAGTGACGTGGCAAGTAAGACGGTATGTATTTTCCAGGTGGATTAAATCGTGATGTTGTTGTTGCATAAGGAGGTGGTGCAAAGTAGCAAACACTTAGGTCATGGCCAAATCTTTGACAGTAATCACAAAACGAAGAGGAAGAACGATGAGAACTCCTTCCTCCTCTGAAACGGCCACCACGACGCCCTCTGTTGCCACGAAAGCTTCCATTTCCTCCATAACCATATTGTGTAGGTCCTTGGGGTTCAGTCTTAGGAGAGTAATCAGTTGTTGGAGCCAATGAAGAGGACCGAGAATACGAAGAGTCATGAGGAGAAGATGAAGGTGAACAAGAGGCCACATTTACAGAAAGAGCATCAGATAGTACCTTATTTTTGTTCTTTTCAAACCTTGATTCAAATGTGAGAAGAAAGGATTCCAGATTGTGAAGTGTTGGTGGATCAGGCTGACTTTCAACCGAAGTGATAACAGGTTGAAATTCTTCATTTAAGCCATCCAAAATGTAGTCAATGTGCTCAGATGTAGAAATTGGAGTACCAATGAAGACTAAAGCATCAACAAGATTCTTGATCTTGGAGAGAAACTCAGAAATGGAGTGAGGACCTTGCGTAATCGATCGAAGCTGAGAACGCAGTTGACGACTACGAGCCTTTGTTTGTGAGTTGCAAAAGGAATCCAACTCTTCCCACAGTTGCCAAGAGTGAGTACAACCAATGACTCTAGGTTGGAGACTTTCAGATAGCGAGTTTAAGATCCAAGAAAAAATTGACTGATCTACCTCTTCCCAGCGAAGATATGCTGGATTGACTCTATTTATCAACCGATCATCATCATGCAAGAACCTGTGAGGAATCTCAGTACCCAAAACGAAACGATTTGCACGGTTGGAGGTTAGGGTTGCCAAAATAAAGTGCCTCCAGACAAGGTAATTCTTCTCCGTCAACTTCATTGAAGGAGAAGGTAATACAAGCGGTGACGAGACGGCTTGAAGTGGTGAAGCGGCGGAAGGTGAATGAGGAGAAGAAGGACAGGTCTCGGTGTTCGTTGTTGCTGCCATTACTATGGCCTGATACCATGTAAACGAAGAGAAACGAAGAAGAAGAAGAAAAGGAAGAAGAAGAAGAGTGAAGAATGTTCTGGAGAATAGAGAGAGAGAGTGAACTTAAGAGAGAGAGAGAGAATGTAATTGTGAAGTGTTATTTCTGATTATTATTATTATTATTATTGTGATGAACAGTAGCCACAGCTACTTTATTTATAGAATACAAAATGAGCTAACTAAAATGAGTAACTAAACCTAACAGAATAGTAACTAACTAACTATTAGTTAGTTAGCTTAATATATTGTAACAATAAAACTAATTCAGCTATCACTCTAATACAATAAAACTAATTCAGCTATCACTCTAATACAGCAGCACGAGGAGAGAAAGTTGAGAAACATATATTGGATTGTGAATGAGAGCTTCATTTAAGGTTTATGTACTACCTTAGTATTGTTTAAGTTGGTAAAATGGACATCTAATATAGTGTCATGACAGTTGTTTGCTTTATAGCTAATGGTTTTTTTTAAATTATGATTGAACTATAAATCATCAACATAACAAAAGGTACTGATTTTGTTTAAGCTTTTGTTGAAAATTCTTTCTTTCTGCCCAAACTTACTATTATGGGTTTGCCATTTTTGTTCTACTGCAAAATGAATGTGGTATTGCCAAGTAACAAAAACCAAGTAATGCTTGAGGTCAAATGTGTACCACAACATTGTATAACATTAAACGGTAATTTTTTATATATTTATACCTTTACTTTACAGCATAAAAGTTTTCATTTAAAGTGCAAGGTGATTTTTAATTGGCAACTGTGAAATTTTTACTCACTCCCCTTACACAAGATGTTTCTCTACCTGCAGCAAGCAACAACATGCCTTGCTGAGTTGAATCAATCACTAGAATCTTCAATATTGGGGTCAATGAAGTCGTTTTTTGATGCAATTGTTAAGCCAGAATTGCTGAAGCATGAAGATTGGGATGTCAAACTTTTAGTTGCAACTTCTCTTTGTGAGATAACTCGGATCACTGCACCTGAAGCGCCTGATGATGTTCTAAAGGTGCCTTTATTTGTATAAGTTCTTTGATTATATAACTTAGGTTGTCTTCTTATTTATAGCTTAAATGGCATAACTTTTTCCATTTTATTTTCAGTCAAACGAAAAGAGAAATTTAGTTGGGGACATGCCGTCCCTCATACTGATCTTTTTTGGATTGCTTTTCAGGACATCTTTCAGTTGATTGTGAGCACTTTTAGTGGTCTGGATGATACCAGTGGTCCATCCTTTGGCCAGAGAGTTGTTATACTGGAGACCATTTCAAAATATAGATCTTGTGTTGTAATGTTGGATCTTGAATGTGATGATCTTGTGAATGACATATTCCACACTTTCTTTGCTGCTGCACGGTTAGTTCATTATAAAATGTTTTTGGTAGTTGTAGGCTTGCTCATGTTATGAGTAATATTGTTTATCTGAAAGCTGCTGCTAATTGCTTCCAATATTGCAAACTTGATATTCTTGGTCTGTAAAGTATTGGTTCTGGAAACTATGTTCTTTTTGCTTGTTATATGTTATTATAAAATGAATTAAAATATTTAGATAAACAGAAACTATAGATCTTTATGTTCTTGGAATAGAAAGGCTAGTGCTGTAGTACTGTAAAACCAGTGAAACCATTCTCATTCTATTGCCCCCTTCACAACTATTTTTTCATTGAGAAGGGATCCACTTACTCCAAGAGTAAGTTTTTTAAACTTACTCCACATCTTAGCCATCAATTCTAGGAAATCTAATGGTTTAGATCTACTCACTAATTCAAACCATTGGATTTTCCTAGAATTGATGGTTAAGATGTGAAGTAAGTTTTTTGAACTTACTTTTGAAGTTAGTGGATCCCCTCCCTTTTTCATTTGTTTTATTTTTAATTACATTTTGGATATTATGTGCGATGCTTGGCATATTATAGTACATGCAACTGTGCTAGGCATAAGACAAGGTTTTGTATCGGGTTGGTGGCCTCTTGATCGATTGGGCACTTTAAATTGTCTCCTTATTATTTTGCCAGTTACTTGTTGTAGTGTCAAATTTTGATTTATCAATCATATGTATTGAGTAGTACTTAGGTGTGATACCACTGTGGAATCATTAATTATACAGGTAGTAGTTCTATATGATTCAACTTTTAGTTTTTTATTTTTTATTTTATTGGTAAACATTGACTTGTTTGTCACCGAGTTGAGAGTTAGGCAGATATCTCGTAGTCATTTCCTTGAATGTCAATTTTTTACACCCTTTTCATTGATTCAAAATTTTCTTGTCTATTTTGTTTCATGCTCAGAGATGATCATCCAGAAAGTGTTCTGTCATCCATGCAAAATATAATGACCGTTCTCTTAGAAGAGACTGAGGATGTTCGCGAGGATCTGTTATCTATTTACTGTCTATGTTAGGTCGTGAGAAACGAGTAAGTACTTCGTGTACATTTTTTCTTGTTATAGTTAGATAGGTGATGCTGTAGGAGGATGAGTCATATTATTATTATTACTTTGGTGTTATCTTATCTCTAATGTTATACAAGAAACATGATTGTCTGTAATTTTTATTTCCAGAATGTTACTGCGGCTGAGAGGAAGCTTTCTATGAATGTCATACAGCAATGCATTGGAAAACTTGAACCCAGCATTAGACAGTTCTTGTTATCGTTAATGTCAGGAGATAGCAAGCCAGTGGGCAGTCAAGTAAAATACCATGAAGTTATCTACGATCTCTATTCATGTGCTCCCCAGATCTTATCTGGAGTTCTCCCTTATGTCACAGGAGAGCTACTGGTGATTAGTGATTTATTGCCTTTCTTGATTCTCTATGTTGTTTTGCAAGATTATTATTATTCCCATGAAATTGACCTTGTTGCTACAAAAAGATGTTTCAGTGTGTAAATTTTCTGTTATGCTTTGTGGAGTTTCTGTGCTTTAGGATTTATGAAGTTCTAATATCAGACTACGAAGATTCACTTTGGCATATTTTATTCCGCTTCAAATTCCTTTTGAGTTTAACAAAAGAGTTTCTTTATATCTTTCTAAAAGATCTTCCTTATGGTAAATAAATGAAGTATTAAATGAGAAAGTAAATGCATTTAATGTCTTAGCAATATAAAAGGTATTCAATACTTTATTTAGTAATTAGAAGGATTATTAGGATAATGGGTTAGGAGGATTCAGATTTATTGTTTGCAAAATTGTACTCTTGATTATTATTCAAAGTTGATGTCTGGATTCTCATTTGTAATTTTGAACATGCAGGCCGACCAGATGGAAACCCGTTTGGAAGCAGTGGACTTGGTTGGTGACATAACTGCTCTTCACGGATCTTCCATTCCTGAAGTGTTTCAACCTATCTTTTCAGAATTTTTAAAGAGGTTCACTGATAGAGATCTTCAGGTTCGCATGTCGGTCCTTGAGCATATAAAGTGCTGTCTTCTATCAAATCCTTGTAGGGCTGAAGCTCCTCAAATAATTTGTGAGTGAATTAAATACATGCATACATTCAGTTTCGGCTCTTTATATTTTTACTGCATCTGCTAATTCTGTACATTATTTTAGCTGCCCTTTGTGACCAGCTAATGGATTTAAATGAAAATGTTCGAAAGCAAGTTGTGGCTGCTATCTGTGATGTAGCATGTCATGCTCTAAATGAAGTTCCTCTTGAAACTGTGAAACTTGTTGCAGAACGGCTTCATGACAAATCTGTATGTATACCTCCAAATTCTATTTTTTCTTAACTCTCGCGATTTCAACTCACTTATCTCAAGTCCATGTTTTGCTCTGCATTTGTAGCTGTTTGTTAAAAGGTATACCATGGAGCGGTTGGCTGAGATATATAGAGTTTTTTGTGAGAATAGCTCGGACACAGTTAATCCCAATGAATATGACTGGATTCCTCGGAAGATCCTTAGATGCTTCTATGACAAAGATTTCAGGTGAAACACTGATGCTGCATGAGTAGACATTCTGTTATTATATTGTCATTTTTTAATCATGGTCACTATTTTCAGGTTGTGGATTTATTTATTTTCCATATAAGATTTGAAGACACAGGAAACACAAACCTTTATTGTTTTGCGATGATAAAATAAGGACTAATCATTTTTTCTCAAATTATTTTTATTATTAGAATATTGTTATTGTTATTGTTATTATTGTTGTAAATTGAAAGCGTTTGTCTAAGAAATTGCTTCTATGATCACTAAACAAGGACAATCCATTTGAAGCTACATAGGGATTCATTTTAGCTCCCCAAATTTGAGGACTACTACACTTATATATCTTGGATTTTTTGTTTGTATAATACTGACTAAATTGCGTGAAAAATGTAATTCAGCTGGCCTCTCAGGTGAGCATGTGTCAGGTTAATGTTTGTCCTTACCCGACCCTAAATGTTGGTCAGGTCATTTTTTGAACCCGGATCCATCCCTAAACCCGACCCTAAATATTGATCGGGTCAACCTTTAAACCCGAACCTGACCCTAAACCCGATTAAGTATAATGCATACTCATTTTAGATAAAGTCTTCTTAATATTATTTATTATTATGAATATGTAATTTGACATATAAAATGATATATTTTTATATATTATTATTCATGTATATATGATGAAAAAATTAGAGAATCAATGATACTTTCGACAAAAAAGGTGTACACATTTGAATAGAGACACATACAAACATTATGAGTGAGTGACCATGAGACGGGTTTGACTGGGTCATGCTTGGTCCCTACCCGACCCTAAATATTGACCAAGTCTAATTTTTGAACCCGAACCCTGCCCTAGACCCGATGAGACCCAACCCTATTCGGGTCCGATTATGATTGGGCCATACAGGATGAGAGGGTAGGATTGGGTCATGCTCACCCCTACATTTTATGAAGTCTGTCATTTTGAAAGATCCTTGCTGTAATAAGCTTGTTGCCTGTTGCTTCTGTAACTCCTTTTAGTTTTCCTATACTACCCGTACATAGCACAAATAGTTGGACGTCTTACTTGTGGACATTGTTTTAGCAACAGAATCATGATTTCCATTAGAGTTTCTTTCACTTCATTCTACAGGCCTGATATAATTGAATCTGTTCTATGTGAGTCATTATTTCCATCAGAGTTTTCAGTCAATTATATGGTTAAACATTGGGTTGAGATTTTCTCTGGGTTTGATAAAGTAGAGGTCAAGGCTCTTGAAAAAATATTGGAACAAAAGCAAAGGTAAGCTTGGTTGATCTGTGATGGTTTGTACACCTCCTGGTCTCTCTATTTTTCAGTTTTCATGGTACCACTTTTGTACAGGTTACAGCAAGAGATGCAGAAGTATCTGGTTCTGAGGAAGATGAGTCAGGTATGTGACCTGGGAAGATACAAATATGAAGTTTTCAAAGTAAATTTCATTAGAAAAGGTATTGATCTCATTTAAATCCAGGATAAAGACAACCCCGCGGTCCAAAAAAATATCACATTCTGTTTCCGAGTAATGTCTCGTTCATTTGCTGATCCAAAGGCTGAGGAGAGTTTCCAGATCCTTGATCAATTAAAAGACGACAATATCTGGAAAATATTGACGAATCTTGTTGATACGAATACTTCCTTCCATCAAACTCGTGTATACCGGGTACTATATTGAGAAACTGATTGATATGGCTTTGAATATACTTATTTGGGTAATCATCGTTACAAACCGTTTGGGAATTAATCTTTGGTGTGAAAATATGAGAATTAAATCTTTGAAGTTTATACTCAAGTCAATTCCTCTAGGATGTATTACTAATCTTAAATCTTAATAACTTGTTGCTAATATGTTATATGTGTTTCAAAATTCTAGAGATCTCAGAAAACATGAGAATTTGTGAGAAAGAAAAAAATCTGAAAATCTGGTTTGGTGACTTAGTTAACTGAATCATAGCAGCTAGTGGCTACAGTGTTAAGTATTTATGCATATGATCTAGATCATTCTATTTGACTAACTGAACATAGAATATACCTTTATAAACTACATTAGCATAATACGCCATACTCCAACAATGTGTCTCTAGATCTGCTTTGATGTTGCCTATATTAACTTTATACAAAGGTATCAATAAGATGCACCAAATAGATGTTAACACTATAAGTAGTATTTGAACATCTAAATGGTCTGTCTTTTGATTCAGACTAACTCGTATGTTTCTTTTATAGTAAGGAAAGAGTGGAACTATATCTATAGTTTGTTATTTACTGATTTTTGTTATTTATTTACTTTTTTTGTCTTCAGGATGATTTGCTTAAAATACTTGGTGGGAAACATCAGCTCTATGAGTTTCTAGATACCTTTTATGTCAAGTGTGCCCTATTACTTTTCAGCAAGGAGCATGTAAAAGCTGTTCTTTCAGAGATTGTTGTACATAAATCTGCAGAGGATTATCAGCGTATACAATCTTGAATGAACATATTGGTTGTAAGAACCATACCATTTCTAAATGTGCTTGGTTCCTTAACATTGTCATGGATATTATCCACTTTTAAGTTGTTTGCAAAGAAAAGTTGGAGGGTTGGTAATTGCAAAGCATTCTCTTATCTCTTAGTTTGCTTCTGATTAATTTGTATCTTTGGGAGTCGGGTGATTGTCTGTAGAATAATAATTCATCCAAAAAACATAAGCTGTTAGGAGATGCCCAATGATTAATTTTATTGATATTTCTAACTTGTGTTCTCATGTGGAAGTCCTTTTTAAGCTTAAGGTGTGAAGCAAGCACAGTCCCACCAATACGTTGAGTTGACATTGAATTTAATTTAGACTAAATGGGTGGCAATGACTGTACCCTTGCTCAGAGGCATTTATACCATGTCATGGTGTCTTTTTAACGATTTCATATGCTTATGCAATATTGTTATGTAGTTGCATGTTTTCATTAATTTTGGTCCTTTTGAACATGTAAATTATAGATATTGGACCACCTTTTCTAACTTTCTGATTAACTTGTGATAAAACGCAGATAATTGCTCGTTTCAGTCCATTTCTTCTTGTTGACAGCGAGGAGGAGCTGGTGAATTTACTAAAGGATAATAATGATATGATTAAAGAGGGTGTTTTGAATGTTCTAGCAAAGGCTTCGTGAACAACTTGCAGTTACATCAAGGTGCCACTGTTAAATTTCTTAACTTCTGAACATCCATATCCTTGTATTGTATTTTTATTATCCCCTTGTTTATGCAGTTCTGTTGACCTTATGTTGGAGAGGCTATGTTTAGAAGGTAGTCGGACACAGGCCAAGTATGCTGTGCTTGCATTGGCTGCAATAACAAAAGATGATGGTCTCAAGTCTCTCTCTGTTCTATACAAGGTTTTAATTTTATACTATTAATCAACATAGTGTAATTTTCTCAAATATTTTTATTGTGATGTTCTCATCTTATATGCAGAGGCTTGTAGATATGCTGGAGGAGAAAACACACCTGCCTGCAGTACTGCAGTCTCTAGGGTGTATTGCACAGACTGCAATGCCCGTTTTTGAAACTAGAGAAAGTGAGATTGAAGAATTTATAATAAGCAAGATTCTTAAAAGTGATAGTGTAAGCCTCTCAAATTTCTATAATGTCGTGCTCATTTAGATAAGCATAGATGTAATATGTTTTGTTTACATGCTTATTTCATTGCTCCAGAAAGAAGATCAAACAAGAGTATATTGGGACGATAAAAGTGATCTTTGTATGTTAAAGGTAGGTAGATAGAATAGTCTATTCTATTTGTTTCAGATAGCACCTGTAATCTATAAGTGGATACATCGTAAAATTCTTGCCAGTTAGCTGCTTTTTATTTATTCTCCATTTCTGTACCCCATCTCTTTCTTTCTTTGCTGCAGATATATGGCATTAAAACTTTGGTGAAAAGCTACTTGCCAGTCAAAGATGCTCATGTTCGTCCTGGGATTGATGGACTTTTGCATATCCTTAGAAACATGCTATCTTATGGTGAAATATCAATGGACCTAAACTCAAGGTATATTGTCTTCAGAGAGCTATAGTTTTTAGTTAATTTGTCTGAAAATTATCACTTTTCTCCTTTTCATGTCAAATTTGATTTGCGGGTCAAATACTATGTACTCATTTATGCCCTCTTGCAGTTCGGTTGATAAGGCCCATTTGAGGCTTGCTTCTGCAAAGGCAGTTCTTCGTTTGTCCAGGCTCTGGGATCATAAGATACCTGCTGATATTTTCTACTTAACTTTAAGGACATCGGAGGTGGGATCCTCCTTTTGTTTACTTAATTTCTTATTGAGCATTTATGATATTTTACAACATTTTTATCAAGACTTGTCTTTTCATATGCCTGGGCAGAAATTAATTTGTCAATTCAATGTAGAAATAACCGCTTCTCTTTGTATTCTTTTGGGCCTTATAGATTAGTTTCCCTCAAGCTAAGAAGGTTCTCTTGAGCAAAGTTCATCAATATATAAAAGAACACCTTTTGGATGCCAAGTATGCTTGTGCCTTTGTATTCAACATATTTGAATCCAAGCCAGAGGAATTTGCAGAGGTAATTTATAAACTATCTGATCAATTCAATCTTTTTTGAAATTGCAAAATTTCCTACCTTTGACAACAATTGTGTTTTTTTATGATCACTTGTGTTTGTTAATGCAGGATAAGCAGAATCTAGCTGAAATTATTCAAATGCATCAACAAGCAAAGGAACAGCAGCTTTCTGTGCAATCAGATGCAAATTTCTTGACCACCTGCCCTGAATGCATCCTTCCATACCTAGTTCATGTCCTTGCTAACATATCATGTCCCAATATTGATGAATGCATGGATGTTGAAGCATACAATAATATCTACAGGTTCTGTTTTACCCATACAGGACAGTTGTATGCTTGTTTCTTATTTATATATTCTTCTAAAATGGGTTGAGAAGGTAGACTTAAAAGAGAGTTTGCTTTTATGCATGCCAGACTGCACTTTTTACGGAAAGCTTATGTCGAGTCTAAATAACTTTGAAATCCACATTTTTGTATGTGTAGTACAGCCTTTTGATTCCTTACACACATATAGCTTTTTTGTTTGGCTGTAACACTTAAATGTATATGTTTTACTGATTTGTTGCACTCCACAAGTTATGCATAGGTGATGTTTTTAAATATGAATATGAAATGCATCTTGTGCTGATAACTACAGATTTACTTCTGCTAGTAAGCTTCAAAATATGGAATATGTTGAGAATTCTCATTCTTGTGGAAATTTTATTCTGTCCTGAATTTTTAGGCAGCTGCACTTGATACTATCACTGCTACTGCAAAGAGATGAAGATGTCAAGTCAGAAGTAGGTACTCACAAAGAAAAGGAAGTCCTATCTATGATCACTGCTATCTTTAAAAGTATCAAGCACTCTGAAGATATGGTTGATGCTTCAAAGTCGAAGGTTGAGGATAATTTATTTATTTGTGACAATGATAAATTTTGAAAACGTCAAAAATGATAAGAGACTACAATCTTACGTTTGCTATCAATGAATGCCCAGAACTCTCATGCCATATGTGACCTTGGGTTAGCAATCACCAAGCGACTTGTACAGAAGGACGTTGATTTGCAAGGATTGTCTTGTTCAGTTTCTCTACCTCCAATACTATACAAAGCATGTGAGAAGGAAGGCGACACCGTGGTATTCTCTTTTCTTGTCATTTTATATAGTTTCCTTCTAGTATGCCAAGCTTCTTTTACAACAGGGGAAACGCCTTCCAAATAATTGCTAATACTCAAGATACCTTTTATTATCAATTTGTAGCATTTCTAATGCTTGCATCATATTACCTTCATTAGTTTTAAATTTTATTTGAACACTTTTGTCTGTGTTTTAAGGTATAGATTTTGTTGTTACTATGGCTCATCATATGATAGTTGGACTTTTAATTGATTAAAATGTTTTGATGTTATAGCTCTAATATAGAAATTTGCATAATTTAGTTACAGAAGGGCAATTCCCGGTGATTAAATGGTGATAGCATTTTATTGTTTGACAATATGTTGACTGGGTTGGTTTTGGGTAGGTTTTAATCTGAACATGGAGTTGGGATGGATTTTACTCATATTTATTAACACAGATTTTTAACATTTGTAATATGGTGGATCGCTTCTAATCTAAGTAGTCAACCCCAGATCCCAGGGCATAGTGGAATTGCCGTGATAGGGGTGTTTAGGGAAGCAAAATAAACACTTTATCCTATACGCATATAAATGCTAAAAATAGAAAAATACACAAAATTGAGGACATAGGCTCAAAGTCAATGACAACTGAATCTAATAAAACTACAAAAGTACTAAGTAGCTCAAAATTCAAATTAAGTCAAATAAGTTTAAGGAATTAAGCCTCTGTACTCTAAGGCTTAAAAGTAAATACTAAGTACTAGACTTAGAATACTAGTCTATTCTAAGCATTCAAAATAGTATAGTGAATAAGGCTGATGGCTGAGATGATGCTATTGGCTGATGATAGCTCACAAGGTTGGGGGTTGAGTCACCCAGGTCATCTTGTTCGAATTAGGTTTAAGGGCTTGTCAAATAATGACAAAAAGGTCCCCAAAAAAGGTACACAACATTTTAAAAACGAGGGCAATAGGGGAGTTTAACCCCGTCATCCCTTTCCCAATGATATCCCACTGGGAAACTGGGACGGGATCCCGGGATTTGGAGTTGGGATGGAATAGCAAATCCCATCTCAGTACCATTCCAAAATTGATGGGGTCTCGGTATCCCACTGGGATCAACTAGTTGGCTTCTAATTAGGAATCCTTATTGATTCCACATTTCATCTGGCAGGTAAGCGAGGTGACAACCTGGTTGGCTGATGAAAGTGTCTTGGCTCACTTTGGGTCACTTAAATTAGAATTGGTATGTCTGATGCAATGGATAAAGTCAAATAGCCACTTGTGGTGTATCTTAAATCTTGAACTATGTGATAGTTTCTTCAATATTTCAGGTCCCATTTCAATTAGCTGAGGATGAGGCTTTAAAGGACAGGGAAAAAGATGGAAATGAAATTCCCCTCGGAAAAATTATGAAGAGCATAAAATCTCGGGGAACCAAGGGCAAAAAAGTGAAAAAGAACAAGTCTATACCAGCCGAAACAAAAAAGAGTGAAAATGATATTGACATCTTAAACATGGTCAGAGAAATTAATTTGGATAACTTGGGGACATCTACTAATTTTGAGTCAAGTAATGGTCATGAGCATTCTTTGAGTAAGAAGCTGCAAAAGGATCCAGTGTGTGCATCAAATAAAAAAAGAAAAGGTGATGAAGAAACACCCTCTCCAGTGCCTAAACGTAAGCGGTCTTCCATTACTCGTGGAAAACTTAGATCAAATAGTACTTCCAAGGGCCCTCAAATATTTTCTGGGGAAGAATCCTCTGAAGTGAAATCACTAGTGAATGCAGAAATTAACTCTGATACAGATATCAATGCTATGCAGAAAAAAATAGTCAGAGGCAATGGCCACTCATTAAAACCGAAAGTTAAGGTCTCTGAAAGCTATCATAATGATAAGGCTGACAAATCTGATGAGCATGATCTGCAGGTGAATCTTATAGTCAAGTAAACTACTATCATAGCGTAATAGGGTCCTAGAGTAGAATTAATTAATGCTGTAGACTTCTGCTTATTTACTGCTTCTGTTACAGAGTCCTGTTAATTTAAAGCCAACTGATGAGACTCAAAGTGGCAATTTCAAGTCGTCCACAGGGTCTACTAAAAAGGTGAAAAGAAAAAGTATTGGAGGATTGGCTAAGGTAAACCTGTCTACAGCTTTTATAGTTAGTGTTGTAGTGGACCTTTCACCTCCCTCAATCACACACACAAAAGCGAACTCGATATGTTGCAAAGTTTGTGTTCTAGCAAGTACCCTTGGATAATAGAGTGATTTGAGTTTCCTTTTTTAAACTATCTATAGTGCACAACAAAGGAAGGTGAAAGTGATACTGAAGATCTAATTGGCTGCAGAATTAAAGTTTGGTGGCCTTTGGATAAGAAGTAAGTGCTTATGATAAATCTAGAGAGATAAGTCGTAGAAGCATTGCATGATTAACTGATGTTAATTTCTGTCTGCTACTGGATTAGTCATTAGCATCTGGCTCTCTACTCTCTAGTGTACTTTCTGTATGCCATCTTTGAACCCTAGAAACAAATTTCTAAAATCCTCAATGCATTCTCTTTTTCACTGGGTAGTATTACTACTTGACGTTCTCGTGTTGGTGTGTTGATCTGCAGATTTTATGAAGGCACTGTTAAATCTTATGAGCCTTTAAAGAGGAAGCATTTGGTAGGCTGACACTCTGAGCTGACACTCTTAATTGATGCAGATTTATTATGCTAGATAACTATTTCCCTTCTAACACATTTTTACTGTGGCATGTCTCGTGGAAGATATTATATTATGATGGAGAAGTGGAGACACTCCGTTTGGAAAAGGAGCGCTGGGAGCTTATTTACGGCAGTCACAAACCTTCTAAGGTCTCTGATTTTCCATTAGTGTTCTTTTTTCTTCTGAAGCAGTTCTACCTTTTCTATCTCTAAAAGATAAGTATCATCATTGAAGTTTGATTTATTTTTTTACATTATTTTGTCCAGAAGATAAAGCCGACAAAATCACTCTCTTCTCATGAAGCATAAGTATCCCCTTTACAATTTATTTTTTATTTATCTGTGTTTGAATGCATATGTTTCACTGTACATCTAAATATGAAAAATTTCACAATATTTTTGTAAAAGTTGGATAAACATTCATTTGCTTAAGTGTGATGTGAGTTGTATTTCCACTAGCTTAATTGACATGATTTTGCATTCAATTCTGAGTGCATCTTCTTTTTGTGGGTTGATTTTCTTGTTTTATAGGTCTACTGGAAAGAAACAGAAAGGTTCAAGTGGTTCAGCCAGTAAAAGGACAACAAAAATGTTAGTGAAAAAATGAGGTCCTTGTGGTGGTGCATTCATAAATTTGCTTTATCTTTTATCCTCATAACTTGTATCATTTTGTGCTGTAGAGTTAATGGTAAACAATCTTGTAATAAGCACGTTAAAAATGGACAAAAAGGTGCATCAAAAAGTATTTTCCATCAAGAGGATGCCAAAGAAAGTTCTGAAATATCAGACCGAGAAGAGACCATGATATCTGAGGCAGAGATGAACTCAGGTAATATCTTGAAATACAGTTGATTATAATTAATGTTTTCCGACTGATCACATGTCATAATGGTTGTGTGAATCAAGCAAATTTGTATACTGTATTTAATGTTTCAGGAACTGCATGCACCTGGTTATATGGTTCTTATATTATATTTTAGATCCATGAATATATCCATCCGCAACCAAAAATTTCTTAGCTTTTATTCAGTTCTTTCATTTGCTAAATTGTGTGTGTGAATATTATTGCTGCCTTCTGGAATCTCATCAGGTTCGTACTGATATTTTTGTTTTTGCTCATTACTTCTGCTTCATTATTACGCAAGACTAGGTTTTAATTGGTTTTCTATTGTAGGTGGTTCAGAAGGGGAACAAGCTGAAGAATCTGATGAAATCATAACCAAGGAGAAGAAATCTAAGAAGAAAGTAAAATCAGTTTCCCGTGGAAAGGGGGCTAAGAAAAAGAAGAGCTTGAGGTATAGGCAAGAATCAGATGAAGAGAAGCAGGAATCAAAAGAAGAGAAACAAGACTCAGAAGAAGAGAAGCAGAATTATGGTGAGAGGCATTCTGAAGAAAGTGAGAGTGTCCCACAAGGAGTACAAAGTGATGAAGAAAATAGTTCAAAAGAGAGACATGTGGATGAATCAGGTGGATCTACAAGAGAAAATGTTAACGAAGAAGAATCAGGTTCTGAAGGGAATCAAAACAACAGTGATGATAAAAGTGGTCTTAGAGAAGAGAAAAAATCTCCTAAAGAGTTGACAAGTCTTGATGGTGCCAGAATTGCTGAGGTTTCTGATCATGAGCCGCTGGTAAATAACTCGACTTTTGAAGAATTTCAGCGCCTTCTTGTATTTACTTTTTTGTCTAAAAAATGTATATTACATATTTAAGCTAATCATTGAGAATGGCTGATGCAGAGCAAATGGAAACTTCCCTCAAGAAAGAAAAGTTCAGGGAAAAAACGGTAAGAAGTTTGGCTGCTGTAGCATGTTGTGCCACTGTTTTAGTCTCTTTCAGTGCAAGTCAAGGTATCAGTGCCATTCATTGATTCTCTAGTAGATGTGCTTTGCATGTTTATAAGAAAAAGTGGTTTAGGGTTTTAGGGTTATGTTATGCTAAATGGCCTTTAGTTAGTTAGTGATAATAGGTTTAGCATATGATTCATGAGGATGTGCTTCATCCTTCCAATATAATTGATATATGTTGACTGGGGAAATTTGTATAGATAATTTATGTGTCTGTTTGTATATGTAACTTTAACTTTTTCATACTTCTGTAGTCTCTTAGCATGTGACACAAAATGTCCTTACTATATAAGTTATAAGTCCTTCATGTTGTTGTGTTGTATACATTGTAAACCTATGGTTTTTTAGGACTGAAATTAGTTTTTTAATAATAGTTATGCATGTATCTCCTTTCTCCACACAAAAATGGACAAAAGAGGTCCTACCAATATTAAATGATATAATAATGAGTTTTATAAAACGAAATAAATCTTTTCAACTTATTTTTTTTCTTTCTGTGTCATCTAGCTAACAATTGAAGGGTAATTACTTTTAAAGTGTGAAAGATTATTAAAGATTTTACATTTATCAACAAATATTTTTTATTTCATATAGTATATGCCATAGGATTGAATGTTGAATTCATAATAAAAAACATAGCTATATACTAATTACAATCATCTTATTGATTAGTACCATATACTAGAGGTGAGTGTGGTAGGGTTGGGACGGGTTAAGGCTTGTCCTTACCCGATCCTAAATGTTGTTCGATTCATTTTTTTGAACTCGACCTTAGACCATGAGTTAATCTGACCCTAAATATTTACAGGGTCAGCCTTTAAACCCGGACCCGACCTTAGACCTGATTAAATATAATGTATATTCATTTTACATAAAGTCTTCTAAATATTATTTATTATTTTGAATATGTAATTTAACATATAAAATAATATATGTGTATATATTATTAAACATGTATATATGATGAAAAATTAGAGAATCAATGATATTTTCGACCAAAAAAATATCATTACTGTGTATATATTTGAACAGAGCCTAAATATTGACCGGGTCTAATTTTTGAACCCGACCCTAGACCCGATAAGATCTGACCCTTTTTAGGCCCGACCACAATCGAGTCATACCGGATGAGCGGTTAGGGTCGGGTCCTGCTCATCCCTACCATATACAAGTGAGTGCTAACACATGATTTCTTTGCTGTTCTAAAAGACAACGCCGTGTCTATTTTAACTTGTATTTTATTTATTCAATAAAATTAGTATTATAAATTAATATTTTCATAAATAAAGTTATATAGATTAGTTTATTTATCTACTATACAGTGTAAGTTATATAGATTAGTTTATTAATATAAATAAATGATAAATAATGTATTGATTGTGTATAAGTATTTACAGGCGCCTATATACAAAATTCTTTCTTTATATATTCCACACTAGATATTTAAAATTCTAATTTTATTAAGAGTTTAATATCTATGTATTGTCGGTGTAAAGATTTATATACGATTATTATATCATTCATTTGAATTATTATTATTTTTTGAATAGTTAATGATGATTAAATATGAATCGTGAATGATATAGTTATAATATATAAGTTTATCAAAAAAATAATTACAATGTATAAAACTCATACACGCAGTAAGTGTTTACATTTTTTTCCTCCTTCATTAATAAAATTAACTGTTCTTGTTTATGTGCAATTAGATTGGAGTTTTCTTATAGTAAAAATTAAAGAAAGTGGAATTGGAAGTGAGCCGAATTAAGTCGAACTAAGATTCAGATTGATGAGAATTTTCCTTTACTTATTTATTTCTGTATACTAGTGTCATTTTACTGTTTATTTTTTTGTGTGCATAAACAGGTGCATATGATAGAAAATAACAAGAACATCCTATTGAAGTTCTGAAAGCACAATCTCATCTTATCAATTTATATCTTTCTCTTTCTTATTGGTTTGTTTCTAAATGATACATCTTACACAAAAAGCTTTTCAACCACACTGATGGTTATAGCATTAAATGAGTGTTTGTTTCATTTAGATTATTAAACCATTTCACTGTGTACATGTAGTATTAATAGTAATTGTGTAATATATATATATATCCCAAATTTAGATTCCTATATAGGATGAGTTGTCACCTTTCATCATAATGTATCATCCTAATACAGGGGGTGTTGGCAGTTCAGATTGATCTATACCATGTTCACCATTTGGTAAATCATATCTAATATGAAATGTCAATCTAGCATAGTTATCACGTTCTATCGATATCTATGTACGTTGAATTCGCCATATCAGGTTCACTATAGAGAAAATCTAATAATAATGTAAAAACTGATAAACCACGTACAAGCGTGAACAACTACGTAGTACCAATATTCCACATAGGAAAGTGTCATTTATGTATTTGACAACCCTTTATGGATGGCATTCACTATCAGCACCATAAACTTCTCTGATCCTCAAGCTCAAAATAGCATATAGTTAATTCTACATCCTACCAAATTTATCTACCTATATTTTAGGATAGTCCTTGTTTTCAATGGTCACAGAAAGGTAAATAAGAGTTGGAATTAATAGGAACATACATTGTCATTTTTGTTCTTTTTGAGTTCCAACACCTTTGTTTTGCAAATACATTTATCAGGATTCTATCTAATATAGTAAGAGAAGAAATCTTCAAGCTTCTTATCTGTTTCATTCACATAAGAATATTGCATTGCAGGGTATTCCTTGCAACATCTAACACCAAGGTTAACATCATTTATTCCTTTTAAGTTAAACTTTACATGTCTAAAAGCTCATATTATGAGTTTTTTTGTTGCTATGTAGTTAAAAGCTCATATTGAAGATTAAGGTTTGCAATTAAGAAGGAAGAATATGAGCTTCAGAATCAGAGATCAGCCTAAGGATGTAGTTTCTCCGAGGGAGATCGGAGAGATTGACACAAGGGCGCCATTCCAATCTGTCAAAGCTGCTGTTAGTTTATTCGGCGAAGTAGCTGTTTCCAAGGAAAGACATTCTATCAAGAGAAGATCATCAGAGGTAAGCATCAAATGTTGCTTTTCTTCAAATATTTCCTAGGTTCATGATTCTGGATATGGTGTAAGAAATTTTCAATCTTTTGTACTTAGCATGACCCATATGATTGTCTATTAGACACTCATAATAAAGACATAGGTCCCCTTTGTCATGGCATGGCACAGCACACAACATCAGGAAATTCAACAATGCTACTCACATTTAAGCATGCAATTCAGTATTTTAAGTTGCGATTAAAAATATGAATTTGTCTGCGATTAAAAATATGTTTTTTAATTCGATGCGGCCCAAATGCGATCCGATGCGGTTATGTTGTGGTCCGAAGCGACCACATCATTGTGACTCAATGTCACACCACAATTGCGCATGTCATCTTAAGAAAGTATTGTAAGGATAATATAAAAGGGATGAACAACTAATCCAAATGAACCACATACTTGTATCTGTACCACCTTAATAGTAACTATGATTGGCCTTTTTTGCATTTTTTTTGGGATTGAACAATAGTGTCATTTTGTGTAGCTGTTTTCCAGAATTACTAATTTTTGTAATATGCAGAATGTACTGGAAAAGGAGACACAGCTTCTCTTGGCCCAAAGAGAATTCAACAAGATAAAGAAGCAGCTGGAAAAATCTGAGACTACGAAAGCTAAAGCACATTCTGAGCTTGATAAGGCCAATGTGACACTTAATGAATTGACAAAGAAGCTCACCAGTGTGAGAGAATCTAAGCAATCAGCAATGGAAGCGGCTGAAACGGTGAAGAACCAGGGGAAAGAACTTGAAATGGCACTATCCAAAAGAGCCATAGGATATCAAGCTTGGAAACAAGAACTAGAGCATGAAAGAAAAGAGTACACAATAACTGTTACCGAACTCGATGCTTCCAAGCAAGAACTAAACAAGATCAGGCAGGATTTTGATGCAGCTTTGGAGGCCAAATTGGCTGCATTCCAGGCAGCAGGAGAAGCTCAACGTTCTGCGAAAATGAACTTAGAAAAGATCAATGAAATCTCAAAGCAAATTGCAACCATGAAAGAATCAATTGAACAAATGAAGCTTGCATCTGAACAAACACAAGAAGAACAAGCAAAGGTCATGAGAGATAGAGAAACACAACTAAGTTATTACCAAAGTGCCAAGGAAGAAGCACAGATGAAATTGATGGGTTTAAAGAGTGAATATGACCCTGAAATAACTCAAAATCTAGAAGCCAAACTTGCTGAAACAAGTGCAGAAATTCAGGATCTTCAAGAGAAGATGAAACAAGCACATGCTTCTGAGATGAATTCTGTGAGAGTAATAACTTTGGAGATTAAAGAAGCCACAAAGACACTGCAGGAAGTTGTTGCAGAAGAAAGTTCCCTGAGAAACCTTGTGGATTCCCTTAGGACAGAACTAGAACAAGTTAAGAAAGAGCAAAAGGATTTGAAGGAGAAAGAACAAGCAGCAGAAGCTCTTGCTGCCAACCTAACCGATGAACTACAAGGTACCAAAGAAGGCGCAGGACCTGAGGCTGAGGCAGGTTCTGTGGAGGAAGCTGAAAATTTCAGCCGTGAGACAAATTTGAAAGTGGAGCAGTTAGCATTGGCGACAGAAAATGCGAGAAGAGAAACAGAAGAAATGAGAACAAAAGCTCAAGAGCTGAAGCAAAAGGCTGAAAAATCATGTGCCATGGCTGAAGAGTTGAAGAAAAAACTAGAGCCTGTCATGAAACAAGCTGAAGAAGCAAAAGCAGAAGAAAGAAGAGCCATTGAGGAGATGAAGATTTTGAATGATATGCATGGGAGAGTATCAAATGCTGAAATCAATGGTAAGATTGTTTTGACGGTTCAAGAGTTTGCGGCTCTGAGTGAAAAGATAAAGGAATCTGAAGATATGATTGAAAGGGCAGAAGCAGCAGCAGTAACTCAGATGGAAGCAATCAACACAAGGAAAAATGAAGTAGACAAAAAGGTGGAAGCTAACTTGAAAGCAATAGAAGAAATAAAGGCTGCAACAGATATGGCTCTAAGGAATGCAGAAATGGCTGATTCTGCAAAAGTTGCAGTTGAAGGTGAACTGAATAGATGGCGTCAAGAAGAACAAAAAATGGAGTCCAATTTGGATCACTCGGATAATTCTCCAAGACCGATCTCTTCCCATGTCTGAAAATGAATTCCAAGTCTCACAGATGCAGATTGGATTATCATAAGAAACAAAGGAGACCATCTTGGTTGTTGCATTGGCTTTTTGCATAGTTGGAGGCTTCTTGCACTACATGATCATCTATTCATTGAAAGATATGTCAATGTTGCCATCTTTTAGAAAACATTGTGCAAATGTGAATGCTCATTGCCAAGAACATCCAGAATTCTTGAGTTGCTTCTCTCTAGGACCCTCAACAGAGAAGTTTATGGTTTTTATACATTTGAGGGAAATCAATTTAGATTTAGAAGTTGTTTAGGTTTCATTATTTGCATGCATGCAATGCTAAAGAAGGTTGAAAGGACAGGAAATGAAGCATATGTATTTTACTTCCCCATAATACATTGTTACCTTATAGCATAGATAACAGGTTTTTGTAAGTAGCATGTATACTATGGTTCTGCAATACATCATCACAATCATATTTTGATTCTCATACAGCATAACACCAACTATATAGGCCTAAATGATTTTTACACAAGTTTTGTAAAACACAGATTACACAAAAGTCAGTCTAAATAACATGACTCTTCAAAAAATAATAATAAATCAGCTTCAAATTATTTTTGAACAAAATGTTTAGCTAACAATAATAGTAATAATTAAATAGTGCATCAAATAAGTGTAAGTAGAGGTAATTTCATTTGTTGGTGTAAGATTAATTTTAATACAAGCTTCTGTCGTCCTGTACATAGATCCTAACCAAATTTTGCATCTAATTGGTGCACATAGAAATAATTTCATTTATTGGTACAAATTTGAATTTCATAAAGGAAAGTGTAATTATATCCTAACCTATGTTAGGACTTGGGGTTGGAATCAATTGTGTTAGGACTGCATAAAAGTTAACACATTTGTATCAAAGGCTAATTGGAATATATAAAGCATGGTAAAGATTAAACTTTGAAAAGAAATACAAAGGTGAAATATTATATTTCACATTTCTCTCTTGGATTGTGAAACAAGGTAAAGATAGGATCAGCTTTATGCTGACTACTAATACTACTACTACTACAACTACAACTACTATCTGCATTTCTCAAGCTTAAATAACAAGGCTACTAAACTAGTTCTGCAGAACCTTTGTTCTATACTGGTTTGGTTCAAATAGTTCAGAGGATTTACAGGACTGGCAAAAAACCAGATTGCCAAGTAATCATTGGCTGTTAACTAAGCAGTGCAAATCCTGAATGAAACTACAACATAATCAATCTTCAATCACCATTGATTTAAAGGCCAAGTTGTAATCTGAATCCCCATTGGTGCCCTTAAACTTGTGTATCTCTGACTCTATAGTCTTGGCAATCTCTTCTTCCTCAGCAGGAGGTTCAGGAAAATCTACATGGAAAGATCCCTGCTTGATGGGCACAACGGCATCATGGATTCTGGATTGCTGCTTCATGTAATTGTAGAGCTCTTGATGGAAGGGATGGTCCAAGGAATAACAATTTTGACTTCCAGTAACTGAATGTTTGGATGATCCAGAGCCTTCTTTTTTACAGAAATGCGGCAGAGATTCATAATCCATGACCTACATGCCAAATTTTATTTGTTAAATTCAATTGAACATAACAAAAACAGATAATAGGTTACACTGACCATAGATTTTTAGTCACCAGTTTTTCCTCACAAAAAAGAAAAAAAAGGAACTAATTCACATGCTTATTAACAGCAACTGGATAAAAAGTGAATCAATTTTTAGAAACTATACATGAACTTCCAGGAGATCAACCTGTGCTACTGCTACTTTTTATAGAAAAAATGGAAGCAAAAATATGCTAGAGAAACACAATTGCATGAGTGAAGTTCATAGATTTTTTTTTATATAAAACCCTAACTTCCTTCGGTGTCCGTATTTAGTGTTTATGGGGGAAAGGTTAAGAAAGTCAAACTACCTAGGAATATAATAAGGATATACTTGGAAGCTGATAAACATTCAAAACAAGATTGCGAAGATCACCCATACTTCTCTAAGAAAAGGTGTCATACTTATAATATATATGACACCTTGTAACTGGATCAACTTCCCTTTCTATTGAATTGTTTTGGTTATTATTTTTTGAAAAACTACATCCAGGCAGCATTAAATGGTTTACTATTATATGGACATGCCTCAATGTTAGATCTATATATCTGATAAATCATTCTCTACTAATATTTGCATAATTGCTTCTTTGGCTCTAAGACGAGTAATCATTTAATTGTACAATGTTATAGATTTATGTGGTACTCATGCAAAACATTAATGTGTCTTAAGATGAATGTTGGATTTGGTTTCGGAAAATTGAACATTTTATGACAACTAGATTCAAAGGCTTTGAGAAACATGAGAGGAAAGATTTTTTATGCTAATGTGCAGTGCATATACATGGTTGAAAGAAATGCAACGAAATTTGTTGTAAGGATATGCATATGACGCTATAACTTATCTGGGACAAAGTTGCCAACTTGGCATCTCGAACAAAAAAACAAGGATTGCCTGGCTTTTGCTTTCCTGAAGTGTTCTTTTCTGTGTGATTTTCATTCTTTTTTGTTACATTTAAAAGTGGACAAGATGTCCTTTGCTTTTGCACTTCTCACTTCTCACCTGATGATTTCATGAGTATGCGCTCCCAACAGTTGAGATCAAGCGAAGTGGCAAAACACATTCTATCATATATGATCTCTGATGTTGGAATTTATGTAGTCCAACAGCTCTTGTGTCTTGTCCAAGAAATAAAATTAAAATTAAAAATTAAAAATCTAACCTTTAACAGCTCATCTCGTCCAGAACCTGGCAAGACCTGCACTTTTCTTCTTGTCCTCTCTTGTAAAAGTGGCTTCACAACCTGCTAATGCTAAGTGTTCAATATTATGCTGAGGTTTCAATAGGGGCTCAAATATAACCAATACATTAAATAGAAATATCATATAAGAAACCAAGTCATAGGAATAACATCTTACCTTCCAACAAGCTGAAAATATATATGGGGCATTTACAATGTAATAAGTATTTGTCTTCTCAGGGTAGTTCAGATCATCAATTGATGATATTATTGTCAGTAACTGCATCAGCACGAAATACAGCTCAATGATAAAGGAGGCATTCAAACAACAACAACAACAATCAAACCTTAATCCTACTAGGTGGGGTCGGCTACATAGATTGAACTATGTCATAATACTGTATTGTAAATCATGTTCATTGGCAAAGCATTAATCTCAAAAAAATTCTTAATGGTTTTGCTTTTTTTCTTGGAAAGGAAAATTGTTCATGAAAGTTTTCTGCCATGTGTTTGTTCGTGAAGCAACAATTACAGTAAGATTTTAGTCTAGAATCACAACAATGGAGTGAAACTTTGAGTATCCATACTAATTTCGGATATGCTATAGTTTACTGATCTATGTACATTAATGAATTCTACACGAACTGATACTGACTCAATATACCAACTCTAAATGGCCATACAACTCAGGATTCAAAAATAAACTAGCATGTTTCTCTTATTAATATCAAAATGCATTATTAATACTTATCAATCAACTGGTAATATGAGTATGACATCCCTGTAGATGTATGAACTCAAAAGTACCTTAATCTGATTCAGAGCTGATAACTTCAGGCCAGTCATATCTAAAACCTTTATGCATGTAGTAATTGGCCGCCCATGTTTCCTTGATGCAGAAGGCTACAGATATATATGGGTCAAAACTCGAAACAATAGGACAAAAGCTTAAAAAAGTAGGTCAATCAAGCAGTAAATCTTAGTAACTCCAAAGACTAATACCCACCAGGATTACACAATCACGATATTCATTAATTTGAATGTGAGACTGGACATAATAATGGACCTGTAATTATACAACACTCAATGTTACAAGTTGTGAACACAAACAAGCCCTTAATATATATTTTTGGTAAATGAGGGAGTAGGGTTATAACGTGTGTGAAATTATATGATATCTAGTTCCTGTTTTACATGCAATATTCGGATTACGCATGGTGTGATTACGTATCAAAAGTAGAAGGGAACATAGTCTGGCCATGTTGTAGACCATGGTTCATGTTTCCCTAAAATTCCCCAATGCCGTATGCATTCATAGGAATCAACACCCCTGCAGAAAAGGATGTTGATTTCAAGTCGCACGGAACCAGATAAGGATAAATATCTTTATGTATTTGTTAATATTCATTGTGGTGAAACTAGTCTTTCAAATAATTCCCCTTCTGAATTAATTTTATTCTTATTTACTTTAATTTATTAGGCCTAGATTCTTTTTCTTATAATTTATTTGATTTATATAATGTGTAATTAATTGGTACTAATCAGTGTAGTCCCTGTGGATTTGATATTTTTAATATTACTTGCCAAGACCCGGTCGCTTGCGGGAATATCAACTTGTTTTGGAGCATCAAAGAGATGGAGCAGCCACTTTCTGGAAAAGTACGGCTTCACAAACCCTAACCCTACACAAGACTTGAAGATAATGCAATAGATAGTTTCTAAACAAGGGAATGTTCCCTTTTCTTTTTCTAACAAAATAAACTTACAGATGCTTTGTCAAATGTGCTAAGCCCAACACCAATTGCAAACACAGGCAGACCCTGGAAAGGAAGGGAACTAAAATTTAAAAAAAGGAAATATAACAAGAATGTTGCACAATTTACATCAATGTCAACAAATGCATGAGGATATAGCATAATCTGCACATTTTGGAAAGGAAAAACTTTCAAGCACAACTAAGGAAATATTATGTTTTAGAATGAGCACCTCCCTTGAGTACCCTGACACCCCTATAAGTTGTGAGTCGCGCACTGCTCTGTATAAATCAGGAGGGACAATTGGTTTCTGAAAATAAAATACCACAGACTAAACAAGTAAGAATTCATTCTAATCTATAATAGATATACATATTAGTAAGGTTTAGCCTTAAATATCTAAAGGAGCTGCAATATAATATACTCGAATAAAAGGGGCCACAATAAATTCCTTTTTGGAGAGAAAAAATGAATTGCTAAAGGTAGAGTCTAAGCAATAATATAGAAGGATCAGCAAAATAAAGACTTACGGATAATATGTTGTCAATCTCATTTTGTACTCTCCAGATTAAACAATCAACTAACTGAAGCATAATACAGACATTATGTTACAGAAAAATCAGACATCATAATAATTTCCAACTATGAAGAACACATTAGCATGTCATTCCAGAGAAAAAACACGTCCACCAAAGATATAGCTTACCATTTTATGTGCCTTGGAAGCATTCCACTCCCTTGCTCTTAGAAACCGGAGTAAGTTTTCAGTCACAAGTCCTTGATGAACATTCTGAAAATTACAGCTATTAAATTTCCAAAAGGGAAAATATAGTTCTCCCAAGTTCAATTTATATATGAAATTTGCAGCCATTGAGAAACAGAAAATCTGTACATGACATATGGTTTGTCAATATAGTTAATTATGCTCTTCAAATAAGTTATGAGGCTAAAAAACAATTTAAAGCTTTGATTATATCCTTGTAGCAAGTTAATGAAGTTATACTTAGAAGCAAATGCCACATTGATTGAACTTGTGATACACTGATACTTGAAAATTGAAATCAGATCACAACAACATAGCATTAATGAGACAATTAGGTACAGCAATTCAGAGAAAATCAGGATTTTTAAACCAAAGCAAAGACACCTTCAAAAGCCCTAAATTAAAAAGGGTAATTAACACACAGTTAAACAAAACCATTAATAGCAACTTGAATTGAAAATTTGAGAATGTTTAAAAGCAAAGCAAAGCAGATCGGAGTAAATAAAAAGCATTTCAATTCCTCACCTGAAAAGTTTTCTTCAGTGGCTCCTCAACTATCAATACCATCATTCATGAAGACAAAAAAAAAATTAAACAATTCAGAAATTAAGAATGAGGGTATTATAGAAAAAGATGAAAATCAAAGATTGGTATGATAAAGTTTCAACCTTGATCCATAAGAGCTTGAAGCTGGTTAAGGGCATCCTGGGAAACCACCCCCATTTTTTTTCAGACAATGAAAAAAACAGAAAATTAGTTAACTGTTTGTTGTTGTGTTTTATAGGTTTTTGGTCGTTGATGGGTTTCCTTCAATGTTGTTAATACAAGAAAGGAAATTATGGGAAAGAGTTAAAAGACTTTTCTTTTGTTTAAGAGAGATATATGAGTGAGTGTGTGTGAATGTGACTGAAGACTGAACTCAAGATTTAAGTAATGTGATCCTACCAACAAATCATCTTCCATACCACTATACCACTCTAAATTGACATTAATCTTTTTTTTTTTTCTGCTTAATAAACTTGGTAAAGAATTAATTTCTTTTGGGATTCGTGATTACTTATATTTTTCATGCGAATCGAATTCTCTATCTTTTGATTATTTTAGTGATTTAGCAAAATCTTCTTGAACAACACATTGTTTGTGATTGTAATCAATTTGAAATGCTATTGTTAAATTTTGAGGGATGCAACTCATTTCATATTCTCCCTTCTTATAAAAAATTGTAGTAATTCTTTATTGGGTGATTTATCTACTATTCATATCATGTGTCACTAACATTTAAATAAAATTAATATATATGAAAAGAGTAATGATAGTATGTACTAATCGAGTAACAAATTTTATATTAGATATATAGGTATTAAACTAACATTTTATCATGTTTTAATGCATAACAATCAAAATATCAATATCTATACGCAGTATATATAAAGGTAAAACATTATGTAATTATGATCATGATATAAATTATATTTATTTATTTGCCTTTAACATTATTTTATTTCTACAGAAAAAATCATATAATCCTAAATAATTACCTCTCTTCCCTTAAATTGAACATTACAATAAAGACAAAAAAACATAATATAAATTATACCAAAATAAAATATATAAAAATTGAATACTTAGTATCATAAAATATAAATCACAGATAGGAAGTGTCCCTCGAGTCTCGAGTCTCCACACACTAGTTCTTTTCTTTATATATTAACTAATATTAATTATGGATATAATAAGAGAGAAAATTAAAGGGTTGAAACATGTTGATGAGATAAAAAGAAAAAGGCAAAAGAAGAAGCCATGCATATATATATACATATAAGTGAAGAGGCCCTTATTATAGGGTAAAACTAAAGTACTTTTATATCTTGTTTCATCAAATTGGGTGCTCTCTCATCCTACAACACAAGTGATTGCAATGCATTATCATGCTCCACCCAACTAAGGGATTTCACAAAAATAAGTTATACTAGTTAGTTAAAAGCACATATGGATCCAGATATTGAGAAATGTACCATGCAATGTTGGTTTTTCTTTTTATGAAAATTAAATATTCTTTGTTGTGCTATAGCACATAATGCATAGAGATAGTGTGATTTAATGGTTTTCTTTTTCTTTAAGTATTTGATGGCTTTAAGGTTTCTTCTTCCCACAGTTTCCAACATTTAGCACTTATATTACTTTATGGTTTTGGTCTATCACCCATGACATGCATGTCGGAATTTCCTATTCCAAATAATAACATAAGATGTAATAAAAAACAACAACCCATGTATACACTAAATTTTTATGATAGTGTATATTATATATGTATATCCACCATTCTTTATTTAGGTATCAAACTCAAAGTCACATTTCTTTATTTTTTGTTTTTAGTGTTATTAAAATCATCATAATTTTACTAAATCAACATTAAATACATTTTTATTTTTCACTTAAAACACAATTTCCCTATATATATAAAGTAAAGTTATTGAAAATAGCAATTCCAAGCCTAATGAATGTCAATAGTGGGGATAGAAATCTGTCTTTATACAAATCCATCTCAAAAATGGTTTTCATTCTATGACACATTGATTTTATGGCATGTAAAGGAGCCTTTCCACGATTTAGATAATCAAAGGTTACCTCCCTAGTTAAGTTTTTCCATTATCATACTCCACACCTTATAAAAGTTTACTTAAATACAACATCGATATTTTAATCTTACTAGGTGAGATCAGATACGTAGATCAAACTATGTTTTAATGTAATATTATAAAGAGTCCACATGCAAATGCTACCACAAAGTTTCATAGAAAAGTTACTTAAATGTTGTAAAAAAATGTTGGTTAGGGGAAAATTTGTCTATAAAAAAGATTCTTGTGAATGTGAGATTCTTCGACATGATTCTAGAACAATGTAAGACAAATGTATGTAGAATTGTGTAGAAACTTTATTCTTTTTTGACCTTGTCCATTCTTTTTTTCCCCTCTTATCACAAAGTCTACTAACCCATAGAAGAAACATTGTTAATGTAAGCTTGAACACAGCAATAGTATATCAACAATATTAGAGAAAATGGGACATGAGTGTAATTTGCAGTATGATTTTGATGAAGAAATGAAATCACCAGCTGTACTTGTTGGTTTCAGAAGATATAAGAGATGAAGATCCACTTGTTATGTACAATGCACAAGTCAATCCCTAAGTAATACAATATTCAAGATGGGACACAAATTATCTGTCTCACACGGTGTCTTACTCTCTATCTTAGACCAATCGGAATGCGGCTACATGAATAAAAGAAAAAAACTTAAAAATAAAAAGTAACATTTTGATTGACCCGAGACAGGGAGTGGGACACCGTGTGGGATAGGTGATCTATGTCTTCCACGATCTAGAAGCCATCTCAAGAATAAAACTAAAAAAAGGATGGATAAGCTTCAAAGAAAGAATTTACAAACTACTTAACAAAGAATAAATCTCAGTAACCTGAGGGTGTGTTCTATCCTGTACAGAGAACTGGTGAACAATTCCCTCCAATTCAATCCAACTACAGCCTGGAATTTTCTTCAATTTTTTTCCTTTCATTTCTGTCCTAACCCTTTTAACATTGTCCCACATGCCCAAACTAGCATAAATATTAGACAGCAGCACATATGAACTTGGACTACATGAATTTAGCTGAATCAACTGCTGAGCTATAGGCTCTGCTATTGAGAAACTTTCATGAATTTGGCAAGCACTAAGCAAAGTCTTCCAAATCACATCGTTGGGTTCGATAGGCATCTCCTCAATGAGTATCTTGGCTTCTTCTACATGCCCTGCGCGGCTAAGCATGTCTACCATGCATCCATAGTGTTGCACCTTAGGTTCTACCTTGTACACATTTTGCATGAGCTTAAAACATATCAGTCCCTCCTTCAACATGCCAGCATGCCCGCAAGCACTCAACAAACCGATGAATGTGATATCATCGGGTACAATAGAAAGACTTTCCATCTCCATGAGAAAATCAAAAGCCATTTCACCCATTCCATGAATAGCTAGGCCACCAATAACAGCATTCCAATGATCAACACATTTGTGTTCAATACTCTCAAACACTGAGATAGCATTCTTTATGCTACCACACTTGGAATACATGTCAATCAGAGCAACACCAAGGTTACTACTCAGACAGTACCCATTGTCCATTATATAACAGTGTATCGCGACTCCAACTTCAATGTGTCCCAATTGAGATATTGCTGTAAGAACAATCAACAATGTTGTATCATCAGGTAACAGATTCATTGCCCTTCGCATATCATGAAATAGTTGAAGTGCCTCAACGCTATAACCGTTATGAACATAGCCAGCCATCATGGAGTTACAAGAAATGACATCTCGCTTTGGCATTTCATCGAATAAACTCCTTCCAGCAACAACGTCACCAGATTTTGCATAACCATCTATCATAGCAACCCAACTGACTGAATCCCTCTCAGGCATCTCATCAAACAATGCTTGAGCATCCTCCATCTTCCCATGCTTTGCACATCCATCTATCATTGTGTTCCAAGAAACCAAATCCCTCTCAGGCATTTTAAAAAACAAACTCCAAGCAATATTAATCCCATCTTTATACCTCACATACCCTCCGATCATCGAATTCCAAGTAATCAAATTCTTCTCCTCAGAGGACATAGCATCAAACAACTCGCGCGCTCTTTCGACCAGCCCATATTTCACATACCCATCAATCATAGAGTTAAAAGAAACAGTGTCTCGGTCAGGCATTCTTTCAAACAGTTGATGTGCAAGCTCAATACACCCACATCTTATAAACAACACAATCAAGCAATTCTGCAAAAACACATCAGACCCAATATTTGTTTTGCACAACAAACCATGAATCTGCATTCCTTCCTTCAACAAACCCAGATGAGAACAAGCCTTGAGTACAAGGGAAAATGAGTACTTATCCAAACAAACCCCATTTTGAAGCATCAAACAGAGGATAAAAAGAGACCCTTTTGGGTCACTACCATGAGAGTAAGACCTGATTACCGCATTCCAAAGAAAAGGATCACCTTGACGGTGTGGAACAAAACCACCATGGGGATGGTGTTTGAAAAAAACGTAACGTGCAAAGTCAACAAGAGGCTGATAGGGTGAGGAAATGAAAGTGAGAACTAGTTTTGTAGTAATGGCAGTGTTATTTATGAACCCTGTAGTGATCATGCGTGCATGGATTTGGTTCACGTATTCTATGGTAGTGCATTTTGGGAGTGTGATGAAAGTGGGAATTGGTGAGAGCCATGGTTGGTGTGAACAATTAACACACACAAACATCAATGTTCAATTAATGAGTCACTCAAAATTTGTTTAGAAATTAGACAAGTTTGACTGCTTGGTCCTCTCATTTCAAGCATCATGGGATTTGGATAACATTATCTTTGTTTTGAGGTACAGGAATGGTGTGTAGTGGTAGTAGTAATACTAATTCTTCATGCCATAATAATTTCAATCCTATCAGGGTAATTGATTTTTAAGATGGTATATTTTATGAGAAAAAATGTATCTGTATAAATTTTTAACACATTGTCACTACATTATCTATCATTCATATTTAATTATCATTAACTTTTCAAAAAGTAACACAAATGAATAGTGAATAACATGTTTTCCCGAGATTATGGGAATATGCCTGTATGCTATTTTCCTTAGTCATAACTATGTGAAGGTGTATTTGACAATTGTTTTAACAATTTAAATAATGTATATTTAAAAGTGCTCTATGCATAAATTTTAGATTTTTAAATCAATTCTTAAAACTTGGGATACAGGTCAACGTCAAGTAGAACAAATTGGCCAAAAAAGGCAGTAATCATAAATAAATAAACAAAGAAACAATACCAACAAAGTCATAACAAGTGATGATATATATATATAGTGAAAGTCTCACTTTGTTAAAAATGTTATACTAAAAGAATAATAATCATGTATTGAAGCTATGTTCTTCACTATATTTAATCAATTGATTATGATATGTTACATTGTTAAAGATATAACCAAAGTTGTGATTATCAAGTCTTACAGGCAATGTACTTTGCTGCATGCTCATGTGCTTCAGTTTCCAAAATAGCACTATTAATTTCAGACTCAAATTCCTAATGCATTGGAAAGTGTTCTTTTATGCCTTTGAAATGGATGACAGAGAAGCCATGCATTGATTATACCATACAACAAACTTTGAAAGGAAACAAAAACAAACATACATTTCCTCATATCTGTTCCTGAAACATTGAAAAAACTGTTCTGGTTGTCCACTAAAAGAAACCATTTGCATTGCAATAAATATTATCTATCTCTAGAAGAAATCAAACTCCAGATAATTATCAGGACCTTTCTGATTATTACCTAGTGGCATATGATTAACAGCTTTTTCAACAGCTGATGAGGCTGGTGAAGGTACCTTCTCAAACTCAACATGCTTCGGAATCTCGGGTGGGGTAGCACAACGGATCAATGCCCAATTCACACCTTCAAAAAAGGGATGTTGCTTAATCTCAGTAGCACCTCTTTTATATGCCAATCTGTGCTGAGGTTCCTTTACAAGCAACCCTCTTATAAGATCCCTTGCTGCAAAACTTACAACAGGTCCTTCTGGAAATCGCAGCGGCTGACCTACAACATTAAACAATGTTGCTCGGTTCCCGGAACCCTTAAAAGGAGTCTTACCAAACAACAACTCATATAGAAAAATTCCAAAAGTCCACCAATCAACTGCACTCCCATGACCTTCACCCTTAATGATCTCAGGTGCCAAGTATTCATGGGTTCCAACAAATGACATAGACCGAGCATCAGTAGGCTCAGCGACGAGCTCAGGTAACGGACTCACTTGGTTGCCAATTTCATTTTTGGGCTTGCGTTCCTTCTTTGATTTGCTAGAGAAGAACCGCGGTGAAAAGCATGTGGTAGGAGCAACACATGATGGCTGGATGCAGGAAGGTGGCTCAATACATGCAGGCTGGACACAATATGTTGGATTCTTTCTGAAAGGCTCGGAATCCATGGTTGTGCTTTTTACCAGGGTTGGACTAACAGCACAACGGAGGGAAAGGTCAAAGTCGGAGAGCATAATATGTCCATCATCCCTAACAAGGACATTTTCAGGCTTCAGGTCACGATAGACAATTCCAAGCATGTGGAGGTACTCCAAAGCTAGTAGGACCTCTGCCACATAAAACCTGCAAATTAAAAGTATATTAGCAGTTGTTACGATCAAATCAAATTAACATCATTATAATTAAGTTCTTTAAATAACAATGCAGCAAGGCTATACGGGTACACAAGCAAGGATGACTCCAATACTCCTAATGAATTATTAGAATTAGGATTCGAGGACTTTCTTTCAAAAAATGTAGCCGTTGTAATTAGAGTATCCTGAAAAGACTCAAACCTAGTTTCCTTCCTTGTAGACTATAACAAGCCACTAAAGCACAATATATGAAATTGGGTTCAGTTTTCACTTTTTCCACACGCATAGTAACACATTATCCATGAATCCATGACAATATTCTTTTCCAACTGGATAGCTGCATCATTTCTTATGGGTTGAAATTTTTTTCATACATTTGAAAGCAAGATAAGTAAGTTTTCAAGCATCTATAAATCAAAGACTTCCATCAAGTGATACATGAACATAGAACATAGTTTTTTGAGTCATTAGTCTTTTAAGCAATATATGAAACTTTGAATAATTAAATTGCAGAATCACTTACTTTCAAGTTGCAAATAATTAAATTGGAACTGATGTAAATAAAGGGAAGGGAAACTAACACATAAATGAGCAATGAAGGAAAATCACAGAAATAAAATGTGTTATAACCGGGATGAATGAACCAAACTTGAGTATTAACTTAGACATACTTCACTGCCTGCTCGGGAAAATGCTTCCCTGGCTGCTTCTGGCGAAGTGTATGGAGGTCTCCACCAGGGCAGAACTCCATTACCAAGCATGAGAATTTCTCTGTCTCAAAATGGGTATACAAAGTTGGGAGAAAGGGGTGGTCAAGTGACTGAAGAATTTCTCTCTCTGTCTGAGCGCGAAGTAGCTTTTTACGACTTGCTAGGGACCCTTTGTCCATCACCTTCATCGCAAAGTGACATTTAGTTCCACTCAACTCAGAGAGATATACACTGCCGATATCGCCACATCCCAACCTCTTCAGCAGTCTAAAGTGACCTAAACCCAATACCCCATCTCTTGTTCGAACAACTTGGATAGCTTCCCATCTGATGTCGTTGGCCTTGTGAGGCTTGTTTATGCTGCCACTAAAGCTACTACAAGTACTCTCGTCACTCACATCACTGCTTGTACTTGCTCTGCAAATACTGCTCTTACCACTCTCAACAAAATCAGAACGGTCACTGATCTTGGCACTTCCACTCGTCTTTGCAATACTGCAGGCCCCATCACTAACTTTAGCAGAAACAGGACTGTTATTCACGCTTCCATATCCCGATGTCTTTTTGTCATGATCAATAGAGCTTTCCTGTGAGCCTACGTTCTCATTAACAGCTTGATCTACTTCTTTGTCGAGGACAGATGAAGGAGCAGACTCCTTATGGGCTGAAATTCCTAACTTCTTCATATCAAGAATTTCAACAGTATTCTGCCTTGATGAATTTTGCACAGACTTCGACATATCTTCACGAGCATATGGCTCAGGTTTGCATGCCTTCGAAATCGGCAGTGAAGGAGGCCTCATCTATTTTGCCTCAAGGGGTTCAATGCCAGCTGTTTTCTGATGCTGTTTTGGGACAGCTATAGCACTAGTTTTCGAGTCCACCCGATATGCTAAAGAGATTCAATAGTTATCACATTGACCAAACCCATGGTTGAGCATCCATTTATTATATCCTAAAAAAATAAGAAACAGCCTATCAAAGGCATCACCATCAATAAAGAAGTTCAACCATTTCACTACAATATTATATTAACATAAAGGATGTGAGTTTCAACACAGTGGTAAGGTTGCTGCTTAGTGATCAAGAAATCACGAGTTCAAATTGCCTCTCCATTGTATGGTAAGGTTGCGTACATCTACCCTCCCCATACCCCACTAGGTGAGAGTCTCGTACACTGGACCGCCTTTTTTGTGGAGAACGTCATCTACCAATCTACCAAAGAATAAAAACTTGAGCATCCATAAAATTACCAAATATCAAATAATAAGCTCACAATCAACAAGAAACACATAGATCCAGTAATCAGTGAAACAGTTCATATCAGTGATATGATACATAATTAACATGTGCATCTAACATTGCTAAAATATATAATAAGAAAATTAGCTTTAAAAAGACCTCAGGCTCCTTCAGAGTGAAAACACACATTATTATTGATGAACAAAAAAAGTAAAAGAACCTAAGACCCAGGTTAGTAAATGAAAGTAGCATGTATCCCTAAAAAGTGGAGATGCATGCAGACCATGATCAAAATAGTAACTCAATAGTGTTGAGTAACCAGCAACATAAAAATCATTTTCTTCTTCTTAAATATAAAAAAGATCAACAAAAAATATATAAATTTCACAAAACAACTATAAGGGGTTGGACTTGGTGGACCAATAGGGAGTAAGGGCGTGAGTAAATGCAGGTTCTGAAGTGAGACAGGGGCAATTTGGGGAATATGAAAATTATCAAAAGAAGGCACAAGTAAGTGTTCTTGAGTGAATTGAATAAAAAATGAATCTTGATGAAGGAAGCATGATTATGAGTTGAATCTGAAGCAGATCGGAAAGAAGAGAGGGACCCAGATGAAAAAAAACAAAACTTGGAAGGTTTAGGAGCACACCCAGCATGAAGAGAAAAAAATGGAAAAAGCTAAAAGGAAAAGTAAAATGAACCCAACAAAAAAAATACCTAATTTGAAGGATAATCAGTTTCAAAATTGAGAGAGAGGCACAGTAGATAGGAGTAGCTGCTAATGGTGAATGGTGGTTTAGAGAGAGAGAGAGAGAGAGAGAGAGAAATTACACTGACAAGGTCTCTGATTGTGGTTTAAAGCAAAGTTTTTTTGTTTTCTTCAATCAATAATTTGAATGATATTTTCTATATTTTGTCTCAAAAATCAAGAAAGGTCCAAATTACTAAACAGGTATTCACCTGTCTCTCATGCCTTTGCCCAAACATTTCTTTTATCTTTCTTTCAATTTCCTCCTTTTTCTATTTTTTAATCTATTTAATTTTAAGGAAATATGAATAATTCCCTTCTCTTATATTTAATGAAAGAGTTTATATCTTATAACATTCTTTTAAGAATGTTGCCTAACAATTTTGATATTGACTTGTAAGTGAGAAGAAGAAGCTAATTTTTATACGAATTCTATCTATATTATCAACAAGATTTTGATGCAGAAGATTTACAACTTGTTTTATTGTTTAATTCTTCTTAAATGATTGTTTTTCAATTAAGAGTAAATGATAAGATATAATAATAAAGTTTAAATGGTAAAATAGAAAACTAAATAGTATCTTTTAAATTGTAACAATATTAATTTCTTCATTAAAAATTAATTGGAAATGAGGATAGAAATGGTTTTCCTATAGAAAATAATTGTTATCATATTTGCATGAAGTACTCATTAGATGGAAATACAAATTCTCATCACTTAACCCCGACATCAACAAGTGATTTCCTTTTCTTGGTATTATTAATAGTATCCACTCATCTCTTAGAAAATTTGATTTTTTGTAGATCTAACCGAACCTTACATCGTTAGACCAACGCCTTGTATTACTGCTTTCCTTAATAGTCAATAAAATCACAAAGTAATGGACCAACTGCCAATAATGAAAATTAGAAAGAATGGGTATTACTGAATCATCCATGCTAGAGTTTTGGTGGACCATCTATTACAATCACTGCAATGCCCATTAAAGCTTTTGATTATGCACATACTGTATAATACATATAAGTGCCTTTAATTTCATTTTAAAATAGCAATTATATGTTAATTGGAGGATGCATAAAAGAGATAATTATTTAATGTATTTACTATATAAAAGAATATAGAAGATTTGGTATATGAGTTTATTTTCTGAAGATAAGTGGTTTTGCTTTTGCATCACTATATAAGGTCCCAATTGGTATGAAATCTCATAAATAGATAGATAAATAATAACAATCAAAGTAGTTGGAACTCATTTCTTATTTGTTATACATTTATCTTTTTCATTCACTGACTTTTTTTTTATCTCCTTTATAAAATACATTCACGAAATTAAGGAGATATATATCAAGAGATCTTCATGTTTTATTTTGTTCATCATGAAATATAGGACAACAAAAAAACTTTTATCCCAATGGATAAGGTCAGTTTTCAATATAGGTTGGGAACAAGCGATTAATCAAATAGTAAAAGAGAAAAGAATAACACAATGAATTTGGTAACGAGTTTCGGCCAATTGTATCTACGTCTCCGGGAGCTTTGAGAGGCTACCACTATATATTATTAGAGAATAAAGATTTGTGTTTAGCTATTGTTCTCCTCGTTACATTAGGTTTACATAATATAAATATATAGTCCTCTATCCCAACCATTTACATCAGCCCAAATTCATAACTTGTATTGCTGTTATGATGAGAAGAGGTTCGATCCATTGAATATGAGCCATTGCACAACGATAGCGATATGAAATATAATGCTAATATTTTTCATCTCATGTATATAATATATGTTTATGTGTCCAAATATAAACAACTAATCTTTTAACCTTAAAGTGGATTTTCTGTGGGTTAAAAGAAGGATATAAATTTATTGAGAGCTACCAATAATTCTTCCTTTTAATACCCACCACACATAAAAAACAATACCTTTCAATAATACACAAAAACATGCCCCTCATATAAATGTTATTTAGGATATGACCAAAGTTGTCTACTTCAGACATCTTGAAAATGTTTCTAAGGCTTTCTCTTTAATATATATTTTTCTCTGCCCTATAATATTTTATATTTGTAAGATCAAATTGAGAAGCAAATAGGAAAATCCTAATACCTAATAGAGAATCCAAGTGTCTCATAAAACGACAATAAATCAACTTTGGACTATGACTTTATTTACAAAAGCTTTGTTTGATTGTTCATGTCCTATGGACAACTTTCTTGCTTCTAGTCATTGTCTAGAGTCATGCAGCAATAGCTACGTGGAGCCATGCCATGAAGTGAAGGGATTGTGTTGGACCAGATTGCAACAGGGGTCTCTAACTATCGGGGAGTTCTATTGTTACCGGGTTATGGAAAGAGTGGAGATTTACAAGTGAGACACCACGTCTTGAACCAAAACTTTAAGACATTAGTTTCATGGATATTTTCTACTTATAAACTCTTTTATTCATCTCCTCATATCAAATGTGAGATTTCACACTGGAATAAATTCACTATTAGATTTGACTTAGTAATATAGTACCCAAGTTTGGTCCCAAACGAAAAGTAAAGGTGGGCACTTCACACTTCTTTGGTCCTCACAAACAGACACTTTGTTTTCCTAGTTGCTTTCTTCTTTTCTTCATAGACCCCCCATTTAAAAAAATTGATTTTTCATGTCAAAGGAAAACTTTTTTTGAGCCAATTGTATCCTTTTATATACAGTAGGCTCTTTTCATTATCAGAAAATGTTCAATGATGATAAGATTTTTCTTTGCCTTTTGTCCTGGTTTTGATACATGTGATGTCTTGATAGTGAGTGAAACCAAACTAAGGTATCTTTTATCTTTTATCTTTTATCAAATACAAAACTAGCTTCACTTTTGTATCATGGGTTTTCATTTGATCAATACACTCACAATAATGAGGTGAATTATTGTGAATTTTGTATTAAGAATCATTTTGACTCTAAAAGTAACATCTAAAAAGAGAGAGCATTAATTAGGTAGTGTTTATATTTATGACTTATGACTCCTAAGTCTTGGACCTACTTATAAAAATAAACACCTATGATATCTGTCACATGAAAGTTGATAATCAACCCTTAAGAAAATGGATTATAATCTCATAAAACGACACAGACTTTAAAGTTTTGGTACAATGTATTTGAAACAGTATGCTAATTAATAAATTAGTGATACCATACATTATGTGGAAAAATTACCCATTTTGACCTTTGCAGAATATTATTGTGGCCTTCTAAACTCATGCAAGTTGAGCTTGCAAGTCTTTTGCATATTATGCCACTTATCACTTGAAGCAATGAAGCACATTCAAAGATATAGGAATACTGAACAAATGTTTAAACAATTCAAGGGGAAAATGATGTGTATAAAGATAAGATCATAGCAGATCTACATAGCTCCATGTATAGAGGGTTGAGCTACTTACACCATACATAAGCGAATGAAGATCACCTGTCACAAAAAATGATATGTCATGATTCACTAAAAAACTAATTAATATAAAAATTAAAAAAATAGAAAAATATTTTTTTACGTTACTTGGTGCAACATGATTGGTTTGGGACATGTGGACATGAATTTTTTGGGACGAGTGATTCTTATTCCATAGTAAGCAGGATTCTCTGTCCCAAAATGTTTCTGTCTCCCTCTCAAACCAATCAAATCCCATCAAATAACATAAAAAATAATTTTTTGTTTTTATGAATTTTCTTTTTAAGTATGTGTTAATTTTCTAATTTATATTATTCTTTTATAATCAAAACCATAAGTTTTATATTCCTCTCACTTACCAGTGATAAGACGTTGAAATAATGGTGTAAGACTCTGCTAGATTTCAGGATGACCAAAAGGTTAATGTTTTGATTATCATGAGCGATATTTGTTTGGAGAGACAACCAAACATTCCAAAATGAATTAGTTCCTTACCAAAAAAAATGAAATAATACTCTTGGTAGTACACAAAAAATCTCAATAATGATTAAATATTCATGATACAAATATGACTTCAACCAATGATAGCTAGCAGCAGTAAATTACATTTTGACATGTGGGCATGCATTTAAATCTTAGGCCCCTAAACATTATTAACATAAATTTATTTATTTTTTACTTTGGCTCTCTGCAAAATTTGAATATGTTTATGTTTTACTGGTACAAGGGAATATATTCCTTCTAGAGAGATTGATAAATGATAACCTCACCTAGCATGAAAAAAAGCTATTGAAAAAGCTTTGGAGATGTGAGATTTGGCTTCTATCTTAGTTTCTTTTTATGTCAAAATATCTACCATGCCTTTTTCTTTGATGTCCTTTTCTCACACTTATCATTATCTCAATCCTAGTGTTTGGCCTGTAAAAATGTTTGGAAAGGAAGAAAAAATGAAAATGTAGACCAAACTTGGTATTGAAATTTCTTTGATGTGGATTACTACATTGAAATAATAGAATAATCATGCAGGTTTTGCAATGTTTATTATCAAATATTGATAAGCTAAATATTTTACTGTATAGATTATAGTGACACCATGTGAACCAAGTAATTGTATTCTACAACCACACAAAAAACTGTAACATTATTTATTGGAGCAACTAACAAGGGGTGAGTGATTATGACATGTATAATGATCTTATGTCCTATAATTTTTTTGTTTTTGTATCCCTAACCAATAAAATATTACAAAATAATATTAAAATATTAATTTTTGATTTTGTTATTTTCTTTTTAGTTGAATGATACTTTTTAATTGATTTGGTGCACAAACTGAGACATGAATAAAAACATGAGATCCTCAACCTTATTATCACAGGCCATATGATGAGAATATTCCTTAAATGGACAAATTATGAGAAAATTATAAGAATTTTTCATTTTGCATCCAAACTCAAACATGGGCCCATTTGTATTTTGGGTTTATATCACAAAAACTGGCCCACAACCCAATGGCCCATGGTGGAGTTTGAAAGATATCATAGTCCTAGAAGCTAAAGATATTGAAAGATATAGTGGAAAATCTTTGATTAATTTTACAATATTTAATGGCTCGGGTCGTGTCCAGGTTTAAAAAAATGGTTCAGACAATATTTAGGGTCGGGTAAGGACAAGCCTTAACCCGTCCCAATCCGGCTCACGCTCACCCCTAATAGTTATGATCAAGTGTGATTATGATTAGTGCTTTATTCGGGTATGCTTGTATTTTTTTACCTCTTATGACATTATACTTTGGCACTCATGTGGGTCGTACGCTTTATTTAATGATATACTTTATTTTTAATTGAGAAGTGAAATATTTATATTTTCAAAATTCATGTATGTAGTTTTTTACAAATCAAACTAAAAAAAGTAAATTATGGAAATAAAAACATCTATACCTACAATTTTTTATTAAATAGCGTTTATTTGAAAAGAAATAGAGAAAAAATAAATCAACTCATCAAACTTAAGCATGTTACTTTTTTTTGTTGCTTATTTGTTTACTTATAAGTTTTTGTTGTTGCTTAAATTAAACTTATAAACCAAAATAAACAAAAACAATATCAATCAGAAAAGTAAGAAGTATTAATATTGTATCAGTCAATGTATTAATATTGTATCAGTCAATGGATTGATATATTGGTATAATGGTTCAACTGATAATTCACTAATTAAACCACATATCAATAACATTAGATGTACATATGTATTATATCAACATTAATGTTGAAAATTTAATAAATAAGACAATAACTATTTTTATTTGTAACATTTATTAAAACATAATGTATGACTTATTAATATGTGATGTTTTAGAAGTATACACAAATGTATTAGGTGTGTGTTTTATCGTATATAACATTTTGAACAAAGTTAAGTCATTTTGATATGTTCAATTGAAAATTGGTCGATATGACCAATTTTGCCCAATATAATTACATAACCAATATTATTATTATATCGTATACATATAATTAAGTGGTTTTCCAACCAGTCAATTTAATACCTAATACCTAACAGAAGTTAGAAATCACATTGGTACCAAAACAAGAAGGTGGAAGTCACTTTCTTACCAAAAAATAAAGAAGTTAGAAGTCACTTTCATTCAATAATAAGCAAACCATGACCAAAAAAATAGAAGGGCACATCCTTAGATCATAAATTTATAGAATTAAGTATCATTATCAAAATGTGCTACTCAAACCAGTTCGAATTAGCTAGTATATGGTTCAAGCTAAATTTGTTTGGACTAAAAAATTTAGGAACAATATATTTATATAAAGTTACAGCTCAAACCTGTCCTGAGAGGATTGCGCGAGTTGTGGTAGCCTAACTTGTATAATATTATAGAACATTTATTTAAATTTTAACATATTTAATATATTTTTTAAAAATACATATAATTTAATATTAATATATAATATTTTTAACACACTTGTTCTACTCAATTCATAGATCTAATGCCTTATATTTGAGTTAAACTGTGAAATCAAGTCCACTCATATGTTTTTAATATAATTCATTTATTAAATCACTATTTCATGTTAGATCTTATTTTTTAAAACAATCATTTAGGACTAAACTTAGGTGCAGTACTATTGGATGAAGAAGAATACAACAGTGTTAACAATGCTGACTAGGTAGATGATGAGGTGAATTTTTTTACACATGTCATGAAATGATTAGGTGCAAGTACCACTATTACCTATGGTACTGCAACTAGTCCTAGTCCATATTAAATTATGTTATTTTAGATTCAACTTATTATCATTTATTAACTTTTTAAATGACGTGCATAACATTAAAAATGGAAATAATTTATAATAATTTTCATCTCTTCTCTAATAATATTTTTTTGTGATTCAAAACTAGGGATGACAATGAAAACCGAACCCGCGGGTACCCGTCCGAACTCAACCCGAATTTAACGGGGAAAACCCGATGTAATTGGGTTCGGGTTTTACCCGGGTTCAAATTTCGGGTTCGGGTTTGGTATTGTTAATACCCTACCCCGAACCCGATTAATATATATATAATTATAAAATTATAAAATTACACATAAATACATATATAAAAAGCTATATATATATATAAATTTCTCACACACATATATATATATATAAATTTCACACATATACATATATAAATATATAAAAGCTATATATATATATAAATTTCACATATATATATATATATATAAATAAATGTTTTGGTTCGGGTTTTTTTCAGGTTCGGGATGATATTGTTATTTCTAACCCCGCTTAATTCGGGTTCGGGTTTTGAATTTCGGGTTTGGGATTGGGTAAGCACAAACCCGCCCGTTGCCATTCCTATTCAAAACAAAGCAATTTGAAACACTACTCCATTATCATTTTTGCTACCCTTTCTCTCTCTCTCTCATGATTATATAAACAGATTCAATAAACATTCATTCTCATATTTCTTATTGACTTCCTCTCATTCTCTCAGTGTTCTTTGTAGCATTCTCCTTCTGTTGTGTCAATGGCAGATCTCAAGTCTACTTTCTTCAAAATCTATTCTGTTCTCAAATCTGAGCTCCTTCAAGACCCTGCTTTCGAATTCTTTAATGATTCTCGTCAATGGGTCGAACGGGTATACTATATTGATATTCCTTTCATTTTTCATAATCATAACCACACTAAAAAACTAGTACTTTTTTTGTTTCTAGTGGAAACTTTCACACTAGTACTACCACTTTCCGTAGGTATATGTGTACATTATATTGCACGTGCATGCATGTACTTGTCTGCATTGCACACATGATCTCATGCATATGTATCTTGTTTTGTCACTTACTGTGTTATGTACTCTTCAGATGCTGGATTACAATGTGCCTGGAGGTGCGGCATCAGAGTTTCATTTAAGCTTGTGTTTATCTGTCACTTACAGTGTCTTTTAAATTGTGTTGTGGTAGCAATTGCCCGTAAATATTGTAATTAGTGCGATTACGATTGTAGTTATTGCGACTGTTGCGATGCGATCCGTTGTTGTTAAAAAAATATTTTTGAATCAGATGAGGTATATCAGTCCGATGTGGTTGTAATCACATCAGTGGTCACCGCAACCACAATATTGTGGCCCATCCATCCAGGTCAATCTCATTCTAAGCTCTAAATATTCCACTCTAAGAAAGAAAGGATGGTTTTATTCAGAAAGCATTCTAAAAAGAGAAAATTTTTATATATATATTAGTGATTTAAATTGCGGACCGCATCACGTGATGTGCCCACAATATTGTTGTTGTGGTGACCAATACAATCGCATCACACCACAATTGTGGTGTGACTCTGAATCACAATGATGCGGCTAAGTAAGAAATTTTGGGTCATACATGTAATGTTTAGATGTGTTTATGGTCATTATTATAAGTAGTCAAATTAAAGTGATATACTTAAGTAAGGTTCATGGTTATAGACATAATTATCATGGAAATTATTGTGTAGATACCTAAAGTCTTATTTCTATTTTATGATGGACAAAATCGGAAATAAGAAAATCAAGTGACATCACCCTTCATGGAAGGGTATGCACTTATTATAAATAGAGGTTAGGGTCCCAAATTGTAGACAATACCATACCACGACAAATTCATCTATATTCTCTTCATCCTATTAGAGGAAAAACTAAGGCTAAAGGTGGTCTATAATTGGAAGACCAACAAACCTACATGTCCTACTATGAACATACATGCATTTACATACAAGACAAGGGACATGAAGTTGGTGAATAGATGACCAAAGAATGATATAAAGTTTATTCTCCATATTCAATATGAATATTAAGGTACGCTTCCGCCATAGTTCTAGTTTTATACATTAGTTCTTGATGATTTGACATGAAAGATTTGACTATGTATTATGCATCTTTAGTATAAATAAAAGTCTCCCACCATATCATAAAGTTTATTGGAAATTTTATTTTTCTAACAGGCTATACATCACAACCGCATTGGACTACATTTGGACAACATTAGATCACATCGGACTATATTAGGCCGTATTAAATTCAAAAATATTATTTTTATTTAATCACAAAATCATTCACATCACAACAATCGCAATCTAAATAGCAACCGCAGCAACGACAACAATGACAGTAAACGCAATTGTTACTGCAATTGCAACTTAAAACCCTTTATATATATATATACACATATAAATAAGATAACAATGATGGATTGTAACTTGTATGGCAGGAAAACTGAACCGTGGAATGTCAGTTATTGAGAGCTATAGGTTGTTAAAAGATGGACGGGAATTAAATGATGATGAAATTTTCCTTGCTAGTGCTCTTGGTTGGTGTATTGAATGGGTATCACAATAAAATAAAAAACCTTTACTTTTCTAGTTTGAATTATAAGAATAGTTCTATTATTAACTTCCCTAGTTTCTGTCAATGAATTTTCCAGCTTCAGGCACATTTCCTTGTTATGGATGACATTATGGATAATTCTCACACCCGGCGTGGTCAGCCATGCTGGTTTAGATTACCCAATGTATGAAGGAGGAATAGAGATATATTGATTCAGATAAAAGATTTAAATCTTGTTTTTACTTCATTTTCATTGGTATTACTAACATATATATGAGACAGAATCCGTATTATTATTGTTATTTTTACTTCATTATCATTGGTATTATACAACAAATTAGTATTTATGAAACATAAGTAAACACAAGTCATTGTGGACAGAGATCACTTGTTCCGAACGGTGTCTCATTCTCGTCCCGAGCCAATGAGAATGCTACCTTTTGTTTTAAAAAAAATTATTTTATTCATATGATAATATGTCATTAGTCCGGGATAGAGAATGAGACACCATTCGGAACATGATTCTCATCCATGTCATTATGTTATCTTTTAAACGCTACTGGGATAAAGTAAATGACATGTAGCTATTATATGGTGAAGGTTGGACTTATTGCAGCAAATGATGGGTTGTTGCTACGAAACCATATTCATCGTATCCTTAAGAATCACTTCATGGGAAAGCCATATTATGTTGATCTTCTTCATCTGTTTAATGAGGTTGTACAAATATCAAGGTTTTATTTTGAATTAAGTGGATTTCATCTTGCTAGCTAATATGCTAAAACTTCAATAAATATATATATATATATATATATATATATATATATGTTGTCTTTTATTAGGTTGAGTTTCAGACAGTTTCAGGACAGATGATAGATTTAATCACTACACTGGAAGGAGAAAAAGACTAGTCTAAATACACATTATCATTGTGAGTATAGAGGGGGGAAAATAAAACAATTTAGCAATCATAAAATGTTATGTTATTGTTAGTAGAGAAGTAAGTATTACATCGTCTGCGTCATTTTCTTAGATATGTCTAAATACTTGTTGGGTTACTCATTTCATTGTTAATTGAGTTTGAAATGAAATCTTAATATGATATTAGAGCTGAAGTCCAATTTCTTTCTAACTGGACTAAAATCTTTTAGTCATGGGTGAAAGATAATCTTAGTCTAGTATGTTATATAGTGGTATATATCAATATCAATAACTAACATATGAACATATCCTTTTGCTCAGTACAAGACCACGTATTATTCATTTTACCTTCCTGTAAGTGTTGTATCTTCTCACATGTCCTTATTCCATGAGATAATGTAAGGCATGTAATGTGTTCTTCAGTTTGAAGGCATATATTTTCCTTTTTTTTACTGATTAGTCTTAACAAAGAAGATGTTATATTATATTTCTATGTGATTCCATTTCAATAATTCTATTTCATTGTCACCTTAATATTTAGATTCACACTAGAATATATGATCTGTTATTTACTTCTGTATATCTCTAATTTTCATAGGTTGCATGTGCATTGCTCATGGTGGGTGAGAATCTTGATAACCATATTAATGTGAAAAATATTCTTGTTGAGATGGGAACATTCTTTCAAGTACAGGTAACCTTTTGTTTGCTTACCTTTTTCCTCCTCTTTCTTTAGGACCATATAGGCTCCAGATTCCAGAATGCTAGCTAGATGTCTACTTGATGTTACTATCAGCTTAATTTCACTTATAAAAGCTGTGTTAGAAAGTAACTTTCACTTAGTGGTGTCTCGGATGTAGATATTGTTAGGAAGTAAGATCCACATCGCCTACCTCATTGTGTTGGGAATGGTTTAAATACATGTTGGACTACTCCTCTTATTGCCAATTGGTTTTGAGATGGAACCTTGACATGGTATCAGAGTTAGAGTCCAACTTTTTCCCGGTTGTCATGGGACAAAATATGTCAATTAGTTATGAGTCAAAGGGGGCATACCATGACGTTATGATTACTAAACAACAACATTGTCATTGCACCAAGCTCATCCCACAACAACGTTAAGGTTATTGATTAGTGGCTATGAGATGAGAGATTGAAATCTTGAAAACAATCTCTCTTATTGCGGAACCTATATCTATTTTCCCCAAAAGTTGTACTATAAACTATAATTAATTGTTGTTTTCCCCTTTCTTTCTAGGATGATTATTTGGATTGCTTTGGTGCTCCTGAAACAATAGGAAAGGTGAGCATACTAACTAGGTAATGGTTACTGCAAACACAGTTTTCATTTTAACCTAATTCTAGTTATCCATGAAACCAGATAGGTACAGATATTGAAGATTATAAGTGCTCTTGGTTGGTTGGGAAAGCATTGGAACTTAGCAATGAAGAGCAAAAGAAGGTTTTATATGTAAGTGCTCGTGTTATAATTTCCCTGTCACTTCTTTATTGTCTTTATCCCATGATTAAACTTGGTTAAGTAGTTACACATATGTACATTTTTGTGGTTTAATTTGCAGGAGAATTATGGAAAGCCAAATCCAGCAAATGTTTCTAAAGTGAAGGCCCTCTATAATGAGCTTAATCTTCAGGTTTGAACTTTCATTTATAGGTAGTTCTTGTTAATAATTTATAGGGAATTATGACGTTGTTTGATCCATATAATCGACCAAGTAGGATAAAGGTTTGTGAAAACAAAACTAAGATGCTAAAATAAAACAAAACATTTCCACACATTTTGTGAGAAATTCATACAAGTATTGGAATCAATAATAGGGTATATTTGCTGAGTATGAGAGGAGTAGCTACAAGAAGCTTGTAGCCTCCATTGAAGCTCATCCTAGCAAGGTAGTTCAAGCAGCATTGAAGTCCTTTTTGGCCAAAATTTACAAGAGGCAGAAGTAGAGTAACTCCAAGATGAAGGGCCCAAATGGTTGAAGATGCATAATCTAGAGTCTTAATATTTATCTTGATGTATTGTTTTTCTCATTAATATGTTGTATTTTATCTTGTATTTTGTTGTGATACTTGCTTGGCTGTTTGTAATTCTTATCAATATTGTTAAAATTCAATCTCAAAACTAATTGGTAATGAGAGGAGTAGTGCAACAAATATTTAAATCATTTCCGAAACAATAAGTTAGGCGATATAAGACTTATTTCTCAACAAATATAATATTTTGGGTCTTTAATATCCTTAGTTTTTGCTATTAAAGGTATTTTCTTATGTTAATTCCTATTTATGAACTTAAGTGGTTAAGATTGTTTCACAGTCCTCACTCACAGTAGCAGTATAGTAATGGCTCAAGTGAGTTGTAGGAGCATCTTGTGCATCCTCACAAGAATTGGAGGGTATAACTTCTAACATTTTACTCTCATCTTTTGATGTTACTAGTATGGATTGACTACTTTCTATATAATTTTTTATAAGTAAAATAATTCAATAGGGCATAAAGAGTATCAACCTAAATACAAAGGAAAAACACTCAAGAACGATTACGGCTACAAGAATGAATAGTACAATATCAAGGGTCTATACTCTATACACCATTGATAAAAAATATAAGAGTTTAGACTAATACTAGAACAAAACTAAGTCCAAAGATCTAATATAAATTAAATCCATAATTTGAATATAACTAAACTTTTTAGTGGAAAAAAATTGTTTCATTTCTCGTGAGCGCGTCAAATCGACTGCAACACAACAAACCATAACATTCTCCAACCCTTTCTACCTTTTATTGATTTACAAAAAGACTCACGCAACACCAAAATAGAAGAATAGGAACCTCAAGCCAAGAGTGAAAACCTTTCCAGATGAAGCAAATACATAAGATAATTGAAGATAATCAATATAATGACTCAATATGATCCATGCATGAAAAATACAGTTTGAATCTACTCCAATGGTGATGTTCCTTTTTTGGAGCTTACCTTTGTGGCCAATCTATGCCATCAAGGACCCCACCTCCATCTATCAGAACTACCTCTTATGCATCATTGTTGATTGATCAAATCATACAGATGATAAGTCAAGTCCTCCTCCCAAGTCAAAAGCGGCCTCCTCCAAATGATATGCCAACTCCAAGGCTCATTAACCCAAACTCCATAGTCAACATCTAAGGCATGTATGTTCCCTACTAGTAAGAATAATCTTGGAAACATGTCTTTTAGACATTGTTGACCAAACCAAATATCATACAAAGAACGATGTTGACGAATCATTTCCAATTTCCTTCCAAACACGAGTGTCCAACCAACCACTTTGAGAGTCATCTAAGGTCTGTATGTTCCATACTAGCAAGAATAATATTGGAAACATGTCTTTTAAACATTGTTGACCAAACCAAATATCATACAAGAACGATGTTGACGAATCATTTCCAATTTCCTTCCAAACACGAGTGTCCAACCAGCCACTTTGAGAGTCATGCAAGGAGCTAATCCTACCCAAATCCCTCCACCATTTGGAACCCAAATCTTAATCGGAAATATTCAACTTTGTTCCATATTCCGAAGATTCCACTTTTACCTATGGCGGTTATGGTTTTAACCGACTTCTCCATTTCCACTTTCCCAACAAAGTGTCATTAAATTTGAATAAGTTTTTGACCTCAACTTTCTTTATAACTATACTGTGATTTAATTTCTTAATTGTATTGTCTGATTAATTTGTCTAAAAACCAACATATTCCATCAAACATGTTAGTTTATGCTAATCATCCTTTAATTTGATGAAGATGATTTACAAAGGTTACTTTTTTGTTTTTTAGATATTAAAGTAAATATAATTTATAAATTAAAATATTGGAATTGATGATTCAACTAGGGACAATAGGAAATTGATGGAAACATAAGTATATATGTTTATACTTATATATATATATATATATATCATATTTTGCCCTAACTAAGTGTGACATTCTGGGTGGTCACTGCATGCAATGCTTAGACATTAGAAGTTATAGGCCCATTGGCAATGGAGTAGTATAGTTGACTATGACCACCTGAATCTAGGGTTTTCAAACCATACTCATTACTCAGCACTGTATTCATTTATCAAAGGTTACATGTATATATTTGCATGTCGTTGCAATTATTGATAATGTTTAGACCAATTCATGTTACATGTTTGACCATGTCTTATGAAAAATTGTCCAAAGCAACACACGTCATGATTCTATACATGAATGCCTCCTTTCTTAAATGTCAAGACTTAATTAACTCCCACTTCACTAAATGTAGACATAATCATCAATATTAATTTCATATGAGATTTTAATCTTTTGTTATAAAGCATGCTTATATTTGAATAATTTTCAAAGATATAGATAATCATTTCATGTAAGTATGATTCTTAACCTCTTAGAAAAAATAAGTTTGTTAACTAGTCAAGCTCTTATTATGTTAATCGTATACTGTGTCCTTCAATTTTGTTTTTTGTTTTTTTATATGTATAATGATAACTTTATTGAATAACTTTAACCAGAAAAAAATGATCAGCATTATTATTTGCTTAAGTGCTGCATGCAGAATAAATAAATGGGTTTGGTATTGGATTCATAGAAGAATGACACTATCTTCATGAAAAGGCATAGGGTGTCGGTTGAAAGATTAGCTTGAACACTGCATAATAATAACAAGATCTCCTTATGAAGCTGAAAGAAATTGATTATAATGATCACAATTATCATGATCATGTTATTGAGATCATGATGCTTATCATGGCCATCATCAGCTTCTGGTCACAACATTATTTAAGATGGTTTTGGACCATAAAAAGTTGTCAAGGAAATCACTCTCAGCTTATGTATATACGTTGTGTTCTTCTAGCTATATATATAAGATTAACATTAAAAAAAACAAACCATTCTTTTTCTACCTTTTTTGCTGCTTAGTTCAAAAGTCTCTTCAGTTAATAGTTAATATATCCCCTTTCAGCTGAAGGGATTGGTAGGGGGTCCCTTGTCTACCTACCTTATGCATGAATATCACTTTTTATTAGAAAAGCAAAGATTAAGTCTCCAATATCATATCTTGAATTATTCCTCTGAAAAAAATTAGCAGGTAAAAAATGACAGATTGGCATAAATAAATTTATCCGATATTCTTATTTTCAACCTGCTGACTCACCTAGTAGGATAAAGATTTGGTTATTGTTATATTGTTATCCTCAACCTTTACAACTTTAGCCCATGAGAAAGTAAGTGGATGAACCCTTTATTTACTTTGTCCGACCCGATCACAACCAGAGAGCATCCAACCATGAGAGAGTTCCATTGTTATCAGAGTATAGGAAAAGTAAAGAGACATAAGTGAGATATTACGTCTTAAACCAAAACCTCAAGGCAATGACTTCATGAGCCTTTTCGACTTATAAACTCTTTCACTAATCTTTGACAACATACTTAAACTCATATTTTCTATAAAAATTATCTAGAAATCTTAAGAAGCCAAAGGTAACAACATATATACATTTTGATATACATCTAATAGAAATAGAGAGAAGTGAGAAGAATCACATCAGGGTTGATGTAACAAACGACATAGGGAAGGAAACGTGGCCAGCATGCATAGAAGGGTTGTCCAAGGATAGGGCTAATAGAAGAAGAATTTTGCTGAGTTTAGTGGGGTGAAGCATCATGACTAATGCACAGTGACTCTATCAGTATAGTAAGACTTGACCCCACACACAAGCTTCTTTTCAATTAGTATAGAAGCACTCCACTCCAATACCTTAACCCACTTGCATTGCATGCTTTTTCAGAATCAATCATATATCATCAATTTTCAAACTCTTAAGGGTGAAGAGTCAAGACCCTTTTTCAACTTTCCTCTTCTCTTACATTATATTCTATTTCCTATTGGAAAACAACATATAGAGTGATATTTAGTTCTCTTTGTTACAACTAATAACTGATAAGCTAGTTAGATACTTATAAGTTGATTAAAAGCTTATAAATTTGTTGAAAGTTTATAAATTAAGAGTTTAGAGTAAATAAGTTGGCTGATATCTTATACTGTTTTCTTTTTGGTATATACACTTTTTAAGAATATGTAACAAAAATAAAGAAACATCAATGATGTCACAATGTGATTGTAGGAAAAAACTTTACTCTTCAAAGAAATTTATCATAGCATGCTTTTGATATATTACTATGTTGACTAGTCCCAACAAAATACTCCTCTTTCTTTTCCATGCTGTACCCTCTAATAATCTAGGTTAGGAGACATTGTGGTACACATTTTTTGTTTAGTTGGTACCCTCCCTAGTTGTTTCTAACCAAAGCTTATTAGCTATAATTGCTTATTCTGCCTTTCTATATTTTGTAACTTTCTTGCATGAAACTGGTAAAGTATTCACTTTCCAGCTTCACATGTCAATGCATGTATCTGCTTGTTTCTGATTTTAGGCCACCATATATGTGACCTCACTTCTAATACTAGTGCTTCTGCTTCATCCACTTTCTTCAGTTTGTAAAGTTACTTCAAGCTTATGCAGCTTTTCCACTTGTGAATACTTTTCTGCTCATTCAAGTAGCATCAATAATATGTTCCCTGGGTATGTTTTCTTCTTTTCTTTACTTTTTAAACTCTTTGGACTTTTCCAATGCATTTCTTAGCTATTTGATGAAAGGCTTAATTTTTCTAGCATAGGGAGATAACTAGGGGCTAGAGAGAAATTTCATTAAAGTATTATGTTTGACTTACTACTCTACAACAAATTAAAGCTTAAAGTGCTTTTTTTTCATTCTGTTATAAAGATGAATAGCACTTTTTCAGATATAGAAAAACAACAACTGTGAGAAAAGCAGCACAATCGAGGTTCTGCATATAAAAATCAAATAGATAAGGAACAAAAAGAAAATGATAAAACCTTCAAGTGGAGGATGAGATGAGGGTAATAACTAGTAGAGAACTTCATGAATTCATGAAGAGAATGTTCACATAATTGGCTAAATACCTTACTGAATAACTATGAACTTTCTGAATTTTGTTTATGATAATGGAATTGGGATCTGTGAGGGATACCTCCAAGAAAAAAGTGCCTTGTAAGGACTCTGATGCTATCAATCTTATGTGGAAGAAAAACATGAAAGGCTTTTCTTATGTCTTGTTGATAGCAATAGGTGTGCCACAAGCACTGTTTTTTGCTTTATCAACCACATTTGTCTGTGAAAGCAAAGACCAAGTTGCATGTCAGATTTCAACAGATGAATGTTACATTATAGCTTTGAAACAAATCTCATAAAAAAACATGTTTAGTGTTTTGTTTTTATGTAATTAATGTGGATCTCTTTCAGTAATCACATGAATAAAATTTGGAAGGAAAAGAGAAACAAAGGAAAAAAGATGAATAGTTTGCTTTCAAAATTCATGGTTTTGATGGAGAGTGAGATGCTTGAGAAGACCACACTTTAGCATAGGACCACTTCTGGCCATTAGTTTATATATTAAAGTTCATTGAACACAGAGAAAGTGACTTAACAAAGTAACCTCACACAAACTTTTTAATGATATTTACCTTCTATTAGGAAGCTTTTGGTCACAGACTAGATGTTTCCTTGGTGCATTACTTTCTCTAGGATTTCCATGTCATTTTTGTAACATAGTCATGTATCCTTATCCTATATAATGGGATTAGAAGTGTCTTATAATAAACTTGGATAAGAAAAAAACTGCACAAGATTATAAGAATTTGACATAACATATTGAATTAAGTCCTTAAAGCATTGGGTTTATGGGTCTTTTTCCATTTATAAAGCATCCAAAATTTTCACTCATTTCCAATCTGAGGCTTTTTCATCTGCATCTCACACACTTGAATACCAACATTTTGTATCCAATTGTGAGCTACTATAAAGGCTCCAATAGTTTTCTGTCTTATTTAAGAGTTGATTTCCAACTTCCAAACACAGAATAAATATACTTCATTAGTTAGTAAAAGAATATGATTCACTATCTATTCTCTACCCAAGGTTCATTAGTCAAGGTAGATCTTGTATGGTTATGCATGCTTAGTCCATCTTCTGCAACTATTGCTGTTTGCTGCATTATACTTTAGAGTAGTTTTTGATGTTTTTATCTTTACCCTTTTGGCCAAACAACATTGAATAAAACATGAGTAGGAAAACATTCCAATTCATGCAATAGTGTAAATACTGTTTAAAACATGCTTCTGCTTTATCGAAGAAACAATTATATTCAATGTTAGTTGAGTTTGGTACAAAAAGCTTATGAATATGAGAAATTCTTAGTCAAGGAACTGTATTGAACAGTTGACAAGTATAAAATATATTGTTCAGGATGATAGTTGCATTTTTTAACATGGCCTGCACTACCTTACCCAAGTTTAATATTATGCATTATGGATTGCCACATTAAAAATCACTCTGATCATTTGGATAATTTTCCAAATGGAAATATATAATTTAAGGCTAAAGCACTAATGTGGAGGTTTGATTATCCTGTGATTAAATCACTTAAGAGACTTAGTGTCACTTAAACTAGAGGTCTTGGAAAATCATATGCTATCAACTATTAAAATTAGGAACATAAGAAACTTCTTTTCTAACCAATGTCAAATGGAATTTGCACTGTCAGAATTGGTATAGAATATTGATATTAGCATTTACCATTATCAGTTTCAATGTCATTTTCTAACTTTTACTTCACTTTCCCAAAAATTGTAACAAAACAATATATATGAGTTATGTTTCATCACTCATTAGTTCTCAATTTCTCATGTTCTTCAGTTTCTTGTTACATGTCAGGACCTGAAACATGTAAGTCAGTGAGAGTAACCTGCAATTACATAATTTCTATTAGGTACACCATCTTACTTCAGTTAGAAGTTTGAACTAACTTCCAAAAGGTACTAGAGTAGAGACAAATTCACATCAATGCATTACTCTCTAAGCAGTTAATTACTATTCTTGCAGATTTCTGATTCAATTTACTGAATTTTTTCATACACATATAATAAGCATGATGAGGACATGATGTTGTGATTTCTTTTCTTTCCCCTCTACCTCTTTTTTTGCTTGAAATCTATGTTACTTGTGCTATGTTCTAGTGCTGTGTGGTTATTTCATAAACCGTACTAATTCGTCAAAACATGTTCATCTATGTCTTGAGCTACTAGATAACACTTTTGACTCACATGTAATAGAGTAACCATAACCAAATCCATGAATGGCTTTATGGAATCTGTAGAGTATCATTGAAATTGCAGCAATTAGAATTTATGCAGGATTTGAAGTAGAGGTTTTTCTTGATCATTGGGCTATAAATAAATAACAACAAATAGTTATGAAGTTCATGAAACTTGGTACAAGGCCAGATACTTTCTACACTGAACAAGCTACCAGGTATTTATATGAATTTCGGTCAAAAGAACAGTGTACAATTCATTTTTCCTTATCTATACACACACACAAACACACATATATCTCACAAATTAACATGTTTTATCATAAATGCAGAACTGTGGCTTCAGATTTACCTGTAGACCTTGTGATAAAAATCGATGATTTTACTTATCTTCTACACAAGGTATTGGAATTATATCGAGCGTTGAAATAAAATCAAAATTTAGTTTAGGTTCATCTATAATTCTTCTTTTATTAGCTGCAGTCTCCACTTCTTTCAAAATGTGGCCTTCTACAAAGACTTTGCTCTGATTCAAGGGAGTCTGAGAGTGTTTCTATAGAGCTTCATGATTTGCCTGGAGGGGCAGATGCTTTTGAGCTATGTGCTAAGTTCTGCTATGGAATTTCAATCAATATTAGTGCTCATAACATTGTATCCGCGCTCTGCTCCGCTAAGTTCCTCCAAATGAATGATTCAACTGAGAAGGGAAACTTTGTAGGAAAACTTGAGGCTTTCTTCAGTTCATGCATTCTTGAAGGTTGGAAGGACTCAATCGTAACACTGCAGACCACTGATATGTTACCAGAATGGCCTGAGAATCTTGGCATAACAAGAAAATGCATTGATTCAATTGTAGAGAAAGTTCTTACACCTCCATCACAGGTTAAAAACCAAAGAAGATAGGCCTGTTTATTTAAGAAAATATTCTCTTTTCATTAATAATTACAAGTATAAAAGGGCGGTCCAGTGCATGAGGCTTCCACCTAGTGGGGTCTCGAGAGGATAGATGTATTCATCCTTTCCCTTGCAAGCGAAGAGGCTGTTTTTGATTTCAAAGATTTGTAAAAGAAATGGCGAAAACAAATCTTTAAATGAATGTCACATTGCTTTCACTGTTTAGTTTACAAAACAGTGGAAACAGGAAGGAAAGAAAATGTAAACACAGTGACATACTAGATTATTAATGAAAACAATAAACATTTTTCTTAAACAAAACATGCCCCTATGTTTTTCCAATAATTTTAAAGATTGTTACTTAGGAAATTTCATATTTTTGCTAAATAATGATGATGATGATTCTGTGCAGGTTAGATGGTCCTACACCTACACTAGGCCTGGGTATACACAAAAAAAACATCATTCTGTCCCAAAGGATTGGTGGACTGAGGATGTGTGTGATCTTAATATAGATCTTTTCCGGTGCATCATAATGGCTATTAGATCAACATATGTGCTCCCACCACAGCTTATTGGTGAGGCTTTGCATGTCTATGCCTATAAGATGTTACCCGGCATCACAAAGCTTAAAAGTTCAGGAACTTCAGCGTCATCGCAAGCAGAAGAATCTAAGAAAAATCGAAAAATTCTTGAAACAATTGTAAGCATGATTCCTGCAGATAGAGGGTCAGTTTCAGTTGGCTTCTTGTTAAGACTTCTCAGCATCTCAAGTCATGTCAGTGTCTCTCCAGTGACCAAAACAGAACTAATAAAGAGAGCCAGCATACAGTTCGATGAGGCAACAGTGAGGGACTTGCTTTATGACCAGAACTTTTATGATATCGAGTTAGTTCTAGCAGTATCAGAAAGTTTCTTGAAGCTTTGGAAAAGAATGTTCTCTGGTGCAGTGGATAACAGGAACTTTTTGAGATCAATTAGAAATGTCGGCAAGCTCATTGATTGTTACCTTCAAGTGGTGGCAAGGGATGATAATATGCCAGTGTCAAAGTTTGTTGCTCTTGCTGAAACTGTGCCCGCAATTGGTCGATTAGAGCATGATGATCTGTACCAGGCAATTAACTTCTATCTAAAGGTGAATTATACAATACCTGCAGTGTCTTAAACATTGTCTATGTTAGAAATATGAAAACCATTCATGATCCTTTACCAAACGGCGTAATCTATTAGGAGAGATGGTTTGTGTTATGGTATAATATTGGAGCCTCTATGATCAAATGATTTAGAGTTGTCTTCACCTAACAACTTAAACTTTTCAAGAGACAATTTATGAAAACTTGTTGATTTTTTCGTAGTCTCTCTCGGATACCGGACAAATGCACATGAAACAAGAGTCTCAGAACTTCTTGAGGACCTTGAGATGCTAAAACTATAAACTTGCTAGACAGTGTTCACATCAAAACTATAAGCTTTTAATCCTTGGCTATTTTTGTGGTACATGTTCATGATATGGCTTATTAAATTCAATGCATAAACAGGTACATCCTGACCTTAGCAAGGCTGATAAGAAGCGCTTGTGTCAGATTCTAGACTGTCAAAGACTATCCCCGGAAGTGCGTGCGCATGCAGTCAAAAATGATCTTCTGCCATTAAGAACAGTGGTGCAGCTTCTCTACTTTGAACAAGACAAAAGCTCAAAGGTAACAACCACTAGTCACAAGCTGCAAAAACCACATGAGCTAGTTAAAAAGACACCGGCAACAAGAGATAGCCTTGGTAAGCAAACTTCAGACCAAGAAAAAGAAGAAGTACTCACAAGAGGAACATCCCTTAATGAAAGCAGAGAAAAGGGTAGACATAAAACAAAAAGATCAGATGGTAAGTTGGCATTGGAGTTAAAAAGAAAGATGGTTATAAGAGGAGACAGTGAAGAGAAAAGGACAGAAAAGGGAAGTGGAGTCAAAGAAGAAGGTAACTTGGATCCTAAGAAAACCATACAAAGGGTAAGAAGTAATAAATCAGAACATGGCCGTGAAAAGGGAAGATAGATATAATAGTAGTAATAATAATAATCTTTGAAGAATTCAAAGAAAATCTCATCATTCCTATGTGTACTTTGTAACCTTAATTCTTATGATTTCTATTTTACATGTCATAAATGTAAGCAGTGTATGATCCTTTGTACTTAATTGTTTTCTCTGAAATGGTTATATTTATCAGTATCAAAGAGGACAATGCACAAATGCAGTTGAATTTGATGGAGTATAAGGCTAGGAATATTTGAGAGTATAGGTTCGCCATTTTGACTATATTCTCTCATTACCATGTGATATTATTTACTTTATTCTTATATATGTATTTTTCCTACCTTAATTTTCTCATTTTGAATTATTAAGAATTAATTAATTAACGTGTTCTACTTACCAAATAAATAATCAATCTTCATCCTCCATTATTTAACGATAATTAAATATAAATGATATATAATATAATGATAATATATAAAAAAATTGTTATGAATATTTTTTAATCCATATCATATGATATTGTTAAGTTATATAAGAATTATATTTTGTAATGTTGGCACAACAAAGTAATAATTTCTCTTTAGAGGTTAAATAAAAACCCACTCTTGTTTTGGGTATCTCACTAAATTCACCTCTTTCTTCTCTCTCTTCACTCGCTTGGTAATTCCACCTCAAAACCTTCCTTTTGAATTTGATAACTGACCCAATTTTCTGTTCTTCCTCAAATCAACGCATGTCAAACAAAAATCATTTCTTTTCAACATATGAATTTGAGTTGTTTTTTTTTTTACATATGAATTTGAGATGTTTATTTACTCTTATAATAACACTAACCCTTGAAATCAACGAGTTGTTTAATTTACATGCATTACTCTCAGCTTCGAATTTTGCAGGCTGAAGCAGGTTTTGACAATGTCAGACAAAACGGCTTCGATGTTAAACAAAGGTGTGCCCCTGCATACATAGTTTCAATTTATTTATTTTCTTCATTTTCCCCTTTTCTTAATTTCGTATCTCATTTTTGTGATGGGGTTTAATTTTCTGTTAGGGTTGAGTGGTTTATTCTTTGTTGCGCCGCAATGTACAAATTTTCTTTTTAGGGTTGGGTTTATTCTACCACTGATAATCTTTCAGGATATGATATGGTAAAGTTGAGTTTTTTAATTATAAATGCATGTATATATGTATATATATTAAGGTTAGAGATGTCTTTGATTAATTTATCCTTCATTTGTATATACTGCTTAAAAGCCCATACCTTAAGTAGTGTATGGTAGACTTGGTAGAAGCCTAGAACGGGAATGAACATAATATATGAGTTCTTGTCCATGTTTGTCGTATCGTATCTTATAAATAGAATAGAGCATGATATGAGGGTTAAAAAGTGGGTGGAGCCAAAGAGAACGCCTTTTCGAATTCTCTTCTGTCCGCACACCAAATGGTTTTTCTATTTGTTTTAATTACTGATATTAGATTTTGTGTTGAGACTTAACATGTTTGTTTATCGTCTTGCTATCATCGACCAGTGGAACTTGGCAGCTGCTAATGTTTTAAAACAGTTTGTGATTTAAGCAATTGATTGTCTTGTTTTTCTCTGTTTTGTATCGCTAGGAGGCCTGAAAGGGAAAGATGACAGTGCAACAAAATCAGCAAAGGGAAGGAGGGTTCAGTTTTCTAAAGAAGGTTAGCATAGTTTTTCCACTATCTTCTTAGTGCTTCTCAGTTGCGTACGCAAGTACTACAACATGTTTCTGATGCATCTGGTTCTCGAACTGGAGAGTTTAGGATATTTATCATGTTTACAATTAGTTGTGCAATTGGCTTTCTGAAATTATTTGGTTGTACATTGTAGGTCCATTTGAATCCATGATGAGTGATTCACCAAAATCTGGCGGAAAAGGTAAGGATGTGATTCATAGTGTTATTAGTGTGTTTATCTTTTTGGTGACTTTGCATTCTGATTTCTGACACATGTACAAATAGATTGCTCTTTATTTTCTTTCCTTCTAAATTATGTTTCTTTGCTTGAACTATTTTCCATTCTCAAGGTGATTTTAGCAAAGGAGGAAAAGGAGACAAGGTTGCAAATGGTAAAAAGACTTCAGCGTCAAAAGAAGCGCAGGCTTCAGATCCTAAGATTGGTCAAGGTTGTGCTTGCCTTCATTGTCTCTTATCTGTATTTTGTGTGATTTTTTTAAATCATATATTACTAGGTGGTCCCTATATTTATGTGTCTTGGGTCAATCATACAACACGATACAAAAATTTAGGGAAATATAAACTATAAGATTCAAGCAGGGTGAATGGAATGGCGGAGTGCATCAGATGCCATATACTATAGAATGATGTTACCCAAGCTCAAGGGGAAAAGTTGTTGAACCACTATAAAACACACAATGTCATATGGAGTGAATGTTGTGCGGTAAAATGTCAATAAGAGAATAAACTCAATACAGCAGAGATGAAAATGTTGCGTTGAATGAGTAGGCATACTAGACAAGATAGGATTAGGAATGAACGCATTAGGAAGGAAGTTGGGGTAGCTCATATTGTAGAAAATATGGTATTTGGGCATGTGTGGAGGAGTTTGTCGTTCGATCCATGTTGCCGACCCCACCTTATGGGACTAAGGCTTCGTTGTTGTAGTACTTGTATGTTAACTGTTAATTAGCTATTTGGGTTAAGTCACTCTACTAACATAATTTTCATTATAACTTTGAATATATATTAACAATATTAATTCTATTTCGTGATACATGCAGAACTTCCAGAAAATGTCAAATGCCTGATGGACTGTGAGGCTGCAGATATCTTACAAAGAATTCAAGATCAAATGATCAATTTATCTAGAGATCCATCTATCAAAATCCCTGTGTGAGGACACTGAGCTTCTCTTTTTATTGAAAAGGATACATTGTTATTTAAGGTTTATGATAATATCTATTTGAGTGATGTGAGCTTTTTCTTTATTTTCCACCTACTCACCTAGTGGGACTACGGCTTGGTTGTTGTTGTTGAATTTTTTCTTTATCTTCTGTTGTAGGTCATTTGACAAGGGGCTGCAGTATGCCAAAAGCAATAGCAAATACACAAAGCCTGAGTCTGTTGGGCAGACTCTTCAGTATCCTAAATCTTTCAGTTTGTTGAGTTTAAACGTGTGAGCACACTTGTGTGTGCCCTCTATCTGTGTCTAAGTGTGTTTTCATGGATAACTGGCATTATTTTTTTTATATTGATTCTCCTCTCTTTATGTCCATTATGTTCATCTCTTAACTCTAATGTTACTATAATAGACATCTTGCAGGCTATGGTGTCTCTGATAGTGAGGTACCATTCTCATTCCACCTTCCTTTGTTCTTACATATTATGCAGCATTCTTGACATCATTATCCATTGCAGATATGTGTGATTGGTAATGCATGCCCAGATACTGCTGATGAAGCTTATGCCCTTGTTCCATCGTTAAAGGTATACATGCAGCATTTTGTTTTCTTCCATATAAATTACAACTGGAAAAAGTATGGTTTTTGGTGCTGAAGATTGTTTTCATTTGTATAAAATATGTGTTCTTTCCTCATTTGATGATCAAACATTAATAGTATGGTTTATGAAGCACAAATGCACCCTTTTGGTGCTGTGTCCATGTCAGACATACAATAACTCATGTATCACTCTGTATGCATCCAATTAAAAAAATTAATAACTGGCTTATGTATATAGAAGGACATGCCATTGACACCGTAGGTCCATAGGACATGGTCACATGGCCACTTTAAAATTATAAAATAAAGCTCAATTACCATTTAAAAAAGTAAAAAAACACATTAACATACCCAGTTACCTAATCTAGAGACTTGTTTGAACATCCTTCCTAACCAAGGCTACTAACTTATTTTGGTCAGACAAGATCATTGATTGTCTTATAAGATCCTCATAGATGTTGTCAAACACTAAGCATGTATGTACCATGTTCACGTCCTATAGTTTTTAGATTTTTGTGTGACATTTGATCCACAATGTGTGAATTGTATGTGCTTTATAGGCCATTATTAAGCAATTGTTATCTTCCTCGGATAAATTACTGAAAACTTTGATGTTTTACTTATATGATCATATAACCTAACGATTTGGTTACTTCAGTGATAAATTAACTTTACATTTTGTATGAGAAAATTATTTGAATAATAATTACTTCATGGCCCCTATTATTCCGTTCCTATCCCCTTTTAGTGTCTTTTTCTTTTCTAGTTAACATAAAATTAGGGCTATTACAAAAGTACATGGAAAAAATTATTACAACATGACTTGTGTAGTTTGATAGAGCATTATGGCATCGTCTCTCCCATGTTTAACCGACCCCACTTAGTGGGTCTAAGGTTTGGTTGTTGTGTTGTCTAGTATAGTTTGACCCTTTTCTCAGCCCAGGTAAGATAAAATTTTCCCAATGTTATATCATCATACATCACATGTCAAGAAAAGATACTATTGTTAAAGAAATATGCCAAAACGATGATGCCGACTTTTCTTATATTATGTATTTATTCCAGGGTAGGAGAAGCCTCACCAGCGAAATTCTTGAAGATGCATTGAGTGAGCTTGCTAAGCTTAGACAGCCAATCTGAAGCCACATAAGGAATGAAAGTGCTTGCTGGTGAGTTTTCTTGTTTCTTGTGTAATCTTTGACTCACTATCCTTCCTTTCTGTCTGCTTTACTAGTTTTTCTATAAGCGGAATTTTATTCCACTGGAGTAGAAGGGGCACTCTCCCTTACAAGGCTAAAATTATCAATCCATGTTTCTAATACAGTGTAAGGGACTCAAATACCAGTCTGAGAAGGAAATTATATCTAACAATTCCACTGCATCACATGATTTCTCATTAAATATCATTGCATTCCTTCTAAGCCACAAGGCCAAACCACCAACATCCATAACATAGTTGTTGGGTTTATTCAAGTGTAGAGTCTCACATTGGATATGCGGGGAGGAGGAAAATAGTTTATAAGTAGAAAAGACCCATATAATATTAGCCTTAAGGTTTTGGTTCAAGATGTGGTGCATCGCTTGTGAATCTCCACTCTTCTCATACCCCAGTAACAATGGAACACCCTAATGGTTGGAGGCTCCCCGATCGCAGTCTGGTCCAACATGTGGTATCAGAGCCGATGGTTCGGCTGAGACATTGTGGACTTAAGGGGGAGCGAACCAGAAAGTGTGTGGTACCCACACTTGAGGGGGAGATTGTTGGGTTTATTCAAGTGAAGTCCCACATTGGATAAGCGGGTAAGAGTAAAAAAATTTATAAGTAGAAAAGGCCCATGGAAAGCCGTAAGGTTTTGGTTCAAGACGTGGTGCATCACTTGTAACTCTCCACTCTTCCCATAACCCAGTAACAATGGAACTCTCCAGTGGTTGGAGGCTCCCTGGTCGCAGTCTGATCCAACAATAGTGTTGAAGTTAAACTTCCAATCATGTTTATCCTTAGAGAAGCTTGAGTGATAACATAGGGAGTTGACCAATGTTCCTTTCCAGATAAAGGTCTCTCCCAATCAGCCATAGATGCACCGCCAAATTCTCTGCGTTACTCGACCCACACACCAAAAAATGCACTGATGTCTCCTCTCTCGAGTAAAAGTCTGCTTTACTACTAATGATGGCTTTTTTCTTGTATTCTGATTTCAGGTTTCCCTTTTAGGAGAGCTAGAAGTACATGTTATGGAAACTGTGACTTATGTAAAACACTTTATGAGCTGACTTACTGAGACAATGTAATGTCAAACTTGGTTCATGTATGGTTGTTTGAAGTTTTCAGTTATATTCTATTAGGCTTTATAAAGGTCTTATGTGGATGAAAAGAAGTTGAATTTTGTATGCACTAGACCATATATTGTACATGGTAGCAACAGGATAGCTTGGTAACAGTAATTGGTGATATATTTTCGATTTCCTAGAAGATTATGGCATTACCTCCCCATTCCAAAACCACTAGAAAATACATAATGTAATTTATTATTTATGTGTTGAGAATTGGTCTATTAATAATACTAACTACATAACAAGGCTCAATAGATAGTTGGTTTTCTTTAAAGTTTAAAATTGTATCAGATGTCAATGTTTTGTTTGAACAGATTATACCAATTTTAATAAGACTAGGAACACCTTTGTTGACAGTGTTGTGATTTCTTTGCCACTACCTCCATGGAATTATAAAATGAGTGATACAAACTTTGGAAAGGAGGAGTTTCTAAACACCATGGTGAAGAGCTGTTATATATAAGAATTATAGACATCATATTCATTATGGTATATATTTCTCTCTATCTATAACTCACTTTAAAAACACTGAAGGAACATCTTTGAATACACGCATTGACCCTTATGCATTATATAATTGTTTTCGGGATAACAATGATGCTTCTAGGTGGTAACCAACTCCATGTCCCTAGGTAATGTGATAGGAATTATATCTAAACACTAACTGTGTAAGAATTTTTATAATGTCATTGCATCATTCGCTGTTCATTTTCAATTATTATTGATTCTTAAATAAAAGTAATATAAATAAATGGTAGATGATAGACTAACTATGTATAAATCTTTACATTGTCAGTGTATAGATATTAATTATGCAATTAACCATTTTATAAAGCTGATCTAACCACACTAAATCTCATACTATCTAATTACTCTTATAGAAGTATGTAGAATCACCCTTGTTTCTTGTTTTACAATTCTGTTTATGAATAGCTCAAATGCTAGAAAAGACATGGACTTAATAAACACAAGTTCCTCAGTACTACAACAGGATATGAATTCCAGGAAACCATGCTTCTCCTACAAATGCAAACTGTAATGCATATGAGCATATCCTCCTTCAAACAGAGGTCAACTCAAAAACTATGGTTCATTTAAATAACTAGATAGAAGTTGAGAGCATATATGAAATTAATATGTGTAATAATGTTCAAGACATAATGTTCATACAGTCTCTTATATGATACAATGACGGAATCATATGATGGGTTCCTACAAACTAAGAATGCTTTTGGATATTTCTAAGATCAAATAAATACTATATGACCAACTATTCTAGTTTTAACAGTCTCAGAAGGGGGACCATGAAAAACCCACTTATGAAACCTCTTAAGAACATTCAAAGCCAAAAAATTCCATGTAAAATTAAAATTAATACTAGAACCCACCACAGATATGTTGTTTGAGATGTAGATGAATATGAGCCTTTATCTGTAACTCCTACAAGAAAACGACAATCACCAACCGAAGGGTCTAGGAATGTAACCATACCAAGGCCATCAAAATCACAGCTTCTTGAATCTTGCATTTGAAGCTGATAGTAGCTGTTAAAAGCATAAGAGATGTTACCCTTCTCCCCGATTTCATTACACGAACCACCATAGTTAAGGGTGGTGCAGTCTGCAACACTGCATGCAAGTCTCATGTGGTTAACTACATTTGCCAAATCACTGGAGGGGTTTGCCACACACCATCTAGATGGAAGATACTGAACATTCTTTGCATTTTTCAATTCCTTGTTTCCAAGTCCAAGGTTCAATGCATACTTAGCCTGACCATCAAAAGAGAATATCCCCCAGTGTCTTTCAAAGTTTCCTGGAAGGGTGCTCTTAGCTCCTTCATCAAGCAGACTGAAAAGATAAACATCCATCGGAGGAGCTTCTGGCCTCAAGGGGGTCCCTTTGTTACCTAAGACATGGTTAATAAGTCCTTGATTGAAAACCCTTGCTGCAGTGATATTAGCACCAACGGCTCCGTCTGAGGGCCAACCAATTTCTCCGATCACGATAGGCATCTGACCATATCCAAGTTTACTGAGGGCTGAAACTAAAGTGTCATAGTTTCCATCAAATGCATTGGTGTAAACATTTGCACCATCTGTTACAGAATGAGTAGTGCCCTCAAAGAATGCATACTCTTGGGGGAAATCTGCATTGCCATAAAGGCTGAGAAATGGGTAGATATTAACAACAAATGGAGAACCATTTGAGTTGAGGAACTGAACCAGTTGAGTCATGATCTGGGTCAGTTCAGGACGGAATGCCCCCTGGGAAGGAAGTTCCGACTCATAGGCATCTGCGTTGCACGGGACGACTAGCTTTACATAACCAGCAAGATTTGCTTTGACTAAAGACTGTTGTATATTGAGTAACGCAGGCATGACCAGGTTCTGAAATTGACCATTATAACTCGAAAGGAATGGCTCATTTCCAACAGCAACATACCTTTAGTAAAAAATTAAAGGATGAGAAGCCTAAAGAAAATCAATATGCGCTATACATTGGGGGATCTAACTACAAGGCACAAACTACGAAAGTAAAAAAACAAAAGACAGCATAAGTTTCATCCACATTACAGAAAAGAAACAATGTTGCTACTGTCTAATGTCATCTTTCAAACTACTTATGAAATGCTTCAGAGAATTGTTTGTACGGCAGCACCAGCAAACCAAATACTCAAGTCAGAGATGTTAACCAAGACCAGTTCTCAAAAGGAAAGGTTCATTTACATAGGTATGCTATTATAGTTGTACTTATGATCACAACCTACATGTACAGCCACCAACTAGCACACAAGCAATGCAACCCCTTGGGCAGACCAATGGAACATTGGACAATAGCTCATAGATATAGAATAGTTGAACAACAGCACATTACTCTATAGACAACATTGGATATAACTATCCTTGGGATAAATGTTGCAAACTAAAATAATGCATCAAACTGTGTATCAATACAAAGAGCAACTTCTTTGTCTGGCTAACTCCTCTAGATGGAGACTAGTATCTCCACAAAGACCACAATATAAACTCCAATATGGAACAAATATTAGATCTTATTGTCATTCTAAAATTAAGTTTACATCATGGAGACCCATTCCTAATCATTCATAATAGCTTTGACCAACTTAAATTTGCAATTAAGAACTGAAAGATTAAAGGTTAAAATTTATAACAATACAAAACACTCCTGGATCTTGATTGAATGCAACTTTTGATTTAAGTTATTGACTTCACCCTTGATTCCTCATTTTTCTATTCCTTAGATCCTCAAAATATTTAAATAATATTTGACTTCTATCAAAAAAGAAAATTCAATTTTGCATATCTTAACCAACTGAATTGAATGAAACATAAGCACCTATTGTTTGATGCAATCAACATCTTCAGTGTAAAATAAAACTGGCCATGTTCAAATAACAATTGCATAAATAAAACATCCCAACATTACTAAATAAAAAATGGCATACAAGGTTAAATAAGATAAGGTATAAAGAGTTAACAATTTTTTTTAAAGGAACATTTAAAAGACATGTAAATTGTTTACTCGAAACAGAATAGCATACAAATTAAAACCCAATACATTGTTAAAGTAAAAGGTTGGATTTTGAAACATATTGTGCACATTGAAGAGAGAGAAAGAGGAATAGGAACCTGATATCAGCACCACCTTTGCCCATGTAAGAAGAAACATTTTGATGAACCCAAAAATCAGCAGCAGAAGGTGAAGAGCTGAAGAGTGGTAACATCTCATTAGGGATCCCAATCATAAGTTGAATCCCACTTCCCATAAGTGCTTTTAACACATCAGAATCAGCCTCAAAAAGCTTCACTTTTTGGATCTTGTTCTCTCTTAACAGATCAACCACTGTGGTTGGTTTCAACCTGTGGAATGATATTGACCCCCAGTTAACACCAATGCCTGATTTCACTGCAATGGGACATGCCACAATAACCCATAATAGGAAGAAAATAACAGTGCTTAATCTTGGTTCTAACATGTGTTCTAATACTGAAAATTATGGTAAAGGTTGAAACTTTATGTGGTCATGAATAGATTTTTGAGGGTGAAGAGAGAATTGAAGGTGGAGAGGATGATGAAGATGGTGAACTTACTTATGAGTAAAGATGAAGGTAGCTTTCACTGTGGTTTGATTTAAGAGCTCAAAGCGATTGGAATTACCCAAAACTCCTTTTCTAATTTCTTTCCTGTCGGTGTCAATTACGAAATCAAAATATCAAAGAAATGAAGTGAAGAGGTTATTCTTAAATGTTTGTGGGATTATTATAAGACACATGTGGGTGTAGAAATCCTCAAGAATATGGGACCTATGCCTTTCTATCCTCCACTCTAGGACATGCTTCCAGGTTTTGTTCACTTTAAATTCAATTTCTTTTTCACCTCCCTCCCCATATACTATAACTAAAATAATCTCATTTAATCCAAAATGAACTTATATGTCATGAAATATTTATATATTTCTACACAAATATTTGAATTTTTGACATAGTATATTTAGTCCATGAAGGTGATCTTTTTATTTAATATTTATTTTTGCATTTATGAATTGATAATATTTACATACAATTGTTAGTATAATAATTTATTTTTTTATTTAGACTTATATATGTTTTTGGTCTATGTAAATATTGATTGTTTTGAATTTCATTCTTTTTTTCTGTTATAGTTCGTAATTTTATTTTCTAATTTGTTTTTAGTACCTGAAATAAGCTTGAATGAAAAATATTAAGATAGTCTAACAAAAGTCCCATTAGCAGTACTTAAATGAAAAAGTTATATATTTGGACTAAAACCAAAATTCTCTTTCTTAAAAAAAATCCAAAAAAAAATTCTCTGATTTGAAAAGACTTAAGGTGATAAATGAGAAACATGTTAAGCTTCCCCTAACACTAAAGAATTAAAATAAATTTAATCCTATTTAAACCAAGTATAATCTAACTTATTCTATTATTACTTTTTGGTAGGAAATTCCATTTGATTAAAAACTAATTGGATATAAAAGAATCCACAGAATCCGCATAAATGAGAACATAAGTGATTTTCAAAGTCAAGGAGGAAGAATCACTTACCATAATAAAGTTTTTGATTCTTGCATTCCAAGTCATCTCAAACTCATTTTTTATTATAGAAAAAGAGGTATCACCTTCTTATTCATACTAACAAAATTCAATTTACAAGACTCACATTATTGTAATCCATAATCCACACATTTCTATTCTTAACTTATGTACACAAATATTTTTTATTAAAAACTAGCTCTATTTTTTTATGAAATATATAATAATATAAATCAAGAATGAATCTGGATGTAACATAAAATTATTTACCTTTTGATCTAGAGGTTAAAAAGAGACTATAAATTTATATCATACGAATAATATTTTCGCTTGCAAGAATAAAACCTTCCCGGACTTCATTGATTGGAAGCATCATGAATAAGGCTTGTCAATTACAAAATAATCTACAAAAAACCATTAAAGATAAGTTGCTAATTTTCATATTATCAAATGGTATCTTATAGTAAGATACCCGTGCGGATGCACGAGGTGGTATTTTTTCTATATGGTTAAGAATACATGTTTTATATGTGCATTCATATGTTTGAAACACACATGTTACTTGTGTATTCGTATGAATAAAAACACATATGTTACTCGTGCATTCGTATTGTTAAGAAGACACATGTTACTAATGTATTCACATGATTAAAAATACATGTTACTAATGCATTCGTATTGCTAAGAACACATATGTGACTCGTATATTTTAATTGTTAAAAACAAACATGTTACTCGTATATTCGCATTGCTAAAAACACACATGTTACCCGTGCATTCGTATAGTTAAAAACACATGTTATCCGTACATTGACATTTTAAAAAAAAACAAATGTGTTATTCGCATTCGTATAGTTAATGCACACATGTACTATATTTGCATTCATATAGTTAAAAATACACATGTTACTTGTGTATTCACATGATTAAAAACACATATGTTACTCATGCATTCGTATTGTTAAGAGCACACGTGTGACTCATACATTTTAATGGTTAAAAACAAACATGCTACCCTTAAATTTGCACGAGACGTTATTTTTTTGTTATATGATTAAAAACACACATTACATGTACATCTGTATGGTTAAGAACACACATGTTATTCGTGCATTCGCATGGTTAAAAACAAATGTTACATGTGCATTCGTATTGTTAATAACACACATGTGACCAGTGCAATCGCATGGTTAAAAAAACACATGTTACCCACACATTCGTATTGCTAAGAACACATATGCTAATTGTGCATTCATATAGTTAAAACACATATATTACATGTATAGCGAATAATTTGTATGTGAAGAGTGTTGGTAATAATTGTAATATAGCGAATGTTATGGTGTGGTGAAGTGCATTGGAAGCCGTGAAGTTGTTTAAGCGGGAAAACTTTTGATGTGGATGCGACATGTGGCGCTTGCTAAGGTGTAAGGACATTTTTTTCTTATATAGTAATAGATGGTATCTTATAGTACCAAGAGGGGATTTATTAATGTTTATCTTATACTATGATATATTTTTATTATGTTTCCAAAGTACACTTTACAAATCTTAACCTGCTAAAGGGAGAGAGACTTATACATGTCCCTTGTACCAATATTCTGTGTCATATTCTAAAGGAATGTTACACTTTTCAGTATGTTATTATGCCTTATATATTCTACCCAAAGTTTCATTTTCCATATAAACATGCTGCATTAACAGAATGCCATTCCTACATGTAGGGATCATGGATTGGTTTTAGTGACCCTTTTATTTTATATTCAAAACAACTTTACTAGCTTTTCAAGGATTGTAAAACGAATCATATCTTTTTCTAAGGTTAAAGTAAATCCAGATATTGATATTCTCAACCAGCACAAAAAAGTCTTAAAAAAAATAGCTTTTTTTGCTAGTGTCATGAGTTATTTAATAAAAGTCAGCACTGCAAAGCAAGATTATCTGAAATTTTTTATTCAGCAAAAAACATTGGTGATTCCTCATTTAGAGACACCTTATCTTTCAATATAATCCAAACAAAAATTGAGGTGGTTGGTATATAATATAGAAAGCTTATGTATCACACTTTCACTCATTGTTGAGTAGCTTTTGTATAAAAGAGGGAGATAAGGCAAAGCAATATTTGCACATGCTTATCACTTCCAAGCTCTTTTTGCATCAACATTGCACCAAGACTATGCATTTTTCTATATAATCACATCAATATTTTAGTCACTCAATATGTTCTTACACTTGTCAGAAAGAAGGTTGCGTAATAAATAATTTCTATGGTGAGAACACACCTCATCCTTGATGGTTTAACTAGGGAGTAAAGAATGTTACAAAATGCGGTCCATTGCACGAGGCTCTCATATGATGGGATCTGAGGAGGGTAAACATATGTTGTCTTATTCCTGCAAGCGAAAAGAGTGTTTCCATGATTTGAACTTCTGACCTCATGGTTATTAAGCAACAACCTTATCGTTGCAGTAAAGTCACCCTATATATAAGAGGTAAGCTTCCACCACAATATCACAAAGCTTTCCCTTCATCAATAAAAGAAGACCTTTTGTGCCACTTGTTAAAGGAAACAAGATAAAATTGTTTAAACAAACATAGGATAAATAATCATAATTATGCACTAGACTAATCACTGATATGTTCTTTTGAAAAGGTTTGTCCAAAGATGAGCAAATAAACAATCATATATATGAGTTAAAGAGTTTACATAAACAGTCATAATTCTTGTTTGGACTAATCCATGCTTTTGAAAGGGTTATCCAATGAAGAGAAAATCACACTACTTACATAAACAATCATAATTCTTGTTAGGCCTTTATAGTATACCACTTGAAGAAAATCATTAAAGGGATAAATGATGCATTGCAAAATTCCAGACATATTTAGATTTGTTTATTAGGATGAAACAAACTACTTTTCACTTAGAACAGTATATATACATTGGTTTTTAACACTTTATGTGATGACATGAGTTTGTGCTATGTTTTGTGATTGGATTTAGTGTCTTTATGGATTTGTTTTTGGCACACACACATATGCATATATATAAATATATAATTCTTAGAATTCAACACCAATATCTATATGTTAGTATGTTACTGATTAATTGATCATCAATATAAAGGTTGTGCAAATATACCTTTCCTTATTGATTTAGACAAAGTTAGAAACTTCATCAGCAGAAAATTAAACAACAAACTTCAACTACCAATGGATTCATATATAACATCAAAATATGTGGATTAACAAATATGGATCCCAATGTTGGCAACTACTTCAGAGGTTAATTCATCAAAGTCATTTGAAAGAAATAGAGAGACAAAAGAAAAACAGATATAAACATAAGCAATGATTTTCATTTGGCTTCAACCTTTGAAACACTTATAAGATCAGTGTGGCCAACTTTTCTCCTCATGCAGATAGTCAAATTAGCAGCATCTACTTCATCCCCAACCATCACTACTATATCTGTACCTTCCCCTTCTATGCCAACATATTCTACACCTAAACATAAACCAATATCAAATTTCACTTATCATATCTATTATGTTAATGGAAATAACCAATGTTTTAAATTGCAGCCACATTCCTTTTATTACAATTGAAAAATGTACCTTAAACTTTCACCACAAGTATTCTAGTATAGGTAAATATGGATCATATGAAAGAGTGGTCTTCACCAGAGTTTGTCTTACATATGTTTGAAGTAGTTGGTTTTTTCTTATTGTTAAACCTTTGACTAGTTGTGGCAGGGTCTAAAACAGTAACCGCACATGTAAGAAAATGACCAGATCATGGAATGATGTAACTGAAGATTGTTGAGGGAGATAAAAAAACTTGCATGTATTTTTTATAGAATAAATGAAATGGAACCCTTTATTATATGTTTAATTTTGATGTTTTACATGTATAGATTTTTGAAGATCATATACCATAGGTTTGAATCTAGAGATAATTATTATTAGAGGTAATCTTTTTTCAGTAATGTAGTGAATATTAGTAGTAATGTATAAGAAGTTCTATACTGATGATTCATTAAACTTAAATCCTTATATATAATGGATGGTGATGTAAGAAATTTCAGAGATATACCATTTTGTTGGTAGAATGATATAACTATTGAACGAAGAGTTATCAATGAAATTGTAAGACTCTTGAGGCAGAGTCTATATAGTGCTTGATGGAAATAGCATACTAATCTGAAAAGGACTTGAAACACTGTCTTTGTCTAGAAATATTGTCTTTGTCGGCTATCAATAAAGGAAGAGCAAAGAAAGGAAGAGAAAGAGATAGAAGAGTTTCTCTATTAACTAGAATAAGACACAACACTTAGAGGAGGAGCGTGTGGCCATAGATAGAGGTAATCCATAACCATTCTTATTACGTGAAAAATATAAATTCTAAAGACACATTTACACATCGTTTTTATTATATAAAACTAAAGGGATTCAGAATTGAAGCAAGATGTAAAAAATGATGATTCATTTATCAACAACCCTACACTAACATATACACCATGATTCCAAAGTTGATAGCCTAGTGAATAGTGTCCCCTGCTTCCTCTGTTTATTTGTCTTCTGTTAAGGTGATGATATCAGATTTTCCAACCTTTTTCCTCAAACAATTTATTAACTTAACTGCATCAATTCCATCTCCAATCACAATCACTTTGTCTTTCTCTTCTCCCTCTAACCCCACAAAAGTTACACCTGCATTTTCAATAATATAATTAATAACTTCATTCACATTAATTTACTATAATGTTCTTCATCATTAAACTAACCATATGCTGATGCAACAACCTGCAGTGCCTTTGTTCTGCATTTTTGGCAATGCATTGCCACCTTTATCACTATCTTTTGCTGCAAACACAACCACATGCCAAAAGGGTCAATTTCTGATTCAGAATATAATGTAAAAAAATAAGAACAAAAAAGTTATAGCACTTTACCTTCATGCTTTTGAATGAAAAGTTATAAGTTTGTGGTAAGAGCTAATGTGATTAAGAAAGTGTAGTTGTTTTGGTGAATGATGATACTATTTGGTTTCCTTTTTATACTTGGAAGATATAAGTCAAGTCATTCACATGAAAAAAATAAAAAACCAAGTGAAGTGAAGGAAAATCATGAAAACTAAGATTAAAAATGAAGGAGTGAGTAAAAAGTAATTATTTTTTTAAGGATTAGTTGTTGTATGAAGGTTCTTTCCAAGAAATTATTAAACTTAAATGCTTTTTTTGAAGAGTGACAAAAGCCCTGCCTTCTTGAACGTGTTGAGACGGCCTAACTTCTTCAACGCGTCACAAATGTACACTTTATCTAATGTGAAAAGAGTGAATCTACCGAGGAAATTGAATCGTTAAAAGTGTAATCTTATTTTAAATAAAAAATATATAAATATCAATGTAGGTTGAATTTCTTTTGTTTTTTTATAACACTTAGTCTAAATCGAAAATAGGGTGTTTCTAATGAATTTCATGGGATGATCATTATAGAAGAATTTATACACAATCAGTATATCATTTAATTGTATTAGTCAATAATGATAATTGAAGATTAATGATGGATAATGGAATGATAATGTAAAAACTTTTAAAATCTCATTGTAATATCTTTTAAAATGTAAAAAAAAAAGTTAAAAATAACATTTGATATTTGATTATTTGAGATTAATTAAATAATTTCATTGCAATTCATCTTTTAAGGGTTTAATATCCTGGTTGATATAGTTTTACCTATTGTGATTAATCAGAAAAATACATAATTATTAAACTTTTAATTTAATTATATTTTTTAATCAATCACAATAAATAACATATAAAGTAACACAGTTTTTTAAATAATAAATATATTCATAATATCTTGAGTTTAACTTTATCATGAATAGAGGGGACCATTTTATTATGTTGTCACTTAGTTTTTTAAGATTAATAGACAGAAGGAAATGAGTTGTGAGGCATTAAAATATGATTGTGAAGTATTTAATTTTTCTCCAAAACCTAACTAAAAAATTAAGAATAGCTCAGTTGGTTAGAGCGTGTGGCTGTTAACCACAAGGTCGGAGGTTCAAGCCCTCTTTCTAGCATTGTACCGGTCATGCAATTATATCTTGAATTGTATTAGTCATATTGATCGATTTTTATTTAAAATTATTTTTAATGAAAATAATTTTTTTTTTCAACATTAATGTTAATATATTATATATGTATATCTAACTTCACCTGTATGCGGTTTAATTAGTAAACCACCGGTTAAAATTTTATTTCACTATATCAGTACCTCTACCAATTTAACGTTCGGTATGATATTAATAATACTGCATTATACTAAAACTCAGTATATTAGAGTTTGTTGGGATGGGTAAATATAATTTTAATCCATGTTTATTAATCTTTTCATTCATGTTTCTTATTTTGTTTCAAAATTACTTTTTTTTAATAATTTTAAGGATTTGTGAAACTTTTCCAATTATATCACCATTCATAAATATATATATATCTTCAATACTCTTTAATAAATTCTTAACATATATGTACAACAATCTCAAACAACAAAATAGGTAAAATAATAACAAAAAAACATAATATCTAAAATTGGTGAAGTACCATTTTTCCAATATCACTTTTTATAGTAATAAATATTAATATTAATATTATTATGGGTTATAGAATCGTGTCAAACTTGGCTACTCTAGTCCACCACAGTCAAAGACATGAGTCTTCAAAAGTAAAGGCATAGATGTAGATGTCAATCAAAGTCTTTCACACTTAACTCTTCCTTTTTCAACTAAGGACAAAATATGAACCTAATCCATCTATAATTTCTATTACAAAATATATATATAATCATTAAGATATTTTGACCATGTTTACATAAAAATCAAAGAACCTCATATATAATCATATAGACACTAAGATTGTGACTACACACTTTGCAAAAAGCACTTGTCACTCTATAAATTTATATATATCAAATCTTGATACAATGTTAGGAGTATTTCAATTCACAGCCACATATTCAAAAAACTCCATGATTAAATTTCTCTTGCCTAATTCCCTGTGGTATAGTAGAATCTGCATTAATTTTCATTGGGTACATTGTCTTCCCAACTGCAAAGTTATATATCCATCAAATAAATAAAGGGTATTTCTTAAAGTTAGAAAAAGGTAAGGAAAATGATATTTACATATATGGTATCAAGATATTTGAAATGGTTCAAGGAAATCTTCTCCAAACATAGGAAGTAATACCTGAAATAAGCATCATAATAACTAAAAAGCAGATTCAAATTCTAAGAAATTAATCAAATTATCAAAATTAATACTAAGGTATATATGAACTAATGAAGGGCATGATCATAATTATGATGGAAAGCTTTTCTTGTAGACAAATTTATGATGGTAATTATATATAATCGATGAAGAGCCTGCATGGCTCCCCTAATGCCAAATAAAAAGGTTGTCAACCCTACTGACAAAAGCTTCTTACATGGCATTCAGGGAGCCAGGCAAGCACATCATTTCGGATATCATATACTAAGATCCCTTTAATTAGCTTGAACTATCTTCACCACTCAATAATCTGCATCATCAAAACAATCAATTGTGTACAAATAGCTTAGATTGACAATAATTAGCAACAACTACTAATAGTTAAAGAAATAGTTCATTTGACATTAGAGTTAAGAGGTGCATACCTTTATCTATATAGGTATAGATATATAAACTAGGAAGAGGGTAACACTAAAGAGGAGAATCTACTTCTTTTGATAGAAATGAGTTTATGTGATTTTGGAGGTAAGAGAATAGCTATGGGGGATATAAAGAGGTGTTGAAGGAAATAAAAGTGATGGGAGAGATAAGAGAAAAAGCATGAAGGAAGAGTAATAGAAAAGGGTTATTTGTAAGCAATAGTGCCAAAGCTCATTGGGTTTTAGATGTAAGTCTTTTTTTTGGATTTTCTTTCCTTGGAAAAGGTGACCCCCACGACCCACCCTGCACCAACTCAGAACTCTCTTTTCAAAGTTTCACATCACATTTTTCACCCTTCTCTCTTTTTAAGTTACATGTAAAAATGGGGTGTCTAATTCTCTCTCAAAATTCTATCTTTTTAGTGCATTGGTTAGAGTGAGTCTATAACTGTTTCTGATGTTGCATTTACAATTTTGTGTGGAGTCTCTCTAATATAACATCACAACATTTTCATACAATTTTCAAGTCACATTTCTCATCTTAGATATTGTTATCTGTCATTGAATACTCAATTATTTACACTGACTTTACTCTTTATACAATTTTTACTGTTTAATTAAAATTAATTTCACCTTGTTACATTTACTTAATTACAAACTCCCATATGTAATTGAAATTGTGGTACTAATATAAGGTATGTAACTTGGAATTATGCAAAGATTTTTTGAAAGTATTATATTAACAAAAGGGTCAATGGATTCAAAACCAGTGAATAAGACAAGGCCAGAGTTACAGTATGGGTTAGCTGAGTTAGAAACTGGGGTCAGTTAACCTTTTCAGAACTCAATTAGTTGGATCATATATGGACAAATATCACCATAAAACTCATACTACTCCATCACAATCAAATAATTTAGCATGGGTTAGGTATATATTGTATTTTTATGCTATGATTATAAAATATGAGGTTATAATATGTGATTATATAATACTAATTAAGTCTTAATTTTATTAGTTGAAGTCCATTTTTTTAATCAAAATTAAAGAATAAATGTGATGATTCTTCTTATACTAACAAAGATAGCATTGTTAATATTGTTAAAAGTAATGTGCTTAAGGTTGATGCAAGTATATCCAAGCATAATTCACATATGGACAAGATCAATGTTGTGCCTAGGCTTGAGTATGGTGCGCCCAGAGAGTGATTCGTCAAGGTTGGCTCAAGCTTCGCCCATGTTTGTGTCAAGTTTCTCATGACTATGTCAAGTTGGGACATGACCTAGTCGGGTATCAGACATGATCGTGTCAAGTTCAAGCATCTGAGTCAAGCTAGAAGGGTTGGTTGTTGCGCTAAGGACTCCAGTCATCTCGGTCAGTGCATGAGCATCGCGGTCACTGACGATGGAACTCTCAGTCAGAGTCATGCATTAGGCAAGGCTTCCCTCGGCAAGAATCATGCATCAGGGCGTGCCAAGAGTCTCGGTCAGACTCTAGGCCAGAATCACAAGAGCAACATCATGCAGTTCACTATTACTTGCGATACAAGCAAGGTTTATGTTTTTGGATATTTTCATTATTAGCACATGTTTATTAAGTAATTAGCTAGTTAATCTAGTTGTTAATTGGCTAAGACTCTCATTTGTATAAACATGGAGGATAAGCCTTGTTTAAATCATTTTTCATGATATCAATAAAAATGTGCAAGTTTATTCTTCTTCATCTTTTCATTCTTTTTTTCCTCTTTCTCTCTTAGAGTAAAGAGTTTAAGATTATTGTGAATCATTTTGTTATTTTTTTTCAATTTGTAACCTCACGAACCATAGATCCATTACATATAAACTGAAAAAATAAATCACTTCTTTTTGTTTCTTTTTTCTTGGATTATAAGATTCTTTTTCCTCATAAACTAAGTTTATTACTCAAACCAAACAATCCATTAAAAAAACTTATAAATAGAAATCTTGTTCAGTATCTAATCAATGGATTAAATAGTTGTAGTGGTTGTAACTTGTATGTTTTATATGTTTTATTAATGTAACCAAGAGAATCTCTTTATTACTTTATTTTTTATGTTGTTCTAACTTCTAAGTAAACTATTCTAATCAAGAGTATCTCTTCAAAACTATTTTTTATTTTTTATGTTATTTTCTAGACCAACAAAAAAACAATTAAGTGAATAGCCTTATTTGATAAGAGATGATTTAAAAAATATATAGTTATGAGTTTTGATTTGGTCAATTATAGTGACATATGAATTGGCTAATATTTCTACCTAATCAGCTAGTTTGGTTAACTAATCAAATAATTTACTGAACATTCTAAGTCAATCAGTTAACTTAACTACCTTAGAATTTAGCTCCTTACTTTTCAATATTTTAAACAATTATTTGTATCATACATAGTATTTGTGCAATATATTTGGTCAACAAGTCAAAATGTGAAGTAACCTTTATTTGAATTGTAATCTTAAATAATAATTCTAATTTCAATTCTACCCAATTGAAATCAACATCATAAACTATATGTTTGGATTTTGATGAAGAAAAGTCAAAAACTTAGAAATGTAATTACATTTTCCTAAAATTGGCAGCAATAGTAATAACTAGGGTGAGGGTATAGTGTGAGTTGGAGTTGCAAGGAATCTCATGTATATTTTAAAGAAGATTAATATTAAAGCCACTAAGCTTGAATTAAATAGTGTGAAAAAGATGTATAAACTAATAATTTAATATTTTCTTATATTGTCGGTGCATAAAAAATGTATCTAATTGTTTCTATTTGGTGCATATAATAATAAATGATTCGAGTCCAATATATAATATTGATACTCTACTATACTGTAAAATTTCATATAATAACATATTTCAAACATTTTTAGCAATTTTGTGTAGTTGTCCACAAAAGTTGCATACACATAAATTAATTGTAAGAGTAAATTATAGATTTGTGTATCCAAGAAATTGTTTAGGGAATATAAAAGGAACATTGGAAAACTAAATTCAGCACTTATGGGAATGTAAAAATATATTTTTCAAGATGAATATTTGTTTTTCTTTTCATTAAAAAATACTTAAAAATACTCTTTAACATTTCCAAATATTATATTTACTTATGATTAGGTTTATGCTAATACAAAATGCATTTCTTTTTTTTAATGTAACACTAACTTTTCTTAATTTTATGTGGGGTGTTTTGATTAACTCATATTGGAGAGGGTTGAGTTGACAAAGGAATGGTATATTTATAAAGAGTATATTTATGAAATGGATGCAACAATTATAGTTGACTTATTTTTAACACACATCTTTGTCAACTAACCCATTAATTTTCAACCACCCCTTAATTACAAGTTACAATGGGATAAAGGGTAACATGACCTAGGAGATTCTGGTATCATGTTACAAACAAGGAAAATATTATGTGTTATTTTTATTTTTAGTTGAAGTTTGATGTTATTATTTAATTTCTACTATCTTTTGTAGTTTTATGTTATTATTTTATGTCATTATATGCAATATTTCTACTATATTTTGAAGTTGATATGTCAAAGTTTTCACCATGATGGACCCATAGAAAGCAAACAAATTAGCAAATATGTGTAGTCTAAATGAGAGAGAAGCTGGGACCATAAAGCTGTTTGGTCATTTAATCACTAAAAGACTTGGCCAACTATAGGCCACAACTTCAATCAAGGGGACACATAAGTCCACCTAATATATTTGGTTCACAAACTTTTACCTTAATGTCCCATTCACCATTTTTTGTGTGATGAAATTTAATTTACCAAAGTTATGTAGACACTATGTTAGGGTTGTAATTAACCTAGCAGATGTGATCATCTAAAGACTAAAATTTAAGTAAAATATTGGTTTATTTATATCATTTGAATGATGTTTAAAATTGCTTAAATAATACTAAAGATTTATCTATGGATTGATGAAACTAATCTCAATCCTATTATTTGAAAAGTAAATCTAAAGATAATTAAAATATAATTTATCATGATCTCCTCCTAATTAAATAAGATGATATTTAAATTTAGGATTATATTTCTTCAAAATATAATCTAACCATAATCTTTAAATTTGATTGGTGCCTGAGTTATTCTCTTCGATCTAGATGTAGCATCCTGAGCTATTGGGCTCAGACGGCCCAACACACTACACCTTATTATGTAGGTGTACATTATTTATTTTGTATCCATCTCTCAATTGATACTTCTTCACCTCTTTGGGCTTCTATTAAGTTGCAGATTAGCCCGATTAGATTGAGATTCTTTCTGATACTGGATAGTCTAGTAATGAAATATGAGACACAGATTGTTTTAAAAATTAAAAAATATATTTTAATTGAAAATAATTTTAAATCTACACCTTTAAAAAAAAATTAAACATCACATTTTACAATTTCTGCATGTACTGGAACCTTTATTCTACTTTATTTGGGTTGCTCCATTGTACCTTCAAAATTTGAGCCTATGATGAGGACCATAAAACGTTGGCTGTTGGAAGTTAAAAAAAGAATAATAATAAATTTGATTTTTTTATTGATAGATAAATTATTATATTAATAGTAAATTTGAAAATTTCAATGATAATTAAACAAATAAAATTAAGATGATAAATACTCAAAAGTGATTGATCATGATAGTAGACAAGTGTTAGAAACCTCAACTCCACATCTTAGGAAGGGTTTTACCTAACCATCCTTTTCACTTTAAAAAGGAAGAAACTCATGCCAAACTATAAGTGTAAGGTGACATTTAGTTTTAATTTGAAGTTTATAGTTATATTTATTATTTATTAATTGAATGTTCAGATATATTATGGCCATTGCTGAAATTTAATTGTTAATTTTTTTTAGAAAAATTATAAACTTTATAAAGTAGTTATATGGTGGAGTTTTTTTGGTATAACTAAGAACCATATGATTAAGTAATTAATCTCTTTCAGGGTATATGACTATCATTCTCAACAAATGTCGCTTATTGGAATCGAACATTTTTAACATTTAGTTTAGTACAATACTCCTACGAATCTCTTATTATATGATAAAATTTAATATATATATATATATATAAATAAATAAGTTTTCTGTATTAATTTTTTTCAATTTGTTTATCAATATTATCTTTCAGTGCATTCCTATTTAAATTTCAACTTTCAATTTGGAATTTACATTATATATTAGGGATTGAGACTATTTTAAGATTTTAACAATCATATTTAGATGTTGATTTGGATTTTGAATCATCATTTTAAAAAACTAATTACATAAAATTATAATTATGAGTTGAATTTTATTTTTTTGGTTAAAATAATAATTTGTATAAAATGAATTATTAACTAATATAAAGTGTAAAATATAAACTATTATATCAATTTAAAAATACTCAAATTCATTAAACAATTTAAAGTTTTAGAATTCCTAATATAATTTTAGTTAAAGAACAAGTTTTACCATCACTTAATATAAGAATATTGGGTTGAAGCATAGAGTTGATGATGTGCAAAAGATATATGTGGCAATGAATATAGGGTTAAATTAGTAAAGTTACCATAATCATTGGTGGCCATGAAGTATATTGTTGGTTAACTGAGGAAGATAGAAAAGGATAAGAGACAGCCATGAAACTAGAGTGAAGAGTGATTTGAGTCAATCTCACACCATGTGAAGTTATAACTTATAAGTGATATATGAAGTAAGTAATTATGAGGTTACGAGTTTAAATCTTTGAGCAGATTCTTTTTCGTATGGCGGGATAAAATATGCGTAGATCTTTAAATCTAATTAAGTAAGAGCCTTATACATTGAGCTACTTTCCCCCTCAATACCTTGGGGTTAATATTACGAATAATAGGTTACTTTTGTTCGAATTACACCTAAACCCAAGAAAAGATATGTAATATTTAAGTTGAGATGACCAAATAAATAATATGATTACACAATCTAATGTTATATATTTCATCATCCATACTCAGATATTCCATTCCGATTATAAAAAGGAAGTTTTGTAATAATAATATAAATGTAGACCTAAATAGATACTAAAGAGAAAAGGACAAAAAAAATAATATACATCTCAAGATCTCAACCATATGAGAGTCCACAACTTTGTTTGATTTGTTTGTTTCACATAGAATGTTAGACAAATATTTGGTAAACTACCTTTTGCATCTAGGATCTACAAAAACTCTATTCTTGTTATAAATATGGAATCAATCAATCAATTTGTATGCTTTTGTTACATCCACTAGAATCATTGACATGATCTTTGATCACCAAAAAGCAAAACCAATACACTCTTCCTATCTATTATGTTGTCTACATTGGGTGAAAAACAAAAACTATAATCATAAAAAATGACACAAAAGGAGAAATTCTAGAGGTTTGTGCAACATCTTAGTATATCAGTATAACTCATCTCCAATACTGGAATATGCCCGTTAAAGAGTTTTTTTTATCCAATACAAAAAAGGGTCCCTATCCTTTAGTATACATATATGCAACAATCATTGATGAGTACACTACCATTTTTATCTAAATTATGCATATGAAGCACATAGTTTTAAATTGTGATTGTTATAGTGAGGATATGTATTCCACTACTAAGTGCTACATGTTAATGTTCCTCAGTATATATAATACCACCAAGATATGAGTGTTTCTCTGCATTTTTATATTGAACTAGTTAGAATTTTTAGCAACTGACACAAATTTCTCATATTCCCTTAAACAGTTTAACAAATATATTTGGCTAAAATATCCTAACTGAAACATGATCACAGAAAGAAACCTTCCATCAATTGAGGGATTTTGTTCATGCTACTCATTTTTTCACATCTCACTTATGTTGCAAGATTGTGATCATTGCAATGCACAACTCCACTACTTCATATATATAACCATATTATTCTTTCTTCTCAAACTAGTACTAGAAACCCTTTTGGTAGATTTGAAGGAAAATATATCATACTATCATCTATGTTGTTGTTTTTGTTGTTGTTGTTTCTCTCTTCAACATTATTTCTTTATGTAAAGAGCACATAACTTGTCATATTCAAAGTATTTCTTCTTTTGAGACCATATTGTTAAAGTAGAAATGTGGCCTGGAAAGTATTCAATTTTCATCTTTTCATCATTCATTCTTCTTTATCTGTTTCAAGCACCTGCTTTTGCTATAAAAAAGGTAAGCTTTATGCCATTATTATATCCCTTTTTCATATGAACAATTTGGCTATGCATTTGCATTTCCATTATTGTGAAAGAAACTTACTCATGCATATACTGTTACTTACCTTCAAGTTTTCATCTCCTTTTTTCTTTGATGCAATTATGGCTTGAATTATTTTGAATTCATTATTGGACTATTTACTTTCTTTTTATGTATTTATGTAATTCAATTTTTATTTGTTGAAAACAAAAGCCATACATAGTGTACTTGGGATTCCATGATCATCATCCAGAAGTCACAGAAGCTGATTTTGATCAAGTTACAGAAACTCATCATGAATTTCTTGCCTCCTATTTGGGAAGGTACACTATAAATTATTTGAATATATCAATGTACTAGTATTATTTTTGACATATAGTAACTTTTTTTGGTTAGTTCAATAGTATTGTATCTCTAAATTAATACTGCATGCAGTTCTGAGAAAGCAAAAGAAGCAATCTTTTATTCTTACACAAAGCATATCAATGGTTTTGCTGCTATTCTTGAAGAGGAAGAAGCTGCTAATATAGCAAGTAAGAATGCATAACAAAGGTTCAATTTATATATCACCTTGTCAAATATCTAATGTCAATTGTTTCATGTAGAGCATCCAAGTGTTGTGAGAGTATTCTTAAATAAAGGAAGAAACTTACAAACTACACATTCATGGGAATTCATGTTAATGGATGATAATGGCCTAACACACCCAAGTTCCTTGTTTGAAAAGGCCAGATTTGGTGAAGATACTATTATAGGACACCTTGACACTGGTAATTTTGCTTCACATTGTTTGTTTTTGCACTATGGTAATTTTGTTTATTTTTTACTGTGGGTCCAGAAGATCATAGATGAGTCCAAACTTGGATTTACTATGTAAAAAATGTTTTTGTTCTTATTAGTTCATGCAGAGAATTTGGAGCAGGATAAGCTGAGATTTTGAAGTACTTGTCAGTAACAAAAAGTTTGTATTCAATGTTTAATTACTGCATCAGTTATAATGTAAAGTGAAGATAATAAATATTAACTATACATAAATACGAACTTTTTCTTTGCATGAAAAAGTATTTAAATTTTGTCATCATAATTTAAGACATGTGCATAAAAAGTTCAAATTTTGAAAAGTCCCATTTGGCCATATAAAGTACCATATCTTTACCTCTGTTATATGACCTCATGCCACCTTTGTTCTTTAAAGTTTGAACATCACAGTGACATAAACTGTGCAATTACTAATCACTAATAGTCTAACACTTTTGTTTTTATAAAAAATTATAGAGTTTAATATCTATGTAATGTCATTGTTATGCAGTGACATATTGTTACGTATTCTAAAATGTAAACATGTTACTAATATTTAATGTTTAATATACATTTGTGAAAAGTGTAAATCACATTGATGTACCCTTTTACATGTTGAAAATGACTCACCACTTAATATGTTTCAAAAACTCTTACTCCTTTTGGTGATAAATAGGGGTTCAATTACTCATTTTGAAATAGTAATTTGTGTCAGTTTTTGCTATTGGCTAAGAAGCATGTGCATGTATGTGAGTGAATGATTCCTATGTGTTGTTTTTGCACTTATGTTTTACTAACTACAAATTTGTGTCTCAGGTGCATGGCCAGAATCTCCTAGCTTTAGTGATGAGGGTATGGGACCAATTCCTTCAAAGTGGAAAGGAATCTGTCAAAGGGATATTACTGGCTTCAGGTGTAACAGGTAGTTCGTCTAGTGGTGTAAAGTTTCTCTAGATCTCCGGATAGGCCAAAAGGTTAATGGTTCGATTCCTGGGAGTGACACTTATTAGGAGGAGCAACCACGCACCGTGAAAGGGATTAGTTCCTTACCCATAGGTTGAGGGGATACCTTGGTAGTATCAAAACATAGTACACAAATATGAGAAGAACCCTTGTTTGCTTTGAGAAAAAATGTGGAGAGTAAAAAATTAGAGTGGATTATGGTCATGCTTTGTGAAAAGTGAAATATTTGCAATGATGCTATAGATTTCTTAATCCTTGTAAAAACCTTGAACCATAGGTATTATGAAATGGGAAAGTAATAGTACAAAAAATAGTATTGTTATCCTTATTTCTATACTTTATGGTAATTGGTGCAGGAAGATCATAGGAGCAAGGTACTTCAACAAAGGGTATGCTGCCTCTGCAGATCCAAGGGCAATGAGAAACATAACACTGAACACAGTAAGAGACTATGAAGGTCATGGTTCACACACACTATCAACATTAGGAGGGAATTTTGTGCATGGTGCAAATGTCTTTGGCTTAGGCAATGGAACAGCCAAAGGTGGTTCCCCTAGAGCAAGGGTTGCAACATACAAGGTGTGTTGGCCGCCGGTTGATGAGAATGAGTGCTTTGATTCTGATATCTTGGCAGCCATTGATGTAGCTATATATGATGGAGTCCATGTTCTTTCACTTTCTCTTGGAGGGTCTGATACTGATTACTCTGATGATGTTCTTGCTATTGGAGCATTTCATGCTGTTAGGAAAGGTATCACTGTAGTGTGTGCAGCTGGGAATTCTGGACCTGCACTTGGAACTGTCTCAAATTCTGCACCTTGGATACTAACTGTAGCTGCAAGTACCTTGGACAGAAAATTTGAAGCTGTTGTTGAACTCCCTAATGGACAGAAGTTCAAGGTATTATTTTCATTATTTATATTCTGAAAGGTTTTAAATTTCGATCATGACCGTGGAGACTCCCAAAACCATAATGTTGCAGACTATTGCAGGAAAACATGGCTGCAATTGAGGTTTAGGCCTTAGCCAAATTGTAGTCCAGAACAATAGTAATTTCCTATTTCCAATTGGTTTATTTTTCTTAATTATCAGGGACCAAGCCTTTCCAAACCTTTGCCAGAAGATAGACTTTACCCACTCATTAGTGCTAAACATGCAAAAGCGGCTAATGCATCGGATGCAAATGCGTAAGAACTGCATTAAGTCTTTTCTATATAGTTATTGCATAGAGTTAGAATTTTCCTATGAGTTATCATGCTTTGGTGATTTTTAAAGTTCAACATTGTAATATGCTTGTACTTGTGTAGTGAGCTATGTAAGGTAGGAACAATTGACCCAAGGAAGGTTAAGGGAAAAATATTGGTTTGTCTTAGAGGTGAGAATGCAAGAGTGGAAAAGGGCCTTGTTGCTTTGGAGGCAGGTGCAGCTGGGATGATTCTTTACAATGATGCTCATGATGTATATGACTTTGACCTTACTTCTGACCCACATTTTCTACCAGCAGTAGAACTTACTTATGAAGATGGTCTTGCACTTGTAGCCTACATCAATTCTACCAGGTATTTTCACATTACTCCCTTCAGTTTGTGTATGTGGTTGTGAATGCAATGCTATATGTAAAACAAATCCAAATAACTTTTCTAACAACTTTACAATGCAAATTAAGAGTATTTTGTGTTATAAAATTCAAAAGTTGTTTGGTAATTTTCGAAAATCGTAACTCGTTTAATAGTTTTGGGTTGTAAATTGTGATATTTAATCATTGGCATCTGCATCGCTCTGAAAATATCTTGGATGGCTATATCATATAACAGGAATCCGATGGCATATCTTCATTCCCCTGAAACCGATTTAAACACAAAGCCTTCTCCATACATGGCGTCTTTTTCGTCTAGAGGACCAAACACTATTACACCAGAGATCCTCAAGGTTTGAACACCTGTCTATTGCATAATACACCATATATTTAAGTGCTGGTTCAGTTTTATTTCATTGTATGCATTGTTTTTGAAAACATTCATTGTAACCTTTTGATTTTAGATCAATCTTGGTTTCATTTTTTCTCTTGATTTCAGCCTGATATAACTGCTCCTGGTGTGAACATTATTGCTGCATACACAGAAGGGAACAGCCCAACAGGGTTGCCGTTTGATAAGCGCAGGTTTCCTTTTATCACAATGTCTGGAACATCCATGGCAACCCCTCATGTGTCTGGAATTGTTGGCCTTCTTAAGACACACCACCCTCATTGGAGTCCTTCAGCCATTAGATCTGCAATAATGACAACAGGTAAGATCTTTCGGAATTTTTTATGATACTTAATATATGAGCAAGATCAGAATAATGATATACAAGGATTTGTTTGGTTTAATGTTTTCATTTTCAATTTGCCATACACGTATTGGTTTGAGTTGCAAGCAACTCAGTTCTGTTAAGCAAAGTTGTGTTTCCTAGTTTTCTTTTTGTTGCTCCACATCTAAGTACATGTATTTTTGTTCTGGAAAATGTTGTGGTGCAGCTAGGACAAGGGACAACACTGGTAAGCCAATGCTTGATACCAATTCTAAAGAAGCAACACCATATGCACATGGCTCTGGCCACATTAGACCGAATCGCGCTATGGATCCTGGCTTGGTCTATGACTTAACCACCAATGACTACCTAAACTTCCTTTGTGCTTGTGGTTATAACCAGACTCAGATGAGAAGTTTTCCTGATCCTCACCCTTATAGGTGCCATAATGTAGTTAAAATATTGGACTTCAACTACCCTTCAATTTCAATACCTAAACTCTATGGCTCAACTACTGTAACTAGGAAGGTTAAAAATGTTGGTACACCAGGTACTTATGCTGCAAGGCTACATGTACCTGCAGGCCTTAACATATCTGTGGAGCCTAATACATTGAAATTTGACAAGATTGGTGAAGAGAAAAGCTTTCAGTTGATAATTGAAGTCATTAGTCCAAGCCTTGGTGCAGTATTTGGAAGGCTAAGTTGGTCAGATGGGAATCACTATGTGAGGAGTCCAATTGTAGTTGGTGCTATAATGGCTTAGATGTAACTAAACACATTATTCCATTGTCTATAGTAAAATATGACATCAACCCAAGTTTGTTTATTTAATATGAAGTCTTTAAATTACATGGCTTCATCATTTATTTAGAAAAGAATGTGTTAGTAACATTTTTCAATAGTAAATTACACATGGATCAAAATATGTAGGATTGGTAAATTAGTTACTTAGTTTTTTTAGGCTAGATACATTATTAGCTTAACAACATACAAAAGATCCAAAGGGAAGGAAAATGGGTGGATTTGAACAATTTAGGCCTTTCTGTGGGTTATTGCCTTTAAGCATGTGGCCTCTCATTATTTTTCTTAAATTTGGTCTTTAATCTCTTTTAACTTCATCACTTCTTAGTCAATTTCTTTCTTACATTACTTTCTTTATTTAATTTTTTTAATAATGTAACACGACTAAAAAGAAATAGAGTATAACATCTATATATTATTAGTGTAAAAATTTATATATAGTCATTATATCATTTACTATAGGTGTTTGTCAAGACAAGAAATAAATACATGGACAAAAAGGTAAAATTAAGGAAAAGATTTGGACCAAATAAAAAAAATAAAATGTTAAAAGAATAAAATAATTGTTTTGGGTATGAAATATATATTAGGAAGAGAATGAAATGTTTATAAATTTTAATGATTGATTTTTGACTTTCTCTTCCTTGCTTTTATTTCCGATTTGTGTTGATTTCATTTCCTTCACCTTTCGTCATCGTGTTGATTGAAAAGATATAAACTTTACATCATTCTAGAGTGACCCATATAAACAAAACTCACAATGTCATACGCTTATCTCTTCAAATACATCATCATTGGCGACACCGGTAATTTCAACAATTTACCTTTTTTTTTATATTTCAACAATTTTATTGCTTTATTCATATGGAGCTTTCCCAGATGCAGTTTTTTTATCGGATTTGTTTTGTTTCATGTACCTATAGATGATTCGATTTTATACCAATGATTCTATTTGATGCTTAAGATGGTAGCTATAGAGATCAAAGCCATTCGTTCCCTTTGCTATGTTTCTACTTTGGTCACAATTTTTAATTTTAGTTTTTTTTGTAGTTATGTTTTCTTGATATTGATTTACCCATGCAAACTTTTGTATGATTTAGTTTCTTGCTTTTGATGTATGAGTCTAATATTTTGTTTGGATTATAATTTGTACATGATCATAGGTTGTGTTTGAACATAATTTTGGGTTTAAATCCATGATTTGAGTAGAAAGGGCATGGTGATTACTTTTTAAGTAGAAGTGAAGAAACAGTTGTTTTTCAATAGGATTATATGATTCATCCGAAAAGGGCATGATGATAACTTCGTCTGGATAATAACAGGATTGTTAGTTACTCGCTGGATTTTTCGAACCATTTACCATTTTGTGATTTATATGAATCATTAGTCTTTCTTTCATGTGGTTTTTCCATTTTTTATATCATTCCATGTTTAAAAACACCATTTAAGTACAATAATCACGCCAAGAGTCGTGTTAAACTATTAGTTTGCAAATTATTAGCCAAACTTGTTATTACTTGTAGTAGTTGATGTGGAGAGGACTCTGTCCTATTGCTTCTTTTTTATGTAGGAGTTGGAAAGTCGTGTCTTCTACTTCAATTCACTGACAAGCGCTTTCAACCTGTCCATGACTTGACCATTGGTGTTGAGTTCGGGGCCAGGATGATCACAATTGATAGTAAGCCTATCAAGTTGCAAATATGGGATACGGTTTGTTCACCCTTTCCCTCAAACTTGGTCACTAACCCAACTAGTTCAAATTCAGAAATTTTACTGTCTTTCATTTCTAGGAATTTGTAATTGGTTGTTGTGATCATTTTAAATGAGGGACTTTTATATGGTTTAATCTGAAGAATTTATATGGTTTAACTTTGGTGCAACGGTAAGGTTGTATACATCTACCCTCCCCAGACCCCACTAAGTGAGATCCTCGTTCAATGGGCTGCCCTTTTAACCTGATAATATACCTGCAATTTTCCTGTGTTGAATCACTCGCTCATTTCCAAACAGAGATATGCTGATAGGAAACATATTGGGTACTGTGGATAAGTTTGGTGCTTTGTCTTATCATAATTGTGGGCTTGTGGCTAACTTCATATCAATTTGTTCTGTAGTATTTCTTTCTAAGCATGGTGTAGTGTCTCCTTGCAAGCTGATTCATTTCAATTGTTAAAATCTAATCAGTTGGGGGTAAATTGATAATAGCTTTCTACTCATAAATTTATCCAGAAAAGGTTATACAAATGAGGATACATTTTTGGCTTTGAATAGGACAAATAGTTTTTCTCCAGTGGTCATGAGATATGGAGTGGAAAGATTAGGCTATTTTTGGTTTTTTTGTGAGAATGTCCTATCCTCTTGTAGTCTTCTCTTTTCTCATCTTATAACACTTCTTTTGTTATAAAAAAGCAGAAAATAAGAGAGGTTAAGCTATTAGAGTGGAGTGGTGGTTAAGATATGGGCTTTGGCGACCTCTTAAAATACCTTTCATTGTTTAGATGGCTTGTGTCTATAAATCAACAAATAAAGCCTTCATCTGTATGTGTTCTAGATTTCCAGATGGAAAATCTGCTTTATTGATTGCTTGAGTTATATGAGTTGTGAATTTCCAGATAATATGTCACAAAGTTTCTGTGTAATATTTCAGGCTGGTCAAGAATCCTTCAGATCTATTACAAGGTCTTACTACAGAGGGGCTGCTGGTGCTCTACTTGTCTATGATATAACCAGGTATCTTTAAATTTGAACTTCTATTCTGTTTGAAATCCTAAAATTAATTAATTAATTTCATTTATAAAGAAATATTTTCTTTTAAGATTCCATCTTATTCACAAATCGTACTGTATATATATGTATATATAATATTAGAAGAGTAGTCTATGCCATTACTTAAAGAATAATTTCTAAAACAATTCCCGATAAATAAGTTATTAGGGAAGTAAAATACAACAAAAGAAGAGGATAAGACATCCTCGCAAAACGGAGAATAGCTATGCTAGGAGGTAGATAGGTGCAACATAGCATGTCAACCCCTTTGCAAATCTATCGTAGAAACTCCCACAAAAATCCCATCATCATACCACCCAAGGGATGCCAAAAAAGTTACCATCTTCCAAACAAATTCTAAAGAAGAGGATGAATCTCTAAAAATTAAATGATTCCTTTCTAGCGTATACACCAAATCATAAAAAAAACTGAACACCCCCACAACATTTTGGTGTCTTTCCAAGAACCAAAACCTCTAACGTAAGAAGGAAAGAGTGAAGCTCCACAGCGCTATTCTATGATTCGTAAAGAGGATGGTTTATAAATCATTTTAATCTGAATGAGTTTTATTTTATTTTATTTCTATTAGTAAATTTTAAACTTTGATATGTGGGAGGAATTATTTCTATTAGGAATTTATTATTGGTGTGTTCTTCTACATGATGAATATTGATTATTGAAAAGAATATTGTTAGAGAACGTCATTTTATACGTTTGTATTGCTTACGAAATGCATCTTTGATGTCTTGTGCATATCCAGTTCCGTGGGGCTACAGAATGATGTGTGAAAAAATTATGCATGTGTGTTTATGTTGTTGTAAAAAAAATGGTGTTTATTTTATTTAAGGCAATGAGGGCGATGCTGACATGTTTATCAATAGGAGGGAGACATTTAATCACTTGGCTAGCTGGTTGGAAGATGCAAGACAGCATGCAAATGCAAATATGACAATCATGCTGATTGGCAACAAGTGTGATCTGTCTCACAGACGAGCCGTGAGCACAGAGGAAGGCGAACAATTTGCAAAGGAGCATGGGTTAATCTTCATGGAGGCTTCAGCAAAAACTGCTCAGAATGTTGAAGAGGTCCAAAGTCACATCTCCAAGATATATCCATCATATCTATCTTGGAATATCATATATATGAAAGATTTTAACATTTCTTATCTGTTTGCAGGCATTCATAAAAACAGCTGCAACCATATACAAAAAGATTCAGGATGGAGTTTTTGATGTATCAAATGAGGTTAGTTTCCTGTTTAACCTTGTATCATACTTTACCTTATCTGTTTTATCATTTGTATGCGAAGAATGAAAAGTCTACCTTATTATATATAGAGAGGATTTGTGGTATATTTAATTTCAGTCTAGCTGATATTTTACAATCTTTGGATGATTAAGGTGAAAAACAATTGTTAAGACACTGACAAGGTTAATGTTGTGGCAGTCTTATGGAATAAAAGTAGGATATGGCGGAATTCCTGGACCATCTGGTGGGAGGGATGGCCCTGTTGCTGCAAGTGGAGGCTGCTGCAGTTGAAGTGAAGATGATGATATTTCAAACTATTTGCTTCAATGTAGTCCTTTATGTAATCTCTTCTTTTCTTTTATTTTGGATTTGGATATAAGAAGATATATAGGATCTATGATCATTGATAAAAATCATATAATTGTATAATGTTTTCTGTCCTGATCTTGACATTGTTTCTTTGGCCTAAGCTGATTATTTGTCTGTATTTATTGTGTGTATAATAAATTGATATGGTGTTTCATTGTTCTTGTGGTGAATATAATTGTTGAATGAATGAGGTATTGATATTCTGAGATTTTAAAGGGACAGATTCAGATGGTTTGTTGAATCTTTTAGACACTAGCTTCTTCCATTTTGTATCATTGTATGTATCCAATCATCATTGATAGTGCATGGAATTTAATGACCAAAACTCTGTATGAAATGAAGTAAGGTTCAATATATGAATTATAAAAAACATATAATATACTTATAAGATATGATTCAATATATGAATTAAGGTTCTGTATGAGTAATGTGCAAGTGTTTGAATTTTGTTGAAATTATAATATATTAAAAGGTAGCACTTGTTTACTCAACACTTGCACATTCACATTGTTATGCAAAGTTGTTAAGTCTCTTTTTTCTTTCTGCAATTAAGAATCCTCTTTACCCCTTACTTCCCCTCTCTTTATTTTGTTAAGACTTAGGAGGACAAAACTTAGGTACATGATCATGTAACCTATTAAAATGTGACATATGGAGTAAGTTTAAAAATTTACTCTTAGAGTCAATGGATCCCTTATCTTTAATCATAATGAATATTATAAATTTTTTAGATCAAACTCAATTTGTTAAATTATTATTTTAACTCAATGTGTTTAAACTTTAAACTCTTGCAAATATGTTTAATTCTTTCTTTTTTCCTCTCATTTCTCACGGTAAACCTTATTATGAATTCTGTAACCTTGACTAGGTTTTCTATACAATGTAATAAATATTATTTAGGACACAATTCCTTAGGTACAAATGATGCTGGTAGCGTGACACATGTTTATTTATATCATTAAGTCTTTCTCTTTTTTTGCAATTAAGAATCTCTCTCTTCAAAGTATAGGTGATAATGAACACGTGTCACATTTTAATAGGCTACAAACATCAATTGTACCTAAGGAATTGTACTAAGTTTTGTCCTAGTTTAAACTAGTGAGTAGATCTAAACCATTGAATTTCCCTAAAATTGATGGATAAAATGTGAAGTAAATTCAAAACTTACTCTTTGAGTAAATGTATATCCACTCATATTTTACTATTTTGTAGGGCTCTATGATGCTTTCAATCGGGGGCCATTAGCCCATTAGTCCAAAATTTGCATCCTTTGTAACCTACCTTGTAAATTGGATGAAGATGCAAAATACTAAATTGCTGAATGGCCCCTTTTGTATTGATATTTCTCCAACAGTCCCATATACTAACCCTGTTAATAGCAGTGGAGACCATTGGACCAATACACATGAAGAGGTCTGTGTAAAAACCAGCAACTATTATTACTTTTAATATATTTTATGTTTTATTTTTTCTGGATTTTCTAAATCACTACAATGAAATATAGAACATAGTACGAAGTAGCAGTTCCAAAAGCAGCCACACCCAAAATCAAATTTTTCAGATCTCAACAAAAAAAAAGTAATAATTAGCATAAACTAGATCTCTTATTTGGTACAACCCCATCTTCTCCTTTTTAATTATTCATTCCAAAGTTTCAATCTTTTCTTTGATTTTGTATCAAAGTTTATGGCTTTTCATGGGAATCCAAATCAACAACAACAACAACAACAACAACAACATTTACAAACACAAACACCCCATTTTGATTTGAATAAGCTTTTCAATCCTTCAACATCAAATAACCCTTTACCTTCAAATCCATCAAATTTGAATACTTCACCTTCATTCCCTTCTCCTTCTCCTTCCACACCTCCACCTTCTTCATTCCCAAACCCTTCTTCTTCTTACCCTCCACCCACTGGCACATACCCTTTTCACAATCCTCACTATTTTCCTTATCCAAACCTTCAGCAACAACAGCAACAGCAACAGCAACAGCAACACCTTCATCCAATGAATGTTCCACAAAGACCAATTTTTCAACCTCCTTCACCTTCTCCTTCATCACCAAACCCCAACACCACAAGTGGTGCAAGGCTCATGGCCATATTGGGCACCCAAAACCCTCCCTCTAACCATGATTCACCTGTTTTGTACCAAGCATCACCTTCGTCAAATGATTTCTCAATGCCTACAAGCCCTGCAGTGGCGCCTTCTTCGGTGAGCCCTCAGGCCACCACCACACCGGCTAGGATGCTGAGCACTAAGTTCCCGAGGGGGCGGCGTTTGATTGGAGAGAATGTTGTTTATGACATTGATTTTAAGCTGCCAGGTGAGGTGCAGCCTCAGCTTGAAGTCACTCCTATCACAAAGTATGCATCTGACCCTGGTCTCATGCTCGGCCGCCAAATCGCGGTGAATAGGACCTATATTTGCTATGGACTCAAACTTGGTGCCATCCGGGTGCTCAATATTAATACTGCATTGAGATATTTGCTGAGAGGCCATACTCAGGTGGGTTGTTTTTCACACTAGTTTTTCTCTTTTTTGTTTTGCATTTGGCCTGGATTTGATTGTGAAATAGTTTCCATGCCTTTGTAGCAATAGTTAGGGTGTAGTAGACTCGGTGGTGGATCTGTGTTCATCATAAAAAAAATTGTTTGTTTAGTCCCATATGGCTTCTTGGTGCCACTAGTGATTAATGCTTTGACTAGTAGTAATAGACTCTTTTTACTGTTTGACATATACATTAAAGTTGTTTCATCTTGCTGTGTTTGAGTGCCCCGTGTTAGACAGTACTGCAGGTGTAATTTGAATTTTATGTTCCATATCACAAAGATGTAATCTTTTCACACTAATCATTGCTTACATAGTGTGTTTGAGTGAGCGTTTGTAAAACTTGATTTTGAATAAAATTGATTTTGCAAAATTGATTACTATTTAAATTGAGTTTGAAGTGCAGTGATTTGTGTTTGAACAAACATCTATTCTTCTCCCAAAATGACTTTTGAAAAAGCAAAAGCAAAATTTCCGAACATGTTGAAAAATGAGAAAATCATGTTCCAAGGCATGGAAACATGATTTGGCAGCGAAAAATGCAGCTGCAAATAAGCTAATACACACTGCTTTTATTGATGGTTGGCATGTGAACATAAAAAGGCATGATATTTTATCTTTTCCTTATAAATTCACAAGGAATTTTCGCTAAGGAAAAGTGTAATTTGTTATGGAACTATATGTTTATGCTTTTAATTTATTCTTGATTTTATATGTTGTGCTTCTCTTGATTTTAAGTTTATCATCCCATGTTTTGATGGTTGCTTGCATAAGGCAAGATGCAGTATAAACATATGATGTTATGAGCGTTAAATGATGTTTGGAAGAGTTTGTATTTGAGTGTTTCTGTTGTTCTTTCCTACAATTTGGTTTTGTCCTTTCTTTTAGTTGATTTGGTATATGTAGTTATTGATGTCAAGCTCCTTTAATTTTAGAGTAATACGCAATTGTCGACTCTTTTTCTGTCACCACTATATGGTTATCTCGGTAGTTGTTCTCCCACGGTTGGACATATCTTATGAAGTTATAATAGTAACTTTGAAAATGTGAAGCTTGCTCCTACCTCTTAACGAGTTTCCTGTTAATAAACACATTTCAGATGTGATATTTTTTCCCTTTATTCAATTTCCAATCTATATTTCCCTTTAATTTATGTATATCACTTCTTTATGCAGAAAGTAACAGACATGGCTTTCTTTGCTGAAGATCTTCACCTGTTGGCCAGGTAAGTGTCCCTTCTACATTTCTTGTTTAATATTTTTCTATGCTTATATTTACTTATCATCTTCCATCTTGAATTTGCTTGTGTGTTCACAGTGCCAGCACTGATGGGAGAATTTTTGTATGGAAGATCAATGAGGGCCCTGATGAAGAAGACAAGCCTCAAATTGCTGGAAAAGTTATTACAGCCATTCAAATATTAGGAGAGAGTGAATCGGTTCATCCACGAGTATGCTGGCATCCTCACAAACAAGTAAGAGCAACTATCCTTAAGTATATTATCTCACAATTCGTGATGTTGTTTCTTATAAAATTTTAGCTCACCAGTTGAAATTGACCAACAGGAGATTTTAATGGTTGCTATTGGAAACCGTATCCTCAAAGTTGACACTATGAAGGCTGGAAAAGGTGAAACTTTTTCTGCAGAGGAGCCTCTTCAATGTTCCATTGATAAGTTGATTGATGGGGTGCACCTTGTTGGTAAGCATGATGGAAATGTAACTGAGTTGTCAATGTGTCAATGGATGAAGAGTCGGTTAGCTTCAGCGTCAGAAGATGGCACGGTATGCATTTGACTTTCTCCTTGCCTTGATATGTTGTTTTGTATACTTTTGTCTTCCAATCTGACACTAGTGGAATCTGTTAAACAATTAGTATATACAGTGGGAGAGGGGGTGCAATGAATGGTTCAAGTCATTGTATTACATATTTGAGTTGTCTACATGAAGAAAAGTTGTTTTGTTTCTTCTATTTTGTACTTCTAAATCACTTGTTTTTGTCAACAGGTGAAGATATGGGAAGAACGTAATGCAACACCACTTGCAGTCATAAGACCGCATGATGGTAAACCTGTTAATTTTGTGACATTCTTGACTGCTCCTCACCGCCCTGATCACATCGTTCTTATCACAGCGGTATATGCTCCTAGTCTTATGATTATGCTTCACTTGTAGGTGCTTTTGGACTATTTTGTTATGCAGCTTAAGCATTACTCACGTCTGCTCAAAGTGGTATTCAGGGTCTCCCTTGTGTCATTCACAAACTAATATCTTTCCATGTACTTTTCCTTAACTGCAGGGCCCACTAAATCAGGAGGTGAAGATATGGGTCTCTGACAATGAGGAAGGCTGGTTATTGCCTAGTGATTCCGAGTCATGGAGTTGCATTCAGACTTTAGATATAAGAAGTTCTTCTAAAGCCAACCCTGAGGATGTGTTCTTTAATCAAGTTGTAGCACTGCCCCGTGCTGGTTTGCTTCTATTAGCAAATGCCAAGAAAAATACAATATATGCTGTGCACATAGAGTATGGACTGAATCCGACTGCCACTCACATGGATTACATTGCTGAGTTCACAGTCACGATGCCTATATTAAGTCTTACGGGTACTAGTGATGGTTTACCTGATGGAGAGCATATTGTACAAATATATTGTGTCCAAACACAAGCTATTCAACAATATGCACTCAATTTGTCACAATGTTTGCCTCCAGCCCTGGACAATGCTGAACTAGAAAAACCTGAGCTCAATCTATCTCATTCCTCTAATGCTTTGAATGAATTTTCTAATCTGGAAACTGGAAATATGCCACAAGTTCATTCTAGCAACTCCGAAAGTGCCCCTGTTGTGAGCCTTCCTGTAATTTTGTCTTCAGATATTTTTGGTCTGCCAGAAGCTTCTACTTCGGATATAGAACCCAAGCCAAATGATTTGCATTCTCATTATGGTTTTGAGCATATGCAATCTTCTCCGCCTCCCCATCCTCCGAGTCCTAGATTGTCCCATAAGTTATCTGGTTTCAAAGGTTCATCAAATAATTTAGAGACTAGGTCAACAAATGATGACAACAGCGATCAGACAAATCTTGAGTCTTCAGCTGAACAGAGAGCGGAGTCTGAAAAAGATATTGCGGGTGATGTCCCTGCATCAGGTGATATTTTGAGGAAGAATGATGGACTTGTGCAAAATGATGTCTCTGTGATTTCTAATTCCCCTACAACATTTAAACACCCAACGCATTTGATAACTCCGTCAGAGATATTCTCCAAAGCTGCTTTATCTTCTGAGAATCCCCAAACATCTCAAGTTAAGAATGTCCAAGATGTGGCTGCTCATGGTGATGCAGAAAACTTTGAAGTAGAGGTTAAAGTTGTAGGTGAGACAGGTTCTAATCAAGAAAATACTGAGTATGACAGAGACAGGGACTCTCACACTGATGTTGCTGAGAAGAAAGAGAAGTTATTCTATTCTCAGGCCTCTGATCTGGGCATTCAGATGGCCAGAGAGGCCTATAATGCCGAGGGAGTTCATCAGGCCGATAATATTAAGACTATTGATGTTCCTGATCAAAGTTCTAACACCATTGAGGAAGAAGTTCAAAACACGAATAAGGAAGCACCTGCAAATATTGGTGAATCAGAAACTGTGGCCGCTAAGTTGCAGTCTCCAGCACCTTCCGTGAAAGGTAAAAGACAGAAAGGCAAAAGCTCTCAAGTGTCTGGTATATCTCCTTCTAGTAGTCCTTTTAGCTCAACTGATTTAGCAAACAATCAAGGTGGCAATTCAGGTGGCTCGTCCATGGAAGCTGCACTACCCCAGTTATCCACTATGCATGAGATGCTGAGCCAGGTTATTAATTTGTATTTGAATTTTTGTTGTTGGTTTTATTCTAACTTGGTGTGTACATTGCATATAGTGCTATTCTTTTCTGACTTGATGTGTATTTTGGATTGTATTATGGGTTTAACATGCTAAAAGTAGAGCATGATTAATTATCATCTAGATCAATAGTTTGCTGCTATATAATGTTGTTAGAATGGGTTTTTATTAAACATCTTTGTTATTATCAAATTTGGGGTAGAAGGCTTGTTTCCCTGGCAGACTTAATGAAGTTTGTGTAGGCGTATAATGCAGATAGATTGTGTAGATATTTATTTGGGGATAAACATACAGTGAGTTTCATATGCTGCCTGAAAATGGAATACACATGCCTTTGTGATGAAGCCTGATCCCTGTTTCCTTTTCTTTCTCTCGGCTTTATTTCTTTTCAGTTATTTTAAAACTTGGATTAACAAAATTTCCCTGTATTTATCAGTACTATAGTTTTATGGTTACATTATTTAGTAGTGCCACGAGGTTGGTGTTATTTTTCAATTATTGATTCTTGTCATGATGTTATTTTTCAATCATTGAGTCTTGTTACTTTGCCTTTCTATCAATTCGCTATAAACTTTAAGTTATCTAGTTTTTCACTCTTATATACTTATGTCATGCGATGAGTTTCTTTTTTATTGTTATAATTTCTGTTTCTTGATATCGTTTATTTCCTATATTATAGTTGTTAAGCATGCAGAAAGAAATGCAAAAGCAAATGAATGTGATGGTTTCTGCCCCTGTTACCAAGGAAGGTCGAAGATTAGAAGGATCCTTAGGCCGGAGCATGGAGAAAGTTGTCAAGGCTAACACTGATGCTTTGTGGGCTCGCTTACAAGAAGAAAATGCAAAACAAGAGAAGTTAAAGCAAGATTGTACACAGCAAATAACAAACTTGATCCCCGATTATGTAAACAAGGATATGATAACTGCATTGGAGAAAATCATCAAAAAGGAAATATCTTCAATTGGGTCAACTATTGCTCGATCAGTTAGTCAAAGTGTAGAGAAAACAGTATCATCCGCTATCATGGAGTCATTCCAGGTTTTGATTAATTTTAACATCTGAAAGTTCTTCAGTTCAAACAGTTTAAATGTGGTTACTCTTTAGCTTTATTTTTTTATTGTGTTAATTTGCTTGGGGAAATCCCCTTTCTGAATAGTGTCATCACATGACAATTATGACCTTTCAGAGACTGCTATATAAAGTAGCTTGATGTCATGTCAAACTTTTAATATATAAAAAAAATCATGTAAAACTTAAATGTTTTACATCGGAAATATGTTTGCAATTATGGTTTACCAGCTTATATGATTTTCTGTTCTATATGGTAATTTGATAGCCGACCCCACCTGGTTGGACTAAGGCCTGATTCTTGCATATGATAATTTGATACTTCAAATTTTGCCAAATTTTCCTCACTAAAGTGAGGACATATTTTGTTTCAATATCACTGACTGAGGTTATGCTATAAAATTTGCAGAAGGGGGTGGGAGAGAAGGGACTGAATCAACTTGAAAAATCAGTTAGTTCTAAGCTTGAAGCTACAGTGGCTAGGCAAATACAAACACAATTCCAAACTTCTGGCAAGCAAGCTCTTCAGGTAAGCACATAATCAATATCCTTGAAATTTTTAGACGACCTCTTCACATGGAGCAAATGGTTGGAAGTTTAGTTTTGTTTCACCGATAAGTAACAGTCGGATCGATTTGGTTGCTTCAGTTCTTTCATAACTTTTTAATCACAATTATGTATGTATTCAAGCTTTACTAGCTCAGATATGTTGTATGCAATTTTATATTGAACTTGACTTCAACTGGACCATTTCTCTCCTCTAATTTTTCTTTCGCAGCAAGCTTACAACCTGTCCATCTTAGGTTTTTCCTTCTATCACTAGTTAGAGGCTTCAGTGGACACACTATTCTACATTTATGTATCCTTGTTAGGTTTAAGCTTAGATTTATTGTTCTATTTTTAGCTAATGTGTCTTACTTCCTTAAAATTTATTATTGGAAGCTGATTTCCCAGAGCTTGTTCTGTGTTTCTGAACTCATTGCGTTATCTATCATCTTTCCCAATGTCTTATTTCTTATGCTAATGTAGTTCAAGTTAGCCTCATATTTTGGGTTTTATTTTATTGTTTGTTACCTATTCGGTCTGGAATTAGTTGCAATTGTTGGCGGCTTTGGTTAATCTTTTCTATTTGTATCGGTTTTTGTAGGAAGCACTTCGGACTAGTTTGGAAGCTTCAATTCTTCCAGCATTTGAGAAGTCTTGCAAAGCTATGTTTGACCAAATCGATGTCACATTTCAGAATGGGCTTACAAAGCACACAACTGCTATTCAACAGCAGTATGATTCTACTCATTCTCCTCTTGCCATGACTTTGAGGGTATGTGCAGAATGCTTGTTTTGAAAACACATAATATGATTTCTTTTTTTCCCGACTTCGGAGATTCCTTTGCCTTTCTATCAATTTGTTATAGACTCTATTGTTTGTTTCTTTGATGGGGAAAGATATTGATAGTGCTGAAATTACATGACACTTATCACATGTAATTTCAGTTGTGTTATTGACCTTCTTCACTATCAAGCGGCCATATATATTACCGGCCTTTGTCCCTTGAACTTAATCTTTAATTCTTGAATGTCAGACTTGTCATATCTTTATACTCAATATGTAGTGTTATGATTTCACAGGAAACAATCAATTCAGCATCATCAATCACTCAAACTTTGAGTGGGGAATTGGCTGAGGGCCAACGTAAACTGATAGAAATTGCTGCAAACTCCAAAATAGCTGCAGATCCTTTTGTAACACAAATCAACAATGGCTTACATGAGATGGTATGTTTGTTTGCCATTCCCCTATCTTCCTATTTTTTTAATGAGTGTATATTTCTATATTTCGCACTGTGGCATCACCGGCTCTTGACAGGCTGAGGATCCTACCAAAGAACTATCAAGGTTGATAAGTGAGGGCAAGTTTGAGGAAGCATTCATTGGAGCTCTTCATAGGAGTAATGTTTCAATAGTTTCTTGGTTATGTTCTCAGGTATGGTAATCATATCTTTCTTAGTGATCAATGCTTTGTAAATGAGATAACAAATTTGAAAATAATTTGAAGTTCCTGCAATTGTGTTATTGGTCAATGCATATATTTTGTACTTTGTAAGGTTATATCTGACAAATACAATGTATCTAACATTTTATTTCATACATTTTGACAACCAGGTTGATTTACCTGGTATCTTGACAATGGTACCACTACCATTAAGCCAGGGAGTACTTTTGTCTCTTCTACAGCAATTGTCCTGCGACATTAATACTGAGACTCCCAAAAAGTTGGCATGGATGACAGATGTAGCTGCCGCTTTAGATCCTGTAGATCCAAGGATTTCAGCTCATGTGCGACCAATATTGGATCAAGTGTATCGGACATTAGGCCATCATCGGACATTATCAACTTCCTCCCCCGGGGAAGCAAGCACGATCCGCCTTCTCATGCACGTCATAAACTCGGTGTTAGTGAGCTGTAAATAACAGGATTGTATTTTATCAGCTGTGCAGAAAGTGCTAAAGTATCAACTTTGGTTTGTATAGATATCTAGAGATAGTTTGGAGGGTATTCAGTGAACTACTGTATGTAGTTTAGTTGTCAACTGAGTTGTGTGAAATAGTTTCACTTCTTCTGTATGCTTTTGTTGTTTACATTTTTGCATGGCCCCCTCCTTAGTTATCTTTGCACTTTACAGTTACAGATGTTGTCTCTCACCTTATGGAACAAGGAAAACTTGAGACATCCTCATTTGAAGAAGTTAGTGTCACAACAATTTTATTTTCCAAACTGCATTTGAAGTGTAAGAGGTTTTGAAGTCTAAATGCATGTTTTGCTTATTCTTCATTTAGTATTGTTTTTAAAAGCATAAGTTTTCCAAAGAAAATAAAGCTATTTATTTGTGGTCATTTTCCCAAGCATTTTATTAAGATAAGAGGGGGAGAAATGCATGCATTGCTTCATCTACTTGATTATTCAAAAATGTAGTCCATATGAATGGTAGATAATGTAGTGACTATGTATAATTTTTTACACTGAAAGTGCATAGATATTAAACTCTTAAGGTAATGTATAATGTTGGTTTCACCTCCAACTTGAACCCTCGCCTACCTCGACCAAGTTCACTAGGATCACCCTCCTCCTTATTAAGGGTAGTGTCTTGAACATAGATATAATGAAATTATGAAGTCAATAAGAAGAGGCAATATTGATGGTTCTAGCAAAGTCTAAAATCAAGTTTAACATTATTGAGTGACAATACTATGGTTGGAAAGGTTGTATCAAATGTTTTGTATGATAAAGGGAAAGTAATAACAAAGTGCAATACCACTTCATTGCCTTGTGATTTTTTGAGTGTTTGTGGTCTTTCCTTAACCAAAATTAGAACCTGAAAAAGAGGATGTATCCTTTATCTCACATTTCCAAATATATTCATATATATATATATATATATACACACACACATTCACATAAGTACCTTCCAAGTCTCTAGTTGTCCCTCTGCAGCCTCAAGACTCATCATATCAAAGGTATCATCATCATGATATGATCATTTTGAAAATTGTACCAATCCTTTCTTTAACATCTTTGGTTTTCACTAAATTATAAGTGTTTTTGTTGATCACTTTTATAGTAAAGTTTGTTTTTTTCTCGTCATCTAAGTACTGAAACCTTTGATTGTGTACCAGATGAGAAGAAAACTTGGCATACAATGCAATGAAAAGGTCATTTTGTGAATAAGATATAGATTATTACAGAGTGTAGGTGTACCTTGTATGGACACAAAGGTTGTCTAACATTAATATAAATTATTGAAATCAATATTTACCCTCTCTTGTGTTTGGATTTGAGTGGAGTACTATGCTTACACATCCATAATAAGGTAAACATAGGAGAAAGAATGAATAATTAAGAATGTTTACTTTACATTATGGTGGGTAGTTGCTATCTTTCATTCTACCGACACTTTTGCTTTCTATGATTTTCTATCTCTAAAAAGGTGATGTTCTAATGTTTTCTCTTCATATTTCAACTAATGACTTCAATTTCAATAACATTATTAAAAACATTAGGAAATGCACAATTGGTTGATACTTCAACTCTTAAGTATATAATAGAAAATCAATTTCTACCATGTTTATGAGAAATATTTTATTAAAATGGAATAAAAGCATGATAAGATAAACAATAGGGATAAGCTATTTTTGTGTGCATTAGATAATAGAGATTTTGATGTGGTTGGTGATTATGGCAATAGTAAGGGTAGTGGAAAAATGCATTATTATATCATATGTATATTTATAACACAACTATGGAAGATAGAAAATGCGATATGAACATTGAGTATACTAACAAATTAAAATAATCTTACATTATGGTATTATCTTGTGAGACTCTAAATTGTAATGAGATGTAATAAACTATCTTATTTTATCCACCAAATAAAAGGTAATGAACATTTAATATATCAAAAGGAAATTATATTAGGAATTAAAAGTGGTTAACTTACATTGAAAACTACTACATTTAATATATCAAAAAACAATTAACTTTGTGTTCCGATATAAATTTGACCATATTTCTTAATTAATGCTAACAAGCTTACATTTAATTATTCTCCACGTTCCAAAGTGTAAATCTTAAACCATGTATAAAAAGAAATCGGTTTTCTCATTTCATAATCATTAAAATGCTTGAAATATTCTGTAATTAACAGAGACATGATTTTTCTTTATTAAAGCGTATTTATTTCGATCTTAAACATTTTTTATTCAGTACAGAAATTATAATGATAAAATTTTCCCTAAAATAAATTTGCGTCTTTAATATTAATTGCATTATAAATTTGTCTTGATACAATAAAGTGCATTATGAATTAGATTTACTAGTTGTTACCGACGTGTGAAAACAAATATTATCATGGTCTAATATCTACTTATTTTGTTGATATAAAAACAAATAGTGTTGGAAATTCTTCCTAATTGATGTGGAAGTATAACCAATGCAACTTGGTAAGTCTTGGTAAGCCTTCATTCCCTTCACTATATAAAGGGAACTTGTGAAGTAGAAATGGATTTGACATCATATATTGACCCAAAACCTTAAGGTATTAGGTCTATGGGTCTATCCACTTAAATGCTTTTAAACTCATTCATTATTCCACAATGTGGGACTTCTTCATTCACAATTGTAATACCCAACAAATAGAGTGTAATATTTATACATTTGAATTAACAGTGTAAAGAATTATGCACAGTCAGTGTATTATTTACTCTTCATTTAGATTATTTTCTTTGAAAATTTAATGTTGATTGAAAATAAATAATTATTATACAGTATCTTACACAAATATATAAAAACAATGACTCCCACTTAGATGAAAATTGTAGGTGAGATATAATTATTGAGTACATTATGGCACACAAATTGTTTGCTAAAATAGCATTATAGTGTAATAGGTCAAATAGCCCTTTTTGCAGCATTACCACAAAAACAAAAAGGCATTCTATTCTCCTTCATATAACATAATATATGATATAAATGTGGATTAATCCATGCTTAAATTGTCACAAAGGGCCCAAGCATTAAGAAATACTGAAATAGCAAACAGAGGCTTAGGTTTATTATAAAATAATTAGACATGCATTATAAAGTTATTTGACATGTGAAGTACTTTAAATTACAAGATTAGTAGTTTCTTTTAAATATTTGTACTATATAAATTAAAATATGTAATAACTATTATTATCATGAATTAATTTTCAATTTCTTACTTTACCCTTAATATTTTTCATTTTATACAAAAAAAAATTCATATAATCTTAAGTATTTACACAATAATCATGTATCTTATTTTAAATTATACATTATAATAAATATAAAAAAATTATAATATAAATTATACACAATACAAAAACATTATAATTCTTTAAAATAAAATATATAAAAATTAATTATTGAATAAAAGTACTTAATATCATAAAATAAGAATGCGGATCAACAAAAACAAAATTCATGTATACCAACCAGTAAAATATAAAGGAAAAAGAGGTCAAACAATTGGGGATATATTAAGAGTGAGTTGTTAACTTGTTATTGTTATTAACTACTAGTTAACTAGTAGTTATTTTAATGTTGAATATATGAAATTATATAAAGTAAATAATTCTTACACATTAGGCATTTTCATTTAAGATTATTGTTAAGATCTGTTAGAGATAACGGGAGAGGCAAGTAACAAAAAAAATTAAAGAAAGTGAAAGATATAATATTGATTTTGTCATTTTTATTTAAATATAATTACACTTTTAACCTTATAATACATAAAAAAATTCACTTGCACGTTAATGGAGATGAAGTTAGACATGTGATGACAGAAAAGACAGAGAGGTAAAGCAATGTCTATTTTCTGTTCTTTCCTTCATCTCCTCTTATCTCTTCCATCTTCAACGTCTCTCTCTCTCTCTCTCTCTCTCTCTCTCTGAATTCTCAAATAAAACTACAACTGAATAAACAAACAAACAAAAGTTGCAGTTTTTTAGAACAGGTCCTGTATTCTTTTCATTTCATTTTCTCTTACAAACACATTACATAACCAATCTTTCTCTTTCTCTTTTTCCGATCCCTTCATGCTTTTCTTCTCTCTCCTCCTTCCTAACTCAATCTAACTAACTACTTCTCATTAAAGCTCTAACTTTTCCTATTGAAAATTTATCTCAACCATATTTCTAATGCACCCCACAAGAAAATAAGCAAGTGGGTCTTCTTTCATTCTCCAAAAGTTTCTATCTTTGCTACAAAGAGACGCGCGTGGATTCTTTCTCCTTTTCAGGGTTCTCTCCCTCTGCTTTCAATACAAAAATGTTGTTTTTGAGAAACATTGTGTTGTTGTTGCTGTCCATTACTGTTTTTGCTCCAATTGTTCTATATACTGACCGTCTCAGCACTTTCAATTCACCCTCAAGTGAGTTTCTTTTTTACTTTTCTTCATACAAACTTCTTTAGTTCAGTTATTACATTGTTGATTTTGGTTTCTTTGGGTTGGTTATTTGATTGCATTATGCAGCCAAACAAGATTTTATTGAAGATGTCACCGCTTTTGTAAGTGTTGGAATGATATATTCTTTAGTTATTATTATTATTTATTATTATTTGTAAGTGTGAGATCTTTGAATTTATGAATCTTGTTTTCTTGTCTAAGTCTCTTAGTGCAACAGACACTGGCCACTTGAATCTGCTTCCCCAGGTAAAGTTCCATTCTTTCATTTTTTTCTTCTAATTTTGATAACTACTATGGGTGTATATACTTTATTGTTGAATCTGTTACAATTTATTGTCATTTTTTGCAAATAGGAAACTTCATCTGTCCTTAAAGAACCTGTTGGTGTTGTATACACTGAGGACTCAACTAATACTAAGAATTTGTCTAGAGGTATTTTGTCTGGGCTTGCTCTTTTGTTTAGTAAGATTTTGGTATTTTCCATTGTTATCTAATCTAATTGTTATGTTGCCTTAGACCTGAGATTGACGGAATCAAGGGAGCATGCATCTGCGAGGGTATTGTATACTACAACTGAGGAGGATCAAGCTCAAAGGGATAACCCCATCAAACAGGTGACAGATGGAATTAAGCAAGGAAATCAAGGTGGAAGCATCTTGGCTAAAGCTGATTCAACTAGCGAAAATGTAAGCGCGGAAGATGCTATTGATGTGGATGACAATGATGGGAGACATACTAAGTCAGCTCAGGTTTCTGACCAAGAGTCTCACATTAACGTAGGTGATATATCCATCTGTGTTTTTTCTGTTTATTTCGTTGTCTATTTTGTATCTATTTTTCTTTATCTTATCGGCTTTCATAAATAATGTCCTTGGATTTATATTAAAACATGAGTTTGAGTCTGAGAAATTTTTTTCACATTTGGTGCATCTTTTTTCAGGCTACTAAGCAGGAGCAACCAGCAATGGAAACTTCTAGCAATGTAAACAAGAGAGGACCCATATTGTCCGATAAGCAGAAGGACCAAATACCATCAGATTCTCGAGTACAGCGACTTAAAGATCAGCTCATTCAAGCTAAGGTTTACCTTTCCCTTCCAGCTGTAAAAGCCAACCCCCATCTCACTCGGGAGCTTCGCTTACGGGTAAAGGAAGTTACACGGACACTTGGAGATGCAAGCAAAGATTCTGAATTATCTAGGAAGTATGTGAACCTTAAAGAATGCTATTATATTAGTCTCTGCGTTTTCCTTTTTTGATAATGATTGTCAAGTTCGTATTTTCCATTTAAGTTTCTTTTTCTGCTGCATGTAAACATGATGAATAGCTCAGTTCCTGAACTGAGATGCATTTGTTCTGTCCTTATTTTGTCTATATTTGTGCTAATGCCAGTGTAAATGAGAGAATGAGGGAAATGGAGCAATCATTGTTCAAAGGGAGGCAAATCCAAGATGATTGTGCTGCTTTTGTTAAGAAGCTTAGGGCTATGCTCCACTCAACAGAGGAGCAGCTTCGTGCGCACAAGAAGCAGGCTTTGTTGTTAACACAATTGACAGCAAAAACATTGCCCAAAGGTCTTCACTGTCTTCCATTACGTCTTACAACTGAGTATTATTATTCAAATTATTCTCAGAAGCAGTTCCCCAATCAAGAGAAGTTAGAAGATCCTCAACTGTACCATTATGCAATATTCTCAGACAACATATTAGCAACAGCAGTTGTTGTGAATTCAGTTACTGCCAATGCTAAGGTAAGTTATTTTCACTGAGTTTCTTTTGGGTTCCAAGATCATTGACAAACATAAATGAAAATTTGTATGTCTGTGCTGGTATTTTAATGTCATGAATGTCAATGGTACTTTTATGTCCTATTTGTATCACTTGCTTATAATGATGATATTTTATTAAATTTGCAGGATGCCTCAAAACATGTTTTCCACATTGTTAGTGATAGGCTCAATTATGTGGCGATGAGGATGTGGTTTTTGGTGAATCCTCCAGGCAAGGCAACCATTCAAGTTCAGAACATCGAAGACTTCACATGGTTGAATTCAAGTTACAGTCCTGTTCTTAAGCAGTTGAATTCTCCTGCTATGATAGATTATTACTTCAAGGCTCATCGAGCAACTTCTGATTCAAACCTGAAGTTTAGGAATCCAAAGTATTTATCTATCTTGAACCACCTTCGCTTCTACTTGCCTGAGATCTTTCCAAAGCTCAACAAAGTGCTGTTCTTGGATGATGATATAGTTGTGCAGAAGGATCTGACTGGTCTTTGGTCAGTTGATTTGAAAGGCAACGTAAATGGTGCTGTAGAAACTTGTGGAGAAAGTTTTCACCGATTTGACCGCTATCTCAACTTCTCAAATCCTCTCATTGCCAAGAATTTTGACCCCCGGGCTTGTGGATGGGCTTATGGTATGAATATATTCGATTTGGTGGAATGGAAGAGGCAAAACATCACGGAGGTCTATCACAACTGGCAGCATCTGGTAAGTGATACACTTTGGTTTACCTTTCAGAAAGTAGCGCATATGGTTGATACTTGATAGTTACATTGATCATATGTAATATTAGCAATATTTTTTGAATAAAAGAGTTATTTAGATTTTAGACTAGGGAGGAAATTGGGACATGTGAAGTTTTTCGTGCACTTTGGCATGCTCGTAAATACACATGCTGATCATATTAAAATGTCAGAAATAGGAATGTGATCAATGCTTTGTATATACAATTCCTTTCCATTTTTATTTTAAGTTTACACTTTTTGTTAGTCCATCCAATATGCAGTTTACACTTAGCATGTGCTTGATTTTGATTTTGGAACTGATTCTCTTTTTTCTACTAATCTGAAATGGCAGAACCATGATAGAACTCTGTGGAAGTTAGGAACACTGCCTCCTGGACTCATAACATTCTGGAAACGAACTTTCCCACTGAACCGATCTTGGCATACCTTGGGTCTTGGCTACAATCCCAATGTCAACCAAAAAGATATCGATCGGGCAGCTGTTATACACTACAATGGGAACTTGAAGCCATGGCTTGAGATAAGCATTCCCAGGTTTCGAGGTTATTGGGCAAAGTATGTCAACTATAATCATGTATATTTGCGAGAGTGCAACATCAATCCATAGATGTATCTTGGTACGTATAATCATTTAAGTTTTCTCGACATTAGCCATGTTGTGAATTACCTTATAGGTCTGTAATTCCATCTGTGTAGGGCTTCTATTTTTTGAAATCTTTGCTATTCTTTTTGTACACGTATCCTGTTCTATATCATTATTATTTTTATTTGGGCATAGAAGATTCAGAGCCAAAATCAGTGTCACTTTGCAACCATTGATCAAATACATGGCAGAGATGCTAAGTGTACTTGTAAATGATATGAAAAGCCTAGTTCTTTCGTCTTGTCTTTGTGGTCTTTCCATTGTTCTTTTGTTTGTAAATGTTTAATTAACACTCTCTTTTCTTTTGCTTCCTTGTGCAATTAATCAATTGTTAGCGCATCGATAATCTCTTCTAGAACCTCCACTTGATCTTGTTTAGGGCCGCCCAATGTACGAGGCTCCCACTTAGTGGAGTCTGGGGAGGATAGATGTACTTAGCCTTACCCCCGCAAGCCGAGAGGCTATTTACAGGATTTGAACCTGTGACCTCATTCATGATCACTAAACAAAAACCTCTACTTGATCTTGTTTATTAATATATATATTTTTTGTTTGACACATGGCAATCTACTATGTCTATTATTTCATTTCAAATATGGTTTGTATAATACCCTCAGCATTCAATAACCACATGAACAATTCAAGGCTGAGTTTTGGTGAGGCAAGTGGTTTTTGGTGTGGTCTCATTAAGTTGCATTTAGAGTTTGGTTAGGTAATGAATGGTTGAGAAATGTTCACTAAAAACATGTTAAAGTAGAGAAGTATGTATGGTAGGGCCAAAGTGAAAGGTGGTTGAAGTGAATGCATTGAGTGGATACTTAAAATGCATAAAAACATAATAATATGGTTGGGTCCCATGCACAGACTGTTACACAATAAGACATGCATAGAAATGATAATAAATCAGCACAACCAACTTGTCTAGTGTGGTAGTAGCTTTAAAGAAAAGACAATACTATTGTAATCACATGGTGGTGGAACCCTCTCATTGTGATCACATGCATATACTTCACAAGACCCTTTTTTTTAATGTATGTGATGTGCTTCTTCCTCACTGTCACAATAGACAGCAAATATGGGTTGTTTAACTTTGACTAATCTGTAGACAAATCCTCACTCTTCAAGGATTCACGGGCCACAACACCTCATGCTACTGTTTCATACACATTCAAACACTTAGTGGTAGGAATTATGTTATTATATACATACATATTTATATATCATCTACTAAAGGTTAAACATACGTTACGGTCTAGCCAATGTTTAAGTGTTACATAAGTTATGTTCTTTTTGGAAAACATAATTTAAGAAAATAGATTGAGATGCTTCAAAGCTTAAGCTTCACTTCTTCATTGATATATATAGAAAAACTTGATACAGATAATATCTATTCACATGCACTTCCCATCACAGACTCCCTACAAAGAAAGAGTCCAAGAATATGATCAAATATCACATCCCTTTGCTTATTCCTCTACCTTATGTTACCTTTATCCTTATCCACCCTTCTTGTGCCTCTAAAAACAATGTAACAAAACTAGTTGATGAGGAGTGTGTCAAAACTTCAAACTACTCATTTTGCATTGAGTCTCTCTATTCTTACAATCATACACCAGACACAGATGAATATGCTCTAGCCTTGAATATTCTGCTGATAATTATGAGAAGCTGGTTATAGTGATGATTCTTCTAGTGTTGCCTAGCATTAGTAAGACCATTGTTACATGATTCTCTCATTTACCATACATATCTTGTATCGAATTCATCGTACCCCGTATCACATATCGGGCTCGTCATAAAGAAGATTTCATAAAATTGTAAAAAGTGACAAACTACCTACGTACCATACCACATATCAAGTAACTATGGTGAAGAAGGTCTTGGAGGAACTCATTATCATGAATAATGATTTAAAGGGTCTTTGCTAAATCTATGTAGTTGTTTCTATTCTGTTCATAGGATCCCTGCTTCAACAATTATTTTATAACATTAGATGTAAAAAATAGCAATGATGATAAATATTGGGGCTTGAGATTGTTCTTTTTTTTGGAACATGTGATTGTTTTTATATGAATAAAGATCATTTGCTGCTATCTTAGAAAGCCAATTCAGGAATGCATTGGATCAATGTTGTGTTTTCTATGCCCATCTTTCAAAATCAGAATTGAAAAATAATATGTATAACAAGTATGTGGTGAGTACTCTCAATGATTGAATTAGTCTTTTAAGTTTCAATATATCTCAATATTTCAGTAAGAGTTTGGGTAGATTTTTTTGTGTTAGTCTAGCATAGTAACATATAATGTATATTCTATTTCAAGACTTACCATGTATGAAATTTTTTTGTAAGTAATTGCTAGTACGTGAGATATTAAACTTCATATAATAAGATTATAAAATCAATGTTTGTTGGTTTTTAATGTTGTGGTCCAAATAGGAATCAAAAGATTCAAAAGTCACCATGAAAACCAGTTATTATATTATGATTAATAGACTATCACACAGTATTAACAACCATAAGGGATTGAGGAGCTTCTATTAAGAAAAGACTCTGCATATGACTAAGGTTAGATTGCACATATAATGCATAAACAAAGTTCAACCCCTTATAAAACATGGATTTCACCAAGTCAAATTCAACTACTTATGCAACTGATAAGACACATTTCCTCTTTATTTTGCAGGCTACCAAGCAACAAGATTTTTAAAGCTTTACCCTTTACCTTTTTCTTGAGATGCAAGAAAGGATTCACCAACAGCTTTCTCATGTGTCATTTACAAAAAGAAATGTTCCCTAAACTCTCATGTGTCTAAGTCTACTACAATAACTTGGTTTTAAGGAAACTATATTCCAATTTTGATAACTAATAACTCATCACAAAACATTAATCAAATTGGTCATAAAAAAACTTCCTAGATCAATATGTAACAATATTAACAAATAGCTTGGAAACTTTTTCTGTATTATGATATAGATGTAGATTATGTTATTTATCTTTTCTCAACATATGTAACAATATTAACAAATAGCTTGGAAACTTTTTCTGTATTTTGAGACAGTCAAAAGAAAATTTGGAAGACCAAAAAAAAGAAAGAACATTGGATAGCATTTATAGAGTACCTATTGCATAGTGGTTCAATCATCAATAGGACAACTCATTCTTTTTTCAGATTAAAGGGAACAGAATGAAAGCTACTACTACAGAATAATTCACCTTTCAGTTCCCTTCTCTTTTGCTTTATAAGCATGAAAATTTTAGTTTCTCTCTTTTTACAATGCAATTCAAAATATAGAAAGTTTATACTATCATAATCATGAAGATGATTTATATGACCTATTCTATATTTTCTATTCCGAAGATCTCAACTTAAACTCTACCTATGTACGATAAAGTTAATTTAGTTATTAGATATGTAAGAAATAAAATGTGAGTGTATGAATTCAAATCTCCGACAAAATGTGATTTCTACCTTCACTAAAAAAGAGAAAGAAAAAAGTGACCACCTATAGAAAAAAAATCGATTTTGACACTAGTTTCCTATTATCTAATAATCATATTAACAAATGAGAATGCAATTAACTCTAGGTTCAGGTCTTATTAAGTACCCATGTAGCACCAACAAAGTTTAATTACTAATGTGAATCTTATCCAAAAATTTCCACCAAAAAAATTGAAATGATATCAAACATAAATGCTAAACTTAAGAGTAATGAATGTATGAGCTATAAAAGTACAAGAATGCAGAAAAAAGCAAAAAAGAGATTTATAAGCTAACATGTGAAAGTAGTCCAGTGTTTATTTATGAAGAGAATTGGAATACATTTTGGCCCCAACTCTTGCAAATAAATATATGCATCTATATTTATGAGTTTTATACACTATTATTGTATTACTCACCGTTCATATTTAATCACTATTGGATTTTCAAAAATAATAATTCAAATAAATGTAGATGATATATTAATTATGTATAAATCTTTATGTATAAATATTACACTAAACCAAAAAAGCTAAAGAGTAGAAGCTTATTATGGATATGGACCAAGTCCTCAACCTTTCAAATTCAATTAAAGTGATTCTAAGTGGTGCTATTAACTATTGGACCCAACTTTTTTTTCTAATTTATATGCAGGAAAGATAAAATGTATGGACAAAACTTAGCTAAAATACCATAGTTGCTATTGATATATGTGACCTATTAGAGGATGATGTTAACATTTTTGTTTACTTAAAAAAAACGTTTATTACATTTACAATCAAAATGAGTGTCTTGGTCCCATAATATCATTATTTTGTCATTCTCACTCTAATTCATGTTCTTCCTTCAATTTCAACAACCCTTTGCTACTTTTTCTTTTCAAATGTTTTAAGTGTTAACTGTTACATGATATATTTTATGAAAGATGAAATCTCTTAATCATGTTTTTTTCTGCTTCATTTGTAGCCTCAGAGAGTAAGAAACAACACTATATTAAGCTTTGATACAGAGAGAGAGAGAAAGAGAGGGAAGTAAGATAGTGATAAGTGATAATAAGAGAGAATGGGGGAAGGAAGAAGAAGAAGAAGAAGAAGATCAATGCTGAGAGAAGCAGTAAAGAAGGTTGCTACAGCAGCAGTATATGCATGTTGTCCTTCATTATCATCATCAACAACAACATCTCTCATTGATCCACTCACTCTTCACAACTCTTCTACTCTTTCTCCCACTGTACACATTCATTCTCTCTTCTTCTTCTATTTCTCTTTACCCTTTTCCATAAATATTCTAACTTTATCTCCATTTCTTCATTTTCTCCATACTGCCTCTTCCCTTCAAAATTGCATGGACCTATGAATTGATTGCGGTTATTAATTTCATTTGTTTTTATTTTTCAATTCTAAGGGAACTACTCTATAATTTGTCTAAGAAATGGTAGAAATAAGAGAATTTGAATTTTTTTTTGGGTTTTGTGCATTTTGCAGATCTCGAATTCCTCATTAGTGTCTCCATCAACAACAAAGAATTTCTCAGGGGAGATAATAGAAGACACAGATTCTAGTATCACTAACAAATTCAACAACCATGGGCTTCATAGTAAGGTAATCAACCTTCTAGAGAGGTAGTTTGGTAATATTATTAAGAAATTCATCTTTTTTCTGAACCATTTTCACATTTATGCACTTCATTAAGAGTTTGTAATCCAATGGGCCTCAAACTTTGACCTGAATCCAACGGTTCATTTTTCTCTGTTATATTTTTATGTGATGTTTAATTTTTGCTTTATTATATTCTCTTATTGTGGATATGGGTTGGCATCACAGTGTTAAAGCATTTATTTTGGTACTGAAATTTATTTAGAACAGCAAAGGTATTGAATAGAGGATTATAGCATGTGAATGCTCCAGCACATGGCACATTAGTGAAGCCAAGAATCAATTCATATAAATGCAGACCCCACATTAGGAAGTTTCATCTGCCACAACATGCAGCATGATCATACCTTTTCCTTCTTTTATCGCGAAAACCTCATTGGACATGTCCAATAGCTTCCTTATCAAGGGAGTGAACTTTTATGATGCACACAATCTATTCTCACCTAAGTGTGCATTCTCATTTTTTTTATGACCCAAAAGTTTCACTGTGTCTGTCTCTACCTCAATCAATTGGTAAAAACTGAGATAAAAGTTTGATTAAATTATGAATTTATCTATGAGTGTTGGCATAAGTACCATAAGCCTCAGTGAAGGCTTACAATTGTAGCACCCAAAACTACCAATGAGTGAGGATCACCAATAGTAATCAAAGAATACTATGTATCTGTTCTCATCTTCATCTGGTTTTAGCCCACCTTTGTCCATGTGCCACTTTTCTCATTGAAAAGAGCTTCTGCTAATGCAAGTATTAGTTTTTAAATACTTTTGTTTGTTTATTCCAATATATCACTACTTGAAAAGAGAGACCCTTCAATTTAATCCTCCACGGATAGTAGTGTTACGGTGTCACCAATTGGATCCTCCAAATTTTGTGTTACCAATTAAGTCCTTGAAAAATGTAAAATAGTGTTAAACTGAAAGGCTTAGTTGGTGATTTAAGTCCTAAGCAAGGCCAACATGGTGATGTTTTAATTTTTTCAAGGACTTGATTGGTGACAAAAAAATCAAGGACCTAATTGGTGACACTATCATTGGAGAGTTAAATCGAGTGTTTACATTTTGAAAATTATTTAGGAGTGTGATATCAGTTCATTGATTCATTTAAAGCATGGTTAATTTACAGGTACTAATACTTTCATTTCATTGATTCATTCATTCCAGAATCTAAGCTTAATTGTTAACTCATGTTGCAACATTGATTGTTCTTGGTCATGAATGTATATACTTGTAGTTCTTCAAGACCGTTCTTCTGATTCCTCAGCTTTGTTTTATGTGCTTTGCAGAATTTGTGTGCAATATGTTTAGATCCTCTGAGTTACCACAGCAAAGGCAGCAGTCCAAGCCAAGCTATATTCACTGCTCAGTGCTCACATGCATTCCATTTTGCCTGCATCTCGTCCAATGTCCGCCATGGTAGTGTCACTTGCCCCATTTGTCGGGCCCACTGGACACAGCTCCCGCGCAACCTGAACAACAACCTTTGTGGTTCTTTCACTTCTAGTCACCAAAATGATCCCATCTTGCGAATCCTTGATGATTCTATTGCAACCTTCCGTGTTCATCGCCGTTCTCTTATGCTTTCTGCCCGCTATGATGATGATGACCCAGTTGAGCTTGATGACACACCTGACAGTCCCAAACTGTGTTTCTCACTTGCGCCTGTACCCCCGAATGCACCAACTAGTTTCCATCCAGCTTTGCAAGTGAGTAAGCATGCCTCATATCCATGCCATCTATCCCCTTATCCTTTAACATGCAGCTCCTCATCACTATTACAATCTCCACGTATGCAAACCCCTCATAACATGTGTCCTTCCTCCAATAGAGCTTATCTTTCAGTAAAACTGACCCATGAACGTGCAACTGACTTGGTCCTAGTTGCTAGCCCCAATGGTCCGCACCTAAGGCTTCTCAAACAATCGATGGCTCTTGTGGTTTTCTCCCTCAGACACATTGATCGCTTGGCTATTGTGACATACTCCTCGGCCGCAGCTCGTGTCTTCCCTTTAAGGCGCATGACATCCTACGGGAAACGCACCGCCCTTCAAGTTATTGACCGCTTGTTTTACATGGGGCAAGCTGATCCGGTAGAAGGGTTGAAGAAAGGGATTAAGATACTCGAAGATCGCATGCACAAGAACCCTGAGTCATGCATTCTTCACTTATCCGATAATCCTACAAGACCATACCATGCAGTAAGCATGGAACTGCCACCTACACCAATCCATAGATTTCATGTGGGGTTTGGCTATGACACTTCTAGTGGTTTTGTCATGCAAGAGTTTGAGGAGTTCTTGGCCAAGATGCTGGGAGGCATTGTCAGAGAAATCCAACTTAGAATATGTGGAGCTGGGGAGGAAGTTGGGAGTGGCAGGGTAATGAGAATTGGAGAGATAAGAGGTGGAGAAGAAAGAAGAATCCTGTTAGACTTGGGTGATTGCACTCATGTGTATGTAGAGTATAGCTACATTGAAGGTGAAATTGATGAGTGTGTTAGAAGGACAGGGGAAACTGTTGTAGCTGTTGGAAACCATAAAGGCAATGATGATGATGACGACGACGACGATAAAGTTACAGAAGGTGCCGAGGAGATAGGGAGGGATATGAACACAGGTGGTAGGACTAGTAGTGTTGAAAGCTTGGATTTTCATGACCCTTACATGGCCAGAAGATGGGCCAAGCACTTGCATGGTTATAGACTTTGAAATTGCAAACATGTATCAATACCAATGCACATTCCTTTGAGGCTATTGTGTTCTTAGCCATCTCATATTCTTAGTCTTCAATTTTTATCCATTAAATAATCAAATAAGTCAAAAAAGTAAATAATTTAATAATGCATTATCATTGTTGGTACATATATAACAATGTATTACATTTTTCTGCCTAGTAATCTTTTGAATTTTGAATTGACTTTTATTATGAATTGTAATCACTACGCAAAAGATAAAATCAACAAACACACAATTGTAATCACTACGCAAAAGATAAAATCAAGAACAACAATCATCATCAGAAGTTGACCCAATTGTAATCACTACACAAAAAGATAAAATCAACAACAACAATCATCATCACAATTGTAATCACTACCCATCTACAACCTAATCCTTAATCAAAGAGATAATAACAAATAACTGAAACAACAATTAATTGATTTATTCATTATCAATTTGCACTCTTAAATGGAAAGAGAGACAGCAATAATAGACCCAAATGAACAGAATACAGAGACAACCATAGCAAGCATTAAAAATCTATGTTTCCTTTTCTGTGTTTGTTTTTTCACCCTTAACCCTTAATCTATCTCTGTCTTTCACTCTCACACATACTCCTCAAATCTCAAAAAGCTTCCACCTTTACCTCATAATCCATCACCCACACACACTTTCCTTTCTGGGCCTCTTGAATTTTCTCCATTGAACAAGAAATAGAAGAACCATGTTTCCAAGGTTGATACACCCCATTGAGGGGCTCGTTGAAGATGTTCAAGGTGGTGGTTCCAACCTCTCTCACAATCACAAGGGAGACCCATGTCTTGTTCTCACTGCTGATCCAAAACCTCGACTTCGTTGGACCCAGGACCTTCATGAACGGTTCATTGATGCTGTTACTCAACTTGGAGGTGCTAGCAGTAAGTGTCTTTTCCCTTTTATCTTGTCAAAGTTTTATTCTTCATTTCAGTTCAGTTCAGTTTTCTTTCCATGCCATATCTGCAATTTCCTTTGTGTTTATATTTTCATGAGTAAAATTGGCAGACTTTAAGTCTTATGTACTTCTGGGATGCTTTGAAATTATCCAGCTCTGCCTTCGAGGGGCAAGGAAAAATTGAGGGGCTTTTGATTGACTCTAAACTTATGTGTTGTGATTGTCTTAAAACATGTGGAGTTGTTTTCATGTGTCTAGAACTAGAATAAGTGATTTTGCTTAGAAATTAGAATGCATGTGATATGTAGTTTATCAACTGTTTCAATTGCTAAATGCAATAGGTAGAATTTGTAGTAAGAATTGCCAAAGCTGCTTTCTCTTTTATATGCTTTATATTGAATCTTTGATGCAAATGGGGAATTGTTTGCCTATTAAAGAAATGTCAATTAATGACTAACCGGAACTATAGATGAAGTATGATCGGTTGATGCTAGTCCATTTTTAAGAATCACTATTTTGCTAGTGATATTAAGAAGTTGAAATTCATTCGATTTTCTGACATTAAAGTATTGGCAGGAATGTTTTTTGCATTGGAGTGTAGACTCAAATAATGTAAAAAGTTGGCATATTGATGCTGGGTGCTAAACTCAGTTTTGCAGCTCTTTCCTGTTTATATCTTAGGCTTTAAAATTTGAGCTTGTTAGATAAACAAGCTCAACTCGAGCCATAGTATAAAATTCAATTAAGATATATCTGTGTGAAATAATTTACTAGTCAATCCAAGACAAACTCACAAATTGGTGGTCATTGGTGATTGGGTTTACCATATTACAAATGGTGTGGCCGAGTCTAACACCTCCCAAAGGCTAACTCAAAGGGTAGGGGATGCCCAAGCTTTATAAGCACTATATTTTGTCAATGAATATCACATGTGGTATCTCTCAATGATACTTTTGTATAGAAAGTCTTTTGCTCAACATATAAATGATCCTAACTTCACTTGTTTGTGAAGTCACTACTAAAGCCTACTTTCCAGTTTCCACTTTTTACTTGCTCTAGTTGGAACCTTCGTGTGTGGATTATCATCAGTATCATTTTTTGACAAATTTATTGATGTTATCTGCAGAAGCTACACCAAAGGCAATCATGCGAACTATGAATGTCAAGGGTCTGACTCTATTTCATTTAAAGAGTCATCTTCAGGTCTCTTTAATTCTTTACATAATAATACTCTGGCTAATTTTAGGCTTTGTGATGAGACCTTTCCTTGCTGCATTGCAGAAATACAGACTTGGTAAGCAATCAGGGAAAGATATCGGTGAGGCATGCAAAGATGGTATGGTTGTCATTCCTCTCCGAACTTTCCAATTATGTTCTTGTCATATGAGTTTTTCCTATCCTGCATTTCTTTCTTCTGTCCGATGTGTTCAGTGGTGTAAGCCCATTCCTAGTAAATCTGAATGAACTAATGACATAATATATTACTGATACACATTAATGTGGAACTGCCCATGTAGAATTACAATTTGGAAATCTTGGTGGACATATTTCCATTTATGGAGTAAGTTAGCCAAGTTTTGGAAGAGTGGCTACCCAAGTTAATTTATGGTTAACTTACTAATTACTCTTTGAATTTGAACTTACTAACCACTCTATGTTCACTTTGTATAATTGTTCCTAATTCATAAGAAAAGTTTTCCAGGGCTTCCTAAATTGTTTAACGACAATCGAGCCTTTTCCCACTAGGTGGGATCGGCCACCAGGATCTAACAATGTCATATCCTACCCTAAATCATGTCTATCCACAAACCATTTAAGTCTATAATACTTCCTAAATTGAAAGTTTAGCTATACAAAATTATAGTCTTGGCGTCTGATAAATCTTTTTGAAAATTGATGGAAGGAATGTCAGGTTCATATCTTTTAGAAAGCCCTACTGATAACTCTTCTCTGAAGTTGGCAACTTCCGATACAAACGAGTAAGAACTTTTATTAGTTGTTAAAAAACATTTTTTTCCTCCATTGTTCAATGGTCTTGAATAACCACATTGATGGAGTAATTAATGTTATGCCTAGGGGGTATGAAATCAAGGAGGCATTAAGAGCACAGATGGAAGTGCAAAGTAAACTACATTTACAAGTTGAGGTAAATTTCCTTTTTCCTAGTGTAAGTTTTGTATTCAATGTGGCTGAATGAATTTTTAGACAGCATTAGTTGGTATTTTAAAGGTATAGGAAGTTTGCATATTGACCGTGATTGAAGGATGTTGCTTGTAATCTTGTTAATTTTTGACATTATTTAGTGTGTACTAATAGTAATAATTTGACTGTAGGCAGAGAAGCATGTGCAGATTCGCCAGGATGCAGAGCGTAGATACATGGCCATGCTTGAAAGAGCTTGCAAAATGCTGGCTGATCAATTTATAGGTGCTACTGTTATAGACACTGATAGCCAAAAGTTTCAAGGAATTGGAAGTATAGCACCAAGAGGTCCCATGGTTGATGCTCTTGGTTTTTACTCCATGCTATCTTCTGAGGTGGCCAGAGTGCACCTCCCGGAAGAAGAAATACCAGCGAGTCTCCAACCACAACCCCAACGGGGTGATTGTTCGACTGAAAGTAGTCTAACTTCACACGAGACTTTCGAAGGAATAGGTTTACAAGGAACTCCAGGTGGCGAAAAAAGAAGGATGTTGGGCATGGAGTCTATGGCAACACCTGTGATATGGAATGAAGCTAAGATGAGAAGTCAAGGTAATCCTCATGGAATGACTAGGTATGGCATGTAGAGATGGAAGCTGTACTTGATAGTTCATCCTTTGAGCTTATTTCATTTTTATAGGACAATGTCTAATGTCTTGTTAGTTGGAAATGGAAAAGGGAGTGGAATGTACACTTATCTCACCTTGTAAATTCAAACTACTATGTGATTTGGTGATTTTTATGTATTCATTATTGCATCATGATGAATAGAATTATCTATTTGCCTCCATTGATATTTAGTACAATCATTTTTCTAACTGGTTTGACTTAAAACTCATGCCTCCATAAATTAATTATTTATTCTTTCATCATGGCCTAGTCATGTATGGTGGATTTGTTTGTTAGTAGTGGTCCATTGGTTCTGTCACTTCTATGATGCATATGGTAGGAAGAATATCACAGTTAGCAGGCTCAAATTCTGTTCTGATGGATATTGATTATTATCAAAATCACATAAATGGTGCTAACTACTGCTGAGTATGTGATACTTCTATCTACACAGTGGCCGATCTTGATCCAAAGTTTAGAGGGGACAACAATATTTAATTACCAAGACAATATAAAATGTGGAGTTAGAATTTTTCAAATGTGGACCATTTCAGAGCCAATAATATGTAATTATTACCAAGACAATATAAAACTGCCATGGAGTAATAATAAACAAACAGGGTGATGATTAATGGAATGGTAAGATTGTTACTTAGTGACTAAAATGTCAAATTCCACAAACAATCTTTCTCGTTTACTGAGATAAGACTGCATACATTTACATTAGGCGGGACGCTACCATTTTTTGAAGTAATAATAAACAAATAGATATTGATGTTTGTGAGACACATGTAAGGTTATTGTTCATTTGGGACAGCCACTAATAATAGCTTGATAGTTAGGTTACTTGTTAGCATCAATGGCCTGCAGCACTCTCAATGATTTCCACCATCTTCACTTTTTTTTTTTAATTTATTGGCACCATATTCTTCTATAGTGGAATGGATTTCTATTTGCCAAAATGACATACAACTATACAAAATAACAAAATAATAAACTAGCATATTGACAAATGACAATAGAAAACAATAATCATGTTTTTCATTCATTACAAAATTGAATTATTTACATTATGCTATTGTCATTAGTGAAATCATGTACAAACATGGTTTCTAATTCACTCTTGGTGCATTAGCTTAAAACAATTTTATAACAAGTGTAAATGTCACGTAGCCACCACAGAAACATAAAGTTTTAAGAAATATATGAAGAATATTATATAATAATTATTCAACATTAACTTAAAGAACTATATTCCCTTATAAAAACGAATGTATATTCTTTTCTTTGACGACTAAATTGCTTGAAAGTTGGGTTAATGAATATGAGTTTAATAGACAAGAGTTCATTAGGCAAATGATTCATATGTAATTGTATTATGTATGTATGATTCGCTAGGAGAGTCATGCTCTAATACTATATTATAATTGTATTGTCTATGTCTAACTTAACCTAAAAAACTAGCTTATAAGACGAGAGATGCTTATTTCTTATGACCAATGTTGTTGTGACCGGACCGAACCGGCCGGTCCAACCGTCACCCGCTTGAGTAAACGGTCATGTACATGTAGAAAACCGGAATTGGTTTCCAGCCGTTTTGGGCCGTGGAAAATCCGGTCCAACCAGGTTAGACCGGGTAAAACTGGAATAACCCGGTTGGTTAAACCGGCCGGGTTGGTAAAATTAAAAAAAAAACAAAAGAAAATGTAAAAAATGCACATATTTGATGTTTTTAATATGCTGTAATCGATTACGAGTATATTGTAATCGATTACATCATGTAAAATGCACATGTCTGATTAGTTTATCAACATGTAATCGATTACCAGGGTTGTGTAATCGATTACACTGTTTAAAAATGCAATTGATCTTAGTTTCATGCATGAGTTTTTCAAAGATCAGTATTATACATATTTTCTAATTATTATACATATTAATCTAACGTATATTCTAGTTTGTAGGTATGGTTGAAGGACATATTTTCTAATTATTATACATATTAATCTAACGTATATTCTAATTATTATTAGAATGTTTTAGTCTGTAAATGAGATGTGTTTTGATTTATTGCTCTAATTATGTAACACTTAAACTTTGATGCACTTTTATTTTGATTTATGTGTAAGCTTTGTGCAAAGTTATTCACTTATTTTAATTAATTATATAATATATGTATATATATATAATTATATATGATATTATATTGTCGTCCGGTCCAACCGGACGGCTTAACTGGTTAAACCGGTTAGAACCTATACAAGACCTCCTCCGGTTTGACATCCGGCTCGAGTTTCACAACATTGCTTATGACTAATAGATTGACTTTATTCCTTGTAGGACTTATCTCGACCTATTTATTATTATGATATAATTGTTTTTTATAAACCTAATTAGTCATGAGGAATAAGATAGCTTAAAGCTCCATACTTATTTTGGACGGCTCATGTTGTGTATGAATGTTCAACTGATATGATTATCAAAATTATGAGCATCAATGCATAGATTACATATCTAAATACTAACATCAAATGAGCATCAATAAATTTTCGTATGCTCATTTTTCACACTTCAATAAATTTAATATTATAATATTATCATAAATAAAAATTGTGTTTTTAAGATAAATTATAAATTTTCCATTCCTCATTTTCAGAAAACGCAAAGTTTAATAAAGCCATAAAAGTTACTAGTAATAATGATAAATGCACTTGTAGAAAATTTATAAAAGTAAAATATTAGTTGGAAATGGAAAAAAAAAAATTTAGCCGCCTAACATTTTCTATTTAATATTAGAACATATCACACCACCATTTCAACAAAATATTAATTTTTTAAAAGAAAAAAAAAGATCTAAAATAAAATGCTTTTGGTACGATGAAAAAAAAGGAAGAAACATGTTTTTGTTTAGTTTAGATGTATTCTTGGAGTAAGTGAATTCCCCTTTATTTTTTTTTGATTTATTTTCAATTTATAAAAAAATTATATAAATGAATGTAACAGAAGAAAATAATCTGATTAGAGGAATCAGTGCAGAAAGAAGAGAGACAAAGGTAGAACTACACTGTTCCCATATTGAAGGGGGCGAAATTTTATTGGAATTTGTAGATCTGGGTATTTCTCTCTCTTTCCCTTTCAATTTCGCTTTTTTTCATTCCTCACTTTCTTCCTTCACTTCTCTCTCAACCTTCTGCTTCTGCATTTTCATTCATTTGTTTGTTTTTGTGTTTTGATTTTCTGTGACCCTTTTGGCTACTTTTTCTTTGAGCTTCATCTCAGTAATGTTATCCTCACTGCATCACCTTCAAGTTTGTGTTTTTAAGCTTTGACTTCAACTTTTCTATTGACCCAACTTGTAAAGTTTTGTGCTTGGTGATGGGAAATCTCACATTTCTCATCGTCTGTCTCAAAGATGTAAAATTTTCAGCTTTTACGAAGTTATCTGGTTGTTTGTTTTGTTGGGCTAGAATCATAATTGCTACTTGTAGTTATTTATTTAATTTTTGTCATAATCTTAACTCTTTGGTTTATCCTCCTCTCCATGTATGAAGTGTTGAAACTTCAACACTTTTTTTTGTGGACAACTTTTAACACTGTTTCCCACATTTTGCTGATGGTGTTGTATTGAATGAATGAGTTCCCTTGTTAGCTTCTAGTTCTCTGCATATAGGAATGATATATTTGTGACCTATTGACCCTAATGACAAATAAACTTTATTTAATTTCTAATATTATTTTGTGTTCCTACAAATTTTTTAGTTTTTCTTTTAGGTGTGGTGTCTGAGATATTATGGTGGGGAAGAATGATTACCTCAAATTATGCCGGTTTCTCTTTGTATGAGTTTTGTAACAGTACTAGTATAATGTTCTGCAATACTACAGATAGTAATTTAGTTATTGCAGAATTTGAGTGATATTTGAGAGGGCTTATTGCAGATGCTTTCTACTCGGGGAGAAACATACTTGATTCCGAAATTCTTGTTGCTCGGTACTCCTTCATCTTGGTCCCTGATTTGGAATTCAAATCAATGCAACCTTTTATTTTACATCATTGCATATTGGAATTGTAGAAAAACCGACCTTCTATAAGAGATCTTAGGAAGCTAAATGCCATTTGATACAATTTCTACAGATACAGTTCTTTTATAGACCGCTATCGTCGGAAAAAGCACAAGAAAAGTTAACCCTGTTCTAAAACTAAAATTACTTAGGAGGGCAAAAGACCGCTTGGCTTAAGTTTTGTGGACAACTAGACACAAAAAGGATTCCATTGTTCTATGAGGCCTGAGTTTCTCCTAGAAATTTAACTGAAGTGAAAATTTGTGAAGGATGAACCTTTACCAGAAAATGAATGAGCATCCATTTGGTCCTTCATTTGTGATGCTTTGCCACTGGCCTACTCTGCTGTTTGTGGAAATTTATAGGTTGTTTAAGGTCCTATAAAGTTTGACCAAATGATCCATTGGTTTTCTTGGAGTATTGTTTAAGTTTTTTTACAGTACTAAATGATCGATTGTGTAATTTTTGTTAGCGGCAATCTGAAAACTCATAAAGTGTTCAAAGCGGGTCAAACTGGGTTAATCTGCTTTGCTCACCACAGGTTGATCACAAAATGAGTTGGGCCATATTGGCCGACCATCAGTGGCAAGCCAAATTTTGTCCAACCCCAATGAGTTGGCGAGTTAGGTTGGTTGGCCCACCTGTTTTTTCTTTGAAAATTTTAAAAATATTTTTAAAAAAGATCTAGGTGAGACTTCTCAATCCTGGCAAGCTCTTCAAATTTACTTCAAGACAACATTTGTAGCACCACAAAGCATTATAATAGCTTCCAATGGAAATATGCTTTCCACAGGAATGACATACTTAAGCATTTAGAAGAGATCATAAAAAATCCAGAGAATTCAGCTTTAGTTTTAAGAGAGGACAAAATTTGATTGTATAGCAGGTTCAAATTGTGGTCCACGGCAGTAATTTCTGGCCGTAATATTTTGGTATTGGTAGTCTCCACAATTGCATTTCAATTGCAATTACAGCTGTATCTAGCCACATTTTATCGCCATTGTCTGCAATTGCAGTAAATGCAATATAATTGTATATGCAATTTAAAACCATTAATAGAACTCCAAAACTCATTATGGTATGACTGGAAGAAAAAGTAAATGCACCATCTTCAGTGTACTACTAGTTCAAGCCAATAAATTTGTTTGAATCGACTAAAGCCTACCTCTGTCTCCAAGCAATCCAAGAGATCTACAATAGCAAGGGAAAGTGATATGTGAAGCCTTCTCACCCAAAAAGAAGAAAGAGTTCAATAATCCTTTTGCTGATAGCAACAGCGAAAGTGAAGTGAAAAGAGCAGGGATTAGATCCCACGTGCTAATTTTATTTATAAATTTAGTTCTCCAACATGTGAGCCAACACGGCTTGAAACCACTTAATATGAGGTTTAAGCGAGCCAGTCCATATCATCTCAGGTCCTTGTGGGCTGCTTTTTTTAGCAACCGAACCCTACTATTTTGGTGGGTCGAGCCAGGTTGGGTCTCATTCCAGAACCCACTTTGGCGGTATTCCTATCTTGAGGAACAATGTATTTATGTGTCTGTGTTTTCGTGCAAGTCTGATTGTCCCTACATTTCTTCATTAACCACTTCCAATATGCAGTTAAGTTCAAGACATTAGTATTAATTTTGATATTATATTTTGTTCATTACTTCATTTACTTTGTTTGTTGTCAGATAAATGACAAATGTATCATCCAAAGAACTTTCCTAGTCAAAGTCTAATTGGAAGCAATTCATTAGTTCATGATCAGCTAATAGATTGTGGTGGCAGCACTATGGATGCTGGCAATGGTGGAAACAACACCAACAACCCTAATGTCTCCTCAAAGCAACGTTTACGTTGGACACATGAGCTACATGAACGCTTTGTGGATGCTGTGGCACAACTTGGTGGGCCAGATCGTGAGTATTATATCCTTTTTGGGTAACTGTAACTGGTTTTTCTTGTTCTCTATGATTGTACCTGGACATAAAACAAGACTTCATTTAGTAAAACGTGATTGCTAGTTTGTGTAGCACATAATAAAATGTAATGCCCAGTTCTCGTCAGTTTTACATTTGTTACTGCAGATGCCAACTGTTAAAATTTTATACAACCGGTCTATATTTATAGTTTTAGTAATCTTTCTCTCACTCTCTCTTCCTGAACATGTGCCTGTACGTGAGTAATTTTTTTGTGCAAAATTGTATCAGATGGGCAAAGCTACTAGATAACTCGTAGGGAAATCGGATGAGAATTTTGTTTGCATGAAATTCATGAGCTAATGTTAAAAGTGACACTTAAAGAATATTGGTTATGTTTTCAGATGTGTAATACTTATGCTGGCTAGATATCCTAATGTTGGATAAAAAAACTTGTCAAGCTTTCTATGCATGCTTTTTTTTACATTCCATAGATAGAAGTATTTTAAATCTTTAACTGTGGTTTTTCCTTAGGTGCCACACCCAAAGGGGTCCTCAGAGTTATGGGTGTGCAAGGCTTAACTATTTATCACGTCAAAAGCCATTTACAGGTAATATGCACTTCAGATATTCCTTACTCAATGTTATTTCCATTCATTAATTTTTTTCACTCTAGTTTTCTGTTGCATCCAGAAATATCGACTAGCAAAGTACCTACCTGATTCCTCATCCGATGGTATGTTTATCTGATTTTCGCTGTTTCCAATGCTCATGCACGTAATATTTAGGGTTTATTGAATATTGTTCTTAGTTCGGTAAGCATATTCGTTTTAGTCTATAATTTTGTATTATCCCTTATATTTGCCGGTGATAACTTCTTAAATTCTTGATAGAAGGGAAAAATGCTGACATGAAAGAAACAGGGGATATGCTATCCAACCTTGATGGTTCATCGTGAGTATAGCTGGCTGTTTTTGCTTTTGGGTTTTTGTATTTATGCAAGTTGATGGAAGCTTATATGATAAAAAATTTATTTTCCTGTCAGCTGGGCTTTAACCATCTTATTTGTTTTTTACATCCCGGAGTTAAATTTACACCACAATTAACAAAATGAATTTTTTAATTTTGAATTTTCATGTTCAATGCCTCAAAGATCTGGTTGTTTCATAACTTCCAGTGGTCTAAATGCCTGAAGTTATTAACGGCCGTCTGTCTGCAGTGGCATGCAGATCACTGAAGCACTAAAGCTGCAAATGGAGGTGCAGAAGCGACTACATGAACAATTGGAGGTAAATTTTCCTTGTTGAACTGATCTAATGATTTATATTAGAAGATTGTATTATTTATGGTGATTGTATTATTTATGATTGCGATGACTTTTAATCATGCAAAATGAAGTGATGAGGTTGGTCTCTTTTGATTTATGCCAATTGTACAAATTGGTAATTATATAAATCATTGAAGTTTAGGTTTTATCATCCTAGGTGTTCATCTCATGATGGAATTTCAATGGCTAATGTTGATACCAATTAAAGTTTTGATAATAATAACATCCGCTGTAGTAGGCCAAGTCATATCCCATGATATACAAGTGGGATTTAAAATTTGCTGCTTTTAAATTTCACTTGAAAATTCATACATCACATGGACATACTTATAAGGTTTTCAAATACAAGTTTTTAAATATACTCCACTTGCATAATTCTAGGGAGACGAGGATAAAGTTACTTGAGTGAGTTACGCAGTGGGAAAATGCGATTGTTTTAGGAAGGTGTTGCATAGTAGTTATCTGTTAGTTAAAAATATATTGATTATAATCATATACATAATTTCCAAATTTTGAAAGTTACATATGCTTGCCACTGAAATGTGATTGTAGAGGAATATCCATGACCTTTGTGGTTGCTTTGACATACAAATGGAATGTGCTTTCTCTTGAATTTTCACAGTTTTGAATCAAGAAAATGCAGGATATGCAGAATGATGATTATTAATTTAATGCCAGGCTTGTAAATTATTTTAATGTGAAACAGGTGCAGAAACAGCTACAACTACGGATCGAAGCTCAGGGTAAATACTTGAAAAAGATAATTGAAGAGCAACAGCGACTCAGTGGGGTTCTTTCAGATGCACCTGGCTCTGGGGTTACAGCTTCAGCTCAAGGTGGCATGTACCAAGAACATGATAACAAGACTGACCCGGCAACTCCTGACCCAGAAAAGGCTGCCAAAGAGCGTGCCCCGGCAAAGAGTCTCTCAATTGAATCTTTTTCATCTCACCATGAACCATTGACTCCTGATTCTGGCTGTGATGTTGGTTCCCCTGCTGAGAGCCTTAAAGGCGAGAGATCAACCAAGAAGCAAAGGGTAAGCATGGAGGAAGCAGTATATTCTAAACCGGAAATGGTGTTTCCACATCAGATAATGGAGTCAAGCATGTCATCATACCAGCAGGCAAACACTGTTTTCCTTTGCCAAGAGCAATTTGACCCTTCATTGAGGGGTATATCTGGCAGAAGCAATGGGGAGTTGGAGAAGTAATCTGTGATTTGGTATAATATGTAGCTTGTGCACTAGGATTCATTTTAGTTTTTCTGTGTTTAATATATTTCTTAATAGATAAAGAAACCTGTTCTTCATAGATTCCTTAGTTTCTTAGTTTTCAGTTCATTACTTGACTGAATGGTTTGAATTGGATTAATAGAAGGCTTCTTGACTGAACGGTGACTATGACTGAGGCTGATATGATATCTTTGTTTAGACAAAGAATTGTGCAGATACTTAGTAACACTTCAGTGCTCTAAGGTATTGCATAATGGATGAGATACAGAAATTTGACTCTATTTACAAGATATGTTCCAATTTGTAAGGTCTAGGTGTGTACATTGAAAATATGGCAGATGATTTTGTATCATATCCATATATAGTAACAATATCTGACATTGAAATGAGCATTTAAGAAGGAAAATAGTTACAAAATTACTTGAAGTGTTTGACAGTAAATTAGTAATGCTAACCAGCAACACAACATAGCAAGCACTGTAAGTAGAAATCACAACACTGGCAATAAGGTGAGTCACTTCATCATATTCATGTCACAATAGAAACGTGGTAAAAGCAAAGATAGAGAGAAACATGAAGGTAAAATTACACATGTTGAATTTCCTAGAAGAAAACCCCCCAGTCCCACCTACAAACATGTTGAATTTCAAGGACTGCCTATATAAAACATTAATGTTGTCAAAACAATTAGTGTTAGATTAAATGAACTATATGATACAACATCAGTCAAGACAAGGACTTGTGTCTTCTATGAGCGGATCCCTTTAGAAGGCAATGCCGCAGACGTCGACTGAACGACTCCAGCCTCTCAAATCTGTCAGATTTAACCTTCTTTGCTTGCTTCTTTTGATTCTTCATGTCTTCTTTTGGGTCTGACAACTGTTCTCTCATACTTCCAAGAGGTGTTTCAAATACCTAGAGATGATATTTTGATATTATTCGCATGAAGCACATGAACATTAAGTTAATGTGTGTGATATAAAGAAAAATAGATAGAGAGAGAGACCTCAGAATTGTTATCATCACCCATAAAATCTGGGAAAGATTCTTCATCACTGAGCGCTAAAGAAGAACATCTGTCCCAGTTTTCTCTAGTTGAGCTAGCACACGAGTAACATTCTTCAGTCAGCCCATTTGGTTCATCCTGCAAAATCATTAAAAGTCATTTTCAGGACAGATAAAAAATGAGCCAAAATCTGCAGAGAAACAAGTTGAAACTACCAAGTCAAAAGTAAACAATTACTACACAAGAATACTTTTACTCAATTCCAGAGATGGTACTCGATAAAATCACCTTAGAATATGCAGGTTCATTATAGCCATACATTGTGTCTCCTTTGATCACAGATTCCTGCATCACAAGAAATTAATGATTTGAACATAAAGGTTTTAGAAGAAAATAGCATGGACAGAAGGAAAGAGGCACCATACTGCAGGAGTCACTGGAGCAACTATAGGAAGAAGTTTGCTAACTGATGGTTTGGTCGAAATGCTTGGAAGAGCAGAAGATGAACTAGCTGCACCAGTAGTTGCAGATTGCAGGCTAGCGAATATCTCATATAATAGACTCTATCATGGAAGCAAGAGGAATTAGTGTCTACTATCCAAATAACACCAACATTATAATTTATAAAGATGAATCAAATGAGCACAGATAACAACATAATAATTGTTATGATAATATTCCTCAGTAATGGAATGAAAGTTGGCATTTTAAACTAATTTTTATTCTGTATCTCCTTTCATTTTCTTTTTCATTTTTGTTGTTGATATATTGTCATTTGAAGCTTGCTGGTCTATCATTCTGAGTTCACAAGTTGCATTCTTGTGACAAACTATAAACTCAGGAATTTTCTTGTAGAGGCAGCTTCTCTTAAAGTGCAGCCGGCACTTGAGTGGAATCATCAATATTCCCAGTAGAGTAGTAATAGGGGACAAATATACTGAAGACAATATTTAAGCGAGCAAGAGATCAAGATGGAATTCCGTAGTCTAGTTACCTCATCAGAACCAATTCTCGAACTCCCCAAACTGTAATATTTCTCAAGCTTCCGGGATTTAGAAATGTGAGGAGGGCGAAGGGCATTGTAGAAGAAAATGGAAACTGAATCATAAAAGGACTGTGGTCGGGAGGAGTTGTGATCGCCATTAAATTTTATGATATTTTTATCCCCCTACAAATTTAGAGACGAAGTTAGATATTTTGGCAATGTAAAGGTGGATATCCAAATTGTGTTGATAAGATTGTTTAAGGTTTGAAATAATACTGCATAAGATTTGGAAATGAGATCTGTGTGGTGGGGCTGAACAAATTGGTCATCATTAGCATGTCCGAATAACACAGGAATGAATGTCTTCGGTGCAACCTGCAAGCTTTAAAAGCATTAATTTAAGATATACATGGAAAGGAAATAACTATACAATTTGTTTAGCCAGAAAATGAATGCTACAAAGATTTCAAAGTCAAAATATACATGATAAATTAAGTTCACATTAATAACTCTACAATTTCAAAAGTGGAAGGATAATACTATGCTTTACCATTCTTTAAAAAAGGTAAGTAGCAACTGGGAAAGAAAAGGGTGCAGAATTAACCCATACCTGCAAACAGTTTAGATCCATGATATCAAACTTTGCCTTCTTCTCAATAACCCGTCGCATGTAGTGTACAGCCATTTTAACCTAATTGTGGACCAAATTCGGCAAACCTCAGACTTAATAACAAAAAATTCCAAAATACAATAGTCCACAAGAAAATCCAAAACATTTGTTCTACATCCATGTTGTTCAACAGCATAAAAGTGGAATAATCATAAATGCAAACAACCAATACCAACCAAGACAAGAAAACATATATAAAATAGAACCATTCAACCACCTCCAGCAATACAAATTAAAAGCATATTGAGAAGAGTTATAACAATAAAAAGGGTGGTCTGGTGCACAAGGATCCCACTTAATGGGGTATGAAGAGGATAGATGTATGCAACCTCAACCCCGCAAGTGGAAATGATCACTAAGTAGCAACCTTATCGTTGCGTCAAGTTCACCCTAGAAGAGTTATAACAATGCAATACTTAAATCTTTTGCAACCAGGGAATTTTCAGATTGATGATGCACCATCTGTGACAGATATGATTGCCCTACAAGTTCATCACTCATGGTGTCGCATGACAGTTATGAGGGAACCATATAGAGAATTAGATATCCTCTTTTTCATTTTTAGTTGTGCATTTGCTAGAGGAATGCACCATCTAAAGCCCTATGTACAGAGAGAGAGAGAGAGAGAGAGAGAGAGAGAGAGAGAGAGAGAGAGAGTACAGTGAACTTTGGAAGCCGAATGTTATTTAAATCAGCAAGCTCCATCATCAGAACATATAAGTTTGAGAAGGCACTGTCTAACACCATACCAGCAATAAATGGGTCTTCAGCTCCATAAAGAAGGCTACATCATACCAAAGCAAAGTGAATAGTCAATTACAGTATACATTCTCATACATGGACAGTTCATGACTATATATATGAGTGTGTATACATATATGAACAGAAAGGAATGGAGGATACCTCAAACCATGCATTGAAGTTTGAGGCTTAGAGGCTAGAGCCACCCTTGGGGCATATAAATTTTGAGAACAATTTATTTAAAAGGTTTTAAAAATAAATATCATATTTCAGTTCCTTATCTCCCTTCCTTCAAATTCTGAATTTTTTTAATATCTCCTTTCATTCAGGATTGTTTTCTTTCTGTGTTTATGTAAAACCAATCATAACAATTAAAGTATTAAAGCGCAGAATTTCTTACATAAATCAAGCAAGTTAGTTGGAAAATGTAATACCTAGTAACAGCACCCATTGATCGCCCCCAGAGACCTATACGAGATACTTGCTTGTTGCTTCTTAAATGTGACACCACCATCTTGAGATCGTCTTTCTGTTAACAGATAAAAAGAGTTTAAATGTGATGTATTGCTAAGCATGATAGTTTTTAAATGTGATGTATTGCTAGCTTCATAAAAGAAGAAATATGCAATAACTCAAGTTAACAACCGGAAACTAATTTAATATATGTGTGTGTGTCTGTGTGCAGAAAAGGCTACTTACTTCATGCCAACCAAGGCTGACATGGTCTCCATCGGATAAGCCTGACCCCGAGAAGTCAAGAGTAAAAACAGTAATATTTGATGGAAGAAGAAGAACAGCAGCTTCATTGGCATCGACCCGACATCCACTGCAACATGGTACATATACACACATATCTAAAGTGAGAAGAATGAAATCTGTATGTCATGCTGGAAATATATAAAATTAAAAGACTATTTTGTAATTGTAATTCAAAACCAGAACAATATAGAATCCTTGATGATCAGCAACAGCAGTATCCATAAAAAATGAAATACCTATTTCCATGGCAATATATAACACAAGGAAGAGAAGTATCTTCTGGGAGTGGTGATGGGAGATAATGACTACACTGTAAGGTATGACCTCTGGCATTCTTGAGCTGCAATATTAAAAAGAAAGAGATAATCAAGCTTCCAAAAACAATTGAAATCATCAAGTACCTTCTAAAAATAGACAATAATAATTTCATATAACAAAATATGTCCATACTTGCCTCCAAATCCTGTCTTTGGTATATTTTTCCAGCAAGGGTGAATTGTTTTTCCCATAGATACTGATCTGGAATGTACTCAGCCCTGATGATCAATTAATGCAGGGGTACTTAGTTATTTGCAATAGTTGAATATAAGAAAACAAAATTCAGAAACAGCAGTAATTGAAGTCTCCGGGAGATGTCCATTTGAACGCAATACACTGAAAAGGGTCTTCAATCAAACGAAAAGATGAATCTACTAGCCTGAACATTCCAGACCACATTGACAATATAGTACCATTCAAAATCTACTTATTTGACAAGTTTGGAATGCAAATAAACTAGTGCCAAGCCACACGAACCAGTACAGCGAAAAATGGTACCTGGGAGGCCGAATAACGAAATTGATGAATTGCTCAATCATCCTTCTTTAAATGTTGCTCAGAGCAGCTCCGCTTCAGACTACACGTACAGCGAAGTCTCTGAGAAGCTCAAAGTCAATTCTCCCCCATCTATCAAAACAAATGAAAGCTGTTTGAACTGCACTTAATCTCAAATCCTCCTAATATAGAAAGAATTTTATGAATTTGGAAGCCATGCATCAATTAAGTGCAATTAATTTCAGCAAATGCTATTAATGCTCAATTCCTGTAAGAAAAAACAACATTAACTACCTACTTCCTAAAAAGGTGACATTTTGAATCAAAAAGCAAACACTGTGAAACTCAAAGGCAATTTTTTTTTCTTTCAAATTTATTAGAAAGCTGGTCCCAACTAATCATGTGAGAGAGAGTGTAAGATCAATAAAGTAAAAGCACTTCCAGATCAAAATCAAAATGCCCCCAAAATTTTGCAAAAGCTGCATCTAGAAGAACCATAGAAAAGAAGCAGTTGGCCAGAGGTTATAACCCCACACAAAAAGTTAATTTTTTTCCACCATTACTTCAGCAACTTCATTCAAGGTAAAAAAAAGTTCAAACTTGGTTTAATGAGTACACGTGAATTCAATGAAATGGTCCCAAATGAGGATAAAAAGGTGAAAAAAGTGTAGAAAATGGTAAAAGCTAAATCTAATTAAGAATAAGGGGTAGAAAAGGACAAAGAAGAGGGCAATAATTCATTATAGTCATATCTCAAATTCAAAATGAAACATTTTAATGTTCTGAATAATAATAACAATGCACATGCTCCGTGCATCTGATTTTGGTAACAAAAGGAAGAAGAAAGGGTGAAAATGGAAAGAGAAGAAGAAAAAGATAACAACTTTACCAGAATTGAAAAGAGGGTGTGACCCCAGAAGCAAGAGCAAAATGGTGGTTTGAAGAGTAAAATGATATAACAGAATTGAATAGAGACTTTGAGGTTGTTTCTGTTGTTGTTGTTGTTGTTGTGGTTTGGGTTATAGAGAATGAGAAAAATATGAAGGACAGAGAAAAAAGCTGAGACAGACATAATAGATGAAGCAGACAGCTGGAATTTTCCTCAAAATTGCTGTCTTTTCTGCAATTACTCTTTTTTTATTTATTTTGGGATTCTTTCATTTTTAATTAGATTCATGTGAGATTCTGTTTCATTGGTTCAGAATGTTCCAGAAGTAAACAACTTTACAAACTTTTTTTAACCACCCAATTTTATTCTTCTATTAATTGTTTAGGAAGGTACATTAGTCACATGTAATAATATGATGAAAAATTTACACCTATAATATAAGGATTTTTTATACACCGTATCACTTTCATTCATGTTTGATTCTTAAATAAAAGTAATATAATAATAAATGGTAGATGGTGAAATAAATTTGAACAATGAAAATACATAAATATTACACTATGTCATTGATCATATGCATGTAAAAATATTTTATCATAGGGTTTGATATTTTGTTATTATCTTTGATCAATATCTTCAAATACATAAATGTAACATTAATCCTCAAATGGATATGTATAGGTAAAACCTTCCTAAGTAACACATCAAACTCCTGACCTCAGATTCACTGTGACCAACAATAATAGCAGCATATGAAGGACTGAGACCATGCACATTATCCTAAAAAATGCATCATTTTGAGTCTCTCCATAGAAACAATTCATTGGTTGCAAAATTAACCTAAGTGAGCCTTTTTGTATTCATTGAAGAAGTAATGATACTTCCAAACTTTCTATCTATTTATAGAACAATACCTGCATAAGGAAAATCTTAACTAGCTAGCTGCTTGGTTTTACTATGCCTTGAAGCTTCCACCAACCAAACCCTGCTGCATCAAATGCTTGTAATCTATGTTAGATTCAGATCTTTTTTCTAGTTGAAAACTGAATAATTTTTCCTATAATTAAATGAAAGCCTTCCACTGTTCTAAGCTAATAACATTGCACTATACTATGATGGATAGAAACTAGAGATATGATGGATACATTAAGCCTTGTGCACTGAGCTGCCCTTTAACCTTTCAAAAGTGATTCGCCGTTTGTCCATCCATTGCCGCAATTGAATAGAAACTAGAGATACGATGGATACATTAAGTTCGCGCTGCATCACTGCAACAACAGAAATCAACTTAGAAAGTCACAAGGATAAGTACATAATGCTGGCTCATCCCTACAAGCCTCTAAAAAAACATGTCTCAGAAGAACATAGTGCAGCACAACAAAACATGTGGAATTATTCAGATGTGAACTACTTAATTTTGAGACTTTAAACATCATCAACAAAGTTTGAGATTGCAAAAAAACATGAAAGCCCACCATTTTTCCCACCTACAATCAATAGCATTCTTTCCATTCTCATTCCAAATCTTAAATGAAAACATTGCCACTCCACGAATAAACCTTGAATTTGCACAAAACAGAAACCCACCATTTGTTCTACCTCTATCAACAACATTTCTTCCATTTCCATTCCAAATTATTCAATAAGAAAGTCCCTCACTTCAGAAAAAACGTAAATTTTGAAACTTTATATTGTTTTCTCTTCAAATGTACCAAAAAGTTTATATTTTGTATCTTCAGTCGAATTTTTAAGTTCAACTTTTTTATTTTCTGCATAATTATATCTTAAAGAATGTGTAGACGGTTTCAGTTAAGGATTTCAAATAGGAACTTCCATTATTTGAGGTATGATATCAACATTTTACCGTGCAAAAACAACACTACACAAACTCGTTTCCAATCACATTTTTTCTATGCATCAAAAAATATGTTTTGGCCGATAACTAACAACTTATTTGGAAAATTTAACTGCTTAGTGTAGTTTGACTACATTATGCCACGTTTGGAGTAGTTTTAATTTTAATTACGAGATTGGTGTAGTTTATTGAATGTCGTGGATGGGGTCCACGAGATTGGTGTAATTTACGAGATTCTCATTTATTTAATAATTTAACATTGAAGTCGTATTTAAGTTATACGATTTCAAAAAATATTATTAAAAATGAAAGTCGTGTCTGCCATGCACGACATTCAAATGGGAATCTCGTAAATTACACCAATCTCGTGGACCCTATCCACGACATTCAATAAACTACACCAATCTCGTAATTAAAATTAAAGTTACTCCAAACGTGGCATAGTGTAGTCAAACTACACTATGCACGTAAATTTTCCAACTTATTTCAATACAAATGAATTGTAAAAGATGTGTTTGAAATCCTAAAAACTTTTATATAGCTATTGCATAAATATTAAATTCTAAAAGTACAACAAACACTAATTTCAGCACTAACTATATTATATAAATATACTAACAAAATATTGGTATAATACTTTAAGGTTACGTTATATTCATGGTTAGATCAAAAGGAAGATTTCATCACTGAAAAGTGACATTTGTTGAGATTGATATTAACACATGCGAAAAGAAATTATTTCCTTACCATAAATGAAAATATATTATTGGTCATATACCAAAAATATATATTATATAAGAGTCTAATAATATCTATGAACTCAAAGTCTAAAAATTTATAGATAGTCAGTGCATTATTCACGATTCATTTGTATTACTTTTATTTAAATGTGAATGATGATAAAAATAGTGGATAATATAGTGACTAGGGGAGAGCATGACGTGATCCTACTCACTCACCCGCAATGACCCGATCATGATTGGACTCAGGTCTAAGGTTGAATTCAGGTTCAAAAAATAGATTGAGACAATATTTAGGATTGGGTAGGACCAAACATGACCCAGTCCAACCCGTCTCATGATCACTCACTCGTCATATTTGTATGTGTCTCTATTCAAATGTATACAAAGTAATGATATTTTTTGGTCAAAATATCATTGATTATTTAATTTTTTAATCATATATATATATATATGATTAATAATATATACATTTATTATTCTATGTGTCAAATTACATATTCATGATAATAAATAATATTGAGAGTACTTTATCTAAAATAAGTATACATTATATTTAATTGAGTCAGATTCAAATTTAAAGGCTATTTAATAACTTCAGTTCTATGTCGGGTCTAGAGTCGAACCCGTGTTTAATAAATGACCCAACCAACAATTATGGTCAGATAAGAATAAACCTTAACTTGTTCCGCACTCACCCATAGTAATAATAGTATATAAATCTCTTATGCTTCACTACTCATACAAATGTCCTTCCTTTTTTTTATACCTTACAAATTATCCTAAAAATTTATATCTATATCTATACTTCTATACTTACTATATATAAAGGTAAAACATGAAATAACTACCACCATGGTATAATTTTCATTTTCCTATTTTGCCCTTACATTTTTTAATTTCTACAAAAAAAACCATATAATCCTAAGTAACTACCATTAGCATATTAACCATTTATCTCACTTTAAATTGAATTATAATAAATACATTTTTAACATAAAATACTCTTAATACAAAAACATTCTTATTGTATAAAATAAAATATATAAAAATTAAATACTTAATATAATAAAATAAGAATGCGGGCTGGTATACATTAAACTAGTTACCATGGCTGATCCAGGAGAATGAGAGTATAACATTTTAATCAGAAAGTAATTAAACCAAACATGATTACATGAAGCACCTTTAGATATAATTTACACTTTGTGGGTAAACCAATCTGACAGAAACCACTAATCCGTGATTTATGTATCATATCATTAGGGGTATGACTACTTTTTCCAAGAGTAAGTGAAAAATCTTATTTCATATCTTAGATAATCCAACGGTTTATATCTAGTGATCAATTCAAATCATTTGATTTTTCAATGATCTTATTATAAATCACATTATTAGTTATTAGTGAAAGTTGCGGTTACGGACTCTATATATGTATATGTATATATATATCTATTTCTTCTGTTCTTCAAAATTCATATACGCGCATATCAGATTCAGGGTCCTTATCACCGACATACAACTTCTCTTTTCCCCATTTTTCATTATCCACCAAACCCTAAATTAAACACAACAACTACAAGGTCAGGATTTTATGACTCTCTTATTATTCTGCTATCAATTGCAATTGCTCCACCCCTTTATATTTCCTTAATTCAATTAACCTATTTCTCTCTTCAAGTTTGCTTTTTTACAATTTTGTCTACGCATGTGCTGCAAATTCGTTTCCGTGTCGGTATCATTTTATTTAACTACTATTATTAGAAAAAAATTGTTTTTGTTTTGCTTCATTAGACCATGTAAAATGTTATTTTCAATTTTTTAATTTAGAGGGAGAATAGATTTTTTTTGTTATGTATCTAGATGCTCGAATTCTTTTCCTGGGGTAACTTAAATTTGTCCAAATTGACGCTATTTGTCTCAAATTTTGCTTGTTTTTGCTTATTGGGAGTCTGTTTAGGTTTTGAGTCCAAATTAAATTAGATAGTTTTTTAATAAATCAAAAGGGAAGTATTTAGTTTTAGGGTTTGGTTATAGTTCACCATACTGCTAAATATCTCTACCTGGAAGACTTCAATCTATAGAAATAGAAAGTTTAGTACCTGTAGCTTGAAGGTCATACAGAATTTGATGTTTATGGATGTCATATTCCGTAGTCCTCACACTGTAAACATAGTATCTCTAGTGTATAGGTCATGAATTTTATGTTTATATGCTCTCACTTAATGTATTAAATAAACTCATTGTAGCTTACTTCCTTTATGTACTAGGTACTACTAGGTATTAAGCTTCAACAGCATCCGGAAACATGTCTGAGAACCAAGGAGATGAAATGGAATATGTTGCTAATGCTGACGATAATGAAATGGCAGACGTGGAAGATGATATATATTTCCGTGGCAGAGGATTTGGAGAATCGGATTCTGATGATGATGATGATGAATATGACCCTTTGGTTTGTTTCGAATCATAAACAAAACTTCTGATGCCATTTTGAACTTACTTTTTGTGATTGTTTGTTAATTCCAATTGCAAAGTCCTTCAATGTTTAGCAACTTTTTGCTTTGCCCCCTTTCTCGTAGGATGGCTTTTGTTTAAATGACTAATATAAATAATATTTCCTACAGTTTTGCTATTAATGTAATCTTTACATACGCTTGCACTTTTTCTTGATGTGGGGCTTTGGGTTCTGCAGGAAAACCGGATAACAGATACCACTGCTTCAGAAGCTAGGAGGGGTAAGGATATCCAAGGAATACCTTGGGATAGACTGAGCATTAGTCGCGAGAAATATAGACAAACTAGACTAGAGCAGTACAAGAATTATGAAAATATACCACAATCAGGGGAACGATCAGAGAAGGTAAACTACATATGGTTTAGACTTCCGAAGCATTTGAGCATTGATTTTGTGATCTTTGACCTTGTGATCCCCCCTCCCCCTTATTGTCTACAGGAATGCAAATCAACAAAGAAAGGGGGAATGTATTATGATTTCTGGCAAAACACTAGATCTGTGAAGTCGACGATACTTCATTTCCAAGTATGTTAATATAGTTCCTTTACCTTTAATCATGTGTGGATACATGATAACATCTGTTTGGTTTACACTACATGTTATCTTGTCTTTTGTGGAAAGATATGTGCCTGTATGCATACCTGTGTGATAAGTAGTTGTGTTCCTACTTGCTTCTTGACACTTAGATTATGCAGTTGTTGCCAATAATTTTAAGTAACACTAATGTGAAATTGTAATTTGTCACTTGCAGTTGAGGAACTTGGTTTGGTCAACATCAAAGCATGATGTATATCTTGTTTCACATTACTCAATTGTTCATTGGTCTTCATTAAATTCCAAGAGATCTGAAGTCCTGAATGTACAAGGACATGTAGCCCCATGTGAGGTAAGTAATCATGTTTACACTGTTTTGTTGTTGAAAGCATCATTCTGAAAAGGCATGTGAGATTTTAAGTGTGTAATGCAAATAGAAACATCCTGGAAGTCTCTTGGAAGGGTTTACTCAGACACAAATCAGTACACTGGCTGTTCGGGATAAGTTGTTGATTGCAGGTGGCTTTCAAGGAGAACTTATTTGCAAGGTATTTATTTTGTAATACTTTTCCTCGCTGGAATGATAAGTATTTTTCATTTTTACTCAACATCTTTTAATAGATGTAGTTTTTATTAACATGGCCAATGAGATATATTGCGCACAATATTGTCTTTTTTCCTGCTTTTTGCGGCACAAATTAGTTTATGGTCTTTTATACTCTTTTATTAATACATAGATGTTCTCCTTGTTTTTGAGATGAGGTAGAGCTTATTCCTTTCTATAATTGATTGAAAAATTTACTGATTAGCGAATGGAAATAATGTGAAGTACTTCAATATTTTCTTCTCAATTGATGGCACGTACATAATGTTTTGCAGTACTTAGATCGACCTGGGGTTAGCTTTTGCTCCAGAACTACGTATGAGGATAATGCTATCACAAATGCTGTTGAGATTTATGAGCATCCGAGGTCTTTATTCTCTGTTTGCTTTCCTTTTCTTCGATTTTTTTTGGTCTTAAATTGCTGATCTGATGTTAGTTACTAGTGGCCACAACAACCTTTACCTATAGCTGCTTACTAACTCGCAATTAATCTGCCAGTGGAGCTGTTCATTTTATGGCCTCAAATAATGACGGTGGAGTTAGAGACTTCGATCTGGAGAGGTTTCAGCTTTCTAAACATTTCTGCTTCCCCTGGCCAGTAAATGTAAGTACTTTCCATGTTTGAAATAATACACCTGGAAGCATTGCTAGAGCTGAGTGATAGTTCGTGGCAAATTTAGAATCAACATGAATTTATTAGTTTCCACTACTTCAATATACAAGAGAATGAGAAGAGAGGGAAAAAGGGAAGTACAGAATTCTGTCTTTTCAAGAAGCAATGTTTAACTGCAGTGTGATTTGAATTATTTACTCCCACCTTTTCTGTTGTTTTTCAAATTTTTTGGTCTAGCATTTTAAATGTGTAGCATTATGGTCAACGTCTCTTCAAATTGTCCAGGAATTGAAATCAATTTTTAAGTTGACTTGAAGTGTTTAGCCAAACAACAAAAAGAGTTTCCCCTTTAATAATTTTATTATCGAAACAGAAATGCCATCCTCATGGTCCTTGAATCAAGTTTCTTTTCCTAAGAATTTACTGAAATTCTGTTTTTCGGAATATTCTTTACTGTTTTTTCATTCTTTTTCTGTTTTTAATGGTTTTATACTTTTATATGCTCCGTTGGCTACCGGCTTCCTGACAAACTCACTGTAGTTTTCATCTACTATCCTAGGTTCACTTTCACAGTTCACACTCTATATTTAAGAAATATCCTTCAAATACAAAATAGTAGCATGAAGGGAAAGTTACAACTTATGGTTAAGGTTTATAAAGGAGATAGAATTAACAATAGAAGATAGATTTTACAATAAGAGTGTCTAATTGTTAATATTTTATTTTTTCTTTTCACATGCATCGTGAATGCACTGCTACTAGTAATGTAATTGCTAATGAGTTTGCTTCCTTTCTGTCTACAGCATACTTCATTGAGCCCGGATAGCAAACTGATTGCTATTGTTGGAGACAACCCAGAAGGACTACTGGTGGATTCGCAAAGTGGAAAGGTTGGCATGTTATGCTTTCTCTATGTTACAAACTGTTGGTTGTATATTTGTTTTTTAAATAGGGTAGGGTGGATGTTCCAACTGCCAAGCGTGGAAGAACTATGAACATCTAACTTAAACTTTGATTGTCACTGTAGACTATCACATCTTTATGTGGACACTTGGATTACTCTTTTGCATCTGCATGGCATCCTGATGGGCGCATTTTTGCCACTGGGAACCAAGACAAGACATGTCGTGTTTGGGATGTTAGAAACTTGTCCCAGTCTGTTGCTGTCCTTAAGGGAAACCTTGGAGCTATACGTTCAATACGTTTCACGTCTGATGGGCAGTTCATGGCAATGGCTGAGCCAGCTGACTTTGTCCATGTCTATGATGCAAAGCATGGGTTTGAGAAGGAGCAGGAGATCGATTTTTTCGGGGAGATCTCTGGTGTATCTTTTAGCCCTGACACAGAATCACTTTTCATTGGTGTCTGGGATCGTACCTATGGAAGTCTTCTTCAATACAATCGACGCAGAAACTACATGTATCTTGACTGCTTGTAAATTTGTGAGCTTTATTGTACCTTGTAAGTACCTACAGTTTATGCCCCTCTCATCTAGGAATTTGAGTACTGTGGCACAATCTCACCAAAAGCAGAAGCCTTGTGTACTGCCTCATTACACAACATTGACCATGGCTAGAGGATGTTACAGTTTCTGTACACCATTATGTTAAATAACATTGGCTGCCAATCTATGTTTTTTAAATCTTTGGATGGTAATAATGATAGAAAAGGAACAAAGTTTGTACATACATTGTTTCACCTTATCTTTTGCATTTAGTTGATCATATTCACCCTTGTTTGGTCATGATATATTCTGAGGATACATTCTATCACCAGATGTACACTTTCCCTATGTTATAATGAAGATTTGAACAGTTACTTAAATCAGGGTATAGCTGTGGAAAGGATTTTCTAGTCAACAATGCTAGGAGGCAGTATTTTTGTTTGGTGACATGCCAATTTAGTGGTTGAAAACTTGAAATCAACATAGAAACGTTCCAAATCCACATAGTATTAGGCATAGGTTGTATTTAGTTATATAAATATCAAGGGATTATATGCTGTATGAACTGAATACAGTGAAATCTACAGACTCCATCGCACTATCCTTATTTCAGCCTCCCAAGTGTCAATTGTTCAAGGTTGACCGTAATATAGACAATTTTCATACAATTCCCTTTCACATGTATCATACTTTTGCTTAAACTCATTGCATCTCTAAGATAATAGTGAGTTTATTGTTGAAATCTTTAACTTATTAATTCTGCACAATAAGATGCATTTTATTCCAACAGTTTCTTGAATGAGCCTTAGAGCGCCCAATAAAACAATTTGAATATTTTTAATATTAAGAAAATCAAGAATTCAGTAGTGCAAATTTGTGCCATGCCAACTATACCAATACCAATCTACAATCCACTCCTTCAATAAAGAGATGTCATCCATAATCCATAACTCCATTCATTTTGGGTTAGAATAATCCCATTGTCAATGTAGTGGCTAACTAGAATTATCAGACTTCTCATGAACTATAAAAGTAAGAAAACCTGGTAAACGTCAACTTACAAATACATGTGTGATTAGTAGAAAGAAGGACTCAGTGCATGAGATTCTTGCCTAGTGTAATATACAAATAGATACATACAATCTTAGTCTTTTAAGTGAATAATTGTTTCCGGGATTTGAACAATGACCTCCAAGTCACAAGCAAATAACCTTATTGTTGCCCTCTGTTGCATAATAGGCTGAAGAGATGATGTCTTCCAACCTAGCCAGACTTGCCATGAAATTATCAATCATTAGGTATAACTTTGTTTCTTGTATTATGCATATTCCTACCAGCTGTCTACAAAATGTATCACTGAAGTTATGTACAAATGAGACTTCAAAGCATTCAGTGTGTTGTTTGGAACCAATCATGATGAATAATGATTATTCCCACGAAATCCCGAACTTGAAGAAGTTAAGGGCACCGCTGCTAAGACCAACACAAGAACAGATTGCATTAATATAATTTAAAAACAAAATTACTACACACTAAACAGAATAAACTTATTCACAAAGTTTGTGTATAATGTGTCCAAGACAAATAAAATACTTGGAATTTAAAATCACAACCATGAAGGTTCCATGAAAAGCTGCAAGCCATTAATGGAAAAGCACATAAGAAGCTATATGTGTAACGATTATATATACTTCATAGGTCAAATAAGCTGTAGGTTCAAAAGCCCCAAGACAAGACTTCAAGCCGTAACAGAAATCTAAAGTTTTTGCTTTCTTTAACAAGCCCCAAGGTTTGAACATTTTGAAGTGCTGGTTAACAAGAAGCATAAGCTGATAATAATAAACAAAAACATCCAAGAAATATCTGATTCCAAAATTAGGTAGTTCATATGTTTAATGACCATTAAAAGGCTGACTAAGTCTGGTGTATAAGTTGGATGCCTTTTAAAACATTGTCTTCTGGGATTATTAAAGTTGAATAAAGACGCAACCCATTTAAAAGAGAAAATCAGGCCAGATAGAAATACTCAACTGCTACTTCATTAATGTCTCAACAGGAATGACACCTTTAAATAAAAACTAGTAAAATTTACCTTCATCTCCATTTTGACTTGTAAAGAATGGGGTGAGGTAGTTTTTATCTAAAGCAGTAAAAGATGTAGCACTGCAATGAAAAAGCATAGAGAAATTAGAGTTGACAACACCATTTAAGAACGTGTGCATGCACAACAAAATTTGCAGTTTCGGAACACTGATCATACCTCTTATGAAATTCTTTTAGCTTCATCTTGATTGTGCTCCCTGCTGACAACTCTTCATAAGAAGGGGCGATATAACGACTGTGTTCCTCGTAATTCTTGTAAAAGAAACAAAAAATATTACATGAAATTGTGAAAAAACAGAAACATGTGAAAGATACTTCCATAATCAGGAATCATTGGCATTGTCAAAACCGATTTGCTTAATCAGAAAATTAACAAGCAAATTAAATCAATAAGAAAAATACATAACTGAACATGGATTATTATAATACAAACTTAGTAGGAGCTCTATTTCTATACATGGTGTTGAAGCAAATTTATCATAGCCATTAGGGGGACAACTATATCAAATACTTAATACTTGTTTCGGCATGTTTTGTAGGTAGAATTATGTTTTAGCCAGGGCAATCAGCTTCTACTTCATAAGCTTGGACATTGAGTGTCTCGATTGGAATGTTTGATGCTAGGAAGTAAGTCTCACATTGTCTGCTTCATTGTTTCGGGAATGGTTTAAATACCTATTGGGATCCTTCTCTCATTGCCAATTGGCTTTGAGATGAAACGTTAACATAGTATCAAAGCAAGAGTCCAAGTTCTATCAGGTTGTAATAGGTCAAAAGATGTTCTTTCGTATTGGGTCAAAGGTAACTCAACTCCCGATCTCGCAAACTTCTGCGGATGGGCATGTTTGGGAAGTAAGTCCCAAATTGTCTATCATTGCATCATGAATGGTTAAATATATGTTAGGTTACTTTTCTCATAGCCAATTGGTTTTGAAATGAAACCTTAACCGTTGATAACATTAAATTATTATGAAACTGAAGAACATAATTACAAGTTAAATTGCATGTTTCTGCTTCTTTCTGCATCAAATATTCCCTGATTATCTACCAAAAATTAGCTTTCCCCACCAGTCATAGTATTACATAGAAACTAATCGCACTTACATCTCAGTCAAGCAGCAGTCTGCTTCTTGCATGCTTCAACTACTTAAGAAAGGAAAAACATTCGCATCTTGCATGTTAAGAACTATCACTAAAGCAGCTAAACTAAAAAAAAAGAAAAGAAATGCATGATTTGTCAATGACAGAAGTTACAATTAAATTTTACATCGGTTATTACATATGAATCCAATTTAAAACAAGAACATGCATTTAATGCTTCAAATGAAACAATCATAGAACAAAGGGTAAATAAATGACCTTTCATTAATGTCTCATATCTTAATGATGTGGGTTGCTTTCAGATGCAAATTTCAAAGTAAAAGGGCATAAAAGAAGCTTCCAACAGATACAATAAACAAAATTAAGTCATAAAACATTAGTAGTTGCAAAACATACTGTGATGGTTCCAACTGAGACCAAAGGGCTATCACTGTCGCCCCCTACAACATCTAGAGCTTCAAGCATTGTACCGGTAGAACCACCAATCAGTAATACCTGAAACAAATACATAGTTAAATGTTGAACACTTGAACTTACTGCTAAGGTATGGTGGATAAATATTAGATTAAGAAGAAAGTATTAGATTAAGGAGAAAACAGATTTGTTGTAATTCTGTTTTAGATATTTTAGTGAGTAACAGAATTTGTTTAGATTCTGCTTCTAGATATTTTAGCAGAAAGGGCATTTTAGTCTTTATGCCCTTTCTATATAAATAGCCTTCAGCTACTCTTTGTATTCAAGAATTCAGTTTTGAATAAAACATTCCAGAAGCATTTTCTCTCTTCTTCTCTCAAGCTCTCTCTCTCTCTCATTTTACTTCTACTTGCTTTCTCACTTTTATAATAAAAAAGTAGGAAAATGGTTAGTTGCCTACTCGTAACCGAAATAAGAGAATTGTATAAATAGGACAATTTTTACATTGTTTTACAACAGGTCACTCAACAGAGTTCCTCCACTTAAAATTTGGTCACAAATCACTATATACAAACTTAAATCTCTTTCATCTGAGATGCTGAATGGCACTCATATCAATTCATATCAGTATCCTAGTAGCCCACAATGTTCACTTGAAATTAGATTCATAGACCTGGCACCCTTTTCGAGGTTCTCCAAAGTAAGTTGAGAATACGCCAATTTAACTTTATTTATATGTAAAGTTAACTTCTCTACTGTCTCCACATTTCATTGCAATGTTATTCCCAATCTCTTATAGGAATACAACCATCAAGTTTCCTAAATTTCACTGTCTATTTAGAATTGAAGTTAATACATTTTTCTCTCTTCTAGAGTGTAATATCTATGCACTGTCAGTGTAAAGATTTATACACAGTCATCATATCATTCACTATTCATTTGGATTACTTTTTTTGAAGAGTCAATGGTGATTAAATATGAATGGTGGATGATACAGTGACAATGTACAAAACTTACACACTTTCAGTCCATAATTTTTTTCTCTTCTACTATTTCATCTTCATATTTTATCTCTTTCCATTTCTTCTTGGAATAAAACTTTCAAGTATCTCTCAACTCTCTGACCTGGTTTCTGACTCCTTTCCCAAATTTATTCTATATCCAACCATTTACCTCGGAACTCTCATCTCTGGGAAACTAATTTTTTGATCATGTTGGCACTTTGTGTATGAACATAGCATTTAAAATTTACACCATGTCAAACTTAGCCAAGAACCGTGCACTGCTCATATTTTTTTATATTATTCTAAGATTAGATTAAACTAAAGGACGACAATGAGCATGTTTACCGTCAACACAACTATTGCTGTAGTTGTAGTCAAGATGGCCTGTCCATGTCCTTCTGGAAGATCATGAACTGATTGCAGAGCAAGGGCAAAGGCCATTGCTCCTCGAAGTCCTGTACATGTTCATAAAGTACAAAGCTTAGTCACATGATTAAAGAATATGACAAAGGCAAGAAGCAGTTTATTGTATTAATAGAACTAATTAAACATCCCACAACAAAGTCAATGTTTTATGTGTTTCTTAATTTCTTACCACTATACCAAAGTGCTTTCTGGTGATTTGGAGGTATCTTTCGGTGTGCGGGTCTAACTAGATTGACCAGATAAGCACAAGAGAAGACATTAGCTGCCCTGCATGAAGTAACGAAAATAATATAGTTTACACCTTACAAGAGAAACTTTAAGCAAAGCATAAAGGCTTCTAAAGTGTATTCAAATCTCTCTAATTTATACTGAAATTAAACTCGTCAAAAAACCCTGAAATGAACATATGGCTCTGTAATCAAAGACGTATAGTGATAGCAATCAGTACAAATACCTTGCAATTCCAATGAATGTCTGAAGGATTTAACATACAAGTTAAGGAATAGCACAAAGAAAAAATGAAATCCTAATCTGATACAAATCACTATGGTTCAAATTTATGGGCCAGAAATAAGAGAAAAAGAGAAAGGATACAATCGAGAATAATATAAATCCAACATGTGACCAACTATGCTGCTCCATAGCAATATCAAAGCCCATGTATATAAATCTGTAGATCATAAGACAAAAAGGTATACTACATCCTGTAGAAGAAATGTTTAAATACAGAGTAGATACAGCAAATCAAATCAACCTTACATAAATGTCTCTGCTAATGATGATATCAACTCGAAAAATTCGGAGACAAATTTTTGAGAACTTTGTGACAAATTTGAGTACGAATAGTGCTTCATGACCTAAGACAAAGCACAAAAATACTCATAACAATGCTTTAACACAGACATGAAACAGCACAGGAACAGTATAATATGCACTTACTATTCCTGTGAACAGTATTGATACAATACCAGACAGACCAAGACCTTCGGCAAGCATGTACCTGAAGAAGAAAATAATTTTTAACACTGATATGCACATCAATTGAAAAATTTAAGAAACTTCCATGAAAAGGTTATGAAGAGATGGTGCAGGAATGTTTCTTACGAGAAATATGGGAAAAGAACAAATAGACAGCTCTCCAAATTCTGAAGGCTGGATAGAACCAGAAATTTATCAGTATTTTTCAGATGTGGTATGGATCATCAATTATCACCAAATAAACATGTAACTCTAAATGCTTACTTGTCAATATCCAACCCTGCATACTTAAATAGGTTCTGGTAGTTAAGGTTTCACAATAATTTTAAGTTTGAAATTGTTGAAGATTTATGCTGCAAATATATAGGACAATAATGGATTTAAAAGGATATTAAAGCAGATATGAATCCGACTCCAACACCTGCAGAGCACCAAAAGAATCATAGCTTAGAGAATGCTAACAACTACAATCAAAGCCTTTTTCCCACTAGGTGGGGTGAGCTAAAATTAGGAATGCTGAAAACATAATCTTAGAATTGTGCAGGCTAGACTATCTCAACCCCAAAAGCTAGTTCATAAGATGGGGGATGCCTAAGCTTTATAAGCATTGACTTGACCATATTTCCATCCAATGTGGGCCTTATCATAGCCCATAAAAATGCATGGCCATACAGAAAAGTATCTAAGACTCGGAATTATTAAAATAAAACAACCTCTTTAATAAGGTTCTAGCTCTCCTCATGTTCTAATATAATATCAACCTGGTAAAAGCTTCAATAGCATGACCAAAATTCAAAGCTACAATGAATATCATGACAGAAGAAAGAACATGAACTATGGTGATAAGCTTAATGACGTGAAAGTTCTACACAACATTTTTAAAGCCCACATGACTTAATAGAGCTAACACTGCCTAAATAGAACACCAGGAAAAGTCTGACCTGCAGACATTGACCCAAAAAAAGTCTCCAAAAACCTAACAACCAACATGAATAAATTTTGTCCAGATGGGTCAGCTTTAACATGAACTATGGTGATAAGCTTAATGACGTGAAAGTTCTACACAACATTTTTAAAGCCCACATGACTTAATAGAGCTAACACTGCCTAAATAGAACATCAGGAAAAGTCTGACCTGCAGACATTGACCCAAAAAAAGTCTCCAAAAACCTAACAACCAACATGAATAAATTTTGTCCAGATGGGTCAGCTTTAACCATTGACATCGTCCTGAAAATTAAATGTTTTAGTTAAAGTTGAACTTTTAATGATACTTGGGCAACTTCAGAAAAGCGTAATATAGTTCAGAAGTTCAGGTACCTGTACAAAGAAATTGCCATCTGCCCATAATGAGGAAATTTATATCAAAAGAAACAAATAAAGAGGGAAGAAAGGAAAATATCAGCCACATACTTCATTTAAAAATAATAAAAAAACTGTAGCAACAGAAACTTACTGCATCATTCAAAACAGATTCTCCAAAAACCAAGGCATATAGATTGACATCGGTGCCAAGCTCCTAAAGACAAGGCAAGCAAAACCACAAGCACGGAATGATTTGAATCAGAAGTTGCATATTGTCATACATATTCTATTTCTTGTAACAAACTATGTTCAATGCTGACATATTTGTCCCTTATGTACATGGTTACATCATTATGGTAATTCGTATAAATTATGATCATCTAAGCCAAGCTTCAGCTTGTGTGAAAATGTTGCAGATGAAACATGAGCAACAAAAAAACATGTGTAGGAGAATGCCACTGAGCCTTGGCATTGACACTCCTTGGCATTTGTATTCGACACATTGTATTCAAGAACACAATAGATATGAACTTATAAATCAGGGTTATAAACGGAAGAGTTACAAATAATGAAGTGATAAATCACCTGAAATATAGACAAAACAGTAACAGGATCAGTTGCTGATATAAGTGCACCAAACATTAGGCACTCAACAAAAGGTAGTCTATACATGAGGTAGATCAAGCCACCAAGATAACTGCACAAAAGAAGGCAGAAGCAGAAGCAATGAATTGAGAAAACCTAATAAGGTTCAAAATAAGATATATGCACTAAGTGGGGTGGGGGGGGGGGGGGGGGGAATAACAAGAAAGGGGCAAAAGAAAACTTACACTAAGACACCTGTCACAATGGAAGATAAAAAGGTGCCAAAGATAGCAAATGTGACAATTGCTCCAAAATTTGAGAAAAAAGGTTTCTGTCAAAGACAATATAACATAACCATTAAGTCAAAAGGGTTGTTGAAAAGAACAAGTGGAAATTACACTGACTTCGACTTCTCTTGAGGTTTGACTTAATCACAACCTATATCCTATAATCACCTCCCTTTTCGCGAGACCATTATAATTTCAATCATCACCCCTTAGGATAAGGTAAGTGCGATGATAGTAATTTCTAAAACAAGAGGAACACATAGTGCGATTAAACTAAACCTCAAGGAGGTGATTCATTACCGTAATGAACAGATTAAATGTATCAAAGACAAATATAAATATTTGTACATGGAGGAGTGGAGAGACTCACAGGTGCAAGACTAAACCCAGACTGAGTAAATTGATTAGTCAAGGAAATGCATAAAGGGATACTCACATGACGGCATTAATTAATAAATGAACTAAATATATAAAAAACGGTCCAGAGGCTTCCACTCAGTGGGGTCCATGGATGGTAGATATAGACAACCTTTTGTTTCCGGCAAACTTACCATTATGTCAAACTCACGCTCTACATGAACTAAATTTAAAATTAAGAGAAAATATAATTGATAAATAATAAGGATATAATATGATGGGAGGTAAAAGGAAGAGGAAGAAGAATTCCTCATGGAAATTGAACCAAGCCCTTATGCTAGTTTCAGTGTCAGATATATTAGCTAGAATACCAACAATCAAACCTGTAAACAAAAACACAGAGATAGAAATTAGCTTATAAAAAAATTGAAGAAAATAAAATGATGAAAATGAAGAAAGGGAACAATACCAATGAGAAGAGAAGCACTAGCTTCAGGAATGATGTAAACCTTTTTGCGACGGAGAACGTGACCAAGAACGAAGGACAAGACTAACATCATTATCTGAAGAAGAATTCCGACGCCGGCGGCTTGCTGCTCCTTACCGGTAGAAACCCTCCGACCACCACTACTAGCCGCCGGAGATATTTCATCCATCGGAACTACCAATACGAATTGATTCGATGCAATTTTCTTCCTCACTGTCTCTCTTCCTTCCAATTCAAACTATTTTCTTCTTCTTCCTTCTTCTCACTCACCAGTTTGATAACCGATATCGTATTAATAAGGATAATTATACCAGGAGATATTCAATAAAGAGATCGAATGTATACGATAGGATCACCTGTCGTCCAAGTTGGTATCCTCCAATCATGTCTCGACCAATTATTTATTATTATACCATCTAAAAATTCAACTTTAAAAAATCATGTGACAATAAATGATTGGCCGATTAAGGACAACAACTTAAGACACGTGATACATACACTTTGTAGAAGTTGGTATACACTTTTTAAAAGTTATAGATAATATTATTCTCTATAAAATTTATTATTCATATTTAATTATTTATTCTTTAAAAAAATAATATAAATAAATAGATGATATATATAGATATTATTGAAAAAAGAAAATTGGTTATAAAAAGAAAGAGGTGGGCCTAAAGCCCAAAAAGAGAAGAAAGGAAAGCAAGAAGGAATAAGGACAGGTGGCACCGTCGATTAGTTTTTTGGTGAAAGAAAGTGGGGAATATTAATAATTTTGATTTTTATGATTCCTTACATTTCTTATTCTTCACAGCTTTCAATCATGGTTAGTCTTCCTTTTCCATCTCTTTCATTACACTTCAATATTTTTTTCTACATTTTTTCATCTTTACATCATTTTTATTCTTTTTATTTTCAATTTTTGAGATATTTCATTTTCATCAGCTGTTACTATTGACTCCATTTGAAGCTGGATTGTTACTCGATCTCATCTTTAGACTTCAATTCTTTATTCTTATTTTTTTAGTGTATTTTATTTTAATATTGTGTTTTATTTTATTCCAGATCTGATTTCGATATCTATTACAGTGTTTTTCTGTTGAACTAATTACGATTTGTTTCCTTACTGTCATGATTTTTCAATTATATACAAATTATTGATTAAATTTAAAATATATATATATATATATATGACCAAAGATTTACATATATGATTTTCTTGCATAATGAATGCATCATTTAGTACAGTTGATAATCATCATTGAATCTTCAAGAAATATACAAATGAATCGTGGATATGTAGAGTCGGATATAAATATTTATTATAACATTGCATAGATAGTAAATCGGGAAATCTTGTGAGGTTTTTTTTGCAGGAAAAAGATAAATTTAAACTTTTGGATTATGAAGATAACCTAATAACTTAATATGCAAGTCTTTATTAATTAAGCATGTATGAAAATTAGTCGGGAAAGAGTCAAAAACGTTCTTTCAAGATGAAAGTTTGAGGATTATTTTCAATGGGAAATTATTTAATTATTTTCTTTTATATATTAGTTTCATAAGTTCATATTATGCCACATGATAAAATGTGTGTATTTTGTATTTAATTTTGTTATTTGAGTGTAATATCTTTTACCGTCAATTTAAAGATTTATATATACATCATCTATTATTCATTTGTATTACTTTTTGAAGAGGGATATAATTGGATCTTTTTGCTGTTGTTATTTACTGATTTAATTTATGTAAATTTGATGAACAATCCCTGTGATTTTGATATATTACAGCAGAGTCCTCACGAGACTGAAGATGAGGAATTGAATTGAATTGGATTGGATCTGCGGTGTAGTAATCAAATCGAAGAAACAATATTCCGAGATCTGAAAATGGCTATGGAGAAATCAAGCGCATTAGAATATATCAATCAAATGTTTCCCAATGGTACTTCTACTCTTTCATTTCTTCATTCTCAATCTCTCATATTTTCACTAACATTCATTATTCAAAATCACAGAGGCATCACTATCTGGTGTTGAACCACTCATGCAAAAAATTCAGAACGAGATTCGCACCGTTGATGCTGGTATTCTAGCTGCTGTTCGTCAACAGGTTCGTACCGATTACAAACACTATTACCTCATTATGTTCAATTTCACATAAATGTTAATTCCATATATGATTTCAGAGTAATTCTGGAACTAAGGCTAAACAAGATCTTGCTGCTGCTACAAGTGCTGTTGAGGAACTTATGTATAAGATCCGAGAAATTAAGACTAAAGCTGTTCAAAGTGAAACCATGGTTCAAGAAATTTGCCGTGACATTAAGAAATTGGACTTTGCTAAGAAGCATATTACTACAACTATCACTGCACTTCATCGTCTTACTATGCTTGGTAACTCTTAGCTTTTCCATTTTATCAATTTAGTTAGCATTTGGCGTACTTTAGACAGTAAAATATATTGTGTCACGAAAGAGGTGGATCCTCTACCTTACTGTAAGATTGCTTCTTAGTGGGCAAGAGGCCACGAGTTTAAATTGTCGAAACATCTTCTTTGCTTGTGGGGCAAGGCTGCATACATGTGCCTCGTGAATTGGGCCTACATTGGTTTACTCAAAGAGGTGTAACCAAAGAAATTTGAACATTTGGTTCTGTCTTGCTTTGTCCCCACCAATTTCTATGGGTTACTCACTTTCGATCACAATACTTTAACATTGAAATGTGCTTAAGCCATCCTTATAATAATCTAAACCTAGGTCAGAGAGAAAGTAAAAGAGAAGGTGAGAGAGAGGAGAGAATTCTGATTTTATTTCTTTGAAATGAAGAATGAATTAAATTCTTACAATAGTTGTACCTCACTATATATAGAGGTGTGGAAAGCTTACAAAGGAAGCTACAACAAGAGGTAACTTGTTGAGCACATTACCTCATTTCAACTAACTAACTAATAATAGGAAAATAACTACCAATGACAATTGTCACTATAACTACCAATGACAATTGTCACCATAACTACCACTGTTAACCCTAAGCTACTACTCATAATTTTATTCTCTAATATACCCCCTGAAACAAAGGGTAGCTGTGTATTGATGCTAAATCAACTACTTTGAGTTGTTCTCTGAGAGATGAGAATCTAGAGGTAGCTAAGGGCTTTGTGAGAACATCAATTTTCTGGAATTTAGATGGGATGTGCTTCACTTGTAAGGCCTTTGTTCGGATATAGTGTGTGGAAGCAAGGAGAATAAAAAATGAATTATCACATTTTTATTCTGAAACCCAACTTTTACCATTGTTACGAAGTTGTGTAGTTTGCATATAGTGTTTCTGTCACCACTGTGAAACCCAGTTGGTTGTGTAAGGTGGACTTCCTCATGTAAGATGCCATTAAGAAAGACATTATTCACATCTAGTTGTTGTATTGTCCACTTACGAGTGATAGCTAGAGTGAGGAGAACCCTAATGGTAATGAGTTTTACTACTGGAGAGAAGATTCCATTGTAATCTACTCCTTGTTGTTGATGAAAATGCTTTGCGACCAGTCTAGCTTTATACCTATTGGGAGAGCCATCAAGATTCTCTTGTACTCTAAAGATCCATTTGCAACTAATAGATTTTTTGTTAGAAGGAAGAGGAACTATCGACGAAGTGCCTAGTTTTAGAAGTGCTTCATATCCTCTTGCATTGCTTGCTTCCAAACAAGGCTTTGAAGAGCCTCTTTAGTAGTAGATGGCTCAATGTGAGCTTGAAGTAGTCTAGAAATCCTTTGTATTATAGATTTGTTAATGCCTGACTTTGATCTAGTTGTCATAAGATGGGATGAGTGATCTTGAGGCAATGAACCTGAGATAATAGGGGCAGTGATAGAAGGAGATCTAGAAGAGTTATAAACATTAGATTAAGATGAAGTATTAGTATGAGAGTAATGCATTGGTGGGTGAAGATCAGTGAAGAAACCAATAGGTGGAGTAATAGGAACAATAGGAGAAGATGACAGTTAAGTGAAGGAGAAGAGGGTGTATTGGGATCACTAGTAGAAGGAGAAGGAACAAAGGTCACACTAGCAGACAATGCATCAGAAACTGACTTGTGGCGATTCTTGAGAAGACGTGGCTTAAAGGTGAGAAGAAACTGCTCTAGGTCATTGATAGAGTGAGGATTAATCTAGCTTTCAATAACAATGATCACAAATTGAAATTCCTCCCTAGACCATGTAGAATGCAGTCAACATGCTCTGTAATAGAGATAGGTGTACCAATAGAGATGAGTTAATCAATGATAACCTTGATTTTGGAGAAATATTCATAAATTGAGCTAGAACCCTGAGGATTTTGGAGGAATTTCAGAACATTGAACAATATGAATGACTCTGTTTGCTTTCAACACAACAAGCATAAACTGAATCCATATGAGTTAGTGTTTCTCAGTGAGTTTGGTGGTTGGAAGTGAAATACAGAACGAAGGAGAAATATCTTGAAAAGGAGTAGCAGAAGCAGTTTGTGGTGGATAAGAAGACATAGGAGGATCAAGTTCAGAAGCATTGGCAATGGAGGCAATTGATACCATGTAAAAATGTAAACCTACATGCTATAGAGAAAGTGAGAGAGAGTTCTAATTTTATTGCTTTGAAATGAAGAATGAATTAAATTCTTACAATGGTTAAACCTCACTATATATAGAGGTTTGGAAAGCTTACAAAAGAACCTACAGTAGGAGGCAACTTGTTGAGAAGATTACCTCCTCTCAACTAACAAACTAATAATAGGAAAAAATAACTACTAGTGACAATTGTCTCTATAACTGCCACTGTTAACCCTAAGCTACAACTCGTAATTCTTATTCTCTAATAATCCTCTCTATCAATTTAAAGCAAGGTCATGTTGACTTCAAATTACTACTTCGTAATATGGCTTCACATTGCAAGCATACACAATCTGTAAATTACAAAAATTCTGCCTTTTTAACATTATTAGGTGACTAGAGAGGACATTTGTATGATTTGTTTATATAGACATAATGCCAGTGCACATAATCCATTGCAACAAATGTCCAAGCAATGATTACAACCGTACCTGTATTTCTGTATATATAACATCAACATAGAATAAACCACTAGTCCGTTTTTATTTTCTATGCAAACATTTAAATCAAGTGGGTGCAATTTTAGCATATAAATGGAAAGTGCTGCATGTACTTTATAACTTTGTTGCATACTTGATAACTTTTTAGATGCATAGACAGTATTCAATATGCTATTTCAACAAGCTTACCTATCACATGGCAGTCTCTGCTGTTGAACAGCTTCAAGTCATGGCTTCAAAACGTCAATATAAGGAGGCAGCTGCTCAGCTGGAGGTATCCAATCTGTCTTCATAGCATGTTTTCTTGTAATTGTTGCAGTTTAAATATTATCTTACTACATTGGTGCTTGCCCCACTGCTGGATGAATTTGTTAATTTTCATCTATCTCATGGAGAAAGTAACACCTCTTGTTTTGATAAATCAAGTTATGAAACTTCACATTTGTTTTTGTTTTATCTATTGATATTGATTTATTGATATTCCATTATTTCAGGCAGTGAACCAGCTATGTAGTCACTTTGAGGCCTATAGGGATATTCCAAAGATCATAGAACTGAGGGAGAAGTTTAAGAACATCAAGCAAATACTCAAGTCACATGTGTTTTCTGATTTTTCCAGGTATGTTTTATTGATCTCCATGTGCTACTGTTTCTCTTCATAAACACTACAATGTGAATTGGATATACAATTTTTATTTAGATTGCTCATATGCATTCTTTTTCATATTTTCTTTATGATATGTTATTAACCTCACTATATTAAAGTTTTTCGGTTCTAAAAAGGCTTTGTGTAACTGGGTTTCTCCATTACCTATTTTTGTATCAGCTTAGGCACCGGAAAGGAGACAGAAGAAACGAATTTGCTCCAGCACTTGTCTGATGCCTGCTTGGTTGTTGATGCATTAGAGCCTTCTGTAAAGGAAGAGTTGGTAAATAATTTCTGCAATAGGGAGCTTACATCATATGAGCAAATTTTTGAAGGAGCTGGTATGTATGATCCATCTGTCATGTAAATTGTGTCTGTTTATTCGCAGTCCTTGGTAAACACTGAAATATCATTGAGTTTGACTTTTTTTATCATTTTCATATTTTAGAACTAGCAAAGCTGGATAAGACTGAACGAAGGTATGCTTGGATCAAGCGCCGAATGCGATCGAATGAAGAAATTTGGAAAATCTTTCCATCTTCATGGCATGTTTCTTATCGGCTCTGTATCCTATTTTGTAAGAAGACAAGGTATGGTATTTAGTTGTTTATATAGCACTATCTTAATATAAGTTATAAATCAACAGATCTTTTATGCTCTCTCCATCTAAAGAAGCCATGGTCATAATGAAACATTATTCTTCTAGTAGTTTGTTGTGAAATAGCATTATAATTACTGAATATAGATAATTTTTCTACTTCATCTTTGTTCGGGTTTCATTTTCTCTATCTCATATTGAATTTCGAACATTAAATTTAACTACGTATCAAAACTTTGAGATATTTTTTTATATTTTATATGTACGCTCTTACACAAAAAGTGACGGAATTAACTGTTTTAATGAATGTTACGCTTTTCATTTGTGCTAAACTTGTTTGAGGGTTATTATGTTCAAAAATATTGTTGTATTTATGACACTTGTCTCTACAGGAAACAACTTGAGGAGATTCTTTCTAATCTGAAGGAAAAGCCAGATGTTGGGACCTTGTTGCTGGTAAGTCATGGTTTGTCCAAGCCTCAACTGATGAAATACTGACATTGCTGTTATAATAGTTTCTTCACATGTTATGATGCTATGCAACTACACTTCCTTCACTGTTTTTCTTTCCGAGGGATTTTAATTACAGAATACCTGTTGACGAATGGTTTTGTGCTATTTCATTGATGGTGATAGTGATGTATAAGTTGTTTAATGTATTTACTATGCAATACTTAGATTTTGATGTATTATTTCAGTGTTTCATCTGTTGATTTCTTGCAGGCTTTACAGCGAACATTAGAGTTTGAGGATGAATTGGCTGAAAAATTTGGGGGAGGCACACAAAACAGGGAGATTGGGAATGAAATTGAAGAAATAGGTAGAGGGGTTAACTCTAGCACTAATGCTTCAGATATCCGGAAGAAGTATGAAAAAAGACTTGCTGCACATCAAGGAACTGACAGTGAAGTATGCATTATGACTTTCTGAAGTTGACGATACTTATTCATGAATGACCATTGTGTTTGATTTTGCATTAATAGGAAAAAGATGGAAGTAAAGATTTGGCGGTGCCTGGAGCTGGGGTATGGGCTTATGTGACTATACTCTAATATATATTGGTTGTGTAGGTTAAGTGCATGTATTTACATTTGTGGTCTGAGGTATTGACATGATGATATAAATGCTTTTGGGATTACAACCTTTTTTATTTTTTTTCACGTGGTTTTTGGTTTTTTGCCTTTCTTTATCACTGTTGTCTAATGGGGCTCTTTATCCAATAAGTCCAAGTTTATTTTGTGACACATGCTCAGTAATTGAACAAAAAATTCAAGATCTGCTACATTCTGATGTTACTGTACTATTATTTTCAACTTTCTGAGTTGAGGTTATTTTCTCCTATTTTCCTTATAATTGAAACCCTGAAAAGTTGTGGAATGATGCATGCTTAATTTCTCCACCGCTGCTCTTTTTAACCTAATTTTGAACTTTTGTTGTTTTTATATTTATAAAAATGAAAAAGAGGGTTGTGGAAAAGATAAAAAATTGAAAAAATAAGTGACGTTGATATCTTCGTATTCTGTCTGGTGTTGGTCTTAGTTATATGGCTTTCTCAGAGGTGTTCTCATTATAGTCCTATTGGTCTGCTTCATTTAGAAAAACTTGACATAACATTGAGTGGTTGTTTTGACAGTTCAACTTTTGTGGAATCATTTCATCTTGCTTTGAACCTCACTTAACAGTATATGTAGAATTGGAAGAGAAAACACTAATGGAAAGTTTGGAGAAACTTGTCCAGGTAATTTGTATCTCACCTTTCAGATATGTGCTCTGTGATTTACTTCTGTGTTTTCCCCCCTGATCAAACTCTTCATCCACTATAGGAGGAGACATGGGATATTGAGGAGGGAAGTCAGAATAGCATTTTATCCAGTAGCATGCAGGTGAGTACTAGATTTTTTTGAGGTTGTTACAAGGCAGTGCAACTTCCCTTTCTACATCATTTCATTTCTTATGAGCCCTTAAAATTTCGTATTGATGTCATAAGTTTTAGAGTCCCCCTTCCCCATTTTCTAACAATCAGTTTGTTAATTTGCTTTGTGTTTGCTTGATTGTATTTTGTTGTGCCTATGTAGCTGTTTCTTATAATCAAGAGGAGCTTGAAGAGATGCAGTGCTTTAACAAAGAGCCAAACACTATATAACTTGTTCAAGGTAAGCTCCTGAGTTATGCCAGTCTCTATATTAGTTATTTGCTAGTACTGTTGTTGATTCAAGAGTCTGCTCTGGATAATGCAGGTATTGCTTTGACAGATAGAATGTAATTTTACTTGTAATCTTAGTTTCTTTGCTGTTTTTTGCTTTATTTCTTCAGATGACATGTTATTTTCCTCCTATGTGTTCTTCTATCTTCTCCTTTTTATGAAGTTTCTTCCCTTATATAAAAGGAGACAATAAAATTGTAGTTTCTGGCCTCTGGAGGATAGGTCAGTTGATTTTGGATTAAACTGCTTGTCCTTTATGCAAACCTGTTTGTTATAAATTAGTCATTAAATGAAATAGTTGTTCTACTTCAACATTAAGATTCGCCTGATGTAGTCTATATAATGTATTCAGCGTGGTTGAGTAAGGTGAAAAAGTTACATAAAAATGTCCATTTGACCCCTCTCTGACATTAGGGTGATAAGGGATTAAAAACAATACCCACTGAACTTTCTGGGAGTAAAGGTGATTGGTTTTTAATTGTAGGTTTTCCAAAGAATTCTTAAAGCATATGCTACAAAGCTATTTGCAAGAATCCCAAAGGGGGGCACAGGCATTGTTGCTGCAGCTACAGGCATGGATGGGCAGATAAAGGTATGTTTTAAGGAATGGATTTTTCATGATTCATGCAAAATTACATATAGTATTCATGTTATGAGACAACTTTATTTTATTTTTTCGATTTTAATCTTTGGATTTGGAAATATTGAACAGACATCTGACAGGGATGAAAGGGTGATTTGTTACATTGTCAATTCGGCTGAATATTGTCACAAAACAGTTAGTTTCTTTTAACATTCTTAATCCAGTTAATGATGAGTATATGCCAGTTTTAGTTAGTAACTTGACATTGTGTTTGACAGGCTGGTGAACTATCTGAAAGTGTTTCTAAAATTATTGATCCTCAATTTGCAGATGGGGTGGATATGTCAGAAGTGCAAGTAATAATTTCATCGTAATAAGTGATGCTTTTTTCTACAAAACTCATTCTAACAAAGCTAAGCAATCATGCAGGATGAATTTTCAGCTGTTATAACGAAATCATTGGTGACCTTGGTGCATGGCCTGGAAACCAAATTTGACATTGAAATGGCAGCAATGTCACGCGTTCCATGGGCTACTCTTGAAAGTGTTGGTGACCAATCAGAGTAAATTCCTTAATAAAACTTAACTAATGTTTCCTATTATTGACAAAGTTCTTCAGTTTAATTGTATTATTTTATATTGCAGGTATGTAAATGCCATAAATTTGATCCTTACCACTAGCATTCCTGCACTCGGGAGTCTACTTTCACCTGTCTACTTCCAATTCTTTCTGGACAAGGTGATTATAAAGTGGACTAAATACTATGCCTTGATTTGTTTCTGGGAAATTACAATGACCTCCCCTGGGGTTTGACTTATTTACATTTACCCCCCTCTTGTTTTAGAAAGCTACACTCACCTCCCTTAGAGGGGAGGTAGTTGTAAATTGTAATTACACTGATCACCCCTAAGGGGAGTTGAGTAGTTTTTTGAAACAGGAGGAGTGGTAGATGTAATTCATCCAAACCTCAAGGGAGGTCAGCATAATTCCCCCCCTTGTTTTTTTTTTCTTGCAGATATGTCATCCTATTATTTATAATTCATCTTTAATAATTTCTGTGGCTGTGCATGAAAATTCTACTATTCAGGGAGTGTCTGTGTACATGTCTATAGATTATTATTTATGTTTTTGTGTTTCAGGATTCTGACTTTCTCGTTTTTCCAATTGCTGGATTTGTCCATCATTTCTGTTTAAAAATATTAGCAGAAATTTATTATTCACAGTATCTAGTAGTTCATCAATTTAATTGTCCTTAGTAATTTGTCTTGCATGTAGTTAGTTATCTGCTTTAAATTTATATTTTATGTCATTATATGCAGTTAGCATCATCTCTTGGTCCGCGGTTTTATTCTAACATTTTCAAATGCAAGCAAATATCAGAAACTGGAGCTCAACAGGTACGTACTGTTTTTTCTAAATGACATATAGTTACATCAAGAGTAAAGTTAAAACATTGCTTTGATGAGTTTATATTGCAGGATATTTTTTTTTATGGAAAAGGAAATATTATTAGATGAGAAAAAAAGGGTACAGGAAGATAAAACATCCTCGTAAACGAACAAAGAAGATATACCTCAAACCTATGAGATTGTGTCATGCAACAAAGCATGCCAATCTCTTTTGCATGTCTAACAGAAAAAATCACTAGAGAGATAACCACACAATAGCATATGTAGAGCACTGCCATAGGATCTTTGCTTCTTTAGGAGTGCCAAATCCCCTTAACTTTGTAAAGAGCAATTGATTCAAATCCTTTGGGCAGACCCAGGCCTTTCCAAAAACTAAGCAGCTGCTTCCAAAGATTACCTTCCCAAGACAATTTTCTGCTGAACAATGAAGCTGTGGACCCTAATTCTGTGGCAAAGTGGCACAATATAAGCATATTAGGAGATACAGTAGTGATAGATCTGCACTTCTCGAGCATGTTCTAGGTGCTAATCCTATCAAGAATAGCAGTTCATGCAGACACTGACTTCCAAGGAAGCTTTGGGCTTCCAAATGGGCTTTACAAAATAATTTTGTTTTTGTTGGGAGCAAGTCACGAGCTGAAAAGTAAGATTTACATTAGTAAGAGCCCAAAGATTCAAGAGTTCAAGGTCATGTATCAGGATTGGAAAAAGATTGTTAGGTTCAAGCAAAATAAAAAAGACTAACCTCTCTATCAAGTAAGTTTTTGATAGACACTAACCAACTGTCAACCCCTTAACCAACCCATTATTAACAACCCAAGACACTAAACAACTAAGCACATCAACCACTATTGTAAAGAGGAACGGAGAATCGGATATAGAAGATTCCCTTGTCTCAACCCCTCTGTCCCATAAACTCAGCATTGAGGCTATGACGTCAAAAGAGGAAATACTTTGTTTTCGGTACATACAAATTTTTTTATTAGGGGAGGCTTAATACGTTCTCCCAGAACACAAAAATCAAGATGCAAAAGGGAGCTTGAAGAAAATAGAATGCAGCAATGCTGACCATTGTTTTTAATATCCTAATGAGATCCCTATCAAGAGCCTTTGAAAATAGTTCAATAAATAAAGACACTCTCGTACCAATGAATTATGGGTTTAGAACCCATAATGTTCCATGCTTATGTTTTGGGGAAGAAAGGATGCTACTGGAACAAAATATTTGACAAACACATAAAAAAGGGTGGCCCATTGCACAAGATTTTCACCTAGTGGGGTCTGGGGAGGGTACACATGCGCAACCTTACCCTCGCAAGCGAAGAGTCTGTTTTCAGGATTTGAACCTATGACCTCCCAGTCACAAGACAAAAAACCTTACTGTTGACATACACATACTGACAAAAATGTTATTGAAGATATTTTGAAACGTACGCAACATTATTTAGCATGTATTCCATTTTATTGTTTTGTACTTTCCCTTCTTTTCGGTTTTGATACTGACTTGCTTTGTCTTTTTGTTAAACTGGTATTGATGTATCAATGAAACTTATATACTATTCTGTTTTTTGAGGATCTCTTGAAAACTTACTCTTGATGTTTTAATGCGCTAATTATGTGTTGCTTTTGTAGATGCTATTGGATACCCAAGCTATGAAGACAATCCTTCTTGAAATTCCTTCCCTTGGTAGACAGGTGATTCAGCTCATATTAATATGTATCAATTTTAACATTAAGCCATGGTTACTACTGCTTATCTTAAATACAACTTGGTAATGCTTTGTTGTTTTTCTCCATATTCTTTTGGAGTTTAAGTATGTCTCTGAAATTCAAGTTTTTTGGGGATTTGTGCTGGCTACCAAAAGCATTTTTAAAGAGAAAACATACACCTGGACCATAAATAACGAGTTTTCTGCTTTTGCAGGTTACATGTCCCAAGTTATGTTAAATTATGTCATACAAAACAACACACTTTTCAGATGCTATTAATTCATTTACATAAACCAGTGGAAATGATTTCTACCATAGTATGCATTGCAATTCATGAAAGCACGAAGAGCTAAAATAGCGAGAAAAGAATTAATTGTCTCATGCTAAATTACTTGTAAACGGTGTGGGAAACAGAAATGGATTAGCTATCTGGATCAACCAGCTATTTTTCTTTGCTTATGAACTATTTTGTGCTTTGTAGGATTATAGACCAAGTTCCTGTAATCTTGAATCCTTAGGAACTTCCCAGTGCCAATTTAAATTTGAAAATGACATGTAACTTCGCATTTCTAATTGTCAATGTGTTGTTTGCTTCTTTGCAACAGACATCAGGTGCTGCTAGTTATTCCAAGTTTGTCAGTCGTGAGATGAGCAAAGCTGAGGCCCTCTTGAAGGTTTGTTGTCCATTTATTAGTGGAACAAAATTAGTAAACTACAAATAATTTTTCGTTCTGAAATGTGTGAATGTCAATGTTTAGGTTATACTTTCTCCGGTTGATTCTGTAGCTGACACTTACCGTGCATTGCTACCTGAGGGTACACCCATGGAATTTCAGCGAATATTGGAGCTTAAGGTTATAATTAGCTATTTCTTACTAGTTTTCCTATCAAATTCTCCTGTTGGTCAATTACTGGTTGTTGCGTTATTCCTTTGTTTTAACATTAATGAATGTAAGAAATGAAGAAAAACGTAGAAGAAGAAGAGAGGAAGGCAGAGAAGAAGAAGCTTCGTGAATCCCTTTTATTTAATCAAAAATGAAAAGCTTAATTACAATGAATAGCTTGAAAGCTATTTATATTGAGAATGCAAAGTTACAAAAATGCCCTTGTAACTAAAATATCTAAAACAGAATTCTAACAAATTCTGTTACTAACACATGCTTAAGGAAACTGAATTACATTCACTTAATCTAATTATTATTACATTCACTTAATCTAATATACCCCCTTGAATTTGAGGGTTCTTTGACTAGGCAAATCAGTGAATGTCAAACACATGGAGTTGATTTCTGAGAGTGATGAACTGGTTGTTAGGAAGAGGTTTGGTGAGAATGTCAGCAGTTTGAAACTCTGAAGGAATATGTTGAACCAGAAGAGTCTTGCTTTGAATCTTATCTCTAACAAAGTAGAGATCAAGCTCAATGTGTTTAGTCCTGCTATGTAAGACAGGATTATGTGACATAGCAATGGTACTTTTGTTGTCACAGAATATAACAGGAGTTTGATATGGCACATTGAGTTCTTGCAGTAGAGACTCTATCCACATGATTTCCTGAGAGGCTAAAGCCAGACTTCTGTATTCCGCCTCAGTACTGGACCTGGAGATAGTGTTTTGTTTCTTGGACCACCAAGTGACAAGGTAGGTCCAAGATAAAGGCATGCACCAGAAACAGACTTCCTATCATCTATATCAGATGCCCAGTCTGCATCACAGTAGGCAGTAATAGGAATGTTAGATGACATGGAGGCAGCAGAAATGGTTAATCCTAAGGACTTTGTTCCTTGAAGATATTTCAGAATTCTTTTAAGAGCAGTCCAATGAGAATTCAATGGTTTGGACAAAAATTGACATACTTTATTTACAGAATATGTAATATCTGGTCTTGTCACTGTTGCATACTGCAGAGCACCAACTATTGACCTATAGAATGTAGGATTTTCAAACTCATCAGAACCATGCTTAGTAAGTTTGTAGTTTGTAGCCATAGGTGTGCTGCTAGTCTTTGATTGAGAGAGATTGGCTTTGGCCAATAAATCTCTGATGTATTTTGATTGGGACAGAAATAGAGAGCCATTCTGCATGTGTTTAACTTCAACACCCAGAAAATAATCCAGAGGACCTAGTTGCTTGAGTGCAAAGGTGTGACTAAGATCCTTTATCAGCTTTTGAACAAGGACAATGGATGACCCTGTTACTATTATGTCATCAACATAAACTAACACATATAGTTTGTGATTAGCTGAAACATGAATAAACAAGGAGTTGTCACACTTGCTGACTTTGAAACCTAGAGACAAGAGAGCCCTTTAGTCTTTCAAACCACTGCCTTGGTGCTTGCTTTAAGCCATAAATGGCTTTATGCAACTTGCATACTAGAGTTTTATCATTATGTTGGAACCCAATTGGTTGAGTCATATAGACTTACTCATCCAGAATGCCATTAAGAAAGGCATTGTTAATGTCCAATTGCTCTATGGACCATTGATGAGAAACTGCAAGAGTAAGAAGGATTCTAATGGTGACAGGTTTGACAACTGGAGAAAAGGTTTCATTGTAGTCTACACCATACTTTTGATGAAATCCTTTGGCCACAAGTCTAGCCTTATACTTGTTGATTGTTCCATCTGGATTTTCTTTGATTCTGAAAACCCACTTACATCCAATAGCCCTTTTTTTGAGGTGGAAGAGGAACAAGGGACCATGTCCCTAAAGCCATGAGTGCATCATATTCAGCTTGCATGGCTTGCTGCCACACAGGTTCAAGCAGGGCTGTTTTGGCACTGGTAGGTTCAATTTGAGCAGAATGAACTCTAGGAAGAATATTCTGAAAAATTCCTGACTTGGATCTTGTTTGCATTGGATGACAAGGCTGGTTAGTTGTTAAGGGAGACAAAGAAGTACTGGAAGAAGGAATTGTTGGTGAATACTCAGATTGAGAAGGATTAGAACTAAGAGGTGTGTTTTGAGACATGTGAGGAGTGTGAACATTTTGGGAATGTGATTCAGTCACAATAGGACTAGACTGTGGAGAGAAAACCATTGTTGGAACAGTATTCAAGAGATGACTATCAAGAGTTTGACTGGATGATGAGGTTTCAGAAACAGAAGGAAAATGATGTTCATTAAAGATAACATCCTTTGAAATATAAATTTTGCCATCTTTGGATAAACATTTATAGCTTTTGTGACTTGGTGAGTAACCCAAAAAGATGCACTCAAAACTTCTAGGGCTTAATTTGTGCTTGTTGGATGCTCTAAGGAGAGGATAACAAGCACACCCAAACACCTTTAAAAAAGTGTAATCAGGTTTTGAACCAAAAAGAAGTTCATGAGGTGACTTATGCTTAAGAGATGTAGAGGGAAGTCTGTTTATTAGAAAAACAGCAGTAACAAAGGAATGATCCCAAAAACTCATAGGCATATGTGCATGACTTAACAAGGTAAGCCCTGTTTCAACTATATGTCTATGTTTTCTCTCTACAGTCCCTTGTTGATGATGGGTATGAGGACATGAAATCCTATGAACAATACCAAGACCTTTTAAGACTTCACTAAAAGGTCTAAATTCCCCCCCAAAGTCACTCTGTACAGCTTTAACAGAGTGATGGAATTGAGTATTGACATACTTGAGAAAGTACTGAAACACATTAAGTGTTTCAGACTTCAATTTCAACAAAAATATCCATGTATGTCTACTATAGGCATCAACAATGGACAAATAGTACCTAAAACCTGTTGCTGAATGCACAGGTGCAGGTCCCCACAGATCAATATAGACCAAAGCAAAAGGAGTATCATAGATTGTAGTAGAACTAGGGGCATACAATCTATGTGCTTTACCCATACAACATGAAGAACAGAAATCAGACTTTGATTTATTAGTATAGGGAACCTTACATTGAGTAAGAATAGTTTTAACAACATGTTCATGAGGATGGCCTAACCTAGAATGCCATAGTGAAAATGAAGAGACTGTACTAGAATTATTACAAGTATGAAAACTAGAATTATTACAAGCAGTAGAGTCAGAGGTATGCAAACCAGGATACAATGCAGTTTGAGTAAAAGATAAAGGACAATTAGAAGACTTAGACCCAGACATAACACCATGAAAGGCATAGAGTCCTTCCTTGGTGAGATAACCTTGAAGTAAGACTTCATTAGTAACCTGAGATTTGACAAAACACACATCAGAATGGAATTCAAAATAGCAACAATTATCTTTTGTAAATTGCGAAACACTGATTAGATTTTTCTTAATGGAAGGGACTAAGAGAAGATTATTTAGAGAGAGATTAGTGTTTGAATTAAAATGAGAAGCAATGGAAGAGTATCCAACATAATGTATACCAATACCAGTACCATTACCCATGAAAATCTGTTGGTGGTTGAAGGACTCAGTAGGTTCATAAACAAGAGAAGAATCAGCAGTGAGATGATTCGTAGCACCAGAGTCTGGATACCAGATAGCATTCTTCAATTCTTTAGGTGCCTCTGCTTCTCTGTGATTAGCTTGTGTATTCATAACAAAGGATTGATGAGGAGGAGGAATGTATTTGTTTGTTGAGTGTGGTCCAGGCCCAAGCAGAGAATCTCCATAGGGTGAAGGAGAGTATGCTGCTTGTTGATTTGTGTAGAAGTCTTGAGGATATTGTGAGTAGATTGGAGTTGGATAGACGGAAGGTCCAAAAGTGAACTTAGACTGATGTGGAAGAAATTGACGTGGCTCATAAGCAGCAAGATGAGGTGATTGAATTCGTCCAGGTGGTCCAGCATAGGTTAGTTGACCTTCGAACTGAGATGGTGCATAATAACACATTGCAACATCATGTCCATGACGGTTGCAATAGACGCAAAATGAAGACGTATTTCGTCCACGATAACCACCAGAATTACCAAAGCCATTGAAGTTAGAACCAGGTGCTTGAAAATTTGTCCTAGGTGCATAGAGTGATGAAGGAACCATTGATGGAGGTCTTGATTGAGAATTCACCTGATGTAAAGACCTCGAAGTAGAATCTGAGACAACATTGACCGACAAGGCATCAGAGAGAGCCTTGTGCTTGTTCTTCTCAAGCCGAGATTCATAGGTCAACAAAAACGATTCGAGATTATGCAGCGATGGAGTGTCAACTTGAGTTTCAATAGAAGTAATGACAGGTTGATATTCTTCATTGAGACCGTCTAGGATATAGTCAATGTGCTCAGAGGTTGAAATCGGAGTTCCAATGTATATTAGAGCATCAACGAGACTCTTGATTTTGTTGAAATATTCCGAAATCGAATTTGCACCTTGAGAAATTGAGCGAAGTTGAGACCTAAGTTGACGACTACGAGCTTTTGTTTGTGAGTTGCAGTAAGAGTCTAGTTCTTCCCATAACTGCCAAGAATGCATGCAGCCAAAGACTCGAGGTTGAAGACTCTCAGAGAGTGAGTTCATCATCCACGAAAAAATCATTTGATCAACCTCCTCCCATCGCAAATACGCCGGATTAACACGATTAATCAACCGATCATCATCAGTGAGAAACCGATGAGGAATCTCGGTACCTAACACATATCGATTTGCACGATTTGAAGTGAGAGTAGCTTGCATGAAGTGTTTCCACACAAGATAGTTCTTCTCAGTGAGTTTGACAGAAGGGAGAGGTAAAACCAAAGGAGATGAGACAGCTTGTATCGGAGATGCAGCGGAAGGTGAAAGAGGAGAAGAAGAAGAAGGATCGGTAGCGGTATTCGTTGTTGCCGCCATAGCACGATGATACCATGTAAGAAATGAAGAAAAACGTAGAAGAAGAGAGAAAGGCAGAGAAGAAGAAGCTTCGTGAATCCCTTTTATTTAATCAAAAAATGAAAAGCTTAATTACAATGAATAGCTTGAAAGCTATTTATATTGAGAATGCAAAGTTACAAAAATGCCCTTGTAACTAAAATATCTAAAACAGAATTCTAACAAATTCTGTTACTAACACATGCTTAAGGAAACTGAATTACATTCACTTAATCTAATTATTATTACATTCACTTAATCTAATAATGAACAACAACAACCAAGTTTTTATCCCACTAGGTGGGGTCGGCTATCTAACATTAATGAGCATATAAAAAATATTTGGTTAAGTTCATGATTAAATAAAATTACTATGGTCTATGGGTTCATTACCAACTTTTGATAAATCTTATTAATTCTTGCTGCAATCATTAGTGACTGGACCACTGTCTTAAGAAAGGTGTAATGTTATTTCAGACTTGAGAGGCCATGGCCTTCAAAATAATCTTTACCAGTGTACAACTTGAAGTATGTCCAGTAAATCTTGTATACTAAACAAACAGTTTTTATAAACATAGGTAGATTCACTTTCCAGAATCACTTTTTGAAAATCAGTGGTAGACTGTTGATCATTAGTGTTTGTTCAAGGTTCTGTACATTAGTCTTTTACGTAAGTTTAGAATGTTGATAGAAGCAACAATCTATTACTGATGCTGTAAACCTCATCTGTAGTCTCACTACATCAAGTATTGGATCTTATGAAGAGGCAGATTTGGTTGGAAAATGTTGAGATGCAATGCCTAATTCCAACAATTGTATTAAAATTGAATATGAATAACTTCTCCAATGAGCCAATTAGCCAATGTTCATTAGTCATTCATGAATTGCATATGGCTGCTATCATAGTGCTAATTATTTATGGTTTTTCAGATGCAACTGAATGCATGTTCTATAAGTTGGGATGACTCATGCATTATGGTTCATATTTTCAGGGTCTTAAAAAAGCTGATCAACAAAGCATACTAGATGACTTCAACAAACATGGACCTGGAATTAAGCAAGCTCAGATTACACCTTCAGTTGCCCCATCTTCACCAGTAGCTCCTGTGATACCCAGTCCCAATGTTGCTGGACTCATTGCCTCGCGCGAGGATGTGCTAACCAGGGCTGCTGCACTCGGACGAGGAGCTGCCACAACCGGGTTCAAGCGGTTCCTAGCTCTAACTGAAGCTGCCAAAGACAGGAAGGATGGGCCTTTCCGGAAGCTCTTTAATCCATAGTGATATATTACCCAATTTTTTTTTGCTAAAAGCTTTTGTTTTTTGTTTTCATTTTAGTTGTCTTTTTTTGTTGTAAGTTTATTCTCTGATTCTGTCTGTAATATTATAATCATGTTTGTCTGTATTTCATCAATCCATTAGAAGTTGATTTTGCAAATAAAAAGATCTACAAACTTGCATCATTCTTTTAATGACTCATCTTTATTTCAGGTTAATGAAAATTGAATCAGAGAAATGCTGGGTACCATAAATGGATTTTCTTAACCTTAGCCATAATGATCCATAGATGGATATTTTTTCCTAGACATTATGTATTCAAAAAATACACTTTTTATATCTAGTTTTTAGTAGAACTTGTCCAGTTTTGGCAAAACCCTTTTTTCTAGTAATAAAACGAGTAATAATGTCTTAATTCGTAATTTTCCGATTTGGCAACAACTTAATTCTTAATTTGTTAACTTGCTTTTATAATATTATCAATAAATCCAAAATAATATGATCCCTTTCCTCAACGAAAGGATATTCGTTTACCTCAAAGTAACTTGGACATGTAAAATAAAATTACTTGAATGGTTGAAGAAAATTTCGTTTAAAAATATCCACTGCGATTAGTTATTATTAGTAATGGTTTTCATTTGCTCTTACCTTAGATATATCATCTTAAAAATTACACTATAAATAAATGTGACAATGTTGGAAGTTCAATTGTAGATGTTGTTGTTTCATCTTCAACCATGATGATTGCTTGGGTTGATTCTGTGATGATTCTGTGAGACATAGTCCTCCTTGTATCAAGTTCAGAGGACTCATCATCTGCACCACTAGCAGATTTTCCAGCCCAACTCAAAATACCTGCCTCCACCACCTCATCAAACATACCCTTCTTGAATCTGCTACCCATCTGAACAGAATATATAATCAAATAAGACAAGCATATTAGAGTTTGACATTGTGTTTTCAAAAAAGTTATTAAATTATCCTACCTGAGTCACAAGAGTGTACAAAGGCAAGGTACTGTAACTGCAAAGTACTTCAACAATTAAACTGCATAGCATAACATATGAGAACATATCATATACTTGTCAGCAGCTATATTTCAACAATTAAATTGCATTTTGGTTTTACCCTATTATAATCCTTGGGATGATGTAGCCTATTTTCTCCATGATGCATGAATCAAATCCATATGTGCACTGCAGAGAGAATAATTAAAATATTTAAAATATTATGGGAGAGTTATGTGATTGCTTTGATGTGTGCAAACACTTACCCAAATCCAAAAGAAAAATGCAATCTCAAAAGAGTTCTGAAACAAAGTGAAATGAAGCAAGTCAAGGACAAGGGCAGGGCGGTTAAACCAGAAGTATCCATCTGATGGTTTCACAGGTTTTGCATCTTCTTCTTCTTCTTCTTTTATTCTCCCCATGTTTCCCACAGATTGTACAACAAATTTTCCCTCTGCCATTTTTTCTACCGATTCCTGCGCTAAACGAACTATTATGTGCTCTAACTTTGCCCCCACCAGCAGTAGAATCTGTTTCATAATCAGCAAGCTGAATATCTCATGCAATGTTAACAAAAATATCCATTTGGAAAGAATCTAGTGACTTACTATCAATGGTAAGAAGGATAGCCAGAAATAAGTGTGCCAACCTGCACAGAAAATTCATAAGTAGTAGCTCTAAAATTACTCATTGTTCAATACAAAATTCCTAAATAGGATCATAGGAATTACCCTGAATATTTAGCAGCAAAAACAGTACAACAAAGAGCCACAGGTGCCACCTATGGTAGAAGGAACAATTAAGAAAGTTGGCTTAGAAGTCACTTTTTCTTGCAATAAACTAAAAAAATACTGATATCAACATGTTTGAACTCTCACCTTATGCCTACAATTTTTTTGAAATCAACTTCTAGTGTCCGCATTATGTACTTGTGAAAATTAAAATCAGGTTTGTGTGAACAATGTTCCTGGAAAAGGTTAAATTTAATATTATGTCCCCATGATGTAATTAATTATTTACAGAGAGATTAACCATTGACCATATAAAACATTACTGGATGTTAACCTTGATGAATCCTTGACGCAGCGTAGTGTAGTCAGATTCAGTAACAGAACCATAAAACTGCTTGAAGAATGATATCTGTCAATAAAACCCAAACTCAAGGGTGATTACATCATGTAAGAGGTCATCTTATAGTTAGTATAACATTTTCATTATTGTAGCAAGTTTCTGACCCACTGATGACATATCTTTATTAAATGCTACATGATTCTGAAAACACTCAGGACTTGACTCTGGTAGCTTTTGGTGGACTGCTAAAATGTGATGAAATATAATATACTTTGTTCTATTCTATTGTTAAAATTGGCTTGCCTCACATGTTACTAAAACGCCATTTTCAAAGCTTTTTCAATTGATGGAAACATGCATCTGATATGAATTCATTCTATGAAGCTTGAAATGGTCACATTTTCATAATCTCTTTCATTGAATCCATTTTCAGGCAGAGATGCTTCACTCAATCGGTTAAAGTTGGAAGAAGACTAAACAAGAATCTCATAAGAACAAACATATGATTCTGGAACTTACCAGCCAGCCTACAACAGCTGCTCTTCTCCAATATCCATCAGCATGTTTTTTGAAGAACTCATGGTGATGGAAATCATCTGGATATGAAAAAACCGAGAAAATTGGAAATTTAAAAGACAAGTCACTTCAATTTCTTATATATAGATGATCTGAAATTTCAAATTAAAATTGTACTCATTGATTCTAATCCTTTTTTCCTCATATCATCCTCCCAGGTCTTCCATTGGCGAATCTACATGAGGTAAAAGTTAAACATTAATATGTTGTAAATCATGCATGGACTATTATTATTGTTATTAGTAATTAATCATATATCTGCTTCAATGAGTATCATTCATATCACCAATTTATTACCCTTGCACCACCAAGAAGCATTGTGGTGACACAGAATACTGCATGCACAATGGCCAATACAAAGATGAAAATGTGAAGATGATGTAATGCTTCTTGCGATAATAGCGGAACCTTCCCCTGCTTAGGAAAAAGATAGGAATGCATTATAAAATGTTTTTCATTTCAGTGAAAATCGACAAACTATTAAGTTAGCTCTCGACTGCTTAAGCAACTTTCACCTTTTATTTGACCTTATGACCGACCCTGTATCGCTTTGCAACAAAGCACAACATAGACTGGGATGAATGAATTATAAAACATAAATCAAATAATTTGTTTGTTAGATCAAATCAATTTAATTCTGGACTTAAGATTTTCTAGCTTTACAGGATTCCAATATTACTGACATCCTTAATAAATCACATTAGGATCGTTGACTATTACCTTTTCCCTACAATGCTCAAAACCAGTTTCTGTAGAAAAAAGCCTTCTTTTGTTGATTATAGTGTCATAGTAGATCAACTTATGTGTTGATTCTTCTGAAGACTCATGAGGCCTCTTGCATGGAAGCATTTGGGTTGCAAGCTTAGGTGGGATGCATATGTCACTTATTATACTTTGAGTCACAGTTAATAGAAGGGAAATGAACCCTAAAAGCATCAATTCTGGTGAAAAACATAAGGCACACACTTATTAGGAAAAATAGTCATACCAAAGTAGACACTTATGGGAAAACTATCATGTCAGGTTCAACATGAATTAGTACAAACATTATGTATTCCACTGAAAAGTGAAATTGTTAGTTACTTATATATAGGTATAGATATCTATGGTGGAAAAAAAAACTACCTTCTTGCAATTTTAGTAAGGCCTCATATAATGCAGTTTGCTTTTCACGCTTTAAGTACTGTAACATTCAAGACAACAAAAAACTCATCATGAATGACAAATCATAAAAGAATGATATAGCAATAATAAAGTTAAATCTTTTAAACAAAACAAGATAGTTGAGAAACCAACTAGGCTACCATACACAACTTATCAGTACTAAGATGTAAAATGGGTCTAAGTTTAGCCTATCTGCTATGCTTCAAGCTCTAACTTAAATGGATAAATGGATAGGTTACACATTAAAACTAGCTTTTTCATTTCCTTATGATTAGAAACAGGGGAAAAAAACTTAATCTTCTTTTTTTCAGTATAGTAAGCTATGACCTTTGTTGGAATCATTGTCTGCCCTAAGCTCCTGAGCTATGGCTGTGTGTTCTTCAAGAAAATAAAAAGCTTACTAAAGATTGTAGAGTAACTAGTGAATTCACAAAGATTAAGTTTATTCTTTTGGAGATAAAGTAATCAAATTAATTAAAATATGCACTCATATATCATTAGTTCTTGTCAAAAACTGAGTTGAACCATAGAAAAAGAAGTTCTTGTCAGTATGTCAAGTCTGATGATTAACTTAATGCAAGAGAAATAAATGTATACTAGTTTTAGCCAAGCATGTGTACTTGTTGGTCCCTTAATCTCAAAAGATGAACAATATGTTTATAATTACAAATAATAGTATGTACTATGTGCCCTATACAACATGCAACACCCCTAGAAATCTGAAGATATAATATAATGATGAAAGTTGCTAGTTACCTTTCCAAGCCAGTGAAGGCAACGTTCAACAATTAGAGAGATGAAAACAATGATGGAGCACACAACAGCAACAATCCATGTTGGTGTATATTCCAGAGATTGGTTCAGTTCCTCGGCCATGTTTTTTTTAGCAATATAGTTTGACAGATTGATTGTTGAGTTGATGAAAATTATGTTTTTTTTTAGTATGTATTGTGCCAGAAAGTGATGGGTATTAAGGAAACAATACACTGCAGACTTGAGATGCAAGTGTCCTAAATTTAAATAGCTCTGGAGTTCAATTATACATCACATGTTAACAAGCAAGGAATGTTTCCAAAAGCATCAAGGTATATAGTATATGTATATGAAGTTGGTATAAAAGGTGGAATCAGATTCAAAGTGCTGCTCACAAGAAGCGTGTAGAATTGAATAATAAAATAATATAATTTGTTTTACACCCTTGATGGTCCATGCAAGAAACATAAACTGATCAGACATCAACACTGAGGCACAAGAAAGTCAGAAGAATAATGTGGAGTGTGAGGTTGTATTTATTACAGGTTAGTGACCGGTCCTTCTCTATTTGCTTTTGTAGAGTTAGAATTATATCATAAAAAAGGTAAGGGTATTTAAGGTATGCTACCTGCCAAATAGGCAGAGAATGGTTTCTTGCAGCTAGAGCTATGCTTGTGCATGCATAGATCCACTGACACAACATATAAACATATTAATGACTAGCTTACAAAATAGAATGAAGGTTTGAAAAATACATATAAAAGGAAAGAAGTTGAGTAACAGTGTAAGACATTAGATAAATCTGTCAAACAATTACAAGCTGTTCAGTTTTCATGCTTAAAGAATACAAGATTTGATTTTCATACATATACACTAAGTATAACACAGAAAAAATTAAACAGAAACACTCTCAAGTACCACTTTATCAATTCTTAATGCTAATCTTGAGTCCACCATTGGAACCAGGCCAACTACAACCAGGTCGGTTTCCATTACTTCCATGTCTCCAAGCTGCTTTCTTCAAAATTAAGTCGATCTTCCAGTTGAAATAAAATGCAAAAAGTTACCAATGCACTCCAGTCATTTGCGGTACTTGCTGGAAAAAGATTGCAGAAGACATGACGCCTTATGGTTTCCATGGTGCCGGAGGCGGTGGAGGTGTAGGAAACATTGGCGGAACAGCAGAGAAAATGGTGTTTTTGTCAATCTTGGTGCCTTTGTCACCTGACAGTGCAACTAGTGCTGCTACTAGACCAGCATTTCCGGCGAGGGTTGGCTCTGTGTAGTTGTAGTTTGAACGAACATCATGGAAACCATCATGCCTGTCAGGACCAGCAACCATGGCGCCAACAATTGTATTTGGGTTTGGCTTTGATGAGTCCCTCCATTTCCATCCGCCTTTACAGTTATACTTAACCTTATTCTTAGGTATTGATGCGCCTCTATGGTGGACATGTTTAGGATATTTATCACCAAAACCTACCACGTAGCTCATTTTCCGAGGGTTGTTTCCAAGGATGTAATTAATCTGTAAAACACCCACAAAAGGGAAAAGAAAATTAGCCAAGACAATTCAGTAATTTCAGTTTCAGTTATGTGAGAATGAGTTAGGATCGAAGTATTACACACCTGGGTTTTGGCAAAGTTACGGAGAACGTCGGTTGAAAAGAAATTTGGTCCACAATACCATCCAGGTGTATCAGCAGCCTCGAGATAGTCACTGTATAAGGCAGCCAAAAAGGCGGCATTGACAACATACTGGAGAGGTTGAGGCCTACCATGGTTTAATTGAATCAAGCCTCCTGTGTGCATAAAATACCAACATTTTACATCAGCTTAGGTATTGGAAAATCATGAAACTAGGTGCTATGCAAAAGGTTTGAAGTGAATGTTGATACCTTTGGTTCTATTGAAGCTAGTGAAAACAGGAAGGTAGGAGCACATGACAATGCTGGTTTGATTGTGAAAGGTCCTTAAAATTTCTTCATATGGATACCCGGGACTCAAGAACAACCTCAAACGACTCAGGAGAACCTAAACACAAGAATACAATATCAAATTAGTCAAATGTATTTTGTTCCATATGGGTATGACCTACAAAGACAATGATATTAAGATCTTTTTGCAAGGGAACATCCACAGGAGGCCAAAGAGAAAACGTTGAAGACAAATAATGAGAAAGGTAAGATTGTGGAGAAAACATTCTTTACTTGATTCCACTCTTACTGAAGTTCATTTTTTTTCAACATCTCACATAAATCATCAATGTCTTGGATAGTTAAAATTCAATAGTAGATCGACAAAATCACTGGTGTTAAGTCTTATACCAGTATGAACCAATCCATTCCCATTGTTCATAAACATCTATAAACAGTGATTTTGTATATAATCAAGAGGAACATATGCCTAAAGCAATAATGCACAACATAGCATGACTCGCGGAAAATAAGCTTAAACTTTAACATCCTCCTGTTGTTGTTGACATTAATTAATGTACAAACAACAAAGTGAGTCAACCCAAGCATGTTATAACAAAGAAACTCAACAAAATTACCTGTGCACCAGCAAGCTTGTTATCCCAGCTAAATACACCATAATCAGGTCCTCCCCAGAAGGCACCAGCATGTTTGGCTAGGCCAGGAGTAGTAGCAAGCTTAAGGTAGGAAGAATTTCCAGTTGCATAATACATCCAAGCCCCTCCCCAAACAAACTCATCCCAGTAGCCAGTAGAGTTGTAGAAAATAGAAGCTTCTGAACTGCCTGCACTATATCGGCCTCTCTGATCCCTTGAAAACTTAAAGAGTGTTGTGGCACCATGAACAAGTTTCTTCGAATAGACCTTGTTGTCTTTGAAAACAATGGATGCAGAAGCTAAGGCAGCTGCCATTTCAGCAGCAAGATCAGAACAACTGTGACATTCGGTTACAGGTCGATCATAATCAATGTCCTCGGGACGCATCCAGCAGTAGTGATCATTTGGAGTTGTACTCCCTGCAGAAGTATCTCCTGTCCCAACCTGTCAAAGAAGGCACAAAAGCATATATGATATGCATACTCTAGTGATTTCTATAAAATTGACTGATCATATTTTCTCAAACATGCAAAAGTATTGCAAAATTCTCTTCCCTTTAAAGCAATATAATATAATTAAGGACATGTATGCTTAGGTTTTTGCTTCCAAAAAAAGAATATATGTTTGGCTGGGCTTTATTAAGAACGTTTATCAACAGATTTTAGGAGAAGCAGAACTTTTCAGCTTCCCATAGGAACGGTCCTGGCAAAAATGTTTTTGAGAGATCACTTGTGTGAGAATACTAAACAAATGGGCCCTAACAAAATAAACAGATATATAAACATAAAAAGACAATCAACAAATAAAGAAATTATCATACGCAAGGTTTTAAATATAGGTCGCGGTTTCGGATACTCCCAAAACCTTGATGTTATGATCAATTTCGGACAACTGTGGCCACTGTGACCTCAGTTGCGGTCACGATGCGAATTCGATGACTTACAAAACCTTGACATATCGACATCTGCAACAGTTGCGGACCAAGATTTAAAGAATTGATCATAAGCTTACCTGTGCAGCAAGGGTAGAAATGATATCAGCAGTACTATTGAAGGTCTTGAGGAAGTAATCTGATCCCCATTTAATTAACTCCTTAACATGTTGGAGCTCACCAGCAGCTTCATATTTAGCACTGTATTCAATCACACTCCAGCTCAACATGGTCATGGCATAAGCTTGAGGGAAGTTGAACTTGATTGCATCACCAGCATCATAAAATCCACCCACCAGATCCTTAATAGCAGGTGAGACACCAGCAGACTTCCCATCTTGCATACAAGAGTTACCTCTCCATGACACATTATTATGCCTAGGCAATTTCCCAGCTGCACACAACACAGATCAATCAAATCAGATAAGATGCATTCAAAATAAGCAGTCTTTTTCTACTATTTGAGATCCACTAAACCTATCAAAAGCATCACTTTAGTTGGATCAGAGAAAAATATAAACAACAACTACAACAAGTCTTTTCTCACTAGGTGGATCAGATAATGGATCAAACCAACACCATCTTATAAATACCAAATAAAGAAAAAGAATCCCAATCATTTGAATCACAATTGACAAGAGTGCTACTCCATCAAAACACATCATTAAGATCCATGATCTTCAATTATAATTAATTCTCATGTTGATCTGTAAGAAGAAAGAGTAAAAGAGAGAAAAAAGCTTACATCTTTGAGCATTGAAGAACATAAGAGCCTTATGAAGAGCAAGTGTATAATTATCAGGAGGAGGGTTCTTATGATGATGACGTGGAACAGTCTTAACAATAAGAGTAACAAAACCAGCAACAAAACCAGCAAATAGAATAGTCCCAATGGTCCAAACAAAGATCTTACGGCTAACAATGATGCACCCAAGATCAACATACTTCTTCTTCTTCTGCTCCGATGGTCCCAGGAGCCAACTCTGCTGTGTCTCATCCAGTGGTCGAGACAGTGCAGCCCTGTCAAGGTCTTGCAGGTTGCGGCTCCGCTCGTCGTCGGTGGCGGAGTCAGTTGCGCCGTTAATCTCAAGTGGCCCACCCCATGGATCTCGACCGTACATGGTTTATGTTATTGCCACCGACACTGTTGTTGAACAACAAATGAGAGTGTTATTAGTGAGACAAGAACAATAACATAACTAACATATGTATTATAAATATATAACTTCTCAAACTTTCTCTCTCTTATTATTATTAATATTTCTCTTTCTATGAATAGTAAGTAAGTAGGAAGTTAAGTTACATTGATCAACGACCAGATGAATAGTTACATTTAATTCATAACTAAAGAGTATTTTTTGACTCATGACAACCGAAAATATGGGAGAATTATTCTTCTTGTTTGTTAAATGTTATTTCCTTTTTTATTTTTTCTGTTTTTAATTTTATACAAATCTCACTACAATAATGAAGTATTAGTTTCTTTACTATATTACATATTTCATAAATTTGAATGTTACTTTTAGTTAAGTATATAAGGTTACTCCTATTTTAAATGAGTCATTAGCCCATAGGTTATTTTATAGGAATAGATTACTATATTTTTTTAGGAAATTTAATTAGATGTATTTTATTATTAAATTGTGGTTGATAAAGTAGTTAGTCAAATTGATGATGTGAAAGCTTGGAAGGTAGTGACGGTGCTTCATTGCTGTATTTGGAAGCTGGAATATAGTAATAACCAGCTTGCAATTATGCAATTGCCATGTGGGTTGTCATATTCTTTTTATATATTCATTTCATTTTATTTGTTGAAGACACCGACAGCCCCACTACCCATTGATAAGGACACCATGTCTAACAATAACATCCTTTATGTAATTTTTAATTCCTCATATTCTCATTGCTAATAATTATACATTAATAACTAAAAATATTTATTTTATTTATTACATGTAGACTATACATTATAAACAATAGGAAAATGGGTTGACAGGCGTTTTAGTTGCAATAATTTAAAGATATAGAATATAATTAATCCAAACCTTTAAAAAGAAAAGAGTGTAATTTTGTGGAAAAGAATTCTTATACTATATGGGTGATGGGTTACTTTCTTACCTACTTTTAACTTTGTTATGACTCCATTATGAAGCACCCAATTGGTGAAAGGGGTGCATCTATTCAAACCAACTATTATAATCTTATCTCATTCATATTAAATTATCACTATTAATGCAAGGAGTTCAATTATTTATTTATATCTACTCTTTTCATAGAGATAGTGAAAATGTATATTATCTTCACTACAAACTTTCATGGAAGACGAATATGCCATCTCTTTTTGGTCTAAAGCCTTGCAAATGAACCAACCGTAGCATACAATATAAGTTTTTGTTTCCAACCAAAAATGGTTTGCGGACACTCAAAGTTTTGTAGGTGAAATGTACCCTCTTTTCCCCTTTCTTTAATTAATGTTATTGGGTGGCCCAAACAACAAATCATTGTGTCCACATGTATGACATTTCTTTCGCCGAATGTAACGGACATTTCATTTACGTGATATGAGATAACACATGTATGTTAGAGTAAACCACACCCACCATGAACCCAATTCTCTTGGTAGTCAACAAGCAGAATTTAAAGGATGTGACAAGGTTACTCACTTGGTTGTTAGTTTGGTTAAAACTTTAAAGGATGTTATTGGTATCTCTGAAACACATATACCTCAAACTTCTTCATGTGTCGGTGTCAGACACATATCCGACACGAATACGCTCCGATTTGTCATGGATATGTGTACATAGAGTATCCAAAAAATAAAAAAATATTAAAATATGTATCTGAAACGTTTTGAACAAAAACTAGGATATATATGATACGTATCTGAAACGTTTTGAACAAAAACTAGGATATATATGATACGTATCTGAAACTTTTTCAACAAAAAACTAATATAGATATAATATGTTTTAATTAAAATATCATAATAATGAAGGAAAATACAAACTTATTTAAAGGTAAACACTAATGAAGGCAAACACTAATTGGATATAATGATTTACAATTTCCATTATACTTTCTACTTTGGATATTTTGATTTACACATATAATTTTATCTTACTTTTTACTATTTTATACACATATCCCTGAACGTATCGTATCCTATAATTTAGAAAAAAATACGTATCGGCGTATCAGATATGTATCGTATCCGATACACGTATCTGTATCTGTGTTTCATAGGTAACCAGGGTAAAGTACTTAAAGTTTAATGTCACTAGACTTTCTAAGGGTACAACTAGATTTGCTCTTGTATAGTTTGGTGTAGACCTGTCAAAATGGGCCGGGTATAGCGGGTCGGCCCGAAAATGTATAGGGCTTGGGTACTAAAGTTTGAGTATTTTAGTTAAACCGGGCTTTTTAGCCCGGCCCGGCCGGGCCACAATAAATTCGGGCTCGAGTCGGGCTTACCCGTTCGGGTTCGGGCCATTGGCTGATCTTTGAAAAACTCATGCATGAAACTAAGATCATTTGCACTAAAGCACAAGTGTTCTGTTTTTTAAACAGTGTAATCGATTACACAATCCTGGTAATCGATTACATGCTGATAAACTAATCAGACCTGTGCATTTTACATGATGTAATCGATTACAATATACTTGTAATCGATTACAACATATTAAAAGCATCAGTTTCTTGCATTGGTGTAAATAATAAAATAATCCGGGCCGGCCCGCCGCAGCCCGCAGCCCGCTTTGGGCGGGTTTGGGCCTCATTTTAGCAACATAAAATATAACCGGGCTTTTTAGCCTGACCCGTTTTAGCCCGAATCAAAAGCGGGCTAGCCCGAACCCGTCCGGGTAACCCGTTTTGACAGGTCTAGTTTGGTGTCTGTGATGATTTTCAACAAAAAGAAATCACAAAAGGAAAAGGAATGATATAAACTTTGTGTAAGCTTCATAGGGTTTTGAATTTTGATAAGGACTTAGTAGATAACTAAAGAGTATATAAAGAAAGAAAGCCTAATATATGAACTTAACTTGCACTCAATATTGAGAATTCACTTTCCATCCATGTTTTCTTTTTCATTTACTGATGCTATAACATGTATAACCTTGGATACTCTTTCAAAATCAGAAGCTTCCTATAGCCTTGACCATAAAGAAAAAGAAAGAACTAAGACTTCTTCAATAAGTCATGCTATAATCCTTGAAGCATAATCTAAGAATCTAAAAACATTACAAGAGTAGGTTGAAGCTTATATGGGTGATAGAGTACTATCATCTATCCGTTGTCTCAAATCATGTCTCATATATTGTCCGACGTCAACGAAACATTATTATGATTAGACAGGACAACATATGAGACAGGATTTGGGACAACAAATCTATGTTTCAAATAATAGTCACATTGAAATAGATCTTACTATAAAGTATAAACAACTTATATACATTTGATAACTTGTGCTTACTCTAGTTCTTGAATAACTTCTAGCTCGAAATTCATATGCCTTGTTGGAGCATTTGATCTTGATGAAGCAGATGAATCAAAAGGAGTAGGAGGTGCTACTAAATTATCTCCCTCCCCTTCAAGCATTTGCACCACAGTTTTTATGGATGGACGATCAACTGGGTTCCATTGAATGCACCAAAGTCCTACAATGGCAAGTTTCTTAGCAATTTTACTGTCTTCTTCATCCTCAATATTAACTTGTATATCTTTGCCTTCAATCAAATTATGAATCCATTCTGGATATAGAACTTGGAAACTAGTTTCCTCGGCCGATATGTTTGTATTCTTTTTTCCTCCAACCATCTCTAGTAGCAACATTCCATAGCTGTAAATGTCAGACTTATAAGACACATTGCCGAAGTTTCTTGAGAAAACTTCAGGGGCAATGTAGCCTAAGGTTCCTCGAGCCGCAGTCATGGATACGGTGCTTTGATTTTTAGGACACAATTTGGCGAGTCCAAAATCAGTAATCTTTGGAGTGAAGTTGTCATCTAGTAACACATTGTGAGGATTAATGTCGAAATGAAGTATTCGATGATCGCAGCCTAGATGGAGATATTCAATCCCTCTAGCAACACCAAGAGCAATTTGTTGCAACTTCTCCCAACCAAGGAAAACTTCCTTGTTGTCTGGTGGAGCTAAGAATCTCTGCAGCGAACCATTTGGAAAGAAATCGTAGACAAGAGCGCGGTGAAATCCATCAGCGCAGAATCCAAGCAAACGAACAACATTAACATGATGAATTTTGCCCATAGTCCCTACTTCATTTATGAAATCCTTCCCATCTCCTTGTATTTCATTGAGCATCTTCACAGCAACCAGAATTTCTTGGGAAAGCATACCTTTGAATACACCTCCATGAGCTCCTTCCCCTAAACTTTCCTTAAAACTAGCAGTTATTCTCTTAATATCAGCATAACTGAACCTTGTAGGCTTCATTGCCCTATAATCCTCCAAGAATTTTTCAATCCTAGTTTGGTCATCTCCTCTCATCTTAAAATACCAATACATGTAAAGCAATGCAATCACCAACAGCATCAAAAGCATAAAACCAATTATCACCCCTGTTTGCAAAACATCATTTAATCTTCAATCATGATCAGATAAAATACCGAAATTACTTTCACTTTGTAATGCAAATTACTCGTTGTACATGTAACGATTGCGAACGAAACAAGTCATATTCAGTACAAGACAGTTAAGACTTAAGACAGTTACATACCTGAAGAAATTAGTACAATAGTTGGTGTTGCTAACTTGTTTGTTTTGCAGATGAAACATTCAGTTTCACCACTAGTACCATTGTTCTTGAATCTACATTTCATGCCTTGTGCTTCACACAAAGTACAATTCGGCTTCGACCATCCCAAAAGCAAAGTATTCAGATCATCGTACGAAAGCATCCACCCAACTGATAAAACATCAAGCTCCTTGGTGCAAGATACTATTCTAGGATCAACGAAATCTCCATCGGAGTCAAGTTGAAAAATTGGACAAGAGGAGGAATATGTTGAAGAGCAGTTGAAGAAGGAAACATCATGCTTAACAACATCAGTATCATAATTTGGTGATTTGTATTGAAAAGGAGATATTGATGAATTGGCTAAGTTTAGAAGAAGGTTGGGAAGACAAAAGTGAGGGTCATAGACTTGAATTTTCTGAGTTTGATAATCTATGTGTTTGATGAACAGATTTATTGGAATAGCTGGGAGATATAGTATAGTTTCATGTTTAGGGGTGCATGATAAATCAAAGCCATGAGGATAAGTTGTGGTGTTACTATTTCTGAGATAAAATGGGAATTGAATATGAACATGTCCACACTTATCAATGCATTTCTTGCCTGTTACATACCCAATATCCAGAAACAACACTGTCAACAAAAAAAGAGGAAATTTCTGAAAACTGAGCATTGTGTGGTGTGGTGAGTTGTTATGAAGAGGATTGGATCTATAAACATGTTGAAGATAACTCTTCCTGCGTTGACTTTGCTTCTATACCAGATAAGATATTCAACCTGTCAACAGTAATCAAATTCTAGTCCTACTTGACGGCACCATAATAAGTTCAAATCTTAGAAATAATTTTTTCACTTTATGGTAAGACTGCGTAGATATATACTCTCTAGAAATCACTAGATGAGAAACTTGTGAAGTGGGTGAAATGAAATGTATAGTTTAGGATATTATGTTTTAACATAAAGTATGCAAACAATAATATGATAATTTTGTTACATTTTATTTTATTCCACTTCATGCCATTTCATCCATATTTGAAATATTCAATTTTCAACCATAGCCTATGGGAAATTAGTATATAATAAATTTAACCAAAAGAAAGAACACAATATTGTATAATTTGATAATTTAATATTCTATTGAAATAAAAAGTGACATGTGAAACTGCAAAGAATTTTGTCTTGTCAATATCTTTGGCTAGGGAGGAGGGTATTGAAATTACTAAGGGTAAGAAGCAACTACAGAAAAGTAAAAGCAAGCACCTCCTTAGTACTACTTCCATCACCATGTTATATATGTAACTTGATGCCACCAACCACCACTTCCTTTATTCATGATAGAAACCTTTGTGCTGGAATCCCTTTAAGCATGGTCATATGTATGTCCTTTGCATAAAACCTTTGTGCTGGAATCCCTTTAAGCTTGCTATGTTTGTAATATTTATAAGGCAAGTACAAAGCAGTTAATCTGTTAAAGGGCAAACATTCTGACCCTGGTTTGTTTTTATGGCCCATCACCCTTATATTGTGTTTGTTTGTTTTTTATGGTCCATCACCCTTATATTGTGTTTGATTTGTTCTCACCTTTTAGTGGATGGTGATATAGTAATTGCTGGCTCCTTTTGTCATTGTTATGATGATTCCCTGCTTTATTTGACTTGTTTTCTCAATGGAAAATGTAAAAGGTTTTATACATTTTCCTCCTTTCTCTTTAAGTTCAGTGCACAATTGTTCACTTTAGCTCCATAACAGCCTCCACAGGCACAAATCATTCAAAATAACCATAAAAGAGTTAACAAAATATTAAAACACAAACTTCACAAACTAAACTTCATTCAGTCCATCACAATCTTCACTTGCTAACATTTGAACTATCATGGTAGTAATGTAGTCCCTTGAATATGATGGAACCTATAACCATCCCTTAATTAGTATAAACAATAGATAGTCCACTTACACTTTTCAAACAAGGATATAATTTTATTCAGTTAAAATTTAAAATGTTGGAACTCTCAATTCATGATTCTCTAATACCAGTTGCAGCAATTGTTCACAACCATAGGTCTATCAAATTTCATAAAAAAATGACTGTACAGAACTTAAATGGATACCATAATCTTTTTAAGCAAAAGTTGAAACCAAACGTATCCATTTAGGGTTTGTTTACGAGTTGAGTTTTGGAGGGAAAGAGAAAGCTTACCATCTCACAAGTGTATTTCATGGCTTTGTAGCCTTCTCTTTCCCTTCCTTCCCCTCCAAAACCCTATTCGCAAATGAACCCTTAAAGGTATGAAGCAAAAGTCCAAACAGTATTCAATGTATAACTTAGAGCACCTTTTCCCAGAAACAAAATGGAATCTCAACCAAATATCTTCAGTGATGGCCTTGAAAGTAACTTGCAAGCAAAAACTCCTTGACATGAAGTCAACTTTATATTTCTCAGTTGCTTGCAGCTTTTTACCACCTGTATCACTCCCTTTGTTGTGATCTTAGAACAATTTTCCAAGTCCAAATTTAGGAGCTTATGACACTTCTTTGAGATCATAAAGAGTGATTCATCATCAATGTTAGAGCGTGACAATTTCAACACCTCCAAATTGGGACATTGGAAGTTCATCATGCCAAACAGAAGCTCCACTCTTGAACAGTCGGCTAAGCTCAAATCTCTAATCTTAGGACACCTCTTCAAAACTTCAAGAATGCTATTCGGGGTGCCCTTAAAAGAATCTAACTTAAGAACATCTAAATTGGGGCAAATGGAGGCAAATACTTTGATGCTTCCATCCCACAACCATGAATTGTAAGACAAATCAAGAGACTTCATTCGAGAGTTTACAACAAAATCCTTCAAAGAATATACAATTCCATCATCACCAAGGGAAGTTGACATCATTCTGATCCCACTCAGTAAAGGACAATTCCTTGTGAGAGCAAAGATGCTTAAATTGGTAAGCTTCTTACAAGAACTGAGATTTATAAATATCAAATTACCAAATAACACAGATAAGTTACTGACATGCTCATCTTCAAGAAACTCAGCACTTTCAAGATCCAAGTGTTGGACAAGTTGGCATTTTGACAACAAGAATGAGAGTCCAACATAAGTATAACCAAAGCATCTTAGGAGAACAAGCTTGATCAATGGAATACATGCCTTTGCAATAGAAAAGAGCAACTCATCCGAGATTATCCAGTATGACAAATCAAGACAAGACAAGCTTTTTAAATTCACCAATGAAGCAATCAAATCTGAACCAATTCTTTGTTGAGGCTCATAGTTAACAACAGATAACAAAGTCAAATTGGGTCTCTCCTTGATTGCAGAAACAATACCAGGTTGTGTCAGCAAGTTACATCGATGGAACATGACTTGTTCAAGAAACTCACAATTCTTACAAAGATGAAACAATGACACATTTTGAAAGAAACAATTGCCAGAGAAATTGATCTTGCGTAGTTTGGGAAGCGCCAAAGACAAAGTCTTTATGCTGAATTCAGAAACGAGACCACTGGCAATGCAGTGAACATGAAGTTCTTCAATGAATGGAAAACAATCAGCTATGAGAATAAGAACATCATCAACATTTGAGAGAGAAGAAATATTAAGACAACTAAGATACTTCAAAGTTTTCATCTTTTTGCCCAAATCTCGAAACCCATTAACAGGAATTGATGTATGATGGGAGATATCAAGAGATTGAAGGGATAACGATGACTCTGAGATAACATGCAGAAGCGCGTCAAGTTCATCCGCGGTTGTGTAGCGCGTGAGATCGAGGTTAAGGGATAGAAGGTTAGGGAACCTAGTAAAGAAGCGAGAGATGTAAGGGCGTGTTTGGTCGGAGATAGTGAGAGAGGATCGAAGGTTGTTAGTGATGGAAAGGAGTTGTTTGGAAAGGAGAGAGGGATGTTCAAAATAACGATAGTGATCAAAGAATTTGAGTACTTGTTCCCAGCATTCATCCGGTAAGTGTGGGACATTGTTTTTGTTCCTAAGAGACATTGTTTTTGTGTTTTGAGGAGATTAATGAAAGAGTTAGAGAGTTTTAAAACCTGACAGAATCTTTCTCAATTTCATCTAAAATTGAGCACATAATTAGGAGAAGATTACTCAACAAACTTAGTGCATATCTCCTTCTTAACAAATAACTCAGTTTTGAATCACTCTTTAGGAATGTGTTTATTCTAGATTTTATTTGTTGTTCTAAGTTGCATTGCATAAATTCCTAGTGCATTATACTACTGGCTAAATTCATTCATATTGCATAATTCATATTTTCATTGTGCTATTGCATAAATTTCTACTCCATAAGTATTGGACAATTTATTGTTTATAAATTCATACAGCATAACTCCTAGTGTAATTTTATTTTATATATATTTATAGATGACAATAAATAATGATGATGTTGAGGGAAAGACTTTTAATTGGTAATATGATTGTAAATCTATATTGTTGGAGCTTTATTTGCAATTTATTGCCAAGAATGGGCTCCCTATACTATTTAAATGGAGAGATTGGGAGATTGTTTTTGTTTTGAAGAGACATTATTTTTTGTGTTTTAAGGAGATTAATGGAAGAATGAAAGAGTTTTAAAACCTCACAAAATCTTTCTCAATTTCAAAGAAAAATGAGCTTATGAAAGTTAGGTTTTCTGTTACATAAACACATAATCAGCAGGAAATTACTCAACTAATTCATATTTCCTTCACAAAATATCTCATTTTAAAATTACTTGTTTATTTTTTTTATAATTTTGAAGGCTGGCTCAAATTGTGTATCTACTTATTGCTTGTAATAGCTTATTGACTGATTTTCATAAACTACAAATTAAATATTACAAACTCTCATTGTCAAAAGATACATTCATTAGGTTTAAATATTACTCCATCATAAAGAACAAACTAATTGGAATCAGACAACAATATAATAATTCTTGCTAACACTTTTCATTAAATAAACAAAAACCTTGCCAACACAGGAATGTCTAAAACTTCCTCTTTACACCAATATTTATTTATCAGAACGTCTTAGTAAGTCATGCAAATTAAGCTCATCGATCTTAGCAGCAAGTATGAAGTCATTCTCTGTCAGCCCACCTACATGAACGTATATCACTTTGAAGAATGCCCATATTTTGATATAAAGAAATGACATATTTGAAAGAGATTTAAAATGCAAATACATATAAGCAACAAAGATGAAATTGCAATAGCTATGGTATAGAACTATAGATATAGACCAACAAATTCAAGTCTCTCTCTGTGTGGCCATTTTTTCATGCCATCTAATTTCCCTCCTGTTAACCACATTCTCATGGATGAAAAGCTGAGACATAAGACAACCATTCCTATTTTGCCTTCCTTCTACTTACAGTATCACAATACCACAATGAGATGCTAATGTCGGGGGATAGAGGCTACTGGAGGGAAACATGCGATACACATCTTAAATAGTTTGTGCGCCAAACTCGCTGTCAATAGACAATTTTCATAAAAGCGCCAGTCAATGCAAATTTTATTTTCTCACCGGACAGGGATAAGAACTCTTCTTCTTTCTGAGTATTAGGGCAACAAATCCTATATATTGAGGTTAATTTAACAGACAGACAGATGTGTAATGCCAAATAAACTGACATAAATTTGGATAAAGATCACATGAATGATGCCCAAAAGTATACTACTGGTTTCAACCATAAAGTTATATGTCTTCATGGCACCAACTGTTTATAAGTAATAATCCTTTAATTTCACTAAAAGTCGACTGACACAATAAGAACAAAATCTACAGATATTCTCATACACTAACATTGGTTACATAATTTGAATAACAAATAATTCATACCAACTGCATGAGTCCAAATCTCGATAGTAACATTATTCCAACCAACAAGGTGAAGATCCGGATGATGACCTGCATTTTAAACATCTTGGTTACACTTTGTGTTTCCTGTAACATCAATAAAGGTAGCATTTGGCGCAGAACAAAACAGAATGAAACAGGACAAACATGATGCTTCTGCTTCCACCCGTTTTAGTAGAACCAAAATGTTCTATCTTTTATTCTTTTTTCATGTGTTCATGTTCTGTCTATAAACTACACACACAACATAATGCTATAGATAGTTGTTTTTTAAAAAAGAAATATAAATAGAAACAGAACATGGGACCTTCAGCTTCAGCAAGCTCAGCTATTCTTCTGAAAAATTCCAATCCTTTGGTAAAAGTCTTCACTTTCCATGACCTCCTCAGCTTCAACATATCACCTTCATTTATCAAATTCCACTGGGAAACCTGACCACTGAATGTCAATACTGAATAACAAAGACAGAAGATGAATATTATATAATATATTTAAGTTTACTTCAACCCTTTATCTGACGCTCATTTTCAACTTAGCCCCAATATGTGAAAATATTTTAATTTAGTCCCCATAGGTGCAATTATTTTCAAGCTGATCCTTGTCATTTATAGTTGTGCAACACAATTTCTTGAAGTTGAAGTGTAGGGACCAAATTGATAATGATTATTACATGCAGGCACCAAACATATAATATACTTCCCCCAATTAGTAGTACAAATCATATTTTCACTTTGGTCTTTTAAGTTTTAAGTGAAAAATCATTTTCAATTTAATCCTTCTACTTGAACTAGAAATGTTATTACAACAATAAATGATGAAGATCAAATTGAAAACAAATTTCCATATAAGGATTAAATTGAAAAGTTGTTTATGTATAAGCACATAGAGTGAAAAGGGGTGTGATTTAACAAATTGAAAGCATATCATAAACCTGTTGAATGAGAGTATGTGCTGCGTCATGAGTCATGGGTTGCAATTCCTTTGTATTGCATGGTACACACTTCTTAATTGACAAATCTAATTAAAAAAACAATATTGAATGGCATGAACAATGAGATTATGGTAAACACAATATAAATGTGAATTGGTAAACGTGTACCTTGATTGGGAGTGGGAAGAGATGAAATTTGAGGTTGATCCTTATGTAGATTGGAATTCATGCTGAAAATAAGTAACACAGTGAATGAAAGGAAAAAAGAAATGAAGTTGAGAAAAAAGAGAGGTAGGATGAAATTATTACCGTGTTTGTGAGTATGAATTGGAATTAAGAATGGGTGAGATTGGGAATTGAAGCTTAGGGTTTGAAACAAAGAGTGTTCGTAGAACGCGATTCATTTCAATTCATACACTCTATGCACCTTTTTCTATTTTATTTTAATTCTTATTACTCGAAAATTGTTATAAATCATAAACTATGGGTTATATGATTCATTAACGAGAGAAGTTGGTTTAAAAACAAAAAAAAAGTTATAACTTGTATTTTTCTTAATTAGTTTGATATTACATTTTTATTCTTAAAAATCAAAGAAAAATAATTTCTTTCTTCATTAGAGGAGTCCTACTCGGGTTATCTATACTATATATACTATTTAATAAAGCCAAAATTCAAAATAACTACATTACCATTGTATAATTTGTGTTTTCCTATTTTGCTCTCACAATCTTCTAATTTCTATAAAAAAAACATATAATTCAATGATATAATTTTCTAATTTCAATTTAGCACTCATGTTAACCTCTATCCAAAACTCTTAAATTGTTTCTCTCGTTCTCTCTCATCCAAATTACAATATCTATGTTAGACATTTATTGCATGTCGATGTCGAGTAGAAGAATACAATCGATAGAAAAACGGGTTAACAGACACGACATGTCTATTAACATGCTAGTAAATAATAAGTTATAATAGGTCACATTCAATAAAGAGAGATGAATGTATGCCCTTTGTATAAATTTTAGACACTATCATCTTATGGTATCTATTATTTATATTTCATCATTTATACTTCTTCAAAAAAAGTAATACAAATAAATAAATAGTAGATAATGTATATAGATATCATTGAAAAAGGAAAAATGGTTTATAAAAAAGAAAGAGTGGGTAAGAAGATGGGCCTAAAGCCCAAAAGGAAAGAAAGAAGGAATAAGGACAGGTGGCACCGCCCATTAGCTTTTTTGTGAAAGAAAGTTGGGAATATTAATAATTTAGATTTTTATGATTCCTTACATTTCTTATTCCTATATCTCCTCCTCCACCATTTTCGATCCTCTCTTATTCTTCACAACTTTCAATCATGGTTAGTCTTCCTTTTCCATCTCCTTCATTACCACATCGATATTTTTTTCTACATTTTTTCATCTATACATCATTTTTATTCTTTTTAATTTTAATTTTTGAGATATTTCATTTTTATTTCATTTGAAGCTGGATTGTTACTCGATCTCATCTTTAGACTTCAATTCTTTATTCTTATTTTTTATTTTTTATATTTTAATATTGTGTCTTATTTTATTCCAGATCTGATTTCGATATCTATTACAGTGTTTTTCTGTTGAACTAATTACCAATTGTTTCCTTACTGTCATGATTTTTCAATACGAAATATGATTTGCTTGATCTATTAAGAGATGAGTTTTGTGATCTGATTTATGTGGTTGTGGATTCATTTTTTTCCTTCATTTTGTAGGGTTAAAAAATATGGATTCAATTTGTTTTAGGAGTTAATAAATATGAGGGGAATTTATAATTAAAACATATTCTTTCATTTCATTTCTTTTGACGAAGTTTTTGGTTAAGTTCATGGTCTTTTATACACTTTTTTTGAACTGCAAAGTTCAGATGTATTCTTGAGTCAAACATTTTTTATATCCACAGACTATAAGTGTTTTTATAATTCTTCCTTCAGTTGATGAATAAAAATATGTTTTTTGAACTATAAGAAGATAAATCTAACATAACACGACCTCTTTTTGATGTTTACTTATTTTGGGAATGATCAGTAGTTGTCTCTATCTCCATGATTTAGACTATACTATGCTTATATAAGTATTATCCATTTTGTTGACTGGTTACATATTCCTATAATAACTAGTTCATTATTCATCATATGTGTTAATCACTTAAATCTATATTTATGTTCTTCCCCCCTTTTGAGGCAACCCTTCTATATTAGCAATCCTTTGTTTTATTTGGGTATAATCACTATCCGTCTCTATTTCCATGATTTAGACTATACTATGCCTCTATAAGTATTACTCACTCTGTTAGTTGGTGATCTCCATTTTTATACTAGGCAAGCCCCTATATTAACAATCCTTTTTTTCCTCTTTACAAGTATGAATTAAACCATATTTTAGTCCCTGAAAGGTACAACCTTTGTCATTTTAGTTTTAAAAAAATTAATTTGATCCCTCAAAGTTCAAATATACAGGGTGAACCTTGGTGCAACGTAAGATTGTTTGTTTTGTGACCTGGAGGTTATGGGTTCAAATCTCATAAACAACCTCTTAGCTTGTGAGGGTAGGTTGCATACTTCTACCCTCCGTCAATTATCATTCACACACTATTCACCTTCATTATTTGGATTGGGAACTAAAATATTGAGAATTTGAAGTGTAAGGGATCAAATTAATAAATTTAATCTATAAGGGACCAAATTGATGATGATTGATTTTGATTGACTACAATGGGATTTTGCTTTAAATGGCGTGACAATATCAACTTATTTGTGAATGATCATATTGGATTCTTCCTCCTGTCTTTGTGCATGCCATTGATGATTATGATGTGTCTGCAACTGCAATTCTATAGGCCAATGCAGCATCAGGCATGGCAGTCCATGATGACTGCAAGTTAAGGTTCATGGAGCTCAAGACAAAAAGGACACACCGCTTCATTGTATATAAGATTGAGGAGAATCAGAAGCAAGTCATTGTGGAGAAGCTTGGTGAGCCATCCCAAGGCTATGATGACTTTGCTGCTAGTCTTCCTGCTGATGAGTGTCGTTATGCTGTTTATGACTTTGAGTATCTGACTGAGGGGAATGTCCCCAAAAGCAGAATATTTTTCATCGCTTGGTAATGTCTTGTTCTAGTTTTGTTGATATACCTTTCCAAGCTTTGTTATGAACCTTCAGTTGTATTAATTGTGTATTTCTTTGTTTGAAGGTCCCCTGATACATCAAGGGTGAGAAGCAAGATGATTTATGCAAGCTCCAAGGACAGGTTCAAGAGGGAGTTGGATGGGATTCAAATAGAGTTGCAAGCAACTGATCCTACTGAGATGGGTCTTGATGTTTTCAAAAGCCGAGCCAACTAAATGATTATATATAGTAGGCTCTTCTGTTGGGGAACTAGCTTCCCTTTAAGCCTTTGTTATTCACTTATGCGTATGGAAATGTTCATAGTTTGTGGGATGGTCAATTTGACTAGTTATGAACTCAAACTATCAATTTTCCAAGTTGTGGCATACATTATATTTTTGCACATTTGACAAGCTTCGCTTATTCTGGTGTATTTTATGATATTTGTGATTTATACAACTTTGCGGTTTGAGTGGAATTTTATTTGTCCTATCTATATACTTGAATTTGTAACTGTTTTGTGTGTCCAGACAAAAAATTGAATTCACTTTTTTGCTATTGACAATTGTCGTTTCACTAGTGTCAAATGCCTTCATTTGCCTGATATATGCTTTTGTTTTTTTTATATGGATCTATGTTCCATGATGCATTTGGATACGTGTACGATGACATTGTACAAATAATCTAAGGTATTGGTATGTCAATCTAATTAGGTACAAAGGATTAAAGTTAGCACTAATAGAGGCTGAGATTGTATTTTGATTAGAGGCTGAGATTGAAAGATTGTACTATGATGTGGTTGAGGAGAAAAAGGGAAAAATCCATGTTTTTAGCTCATAATAACGACCTAGTTTTGAAACAACTAGTACCAAAGGAACACCCATGAGGTAAGTTAAGTTATGGGTAGGACAGATTCTTTGAAAAAAGTGTTGTTGTTCATTTTACCTTGTGTTCTTGCATGAAACTGGACTTTCTTCATGGGTCGTGTAATGAGTGGTTTAAGGTCATGCTTTATAGGATTAGGTTCAGCTTGTGGAAGAGAATTTCTTCAGTTATTGTTGTTTGCACCATTTCATTTGCACATTACGATTTGTAGGATGATTTATTCTGAATTATGAACACTACTAGTTTGATAGGATTAGAAACGAAACAAAAGAATACAAATAGCTCCATAAAACATAGCACAATAGAACATTACCACCTGGGTGTTGGGTTTAAATATCTGAATGTATACTCCTATTCTTTCTTATTTATTATAAATATTAAGAAGTCGTTAATCTAGTTGTGTTAGGTCTCACTGGGTTCTTAAATAGGTTAAATGTTTGATCCAACATCAACACTTATTGAGAATGACAATCACACGTTCTGAAACAAATTAGTTTCTTATCTATCACTAAGAGATATTATTGATTATGCTAAAAAAAATTATTACACTCTAAATAGTGTTAAGGTAAATTTATACTAAGCAATGATATGTTAATATATTGAGATGTAATAGACTTAGTTTTTTGAATTTTTATTCATATACCCTGGCTATTTTCTTAACCTTTATCACCAGTTCACAAGATCGTGGCTTAAAATTATGACTCTAGCATAAAGTCAATATACAAATGATTGTACAAAAAGAAAGTCATTATAAATTAATAATTGTACGTTGGTAATAATTTTCCCTATTTAATAAAAATATAAAATACAAAAAATAAACATATTTAGTGTCCTAATAATTCAAAGAATTATCAGAAATACTTAATCATATAAAAATAAATCAATTTAAAAATGATAAAATTAAAATATTACTTTTAATGTAGTTGTTCATTTTTGATAGAATTAAGGAAGGTGCTTTATTGTTGGAATCCACACGAGAGGAATCAACAAGACATGTATGAGAAGAATAGATGTTACCAACATCAATTATGTATATCATCAATTCAAGGTATACATACCACTCCTTCTCTGTTTGTCTTTTATTGGGTCAGTTTGCGAGTTGGATTTCAGGATATATATCAGAGCGAATCGGAAGGCCTTAGAGTAATGAAATATCGGATAGTTCTAAAGTATTCTCTTTCCACCTGTCTCGTCTAAAACTCAACTCGCAAACTGGTCATTAAGGAGTCTGAAGAATTTTCTTCACCTCCAAAACCTTAAAGACTTGCAAAGAGACTCTAATTAAACATTAAAAACCATGATCATATTTAGTTTATGCTTTTTTTCTGACAGATCATGAGATTCAAGCACTAGGGTAGTGTAAGATCTAACCTCTAACATCATCAACAAACCATAAGATTATAGAGATTTGAGTTAGTGTGTTGGTTTTGTTTGTTGATATACTAAATGGAAGAGGAGGCCTCAATTCATTGTGAACAATTGCTAGATGATGAATGCATTGAGGTTCAGAAAGAAGAAGGTGCCACACTCGTTGAATTAGATTGTCAAAATGGTTTTTCTGAAGGAAGAAGGGAATTTGTTGCACCTGCTATTGGAATGGAGTTCGAGTTGTATGATGATGCTTATAATTACTATATCTGCTATGCCGAGGAGGTGGGATTTTGTGTTCGGGTGAAAAATTCATGGTTCAAGCGAAATAGTAGAGAAAAATATGGCGCGGTTCTTTGTTGTAGCAGCCAGGGTTTCAAAAGAATAAAAGATGTTAACCATTTGAGAAAAGAAACAAGAACTGGTTGTCCTGCAATGATGAGGATGAGGTTAATGGATTCTTGGAGATGGAGGATACTTGAGGTTACACTTGAACATAACCACATCTTAGGTGCGAAGATGTTCAAATCCGTTAACAAGATGGGAACTGGAACCAAAAGGAAGCCATTGCTTAGTTCTGATGCTGAAGTAAAAACAATCAATTTATACCGTGCACTTGTGATAGATGCAGGAGGTAATCGTAATTCAAACTCCGGTATACGAGAAGATAGAACTTTATCTGATTATTCTAATAAGTTGAACCTTAAAAAGGTGACACACTAGCCATTTATAATTTCCTCTGCCGTATGCAATTGACTAATCCAAACTTCTTTTACTTGATGGATTTCAATGAGGAAGGGCATTTGAGGAACGCATTCTGGGTTGATGCTATGTCAAGGGTTGCGTGTGGTTATTTTGGCGATGTTATTTTTTTTTACAACACTTATTTGTCAAACAAATATGAAATCCCTCTCGTGGCTTTTGTTGGAATAAATCACCATGGTCAATCAGTGTTATTAGGCTGTGGTCTGCTTGCCGGTGAAACAACAGAGTCTTATATATGGTTGTTCAGAACATGGGCTACATGTATGTCGGGATGTTCTCCCCAAAATATTATTACTGGTAGGTGCAAGGCCTTGCAGAGTGCGACTGTACAAGTTTTTCCTAGATCTCAACATTGTTTTGCCTTGTCATTAATAATGAAGAAAGTACCAGAAAAGTTGGGAGGATTGCGCAATTATGATGCAATCAGAAAAGGACTTAGTAAAGCAGTGTATGAAACATTGAAAGTGATTGAATTTGAAGCAGCATGTGATTGAAAGTGATTGAAAGGATACATTTTTTGCTGGAATGTCTGCAGCACGTCCAGGTGAGAGCCTTAGTCCATTTTTTGATAGGTATGTATACAAACAAACTCCTTTGAAGGAGTTTCTTGATAAGTATGAATTAGCACTCCACAAGAAGCACAAGGAAGAATATATTGCAGATATTGAATCAAGAAGTTCAAGCCCCTCGCTGAAGACCAGATGCTCTTTCGAATTGCAGCTGTCTAGTATGTACACTAGAGAAATATTCATCAAGTTCCAACACGAAGTGGAAGAAATATATTCTTGTTTTGGTACAACACAATTACATGCGGATGGTCCAGTTATAATTTTCTTGGTCAAGGAGCGCATTTTGGGTGAGGGAACTAGGCGGGAGATTAGGGATTTTGAAGTTCTGTACAGTAGGACAGCAGGTGAAGTTCGTTGCATCTGTAGATGCTTTAACTTTTACGGGTATTTATGTCGCCATTCGCTGTGTGTGCTCAATTTTAATGGGGTGGAAGAGATACCTCCCAATTACATTCTTTCAAGATGGAAGAAAGATTACAAGCGCCTTTATGTTCCCGATCACAGCCCTGGTGGTGCTGATGGTACTGACCGTATTCAATGGTGTAATCAGTTATCTAGGAGTGCCTTGCAAGTTGTGGAGGAGGGGATAATTTCTCTGGACCATTACAATGTAGTCTTACAGGCTTTTCAAGAATCACTAAGTAAGGTTCATGATGTAGAACTGAAGCAAAAGTAACATTCAAATGTAGTTTTAAAAAAGTACTGTTAGTGTATGTTACTTTGTATATTTGTACCTGCCTTGGCCTAGTGCTGTTTAACATTGGTCTTCCTACAATATCCATAACTTGTATAGCTGAAGATGTTTTCGGATTAAACCCGATGTACTGATGTATGACATGGCTCTCACATTTTCCCTTCTCTTCATTCCCCTCTAAAAAAACTAAGTGACACGAAAGAGAACTCTTATACACATAAGAATTGAACTCAACAAAGTCTTTATTATACACATAAGAGTTGAACTCATGTAGGTGTGCTTAAAAAACTCAACTATTTATTAATTGTTTAAGCATCATAGAAATTAAAAGAAATGGCTATATAGTGACATACATGGTGAAAGAGGGTGAAGAGGAAAAAATGGTGCAAAACATTAGCCATTTTGAAGTAATGTACAATAAAGCTGGAGCAGAAACTTCAAAGGCTATTTGTGTAGACATACCTTGTGTATTCTTAATTACAATGGTTCAGTGTTTTGAATCATTTGTATGCAAGTTGTTGTAGATGGGATCATAATTCAACATCATTATATGATTCCTTGGTAAACATTTAAAGAGTTTTCGACAAAATTTTATGTTGGTTGTCGACCGTCTAACATTACTTTTACCTTATATCCAGACCTATAACTAACTATGTATAACATCAAACATAAGTTAAATAATAATAATAATAATGCACTGCCTACGAAATTTATTATTCATTTCAATTTTAAAATACAAGAAAGTGTTTACCCATCCTCAAAGGAAGCCTCATGCACCTAGCTATTAGATAGAAGTGAAATAATAATGGTTTATGTATAAATATGACAATAGAGTGTTGTGAAAAAAGATAAATAATAATATATGTGAAAAAGGTATATATTATATTATTTTTGGATTGAGACCTTACCAGTGATCTTAAATTACAGTGATTTGTGTTGAGTCCAATAATATATAATTATACATAGAGAGAAATTTAAAACTCTTTCTCAGTTTATGATCTTTGCCATTCAAAGGCTACCTGAATACATATAATATCTGTACGTAGAGGGTAAAGAAATAATTAATATATTAATAATTATTCATTTGTATTACTTAGGGGTGAGTAAGACTCGGTCCTAATCACTTACCTGATTTGACCCAATTATAATTGGGTCTAAATAGGATCGGGTTTCATCGAGTCTATCGCTGAATTTAAGTTTACAAAAAATATATATATATATATGATTTGATATATTAAATTATATATTCATAATAATAGTAAAATATTGAGCATATTTTATGTAAAATATATATTATATTTAATCGGGTCTAGAATCGAATTCGAGTTCAAAAATTGTCTCAATTGATATTTAGGATCGAATCTAGGATCGAGTTTGAATTCAAAAAATAATGCTACCAACATTTGGGGTTGGGTAAATGACAAGTCCAACCAGATCCCATATGTGTCTCATGCTCACAGGTAGTATTACATTGTGAAATAATCCATACATTTATCAATATATAATATATGATATATGAAGAGTCTTCATTTTTTTAATGTAGATAAATTTTAATAAGTAGTTTAATTAAACTTAATTTATTTACTAGTTTTTTATTTGTTATTTATTTACTTACTTGTTGATACATTGAAAAGTTAATTACACTGACACCCCCTAAGTTTTAATGAAATTACACGGATCACCCCTCCATTTTTTGTTCCTACAAAACCCATTGATTTACATACATACATTACACTGACTACCCATGCATGTGAAATAAGTGTGATTTTTACATAAAAATTGATGATAAATGTAATGAAATTAAAAAAAATGATATATTGTAGAGACATGTCAAAATAGTATACAAGTCAATACATTTTTATTATTTTCTCATTACAAAATGCATCAATAATTCCAATTAGATATTATTTAAATCATTTTTATACTATATTATAACGAACAAAAAATAATAAAAATGTGTTGACTCGTATACTATTTTGACATGTTTACATAATATACATATTTTGTTTAACTTAATTACATTTATCAACATTTTTCCTTGTTTAAAATATCATACTTATTTCTCAAGCGTGGGTGGTCCATATTTTTATAAATTATGGGTTTTTTTTGTAGGTATTAAAAATGGAAAGGTGATTTGTGTAATTTAGGGTGTAAGTTATTCTGCATAGAATAAATAAATAGTGTTGAATGATGCGAGTCGTTCAGAGTTGAAAGCTTTTCTCCGATTTCCACTTGCGACGACGTCGTTCATCATTTTACCATCATGTCTCTTCCCCTATCCTCTGTAACCTCTCTCTCTCTCTAGATCTGATCCGATCTAGTCTCATTTAGTTCAAATGAATTGGAAATGTATCTGATATTTTTATGAATTTTAATTCAATTTGTATTTGCATTATGCATCTGAATACTCAATTTCATGCTTAATCTATCACTATAATTTATTCCATTTCATTTTATTATTCCTTGATTAAATTGAGGTATATGCATGCATATTTGATTTAGAATTACCTAACCCTACTCTATTACATATCTCTCTTGATGTGGATTTGGATTTGATGATTTTGTCATTTGGTGATTTAAGACTAATCTGAAACACAATTGATAAATATATGAACTCATTTAACTGACTCGCTATTCAATTTGATTTTCAATTGTTTGCGAGTCAGTCAAAATGAGTTCAACGTTAGTCAATTGTGTTCCAAAGTCACCAAACTCGATACTCACTGAATCCAGATCCGATCGTCGAGAAGGTAAATTTAGTGTTTGGATCGAGAGGGTTCTGAGTGTAATTAAGCTTAACCTTTGGGCAGGTCAGTGTAACTTTTCGTATGTTATATGATGTGCTTATTCGGAATTTCTAGGAATTTGACAACCACAATATAGTATTACTGAAGTTCGCATGATTGTTTATTTTGATGAATTTTCTGCTTTGTACTCTGAATTGGAACTGATGAATGAATTATTATAATGTGAAAGTCATGTGATTTTGAAGCATTTTTATGTGATATTTTTAAGGGAAGTTCTAATTTTGTACTGTGTAATTTTTCTTAGGACTGCCCTTCTATAAAAAACATCCTACTTCTGGATTCTGATGGGAAGCGTGTGGCAGTCAAATATTTCTCAGATGAGTGGCCAACAAATGTTGCAAAGGAGTCTTTTGAGAAACTTGTATTCACAAAGACTCAGAAGACAAATGCCCGAGCAGAAGGTGAGTGTTTCCTTCTCCACATGCTGGTACGGTGAATAATTTGTTTAATTTTGTTCCTCGTATTTTCCATCAAAGGCGGCCTTGTATTCTGTTGCCTTCTTTAGCCCTAAATTACAGCATCGTTTTGATATTACGGTCAGTGTTAATTGTCAATTCTATTCTTCTTTGTTGACCATGCTATCATTCAATGTAAGAATCGCCTTCACCTTTGGTCAATATTTGCTTACATGATTGGAATAAATTGCTAATGACTATCCTGTATCTGATTTCATTCTGTAAATATATTGAGTGTACATTTTTTTGGGTTTTTCATTTGACAGCGGAGATAGCAATGTTTGAGAATAACATTGTTGTTTACAAATTTATTCAAGACCTTCATTTTTTTGTCACTGGGGGTGATGATGAAAACGAGCTTATCTTAGTCACGGCACTGCAGGCATTTTTTGATTCTGTTGGGCTCCTTCTCAGGTTGTTTTATTATACTTAACTATTTATCTATTTCTACATATAGTAAATGTATTATCTTTTGTATCACTGTAATTCCTTGATGATTTTAATGGTTCCTCCTTATCTTCTTCAGAGGCAATGTGGAAAAGAAGGAAGCACTCGAAAACTTGGATCTCATTCTAATGTGCATTGATGAAATTATTGATGGCGGGTAGGCTGTATGCTTTCATGATATATTTATATTCTTCAATTGTTTGTTTCTTAGATTCTCTAAATCTTTTTTTGTTCTCCCCCCCCCCCCCCCCCCCCCCCCCCCCCCCCCCCCCCCCCTTTTCAAATTACAAACTATAGAAGCTATTTGATACATCAAACAGAACAAATCTTTTCTGAAGTTAAATGATCGCAATTGTAATTTTTTTTTAACATAAAAGCAAAACCTTCTTTGAACTAATATATTCTAGGAAGGAATATGAATGCCAAGCTTGGTGGTGCTTTCATAACTCATAATGAATCATGATACTCTTGAATTCTAATTTTTTAATAATCAAACATTAGTTCAGTTTCTGATATTTGAAGAACAATTTTGTAACATTTACCACTTATCTTATGTGATCTCTGTTAATGCAACAAACATCACTCAATTTTCAAATCTAAATTTTTTGTGCAGTATCATTCTTGAAACTGATCCAAATGTTATATCTGGAAAAGTTGCAAGTAACAGTATAGATTCTGGAGCTTCTTTATCTGAACAGGTATCCTACATCCTTCATTTCAATACTATCAAACAATATTGAAATGAAATTCACATATTTGTGGTATAACTATCTTTCTTTCTGTTTCAGACACTGAGTCAAGCATTGGCCACAGCCAGGGAACATCTTACAAGATCCCTTCTTAGATGATGAATTTGGCATTTGGCATTGGAAGAAACTTGTCTTTTGGTTTTTCATATAAACGTTTATAAGAATCTCACTTCTTATTGCATTCTCGAACCTGGATGGTTGCGCCGGGAAATAATTCTGACATGCGAATGTAGGCTTTTTTGGCAGTCCGTTGTGACATTTTGTTCATTTACCCAATGACATGGCATATAAACTAATTTTTCTGAACTTTTCGTCTAAATCGGGTTTTGTTCCTACGATTTTATGTTAATACTAGAGTTTAAAACATGATCTTGAATCTTTAAAGATCGTGGAATCGTTAAAATCTTGGAAGTGTTAGTTATTTATCGGGCATTTGACATGTCTAATTGCAGTGAAGTCTTTCTACATGATGGAGTCATATTTTCTTTTGAAATAACAGTGTGGTCATATACCTGACCAGAAATAAATAAATCGTAGGTGTTGCTTATTAGCACATTCTTAGGTTCAGACCTCTTGGAATTGGTATGAGACATTTAAAACCCAATAAACAGTATAGTGGAATATACAATTCTAATTATTCTACTCTATAAAATTGTAGTATTTTTTAGCTCAGATCTCATAGAAGTTAAAATAACAATGTCATTATTTTTGTTGTGTTCCAACAAGGCAACAAACAACAATTATCATCACTCGAACTAGTTAAGTTGTGCACCTTTGATCATTGTTACCTTTTCCATGACAATATCTAAGGTTTTCCCAATTCAATTTCGCTAATTCATGCTTTAATTTTTATTTGCTTCAAATATCTTGGCACATTTGGTATGATAAAAACATGGATGTTCCCGAACAAATCTTGGTCCACTATGGAAACTTCATATGCTCAGCTGAAACCTACTGGAAGGAGGTCATAAAACATTGTGCTACCCTTAGGACTCCCGAAATCATCGTCTCCACCGCCATCGGCCACAACAAGGCTTTGGAGGTGTTGGCATTATTGCACAGGATAGCAATACTGTTGTTGGCTGAGGATTTATCCAACTCCCTCTTATGAATTCTCCTATTTTACAAGAAGCTTTGGCAATCCGAGAAACTTCAAAGATTGCTATAGTTTAAGGCTGACAGCACCATTTGTCAAAGGCTTATTTCTGAGATCTATTCTTATATTCTATACTTGTCTGAGCTAGGAGCCATCATCAACACGTCGCAGTTTTATTCACTGCCTCTTTTCCTTTGTTTGTGGGACATGCAATAACGTTGCACATAGATTAACTAAAAAAAAGTTGTGCAAGCTTTTGTAGGTAGATATGGTGTAACGACCCACTTGAGTAATGATATTACGCATTCCCTCCAAAAAAGAGAATTAATATTTTTAATCAATTTCAACTCTATCTCAATAAAAATTTCAACTGTAATTTCCATAGTTATGAAAACGGACCGATACAATATTAATAGCACTCATAATTTCAACTCTGATATCCAAACATATAGCCTTCATATATTTAGGCAAAAGTTCTCCCATTTGGGTGAAAATATATTAGACCCAGTATTTAATTGAACAGTAAGTTCAGAGTGAGTTTAGAAGTTTCACCTTTGATCGAAGCTATCAGCTTATGATGGATGACCCATCCAACCAAGGTTGCTTCTCATATTGACCAAATCTCAGAAATAGGTAAAGTACAATGGTTTCTTTTCAAATTCATCCTTATCAACTTGAGACTTCGAAAAATGTGTTGCCGAAGATGGTTCTAAAGCATACTTGGACAACTATCATATCTTTATTGTATGAGAAAATAGTCCCCATCACTCCGGAAAGCATCACCAGTCGTAGGAGGTAAGCTATTCCGAGAGACATTTTTCCGGACTTGGGCATGAGTCTCTGCTTCATGTTGAAACATCTTCACCAATTCTTGCAGCTCAAGCATCCTCACTTCAACCTGTTCCTCAGCAATGGGTTTTTTCAGACCAAGGTAAACCAGACCAACTATAATCAGCACTACTCCTAAGAAGATGATGATTGCTGTGAAGACACCAAATGCATATGGTGTATTTTGAGACCCAGGTATACCATCAACGTTGATCCCAAATAACCCTGTAATGATGGTGAGGACAACGCCACAGCCGCCAAATACAGCTAAATTATGGGTCACCCGAAGGCTTCTATCCTGGAACACGTGCAAGACGATTATCATGTTAGTACAGAGTGAAGAATACATTTTTTTTCTTCGATATGCTGTTTGACAATGAAAAGCTTTATGAGTGCAAGTTCGGAGGAAATAATACCTGCAGCCAAGCTCGAACGGTGCTCTGCATAACATCTTGAATGGTAAACAAGCGGCCACGAACTGCTTCTTGCTCTTCAATCATTTCCCTTGTGCTCTTTTTCATTCCCTCTAACCAGCTTCTTGCTCGATTTCCTTTGAGATGTTGGAGAAGCTCAAAAACAATCTCATCTCTTGCATGAAGAGACCACTTCACTCTGATAACCTGCAATGAAACACAATTTGTAAGGATGCTTCTCTATGCAATGTAGTTTTTTTTTTTTTGTTTACAGATACTTTTCAAGTACTCTAATTTCAAGTATAATTTAAAACGTGAAATGTGAAGTGTCCATTTAACCAGCAATGGCGAGATCAACCTGTGAACTTGCAACCATCCAACCATTTGAAAATCTCAACCTTTTTAACTCTCTATTACTATATTGAAATAATCACATAAAAATGCATTTCAGCCCTAGTTATTAAAAATTTAGAATCATTGCCTAGCAAGAATGAACATACCTGTCGTGATAACTTTGTGATTTCTTGATTTAAAATAATCCTAAAGAGATTCAGATCTTCATGGTTTCGCCTAGTCAATGAGAAAACTATCAACCAAGTGAAAAGACAATTTATAAAATTGGAATGACTTGAATTCACAAACAATTCAAAGTTAAGAACCTGTTCACAAATTTCAACTCAATCTCATCTGCCGTCCCAAATATAGATTTACGGAATAACCTGAGAAACTAAAAAATGTTAAACTAAAGTAACACATGACTTGAAGTATGCATGAAATACAGTTGGCAAGAGTGCAGTGGAATAAGACTGTGAGTTACACATCAATGCAAGCATAGGCAAATTTTCCATCTTTGTATGCTACTCATCTAAGGGGCCATTCCCGAGATGCCAATAGTCAAGTACGAGAGGATCAAAGTATAGATAAAAAAATAACGAAAAAAACTTACACAAATTACCTGCAAAACTAATAACAAATTTTAACCAGACAATGTTTTGGTTAATTTCACAACATAGGCAATTAATTTGAGGAATCCATATCCCAAAATTTTAGGGCTTCTAGAAATTCATCTCTAATCAACCCACAGCTGGTATCCATTCTATACTATTTCTTTATTTTGTATTTTTTCTTTTCCAAATGATGACAAATATCTGAAGTCCAAATAAAATCTGGACCATGCATAATTCAAGGAAACCATTGCACTAAATTCAGAATATACTGAATTTGGGTTATCTCCATATAATCACGAGCTTGCATGTTAAAAATTGAAAACATACCACGGAAAATCTAACTACAAAGGAGAAAGTCAAGATATGAATGCATTATTAGTGATAAAATGCTAAATATGTACAACTTTATACTTTCTCTCAGCAACAAAGCACATTCATATCAGATTGCTCAACCATGATACATAGTAAAAACAATTGCAAGTTATAAGACTAAAGGCAGTAATCTAATTTAAAATAACTAAGGAAAAACTTAGTAAATGAGTTTATACTGAAGAATAAAAACATAGAATGAGATATGAGGCCTACACGAGTATTGTTTCATATGTGCGCAAATTAATTAATACCTGCATCAAATATGAAAGAAAATGTTGTAATTACCTATCATCCCACCGAGAAAGACGACATGCAAGCTGTGCTATGATTTCATGTACAGTTCTCGGCACATTATATCCTCCAGCAGAAAGAAGCTCCTGACCAACGTGGGGAACAAAATTGAATTACATATTTCTAAATGAACAGAAAAACTAAATCATTAATTTGTGATAAAAGCCACTGAAGGGAAATGTCAAGCAAGAACAACCTGAACTTCTGTGATACCCAAAACATTTATCCTCGACACTGGTCCTTTTATATGCATTGCAGTTACTAAGAAGTTTTGTGCCTGCCAAGCCCTAAGTACAATCGGAATGTCATCTTCTTGAACCAGAGGATCACCTGCTGATTGTCCCAAGAGCTCAAACAACAGCCCTCCCGCAACTCTGACTGGGACCTACGTATAAGAGTACAGTCTAGTCAGTAATTGAGTTAGACTGACGTCCAATGAAATTTTTGAAGATTAACATGAAAATCATTAACATATAACAAATATTATTTATCATTAGAATATAATTGTAGCTGAAAAAAGATAAATGCCTTTTGGTTTTTGAAGAATTTTAATATCAAGTTCATTTAGGAATAGCTATCAATTTCAAAATAAATAGTGAGACGGGATAAAAAAGGACATAAGGAATTCCAGTCCCTCATAAGGTCCCCAGATGTACTTGGGTATTTAACAATATTTCACTGGCATTCTGAAATATATTTGTATATACACAGCCTCATATGCCATCATGTGCTACCTATGGTGCATCTAAATTCTTTTTAGCAAACTTATATCCACATTTAGATTGCCACATGATTATATTAATAATGCTACCGATTAGCATTGCTGAAAATACAATGTACCTCATAAAGAAGGTGTTTCATCCGCTCACTTATTAGCCGACTTTCATCTCTCAAAGCTAAACTAACAGCTGGATGTAACCATCGAGCACTGCTGAGCCAAGTGCTAACAGTGGGGTGACCTGCCGAAACATGGCACCACCATATAGGCCCAGCTGCACGCTCCCAATAGGGAGCTGCCAAATCTGCTACAGTAAAATCATCATCCTCGTCCTCAATGTCAAATTGATAAGAAGACCAGTCTGCGCCGACTTGAACTGTTTGGACAAGTTCTGTAATTCTTGCCCATCCAATTGGTACCCAATGACTACCTTCGTACTTTTCTGTGCCGTTAACCTGGCCAGCCTGAAGGATTTGGCTCTCCCTGTCATCATCAGAGGTACCAAAAGAACTGTCCCTAAAAGCATTCACAGAAGATGGGTGTGAGAGCTTGTCTTTATCTAATATCATGGAAGAATCTTCCATTGCAGCATTTTCAGGGACATGCATCTTTGAAAATTGACCATCCAAGTGTAGCCTGTCCATGATCTTTGATGAGTACTTCGATTTAGTTGATCTTTTACGTCCTCGAACAAATTCAAAAGCACAAATAAGCCCATCTGTCCAAATATCATTCCCATGATTGGTATCTTTACCATGATAAGTTTTATGGCTTTCTGGTTTCTTATTTTTCCCCGAGGAATGAGATCGGTCTTCTGTATCACTCATTTTCTGCTTCTCATGAAGCCAATCTTCACAGAAAAAACACTCTTATATAAGGAAAGTTACAATAATATGATGTCCGAAAAATTTATTTTAATCTAGAGCCAGGGTTTGACAACCAACAGTGTGCTTCCCTGGATCATGCCAAATTAATGCTGCAATTTAGAAGCAAAAGGTGTTAATTTCAAATACGGGATAGTACAAATACATATATGGAAAAAAGTAGAGGAAAATGCGATAAAATGCATAGGATCGAAGGAAGGGTTGGAGCCACTGAGGATTAATAGTAGGTAGCATTGCCTTGCATGAGATGAAGAAAAGAAAAAACAGAACGGGTGAAAATAAAGTAAAGTAAAAAAGAATAGGTGTAGCTAAAATAAAGTAGAAAAGAAGGGGTGATTTATTCAGCTATGCTAGTTAATAAAAGTAGCAGATTGCGCAAGTAAATCTAGCAACTAGCACATCCTTCAAACTCATTTATAATTTTGGAAAACTTTCAAATAGGATTTACTGGTCCAAATCATTACAACAATAAAGCATGATTGTGAGTATGAAGATTAGAGTTTAAGTATTTTTTATGTTAGATTCTACATTCTAGCCTATCAAAGCAAGCTACATAATCAGTGTTAGAACTGCATAGCATAGCATATTTAGTAACCATACAATGACAAAGCTCTACAACAATATGAATCTAAAGAATTTATAATTGATCACCACATATACATAAATTCCTCAAATGAATCCTTCAATTACTCATCCTGTTTATAGATTTTGAAATTGTGATTAACAAATAATATCTTCCACTCAAAATGAGAAACAACTATGGGAGGAAAATATAGGTTCAGAGCGTAATGTTGCAACTACAACGATAAAAAGGGAATTTGAAAAGGATAACAATAATGGAAGAGAGATTTCACAGATGCGAATAAATTTTGAAATTACCAGAGGAAAGTAGAGGAGAGCGTAGAATAGTGCCTCAAATGAGATGGGTACAACAATACATATTATATATATATATACGTATGAAGTGAATAAAGTGAGATTTTTCTTGATAAAGGAGAACATCACATGAGAATTATTGGAGTTTAATTATATGTCATTATTCTAAAGCTATATTAGATATATTCTATGTTATTTTTAAACAATACATCATTTTTATATAAATTATATTTGTGTGGTTATGGTTTATTCATTCACACTATTTATTCATCACATATTATAAATTTGTAATCAAAATCAGAATAAAAGAGTTGTGATTTTTCTAATCACAAATGAGACGACACATATTAAAAATTATAACTTTTAATCACTAGAATAAATAGTGAGAAAATATATTTGATAGTACCAACAAATCTTATAATAATGTGATGTGAAAAATACTAAGCTTATAATATCTATGCATTGTCAGTATAAATATTTATACACAATCAATATATTATTATCTTTGATTATATTATTACTTATTAAAAATGATTAATCAATGTTGAATAGTGGAGTATATAAAACTTATAAATTATGAATAGATTAAAAAATTATCAAATATTAAACTCCATTTATTTAATTTTACTCGATTCACCGTCTTAGGGATGCATTGGCACTCAGAATTAGTTGGGCCATTGAAGATAGTAACGTCGGTTTAGGCCCAATCAACCGTAGCTCTTTTACTTGAAGGACGTGATGTAGTAGCTGATCCATTTTTGTTGTATATCAACCGTGTAAGAATTTTTTATATTGACATTATATTATCTATTATTTATTTTTAATTATCATTACTTTTTAAACAAAAATAATATAAATGAATGATAGATAATACATTAACTATATATAAATCTTTAGACGATAGTGTAGATATTATACTCAAAATTATAATGTTAGTGGAGCAATCACATCTAGGATGCAATGTTTCAGCTTTATTTAATCTTTGATGTAATTCAAGTAGCCAATCAAATAAAATGATGTTTTTAACTTAGTTCGGTTAGTGTTAAAATGAAGTTTTAATTTTTGATGTAATTCAAGTAGCCAATCGATGCAATCCTCCACAGCACCTTATATTATGATATTAATCCTTCATTGTTTATACTTACGATATATAAATATTAAATTCCTTATATGTTTTAGAAAACAAATTCATATAAATGAACATTTATAAGATATGAATATTTATTTTTTAATATTTCGAACATGTCTATGAACAAATTCATTAGTTTTAAGTGTTCTTAACGATACAATTGTATGTGTATTAACTATGCAATGCATGAGTAACATGTGTTCTTAGTAATGCGAATGTATTGATAACATCTGTATGTTCTTAATAATATGAATGCGCATATAACATATTTGTTTTAACCATATGAATGCACGAATAATATATATAGTCTTAATCATATAAATGTACATGTAATATATATGTTTTTAATGCGTAAGACAAAATAAATATCATCACGTGAAAATACACGAATAACTTGTTAGTTTAGTCGAAAAACAATGTGCTAGATGGAGTTGTTAAAACCTCTCGTTCAAAATTGTGTCACCGTTTCCAAAACTCCCTAAACCCCCCTCTCTCACTGCCAAAAAAGAGAGAGGGAAGAAGAGTACAAATAAAGACATAACCAGCTTTTCATTTCCATATAAACAAATCTCTCTCTCCCTCTTCCGAATCCCTAAAACAAAAACCACATTCAAGTTCAAATTCAATCTCAAATTCAAATTCTCGATGGGGCAGAACCAGAAACCTCTGATCTACGCCTTCGTTTCTCGTGGAACTACGATTCTCTCTGATTACACTGAATTCACTGGAAACTTCAACTCCATCGCATTTCAATGCCTTCAGAAGCTTCCACCTTCTAACAACAAGTTCACTTATAACTGTGATGATCACACTTTCAATTACCTCGTTCATAATGGTTATAGTAAGTCATTTATACCATACATTACACTCACCATTCAAACTCAACACTACCACTCTTATCATAATATATCTGCCCTATTCTTGTTATTTCCATAAATGATTATTATTATTAGAACACCTTCATCTTATGTGTCTGAAATTAAATACAATCAGATTCGGTCTTCGCTGTTAGTGATTTGGTTATCTTCTATGGCTTAAATTAGTACTTTTATGATGAGTATGGATCCTCTCCATTAAATTTTAATGGAGAGACAGGTCCTTGAAAAATCAAAGGAAAACTAAACGTATGATGATACATTTATCCTTTTAAGTAAAACAAAGTAACATCTTTGCCATAAAAAGAACATAAGGAAATTGAAGTACTTCCGTCTCTATTCTTTTGTGAAAGGGGAAAAATTATAGATATTCCAAGTTCCAAAATATAAAACTTATGTGCATACCAAAAACAAGAAACCATAGCTTAATGTCACTATATATGCTACTTTAAGAATTTATCTGTACTTGCAGGAGTAACATTATGATTATGTAATATTCCCTCATTGGTGTTTTTTGTGTGATTGCCTTCTAACATCTAAGCTTATCCAAAATACCGCATTTTTAGAGGCTAATATTAAAAATTCATAAGTTTGGTAGTAGTCATAACTATCTGACCTTTGGGGTTTTGTAGCATATTGTGTCGTGGCAGATGAATCAATTGGAAGACAGGTGCCCATAGCTTTTCTAGAGCGTGTCAAGGATGATTTTATGTCAAAATATGGTGGTGGAAAGGCTGCTACAGCTCCTGCCGACAGCCTTAGCAAGGAATTTGGGTATTAAGTTTCTGTTCAAACTCGCCTTCTAAAGTTTAAGCTCGGGATTTATTAGCTAATGTGTTATGCTCTTTGCTGCAGGCCAAAGTTGAAGGAACATATGAAGTATTGTGCTGATCATCCTGAAGACATAAGCAAACTTGCGAAGGTCAAAGCTCAAGTTTCTGAAGTTAAAGGTGTTATGATGGAGAATATTGAAAAGGTAAAGATTCACTACCTAGATGCTTTAATTTAAGAGAATGATACTAAAGAAGCTGAAAATATCAAATTGCCAATTAACTAAAAAAAGAAAATATATAGCATTGATATTTCTACTATTCCAGCCTTGGCATGTCAAACTTTGATTTGTCATATAACTATAGTTAGACATATCTTTTTTAATTACATGTTGGATCTGAAGTGATTATAGAGAATGATGTGCAACGTTTCAATTAGATAACCAATTTTCTTTTCCATTTTTTAAGTAAAAACCAAATCTAGTGAGTAGTAGCCATTACAACTTTTATGGCATATTCTGAGTACGGGTATGCTTATAATTCAATATAGGTTCTGGACAGGGGTGAAAAGATAGAGCTTCTGGTGGACAAGAGTGAGAACCTTCATCACCAGGTTAGTAATTAATCCACCAACCTGCATTTTAGGATTCAGATTTTTTGAAAAAAAATCGTATCTATCTCTCTCTATATATATATATACGGGGTTGACTCAAGTGAGAACAATTCTCATATTAAAATTGTGAGAAAAATAAATCTGGGTCTTACGAACAATCATGGATGGTTAGGATTCAAAGTTACTTATTAGTCACATGATAGTTATGTGCATTTATCTTTTGATCTTAAGCATTATTCTCATGTGAGTCTCTCTGTATGTATGTATATATATATATATATATATATATTTATATAGGAGTTTGCTAATATGGTGAACCTCCTTTTTTTTAATTAGGAGCATGTTAGTATTGTGTACCATAAAAACTGGACAAAGATATCTCTTTTGCTTTGAAAAGATAATAACATTGTTAGGGTCATTTTAGTAACATCAACTTTGAAACTAATAAATAAAAAATAATAATTTCTCTCCCCTCTCCCCCCACCCCATCTCTCTTTCTTCCAAAGGGTTCTACACCTATGATGCTTTCATTGATGCTGCCAAGTCTTTCCTCAACTTTGCTTCTACAAGCAAGAGGGAGATTGCAGCTTTCTTAGTCTAAACTTCCCACGAAACTAGTGGTTGCTTTCTTTAATTTGTCTCTTCTCATTCTATTTGTTTTACAATTTAATTAATTGTATGAATGATATCAATAATACAAACAAGTTAATAATGATCAATAGTGGTGACCATATGGTTAATCGATTATATAATAAAAACAGAATATATAACTATTTTATCGGGAGAGAAGAGGAGAGAAATTATAATTTTTTATTTATTAGTTTTAAAATTGATGTTACTTGCATCTAATTACATAACAATTTGCATGGGTACCTAAGAAATCCAAATAGGATACAACATAAATATGGGGATACAGGGAAAAATTTGAAATTCCAGAAACTATAAGATCTAGATACATTAGCATGACTACACGAGTTTATATAAAAGCATTTATATTAAAGTAGAATATTTGTTAAAAGACATTGGTCATTTTTTAAATACATAACCTATTCGAGAGAAGAGGGATTAGGTCAAGTTTGAACAGAAGACATTATAAAAGGTATCATATGATTAGGTCAATTGAAAAAGGGTATTATATACAGGAGTGAGGAACATATTTAAAAAAAGAAAAAAATAGGTCAAATGTATTGAGTAGTATTTGAAAATATCGGATAAAAAATATAAATTTAATATAAAATAGAGAATACTTTTTAGATGAATAGGATTCTTCTCCAGTACTGGACTCTCCAGTACTGGGCTTGTGAGGGAGAAATTTTTTAAAAAAAATTTAATTTAAAAAATGTAAATAATCTAAACCATTGAAGTTTTGATTTTGCCATGTGTCAAAATCTTAAGCATGCCCTCCCAAACTCTTTTTAGATACTAATTTGGAAGTATCTCATGCACATTAGTATATGGGCTTCATAGATGATTACTGATGGAACTTACTATGGTCGCGTACTATTATCCATATGCAACAAATTGTATTTTATCAATACATACATCATGCATATATTTTTTCACCATTTGAAAAAGCTTCGAGGCTCCTTACAAAGATGATTTAAAAACAGAGGAATGAAAGATTAACTATATTTTTCAGCCTTGGAAGAAGTATGTCCCTAATAATGTTGTAAACTGAACTTGAGTGTAAAGTGGACAAGTAAGGATACCTTGATTAGCTAAAGTGCATTAAGATCCTAACTCCCTTAAGCTAATTAAATGTAGATATGCTTTTACTTTCTCACTTTATTAAGTTCATTTGAAATGAGCCTTACCTTCCTCTTTAATCAATTCATATGTAATGAAAAACTAACAAAAGGAAGTTTTTTATACACCCATATGATGTCTAGTCATTTTGTGTCGGCTAAATGGCGTGTCCACCATGTATTGTTGAAGAAGACACCTATATAATAAGGGGAGATATTCACTTACTCTAAGAGTAAGTGATATGGAGTAGGTTTTTTTCACTTACTCCAAAAATAGGTTTTTTCCATTTACTCTAATCCCTCCCCATATAATAAACAAAGAAAAGGAAGACACCTACATAAACGAACTTATATTTTTTTAATTGAATAAATCTTCAATGTTGATACTTTCATGATAACAATATATAGGCTACAATTCTTGACTTTTTAGTGTATCCGAGGATTCAACAAGGTCCTACACCACTAAACTAACGCTTTCTTGGCATGATTGCCTGGTATACTGGTTCTCCATCAGATAAGATCTTCCCCTTTGACCAAAACAAATAGAAAAAATTATTTCCAATTGATGTTTCTACTTCTGTTTTGAATACGGGCATGCATTTTTTGCCAAATTTTGAGAATGTTTTCTTCCAGGCACAAGATTTCAGGACTTCAGGAACCAATATTCGTCGAAAAATGTGGCTGCAAAACATGAAAATAAAGCTGATTGTATTGGGAATTTTGATAGCACTGATCCTCATAATAATCCTCTCTGTGTGTCGAGGATTCAACTGTGGAAAATAAGCACCATTTTTATCTTGGTATTTCAAATGCCTTTGTATATGTAATTAAAGACAACAATCCCCCTATGCTGCTCACTTTGTTCCACTTATAAATGCTTTTTTATAATATAAGCTTATTGGAATATAGAGACTAAGCTTTCCAATTTCATATAGGACAAAGATCAATTGTCTCGCTCCATGTCTTAGGTCAATCAGAATGCTGATTTTTGTTTCATTATTACCACTCAAACTATAGTTGCTCTTTTGCTTTGTAAATTAATAGCTCCATAAACTTGGTCAATTGAAGATTTCTTCCAACAAATTTAAAACAGCTAGTGAATCATCATAGAGGATTACCTTATCAATCAACTTCACAAACTGATGATTGCACCCTAATAAAATATTTTCTTCATATAATAAGTCAAGGAATGAATATTATCATATCAATCGAATTATTACACTAGCATTAGGTACATGTTCAGAATAACTAGCAATTCCTAATTCAATTGAATCTCAAACACAAACACGCACACCCTTAATTACTTGACCTTATCCATGGGAATTCAAACAAACATTTCACACGTATACATACTTTCATGGTCAAAACTCAAAAAGATAGAGAATAAAACTCTCAAAGGAAGACTGAATATTTTATTTAATTCATTTTGAAGCATTGAGTTAGAATAGTAGTATATCTACCAACTAAGTCCTTGAATGAAATATGATTATCAACTATGTCTTTTCATGAGAAAAATATGATAATAAACATAATCCTTTAATTTCTCTTTCTTCCCTTAAAAAATTCAACTTGCATATAAATCTTAAGGATCCGTTTTATGATTTGGTTTTTGGAAGAAAAAGAAAGAAAGAGAATGTTGAGAGTCATGACTCATGGGTCTTATGACTTCTTTTCTCTCTATTCTCCTTCAAAATCCAACTCGAAAATGAACCCGTGTGAGCGGCAATTCTCTTTTGACCAATCAATTAGCCAGATTTTCAAATTCATGTATGGTAGAAAGGTGGAAAGTTCATATAATTCAACAAATGTGTTGCATGGGCTCTTACTTTGAATGACCCAATTCATACTAAGCATTTCAAATTTGTGATTGTTTGTGATCCTTGTCCCGGTAGGAAAAGAGACCAAATGTTATATTATACTAGAATCCCAAATATTTCAATAGTTAAACATAGTAAATAATGACCCTCCATTTAAAGTCAAAGTCCAAGTTAGCTAAATATCCCTTCAATCAAGGCTAGTTATGTATACAAAGGCTTGCATGAAGACATATCTACGTAAAGATAACCAATAAAATCTTGACAACATACTAAAATTTTAATTCTAATTAAATTTTAATCCTAAATTGTCGCACCAAAAAAACATAAATGAACTTATATCTAAATATGACATGTTGAATTCGTCTACCCAAATTTTTCTCAATTATACATTCAATTATGACCCTCCATTTTTTTGATGTCTATCACTACATTTAGATGAAGAAAACAAAAGGAAAAGCCAATATAAATTTGTCAGGGTGACTTGTGAGTAATGATTATATTTTAATATAAAAGAAACTTAGCATGCTTAACTTTGATTTTAAGGTACCATATGAAACATATATGCATTTTATCAATTTGTAGACATCATGTATGAAAAATTCAAATGATTTTGAGAAAGTCAACATCAAGTAGGCTGCTTCAAACTTCAAAGGGTCAAGTAAGTTGAAGAACAATAACTGAAAATAGTTGACATTTTGAGAGACATTAGCAATAAATAATTGACTTATAATCTAATCTTACTTATACTAATTATTAACAAATAATTACACGCAACAAAACAAAAAAAATTGTATAAATAATTCAAGAGGCATTAAATAAGGTTCATTGGATCATGATAATGAGTTTATTAATGGTCATTTTCCTCCCTATCAACGTTTCACCTAAGAAGTTTTTGATCAAATGTATGATTTGATTCCTTGCTTCTAAGTTATACTCACCCTTTTATAGATATGAACCACTGTAATACACAAGTTGTGAGAAGGGTCAAACAAATGAAATGGTCTAAATCAGCTATAAATAAATGGGGTATAGTTATTGAAAATGACACAAGTATACCCCATACATGTCCTACCCTTAATATGTCTTAATGAGAAGAAAAAAATGTCTATTTATATTTACCACTTTATGAATATTTTTATAATGCAAACAAGTGTCAAATTTTAAATTTTTTTGTTTGTTAAGCTGGTATATACGTATTTTATTTAAAATAGGTAGCACTATCAATAAAATGGTTTTTTATATATAAAAGTTTACTGTGATGACATAAAAAATTAATTTTTATAAGATGCATATTATTACAAAATTTAAATCTTAAACTGAAAATTTTGGTCATCATTTGGATGGTGCTAGAATTTGAACCTAAATAATTTCTCTAGATTTATAATAACTACCAAAAAGGTTATGGATGAAAGTTTGAACCCAGAATTCTTAGCACATGATAGTCAAGTTTATTTTTAATTTATATATGATGTTTTTTTTAAAGTGTAGTAGCTCTATGCACCACAATTGATTATCTATTTACCTTTGAAAAAGAATATGTTTAATTATGTTAATTGACAAATGTTTCTTCAAATGTCTAATCTTTCTCTTGTTCATGTAAGTGCTAGAAAGTTGGAATTGTTTTCTAACTTTTTTTGGCAACTATAGTAAAGGTTTTATTTGCATGAAACTTCTAGGGAAAGAAGGATGTTTCATCATATTATTCATCTAGACATAATTCATCAAAATTAAGTTAATTTTTATATATAAAAACAAGCATGATAGACCATTATTTGAAATAATTATAGAAAACCTAATATATGATCTAGTATTAACATTATTATTACATTAATAAGTAATCTAGGGTATTATTTAATGAATACAAGTTGAGCGAGACAACCTTCAAAATTCAAGTTCCACATTTCTAGAAATATTAAATACATCACTTTTTAATTCAAAATTACTTTTTTAACTCTCTTAAATAATGTCTTAAGCACAATTGTTAACATCTCCATAACATAATGATGTGAATTGAAAATTGTATTAATTCAAAAGTGATGTTCTTCACCCCACTCAATGTATATGGAAAAGCTAGTTAGGTTCATGTTATTGATTTAGGGAGAAGAACTTGTCACATGGGTGTTGTGACAACCCTTGAAGTTAGCATTAAAGAAATTCATAACTATATGGAAAGAGAAATGTATGTTATTGATATGTTACCAAGCATTTTGTTCTTTTCCTATTTCTTTTTTGGACTTTAGCTTGGTCCTACAACATTAATAATAACTCGTGGAGTGTCCACATATACCAGTTTTGAACAATAAAAGCAAAAGATTTAATAGTCCTTCCATTATTTTAGGGTACAAATTGTCCTTATCTCCTTATATTTAATGTTCTTATTCTCCTTCTCATAGTAAGGGGGATCTATATCTACTATTTGATTGCCAATCCAAAAATAATAAATGAGTTTCTTGACTTTCTAATACTCATCTTTGTTTCATCACTAGTTTATTGTATGTGCAAAACTGTATGTACATGCATCTGATGAGAATTTATTATTATTATTATTATTATGAAAATCCACACAATTTAATTACATATGATGAAGTTAATTTGGTAATAATCATATGGTTATATTCAAATATATGAAATCAAAATAAGAATCATCTTTAGTAATGAAAAACAAATTTTTATTTCGTACGTATTTGTATATGTTTATATTTCTATCATTGGAGATGATACTTACTCATGAAATCAAGGAAGATAATTGTACCTATAAAACATGAAAGATATGTATTAATGTAGCATTAACTCTAGATTAAAGTAATAGAAGTGTTGGTTAAGGAAGTGTGAATGGATAAGCCACAATGGGGTCAAATCAGTTAATCTAGATCAGGCATTGCAATCAAATTAATCAGATCTGCTTTCTTTTTCTATTAGCATGATTATAATTTATAAAGTTAAATAAATGTCAGAAATCTTTAAAGTAATCCCTCACTTTTTTTTTTTTTTGGTTTCTTCTCTCATATTTTATATTTTATCTCATATATTGCCTTGTGTCAATAATAAAAGAAAAACAACAATAATAAAATATTTATATTTTTTAATTAACATGTATGTTTTGGTTAACCCATGACAATATAAAAAAATATTAGAGAGAAGAAATCTTTATTATAATATATTAATTACTATGATTTAGTTACCCACTTCAAATTTGCAATACAAAAAGCGATCCATATATTACTATGATTTGATACATGTTTCTTTTTAGTTTTTACTCCATAAATTCTTTTATAAATGTCATTTTACCTTTTTATCAAAGAAATCACATATCTTTTAACAAAACTATTCATCTTTTTCCTATTATATCTTTCATTTCCACTTTATTATTACATTCCCTCTTAATAATAATAATAAGGATAATAATATATTGGAAAAAATAAATTAAAATTGTCTTGAACTTTGATACTAATGATAAAAAATTCTTAAAAAAATTGGATAAAATATTCTTTTAAGAATGTCCCAATACTTTTAATATTTACTTATATATATTTTTTGTTTTTTTACTCAGAATAAATTACTTTTAAAATATGTTAAAAATTTAGAAATTATAAACTTTTTATTTTATTTATATCATTTCCCAAGCCTTATACAAAACAATAACTTTTAACTTTATGATACATAAACACAATTATTATAAGATTTTTGTATGTAATTTATATTTTGTAAGAGTTGGGTAATCCTTACTACAAATCAGTAATTTACATACTTATAAAAACATGTTAAATTTTTATAGTGTGAATTTATGTTTGTACAAATGAGTAATTTATATGAAAGCACATGTGAGTTTTACATTGTGATGTGATATTTTTCTACTACAATAGTAGATCCAAAATCTTACAACAATACCTAAATTATATAAAGAAATATTTAAAGGAGATCCATATCTTGTAACACTGCTCGGTGAAAATTTTAATAGAGGCTGAATCATATGCCTTAGTGACCTCATCATATCATCTGAACTATTTGATTTGCATGGAATGAATAACTAAGACACATAATAATTTTTTTAACATATTATTAGAGTAATCGGATTCTCTCTAAAAAATATATAAGAAAAGGAGAAAATATGTTTTTTACGACAACTTAAAAGGTTCACATTATCATTTATGCATAGTAATATAATATATATATATATATATATGTGGTGGAGGATATCGACATCATATACACCTATTAAATGAGAGAAAAGAATCCGAAAGAAAATGAGGAGAATATCAAGTACTTCATGACTATATCAAATACTTATGAAATTTATATATGAAAGAGAGGAAGAAAATTCCACTCACCTACCCTCCTATCCTTTTTTTCAACAATCCACAACTTTGACAACATTTTGAACCTCTTCAAAATTGGTTGCCATATAAATCCAACATTAATTAATTTGACGATATGGAAGAAAATGTGGAACAACAATTATTGACAAGTGACAACTAACGGTTCTACAAAATTTAAAACAAATATAAAATATTTTTCTTTTAGAAATTAATGTTTTTGGAATTAGTTTCTAGAAATCTTTTTCACCTTAATTGTCGTTAAATGTTGAATTTTTTTGGTTTTGGTGTTTGCCTTTAGGGAAATTCTATCAAGCCTTAAAATTATGTGAGTTGGCAACACATGGTTTTGATCCTTGAAAGTTCAATTTGTTTTTTATTTAGCCCCTACAAGTTTTTTTACTACGGTTATTAGTTTTTGAAATACATTGTATCAATCTAAATAATATTATATGTGAATATGATAGATTGTATTGTTGGATTGGTTCTAGCCAAAGAAGTTAGTTGGTTAGTTAGTTTTGGTGTTAGGTTAGTTAGTCTTTTTCTTCATTTTATAAAATGTTTTAATTATAACTCATTCAAAACACAATTCATTATTCATTCCATTCCGTGAATGAAACTTGCATCAGTGTTCTTTGATTTCTAATATTAGTGATGTTGAAAATCTTTAGACACTAATGTAGCATTTCTTTAACTACATCAATACTTAGCCAATATGAACTAAAATCAAAACTTTTTAATGTTTAAAAAAAACATAGACACTAAAACCAAAATGATGACTTCAATCTCTTCTATACCAAAAAACTTAAATATTGGAAAAGATGTGGGTGTTGTTCTAGTTATTGTTGAAGTGGACATCCAAATTAAATGTACATGAATGTATATTAACTTTTGGAAACACTTGACATTTGTTGTCTTGTCCATATATATATATATATATATATATGTTTTCAAGGCTACATGTAAAAAACAAATGCAACCACTTGTCTGCGTAGTTAGGTTTTAGAGCTGTCATTATAAAATGACATGTTTACTTTGGTTAACATCTCATGTGCACGTTATTCAATTTTCAAGCCCACAATTTGATATTTTTTTATAGGAATTTTATCTTGCAATTTAATAATTGTACTTATTACCATTGGAGTAATAATCTAATGAATAACATACGTAGCATACTAGCATCTGGGACGGGTTAAGGCTTGTCTTTACCCGATCCTAAATGTTATTTGGGTCATTTTTCTAAACCCAGATCCGACCCTAAACTCGGAGTTAATCCGACCCTAAATATTCATAGGGTTAGCCTTTAAACTCGACCTAACCCTAGACCCGATTAAATATAACGTATACTCATTTTACATAAAGTTTTCTAAATATTATTTATTATTATGAATATGTAATTTGACATATAAAATAATATATGTGTATATATTATGAAAAATTAGAGAATCAATGATATTTTTGACCAAAAAGTATCATTACTCTGTATATATTTGAACAGAGACACATACAAACATCATGAGAAAGTGAAAATGGGTCGGGACGGGACGGGACGAGTCCTGTATGGTCCCTACCCGGCCCTATATATTGACTGAGTCTAATTTTTGAACCCGACCACGATTAGGCCATACCGGGTGAGCGGGTAGGGTCGGGTCGTGCTCACCCCTACTAGCATCCTTGATAAAGGAAAATAAAATATTAAGAGTTTGATATATAAAAGGGTCATTATCTATAATAGTATATAAATTTTACTTATCTAGTTTGGTGCTTTGTGTTTTTTGTTCTAATTAAAATATTATGGCCTCTAAATTTATTTTATCTTTCTTTTTTGTTGGCCACTCCTTTTTCTTTCTTTCAAATTGGAAATGATAGATGGCTTCGGACAAGGTGGCTGAATGTTCCTTTTTATTCAACTTATATACTCATCACCATATTTAACATTGAAAATTATTTATTTTGAAGGGTTTTCATAAATTGTGAACATGTTGAGTAAGAATTTCAATAAAAGCGAGTTCTTAAAGTAAAAATCTAAATACTATATATCATATTTGAGGATTTTTTATATTTTAAATCTCAGAGATGAGCTCATACACACATGTACCAAAAACCTATTTTGAATTATTTAAACTCAAAAGCAATAAAATTTAATTTGAGGGCAATGTGATATTTAGGTCCAATCTTTAGTGGAAAATTGAAAGTTTGTTGATGTAAATCTATGCATGGGAATGGAATATGAGAGGTGGTGTTGTTGTTTGTTTCCGTGAAAATGACAATTCAATAGTACCATTTTCAATATTTATGCACTAACGATTAAATATTTTACATGATTATCTATCACTCATTTGTATTACTTTTATTTAAAAATTAATAATAATTAAAAATGAAAAGCAAATGATATAGTTAAAGTATAAAAATCTACCGTCAAATATATAGATATTTTATTTTTCTATATAGAAATTCCAAATCTGATTCTTACACCTAAGCTGGCAATGTGAGATAAAATTTAGAAGAGGAAAAGGAGAAGTTAATTTATTCACATCTATTTGATGGTGTCTACACCATATACACTCACAAATTATCGTTCATTTGAAGTTGCAATTTATTAAGCCTAAGATCGAACTATTCAATTAAAAAATTTGTTCTATTAGGTTATTTAAAAAAATATGCTATAACATGAGATATATAAATAAGTCAATGTGTATTCAATAGAATAATAAATCTAACTTTAAATTGACAAATCGAATAGCAAATACCAAATTATTTATATGATTTAATACTTTTTATTTATTTATGTAATTTTATATTAAAAATATATAATAAAATTGTGTAAGTTAACCTATTAGTTTTAATAGACTTTTAATGTAAAATAAATATTTTGTGAAGCATGAATCTAACTTATTTATTGAAAATGTCAGATTTTTTATATATGAGATATTAGATCTGAACTAGCTTCTTTCCATCCTTAGTTATGATTGTAAATATTGCAATTGCTCACCATATAGTATCGCATATGTTTTCTCTTACATCTTAAGTTATTAGTAAAATAATATTTTGTAACATTTTCCTCTCAATTAGAGTGTACTTATTAAGAAAATATTATTTTTTAATAACATTGTTACCTTTTTTCTTGTAATTCCTCTCCTCACTTTATCAGAATAATTGTTTTCCCATTTTCATAAAACGACCTATGCAACTACAAGGGTATATAATTGACGAAGAAATAAATTGTTTTGAAATTTGAAAACAACATACTATAAGTATGAATAAAAAAATCTGAAAACTGACAGTTAATATAGGAACAAAGAGTAATAATTTATCACGAATTACTCAATGGATATTTAATAAATTTACCCATTAATCAACACATATAAAACTTAAATTATTCTCCTTCATTTTTGTAAAATGTCATTTTTTAATCAAATTTCCCCAAATTATGGGTCATGCATGACCAGCCTATGATGCAATATAATAGTAATAACATTTCATGGTTTTAACAACGTAACCTAGCTTTATTGCACTATTACCTAAAGATAAAAACATGTAGCGGTATAAAAAATAATGTAACCTAATTAGAGTGAACATTCATTTAACTGCAAAATTTCAGCTATAATGTTTGAAAAAAAAATATAAAAAAACAATTGAAGTTGTCCATTGATAATGAAACATTGAGTGAACCTTATATCAGGGGGAAAAAAATAGTAAAGTCAGAAAGTCAGAAACTGCTGCATTCAAACTTCGTAGCACTATCCATTGTTGACCATGCGTATGCATCACTTGCGGTGCATCTTCACCACACCAGATTACTAACTCCTTCATATATTTCCGTACAGAGACAGAACACAGTGACAATGACAAAGGTTACATAAACGGGAAACCGCTAACCAACATAAGTGGGTCCCACTAAATTGAACATGGGCCCCACCTTCGTAGCTCCTTGAAACTCATGTCACGCACGTGGCACGTGGCACGTGTAACCCCACACTCTTATCCATATCACATGTTCTCTTCACATTTTACGTTTTCTTTAATCAATAATTAATTCCTTGACGTGGCGTCTTCCAAGTAATGTCACATTCACATGGTTACTTAAATGTCTATGTTCTAAAACAATTATGTTTTTATGTTCTCATCAAATAATATTGTACCAAATAATATAAAATATTAGTTTATATTTTTATAATTTTTTTCTAACTAAATCATACATTTTAATTCTTCCAAATTCAATATATTTAGTTTTTTAATAATTAATTAAATTAAAAATTTATTAAGAAGTATTGATTTTGATTATAATTTCTTTTCTTACTTTTAAAATAAATAAATTGTTTTTAATTATCTACTTATTAATTTTAAATATTTTTAATAAGGTATTCTTATAACATTATATCCTTTATTCTTTATTTGGCATGATAGAGTTACGAGAAAAATATAAAAAAAAAAGTTGAAGAGAAATAAATTATTTCTCATATTTAGTTGAGAAGTGAGAAATAGGAAAGAGTAAAGAAGTGTGTGCCCACAAAAACTCTCTCCCCACTCATGACTGATGAGATAATGTCAATTAACTCATAAAATAAAGTATATGTAAACAAAAGTAATTTGGATGGATATCTTAAGTAATTTTCAATTTGTATACGTGCTTATTTTAATGGCAAATTAGATTATTTAATGAAGAAAAATAAAATATGATTCAATAGTTTTATGTTACTTTTAGTTAATATTTGTATATTTTTAATATAGTTTTTTACACAACCAATATTTCATTTATCATTCCTCATCTATGATATTATTTTTATTTAAAAATTAATAATTAATAAATGAATAACAAATACTATAGTGATAGTATAAAAACTTTATATTAGATATAGTGTTGGAATAATAGAAATAAAGATCGGCTAACAAATAATATATAAAACATTTTCATTGAATTAAATTTAAGCCATTAATTAATATACATTGAAATTAATATAAATTTGATTGAGATTTAATGTTTATCCAAGGCCGAGGCAAGGAAAACGTTTTTTTATTAGCATACCTAATAGATTTTGCTAATTTATGTATGTCAAAATAAGCAAAAGTACGATTTTAACTTATTTGTGTGATTCATTTGAACTAATTTGGATACATTCTAGTAGTAAACACGCCTATTTTATCTTAAAAGTCATAGATTTCAAAGGGGAGATTCATTTGAACCATCCAAAAATAGTAGAAATGTGAGAAGTTTATGAAGATGAATGTTTTCAAATATGATGATTTTTCAGCAAAATCAAGAGATTTCTAAATATAGTTTTTTACTAAAAATTAAAGGCTCAAAGAATTGAAACCAATATATCACTTCCGGAATCGAAAAAGAAGAACTTTTTTACTATTTTGTTGTTGTTTTGTACCATGTTTATTTTGAACTAGTCTTAAACCTTTTTGATACCATAAGGATGTTTGTAATAGAAATACACTATAATCTAAATGAAGAATTTGATCTCTAGACAAAAATATCCTACCCTAAGTATTTATTTGCCACCATGTGAGAAGTTTATGGATAAAAATATGTAGGAATAGGATTTTGATTTTATACTCTTAGTTTCATTTTTCTTGTTGATGTTTTAAATTTTTCATGATTTTCTAATCTTTTTATATTTTAGAAGTTTAATACATATATTTGATTTTCTGATTATACTAATTTTTTATTCATCTTTTCCATTTCTTATTTCTTTGTTTTTCACAGTTTCCAAAACTTGTACATTATTTAATATTTTTTAAAACTATATAGATAGGGATAATTATCTTGTTAAATGTGCATATGATAATTTATATTGGCAGAGGAAGCTGTCATTGAAAATATGGAAAGTTGATGAAGAGTAATTTCCTTTGTAAGGAATACTTAAGGTATTATTATGCTTTATTGTTTACCATTATTAACATATTTTTGTTACATAATCAATGTGTATATTTAATATTAAATAAAAATAGTAAAAATAACGGAATTAATTTCCAGAGGGATTGAAAGTAGGGAATAAGTTAAAAGAATCCAATCCCATAGACCAAATCTGACAATCCAAGCCTTATCTTTTTTAAGTTTTTGGGTAATAAAAAAAGGGAAGTAAATTAAATTTTATTTATAATTAGATATAATTTATTTATTATTCCATAAAATGTGCTGAACTTTTATATGTCTAGAAAAGATGCTTTTGACTTTCTATGTGTATAAAACACCCACAAAAACTATAGCCTAATATAAACACAGATCCCATTCATTCATTCATTCAGCTTCCCTAGTATTCGCCACATATATTGCATGTTCTACCTCATCTCCTTCATATATATATATATATATATATTTGCTCCTTTCTTCATCACTCACACACCCAAATCTCACAGAAAATCTCAGGCTAAACAACTATACCTATGGCAGTTGAAGCTACTTATATGAATCTATTGCCTTCTCATCAGTTACTCACTAATAGGTACAAACAAAAAACTCACCATATATATATGGTTTTTATTTATATTTGCTTGTTAATATATTGTTTTCAAGTTTTGCTAATGTGGGTTCTTTGCTGTTTGTGTAGAGAACCAAATAATAATAATAATCAACAACAACAGCAACAACATCAGCTATTGTATTCTGGTATATACAATAATGCTCATATGGATTCTACAGCTATACCTCTACCTGAAAAAATGGCTCAACCTTTTATGCCATTTTACCAATTCAATAATTTTTATGATCCAAAAAAGGAAGATAGTGGTTTAACATGCCATAATATCCCTACTCTTCAAAGAAAGAGACCTAGAGACTTCACCACTGAGTTAACCTCTCTCCCACATCACCAAAAGAACAAGCTTTTACATCAATCATCTTTTATAGACCAACATGTTCTATATCAAATTCAGAATCAACAGCAATGTGAGATTGACCGTGTCCTTGCCCATTATGTAATTTCTCTATCCTTCAATTCAAATTTACATTCTTTTTGTTTCAAGAATAAAATTTTGTGAGTTAAAGCTAGAAACTGTTCAAGTATGAAAATTAAAGTCACTAAAAGGGTATGACAAATTTTCAAACTTTACCTTAAAATAATGATGGGTTTTTATTATTTTATGATTTTGTTTCTAATTAATGTGTTTTATGAATTGGATTTGAAAAACAGGCAGAAAAAGTGAGAATGGGGTTGGAGGAACAAAAGATGAGGCAATCAAGGATGCTACTAGGGACAATCCAAGAGGCAATGGCTAAGAAATTGAGAGAAAAAGATGAAGAATTTCAAAGAATAGAGAAACTGAATATGTCACTTCAAGAAAGGGTGAAGAGTTTATGTGTAGAGAATCAAATTTGGAGGGAGCTAGCACAAACAAATGAAACAACAGCCAACTACCTACGTAGCAATTTGGAACAATTGCTAGCCCATGTTGGCGAGGACCACCACATGGCGGCGGTGGCAGAGGATGCTCAATCAAGCTGTGGAAGCAATGGTTTGGCAGAGGCCGGTGAGGACACGGCAGCGTCGGTAGCCGTTGGTGGTGGTAGGAATATGTGTAAGAATTGTAGGGTGAGAGAGTCAATAGTTTTGTTGCTTCCATGCAAGCATCTTTGCCTATGCACAAATTGTGGGTCCACTATCCACAATTGTCCTGTGTGTGATTCTAGAATAGATGCTAGTGTGCATGTTAATCTCTCTTATTAGGACAACTTAGATTTATATTTTATTATTAGGCAATCAAAAAATTAGAGAGAACTAGTTTTATATATTTTCTGAATTACCAAAAGGATAGTTTAGAAATTAAGGAAATAGAAAAGGAAATAGATTTTACAATTCTTTTCTTTATATAGAACCTTGTTCTATTAGCTGGCTTCATTGAAACATTTATTTGATTTTTTATATATTTAAATATGGTGTTGGTGATTTTTCATACCAATTACTGAAATTTATGGAAATTAATTAGTATTAGAAGATACTAAATACACAATCATATAAGTAGTAGAAAAAATATATAACAAAAAGAGCATCCAAAACTATCATGTCACATGTATTGATGAGTAGAGATAAAATAATATATCTACTTTTCTTTGCAAAATATTATCCAAAAGGAACAAAAATGGATTACATAAAATTATATTTGAGAAGATAGTTTGTGGAAGATAGTATAAAGTTTTTACACTATCGACCTTTTATTTACTATTTATGTATTAATAGATATTGAATCTTAAATTAAAGTTATTGAGTTTAGTAGTGATTGAATCTTGAATGAAATCAATAAAAAACCATAATCAAGCGGATTATTTGTATGTTAATAATCATTAATTATTTAATAAAAACTAAAATTATGTACCTCTTGCTAACTTTTACTTTGTAGCATTATGTGACCATCAAGCGGATTTGTTAAGGTTGAATGACATAATTGAAGATCATCGTGTAATTATTATATTTTACTACTAACAATAATATGTGATATATCCATGGTAATATATACTTACCTTCAACTTTCAAAAAATATATAAAAAAGGACTATATTATTATGATAATCAATAATTATGCAATGAGAGAATGAGAAAGAAAATAAATAGTTTCTAGATTTATGAGCAAGTATGGGTATGAGATTATAAAATATTATATTTGAAAAGAAAGAAAAAACACAAGTGTGTAAGGTGTCCCCCGTTTAGTAAACCTTTGAGTGAATAGTAGTTGGAAGGAAAAGAGAAATAAATCCTAGTGTTTGGAAAGTAGTAAGTTGGGGGATGAATATTGAGTAAGACTCCTCTCCATTAATGAAAAGGCAAGTGAATTTTTTAAGTGTATTCTAAGGGTAAAAATGTAATCATCTTTTAAATAAAAGTGACATTGCATCTTTCACACTCTTTGATTTTTTGGATATTTGTCTCTCCATTAATGGAGATGAATATTAATTGAATAGAGTGGGCATGAATATTAATTGAATAGTGTGGGCACACACATCAATGGTGTATGGTGTGTGAATATGACCATATAAGTGGGCATCAATTCTAGAAACGACTAAGATGAGTGGCTTTCTTTTGTTTGCTTTCATTATTTTGGTTTGAAGGGGCACCAAAAGTCTTGAAAATTGAGGTATAGCCCCCATAGAGTGAAAGCAAATAGGTAAAAAAGGGGAAAAATATTAGTTTAAAAGAACAATGGAACCATAACATCATGGGCAAAGGGATAAAGTTTCTTATGTCAAATCAACATCATTGTTTCTTGTACCACTACAATGCACCATTTCATAATGGGATGCTTCTTCATGTCCTCTCTCTTTCTCTTTATTCACCTCTTCTCTTTTTTAATTTACTCATCACCTTTTTACTATTTCATCACTTTCTCTTTGTGTAATTCTTTGTCCCCACCCTCCCCTCCTTCAAAACTTGCATCACACGAAACTTTTGTTATCCTATTCAAAATATTTCCATTACAACCATTGGTCAATTTTGGTTACTTGGTATATATTAAATAAAATAGATATTATATGAGATTAATGATTTTTACATTAATATTATTGAAAGATAATAGCCGACGATCACTATTATTAATAATACCAACCATATCCATTCGAGCAATGATATAGTTGTACAAAGATTTGACCAATAATTTACTAAGTAAACAACGTATCAGTTATAAGTTGTATACTATAATAAATTTATGAATATAAATATGATTATCTGCACCATATAATTGATCAATTATTGAAATGATTTAATGACTAATAATATTATAAATAACTATTATGTCTAATGTTTGAATCTATATTGTGTTAAAAAATATTGATTTTTTATTAATTACAATATCATATCAATCTAAAAACTGGTTGAACAGTTTTTCGGTTGAACAACTTATATAACACAATTTTAATAACTATACCAACTATATTCCTAAATTCCCAAAACAAGTACTAATATTACTATGGTTATTAATCTTCAATAGTCATTTTTTAATGAAATGTCATTCTATATAACTTTCAAGGTAAGGTAATTAATATAAAAATATTTTTTTAATAAGCCAACATTGCAGACTCGATAACGTTATAATTGTCACTACATTCTAATTTAATCCTTTAAATTTTCACATATATTATATTTTTATTTAAAATTAATGTTATACCTAATGCATTAATTATGACTTAGGATCCTCTCTATTAAAGGAGACCCTACTTCAAAAAATATAATTTTCAATGACACATATATTCATTTGATTATAATAAAATTATACTTTTGTCATTAAAATTAAAATTAAAGAGAAAACACGCACTTATCTCTCCATTAATAGAAAGAATATTAATTCATTAACTATATGATTTTTTATCTAATTAATACAATGAAGGAAGTAGTGGTAGACAAAAAAATATTCATTACTCTATCATGTATGGATTTCAAAAAATAATTAAACCTACACTAATAATTTGGTAGATTTCAATTTGGGGTGAGCGTACCCGACCCTAAATGTTATTCAGACCATTTTTCTGAACCTGGACTCGACCCTAGACCTGGAGTTAATCCGACCCTAAATATTCACATGGTCAGCCTCTAAACCCGGACCCGACCCTAAACCTGATTAAATATAATGTATACTCATTTTACATAAAGTCTTGTAAATTTTAGTTATTATTGTGAATATGTAATTTGACATATAAAATAATATATGTGTATATATATTATTAAACATGTATATATGATGAAAAATTAGATAATTAATGATATTTTGGACCAAAAAAGTATTTGAACAGAGACACATACAAAATCATATTTGAATAGAGACACATACAAAATCATAAGAAAGTGAAAATGAAAGGGTCGAGACGGGCCCTGTTTGATCTCTACCCGACCCTAAATATTGAATGAGTCTAATTTTTGAACTCAAACCTGACCTTAGACCCGATGAAACCCGACCTTTTTCAGAACCGACCACGATCGGGCTATACCGGGTCCTGCTCACCCCTAGATTTCATGTCAAATTTTGTCATAGTTTCGTGTCTAGGAATTAATGATCGAATCCACTAGTACAAGTTTAGCAAATAGCAAGAGAAGTATTAGTGGATGGACATATTTACAGCGATCATTTAGCAAAGATTTTCAAAACTTTAAATTGAACAAATATCCTTAATTAAGCTCCTAGTTAAAACAATGTTTAGATTATTTACTTCCCATTTCTTATTTATTCTAAATATAGGTTAAACAAAATAGAATGTTAAAACATAAAATTTGCACAAGATTTTAAATAATCTGAATATTAAACTTAGCATCACCTCATATATATGCTGATCTAGTTCCCACTATCTTGTCTTTTATTTTGTCAAAACTTTTATGATTGGTTTTATCATTAAAGCCATTCTTAATATGGGTTCAGTGACCCACATGTATATTGATAAACCAAAATATTCATAGAGAGCTATCATTTTCAATCTCTCCCAACTTTATCTTTTATCTTTTCCCAATACACAAAATCTTGTCTTGTGACTTGTCTATCACCAAAAAAGAAAAAAGGAAAGTATAATTTTAGTTGTACTTCTCTTCTCAATTGGGATGGAATGATTGAAATGTTCATAGATATACTCCTCATAATAAATACCCTTTTCTCCTTTCCTATTCAATTACCCTTTTATTCTTTTTTTAAGTCCACCATCACCTTTATATATGCTTTTTGGAACAAAATCCATTCTTGTGCAAAGGAGCAAATTACTTTTTTTTTCTGCTTAAGCTATAACCACGAAAAGCAATTCTCGAAATCATTAGATGCCTTCTCTTTTTCTCCATAATTTGTTAGTTGCTATAATTTTTATAATTTTAAAAGCATTTTTTCAATTACTAAATGGATACACGGGTTGTGGCATGGATCATTGGCCATATTTATCTACCTTAACTTTTACACTCTATTTTCTACTACTTTTTTTTTTGGATTTTGGGGAGAAACAAACTCATTCAACATCACCAACAATGCGTTGTTCTAGTTATATAAAATCAAAATGTTAAATGTTCGATTCTTATGAGCGACTCTTGTTGGGATGGACACTCACACATCTTGAAAAGGATTAGTTCCTTAACCATAGGATGAAAGGATACCTTTCAACATTATAGCCGTGTCATATAGTTTTTTCTATCCTTGATTCCCTTCTTTTTCCCCATAATTCAAATGAAGAAGCCTAGATTTTTATCCTCTCAACTTTGTTATAAAATAACTACAATTAATCGGCCATAATAAGAACCATATATTTAACTTTTCCCTATTTCCTTTCCTATGTGATAGTCAAATTTCAGTTTACATTAAATAGTATTATTTGAACAATTCAAATTTTATTTCTTAAACGTTGACTAAATTATTTTTATCTTTTACTTACTTTTTATTTCTGGAAAAATTCTGAAGAAATGTGGAATGCAATAAGAAATGAGGTGGGTAAGGTAATAGTAGTTATATACATATGCATGTGTTGTTGGGCATGCATTAACGTAAGCATGTGTTTAAGTAAAGAGTGTAGGATTAAGACAGTAGAATAAGACATTTCATAAGACACAGTTCTGACATAATTTCCACTATATATGTGTGAACAGAAATTGATGGCCTATTATTACTCTATGTTACCTTACATCCATAACATTACACCACACCAATTCACTGACATATCAACAAATAATGCATTCATCAGATTCATCATCATGATGTATTAATGCCAAGGAATTGAAATAATCAAAAGGGTAAAAGATATAGAAACTGGTGAAGGAAATAGACACATGAAGAAATCAAGATATTCACATTGTAGACGGGTCAATATCTCTACCCTTACAATGTTTCTATCAGCTACAAATCAAATAGTATATATATCAAAAAGGATTAATATATATACAAACTTTACTTATTTAGTTATTTTGCTTTAGACTCGAGCAAAATAAACACACAAATAATCTCATAGCTAAGCATATGAACATACATAAAAAACAGAAATAATACACATTTATGACTTATTTGTCTTTACATAAATGGACAAATCTGTACTTGAGAAAATTACATGCCCATGTTATCCACATGTAAAATAGAGAGAGGCTTATGAACTTTTTCAACTGAAAAGGTTTAAAAGTCATTAAATTTATACATGACACGTAAATTAATACTAGTAGTAAAAACTATTTTTTAATCCAAGATAGATATATGTTACATATTACTATTTATTGTGAGATTGTGATTGAATTGAAGAGACCAGAATGGTAGGGACTTATTGATTAGATTGAGTGTGTCTAGGGGATTGTGTTGTTTTGGCTTATTAAGGGTCAGGACACATGATCATGACAATAATAATATACTGCAACTACTCTAGACTCTAGTACAGAACTGTAACCATGGGTTATTGTTTTGAAAGTGTTGTCAGTGGGGTTGGTCTCTCTCATGAAACTGTCCTTGCAAATACAAATATCACTACCACTACTGCTTTGTCCCCACCATCATCATCTGCCACAAACTTCAGGTCCACCAAGTAAATGCTTCTTCCACTTTCCTTGAAATTGAAGAAAAATATGACTTTCAAATATTCACTTATCTATTCAACAATCTCAATTGAGGCCAAAACACATTTGATGCATAGTAAAAAATCCTTAAACATATTTGATTTCTACTTAGACAGTTGAGTAGATTAGAAGACAGTAAAAGTGGTTCAGATGAATTGAATACTGGCATGATTTATGGTGGTGCTGTAATTCATGTGAATCATAATCTTTTATCTGCTTAAGTTTAAGAGTATGCAAGGCCCACCCATGAGAAAAGGAAACAAGAAATTAAAGATATGGGTGGACCTCGTGGTTTTATAATATTTAAAGTTCAATCCTATCTTTTTAAATTTACTCAATTCTTTACTTATGTCTTATTTTCATTCATTTTATAAGTTTTCATTTTAAAATATATTATATAAAAAAATAAGACACATGTTAAACAATAAGTAGATTTAAGGAGATAAGTTATCTTTTGGTATGATGAGACAATTTATTATCTTCAAATTTATTCCATATTTGTTTGATTCTTACTATACTAGAGCTGGAAAGGAGTCGAATCGAGTTGAACCAGAATTCAATTCGATAAGGATTTGTTCAATTCGACCCGAGCTCAACACAAGTTATTTTTAGCTTGAGTTCGACTCGGTTAAAGGTCGCAAATTGTTCGTCTCAGCTCAAATTGATTCATTTTAAAGAAAATATTGCTCAAAATTATATATATAAATAGAACCAAGTTAGTCAAGTAAATAATGAGTCCAATTTCGGATAACGCCACAAAAAACATTACTTATACATTTTTCTCCAGACTAAAAATCATGCTTCTTAGTGGCGTATTAATATTTTAGTTATAATTAACCTTGATAAATATTAATTATTTGTTATGAAAGTATTTTATTAATCTTTATAAATATATCATTTTACAACATTGCAGAGACAAAATTAAGAATATTACGTATATGTATTTATGTACATATAAAAAATAATGATACTATGTGTAATTTCATTAAATATTAGGGAGTATCAACATCATTTACTCTATTTATACCTATGAATGAAACAACAGTAACTCAAAATGAGATCTTTATTTCTATATAGAGAGTCTTCATGTATAAGATTCTTTACCATGTTTTAATATCCAAGGACATTGTTTCTAAAGATATCCATACAAAAAAAATTACATGATGCAAAGATTGCTACACCTGTTGATGTAAAAAGTGGTTCATATGACTATAGAAGTTGAGGAAATTTTTAGGTACTCTAAGCTGAAGAAGAGTTTTATTGAATATAATCTTTCATAATAGTTGTCACTTATCACAGACACAATTTTCTTGAGCCATGGAAGTTGATAATAGACCCTTCATAGGGTCTGCAATTGGCATGGATTATGGTTACCCAGGCTGAAACCACCATATAGGAATCTTTGTAAATGCGCAAGCTGAAATCGTTCTTGGCCCGAGTATGCATCCATGATTATGGAAGAGTATTCCACCATTGTTCTGATTCTTAAAGAGGGTGTTTTACTGAGTCTTCAGAATTATCTTCATCTCAAAATGCACACTGATATGATTGTTGGCCTTTCCTGTATTCCACACCACAAGAATAGCAGAACTCATGACCAAATCTCAATGTTGTTAAGAGACAAGAATTGAAAGCTGTAAGAACAGAAAAACTATAAGGGACTAACAAATAAACTCAGCATCATGTCCCTTATGCTTATATTTTTGCTCAACAGATATGATAAACCATTAAGTGATCATGTTATATCCAAGTGATATTCAACTAAGGTTTCTAAATTTTCAACAATTTGCACTCCTTAAAATTTAGAAGTTTCCCCATTTTCAATAATGTCATATCCATGTACATCATCAAGCATGCAACATATTTTAAATCTAAGAACATGGTTCTCAACATAAAAATCTCAATTTGCAAGGCCATTTTCTGTATTATAACCCTGCCTATGTTGTGCATAGATGTAAAGCTACATTGTCAGTCTCAAGCCTTAATAAAAAGGTGATAATTATGTTAGATAGTACGCAACCAATATAAATCTTTGCCGAATATCATTGATATAGATAAACAATAGCTGTTATAATTGTAAACATGCTATTGTGTGGATACATGCACTGCTCATATCTACATAAACAGTTTCAAACACTACATTATTTGCTTTGCAACCTTAAGATATCCCACTTTGAAATCTTCGACAGAAATACTGCTATTAGCTACATGAAAAGCTTAAAAAATTTCAACTCTTCCTCTTCTTTGCAACTACAAACTAAAACCATGGAATATTTTCATCAACATTGGCCACAGATAATTCAAAGCTCTAGATATGTTCATTTCCTAACCATCCTCTGTGGCCTACATAGTTATGAATCAATTCCTTTAACTCCAGCCAGCATACAAATGTTTGGACTTTGCATCTTAATCATATCATCGTGATTTAACTTGCAGCTCTCAAGTCATTTGTCTGCTTGGGACAAACAGTTTAGTAAAGTCTGTTTGTGAGCTAAAATGGAAGGCTTCAGAGCCGTCTTACCAGTGTATTTCATGGCTCTCAAGTCTTCCATTTCCCTTCATTCCTTCGAAAACCCAACTTGCAAACATACCCTAAGTCTAAAACAAAAAAACTTATGACTTTGAACACTAGATCCCCTCATAAAACATGTTATTTATCTATCTACCCGACAAAACTTTTAGAAATCAATGTACACAGATGACAGGTTATCTCGGAACATCTCCCTCCTACAAATTCATGGAAGAACTCTGCTCTTCTTTCCTCAAACCTTCAAATCATTAGTTTCTGTGGATCTTGAAACTATTTCCCAATTCGGTGGGACCTTTTCTTCTTAATTTTGCGAGGATTTTGTATCTTCTTGTAATTATTGTCCCAAACCTTCAAATCATTAGTTTCTATGGATCTTGAAACTATTTCTCAATACACATCCTTCATACCCACAAAAACATCCATTTAATGGTTCTCTTGCCTCACCAACAAGATACATATTTAGCATAGGAGAAAGTCATTCTGTAAAAAACCTTACATTGGACAGAGCAATTTGTAACGATACTCATGTTTAAATTGCGCAGACTGCTAGGGAATCAATATGGAAGTTCTGGCCAAGCAATTCTTTATACATCCCTTGAAGCTCTTTATGATCATTTAACAGGGATCATATCACAAACCAACTAGCCAATATCTCTCACACACACACGTTTGAAACTGGAGTATTACCATGGGAGGTTTATAAAATAAAAATAATTTGAGTCTAAGTCTACATATACTATCACTTATAAATGTCCGAGGATCTTTATTTTGTTGAAGCAAGGTGATGTAGAACAAGAAACAAATTGATGTAGAACATGTAGGATAGAAGGAACTGATTCAATGTGAAGTGTTTTATCTCTCAAACATAAACTTCATTAAGGTCTTTAGGCAGTTTCATGTTACATATTTGAAGCATCAAGTTCTTTAAAGTTTAAACCATTATAAGAAAGAAATAAGTCACATATTTACAGGGAAAGTGACAAGTCCAATAGCTACTTTGGCTAATTCATTTGGCTGCTCAAGATCAGTACTGGATACAAGCTTGAGAACATACCTAATTCATAACTGAGAAGCATACCTGAACAAATGCTAAGAAAGACAATGCAATATTACTTCAATTTTGACATCCCATCGTTTATGTGGACCTCCATCAAGTTATATAAAGTTGGTAAGTGCAAAAAAAAATCTTAACACAAACATAAATTGGTAACCTGATCATGCAATAACCGAGAATCTGCGAAGGCGTAAACTCTGCTGATCTTGTTCTGCAAGCCATCTAAAAGAGGCAAGTAATCAACCACATGATCCTCATCATAAAAATGAAGTTTTTCCTGTACCCGAATAGCATGAAGATCTGATGATCTTTCCATGAACACTCCAATTCCAGAAAATCCAGAACTTGAATTCTCAACCCTAGCTATTGATAACCCCTTGAAGAACATTTTTCACTGAAAATTCATCAAGGTCTTCATCCTCCAACACTTCCACTACAGGCTCATTACTTTCTTTCATTACTTCTTCATATTCTTCTTCTTCACAACAACTGCGAAATTCATCTTCCTCTTCTTCTCTTCCAATATTAACAGCTAAAACATCTTGATCCTCCATTTTCCTAACAAATTACCTCATATTTCCAGGTACAGAAACTTCAACTAGCACTTACAACCAAAATTGAGCATAACCCATCAAATAATCCATTTTATAAGTAAATCCCAAGCAAAAATTACAGAACTTTCACAGCAAAATGGTCCCCTTTGGATCCTACTGAAGAATAAAAATTCCAATCATTGAATTCAAAATTTCCACAATGTAATTCATAAATCTCATCCATCCTCAATAAATGAAATCTCTCACCTGATAGGGCAAGAGAAATGAGACTATGAAACCTAAAAGACATCAACTTTGATGTTGTAAATCAAAGAAAAGTGAAGCTCCCACACTATTGGGGCTTGTTTTTTTCCTTATTATTTGGAATAATTATTTTCTTAAGCTTTGATTCTCAAACATTGTCTGCAACAGAATGAAAACCCAAATAATAAACATAAGACCATTTGAGATCATTAATAAGAATGGGATGTGGAAAGAGAAAACAAGATTATCAGTTACTATTGCTGTTAATTAATTAATGGAAATTTGAAAACAGAGACTAACTTGCTTTTATGCCATTTTTTCTAGCATTCTGTGTGGTTCCTTAATACAATGCCCAACATTAAATTAAACCCAATTATGTGTGTGTTACATTGCATTTCCCAAACAAAATACTTCATTCAAATCCATGTAATAAATTGTAATAAAAGGGCAATATAAGTATCTTATGATCAGGCTCACCATGTAATATGGGCTTCACTGGATTTGAATTGGGCCAGCTAGTGGGCTAACCTATATGACCATATTTTTATCATTTTTCTTCTTCGTCCAATTGCGGGATCCAGTTATTACAAGAGTAATTAAAAAATCTATTTATGTTTTAGTAATCAATTTTATGAAAATCTAATGGTTCATGTGATTTGAATTAGTAAATAGATATGAAATATTAGGTTTTCATAGAACAGATAACTAAGATGTGTAATAATTTTTTCTAACTTACTCATTGACCAAGTGATCCCTAATATGAACTAAATTAAGATAAAATCTGCCCATTTCTATTGTATTTATCTGAGTGTGGGAAAAAAATTTATTTTATATTATTTGGAATCACTTTTCTAGAGTTTAAACTCACATTCTTGTTCTAAACATAAAGATATTGAATGAACTCGAATATAATATAGACCCTTTTGGGTCACTATTGACAATTGTCTTAGACAAATCTGATTATCTAGACACAAAAGAATAACAGTGAACTAATCACATGAAATGTTATTGTTGGTCCCTCCCTCAAATTTTCATAGATGCCAAACTTTTTTTGGCATGAGGGAAGCTTTAATATTGAATATTGTTAGGCTTACATGTTCATTTTTCTTATAGAATGCATACAAAAAACAAAGACAAAACAATAATAGAGAGTAGCACGTGGAGTGAGGAAAATTAACTTTTGAGCTTAGATTGTGAAGTTTAGTGTGCTATATTCTCATGTATTTACTGTTACATAGTGATTGTTCCTTTCATGCAAACAAGGACATTGGAATATACACATAGTGGTGTGGCCACCCCTATCTTTAATTGTTTTGTGATACAAAATATGCATTCTCCAATCAAAACACCTTAACTTGCCAAAATGCATTAAATGGGACACAATTTTATCCCCACAAATTTGATGAAGTTTGAAGTATGAGGATGAGAATGGCATGTTAGGATAATGTACAGTCTGTTGATTGTTGACAACTCAGATTTGTCCTCTTCATGTGGGGATACTACAGAATGTTTCAGATCGTAACTTTGATTTATACCCAGTCAGTATATACGATAACATCTTCCATTATTATTTTTTTCCAAAAAACCAATGTTCAATTATTCATCTTGTGTCAAGGTTGCATTGATGTTAGTTCTAATATATGATATATGCCTCTCCATGGTCATAGTTTCTTGCATTGAATGATTGCATGACATTCACATAGTTATTAAATTATATTCCAAATTGGTTAGTACAATCTGTATGGTACTCTTGACAAGAATTGAAGATTTTTTTATGCAAGAGATTCTGTTTATATAGAAATGGTTGTCTCAGTGTGAAGGAAGCAGGTGCACATGCAGGACCACGTAAGTGTAGGTCATTATGCATGTGAACACATAAATAAATAAGTCAAGAATGCTGCTATACTTGTAGCACTAGTATCAATGCCAATGAGTAAAATAAGTGCCACATCCAAACTTATCAGGAATGTATGCTTAGTTGTAAATGATACACCATACATGTGGCATGATTTTCTCTTACGTCGGGTTTTTAGTGATATCGTCAAATATTTAAAAGACTTTCGTTTAATGGGAGCTTGCTCTCATTTGGAGAACTCGGGTTGATTCCGTCCAGTGGGATAAAGACTTGATTGTTGTTGGTTGTTGATTGTTGAAGGTTTGGGTATATATATATATATGTGTGTGTTTTTTTTCTTCTCAAGCCACAGATTCATTGATAATCCATTTTGAGCATAAAATTTTATCTTCCTAAATAAATAAAGTCAACTTTCTATTTTGCCTTGTGTTAATTTCCTTTTCTTTCTCTTTTGAGAGAGTGAGGGTAGAAATACAGTGTGACATTAGTACAAATTTTGTAATCTAGGAACAAAGATAAAATAGAGAGATCAACAAGAAGCTAAATAGGAAATGTATTAGCTTTGAAGAGTGTTTGTAGTGTTTTGTCACTTTTCTGTACTTCTTTCTTATTTAGGCTAAACAAGTTTATCAGATTATGAACCAAAAATAAGAAGCTATATCATGAACAAAACAAATATTATGTTTCTTGGGGCATAATATTCCATTTCAAACTAATCAACTGTACAAAAATTCAAAGGTGATTACAGTAAGTAACCTTTATATGAAAGAATGAAAATTGAAAGATTCAGCTTATCATTGTCTTGATTGTAAGCTGCTTTTTGAGATTATTGAGATAAGCTCATTGGCAGTCCATGTTACTAGAGACAGATTTCTGAGATTTCTTAGTGATTGTTCATCCACTGAAGGTAGGACAGAGACACATGCTGCTAGGAATATATAGAAAAAGTAAGGACAAATAAAAATGAGAAAAAGTTAAACAAGCATATAATATAAGTATATAACTATTAATATTGAAAATCAGAATCTATTTTCAAACCCTTCTATATGATGCCAAATATAAAGTTTGAGAACAAAACAGAGACAACTAATCCTATAGGACAAAAGTTAAAGTTTGGCATAGCTTTGGTGATGGCCAAAAAATAATTAATACCTGAATTTTTTGCTAGAGAGAGTAATGAATATGAAGCTAGCACTCTTTCCTCAACATCTTTATCATAATTCAATGATTGTAGCAACTGTGGCCACAAGATTGAGAAAGCCATTTGTGGCAACTTTCTACCTTTAACTAAGTGGAGGTAGTTGCTCATCCATGAAATAGTTACAAGGCTTGCACTTGCTAAACATGGAATTCCATTGGCTATTGAATCTGCAAGTGCTGACAGCAAATTCTTATTTCCACTTTTGAATAAGATACAAGCTGCTCTTTTATGCCAACTTTCATCTTCTTCCTCCTTTGTCTAATCGGCGACACATCGAAAAAATCAATCATTTCGAAAGGGCTTAAAAAAATATACGACTAGTACTAGAAGCATGTTCTATTGTGAGGAGTAAAGAAAGGCAATTTAAACATCACATGAAACATAATCATAGTTATTAAGGCTTACATTGAAAAGTGAATCATGAACAACACTTTCATTTCCCGGAAATGAATCTTCTAAGGAAATTTCTCGAAAACCGGCTTGTTGTAAAAGCCATTTTTTCATTAATGATTCTCCTCTGCAAGAAAAGTGGCCTCCTAATAAGAGTAGAGCTTTGGCTGATTGCTCTTGAACTCTATCATTACATATTTGATTATTTAAAGTGGCTACAATTGCATCAATTGCTTCTTCTCTATATAAACTTCCCTTGAAAGGATCTTCCTGCAACATAACTGCTATTCATTCCATTGTGAACTCTTCTATATATTAAAATCAATTTAATGTAGAATGATAGGGGTTACTTGGTCCAAATGTAATATAACTTGGATCACTGAATATAGACCAATAATTTCATATGTCCACTAGTTAGTTGAAAGAATTACCATATGATCAAGCAACAATAATATCACTGCAACAAAAGGGCATTCTTCGGGTGGAGCCTTCTGAAGGTAAACGAAGAAAATGTGCATTATGTTTAAGCCAGCCCATCCATCTTTAATCCCCCTTAAGAAATTTAAAATCTTGGTTCTTCTGGTATGATTTTAAAAGACTATAAGTATTTTCTGTTAGAAAAACAAAAGGCAAAAGATATCTGGAAAGATAAGTAAGAAGTGGATACCTATCAAGAAAGAGCAACTCAACTAGGACAGAAAAGGCATAGCCACTGGAATTTTGATTATTTCCAAGAACAATGAGTTCCAACAAAGAAGTCTTATTTATATTATCAGCTAAAAAACTTCTACAGCTTCCTTCGGCTTGAATGCAACACAAAATTATAAAAGAAGCATTATATTTCTCATGAACCTTTCCTTCTTCAATTCTTCTCATTAGCAGGGTTAATCCCCCGAGTGAAACAACTTGCCTAGCGTTCTCTAAATTCTTATCTTCGTCGAAACCAGTAAGAAGTTGGTCCAAAAAGTAATATGCTGCCACTTGAGGACTGCACTGTACTGTGAATAGGGTCTGCAATTTGTCTCCGAATTCCAACACTCGGAGTACTAGCGGTACCCATTCTGATGATAACATCTGTTTTGCCTGTGGCTTTGATAGATAAAGCAGAACTGCAGCTTTCAGAAACAGACTACTGCTTCTTAGAAGTCTCACAAATATTTCTAGTTGAGGATCAGAATTCAGTAGAATTTCACCAATTGCATTATTCCTTCCGATTAGTTCTGCTAAAATTGATATAATTAGTTCTAGAATATCATCTTCAGTTGAGGCAAATAGCACTTCTATAATAGCTTCAATTACGCTAGTTTGTGTCAGTGCTTCTTCAATGAGAGGATCACCAGGAGAGTTCAACAAAGCTTTGGTAATCACACGAATCGCAAACTCACATTCTCTTAGAATATCCGATGAACATATAGTTGTAATAGCTCCTACAAAATCACTTGAAAAAACACTGGTTCCTTGACTAACTAAAGCATTCTTCGACCTATAGTTGCTGTTTGTGAAGCTTTCTGTTGGTATTGTCCTGCAAGAAAACCATTGCAAATAGTCCAATTTCTCTGACTCAGGCCATAATCGAGCATGACTCTTGTCAATTTGGCTTGAACATCTTCCAGGATATATAATGTCTTCTTTCTGTGAATTGTGAGAAAGGACATTATGTTGCTGAACTGCAATACTATAGTTTAATTAGAAGACTTACATATATGAAATGAAGGCACTATAACTAACCTTAATAAAATTGCAATTATATTCATCTCCACACAGTTTTTCATCAGTCGCAGAGCATGTACTAATTGTCAACATTCCATTCTGTTCACCAAGACCAGAAGGTTGCTGCTCTAGTTGGGGGCCAAACACTGCTTTGTATCTATTGCAAGGAACCAAAACATAAAGCACATAACTAAATATATAAATACAAGTGTTTCTTGTAAAAAAGATAGTTATTGTGGTGTATGTAACTATGTAAGTAAGATGTTCATGTTACTTACAAGTTTGGGTTGATGGAGGAATTTGAAATGGAAGAATCGGAAGACCTTCTTCTCGATGATCCATAACTTGGTCTTGATGGTAAGGAGACAACAGGAAAAGGAGGCTCACTAGCCCCAACTTTAAGCCATTGCTTGTAGTACAAAGCAAACAAAGTAGTTCCAGTATCCATTTTTTCATTGTATACTTTGCTCAACACCTTAATTTTCTTTTTCTTCACACCATGCTCTTCATTTGATAGCAAATCAAGCTCCTTGTTATACCAGATTTTGAGATGGAGAAGATGGGGAAGAAAAAAATGCTCCCAAAGATCAGGTAGCAAATAGGTTCTAGCCAAACATGGAGAATCACCAAATACTTGAAGTAAATGTTTAGATGAAACCCTTTCATTTTTCTGCAGCTTGTAAGCTATTGCCAAATACAAATGAGCACAAGCAGAGAGATTGGAATTGGATACACCCCAAGTTGAAGCATCCTTTGAAGTTTTAGAATTCAAAGAAGCAACAATGGTTAAAATCTCAATGGAGTTTCTCAAATTTTTGACATGTTTCTTGGTCCCTTGATCTTCTACTAATCTATCAACTTTTTCCATACCAAATTCCATGTTGACAAAAAACTCATCATCACTTGAGTCCTTTATTCTTCTCTCCAACACAGAATTACACTTCTCTCTGATTGTTCTCCTGAAATGTTCATCTTTTACATATCTTCCAATGTAGCCACTAAGGATAGCAATCACTGCTCTAATAGTAACTTCATCCATAAGGGGTCCTACAAAAGTTCTTGAATCTGCTGATACCAATGACTTAGAATTTGATCTTTCTGAAGCTAAAGCACCCCTTTTGAGTTGAGATGAAGAAGAACCATTTTTGTCTTTCTCTATCTTGTTCCTTGAGGAACCAAGGCTTTTTGGATCATGGCATATATATGAAGAAAGTGGTTTTTTATCTTGTGATTGAGGAAGTTCTTCAAAGGAAGCCATTTGTTGGTGAATGAGATTTGATTTGAAAGTGTGAAGTTGGAAGAAGCAAGAAGAAGAGGCTCAATGACATTATTAGAAACTCAAAACCAATAAGATAACATAGAGGGCACTGCAATAAAGACAAAGAAAGTCTTGGATATGGTGAACAGTGAATAGGTGTTGAGAATATAACTCAATACTTGGAATTTAATCTGTCTTTTCTACAATTATGATTTTTTTTAATTTTTTAGCAATGAAGTGGGGCTAATTTTATGTTATTATGAGATCATTCATTCCTGATTTTTAGGTAGTTAGCATTATCAGTTAGGAGTTTATGTACTTTAAGGAATCATGGGCCTAAATAAGAACCAAGTTTTATGTTGTTGTTAATTCTTCTATTTCCATAAAACAAATTAGAACCAGTTTTTCAATAGTTGTTTGTATTTTTAGTTTTCCATCCAACAATGCCATAATACTTAAAATAATTGTAAGGATCAAATAGCACTTAAGTTTAACTTGGTAGCAAAACACTCCCTTTATAAAAAGGAAGAATAAATCACATGACAATGATATTTTTCAGTCTCTCTTTATAATCATTCTTCCCAAGCATATTTTTCTATACTCACTCTAGTGAAATTATAATCATGTATTCAAAACCATTTTAAATTTTAACTTCACTATGGTCATGACCAGATATATATATGCTGTCAAAGAAGCAATAAATGGGATTAGGATGTGGCAAGACAACAAAGGCAAAATTATCATTTTATATTTTTCACCTTTTAATATCAGCTATTCAATTTTTTTAAGCAATGAATGAATCAAGGGTAGCACTAAATAGGTAATACAACAACCATTGATATATGGAATTCAGTACAACAAAACAGTAATTTTATAACAATGATTTAGTATAACAAGTTTTAAATTATTAATATCTTATAGCTAAGACTATGCCAAAATATCATCCTTATGTCAGGGGAAAAGTCAAGATGCATAGGAAATAGCAGTACACAAAATTGACTCCATGTAATTTCTTAAATAAAATCTGTACTGTAAAGGGGAGAGGAGATTACTTTCAAAATACTTGAACAATTTGATTACAAAAAAGATAGTAAGACATCAAACTTCTCACTTTGTGTTTTCAGATACAGAAGAAATGGTGGCTATATCACCATTTAAAATTTGCACTATATATGTGTATGCAAGTCATAGAGAAACTATGTTTTTTCACACTTTCCTAGCTTTGTAATGTACAGAATCTCTGAGGGATGAAGAGGATGATGAAGTTGAAATGCCGGTGCCGCTAAACCCAGCCTTGTCCTTTGTGAAAGCCTTGTAGACATCATCTTTGAGCTCCATGAAACGCTTCCTCTTCACTCCTTGCTCTTCTCGGGTTCCCTTCTCGAGGTAAAACAAATCAAGCAGGTCATCTTCCATGAACTTATCTAACACTTCCGAGCAATGAGGAAAATAGCGTCGTCCCATCTCCACTGCCACCATCACAACAACCATAAGAACCGAAGATGGTCGGTGTCAGAAATGTAATTAAACACAAACTACTTAAGTAACAAGAGGAAAATAAACTTCTAAAACTATAATTTAAGGATTATGCATCTGTAAGATGTAGGATCGAGTATAATCTAGACTCCTAACAATAACATAACATTAGTCATTCTCCTTAGGTCGTGTTTGGTAGACATAGAATAGAACATGGTATATTTTATAAATAGAAGTATAGAACAAGGTAGTACATGAGGGTTGAAAAGCGAGATATTTTGACTCAACTAAAAGGGTGGAACCAAAGAGAAAACATGACACTTTGTTTTGTAAGGAATAGACAGAATGAAGTATGCCATTACACTACGTTTGCATGATTCGTGCAGTTTTCCATGTTAAATAATCTTCACCGTGTTTCTGTTTTTACCAAGAACAACAATGAACTTTTATAAATGAGAAGCATGAAGATAAAAAGTGACCATGGGATTCCCAGTAAAGGTAAGGTAAAGAATTGAAAGCTTTGCCGACGAAGAAGGGAAAAATAAAATACAGAAGACTTTGTATCCAAGCAATTACTTTCAGAACAAACAATGTACTTGAGAATGTCTTGAATTTAAGTTTTATAAAGGCTGGAATTACCTGTTTTCATTAGGGCTTCCATCCTGGAAAGAAGTCTTTTGTTTTGCATTTTCGGAGTCTCATTGAGATCAACCTCCCTGATGTTTCCATTTGAGCCTTTAGGTGCATAAATACCAGCGAACTCCGATGTTGTCTCAGCATGTGCGATGTCCATGGCTAGTTTGGCTTCCGAAGGGAACAATAGTCTCGCAAATGCCACTGCAATAGGCAGTAAGTATAACTTCTTATTTGAAGGTTTGAGTATAAATATCCCATAAACAAAGTAAAATCAGTTATCAACGATAGATTTTCCTCAAAAAAGTATGCAAGTTCCTTATTGTCAAAAAGTTAAAGGGAAAATAAATAACAAAAAGGCATGTAGAAATAAAGAAAAGAAGAATATAAATCAGAGCAAGTATATGAAAATTATCTCCGGTTGTTGAAGTACATTAGTTTTGAGTATTTTCACTCCAAGGCATGAAATAGAAGCATTTTAAAACTTGGATGCACAATCCATGAGGATAATGTATAAAAGACAAGCAAAGAGATAAAGATTATCATCCATTTAACCATACCCCTGTTCTCGAGGTATAGTAGCTTCATGTGGATATCATCGGCCATTGTGTGGGAAGAGATAGAGGCATCCCCAGCCAATGGATTCCTCCGCATTTCTCTTTCAAGGACATCGATGCATATCCGATCTTTGTTTGTTTCTTTCCCCTGTTCTGTTTTTGTATGATAATCCTTTGGTCTTGTCAACCTCTTGCAAATACTAACAGCACTCTGACCATCAAATGTCAAATCTGATGCAAAAGCCCCTTTTGAAAGAAGTGATACTATAATGGAAGGGTCCTTACGCATGGCAGCAATGTGAAGAACCGTGTATCCCCGAGAATTCCGAAGATTGACATCAGCCAGACCCAAACTAAGTACCTCAGAAACAACCTTCGGATCACAGTAGGCTGCAGCATAATGGAGAGCATTGGCTCCATCTAAAGTAATGTCTGACTCATTCAAAAGAAGTTTAACAAGCTCGACATCATCTGAGTCTAATGCCTTGTGTATTCTAATGATTCGTTTTAGACATATAGTGTCCACTACTGGAGGATCATCATTTTCAACATCTTTCTTAGGGTTGCGGAGCAATTTAACATTTTCCGATAGCTCAAAGGGAAGCTCTTTCTGAATAGAGATCCAGTCAAGGTCTGATCGTGCTACCCTGTCAACACATTGAGTGACAAGTTGACTCAGTTGACAATGGAAAGCAACCATGAGAATTGGTATAACATCTTCCACAAGTGCCCTTCCTATAAAGTTAAGAAGACGTCTCTGCACAAATTAAAGTATTAAGTAGTTTCTTGACTCTCAAGCTTGATCAGACACAATATTGGTAGTAATTTAAATGCAAAGTTTATTTGATTGCAATTTTTCTAAGGATCAGCACATCAAATAGAGTCCATTGTATTCAATAGTCAATACTTTAAGAAAGCTACTATGGAGCCTAGCTCAATACCTAGTGCCTAAGCATGAGATCTATACGAGCTATGAGGCTAAATAAAGCAACATATATGGTACACTAATTATAAAGCTCAATTTCAGACTCCTTCAGAATGAACTGGTTTAAAAGTTAGGTTGACACCAGAGATTTCCTTTTTCCCCCTTTCTAAATTTAAACTCACATTTTACAATATTGGCAATGCATATGGACATACAGGAAAATCGTTATTAGAGAATATAGATATCAAGTATTGCTAAAAAGGACCGAGTAACAAGGAATGGCTGATCATTTGATTAAATGATCGAAACACAATGTTTACCTGGAAAAGTGATACCAACTCTGGTATTTGAAAAATAGATGAGGCATACATTAACTCCACAGCAAAGTTAATTGCCGGTCTACAGGAATCGTGAAGACACGCATTGTCAACACAAGTAGATACCTCAGTCGGAGAGGGCTTTAGTTTTCCGGTATATACATAGCCTAGAAATATGTTGAAGGCTTCATATCCAACCTTGCCATAAGGCAACATATCACTCATGAAATACTTCAATTTCCCTTCTTTTTCTGATGAATTTTTCTCTTTCTTGAATAATTCATTGAAAAACTTAGTCCTAGAGGCCAGGATACATCGGTGAACACCGACTGGAATTCCTTCAACTACGATGTCAGCATCACTATAATCAGAATCAGATTCAACCAGAAGTTGCTCCAAATTAGAGCTAAGCTTACTCAAACTTATGACATCAAGGTTAAGACCAGGATCAGGGCCATAAGAAGTACACATGTTGTGGTTGACTGAACCATTCGATAAAGATGATGTAAAGCTCAAAGATGATGAAGGTTCAGCTGAATGAGCCATTAAATCCACTAGGAGCCTAATTGATCCTAGAAGGGTAGAACATATTCAAAAACATCACACTTAAATTGTTCCCTCCCAGATTGAGTTCCAATAACTTTTCTAATGACTAACAGAAGCAAAGACCAAAAAGGAAGAAAAAACAAGCAGAAGCAACCTATAAACAGAAACTATGGACACTGTGAATGATAAACACTGATCCAAACAAGTGCTAGCTGCAAAATATTATGTAATCAAATACATGACATCTAAGAAAGAGTCAAATTTCAATATAAATCTTAAATCACCCTATGGAACAGGAAAATAATTGATATATCTGCAAAATTTGAACACATCAAAACTACTACAACAACAAAAACAAAGATTAAGAAGCTATTTGTTTGAATTTCCAGAGCCACCAAAGCAGCATAATCAAACTAAACCCAAAACTGATAAGGAATTGAAGAAAGGAGGAACCCGGCCCACTAGAAGAAACACAAAACTTTTGCTATTAGATCTATGGAAATGAGAAAAAGATTGGAACTTTGATCGACCCAGAAAATAAAAAGAGAAAGAAAATCTAAGGGAAATTACAGAGGAGACTTAGAAGTCAAAGCTTAATAAAAGTTGCGGAAGGAAGCTTCGTTTATCGTTTTCACAGAAGAGAGAGAGAGAATGAATGTAAGAGACATGAAGTAGTTTGGATGACGACAGAGATGACGTCAGCGTCCGAGGCTGGGGTTGGCTTACGTTAACACTGACGTCACTACTCAAACACAACCAAAGGCTCTTGCGTCGTTGAAGAAAAAGTCACTAACATATTTATATTATTACTCATTTAAAGTCCAAGAAATATAAGTGATTTCACATCCAAAATTTGGTTTCTATATTTCATCATACATTTCTCTTATTTTTATGTATTCATGAAATAAGATGGAAATGTGGATTAAATTGTTGAAATTTAGAGGAAAGTTTTGTTTTATTGCATGTCATAAAGTTTTTTTTGTTGAGATAGAAAAATATTTCAATTCATTAAATTACTTAAAAATATATGCTTTCTTTGGATTTAGCACATTTAAAATATGAAAGAAGGCTTAGTGACCAACAAAACATTAGTTTAATGGTGTAAGGTCGCGCTAGATCCTCAAAAAGATTAGAAGGTTAATAATTCAATTCTTGTGAAAGACACTTCTTAGAAGGGATGGTCACTTATCCCGAAAAAAGATTACTTTCTCATCTCAGCTAAAACATTATTCATTTATTTTGGTAAAAGATAATGATCCAAAACATTATTCTAAGCAATATTTTATAAAGCTAGATATTTTATAAAGTTATTAATTAAATCATTTCATTCAAAAGAGCTTTAATTTTACTGTCATGGTTAACGCTTGTACCTATCACCACAACCAACCACTACTTTCAATTAATTAGCTAACACTCTTCAAATGCACGAGACCACCTCTGATATTCATATTAAATATGCTGAAATAACTTTTTTTTATGTGTGCTAAATTACTCATTCTATGTGTTTTTAAATGTTTTATGCATGACTTGTTTTTTTATTAAATATGGGAACATTGAATTCTAGCAAGTTGGATATATACTATAATATAGGTTAATATTTGCTGACATACCACCTTAATTATTGATTAATAGATAATATGGGAACATTGAACATTGCTTGGTGCTTCGTACTTTGATTAATAGATTGAAAAAAATATCATTCTTGTTTTAGAATATCAAATAGATTTTGGAAGGGTACTCAAATATTTGCCTTGTACTCTTGTTTGAACGTTAAGCCCTGTTGTAAATAAAAAATAGCTACAGCACAAGTGTTTTTTAGTTTAAAAAACAGATGGAAGCATTTTATTGGTTTAAAGTGGAATTTTTTAAAGAAGAATGATTTTTGATATACATGTGTTTATTTAAGTTAGGTGGTACATTTATTTGTCTTTAACCTAGAGCTCACAACATATTATTAACCTTAGATTCTCAAGTAGAGATGATAGTTGAATAAAGGAAACACATAGTTATCTCAAAAAGTGTCATTTATTATAATTAGTTGAAAAATATATATATTTAATAATTAAGTATTTTCTTCACCAATCAAAGTAAGTAACAATAGAAAAACATTTTTTCGGACAACAAATATGCATACCAAACAAGACAATTCACCTCCAAGTTGATCGATCACTTTTAGGTAGGTACATGTGTTTACATCATTTGTGAATGTATATTTTTCCATTGCCCTACAAAAACAATAGCTTTATTTTGCTGAAAGTTTACACCATAAGTTTTGATTTTGATATTATGTACCTTGCCAATTTTGTGAAAGTATTTCTATTTGGGTTTCAACTGAAAGCTTATTTCAAGCATGGTTTTGTGCCTTGAGGAAATTTGGTTCCTACTTCCTGCATAAACACATTCATTTATTATATTTCCACTGCCTTAGGTACCAAAGTTCAACACAGACACAATCACATTTGATTCTTGTATCCGTCCATGATGCATTGCCCACGTTCTGATCAAAGAGTAAAGTGCCTGTAAGTATTTTGGTACTGTTATATGTGACAACTATAGGACATTGGAGGAATTTTCCTATGAGCACAATCCTGTTTGAGATATTGCTTCTCTGTTTGACCCTATATCGAAGTTGTGATTGAGAAACAATTCTCATTGACTCTATATACATGAGTTTATCTACATACAGCAAGTAAAAATCTAATTGGGGTTAATCATAAGTCATCACTAATTAACTAATTACACTAAATTTGTTGTGAGGATCTACAAGTCACTGAAGTTGTTATGGTGGGGCTCTATTGTGCACATTGGTGAGATTGCTGCTCTGTGATGCAGCAATAGGATCATCCATGCTTGAGTCCTTCCTCCTTCATATGCATTGAGTCCCGTGAGACTCTCTACTTTAGAAGAAATGAAGCTTAATGCTGGTGGTGCTTAAGTATTTGGTGTGTTACTACTCTTGGAGGTTTAAGAGCGAGTCTCGATACTATGATTGAGTTGTTTAAGCTGTGACCTAAAGGTCAGGAGCTCAAATCCTGGAACTAATCTTTCTTCACTTGCGAGGGTACGTACATATACCTTCCTCATACCTCACTAGGTGTAAGACTCATGCATTGGGCCGCCCTACAACTCTTAGAAGCTTCTAATGTTATTTTGAGGAAGTCTCGGAAATACAAAAAGGCTCTCCAATTTGCACTCAGCTATAAAATACGTGGGCAATACATTGAAAGAGATAGACGGCAACTAGTTATGGTGGCCATTTCACTTATTCCTTTATTAATAGGAATGACTGTAATCAAACTCAGTCTTTGATGACTGGGCTCATCGATCCAAGGTACAAAGTGAAAGGCAGTTACAAACTTCTGTGTGGTGGAACGTGTTCTTTGACCACACCAAGGTGTGAAAGATGTGTCTGCATTGCTTATATGCACTGTAAAGACACAAAAATAACAAAAAATAAATTTCTTCAATAAACCTTCTCAGCATTTCAACCATGTGTCCATTTTCTCTATAGCACATTAGAGGATCAATTCCATTGAACACTATGTTCAAGTGAAAATGAAGTCTAGCTTCACTAAGTTGGCTGAAAATAAGTACCTCATTTGATATCATAAAGTTTCGTTACTACTGACTCAACTGCCTAACACAAACTTCACCATTATAACCGACTATGTATAACATCATCCATACATAGACATGTTCATTTGATAGTTTATAACAACAATTTTGACGAAAATACCCAACCACCATAGCTTTATCATTGAATAACTTTCATCTTAGCTTTGGCTGAATCAAGTTGCTCTATCCAACACAACAAATTGAGAGAATTTATCAACAAAAAAAATGGTGCAGTGAATATATAAATTGTAAAAGAAAGAAGAAAAGTGAAGGATCATTACTCTGTTCCATTGCGGTTGCTTTTGGGACAGTTGTACGAAAAAATAAGTTCCCATTTCTTTGATAAACAGCCTATAATAATAATAATAATAATAATAATAATAATAATAATAATAATAATAATAATAAGAAAGTAGTAACTAATAAATCTTGTGATGTAACCCTAATTATACATACTGAAGCAATCGCGTTAAACCTAACAAAACTACAATCATAGCAAGCGCAATTGAAAACAAGAACGGGTGAATGGTGATTTAATATATACATATATATACATATATAAATAATAAATAAAGGGAAAAGGAGAAGAGTAAAAAAATGTAATTGAAGTTACTCTGGAAGAGGGAAGGTTTTGGAGTTCAGCGATGGCGATTTCATGGCTCCTGGCTTGCTTTGTTAGATCAATCATGCTTGGATTTGAGGCCATTCTCCTCTAATCGATTCTAGATTACTCCACTTTTCACTATCAATTCCACTTTTTATTTTTCTAAACAATAATCCCTCATTCTATCACAGTAGAATAACAATTTAATCGGAAAACTATCATTTTAAATTTTCAGATATTTTAGTTTAGGACGTCCACATACTATATTGGAAAATTCAATTGTTTGAATTGACGAGTATATCTAAATTATTGAATTTTTCAATAATATATGGGTATGACGTAGAGTAATTTTTTTCCACCTACTCATAACTGAATCCCTTTATCATAGTTATGGAAAATAGTTTAATACACTTGAATAAATTTCAGACAATCTATAATAGTATTCTGTACAAAATAAATATTTAATGTCATAATTCATAGAACTTAGTAAACAATTAATTAAACACAATGGCATATAGATTGTGTAAAAGAGGGATGCATATACAAATTAGTTTTGTACATTTGAAAATTCATACTGGATACTTCATCTCACTTTTAAAACAAATTATAGTGGCATTCACAAATTATACGAGTTATTTATCATTTATTACACTTACATACATCAATTTTAATTTATATACATATCTTACGCTCACTTGCTTTATTGGAGTGAGTAAAAAGTGATAATTATAATTAAGTTTTAAAAAGTTAATTTACTTTAATGAAATAATTATAAATTAGATTGGATAAAATGTAAATTTGCATATAATTTGATTACGAAATCACTCTTCTATTTTCTTGTACATTTAAGTAACACTACTTAAAATTAAAATTATTGATGTATTTTGTTACAAATAAAAAATAATAAATATACATTGACTCTTATATTATTTAAAGTTTTATTCATATTATACCATATTTGTGGGTCTTGTGTGAGATTAAAAATGTTTTATTTTTTTATGAACATTATCATTAACATATATATATTTTTTGTTTGTTTATAGAATAATAACAGTTTATAAGGACTCATAAATTCAATCTTCATATACTTCATTTTATCTTCAACACTTAAATTAAGTATTGCTTATAGGGGAGAGATCTACTTACTTCAAGAGTAAGTGGAAAAAACTTACTCTACATCATGATCATTCATTCTTGGAAAATCCAATGGTTTGAATTAATGAGTACATCTAAACCATTAAATTTTTCCAAGATTGGATCACTAAGATGTAGAGTAAGTTTTTTTCCACTTACTCTTGAAGTGGGTGGATCCCTCCCCTTACTTGTAAGGATGGAACCAAATCACTAATGCATGTAATTTTATTATATGGGTGATTCATGATTATAGCAAAATAAACCTTATTACCCTAATCTAGAAAAATAATATGTAAAGTTTAATATACACCAATTTTCATTTATAACAAAATAATGGATAATATATTCATTTATTTGTATTACTTTTATTTAAAAGTCAATAATAATAAACAATAAAAATACTATCCACTAATCCTCTGAAGTAAATATACATAATTTAAACTTAAACAATAAGGATAGTTAAGAATAACAAATCATTTAATCCATCGCGATAGACATTAATCGTCATTATAATTAAAATGTATAATTGCATAGACTTCATTGTCATAAATTAGCAAATTACCAACAAAACTTTGATATACTGATATAAGACTCATCTAGATCATATAATGGCCGGAATGTCAATAATCCATTTTTAAAAAATAACGTACCTCAAGAGAAATTACTTCATTATCGAACATATCCTACAAACAAAAACTAGTAAATTGCAAATGTTAAGGTTAAATCTCAATTAAAAGCGATTTTAATGTTCAAGAACCTGATGACAGTTTTTAAAATTTATGAACTCACTTATAAATTTAAATACCTTTTTAGGTAAATAATAATATTAACATGATGAAGTAAATCAATTACATATGATTATTTCTTAATTATGAAATTCTAGCGTGTTGATAGACATTTACGTGTCTCTCAACCCGCTTTTTTATTGAGTGAATTGTAATTGATTTGTATATTTTTATTACATTTTTATAACTATAACAAAATCAACAAAACATGATTTGCAATTTTGCATGTTAAAAAATGAAAATGATAAATTGTCTGTGTTCAAATATTGTCTTGATCCATTAGGAAAAATTGTCTTCTTAAAATGGAAAAACTGTAAAACTCACATAAAAAAACCTGAAACATAAAAAGGGGATATATGTTATATGGTTTTTTGGTAGAAAATATATATTAGTAACGGCAAATTAGGAAAACACAAATTACACTATCATGAGTAGTTATTTTGTGTTTTCGTTTATATCATTATAGATATACCAATTAAAGGTTAAAATTATTCTTTGCAAAGAGGGCACAACACAAACAAAACCAAAAACTAACGATAGAGAGAAATTGAAGACGAGGGTTCCTCTATACTCCTGTAAGTCGTTCCTTTCTTTCTCCTTTTCCTATCTTCGATGCAATTTTTATCATTTTCAATCTATCTTTTGATACCTTTTGGGAACGTACTGAATTTGTGGTATTTTAATGCCCTAATGGTTTGTGAAATGAGATTTAATCATCAAGATGTCGTATTTTCTTAGAGAAATTTCTGGGTTTTCTTCAACGCTGTTAGTTTCTGTGTTTTTCTTACTATAAATGTTGGTTTGGGACTAAATGAGAAGAAAGCTTTAATTTTTTTAATATGGGTGGTTCATGAACATAAACTTCGATTTGGGATTCTAATGGAGCTTTTGGGTCTCTTGTTTCGTGTAATTTTTTTAGTTTTTTTTGGTAATTAGGGTTATGAGTTACTAATGATTACAAGTATGTCATACCATGAATGTTCTTGATCTGAATTACTCAGTGACACAAAGACGTGGTCTTTGAAGGCTCATTTGAATATAGAGAGAATAAAATGGGTTTAGAACCTCAAAGCATTAGTGAATAACTAGGGTTGTAGATGGATGGGGTTGATGTGTCGTTTTGTCTGGCACGAGTTTTAAGGTGCGGAAGATGGAATATGGAATATAGATTTGGACAATTTAGCATTTGAAAACATTGCCTTTTTATATAAATTCCTTTCTGGGTTCCAATTTATTTGTCTTCAAGTTTTAGTTTTCAGTGTCTGCATTGTATTTATTGTTAGTTACACATAGGGTCCATTTGTGAGTTGGTTTGGGAGGGTAATGGAGGGAAGTGAAAGGCTTGAGATCTATGAAATAAACTTGTGAGATGACTCTGATGCCTTCTCTTTCTCTTCCTTCCCATTTAAAATCCAATGCGCAAAGAGACCCTTAGGTACATAAGTGTTGAAGTTGTACCAAGCTACACTGGCACACCCACTTATTACCAAAAGTGTGAGACACTAGTGAGACCGTATCAAGGGCTTATTTTCTGATTTATAGCCCCACACTTGTTAACTAAAGGGAAAGGTTTTAGTAAATTAGTTAATTCAGAGGTTCTAAATAGCTTTTACATTATTGGATGAATATCAGACCTTGTCAATACATGTATGTGTGTGTGTGAACAAAGCATTTATATAATTATAATGCATTTCAATTTCAATTCTGTTATAATAGTCAGAATTCTAGATATATGCTATTCACTTAGTTCTGTTCTTATACCCTCCAGAATAATCCTGATTCATGATGTCAAAGAAGTGCTAGGGAATTTATTTGGTGCATCGGTAAAGTGATGCATATGGCAGGACTTGTGACTGGGGAGTCGTCTCATCATGGAGCAGCTGATGACAACTCATGTGGAAGTTCTAAAGACAAACAAGATGAATCATTAGGACCATGGTATATGTCTAGGAAAGAAATACTGGAGAATTCTCCATCAAGAAAAGATGGTATTGACTGGAAGAAAGAGACATATTACCGCAAGTCATACTGCACATTCTTACAGGATTTAGGAATAAGACTTAAAGTGTGAGTTTGCTGCTACTGATGTTATCATGCATGTTTTCGCATTAGTTTCAAGTACTTCATAATGTCTTTTTTCGGATTTCTATGAGGATTAATCAATTGACTAATTTTATGACATGTATGCCTCAGTGCTCCCTGCAAAGATGTTTATCATGTGAGATCTGGTTCATAAAGAGTAGGTTACTTATTCTTGCATTGTAAGGCAAATGCTTTTCTTCAGAACTATCTATTCTGGGGTCTTGGTAGGTGGTACTCAGTGTGTCTTGTGACTTCAGCAGATAGGCAGGGAGACTGGACTGCCTTGTCAAATTCTTGATCTTTTTCTGGTTCATTTTGATATCTAGTTTAATATTTTGGGGCATATGTTATTATGTTATCCTACCCTTGCCGTACCTCCCTCTTTTCTCTGTAATGAGATTTCTTTATCAAACGAAAATAGTTTTCATAGGATTGTTTTCTGAGAAACTTTCTGGAATAATGCAGTTGTATATCTGTATGAAACAATTGCGTGCCCTTTTCTTTTATTTTCTTTTGTGTTAATTTTATATTTGGAGAGTACATCGGACATTTACCTTTTATCCAAAGTAACACATTTGGAAATTACCTTTTTAAGTCCATTTTTTTCATTAACTTGTAAACTTTGTTGTAGAAATTCTTTTGGAGGTTTACATATTGGTTATAATTTTGCCCCTTGCAGGCCCCAGTTAACTATAGCAACAGCCATAATCTTTTGCCATCGGTTCTTTCTTCAACAATCTCATGCAAAGAACGACCGAAGGGTGGGTTGTTGCACTTTATAATTGATATCGTGAGTGCCTGTCTAGTAAGTACAGTTATCTAACATATCTCAACACCATCTTGATGGTGGTTTATAGTTGTGAGATTGTATCTTATGCTTGTGAAGATAGTTGAAAGCTTATAGCCATGCAGGGGGAACTAGTTGTATAACTAACAAATCTGTTAAATAACTTTCAGATTGTGGGTTATAGTTGTGAGATTGTATCTTATAGTTGTGAGATTGTATCTTATGTTTGTGAAGATTGTTCAAAGCTTATAGCCATGCAGGGGAAAACTAGTTGTTAATGAAATATTATGACGAACTGTTGTGAATTGTATTTATTTATTTATTATCAATGAATTAAATAATTATTATCCATCAATTAGTTGGATGCAATTGAGTATTAATGATTTTATCCCTCATAATTTGAAATGTTCTCAATCACTTGCAAGATTAAAAAAATGTCACTTAGTTAATGGAAAAATGTCATAGCATATGTAAGGGTATTGTTATATTAAAAAAAAAGAGCAAAGTCAAATTTTATTGTATTTAATTTTAATGGAGAGGTTAGAGTATTTTAGGTTGGGAGCAAAAATTGTCATTTGTTGAAAAACAATTGGGCAAAAATGAGACCTACACCATGGAAGTTCCTATAGTTTTTGAAAGCTACCTGAGCTAGCTATCGAGAAGCTAGCTTTTAAAAGCTAAAATCTCCTTTTCAAAAGTTATAGTCTTTAATTTATGGTTCACTAAGCAGCTCTACAAACTTATTTATTGAGCCAATAAGCTATAATCTACCAAATAAGCTACAAACTCGTCATGCCAAAGACACAATTAATTGAATTTTCAATGTTTGCCATGCATATCAAATTCTTGCTTGATAGTTTATGTCTGTAATATTGATGTTTTCAACTTTAGGGCACATGCTTGATTTTGGATGGCCTGTTAATATTCTTTTTCAACAAAAGAATACTAACAAAAGTTTTCATTCTAGTGGCTTCTGGCTTGCAATATAAACACTCCCAAATTATATGGTATTACTGTCTAAAGCAAGGCCACACTAAATTTGGAAGAAAAATGTTACACATAACTTTCAGAAATGAGTTAATTTATAGACCTACTACATTATTTAGCTGTTCATTATATGCCTTTTCTTATAGTAACTTTTCCTTCAAAGACTGAGTTTATATATCTTAAGTTTGTCTAGCATGCTACTTTTTATGATGTAAATATTTGGACCTTGGAGCACATTCAGTCTACAGAGTTTTTCGAACATTGTAGAAATTATTTACTACCGTCTTTTATAGAAATGTTACCTTCACTGATTGCAGGCGCTGTTTTCATTTAAAAGTGATTTAGACTGAAGTGTTTCTTTTGTCTCTTGTACAATATGTTAACACTTTTGGTGAGTTTTCACCTTTGTAGTAATTCTGGTTCAGAACATCTAAGTCTATAGCCAATTTTAGTTTAGAGGATGCATTTCTAATTCAAGGTGAAGAGCCCATCTAAATTTGAACCTTGTAGATTGATTTTTATGAATATTTTATCTGTTACAACTTTTTATTCCAATTAATTATTGTCTTATGTAGTTATGTCTTATATTTGTATTCAAATTTCAACTGCTGCTTTTTTTACCGATGTTGTGGTCAAGACCTTTCAATACCTTTTTAACATAATAATAATGTAGTTGTCAGTGATAATTCCGTACCAAGTTCTGGACGGGGAATAAGTCATTTTAGGTCTATCATTTTCAGTCATGAGATGTTTTGATTGGTGACAGATTGATAATCTTAGATTATGCAACTGCTTGTTCAGTAGTTCTAGCCCAGGTGATTCATTATACAACTCTGTATATTTTTGTGCATTAGCCGTTTAGCCTATTAATTGTGGTTGCTGAGCACACAGATCATAGATGATACAAGTTAATGTCAGACACTGAAGTTTTGACCCAACTTTGTATAAAGAGAATGGCAGTCGTATAGGTAGCATAAAATTAAATATTACTTTATTGGAGTCTTATACTTCACTTGGTGAACATCTTTTGCAGACCATCGCAACTGTCTGTATGTTCCTGGCTGGGAAGGTTGAAGAAACTCCTCGTCCACTAAAGGATGTTATTCTGATTTCTTATGAAATTATTCACAAGAAGGACTCTGCTGCTGCGCATCGGATAAAACAGAAGGTGTTCTACAATTGTCTGTGCTTTGACTATTTCAATTCATACATTCTCATTCTGGATTTTTCAGAAATCACATTGCTGCTAGGTTATAATGCTTGCTCAGACATGGATGGGACCTCAACTTTGAATTCCTATAAAATGTTTGGCTGGCTTGTAAATTATGAAAATCATTTTTTATTTACATGTTTCATTACTAGTTACTACCTAAATAGAATTGGTTGTCTGGAATTATATAATTTATTTAACGTTCTTTCTCTGTACGACTCTACCTGTCTCCATTGCCTGTGTCTCTTTATGTTTTGGCTTTTTTCTTTTATACTTAACATTATTTAAAAATTTGTTCAAGAAAGGTCGTAATCATTGCAGGAAGTATATGAGCGGCAGAAGGAGTTGATTTTACTTGGAGAGAGGGTTGTACTTGCCACTTTGGGTTTTGCCTTCAATATTCAACATCCCTATAAGCCACTTGTTGAAGCCATAAAGAAGTTCAATGTCTCAAAAAATGCACTTGCACAAGTTGCATGGAACTTTGTCAATGATGGGTATGATTAAGTTGTCAATTTTTTAATCTCATTTTGCTGGTTCCATTTTGTTAATGTTTGTTTACACTCTGGAAAGTGGCTTTCAGGCTGAGAACATCTCTCTTTTTGCAATTCAAGCCACATCATATTGCAGCTGGTGCCATTTTTCTCGCTGCCAAATTCCTTAAAGTGAAGCTTCCATCAGACGGTGAGAAGGTTTGGTGGCAAGAGTTTGATGTCACCCCACGCCAATTGGAAGGTTGGTGCTGAATTCAACTATATGCAAATAAATTGACCCAACTGGGTTGCCTTTTATATTCTTGTGGGTTAATGCATTTATGATAGTTTATATACAACATGTTTCTTTGTATTTTAATAACCTAGAGTGTGTTTGAATTAGCTGTAAAAAAATCTTATTTAATAATTGAATAAATTATAATAAATTCAGTTTTATGTTTAGGTATGTTTGATAGAAAAACGATTTTAAGATAAGATGTTTCCTTTGGATTTGTACAAACATCACTTTGGTGTTGTACAAAAAGGGTGTGAAGTTTTTGCATAGATTGTTTTATTTGTTTGGCAGTTAGGTTTGTAGTGGTAAAATGAAGAAAAAATGTGATTTGTTTCGAAATAATCTAACTGTTTTTAAAGTAAGCTTGAAACTTCCAGCTTCTCTAAAAACTGTTTTTTTATAAGAACTGCCTTTTTTAATTTAATCAAGTTTGGCAAACATGTCATATTAAACCTGAATCTGTACAGATTTAATATGTACCAAACACACTCAGTATAAGCATTAATGTGGCCATTATGTATATGTTACTCGTGATTAAGCAAAATAAGTGTACTGTAAAAACTGTTTTTTTTTTCAATTTCATATGAACCACCTTTTTTATTTTAATTAAGTTTGCCAAACATATCATATCAAACCCGAATCCGTACAGATTTAATATGTACCAAACACATCAATGAAAGCATTACTGTGGCCATTATGTATATGTTACTCTTGATTAAGCAAAAGAAATGTTAGGCATTTTCTTTAGAGAGTAGTTTCTGCGTATGCTTCTGAATCCTTGTGGTTGTATTTCTTGCAGAAGTTAGCAATCAAATGCTGGAACTCTATGAGCAGAATAAAATTCCACCATCTCAAGGAAGTGAAATAGAAGGAACTGCTGGAGGGACAAAAGCTGATGCAAAGGCTTCTGCTGTGAATGAGGAGCAAGCCTCGGAGCAAGCCTCGGAGCAAATATCATCTCATTCTGCTGTGAAACACTCATCTGCAGAAAATGTTGAGGTACCATTAAGAGGATCTGAAAACCAAATCAATGATGGGAGTGCTGAAATGGGCAGTGACATCACTGATCACAAGGTTGACTTAGAAATCGGGGATAGTCAGAACTCCGAGCAGCAGCTGCCTAAGAAAGATAACAAGGGAGAAGTGACAAATAGATCTAAGCCTGTAACTGAACAAACAAACGCAAGAGACCAAGATCAAAATTTGGAGCATCGGGAAGGCCTGCTCAATTACTCTCCCAAAGATGCAATCAAGATGATTGACAAAGACAAAGTGAAGGCTGCCTTGAAGAAAAGGAGGAAGGAGCGAGGGGAAATGACGTTGAAGAAAGATGTAATGGATGAGGATGATCTCATTGAGAGGGAGCTTGAAGATGGAATTGAGCTAGTGATTGAGGTTGAGAAAAATAAGGACGGGAAACAAAGCTGGTCTGAACTGGATGATGCAGATGATAACAAGGATTGTGCGGAAATGGGAGATGTGACACCTGTGAACAAGAAGGAGCAGTTATTGAAAGATGTGGATGCGGGCAATGAAGAAGGGGAGATGATAGATAATGCTTCGGCTTTGTCGAACAATCGCAAGAGAAAGATGGGAAGCCCGCTAGAGGGGCAACCAGAGGTGAAAAGGCGGACCGACTCCGATTATCGAGAAAATTTGTGTTGAGGTGATCATTCTATTGTCCTGTTTTAGTTTTTTGTGGCATCCTGATTTTGCAGTTTGGTTCTACTGAAACGATGATACTGGATGATCTTGTTTGCCTTTGTATCTTTCTTATATAAGGAACGGGATGCTTCAATTTTGGTAGTGACATTATAAGCTGATGCTAGTTAATGCATGGGAATATATCTACTGCTTCAGACTTGCATTGAAAATCAATTTGATTGGTGATTTTTATTGAGAGTTACAATTTACAATTGTGTTCACAGCCTTATTCAGATTGTTTCTTTACCTTTTAATTCAATGATGATGGTGTTGTGTTGTATGAAGCCTTTGAGTATTATCTCTAAAACAACCTAGAAATATGAACTTGTGACATATAGCAGCATGATATCAAATGCTCATTAAAACTATTTCCCATTTTAGACCTTACAATTGAAGGATGTTCCCAACAATTACCATGGAGGTTAACCCAAGTTTATGTCAAAAGGTTAACACAAGAACTCAACATTTGTATTACTTATTCTCCAATTAAATTAAAATATATTGACCTTGTGGATAAGATTAGGTAATCCCCTTCAAAATATGGAGTGTATAGTCCACATGTATAATAATAATTTGGTATTAGTTTATGGACAGGTGTCACCCAAATAGGAAGCATTCCAGTGTGATCTAATGTGATCCACAAACCAATTGTGATGTTCAAGAAAGATTACAAAACTTAGTGTGATCTTATGACATCCAGAAACCAATAAGAATCATCCAACTCAGCATGCAAACTCTTGTCACCTTATCTTTTTATCTCTTCTCATTTCCTTTACTTACCCACTAACCATTCTCCCTTCTATTCTCATCTTCATTCATCTTCTTTGATCAAACAATGTCTCTCACTATTCCCACTAACCTCTCCAAACCCACCACCCTCAACCCCAAACTCATTGGTGGCACCACCCTAAAACCAAGACTCACCACCATCCATTGCAGCACCACCACTCCAACCAACACAAACACTTCTTCTTCTTCTTCTTCTTCTTCTTCTTCAGAGTCACAGTTGAAGGCCTTCTCTGCTGCTTTAGCCCTCTCCTCCATCCTCCTCTCTGCACCACTCCCTGCATCAGCTGATATATCAGGCCTCACCCCATGCAAAGAATCAAAGCAATTTGCAAAGAGAGAGAAGCAACAGATAAAGAAGCTTGAGTCTTCTTTGAAGCTGTATGCTCCTGATAGTGCACCAGCCTTGGCTATCAAAGCCACTGTGGAGAAAACTCACAGAAGGTTTGATAACTATGGGAAGCAAGGGTTGCTATGTGGTTCTGATGGATTGCCACACTTGATAGTGAGTGGTGACCAGAGACACTGGGGTGAGTTTATCACACCAGGGGTTTTGTTTCTTTACATTGCAGGTTGGATTGGATGGGTTGGTAGAAGCTACTTGATTGCAATCCGTGATGAGAAGAAACCAACACAGAAGGAGATTATTATTGATGTTCCTCTTGCTTCTAGGTTGTTGTTTAAGGGTTTCAGTTGGCCTATTGCTGCTTATAGAGAGTTGTTGAATGGTGAACTTGTTGCCAAGGATGTCTAGTACTTTTAAGGTTATTCTTACTATCTCTTGTTATTATCTTCTCACTTTTATTTTATGTTTATTACAATTTACCTCCTAATGTTGCTTGAGATATCTTTATGCAATATATATGACATGATAATGTGATAGTTAGATATTTATGAGACAGTTCAAGGTTGTAGACTAAAGTTAAATCATTTTAGAGTGAAATTGGTTTTTTGTATAACCAATGGTATTCTTATCTTATCGGTAATGAATTAATCCATTTCGGGCTTTGACGCTTCTCATTCCAACAATTGTCGTTACCTGGACTAGACTAAGGCCTTGTTGAAGTGAAAATTTATTTATTTAGTAAATGATTCTTTCTTTATTTGTGAAAAGTTGGTTGTTTATGGTTTATCAGGAAAGAGGGGGAGAAGAGAAGGGTGCTATCAAGGTTGGAAATTTATGTGCTCAGTTTGTAAATTTTTAATTAGTTATTTGTGTGTAATGGAATGGATATGAACCAGAACCACAATCAATTACTGAACTCAGTTTTTGTTCCTTTGTCCACTCTACTATATAACTATAATTTTGGGTTGGTGTTGAATAAAAATTCATGTTAGTTAGGGAATTAATTATCATGTCTAAAAAAAAGGTTATTGATTCAAGTTCAGAAGTTTTATTACCCATACTTACAAGAGAATTAAATATTTTAAAATAGCATGAGACATCAAGATGGTAAGATTGTTGCTCACTGACCATGTGGCCACATATGCAAATCCTGGAAGCAGCCTATCGGCTTGTAAAATAAGATCGTGTACATCTGTCTTCCTACCTCCTAATTGGAATGACTACGCATAATCTGAACTTGACCTTAGAACTAGAATTAGAATGATGAAACGAGTTTTATATCCCAAGAATCATCAAAGCTTTTGCTAAGTTATGTGTCACTACTCTCTACTACATAAAATGCAGTTAAAAATGATGGAGTAATGTTTTCATTTCATAGTTTTTTCATATATTAATCTCAAGGGAATGATGAAAAACAGTAAGATGCATGATGGGTCACACTTAAATTAGGGTATTACATGAGCCCTATGTTATGTAAGGCACATTACCTAATACTTCAACATTAGAATCAATGAAGCAATATTATTTACCAAAATCTATGGTAAGGCAAATTCATAGTTTTACTAAAACAACAAAAGAATTTTCCATGAAACCAACCATTTCCCATGAACAATATCCATAATCACACCACAAACTTGTCTTTCATATAATGTTAAGTGATAATATTTACACCACATTGTCATCAATGAGACCCTTAACCAAAATTTCAAATTAATTAAGGGGGCGAACAACCTCCGCACCACAGCATTGGTCTAGTGGTGTAAGGTCTCATTATATCATCAGATAGATTAAAATATTAGGGAGTCAATTATTAGGAGTAACACTTGTTGAGAGGACACATACCTGAAAATGATTAGTTTCTTAATCATGAGGTGATAGAATATATTTGATTATATCAAAATAGAAACTACACTAGAATTATATCATCATGAGTCATGGCCACAATGAATCATGATAGCTAGCCTGGTCCACTACCATGTCCATATCAAAAATAGGGTTGGAATGAGAGGCCATGATCTTGGATGATGGTGAGCCACTATTAGTTGGGCTAAGCACATGATTTGAAATGTGTTTAGTTTGAGACACCCTTAGATGAACCACCTCAGCTTGGGCCAAGGCCAGTTGGGTCTGAAGCAGGTCAATGTGCTGTTGAAGAGAAGAAATGGTTCCTACACAGCCATAGACAGGGTCTCTGACTCTGGCATTTGCCTCATACACCATGCTGCTCACTGCATCCCCTCTTTGATGCATTGGTAGGTCCTGCAAAATTTCACCCTTCATTACATTACATGTGCCCATAGAAATCAAATAACTATATGCATTCACTAACTATATCTTTACACCTACAACTCTAAGGACTTGTTGCATTTGTAATACCATGGAATCTACTCCATGGTTCCTACAAATATATGTAAATCTCATATTTTTAGATACTTTTTTAAAGCTATTGTTGATACTAAGTAGTAGCCAAAAATTTGTTCTATTTTTAACATAAAACCTTCCGAAAAATTAGATTCACAATCATACATGTGTATAACATTAACCCCTTACGGCTAGTGACTACTATATAAAAAAACGTCCTCCACAGGTTTCTAATTAGACATTTGAAGATAGTAGATATATGCAGTTTTATTCGGCTAGTGACTACTATATATATATATATATATATATAGTAAAAAGTAAGATCACCCATTTAGATAAATATATATGGAATATAATATTAATGTAAAGAAAGAAATATAATATTTATAAAAGAAATTGCAGATGATATCGAATGAATATAGAGTTTTTTTTTATTTGTGAGATATATAATTTTAGAATATAATTGAATTAAGAGGGAATAGAAAGCAAATTCTAGGGGAAAGTAATTTATAAGCATTGAACATAAAGTTACCTAAAATAGTAAATAAGACTGAGATTTGTTGTATTAAAAAGTGAATGACCTGAAGCATCTTGTTGACATTGCTAGCACCAAAGACTTTGTGTACATTGGAAAACTTGTGGGCCTCATTGGGTGGGAAATATGGCGCAAAAACACAATCCTGGGCACACTTTCTCCTCAGAAGCTTGCATGCAGCACAAGGTGTGGCTGCACCATTCTTCCTTCCACCCCCTTCCTTCATTCTTCACCCTCTCCCTCCAAATTAAACCTTCCTTAAAACAAAAGAGAGTATCAGAATATATGCTTAATATAACCTTCCCATAAGTGAGGCAGAAAACATATGGAATAATAAAAACTATAAAACTAAACAATTGTGTGAGAAAGAGAGTGGAGTGAGGCATGTGAGGGAGTGACATGCATTATATAACCTTTTATTATAAGGCGAACACTAATGTATCATATCATGTCTCATATGTTGTTTTGTTGACTCAGATAACATATCAAACATAATCTGAGACAAAAAATTCATTTTCATTAAAGACATAAGAAAACATATAAAAGTTTTTACTGTGAGTTTATCATTTATAAACATAAATTATGATAAACGATACTTTATATTGAAACTCAAACAATAATTTTAGATTATTTTTCTTTCAATATTATCTTTAATATATATTTTAAATATTGAATAAATTTAACGTGAGCCTATTAAGTAGTATAGATTTAGTAAATAATATAAAATCATTACCGCTCTCTAATTAGATCAAAAGATTCTCGAAAATCAAACAGAAATATATTAAATTATTATTATATCATTACAAAGTTTTCTTTACTCAAAAAAACAAATAAAATGTTATTTTAAGGATTGACGTGAAAGGAAAGTCAACAGTACACGAATAGTAGCTTCATGGGACATCTAATCTGATGGGTGTCTCACTTAGAAAATACTTTACATAATTATGTATATACACAAAAAAACAAAAGTTCTTATCTTTTACACTTAATATCAGAATCTTCTTAGTGTAACATAAATAATATATAACACTTTTATCATTTAAATATATTAAGATAATATTTGTATATTAAATATTAATTTTCCTATACCATATCATTTTCCTAAAAAATGGACCAATTGGTGCAGTGAAAAACTTATTAAGTCAATGATGTGGGCTCTAGTGGTAGTTATTAGTCAATGGCTATGCTCATTGACACTAACTATATAGGCTTCCACTGTTCTAACATATATAACCATATATTCTCTACCTACTATCCTAGACATTATTAATTACATTAATGTTTAATTATTGTAATATTTATGTATTATATATAGTTAGTACAATGATAATGTATAAATCTCTTATACTATTATCATTAGAGTATATACTATCATCATCCAATTGTATTATATATAGTTAAAAGGAGAGGACAACTTTGAAATGGACTAGTATTTTTTCACCAAGAGAGAGGTGATATTAGGGTCAGAATAATGGAACAAAAACAATACATACACATTTCTTAGAACTTGTTTGGATTAACATGATTTTATTACTGTGAGAATAAAGTTTTGAGACAAACAAGACATTCTAGGATCACGAGATTTCAAACAGAAACAATAAAAGTGGAGAAAAGTCATATATTCATGTGTCCATATCTATAGCATGTCACAACACTAGATTTATAAGAACTTAGAGTAACAGTTTTGCACAACATTTAAAGATAAAGTATTAACCAGGGAAGGTGGAGCCTATTGTTTTTGATGAATCATATATAAAGAAGAAAATACTAGGAGGATGACATGTATAAAGGAAAATAAAATATTTTCTCTTGTGAAATCATGTAATGATTTTATTGTAGAAAAAACAAGAGAACAATAATGTAATGATTTTGTTCAAAGCAGGGAAGTTAGGGTACTATTTGAAGCAACCTACCATCAAATATTGAAGAGTGACATTGAACTAATAGAACGGTTTGTAGGACCTGTGAGCTTTAGAGTGGCCAAAAGGTATTCAAATGCAAGTGAGTTAGGTTAAGTAATGATTTCCCATTTTCCTTTTTCTTCATAAGGTTTTAAATCCGGGTATATATATATATATATATATATCAAGAGTTTGTTATATTGTAATCACATTGATTGTAGTTGTCTGATTCAGATTAATTAGTAATTTTCGAGAGTTTTGAGTATCATAATAGTTGTATCTGACTTGAGCAATGATCACATTTGTTTGGAAAAATAATAATGCAGTTGAGTCCAAAGGTATTGAAGAACTTGTTCATGCATAAATAACTTTGTGGTCAAAGAAACAATGGGAAGAAGCATGCAGATGTAGTAGCTCTTCAAGATATTGTAAGCTTAAAAATAGAAGATGGCAATTTGATGGTGAAAATGAGAAGGACATTGTCACAACTTCAACAACAAAAAACTCTTTCTCTTATGCTCCAATTCCCATTATTCCCAATGCTATTATTACATGAATCCCTTTGTACCCTTGCATTACATTGAACGCCAAGTTTCTAAGCAATGAACATCGAATTTCTCATGTGCTCCACTTTATGTACACTTATAGAACTATTACATATCAAAGTCATCAATCAAATCTCAACCCTTCTTTGAAATGGATGCATAGGTGGAAAGTAAAGTGATCAACAATACAAGGTAATAAATTCAAACTCAACAACAGTACTCCATGAAAGACCAGAATCACCTATCAAAGTTTAGGTCTCTAAAAATAACCACCACTTCTATTCCATGGCTAAACTATAATCTGATATGTTGATAGTTCACTATAGGCTCAAATATGCCTTTAGAAAGTGTCTATTCTAGTCCAACCCATTTTCACAAGTGGACTAATAAAACTGACTAACAAAGGTAAACCAGACTCAATCACTCAGGAAAGAAAAAATAAAAGTCACAAGCAAAAGCTAAACCTGCTCAGAACCAACCAAGGGAGACATATGTAACAGCCAAATTCTAAAATAAGAACAAGATAATTCACAAACTGTTACTGAATAATATAATTTTGCAGTTTATTTAGTACTTTAGTAGCAAAGAATACTATTATTATTTAAGTGCAGAAAAAAGTTGTCCTTGACAGACAGAAATAGGGGGAAGAAGAGAGAAATCAATCACAACCAACACATAAAAAGTCCTTCAGCAGTCTTTGGTTAGAGCAAGCCCACATTTTTCACAACTGTACAACATTGTGTTCTACTACATCAAACAACTATGATTTCTTTCCTCCTAATTTTAATTTGTACAACATTGTGTTTGCTTCATGGGATCGCAGCGAATTCGACTGGCATAAAATCGACCCTTTTTTGTGCAGATGATTTCTCAGTGATGGTTATCATTGCTTTCGTGCTCTTCATAAAGAGAAGAGCAGATTATCAAAACATTTTATAGTTGCTAAAAGGAGAGGAAAAATAGTTTACAATATTAATATTCTGTCACTATTGAACTAGGGATGATATTTTAAGTTGCAGAACCCAAATAGGGGTCCCCCCTTCATGTAATCTTGTAAGTTACACGTTACAGGGTACAACAATATTTAATATCAAGAGCGGGTAAGAAGAAAAGTATATTACTGTTATAGCAATGCAAAACTGATGTGAGTGCATAACCTATTTTGATGCCAACCATCTTCAAAGTAAAATATCACGAAAATTCAGGTTCTGTAACCTTCGTAGACAAGTTTGTAGTTGAGGATTCATTACCACCACTTGTTGAGCCAACACTAGATACAGATGAATAAGTGGTGAATGAGCTAGATGCTAAATCACGTTTTTGCACTTGATTTTTGTATATCTGAGTAGCTGAACTATGTTGCTCAGTTCCTTCAGTTGTTAGATTACCCTGAGCTTCTTCAGCGAGACGTTTAATAAGGTTCATGACTGTGGGAAGAAGCCTTGATGAAAGGGATAGAAGTCCAGGCAGCTGTAAACAAAATAGGCATAAGTACACAAGAATCTGATGGAGTTGGTCACGTTTGTGGTTGACATCATTATTCAACCAGCCCTTCTTATGCTATATATTTATCATTGTTACTTTACAATTCTCTTCCAACAAAACTAAGTTGAAATGGTAAATAAGCATTTTAGTATATCAGAAGCTATTTTGCATTAGACTAAAATTATAAAAAGTGCTTTTAGTAAAAAAGCTTTTTCATGCAAATCATTAGCTTTATTCAGAAGCAGGAAAATATAGCTTCTTATAAAAAGAACTTTTTAACTTCCTTATAGCTTGTTTTTTTACTAAAAGCCCAACCAAACAAGCAGGTAAGTGTCAAAAATGTTTTTTTATTTATTAAAAAACCCTTTTGTAAAAAAACTCAAACAACCAAGGCCTTATTACATCAGGTAATAGCAGATTTTTTGCAAAATGGAATGCTGTGTTTTTTTTACCAAAATATAACATGCAACATTTGCAGTTATTGCTATATGACCTGGTGGTCACAGGTTTGAGTCATATAATCATCAGCCTCTAACAAATATCCCACTTGTTCTGATATTTAGTGGACCTCATTCATAGCGAGAGCAATGGCACCAGACTGCCTTGCCCTTTCTATGAAAATCAATATAGTCTCGAACTGGTATGTGTGTGTGTGCACATAGCATGGTTACAATAATTTATCCAATTAGACAGAAAAGCATAAAATTTTGAGCATCCTACAGCCAGAACTAGTAAACATAAAAGAATATTGACCACTCATACTCACAGTGCCATGTCGAAACTCTCCAGCTATGTCCATCTGTACCCATATGGCCTTTCCAAGTATATAGGCAACGAATATAAATAGCATGTAGAGAGGATTTCTGTTTCACATATAAAGTCAACAAATGGCATTATTAAACTGAGGAGAATAAGCTCCAATAAAATAAAAATAATAGTATAGCGAAAATAGTGATGATAATAAATAAATTCAAAGTGATACTTACTTTAGAAGAAGCATAAATTCATTAAAACCAAGCACGAGCATTGCCACCATTGCCCATGGAGGAGGTAACCAATTGTTACTCCGCTTGTAGGCCTCCTGAACCCATAGCAAAAAACGAAGAAAAAAAAGCAAGGAATAACACCTTTGTTAGTATGATGGAATTAGTTAAATGCCAAGGCAAAGAGAAAGAACATGAATCACATCTTGTTAGAAACTGCAGCAAATACGTAAAATGGACCACACAGAAACAAGTACGTAAAAATACAATAGCCAAGAAAGGTAGGAGCAAACACCATTCTCATAATCCTAGCAAGCATACTCTCACCAAATGGTTTTATCATTAAAATCAAACCACTTAAGTGTGACGAAGCCAGGTAACCAGGTCTAGAAGAATTAAGGCATTCGAGACAATATGATTAACACTACTGAGTACTAACTGTTATTCATCTATAGAAAATTTTACAAACACATTTTACATAACTACAAGGCCGTCAAAGCATTGTTCTCTAAATTTTTCTTAATCGTTTCACCTATCTTCATCTACAAAATGGACTAACCTCTATTTGATCTACTTTCCTTAATGAGACTTCTAATGGTCTCCTCCTAGCCATGGAAAATTACAGTTTTCTAGATTCTGAATGTTTTGGATTAAGAATAATACTGGAACAAAAAATGCAATAAATATAATATTTAATTACAAGGTTATAAATTACAGATATTTATTAGCATGCACCTTGTTAAGGTTCCATCTGAAAACTAATTGGCAATGAAAGGAGTAGCCCAACAAGTATTTAAACCATTCCCGAGACAATGAGGCAGACAATGTGAGACTTACTTCCCAACATGCCCCCTCCACAGAAACCTGTCGGACCAGGCAAAGGGTTACCTTTGACCAATGTCTACATGATATCTTTTAGCCCATGACAACTGGAAAGAAGTTGGTTTTTGACTCTAATAACATGTTAAGGTTCATCACATAACCAATTGGCAATGAGAGAAGTAGCCCAACAGGTATTTAAACCATTCCCGAACAATGCGACAGACGATGCAGGACTTACTTCCAAACACATCTCCCCTAATTCAAACACGTTATTTTATAGACGACTTAATCCTAATGGAATAGTTGAAAGATGACATAAATGGTAGAGTTAAGAAGGTAAGCCTGAAATCACATGGCTTCTCTTTAAGCCAAAGTCAAGAGGAGTATATGGAATGCATGTTCCCATAAGATGTGTTTTAGCACTTGCTTGGGGTGAAAATGGCACCATATTATATCTCATACACTTTGATTACCTCTAATCTATTATACAAAATAATGGAGAAATAAAGGGGTTTTGATTTTTCATATAATGCAGAAAAGCTGGTTAAAACTGCAGGAAAAAATCAAGAGTAAATTACACTCACACCCCCTGAGTTTTAATGAAATTACACAAACCACCCCTCCCTTCTTTTTCCTTACACCAATCACCCCTCCCTCCTACAAAAACTACCCCTAGATTTATATATACATTACACTGACTACCCCTGTATGTTATAAAAGTGTAATATTTTAAAGAAAAAACGTGTGATGAATATAATTAAGTTAAAAAAAATATTGTATATTGTGTAACACTTCAAATAGTACAAAAGCGAGTGTTTCTTTATTATTTTTGTGTCATTAAAAAATACATTATAAATTTCAAAGAAATGTTTAAATAATTCTTATACTATTTTATAACGAGCCAAATAATGAAGACGCATTGACTCTTATATTATTTGAATTTATTTACACAATATATATAATATTTTGTTTAATTAATTACACACATCATACGTTTTTTGTTTAAAATATTACACTTTTATATCATGCAGAGGTAGTCAGTGTAACATATGTACAAAATTAGAGGTAGTTCGTGTAATGACAAAAAAATGAGGGGTGGTTTGTATAATTTCACTAAAACTCAGGGGGTGTGAGTGTAATTTACTCAAAAATCAATTAATAAAAGGAAAGAGAAAAAAGTAGGCAGGAATATTATCTGATGATTTTACCTGAGCAGAAATAGCTTGAGTAACTGTATACTCAGTTTCTCCCTGGAATTGTCTCCACAAAGACTTGCACTGCATTGGAGTGATAAGTATATCTTGTGGCGATACCTACATTTTTTTAACAGATTCTCAAATAACTATTTTGAATACAACATTCACAAATATCACTTTTGTACTCCTTAGAAAAAATAAGGACATATATCACTATATACTACCTCGTCCCACGTGCTTGAAGCCAGTGGATCCACAGAAGCTTCTCTAATTGCATATTGTGAAGATGTTGCTGCAACAGTTCTATCTAAGAGTGATGAACGAAGTATACTTTCAATAAGATCTGGCTTCTCCTCCAAGCGTACAGCAGCCATATCTGATAGAAGCTTAAGTGACTGATACATGGGAGAAGATATTTTACATGGTGTTAAAATAAAACATAATTTCAAATATAATTTAAAGTATAAACAAGCTGAAAAGTTATGATTGAAGTTGCTAATCAATTACCGAAAAGCGAGCATCCCTTGTAATAGCTCTAATATCCTCTTTCCCTGTCCAAACCCTAGGCAATGATTCATTATCATGATTGAACACTGTCGAGAACCTGAAAATTATTAGAAAAATCAGTGATCCACCAAATTAACCCAAAAAATTAATGACAATTGACAAATAACTAGAATAGGGCACTTTCTTTCATCACAAAAGAAAAGTACAAATACAGTAAAGGGCACCCTCCAATACAAAAGAATAAAAACCACACCTTGTCCCACAAGGTGGAGTCAGCTACTCGGTTTAAATAACGTCAACGAGCTTTATAAAAATGTACAATTTCAGTAAAAGTTTAAAGCAAGGTTTTTTTTAATAGTTTCTCTCTTGTTTTCTTATGCCTTTCTCTACCCCATTTAATAAGATAAATGCAAAACCTGTCTATGCACATGTCTAACAAAGAATGCTTGGAAAGTACACATTAGCATAGCTTAGTAAAATGCCAAAAAACATCAGACCCACGACGACAGTAACATACAGAAACTTCTGCTTAAAGAATGTGGATTCTACTCCAACCAGACATCAATGAATAAAAAATAGCGTGCAGACTTGTTTCTATCCTCTCTACTTTCAATTCTCAAGTTCCAAAATGTCAATAATAAATAATTTTTTATACCACATTTTAAAATTCAAACCCAAGACTCACCAAATATACCTAATAAAGATGAGCTATCTTTAAAATATCCTTACTTATCTTTCATGAGGATCAGAACATTTCCAGCTTCTTCTCTTGCCTTACTCTCCACCAGTTTTCTTGCATAGTCCTTTAAGCTTTGTTGCATTCTTTCAACTGTTTCTTTGTCCAGCTCAAAACAAGCAATGGATGTTAAAAATTCTGATACAGCAGCATCAGTCTCACGTGTAAGAAGTTTTCTTATCGAAAGCCAGGTGTCCTTTCCACCAGCTTCAAAGAGGGACTCCACAGGCTCAGCCAACGCCTTGGCCAGTTGTTTCTGCAAAATATATTATATTTTAGTGGTTGACACTTGACAGGGATATCGAAGGCATCAATTGAATATCATTCAGCTTAAGTCAACAAATTAATCTCTGCTGTAGTTACAACAGTGTTACCTCAAAGTTAGTCGTTATCCTTGCTAATTTTTCACAGCGTACAGAGGAAGCATGTGAATCAATATCACGACGAAGTTTATCTCGCACTTTTGAATCACCCCAAATAGCCTGTCTTACAGCAGCACCTGGAAATGCAAATACTATTAAACAAGGACCAAATAGGATTAAGCATTTTACTGAGCAAACAAACAGAAATATAGTCAGATGGATGGACTAGTGAGATGCATCCCATGAAATAGACTGACCTTATTCTTCTGTTCTTTTTATTCATGTGAATAAATATAAGAATGCCCATAAAAAACCAGATAAAGCCAGACTTTCTAGATCTAGGAAACTGAAGAATAAAAAAATCCTGGAGATTCTACTTCAAGATTAAAAATTAATTTTATGTTTCTCTATAATGAATCTAAAAGTCAATTTTCAAATATGCTCTTGAATTTTGTTTGGTTTGATAAACATAATAAACTCTCCATAAATCAACAATTTCATAATATGCATCTAGGTTAAATTTAAAATATCCTCTTGATAAATTTGGGCGAGACCAGCCATACTCAATGAACTCTCCATTAATAGAATAAAATAACAGGAATATAGTCATAACCATTCTCAGAAGAACTCTTTTATTTCCCCCTAATCTCCATATGCAAATGCCTTTAAATTCATTAGACTATGGACTAAAAGTAAGAATGTAAGATTGTGTATATTAATTAGGTCATGCATATTTTCTTTACAAACAGATTAACTTGGGATTTGGGAATTAACACCATGTAAACCTCCGCAGAACTGAATCTCAATCCTACAAAATAGTAGTAATTCTCGCCATTCTTCATCACTTTAAATATCCACAACCAATATAAGTCTGGAGTGGAAAATGTACAAGTTAAAATGACATAGGCAGCATGCCAAATAATTACTAATTTAAATCGAAGAAACAAGTGGAGACTGAAGCTAGGGCCCTGATTATCAACTACTTCTAAAATGTGCATATAAAGTTACAGGTGACAATGTATATGATATGAAGAAAAATCCTATCTGACTATTACCAGAAGATCCTTTGTCAAACTCGAGCATAATAGATTGACTCCACACATCAACAGCTGAAGCGAACCCTTCTCCTTTGCTTAGTGATTGCTCCAGCTTAGTTTTAAAATCATCTAGAGCTTTAGAGCGTAGATGTCCTAGGATTGTTGTATAAGCAGGATACACAAACTGAAAAGTTGGCCAAAAAAATTAAAGAAAGTCAAATGAATTTTGTGTGTAAATATGCATATGAGTGCGTGCAGACTTCAAAAGTCATCATCAATAATATTTGGCAGAGCCCTTCGTGGTTTTTTGAATATTTTCATATCATTAAGCAAGTGCACTTGAACAGAGCATCATTACATTATGGTTGATATACAACAATACTCATAGATATTTCAAAAACTGGTTCGACAATTGAACCAAAAAATAGCAGTTCATTGTATAACCAGTGGCTGAACCGGTTTGCAAAATAAATATATTTAAAAGATATAGAGTAAATTATACTGACACTCCCCGAGTTTTAGTGAAAATACACAAACAATCCCTCCATTTTTTAAACCTACATAAAATGCCCTTAATTATATACATACGTTATACTGACTACCTCTGTAAGAGACATAATTGTAATTTCTTAAACAAAAAATGGTGACAAGTATAATTAAGTCAAACAAAATATGGTATATTGTGAAGACAAGTCCAAATAGTATAAGAGTAAATGTCTATTCATTATTTTTGGTTCGTTACAAACTGCATTAATAATTCTAAGGAGTGTTTAAATCACTCTTATACTATATTGTAATTAACCAAAATAATGAATAGACATTGACTCTTATACTATTTGGATTTGTATTCACAATATACCATATTTTGTTTAACTTAATTACACTCGTCACCATTTTTTGTGTAAGAAATTATAGTTATCTCTCCTACAGGGGTAGTAAGTGTAATGTATGTATATAATTATGAGTAGTTTGTGTAGGTTTAAATAAGGGAGGGGTGATTTGTGTAATTTTACTAAAACTCGGGGGTGTTTGTGTGATTTCATTAAAACTTAGAGGGTGTCAGTGTAATTTACTCAAAGATATTATATACAATCATCAGTAAACATATAAATAAAATTTGAAGAAAAAAAACTAACTGTCATTCTTATAAATGCAAATTTAGTATTATAATATTTATAATTATATTAAAAATAAAAATTGTCAATATTGTGTTAGAGTTATTGAGTATATTTTCCTACTTTTATTTACTTATACAAAATAGGCTTTCATATTCCAAGAGAAACCAATGAGCTTTAGATGACGTCATGTGGACCCAAATATCATTGTGAGAATGTTAAACAAATTGTAGCTCCTCTTTTTTCTACAGCTTGTGTCTTCCTTAAACCTTTTTACTTTTGCTTTCACTTTAGCTGTTGTTCGTTCCATTTATTAAGGAAGTTGTTGCATGGATTGGAAAGTTGTGTTGAAGTTTAAAGCCTCTATAGTACTCCTTTGTCCCCCAAAAATATTCCTTTTATTAAAGAACTTCTTTGGCTTGGCTCAAGATTTTCGAAGAGGCTTAAATCATTATCTTTTATATAAAAAAAAAAGGCTTGAGTTTGTTTCAACAGCCCACAGTTGGTTTGTCAAAATTCAGCCCAAATGGATCAAAAGTAAATTTAGAAATAAAGCCATATAAAGGTAGCAGGCGGCCTTACATCCAATGCCGTAGATTCCAATTGCTTTCGTTTTGCATTCCTCACAGCTTCATCAAAGAAGATAGCCTCCTGGTCATATCTGTTGAAAGCATATAGTATCAGTATATCAAATCACTCCTAATTTTTTAAACAATCGCCAAGAATCCGGTCACTCCTAATTTTACAATTCTTCAATGACTTGCATAAACATACACTGATACACAGGAGTTAATAAAAGGTAGGGAAAAGTTAACTTTCAACTCATAAATTAAACAGCAAATCAAGCAAGTAGGCATTGAGCATAACTTGAATACTAAAATTCAGCACCAGCATCTGGAACTTACTGTGAAAGGTAGGTATCAATAATAGAGCTCAGCTTTTCTCCAAAACCTAGTACTGGACCTAATCGAACAGCCTCATCCAACTCCAACCAACCCTAAGGCAAACATATTCATGCCATGACTGATTTTATAAACAATTGATGCAACTCATAAAAGATTACAACACAGGAGATATGGATGAGCACCTCATCAGAGCATAACTGACTAAGTTTTTCATTGGCAATCTCTTCACAACGCACAGTTGCAACCATTACCTGTTAAATAAGATGGAAAACGATAAGGAAACAAAACCACTTACATCACAAAAAATAAGTTAGTAAGAAACCTTATGCGCCGGAAGATCAAGATCCTTGTTCTCCCGTATGACTTTCCATATTTGCTGCGCACTAATAGAAAAAGCAGAAGCGGGCACAACACCACGCCGATCACCAGCAAGACCTCCAGGTGCTATAGAATGGAAGAAACGCTGCCGTAATTGAGCAACCTGCACGAGAAAGTTTACCACTGTCATCTATACAATGGCACACAAAGGGAAAGAATCCAAAATGGTGAAGTTCAACATGGAATTTTCAAATTTTCATTATTTAAAAAAGGGTGGCCTATTGCATGAGGCTCCTACATAGTGGGGTCTGGAGAGGGTATTGAATTCTTAAAAGTGATGTACTATCTCATGGAAAGGGTACCTCTTCTTTGAATTTATCCTCCTTCTCCTCGTAATTTGACAAAGCAGTAACATTCACCTTTATTTGAAGAATAAATGAACATGTGTCATAATTTAACATTCACAATATAGATTGATCTTAAATTAAAAAAGGAGATAGATAGATCTTACATTAAAAAATTCACTAAGAGGAGTATGTTTATGAGCTTGGGGTTTTGGAACTGCATCCCAAATCTGAACAAAAAAATTGTATCATAATTTAAAATTCTGATGAAGAAAAAGAAGAAACTCACCTAATAAAACACAAAAAAACTTATAAATTAGAAGGAAATAACACCTTCTGAATATCTTCTTGTAGAATAGGCTCCAAATGTTCAAGTGGGGTCTGCATAGACAGCCAGAAAGAAGATAAAGACACCAAATAGAATAATAGAACAAGAGGGTGCATTATAAAGAAAGGTTCAGGTGTTGTAGACCTTTGTTCTGTCACGTATAACAAAAAGCAATGTCGTCTTGCGGGGACTGAATAAACGCGTCATGGCCTACAAATAAAAGAAAACCCAAAGTGTGAAAACTCAAACATTGAACAACAAGCAAGAGCAAATTCAAGGCAGCAAACTACCTGAAAAACTGTTTTTAGAAGAGGTTTATTGGCTGCTTGTTCTCGACCAATATCATGACACCACCTGTGAATAGATAAAGTCTTCAGTATTCTTCCAAAATGGATATAGTTCTTCTGCATAAGTCTGGTCTAAGCTCCCATAACTCATGAAACAGGTCCTTTTAGTTGCAGATTAAAAAAGTTCAAAACCTACCATAATACCCAACTCCAAGGATCACCCTGGAATCTAATCCATTCAATCAATTATAAAGCAACATATACTTACATGTTTATCAAAACAATATCTGATACTGCCAAAGCAAAAAGAGCACTCTGTTTCTCAAAAGCAGTATCATCCTGGGAGTTATATTTAAAAAAAGAAAACAAGACAAAAGTGAGGGCTGGTGCACATGCAAGAAAGAACAGGAAATGAAAATACTTATAATACATAATTTATCACCTCGCCCCTCTCTCTTCCATCAGTACCCTCTAAATCCATGGCAATTGTAGCCGGCTCAATCCCTACACAATTGGCCATCCAAATGCCCTTGGTTGTTTGAGATCTGCAACAAATATGATATTCAATTACTCGTCTATCATAAACTGAGATATAATAGGCTGAATGAATGATGAAGACATCCAGTTTTTATCCTTTCTTTCTCTCTTTCCTTATTGTTATTTACAATGTTCATGATAATAGCTCAAATAACTTCAAAATCCTAACCTTCCCCTAAAAGCATCCATCTCCCTGAAATTTGTATGGAAAAGATGATTCATTAAAGTGCTCTTCCCTGCAAAGATGATGAAAAAACATAAGATCAGACCACACAAGCCAATTAGAGAGAAAATAAAGGCATAAAGCTAAAGAAATTGCACATGATTGATACACCATAAATCAGAAATGCATTATAGTATCTCCAATTAGAATGAAAAAAGGTCATTTTTTAGGCTGCCTCAATGGCAGATTAGTAGAACTGAAACTAATACTTGAATCATGTGGAGATCTTCACTTGCATCACAAGTCATCTCAACAAATTCGAACAGCCCCAAATATCTTTTCAAAAGTTTAATTTTTTAAATTTATTCAGCGGTACCATTAACTTAAACCCTAATTCAGAAAATTCCATAAACCTAACCAGAAATCGCAAAAAAGAGTTCCCTTTTCACCCTACTAAGCCTATCAGGACCCTACTAAGCCTATCAGGATTAAGATCACAATTTAACTGAAAGTTGCTTTACTTGAAGGGTTCAAGCTGATAGTGTTAAAATAGTTGTGTATTATGTTTTGTATATAATCGATTAACAGAATGATTAATCAATTAAATGGTTAGTTGCTTCATTTAGATAAGCTGAACTGCTTTGTTTGCGATAATCGATTATCAACAGAGTTAATTGATTATCTGATTAATTGTATATGTTTTCTGGTTTAGTGTAGAAGTTGTATATAAAGGGGCATACCCCTAGTCTTTGTAATTCAATTAAATCATAATAAGAATAATCACAATAATGAGATTTTATTCCTTCTCTTCTCTTTCTTTCATTATTTTCTTCTCAAAGCTTTCTTTAAGTTTTCTTTCTTATTCTCTCATACTTCCTGTTTCATCAAGAAGATCATTCATCACTCATACCAAACTTTTAACATATTTAATAAAATATAACATAAGTAATCAAATAGAATCTCATAAAGAAACTAGTGAAACCATGGATCGAAGCTAAATAATGTGTACAAGTTGAATTACCACGACATTGAAGTAGAAGAGTGGAATGAATAAAAAGTAGTTACCGCTACTTTGAGGACCCATAATGGAAACGACGGCGTAAGAAAGGGCACAAGAAGATAGGTTAACGGTTCTGATGAAATGATCGAGACCGTTGGCATTGAATTCGCCGTCACCGTCGATGAGTTGAGTGGCGCAGCATAAAGCATTATCGTTAGCCATCATTGAACTCAAAGTGATGAGAATGAAAGAAAGTTTAGATCTTCGATTTGGTTTGGTTTGAAATAGTGAAGAACAAGAAGATGATAGAGAAAAAGAGAGAGAAACACGAGTCTTGTTCTCTTCTGTTTGACGTAAGAGTCCAAGGATGCTTTTATAATATTAATATTAATAAGAATATTAAACCATGGTTTAATGTTTTTTGAAAAGTGATTAAATTTCTTGATATATTATTAATGTTTAATATAAATATTAATTAGGTGTGTTTGATATATTATTAAGAGTAAATTATATTGATATATAGTAACTTTAATAAAATTATATAAATCACCTATCATACAAGTCTTAAATAATAAAATGAAATGACAATTTATATATTATTATTTCATTTAAATAATTTTTTTGTTTCTAACCTTATATTATTAACAACAAATAATTTAAGTTTTGGTGATAAAATAAAATATATTTAGATATTGTACCTTATTTAATTTTGTATGACGTGTCAATTACTTTACATATTCATTTTATCTGGATATGGTTTAGATAATTACAAATTATTTTAAGAAATCTATATTATCCTATACTTTTTTCTCTATAGTCACTAGTGTGTCGAGTGACACTTTATGTCTTTCGACCTGCATTTTTATTTTATTATATTAAATATTCAATTTTTATATATTTTATTTTATACAATTAGAATATTTTTGTATTATGAGTACTTTATGTTAAAATGTATTTATTATAATTCAATTTAAGGTGAGATATGTTTTTTTGTGTAGAAATTAAAAAATGTAAGGGCAAAATAGGAAAATAAAAATTACATCATGGTGGTAGTTATTTCATGTTTTGACTTTATATATAGTATAGAAGTATAGATAGATATATAGTATAGATGTTATTGAATTAGATAATTTAATTTTATTAAGTCCCATAACATAAATATGGTCATCATTAGCAATGTTTTAAAAACCGTGCCGTACCGGCCGGTTCAACCGGAAAACCGGTGAACCGGACCCCTAACCGGTACAGTACGTATATTATACTGCATATGCAATAGAGTCAAAACCGGTTGAAAACCGGTCGGTTTGTACATTAATTTTTTTTTTAAATTTCAAATTTTCAATTCTTCAACTTCAATGATTGATACTTGGGTCATTTATTTGTATTTTGCGTTTGTTAAGTGATAATTTTGGATTAATATATGTTTTGCACTTTAAACTTTGATTTTATTAAAAACTTAATGTTGTTTGTTTGTGTGAATTTGAAGTAAATTATGAATATGAATTATAAATATGAATATCTACTTATTTGAATTTTTTTTATAGGTTTATATATATATATAAACAAGTATGTCCGATTTAACCGGCATGCGATTTAATTACTGAGCCACAGGTTGAACCACTGTACCACTATACCAGTACCCTGACCGGTTTGATAACCGATACGGTTTTAATAACATTGATCATTAGTATAGATTGTTAGAAATTTTAAAGCAATTTTAAATTTAATTTTAGAAGAGGGTTATCATTAGTATAGATTGTGAGAAGTTTAATTGAGATTAGATTATATAGTGGAGTGATACTTAAGTTAAATTAGATTATTATTTCAATGGTTGAATTTAGATTATTACAACGGTTGGAATAATCACTAATTTAGATTATTCAACCATTTAATTTCTGATTTAAATTATCTATACTACATGGTTATTAAAATTCAACCATTGAAATAATCTAAATTAATCATAAGATCATTACCCATATACCTTGATAGGATAGACTATATAAAGTGGAGTGATACTTAAGTTAAATTAAAAAAAATTGTTGTAGAATTTTTATTTTGATTCTACAAAAAATATAACTTATATACATGAAAATTAATTATTTTTACCATTTAAACAAAAGCTTAATTTAAATTGAATTAAATTTTGAAACAATTCTAAACACAGTATTAGGGACAAATTTTGTACTTTTGATAAGGTTTTATTGTAGGGATTGGTGGTGGTTCTGTCACTTCTCTGTATACTCTCAAAAGCACTTTAATGAGTTAATCCTTTTAGAGTTTGTACTAAGCTACAAAGATTCTGTTCTTTTTAGTTTCAGAATCTGTGTTTTTCTTCTGTTTCCTTTCCCTTTTGTTACAGTCTTAACTGATAGCAGGAACAGCCACAAAAATGTTATCATTGAATGTTGTTCCATCATCATTATCCTCTGTCACTTTCATCAAACCCAATAATCAATGTCTCATAAATGCATCTACAAACCTCAAATCAAATATTCTCAGCAGAATTCAGAGTCACAGAACCACTTCTCAGCTTCATGAATCAGGTCTCAAAAGTTCTAAACTTTCTTTCATGCCCACATCTCAGATCCAAGATTCAATCACAAAGTTAAGTTCTTTTAGAAGATTCCTCGCATACCCATTTGAGGTTTCACCAAAACCCAATCACCAAATTGTGAAAGCAGCATCTGGTGATGCAAATCCTGAGGGAGAAAAAGAAATTGTAGCTAATACCAATGACCCCAAATCTAAGAAACTCAAACTTGCTCTAGTTTTTGGGCTATGGTACTTCCAAAACATTGTCTTCAACATTTACAACAAGAAAACCTTAAACATATTCCCATTCCCATGGCTCCTTGCATCTTTTCAGCTTTTTGTGGGGTCCATTTGGATGCTTGTGCTTTGGTCCTTAAAGCTCCAACCTTGTCCAAAAATCTCAAAACCTTTCATCATTGCTCTCCTTGGACCTGCTTTGTTCCACACAGTAGGCCACATCTCAGCATGTGTTTCATTCTCTAAGGTTGCTGTTTCATTCACTCATGTCATCAAATCTGCTGAGCCAGTTTTCTCTGTCATATTCTCTTCTGTCCTTGGTGATAGATACCCCATTCAGGTTTGGCTCTCAATTCTGCCCATTGTCCTAGGTTGTTCTCTAGCTGCTGTTACTGAAGTTTCTTTCAATGTGCAAGGATTATGGGGTGCCCTTATTAGCAATGTTGGCTTTGTGTTGAGGAATATATATTCTAAGAGAAGTTTACAGAATTTCAAGGAAGTTGATGGATTGAACATGTATGGGTGGATTACTATTATTTCATTGTTCTATCTTTTTCCAGTGGCTATTTTTGTTGAAGGGTCTCAGTGGATTCCAGGGTATTATAAGGCAATTGAAGCTATAGGGAAACCAACCACATTTTATATATGGGTGATGCTGTCTGGGGTGTTCTACCATCTTTATAACCAATCATCTTACCAAGCCTTGGATGAAATTAGCCCTCTAACTTTCTCAGTGGGAAACACAATGAAGAGAGTGGTGGTGATTGTGTCGTCAGTTATAGTGTTCAGAAATCCGGTTAGGCTTCTCAATGGTGTTGGTTCCGCTATCGCAATTCTTGGGACTTTCCTGTATTCACAGGCAACAGCTAAAAAGAAAGTGAAGAAAATTGAAGGTGAAAAGAAAGAGTAGTCATAGTTAGAGGAAAAGAAGGATATAAAAGAAAAGAAATGTTAGGGGGAAGAAAACTGATTGATTATTTTAGCATTTCTGTTAGTCATGTTAGATTTAGACATTACATAAGATCCTTTCTGGTTTCATTCTAAGTAATGCTATGATTTCTCTACTGATGTTTTTCGAAGCACTTTCATATTTAGTTTGTTCTCATTAATACAGATTCTTCTTACTGGAATCATAGTTTATTAATTCTGAATAGATTAGGCAGAGATTTGAGATTGATTGATATCATATTGATTAATCTCAATCTCAATGTTGTGTAACTGCTTCTGTAAGCTGATGGGATTTACTTGTGGACTGAACTTCCAGTGACTGAAGGAAACTAATGTCTGTATTATGCAAATCTGTTTCCACTTTCATACTAAATAGATTAGGCATTGATTATGATATCATCCCATTCTAGCTATCATAATCACAAATGATCTTCTGGAACTATCATTTACATGCCAAAGATTTTTAGGTGTCATTTAATTTGGTGACCCCAACTCTATATGTTGTACATTGTTATTTGTTGCAAATATCTGTACACATGCCGAGTCTCATGCCCGGGTGAAAGAGAAGGGTTGTTGGTTGTGTTAGGTAATTGGCTGATCAATAAAACACTTTGTTGAATCTCTATAAGACATTTGATTTGTTAACCCCACTACAATCCTTGAAGCCCTATTTCGGATTTGTTCGACTGCATATCATTATTGAGCATGAGAATATTTAGTTGATTCCCAAATTAAAGTACTTAACACTATCTTGCATTCCTTTGATTATATTGCTGGTCATCAGAAGTGAACTGAGGTGGTATGTGAATTTCCGGGTGTGTGGTTGTCCCTCCCAATAAATGTCGCTCTCAGAAATCGAACCTTTTGGCCTAATACAATATCTGAGGATCCAGTAAAGTCTAACACCACTAGACCAACGACTTGCTAGTGTTCCTCAGCTATTACCGGTCCAATTTTATTATGCTAAATTAACAAGTGATATTCTTCATGTGCCCACCCTATCTACAAGTACATGCTGTACAGCCACAATTCTCAGGGTACCACAGCCACCCTCCTTATTACCAGAAACCAGGCTATGTCCAATTTCTTGATATGAGCCACATTGTTGAGCATAATTTCAAACAGCAATGTGCATATAGACGATTAAGGAATAATATTAGCACACCATTATTTTTAACACACTGATGGAATTCATGTAGTTATTAGGCAAAGGCTTTGGTGCATTTTGTTAAATAACCTACATTGGTGCATTCATATTTCATACTTCTTTCACTTGCATTGCATTACTTGTTCTGTGCCGGCAAGGGTGATAATTTTGTTTGTCATGAGCTATGATCGGTTCTACTCAGTTTTCCATCAGCATTATGGTATGGTATCTGTCTTCTTCAAGAGCAGAATCACAAAATTGACTGCTAGGAATTTATATGGATATCAATGTTTATATTTTCATAATAATTTCATCTAACTAGCAAAATGTATGCCTCAATTTAGTGTTTTCCAGTATCCATCATATACATGTAACAATCATTACACAGTATGTACCTCAAGAAATGTATGCCCCGATGCACAATAGAATTGTAAGCTTCATAATAGTTTGCAAAGCCTTCAAGATAACAGTAGGCTTCTGAGAAGTTGCTGCATTGTCTAAATAAACAAGTTTTGAGCCATTTACTTCCTGTGAATCGAGTAGAAGTATCATAGTTTTATAATATGTACTAGAGCAACACACCAAATTCCTTATTTCCATTAAGAAACGAGAATAATGTATCTCCGGGTATATGTAAGTTATCTCCTGGTACGAGGATACATTGTTCTCTTAAGAAAAACTTAGTACAATTTTGTGCAGTGTGTATGCATAAAGAAATTTATCATTATTAATAAAAGACAATTCTCAGTCTCATCAACAGCATTATAGATAGATTAGTTAACCCTGAGTTATCTGAACATATATAAACATTGAAAGGCTACATTTTTTAGGAAAGTAAAAATGATTAAGGATAAGAAAATAAGAACCTGATGAAGTATAGGGAAATGGGGTCTGGTGGAGTAACCCAATGAGCCAATTGGTGGTTCAAGCATTTCTTCATTAACCTTTGATGCAGAAACAGAGAGAGAAGATAAACAACGGAATCCAAATTTGAAAAATGATGAGTTACAAACAGTGATTGAGCAGCAACAAGTTGGGTTTAAAGATGGAAGCTTTGGCAGCAAAACTTCCAAGAGTAAACTTACAATCAATTCTATGGAATTTATGGTTTGAATTAGTGAAAAAATTTAAACCATTTGATTTCCATAGGATCGATGATTATGTAGAGAAACTTATTCTTGAAGTATATTTGATTCTTAATTGATTATTATACTTTGTTGTTGAGAAACTATTGGGAGAGATATGCAGAATGATTAATTCATTAGGAATAAAATGGGGTTATAAAAAAGAAGTCAAGGAAAATCATATATCATCGTGCTAATCTTTCTACGGCATATGTCACTTATAAACCAATCACTAATAAATAAAGTATCACTTTGTGACATATGATAATTAATAGTAGGATTTAGTAGGAAAATATAGCCCATAATAAATGCATAGTTCCACGTTGTAACTTGTAGAGATGGAGTTGTCTTCGAAGATCCAAAGCTACACTTGGTGATGGTTGACTTTCATTCATCACTAATGATTTTGCAATTATATGACATTATCATATTAATTTTTCTACAAGAATAGTTCTCCTATCAAACCGACTGACTAATTCCCACCACCATGAAGGTCATAGTCAATGAATTTGGACCAAAATAATTATATCTCCTTCACATTAATCCTCTTAAACAATAAGAAATGCAATATGGGCCACATTTTACAACCATGATGTAAAGCGTTGGTCTATTTGTATAAGATTATACAATATTCCCATAAGGATAAAAAATGTCAAGAGTTCAATTCATATCATTGACTCTTATTAGAAAGGACAGTCACACATCCTAGAAGGAATTGGTTCTTTTCCCATGCAGGGTGAGAATTTTGTAGAATAATATTTTAGAGAAAAACTTGTGTTGAGACATCTATGTAAATATACAATCAATAAAAACTTCACAACATATTAAAAATCTAATTATAATTATAATTAAAATTTATTTCTAATCATAGCACCAAAAAACATATACATTTGTCTTTAAATATGATGAGTTGTATATTTTTCCACACAAATTTTTGTGACAAAATTATTCCACAATTTGATATTCAAATTTCTCAGCCATATATTCCGTGGTCTTCGATTCCTGATTGGAGTAAATAAGAATAATTTGGATCGTGAGCTTAATTATTAGTTATGGATATTGTAGAAATGAAAGTTGACTTTCATTCTTGATATATGGCTATTAAAATTATTGCAACATGCAATATAATAATCCAACATATATACAATGAGATTGATTATAGGTTTTCTTGCGCAGACATTACCTACTAGTGATTCATGCAGGGATAATAGTTTTGGCATTGCAGCAAAAAAAATTGTTAGGTAATTTTTTTTATATATTTTATACGCCAATGTTGTTGATAGTTAAAAACTAATTCCAAATCAATTCATTTTTAGATGTGAATATACTTAAATTGTGTTTCTCTATATCATTCAAATAATATATACATATATATCACTCTTTGAGGAAGTTAATCATCTATAAACTATATTGGATGTTGTTGGTTATTAAAGTTTTGTTTCCAAAGTAAAAATAAGTTTATTAGCATCAAAGTAGGAATCCTCCCACTTTCTAGGATTGGTTCAAGTAAATATGACAGTTTATGTTTAGCCCCTAATATTTAATTAGTTTTTAGTTTCTAAAAATATTAAAATGAGGGATTAAAAAATATAATTTAAACATGAACTAAAATTAAGAAAATATCATACATACATGACAAATGTTTTAAAATTGGATGCAATTTAAGATATTATTATGGTTTTAAATTTTAATAATATCCCTAACTATACTATGATCGATTATAATTGCAACCTGTCAACCATAGTTTTTTTTCAATTGGTGATTATGGTAAACATAATATATATACTATTAATAAAACTGAAACTCAATTTCCTATTTTTTTCCTCAGTGTATTCTAATCTCTACAAAAAAAACAATATAACTAAATCTAAATTATAATATATCTAACACAATTCATTTATTGCATGTAGAGTACAAATTACAAACTATGATCACAATCACAATTAATATACTTTTTCAGACATGTTACATATCACCTAAGATTGAGGAAAAACCTAAAATCAAGTCTAAGTCAGAACAAATATGGATGGAAAGCTACACCAATGTGTAACCATGCTGTTACCTTTGCGAAGACTTTTTCATCCATATGATTATGTATACACCTAGGACTTTGATATTCAAACAATATATAACAAATAATGCAGTCTTCAATGTATGACAATTAATGCCCCCAGCACCACTATATATATATATATATATACTGGTAGTTTTGTTTGTTCAGAAACTTGTAAGGAACATATAGTCATGGACAAAACTTACTTCCTTTTCACTTTACTATTCTCATTTCACTATTTCATTGCAATGGCTTCCTTAGATATAGACCAATCTGCACTACTAGCCTTTAAATCTTATATAACTTTGGACCCTCAAAACATATTGGCCAATAATTGGTCTACTTCATCCTCAGTGTGCAACTGGGTTGGGGTCACTTGTGATACCAACTTCAGTAGAGTCATAACCTTAACCCTAGCAAACATGGGTTTAAATGGTACCATTCCTCCTAACTTGGGAAATTTATCTTCTCTTGTTGAACTTGACCTTCACAACAATAGCCTTCATGGGATAGTTCCTAATGAGTTGGCCTTGTTATCTAGGTTGGAGAATTTCAACTTGTGCAGCAACAACTTTGGTGGAGAATTTCCAACATGGGTGGGGGAGTTATCTAAACTAGAGTTCTTGAGTCTATGCAATAACAGTTTTTCAGGTTCAATTCCTGCATCTTTGTCCAACTTGGAAAGGCTAGAGAGTTTGGATTTGAGCTTTAATTCCATTGAGGGTAGCATTCCACCCGAGCTTGGAAGGCTTCCAAACTTGACTGTTTTGGATTTGGCACACAATAGGCTATCTAGCAATATTCCTTCTTCAATCTTCAATATTTCCACACTACAAGTGGTTGATTTGTCCAATAATTCCTTATCAGGTATTTTATTCTTTAGGAAGAAATATTTAGTTACTATTCTCTATATAAGATGTTGTCTAATTACTATTATAGCCATAGTTATGAAAACTATGTATGAAGCGGTTCAATTGGAGAATTGGTGAATCGGTCATTATATTGATATAATATAACAATTATACTGATCATTCAACCATATACTAGACAAAACCAGTTAAAATTGGTCATACTACTCATATTTTATTTAAACTAAATCAAACAACTCAAACTCATTAACACCTCTACAAATATTTCCATCCATAGATGAGACCCATAACTTTTCATTTTGATTTTGATTTTTTAGTAATATATGCATACATATATTAGTTTGTGTACTATGGTTGGGCACAGAAAAGAAAGAAACAAGTATAGGTGCATAATCCTTCTGCATAAAATTTACCATAAGGCTGAGATATTTTAGGACCAAATTTTTTCATAATGGATTATTCAAGGAAACTATTTTTTTTTCTCCCCAAACATTTTCTTCAATATTCACTACCACACATATATATCATATTTTTTTAGTGTGAAAAGCAACATTATATATATGTATATATCAGACAACACCTAAACTTTAATTTCTTTATTATTTCATATATCTTTAATTTGTTCAATTGTCAATTGTAGAGATGTTACTTACGTTTGTGTTAATTTCAGGTGATTAATCTAACCAACTTTAACTTGTTTTCTCTAAATGCTAGGAAACATCCCTCAAAAACTTGGAGATTTGTCACAGCTTAGAAGTATAAATTTGAGCATAAATAAACTCTTAGGCTCTATACCATTATCCTTGTTCAACATGTCAACTCTTCAAGAGATTCAATTCACTTACAATAATTTATCTGGTTCTCTTCCAATGGACTTGTGTAATGGGGTTCCAATGCTTGAAATGCTTGACCTATCTGGAAATGCATTTTCTGGTCTATTTCCATCAAATTTACTTCAATGTAAACAACTCAAATATTTGAAGATTATTGGTAATAGATTAAATGGTAACCTATCTAATGAGATTGGGATATTACCTATGCTTGAGGTGTTGGATCTTAGTAACAACAATCTAACAGGTACATTATTTGATTATTTTTTATCAATATTTTAATCTTTATCTCAATTTACACACAAGTTTAATAATCTAAATAATAGTTTAATTAATACAATCAATGTAAAAACTTGGTTAGGAGAAATAAAAATCATTTGAATGATGAGTATGAAGTATTTAGAATGAATTGATATTTATATTTAACTATTGCAGGTGAAGTTCCAGAATCTCTTTTCAACATCTCCACTTTGAGAGTAATTAATCTTAGGGACAATTTCTTTGTTGGTCAACTTCCAGAAAAAATGTGCCAGAATACTCCCTTTCTTCAACAATTTAATTTAACAAATAATAAAGTTGGAGGAATCATTCCAAGGTCTATTAGCAATTGCACCTCATTGAAAAGTTTATTAATGGGATTCAACTCTTTCACAGGTTTTCATCTCAGATTCCTTGTTATTTTCATTTATGTATTACTGCTTAATTTGTCTAATTAAACACTTAGATGGAATTACATACAAAAAGTTATTAAATTGAAAGGAAATATGAATAAGAAATTAATTAGGATTTGTTTTTTCATAGTACTACTTAGGATAACGGTAAAGTTGTTTCTTAGTAACCATGAGATCATAAGCTCAAATCCTGAAAACAACTTCTCTACTTGTAGGGTTAAAGCTATTACATCAAACCCTTCTAGATTTCACTATGTAAGAGTCTCATGTATTTGAATGATGTTTTAAAACTTAATGATGTTGATGAAATTTTCACAAGGACCAAAATGAACACCTCTACTTTTGGATAATATTATGACATTTTACACTATGTAAAGTATAACTTGAGTATAAAATGAGTAGTTTAAATCTTAATTATACTACTTTATCACATATCTCATGATGATTTTAATGTTTTATTGTAGGTACCATACCTTATGAGATTGGTGAGTACTTGAAAAACCTTGTGATATTGCATTTGCAAAATAACAACTTGAGAGGATCTATTCCATCAAGTATCTTTAACATCTCAGGGTTACAAAGTCTGTCATTATCATATAACCAACTCTCAGGAAACCTTCCAATTTATCCATATCATACCCTTTCCAATCTCCATTTCCTATACCTTACAAACAATTCTCTAAGTGGAGAAATTCCTACTAGTCTTTTCAATGCTACAATGCTTTCTAGCTTAGTACTTATCAACAATTCATTTACAGGAGTTATACCTGATTCTATTGGAAATTTAGTAAACCTTCAACTACTTGGACTATTAGGAAACAACTTAACTAGTGATCCAGCTTCTCCTGAAATGAGTTTCCTCACTTCATTGACAAAGTGTAGGAAGCTAAAAAGTCTTGTATTATCATACAATCCTCTAAATGGAGCACTTCCAAGTTCTATAGGAAACCTCTCAAACACTCTACAATCTTTTGTAGCATGGAACTGTAATCTCAAGGGTCAAATTCCTTCACAGATTGGCAATTTAAAGAACTTGTTTGATATTGATTTTAGCAACAACCAACTCATAGGACAAATTCCTAGTACACTTGGCTCTTTGTTGTTTCTCCAACGTTTGGATCTTTCAGGCAACAAACTTAATGGCTCTATCCCAGGTCAGATTTGTGAGCTAACAAATTTGAATGAGATGTCTCTTCAACATAATAATATTTTTGGGCTAGTGCCAGAATGCTTAGGGGGTCTTACTAAACTAAGAAAACTTTATTTGGATAACAATAACCTAAACTCTATAATACCTTCTTCCCTTTGGAGCCTCAGTGATATATTGGAAGTGAGCTTAGCCTTTAATGGTTTTACTGGATCTTTGCCAGCTGAGATAAGTGGAATGAATAGTGTGATAAAATTGGATATATCAAATAATAAGCTTCATGGGAATATTCCTACTGATATTGGTGACTTGGAGAAATTATTAAACCTCTCATTAGCAAATAATATGTTACAAGGGTCTATTCCTGATTCAGTTGGCAGCATGGTAAGTTTGGAATATTTGGACCTTTCCCATAATATTTTATCAGGCATTATCCCTAAGTCAATGCAGAAACTTGTTTATATCCGATTTATGAACTTGTCTTACAACAGACTAGAAGGAGAAATTCCTTCTGGTGGTGAATTTGCAAATTTCACAGCTAAATCATTCATGATGAATAGTGCACTCTGTGGGAGACCTGAGCTACAAGTCCCACCATGTCCTAGAGGAGGAGAACATGGCAAGAAAACCAAAAAGCTTGTGTTGGAGTTGGTTTTACCTTTAACTCTTGTTGGTGCACTTATTGTTTTTGCAACTCTCATCATACACAGGAGAAGTTATAGTAAAGGATCAAGTATTGTTGTCTTACCATCATTCCAATTTGCAAGTAGAATTTCCTACTATGAACTTTTGGATGCAACAAATAGTTTTCATGACAGCAATCTTATTGGTAAAGGGGGTATTGGTTCTGTATTCAAAGGTGTGCTTTCAAATGGAATGGTGGTTGCAGTTAAAGTATTCAATTTGGATGTACAAGGGGCATCAAGGAGTTTTGACATAGAATGTGAAGCAATGCGCAATCTTCGTCATCGAAATCTAGTAAAAGTCATTACTAGCTGTTCAAATGAATTTGATTTCAAAGCTCTAGTAATTGAATTTGTGCCAAATGGTAGCTTGGAGAAGTGGTTGTATTCTTATAACTATTTCATTCCTTTCTTACAAAGGTTGAACATAATGATAGATGTTGCATTTGCCTTGGATTATCTCCATCATGGTAATTCAAAACCAGTGGTGCACTGTGACTTAAAGCCAAGTAATGTTTTGTTGGATGAAGATATGGTTGCTCATGTTTGTGACTTTGGCATTGCTAAACTCTTAGAAGAAGGACAATCTCAAGCACTTACCAACACCTTAGCAACTATTGGTTATATTGCTCCAGGTACTTGTTACATATATTTGCTGTCCTTTATTTTGATTTCTTGTATTCTAATGTAGTAGGGCAGTCCAGTGCTCTGATAGATGCATGCAGCCTTACCACGCAATCATATAGACTGTTTTCAGGATTTGAACCCGTGATCTCATGATTACTAAGCAACAATCTTACAATTGCGCCAAACTCAACATCTAATTGTATTCTAATGTAGTATACGAATTTTTTAGGCAAGGATTTTTTTTGTGTGCATGTATAATATATCAGTGGAAATTGTGATTGCAGAATATGGATTAGAAGGTATTGTGTCTGTTAAAGGGGATGTGTATAGCTATGGTGTTATGCTGATGGAAGTATTTACAAGAAAGAGGCCAACTGATGAAATGTTTATAGATGGACTAAGCTTAAGGTCATGGATTAAAGAGTCATTATTACCAAATGAGATCATTCATATTGTTGACCCTAACTTGATGGAGGAAGAGGAATTATTTATTCCTCCTAAGAAAGTAGCTTTCTTAAGTATCATGGAATTGGCTTTGAATTGTTCTTCAGATTCACCTGCTGAGAGAATGACCATGAAGGAAGTCTTAGACAGCTTGAACAAAATAAGAACCATATTTTTACATATGGTATAAGAATATTTGTGCTAAAAAGGTTGTGAACTAGTTAACTAATCACTGTACTAAGGATTATTTTACTATAAATGAAAATTGGTGTATGTTAAACTTTATGCTATTTTTCAAATCAGTGTATATAGGTTTACTTTGTCATAAATAAAGATTGGTGTATGTTAAACTTTATGTTATTTTTCAGATCAATGTACTAAGGTTTATTTTGCTATAATCAAGTGGCATTCTTTTTATTTGGTTAATCAATTTAAATAACAGTCCTATTATTTTGACACCTAATTTAGGACACTTATGCAAAATACCTACTGTGTTGATGCATTTGGCTCCATTGGTTAGGAAAACATTTTCATTACTTTTCTCTCATTCTATAATTCTACTGCTAATATTTTTGTCCTTCCAATTTATCATGTCTCATGGGCAACCCTATCATTATGTCTTAGTTATTCTTTGTCAAAATACCAGCAACTTTTGTTTATTTTCTGTGGTTGGTGATCTATATGAATGATTGACATTGAACCTAGCTACATTTGCCAAATTCCAATTTTTAGGAACACCACAACCCTTCAAAATTTGGAATACAAATTATATATAGTATTTTTATACCACAAAATATATGTAGTTTGCAACAAATGATGAAAAGTCTATAACAAACAACTTTATGTGGATATTAACTTCTCTACAAACCCTAAACTTTACATAACCATGTTAACTATACTTTGCATGGAAATTTAAATATAGTTTCCATGCATGCAGTTGGTAGAAACAATGGATTCCATTAGTAAAAAACTTCTCTTATTTCTATGCCTCTCTTCCCTACACCTCCTTACAAATGGGACACGCCCATTTCACATTGTGCATCATGATATTCGTTCTGATCTCTTGAAATTCTGTGAACACACCACTAACCCTAGCCTTTGTGCTGAAACCATTCAACCACACGTCCTTGATGGTGATATTGACCCTTTCAAGGCTCTTGAGATAGAAGTTGAAGCCACATTGAATGAAACAAAGAAGGCTATTGCTATAATTGATGAGTTATTACTTACCAAAAACAACATTAATAACAAATCGTTAATGAGTGCCTTCAATACATGCAAGGAACAATATAACTATATATTGGATTCTATTAAAGAAACTAAAGATGCTATTGCTCAACATGATTTGATTGAGGCTAAGTTCAAGTTCAGTGCAGTGATATCATACCAATCAACTTGCATGGATGAATTTGAACATGTTGAATGCCCTTTTGCTGAGGATTCTGAAACCATATTCAATTTGGGAGGAAACACATTAGATATCATTGCTGATTTGGAAAAAACTGTGGCTCCTCAACAACCAATACCAACTGCACCATCCACAGATTCTTCTCAATCATCTTCTACATCTATCAATGTAATTGGAACCATATCATAGTTTTGCTTTAGTGGTGTGGCTATGTTACCCATCCATCCATGATGTATGTAATGTAGTTTTTAACTTTGTTTATTTATTTATTCCTTTATATCCTTGGGTTGAGAATGGTTGTTAGGTAAAGCCTTTTGTGAAGTGATAAACTTTAGGATTTGAATCTATTGAATATCTAGCTCAAGTTCATTATCTGGAAGTAGAATTCACTTTCATTGACCAAAACTTTTGGATGATGCATGCAATGTAGTTTACATGTGATGTGTGAAAACATTTTGATTAATAAGTCATACATCATTCTCTATGCATAATATTCTTACAAGCTGCAGGTTTTGGCTAAAGTGCAAAGAAAATAGGTGAAAAGGAATTGTATATATATATATATATGTGTGTGTGTATATATATATATATATGTGTGTGTATATATATCATGACAGAACTACACACATATACATATATAGTGAATCATTAGCTAGGTACTAAATAATTTTGGGAAAAAGCAAGCAAATTTTACATGGTATTCTAAAGAAGAATTTGTTCTGTTCAACTTCCATCTACCAAAAATTATGCCATATTGACCAATACAAACACCATGTATGTATTAAGTGGAAGTTTAGAGTAAGTATGGATAATATAACATCACTTTGATGTCTCTTTTCTATTTCAGTTCAACATTTTTGGTTTACCATATATAAGGCATGCATATATACTGCATAAGATATACCTTGATTTGTTATATAGCTATACCAAAAGAGAACTCACATCAAGGTTGCTAATTTGAGCAATCCTCCTCAAACTACATTGATAAGAAGTATATATTAAAATGTGCATTTTCAATGTCAGAAACAATTGCTGATATATGCAAGAGACAGAGCAGCCCCACTTAAAACTTCATATAGTGATTCTACATGCAAGCCTCTAATAAAAAATTCCAGAACAAAACCTTTATCAATTATCTTTCAAACAAAATTTGTTTGAGCCATAGATGAAGTCTTGGCTGAGATATGCATGAATTACCCATAAATGTTCCAGCTTGAGTTGTGCAGTATTTTAGACTAATGCAAACTTTTCAGTATGGCTTATTGGGAGCTTTTCAAAACAGAGATGCAACCCACAAATTAAGCTTATGAAATGCAATAGGTTGAACCAAAAAAGTAGGACAAATCATACACAAATAAGGTTGGTTTGATGAGTCTAATGAATAACCTGAAATAATATGTTACTTACATGATGGCAATTTTAAACAGCAACTAATTCTAGTGAAACAAATTATATCATGTCTTGGTATGCATTTAGGAACTTGGATTTAATTTCTTTAATTAAAGTGTAAGAAACTTTTATTTTAATCACTTAATAACATGCAATGTAAAAAAGAGCTTGTTCCACTTACATGTTATTCTACTTGTCTCTTGCTCAAGTAGGTGATGTGCTACACTAAATCTCTTAACACAACTCTGAATAATATGGTACATTTTAAAGTGGTTTGATTAATTATACCTTATTTTAATACTAGGCAATGTGAAATTTCATATAATAACATATTTCAAACATCCCGAATTGGTTGAACACTATGCGAGTTGGTAGTAATGCTACCTTCTCATCAAGCATTGCAGGTGGCACTTGCAAAACCTCTAATCTGAAAAGGCAAGAATAACTATTATAAGGACAAAAGATGATGTAATGCACTAACCATATACTTTCAAAATTAAAAAGATTGAATAATGCTATCTCTTCATATGAATTATTTAATATATTAAGCAAGTGATATATATATATATATATGCTAATGCTAGTCATGAACACTTATAAAAATGGTATCCTATGTTTAGCAGTTTATTAATTACACATTTATCAGATTTCATACATGTTTGTCTGCTGATTAAGACAACATGCATGCATGAAAGAAAAATAAAGATCAAATAGATCCTAGTTTTCTCCTTTTTAAAAATTGACTACAAGATTTCATTGAAGGTTCCTCTTCAATGCAATGATATCTTCACCAAGATTCACAAAACATCTCAAATATCAAATTTCCATTACTCTTAATGAAGTGTCTCCATTTTGGACCCTTCTAAGAGCATGCAAAATTGTCGGTAAGGAATCTCTCACCAGAACCTTGTCTTTATGGTGACCCACGTTCCATTGCATGTACATGCATTATCTCAAATTCTTAACCTTATATTATGTTGGCCCAACCAAACTATAGACCAATAGAAAATGATGACAAACAACAACATGAAATGAAAAAAGATATTATATTGTAGAATTCAACCTTATGTTACTTTTTTTAATACATGTATAATGGTTGTTAAGGCTTCTTCAGTTCAACAGTGCCATTCTGTGAATCATGCCTACTTTTCCTTTTTCTATTATTTATGTCGTGTATATGTATCTTTTTTATTCATATGTATAAAGTAATATTTGTATGTTAGAACAATGTACTTTAATAACTAAACACAATATGTGTTTTAATATAAGATATGTATAAGATAAGATGCAATAATGCTCTGAGTATGGTTATGATGAATTGTATATTTCACTCTCATCTTTGCATCTTGTGAAGTTGTGATGAACCATCCGACAAGTGAGACTATTTATATCAAATTTAACATGAATTTTTTATCCACACATTTGATTATTTATATATCTCCTTGTCTGTTGCACCTGCATTATTAGTGTATAGGTTGTGTGTTCCTCAGGAACAAAATATTGAATTACTAATTTGTGTGGCTTATATGTATTATTTTATAATTGAAGTGAGTTTTGGTTATATCAATTAACTTTATTCATAGTTGTTGGGATCAAACCCCTCACATTCTTAATTAGAGAGTTAGTGTATTTTATTTTTTTTATGAGGAGAGAAAAATTATTATTAAATAAAATGGGAATTTATAATGGAAAGGAAAAAAAAGGAATTATGTTACAATGTTTAAACAAGCTAAAGGGTTAGCAATCCGGTCGGAGTAGAGAATATTAGAGTTTATCTCCCTTTGCCTCTTAATCCAGAGTCAAGATTTCACCATTGAAAAGTTAGTGTATATGATGCTGATGTTTTAAATCTTTTGACTAAGATTTTCCTTAGTCTTTCTTCATATACCAATATATTGGACCAACCTCCAATTAATTTATTCCCCACATGTTTAAATTACATAAGACGTTATTCGAATAACATATGATTCCCAAGGTTTCTCGAATAAAATTCTTTATTAATATTAATGAAGTTAACTATAGCATCAAAGTAAATTACTATCCTCTACCTCGTAAGAAGGATTGAAGACAATTCATACTTAATTATAGGAATTCAGAAGAAAGAGAGCGTGTTACTCAATAAAAAGGTGCATAATTTTAATTGAAATTTATTTAATTTATTTATAATTAGGTACTCTAGTACTACTATTAATAAATTTTAAGAAAAATATGTGCATATCGACAATATAAGAATTTTTTACACTTTTATTACAACATCTTACATTCATTTTCAATCATGATTGACTCTTAAATAAATGTAATATAAATGAATGGTAGATGATGCATTGATTGTATATAAATCTTTAGACTGTCAGTACTACATAGATATATTACACTCATGTATTTTTTCTCTCCCGAAAATAAATAAATATACTATCATACCAAACTCTTACTCTAACTATTAGACACAATCAACAACGATATGAATGATACAAATTTGCATGCTCTCATGAGTCAAAGATTTTAATTTGATATTTGGAGAGAGAATGATAAAGGATGTTCCTCTATGGAATGTGTACAAGCGTGTGAACAAAGCCAATTATTTCAAGCTTCAATATATTGAATCTAACAAATCTCAATCATTAAAGGTTGAACTCATCATTAACAACCCTAAAACAAAACCAATTTGTCTGGTGAAAAAGAAGCGTGACACTAATTTAATCGCTAATTCAGGATTTTGACCCGACAATAATTGGTGCCTACAATGTTTGCTTTCAATTAAGTTTAACGTATAAATTATATTATCACCTAACTCTTAATTTCACGGTGTCCCTACCCACATACATCTCTAAAGTTTAAAGATATCCATTGTTTCTTGATGTCATCTTCCTTTAATTTATAACGTTTTTCATTTTGTTTAATTCTATAAACAATGTACTTGGTCATTGGTGACTATATGTGTATAAATTAAATCGTGGGGTAATTAAGTAACCAATTTTAATTTATATATCAAATGTGGCATGGACCCATTGTGGGTGTTTAATTAAACTAAGATTATGAAAGCAAGGGAAAGATATATACTATGTATAAAATAGATGTTATGATTTTTTGACCCGCTATCTAAGGAAATGGAAAAGTGGAAAATTTTCACTATGTATTATAACAAGTAGATTCGTGTTTCTCTTTGAAGCTTCTGTTTTGATATTTTGGATTATGATTCTGTTGTCACATTAGAGGACCCATTATTGAGTTTGTTCAATTAATCCCGGAATCTGTGTTAATTGTAGTAAGTAATTGTGATGACAACTTGTTGGAAAAGATGGGTGAAATGGGATCACAATGATTTTAACTTGTTAACCACAACGACTTAATTAATAAAGTTAATTGCAATGAGTTAACATTTAAGTGAGTTGTTAAAAAACAATAAAGTGTAGAGTAAGCATTTCTAGCTTTGATTAAAGCTACAAAGTTGTAACCAAACCAATTCACATATCCCACGATATGGGGACTCAATTTATTTCTTTTACTCCACTTCTTACTTCAATTCAATATCTATACATTAATGTTACATTAAAGATTAATACATGCTCATTATATTATACACTATTTATTCGTATTATTTTTTATAGAGTCAATAATGATTAAAAATGAATAATGTAATAACAATATATAAAATTTTACTGTAGATATATATTTTTATCTTTTAATTATAAATTTTGAAAAATATTAGTCAATTTATTGGGACCTTGGGAGGTTTATATATATATGGGTTCAAATATGAGCAAGAGCATGGTTAAATAATAATGTCGATGGAAAGTGTGACTTTTGATAATAAGCAATCACATGTCAACTTTACTGCTTTTTCTCTTTGACATTTAAATGTCTTTTGCCATTAGTTCCACTTAATTTCTGAAAAAAAAAACACTACATTAATAATGATTGTTTAACATTAAATAGTATGATTTTTATTTGTTGTTAATTTATAATCCAGCTCTTTCAAGTGATAACATTTTTTGTTAATTACAAGGGAATGGTAGAAAACAACTTAATTTATTTTTCATTGTTGCCATCAGCTCTAGATTTGTTGGTGCTGTTCAATTATATGTTGCACAAGTACAAAAAAAAATCAAAGAAAGTGTAAGATGTAATATCACTTTTATCTTTTTTATTTAAAAGATGATTACACATTTACTCTTAGAATACACATAAAAAATTCATTTGTCTCTCCATTAATGGAGAGGAGTCCTACTCATATGTTGCCAGTTCTATTATTGGTTTAATTTATTTCATTTTTAAAAGTTTAGTTAATTAATTTATTCAATGAAAAACGTTTTTTTCTTTTAACATTTTAAATCATGTAAAAATGATATTAGATCGTTTTTCTTTCTTCGTATAGTAAAAAAATAATTTATCAATGTTGTACCGAAAGTGGTTTTAAAATATCAACCGTGTAACATAACTGTTTATGTAATATGTAAAAACGAACTACACAAAATTAGAACAAATAGTATTTCTATTGTCATTTTGTGTAATAAAAATTATAAAATAAAAAAAAACAATGTATCTGGTGGAAAAATAGTATTGGATAATGTTTTTAATATACAGAAAGAACCAAAAAGTAATTAAGAAAGTTCATGTGCCGCCGACACTGAAATGAAATCACCTTTTTTTCCTTTGATAACTCTGAAATTTATCTATATGCCTATGGCTTTATGCTCATACACATTTCTTACACCATTTGTCTTCGTCTTTTCATTGACCCCATATGTAAGTACTACTTCACTACTTATTGTGTCATATTTATATACTCCAAAACAAGTACACATCTATAATTTCCATTCATCAAAATATCATAAGAGCGAGACTTGTTGAGTAGTACAATCATACAGTTTAAAAGAGATTAGTTACCCTTAGTAGTACAAAAAAAAAGATCGGTAGGGATTGATATCATTTTAACCTTCTACTTCTTTCACTTTTTCCTTCTTCTTTTTTAACGTAAGCTATGTTAATTTGAGAGGATATATGTGGTTCCACGTTTGTTTGGGTCACATAGCTGGGTGAATCTGTTGACACAGCTCAGCACCTAGCGGTTGGTACATTGGTACATTATTATGGTACGGTTTGGCCTGAGTGGGGTCAACTATTAATACTCATAATAGATATATCATTTTCAGGAGTATGTATCTTCTTCATTAATAGAGATGCAAATACTTGAAAACTTAAAGAAAATCTAATATGTAATCACATATTTAACCTTTTAAGTATAACAAAATAACATATTTATTATTAAAAATATAAGAAAATTGAATTACTTATCTCTTAATTATTGGAGAGGGTGCGATTCCATTTTTAGAAGAAAAAAATCATTACAAAAATTTAAAGAACGGATGAAATTTTATGAGGGGTAGATAATTACATTTTAATGATTGAGTTGTACGAGAATCACAATAGACCCATTGTGAGACATTTATGCATGTCTTAACTTGTATTTAAGGTAATATTGGTCTTTTTTATCATTTTATTTTTAAGTAAATACAAGGACATCATAAATTGGAGGAGTACTCTTCAATAAAGAATCCTACCTGCCACAAACTAAGACAAAATTACATGTTATAAATTAGTTAACGGTTTTTTTAACTTCAATTTTTAGGGTTAAGGATAAAGAACTTTAAAAAATTGTATTGAGAATAAATTAATAACAAGGAAGCAAATAGCCATTCTATGTTAAAAATTGCAGGATAGTGTACTAAGTTCCTACTTAATGGAACCAACGATGCAAATATATACACATTGTCGTGATGGACACATATTACTTATCTCATTCTTTGTCTCAATTCATGTCTCGGACCAATCAAAATTTTACTTTTTATTAATTTTTATTTTAATTTTTTTATTTTATTCATGTATCAACATTGTGATTGGCCTGGTACATGGAATGGGACGAATAATCCTCATCATGTCGTCATGGATGGAGTCAAGAATTATTAGTTTATTTCAATATCATTATATTGCTGGAATATGATAAATTATTAACATGAATAAATAATCATGGTGTTCAAGTTGGGATAGATTAAACGACATAATAATTAAACATATTTAAAAATTATCACACATTCATATAGAGTGTAATATATATGAGTTGTTAATACAAAATTTTATATGTGGTTAATATATTATATATTGTTCATTATATTAATTATATTTAAGAAACAATAATTAAACATGTATTTTAAATGATACAACAATGACACTATACAATTTATTGCATTTTTAGTGGAAATGTACCAAAGAAAGGTGGGGCCTAGACTAATGCATGTCTCTCCTCCATCTACTCCTTATTGTTTAAGCCAAGTAAGTATAGAAAGTGCTTTTAGAATTAGATTCTCATTATTTTATCTCAAAATCACAAGACAATAAACATATTAATCTTTGATTAATCTCTACATGTCAAATTAAAATGTATTAACAATATTATTAAGTTGGAAAAAGTGCTACCTAACTAGTGTATGAGCTTCCCACCTAGTAAAATTTAGGGAGTATAAATGTATACAATTTTATGTTCACAACTAAAATGTTGTTTTCAGAATTTAAATTCATAATAATCTTCAACTCACAAGGCAAACATCTTTATAAATGTGACAAGACTCTATTTGCAAGCATTTTTTTTACTTTTGTTGAGTGATGTATGATATTAGGGTGAGCATAGGTTGGGTTGGGCCGAATAAGATTTGTCCATTGTCCAACCCTAAATGTTAATCAAGTAATTTTGTTGAACCCATACCTGAAGCTAACCGACCCTATATATCGAATGTGTTAGTTTTTAAACCTGAATCCGACCCTAGACCATATTAAACATAATATATACCATTTTTAGACAAAGTCTTCTCAATATTATTTTTTATTATGGATATATAATTTGACATATAAAATGATATATGTATGTATGATGAAAAAACTAGAGAATTCACTATACTTTTGACTAAAAAGATGTCGTTACTCTGTATATAATTGAATGTAAACACATACAAACATTATGAATGAGTAACCATGTGACGAGTCCAGGTCGAGTTAGCTTGTCCTCTGCCCAACCCTAAATATTCATTAGGTATAATTTTTAAACCTGATCCTAGACCTGATGAAACCCGACTCTATTTAGGTCTGATCATGATTAGATAAAACGGATGAATGAGTAAGGTCGGGTCATATTCACTGATACATAATGTAATAACAATGTAACAAATATTAAGAAGGTGAGTGCATAAATATTAAATAGAAAAAGGAAATAGTTGGGTGTAGTTGAATGTCGGTACGACCGTACAATGCATGGATGAACTTTTTAGGAAAAAAAATGGTAGAGTAGAAGAAAACAGGCTGTGTAAGGAAAGGCAGAGAGAGAGAGTCCTACAAAGTTATAGGTAAAATCTGAGACTGAGACCACATCTTTGTAAGAGACCCTACTGAGATTTTCCCTCTGACCCTCACAGTAAGAGCAATGGCATTGAACAAGACTTGACATTGAAATGTATGATAGAGAATCTCATCTGTAATATTAATGTCCAAGATATCAATAAATATTCACAAAGGGTGCATGCATGGGGCTACTTTTTTGTTGGTTTTACCTCACAATTTTTAATGCCAGGACCATATATAATTATGTACGTAGGAAAACAAATGAAGAGTAAGTAAAAGAATAGAATATACAGAAATATATCTGCTGGTTTTTGCATCAATTCTTGGATTCTTACTCTAAACTTTACATAATAAAAACAGTATAATTCACAGATCTCTTTATAGGCATTTATTCATTGAACGTAGTAGAATGTACAAATTTTCGCAGAGTGGATAAGATTGATGATGAGATAAGAGACTTAAATGATGGAAGGTACAAGTCTTTATTTTATATCAAGTATAATAACTAACAATCATAAATCACCTTTTGACTTTCTCCCGTTAATGTTTATATGTATACTTAACTGAATTTAGTAAAGGATTTGTGTAAAAGAGTATGATTTTCTCTATTAATGAATAGACAATTGCATCGTATCTTTTATTTTTTAATGTAAAATGTGTAATTTTATTGTAATTAAAGAGATATATGTATAATTGAATGTTATATTTCCTTTTGATTTTTGAAGCATTTGTCTCTCCATTAATGAGATGATCCTAACTCTCCAAAAACATTGATGTGATGTTTTTACATTATCATTTATCAATAACTCCTATAATATTTATTTTTTTAAGGGGCTGATTTGTAGACTTCTAGTGCTTAAGTATTACTCTTACTTAAAAGTCAAATATAATTGATTGATGATATGCTAATAATATTAAATAATTCCTACATCATGAGAACACATACTATTTTCTCTTAAAATTAAAAACATGAAAAATAATAAAGAAATATTAATGAAAGAGTGAAAGAGGAAAAGAAGAGAATTGTGTAAAACATCAGTATGAGCTTCCCACCACTAAATTTTAAAATTTGTATCCCAAAATGAAAGTAACCCGAATAAAGGAACCAAATGAAAGAAAAGAGGCAGCACAAAAAGGACTATCACGACAAAAGACTGTTCCCACCAACACAATTTAAAATTCATCACATTTCACTTGTTCATGTCTTAGGCCTTCTAATTTTCCTTTACTTTCAATACAATACACTACTTTTTCTGATACCTTTTGTATTCAAAATTCAGATTAAACACCAATCTTTATCTAAGAAAAACCATGTCTTTTTTACCAATGAAATACTTATATGAGGTCTAATGTATTCACTTCATATATCATGCAGTTTCAACTAATTAAACTAGTTCTAGCAGACTAACCCAAGTTTTACCACTTGAATAAAGAAACATTAGAGACACTTTGGTTAGTAATTTATTTTATAATATCATAAACCCCAATATTATTATTTTGAACACCTTATAGGAATGTTCTTGGATCATCACCTAGTCACATTAGTCTCACTATATAAACCCATCTTCCACTCCTTTTTTCATCACTCACCATTCAACAACATTCACATCTTACTTCACAAATCTCTATCATACAATCTTCTCTCTATAAAAAAAAACAACACTTTAACTCTAACTATACAAATGACAACATTTCCCAACTCCGTAACCGACTTGAACATGATCGAGTCAAACTTCGAAGTTGACAAGCTCACTTATGAAATCTTCTCTATCTTAGAGAACAAGTTTCTCTTCGGTTACGGTGATACCCAAAACCAAAAGAATTCAGTTTCCAATTTCATTCCGAAGGACTTTCATTCCGCTAATGATGCCGCCGGCATAGTTAGGGTTCTATGCATTGACGGCTCCGGCGCCACCGACGGTATCCTCGCCGCAAAATCCCTCGTTCACCTTGAATTATGCCTGAGAAGGAAATCTGGTAACCCTAATGTTCACATCGCTGAATATTTCGACGCCGTTGCCGGCTCCGGCGCCGGCGGAATCCTCGCTGCGCTTCTCTTCACCCGCGGAAAGGACGGTTTTCCTATGTTCACTGCTGAAGAGGCGTTGAAATTCTTGATTGAAAACCGGAGTAAGATTTTCCGGCCATATAACTCGATTATCCGGCGAGTTTTCCGGCCGGTGGCGTCGAAGGCGGAGAAACTGTTCCGGAAGACGTTTGGTGAGTGCACACTGAAGGACACGTTGAAACCGGTTTTGATCCCCTGCTACGATCTCATCACGCGTGCTCCGTTCGTGTTCTCACGCGCTGATGCGTTGGAAATGGACGGTTACGATTTTAAGATGCGCGACGTGTGTGCCGCCACGTCTGCTGACCCTTCTTTCATGGGTCCCACTGAGATAAGATCCCTTGACGGAAGGACAAAGATCGTGGCCGTCGATGGAGGTATCGCGATGAACAATCCAACGGCTGTAGCAATCACGCACGTGTTGAATAATAAGCATGAGTTCCCTTTCTGTAACGGCGTTTCAGACATGTTGGTCCTGTCACTCGGCAACGGAGAATCTGACTTTAACGCCGTTAAGTCACCGTCAGCTTTTGTGAGAATCGCCGGTGAAGGTGCTTCAGATATGGTAAGAAATTTTATCAAATTATAATAAAATTCCCTTATTTTATTTATTCTATAAATTTAAAAATCCCATGAAAAAGTTGATATTTTTATAATAAATTTTTTGTAATGGAATGGTGGTTAGGCTAAGAGTAATGAATGTATTCACCAAACTAACACCCACCATGTATTTATATATTATATATTTTGTGCATGTATGTGATTTATATTATTTAATTTGTGATGGGGTTGGTGGAGTGATTATTGAAATTATTATTCTAAATGTGTTATTTTTTTCCTGAATAATGTAGGTTGATCAAGCTGTATCAATGGCATTTGTGGAATGTAAGATGAACAATTATGTTAGGATTCAATCAAATGGGATAATGTCAAAAACAAACAAAGTGAAGTGTAACAAAAACATGTTGGATATTTCTGAAGAGATGTTGGGACAGAAAAGTGTAGAATCTGTTTTGTTTAAGGGAAAGAAAGTTGTAGAAAACACTAACTTGGAAAAGTTAGAGTTGTTTGGGGGAGAATTGATTAAGGAACAAGAGAGAAGAAAAAACAGCATTTTACCCATAGTTGTGTTTAAGAATGCTTCTCCATCACCTAGGACTTCATCTGCCACTACTTTGTCTACTTTATCTTCAAGCTGTTAGAAAATAAAAAGGAGATTTTTAGGAAGAAGAAATCCAAAATTAGAATTAAATTATTGAGTTTAATTAATTTTTCATGTGAGTTGAGTCTTGTGGTTTTCTTGGGTTAAGTGCCGCTTGAGACCAATTAAGGAAAATTGAGTCTAAAAAGCTGTGCAGAGCTGAATCCTCAAAACCACTTTTCATTATTTTTATTTATTTTTCTTCTCTTTAGTTTTGGTATATATTACTTGTATTTAGTGATTATGGTTTATGCATATGGCTATGGTCAAAAAGATGAATTTTGTTGTCTTTGAATGTGAGAATTAGATTGTACTGTTTGGTTATATATATAGTATTGTGACTCCAATGCACACAACATTGATTTTTTTGAACTAGAAATTCATGTAAAAGAATTACAACATAATTACATATTTGAAAAAGAATATGCTAACAACTCTCATCTTAAAACACAAAGCAAATTCAAAGTTTTTAAATATTTTTTCCAATTTATGCTCTAGAGTCATAAATCTCACCAATAGTTTGTAAATCTATAGCATATTTACTCGGTTTTACTGTACAATTAAACTCAAATGAGGCAATTCAAGGGATGGGGTATACCCTAAAAAACAATAAGGCAATTAGAATGAGTTGGTCATAGTTTCATATAATTCATCCACACTTGTTGAAGAGGATAAGAAAATCATGAGGCATATAGTAGAGTTAGTTCTAAGTTCAATATTTGATAATGATATTTATTGGGAGAAGTAAGAAAATTAAATAAGACAATGAATAGAGTTATCTAAAATCATGGGAGGGATAGGAAAATGCATAAATAAAAAAGTCCTTGAGGATGTGAGTAAGATGAGATAACAGTTTATGAGGGTTTTTTTGTATGAATATAAAACAACACCTTGAGTAAATTCTATTCAACCAATCTATCCCTATATGGTCCTTAGTTGGGGTGCATTATTAGGAGAATGGGTATTTTTTAGTCAACCCTAATTTGAAGATCCACATTATGGGATATATTACTATAAAATCTTAAACACTTTTTATTTTGGTAGAAGTTTATTTATTTGTGTGAAGTAAACCAAGGTTAACATAATTTTTTTTGCATTGAAACTTTTTTTCCTTCTACCGTCCTTTAGAAGTTGGTGGTTGGCAAACTATAATCATCACAATGGGCTTCTCTCTTTTTGGCTGGTGTTTAGTGGATATGGAGAAGGAGAAATAACTCCATTTGCTCGTAATATGCATCAAGATTATTGTGAGTGGTGCCATTTGGGTCGAGTGTTACCTTGAGAATACTCTTCCCCTAGTTTATTAGTGTTGAGTGGATGAAGGTAAGATCAAACTTAATGGTAGCTGCATTAAAGGTTCTAATATTATAGGAGGGGTGGAGTTATTCGAGATCATGTAGGCATGTGGTTGTAAGGGTTTTCTGCTAACTTTGGAGAATGTTCTTCTATCCTTTCACAACCTTTGGCTATGGATCAGGGGTTGAGTTTGGCTTTTGACTTAGGTTTCAAACACGTCATTCTAGAAAGTGATTGTTTCGAAGGCGCAAAAGTTATTTCTAAAACTGCTCAAATTCATTTCCATAGAGTTTTGAGTATTGTCACTAATGTTCGCACTTGGCTAGCGCATGACTCGGTTGTTGAGATAGGTGACTCTACTAATACTTCTGGATGGGTGTCTGTCCATTCTAACGGAATTTATATCACTATACCAACAAAGCTATGAGTGCAATAATTCAATTAACTTTTAGTTAATCCTATGGGTGAACATGAGCCGGGTTAGGACAAGTTAAGCATTGATTATTACCTGACCCTAAATGTTGTTCGAGTCATTTTTTGAACTTAGACCCAGCGAACCCAATCCAACCCTAAATATAAATTGAATCATCTTTCAAACCCAAACTCGATCTTAGACTCATTTAAATATAATGTATACTCATTTTAGATAAAATTTTCTTAATATTATTATTTATTATTACATATAAAATTATATATGTATATACATTATTAATCAGGTATATATATGATGAAAAAAGTAAAGAATGAATGATACTTTCAACTAAAAAGATGTTAGTACTCTATAATATTTGAACCCTAAATATTGATCCATACCCGACAAGGTCATGTTTGGTCATACCTAACCCTAAATATTGAATAAGTCTAATATTTGAATTTAAACCCAACATAGAGACCTACCCCTATTCGGGTCCAATCACAATTAGACCTAATCATAATCAAGCCATATCGGCCGAGCGGGTAGACTAATCTTACTCGTTAATCCTTCAAATCCCTAATTCACTTGAAATTCAAATTAACAACACGAAATTCCATCTCATTTCACCTCACTCTTCCATCATTCCAATGGAGGATACGGATGGAGTCCTCAACTTCGATTTTGAGGGCGGCCTCGACGCCGCTCCACCCTCCGCCGCCACTGCCACCGTCCCATCCGCTGCCGCTTCATCCGGACCTCTTATCCACCACGATGCCTCTGCTGCCGCTTCCTCCATGGCCAACGGAAGTGCCGTCGGCATAACCCCTCACTCCGCTGCTGATCACCCCTCTGGCAACATACAAGGGCGGCGGAGCTTTCGGCAGACGGTATGCCGGCACTGGCTTCGAAGCCTGTGTATGAAAGGAGACGCGTGCGGGTTCCTTCACCAGTATGATAAGGCTAGGATGCCGGTGTGCCGGTTTTTTCGGCTTTATGGGGAGTGCCGGGAGCAGGATTGTGTTTATAAACACACCAATGAAGATATCAAGGAGTGTAACATGTATGTTTCTTTTTCTCATTGATTCTCATCCTTTTACTTTGTTGTTGTTGTTGTATTGTGTGATTGAGTATTTTGATTTGAAGAAGTTTTAGGTTGGTTTTAGATTGCCTAACTTAACCTTCACATTTTATCTGGGATTAGAACTACTTGTATAGAGCTATGCAACAAATCACAACATGTGGGGTTTATGATAGAACATAAAGAAAAAGTTGTAGGTGAAACTACTAAGAAGGATTTAGATATCAATAATTTGTATATGATTTATGATAGAATATCCCAGGGTCGTTTGATACATAGGTGACCTTACCTAGTGGGAAAAAGACTTGGTTCTTCTTGTTATGTTGTGAATGAGGTTGTATGTTTGCACTGTTTTTTATGTCTATGTTTGCCCTTCTTTTAATTGATTGAGAGTTTTTAGTCATTGGTGTTAGGGATGAACATTACATGCTCTTAAGCTCTCATGAATTTCTTTTCTATCTTCATGTTTAGGCTGCCCAATAATTTGTTTCTAATTTCTAAGATGGTGTTTCTGTGCACTATTACAAATTGTCTGTTATATATAATAGAACCATTTTTGTTTGGTTTGGGACTCTCACTGTTGCAAATCACTTTGTACTCTAACTAATCTAAATTTAGCCAAGAAGAATCATTTGGGGGGGGGGGGACTCTCCCAATGACACCGGGTGAATTTTCAATGGTTCCTTTCCGTCTTTTGATTACATTTGGGATAGGGTAATATTTTGGCATCCCCTTGATGCGCTGGACATGGGCTTCTAGTGGTGTTTCTTTGGTAGATACTACATATGCATAGATGCTGACATGGTTTGTTGCATGGCCCCATTGCATAGTTTTTAGATGTTTTTTATGTGAAGAAGCCTTATCCTTTTGTAGTCTTCTCTCTTCTCATCTAATAATATTTCTTTTATTACAAAAAATTCTCTGAATATTTGTTTTTTTCCATTCACAAAATAGGAACTGAGCTCCTTATCACTTGGACCAAAATGCGTTGGTAATACGCTAGGGCCATTTGATTATATGAAATGATGACGAAATATTATGTATTACATCAAATTTTACTTCACTACTTTACTTCAGTTCTGAGTTTTGTCTTCCCTGGTTAATAAAAAGTTATATTATAGTAATGGTAATTGGGCTTCAAATGCATGTAATGTAACCCATGTATGAGCAGGGGAAGGGGTTGGGTGGTGGTGGTGGTGGGAGTAAGCCTTGTGGCAAAGTTACAAAAACATTGGTTACTATGTTGTAATTGGATCGTCTAAAACACATTTTAATCATAGGGAAATGCCTTTTATTTGCTTCTTCATATTATTGATTTATTACTGCATCTTGAAGTTCTTTTTTGATAGATAAAAAATTGGTCAAAAAAGAATTAGGAAAGTATGAACATATGATGGTGATTCATGTATAGATGATAGAAGTTATTCAATAACCTTAGCGATATTAGTTTATGAGAAAGAGAGAGAGAGAGAGAGAGTTCCACATTTTGGGGTACATGGGACGTGTCAGCAAAGTAATGGAGGGAACCTCTGACATAATCATCACACCCCAATCTTTAAAGACTGTGGTCGGTGCAAACTTGGCTAAGATTCATTGGTGAGTTATGCTATGTCATTATTTAATTATGGGGAAGTTGTTGTCTTTGTCTATAATTCATGAATTAGAAGTATGTTTGCACTTCCCCTTTTAAATGAATGATTTTTTATAAGTTTCAACTGATCAATAGTATTTGAAAATGGTGATTGTGAAAGAGATCAAATGTTCAGGATATTTGTTCCTTTTCTTGTTCCAAACATATTTATTCTAGTTTGACTTTGTTTCATAATGCATTATATTCTAGCTGCTTAACATTTGTGAATGACATCTTTGGCATATTTTCCAACCAGTGGGTTTTTCCAAAGCAGTAGGAGGTGCTTCATGTCTTATTTCAGGGGTTTTGGGAGAAGAAAGGATGGTTAGATTCTGTGGAATTGTTCACAATGTTTGTGATAGTCTTGTCTTTGGTGCATTTTGCTCAAGGGAAATGAGTTTTTCAAAGAAGTTTCTGCCTTGCATTAGTTCTTGGTGTCATTATGGTGTTCGAGGAATGAAGTTCTATATGAACCTTCTTTGATGGATATTCAAAGGAATTGATTTGGAAGGATTTATTTGTTTGACATTGCTAGGATAGTATCCTATCCTCTTTTTCTCTTTTCAGTTTGGTCTAGGAAGATGTGCTATTATGCTGCTGTATTCATTTAATTAATTTTTGCTACACTCTTATGTTAACAGTTGCCCTCTATTATCAAAGAAATATGTATGCATTCTTTGTCTGATGAGTTCTATTTATCTGCCATTATTTTCTTTGTTTAAGTTAAGGTTACCAACTTGTGTGTCTATGATCTTAATATTTTAATATTTCTGCATGTGTAGGTACAAGTTAGGATTTTGTCCCAATGGGCCTGATTGCCGATATAGACATGCAAAATCTGCTGGACCTCCACCTCCTGTTGAAGAGGTCCTTCAAAAGATCCAGCATTTGTATTCTTACAATTATAATGGTTCTAACAAATTTTTCCAACAAAGGGGTGCTAGCTATAACCAACAAGTTGAAAGATCTCAGTTTCCTCAAGGAGTTAATTCTACAAATCAAGGTGTGACTGCAAAACCCTTAGCAGCAGAGTCAGGTAATGCCCAGCAGCAGCAGCAAGTTCAACAATCGCAGCAGCAGGTCAGCCAGAGCCAAATGCAAAGTCCTGCTAATGGTCAGCCCAATCAAGCCAATAGAACAGCAATCCCTTTACCTCAAGGAATATCTAGGTCTGTTCAGAGTCTTGTAGTTTTCAATTAGGCTGGGTGAAATCTGTCATCAGCATGCCCTTACAGTCACTTAAATATATAAGTGTGGTACATATAACATATTGAACATATTTTTATTTGGGAGATTATGCCAACATTTGCCTTGTGTAGTTAGTTTCTCCTAATATTATTGCTATCACTTGGCTGTGTACACATATATTTTATGTTGTGTGTTATTGGCTGATCACACAGATCAATGTTAGTTGATTTCTTGCATGTTCTTTACCACTAATTGACTTTAAACTCAATTGGGCGAACTTCTGGCTTCTAAGGTCTAATTCCTCCTGGAATTATGGTACCTTGACAAGCTAAGCATCAAGTTCTTAATTGCTTACATTTAATAAAACTTGTTGTCAGGATATTATTTGTGGTCCATAGTGTAAAAATGTAAAATAAAGTTTGAAAATTATTGAAAGTGAGAAGGACATTTGTATCTCAAAAAGAAAAGGTTGACATGTTAAAGATAAAACATGTCAGAGCAGCTTCATAACTTTAACAATATAATTCTCGTTTAGGTTATTACCATATGCTCTCTGTTTGTTTCACTCATTATCAAGTCGTCTTCTATTACTGAGAAACATTGTTATGATGTTGGTCCCCTGTGCCTAGAATGTGAATTTGTATTACCTGCTGTATGGTTCTCGTTACCGAACTTGAGATTACTACATTATCATGTACCATTCCAGAAGTGAAAAAATAGATATGTTTTATGAGGGGTCTGTCCTCAAATTTAGATTCTTTATCCTATAAGCATTGCTTCAGTTGAGGCACTATTCTTTCATAAATGAGTTAGACTGATATACTTCTCCACTAAAAACCTTAGGTATTTTATTGTTAAAAGTTGCAATCGTGAAAATCTTGAGTTATCTGTGCAACAAGGAGTATGGGCAACACAAAGGAGCAATGAATCCAAACTAAATGAAGCCTTTGACTCTGTGGAAAATGTGATATTGATTTTTTCAGTCAATCGAACACGACATTTCCAGGTATATTTTGTACTTTGCATCTCACTTGACAGGGTTTTTTCGGTTTTACAGGTTTAGGCCAATGACCTCTTTGCTATCCAATTTGACAAGTGGAATTGAAAATATTTATCTGCTTAGAAAATGTAGCATGCCTTTAGATTATTTTTACATGAATACTAAAATGTGAAAGTAATTGATAGATTTGAATATTGGGGCTTACTATTTGCCCAATTCTGGGCTTAGAAACTGCTTGCAGTGTTAGCACTTACCATTAATACAAATTTCTCAACTAGCACAACAACGGCCAGCATCATCAGCAGAACAAATCCAAAGCCTTTTCTTGCTAGGTAGTGGACTACATGGATCTAATGATGCCACTGTGTTCTGTTAAAAATCAATTCTTTCAAGAATCAAGAGCCTAGTTAGATCTAAATCCTTTTTAATAGTTTTACCTAGAGTTGTTCTTAGTATTCATCTAAGTTGTCCCCCATTTTATCAAGTCAAAGTCAGTACTACCTAAAAAGGCAACCTGACAAAAAATTCATATTTAATATCACTAGTAAACTAAAAATTGGTAAATGTCTTCCAGTCCTAGATTTATCTTTGACACAGACTCATGGTGCAAGGTACTCCCATGAAAGTGTTCGTGGTGATGTTGGTATTGCCTAATGCCTATTGATGGATATAATGTTGCATCAATCCAACTAATTATGTGTTGTTGTTTTCTTCTTCAATGGTATTTGTCCTTTGCTGATAATGTAATTCCATAAGAGGGGCATCCATATAATCCCAGATCTGTATTTTAGGTATCTAATAGGTTACTTGAAGAATTTATTATTTCCTTATGTGTCACATGAATAATAAAATGCTGCCAGTCAGCACTTGGATATTTTCTTTGGCTGTGGCAAAGCCACTTAACCTGAATTTATCTATATTTTTGCAGGGTTGTGCAAAGATGACATCCAGAATTGGTGGTTCTGTTGCAGGGGGGAATTGGAAATATGCTCATGGAACTGCACATTACGGGCGAAATTTTTCTGTTAAATGGTTAAAGGTATTAAAACTTCGATCCATTTCCATGAGTTTTTTTTTGATGAATGGCAATATTGGCATAAGTGAATTCTGACGATGATGGCCTTGAAGAAACTTGGCTTAGCAGCTGCTTCTCTTGTTTGAATTTTAGTACCCACTATTTCCTTCTGCAATGCACATTTTGCGATTTTATTTTCATAAAGGGTGTCAAAATCCCCCCCCCACATTCATCTTTCTATCATTCAGATTTCAGACCTCTATCTAATCAAACATCTCATACCAAATCATTTTCTTTGCCTCAGAAATGATCAACCGACTAACTGCCTTTTTATGGTGGCTATTATTCAATATCTACTAGGGAAGATTTTCATTCTGTGGGAAATTAGATCACAAACTCTTCTCCCACCTTTTGCATGGCATATTACTACTTATATAGTTTTTTACATTGAAATGTTGTGGAACCTGATGTATTCCAGTTATTTCTTTCTCTTCTTTTAGTTTTTTCCGTCTTTACTCTTTTTGTGGCCCAGAGAGGTCCATATTAAAGACTTTGTACTTTTTTAGTTAGGGGTCTTTACTTTTTGTTTTCCATGTCCTCTCTCTCACTCTCCCTTTTGTTAAGGTTCCATCTCAAAAGTGTGTAATGATATCTTGAAATTTAGTTAGATGAAGTTTGTTATGAACTAGTATTGAAAAGTGTGTAATGATATCTTGAAATTTAGTTAGATGAAGTTTGTTATGAACTAGTATTGAAAAGTGTGTAATGATATCTTGAAATTTTTAGTACATTAAATAGTCTGTCTACTTTCATTATTACTTGCAGTTATGTGAACTGTCATTCCACAAAACTCGCCACTTACGGAATCCATACAATGAGAACCTACCAGTGAAGGTAATTATCTTTTCCATTTCAATGACCTAAATTTAAGCGTAGTATGATATGTTTTCTTGCTTTACCTTTGACTAGCTACCTTCTTTTTCTCTTGTGGTTATTATTGTATAGAGAAACTTGTCTTTTAAAGTTAATTTTTTATTTAATATAGCAAGGGTTTGAATGTTGGATGCATCGCCTGTGAATATGTTACTTGGATCCACCTTCTGCAATAGCTATACTTCGAATTTTACCATACTATCTTGGTTAATATTTTATCTTTTGCCGCATTGGTTCTTTTAACTTATAAGTTTTAAGTGTCCATTTTGCAGCACCGTTAGTAGTGATCCCTACTACCTAATCATAAAAACAGATGCAATCTGTTACTCTTAACCATTGCTAGGATATCGTCATTATCTGTTTGGTATTTGAACAAGTGAGTTGATAAATGTATGACCAAAGCTGTCAATCAGCAAAACCAACTACTTTCCTAATGATGCAACATAATATTGATTCCAAGCTGCACACTTTATATGCATGCCAATTGTGGAAATAATTTGAAGTATTAATTTTTAGGCGAACATGAACAAAAAATCATTTTTGAACCATCCTGAATTTTATAATTAATCAAGGAATGGAAGATATGCCATTTGAAGTTTCATTTATTTATAATTTGCATGCACTGTATACAGAAATGGGATATATTTTCGAATGGTCTAGTCACAGACGTCCCATAGATCTGCAGTATATATATCCGTGTGTATGGGTAGACATGTATATGTGGGTGTATATATATTCATTTGCCAAATTGTCGGCCCAATTTAGTCTTTATCTTGTATGATGCTTCCAGTTGTTGGATTGAAAATATTCTGTAAATGTAATTGCAGATAAGTAGAGATTGTCAAGAGTTGGATCCCTCAATTGGTGAGCAATTAGCATCCTTGCTTTATATTGAGCCAGATAGTGAACTCATGGTATGTTTTCTTTGAATGTTCTTGTTTATGTGAATAGGAATTGCTAGAGATAGGTTCATGATGAACGAATGGAGAAATAAAATTATTTGGTTTGCTGCTATGGAAAATAGTGTAGCTCTGGATTTGTCGATTTTATGTTTTCTTCTAAGAAATTTCCAAAACATGATTATTAGGCTGGTATTGATATCTGATCTGCTAGTTAAAGTTCTTGAAAGTGACAGATAACACCATCACCACCATTTGATTATCTCATGTCTCCACTGCACTCATTGAGCAAGGTTCAATGATGCTACAATACAAGCATATTGTCAAAGCTGTCAGGGACGCGAGTAGTAGAGAATGGCAATGAAAATAAAGATGAAAGTAAAAGTTATCTTTTTGTTTTATGAGGCTGCAACCTTGTAATTTAGAAATCCATGTAGAACCTTATGTATTAAAGGTCAGGAAAGAACTAGGAGCTAAAATTAATATGATCAGGGGCATTTCCTGAACCCGGCTATCTAACCTTACCCTATTTGAGTACTGACTACTGAACATATTCTAGCATGACATCATATTAAGAGGGCTACCTTTCCTTTCTCAAAGTTGTTGTGGATCAAATATTGAACTTGTTTGTGTAGTGTTCTAATTTATTTGTTAAGACTCAGCTAATTTAGTGAATGGATTTAGTAAAAATAAACTATGCTATTGACCTGTAATGCTTTTAGAATTGGATTAATATTCTTTTGCATAACTGCAGGCTATCTCAATTGCAGCAGAGACTAAACGAGAAGAAGAAAAGGCAAAGGGAGTAAATCCCGATAATGCAGGAGAAAATCCAGATATCGTCCCATTTGAAGACAATGAAGAAGAGGAAGAGGAAGAAAGTGATGAAGAGGAGGAGAGCTTCGGTCATGGTGTTGGGCCACCTAATCAAGGCAGAGGAAGGGGCCGAGGCATGATGTGGCCGCCTCACATGCCTCTTGGGCGTGGAGCAAGACCTATGCCTGGAATGCCAGGATTTAACCCAGGAATGGTGGGTGATGGATTACCCTATGGGCCTGATGGATTTGGTATGCCAGATCTTTTTGGTATGGGGCCCCGCGCTTTTGCCCCATATGGTCCTAGGTTCTCTGGTGATTTTGGAGGCCCACCAGCAGCCATGATGTTTCGTGGGCGACCCTCACAACCTGGGATTTTTCCTGGTGGTGGGTTTGGGATGATGATGAATCCTGGACGCCCTCCGTTTATGGGAGGGATGGGGGTGGGTGGTGGAAATCCGTCAAGAGGTGGTAGGCCGGTCAACATGCCTCCAATGTTTCCCCCACCTCCGCCCCCACCTCAGAATGCCAACCGAGTCCCCAAGAGAGATCAAAGAACCAATGACCGGACCGATAGGCATGGCTCAGGATCAGAGCAGGGCAGGAGTCAAGACATGCAGAGTCAAAGTGGCGGACCTGATGATGACATGCAATACCAGCAAGGATACAAGGCAAATCAAGATGATCAGAATGAAGATAGTGAAAGTGAGGATGAAGCACCGAGGCGGTCTCGACATGGAGAGGGGAAAAAGAAAAGGGACACATAGAAGAATGGCAATACAAACTCTGAATGCCTTCACCAAGCACAACATAGTGATGATCCACTAACCAGGATTCTAGTTTCCAATGATTTTATTTTCAATGAATTGATGAGACCAGATCTCTTTGTATGAGTTCTTTTTTGCCTAAGAGACCTGGGGTGCTTCACAAAAAGGTTATTTATTTTCTTCACATGTGATGCAATTTTTACATATGGTTCATTAGACGTGTACTGTTAAATCTTACATACAATCAGAGGCGAAATTTAGTAGACTCAGAAGAATGTATACCTATTTATTTTTCAGTATTTGTAAAGCGGTCAAAACAATAGATCATTCTATGAATCATCGAACTACTCATCTTTTGATCATCATGAATCTAGTGAGATTTTACACCATTAGATCAATGCTTTATTTGTAAAAATAATTGATGATTTAAATTATTGATTTTCTACATGTAATGTGTAAGCTTAGACATTAGAGTCTAATATAATATTATAATATGAATCTATATCAAACTTTCATATTGATTCAGAGCAAAATGATTTCAAACACTTATCTTTTAAGCATTTTGGTCAATATATTTTAAAAATCCACATCCACTAAAGAACTACATTTTATTAATAAATAGAAAAGTTAAAGAGCTGCCAGCCAAGTTATTCTATTAAACATATAATTAATAAATTGTGACTATTTAATATTTTTATACATGCGTGCGATTAGGTTTATAGATTGAATCTAATTTTTATTAAAATAAATAGTAAATTACACTTTAATGAAATTACATAAATTATCTCTTCCTTTTTTGTTCATACACCAACTACTTCTCATTTTTATACAAACCACCCCTAGATTTATACATATATTACACTGACTACCCTTGCATGTTATAAATTGTAATATTTTAAAGAAAAAATGTGTGATGAATGTAATTAAGTTAAACAAAATATTGTATATTGTGTAACACTTCAAATAGTACAAAAACGAGTGTTTCTTTATTATTTTTGTGTCATTAAAAAATACCTTAATAATTTCAAAGAACTGTTTAAATAACTCTTATACTATCTTATAACGAGCCAAATAATGAAGACACGTTGACTCTTATATTATTTGAATTTGTCTACACAATATAAAATATTTTGTTTAATTAATTACACACATCATACTTTTTTTGTTTAAAATATTACACTTTTATATCATACAAGGTAGTCAGTGTAACATATATACAAAATTAGGGGTGATTCGTGTAAGGACAATAAAGTGTTGATAGTTTGTGTAATTTTACTAAAACTCAGGGAGTGTGAGTATAATTTACTCTAGCAAATAAACTATGATTAAAAAAAGTCCATGTCACATGAAGAAGGAAACGGTTTTGTTTAGTGAGAATGGTGAGTAACACTTACTTTAAAATATATATAAAGTGAGATCTTGGGACAATTATTTAAATTATCATAATCATATGGGGTTGTCTTAGTCTTGTAGATAACTAATATGATATTGGATATTTACTATTTCGAGAACTCACTCATTTTGACACTATAGGATAAGGAATATCCTAATACAACTTCATGTTTGATTTGCATACGTTGGTACTATAATTCATGCATAAATTTTCCATTGATTAAGTTTTTGTTTCCACAAATAGGAGTCTTTTCAGTATAGGCCCTTATATATATATTATAGTCTTAACTCCTAACATTTTATATAGTATATACATTTGAATAAAATTGATTTGCATATTATATATATATATATATATATATGTATAGATATCCTCCACATGGTCTTAGAAGAAAAATTACTTTAGAGGATATTAATAAATATAAAAATGTCATGCTTGTTGAATAAAAGGTTAAAAAATTCATATACATATATAATGGGACAAATAATAAATCTTGTGGGTAAACTAACTTTGTTTGAATTATTTTTATTGGAACAACATACATACACACTAAATACTTTAATTTAGTAAACCTGTAGAAAATAATGATTTCTCTTAAGAATAAATGTGGAGGCTGAAACTAGACGGTTTGATTATGGTCCCACATATTAAATCATCTATTTAAAAATGATTATGTCCACAATTCCTTATCCGATCAATTATGTTTTTAGAATTTTTCATTACAACAAGATAGAAAATTGGGAACAAGTGATCTCAATACCAGTTATTCAACAAGTTAACTGTATGAAGCAATAAAGACTTACATCTTTTTCTACTGCCACAAGCAACAACAATAGAAGCTTAATTTAATTCATCAAATATATTATTAATAATTTATATATGTTTGATATAATTTATCTTGGTACTATTCAATAATTTCTCCCTAATGAAACAATTAAATAATCTTATAACTGGGATTGAAAAGGTGGAACAGTGAGATGAAAGTTATAGCATATATAGCTAATTTTGAACAACTAATGAAAGTTCATGTAATATTATTTCTTCTTACATTCAAGGTGCATGATATTTATGGTTAGAAAAAAATTAGTGTTGAAATAATTGTTTTAATTTAATTAGGTATAACATAAACTCATTAGTATTTAAATATACTAAATTCAATAAATAATACATATGAAAATATTTGAGGGTTTTCTGGTTGTAAGAAAAATATCCATTACTTTTTTCATTTTCATAATATATTTTAAATTTAGTTAAGTATATTAGTGCTTATTAGGTCAACAACTCCCACTAAAATACATGCAAACTTTCTAAGTCCAACTCTAAAATATTGGATGGATCCGATCAAACCAATTAATGAAATGGATTTCATTTTTAAAAAAATAAAGAAATGGATTTGGGTTCATTATTACATTTGTTCGAATAGAATAAACATAAATCAATTGTTTGTAATTTTGAACCCGATTGATGACATAATTAAAAACTGAAAAAAATACGGTATCCTTGGTTATATATATATATAATGGACATTTCTAAATAAAAATGTATAAAAGCTCTATATATAAAGTTTATATTTTTTTTTGCAAGCAATCACAATAGTTAAATTCACAACAATAACAATATTAATGTAGGTTAGCGAACATTAATATCATATTGAATCATTCATCAAAATATAAAATTGATTGAGAAAAGGATAAGTAAATTTTGGTGTTAAAAGTAGTTAATACAATAATATTTATGTGCATATGAAAAATAAAATAAAATAACAAATATTTAACCATCAAGATTAAAAGGCAATATACAAGTTTGAATTTTTTATTGCTATTAATTTAATATTATTTTTATGCGGAGATAACTTTCACCAATAATAAAACTTAAAGGAGAATTTTCCATGATAGAATACCTACTAAGGATGCTCTTTCTAAGAAGGGTGTCTTATCTCTTACTAATGGTGATCTGCTTTGCTCCTTTTATAATGATGAGTCGGAATCTTTTACTCACCTTTTATCTTCTTGCTCAATTAGTTACTTTGCATGGCAAATGCTATACAAATGGCTGGGATTTGATGTAGTTTTATTGCTCAATCCTATACTTCATTATTTGAATCATTTAGGCTTGGTATCTGCTTCAAAGTGTTGGAAAGCTTGGAGCTCTATTTGGTTAACGATGGTTTGGGCTATCTGGCGGCATAGGGATGACATCATATTCAACAATGCTAGGAGAAACATTAATGTTATCTTGGACAATGCCATGGGGAAGGAGACTACAACTTATTCAGAATGAATTGATAAACCTATAGATTGTTTAACGATTAACGTTTAATAGTGTAAAGTGTAATTTTTGTTTTGTCTTTTTCTTTTCCGTTTTTCTTTATTCTCCTCCTCGATGTATTCTCTTCCTCTTCTAATAAAATCATTTTCTTTTGCCGATAAAAAATAAATAAAACTTAAAGGAGTAATTGAGAAGAAAAAATAGTTTATATATAATATCTACTTGCAAAAGACATCAAATTTAGGGTGTTTTTATTTATTTTCATTAAATTTTTATAACTCCCCAATTGTATACCTCAACGGTTAGATGAAAAATGAAGAGAAATGAAAGACTTGAGAGTCATGAAATATACTCATTAGATAACTCAAAAGCTTTCATTTTCATTTATTCCCGTCTAAAATTCAACTCTTAAACAAACCCTAAAAAGTTAATAGCAATTTGGTTCTGCATCCAGAAAAAGCTAACAAGATAAAAACATAGGATAAGCAATAAAAGGAAAAGCACTATACAGAAGGAGGCAGGGATGGTAAAGTATGGGTTGAAATAAATAAAAAATAACTAAGATGAAATTGAATTTAGTTAATTAAATTGATGTAGGGTATAAATATGATCAAAACTAGTTCCTACAAGTAGTATTAAATAGAAGCTGCCTATACTTTATCTATAATAAGAAACAATGTACCAATTAACGACTCTTGGATTACATTCTCTGACTTTATCCACATTTTCCATTATTGCAAAACAACCACTCTATTTATTTATTGACTTATTAAACAAATGTACAGTTTTTCTCAGCCATAATAAAAGATGTGTTAGACAAAGTTTGCAACATTCATTCACAACTTCACACGATAAAAATAAGTTACAAAAAAATAAATTTATGTTTGGATATATTTTTTGTGATTAAAATTATTGAGTATGTTGGGATTGTGTCATTTAGGTGGGCTTTTAGATATATTACTACCAAATTGCACTTTAATATATAATGTTAGTATAAAGATTTATAATATTTAATATATTATATTATTCATTTATATTATATATTTTTCTAATACTATAAAGGAGTAGAGGTGAGTGATGTAGTGAAACCTAAACGAGGTGACATTAATTGACTGCACTCGAAAAGCATAGAGGTGGGACAAATAATTCAAAATATGAATAGAAATGTGAGGCTCAAAAATCGAAGCGAATATGTGGAAAAGTTACCAAAATAAGTCTATAGACAAATGTTTCACCTAACACAACTACTTGTTAAAGCTTGTTGAGCAAAACTAGTTTAATTTAATATAACACTATAGCTTTATACAATAATATACTCCTCCCACATGACTAATGTGTAATAAAGTGATGATTCATATTGTTAATTCCAATAAAATTAAGATTAATATAACACTATAGCTTTATCCAATAATATACTCCTCCCACATGACTAATGTGTAATAAAGTGACGATTCATATTGTTAATTCCAATAAAATTAAGATTAAGATTCTACGAAACAAATCCTGGTCGTGTCACCCACATGCCACTTCAGTACGTAGGACCACTCTATATAATCTTGTAACAAAAATAATAATATAAGAGTTTTTTAAATTATTATTACTGAACTCTCAAATAAAAATAATAAAAATAAATTGTAGTGATACATTGAACAATTGAAATATATTAAACTCATAATAATATATGAATGTATTCAGTGGTAAATTCAGAATCAGTAATAATGTCATCATTGTAATAACGAAGGACCGATTGAGAAAACAAAGAAAAGTGGAGATGGTCAAAATGCATGCATCTTGTAACTTTTCTTAATTTTACACTTAGAAAAATAAATGGTAGAAATGAGATGGGTCAAGGATAAGGTTGGATACCATGTTCTTTCTACTAAAAAGATTGTAATATTCTCTCGTAAGAAAAACACCCATCTTCTTATCATTTTAAGTCCTAATTGGTTTCCTACAAAATATTATATTGCCATCTCATTACTTTAAGTCCTAGGAAATATTGGATAAATTGTTTATATGTTTATTTTTAATCGATTGAAGGAGACTTCATCTTTTTTTGGTCAATAATTTTATTGAAAAAATGGGAATTTACGATGTGGAGAAAACAAAAAACATGATATGATATTTAAGCACGCTAAAGGATGAGAAATCTAATCCAAAAAAAGTGTTAGTGATGAGAAATTCAACACAGTAAATAACATAATAATATGTAGTGGATAATAATTTTTCATACTTCCGAGAATCTATGAGGAGCAATCAACAAATATGACAGCAACTCAAAATCACAAATACAAAGAACACACAATTTTAACGTGGAAAAACCTTCTCAATGTGAGAAGTAAACAATCACGGGCACAAGCCAGTAATAGAGCTTCACTATAATCAAATTAGGTACAGGAGAGTCTCAAAATGTAGCACAAACCGTACTCAACAATTAGTACAAAGCAATAGAGCAATAAACTTGAAAATGAGAATAACGAAGAACTAGAAATCCCAAATTCGCAGCTACTGTAAAACGTCAACTTCTCCCACCTCAGACAACGTTTCGCCAATCGCACCGTTTAGATTGAAGAACCATTTGTCACAAACACGCAGTCCAAATTTGAGCCCGATCAGACGGTGAGCAAAGTCGTGGCGGCCGATTTAGTGCAGTTGTTATGTGTATGTCGAAAACTGTTTCTCTTCTCTTCTAAAATCAGACTTTCCACTTGACCTAACTGGTACCAATATGTTTGCTCTTATTGAGCTTTTCTCAACATAGGAAGGGAGCCAAAACCCTAACAATTAGCTGGGGTCCATCCCCTTTGACCTTTGATCCAAAACCACAACTTTACCCTCGCAGAGTCCATAATTTGATGAGATGAAGACTTAACATTATTGAAAATATGATCATTACGACTTAGCCATATTGCCCACACCGTGTCTAACCACATTAAGACTTTTAGAGAGTTCTAGTTTTCATATACATGTTTTCCTTATTTATTTTATTCCAATGAATACATGCATGCATATCTTGATTAGAAAAGTAAACACATATACATTAACACCTATGTATTTTATTATTTAAAATATACGAGTAAGATCTAGCGCAGCCCAAGATGATAGCCATGATAACTTGTCTCTCTATAAATAAATGCTCTATCGCATCAACAACAACACACAAACACAGTTCAAACATTATCACAAACAAGAAAATGAGCAACATTCGGGTCACAGTAGCAGCATTGTGGTGTGTAGTTGTTGTGTTTGGAGGACTAACATTATCCTCAGATGCACAACTTGATACTTCTTTTTACAAAAAAACTTGTCCCAAAGTTCATTCTATTGTACGTGAAGTAGTAAGGAATGTTTCAAAGAAAGATCCACGTATGCTTGCCAGTCTCATTAGGCTTCATTTCCATGACTGTTTTGTTCTGGTATGTATACATATATATTTCTTATTCTTCTTTTTAACCAGAAAAAAAAGTGCTTTTATTAGTTTGGGACTTTGGGTATGTGTAAGAGCTTTGTGGAGGCACTTATCTCCATTTTTGGTCATAGCTCTAATCTGCTTTTTAATTACCCCTTGTGAAATTTTCCTACTTCATGTTAAGTTATCTAAAATATATGGCAAAAATAGAAATTTTATTGATGGTTTGGTCACTTGGTGCTCATAAATCATTTCCCCTTCATAATGGGACCACTTTCAAAATCATTTACTAATGGAGTAAATATGGTGATCATTACAAGGAGTAGAGTCCACAAAAATCTCATTATTATTTATCAGCAAATAAAGCATTTTTTTATTAAAAAGAAAGGAGAGGGTACTGAAAATAAGTGGTACTTCATTCCACCAGGTCTGAATAAATGATTTTTTTTTGTGGGCAAAAGAAAATTTTATTGAAAGAAAGAATATTTACAAAGTAAAAGAAAAGCAGTACATGATAATATTGATACAACTAACAGATTTAAAGTCCAAGATGCATAATCAAAGCCATGATTTCATGAACATTTCCATCCAAGGGGTTTAAAACTTTGCGTTTAGATTAATTATATCGTTTTGTTCATGTGAAACTTTTAATCCAATAAACAATCTTGTTGCTAAAGCTGCAAGGTAATGCAGATAATTATAAACCATGAAAATATACATATTTGTATCTTTTTCCACCCTTAGCATATAGTTAAAGACGAGTATTAACATCTTTATGGAATATCTAGTTAAGATTACACTGTAAGTATAATTTTGACCAAATATTATATGGCTTTGGACATGAGAAAAAAATAAGATTGACTGATAAATCCAAATAACAATATAGAATTTCTAGTGTTTCTTCTGTATACTTTGTTATCCTCAATCTTATATTTTGTGAACATGAAATAAGTTGATTATGTTATTGGGCAGGGTTGTGATGCATCAATTTTGTTGAATAACACTGATACTCCAACCAAGATAGAGAGTGAACAACAGGCTGCACCAAATAACAACTCAATAAGAGGATTGGATGTTGTGAATCAGATCAAGACAGCAGTTGAAAATGCTTGTCCTGGCATAGTTTCATGTGCTGATATTCTTACCCTTGCATCTGAAATTTCTTCTGTTCTGGTATATACCTCATCTTCTGAAACATACCATTCTACTCTAATAAGCTATAAAAGCAATTCTAAACTGATTATTTTATAATTGACACAGGGTGGTGGTCCTGATTGGAAAGTTCCATTAGGAAGAAGGGATGGTGTAACTGCAAATAGAACTCTTGCTAATCTTAATCTTCCATCTCCTTTCTCTGGTCTTGATACACTTAAATCCCGTTTTCTTGCTCAAGGCCTCAACACTACTGATCTTGTTGCACTCTCAGGTTCTAAACATTACATTATTTGTCCATATATATATAATATTTAATAAGATCGAATAGTGCCTTTATGAACATCTTTGTCTCGGTCTATGTCCCTATCTGTGTTTCGCACCAATTAGAATGTGAGACAGAGTTTTTGGAACAGATGGAGGATCTATGTCTCTAGCTTTCATCTAAGTGATCTACCTATAAAGTTGTATAATATAATTTTCAGGTGCTCATACATTTGGGAGAGCTCGTTGTACATTTATCACTAACAGATTGTACAACTTCAGTAATAGTGGGAAGCCTGATCCAACTCTTGACACAACTTACTTACAACAATTGCGTGGTGAATGCCCCAATGGTGGAAATGGGAATAACCTTGTTAACTTTGACTTAACTACACCCGACACCATTGATAACCACTACTACTCCAACCTTCAAGTTAAAAAAGGGTTGCTTCAAAGTGACCAAGAGTTGTTTTCGACAACTGGTGCAGATACAATTAACCTTGTTAACACATTTGCTAAGAACCAAGATGCTTTCTTTGCAAGTTTCAAGGCCTCAATGATAAAAATGGGTAATATTGGTGTAATAACTGGGAAGAATGGTGAAATCAGAAAACAATGTAACTTCATTAACAAGAAATCTGCTGAGCTTGATCTTGCTAGTGTGGTCTCAAAAGAATCATCACAAGAGGGTTTGGTTAGCTCTTTCTAAATGTATTAGGGTTTGGTAATGCTTGAAATCTGTGTGACTTGAAGGCACTAATAAACAAGTTATTCCCACTTTCTTGTATTTTGAATCAAGTAGTGTTGATCATAATCAATTTCTCTTATTCCCTCTTATTGTGTCCTTCCAATTAATGATAGAGTTATACATATATACACAATCTATATTGTTTACCTTATTTTTATAATAAGCTAAAAATTATTAATACACTGGGAGAGATTTTTGTCCAAAAGCAATTAAAAAATATGCAAGCACTATCCAATATTTTTAAAATTCATAATGAACCTAAGTTCTTTTTTTTTTCTCAAAATTTTAAATGCATCACTTTCTTGTAAAACATGTTTTTATTGATTCTTTAATCATGTATTGGAAACACCCATTAATATGACATTTTTTTATTTTAAATATTTGTTAAAGTAGTCCATTATTCTTGTTATTTACGACCAAAATTACTCATCATACTTTTTATCCATCTTGTCTGGTTAGATTCTAAAATGTGTACAACCCAAGAGGTGACAATATTGACTACCTATTCAATTTGGTGAAACCCTTGAATGTAATGAATGTTTAAAGGACGTGACATGCATGATTGATTGTACCACAAAAGCTAACAAGTGGAACAAATAATTAAAGAAGACCAACTGGGTCCAGGCTCAAATATCCAAAAGAATATTTGGAAAAGTTACTGTTAAAAAAAATACGTATATAAGTGTATAAGAAAGAGTTTTTTATACATCACTATATTATACATCATTACATGTGTATATATATTACACTTTATTATGTTTATGACCAATAATAATATTGTTGGACAAGACTGCGATCAGGGAGCCTTTAACTATCGGGGAGTTCCATTGTTATCGGGTATGAGAAGAGCGTAGAGTCACAAGTGATGCACCACGTCTTGAACCAAAACCTTAAGACATTAGTTTCATGGGCTTTTTCTACTTATAAACTTTTTTTCTTTTCCCCACATATCCAATGTAAGACTTCACACTTGAATAAACCCAACAAATATATCATTTACATAATATACGTCACTTAAAAATCAATAATTAATAAACAAAATATCTCTTCCATCTTATGATATATACTATTTTTCTTATGGCTTAACCAGATCTGTAAGAGAATGTATGTTCTATATTTTATAAATATTTAAAATTTTGATATAAAATAACTAAAATAACCTTATTTTAATGCACATTGAAATATAAATTAAAAATAAATGAAGAATTGTGGGTGAAAAAGAGGAAGTATAATTAGAAAGTAAAGTAATGAGTATCTAAACATTAAAAAGAAATAAAACATTGAAAGATATGAAAGTGAAGCTAAGGTGTAATAATGTAGCACTTATGCTTTGTGGAATAGGATAGTAGGATACCACTCCACCACACTAATGTCCAAAAAAAAGGTACAATGAGTTTATGATTGAAAAATAGAAAAAATCATGGTTTTGCCTTCCACATGTTCTAGTTCAATAGGAGTAGTACCACTCTATTTGGTATCCAACACCATATTTTTATATAGTCAAAAAAAGTTATGTGTGCAAGTAAGGTGAATTGAATCTTTATAAAATGTGAATTGAGTGTGAAAAATTGGCAGTCAACAATAGTTAACACTCTTGGCTTCTCACGTTTCTAAACTTGGACCGTATCACCTCATATAGTATTTCTATAAATTATCATTTGTTCTTTTATAATATTTGTATTATTATATTTTACTCATTATCTCTTTTATTGATTATCTACTATCTAGGGATAAAAAATTTAAAAAATGTAATTAATGTTGCCTTCATTTTATAGAGAAAAAAAATAGAAGGATTTTCTCCCTCCTAAAAGAAAATTAAAAAGAACGGAGGAGTAGACTATTAAAAATAAAATACATACCAGCTTGTAGCTCATCTAATGATTGTATAACTTATATTTGACTTTAATTGTCAATTTTATAATAAAAATAAAATCATTTTTAAATAATTATTTTATTGATTCTTTCTTGAAAGTATATTTTGTTTTTAAATAGATTTTTATAAAAAGCTTTTTGGATGATTAGTGAATGGACTATAAATTTCATTATTTTATTAATTACTTGTATTTGAGAAATCAAATAAATATTATATGAAATGCCATGATTTTTCATGATATTATTTATTTTTGAATAATCAAATTGAGTTAAATAGATAGTTAATGAAAGTACATGATTATTTGAAAAGTTACTTGTAAGGAGATACTTGATTGAAGCATTTTGTCATGTCTTATAACTTAAAGATGTAATCCTCGTTTTATCTGATGATTAAGTACATTATCATAAATTCATAATCACTAATGTACTATTAAGGAATAAAATTGATCATGAAGGAGAGACATGATTCTCTAAAGTCTCTAGATATCAATGTTCTTGACACTATTTACTTTAAGGAAGACTACTCGTTCTATAATTCAAGTTCAAGAGAATGAAATACTTTTTCTTACTCATATTTGTGAAAATGTGAAGTTTTTTTTTTGTTGATTAACAATGATATCTATTAATAAAAGGGGATAGGAAAACAAATAGACTCAAGTTAAAACAATCAAACAAGCAATTGAATGGGTGCATCACCTATTGCATATAAGAGTAATTAAAATTATTAAAATGAGCAAGTAAGATGTTCGAAGAATGTAAAATCAAGTTTTATATTTTGATATTAATATATTTATCTATACTAATATAAAGGGAAAACACAAAATAACCACTCATGATGGTATAATTTTTGTTTCCTATTTTGCCCTTACTAATCTAGATTTTTTACCAAAAAAACCATATAACATATTTCCTCATTTTATGTTTCATATTTGTTTATGTAACTTTTACGGTTTTTCCATTTGAACACGATAGTTTTTCCACATAAATTAAAGCAATATTTGAACACGATAGTTTGTCCTTTTTATTTTTTAACATGCAAAATTGCAATTCATTCGAAAGAAAAGCGGGTTGACAGACACGTGAGTGTCGGTCAACACGCTAGTGATAGTTAAATATGATAGTTAAATATGATATTTGAGTCATCCCTCATATTTTACCTTTAAGAATGAGAAATAATAGTTTATAAATACAATGTTTTCTACTTTTACATGTGGGTAATGTTGAACCTAGTGGTCCTTAGTTTTAAGTGGACCATGAGATTTAATTTACACCTACTATTTTCTTTCATCTCTATACACCTGTAGCTCAAATTTTAAAAGATGTGATAATACACCAATGCCATGGCACACACTTTTATGAGTTGGATGGGGTTTCTTTGAAGTTGTTATTACCTTCCATTATTACTTAACACTTACATTTCGAAAGTTTAAGTTTTAAAAAATTTCCGTTGCATGAAAATATTAAATGAAAAGTGATCATTGGAACTCAAAACTAGACGTGTAAGGTGTTTGATTATGGAAAAACCACCAAACCAATGTTCAAGTTTGTGATTTGTGAAGTCATAAGGTGGTCAAGTGGTAAGGGTGAAAGACTTAAGTAAAGTAATAAGGAGGTTGAAGATTCAAATCTCACATACCAAAAAATATTAATATACTAACATTTGCCGATAAAAAAAGCTTGTGATTTGTTCTCGTTAAGTTTATAGCATTTATTTAGCCAAAAGCTAAAATAAAAAATCGGTGAATATCAATGCATCCCGAAATAAACGTAGAATGAATAAACTTTACAATGTGAAATTTATATTAATGGAAATAATTTTTTTAACTATACAAGTATTATATATGAATTTTGATGCTTTTATATATATATATATAAGGGATCCACTTACTCTTTGTAGTTCATTGATATAAGATATACGTGGATTACCCATACATAAGTAAAATTTTTATACCTAATCAATTTATCATATACAATTAATTTGTAATAATCATTGACTCATCAAGAAAGTAATACAAATGAATAATCAATTAAGTAGTAATTCTATATAAATTTTTCAATAATAGTATATTAATATTACACTCATCAGACAATGCAATTGGCATGGACAAATTAACTATAAAAACCAACCACAAAGAAAATATGAACTTAGTTTTATTGAAAATGAGGGAGAATCTAGGTATATATACCTAAAGTCAATTGTAAAGTCAAACCAACATATTCTTATTTTGCGGGTACTAATTTTCTCAAACTTAATTTGACAAATTCATAATACATTGAAGAGTTGGTTGATTTTAGGAGCGATAGAGTAATTATAATTATTGAAGATAATAATATGATGAGCAAGCAAACAATGAAACGTATATAGATTTCAGTCACTGCATCTATGCATCATTTTTCATGATGCAGAATAAGTAGTGTCAAAGTTAGATGTGGGTATTTATATGAATCACACGCTATGTTTATTTGTTCATGCAAGTTCACAATAGCCAGCTAGACGCAGACAAAGAAGACCAATAAAAGTAGGTTTGACTTCATTCCACAATATCTTTAGCCTCAGATTTTTTCATTTGCTTCTTTGAAATGGGTAAACCATTAAATTGTATTCCAGAATTATCAATAATTGTCACCATAATATTATAATTTTAAGAGTATTAGTAGGAATATAACAAAAGTCCGCATGACCAATTTATCCACAAATTTCCATATTAACATGCACAACAGGCCACAAGCCACAAGCATATTTTGAAATACTTAAGCATATTTTAAAATGTACATCATTGCCTACGAGCCTTAACAAAATCTTTCGATTATATACTTAAGTTATTGAATTGTTAATTTTTCAACCCTTAAACAAAGATTTTAGGTTGAGCACTGATCAAAGAATTAAGAAGAAAAAACATTGCAATGTAAAACTAAATAAAATCAGCATTTCTAAATATACTAACTTCATCCATTTCTTATGAAGATTTCCCCTATAATTTATACATTAGCTAATTATACATTGGTTAATGATATTATATTTATATATATATATCATTGAATCATCTAAACTGTGCCTGAAATATATCTTATATTTCCCCTAATAAAAAAAGTATCTTAAAAAAACTAGAGTATCACCCTTATCACGTTGTAGGGACATATTAAAAATAATATAACAATATATAAATAGCTAGATAAAAATATGTTTTAATACTAAATAATAAAATTTTATTTACTTTTGAAAATACAACCTGTTATTATATAGATATTATCAAATGTGTAAATCAACTAGGAGAGTTAAACCCCTCTACTTGGGTTTCAGGTTTGTTAAGTGCATAATTGACCTTGGATTTTAGGCTATTATAACACTTTTTAATTCCAAAAATTCACACTTTTACTAAATAGACTATAATTTGAATGAATTTGTTAAACAATAAGTGAAATAGATCTCACTCAACAAACCTATCAGTGCAAAAATGACTCTCAAGGCCATTCGTTGAGTGAATCCTGGTTTCAGCAAATCTGTCAAAAGAAAATGAATTATCTGCTTCAATAAATATGCTGAGTGCATTCACTCTTGTTCAGCAGATTCATCATTAGCATAGTTCAACAATCTTGAAAGCAATCGTTTTGGACAGAGAAAGTTGTCAAATCTTTTTTACCTTTGTAGATAATACATGTGCATAAGAGCATGAGTTATATGTGAGATTCTTGCAAATCAAATGTTATTTTTTATTAAGAAAATGTATTTGATGATGTGAGACTTTACACCGTGGGTAAAAGGTAAACTGTTTATTTCATATTTCAAGTTTTAAAGCATTCCTTATCTTGGTCCCACCCACGTGTTGCTTGGCACCACCAACAAGGTCAATTATGGTCGATAAATAAATGTTACATGGTTCTATATGGTGCCACAATGTTAACTCATTGCCTCAGCATGGGTGGTTTAGGTGTTCAAGCTTTTCTTATATTTGATTAAGTTTGGTGGGGTTCAAAACCAGTTCCATATTACCTAGTCAGAAAGTTGTTATACTCTCTTTTATAATGACAAAGATAAATAAATGCTATTTTTTTTAAGAAATTTATTTTTTATCATGTGTATCATTAACCTAACAGCCTTCTACTATCATCTCCAATGAATCAATTACATGTCCCAAAAAAATTTGGCTTCATGTTTCAAGTCAATCACATTTCACCAATTAATATAAATTTCTCTCTCTATTTTTATGATTTTTTCCCTATTTAATTGTCACTTTTTGATTGGATTGAGACACACTGAGACACAAAAAATGGGATATGTGATCTTCATTCTGAACAAGGATCATCTGTCCAAAAACAATCATGTATCTATGTCCCCATCTAATAGGATTACACCAAATAATATAAAATATTACTTCGTGTTTTTATAACTTTTTTTCTCTAACTAAATCATACATTTTGATTGGTGCGGGATACCATTTGAGACAACATATCTCCATTCTCTTCATTCCTATCATAATTCCTATCATGAGGATCTGCTGCCCAAAGTCTGTTCCTATTCATTGTCTCAGTCAATTACAAATTGCCACATAAATAAAATGAAAATAAAAAATAATATATTTTATCTTATTTGCTGAAATGTGATTGCCTTGGTACAGCTTTGAGGACAGGGTTGGGAACAAGTGATCTCATTCCTACCGACAAGAAAAAAAATCTTTTGATGACTATATACATCTCCCTTGTTTTTTTTCATTAAGTTGCATGACATGATTGAAAATTTAAACCACCAACAGTGAAGTATGAATGCAGAGAGAAGGACATTACATTAGGTCATTTATTATCTCTATAAATAAAGTCTTATATTTCTTCCTATTCTCTCAACACAGTTCAAATATCAGAAAGAAATAATGAACTCTTTTCCTCTAACAGTATCAGCTTTGTGCTGTGTAGTGATTGTGTTTATTACAGCATTACCTTTCTCTTCAGATGCACAACTTAGTACTTCATTTTACGATAAAAAATGTCCTAATTTACATGCAATTGTACGTAATGTTACTTCAAATGCTTCAAAATCTGATCCCCGTATCGGTGCTAGTCTCGTCAGGCTCCACTTTCATGACTGTTTCGTTCAAGTATGTACATATATATTATTATCACACGCTTTCTTCTTCTCTTTATATGTTTATAGTCAAATATTTTTACTTCATTTACACTAAAACAAACTAATTTTCAATCAAGCTAGCTAGAGTTTTGAAAGGTTTTCATAAACAGATATGGTATTAGATAATTAAAAGAATGCATGGGTTCGTGAAAGAGACCTTGCTATTATTATATTATGTTTTTAGTTTGGTATGGCATGGCATATGAAAGTTATTATGTGATTAATGATTGTGGCAGGGTTGTGATGCATCAATCTTGTTGAACAACACAGCTACTATAGTGAGTGAACAACAAGCTTTTCCAAATAACAACTCAATAAGAGGATTGGATGTTGTGAATCAGATCAAGACAGCAGTGGAAAATGCTTGTCCTGGTGTAGTTTCTTGTGCTGATATTCTTACCCTTGCAGCTGAAATTTCTGTTGTTCTGGTATCTCTCATCCTATATTTCAATAAATTTGTTTTCATCTCTCTTTGTCTAAACTATTATTTCATCACTTTCCATTTCCACTTATTAGAAGTATATATAAAAAGAAAAGGAATTTTTTTAAAGTTAATATTAAGAAGCTAAAAAAATGTTTTCTTAGTGTTGAGATTAATAGTAGACTTATTTCCATTTTTTAACCCATTATCTTCTTCCAAAAGAAATTTAAATTAAGAGAAACCTTTATGAAGTTGAGACTTATATCATGTTGGTTGTTATTTAATCACACACAAAAAAATGGACGAAATATTATTTTCTTCATTATTTTTTTATATTTAAAGTTATTAAAATAATTTAAGAAATCATTAAATAATATAAAATTTTGATGTTATTTAAGTATAATAACCTGTTTAAATCACTATTGGAAATTACATTAAAGAAAGTAGAGAAATAAGGGACGAAAAATAGAAGGTATAAACATTTTCATATTATTTTTTTATCGGGAAAACATTTCTATAGTAATTTGGCCTATTGATCAACTAGTGAAAGTTGATCTAGTGTAACCAAGAGATCCAAGGATTTGATTCTACTTTAATGCATGTTTAAATCTTTGGTAGAAAGAATTTTTCACAACAATGATTTGCACCATGTGTACATGATCGCCTTCATAAAAAATACATGTAATTAAAAAAAAATCCTATAATAAATACTTAATATATTGATAGAAATTGAGTATTTAATAGCTCACTTAATATTAAAAATTAAATAGAATTCCCTACATAGAGAAATCAATGTCACTATCAAAGACTTATCTACCTTATTTAAGTTGAAGACTATCATTCACCAAAAAGAATATGTTGTGGGTCATCTTTGAAACTTGTACACTAATATGGAGTGTTACTAATTAAAGGCTAGTCTAAAATTGCACCTATACATTTAAACATCACCTTTTATATCATCTTTTTTTATATGAAAAAATTACAATAATTATTACAACTATGGCAGGGTAATGGTCCTGATTGGAAAGTTCCACTAGGAAGAAGAGATAGTTTAACAGCAAATAGAACCCTTGCTAATCAAAACCTTCCAGCTCCTTCCAGCACTTTGGACCAACTTAAATCTGCTTTTGCTGTTCAAAATCTCACCACTTCAGATCTAGTTGCACTCTCTGGTATCATTTCTTTTTTTACTTTTCACAACATTTTATATATTGGTAGTTTAAATTCCTATGCAACCATGTCATATTAGACATCATTTGATGTGTGTTCTATGATGATTTTTGTTAACATAAGTAATATTATATATATATATAATATTTGTGTTCTGATGATTTTACTTTATATCCTTTGACTGTGCTATATCAACTGATATTTTTTGGACCAACACACACCAATGTAAAATATGATATTTTCCTTAAAAGTATAATATCCATGAATTTATAGACATGACTAATGAAATTATAATTTTTGTTCAGGTGCTCATTCATTTGGGAGAGCTCACTGTAATTTTTTCGTGAACAGATTATACAATTTCAGCAACAGTGGGAGTCCTGATCCAAGTCTGAACACAACATACTTACAAACACTTCGTACAATATGTCCTAATGGTGGAGCAGGAACAAACCTCACCAATTTTGATCCAACCACTCCTGATACATTTGACAAAAACTACTACTCCAATCTTCAGGTTCACAAGGGTCTTCTTCAGAGTGACCAAGAACTCTTTTCCACAACTGGTGCAGATACTATTTCCACTGTCAACAGTTTCAGCACTAACCAAACTCTTTTCTTTGAAGCATTTAAGGTCTCTATGATAAAAATGGGCAACATTAGCGTCCTCACTGGTAATCAAGGAGAAATTAGGAAACACTGTAACTTTGTTAATGATAATTCTACTGGGTTATTGGCTACTATGGCATCTCAAGAATCATCAGAAGATGGCATGGTTAGTTCATATTGATTATGATAATAAAGGCTATATATATGTATGTATGTGTATGCTGGGAAATGCTGATCTGAGGTAAAAAGTTGATGAATAAAGAGTGCTGCTATATAGGCACATTCATGCTATGTGTCTGGGGTAGATAATGTTTGTACTTGGTACACTACAGCTAGTGTTATTACTATATGTTCCACATTGTTAGGCCTTTATATGTGTGTACAATATATATGTTGTTCTTAGTTAAGTAGACTCCTAATAATATACTATGTTTTATATATAATACTACTTCAGCACAAGAGATAGAACAAAATAGTAGAGACCAGCAAATAAAGCAATATATCTGAAACTAATTATGCTTCAAGTTACATGTGTTTCCCTAACAAAACCCCTTATAGACAGTACCCCACCCTAAACATATAAATTATTTGAGGTAGGAGACAAAAATCCTAACCCCACCATATACAATTACATTCGTTAGCAGCAATATAATAACAGATAATTGAGTGGTTCAACCATCCATTTATACAAAAACATATGTAATTGTATCATGGGTGAGGTGATGATTGTATCTTAGCTTGGATTTTTGAATTATCCTATATGCTACCTTGTACACAGCATATATATGTGTATACTAAAAGGGTGTAATTTAATGAAAAAATACAAGATACTCAACTCAACCCATTACAAGACAATAATTGAGGAAATTACATCAAACCCCTCCTACTTTCCACTGGCCCATATATATACCAATTCATAAAAGATATATGTTTATTTAAGAGAGAATGTTCTTTTTAGTAAAAAGCATACATTGATGTAGGATTTGGTAACCCATTCTAGGTACACCTGGCCTCTTTTTTTGTGATTTAAAAATGGTTGAAGGAAACAACATTGTAACAAATATTGGAGACAAATAGACCTTAATTTATTTTCCAAGGACCAAAAGCAACTCAATACTCAGAAGACAAAATTAATGCTACACAAATTTGTTGGGATGATAATGTTTGGTACACGCAGCTTTACTTTTTAAGGTCATAAGTGGAGAATTACATCCACTCACATTAACATAAAAAAAGTTAAACTAAAGTACTACTATTTTTTTAACATTTGGAATAAAATCTTTAGGAAAGAAAAAACATTAGGAATAAAACTATTCATAAATGGAATCTAGTAAACTTGGAATGCAAGGTACAAAGACTTTTGTCATGGAATTTTGTAACCACGCCAAGAGTGAACCATAATCTCCAAGGACAATGCATTGATTGTGTCTCTTTAAATATAGGCTTCATATGTGCATGTTATGGCAAAAGCAACAACAATCTCATTATTGCTAATTTCACAAAGAAAAAAATGGATTCTCTTAGTCTCACTACAACAACAGCTTTATGCTATTTGGTGATTGTGCTTAGAGCACTACCATTCTCATATGCACAACTAGATCCTTCATTTTATAATGGAACATGTTCAAATGTGCAATCAATTATAACTGAAGTGCTCACAAATGTTTCAGCATCTGATCCTCGCATACTTGGTAGTCTCATTAGGCTCCACTTTCATGATTGTTTTGTTCAAGTAAGTATATATACATGATTCTTCATTGCTTACCCTTAATGTTCATTGTTTTGGAGTTTTCAAGTGTGAGGAAAATAGTACATTCTACACATATTTATTTTCTTAATAGCATAGTATCCATGCAATGTTGTATAAAAGTAGATGGTTGTTTCATAGTATAACAGTCAATACATTTTCATTATTTTTTTGTTCATTATAATATAGTGTATTTAAATAATATATTATTAAAATTATTGATGCATTTTGTAATTAACCAAAAATAATAAAAATGTATTGATTCTTATACTATTTGAATTTATCTACATAATATATCATATTTTGTTTAATTTAATTACACTTATTATCATTTTTTATTTAAAAATTACACTTATTTCTCATACAAATGTGATGTATGTATATAAATTAAGGATTTTTAAAGGTGTAAAAAATGGTTGGATAATTTATATAATTTCACTAAAACTCAGAGGATGTGTAATGAAACATTTATGTAGGTGTTTATGTCCAAGGAAACACACCGTGTGATTTTTTCCATGAAAAATAATGGGGTTTGCCCACTTTGTTAACCTTTTATTCCTAATAACAGAAGCTTAAATAATTTGAGTGATTTAGAAATTTGAATGATTAGGAGAAATTTTTTATTTGCGAGAACCTCCAGCAAACAAAAACCATGTCATCTTTTATTCCCCATTTCAAACAACTTGTAAAAAATTTAAAATTTAAATATCCTTAAAGTGTTTGTGCTGTTGCTATTATAAAAAAAACTAGAAGAAAAAAAACACAACCTTCACTTCAAATACAACCGGTATCATTAAGTTAACAATAGAAAGTTTATGGTATTTTACTATTTCTAAATATTTATTATATATAACCTCATTATTCACGACAACAATTCCCAATAATCAATTATCTATATATATATATATATATAATATAGTTAATAATGAATCTACTCTTAAATCATTCTTTCTGTCTTATCCCCTTGACTAATAGCTACATATGTTGTTCTCATTCTCCATGTGAAAATACTTTTAATAGCATAACAACGTGTGAATTTCAAAAGTAGAGACATTTCTTGTATACTTTAAATGTTAAAAACTGGCCAGGCACGCGGTTTGATTTTTAGAGCAATGGAGTAAGTAAGATTCGTGTTAAAAAGTCTAGGTTTTAGGTTGGATCCTAACCGAAAGTTTGAAAAATTATGCATATTAAATTTATCATATAAGTATATATATATAGTTATATGGTTCTAGATATTCTTAAAGCAAAAGAAATTTAGCTGTCACAATTGGACGCATGAGCATTTTACCACATATTCAATGTGTTTGTGATCCTCTCTACCCTAGAGAAAAGTATATAAAAATCAAAAGGAAAAAGTAGTATGGTGTGATTTTTTACCTTTTAAATATATCATATTTTTACCTTAATTGTCAAAGCAAAAACAATAATAGTAATGTATGTAGGAGATAATACTTTTACATATTGAATGGTTTGATGTAATTTTTGCATGCATAAGGCTATGCAAACAAACAAAACCGACAAAAGTAGATATGAATAATTCATCTCATATACCTTAAGATCTTCAGCTTTGTCTTTGTCTTTCTGCCTCTTCCAAATGTGCAAGTAATATCTAAAATATTTATATTATTATATGGGATGTGTCATAATCCAAAAAAGTACTCATATTTTTTCTAGCTATCCACTTATTATAAATGTAAGTGTTTTGATTTAATAAAATATTTAATAATAATTAAAATGAATGATGAATAATATCGTAACAGTATAATTTTTTTTACATTGTCGGTCGATGTATACATATTTTTATGATGAAAGATTTAATAATTAATCATTTCATAAGACTCCGCTTAAAAAGTGCATGTTCTCTCATTTCAATAGAGATTACCAGAAGTAAGGATAATTTCCCTGAAGAGCTTCCTAATTTGACTCTTCAACATTCCTAATTTGACTCTTCAACATTCATGTACTTCATCTGATTATGATGTAATAATTTGACTCTTCATCTTCATAAAAAAAACAATCACTCGTTATTAACGTAATTTGATTGTTTGTTTTTTTATTAACGTAATTTGATTGTTTGTTTTTTTCATTAACGTGATTTGATAGTTATATATATACATATATGATGATGATATATATAGTGGGTTGCCTTAATAATTTGAGTGCTAGGAAATAAATATATAATAGTTAAATCAACATTAATGTTTTTATAAATTCGTAGAGTTGTTACTGAAGTATTTATATTTTATAAGAATTTCAACCACTTCCAATGATACTCTATTTGTATTTAATTTCATTTTGTAACCCTTTTTTATCACACTATATAATGTAACTTTACCTTTAGTGCATGTGAATAGCTTTTTTTAACCAGTATGTATACACAAAAGAAGAAAATCATCACGAGTTGAATGCGGGAATGTGGTTTCTTTATTGGGAAGGAAAAAAAGCACAATATTGATGTGAGAGTTGATAAAGCCAGCGTGTGTATTGGCTTTTTAAAGGAAATATCCTGTTACTAAATCATTTTATTTATCCCCTTACCCACAATAAAGTGATATATGTCATTTATAAATTAATCACTAATAAATAAAGTATCACTTTGTGACATACGTCACTTTTTGTGTGGATAAGAGAATTTAATAAAAGAATATAACATTACTTTTTTTTAAATGGTTAAAGCCTTAAAGAAGCAAACTTAGAATAAATATTAGGTAGAAAAGTTGTAAAACTAAAGCAAGTCTTCTTCTTTTAGATATGAATGCTTTTGGAAAATTCAAAAAGAAAACTATTTCACAACACATATAGGTTCAAAGAAGATCTTATGATATATTTTGTGGAATATAAACGTTTGGTGTACGATCATTAGTCATATGAGAAAGCATTTGTCTGATATTTTAATTAAGTTTGATTGATGTAGTGAATAAATAGTATAAAGTGAATGAGTTATAAGACCGTAGAAGTGGGTGATTCATAATAACAAGTGATAACAAAGTGGATTATTTGACCTATACATGTCAAAACGGGCTACCCGGACGGGTTCGCACTAGCCCGCTTTTGATTCGGGCTAAAACGGGCCGGGCTAAAAAGTCCGGTTATATTTTATGTTGCTAAAAATGAGGCCCAAACCCGCCCAAAGCGGGCTGCGGGCTACGGCGGGCCGACCCGGATTATTTTATTATTTACACCAATGCAAAAAACTGATGCTTTTAATGTGTTGTAATCGATTACGAGTATATTGTAATCGATTACATTATGTAAAATGCACAGGTCTGATTAGTTTATCAGCATGTAATCGATTACCAGGATCGTGTAATCGATTACATTGTTTAAAAAACAACAAAAACTAATGCTTTTCATATGCTGTAATCGATTACGAGTATATTGTAATCGATTACATCATGTAAAATGCACAGGTAAGAAAAGCCCGAACCCGAACGGGTAAGCCCGGCCCGAGCCCAAATTTATTGTGGCCGGGCCGGGCTAAAAAGCCCCGATTTAACTAAAATACTCAAATTTTAGTACCCAATCCCTATACCCTTTTTCGGGCCTTGGCGGGCCGGCCCGCTATACCCGGCCCATTTTGACAGGTCTAATTTGACCACTCGAATATGTATTGAGTCCATAAGTATTCAATTCAATGTATCAAGCAAAGAATCTTTGTTGAAAGTCTATGTGGAGATAGGATAGCTTATTCCATTGATGACAATACAAATATATAGAGTTAACTGTTAAGTTACTAATAAGCCAATTATTTATTCTATTAGTGTGAATTTGAATTCAATTAAAAACTTATTTTCTCATATATTTATCATGTATATATAATATTTTTAGAATTTCTGAATGTAGCTAGATATAAGTTAAAAATATTATTTTTTAAATTAAGAATATACTAAATTTAAGTAAAAAAATGTATTTTTTGTCCAGAATAAATATCTACATGAATTTTATTATTTGTAAAATTCAAATCGACTAATTACAAAACAAATTTTCATTGGTGGTAATACAAAAATGTAAGTTGAATTTAATTAATGTTAATAACTTTTGATGTCTATTTATAGAATAAAATGACAAAAGTGATAGAATTTCTAAAGTTAAATAATAGTTTCATCCCAATCCAAAAAGATATGTCACGAATCTTTGTAAATAGTTGATTTACAGTCTCTAATATGTTTTGTAGTCGTATTATAGATCTATCTTGTCGTCTAATATAAAGGGATGTAGTGTGTAGATAGTGTGTGGTATGTGCCAAGGGGTCTATACTTGTTTACACTGCATGACAGTCATGTGCAGGTGTGTAGCACATGGTGTTAAAAGTGGTCACTGTGTTGTCTTATCGTTTTTGTCTGATCATCGAGGTGTATTTTTGAATTGTTCAGTTGATCAGTCAAGACCCGAGAGTGTTTAGGAATGACTTACTTCGTTCGGTCCAAGATTGACAATTGTCACTCTTGTTAGGTCTTTGACGTGTCTTTTTGGATTTTGGAATAAAACAATAATGAGATTGGAATTACATAAAAAAGGAAAAATTTGTTTTCACCAAATTAAATTAAATTAAAATAAAAATACATTTTTGAAAACCAAACTAAGTTAGGAAGAAAAAAAATATATCCTTTTAAAAAATGAATACAAAATATTCTTGAATGAAATCTATCACTAAAATTTGAATCAACAATGTTGCTTACCCTCAATTTTGCACAGTACACGAATATAAGTAGATTTTGGAGTTGATTCTAAAATAACATTAAAAATAGGAAGCATCAAGAATTGCCACAAAAGTAAACTTGGGATTTTAAGGCATTCCATTTGTTCAATATTTTATTATTATTACAAATACTTTACATTTTATATGGAGCATTTATGAATTTTTTATTTGTCCAAGTTTCAATTATCTCTATTTTTGTCATTAAAAATATCAATTAAATGAACAATATTAAATAATGATAAGATTAAAATATTAAATGAGAGTAAGATTGTAATTTTATATTATAAAAAATAACTAATTGGTATGTACAATTAATTGGAATTGTCTTAAAGTAAAGATATCAGGCAAAAAAAAATTGTTCTCTTACTTGTCTTTCAAAAAAGGAACTCTTAAACAACCCCTTAATTTTATCATAAGACTGGTAGTTAAACTTGCCAACAAACACTTACATCAACTTAAAGGATGTTGTTATAATTTACAATGAGGTCTTGAGTTTGAAATATTTAGGGATGTACTTGTAATTGCTAGGAGTTTTACTGTCTATAATAATTTTATCAATGATGGTTTAGTGACGTAAGACTATAATAGATCAACGTATATCTTATTAAACAAATAACTGATATTTGTTGAAAATAACAGTTCAACACATTCCAAAAGAAATTAGTTTATATATTTGCATTAATGCTCGACTCGGTGGTCTCTAGTCTCTCTATAAAAAGAGGGCACCACATTTGGTCATAAATGAAAACATGAAAATGAGTTCCCTTCGTTTTATAGTGTCAGCTTTGTGTTGTGTGGTGTTAGTGGTTGGATCATTACCCTTTTCATCAAATGCACAACTTGATCCCTCGTTCTATAGGAATACATGTTCTAATGTACATTCAATTGTACGTGAAGTGATCAGAAATGTTTCAAAATCTGATCCTCGTATGCTTGGTAGTCTCATCAGGCTACATTTTCATGACTGTTTTGTTCAAGTATGTTTAATTTTTCATGATTTCATAGTCATTACTAAACAACAACCTTAATAGTTATCGAATTTGAAATCATGATTAACCTTATGACAGGGTTGTGATGCATCAATTTTGTTGAATGACACTGCTACAATAGTGAGTGAACAAGGAGCTGGACCAAATAACAACTCAATAAGAGGATTGGATGTTGTGAATCAGATTAAGACAGCAGTTGAAAATGCTTGTCCTGGCATAGTGTCTTGTGCTGATATTCTTGCTCTTGCAGCTGAAATATCTTCTGTTCTGGTATGTACTAATGAATTTATTTTAAAATGTTGAATTCTATTACTATATATATATATATATATATATATATATCTAGTTTTATGGAAAAATAAAAACTTTGGTTATATTCATAATAATTGGCAGGGTGGTGGTCCTGATTGGAAAGTTCCATTGGGAAGAAAGGATAGTTTAAATGCAAACCAAAGTCTTGCTAACCTTAATCTTCCACCTCCCACCTTCAACCTTACTCAACTTAACTCTGCATTTGCTAACCAAGGCCTCAACACTACTGATCTAGTTGCACTTTCAGGTATCAAATTTTGATATCCCTTTTGGTCAAAAAATAACATCACATTACATAATTAAATTACTTATATGATTGTATGTAATTTATTTTTAAGGGGCTCATACAATTGGAAGAGCCAAGTGCAGTTCATTCATTGGCAGATTATACAATTTCAGTAGCACAGGCAACCCTGATCCAACACTGAACACAACATTGTTACAAACATTACAAGCATTATGCCCCAATAATGGACCTGGAACTAACCTCACCAATTTGGACCTAACAACTCCTGATACATTTGATAACAAATATTATTCCAATCTTCAATCTCAAAATGGTTTGCTTGAGACTGATCAAGTGCTGTTTTCCACTAGTGGTGCAGATACTATTGCTATTGTCAACAGTTTCATCAATAACCAAAGTATTTTCTATGAGAAGTTTAAGGAATCAATGATTAAAATGGGCAACATTGGAGTATTAAATGGATCTCAAGGAGAAATAAGAACACAGTGTAATTTTGTGAATGGGAACTCTTCTTCTTCTGGATTGGTTACTATGACTACCAAAGATTCATCAGAAGATGGCATTGTTAGCTCAATCTAAGTGAGTTAACAAATTAAGGGTGTGCTATAAAATTAAGAGATTAATAAAAAGTTCTATAGGCACACACACACATATGTATTGTGCCTATGTTGATCATGTAATGTCTTGTACTTTGTATTCTGCTGCTATATGCTACCATGTTTGTATTCTACATTGGGCCGTTATATTTTTGGATGTGATAGTTGGGTTTGTATTTATGTTGATCATCATTGACTTTTCAAATAAATCATGTATGATGTATCGATTATGTATAATTATATTCTTATAACATTACTTAGGGACTTTCACACCCCACATATGAAAGTGTTTTGAAGAATTTCTTCATGTGTATGGTATCATATGAATGTGCTTTGTGGGAGTTTTGTGAATCTGAATAGTATCATAAGGATGTGTTTCATGGGAATTCTAAATCTGCATGATACCATATGATTTAAGATTTTTTTTGCTTTACACACCTCTATGGTTGTTGGCACGTGAGATTTTGGAGTCTTTTTACATGACTTAAATTCTTGCAACAAAAAAAATTAACTTTTAAGAAAGAATAAACCTATAATCTTTGATTTGATTATGTTTTGACACTTCTTCAAAAGTGTAATCTTATTGATGTAAAAAATTGGATAACATGTGGAAAAAGAGTGACTAAAGTATAAAGAGGTGAATTTTTTTTCAATTTTTGAATGGTTGTAAGTTGAGAATCCTTACTAATTGATGCGGAAATATAACCAATCTATATTAGTATATGATCTATTAGATACATATAAGGATGATTATTCCAAGAGCTATTGGAAGCTATAAAGTCCAGTTTAGAAGGTTGAAACGAGTCTTGAAATTACTCTTTAACTCTTGAAGTATAAACTCTTTCAGTCAATTTCTTAAATCATTTAACTTAACCATCACCTTATACCATAACATCATGTAAAAATAAAGGAAAAAATATTAAATTAGTTTTCTTAAATTTCTTTTAATTTTGAATTTGATCACATTAATTTTTTTAGCTTCATTTTACTCATTTAATTATATATCCAATAGGTAAAGGTTAAAAAGGGTGTTAGTGTAATTTGGCAAAATAGCAAAGGAGCAAAAAACCCATTTGTTGTTTATGTCTTAAACCCTACTTGGCGCTGCTATCTCTCTCTTTTCTCTCAAAACCCTAATCTCTCTTTCTCTCTTTCTCTCTCTCTCTCTCTCTCTCTCTCTCTCTCAATCTGTTCTGAATCTGAATATGGCTGGCAAGAACCGCAATAATAATAGGAATGATCCATTCTTCACTCATGATTCTCGCAAAAAACGCAAACCCAACAAAGACATTAAGGATCAACCACTTGAAGATGATGCCGAAATTGAAAGCGATTTCGAAGATGATGCCTTTTTCACCCGTGACGGTGAAGACAATTCTGATAATGAATCTCAAGAGAAACAGGAAGAAGAAACTGAAGCTGAAGCTAGGAAGAGAATCGCTAATGATTATTTGAAAATGGTTCGCGATATCTCGCGGAAAGAGAAGGAACAAATGGACGATGATGATGATGATGAGAGTGAAGGTGATGGTGCACGTGATTCTCTTGTTGCTCAGAAATTGATTAAGGAGCAACAAGAAGAGAGTGGTCGTGTTAGAAGAAGCATTGCTTCCAGGTTTGGTTATTCCATTTCTTCCATTATTGTTAACCTTGTAAGAAATGCTAAATTGAAATTATGAGTGGTGAATAATGTTTTAAATTTGATATAAATACTTTGACATTTATGTGTTTAACATTATGGAAATTGAAAATTTGAATGTAAAAAGTTGTAGAATATAGATAGGAGTGTCTGGAAGTATATCTGACAGTTGCTTCTGTTTTTATTTTGATTTTGGATAGGGTTCAAGTGGCAGAGACTAGTGGTGGTGGATTTCGAGTGTTGGTGAAGCATAGGCATTCAGTTACTGCAGTGGCCCTGTCGGAGGATGATTCTAGGGGCTTTTCGGCTTCCAAGGATGGAACCATTATGCATTGGGATGTGAATAGTGGAAAGTGTGAGAAGTATAAATGGCCTAGTGATTCAGTGCTAAAGTCTCACGGTGTGAAGGAACCTCAAGGTAAAGCTACCAAGCAAAGTAAGCATGTATTGGCATTGGCCGTGACTTCAGATGGTCGGTATTTGGCGACTGGTGGTCTCGACCGCCATGTTCATTTATGGGATACCCGTACCCGAGAGCATATTCAGGTGCCTTTCTATTCCTTGCACAACATAAGATGAAACAGTTGAGTTTTGACAAAAACGATTTTCACTATGTCTCTTGGTATAGTGACATGGGTGGTTATTTACTAGTTATATTGGACCAATCAAATAATAGAAAAGCCTCACCGTCATTGTTATACTTGTTGCCCATTGAAATGATTAGATTTAGTGGATGATGAGTTAATTTGAATGCATAAGCAAGGCCATATTTGTTATACTTCAAAGTGAAATCTTAGCACTTGCAAAATGATAGACCTATTTGCAACTGAAGTTTTGAGATCTTGGACTCTTTAGTTGAGCAATAATTGGTTCTTAGTTTTGTTCTCTGTCTTTTACAGGCGTTTCCAGGTCATAGAGGCCCTGTTTCTTGTTTGACTTTTAGGGAAGGGACTTCAGAGCTTTTTTCGGGTTCTTATGATCGGACAGTTAAGATATGGAATGCTGAAGACAGAACATACATGAATACCCTGTTTGGCCACCAGAGTGAAGTAGTGGGTATTGATTGCTTACGCAAAGAAAGGGTACTAACTGTTGGACGTGATCGTAGCATGCAGTTGTTTAAGGTAATCTCATCAATATGAAGTATAATTTGCATTTTGACCATGAACCGACCAGTATGATAATATATGCCCCCTATTTTCTCCTAATGTTGCATTAGTATGTTGCTTTCTAATACTATGTATGGAAAGTTTTCAAGTGGTTAATGACTCATGGGACAATTTGTTATCAGCTAAGAATCGCTCCTTGGGGTTTCCTTGTTTCTCTATAAAACAAAGAGGCTCCATTTTAGTGCCATGTCATGTGTTAGGCAAAGATGCTTGTATGACAAAATGACAACATACGTCCAATTTAAACTTTTTCTTCTCTGATACGGCCATGATATTATGGATTGTGAATCTGTTTTCTTACATTTTCTATTTTATATACACATATATTCTGTTCCCGTGTCCTCCAATTTTTATAATATGGTCTGTCCATGCTGCTTCATATTCAATTTTTCTTCATTTGTGTTTATAGCCATCTTTCTGACTTTTCATAATGTATATTTTCTCTAATTTAGGTTCATGAGGAGTCACGTCTTGTATTTCGCGCTCCTGGGTCTTCCCTGGAATCCTGTTGTTTTGTTAATAACGAGGAACTATTATCTGGTTCAGATGATGGAAGCATTGAGCTCTGGACCTTACTGCGAAAAAAACCTGTTTACATTTTGAGGAATGCTCATGCTTTACTGACGGATGGCATTAAATCTGGCCAAAATCATGGGGGAGGAATCCCCAATGGTGACTTAGGTAAACTCATTTCATCTATTACTGCATTTGTTTAGTAGTTAAAATTTTATCCTTGAGAGGGCAAAGGACATAATATTTTGCCTTTGGCTTAACTAACTACTGCAGCTTTTACACTCTGAATGTGTTAATCATTATAGTTATATCATTATCTTACCCTACAGAAAATGGTGACCACCATCCAGAGAATCATAACTGTTCGTCAGTATTTTCATGGGTCAGTGCAGTTAATGTTTGTAGAAACAGTGACCTTGCTGCATCTGGGGCTGGTAATGGTTCTGTCCGATTATGGACAGTTGAAAGTGAGTCTAAAGACATTAAACCTCTTCATGATGTACCACTGGTAAGTAAAAGAAATACCATCAAAAGTCAGTTTCCTTTTCTCCTAGATAAGTTTTGTTTAGGTGTTGAATGTAGCTTCTTCGGTAAATCTCATCTTTGTGAAATGGCTCTCTCCCCTGTAACAAGTTTTTCATATCATGTAACAATTTGCTTGAAGAGTAGAGGATATAGAACATAAACATGCTTCAAATCGCTGTAAATTTACAAGTTTGTTTGTAGAATTGTATTACATGTTACTTTTCATCTGTCCATTATTAGATTCACAGTTGTGCTGAGTATTATTTGCAATTGACAAAACAACTAGCATCTAACTAAACCTTTTGCATTACAGGTTGGTTTTGTGAATTCTTTGGCCTTTTCAAAATCTGCAGAATTCTTAGTTGCTGGAGTTGGACAGGTGAAGTTTTGCTCAAACTGTTCAATTCTGCTTATAACGCTATGCTCTTTCTTGTCTGTTATACATTTTACTGAAATTTCTCGGACACCGATTTTCTGTCATCTTTAGAAAAGCAATGAGCCTTTCAAATTTAGTTATTTGTAGATGCTTAGTATATATCAAGGGAATTTATTTGGTTTAAGTTATAAAATACTTGAGGTACACCGGAAGTGGAGTATGTAAGAGTCGTGTAATCATGGTTTAAGTATAGAGGTATAGAGGTATAAGGGTATAGGATCATCTTATGGTTGGTTAATCCATTTTAACTCTTTAGAAATGTCATTACTTATTTCATTGCTTATTATTTACACTTATTTTCCATGGCATTTTTATCTGAATAGATTTAAGCTATTATCACATTTAGTTGAGTAACCCCTTTCTTCTCTTTCCCCCTCACCAATTTTCTTCTATCTGGAATTTAACCAATATTTGGTTGCTCCTTTTTGCAACAAGAACTGGTGGTGTATTCGTCTAACGATATGAATTATGTTTTTGCACAGGAACCTCGTCTAGGAAGGTGGGGACGTGCCCCTGAAGCTCGGAATGGAGTTGCTATTCTTCCTCTGAAGTTATCATGAATGAAGGAGTATACATCCTCAGTACAAAAAGGAACAACGTATGACTTGAAACATGTCTCTGTCCTGTGATCCTAATTATATGTATTTTGTTTACATCCCCTTCTTAAGGGCATTTTTGTATGAGATTGATTTTTTCAAAATGAGATTTTAAATTTTATAATGACCCAATCGTTTTGGACAAGTGTGAAACTATTCAATTGATTTTATCCCCATAACCAACAATGAGAATAATTGAGGTCGACCTTGGGAACTTGTTTCATTATTACTGGTCTTTTTTAGTGCCATGAAAGTAACTAGTTTCGTTTCAGTTATAACTAACATTTTAAATTTGTCTTGTTTAAAATTAGCTTCTATAATACAACAGTTTAATGTTGACAACCATAAAAACGACATCATACAATATACCTGAAGAAATCGGCACAAGTTGAAGAATGTGAAGGACAAAGTATAAATATAACAAAACACAGAACTCAATTACAAAACATTCCCTCCCCTTTATTTTATTTTCTCTCAATTCCAGCATGATTTCTAGAGTTCAACGGTTGTGTAATGAACCTCCCTATAAAAAAAAAACAATTCAGACAGGGAACTCCATTTTCATACCTAAATACCTGCCACCGAGACATGTATTTATATGAACAATTAAACATGACAAGGGAAAAAATCGGTAGCACCTAATTGGATAAGCTAAATATATGGACAGGTGAAGAATTAGCAGTAGCTACTAAAAGCATGAGCTAAAAAAGCCTAAACACAAGCTTTAGAAGTAGGTGGGAGTAAAAAATCAGTATTCCTATTGAAATAAAAAGGGCTACACAGAGTTCCTAAATACTCTGTCCCGGCATCCCGCCAAACTCCAGAATGTATCTCTTCCCACCTGGTTAATATGTTGCATAGCTACCCAAATCGAATTCACAGGAATTTACGTTTGCTACTCATTTTTGATTTCTTTTTTTATTTCTGTTGTACCCTTATCACTGTCACCAACTTCATCCACTGCCGAATCCAGAGAAGTGGATAAACTTGAACTTGGATTTTGACTTCCTGTATGAGTTGGCTCAGGGGTTTCAGTAGTTAGGCTCTCGTTAAGAGACACTGATGGTTCAGCAGCGATCTGTTCATCCTTTGTTAATGCAACACTGGGTGATCCTGATGGCTTAGCAGCATTGGGATCATTCTTCCCTGATTCTCCGTTGGGAAGAGCATCAGAAGGGTCACTGGCATCTGAAGACTCCCTCCATTCAACCCACTCAACCAGTTTATCAGTTCCAGTTTGTTCTAATTTTGGTTCTGCTTTGGGCGAAGATGTTGCCGTGTCAACTAAGTCCTCATCCTCACCAGTAACCACATCATCATCTCCACTTGCAATAACACTCTCCTCCTCAGCATTGGGTGATGGAGAAGTGAGGGAGCCAGTTGAGCGTTCATTGGCTACTTGTTCTCTATCCTCCTCAAAAGCAAACCAGTTGGAATTTGTGAAAAGAGACCCGCTGCATACGTCAAGGCAAAATTAAAGTATATGAATAGAAAAAAACTTGAATGTGATTTTCATAGGCATAAATATGATTTTGGTCCCTATATTCATAGTTCATTTTGATTCTAGTCCCTGCTTTGATTTTTAAGTTTAATCCTTGCATTAGTCCTTGTAACTTGATGAAATATGCTAATGTGGAGAGACTAAATACTTAAAAGAAAAATACAGACTAAAATTGGCTCGCTTTTTGTCCCTACATTTATGTCACACGCTGATTTTAGTCTATTTTTTAAGGATTTAGTCCTACAAGTTAGCATTTTCCACCCAAATTTAATCACAGTGACTACAATCAAAACCAACTAAAAATGCAGGGGCTAATTTTAAAAAAAAAAAGTGGGGCTAAAATTTTTAAAAAAGGTGGGGCTAAAATCAGTGTGAACCCTAAATGTAAGAAGCGGAATTATATTTAAGCCTAGACAAAATATAAAAACTTAAAACACGCATGAGGCCATGAAATTTCAATTTGGCGTAGAAACTGACACATGATGATCAGGCACACCATATACCTTTCATGGTCATCTCCCAACCGCAAAGACGATATAACAACTTCTGCAGATTCATCATCAAAATAGACATCCTGCAAAATACATATATATATTATATACTTTATTATGACCATCAGCGAAAAAGTTAAAAACGAGTAATTCCCCATGAAAAGAAAAGGAAAAATATGAGCATGAACTGCAACTACAGACTGCTTGGGTGAAAGCACCATCTAACCACAGCGTGCGGCTCAAGTTGGCAACCTGAGCATCATGCGGGTACACTTATGTATGGGGCATTGAAAGCATCTTGTGGCCAGGGCCACGCCATCAGACACACACAAGTGGGCTCATGTGAGAGTGAGACCAAAACTATAAGAAAGTCTATTTATGAATAATCAAATGAAGGGGACCGCACATAACCCATAAACTATGCTTGGTGATATTACATTCAAAAGAATCAAGCAGACAAGTAACTCCTGTTGCAAAACTTTGTACAGACTACACATCAAAGATGAAATTGATAAAGGCAAAATATCTTTGGGAACCTGGGACCAAATCCATCTCTTGCTTCTGTGCTCATGGACACTAAATATATTACTCAATTTCCCTTCACTCTGAAATTAAAATGTTAATTCTATAGTACGTCATTCCTTTCCTAGTTCCATCCATTAAAATATTCTATGTGATCAGATTACTCTTTCCATTTTAGCCAAATTTGTTTACAGGGGAAAATTTATCCAAGGATTAACTTCCACATGCAATTATAAGTTCATCTCCCCCGATTCCGAGACTACACATTAACATTAACAGGAAAATAAAAGTATACCTCGTCATCTCGTTCAAGGGAGCCGTGAACCTGAAACACAATATATACAGGTCGGGAATTGAGAACCAATGACTAAAACCATAAAATGAAAATCATGGCATTGCAAGAGCAACAAACTTAACCATTATCAAAGAGGTATCAAAAACCTAAAATATCAGCCATCAGAAATTTATCTTACTATAATGAAATACAGAAAATTTATGAAGGGATGACGAAAGTAATACTAAACCACTAGGAACATGGTTACTAAGCTCTGCTAGTAAAATGTGCAAAAAAAATCACAAATTTGTTATCCTTCAGACATAAAGCTGATCTGGTTCAGGTACATAAAGCTGTGTCTAGAGCACCTACAATATTGTAGAACCCAAGCATACTAATTAACTAACTGTGAGCTGGTGACATCCGTGTGTTAACACATCGGCAAACTTGAATAATCATGTGTTACTACATTCTAATAACTTCTGATCATTTTGAAAAAATCTACCTTAAAGGTATTATACAGACAGGCACACACCGATAATCAATTACAATTGAGGTTTGACAAAATAAACTTTCAATAAGTTTCAATTTATGATAAACCTATAAACAATGAAACAATGAAATGCATGTTAAGATGCAGATCAACAGGTGCTCCTTAAAAAGGAATGTACCTCTTCAATGTTTTCGTTATTGTAAATGCCATAACGGAAGGCTTGACTTAAGTTATTTGCTAAGGCTGCAACATCATAGTCCCGATCTTGATAATCATCATCGTCACTATCCCTATTCCTGTCATGCAACGCTGTTGGTCTCCTTCAAAACAATTAACTTAAAGTCATCAGGTGAGTCTCTTAAAGCATAAACAAAATTATATGCTGACCTATATGAAGCTGTTCATAAAAGAGGTATATAACCCGGTCCCAAACTGAACTAATGAAGCTGCCACAGAATATCATAACTCCAACAATGATAAAAAATTAGCGGCAACATATCATGCTTATGGTCAAGCTCAAGTCTCACACACAACTTTGTTGCATCAGAACAGGTATTACACATGACAAATCTGCAAGCATACAACTCATTCGATTCTGCTCTATCTCTTGCATAGAAACCAAGAAGGGGGTATTTTTTTTAGAAGAAAATGTATAAGTTCTGAAATTTTACACCAAACAATACTGCAATAAATCCCTAAAAATTGCATAAGAATCATAAAAAATTAATATGCAACTATGTTTGACCCCTCTTGAACTGCACCACGGACCCAAAGTTAAAACTCTTTAATCAATAACTTCCATTAGAAGGGATCATGATGGTTACTCAATGTTGTTTGTGCAGGACAAGGAAACTATTGTTGTCTGTGCATACTTATTTGCTTGAAAGTTCTTGCATCCCTCTGCTACACCATTACTAATATTTCCAGGTCTAATTGAGACAGTGCAAATGCCAATTAACCATGGGTAGAAAGACAATGCTAGTTTTTTATAAGCGAAGTTTTTGCCCGGGAGGGGGAATTGTGCAGCTGCCGGGTTTTGAACCCAGATGCCAAAATTTATATCCCGTAGTTCTACCAACTGAGTTAGCCTCGTGGGGACAATAGAGTGCAAGTTAATAAACAAAACATACCCACATGCCCATTGATAAACATTTTCCACAGTGTTTCGCTTTGATAGAACATCTGCATACCAATCTGTCCATTCAGTGTTTCCCTGTAAATTTTAAAAGTTTGGAAATGAAGATAAATGATCAATAGACACCAAACAGTACAGCAATAGAAGTTGAAACACTCAAAATATCCTACTACAAAAATTGCTGGAGACATAGTAACAAACCTGCAGGTGCTCCTGAATCACACTGCTGTTATTCCCTAACTGGCCAAGTTTGTTAGAAATACGGGTTAAGTGTCCTATGCTTCCTATCCGAGGAGGTGACTTTCCCTCAGAAGGTTTTGTTGGCTGCATAAAAAAATTGCAAAAACAAATTGGTACATTAAAATATTTATTCATCCTAATACATGTTCTGTAAAATACTAACAAACTCGAAACATAAAGACAAGAAAAAACAAATAAATTCATGATGATACAAATTTGAAGTACAAAAAAGATCATTTACCTTGTTTGCATCAGCTTCCAATGTGAAATGCTTTTCTGCTTGAATAATTTTACCAACGAAATCACAATCACGGAGAAGATGCACCACAAGAAAAGAATTCTTGCTCTCCAAGCATGACATTATAATATTTTCTACATGATGATGCAGAAAGTTATTGTATGGATACCTACAACATTGAAATGGTACATTAGGGAATGGGAAGAAATAACTCTAGCAAAAGATAACAGAATTGCAAAACTTACTCAAAGAACAGGTCTATAATTCTTTGTACTGCTCCAAGATCAATCAATTTCTTCTCAGCAGCTTCACTACCAACAGTTACTAAGACCGATATAAACTCTATAATCTGAAAGAACATGTATTCGGTTAACATTAAAGCATAACTACAATATTACTTTTCAACAGCTTTCCAAATCATGAATAATAATATAATAAAATGGCATTGCCACGGTATGATGACAAAAATGTTCAAAACTCTAGTACCAGTTATGGAATTACCAACAGACTCAAAGATGAATGCAGTAAGTACAAATAATTATTTTACCTTCAAACGATGTTTCCCAAGAGGTGGTTGTAACTTGCCAAAAGTAGTTAACAATAGATTTTCAGCAGAAGAAACAACTAAAAGCTTCAGTAGATCACCTGCAGAAGGGCATGATCACTGTTTATTTTCTCCAGCATAAGCAGCCACAACAAAATTACAAAACAGCTACAAGCATGCATGCCAAGACACGCATGAATCAAAATGCAACATAACATAAAGTATGAATCTAGCTAACTGAATTGAACCCACTGATTCCAAGATGGAATAAAACCCGTTATTCATTATGTTGGGAAGTAAGTCTCACATCGCCTACATCCTTGTCTTGGAAATGGTTTAACTATCTGTAAGGCTAATCCTCTCATAGCCAATTGGGAAGATGACACCTTAAAATGGTATCAGAGACGAAATCCAACTTCTCTCTTGGGGTCATGAGTCAAAGATAACCCTTTGCCTGATCTGACAAGCTTATATGGAGAGAGCATGTTGGGAACTATGTCCCGCATTGCCTACCTCCTTGTCTCCAAAATGGTTTAAACATCTGTTGGGTTGCTCCTCTCATAGCCAATTGGCTTTGAGATGAAACCTTAACACGGTACAATAATAATTTACATGAGTGATGTGAGTGTAAACGGTTTTGCATGGTTTACACTTTACTACCTAACTGAAAATAATTATTTTATAATTAAATAAAAGAACAGCAGGAAATGAAGCATCAACTAAAAATTATAAGGGATTTAACCAAAATATAAAAATGCATATCAAGATGCAAGTGAAATTTGCATATTATTCATGCACTTACAGAAACTATTTTACCCTAAAACATGCTGCCAAGCCATACAGATGGTTGTCCATTACCCCCTCTCACAAGGAGAAATCTCCCACAAGGGTTTCCCTTCACAAAGGATTTCCCCTTTCAACAAACTACAATCTTTTGAATGCCCTCTATGCCCTCTCTCCTGTTTATCTAATCATTCCCCTCTAACTAGACTAACTTTCCTGTCCCAACTGTATTCTAATAACTGCTCTAGCTGCCATGTTACTATTACCCCTTTTACCCTTTCCCCTGCAATATCCTAAGTTCCTAACACCACCGAGACTATTGCAGCTAGCATGAGGAAGCTGCCACACAATGGCATCGAGGGCGGTTTCTAAGAAATATGGCACAACTATCCATCACGATAGTAAATACAGCTCATATACTATAATACTATTACTAACAAGTCGGTAAAGGTCTCTATCTAATTGAGACCCAGAATTAACAGTTAATTTGAAAGTCATGACCGGAGGAGGAAGTCTTACCCAGGCTTTCTAGCATGCCCTCAACTGTCTCGGGATTTGCAGCTACAGTGGATCCATTAGTCATTTGGTGATTATATGTATGATAGGCTCCAAAAGTATGTCTCTTAGGGTCTAGCAAAGATATGCATACGCACAAAGAATTAACAAGAACAGATTTTGGGCGAGAATCTTCCAGAGCGTTCCGAAATAATCTTCCTATAAAGCTGCAAATAGTATATGATATTAGACAAAGAAGAAAACAATGCAACAACTTTATACCCCCCCACCCACACACTCTAAAAGAGAAAAATCTACCTGGGGCTGGAGATTTTCGCAGAAAGCCCTGCTGGAGCAAATCTTGTAATGGCACATAGAGTTTCTGCTGCATTAGAATGAACTTCTGGAGAATCCTGTAAGTCATACCAAAATTAATGTATATAGTCAATGTGAAAGTATTTGCTGGCCTTATCTTCTCTTAATAAAGAGAATATGGTTATTAACATTATCCCCGCACCACTGTTTTATTCATGTTTTCAAGGAGAACGAGAATATCAAAATTCAAAGCTGCCCAAACACATAAAACTAATCAATGAGAACATCCCCAAACTCTAAAAACAGACACTCACAATCCCTCTGTTCTCTGTATATGAGGCTGTTTAGACATATCACAAATATGCTTTAATCATTCTTAATGATAGCATCGGTGTGAAGACTCCCTGCATGCTTCCATAGTTGACTAGGGTGCTTCTATATATTAGCAATTCAAAATCCATGCTACATTGAGATTCAGTTCAATATTTTCATGAAATTCCGTTATTCCTCAAACAGAATTGTCAGCAGCAGCAACAACAACAACAACAACCCTTAACCCCACTGGGTGGGGTCAACCAAACAGAATTGACATAATTCATAAATAGAAAATTAACCACATAAGGAGTATACATCAGATATAGAAAACACGGTGAGGGTATAACTGCATTATCTGCAATAAGAACAGTATATGTAACTCGAAAAGAGTACTGTTAATTATTATCATCATCATACATCATAAAGTATATAAAACATATAGTATAAACTAATAAAAAAGGTAGTGACTGATGAAACTTGCTTAAAAATAATATGCTACATCTGAGCATAGAAATTAACATTACAGTGTATAAAATACACGTGAGAACTACTTATTAGCATCACAGATCTACTTAAAAATATTACATTTAACCCATCAAATTCAGTAATACATATTTAAATCATAAATATTAACAAAATATCATTACATTTAACAGATCAAAATTCAGTAATAAATTGTTAATGTACAAATGTTAGAGTTTCCAAATGACACTTACTGAAGAACTGAACTTGTCCACAATCATTTCAAGCACATCAGTCTCTTCTATCCACTGCATTGCATCCACATGATTTACATACATATGCTCATCGGCGCCAATCAGGCGTATCAAAACCTGGTTTTAGAACAGAAGCAGTTACTACTAAAATTACAAATGTAAGAAAGCAAGAAATTGAAGAAGAATTGGAAGAGAATATATACATATATATATAGAGAGAGAGAAAGAGAAGACGAAGGTGAGAAGAGATAATAAGAGTGGTAACTGCCCCTCTTCTTTCTGTTATTGATTAGAATGAATTAGTTACAAGAATGAGAAGCTCACCTCTATTTAGGTGTATTGCTTCTTTTACAAGCCTAGTGGTTATTTGATATAACTAACACACTAACTAATCCTAACAAACAAAATACAAAACTAATACAATAGAATAGAAAGCTATTCACTAATAACACACAAACAAAAATATTTAACAGAAATTCAGTCAACAATGAGTAAAAGATTTTTTAAGATTTAAATTTTTTAATACCAATGCATGTGTATCATCAACAAATACAAGTAAAACAAAAGATATTCAACATGGAGCAAACAAGAGAAAAAGCTTAATCAATGAGTACAGGCATTTAAATTATGAAATTCATTTTGTCAAAAACCAACCTCCATGATAGAAGTAATTCCAATCAAGTCAACAAGTTTCCTCACAATTTCCTGGTGAGCCTGGATAGATATGAAAAGAAAATATCAGCCAGCTGAAAAATGCAATCAATGGAGGCATAGCACAACACTGAAAATTTCATACCTTAACATTTTGAATACTGAAATCAATGTCAGATACTTTGCAGTTTTCATCATATAATAATTAATATAATACATTTTTAAAATATGACAATAAGAAAAAATTCTAGTATTCATGCACACTAAATAGCTCTATTAAATGAAAAATGCATCTTGTTCTGAAATAATCATTTGCACAGTACAGTTCAATGTAATAACCATATGCCAGCTATGGTAGGAAATATGTTTCTCAAAGAATAACTTGAAAAGTGGTTGTGGGCTTACTTGAACATATTGCATGAAAGGAACTGTCTTCCGTAACAGCAGGCATACAATTACCTAGCACCATGAGAACTTGGTAATTAGAAGGGACTTATTAAAGGAACTAAAAAGTGAACACGCTTGCTTAAAAGAGAAGGAAAGAAATTTATACAGAACCCTATATTCTTATTATAAAGTGCAGGTATTGACAGAGTTAACCAGAATTAGTTCAGAAGTCAAATTTTTTGGGAGTCACAAAGCATAAGTAACTCGAGTCAAAGGGTTCTTTTCTGGGCAAGCTCAATCCTGCCCACCACAAAAGCAATTCTACGGCATAACCAATCATCTCGTGAACTTTGAATTTCAATAAATCAGTACCTTGCTAAAATATCCAGCTAGTAAGTTACTATGGTGATGAGTTGGGTCCAAAAAGGAGAACAACAAATTCATCAACTGTCAAGAAGGAATCCAGTCAGCTCTTACAAATATATTACAAGTAAAAAGAGTTGGGTTAAAAGTTATGCCGTCTTACTTCCTCATCCTCTATAAGAGTTTTGAGTATGGTATCAACTTCACAGGTAAATATCTCACAGGCTAGAAAAGAAAACCTGTTACAAGATAATAGCATCGACATGTATCACACTAAATACCCAGCAAAATAGGAACTTAAATCAATCCTCAATTTAAGTAACCTACTTGAAAGTTCGCTTCTTTTCAGCATCCTCGGGAGCTTCTTCAACAACGTATCGTATCAATTGCTCAACCTGTGGTCTTCCAGACAAACTGCAACAACAAAAAACTTCATTTAAGGCCAAATGAATTAAGACAGGTTTAGTTACCTAATCACATAATATTAAAACATCACAATTGAAAAGAAATAATAAGGGAACCATTTATCCCCGACATAACTAAACAATAGTACGCAAGCAAAAGAGATATATAATTAAAGGCAGGGAGCAGAAAAGATAGTGATGTAGTGTTTACTATATAAAAACCACAGATTTCCACAGTGTCTACTTCAATCAGGGGGAAACTGTCCACTTAAGAATCCATCAAACCCTGCCTCTTATGTTTTGTTTCAAAGCTATACATAACTGGTCTAAACTCGGGTAGCAAGTTTCTATTATAAATACTAAATCAAAATTATTTATTCATAAACTCACTTCCATAGAGAAAATTTTTGCATAACAAAAACAAAAACAGATGAAGCAACTATAAGAGATGCCATAATAATTTCTAATAAGAAATACATCCTCGTAGTGAAAGTGATAGAGCGTTACAAATTTATAAGGCGGCTGTTAAGAGCTTTGCACTCTTGAATAATTTCATCCTCGTCAAGTAGTTCGTCCAGAGTAAAATTCTCCCTATCCAAAATGGTATCCACCTGCAACACAATACATCGAATAAACATTAAAATCACTCAAACACGAGGAATCTAAATTTCATTTTAGAAGTTAAATCAAATAAATGTAACACTATTGTAGCCCCAAAAGAAACAGTTAATAAATTTATTTCAAGTTTATACTCTAGAATTTCAAGCTGTATAATCAAGGTTCCATGCAATTTACCTGCATATACAAATACAAATATACTAAATTGATATCTCATTCTCATCTGGCAATCAAACACAACAATGAAACATAAACAACGATATCCTAAAATATGATTTCCAGTCCTTCTCCATTCAGAATGGTAGTAAGGCACTAAGGAATTCCCCTTCTCACCCCCATCGCATTACACAAGTGCTGTTCACAGGCGTACATTTCAAATAGTTGGAAACTTGGAACAATGAGACATGCTATCATCTTTCACTTACATATACAATTGATTCCACCATCATATATCACAGAAGTTCTCACTAAGATTCTATTCATACTTCATGTATTCAATTATCTATCTCTGGTTCTATTCTGCATTTTTACACTGACAGCTATAAAGATTTAGAAAACACTGTACAACATAAACAATATACATGTCCTCCTACTCTAATGAAACCTAATCACCCTTCATTTTAACAACAATGAAAAATAGCTTTGAATCCATTGGAGCAATACGAGGGACATGCTCGCACATTTATGCACAAGAATTGAGCACCTCATTTTTTTCTTCTTCTGTAATGTGCTGTTCTTTTCTATGGATGAGAAATCTCCCTAACTATAGATTTAATTTTAAAAAATGGATCCCAAATGGCTTTAAAAACAAGCCATAAAAATGGACACCCTTAAAAATGTGGGTATTCCTCTAAAACCAAATGAACAATAAAACTGCATAGACATAGCAATGCCATAAGATCTCAGCCTACTTATACAGGAAAAACCTTCAAATGTGTCATGAGAAAACGTTCCAAGGTGACAGGAAAGAAAAGTCCCATTTTCTGATAGAGATGAGGAAAAGCCTCTTTGAAAGAAATATTCCCTGCCAAATTTTAAACTACAGACAGGAAGGAATTGCAATTATAACATTTGGAAGTTGGAAAAAGTACAGATTATTCCAAAAATCAAAGCTATTGACTACTAAATGGAAGTTCCTCATTTTAATTGTATTTTTACACCATTAAAAACCATGACCAACATGGATCAGATGAACATTAGTTCCATTCATCTACCACCTACTCTTAGTCCATGGCACAAACAAGACAAACTGTGGGGCCTCCACCATGATCCAATTATCATTTCCATAATCCTAAGTCCCCAACATTCCCTCTGAAGCATTTTTTAAATCATTAAAAATAAATCTCAGCCAACAACAATTACATATGATTAGTTCATTACAATATCAGATTGCTAAAATTCTCAGTACTAGACACTAACCATGCACTGGCCAAAACATCAAAATCCATCACTGTGTAATCAGGACGAATTAAAAGCTTAAGATTCTAGAATAGTATCAAAATTATAATTGCATTTAACACTTCACAAAAAAATTCATCAGGTTCAATTCTTTTTGAGTTCCAATCAGTCAAGTTCTCGGAATAGTAACAGAAGCAAAATCCAATCATTCATTCAAAACATTGAATAAATTCAAGAACGACAAAAAAACAATTAAAGAACGAGAAAGAGAGTTTGAAAACTCACGGGAGAGGCGGTAGACAATCCAGCCATACGCCAAAACATGATGAAATAATTGTTGAAGAGAAAGAAAAGCGAAGACGGATCTGATAGCGGAGAAACCCTAGCTGGTTTTTTGGAAATGAAATTGGAGGAATCGTTGGAAATGGAAGAGAGAACCCTTAGAAGTTAGAATCGATGAAGATTGAATCGAGAGGAATCAAAACCAAATAAAAAAACTTCAATCGCGAGAGAAGAAGAAGAAACTGATTAGAGAGTGATGAATGAATATCATTTCATCTCATCTCAATTATTTAAATTAAATACCTTCTGCCACTATTTATTATTTACTTCATTTAATATAAATTTCAATAATCATGTTTTTTGTGAGATTGGGGAATATTTGTCGATTGTGATAACATAATATAAGCAAGATCAACTCATTTTCGTCCTGGCAAACGTAATAGTTTCGACTTTTATTTAAGTATCAAATATCATAAATTTTATTATTAACGAGCTGTATGTAAGTGTATAAAAATAAAAGAGATAATAACTTATGAATAAATATCTTTTGTCTTAAAACAATTTTTTTTATGTTCTCGTCCACTAAAATTACACCAAATAATATAAAATATTATTTTATATTTTTATAGTTTTTTTTCTAACTAAATCATACATTTTGATTTGTACGTAGATTTGAAAAATGGTTTAATGCTTGACATTAAGAGGGTTATTCAAACAAAAAAAAATGAAAATAACTAGTTTCATGGCTCTCCCTTCAAAGTTGGAGGGTTATAATGGTTCACTTACCGACTAGAAACATTCCACGAGTCTTCATATTAGTATGTAGGTTTGAAAAATGGTTTAATGTTTTTTTTTCTATTATGGTTTAATATCATTATTTTTCAATATTATTATATATGGCATCAATATAAAGGTATCTATCTTTTAGTTAGAAAAATAATTATTCTTTACTGAACCTAAGTCTCTAAAAAATTTCTGTTGAAGACCAACCATAGGTGGATATAAGAATTTGACGTTCAAGTCATTGCTTATACACGAGAAGTATAAGGTAAAGATAATGCAAGGTTAAGAGATTAGGGAAACATGATGAATAGAATGCATTTCCTCTTTTAATGACTTCATTTATTTATATTAAATGGGATGAGACTACTTTTATGTGAACAAAGCACCACTGATGTTTTGGACGATACCATGATCCTGACCTGACAATTAACTATTCTGGTTAGGAGAGGGATTCACTTACTCTTGACATACTCTTCATCTTAGCCATTTAATCTTGGAAAATCTAATGGTTTATATATACTCACTAATTCAAACAATTAGATTTCTCAAGAATAAATAATCATGATGAAAAAGTTTTGGAGTAAGTGAATCTATCCCCTTCTTGTTATTATTATGTATATGACATCTTCCCACCTGTAAGTTGCCTTATATGCCAAATCATGAACAATTTTTGGGCCTAATTATGCTGATCTGGATCTTGGCTCACTCTTGACCATTGCACGTTCCTGGTTGGTGAGGTTTAGACCTAGGTCGATAAGGATTAAGTTTTGAAGTGAGCAGAAACATAAGAAATAGAAGAAGAATGAGGCCTAAACCCCATTATTATTTGTGGGTTTAGTGATTAGTGGTTCCTCACACTTCAACTCACAAACATGCATCGACGCCTCTCCCTCTTCTTCAATACTCCCCTCCGCCCATTCACCACCGCCATTTCCCTTCTCCACCACTTCCAACACCGCCCATATTACCCTCCTTTCTCCACCACCACCCACCACCGTCTCCTCTCTTTCACTCCCCACCACCACCGCCGCCCTCCTCCCGACCCCAACGACCCCTCCACTCTCCTCAAGGAAGACGGCGTCTCCCTCTGCTGCCACATGTGGATCGATAACTTCCGCCACCCCGACCGCGTCCTCACCAACCTCTCTACCTTCCTCCGCCGCTTCGAACTATGGGTCCTCGCTTTTCAAAAGGTTTCCACTGACGAAACCGGCGCGTATACACCACGCTCCGCTATTCAAAGGTCCCAACTTGAAGACCTATTAGCCCTTCGCAATGCTGTTCTTGATGGTAAGTTCAAATGGGGTGCTAGGTTAAAGTTCTTTATCAAATCCCCTAAGGATAAAATTGATTATGATTCTTTATCAAAGAGAAAGATAAGAGTTGTTTTAACTACTACACAGCCTGCACCTTTTCAAGATAAGATTGTTCAGGAGGTTCTCTTGATGATCCTGGAGCCTATTTACGAGGCGCGGTTTTCACAAAAGAGTTATGCTTTTAGGCCTGGTAGGACTCCGCATACGGCTCTGAGAGTGATTCGGAGGAGTTTCGCAGGGTATTTGTGGTATGTCAAAGGTGATTTGAGTAGCCTTTTGGATGGAATGAAAGTAGGGTTGTTGATCAATGCTTTGATGAGGGATGTTAGGGATAAATTGATTGTTGATTTGTTGAAGTCCGCCTTGGTGACGCCAGTGGTAACAACTAGGGTCGATGACAGGGAGAAGAAGAAAAAGAAGAGCAGGAAGTATCAGAAGAAGAGGGTGTTGGCTGAGGATGAGCCTAAGCCGGATCCTTATTGGTTAGATACGTTTTTTGGGTTTGCGCCTGAGGAGGCTGAGAAAGTTCCTGATTTTGGGCATTGTGGAATTCTTAGTCCCCTTTTGGCTAATATTTGTTTCGATGAGTTGGACCGTTGGATGGAAGGGAAGATTAAGGAGTTTTATGTTCCGTCCAAGAGTGATGTTATATGGAATAGTAAAGAAGGGGAAGTAGAGCAGGGGAACACATCTTGGCCGGAATTTGTGCCCACGAGTGGACCCGATAAAACTCGGAAAATGGATTATATAAGATATGGAGGTCATATTTTGATTGGTGTTAGAGGTCCTAGGGCCGACGCAGCAACGCTAAGAAAGCAATTGATTGACTTTTGTGATCAGAGGTTTATGATCAAGCTTGATAATGAGAGCCTTCCTATAGAACACATAACTAAAGGTATAATGTTTCTAGATCACGTTCTATGCAGGAGGGTTGTCTATCCAACTCTCAGATACACTGCAACTGGCGGTAAGATCATAAGTGAGAAGGGTGTAGGAACCCTTTTGTCAGTCACTGCAAGCTTAAAGCAATGCATTAAGCAATTTAGAAAGTTGAGTTTTCTCAAGGGAGATAGGGATCCAGATCCCCAGCCTTGTTTCAGAATGTTTCATGCCACACAAGCTCATACGAATGCCCAAATGAACAAGTTCTTGTCAACCATGGTTGAGTGGTATAGATATGCAGACAATAGGAAAAAGATTGTGAACTTTTGCTCCTACATCATAAGAGGCTCACTTGCAAAGCTATATGCTGCAAAATATAAGCTTCGTTCTCGTGCAAAAGTATACAAGATTGGTTCTCGTAACCTGAGCCGTCCACTTAAGGAGAGAAAAGGGCAGTCTCCTGAATACCAGAATTTGTTGAGGATGGGTCTTGCCGAATCAATCGATGGACTCCAGTATACAAGGATGTCTCTTATACCTGAGGCAGATTATACTCCATTCCCTAGTAATTGGATACCTGACCATGAAAAATCATTGCTAGAATATATAAAACTAGAAGATCCAAAGACTTTGGAGGAGCAACAGGATTTCATCAAGGAACACGGTCTTGTTTCACCTCAAGATTATGTTTCAATGCTTGTTTGGAATTACAAAAAAAATGCTCTTCCTATGGACCAGCTCTCCTTATTAAAGAACAATGAAAGTATTACAGGAAATCAGCATTTGCTACTTGACTCAAACCAGGATGACCATGACCATATAAGCAAGGAAGAAGAAAATGATGGAAGGATGAATGCAGCAGAAATGTAACAACAGGTTTTGTAATATGCACTCAGTTTTCACATTTATATTTTTTTACTAGTTTTAATCTCATTTGGTGCTGTGGTGGTTATCTGTACAAGGTAGTTCTTGCTGAATCAACAGAAACTAAAGGAATCAGTTTCTCCATTTCTTGCCTTAGTTCTCCCCTCTCTCGCCTTCTCTGTGTGCGATACTCTTGGCATATATTATCTGCTTAAGTTTGTCTTTCGGATAGAGTATTTGCTGTCATGACCACCATCACCAACCCTTAATTCCTTAAGGAGATGACTAACATGAATTCTAGTACCATGGTACGCCATTGTGCTTGATCCTACATCATTGATTCATGAAGCCCTATGTATCATAAATCTTTGTCCTTTTGACTTAACATTTGTTTTCCACTTTCACTTTTAACTGTTTACCTACCTGCCAGTGACTCAACATTTGGTTTTGCATGTTCAATTAAGTGTGCTGTCATGTTTAAATATATGTTTCACTCAGTTGCTTTTAGTCCTGTAACTCTTGTTCTCTTTCATTACTTAAAATCTCAACTTTTGGAATTAATTAACTACAAATATTACATTTAGCATCTTTGAATCTGTTCTATGTCCAACAGACCTTTTCTTTTCCTTTTTAGGTCAATAGATTGGTATTATCCATTTATCCGGTATCTTCACACCATGGATGCTTGCCAGAGAAAGGGTATAACTGAAGAGTGAAGAGTGAAGAGTTCTTTCACGCAGGCATCGGGTAAAATGTTGGGATTGTTACTATGGCTGCGAAAATTAATCTTAGTTGGTGATACAAATCTAAGCCCTTCAATACACAGAGAATAATTCAACATACTGCTTGGATTGCTATATCAATGAGGCCTGAGGAAGTAGTGTGCAGCTTTCTGTGAAAGACCACTAAATCATGTTCATAGTAGTTGCATATGATAAGGCAGGAAGGAAGAGAATTGGATTCCAATAGGATCATCTCATATAACATGTTAAATTTTTTCCAAGTTGGTTATTTGTTATATATGTACTTGTCCCTTCTTTTTGAAAAATAAAATAAAAATACTTGAGTACATCCTCACCTTGTAGTTCTTGAATACAATGATATATGTAGGTTTTTTTTTACTTTGCTGTATGGAGGTGCCTTGAACTCAGAAGCTACAAGAACTCAGTGAACTTTTAAAGCTGGGTACTAGGAGGAAGAAGCTTTTTTATTAGATTGTTATTATTTCCACCAACAGGGAAATGTAAAAGAGTGTACTAAATCTGCTTTCAATATATATACTTTTTGACTTTCTTCTGGTTTTATTTTTTGACACAGGCAATTTCTCATGGTATATATTTGAGATTTTATCCTGGCCTTAGAATATCATGTTCAAAAAATTAATGTAGAAAAGACAAATTAATGGACTACATCAGCTTCTTAACAAGTAACCATCGATGCTTAGACTTGACTTGATTTTAAAGGCGAAGTTCCTTTTCACCTCTACTATATACTGTTCTGTTTTTTAATACTGTAATAGTCACACTTGTTTATACAACAATTTCATCAGGCTCTCTAATTAGAGCAAGAACTTTTTTGGTAAACATGTATTGTGATATAATAAAGTGAAAAAAATAGATCCCTATCAGAGATTAGTGAATTAAAAAAGTTGTACTTTGGTGAGTATAGAATATAGATTGATGAAGAATATGGGAAAGAAGGGTCATCTCCAGAATGTTTGAAATTTAACCGAAGGACTAACTTTGTATAGCTTTAAGAAGTTAGAGAGCCTAATTGGAAAAATAATAATTTAGAATCTGTTAACTCTACTACCTTTGTCTGATATATAAAGTGTGATTGAGATTTTTTTAGCTCAAATTAATAGTTCATGAACAATAATTATAGTACAATGAATCATTCTAATAAATAAGACTAAGCTGGAAAGTACCCTAAGTTAGTTCTCTAACCACCAGCTTCCATGAGCTCTCATAAATTGTGCTTAACCTATCAAAATGAAGAAAAAACAATCAATCATTTGTATTTCTACACATATTGTTTGATACTTGAATAAAATAATCAAATGTCATGTTCACAAACATACCAGTTAAACATAAGCTCACTATTACTGTCACTATAATAGTAAATACGCAAGCCTTTACACCAAGAGCAGCTGAGTTTGACCTGCATATAACAATTATGGCTTCATCATTATAATAAAAATAGATCAATTAACGCAGAAGAGCTTTCATAACATAAATGGAACTTACTTTTCTAATTGGCCGTTGCCAGATTTAGTTTTCAGTCCAAAACCAAAAGGATAAAGTGGATCATAGTGATGATCCCCAAAATTCATCGGGAGTTGATCTACCGATTTGAACCATGTCCTCGCAAGCTTACCGGTGAAACCATAGTCACCAAAAAGGACATCTGTCACCCCTTGGCCTTCGGTGCCCGGTAACCATGCAGCCACCAACGCATCTATAGAGGAAATATAGGGTTCAATCACAACTGGCCTGCCAGAAATGATGATAACCACACACTTCATAGTCCCACAAACTTTGTTGATGATATCTGGGCCAGGGTCAGCCAATGTAAGTGTTGTGCTGTCCCCAGCAGTCTCGGCGTAAGGAAGCTCACCGACAACAACAATGGCATATTTAAAGTTATTGAGCTTAAGATATCCACTGTCAGGGTTCTCTTGAAAGACAATTTGTGTGCTTGGATCAACTGCCGATTTTATGGCACTGAGAATGGTTGTTCCTGTCAATGGAAAAGAAAGCCTGTCAATTCATATCTATAATAGCGATATGTTATGAAAATATTTCTGGTTCAAGTGACTGAGAAAAAATCAAAGCGACTTAAAACGATTTAAGCACAACTGCTTCTGACCGTACATGCAACTACATGCTAGTATATATTTGAAAATATGCAGCAAAAGCTTAGAGCATATTTATAAGAATGACTAGCATGGCTGGGTTATGCACATTAAGATATAATGTAGATAACTTCAAATAAAAATGCTCATGGACATTTTCTCCGAAATATCAGAATAAGTACTTTAGTACATCTAGAGCTAGAATCTCGCATTGCCACAGGCCAGTACCTTAGCTTACTATGAATGTCTAAAAGTCACTTACCACTTGTGTCGTTGTTGCCAGTGAATCCTTGCCATTTGATTGTCCACCCACCACACTGGTAACCCAAATTATCAGCATGAGTACCAGCAACTAGAATGTTCGAGGTTTTCTTTGGAAGAGGCAGCAGTGGAGGACTTCCATTTTTCCCATTCTTAAGCAGAACTAGAGATTTTCTCACAGCTTCCCTTGCTAGGTTCCTGTGTTCCTAATTAAACAACATAATCTTATATCTCATGACTCTCATTGTCTCAATTATGAAGTATATATTCTAAAATGCAAGTAAGAAGGAATGCTACTGAAGCTGCATTTGACTTTTGTCCCCAACATAGCTGTTGCAAGCATCACATATGTTGTTTTCTATCAAATGAAACTGGATGTTACATTATGTTATTTTGATTGAAGTATAGCAAGTCAAGTCCAAGACTGAAGATATCAATGTTAAGGTTCATCAGATGGTTTGAATGGCTCACCTGGCTACCAAGCTCGTTGACTAAACTGTAATCAGCTAGAGGATTCTCAAAAAGACCCATGGTGAACTTAACAAATAAAATTCTCTGGACAGCATCATCAATACGGTCCATTGGAACAATCTTGTTCTTGACCAAGAGTGTAAGATCTTGAATGAACTCATCGAATATGTATGGGACCATCACCTGTAGGAATAGTCAAAAGAAAGACATTTGTTCTATAACTATATTTCAGTGAGCATAAAAATTTTCCATGAGTTAAACAGAGCACAAACTCTAATCACTACAGTCCTGCTATAACTTTCAGCATGGAGAAAAGACTAACCATATCAACACCGGCTTCAATGGAAGCCTGGACAGAGTATGAGTAGTTCGAACCAGGCGGTGTTGTGATTTTGTCAATACCTTGCCAATCTGAGATGACAAAACCCTGACAAATAAGTGAACAAAATTTGTTGTTAGCGTGCACAGTACAAACCATGTGGCTTGTAATTAGGAGCTGACATAAAGACAGGCTGTGCAATAATGAGTTAGATTGGTTTGCTCTCAAACAATACTTCGTATTATATGGTTAAAATGGCACTATCAAAAGAATAACACTAATTGTAGCATGTTACATTAACTACTCAAGACTTAGACACAACAACATTTTATGACCATTCCAATAAGAGAGAATACTGAATAGTTTTAATAGGCGATTGATGGTCAATGATATTTGAAGTTAATTCCTTTGAGAAATAAATGATATAAGAAAGGTCTTTAGAAACCTCTCCCCAAACTGTAACCTTATTTGCCTATACATTGACTTTCATACATTGACTACATGCTTCCATTCACATTTGTGTACTAAATGATACTTTAGTAACCAATTTTATCCCATGACATGTGACTTATGTCACAAATTTCGGATTTTCTTGTGTTTCCACGTTCAAATAAAGTTGTGTGCTTGTATAGTGTTCCACCTATCCCTGGGTTAAAAAGAATTTAGTAGCATATTTCCATTGCATACAACAACTGTACCCTCAACATTTATTATGTAGTTATGTATGAGAAAAGAAGAATAAGTAGCCAATCACCTTAAACTTAAGGGTATTCTTGAGGAAGCCAGTGACTAGATCGCGATTTGCATGCATCTTTACTCCGTTCCAACTAGAGTATGATACCATGACCGTAGAAACCCCTTTAAGAATGGAATCGAAATAGGCAGGCATGTGAATGTTCATCAATCCATGCCGGTCAGTTACTGTGTTGTCCTCATTAACTCCCTTGGCTGTACCACCATCTCCAACAAAGTGCTTAGCACAAGCTGCTACCTTTGTCCTACAACAAATTTATAAACCTAATGAAAGATAAATGGACAAAATGAACTTCATATACAGACAATCAGTAACTCCATAAAAATAAGTCAATTATGTAACTGTTATTCTTTTTCTCTGTTTATTTATTAATGTGATTGATGTTAATAATAATTAGTTCGCTATAATAATAAAAAAAAATTATGTAATATGTAGAGAAAGGAACTCAATAATAGTAATGATGATAAAATGCAGCTCTACTATCATAAATTTCATACTTGCCACCAACATATGGTAACCCCTTCTTGTAATGGGGTGGGACATCTCCTTGTAGACCCGTTATGATCTTTGTCATTTCTTGCACAATTTTATGATCCTCGCTATAGCTTTCGTAACACCGACCCCATCTTGGATCTCTACAAACCTATAAATAATATTTCAGGAGTAATCAGTAAAATTATAAAGAGAAAAAAAATACACATTTGACAACCTCGGATCTTGCCTAACAAAAAGTTACTCTTTGTCTTATTTACCGCAATGCATGGAGCGAAAACATACGGAATCCCAGTAGCTCTGACTTCAAGAGCTGTTGCAGCACCTATCTTTTGCGCCAGTAAAGGATCCCTGTTCATTAAAGCATACAAAGGTACCAATAAAACATCTTTAATACTAAGACAATCTGAGTTTCAAATCAACAGAATAATCCATACAACAACTTCTCACTCTAGTATATTGCAGGAAGAATATAATAACTGGCAACAGCAAAATTCCAAAATCTTTCGGGTAAAAAAACACATGAGCTAGGTAAATTACCAAATATCATTACAAGTGACAATTGAGTGCCAAAAATGTTTTCTACATGCCGACAAATAAATTCGTAGAAATGTCAACTTGCCTGGTACATCCAAGCCCAACATTATGGGGAAATATGGTAGCATTATAAACATTATTGTGTCCATGAACAGCATCAATCCCATATATCATTGGGATGCCAAGACGACTTGCCAGAGACCCTTTCTGAAATTCATTTATCATATCAATCCAATCTTTAGCAGTAGCCTCTGGAAGTGGCTCACTACCACCACCACTCAATACACTCCCTGTGAGCAACGAAAAGAACCTGTCAATTGATAGTGTCACTTAATAATGTCATTTTTTTACTATAACTTTCTATTCTTAATTCAAGTATTTGCCTTTTTTAATTCTGTCTTCCTTCACTTTCCTACTTCCCTTATAAAGATCTTGTGAAATTTGTAAACCTAAAAGAAAAAACTCGGCACGAATGAGTTCACGAAATGGACACGCCAAACCATCTGTGTATTCTGGTCTATAACTAATTTGTTGTTTGTTTCATCAAAACTCATCTCTAGGAAATACCATCTTTAAAACCAAAAAAAGGTCCAAGAATCTATAAGTCACTAAAAAGCACAAACATATTCAAACATGAAGGAAGAGGAAGACAAGTGGGCATCAGAGTACGAAAGATAAGCTCGGACGAAAGTACTAAGAAAATAGCTAAGAACACATTTAATTCAAGCATGAGTGTGGATAATATGCAGCGCTATATAATTGTGTTAAAATGGTAGGAGTCATGCAAGAAGCTTTCTTGATTAACAAGAAAGATGAGATAAGACATGCATGAATGAGAAAGAAAGCTTTAAAGAAAGCTAAAGAATGAATGTAGAATCAAGACTCATTGAAATGAATTGAATTGAATGAGTTTCTCATTATGATTGAAATGAAATGAATGAATTACAAAGATTAGGGGTATGCCCCTTTATATACAACTTTGACTAACTAACTCAAGTATCACAACTTAACAAATTGAAAGTATCCCCTTTATACACATTTATCTTAACAAATTGAAAGATGTAAAGAAGAAAATTATCTAAAAAGTATATAAGTATTGAAGTTTCTTGGAATCAAAGCCTATTAACAGTGAAGAAAAAAGGAACCTTATACAGTTATATGAGGAGTTTTTAGGGCTTACCAATAAAGTTAGTTTTCATAACTTGGGCATTTGCAACACTCCTATCAATTTGAACCATTTGACCAATCTTCTCTTCCAGGGTCATTCTATCCAGCAAGTCCTTAACACGAGTTACAACCGGTTGCTTTGGATCTTTGTATTTCATATACTCAACTTGAGCTTCTACATTTGATACTAAACACCAAGATAGCCACAAAATACTCAACAAACCAACCAATGTCCTAGACATGATGAATTTCTCACACCTGCAGGATTAGACAGATGATAAACACGCCCAATAAAGATTTAGCCTTTGGACTTAAATTTATACCCTACTTGGATTGATTCTAAGGAAAATTAAAGAGCAAGAAAAGTAAAGAATATCAAAGAAAAGGGACAACTACATTACTTGAATCAACAGTGTTTTATATAGAAAGTAATGGAAATGTGAAAAGTGGTACAAAGCATATAAATAAAAAAGATCAAGCACCTTTTTTTTGCAGCACACACCAAATTTAAAAAGTAACCAAAACAGAAAGTGATGTTAAGGAAACAAAACAAGAAAACAACAACATAGTACAACTGAAATCAGAGAGAGAAATATATATACAGAGAGGACTCACAAGGAAAGTAAAAAATGGAGTTTGATTGAAAAGGTTGGAACTTTGAATGGAATAGGGAAATGGGGTGGTGATAGAAATAGCAAAGAATGGAAGATAGTGGGGTGGGAAAGCTGAGAGTGAGAGAGAGTGGAGTTACTATGATAGCAATAGAAGACGGTTACCACTATTTTAGTCTCAGTTTGGCGGTTATTCCTTAACAGAAAAGATATTCTCCTATAAATTATCCTACAACATAAATATACGTTACAAAGTGTATATCATTATCAATGTGTTCATGTTTACATGAGGATGTCATTAATATTAAGGATGATTTTAATGTATATTTTGTTTAATGTATAACTATATGATGGATGATTAAGAGTTAAATTAACATCAAAATTTGATCTAAATTTATATATGTTACTCTAAGAAACAATAGACATGTTAGAGAATTTTGCACTTAATAGTTAATATTAATCCTTCTCAATCTTATTAGTAGCCGTTAAATTTTGCACTTAAAATTTTGAAGCATTTCTAATTGCTTTTAGGTTTGATAACCAACATGGGGTCCAAAAAAATAGGACTTATTCTTTCCCTTGAAATGGATATGAGTTAATGTTATATTTTGGGTGTATGTATAAAGTGGTCAAGTAAGATTTTAACCCAATATTTTTCATATGTATTATTTCCATTATTCAACATTGTCTTTATTTTATCTTTACTAGGGATACCACATTTCAAGCTTTCGTTTTTATCACCATCTAGTTGTAATTTGTGTCACTTTTTCCAAAGCATCATTTTTATCACTATATAGTTGCTAATTATGTTACTTTCATTGGCAAGATCATTTACCAAAGTCTCTCATTTTACCGGGAGCATCAACAAATATTATTTTTTTCTTAGTTTATTTTATATGTTTTATATTCCTTATACTCTATTATTAGCTTATTGCTACACATGGCTATTAAAAAAGAAAGAAAAAAATATTATTCATGACCCATTACATGTCTAAATAGGGTACTTTCCTTTCGGAAGAAATAAAATAAAATAACAAATAAATCTTAGTCTCCACGTAAATATCTTATTTTTCTAAAATTGGCATTTCTAAAATAGGTGTCTTCACAAAAAAAAACTATTGTCATTTAGAGCAACCTTCAACCTTAAGTTAATGAAATGAGAAAAAGGATATAATATAAGATGGAAGTTTAATTAAGCATCTTCTTGATCCTACTTTGATAATGAAAATTATGGATATATAGGATGAGTTAAAACTTCTAATTATTAATTAAGTTGCTTGGGTTCGATAAAAACGTCTTAATTGTGATTTATGGCTTTGTTGTGACATAAGTATGTGATAAAATTATGTTTTTGGCTACATTACCTCTTTGTTTGAGGGCATTTTTGTCATTTGCATCTCTTCTCACTTTCATTATTATTAATGAGGAGAGATCCATTGACTCCAATAGTAAGTTTTTTAAACTTACTTCACATCTTAGCCATTAATTCTAAGGAAATCCAATGGTTTGAATTAGTTGGTAGATCTAAACCATTAGATTTCCCCATAATTGATAGTTAAGATGTAGAGTAACTTCAAAAAACTTGTTTTTGAAGTAAATGAATCTTCATCCATTATTAATATCCTTTCTCTAACTAAGAATATGTAGTCCCCTTTCTCAAAACACCAATTTGATATTAGAAGTTCTTGATCAACCAAAATCATGAATTGCAAAATTCAACATTTAAAACATTAGGTACCAACACGTGATGAGTTTATAATGGCAAAAGATAAGAACAAAAAAGATGTATCATCATCAAAGGAACAAAATGATGCAACTCTCTTGAATTTTGATGCATATATCCAATTAAAAAGGTGACATGTTTAAGAAATGGTGACAAAATTGTCCACCATGCAGCATCTTAATTCTTAAGCAATGTAATGAAATGGAACAAGTAAGAAAGCATAGTTATTATATTATTTTTACTTGACACATAATCTATAAAACCATTTTGGATATATACTTTCACTTCCACTCCTATATGTACCTCAAGTAGAAAAAATGACACAACTACACTCTCCTTCCACTCTTCAACTCTTCTTCCTTTATTGCTTTGCTTGTTACTTCTTTTGGGATTTTTTTCTGTAAAAAGTATTGTTCATTGCTTCTGCATTTGACTCTATACTTGACTTAGTTATAATTTCATAATAATAGTAATAAATAACCTTTTCCAGAAAGAAAAAAAAAACTACAAAAATAAATAACCTTTTGGAGAGGGTGCAACTAAAGCCCACTAACCCAACTTTGACTAGGCCTCTGCGACAAATGGGTCACGACTAGCTTAGAGAGGGTTTAGATATCTACTTGTCCAGGATCGGATGTGCCTAAAAAGTTACAAGACTCTTTTTTCACTATAGGCATATAGTTTAATATATAATATATACTCTAGTGTAATAATTTATATATATAATTATTATACAATTCTTTGTATTTACTTATATTTAAGGAGATAATCAATTAAATATGTATGACGTGGTGACAATTCTTTTATATTGTTGTTAGTTTATACATTTTTTCCCAATGTTTTAAAAACCGTGCCGTACCGGCCGATTCAACCTGAAAATCGGTGAACCGGACCCCTAACTGGTACGGTACGTATGTTATACCACATATGCAATAGAACCGGTCAAAATTGGTCAAAACCGGTAACCCGGTTTAAACCAGTCGGTTTGTACATTAATTTTTTTTTTATTTCAAATTTTCAATTCTTCAACTTCAATGATTGATACTTGGGTCATTTATTTGTATTTTGCGTTTGTTAAGTGATAATTTTGGATTAATATATGTTTTGCACTTTAGACTTTGATTTTATTAAAGACTTAATGTTGTTTGTTTGTGTGAATTTGAAGTAAATTATGAATATGAATTATAAATATGAATATCTACTTATTTGAAATTTTTTGTTATAGGTTTATATATATATATAAGCAAGTATGTCCAGTTTAACCGACATGCGGTTTAATTACTGAACCACTGGTTGAACCACTATACCAGTACCCTGACCGGTTTGATAACTGGTACGGTTTTAATAACATTGTTTTTTCCTCATATATATATATATACACATATATATATATACATAGTATGTATACATATATATATATATATATACACATATATACATATATATATATATTAACATATTTATATTATGATTGATTTGATAATCAGGATTGACTATTAATAATAGGATAAGGGGAGGGAGTGAAAAAGACTTACTCCACATCCTAGCCATTCTATCTTAAAAAATCAAATGGTTTAGATCTACTCACCAATTCAAACCATTGGATCTCTCCCCTTGAAAAAACCAACCATGTACATGAAGGAAGAATGTGAAATGGGTGATGATGTGAGGGATATAAGTACACATGCAGGTATGCTGATATCAAATAACAAGTCTTATTGCTATCTCTTTCAAAAACCTTATCAACAATAATCAATCCAAAATATTTATACTAACTTCATTTTTTTTAATTCAACTTCAAATTGCAAAGGTCATTTTCATTTTACTTTTGGTCCATCTAAAGTGTGCTGGGGAAAGCTAAAAAAACACAAATATCAAATGTCAACCTCACCAACAAAGGTGTTGGGTTAGTGGTGTAACTAAATCCTCAGGATTACCAAAATGCCATGTTCGATTCTTAAATATAACATTTATTGGGAAAAGCAGTCACGCACACAAAAAATAATTAATTTTTTATCTATATGATGAGATAATGATACCATACTAAAAAAATGTCAACCTGAACATATTAATTTTCTAGTGGGCCCAAAGTCTATTATAATTGGCACCCAAAGTCAATTAGCCCATTTCACTATTATTTTTCACAATCCAATATCTTTATGGGGCTACTTTATTCATATGCTCAATCTCATTTCTTTATTTATTTTATATGAAGATCAAAGATTATAATTAACATACTACACAAAACAAAAACCAATTTGTTTGTACAAAAAAATCACATATAGAGAAAGTCACAAAATTAGTTAGTACTAGTTTGTTAGATTGTGTAGATAGGTGTTGCTATCTGCATTCTGCAACACATTAGTAGTAGTAGACAATATTGCAGACAAAGTGTTCTGACATGATGCAGGTTTCAACTTAAAAGCATTATTCAGACCAATCCATGCATTCAATTAATACAGTTAAATTTCTTGCTAGTTAGTGCAACACTGTGCCTCTCAGGTAATAAAGGTAAATGCATCTAGTCAAGCGTAATTTCAGATTTATCAGTACCATAAAGTTGAGTTGTTACAACTTTTCACATGAATAGAATCTCATAACTAGTTCTAAATAGTAAATAGTATTATATAACAAAAAGTAGATTCTATATTATCTTAATTCTATTCTGCTAAAGTCATCTAATTTCTTATAAAACACTAAACTTTAAGGTAATATAGACAGTAAATCAAGAATTTAATATTTATGTATATAGAATATTTGATATATTTCAACAAATTCGAATGATCTTAATCACAACTCAGATAATATTTTTTGCTAATGCTAACGATAATCACTTTCGGGTGCGCGTGTGTTCTCCCAACAAGTCTATTTTCAGGTATCAAATCCTTTAATTTTTTGTCTTCTAGAGATCTAGCAAAACCTTACATTACTATATTAACTACATCCCAAAGATGATTCACAATGATTTGATTCAATTTGTGTATGTAGTAGATATTGAACCAAAATGGTAGAGGCCTAAGCCCTGTTATGAAAAGCACCCAATTGACAAAAGCATGAAAAAAACAAATCCCAAAGTTTGAGTGAACAACTTTTCCTAATTAAACTTGATAGAGCATGATAGTCTATTACCCTTTAATTTTGGTCAGGCTCTTTAATTTTAGGTTGTGGTAAAATCTTAAGAAAGCTGCAAAGGTGAAACAGAAAGATATGTTGAGTCCCATAAAAACACACACCCCACCCTGTCATTTCAGAAAAGCCTAATAACCCTATGTGACATAACAACAAACCTCATCTACTATACTTTCATTGCATTTTCAAAAGCTCAATATCTTTGTTGCCACCTTTAATTTCTTCAAGGAACCAAACAGTGCCCCATTTGCACGCTTACTTACAATCTTTAATTCAAAGTTTCAAACACTATCAACAATCATAATAATAATATTAAAGGGAAAATGAAATAAAAAGAAAGTAGTAGTTTACTAGTTTTGTTTTTATTGTAAGAGGGGGAAAATGTACATGTGAGAATTTGATACACTTTCAAAGTATCATTTGCAATCCGTATTCTTTGTAATATAAGTAATAATATATTTAAATAAATGATAAATGATTTATTGTATGTGCATAAATGTTCATACTCATATTTATATTCATATTACGCTCTTATTCTAAATAGAGAAAAAAGAATAATAAATAATATATTATAATATATAAATTTTTACGCTAATACACTTTTCTAATTAACTTGTGAAAGTGACAACATCACATGTAATAACTAGAAAACATTATGTGTCCTATGTTCTTTTACACAAACAAAGAAAACATTAATTTTTTTATTTGAAAAAAAATTATATTGTTTTTCTACTGAATTATTTTTTATTTACTCACCACTTTACTTTAATATTAGTTATTCTTATACAAAATTAAGAATACAACAAATATGATAAAAATAATTGATGTTTTTAAAATTTAAGCATGAAAGTTGAAAAGTAAAAACACAATTTATCTGAAAAAGCAACATTGGATGTATAAACAAAAGTAGAAAGCGAAGGGTCTCCACGCGTAACACAGATACTCTCTCTGTCACAACATTGACCCACTAATAGACAAAAATGGTATTATAGTAATTTACTGTTATTGTACATAATTGTTATATCATCATACTAGTCACAAAATGATATTTTATTTATTAGTAATTAATTTACGAATGACATATGTCACTTTCGTGCAGATAAGAGGATTATTAAAATAATTTAGTAGAATGATATATGATTTTCCTATTTTCACTTGTTTTATCATTAATATGTGTGATGATTATAATAGTAGTGAAAGAAGCTACAACAATGAAATACTAGTATAGAGTAGGGAAGAACTAAGGAGAGAGAATAAGAACATGGCACGAGGCTCGAAAATACTGTGCCTTTCACACTCAAACTTTAAAAACTCCTCGAATTTCAAACGTTGAAGATGATATATCTTAAAGGAACAAATTAATACCTTCATCAATAGTAGTAAATAATGGTGATATGTATCATTATCATTCATGTTCATGCCCATGCATGACCACCATTGGTGCATGCATTACATATGGTATGTGTAAAATCTTCATGCATATACGTACATGGAATTATTTGATAGAATTGGTAAATGTGAACTATGCAGAATGGTAAGCATGTAAATATTAATATGAAAAAAAGGAAAAAGGAGACAAATATAGGCAACACGTGTGGGACCATGGCATCAATAATTGTCTCTACTTCATTTTACACAAATGGTGTATGTCTGGAAAACTTCCTATTTTCATGTCTTAAATCAATCATATTGCATCACGTAATATAAAAAATTATACTCTATTTTTATGATTTTTTTATTTAATTAGGTGTCCTTTTTTAATTTGATTGAGACACAAAAATGGGACAGTTGATCTTCATCATGTATTTATGATGATGATGATGAGTGATGGAATGGGGTGTGTCATTATTAAAATGATGAAATCATAGTGGCAGAAACCATACCTCCTCCTAAATATAAACTTTATGCATGTGAAACTTTTTAGTTCAAGTTTGCTCTATATATAGAGAATGTACCAGTCAATATTATGCAACAATAACAAGACATTAATCTTATTATCAAAGATTTGCTTCAAGTGAAAAAGATATACATTCTAACCACAATCACATTTATTAGTTTCATAGTTTGTTAATTAAAAAAAATCAATTTTTATTCTGTAATATTGTTCTTTTATTATATATACATTCAAACTTTAATGCTAGTTCTTTACTTGGTAATATATTCATCACACTCAAAATACAACACATTTTTTTGTATTTAATTCAAGTAGTTGATTTGTGTCATGCTTACTTGTGCATCATTATTATGCATAGACAACCTTTCTTCCTCACAAAGCATCCTTTATACCTGAGAACTCCATCATTATATCTTATCTACTTTCTTCCCATGTCTACCCACATCTCCATACTAAGAACATAATAACTAAAGTTGATTATTTTATAACATTTATGTCCAGCTTTCAATCAAAAATACCTTATTGTATCTTCATTTTGTACATAGCTTCACTTTATAAACCTTTGACTACTCTATAGTTATAGCACACACAAAAATGCTTTTTAATCTAAGTGGATTGAATCATGAAAACTTAATGGTTATTAATGTATAAAAAAGAATTACAATATCTAATTACTTGAAGGCCAAGTTACACAAGGCTAATGCACACTCTTTATCTAATTAGACCTATTCCCGAAACAATATATTTACTTATAAGACTACATACAACTATCAGTTGAAGTAGAAACATATTATACATCTCTTTATTTAATTAGACCTACTCGGGAAACAACATATTCACTTATAAGATAAGATTATGTACATATATCGGTCACATATTATAAATCGGCCTTGTTTTTTAATCCACAAAATTATACCTATAGTACAGTCAAATGGTTCTAATTATGATTCACCAAAAAAATAGTAGTGATTGATACATTAATAAGATTGATAAGCTTAGTATCTACTCCACAATCATTACCATTCTTAAGAGGCAGACTAGTGACAGAATGATAGCCATGTCTTGTCAAGAATGGTTCTTAAACCCAAAATAACACTATGCCACCAAAAATAGTTTGAATACAAAAGAGTAGTTTGAATAGGACTTTAGACACAGAAAATGGGTACCATCAATCATGATCCAAATCCAAATAAATGGTTAAAAAATTAATCATAAAAAGTAGCATACCATAGACCTTGAAATTTTGAAAACTGAACCAATGCACACTTGCTTTGGAAGCAAGTAAGACACAATAATGACACATTGTGGCCTATGGAAGGAAAAAGATTATCATCTTAGTATCAAAATCCCTGAAAAGTAAACCGAAAAACAGGACCAATTTTCTTTAACAAGTTACCAAGGGAATAAAGCTATCAACTAAAGGATTTTTATATACCAAGAAAGGAACATAGTACTTCATAAGGGACTAAAGCAAAAACTATAGCCGATGGCACATTAATATAAAACATAAGCTAGCATGAAATCATGTCATTTAGTACATTGGTCTGTCATAGTATCTGGTAATTAGGAGCTGAATATAACTTAATAATACAATAATAAATATTAATAAGTATCTTGATAAAGATGGTTTCCACCATCATACAAAAGACCAGTTCATGAACATAAGAGCCAAACAGTGATTGGAATCATCATCATTGAGAACTTTCCATGCAATGGCTTGTTCATAAGATACTGGACGACTCATACTGGATCCACATATTCCTGATGGCAGATATGCAAATCCCTGAAAAGAAGCATAGAAAATAATAGACAATGTTTAATAATATAAGGACAATGACTCAAATAAAACCAAATATAATAAAGAGAAAAATAAATATCCTAGCTTTTATGTTCCCTAGAAATTTATATACATTAAAATACATAACTATTCCTCTTGTTTAAGCATTTATACAAACATTAATAATAACTCACCTGTTGCATTATGTTGGAGAACTCAGAGCAAAGGACTTTTCTACCAGCTTCATCAAGAACTTTATCAAGCATTATATCTTGAAGGGCAACTAGAGTAGTTTCAAGCATGTCAAGTCCAGCCTGGTTTGCAAAGGTGAACACTGGAGAAGCCTGAAAGAGCAAGTTTTGCTAGTCAGTAGAATACAGAATGGATATTATAGTGCAAAAGAAAGACACATTATAAAGAACATATAAACAATTCTTCAGATTTTCAGCTTCTACAGAGAAGATACTTTAAGAATAATGCAAGTAATTACATTTGTTTTTACAGAACAACACATGATTGCATCAGAATGGTGCCAGAGTTGCTTCAAGATTGCATCACCAGATGTCAACTCAACTCGAAAGAGTTCTGCACCGGTATGGATCCTGAAAGAAACAAATCACATGGTAAAACCAAGATAAGACCTGACAACAAAATCAACCTACAGAACTTTAAATTAGCCTCAGTTTTAAAAAAATATATTAGTTTGTACCCGAAAAATGATTAGCAGTTCAAATAAATAGAAGGCTAACCTGTAGCTTCTACAAATCCAACGAGCTAAAGTAAGAGCCTCTGGTGAACCAGGAAGAGACTTTGGCACCAGTTGGGTACTGAGACGAGCAGGAGCAATTGCCATGGCTACCCTTTGAACAGATCCCACAACACTCCGCACATACTGGCGAGCCATAGCAGCGACATTGTCTCGCAGATGGTTCTCGAAGGTAAATTGGAATGCAATAGTAAGGACCGACCTAAGGTTGTAATCAGTTTCACCACCTGGACGAATACTACCAGATCCTACTTCAAGCGTTGATGCCAAATCCAATGTCCTAGTTGTGGCCGGAGTATCCTGAGATGAATAAAGAAACAAAAACACAACATCTTGTAAGTCACTGCGACAACATCCAATACTAAACATACTAAAGTGGCAAAAGTTCAAAATTAAGCTACATTAGAACGACGAAAGTCATTAAAAGGTCACTAAACTGTTTTAGGAGCCAATGGTATGACATGAAAACCAGAAGGCAGTAAAGGAGCATCATCAGCAAATGATTCATCAATAGGAGCAAAAACAAGTTGAGCACAAGCCCCAATCGAATTTTCATCAACCCCGCTGCACAGCTGCAATAGCATATTCATAACAGGTCAGAAGGAATTGCTACAACTTCTAATAATAAAATATAAGTGGACAGGTGGCCCTGACATTCACACTATACCTGCAGAAGATACATATCCCGCGCCAATGACACATCATCAGGGGGAAATGCATGACCCTCTATACGGACTACCTCCAAGAACTGCACCATTAAAATAGTCATAAATAAGCATAAGTTGTAGGGAAAAAGAATGAAGGTAAACCCACAAGCCACGAAGAATGATACCTCCTCGTGTTCAACTGTATGGGCGAGAGGTAAAATGATCTGACTGGTGGGAAAATCAGCAGGTCTAGCACAAGGAACTGCATAGGGACTAGCTTTATGACATGCAGCAGAATATGCATCAACCCCATAATCAGCCCACTCTGATCGATGCTCCCTCAAAAATCGAACAAGCAAAGGAGGAGGAACATTCTGCACAACAGCATTGTAAAACAGATAAATATAATGAAAACCCAAAAGATACTAGGTGAAATTGCACTTAGGAACTGTTCATGTAATTAAATTATTATTATATTAACGTCATGGAATTATTTTTGCTTCTGAAGTACCTGAAGTAGCATTGATGCTTTGGCACACAGGACCCCACCTCCAAATGATGAGAACATTGACGAATTGTACTGGGACCCTAAAAATTTGTTGGGGGATGAGTTTACGGCTATAGTCACATCTTCGACCCCATCATTACCCATCAGAGACCAACCATCATCAACAAACCCATTCACAGCATCATTAAAACCCCTAAAAGAAGTAAAGTAAGAACAAAAATATTAGTCATCGGTGATTAAGAATAGGGCTGAATTTTAGCAAGCATACGAATAATTGTTGAATCAACTTCAACTCAACCAGACCAAGTATAGTAAACATGGTCAATAATTCAGATGCCTAGCTTGCTTTGGATTCTGGACAAAAAATTCTGGTAGGACCTTACCTGCAAAGTCTCTGACTCAATGTCCTTAAAACAGCGGGCTGGCGTCCCCCACCATACTGAATTTCTCCACTTGATTCTTGTGCTATTTGTCTAATGTGTTGCAAGGACTATATTGTAAAAATTAAATTTTAATCAATTTGGACATAGTTAAGGAAGTGAAATCAATATAATTAGAGAGTATTCTTACAGCAATAGTCAATTTCTGAGCCAAGATTTTAGACGACTCGTAGAGAGGCCTCAGTACTTCAGGGACACTCCAGACCTGAAATGGAGTAACAATGTTAAAGAAACTCAAGCCTAAAAAGTTAAAGATATGGAAATTCAGAATAAGAAAAAATGTGTGCTATTCCTTACGTCTAAATCAATATGATCAACAATATGAATAATGGATCCACCACCATCACAGGGTCTGATTAGATAGCCACTAGGAAGCATTTCAGCTCTTACAAAGTTTGAAGATGGGGGCCCTGTAGGGCCACCAGTTGAAGTAGTCAATGATCTCTCACATATCTGCCAGCATAAAATTCTCGACATGTTACGTTATTTTGCAATTATAAAAGGAACTAATAAATCATTACATAATTTGCAATGTATTGGCGTAAAAAAGACATCTAGGTACTCTCTTCTCAATACCACAAGACTTCCATCTTCCAAACTTGTGGTGTATCTTAGTGTCCAGAAGTCACGCGCTGCTGCCAATGTTGTTGGCGCATAAGTCTGATAAGAAAAACAAATAAGTTTTACATGTTAAGAAAATATCTTAAGTAAATTGAAATTAATAGCTGCAATATAATTTTATAACTTATTTTGTATAAAAAACTAACTCTAGACCTGCATGTACATGAGCTCTATTGTGCCTCCATTTCCTGTGGGGACTATGCTCAACACATCAAGGCATCGGCAGTCACGATACCATGACAGTCGATCTTTAAGAATCTCGGCAACCTGAGATGAATAATAATCCAAATGAAATCAAGTGAAAAACACGTTAACAATGTTTGCCAAATAGTGAATAAACAAACATGGAAACTGCAACATACCTTGGTGGGTTCTAGACTCACAAGGCCACAGGCTCGTGCTGCTACCCCACTACAATTGCGAGAAACAGCAACTATGCCAATAGAATCCGGACCAGGCTACACAATGCAGAACATATATAAGGTAACAAACAAAATCACAACAAGTGAATGAATGAATGAATGAATGCTCATATACAAAATCTGAAATTCATGAATAGGTCATACCTTCATCCCAATCATCTGGACCCAGTCGACAGCAGTTCCAGTAGCCTTGGACAGGAACTCTGCCAGGGTCTCCTCGGCGATGGTGAGAAGACTGGCAGAAATAAAAAGTCAAGAACATGGAACAATGTTACAATTAAATTGAATAAGAACAACCAAACCTTCACACGAGGTGGGGTCGGTACATCGACACATCGAAAATGCTCTATCGTAAATCATGTTCATTCACAAAAGGGAGTTACTTACCCAGCTGGGTTGTTAGCATCCCTTTGAGGATGCTGATGAGGTGTTATATTTTGCTGTTGGTTTTGACCAGTCATCACCACAGACTCACAGCTATTGTCTGTGGTGGTAGCAGCAGATACCTGTTCACAAAACACATGACAGTCATAAATACACAAACATATTTACACATGCAAATGAACATAACAAAAATGGTGGCATCTATAGTAGTATATGCTAAGAAATAAGAAAAAATGGAGCAAAATAACAACATGAATTGAGAGAGATTAGCCTTACAGTGGTTATCTGTTGTTTCATGTAACCATTTTCATAAACCAGATGAGAGACTTGTTTCTGCAGACGATCATTCTCTTCCATCAATAGCTTGTTCATTGCAGATAGCTTTCTATTCACTGTTTGTAAACGAGAAGCTTCCTTCCTTTGCTTCTCACGACATCTGAAGAAAAAATCAACAGTGCATTGTAAGAAAAGGAAGAAAAAAGCAAAGGAAAATCTTTTGAAGCTTGCATTACTCAAACTAAATGCACAACAAAATAGGGACCAAGATTTCAACTATGCTCTTTAAAATACTTTGGAAAGAATAAAAATGCAATGAATTAATGGTGCATAGTATAGTAAAAATGAGAAACAAAATGTGACCAAACCAAAGATTTGGTAAACAAAAAATAAAGCATTGTTCCACAATAAAGTTGTTCTATGATCAAAAATGTGTTTTTTCTTATGCATGATTTTGAAAACATTTGTACACAACATAATAAAAGTGAAGGCAGTGAGAAGAGGAGATAAGTGATTTGAATAAAAATGTATACTTTAGCCCCCAAAAATAGTATACACTAAAATAAACATGACTTTGTTTCACAGGAAATGGTGGGGGGAATATAAAGAAAAAGCTTTATCTAAAAAAAGAGATTTTTATAGTAGTGAAAACCTTCGATTCTGAAACCAGACTTTGATCTGCTTAGGCTCAATGTTAGAGAGTATAGGACACTCCCTAATGAGTTGTTGCCTCCTTAAAGAACTTGGTTTAGGACATTCAGCATAGACCCTTTCCAAAGCCTCTACTTGTTCTGGTGTGTACCTCACATATTTGCTTGAATCCATGATGTTGTTATTGTCTTTGTGCATAGATAGTGCCATAGTGAGAAAGTAGAAGTGAGAGAGTTTGTGAGAAGAAGAAGAAAAAAAGACACTAACTTTGTTGGTTGGGTTAGTGTGTGGCTCTCAGAGAGAGAGAGCCTCCACTCTCTTTCATTAGATAATAGGTGATGACTGATGAGTTCCCTCAGTATCCAACAAACTTGAAAGTAAGAATGAAAGGTTCAATCTTTGATTCTTGATTAATAATAACGCCTTAATGGGTCTTTATCTAACACACCAATCTCGAGAATAACAGAGAAATGTATGTAAAATGATACCAATCACCAATAAATATATTAAATGAGAAGACAACAAATATATTTTATTTATATCTAAATTTTGTAGGGAAAATATGAGTATATATAATAATGTGTATATAAGTGTTAGTAGAAAATAATTTGTATAAATAAGTTGAAAATTTGATATGTTAAGGCCTTCTGTATGTGCAGGAAAAAGATACAACAGGAACAGAAACAGTACAAGTGCAGTAGCATGTCTCTCCATGAGATCATGTTTGGATTCAAATGAATATGAATATGCATGATGATGTATCGGATTGATATCATGTATACATATCCCCATGTACATACAATATATGCACATGACACACATAAGTAGATGAAAACATTATGTGAGACTTCTCTACTAAATAATTCTTATATTATATTATAACAAATAATAAATAATAAAAATATATTGATTCTTATATTATTGTACTTATTTTCACAATATATCATATTTTGTTTAAATTAATTATACTTATCATTTTTGTTTAAAAAATCACATTTGTTTCTCGTGCATAAGTGGTTAGAGTATATATTTATAAATTATGGGTTTTGTAGATGTAAAAAATGGAAGGATAATTTATATAATTTCACTCATAAAATAATATATAAAGAATGATGTCTTGTTACATAGTGATAGACCTATATAGTTCATCACTCACACTACAACACAACTCAATTGGTCTCACACTCAAGCTCCAACCTCTTGGTGCATGTATTTTTTTGGATGCAATTCTATTAGAGCAAAATATACTGAAAATATAATGTGAGTTGTTGATTTTTTCCAAACACAAAAACTTAATATACAATTATTGCTCAAATAAAAGAAGATTTACATCATATCCAAACTAACAAAACTTCACACAAATCATTGCTTAAGCAAGAGAAAGTATATATCATCCAAACTAACTACTACTTGATATTATTTTGTATCTTTTATATATATTCCATAACTAGTGTTTCATTCAAGTATTAAATCCTTCTAACTTCTCGTTAGCTTTATGTGACATGCACAAATATACTTAAATTTAGAATGAATATAAATTAAATAAAAAAGTAAATAATATCTTGGGAAGAAAATTTGAAATTGTGTAGTAGGACCCTTCGACACGATTAAATAATATTTTTCCTTAATGAAAAAACATTTTTAACAAGCAAAATGAAAATGTAAAACTAATATGTTAATTATTATTGTTAAAATAAATGTGTTTTTTTTTGTTTTAAATCAATTAGTTTAGTTAGTTAGTTAGGTTTATCATTCACTAAATAAACTCTTTTCTTCTCCCCCTTTCATCATTTAATAAGAAATATTATTCAACAAAGTTTTGATTCTCATTCTTTATCATTTCTCCTTATTCTTTCTTTAAGTTTTATTTCTTATCTTTTTTGTTCATCAAGAAGGTTTCATGCATGGCTGATATTAATTTTAACAATTATTTTTTCCTCCAAGTGGCTTACCTTAACTCAAAATTTGGAGCCATGATTACCATTTAGCTAGGCACACGTTAAGTCCAATGAGTAGGATAATAACAAAACATTATTAATGATTTGAGCCAAAAATACATGGTTTAAGGAAACTTTCCCTTCAATAAAACAATCATGTTTTCTTACTCAATATACTATCTTAACTCTTTCCTAACAAACTCCACTCTCTATCTCAATTCTTTACACACATATTCTCTATTTTTAATATCTCCAAAGCAAAAGAAAATCTCTTCAGATTTTATATACATTCCCGATGAGTCATAATATAATGTATTTAAATTTAATGTAAGCTGTGAACAACATTATTCTAGCCAAAACTACTACTGCAAAGAGTTGGAGAAAATGTGGTTATGAATTAGCATCATGGCTCAATCAATACTAAGAAATGTGGTGATGAATTAATTATACTTTATTTCAACTCTACATTTTTTGTCATCCTGAAGCCACTTACCAATGCTTAATCTCCTTGTTCCAAGTGGGGCATGCAAAACAAATATTTATGTAGCATTTTTATGAGTATAATTAGTGATCAAGAAGAAGTAATTACTTATGAAGTGTTGAATAAGTTTCAGGCCTACAATGCAACAACCTAGGTAGCTAGCATATGAGTAAAACTCATCTCAGGTGCAATCCTATTTTTTAGTGTATTTTTAAGGTTAAGAATGTAACTTCAGTTTAAATAAAACAAAACAAGTGTCAATATATTTTAGTTTTCCAATGTTTTTTCTTATAACTGTTCTCTCAAGAGAGGAGTCTGGCTCCTAGCGTAGCATATATGAAACCTAAAACTCAACCTTGTATTAAAATCCACCAAGCACCAACTTCTTCCTTCCTTTTGTTGACAATTGAGAGTGTTTCCCACCTCTTTTCCTTTACTCATAAGGATCCAAAAGAGAGAGAGAAGAAAAATAATAATATTAATTAATGTTTCTTATAATCACCTCACATCTTTGTTTTTGTCATCTAATTGTACCTTATTTTACTTGCTCTTTGATTTTGTTAAAATCCAACATTGCGTGAGACACTTGAAAGTAACGTGTCTTTAGCATTTGTTAAAAGATAAAGCATGAGAAAAGCATTTGACTTATGGATATTTACAAGGTTGACATTTACATAAGGCTATCATTTTCATGTCTACAAAGCATCCAATGATTCAAAATAAAGCTTTGCCAAAAAATCACTCATTTAGCTTTCAATAACCAATAGTGTTAGCTCTTTGTAGGAATTTTAATGTACAACAATCTTTGTCTTTTTTATTATGTTAGCCACCATTTATTACCTAATATTCAAATTATGGGATTTCACTCATCATTATAACTCCTACCTATTTCTAACACATTAATATAATTAGGAAAAAATGTTAACATCAATAAAGAAAAACACTTTAAAATAATGATTTTATATTAAAAATGATTATTATTTCAAAATTTAGTGAATTTAATTTCTCAATATACATTACTAATTCTTTAAAACGTCTATTTCAATATCAAAATACTTTTTCTCTTAAACAATATTATATTAGGGGCCAATGAATTATTCTTTTTTCTTTCTCTCTTTTAACATAATCCTATTTATTCAAGTGTGAAGTCTCACATTGAATATGAGGGAAAGAGTAAAAGAGTTTATAAGTAGAAAAATCTCATAGAACTAATGTCTTAAAGTTTTGGTTCAAGACGTTGTGTCTCACTTGTGGCTCTTCACTATTCTTATACCCCATTAACAATGGAATTCCCCGGTGGAGGCTCCTCGGTCGGTCCAACACCTATAATGAATTAATGGGCATATGATAGGGCTCTTCTAGAGGAGTCAATGGCTGGCTGGTATACACAAACTCACTTGTGTTGTTTTGTCCCCTTCTTGTTATATGTTATGATAGTTGAGTCTCCTTTATGGCTATCACTTTTCTTCATGAAATTGAAGAGTTTTTGGACAATGAGACCCCACCAATGGCTCAACTCCATTGAGCTTTGTTCTCCATATTACAATGCGTGATTGTGTGTGTTAATAAAAAAACATACAAAGGTGGAGGTCCCTTTCAATTCCTTCTAGCCCCATGCGTAGACCCTAAAAGTTTTTTTTAAAATCCTCTAGTGGAAGGGTTATGAGCCCTTTTCATTACATAAACCAAAAGAGTGTGATAGACTCCCTCATAAGACCCTACCATCATCACATTTCTCACTCTACAATTGTACATTGCATGCCTTTGCTTCCATTTCACATCTCTCTCCTCCTCTTGTTTTCATGAGGGTCCATGCATGATAAGAGGTGTAAAGGTAGCTCTACATGAGAAAAGATTCTCTATTAAAAGAGAGATGAGTACTTGTTTTTCGATTCCTTGTATTTTTAATGGCAAAAAAGTCATTTTAATATATATAAAAATATAAAAATGTCTTAACATATTGTTTTCTTTTGATTTTTGTAGTATTTGTCTCTTCAGTAAATGAGAGGATCTTTACTCACTCTACATAAATGAAAGAAAAGGAAGTTTGGCATGATAGGATGCTCATGTGAGTGAAAATCTCGATGCTCATGTGAGTGAAAATCACAATGCTCATGTAGCTAATTATGGCAAAATATCATCATATTTATTAGTAGTGGTTGTATTTAATTAAGTATATACTAAGCATTAAGTTGGTTAGTTATTCATTAAAAATATAGAGGGTGAGTTTGGGGTAACACTAATGTTGGTGTTTAATGATGAGTTCAAATTTTGGAAACAAATTCTCCGCATATGGGATAATACTAATAAATATGAATATCGTGCACCGGATCGCTCTTTTAGTAATACTTTTAAGAAGGGAATGAAAAGAAATGAAAAGTTGCTAATCAGAGTCTAATAGATATATTTATATGATCATTGTTAAATTATGGATTTTATATTTATTTTGTTTCGTCAGTATTGGTCGGGACACAAATGAGGACCAAAGTTTTTCTTTCATCCAAAAGACCTACAACATCTAAGGTCTTTTGAAAGAATGACATAACATAATACCATTTTGCCTAACCCATGCATAAAATTTACATAACCATATCAACATAGTACCCATCTTTTAGTCTCAATCAAATAAATTATTGATGATTAGGGTTCAAATAAAATCCTATGGGTGAAACTCTTTTTTTCTAAGATTGCTATCATTATTTACAGGTCAATTAATTGTTTTTTCCTTCAAAAAATGCCATTTTTATTTGAATACAAATACTAGTATGTTTATTTTGAAGCTCCAAAGTTTAATAGTTAATGTCAAATATATAGTGTCCAGAAAAGAACCTATAATTTTGTGGATCATAATCTTCAGGAATTGGAACTAAAAATCAGTGATAAATTATGGTATTTGTTCATTATAGTGAACCGTTAGAAACTCTTGCAACTTGAAGAACTGAAACTTAATCAAGAGATATAAAAATAATGGGTCAGGAAATGATTAATAAGTTGTTGGGGTCAAAAGCATTATATCACATTTTTGAATAAGATTCCCAAACATGTTTTTTTATGTCCACTCACTTTTGGCATTATATCAACAATAAAAAAATTGTTGGTCACTTGATTAATATAATATAATATAATATAATAATAATAATGGCATTTGTGGAGATGGAGGTAAATCAAATATATAAATGATTTAAACAATAATCATATAAAATAAAGAAAGAGGTGGAAGAAATTCAGGTTTTATTTGCAATTGTATCTGTTTATTATGTGAAGCACTTAATATTAATTGATTCCTGTTTAAGTGGTTACTTGAACTTAGACCAATAATCAGGAACTATGGAATTTGATTACTTATATGACCTCATTATTTTCATTCTTAAATAAAAGCAATAAAGTGTTTGATTTTTTTTAATATTTATTATCTCAGGAATAAATCACTTAATATTTAGTAGTTCGGGTGCTCACCTCAACTTAGATCAATTAACTAGAAGAGTGGAAGTTTTGGTTTACAGCTATACTAAGTTGTGACAAGAACACTTTAATGTACTTTTTGTTGCTATCAAATTCTAAGAAGACATTTATAAAGTACATTAAGACTCTACTATATCATAAATATCATATTAGACTAAATATTAAATGTTCAACTTATAATGTCACTTATTGAAAAAGATAATCACACATTTTAAAATAGATTAGTTTCTTACTAATAAGATATAAGAGAATATTCTTCCTTATATCAAAATATTACAAAGACTAAGAATCCTTGGCAGAGTTTATTAGATTAATTTTCAAAATTATGTGAAGAATTAATTAAAGATAAAACACAATATTAAAATCATGAGAAGTACTTATACCTGTTTCAATAGAACATATATTCCCAACCGAGCAGATCCTTGGATAATGGACCTGTAGAGAACAGTACAACCCATTTATGGACCTACATTACATTTTGACCAAGTCTTGTGGGTCACTTGTCTCTTTGCTTTCACATGATTGAAAAGAAAATGATATATTTTCCTACAAATTCTTCTATAGCATAAGATAAATAACATATATCATAAAATAAAACATACTTTATTTATAAATGATTGATTTATAAGTAACATATATCACTTTCTTGTAGTGTATGAAGATTTATAGGAGGATATATCATTGCTTTATAGTATGTAATGGTACTACAATTGCAATGGCAGAGATTGGTGTGATTGCAGTAAGAAAAAGATGACAGAAAAATGGAAAGAGCAGCAATTATTGTGTACAAAGGACAGAGTACTGTTTAATTGCAATTTGACACACATGACTAACCTTATATGGTTATTGTACCCTGTACTGTCTTGGAAAGTGAAAGAGAGTAGTTTAAAACTTGGTTAATATTACTATATTACCTAAACATTATTCAATATTTTAGGATTAACCAGAAGGGGGTTCTGTTATTGAGAAAATTTCACTAATAGAATATCACAAAGGTTCCAATCCTCTACTTATGGAGAGGGAATAGTTTTGTTGCTCTCTAAAAGGTTTACTCTCAACCAAAACCTACATGGATTGCTCTTCTGTGGGGTGACAGAAGGCTGAGTCGGGCAATAGCCAGGTTGGATTTTCTCAGAGTTGCATGGATTCAGCTTGGACCCGCTAGCGGAGAGACTTAAAAAGGTGTCCTAGCGATCAAGTTAGTATGTGATTGGGGGAGTGATCAAATAACAAGAGTAATAGCTCAAGATATGAGAGAATATTGATACTTCCTTATGGGGTGGATCCCCTATTTATAGTGAAGGTTGGTGGAATATTCTCTACCTGATGTTGTTGGCATGCCCAACCATTTGAGCTTGTCGGCCTGTAGATAACTTATAGCCTGTAAAAAGCATAACATGCCTAGTTTAGGCATGTCCTTGCAGTATAGCAGGGAGTTAGGTGGAAGTTCCAGGCGGTGTAGCAGCCCTGTGTTGACAGCGTGACAGATGGGTGGCAGAAGTGTGGCCCCAATGCTGGCTTGTAGAGCCGTGTCTAGGCTTCAATGCATCTTCTGGTGTAGCCTGGTCGGCTTGTACCGTGAGTCCTTGTATTATAAGTCCTCATTAGGTGTTTGGCCTATTGTTTGAGTATCCAAACTCGGTCAAGGCGATAGTCATTTGACCAGGGTGGAACAAATATCATAAAAAACAAAACAAAATATTGAAATGTGTGTTGGCTATTCGAAGTGTGAGGAATAAGTCTCATACTGTTTAGAAGTGAATGAGTTAAAAAACATATAAGTAGATACACTCATAAACCTAATGCCTTATAATTTTAGGTTAGTAAATGTTGTTAAACTGACTTATATACTTCTTTCACTTAGCTCATAAAAGAATGTTTTAACTTTGAAGAAGATCTCCAAAAATGTGAAATCAAATATCACAATGTAAAGTATAAGGAATTAATGTAAGGTACATCTTACACTTTGGACAAAATACCACAACTATTTTCATGCATTTGTAAGTAGCATGAAGAGTGAATTACCAGAATTAACAAAACCTAAAAGTATCCAAACCAATCTCAGTTGAAACTCTTCACCTTATACTCATTGTCTATATAATACATGGCTACTGTGGCAGTTAATCAAAGGACTAGTGCACCATGGTCACAAACTCATGGCCTATATGTTAGTCCACTATCCAAAAAAACTGTTTTACAACAATACATTTATTTTACTTTATATAGTACCATAGCAGAACATAATGTGCCTTCTGAATTCTAATAACTGCTCTACTAATTAGTTTCAGCATTGACAAGAGAGTGTTGTCAATATCTGATAATACTATTTTTTGGTTGAATATAATAACACTAGAAGGTGTTGTTCATCTATGGATGCTTGTGGATTTGTTCTTCAATGAGAATGCATGTTTTATTTTCATGAAGAACAACATCACAATCACCAATAACTCCATCTAAGTTTTGTACATTAAAGAATAGTTAGATAAAATGATTATAGTACAATCATGTGTTAACCATGGGGTCTTTGTGGGCCATTTTAGGGAGCAAGCATGCACTTTATGTTGTTCTCTTATCTGATTTGGACACATGATAGATGTTAGGGCCTTCAATCAGATAAGAGAACAGCATAAAGTGCATAAAAAAATAAATTCTAAAGTTTGAGGGGGCAGAGAAACTGATTCTGGAGTATAAGGTCAAAATGTTCAGAAGGGGTTGGACCAGAATTACTAACAATGCAAATTGGCAAGGCAATTCTTATGAGCCACTTACAACTTTTATATCAGATTAAAAGACTCAACCTTGAAGTTTAACTTTGTTTCATCATATAAAATATAATTATATTTATACAGAAACCTCATCATCCTAATCCATTAAGACGGTAAGGTTTAGGAGTTATGAATTACACTTATAAGATAACTCTGAAGACTTATGGCGTTATTCAGTCCATGTAGACTTGGTTATTGTTGTAGAGACATAAATACAACAATAAATTTTATCAAGGATTTTGCTCATATAAAAAGAAACACCAATGATGTGCATTGCAGAAACATGGTAGACTTAAAAATCAGAGAGGAAGGGAAAATCAAAGGAAAAAAGACAAGATCCTAAAGCAAATAGGGTGAAATAGTATGCAAATTGATAATTGATACCTACTTTATATTAGCAAATTAATAGAGCCAGAAAACTATCTGATAGCAATGGTAGTTAATATCACCATTTAACTAGTCAAATTGCTAGATCCTATGATTTTTCTGCCGATAGCAAGGCGCAAGTTCGATATAATCATGATGCTACCACTACTTGTGAAATCGTCGGAAGAGACCATGAGATCATATGATTACGACGATCTAGAGAGTTGCAGAATAGAGTAGACCGTAGAAGAAACCTTATAGCAGATTCCTATGTCATGTACCAACAAGGCGTTGGTCTAGTGGTGTAAGACCCCGCTAGATCCATAGAAAGATCAAATGTTCAATATTTTGATTCCTGTGAGCGATACTTATTGGGAGGGCATCCACACACATCGGTAATTCCTTACATATAGGGGTGAGGGGATAACTTGGTAGTACCAAAATAAAGCTTCATGTGTCATATGTAAACCCTAAGAGAAGTTGTGTCATATCAAGTTCTAAAATTGAGCCATAACCCACACAGCCCATAACAAAATAGCCATTCTTTCCTTTTGTTTTTATTATTTATAAAGTTCAACCTTTTGTTTTTAAAACTCTATGCCTTGAGATATACTTGCCAAACTAAATCAAAGCCCCATTGAATGTTCAGTATGAATCACAACCAATTACCCATTGTCCATAATGAAATATCACAAATGGATATGTATCTTCCTAGAGTCCCCAAGAAGCACTTGAACATAAAGTATGATGAACATTGTGTTCAAATCATGGTAGTTGCACAATTTCTCATCTCCTCATCAAAAAAATTACCTTCAAGTCATAAACCGAGAGCAAATATTTTTTAATGTTTGATAGGATCTTATGATCCTTGTTAGTATCATACGTTTTACGTATTCACTTTCTTCTTCCGATCTTATGCAAGATCTTGATCTTGTCAACTATGCAGTCATAGCAGAGTTGGGGAAGGGACAAAGGCAGACCGAAAGTTCGCAATACAAGACAATGTCATTGATGGTCATGAAAGTTGTCAATTTACCGTTGTCCTAATTGTTCATTGGCAAAACAAATAAAAAAAAAAATCAATTAGTATAAGTAGAAGAAACAGAAGTAAATCACCTCTACAAAAAATAAGACATCTTATAAGTACAGAACAATTGTAACTTCTTCCAGACAATGGAAAGATGCCACTAGAAATACAGCCATAATGGAAAGAAGCCACCGGAAAAAGGGCATGATGAAAAAGTTTACGAGGAAAAAATATATGCACTGACAGTGTATGAATTTTATATACTGTCATTGGAGCATCCACCATTCATGTTTAATCATCATCGACTCTTCAAAAAAGTAACACAGGTGAATGATGGATTATGTACTAATGCATAGATATTACACTCAGTTTATTTGGCATCACAAAGAATTCAAGTGGCTTGATTTGGCAGATCCAAAGTGAAAGTAAAGCATAGTAAAGAATGCACCTGTCACTTGGGCTTGTAACTCAATTCCACACCTGCTACCAAGCAACAGAAGCTAATATACATTAGGCAAGCATGTTGCATCACTAAGCCATAGACCTTATCTACAGCCATTAAGCCTGTAACTAACACAATTGCCAAAAGGAAGAAAAAACAATAATAATTGGTGATAGAGTACATCTCATAATGAAATAGGTTGCTATCCTGCAATAAACTGCTTTGAGGATTTGCATTCTTAAATATAGCAAATACTAAATACCAAGTTCCAACAGCAAAACAGAAGGAATAAACACTATAACGGCTTAATTGAAGCTAATCTGCAACTTTGTGAATAAACTTCGCGTTGGTCCAATCTCATTTCAGTACAATGTTTTGGCACAAAAAGGTGCACCCTAATATAGCAGGAGATCTAATAGTCTAGATGGAATAAATAGCTTATTATTGAAGAAAATATGAAAAATAAACAACTAGATATGTTTAACTAATGATCTATCTCCTGAACTATTAACCCAAGGACAAGACCTAAATTTAATAGATAGAATGATTTTCACCGGACTTAGGCCAAAAGTTTTTGTAGATAGCCCTAGCAATTGGAAGAATAGCAAGAAGGGAAATCTGTAGTTGGTCTGAGCTACTTGTTCTCACAGAGATCTGTCCACTCTGCCTGTTGTTCATTGTAGCATTAACAGCCATTTTATAATTTCGCCCAATAGAAAATTGGGACTGGAAATTGGCCCCTAAAGCCAAGTCACCTCTCCACTTAACCAGATTAAGACTCAAGGAAGATTGGTCCTGACCAATTGGAAAATCTGCCTCTCTGAGCCGTACTTCTACATTCGTTCCGTAAACAGAATCACCTTTAGATCGCATAATCCCACTACTGCCAACTAATGCCAAGCGTTTCCCCAAAACTATCTGATCCTCAACTTTCAGCCCAGTGGATATACTTTCACCCAAAAATGACACACACAAGCCAGCAGCAGTTTTATTCCTTTTGAAATTTTTGAATTCTGTCTCTCCTCTAAGAATGTATGCTATCTGCTTTCCAATGTTCTGTACGTTTAAGCTTGCCATGCTTGATCCATTCTCTCCGTGCTTTGTAGCAGCTGAGGAATCCAAGTGGATACTGAAGTCCTTTTTATCCTTTGTCATCTGAGCAGTAACAGCAACTGGGAATTTATTGACAATGGCCAGGGAGTGTTCAAGGTTTACACCATCATAACCACAATCATGGTCCCAACTCTGGGTGACTAACACTGGCCTTGTCAGTAACTGGGAAGTTGGCTCTAAGAAACGGTATCTATACGCTGGAATATCATTGTCAAATGTTGGTGGCAGGGTCATGTCAGGCAATGGAACTGCCACAGCTGTTGGACTTCCATTTTCTTGATCATCTTCCATGTCACCATAATCATTTATAGCAGTTTTCCCTTTTTGCTTCATCTCTCTAATCTCTTTCATCCTTCTCAGCTCCTCTTTCCACTGCTTCTTCTGTTGAAGTTTGATTCGATACTCATATTCTTCCAAGTATGCATTTCGCTGTTCTCTAGTAAGCTTAGCAACCTGAGCTTTCTTAAGAGGCCTAAAAGGCAGGAGCCGGTCATATTCTTCTTCATCTGAATCAGAATCAGACAAGTCAGCCAAATCAATAGCAAACTCGCCATCGTCAATGCCACCTTGTTCACTGGGCAGTTTTGGATGGGCACGATGCTGCAGCAACAAAGATAACAAGTATGGAAGTGGTGGGGTGCGCACACGAAAGCCAAACAACCTGCTGGTGTCATATGAATCTTGAGTTTTTGAAACGTTACTAGCTTCAGAGAGAATCTTGATTGCATAGCACAAGAGCAGTAACAGAGGTCTCCAGCTTTGACCATTAGGGAGCACTTTCTGGCCATGTCTATTTTTCCGACAAGAAGGATGGTTTTCAACAAGTGCGACTGGATTCATTAAACCTGGATTCATAATACGAAATTCGCCAGCAGCTTGACCAACACTTTGTTGAACCGAAGTTGATCTTTGAGCAAGAAACACATCATAACTCAATGGGGAACCTGATGATCCATCTGGAGGGGCAGAGGCAGCATGGGTCAGAGCGATTACAACATTTCGCCAGATTGAAGGACCCAAGGCACTAGAGATTAATTTTAACATGGGTACATCATTGAGATCCCTAGTTTGCATGTCCAGACGATCCACATACAGAACAATATCAGGAGGAGATTTTTTTATGACCTTCTTAACCACGGACAAGACTTTGCTATTAAAACCATGTTCCAGTGCTGAAGACTTCAGACCTGGAGTGTCAAAAATCCTTAACTTAACTCCATCGACCATCCCAACAATTTCCGTCACAGCAGCTGTGGAAGGACCATAGGCACTAATACTCGTCTTCATTTCACCAAAAATTGAATTTATTGTAGCACTTTTGCCCACGCCTGTTTTCCCGAGAACCAATATATTTAAATAAAAATTCAAATCATCTCTTCTCTCTGCTTCAAGCTGGTAAGCACTCTCCATTGCAGCTTCTGAGCTAAATAACTGACCAGTGTACCTCCCAGCAAGAGTTGTCAACCTGAAAAGTACCTGTGCTGCTATTGATTCCTCTGGAGTAAAACCCAGCCTCTGAACCAGTCTTAAGAATTTTATCCTGATTTGCTGCAATTTCTCCAATTTCTTTTTGTCTTCTTCACTCAAGTTGATAGCATAATTGGTAACAGGTCGACTAATGGAAGAAGTGAAAGAATTAGCATGATTTAATCCTGCAGCAGGTTTACTAGACTGGAGTGATGTTCCTAGACCAGCTGGACGCTCAACAGAGAAAAGCCTTGGTCCATCTCTAGAGCTTATTGTGATACCACCACCATCTTGTCCAGCACCTGCTTTCAAAAGAGCAGCCAAAACATCAGAATCAATCAGCTGATTGTTTCCTTCATCATCTGTGTTCCCTTCTTCCTCTGAATCAGTCACAATCTGACCATCAATTCTGTGAGACAGACCCTGTGAAGTGTCAGCACCAGAGTGAGAGCCAACACCTGATTGCTGTTCCACATGCTCCGAGAACAGCTTAGCAGATTCAGAGCTTTCAACGATCATTTCTTCACCCTCTCCGACTGAAACAGAAACATCAATCTCTCTGACACCGGGATGATGTTCTCCCTCTTCATCCTCAATTGGGCTTATAGCTCGGATCCAGGAAGAACCAGGATTCACATGTTCAGATGTAAGGGAGTCACCAGAGGCCTTAACATGGCTATCAATTCCCCCCTCACCAGCATGAGCCACTTTGTTCGTGTCATCTTGCACAGACTTCTCAGTATCACTTGCAAATTCTGAATTTTCAGCCTTCTGGATAACAGCAATGCCAGTTCTTGATAATAGAGGCTCATCAGCATTAGCCTCGATGTTTATGTCAGCTTTCACTTTGTCACTTACAAGTTCTGAATCTTCATCCTTCTGGACAATAGCAATATCACTCTCATGTCCCTTCTCTGCATGTCCAGAATCATCGCCATCAGCACCAATGTCAACATTTTGATCAGCCTCAGCAACATCATGAGCCTCATTGGTTATGTCATCTTGCAAAGACTTCACGGAATCACTTGTAAATGCTGAATTTTCATCCTTCTGGATAATAGCAATATCACACTCTTCTCCCTTCTCTGCACGTTCAGAACCATCCTCATCGGCACCAGTGTCAACACTTTGATCACCCCCGGTATCTCCATTCGGAAGCTTATCAGATGCTTCTTCAGCAATCTGCTCAAGTGAGTCAAACTCATTATCCAAACTCAAACCACAAGCCTTACCCTCGAACCCTTTAATTTCAGATCCTTCAACTTCTACCTTTTCACCAGCAACAGCCACTCCAGGGGCCAACAAATCAACATGTAGAGTCTCAATAATGGAGTCTCCAGCACCTATAAATTAGACATCAACATGTTCAACAAACTTATCATTAACTGATTCCATAATCAAAACGATTAGTTCCGCCATGGGGATACAGATACAGAGGTACAGATTTGGCACATCACAGATAATATAGGGACATGGATATGGAAATTCTTAGAAGATCATGGCATGGCTAAGATAAAACATATAAATTAATATAATATTAATGAAAAACGACATTTTAAAGACTAATTAGTAAATATGTAAATGTTTAATAAGTCAGCTTTAGCCGTTATATACACAAATAAAATACGATCATTTATATAATTATTGAGATACTTCACTTGTATTAGTATGAACGTTCAAAATGTATATAATATATGCCAAGCATTTGATACTATATCTATCTAATGGCAACGGTTACGGGTAACCATTATTTTAGTTGGCTATGCTTTGAAGGTGAGAGTAAAATAAAGTAGAAATCAAATAACCTCCAATATTATCTAGGTGTTTTGTCGCTATTTTTTTAATTCATAACATTTTGGATTATATTAATTTCATGCAACAATTGTCCACTTCATTATATAACAGCTATTTTGCTGCTTTGTCAAAAAGTTATCATGAGACAAAAATATATATGCAGTACATGGTGCTTCAGGATGATACCTCTTGTGTCAACTCCTTCACTGCTATTGCTCTCCTCTGTAGCAACCTCCTCCTTGTCATCCACCAAGTCATTCACCTTCACCTCATTCTCCTCAACAAACTTTCCACTCTCAAGTCCTTTATCATCATCACTGTCACTAGAAGCCTCCACAAAATCACCATTACCATCACCTAGCTCTGGTTTCGTATACCAAAATGTGTCATCACTGTTTGAGGCTCCATATACTGAATCCACAATAGAAGAATCAAAATGATTAGTTCCAACCAGTGGAATAGAGATACAAATATAACACGACACATATAACATAGCTACATATATATATGGAAAATTCTTAAGAAGGAAGTGACATGGCTAAGATAAAACGTATAAAGTTAATATATTGCTAACGAAAAACCAACATTTTAAAGACTAAATACGTGAATGTTTAATAAATAAGCTTTAATCATCGTATACAATAACAAGCAAGCTTTAATCCCACTAGGTGGGGCCGGCTAGCTTTAGTCATTGTATACACAAATAATATACTACTATTTAGATAATCGTTGTGATATTTACTTGTAGTAGTATAAACATTCAAAAGCAATTTGGATACGAAAGTCATCCGATGCTATACATATCGAATAACAATGATGACCATTATTTAGATTGACTAGGCTTTGAAGGTGAAAATAAAATAAACCATACACCACATGACCATAGTATTTACTGCTACTTTTTTATAACATTTTGGATTATATTGTGTTGATACAAATATTGTTCGTTTCGTTAAATTTTTCTTTGACAAAGTTATAATTTTGGCATGCTAATTGGATTTTCGATTTCAAAAATTCCTATACTTTTTCCTTACCCATATTTATGTTCACCCATATTTATATACAATGAGAAAGAGGGTAAACCTAGACACAATGGTGAGGTTGCTCCTATGAGTGACCAAGAGGTTACGAGTTCAAATCCTAAAACATAGTAAGGTAAGATTGCATATATCTAGTCCTCTCATATCAGGGGACCCACTAGGTTGAAGCTTCCTACACTAGTCGTTCTTTATATATTTAAATATAATGAGGAGTTAACTTTATTTGTCTCAGCCTGAGGGTTAGTCACATAACTATGTTTGTGGAATAACACTCACACCAAAAAAAACATATTGATATTGACTCTACAAAACATGAAATGTGAATAGTTTGAAAATGAACAAAAACCAATTAACAATTTTATTTACAAAGCAATGCACAATTTAATAAAAAAATAAATCATAAAACTTGTACATAATGCATGGTGGTTCAGGATGTTACCTCTTGTGTGGACTTCATCACTACCATTGTTCACCTCATTCTCCTTGCCACCAACAATTCCATCAAAATCTGAGGGCCCATCATCAAATGTTGTGAAAAAATCACGAGAATTAACAAAAGGGGTGTCCCCAAATGCGAATTTATCAAGTGGGTATGCCATGGGAGTCTCGAATTCCTCTTCACCACTCACAAAGCCGTCACTTTCAGACCCATTATCAACCGCCATTGAATTACGAGTTTGAAAATGTGATTGGATTGAGGGAGAAGAAGGGTTAGTCTCCATTCAATGAATAAAGAAAGAGAAAAGATTAGATTTTTAGAGAGAAAGGGTCTTTCTCTGTATCACTGTGTTTCTGGGGCAATGAATTGAAAGGGCTCAAGCCACTACTACTATGGAGTTTTTTTCTTCGATAACTTAATACCCTACCGTACCTGTCATCACCAGTAGGGGTGGTTATAATGATATATTGGTTCAATCAGTGGTTCGCTAAATAAACTGTATACTGGTGAAGTTATATATAATATATTAATATTAACATTAATTTGAAAATAAATAAAAAACAATAATTTTTTTATTTTCATTAAAAAATTAATTTTAAATACAAATCAATCGGTTTGACCAGGGTTCAATTAAAAACCGGCCAGTATTACCGGTTCTGAACGATTTAGACCAGTTTGACCAGTATAGTTCAATTGAAAATCGGCCAGTATGACTGGTTCTAATCGATTTAGGCCGGTTTTGACCGGTATAAATGTTGTACTATACTGGTATTGAGACCGATTCACTGATTTACCGGTTGAATTGGCCGGCTCGAAACGTTTTTTTAACTACGGTAAGGACATAAAAAAATATTTGTTTACTTTTTTTTATAATTCATTTGTGAAGTTTCTAGAATTCTAAATCATAGTGTGAAGTGGTGTTTTACTTATTTATTTGTCTTAGTGAGATTATTAAAAGTAACCATAAATACAATTTGATTTTCTTAAATATATTATTAGTGGGGTTGGATTTTGTCATGGAAATGTTTTTATGGGATATATAGCCATAAGTACATCAATATTTCTTTTTATTAGTGCCCATTATTCATGGTTTATGTTTCAGTAACAAAATAAAAAGTTTTATATTTATGTTTAGGTGGGGTAATATGCCTCCATTGCTAACAAATCTCATAACTTTAAGGTTATATATCCCATAAGTAAAGTTGAGTTTCAAGATCATACAATTACTATCAAATCACAACTAAAAAGTAAGGTAGGTAATGGGAACTAAATATGCATCTTCTTCATACAGAAATTTTTATAAGTTGGTTATATACATTATGTATGCCACATGACACCTAATATATCTATTCAATTTGAGTAGTGTTAATTATGATAACTTGTTAGGGTGGTGATGATTAGGCATGTTTTGTCTTTAGAAAATAGAAAAATAAATAGGATATAACATTGATAACTTTTCACAAATTAATATTTGATTAAAAATTGTTCTTATCGTAACTTGCAGCAATTCTAAATGGCACGAGATAATACTTGTTGGCTGAGTCACGACTAGGTCGCTCAATTTTAAGACGTTTCGTGCTGCAATGGCATTCGTAGATAATATTACTGGTTCGAACAGTTTCGACCTGAACAAACCATTTCGGTTTGATGGGACTAATTTCAAATGCTGGCAAACCAAGAAGGAATTTTTCCTAAATGTAAAAAAGGTTGCACACGTTTTGAACACTGATGTCTTAATGTTGCCTGAACAAGCTAAAAAAGAGGAAAATGATAAAATAGCTATTGATATAGCTCTCTAGAATGAAAATGATTATTTATGTAAGAATTTCATTCTGAATGAGTTGTCTGATGATCTTTATGATTACTACAGCTCATACAAGTCTACCAAATTAGTTTGGTATACACTTCAGAAAAAATATGATACTGAGAAAGGTATGTTGTTAGCCGTTACCTCAAGTATCAGATGATTGATGATAAATAAGTAGAATCTCAGTCCCACGAGATACAAAAAATTGCTAATGAGATCATTTCTGAGGGGATGCCCCTAGATGAGCAATTTCAAGTGGCTGTCATTATTGACAAATTGTCACCTAGTTGGAAGGACTTTAAAAACGTCATGAGACACAAGACCAAAGAATTCTCTTTGGAATCTTTGATCACTCGTCTTCGCATTGAAGAAGAGTCTCGTAGACAAGATGAGACACATATGAGGTGTTATCTAAGAAGAAATTCCCAAGTGTGGCTCTGAAGCCTAGAGACAGTAATTTTAAGAATCATAACCGAAATGAGAATAAGGCTAAGAACACTAGTCGCAACAAGAATTGGAACCCCAAAGGTCCAATATGCTAAGCCACCCGCTAAGAATGACTTTGGCAACCTGTTTATTTGCTTCAAGTGTGGGAAGTCAGGTCATATAGCACGCAAGTGTGGGAAGTCAGGTCATATAGCACGCAAGTGCAAAAACTAACCAGTGGATCATCCTCCACAAGCCAACATGGTTGAGGACCCACTTGTGACCGTGTTAACTGGGTTTAATATGATTGGAGGAAGTGATGAGTGGTGGGTAGATATGGGTGCATCCGCCATGTGTGTTATGATCGTGCTATGTTCAAAACATACACGAATGCTGATAACAACATGAGAGATTCTCACACGAATGCATATAATGTGAATTATATTTGTAAGTTTTTATGTTAAATGAAAAACGTTTTTTTAAGGGATTAGATCCACTTACTCTAAGAGTAAGCGATGAAAACTTATTTCACATTTTAGCTATCAATTCCATAAAAATTTAATTCTTTAGATCTACTCATTAATCTAAACAATTAAATTTTCATAGAAAGAATAAAATATAGATTAAATTTTTTCGAAAAATCATGAAAAGCTCAATATTAAATCAACCAACCAATTACAACAAGCATTCATCCGTATTTCACAATTTTTCATCATATCAACTAAATCCAACAATGTATATTTTTATTATAAAATAAATATTAATTAAACATTAAATGCATTATTATTTTTATATAATGATAATTAAACTTTTTTTAAAATGCATGAAGAAAATTAGTTTTATTTACTTCTAGTATAAAATTTGAGTACATCATCATATATCATTTCGATATTATTTTTATTAAAAAGTCAATAATTATTAATGCATTAATGATATATAATTTATTAATAATAAAAAATACTATTAGTTTATTTTTAGGAAATAAATATACGTTATTACTTTTATTTTTATTCAAAATGATTTTTTTTACAATAATCAAAAAAATTTCATTTGATTACTACTTATTTACACATCTTTCAAATATAATAGGAAGGGATGATCAGAATAAAATTAATTATTCTGTATGTGATGCATCCAAAATTATTTCAATTAAATGTGTCATTAAAAATATGGAAATATAATTACAGAATTTACTTATATTTAATATAAAAAACAATGAAGTTTTTTTTTGTGTACCAAAAAAAAAGACCCTTATTTTACCAAACTCAATTTATGATGCTTGTATTTTACCCTAATGATAGATGACACTATTATTTATCATAAAATCAAAAACAAAATTCATTCTTTATCAATATCAAACCCCTTTTATCCCAAACAATTTGTTCTAATCACTGCACCTTCTTTTCTTTCTCCATCTCGTCATGGCTCATTTGGCACTATCTCAGGTCAACCTCATTTCCTTTTCACCACATTTTTTGTGTGATCACACTAATGGGTCATCCCTAATCAACTCAAAATTTGAACTTTTTTCCTTCTCTATTTTTTTTCTAAAAGGGTTTTTGACTAGGAGATGAATACTTGTTTGTAGAGATCAAAGTTCAGTTTTTTTTTGGAAAAAATGATTTTTTTTAAGTGGGTATAAAGGAATTTATTTGTGGGGCTTATTGAACTAAACCTGAGTTTTTGTGCAGTTGGCCTTTTCTGCTCCTGTTGGTGGCGATTTGTCTCTAAGAAGATCTGCGTTTAAGGTTTGATATTTCTTCTGTTTTGTTTTGTATGGCTTTTGACTTTTGGAAAATTGTTACATGAATGATTTTGTTAGTTTTCAATGTTTTAAATATGAGTGAAATGCTACCAAACCGTTATTTAAAGCTTGTAGGTTTCTATGTGAAGAATCTGAATTAGTTATGCTGGAGTTTTTCACTACTTTGATCTGCTATTGCTGTTTAAAAGTCACAAGGATGTATGTTTCTCTATGAATGAGTTTAGAATAATAATAATAATAACAATATAAGTCTTTTCCCACTAGGTTCGGCTAAATGGATCCAACGATGTCAAATTATGGCATGACTTTAGCACTCTAGTTTACCTCCATTTCCGAGTTTTACACGTCGTTTCACAGAATACAGAGACTTTTTTACCTCTACAAATTTGTTTTAAAAAGGGTTTTTTGTTCGGATAACTCTATTAGTACTCTAAATTGCCCATCCACATTCTCTACTAACCAATTATAATCTGTTTTTTCTTACTAAACATGATTGGTTAGTGAGTACCGTAAATATGCGACTTAGAGTGCTAATAATCTCACCTATTATGTTCCAATAAGAATGTTTTGAAATTTAGATATTTGTTTGTAGTGTATAAATTGTATTTTTAAACAGATCTACTCTTGATGTTGCAGGCATCTAACTTAAACTCACAGGATAAACTATGGGCACCAGTCATAACTTTGAACTTGAAATCAAACCACTCCCGTTTAAGAAATCGTCATGTGACATGTATGTCAGTTCAACAAGCAAGTGCGTCCAAAGTTGCTGTATCCCCTTTAGGATTGGAAGATGCTACAGAACCTCCGTTGAACTTACACAAGCCTAAAGAACCCTATACAGCAACAATTGTTTCAGTTGAGAGGTTAGTCGGCCCAAAGGCACCTGGGGAAACTTGTCATATTGTGATTGATCACGGGGGAAATGTTCCCTATTGGGAAGGACAGAGTTATGGTGTTATTCCACCGGTAAGTGACTTATTTTTTGTGACCACTTTATGCCTCGGTCCCTTACTCTTTTTAAGTACTGAACATGAATCCACAATGCTTCACCTTTAGTTACAATTCTGAAATAATTTCAAAATCCATTATAAACACTACTACTGTTCTTGGATGGCAGGGTGAAAATCCAAAGAAACCTGGGGCTCCCCATAATGTTCGGCTATATTCAATTGCTTCCACAAGGTATGGAGACTTTTTTGATGGCAAAACAGCAAGCTTGTGTGTGCGCCGTGCTGTTTATTATGATCCTGAGACAGGAAAAGAAGATCCTTCCAAGAATGGTGTTTGTAGCAATTTCTTATGCAACTCTAAGCCCGGAGACAAAATTCAGGTCACAGGTAAGGCAACCTCTTGTTACTTCATCAAAGATTGACACAATTTCTACTTTCTTTACAAAAAAATTGTTTTTTTACCAACAAAGTAATGTCTCTGCTCGGTTGACAGGATTTCTAATCTCGTATTTTCTCTTATGATTTGTTTATCTGTTATCATTGTCTGATTTTGGGGTAGTGATATAACAAAATGGTAAGGTAACTTTTTGCTGATGTCTAATCTCGTATTGCTTAGAACTTGTTTCTTTATTGGGTAGGAATTAAAGTGATGTATGTGCAAATTCTTTTGGCAGGCCCCTCAGGGAAGATAATGCTCTTGCCCGAGAATGACCCAAACGCAACCCATATAATGATTGCCACAGGCACAGGTGTTGCTCCATATAGAGGCTACCTGCGACGTATGTTCATGGAATCAGTCCCTACGTACAAGTTTGGTGGGCTAGCATGGCTCTTCCTTGGTGTTGCCAATACAGACAGTCTTCTGTATGATGATGAATTCAGCAAATACGCAAAGGATTATCCGGAGAACTTCCGGTATGATCGTGCCCTTAGCAGAGAGCAGAAGAACAAGAAGGGTGGCAAAATGTATGTTCAAGATAAGATTGAGGAGTACAGTGATGAAATATTTAAGCTCCTGGATAATGGGGCTCACATATATTTTTGTGGGCTGAAAGGGATGATGCCAGGGATCCAAGAAACACTGAAGAGGGTTGCTGAGGAAAGTGGATTTAGTTGGGAAGAGAAACTTTCACAGCTGAAGAAGAATAAACAATGGCATGTTGAAGTGTATTGATATATTATCTCATATGTCTAAAAACCATGCATCTTCATTAAGCAGCTTGAGTAGCTGTATTTGTTCTGTATTAGTACAATTCAAGAATACAAAATTGAGAATCAAGTCATTGGTGGTGGTCGAGACATGTATTTTTTTTGTTGACAAATTTTGAATTATCTTAAGCAATCAGGATTTTCACCCTTGTAAAACATTCACAAAATTAGAGGACAAGGCATTTTAAGAAGCAAACCAAGGATATCTCCTTACGTGAATATCTCTTCCAAATAATGTCGCTTATAGAAATCAAACCTTAAATCTTTTTGTCTATTTGGGGATCCTGTGAGATATTATACCACATTAGATAAACACTTTATTGGAGGATACAACAAAAAATAATTGAATATACAATAGCAAATATAATGAATAATATTTTATCAAAGAAAATGGAGTATTTATTAATAGAGTAATATTGGTAAGAAATTAAGAATGGTTGTGGTATTTCATCTTTTGCTTTTTGTGCCACTCTTCTCTTGTATATATTATTAAAACGACACCGTATAAATCCCTTTTTATTTATATTCTCTTTCATGGCAGAATCCACCATCGTCGTAGTCATCATCATCATAATGATCGGAGAATCCACCGCCAGGGACATCCGTCCCTCCGATCATGGTTTCCATTTCCAGAACTCATCATCATCAGCCAATTCCCCAATGGAGATGTTCTTCAACTCCACTTCAACCGACGAAATGCCACTTCCGAATCCCGTGAATTCCACCGATACCATGCCACCTCCGTCGTGGCGGAGAATCACCGGAGGCGGCGGGGGAAAGCAGTGGGGAGGAGTGTTGATGGTTATCAGCTTGGTGTGTGGGATAACAGGTGTCATTATCTTACTGGTTACTGCTTTTGTTTATTTCTTTAACCGCAACAAAACCACATCAAACGAATCGTATCGTTGCCACCTGTAACCTTCTTCTTTCCTCTTTAACTTTAACTTCCATTACTCTTTTTTTGGGGGTAAGGGTATATGTGTAAATGCATAATGCTACTTTGCTTTCTTTCATTCTTTTCTCAAACTTCCTCCTATTTATTTATATCTCACCATTAAACACATTTCCATATATTCATGTTCATTCTGTTTTTTTTAATAATTTCTCACCAAACATTAAATAAGGATAAATATCAAAATTATAATTAAGACACTTTTCCACTTTTAGATCAGATTGATAAATTTGTTTTTTTCTTTTTAAATCGAAAAGGACTAATAAATTAAGAGTGTAATATTATTGTTAAATATGAATGGTAGCTAATATAATAATGTATAAGGGTAAAGAATACAAAGATTCGGTTTTTTCTTATGTAACTTCAAATAAAATTTTAATTTAATCAAGATGCACGATTATTGATACAAATGGATAGAATGGGTGCCAGGGCATTCATTTGGATCAATAAAAAATGATTTATGATTATAGTGAATATTTATGCACCTTAGTGTAATATTTCTATCATTTGTAAAAAGCAGTGTTAGTGTAATATAATGATACAAAAACGGTGTAAAAAACCCAAGATACAATTACTTAAGTTTGGTCAAATGATTTTACAGTGATAAATGAAATAGACAACATGACAGATTTATCATTTATTTATTCCTCTATAGGATGATGACCCAAAAGCTGAAGATAAGAAATTACAGTCATTTCTTCAATAAATTGGATAGATTAACAACAGTTAAGTATTACCCTATTGATCAAGAGGAATCCATTCCAGTTCTAAGTCTAATTCTCCAGATTCAACATTCTGGAGCTTGATTGTCATCGCTTGTTTAACCGCACCGTCAACGATATTCACTGTGCTATCTTCGATAAGTGCATTGTCAGAAGATTTCAGCCATTTTCCTATCTGCATATTGCCAAACATTCCAGCATCTCCAAATGCTGTAGCAGATGTTATCAAGGGCTGAAGATCAATGTCTGCTTCTCCCATTATATCATCAGAAGAAAACGTGTCGTGATCAAATACTTTCTGCAATGCACCCAGTTGATAAGATAAAGAAATGTCGTATTCTTGAATCAAAAAGAAAGAAACGATACACACATGGCTAACGCATCACTCATAAACATCCAAACTAGAAACCCATCATTGGAAGATATGAAAAGCTTACCTACCCTGTAATGCACCTAGAGGTTTGTAACAACTTCAACACTAAACTTAAAGATAACTAATGCCGGTGTGATTTGCATTTCACAAGAGCCAGAGATGAAACAGAGGATGTACACAGAAGATTCTGTTATTCACAACATTAAAGTTCAACCATACCAATTTAAGTGGTCCATATTGCTCGGGAACAGACAGCATATGTTCCTCATTCCAGACTGGGTTCAAGTTACTCCTGATTATAGATGTCTGCACGGTCTGTAGACAATAGCGCCAAATCAGTTTCAGAAGGAAAACTAAAAACATTCATAAATGCTCCACTATAAATAAAAGATAAAGAACAATAGTTTCTGAATAGCATGTGCTAACAGGAAGAGCAACCAACCTGTTGGCCAATATTCAAAACAACATACGGGTCACTTGACTTTATATCTCTGATAGCCAAATTTGTGCCTTTAATCACTTTCACCTTCAACATTCCAATAAATTCTACCATACCTTCCTGTTTTTACCACTGATATCAGTCAAACGCCAAGGAAATCACTCATGAGATAAACTGCATTGCAATTGCAGCCAAAGTAGTAAAGTTGGACGACACAACATGCCCATCTAATCTATATTAAATTTTGGTTAGAAAACTTTCATCTGGATGCAACAATGATTGACTCAGTAGAAATGTAGCTCACAAAGAGATGCTTACTCAACATGGTCAAAACCCAATATTTCTTCCACTTTCATGTCATCCAACTTCTACTAAATCATAAAAGTAGTCAGAAACAAAAGGAACTAATACGTAAATAAGCTAACCATATTCTGTGAACTAGTACTAGTAGTTCGAAAACCATCCAGGAAACTTTTGGAAGAGCTTGATCCTATACTGCTTTTTCCAGACACAATGCGTAAACTAGGTTTCAAAAATTCTTGATGCTCATACTTTGATCTGAAGTCAAAAAGTCACAATTAAAATGGCAGTCAAGTTACTGGAACATTTTCCTGACTGGATGAAAAGAACATCAGAAAGTCAAGAAAATAAGTGGCTAGGCAAAGGTGTCAAACAAAAATCAGAGGAACAGAATCCACAGCCTACCGCATTAGGTTTATGATGATAACAGATATAAGATTTTCAAAATGAACCATCATGATGCTAAGAACAGAATATGCATGGTTCATTGTGTAACCGTATAAACTTTGCCCATATAAAGACATGTCTAACCGTATAAACTTTGCCCGGTGCTCGTGACTAGCATCTGGTCCGGGCTTGGTATATCCTTCAGGAATATAAGCCTCGTAAATAGAATTAGCAGAGGAGTTTCCCCCAACTTCAATCATTGCATCTATTTCATCATCTGACCATTCATCCAGTGTCACAGACAAAACCTGAAAGTAAAAAATAATAATGCCAGCAAATGAATAAATTAAGCATTCATACTTCCCTTGGCTAGTCATAAAAATTTAGTTTTTTGATAAAAGTAATAATATTAGATTACAAGATAGAAGATTACATAGAGAGAAAACTTAAGTTTATTAGTTTTAAAAATACATTCTCATTATAAAACTTGATAGTGTAGGCTAGTCATGCTTGAGTGAAAACAAGCTTCACCCACAATTGCTCAAGAAAAAACAAGTGGAGAGTGCTTTAATCTCTATTCTGTTTTCTCCGTATCATGCCAAATCCATTTCTTACACAAGTACTGGAGAACATATGAAGTATCTGTGTTTTAGTTTGTTGAAGCAAGAAATGGAGAAGATGCTCTGTTCAAATTTCTAATACTCCAAGTTAGAAGAACAATATAACTTCTTGAGTAAAGTAGATCCAAGGTGAAGGAAAACACATATATCAAGTTGATATGCCCATGTGCAGTAAGTTGTGCTTGAGCAACTAGCAATGCCTACAACCTGTGAATGTTTACCTTTGATATATGAGTACCAAGGCTTCTGTGCACACCACAGCATTTTAAGCATATAAAAACTCCAATATTGGCTGACCTGAAATTCAGTTGGCAAAAGTGAGTTCACAGTTTAAAGAGTATTATTCATGTAGCTAGTTCCCTAAAGGCTACCACTTATAGGATGCCACATTCATTAACCATTCACGGAAAAAATCTTATCGCTCAAAGCCCATGTTTTTGTATGATATTGGCCATTAATATAAACCACAAACAAACATCATGAGACCAAAGGTGAGTACACGTACGCCCATTTAGGATCTGTAGCATTACAATCGGCACAAAAGTGATTATCTTTTTGAAGCAATAAATCTTTCAATCTTCTTCTACCTGTAAAAGACCTGCCAATCATTCAACTTCTCAAGAAAAACAAATCAAAATAACCCCCCTTCTTTATACTGCATAGATATTATTAACAATATTATGATTCTATGCTTAAGTTCAAACTCTTTAAGAGCCCAGCCAATTGAAAGCCAGACAAAATATTTCCTAACAAAGTATGCAATTTTTAACCAGAGAGAGTTGCAAGTCATAACCATGTAGTCATTTTCTGAAACCTCTTCAGAACTACATGTATCTGAGACAATACCAGAAAGCAAAAAGAAAAAGGTAACCTAATAGAAGAGAGTCAAGAAAATCTTCTTGCCTCAAGCTTCTGTCAAGGGTAGGTGCAAATATAAGGAAAGTTGTATACTTTTTTGCCAATTTTTTTTATAGATGAGTTAGCACGCTTATTCACTATTCGATAGATGAATGGTCCCAGCCACCTTATTTTATGCAACCACCCTTGAATCTAGTGTCGAAACTCTGGTCCATTTTTTTCAAGCTGTATAACATCACTCAATATAAAAGGTCATCATCAGGGAGTATTGAATAGAAATAACTTCTAAATACCATATAAGAACACTAAAAACGTCTTAGCATTACAGAAACTATCATTTGTATACTGTATTAAGACCAGTTAAATCACATTTTTAGAATATGCCATCAATAGAATGTGATTATTGTTCTAAAGCAGATATTTTGTTTAATCAGTTGATACCTCAATAATATATATTATCACATTAAACACATTACATTACCTGATGCAGGCCTTCCAAGATAATTATTCACTGACATTGCTTAAAGCCTGCAACTTCTATAATAGTCAACCTGAAGATCAAGAAAGAATAACATGTTTAAGCAACCTAAAACCTCATCAAATCATGTAAAAATTCTTCACTCCATTAAAATTCTTAAACAAGATAAAGATGCATGCACTTCATATTTTACGAGTCTTTTACATTGTCAGTGTATCATCTACTATTTACATTTAATCTCAAAATTAATTATACACCCAAAGAAAAAAGAGGGCTTGGATAATTATACAATCAATAAATTAACAACCTAATAATCTCAAGGAAAAAACATACATAAATAGAACAGGAAAGAGAAAGAGACAAATACATAAAATTAACAACCTTTTGAGGTGATTTGCAGATACCCATGTTGTTGTTTTTCTTACATATAAAATACTATATTTGTACAGATTACAACAACATGGGAAATATAAAGAAAAAATTGAATATGTTATGAGTATGAATGAAATCAAGGATATTGAAAAAAAGAAGAAAATGATGGGAGTTTGGATTTGAGATGAGAGAGAAGAAGTTACCTTGATGTGGGTGAAGAAAGAAATGAAGAGGATAGAGAAATCAATAATAATAAAAATAATAATAATAATAATAATAATAGGCGAGGATGGTGGTAGTTAGTAGTTACTACAAAACTCTTCAATCTTGATGTTTTCAATGTCTCACTTGCAAAACTAATATAACAATAATTACTTACGTTCCAATAAATATGGTAACCAAATAAAACTCAACTCTTCCTTAAATTCACCTTTCTAATTTTTTAATATTCATTGTTATTAATTATCATTGTAAAGATTTATACACAGTCATTATATCATTTATTTATATTCTTTTTTAAAATAATCAATAATAATTAAATATAAATGATATTCATTCATTATTACATACATTTTTTTTGGGCATATTTAATGTATACTTCATTTCATTAGATCAAGCACACTTTGACTAAATGAAAACCAGACAAATATATTATTATTTTATCGATTAGAATTTGGCAGTATATCCTCTACAAGAATTGATAGAAAAGTTTAATAAATTATAATTTTTTTAGAGCACAAACGGAATCGTGTTGATCTATCCTTAGCATCACACCCAGGTTCGATATTAGTTTAGTTTATTAGGAGTTCCTCAATTGTTTAATTCAACTTATTTGCTTCATTAATTCATTTCATCAACTTAATAATAAATATTTATTGTATATATGCTTCAATTCGTCTTATTTATTTAATGACTCAATTTTATAGATCAATTCAATTCATTTGATTTATAAAACTAAATAACTAATCCAATTTTGAATAAAAGTTAAATTTACTCCGACCATTGTAAGTTATAACCTATCTTTTAAAATAACTTATTGTTATAATGTGGTTAAGTGTGTAATTGGTAATCTCTTCCTATATATTTTTATACTTTTTATTTGTTTCAAATCATTGCTATTGTAGAATTTTAAGGTTTTGTGAAAAAAAATTAATCTATTCTCAATCAATAAATATGCTTATGTTTATTTATTTATTTCAGTTTTACTTTTTTTTATTAATAAAATAATGATGTTTTAATCAAAATACAATAATCTGTAATGATTTTTAACCTGTGTATTAACTTTTAGCAAAAAAAAAACATTTAATGGAGGAAGCAATGTTTTATGCTAATTTACTTACTTGAAACTTATTTATGAGTTTGGTTAACTTATACACCAAGTAATTATAAACAAACTTTAAAACTAAACTATTATGATAAATTATATATTTAATGAATAAGAAATGTCTATTTAGTTTTCTAATACATGTTTATTACTTATGTTTAATTATCTTACATGTCCATTGTATAGATTTAAAAAAATCTTTAATTCTTATTACATGAGTTGAGATTTTTGAACATCGCAGCTAAAAAATGAAAGTTGACCAAAATTGGTTGGTTAAATAAAAATTAATTTCCTTCTCCAACAAAGGGTTCAATGTGATAATAGCATCATGACCCATAATTTATGATTAGTAACACTTCTATATTATACCTAGGATGAAACAAAGGGCTGAGTTATTCTGGATTCTACATTTTTCTAACATCAACCCAAACTCGTTTTTTTAACTGATTTCTAAGCATATATTTTCCCATGAATTTTTCAAGTTAAATTATCCATAATGTAATTTAGTTATATGGGCACTAGTGGTGAACATTCTTGGGGAAAGGTTTATTCATTACCCGAACTTAAATGTTGGTCAAATTATTTTTTTTGAATTCAAACTTGACCTAAACCCTAAACTAAATAAACCCCAAATATATATTGAGTTAACATTTGAACTTGAACTCGACCTGATTAAATATATTATATATTCCTTTTAGATAAAATATTTTCATATTAATTATTATTATGTATAATTAATTTGACATATAAAATAATATATATATATACAAATTTAGAGAATCAATCATACTTTGATAAAAAAAAATATTTCATTATTATGTACACAACTTAATAGACACACATACAAACAAGATGAATGGTTGACCATAAGATGGGTTGTGTCGAGTCATGTTTATTCCTTACTTGACCCATTGATCAAGTCTAATTTTTGAACCCGAATCAGACTCTAAACCTGATGAAAACTGACCATATTTTAATATGATCATGATCAGGGCAAACCGAATGAGCAGGTAGAGTCGAATCTTACTCACTTTTATGCATCACTATGAAGTAGAGCTATCAAAACAGCTCGAGCTAACTAACCTATTGCTAGGAATGACAACAAAACTGCTCTTTGGGCACCCGTTAAAATATCTGCAACGCGTACCCGCAAAAAAAATCTTATCGGTGAGAATCAGTATTATGATACATGATATACGGGTACTCACATATTTATAAATTAATTTTTTAATTAAATATTTTGTATATATTATATTTTTATTTTGTTTTATTTTATAATTTTATATTATCTATGTTATTATTAGTTTTTAATGAATTTTATTGATGAAAATATAATAATATAAGTAACATGTACATAAATTTTATTATTCATGTAATAATTATATTTTATATATTGATTATTACAAAATATATAAATATATATTTAGTTTAAAAATTTGTTGAGTACCCACAAATATTAAGGGTATGGATACGGGAAAATACTAACCACATTTGTTCCGTCCCGTTGCTATCCTACTGCTTGGCACACCAAAACATGAAATTCATAAAATATGAATATTTTAAAAACTTGGTTCGAGACAACTCCAACATATCATATTTACATACACTGAGTTGTAAATGGACTAGTCTTTAAGAAGAGTCCACTGAATTTCAGATACCAAGGGCCAGTGCCCTATAAACTATTGCATGATGCTCCAACTTGTTTACCTGCATAAGGAAAATGAGAGGGTATAACCCCATTTCCACAGCCAATGTTGCAGTCATATATATCTCATACGTGCAGCCATGCAGGAGTACACTCTTAGTTTCTCACCCTAGATTGATAAACTAATATCTTTCGGGGTATGTAAATATCACTTCTAATAAATGTCGTTAACATAAATAAGTATTTAGCTTTTTAATTTATTTAAGTATTCAATAGATCATTACACCACTAGATTATGACCAAAGTCTTATTGATACAATATTACCATTTGCATAAATAAAAAATTAAAGGTCGATGAGTTGCCACATTGATAAATACTTGTTTCCTTTATTTATGGAGGGAACTCTTTTCAACTCAATATTTTAATGGGATCCATTAAACTGAAAATATATCTATTTGATTTAACAGGTTCAGGGTGAAATTCATATAATAAAAAATTAGGTTGAAAATCCTATGTTGCTAACATTTATTATTTAGTGATTGCAATTATTAGCACTTTCTTCTATCAAAACTTTATCTTACTTTTAACTATTAGTTCTAAACTTCTAAATTAGTTGGCATTGAAGTGACCCATATAAACTTTAATCTAAATCTTGGAATTCATAATTTGAAAAAGACTTTAGTTAGCCAAAGCATTATTATCTTAAAGGTTAGTCTCACAATAATATTTAAAGGGGTAACTTTGTCAAATACAATAACATTCTTTGTCATGCTCTTTACGTTTTATTGAAGCATAGAGAAAAAATAATGAGGATAAAGCAAAAGGAAAAGGTTTATGGAAGAGCATCTAACATATGCAATTAAAAACTTATTGTAGTATTTAGTTTATACATTAAAAAAGTCTACACTCCAATTTATTGTAACAATGGTTGTGACTATTAACATTTAAAAAATTACTTTATTTATATAGAAAAAGACACACCCTCTTAAATATTTGATTTATATTCCTCATAGCTTACTATCATAGTGGGAAAACCAACCTCTTTAATGAATATAACTACTTTTATAAGTGCTATATGAGTCATGAATGCACCCTAGTTTTAATTAGCCCCGGATTTAACTTACTTAAATTTTATTCAATAAAAAAAATTGAAAAACAAATACAATATAATCTTTAATTTTTTACAGCTACCAAAACTTCAATCCAAACTTTGCAAAAGATGAAATTATTGAAAGAGAAGTCAAAAGGCAAAGAAGACATAGGACCTTGGTGATTATGACCATGACCATCATTGCTAAACAAATAATAATGATGTGGGGGCAATTAGTTAGTTCGTGAAAATTTTAATTGCGATTTTCTGCTTGTTATTTTCCTTCTAATATTTAACTATATGAGTAAAATGTCGTACCTTTTTTGTTCTATCAAAATCAAATAATCATTGCAATCAAATTCGTTATAATAATATTATATGAAGTTTAATTATGTATTAGTGTTAGGATATTATACTATAAGAATTCTTCTATTAAGATCTACACAGAATTGTGCTATATCATTCTAAAATTATTCCAAGAGAAAATTGGTATTGATTGATGCACATATTGATCTAATCATAACACATAATTTTATTGTTTGCTAATTTAATTAACCAATAAAAAATTGTTTAGTGTACTAAATATATTATTTCCTAAACTAATATTGTTGAGTGTATTAAATAATGTAAACTTACAAGTTTTTCAAGTTTGTTTATCCTACACCCTAACATTTATTTTATAAACCAATATGTTAAATATTAATTCAGGTGTTAAAGTCAATTCCTAATTAAAATCAATGGTTTTTGGGAAAAAAATTATAGTTAGTTAATTTAATTTAATGATCAAATAATCAGTAAGGGGTGCTTCGGTAATTTTGTTACACCGAATCTCTCTCTCAGTCTTTTCATACCCTAAAAAAATCACTTTTTTACCATTAATTTATTGGGAAAATTCAAATTCAAAGATTGTATGTTCCTGATTCCGTTTAAATTTGTGTTTTTATTTTAAAAGGTTTTGAATTATTGTTGAAGCTTCAATCTTCAGTGGCACTTCAACTTCCGTTCAAGCTTGATTTTTTCGACCCTCCTTTGCATTTCAGCTCATTAGTCTTTCTTCTACTAAAACTTTGTTAGCGTAGGAAAACAGATAAAGGGTTTGCTCAATTATGTTGATTTTCGCTTCAATGTTTTTTTTGGAAGTGAACAAAGTGGAAGCACATGAGTAAAGTTTGGAACTTTTTTCTTTTTAGCCTTGCCCTTTTTGTTTAATTCAGGTATTGAGTAAATTTGATAGTGCAATTAGTTTTTTTTGTTTGGCTATATTGGGTTTTTCTATTAATTTCTGATTTTTTTATTTCTAACTCTGTAGTGTGCTGTGTTTGAGGGTTTTGATTTGTGTCTTAATTCTTGAATGGTCCCAAACTACTGATTCTTGTTTCTAAAAGAGGAACTGATAATGGAGACGTTTAATCTTAATATGGATGGTGGTGAGTGTTATAGTGATAATGGTAAGGAAAATGAGAGTTTGGGTGATTATATACTTGAGGAAATGGAATCCATTTGGTTAGATATTGATGAGAGGTTAACCATCTTAAGGCTGGTTAGTGACTCTGTCATAAAAGGTATGGTTAGTGCTGTCGAGGAACAAGCGGCTGAGAGAATTGCTCAGAAAGAATTGGAGGTTATTGGGCTAAAGAAAATTCTACATAGTTTCGAAGAGGGTTCGGATGCTAAAACATTGGGGTTTTCGGCACTTATTTGTGAACCACATGAAGCTGCTACACATCATATTTCAGATGCTGTTTTAGAGCATGGTGGACTTTTTGGGTCCGATAGCCTACAAGTTGCTGTTACTGAGCAGTTAAAGCAACTGAAGAAAGAGATAAATAAAATAAGAGGGTCTAGTTCCATTAAAAGAATTTGTTCAGGTTCTGATTTGGTGGGTTTGGGTGGTATTCTGCAAGAGGATGTACCAGAAAGATGGATATATGTTGATAAATCATTCGAAAGTTTAAATGATACTCTAGACGCTTTGTGCAGAAGGGTAGAAGTTATGGACTGGTCATTGAAGGCATCACTTTGGCATGAGGAGCTGGAGTTTCGATCAGAAATTGAACGAATGGTGATTAGCAACTGTATCCGGGGTTTGCAGCAGGAGTTTGAAGAGAAACTATGGGAGCTATATGATTTTGAGAGCAGAAATTGTTTTGACCAACATAAAGAGATCTCAAGCTTGCGCCTGGAATTGGATTCAATATTTAAGGCTCTTTCTGTTTCTGAAACCGGGCTGCTTATTTCTCACGGATCCTTGGAGAATGGCGAGGAATGGTGTCATAGTAAAAGGGCTGACCATTTCCACTGGAAACTTCCAACGAGTCTTTCTTTGACTTTAACTTTGGAGGAAAATGGTAAACATGAAAACTCGAAGAATAGCAAGCATGAGAATTTGGATCCTTCCTTACTAAAGCACGAGTCTAGAGAAGAATTGATTACCTATTTTAATTCTGAGATAACTAAGATGAGAAGAAACCATGAATGTCAATTGCAAGAGATGACTGAAGAAAATTTCCGCCTTAAGCGGGAAGTATTGAATTTGAAAGAAAGAGGCTCTCATTTGCTATTAAAGAAGGACAAAGACTTTGATTTGTTGAAGAAAAAAATCCCTCATGTCATCTCAAAACTGGACAAAATCCTTGTTGGAAATGAGAAAGTGAATCAGTTCACTGAAAACATTGAATCTCTTAGTAGTTCAAAGGATAGATTGGATTTCTTACTCTCTGAGAATCATCAACTGAAGGACACCCTAACGGATAAGAAAAAGGAAATTAAGAGTCTTTCTTCTCAGCTTTCTGATGTTGTGGAGAAATTGTCGCTGCAACAAGTGACCGAGAATAATTTGTTACAGACCATTCGGAAGCTTGAGGATGATATCGGGGATGCACATACTGAAGTTTCAGTTATTCAAGATGTGTATAAATGCCTCTGTGAAGATATTACAAGTGAATTCAGATGCGTCAGTGAAGAATTACATATGAAGAACAGTATAATGGAAGAAATATATGAAACAATTTTAAAAGAGACTGCTCACAGCTCTCAAGCTTCTTGGGATATGGAAATCGAGGCAGCAGATATGAACTCATCTATAATGCAAGGGCTTATGGATATTAATCAAATTATATTTAAAGAAGCTTTGGTGGATGCGAACAAAGCATTACAATTTGAAGGCGGTGAGAAGGAGGAACTGAAACAAAAAATGCTTACGTTGACATCAATGGTGGAAGAAAGAGAGAAACTAGCACAAGAAGCAACAGATGCGTTGCTACAACAGAAGCAAAAGATGGAGCTCGCCTCCGAACAGATTAACAGTTTGCGAACTCATGCTCTTCGGCAACAGGGACTCATTACCGAGACCAATAAAGAGTTGGATGCTACTAAGGGTGATCTTTTCAAAACTTTGAATGAGACTGAACAATACAAGGAACAAATGCACAAGTTACATACAAAACTTGAATGTCGAATGAATGAGCTTAGAGAAGCTGATGATGAAAGAAGGTTGCTTTGTTCTGTTACACAAAAGCAGCAAGATGCATTAACACTGGTTGAGGCAAAGGAAAGGGAGACCAGGAAACAAATGGAATCAACCATTGATCTCATCCATAAATTGTTGACAATGGTTACTGATTTTGAAGCTAGAGTAAATGGTGATATGTCCAAATATTGTTTGAGGTACGCAATAATTATTTAAGGCCCTTATTTTCTATCTCAATGTAACGTTAGTCTGTTGTTTATATATTTTAAACCATTTTATGTAGTCTTCCATCAATAATGAAGTGCTTAAGCTTATGCAAACCTGAAAGTTTAGCAAGTGTACAATTACCTTTCGATTTTTCTGATTGTGGTTTGCATGTAATTGTATGAATGACTAGTCGGGGAATTAACTTAGTTATTTTTTTTTTAAAACCTTTATTGATTCTTTTAAGTAAAATATAGAATTGTCACCATATTGTGTTTATCCTTTCATGTGACAAATGGCTTCAGATTGTTCTGAATTGGAGGTATACTAATTACTATATTTACCAGTAAGAGTTATCACATATACAAAGATATTTGTTAAAAGTTCATACTTAATTTTAACTTGGACTTCATTGACCTATATTTCAACTATTTTGCTTAAAAGTCATATCCTTATATTTAACAATCCGTTTTAAATCGTCTTTTATTATTTTAAAATTCAATTTAGATTTATTCTGGAAGTTATGATCATAGCTAAATCACATATATGATCTTCTTTTCAGGCTTGAAAACATGAAATCCGAGTTCCGTTACATTAATAACAAAGCCAATATACTTAAAACCACGGGGTTGGTGTACAAGCAAAGGCTAGAAACAAAATGTTCTGATCTTGCAAAGGCTGAAGCAGAGGTATGTAATTAGAAAATAAAAACATTATTTTATTGCTTTTGTTAAGCAATTGGAAATGTTACATATGTTTTTCTGAATCTTACTTGATGTTATAACCTCATAATATACTAATACACTAGCCTAGTAATTAACCCTATATATGTTTAACCTAGTGCTTACATTGTATATAACCTTGAGTTTCAGGTTGATCTTTTGGGGGATGAGGTAGATATTCTTCTTAACCTGCTTGAAAAAATCTACATTGCACTTGATCATTATTCACCCATATTGCAGCATTACCCCGGGGTAAGAATCTTTCCCCCTTTTGCTCATCTTTTGCATGTTTGTACTGGATTGAAGTTTGCATAATGTCAATAAATGTGATATTCTTATGAAGAGTCTATTATCTTGTGTATTCTTATCAAGCTGACCCACCTAGTGGGATTAAGACTTAGTTGTTTTTGTTCTAATGGGCAGATATTTTAGTGTTAGGGATATTGAAAGCAATGATATAAGATCTGCAATGTTATATGAGACTGAATGTTGAGTGGTAAAATGTTAACAAGTGAATAAACTTAATACATCAAAGATGAGAATGTTGTATTGGATGAACGAACATATTAGACAAGATAGGATTATGAATGAATGTATCAAGGAGAAAGTTGGGGTAGCCCCTATTGTAGAAAAAACGGTAGAATTGTGTCTTAGTTGTTTGGGCATGTATGGAGGAGACCATTAGAAACATCAATAAGAAGAGTAACTCAATTGGAGGTTAGTCCAATTTCTAGAGTTAGGGGAAGGCCAAGAAAAACCATAGGTAAAATGAATAGGAATGATTTACAGATCAATACTTTGTCAATGAACATGATTATGATATAACATTATGACGTTATTTGTCCATGTACCCGACCCCACCCTGCAGGATAAAAGCTTAGTTGTTTTTGTTGAAAATATTGTGTACTGCACTACTGCTTGATCTCCAGAAGTTTCGGTACGGAACTGTTTCCATAATTAGCCATTGATAATGCAGGTCATTGAGATTCTGGAGCTTATAAGAAGAGAACTAAATGGAGAGCCTAGAAAACATGTTTAATCATTTAACCTGACAAGGTAAATCTGTGTTTTAAGCATCACTAGATATTAATTGGTTGTTTTGTTCTCATCTTTGGATACTGAAATGATATTATGTTAGTTGAACTTTCTTTTTCATGTCCAACAAGAGCAACACTATAGTATAAATTATTTAGTACATGATTATATGGAGGGGCATTATTTCTTGCTCAAACCTTCTAATGGATACAGGTGACAAAGTTGTACAGATTGTTCACAAAAGTTGCACACAACTAGGAGCTAGCTGAATGTAGCTGCTGGATTTTTGTTCCCTTATAACATATTTTTGAGGAAAACAGTGATTAAAAAATAATGTAAGAGCTTATGAAGTAGCCAACACCAAACCTTTGTTTTTGCCATACACAAATGCTCTATAGTCATGTAGGGTACATACTATGTTTCCCTTGCTCTCTTTATAATGCATAGTTTCTGTTTTATGTATTGGTTTAATAGCATTCCTACATGTTCTTTAGTAGAATAGTTGTGTAATGAGTTTATTTAAAGTTTTGTATTATTGGCATAAGCCTATGAATTTATTTTTTTGCAATTTTCAAATTAAGTGTCCATCAACATTTCATAATAGTTATTAGCCACCTTGTCCATGGTGCATGCTTTTATTTTTACTTTTTGGATTTTTATAGTACTAAGGTGAAAAATATGATATTAAGTAGATAAATGTTTACACTTTATTAGGCTCATTAGTTTTTAAATCCAAATTTTCAATTTAAAATTCTAATGGAGGATAAAAGTAAGTGAACTTTAATAATCTAAGATTCATTATTGATATCTTAATCATCACTGATTTTCTAAATAAAAGAATGATAGTGTAAAAATATTTATATATTGACTAATAATCTATGAGTTTTATATAATATCAATATATTAGTCACTATCCATATTTTATTGCCATTAACTCTTTAAAAAAAAATACAAATGAATTGTAGATGATTTATTGACTATTGTCGCGCTCGGATTTTTGGCCACGTGAGCCCAAATTGGATAAAAATGGTCTTTTTAATCAGAGATACGGATTCGGGAGTCGATTACGGATTGAGAAAAGTATTAGTACCCCGTCAGCCCATATTAAAACGGTACCCCGCTAATAACATAACTTTTTATGCCCTAAAAATTATTTAAACATTCAATGATTGAAACAAAATATTTTATTTTTTATTTTTGTGTCTGACAAGATATTATCTTGCTCCTACGTATCTTAGATGCAATAGGGAAATCAAGACTACGTAGTTCTAGTTTGAAAATTGGTTGGCATTGGTTTATTTGATTAAAAATGGATTTTATTCACTTTAAGAAAAGATGAAACAGCAGAAGTTAATGTCCGCACCGCATCAAAACTTAAAGAGGTTTTAAAATAATTAGGACATATTTGAAATATAGTTAAAATTTCATCATCTTTAAGATAGATGAAGCAACAGAAGCTAATGTCCGCACGGCATCAAATCATAAAGAAGTTTTCGAAATAAAGATATATTTGAATTAAAGAGTCAAATTCTTTTATTATATTATAAGAAAAAACTTTAGTTTACTTGATGCTTATGGGCGTAAATAAGTAATGATTAATATGAAGGTAATACTTCAATTCTTAATTAAATAGTTAAAAATATATACGGTACATTAAATAAATTTTAATTTTATGAAATAAAGATCAAATCAAATGAATAAAATGATAAAAGAGAATGAATACTTAATTGCAACAACCAACATAATAAACTACTTTATTTGGAATGGTGGTTATCAAATCATATCTATATACTATATATAAAGACAAAACCTCTAATAATTACCTACATGACATAATTTTTTATTGCCTATTTTGCCCTTCTAATTAACTATTATTACAACTATACTATATATAAAGGCAAAACCTCTAATAACTACGTACATGGTATAATTTTTTATTGTCTATTTTGCCATTCTAATTAACTATTATTACAAACACAATAAAAGAAATATCAAAATTATAGGTTTTAATATAGGTTACATATATAAAAAATATCAAGTCACCAATGTAATTTTTAATATAGGTTTTAATAATATCAAAATTCATTTTCATATTTTTTTTATTACATAAATTATAATATCATGTACAACAGTCAATACTAAAAAATGATATATTTCTCTAAAATGAAATATTTAAAAGTAAAATATTTATTAGAAAATAAGAATGCGGGTTGACATGCACGAAATGCATGTCGACACGCTAGTAGTAATAGAGACAAATAACAAATGAAAATAAATTATGAAAAAGAAGGATTTGGATTGAGTGAGAAGGATAACAACGATGAGAGGAAATGTAGTGCAAAACTTTTGTTTAGTGAAAAAACACATGAATAGTTTTATGAGATGTCAGTGTCATCATCTTGTTGTGAAAGTACAATGAATTCTTAAAATAAATAGGATAAGAAACATTTCTAAGAGCATTGATGTTATATACAACAAGCTTATCATTCCACCATGTGATGAAAGAGAATAAGAATCCTTGGAATCTCCCATTTGGCTGTGCATGTGAGAGAGTGTGCTTAGAAAATCCATTTTTTCTATGAAGAAGACCATGCTACAAATGTGGCTCTTTATGCACCATAATGAGAGAATCATCCTATTAAATTATTGGCCGAAGAAAAATATAAATGTTTTTTTTAAAGTTGAATGTGGTATCTTTCACGGTCAAATGAAACATAGTTTTAGCATATAGAAAGTTCTGGTTGGAATGAGGCATATTGTAGCGTTATTACGACATTGATTTGCATTATTGCAGTGTTATTACTGCCTTAATTGTATTGATTAGTGTTATTACTGCCTTAATTGGATTGATTTGCATTATTGTAATGTTGTTACTGCCTTAATTTGCATTATTGTAGTGTTGTTATTGCCTTAATTTGTATTGATTTGCATTATTGCAGTGTTTTTCAAATTTCAATCACCGCTTGAATTAAGCATATGGCCCACGACCTGAGTTATTGTATTGCATGCTGTAAATTCGAATGTAATTTATTACCAAATGTTATACAATTGATTAATGTTCTTAATTCTAGCACATGACAAAAGTAGTATCAAAGCCAATTTTTAAACTTGTGTAGTTGGAGTAGAAATACATTGATATTGTTGTTTATTTATTTGAGAAGGTATTTTAGGCCGGACAAAATTGGGTACTCACAACTATGTATAAATTTGTTAGTGTATATACCAACAATGTATCAATTTGTTGTATCCACTGATCTCCCAACCAATATATTGTTATATGAAAATTTTGTAGCCAAAATGGCTGATTTAGGGTTGTCAAAGATACACATGCTTTGGATCATATTTGTATTAGTATTATTGATTGTTTAATTTTTTAAACGATATTTTCATGTAATTAAGGTAAACATTATATTTAATTGGAATAAATAACTTGACTAACATTTATAATCAGATAATATACAAATCTTATCGGCCGTCTCTAACTATTAGTCCTAACAAACCAATATTTAAGTATATTGTATATTATTATTTATACTATATTAATATAACTAATATACTATTATATAACATTTTAATATATATATATATAATTTAATTGTTGATATTAGATAAGTCTCTTTACAAACATTTGTGTGCACTAGTACATATTATATATGTTTAGCTTGTTTAATGAAAAGTTGGGTATCACTTAAAATAATTGATTCTTATCGTTTGATCTTGTAAATTTTTTTAAAATAAACTTTTATAATTTATATAAAGTTGATCAGATAATATATTACAATTTTTTTGAAACATTAAATCATATTAGAGGTGGAATCCATATACTTTAATAGTATACTCCATATATTATAAAATTTAATTATTTAGATTTACTCAGTAAATTGAATTTTCTTAAAATTGATAAAGAGTAAATTTAAAAAACTAACTATATACCTTACCAGCAAATGGGCCCATCTATAGTTGTAAATGTTGGTGCAGTAACTAAGAAACACTGTGACACACTACAAAACCCTACAACCTTCATTCTCTATCTCATTTCTCATTTCTCATTTCTGAGACACAGTCTTATTCATTAATCATCCTAACCATAATCCTCAACCTTTGAAAATGCCTCCAAAAGCATCCAAGTCGAAGGAAGCACCAGCTGAACGACCCATCTTCGGTCGTTTCTCTTCTCATCTCAAGATTGGAATTGTATTCTCTCTCAATCTCCATATCAACCAATTTTTGATTCTGACACTACCCCATATTCCCCTTTTATAATCTCACAAATGGGTCTTTTTTATATTAACTTCATATATATGTTTTCATGTTGCAACTTTTCGTTATTTTATATGATAGGGTTAGATTAGAATCATCAATCATTGTATACTGCAGCTAGAAACATTGAGTTGCTATTTATTTCTTTAATTACTTGATTGAGTTGGTGAAATGAAATTAGGTGGATGTTTCATAGATTTCATAGAGATCTTATTAGGGTTAATGAGAACCACTCATGAAAACTATCTTATAAAAATTACTTGTGAAAATAGCTTCTGATATTCCTATAAGCTCTTTTTTACTCCACTTCAATAAGTTTGTAAGTCCATGAAAGTTAACTTGTTTTAGCTTATTGAGTTGTTTACTGAAACACACCCTTATTCATTATTACAAAAATGTTTTTTTGTGTGGTTTTAGTGTTAATTACTTCTCCCTTGTTCTTGTTCAGGTGGGGTTGCCAAATGTTGGAAAATCTACTCTTTTTAATACACTCACCAAGATGGCAATACCTGCTGAGAATTTCCCTTTTTGCACCATTGAGCCTAATGAGGCGCGGGTCAACGTGCCCGATGAGCGATTTGAGTGGCTTTGCCAATTGTTCAAGCCTAAAAGTGAAGTATGTAACTCATTCCTTTTACAGATGATGAATACGTGTTCATGTCACTTGATTGGAATATTGATGGATCAATCTGTCCTGTTGTAATACAGGTCTCAGCTTTCTTAGAAATCCATGATATTGCTGGGTTGGTCCGGGGTGCTCATGAAGGACAAGGCTTGGGCAATAGTTTTTTATCTCACATCCGTGCTGTCGATGGCATTTTTCATGTTCTACGTAAGATGCCTGGCTAATCTTCTTTGCATGCAATTTTTGTTATAGCTGCATCACTCGGGAGTTACTAACCTATAGTCCTTTCTGTTTGTTAGGTGCTTTTGAGGATCCTGACATTATCCATGTTGATGATACCGTTGACCCAGTAAGGGATTTAGAGATTATTTCTGAAGAATTGAGGCTGAAGGTATGCTTGATTAATGATTACTACCTTTTTATTATAAAGAGTGGCCTTAAGACCAACAATCACTTTATTGTTGATTGATTAAACATGATTTTTTTAATCATAGGTTGTAAAGAACATCACCGTTTTATACCTGCTGATTAGAGTTGTCTGTATAGTGTATAATTGCTAACACTTTCCCTTTGCATAACATTCTAGGATGTTGAATTCATGGAAAGGAAGGTAGAAGATATTGAAAAGAGCATGAAGAGGAGCAACGACAAGCAGTTAAAAATCGAGCTTGAATGTTGTCAAAAGGTTTGAGTTTTAGCTTGTGACTATTATCTCATTTATTTAAAAATTTCACTAACATGGAGAGGGCATGACTAGAACTTGTTTTGGTATTAAGTTCTGCAGTAAACTTCGTTGCATTTTCAGTGTAAAAAAATGTTATTTTTCCTAAAAAGAGAAAGTGCATCTTTGCCTCTTTGGTTGTTGTTGATCAAAAGGCTTTCAGTAAATCGTTTAGGCACTAGTTGAAACATGATGCATCCTATTATGTAACTGCACGTTTTTTTCTGTTTCTACTGTATTTGCACTTGAGGGTGGGTGGTCACTTGTCTGAAGATTTTCGTGACATCTGTTTGAACTTTGGATTATCAGTTGCTTCCAATTCATTTTACCTTTCATTCGGTGTTTATGCCTGGATTTGAACATCTCGTACTATTATTCTGTCAATGTGCAATTGTCTTGGTACTGTATGTAATACAACATATGTAGTTAACTTGAAACTTGTTGCCAATGGGGATAATTTATTTTATCTCACGACAAAGCATGGAAATTGTGTTTGTCTTTATCTTATGCTGTGCAATCTCATAATTTTGATTCTATCTCTTTAACTGTAACTGGCATGTTACTTGCCTGAGTCGCCTCTTCTCATATGTTCTATTTGTACAAAAAACAAATGTGTGGATCCATATCATATGAAAATTATTTTGGCGTTTTTCATGTCTACAGGTCAAGGCATTGCTCGAGGAAGGAAAAGATGTACGGCTTGGGGATTGGAAAGCTGCTGATATTGAGATTTTAAATTCCTTCCAGTTGCTAACTGCCAAGCCTGTTGTATACTTGGTAACATTTTTCAGTTTTTTTATTCTTTTGAATAGGAAACTGTTTGTCTTTGGAGTGCAAAAGTCCAATTTTTATTAGATATGAGTTAGCAATGCTTGTTGGATATTTTTATGTTCAAATCAATATTTAAGCGGTCATATACAATACCTCATGTCATTGCTTATTCCTCTAACTATTTTACTCAAATTTTAAGACTTTGAGGTTTATCTTAGTAGGCATGAAACTGGAAACATGGTACTAAGTTAGTGAAGGGCTTGTTTTCTGTTCTTTCCCTATTTTGCATTATACATATCACGTATCTTTATATGTTAGTGCCCTTAAATATTTCCCTAGCAATGTTATGTACTTGGATTCATTATCGATGAAATTTCTGCCATGTAATACCTATACATTTCATTCACAGGTTAACATGACTGAAAAAGATTACCAAAGAAAAAAGAACAAGTTTCTTCCTAAAATTCATGCATGGTATGTAGTTACCTTTGCCTTTTCTTTTTTAATCCTTTCAACATCATTTTGCTCCTATGTATCATTTAATTTAGGTCTTGTCTCGCTCAATGACCACCTTTGTGAGTACGAAGGATACTAAAAGCATGTGGAAACTGCAGAGTATTTAAGATATTTTTGCACACTTGAGTGGTTGCACCTCTGATTTTTGCGCCATTGTAATTTTGTTGCCCCTTCAAAATGTGCATGTAAAAATAATTTCTGTTACGTGTTTAAGGGTGTTCTATGTTTTGGTACTATCAAGGGTATCCCCTCACCCTATGGGTAAGGAACTAATCCCTTTCGGGGTGTGTCTGCCCCTCCCAACGAGTATCGCTCCTAGGAATCCAACCCTTGATCTTTTGGTCTTTCTGGGGATCTAGCGGGCCTTACATCACTAGACCAACACCTTGTCGGTAGCGTGTTCTTGACAAGATAAAAATGACGGGATGGTAGAGAAGGGTGAAAGCTCACAATGTATCTATGCATGGTGATGTTGTGTGTACTTTTTGCTTTTATGCACACATAATATGCCAATTCCTCATTTTGACTCGTATCAGGAACACCCTAGATAACAAGAGCGTGTACGAGAGTGTCTGTGAGTGTGAGACAGTGAGAGCATATTTGTGAAGGTGTTAAATTATCATTATATTACTGGTTCACATCAAGTGCGTTTATGTATTTTTAAAAAAATTATATATATAAACTATTTATAGGAGTAGAATGATTGTTTTTCTGCATTATTCTCTCTGTTTCTAACTTTGAAGAAAAAAGTCAATTAAACTAGTTTCCTCTGTTCTCCAGGGTCCAGGAGCATGGCGGTGAGCAAATTATTCCTTTCAGCGGTGCCTTAGAGAGGAATCTTGCTGATACGCCTCCAGATGAAGCAGCTAAGTATTGTGAGGAGAACAAAATTCAAAGGTCTAAATACTTTTCTTACTGCTAAAAATAATTAGTTTCTTGATTGCTAAGTTATTATGCAAGTATTGTAAAGACTTTGAGGATTTACTTTAGTAAACACAAAGATCCTCTAGCTGTACTAGCAGGGGATCAGCTCCTCAAGTAAGCATGACTAGCAAGTGGAGTAACACACACACACACATATATATGATTCAATATACATTTATTTAGCTTTTTAAGCGGTCAGCCGATCACACATGACCTTTAAGTAACTTTTAGTCTTGACCATCCATGTATGACTAATTGACTGTATGGCTTAAGATTGACTACTTTTTCACCCTAAAAAAAAAGACCCCTCTCATTAAATAAGCCCTGCATCTATATACAGATATTCTAATTCAATCACAGGTTGTGAATCAGTCTCTTCACAGTTCTATGTTCTGTTCAGTTTTCACAACTTCGGTCATTTAAAGTGTAAAGTGGCCAAGTGGGTAACCGTTGATATAAAATACTAGTCATATATGAGCCTGCTCCTATAATTTTCATTTTGCTGCCATTTCATACCACTTTATTATGCACCACACATCTCTGCTTTTGAACTTTTAAAACAAATTGAACAGACTTATCTTTCTAATCTATATTATGGTAACTACATCAAGTGCTTATATTGATGGTTTCACTATTTGCTGTTAGTTATTCCCACCTCTTGTTGCTTACATATTTTAGTTGAATTATTTTTGTGCTTCTTTGAAGAGTTTATATATAACTTTTATGCTACTAATATGCTACATTCTTCATGTCAACAGTGCTCTTCCCAAAATAATAAAGACTGGATTTGCATCCATTAATCTCATTTACTTTTTCACAGCAGGACCTGATGAGGTAAACATCCTCATATCTCTTCTAGTACTGCTAAAAGTTATCTTGTGTTTTTATTAATGTGTTCCATGGTATTTATGTCATAACCTTGCCATACTTCAATTTTAGTTGTTTCTCCATCCCCAAGCCATTGGCAATATTGTATACAACAGCACGTGTATAAAATTTTCTACCTGACTATTGTGTGATACTATAAGTGCAACTCCTACTGATACTATCACATATTCTCCTGGGAAAATATTAGAGGAATGCTAGCAACACACTCTTGTCACATTTTATTGCACTCTCTTATTTGGTTAAATCTTGTACTGTCCTATTTTTAGATCACGTTTTAAAAATAGTGAGATGTGACCCAATAAGAGTGCAAATGTTAAAAAAGTGTGTTGGTAGCAGCGCTCCTCGAAATACTTTGATGCTAAAAGATAACTTATCATTGAAATTGAAAATAAAGTTGATAATAATTAAAAGTAATTCACTTTGTTACGATAAAAGTATTTACAAATTGTAGAGCAGAATATTTGTTTTTTTCCCAATGTATTGTTCAGTTCTTTCTTGATTTCATTTGGCAAACATATATCATTGGCTATAGTCCTTTTGGATAATGCATGTATAACACTCATAAATTTGACCATTATTATATATACAACATGTTGTGCCCAACTCCTAGTTGTGTTAAGGTCTTAAACTCTAAATCGCTAAAAGTTTACTCATTTTGGAAACAGACATCTTGAAAGAGTTCCATTGACTGCTAAATACAAAGACCATGATAAGAGTGGGCAAGTAACAATAATGCAGCGACAAAGTAACTAATATGTTGTACAGTACCAATATCACAACAACAACAACCCAACTTAATCCCACTAGGTGGGGTCGGCTACATGGACCGAACAACGCCATAATGCTCTATCATAGCTTGAAAGTTAATTTGCAAGAAAGCTTTTAATAGTTCATTTGTTGCCTTTAATTAATTAAATATTTTGTCGGGGGTGTAATTTGCTTCGTTCAGGTCAAGTGTTGGCAAATTAGGCGCCATACAAAGGCTCCTCAGGCTGCAGGGGCTATCCATACTGATTTTGAAAGAGGATTCATTTGTGCTGAGGTTATTCCCTGCTCACTAATTTTCAACATTTCTTAATTCTATTAATTAATTTATTCTCTCCTATGGAACTAAAAGTCTTGGTTTTATGTTTGAGTCTATGACTATGGATTCGACTGCTAAACCCTAAAGTCTCCTTTTCACCCCAGTTAACTATGAACTCTTAAGATTTGAAACCTTTTTAAGAAGTTTTAAGGAATGAAGAATTGTGTTTATACTTTACACCATATCTCTGGTGGAATGATTTTTGCATGTCTGGAACACATTCTATACTACTATTCACTATTAGATTATGCATTGAGATTAGTTCTACAACCATCGGGCAAAAGTGTATATTATTCCTAACTTGGCAGAGCTAAAGTTCTCTCATTTGAAATTGCTAATTAATGATTTTTGCACCATTGGTTAAAGCCACTTGCTGCTATCTTGACCCCCTCTATTTGGTATAGCCGTTTTTGCCTGAATATTTTTTCTTCACTGGCTATGTAGTTTAACTGATCATAATTGATCAATTTTTGTAGCCACTCGTGTCGTTACAGTAACTAATATTAAGAAATACATCTTTCAACAACTGAGCTTGGCGTTTTATGAATGTTGTTTTAGGTAATGAAGTTTGAGGATCTAAAGGAACTTGGCAGTGAGGGAGCTGTGAAGGTATGAGCTTATTCTTTAGATATGATTAAATTGCCATTCCTTCCTATAATGTTTTATCCTATGGGTCAACTGTGAACATCAGATAGATAGATGGGCAGTAAAACAAAGACCAAAATTTTGTGGGGAAAAAGTAAGGAAAAATCCTTACCCGTGTTAGTCGACATAACATTTCAGTTCCAATGGGTTGGATTAGTTGTGGCTAGTTAATTGAGATTGGGGAAATATGCTGAAGCCCTGTTTTCTCTATCTCTATATTGGGTCACCTAACTAGAAGATATAGTTTTATGTTTGAACTTGATTTTAAGTGCTTCAATTAGCAAAAAGATGTCAAATTTTTGAGCTGCTGACGCTTAATTGCATCTTAGATAATACACTTAGTTGACCATAACAGGAGAGCATGAGTCATGGTTTATTTTCATGAGGGATCATTTCATTTTGCTTATCAAATCCAATTAAGAGTTATTGTCATGCTACCAATATTTGGTATCTGTATCTTCATATCCCTTTTTCTACACCTACTTTATAATCATCGATAATCCGCCACTACAAAGAAGTCTTTTGATCAATGGGTATGTATAATAAAAGTGATTTGGGTAAAAAGATGATTATTTTCCTAACCATTTCTTAAACTTCATTGTATTGTTTGTGTATTAGGCTGCTGGAAAGTATAAGCAGGAGGGGAAAACATATGTAGTCCAAGATGGAGACATTATATTTTTCAAGTTCAATGTTTCTGGTGGGGGAAAGAAGTGAAAACATATATTCTCCTCACCTGTTTGTTCCTTCATCATACTATACTGTTCACCATATCAAAACTTCATATGTAATTTTTGGACCATCTTCAAATTTATTTACTTCTAATTCTGGAGGCTAAATATTTCTATTTGATTTTCATTCAAACTGCTTCTTGACTGTTTCCAAGATTGCAATATGTTATGCTTGATCTTACAGCAGTTTTGAATATAAATTATGGTTAGTACTTTGAGGTACACTTTACTTAATATGTGGTTGATTGATTACTGATGCATATCATATACAAACTAAGCATAATTAGGTTATCATATTTGTTTTAATTATGTTATTTGTACACTATAATTCAATATTTTTATTTTATAATAAATAAAGTTATGCATAAAACATTTTTCAAAATATGAGGGTACAACTTCTTTTACACAAGTTTTGTATAATACATTTCTTAACATTTTTCTATTAATTTGAGGGCTCCCTCATCTTTTACTTTATGATGCATAATGAAGTGTAGTAGTGTACAACTACTTGTTTATAACATGTTATGTATTTGTGCATTTAATTCTGACTAAATGCCCTTCACACCATGGTTTGTTTTAGTATGACACCTCTACCTTTTAAAGGACTCGATATTTCTGGTAATTCCTATATTTATGTTGTGGTTGCAATGTCAGTTAAAATGGTCATAAGGTTATTAAAACATAGTCAAGTGGTTCTAGTGAAGATATAACAATTGCTGTAAAAAAAGGGATGGTACCTTAATTACTTTAGCTTGTCCATATTAAATAAGAATAATATTTACCGCGTCCATATGATACCTTTTTTCGCTATATCTCATTATTCTTATTAATATAATTCATAAAATAAGAATGTAACGTTAGAGAACAATGTAAAAATGTTTTTATTTTCATAAGATGATTATAACAACACCTATTTGAGTTGCTCTTAGGGGACATACTGAACTCTTTAAGTTGTTGTTTTGGTTCACTGGGGAACACTCTCCTACAATTACACATTAGAAAATGTCACTACGAAATTGAATTGACAAGAAATTGGAAATGAAGGAAAGTTAGGACCAATTTTATGTATTGTAATTAGCTTATAGGCCATAGGGTCCTTAGCTCAGGGCACTATCCCCTTAACCCAACAAGATTATTCTGTCATCTTGTTTTAAAAAGTTGAGAAAAAATATGTATATACTAATGATATATGAGTTTTATATAATATTATTGTAATTATTCACATTTAATTATCATTAACTATTCAACAAAAATTGATAATGTCAATTCAAGCTAGATAACACAATATTAATACAAATGAATGATAAATAATATAATAATTATATATAAATATTTATTTGTGCATGGGACACTGCTGACACAACTTCGAATTCAACCTCTCTCTCTTAGACAAAAATCTTTAACTCCATTTCATAAAATCTTTTCACGTCCACTAGGATAGTGAGAGTGAGAGATTCTCTACTTCTTTTGGCGGGTAAATCCCTAATTTTGCTGATTAATTATAAAACACCCCACAAAATAAAATAACCCTAAAATTTCATGCTTTACTTTTTCTCTGTTGCCACTATGGCATTTGCATGGGAGAATGCAGACACCATAAGACCTCAAAAGGATGAAATAAAACCAAAAAAGATAACTTTATCTTAAAACGTATCACAAAGTAACAATTAGGGTTTTTGTTTAAAGGTTATTCATTCTCACATGCTAGCTAAAAGACATACTTAAAGGGACAAGGTACTATTTTTTAAAGGTTTTATTGTCACCCTGCATTAAAGTATACATTGGGTTATTTATTTTGTTGCATCATAATCTATTTACTTCCTTTGTTTTTTTGCAACTTTACTACACAAATAAATACCTCTTGTTGAAAAAAAAAGATCTTCATACTTCAATCTAAGCTTCTCAGAACAAAAAATAAAGATTTTTTTTTGCAACTTTACTACACAAATTAATACCTCTTTTTGTGTAGCTACGTTGCTGCTATTATCTCCTTCACAACTGGAGTTTCTAAAGTTCTAATCTTTGTGTTAAGTTCTACCTCCTGCTTATAAAGTTTGATACTTGGTGGTAGTGGTTTCTACTTAAGTTTACATTGTGCTAAAGGAAGTGGGTTTGGTAAGAAAGTTTGTGTTTTTATGTGTTAATTTCTCTGAAACCTTACTCGTTTTTTTTCTGGTTCATTTCAGTACATTGATGTTTTTACTTACTATCTGCTTAAGCAGCATTGCATTTCATTACTATTTTTTGTATAGAAAAAAAATAGTTTCTTGCAGAGTCTGGTTTTCCATCATTTGGTGGTTGTAATTTTGCAAAAACTAAAAAACATGTAAATTTGCTGACTTTGTGACAATTTGGTTTTTATTAATATTTTTGATATCTTGTTTTGAGCTGATCATTTCATATAACATGCTGCCTTTGTTTTTTCTTTCTTTCATGAAGGGTAGGTCACTCATTGTGGATTATAGACCTGAATTCTCTTATTTTTGGAGATTGAGCTTGATTCTACTCTAAAATTGGTGCTTTATTTTACAAGACTCAAGGATATCTTGTCATCTATCTTGTACTTTTTTGAAAGGTAGTTGCTATACTTTTCAACTAGAAGAGTGGAAGCTCCTTTTCTGTCTTCACTTTGTGAACCACACATAGCTAAACATTCACTTGTTCATAGAAGACCATGAAGTTCTTTTGCCTTTTAGTGTTATCCTTATCTTTCTTCTCAGTTATGGGGCAGCTACCTTCCCAGGACATATTAGCATTGCTAGAATTTAAGAAAGGCATAAGGAATGACCCTACTGGTTATGTCCTCAGTTCCTGGAATGAGGAATCCATCGACTTTGATGGATGCCCGTCTTCATGGAATGGAGTTCTGTGTAATGGTGGTAATGTTGCTGGTGTCGTCCTTGATAACCTAGGTCTCTCTGCTGATGCCGATTTGAGTGTTTTTTCAAACCTCACAAAGCTTGTGAAACTCTCCATGTCCAACAATTCCATATCAGGAAAACTACCTGACAACATTGGTGATTTCAAAAGCCTTCAATTCCTGGATATCTCCAATAACCTCTTTTCTTCATCATTACCGTCGGGAATCGGTAACTTAGGTAGCTTGCAGAATCTGTCACTGGCTGGAAATAATTTCTCTGGCCTAATTCCAGACACTATTTCAAAACTTGCTTCTATCCAGTCTTTAGACTTGAGCCGAAATTCCTTTTCTGGAGCACTGCAAGCATCATTGACTAAACTGAAAAGTTTGGTATCTCTTAACTTGTGTAATAATTGTTTCACTGGAAAAATTCCCAAAGGTTTTCAGCTGATGCCTTCTCTTGAAAAACTTGACTTGCATGGGAATATGCTCGATGGTCATTTAGATGCCGAATTTCTTCTTTTAGCAAGTGTGAGCTATGTAGATTTCAGTGATAATAGGCTAGTAAGTTCTGATTCTCAGAGGCAGAAGTTTCTACCGCGAATATCTGAAAGTATTAAGCATCTAAACCTAAGCCATAACCTGCTTACTGGGACATTGGTTAGTGGAGCTGAGCAACCAATTTTTGAGAACTTGAAAGTGTTGGACCTCAGCTACAATAATTTGGATGGAGAATTGCCTGGATTTGATTTTGTTTATGATCTCCAGGTCCTTAAGCTTAGCAACAACAGGTTTTCAGGATTTATTCCTGACGGCTTACTAAAAGGAGACTCTTTGGTTTTAACTGAACTGGATTTTAGTGCCAACAACCTTTCAGGTAGAAAGCCACTTCCACGTTTTCTTTTTCTCAAAATAAAGAACTTGTCTTATTTTTCTAGCCCTTACTCCTTAGCCTCAATTGTTATTTATCTAATAATATTCAAATTGTCTGTGTTTCAGGGCCACTAAGTATAATTACTTCAACAACGCTGCATTTTCTTAATCTCTCGTTAAATGGATTCACGGGTGAGCTGCCACTACTGACTGGAAGCTGTACCGTACTTGATCTGTCAAACAACAACTTTGAAGGAAATTTAACCAGAATGGTGAAATGGGGGAACATAGAATATCTTGATCTCAGTGTGAATCATTTGACAGGGAGCATCCCTGAGGCAACTCCTCAATTTTTGAGATTGAATTATTTGAATCTATCCCATAACTCTCTTAGCAACTTCCTACCAAGAGCCTTAACACAGTATCCAAAGCTTAGAGTGCTTGACATTAGTTCCAACCAGTTAGATGGACTACTTCTACCTGATCTGTTCGCAATGCCGACTTTGCAAGAGCTCCATCTTGAAAATAATATGATCTCTGGCAGCGTTAATTTATCATCTTCTACTGGTCATTCTGATCTTCGGATTCTTGATCTTTCTTACAACCAGTTTGCTGGCTATTTTCCTGATAAGTTTGGGTCATTACATGGCATGAAAATTCTCAATATTGCTGGTAATAATTTTTCTGGTTCTCTTCCAACTGCCATTTCTGACATGATTTCTCTAGAATCCTTGGATATATCAGAGAATCTCTTCACTGGCCCTCTACCAAATAACATGCCGGAGGGGCTCAATAACTTTAATGCTTCTCAAAATGATCTGTCCGGAGTTGTTCCAGAAGATCTTAGAAAGTTCCCTACTACTTCTTTCTTTCCCGGGAATGCTAAGCTGCATTTTCCAAATGTTCCTCCTGGAAAAACTGATTCACCACCTGAAAGTTCCAAGAAGAAGCATATGAACACTATGGTTAAAGTAATAATTATAGTGTCATGTGTGGTTGCTCTCTTTATATTAACTTTGCTTGCTATATTTATACACTACATACGTATATCAAGATCTTCACCAGAATATGATACACATAAGGATATCCACGTACGTGCTCAACCAATCATCTCTGGCCCTGTCCCCGTTCGTACATCAGAAAGGGGTGGTGCTTTGGTTGTATCAGCTGAGGAGCTTATGACCTCACGTAAAGGATCACCGGTTGAGGCCATCAGCCCTGATGAAAAAATGGTAGCTGTAACTGGTTTCTCCCCATCTAAAGCCAGCCACTTTTCATGGTCACCAGAATCTGGTGATTCATTTACTGCTGAAAATCTTGCAAGGCTAGACACAAGATCCCCGGATAGGTTGATTGGAGAGCTGCATTTTCTTGATGATATAATAGCATTGACACCTGAGGAACTGTCAAGGGCTCCAGCCGAAGTTTTGGGCAGAAGCAGTCATGGTACTTCTTACAAAGCAACTCTGGACAATGGTTTATTATTGAGAGTGAAGTGGTTGAGAGAAGGAGTAGCGAAACAGAGAAAAGAATTTGTTAAAGAGATCAAAAAGTTTGCAAACATCAGGCATCCTAATGTTGTGGGACTGAGAGGATATTATTGGGGCCCTACACAGCACGAGAAGCTTATTCTTTCAGATTACATCTCACTGGGAAGTCTTGCAAGTTTTCTATATGGTAATATGTTGACATTTTCTTTTTGCTATCACCAAACTTCCTTTCCTAAATTTGAATGTTAGTTAAACGAAGGGAGACACCCCAAGAGTGGGGTTTTTTGGCTTGTTGGGTAGTGAGGAACAATGAGTAATAGGATTTAGGGGGTAGGAAAGAGGAGATAATATAGTAGACTAAGTACAGTTAAAACCTTATATAGTAGGCCACATTCCACATCTATGATAGTTAGACAATGGATGGAACTAAATGCCATGGCAATTTCTTCTCCACATATCTACTAGTATACTTTACCTAACATATGTATCTACTGACGGCCTTTTATAAGTTTGATTACCTAAACTATAATTCATATCATATTGTGATAAGAAATATAATATAAGCTCAAGGAAATATCATATTTCAACGACGCGCTAGATGCTAGAATAGATTTTGTTGCCACCATCTTTTTAATATAATCACAAGATTGTCACTCAAGTACAAGTCGATTTTATGCATGTCTCTTCTAATGTGTGTGTATTAGTTCTAAACTTCTAATGCATATCATATTGTCTTGGTGCAACTAAGAAATGTTTCTGAACTATAACCCATTATGCCTATTGGTGTTGTTTATCATTTGTTGATAATTGAACTTAAACAAATTTTAAAATTATCAGATCGACCAGGAAGAAACGGTCCACCGTTAACATGGGCACAGAGGCTAAAAATAGCAGTTGATGTAGCACGTGGCCTGAACTATCTCCATTTTGATCGTGCTGTTCCTCACGGGAACCTCAAAGCTACAAATGTGTTGCTTGATACCGCTGACATGAATGCACGTGTAGCTGATTACTGCCTTCACCGACTTATGACTCAAGCTGGTACTACCGAACAGATTCTTGATGCAGGGGTGTTAGGTTATCGTTCACCAGAGTTAGCTGCGTCGAAGAAGCCAATGCCCTCCTTCAAATCAGATGTTTATGCTTTTGGAGTGATAGTTTTGGAACTTTTAACCGGAAGGTGTGCTGGTGATGTGATATTTGGTGATGAGGGAGGCGTTGATCTGACCGACTGGATAAGGTTGCGGGTAGCAGAAGGTCGATGCTCGGAATGTTTTGATGCTACATTGATGCCGGAAGTTAGTAATAATGTTATAGAAAAGGGAATGAAGGAAGTTCTAGGAATAGCCATTAGATGCATTAGGTCTGTTTCTGAAAGGCCAGGAATAAAGACTATATATGAAGATCTTTCTTCTATATAGCACACTGTGGGAATCAATGTCTCATTGGTATCCCACATATGTTGAAAGGTTCACTTTTTAACATGTTTGTAATAGTCACTAACTTCACTCTTTTTGATGAAAACTAAGTACAAAAAGTGATGTAAAATCATTAATATACAAACATGATTACTCTTTTAATCATGGGGTGGGTTTTAGCACTCTTATTTCCAATTTATAACACTATTTTCTAACCAACCATGATTACTGAGCTAAAAATCCTTAAGTAGTTATTACTAATAGATTAGAGTTTTACATCTTAGATATCTCACCCAAATTGTCTTCTTAACACTAAAGTCTATATGCTTTTTTATATACAAATAAAAAGATAAAAGAGACTTGCTCAAATTGTGTTAATGATAGCTCATAAATTTTATGTTTTGCGAAAACATAATCCATCATTTAGAGATTTTAGTATAATTAGACTAACTTTGCATAATTATATGAAATAACTGGATTTCATAAGAAAAATTATTAAATGGAAAGGAGATTTTAAGTTGAATTGTTATTGAAGTTTTTTTTTGGAACTACCAAGATATTCTCTTACTCAATACTCCCTTTTGGGATGCGTGATTGTCTCTCCTAATAATTGTCACTAATAAGAATCAAACTTTTGACATTTAGGTGTCTCTGTGTATCTAATACTATTAGACCAATTGGTAAATATTATTTAACTTAAAAAAGAGAGAGGAGAAAAAGTGACACAAATGGAAAATAGAAAAGTGAATAATTTAGATGATTGTAATTTGTAGCCAGTGGCAATGTAGCATAATTAATTTGTCCATAAGGGCAGAATGGTAAAAAGCCGCTTTATTTTTTCAGATTAGAACTCAAAATAAAAACCGTGTGAATTTAAGTTGGGTTTTCTTTCTAGATTGTTCACATTTGGGGGTTTGAGTTAGGGTTTACCCTTTACACAAATAACGCCGTTGCTAACATTCGACGCAACAAAACAGTTCCTCTTTCCCTTTAAACAATCTCACTCTGAAATTCTTATTCTCAGGTAAGATTATGTTAAAGTTCTGTTTTTTCTGTTTATAGGTTAATTATTTTTTATGGGTTGATGGAGATGCTTTCATTTAACCAATAACCGTAGATTCTTCTAACTACTTTCATTTTAATTATTGTTTTGATTTTTGATTTTGATAATTTCAATCTATTTTTTCTGTATTGAAACTCTGTACCGTATCAACATAATTTGTATTCAATTGCATGACTGTGTTTTCAAATAATGTACTGTATTTTGAGTTCAGTTTATATATGTGTTTGTTTAGGCAAATAAACATAATCTATTAAATTGCACTGCTTAAGGAGTGTGTTTGAAATTATGCACTAAATAAGTGTGTGACTTGTGTTTAGTGGAAGAAATATAATTTGTAAAATTGCACTGCTTAAGGAGTGTGTGTTTGAAATTATGCACTGAATAAGTGGATTAGAGATCAGTTTTAGGTATATTTTTTTTGTAGTTTCTGAAGTTTTTCTATATTTACTTGTTTAACCTAATTTCTTTCAGGGAATCTGTGTTGGAGTATTACAGCTGTGTTGCAAATTTATAGCATCCTCAGTTGTGTGAAAAATGCCTATGCAACTTTTTGATGGAAGTGATTCAGACAATGATGACATCTCAAAAATCAAAATAAATGAGGAATATGCTCGTAGGTTTGAACACAACAAGAAGCGGGAGGATCTTCATCGTTTTGATGAGTTAAAAAAGAAGGGTGTTATCTCACGTTCTGATGATGATGAATCTGAGTCAGAGTCATCTGATGATGATGATTACACTGAACTTCTCAATTCTAGGGGCGACAAGGAATTCTTTGATGCCTTGATTAAGGTGAAGAAGCAGGACCCTGTTCTTAAGGAAAAAGATGTTAAGCTTTTTATGTCGGATCATAGCAGTGATGAGGAAAGCGATGGAAAGGAGAAAAACAAAGCAAAAGGTAAGAAGGACGAAAAGCCAATGTATTTGAAGGATGTGATGGCAAAGCATTTGATTGAGGAGGGACCAGATTTTGGTGATAAAGAGGAAGAAATAAATGAAAAGAAGAAAGGTAAATCAGTGATTCGGGAGCGGGAAGAGTTTGTGAATAAAGATGGGAAGAAGACTTATGGCGATGAGCAAGAGGAGTTGAAAAGGGCTTTTCAGGAAGCTGTAGGGAGGGAAGGTTTGGAAGATGGTGAAGAAGGTTTTTTCACTGTGAAGGAGAAGGCAGGGGAGGACAAAATAGATAGTGAGGACAAGGAATTTGAGGAGAAACTGGATGAGTATTTTGGTGGAGATGTAGAATTGAATGAGAATTCCAAGTTTCTAAAAAACTATTTCATGAACAAGATGTGGCTTGACAAGAATGCGGATAGTTTAAATGTTGGAGAGGAGGATTTGCAAGAGATTTCAGAGGATGAGATGGAAATCGAGAGACAGGAAGAATATGAGTATAGGTTTCAGGAAAATCCAGGAGATAGAGTGTTGGGTCATGCTAGGAAGGTGGAGGGATCAGTGAGGAAGAAGACAAATACGAGGAAAGAGCAGAGGAAGAGCAAAGAGGAGAGAATGGCAGCAGCGCAAAAGGAGAGGGAGGAAGAGTTGAAACATTTAAAGAATTTGAAGAAGCAGGAGATACAGGAGAAGGTTAAAAAGATAATGAAGACAGCTGGGATCGATAATGATGATCTCATCCCACTCTCTGCTGCTGAAATAGAAAATGAATTTGACCCTGAGGAGTATGATAGAATGATGAAGAAGGCATTTGATGATAAATATTATAATGCACAGGATGCTGATCCTGGTTTTTGTAGTGATGATGATGACATGGAGAAGCCAGATTTTGAAAAGGAGGATGAACTGCTTGGACTTCCTAAAGGCTGGGATGAAGGTGGTTCTGGTGATGGTTTTTTGGCTGCAAGGGAAAAAGTGTTGAAAGAAAAGATTGAGAATACTAGTGATCATGATCTCCAAGATGCAGAAGATGAAGACGAAGAGAAAATTCCAGAGGAAGGTAGTCGAAAGAGGAAGCGTAAAACAGCTCTTCTGGAGAAAGCAAGACAGGCAATGATGGATGAGTACTATAAATTAGATTATGAGGACACGATTGGGGACCTGAAGACAAGATTCAAGTATGCGAAAACTAAGCCAAGCAGATTTGGAATGAGTGCTCCAGAGATACTACTGATGGATGACAAGGAATTGAATCAATATGTTTCTTTGAAAAAGCTTGCTCCTTATAGGGAGGAGGAATGGAAGTTAAGCAAACTAAAAAGATACCAGCTGAAGATGAGGACTAAGGAGCTCCTTCGTGAAGCTAGTTTGAACAAGAAAAATAAGAAGTCAAAGGACAAGTCTGGCAAGTTAATTTCATCAAATAGTGTTCCGGAGAATGGAAAAGCAAACACAGAAGAAGTAAATGTTAATATGGAAAATTTATCAAGGAAAGCCAAAAGGCGACAAGGAGCCAAATTACCAGAGTCGAGGCTTAAAGCATACGGGAAGATACCCGATAAATCTAAGCATGGAGGAAAGCATTAAAAGCTAGCAAATATTTGGGCAGGTAATTCCTTTATTGCAAGGTTCATTATGAAATGTCACCTTCTACTGTTGAAAAATGATTGGTTTTTATCAACTTTTCCTTTCTGCCTAACAAGGTAGTTTATTTTATTTTAATGTGATTCAAATTCAGTCACAGCTGCTTTTTTTTGTATAAAGAGTTTTTCCTTGTAACTTATTTTTGCAGCCTGCTTGTAATGAATGTATTTTAGGCAGTTTGAGAAGAGGATTGGAGCTTAACATTGCAAAATGACAGAGGGAAGGTGTCTTGACCAGAAGTTTGTGCCTACAAGATTTGCTTGTCTTTTAGTTTTCTCAATTTTATGTATTAGTCTATGGAATTTCAGTCCCAACTAAACTGTCATTGGGACTAGCAATTCAGTTTTGACCAAAAGTTGCACCTGTCTTTTGTGTTTTTATTACTTAATTTGACAATTATAGACCTAGCCCATTTGTACTTCTATTTGAAAACAGAACTACAAAAGTAAGAACAAAGTGTTTGCAACTTCATTGCATCCAATTGATCATCTTTCCATAAATCCATTTGTACAGCAGTTTCACACACACACACACATATATAACAGTATATTTAAGGCACCAGAACTGCAGAGACATAGTTCATCAATAAACAAAATGTAGTTATGCAATATTTGATGAACTCATTGTCTAAAAAATGCTTGACCAATTCAAGACTAACAGAATACAAGAAGAGTAAAGATGTACTTTGCTTTGGGATTTTGGGTGAACTGTGACAAGAAGAGTTAGATGTAAAGATGTAAACTTCAGTTGACGTTTGTGCTTTATACTACTATCTTGTCATTGGGTTACTTTCTCCTCAGTAGATAAAAACTTACACTAACTTTCTGCTTGAAATGTGTTCAGGTTGAATATATTGGATTAAGACTATAGCCTTATGCTAATGTTTTTTCCTCTCCTTTTCAGATATCAGATATTCTATTTTAATTAATGTTATTTGCATATCACCTCAGGCTCATTTCTCATATTGGATTGATACAAGTCTTATTTGATGATTGAACATATCATACAGAAAACCAACTTACAAATTTTCCAACAGGAAATTTTAGGCTACATAGCAGGTTCCATTTGCTAAATGAGACAAACTTCAGTTATAGAAGAAATTATAAATCATGAAATGAGATAAGCTTTGTGAATATTGAAGAGAAATAGACCTTTCAGTTAAAGTAAATAAGCTAAATTTTACTGGGATCTCTTAATTCTCCATTCTGAATAAGTCACCATGGTGTGGTGTTATAGTTGTTGGTGGTGGACATGGTAAGATGATCATAATGGTGGTGCCGTAAGGTTGTATATTTTTAGAACATAAAAATTAAAATCATAAAATATATTTTTTTGCTTTGGAAATTTAGGTGAAACCAAAATACCATTTAAAATCAAAATTGTGAAACAAAATTTGTTTAGGAAATGTAATTTCAAAAGCAAACATGAGAAACTAGGTAGCATCCAGTTCAGTCAAGACCTAAAGAACAAAAAAAATTACATGATAATTGGTAATAATAAGAGTACATAGAAGACTATAGTACACATTGACCAATGCTCTACATATATATTATATGTAGAGCAATTTCTTGCCAAAAAATACGTATACATTTGGGCATTTTTATATAGTTATGAAATGAATATTTCGTTGTTCAAAGATTGATATGTTCTCTCTTCATCTATTTTTATATACTAAAAGGATATATAACAAAGCGTATTCTCTCTTTGTAGATTGATACCACATATTTCAATGACATTGCTGATCACAGCAAAAAGATTAGTAGTTATTTTCTTATCATTTTATATAATTAAATACATCTATATTCAATATAGATATTATAGCTAGACTTAGATTTATTTGACTTAAAACATTTTAGTTTTTTATTTGCTCTTTAAAACAATAAATCACAACTTCTTGAGGATATTTAGGGGGTAAAATTGTATGTTTAGTTCGATTAAAAATACCTTATAACAATGACCAGAGGGATTATATAAAAAAAATTAGACCAAAAGTTGGACACAAGTATAATTTCATCTATTTAAATGTATGTTGAGAAAATATGTGTACAAAGAAAATAAAAGTAATTGAAAAATATAGATAAATGTGTATGAAATGATCAAAATTTAAACGTGGACAATTTCCATTCGAAATTTCCTTGAAATGCAAGTTAAGTCAATGTTCAACACGTTTACTTTGAGATAGTAGAAGTTGCCTAGAAACTAATTCCCATCATAATCAGAGAAATGAAGAAAGTGGCTACAAAATGTACTGCAATAAAATACTGCAACAAGAAAAGTAAAGTTTGAATTACTTAGTCTATTCTTCATTCTAATAAAGGTTGTCTAATTTATTTTCATTGATATAGTTACTTGGTATAACCAAACTATTCCACCAACTACAAAGATAATGATGAATAATAATTTTAAGTGTGTTTACTTTAAATGATATTTGACTTCTCATAAATCTTGTATTCATCACTTCAATTTGATTAAGATCATAACTTAAAAATTATTATCCACATTATGTCATGGTTTGCATTTGGAAGAAATGCATGCACTGCCTCCCCTCACTTCTATATAAATGTGTGTAGTTCAACTCTTAAGATTAACACTTTCAACATTATCACCAATTCACATAAAGTTAAAGCAGGGTATGCTATTCCATCTTCCTTCATAGTTACTATCATTCTCTTCTTTCATAATCTCATAAGCATTAATATATCTCAAGTTTTGCATGCCTTGCTTTTGAACCATTCAAAAACCAAGAAGGGTGTAATATTGCAGATATATAAACTTTTGCTGTATATAATACCTATTATGTTTTCTTCCATGTCAATTAGTGAATGTCATTTTTGTATTTTGGAAGATATATAATGCCTTGTTTACAATATGGTTCTGTCTATTTCTTTTCTTTGAATGAATTATTACTAATAAAGATTATGGTAGCAGATGAAGATGTGTTTTGTATCTCAAGTTTGGTTGGTTTCAAGGGCAATACTACTAATGTGGATATCAATACTACAACTACCTCAGTCAATAGCTGCTTTTGGAGAGACCAAAAATAATGTTAAAACATCTATTTTCCTATCTCCTAAGTTTGAACTAGGTCCAGGATCAGTTGCAAATAAATATTTCTTTGATGTTGATTTTCCAAGAGGTCATGTTGCAGTTAAGAGTTTCAATGCTGAAGTAGTTGATGAAGTAGGAAATCCTGTCCCTCTATATGAAACTTATCTCCACCATTGGGTTGTTCAAAAATATCATCAACCTAAAAATGTTACATACCAATATGAAAACATTTCTTGGGTTAGAAACAGTGGCATATGTCAGGATGATATTCTTCAACAATATTATGGGCTTGGATCTGAAACAAGGAAAACAGATACACTTATTCCAGACCCTTTTGGAGTAGAAATAGGTAACCCTGCAAATATTCCAAAAGGGTATGATGAGAAGTGGTTTTTCAATGTTCATGCTATTGATACAAGGGGTGTAAAAAATAGGGTAGGGTGCACTGAGTGTAGATGTAAGCTTTATAATATTACAAAGGATGGAAATGGAAATCCTTTGAGTTCAGATTATGGAGGAGGTTTGGAATGTTGTCCTGATGAATCAAGGTGCAAGTTGAGGAATGGTTTTCAGGGTCCAACAAGAACTCTCTACCTAAGATACACAATAAAGTGGATCAACTGGAACCACTTTGTAGTGCCCATTAATGTTTATATATTTGATGTCACTGATACTTTGATAATATCAAATAAGTCTAAAGGAATCAGTCCAAAGCATGATTGTCAGGTAAGTAAATTACACATATACTCAATCTAAATGTAATCCATAACATATACTATTGTATAATGATATTGTTGTATATTACATCAATCTCATTTTCTAATCAAAACTATTATATGTGAGTAAAACTATTAGCAAAATTAACAACAATAATAATACTAGTAAATGTATCACATTTCATTGGATGTATATGTGAGTAATGGAGATTCTTTGCTACAGATTGAGTATCAAGTTAAACCTTGTATCAAAGACCATAAGAATGGTAATGGCTGCACTTTTGTGAATAAAACAAGCATCCCAATGCCAAAGGGTGGTTATGTCATATATGGTGTTGCTCATCAGCATATAGGTGGACTTGGATCAACTCTATATGGACAGGTAATGTTCAACAATCATTACAATCACTTTTAATTTCTACCTTATCTTTTCTAAATATGGAACATGGGTATCCCAACATTTCAAGATACTGCATTAAATTTCTAGTGATATGAATAAGTACAAAAACCAAATATATATAAGGGCATAGAACTGTGTCCTATGAAACAATTAGACATAGATGTAACATTTTTACTATGTTTGAACCCATATATCATTGTAACTACTTCAAATCTAAAAATGATGCATGTGACAATTTCAGGATGGGAGGGTTATATGTTCTTCAACACCAAGATATGGAACAGGAAAGGAGGCAGGAAATGAGAAAGGGTATATTGTAGGAATGTCTACTTGTTACCCAAAGCCAGGTTCTATAAAGATATTTGATGGTGAAACTATAACTCTTGAGGTTAACTATAGCAACACCAAAAGACATACTGGAGTTATGGGACTTTTCTACCTCTTGGTAGCAGAACATCTTCCAAATCATAACTACTAACATTCCTTTTGATATTAAAATGGATGTAACCTCTTCTATAATGTTTGATTGTGTTGTGATAAAAATAAGGCCAGAACTTGGTCATGTGATGTGAGCCTATAGGATGTTCTATTTTGAATGACTTTTTATGCTCACAGAATGTAAAAAGATGCATGTATGTGTGTATCAATGTTTTCATACTTTTCATAATTTGTGTGTGTGTATATATATTTACAAATGAGTATCTCCAGTGAAAATTCATTACATGCACCAGAGAGGTAAAATAGATTAAGAATTAGATTTGATGCAAATCTTATGTTAAACTAAAACTTATAATAACAATCTATTCTTATTAGCTACTAAGTAGGGTAAGCTACATATATATCAAAGACAAGAATTTGTATACAAGTTAATTAATAAATTGTTAATTGTTAATTGATAAATCTTTCTTCATTGTTTTGCCTCACATTTTTCCTTACTAGTAATTAAATTACCCTCCATTAGATTTATCATCTTCATGGAAGGTTCTACTATTCTGATACTCTGATCCATACCAGTAGAGATTCTAATATCTTCTCTATAGCATGCTCATTGAATTCCAATAAACATAATGTAGAAGCTAAATGTCATGTCTAGCCAAAAATGTAAAAAATAAATTAATATACCCTAAACACATTATTTCTTCCAAAATATGGAATTTCTTTGGTTAGTTCCCCATTTTGTGACTATTATATAACTAGTAATAAATATTCACGTAATAAAGTTTTGTTACATCGAATAATATTTATCCAAAACTTCCTAAGTTAATATCTATCTGCCTGAAGCAGACATCATTTAAAATGAATATCCTATGGCCATTAGCTTTTGTTCTTAGCATCATGATATATGCAACTATAAATCACATTAATATGATGATATACTCACTAAGTTATTAGTCTAGTGGTGTAAGACTTCGTTAGATTCTCAGGTAGGCGAAACGTTTAAGAGATCGATTCATGGGATCGACACTTATTAGGAAAAGCAGTCACACACCCCAGAAGGATTAGTTATTTAACCATGGGGTGAAGGAAGGATACCCTTGAAAAAACATTAACATGATGATACTTGCATTTTATTAATATAATATATAATAACTCTCACATATAAGGCCTCAATTACAAGTACAAATAACAAGAGATACAAAACTATAGAATGTGCATCACTTGCCTTCTGTATTCTGCATGGACTTCAAAATTTCCTTGCAGGCTAACTTCTTGGCTGTGTTCTTATCCACACAACCATTGTACTCATATTGGTGAATGACTCCATTAGCATCCACCTCAACTCTAGCACAACTAACACCATCCTTGCTAGAAATGGTGATGTTCGGAGTGTAACCTTCTCTTTGGCATAGTTCGGTTAACTCTCGAACCGGGTGTAGCTTTAATGTTTCAGGTGTGATAAGTGGTTCCAAAAGTGGCCTTATGCTTTGCCACACAACATCCTTGTTGTATCCTGAATCAACAAGAATTGCTCCAGCTAGAGACTCTATAATGTCTCCAAGTACCTGTCAAATAATGGGAGCAATCTTGTAACAACAATTTACACATTCTGGTTGATATCACAAAATTCAAATACACTGCAAAACACTATATAGCAAAATTAAATCTAAAACTATGTCAAAGAACTAATGACCCTAAAGAAGTAGATCATGTGATTACATGTTTAAAAGTTTCATCATCAGTTGGGCAAGCATGTGATTTTAATTTTAAAAAAATACTCAAATGGTATGTTTGTAACAATGAACTAACCTTGGGAAACGACGTCTCAGATTCCCATCCAAAAGTTGAAAATGAAGCCAACTTTTGAATGGTATGAAGCGTGTTGAAGATGTGCTTGTGTAGTTCTTGTGAGGCATGGAGTATGTGTTTGTGCAAGCCGGCCTTAATGGCAGACCATGCATAACAATCATTATTTACAGAAGCAGATCTCATGTCAGTTAATTGCCCCGGTGACAAGCCGGGATATTTCTCATATAAATGCATCGTAATAAGATAATCCAATATCGAGTCTCCAAGAAATTCCAGTCGCTGCAAGGCAAGGAATATATCGTTCAAATTGTGATAAAAGAGAAACACAAACCTGATTAATTGATCATGAAGAAGAAGAATAAGAATGTTTAGAACTACTATTATATGGGTTTCATCAAGCGGAGGAAAAAAATCGAAGGTCGCGTATGGATTCACTGAAAGTTCTATCTTTCATAGACATATACATGATAATGCAATAATGTTATGTATCGATATGATGAATATAACAACAGTAAGTACCTGATAGCAACTAGGAATTTCCGGAAGCATGTAAGAACCATGGGTCAGAGCTTCCACTAAAAGAGACCGGTCACGGAATTTATATTTTAATAAAGATTCTAGAAAGGTGACATTTAGCAGCTTCTCTGGTTGAATGCTTAAGTGCCTCTCATAGGGCATAATGTCAAAATTCACTTTGATACCAACCCAATCCATAAACAACAATGCAGCCTTTTCACCACCACTGGTAAGGAAGGCACCAATTAGTGCCTCGACAACATCAGCAATAATCTTACGTTTTAATTTATGTTTTCCACTAACATAAATTTTTGTCCCCTTGGAATCTGACTCCTCTTTTAATTTAAAACTTTCTGATTTATAACCAGGAATAAGCCAGGTATGGGGATCAAAAGGCGCATTTCGTATGAAGCCCTGCAACTCAAAAGAACAGCAACTCAATTAAAAAATTAAAATATTATCAGCAAATACAAACCACGTACTCTTTCAACATGAAAATGCAGAATTCTGAAAACAGAAATTCAGAAGAGAATGTATCAAATGATACTATGCAACACAAAATCCAACCCTCATTGTGCATGCATTACACTTTATAGAACACATCACTCATGGTAAATATTGTACACTTTAAAATTAGTTTCACTACTCAAGTAACATGCAACTTTTAACAAAGTTAGTAAAAACATGATAATCAGCCAAACAGCTACAAACATTCAATTCATTCAAAATTATAATTTGTAATAAACTTTAAAAACAGCATAAACTAGTCAAAAAATTGAACGATATTTTTTTTAGGGAAGCGCCTTGGTGCAATAGTTGGTGCCAACTCCACTTGCCATGTGACCTTGGCGGTCATAGTTCCAGCTATAGTATCAACTTCTAGCCAATAATGTAAGGCTGCCGACTTATATGGCGCAAAGCGGGTGCATTACATCACAATGTATGTCTTCAATAATAATTTTTTGTCATTATATCACAAATTATATTCTTCTAATATTCCAAAATTAGAAAATAAAATAAATACTATAGGGTGAAATCTCAGCGGAAATATGAAAAATGTTGAAAGACAGCAACATAGCCAATGCAGAGTACAAAAGTAACAAATATGTGTATGTGTGAAAAAGAGAGAGTGTATGTACCGGAAGTCCACTATTGCATCCAAACTTGCAGAGGGCAGCATTAGAAATTATCTTCGTCCTCTTCACGCTAAGTAGACCTTCGTGAAGATTTTGATAGGAATTAAACAGCTCCTTACTGGCGGCATATTTTAGAAAAGAATCTCCAAGAGTCTCTAGAGACTCATAATTAAAGGGATCTTTGCACCTTTTTGTAGTGATTGCTTCCAAGAGCTTCAATGCAAAATGTAGATACCATCATGTTTAAAATGTTTCAAGACAAGTAGACAACCGGGAAAATAACAATTGAACAGACTAAATGAAAATATAATTTACGCATAAACAACAGAAAGATGAAAATCGTCAGTAATCATTATCAAAAGTAATTCGTACTTCCATTATCAAGAGTGCCTTGGTATTTCTTTTGGAATTACTATACTTATAAATTTATAAGATAAGCTTAAATATGTTTTTAGTCCATGAAAGCGTAGACCCGTTTTAATTTAGTCCCCCAATTGTTCCTCAGTTTTTAGTCCCTACTTCAATTGAATGTTTTGGTTTTAATCCCTGTCAAAGATGTTGCAACAAAACAATTGGTCACGTCAGCAATTAGTGACATGTTTTACATGTTGGTGTTAGCTAGATCATTACTAGGGGCTAAAAGCAAAATTTTGGAACATATAAGGACTAAAAAAAATTATAAGAGCTAAAATCAAAATTTGGAATATTTTCAATAACCAAAAAACATGTTTAAGCCTATGAAAATATAAGGGAACACATACAGTAAAAATGTTCATTTTTCTACATCTTTTTTTGGCTGTTAAGAACAATCAACCAAGAAATAATAGTCTAATGTGGGAAAAACTTTGGGGGGGGGGGGGGGGGGGGGGGGGGGGGGGGGGAATCTCCACATTATAGTGAACAACAATATTGTAAGATTTCAATAGTAGCTTACCTTGACAACTTGAATCTCATCATGGATGCAACGTTTCAGATACGTCTTTTTTAAGTTGTAAGCACCAAGCAATGACTCAAAGTGGTGCATGATTGATGGAACAAACGAGAAGGAATAAATCATACTAATCGATATCGGTGACATGATTATGCAACACAACTCAGGAGGCAGTTCAACAAATTTATTTCCTGCTTCTGAAAATGACCAACATAAAGTTAGGATTTCCTACCAGTAGTGTTGAAGACAAATAGCATTAAATATAACTGCTAACTAAACTCTAGTCAGTAGTTGTGGTAACTACTAATACCAACCTCATTTGTAATAAGACTAACATCATCAGTTGAGAACAAGGAAGCAAATATAGAATAAGAACTAAGAATGGCAAAGTTTTGTGCCTCACACAAAGGGATACAATAAAAATTGTCCAAAAGAAATAAACAAGCTAACGTACCATTTCCTTTCAAATGATATTTCCTCGCATTTATGGTAAATAAAGGTCAAGGGTTTTTGTATGACATGTCTTAACTCACAATGAAAGATTAAGAAACAAATAGAAAGAACAAAAGGTTAAACCTATATCTTTCTCTTGTCTGCGTCCGTGAGAGTAATTTTTAACGACAAAAATGCGCCTTGCATTAAGCAGCTGTTGATGTTCAAAATGCAATCGAGTGTCATGCCTGAAATTTGGAAAGAAGACATAAAAATAACGCATACAAGTAGAAAAGATAAATAGAGAATAAACATCTAGAAGAAATATTACTTTTCTTCATAGTATTTCTTGTATGTAGTAACTCCACCATCCCTTAGTTCCAAAGGTGAGTTCCCATCCAATTCCATTACAGCGGTGGTGATATAAAGATGACCATTATGAGGAGTATAAACCAAAGATTCTCGTAGTATGCAAGGGCAAACTAGACCATTTTTCGTCCATACTTCTGGAGAATGCTTCTCACATGTAATTTTAGATGGATTGACAGACGTAATGGATAGCCAATCAATTACAGCAGGTCTATTTTGTATGGCAGTGGCTGGTAGCAAAAGATAATCAATCTCAAGATCATCATCCAAAGAGACTTTATCTGATGATTCTAGACTAGCTGCCAACTTATCCATACTACGATCTACAAGAATCTTGAGGATAGTGACTTGGAATGTTTTACACAAAAGAACCTGGAAAATCAAAACAAATCAACACTAACTACATTGATTTTCCTAATACCTGCTACTAGACCATATACAATTAAGGGAGAACAGGACAACATACCTCATTCGAGGAAAGATGAAAAGTGCCGATGTATCTCATGTTTACGGACAGGTTACCCCTGTCAAAACACATTTGAAATTGTGTGCTTCCAATTTCTGGATCTAGCTCATTTCTTGTTGCAAGCACAATATCACACACAGAGATGTCATAGCTAAAATTTTGCTTCAGCTCAATTAAATAACAGTAGTACATTGTCTTATCATTTTTTGAGATGCGGTTGACCAGTTGATGTGGTACATAACGTGGTTGCTGCTCATTGTAAGGTTCATTCTCTGTAAAAATCAGAACAATGTTGAAGTTAGTCAGAGAATTATATGGATAGTCAGAATTCCACTTCCAAAGTAATAATATTTAGAATGAAAGGCAGCAACATAATGAGAAACTAAAATAAGAAAAGAAGTTACCAAATTCATCCACCTCTGCTTCTTCCACGACAATATCAGGAACAAGATTATCAGTCAAAGCTCCAATCTTATGAAGCTGTTTACATGCTTCAAGGCATGCAATATTCTTTAACAACTTTTTTTCACCTTCTACCTGAATCGACTGAAGAGGACAGCTCTTGGGAAGATACAGTGTTCCATTCTCTTTGTCCCATCTTGGAGATGGTTTAAAATACCTGAGAGTTAAATCCAAAGGCGATAACTAATGGAGAACATGATAAAACAAACCGAAATAATCAAATTGATGCAGAACGCATTAGCATCAACGAAGTATATTTTAGCTTCATACAAATGAAAAAATAAAAAGAAAATTGTAGTAGTGGCAACAATGAACTAACTAACCCATCTGAAGGGAGCCATGAGCAATACAAGTATATCAAAGTAATGCTAGAACTAAGATTAACAATGGCTCCAGTGCTTTCAACACGATATACTTCCTCTGGGAGTTGTTCAAACGAATCACAAGGAATCGCAGATTGACGCAAAGACTCCTTCCTCATAATATCCCCACTTGCAACGTATTTCTCTAGTCTTGTATGTGTAACTGAATCCCCACTGTAAATTTTGGAACGAATAAGGAAGTTTAGGGAAATTTTAATTGAACTGGCAAAATACAAAATTTGATGTCAAAAAATTAATGTATTACAACATGTTAATTAGCACTTGCCTAAGTGTTAGAGTAATCATAATACAGGTGAGAGTAATATGTGAAAGAATTACCTCTTAATCATTAATAAGTAATCTGAATTTTGCATTCTGGCACGACCACGGGACTGTATGAAACTGCATACTGTGGGACATGGGTCAAATCTAATAACCAAATTGCAACTTTGAACATCTAAACCCTCTTCAAGAATCGACGTTGCAACAATGATGTTGACCTAAATATTAAAACATTTCCTTAATCAGAAATTATGTTTGGTCATAACAATGCAATAGTTTAAACAAAAACCAGCATACCAATCCATCGCGAAATTCTTCCACAATTTGATTTTGCTTTTTCCTCGTTTGACTTTTCAATCCAGAATTGTGTCCTGCTATGAATTTAGTCTTCCAGCTATTGTATTTTGGAAGCAAGGCATTCAAAAGAATCTCAAGAACAACTGCTGAAATGACCCTCTCAACAAAAACTATACATCTTATATTACTCAAATCCCTGCAAATATGGTATACATGTCAGATTCATAAATAAAAAAGATTTAATAACAAATATAATGAGATCTGATAGACAGATAACTACATACAATCAAAACACGGATAAATTATTGATTTAATTAAATAAAAACAAGCTGAAGCATAAATAGTACCAACCAATAAAAGAGAAAGACTTAACCAGTTAACCTTAAATGAAAGTGCCAACCATAAAGGTACTACATTAGAATAAAAACTTTCAACAGCCCAATGGCAAACTTACCCGTGATTAATATTATTATAACCGAAAAACATCGTTTCAAGACCAAATTTTAGATATCTCATAAGAAAAGTATCACGGTGATAACCTGTACTCGAGCAGAGATTCGACAAGGCAGTAAACTTTGGAGGTTAACAGCCCTATTTCCATATCAGATTTAATATTATCACCAAAAGACCACTCAGGACCTGAGTAAGAAAATGTTTGTTTTCAAAATTAATAGAAAGGTAAACAATGCAGGCAAAACATTTATATATAAATTATCACCAGTTCTCTCAATAGTTGTACGGTGATTACCAGACGGTAAGTAACTTGTAAGATGATGCACGGTAGCAAGACTGAAACTGTTAACAAGTTTATCCCCCGAGTTACCACGTGAAAATGATTCAGATTCATTGGAAGATAAGGACTCTGCAGCCTGTCAAGTGAAAAAATTGATTGAGCTCATTATGCAACAATGACCAAAATGATAAAACCACAGCAGAAGGGCAAATAAGAACCTTCAAAGCCAACCAAATACCAAGCTCATCCAAGCAAAATAATAAAGCGTACAAAATCTTTTCAATTCTCTTCTGTGCAGAATCTATAGCGGATTGTGTGAAATCTGATTTTATGAGGGCGTCATCATGCTGGCGGAACAACAGAATATCCATAGTCAATAATCTAAAGGAAATAATCGACTATCATATTATCAAAAAATTCTCAACCTATAAGGTACCACTAAATATAAAAGAAATTGGCTGAGTAATAAACATGGGAACTTGACAGCATTGACAAACATTGAATCAAACACAATATGTCACTCAGTAAAACAAATGACTTGGATGCTTATTACTACTCTTAGCACCTGGGGAAAGTTTTGTCTCAAACGTTTCAGGGCATACATCGAAAATTGAACTCTGTAAATGTACACACCTGCTCTTTCAACATCTTGAGCTTAACAGATAACTCTTCATATGACAAATATGGAATTGCATCTTCCTTATAAAACTTGAATTTTGGGGATGATATGGGAATGAACTCTGCGATAGCGTCACTTGCACAAGTATATACCTTCAATTTATAAAAAAAAACTATATGTCAAACAATACATGACAAGACCAAATGGTCATGCAAAATTGCACTTCAACACACAAAAAATATAGCCACATACAAATAAGTTATTCTAACCACATTATCAAATATAAACTTTCTATCATATGCATAAGTTCCAATACCTATAGACATGTTAACATTCACAGCATAGGCTGTAGGAATAGCTTCAGTAATGTATCTAAGCATTGTAAACTTCAAAACAATATTTTATACAATTATACCAAGAAGATAAGGGGATAACTATTGCCACAGAAAACAATAACATGTATACTTGTGTAGACGAAAGAAAGCATGAAAATAGTACAGAAAGAGGGGGGAATAAAAGGCAACCTTTGAATGCATTAGAGTCATTAGTTTGCGAATATTTTCTGCCAAGCTCCATTCAGAATTTCCGACTGGATAAAACAGAGGGAAAAAGGAAATCAATATCAGCGTAACTGACAGTAATAAGAAGAGTAGGACAAAACATTAGCAATAAAATAGATAAATAGAAAGTCTTTAGGTAAGTATACCTTTTGACTTAATTGGAGATGCAGTCATCCCGAAAATCCGAGGTAGATCAAAACTACCAGACTGTAGTTGGTCATGATAAAACTCCTACAAGCAATCAAATATTACAAAAGTGACCACTACTTGCATAGCACAAACTAAAATAATTGTTGCCATAAGTTGACTAGCATTTGTATGACAGCACACTGCAGCCAAGTCTAGAATGGACCCAGAAGTCCTTTTCATCACATAGTTTCTGGAGATAAGTGCACATACTGCATTCAGCACTATAGCAAACTACATATACGATTTGTTTATTTCTAATCTAATAGCTAACCCGCATACGGATGGCCAGTCTTTTGTTATTATTAATTGCACAGCAATGAATAAACAAAACATTTTAATGTCACTAACGAGTGACAGCTCTTGTTGCACCTGACCTACGCTTTTGACTAGCCTGATGGTAGATGGTTCAATTCCTCGACTTTGTCCCCTTTCCCAGTTATTATAAGTTAGGACCTTGTTCTTGTTGTATTACCCAAGCAAAAAATATTTAAAGTAAATGACTCAAATAAAATTAAGTTGAGCAAAACTATAGTTGCAGAACAAGTGCCGTGCAAGATAGAAATGAATAAACAATTACATTCAATTAATGAAGAACTTAACATATATACATGATCACAACAAGAATTATAAGTGAATCCAAAGATACAAACCAGTTAAAAGAAAACTTTTTTTTTATAAGCAAATGAATTTCATTATAATGACTACTAGGTGTACTCAACCCAAAATTATAAGAAAGCAGTTAAGGCACCATATGGTTGATATAAGAATATGGGTTCACAAGCCAATCTGAAAAGGATGTGTTTAAACTATTTAGCCCAACAAGCCATTTCCAGTTAAGAGAAAACTATGGACAAGATATAACACATACCCTCATGATGCAAGCATAAGGATCTCTTCCCCTAGCATGATGGCATTCGTCCATTATTAGAACCTTTATCATGTTCAATTTGATAAAGCTATGCCTCAAGCTCCTAAGCAAGATTGCGGGAGTCATAACCAGAACCTGTACATTCAAAAGTGTTATTAACAGTAACTACCTGTTATCCTATGCAACATAAAAAGGTAAATTTCAGAAGCATTGTAGTAAAAACAAAAAAAATAACTAGAAACCACATAGAAGTATAATTAGAAGTGTTAACTGAGTACAAACATTGCATGTCAACAGAAAAATGCCAAAATTAACACCAGCTACAAAACAAGATACAACCAAAGAATTCAAAAAGGGACATCCCCCCAATATCTTCCTTTCAAAGCATCTTACGTTGTTGTATTCAGTTTTGTTTATATTTTTCCAATGTAGTATTTTGAACTAAACCAACAGTAGCAATGTTTGTGAAATGCAGGTATAGAGTCTTTAGGCCATAAGCAAAATTTAATGGAAAAGATTGTTCTAATTTTTATTTTTTGGAAACTGAAAACAAAAAAGCAAACACATGCCAGATATGGTTCAATACAGAATATGGATATGGAAACATATAATTGATAAGCCTTTTAATTAAGATACAAATGCAAAAGCACTCACCTCATATTTCTCAGTTTCTTTTTTCCAGGTGCCAGCATCCCAGTAATCAACTCCCATTTCACCCCAATACATTCCCACTTTTAAATCGGTGAGAGATTTCACAGATTCAGCTTGCTGAAATTAACAAGAACAAAACACACAAGGAACAAAAGTACTGATCCATTACATGGTTCCACAATAAACACATTGCAATAAAGACTATGTAATCTCAAATTTTCAAAAACATAAAGAGAGAAAACAATCTAGTAACATACTTGAGATACCAAGACAACTTTGGGAACCAAAAACACAGCAATGTAAGGAGAAGGCTTTCGCAATAGATAAGCATAACTGCGAAGAAGCATGATGGCTATCAAAGTCTTTCCTGAACCAGTCTCCAAGAACACTATGGTGTTTTCCTTGATAGCTTTCTCCAATGCTTCAAGTTGATAGCTGCAAGAAAAATCAACCAACCATCAATATGAGAAAAAGTGATGATGCACTTAACACTACAAAAAACTGATATCTGTGCATAAAAACTTATATCTGCACATAAAAAACTGATATCTGCGCATAAGAACTGATATCTGCACATAAAAACTGATATCTGCACATAAAGAACTGATATCTGCAGTCTTCACATAAAGAACTGATATCTGCACATAAAGAACTGATATCTGCAGTCTTCACATAAAGAACTGATATCTGCACATAAAAAAACTGATATCTGCACATAAAAAAACTGATATCTGCGCATAAAAACTGATATCTGCACATAAAAACTGGCATCTGCACATAAAAAACTGATATCTGCAGTCTGCACATAAAGAACTGATATCTGCACACAAAAAATCACCTTCTTGCAAATGGAAGAGCGTAAGGAGAAAGATCCTGCTTCTGCATCTGGTCACAGGTATTTGTTTCCATTGTCACTTCATCCATGGTTTCTCTGATTCTTTTCATGTCACTACAAAATATAAAAAACCCATAGATGAAAAACACTTAAAGATTATACTTTTTCTCATGAGGGAGATGAAACGTTAAAAATTTTAAAAATAAAAAAGAGAAGGAAGAGCACTGAGAAAAAAAAATAAGTTTACGATAATAAATTAAAATGTGTGATTACCCAAATGAAAAATTACAGAGAGACTGAGAGTGGGGAAAAGGGTTGAGAGAAGAAGTGATAAAGAATGGAACTTCCGATTGAGACAAAGACAGTGGTTGATGATTCAAAATTCTACACTCCTTGGTTAAGGAATATTGAGAGAAAAGGACAACGTGCGTGGGGTTCAGTTTCAGTTTCTTACATGGTCACACTCTTTTATATTGTCGTTTTATCTTCGGAATTTTCGATTTTCCTTTTCATGACGATTGCGTTGACCATGTTTCAAACAATTTCTAGAACATTTCTTGTATGCTTTCATTTATTAGTATGTTCTCTCCCCTCATCAAATCAAAGGGCACCATGTGCATGTTTTATATTTATATGATTAGACTCAAATCATGTCTTACTGTTGTCCATATATAACTGGAGTAATGACAATTTGGTTGAGTCTATGTTCTGTTTATCCAATCCTTAATCCGAGATTTCATACCTGAATCCAAACATAATAATAGTGCTAAAAAATATATTGCTCACCTTATGGGTTTTGGATAACCCAGACACTTATCAAAATCAACTGAAACATGTCTCTTATTATATAAAAATAGACATATTTTCACTTTACTCTTATACATTTATACATATATAAGATAATTACATTCTGTCATTTGTTATATAAGTCGGGTTTTGGTCAGGGGTCAGAGTCGTGTATCACATACTAAATTTGAACACAAACTCAGTATTTTAAGTTGCAGAAAACTCAAACTCGAGTCTAGACAAAGTAAGATTCCTATTAAATAAGAGTTGAATTCTAATTAGGTTGTTGACATATCAAAATGTCTTTAAAATCATTGAAAAATTAGATGGATATCAACTTAGTATTTTCAATTTTTTTGCCGCCAACTCAATACATGAAAAGATTGAATGAATATGAGCTATCACATTTGTCCATGTAACTAGTTTTAGAAAATTATCATTATTAACATAATATTAATATTTAACATGTATATATTATATGATATACAACACAAATGTAAACTTAATATAACTAGGTAATAAATTTATATAAAATAAAAAATATATCAAATATTATTGGAACAAAATTTCATTCAAGAGCTTGAGAGATTACTCAATTTTAAATATAAGTAATATAAATGAATGATATCAATGTATAAATATTTACATTAATAATGCATAAATATTACAGTCGTAATAAAAATATATTTTCAACTTTAAGTGAAGTTTAAATAGGTTATTGAGAGAAATTTGAAAGAAATATATAGATGACCAAAAACATTATAAGAATATAAATTATAGCTTACATACAATATATTTTTAAAATAAAATTAATATGAATATATAATAAAAGAGAAAATGATAGATATACTCACAATATAAAACTCTACATCATCTACTATTCATATTTAATTATCATTGATTTTTTAAATATAAGTTATACAAATAAATGATAGATAATGTATTTATATATATAAATTTTTATACTCATGATGTATATATATAACAAGTAGATATGATTGATGATGTGATAACAAACAAATAGAGGTGAATTAAAATGTAAATAAGGTAAGAGAAAGATTCATATAATGGTTGATATATTTTTTTAGCATATAAAAATTTGTAATTAAATTAAATAATAACACTAATAAGTAATTATAAAAACATGCAATTTGGTATCACAAAGACAGTGTATTTCAATATACCAATGATATGTTGATCCAATGATATAAGGTTTCATTGGATTCTCAAGTATTTTATTATGTCGAAAATTCGATTCTTGATAATAACATTGGTTAGGAAAGACATTCATACATCCCGAAGTGATTAGTTCTTTACTTATAGGTAAAATGATACTCTTAATTATACCAAAATCTATTTCAATAAAACAATGTCCTCATAAGTAAACTACTATATTAGATTATATCATATTTTAATAATAATAAATATATTACATATTAATAAAATTTGCCTTTATTGAAATTCTTAATATATGCTCATGAGCACATTAGAAAAACGCTAACTATTTTCATTTTTAGAGCACAAATACATAATGATTAATTTTGTGTCGTCCTATGTGAGTCATAAATTAAAAATAATAGTAATAAATCGAACAAAGAAATCAGTTTGTAATGTGATTTTAGAGAAATCAGTTTTTTTTTTATAAATAGATTTTGGTTAAAATAAATAATGTGATTGATTTTGGAGGAACGATGTTGTTTGAATAATTTAAGAGTACAATGACTATTAGAATAATAAAAATACATAGATGAAATAAATGTTATAATTATCTCTAATACAAACGATCCAAAATCTTACTTTTAATCCTCAGACTTCGATTTGAAGAGAAAATTGGATTTGCAAATAACACAATAAAAAGAAAAAATCAAGTTAAAAACTGACCAAATTAAATACGTACGACTTTGAGTTTGACAAACATTATAAAACACACACACTTACATAGCAAATATTAAACTTAATACTTATAAGTAATAAATAAATATCACCCATTACTTATAGTCTTATACACAGACATTGTGAGCAATAAATTGTAGTTAAAGTGATGGGGATTGCTAAAAAGAATATGAAGATGAACTATAGTTGATTTAGAATAGGAGTATCGTGTTCTTTTATGTAATTAAATTTGGTATAAAATAACATATTGATCTTATGATATACCAAAACCTCATAGGTTTTATAATGTGATAATTGAAAAGGAGAAGACCATGAAACTACATACCTGCTTTTGTTTTCCATAGGTTTTGACTTGAACTGAAACTAATCTTATACATATACACATATATATATATATATATATATATATATATATATATATAAAGAAGCTTATGGTGATGATGGTGATTAGTGATTAGAGTGAAATCTTTCCAAAAATGACATCCTCATGATGTAATCCCTTGATAACACGTGTAAAGTTCCTTGAGTGATATTATCCATTTACACTGCGACCCACCACTCTTGCGTGTCTGAATTCATTCATATCGTCACCAACCACTCTTGCGTGTCTAAATCTACTCACATTTCGACCAACCAATATTGCGTGACTAAATCTGCTCTATTGCCACCAACCTCTCTTATGTGTCTAAATCTACTCACATTTCGACCAACCAATATTGTGTGTCCAAATATGCTCTATTGCCACCAACCTCTTACGTGTCTAAATCTACTCACATTTCGACCAACCAATATTGCGTGTCCAAATCTGCTCTATTGCCACCAACCTCTTAAGTGTCTAAATCTACTCACATTTCGACCAGCCAATATTTCGTGTCTAAATCTGCTCTATTGCCACCAACCTCTCTTACGTGTCTAAATTTACTCACATTGTGATCAACCACTTTTCTGTGTCTAAATTCACTCATATCACCACCACCCACTCGTACGTGTCTAAATCTACTTAGACAGTCACCAACCACTCGTATGTGTCTAAATCTACTCAGACAGTCACCAACCGCTCTTGTAGGTGTAAACTAACTTCTAAAGTAATATTATATTTGCTGGATGTTTTTATAAAATAAAAACTATTAATACTATGTCTATATATATAATATATTCTTAGGCATCCATCAATTACAACTTTGAAATAAGTTTTCCTTGATAAACTATGCTTTATGAAAGAAAATAGAAAGAATGAAAGTTGAAAGAATGATAATTAATAGAAAATGATATGATTTTTTAGTTGTTTGAAATAAAAGAAAAATGAAGGAAGATGAGTGGAATGAAGAGGTTGAATATGTCAAATGACATATATATATCCTCATTACACATGGTAAAAAATGTTTTTTAATAGCAGATGATTTGATATATTAAATATATTTTCCTTGGCTCTATAAATATTATTTTGGATAAATTAATTTACTTTTATTGGTAATAAAATTTAAATAATAAAACTTATGCTTTTTTAGGCTCGTTGAAAAATGAGAGGAGAATGAAAGTTAGAAGAAATAAAGAAAAGTAATAAAAATGAGATGATTTATTTCTTCATTTGGTTTGAAAGAAAAATGAAGGTAAATGAGTGAAATTAAAAAGGTTGAACTTCTCAAATGATATATACATATGGTATAAAAATATATTTTTAAATTATATGATTGAATGTATTAAATATGTTGTCCTAGTGATTATGTAAATATAATAAATATAATTTTTGTAAAATTAATTTACTTTTATGGGTAAAGAATTTTAAATATTGAAACTTAATTTTAAAAGTAGTGATATAATACTTACCAAAAAATTTGATTTTTCAATGTCATGATAGAAGGAAAAGGTGTAACACCCTAATTTTAAGTCTTCAAAATTATAGTTTCAGCCTTGGGATTCTCGCTTGAGCGAGGGATTATCGCCTGGGCGAGAGAGGCTCACCTAGGAGGGTGAAATCTTGGGCTACACTGAAGGATTCTCGCCTGAGCGAGAGTTGGCTCGCTTGAGCGAGAGAGGTCTCGTCTCAGCGAGAGTTGACTCGTCCGGGCGAGAAAAATGATGTTTTGGACCTGTCGATGCTGTAAGATCCTCGCTTAAGCGAGAGGATCCTCGCTTGACCGAGAAATGTCTCGCCTGAGCGAGAGTTCCCTCGCCTGGGCGAGAGGGTCCTGAGTTTTTAAAATGGACAGGATTTTCTCGCTTGAGCGAGAATGAGCTCGCTTAAGCGAGAACCCGACGCTGTTACATTAAATAGGGGACCCCAAACACATTTATGAGGGTTAACCTAGATAGAAGTGAGAGAAGAGAGCATTTTCAAGAGCAAGGAGACTTGTGAGTCATTTAGAAGCTTGAGAAGAGGTAAATCTCTCGATTCTAACTCTCTTCTTCCCTTCGAAACTTGTTTTGCGCATGTTGGATCTCTTCTCAAAATGAGAGAAACCATGAAAACTCGTCCTTTTGAGTTATGGTTCGTTTTATGTTGTTTTTATCTTGTAAACTCTTGGTTTAGAGGTAGTATTTTGAGAATGGAGAGGAGTTGTGGGTTGATTCATGAAAACCCCAAAACCCCAAAATGAAAGTGTGGTTAAAGTGGAAAATAGGTAAAATGTTCGAGGTAGAAGATGAGATTACATCCTAATGCGGAAATATGAGATGAATATGCATGTTTTAAATGATTGTAAACTTATGATGAAAGTAGTTTAGAATCATTGAAAATATGATGAATATCTTGTATGGGTAAATAATGCAATATGAGTTGTTTATGTGATATTTGAAATAAATAACTAACATTGTGTTGTATGGTGGGAATGAGAAAGATCATAGAGTTGGCGGCGGTGTCGGTGGAACTAGTGCAGTTACCTAGAACCCAACCTAACACTCACCAAGGTAAGGAGGAGTCTTTAATTTGTACTTTGAATGGAAAATGTGTGTATTTTTTTGGTTTTACAATGATTAGTTGGTGAATCACGTATTTATTATAAACATATATCGGGTGTGTTTGTAATGAGGATTGTGTGAATTCATCGGGTATGATTGATAGTGAAATCAATGAAAATGAAATGTATTTTTAGCCGACCATAAATGGTTAGCGACTTCGGCTCGAGTTTATGTAGCATCACTTCGGCCCGAGTTTATGTGTCAATACTCCGACTCGAGTTTATGTAGCAACACTTCGGCCCGAGTTTATGTGCCAATACTCCGACTCGAGTTTATGTAGCAACACTTCGACCCGAGTTTATGTGGCAACACTTCGGCTCGAGTTTATGTGGCAACACTTCGGCCCGAGTTTATGTGGCAACACTTCGGTCCGAGTTTATGTGGCAACACTTCGGCCCGAATTTATGTGGCAACACTTCGACCCAAGTTTATGTGGCATGTTTTCTTTGTAAAAGAGATGAGAAATTGCTTTTAGCTAACCCTAGGGGTGTAGCGACTTTGGCTCAAATTATGCAGCAAAGCAAAATGAATTCCAAAAATGGATTACTAACCTTTTTCTAATGTGAATTATCTTATAATGATGTTTATTAAATTAATGACTTATTCCTTTGTGTGTTTGTGCTCTTGTCATTGATAATCTCATTGCAGATAAACAGGTGACATGAGGGGGACTCATTTTTGGGGAGCTTAGGGAGCTTTATATTTTGGATTCATTTACTTGCACTATTTTGTACATGAGTGCATATTTGATAGTTTAAAACATTGTGTAACTACGGATATATATATTAGTTAACATGGTGTTGTAATTCTGGATATGTGTAGCTATGGGTATTTTGGGAAACTCATAGCTAGTTGTATGCGGTAGTTACTAATCTGCATCAATACGAATTATGTTTTTCTGTCAAATGATTATGTATGTCATTATTGGTTCATGAATTGAGTGTGAGGAGGGAAGTGAGATTTTGAAGTAAGGTTATTAAATTGGTAATATAATTTATGAGTAAATGCATGGAATTGAATTAAAATAAGAAGAAAAAAAATTCAAGGGAAAATTTGTTGGCCCTTACAAAAGGTTTTACCACAATCATCATATTTTCTCTTCTCTTCTTTTATTTCCATCTATTTTCACTCATACCATAGGCTAACGTTCTTGATTGCTCATCTTTGTGTACCCAAATATTTGTAAAAAGATTGCCCATATAAGGTTTTGCTAACATGAGTCAAGATTTTTTTAGGAAGGATCATGTTATCATTGTGTATCCAAATATTTGGACAAAAAACTCAGATTTTAATATGCTTATACAACTTCATTTCAATGGTATTTCAAACAATTTATATTATTTTGTTTTAAAAATATTTATTGTATTTTCTCTTTCTTCACATATGGTCACACTCATTAATTACTTAAATTTTCTTATTTAAATACTAATCATCTTCTTCCTCATATACCAAATGTAATAAGCAAGTGGAATATATAAAACTTGCATTTCTATGATGCATGAAAAAATTCTATAAGGAATATATATACCAAATGTTTTCACATATTTTCCATGGGACATTTGGTGTATGAAGAAGAATAGCCCAACACCTTAGTTTGCATTAATTATTTCACTTATGGGGACAAACTGACAATAAAGAAAGAATTTAATGTTAATAGGTGTCATTATTAATTATATAGTTAATTATACCGACACCCCCTGATTTTTAGTGAAATTATACAAATCACTTCTCCTTTTTTATCCTTACACGAATCACCTCTCTCTTACACAAATCACCCCTAATTTTATATATATATATTACACTGACCACCCCTGATGAGATATAAGTGTAATATTTTAAACAAAAAACGTATGGTGAGTGTAATTAAGTTAAACAAAATATTATATATTGGGTAGACAATTCCAAATAGTACAAAATTGAATGTCTTTTTATTATTTATGTTTCATTACACAATATATTAACAATTATAATGAGATGTTTATATAATACTTATACTATTTTGTAATGAACCAAATAACGAAAATGCATCGACTCTTATATTATTTGGATTTGTCTACCAAATATACAATATTTTGTTTAACTTAATTACATACTTCACATGATTTTTGTTTAAAATATTACACTTATATCTCATCAGGGGTAATCAGTGTAATATGTGTATAAAATTAGGGGTGGTTCGTGTAAGGACAAAAAAAAGAGATGTGGTTTGTGTAATTTCACTAAAATTCAGGGGTGTTAGTGTAATTAACTCTTAAATCTAATGAGATAAATATGGTATTTAACTATTTATCAACATTGCAACATTTTTTTATAAGTTTAATTCTTGTGTAATGAAAGTGTAAAGCTACATCATCCATCATTGATTTATATTACTTTTATTTGAGAGTTCATAATGATTAACATATGAATAATGAATGATTTACCAAGAGTGTGTAAAATCATTAACACTATGTAAACCTATTAAAATATCTTTTATAATAAAGGGAAAATCAATTAGATATGTATATATCTCAAAAATTGAATTAAATGTTTATTTTTTAGAATTGTGATATATCTTCTTAGATATCTTAATACATAATAAATATGACATCATTAATAAATAAACTTTGTTACATGATGTAGAATGATTTATAGGACCATATATCAAGAAAAAAATATGTATATAGTAATAGATTAAAATATTTTTACATTGTTACTCCATCATTTACCATACATTTTTAATTAATATAAACTCTTAAATAAAAGTAATATGAATAAATGATGAATGTATATTTATTGCGTATAAATATTTACACTTTCGGTTCATAGATATTTAATTATATATATATATATATATATATATATATATATATTCCTTCTCTTCCAAAAGTTTTTATATCTTTATGCATACAATTTATGAAGCCAACAAACTAAATGATGTAAACATTGACAGAATTTGACTAAAAAAACATCATATGTATATTGGGAAATGCATTAGAAATAAATGAAGAAAATGTTGGTTGAATAAGTAATATGAAAGTAGAATATAAATGTGTGTTCAGTTTCTAAAATATCAAAATATATGGAATAATATAAAAAAACTATTTAAGCATGGTAATTATATTGTATCCCCATATTCATCGCTATATGAAAATGTAACTAATATTTTTGAATGTGTGTGATCCTTCTTTTTAAGAAACGTTGCTGTCAAGGTTACAAATAATATTTGAAGTGGAATGGTAAGATATATTGCACACTTCATTTTAATAACTCGGGGTGACATGAGAAATACAATATAGAAAAATGTTAGAAAAATCTTACATATAAGTTTATAAAAAAATAAAATATGGAAAAATTGTAAATAAGATAAACAAAATATTAACTTTGAAAAACATTTTCAAACGTTAAATAAAATATATATCAATTTTACATTTGAAATTTTAGTGTTAAATGAACATAACAAATTAATTTAAAAGATTACAAATTTACATTGAGTGCGATTATTTCGCTTAAAATATTATTAATTATTTCTTTCCTTTTTTACTATAAAATACATGATTGAGTGCAATTTTTTATCTTAAAAATGTTAACTATTTCTTCCCATCCATTTTAAAACCATCACCTATTTTTTTTCCTCTACTACTACTACTACTATTATTATTATTATTATTATTATTATTATTATTATTATTATTATTATTATTATTTCATCAAACACTGATCAATACAAAAAGAGAAATAATAAATAAATATTAATAATAGAATTATGTCAAAATAGGTAAAAACATTAGAAGTATGGGAAGAAAAATAAAAAAATAAAATGTATTAATTACATATTACATTTTCAATTTTATGATTGAATGTAATTCTCTCTCTTGAAAATTTATCAATTATTTCTTTCACTTTTTTACTGCAAAGTTATCAATTCACATGATTAAGTACAAGTGTTCAACTCTTTCCACTAAAAAAATTTCAATTATTTATTTTCGTTTTTATAACTCATTATTATTTTATTCTAAAATAAAATCAATTTCAAAATACACATCAATATTATTTGATTCTAAAATATCATGTTTTCAATTATATGATTGCGTGTAATTCTTTAATTTTCCTTAAAATGTTATCAATTATTTTTTTCTTAAAAGAATTTCGAGAATTGAATGTACACAATTGAGAATTCAAAATACACATCAAATTAAAATGTAAAAATTGTATTTATTGAACTTACATTATTATAATTCCTACCAAAATAAAATATATTTATTAGTCAATGATTAGGAAATGAAATGATTCATTCATTTTATTTGCTATATTATAGTTAACTAGCATTTATTTTGTTTCAAATTGAATCATGTTATAGAATTTACGTTGAAATCGAATAATGCACGTGTATCAAAGACACAATTGCTACATTTTAGTCATAGTATTGCAAATAATTCCAATTTTTAATCAAACTTGTTTTTTTAGTAATTGCATAACACATAAAAATAAATTCAATAAAAACACATGAAAGTATCAAATATAACACTTAAAATTTAAAAGAAGACAAAAATTATGAGAAACTCAAATTTTTAAATAAAATAGACATAGATAAGAATTCTAATTTTAGGAGGACACAAAATATATATTTTCATATATAGATGTCAAAATTTAAAATGAACTATTTTTGTAATAATATGAGCACATTCAATTTATAATAAGAAACTAGATGCATGTATACATGACATGATATACTTTACAATATTGCATTTGGTGGCATGCAATAACAAATGCGAGTGATTATTGACAAATTCATTGAGGAGATAATGAAATTTGTTTCAAATCAATAAAGTTAACTTGTGCTATCCTACTTTGAAAATCAGACTATAACTAGTCAACTTAAATTAGTTCTCATAATTGTTTCTGCCTTATGAAGTGCAGAGTTCAATTCCCCTCTTCAAGTTCATATCCATAACTGCAGGAATCCCTTCCTAGCTCAGGTTTGAAAGCATGATACATATGTAGCTGCTCTTGTGATTGGTGTGGATCTGAATGCAATGGAGGAGGAAGGTCTAAGAAGAATTAGGTCTTGAAGCCCACAAGAGAGCAGTTACCCTAAATGTAAATCTAAAACAGTAAAAAGTATATCTGATGTAAAATATTTGTTTTTTAAATGTCATTTGAATTAATATTGTTTGTATTGTATCATCCAATGCAATGTTTCTAAAATTTTAATTTCTAAATTTTTATCCTTCATCAAATTTTTCAAGCGAAACAAACAGCAATCAAGAGTATATCTTCTGAGAACCAAAATAAGATTTTACATGCTAAAACGCATTGTATGAAATGTCATCATAATTTTCAATCAAAATCAAAATGTCAATACATTATTGCAAATGGCTGGAACAATCACATAAATATCCAAGTTGGATTATAACATTTAAACACCTTCAATATGACAAAATGCATACAATTGGCTACACCAGTCAATATTGCTATAATCACAATGGTTTAATCATATAATCATACACAGAATGGAGGCATCTAGGACAAAAAGCTCAACCCACAAGGTTCAATGGCAGCCTGGTCCTCCCTGGTTGGTCGAAAAGATATGTCTTGGTATGCTTCCATGACTAATCAAGTTTGACATTGGAATAGAGAAGTGTGTCCCTTGTGATTGGCATATACAATAGGTAATGTATCTGCCAGCAAACAAATAAATTAGTATATATCAATATTTATGGTCATACACCAAATCTCAATACTAATTACCACTATTATAACATTATCCATGGATCCTAAAGAATTATCCAACTGATACTCCTCCTATACTAGGTCATTTCTTCCAAAAAATATGCCCACATGTTTTGGAAGTAGAAACCAAAATTCAATCCTTCGAGGTCACATTCTATTCCTTCACGGAGACCTCTTTTCCTCTATAGTGCCCTTGGCATGTCACATGCATCCTTACCGATCATATTGGAATAACATATTTTGAAGCCACTTAACGAAAAAGAAAACCTGAAGAAACTAATAATTTCTGATAACTACATTTATTGTACCAACAAAAAATCGTTCAAACACGACAATAAATAACACTCGAATTTCAGTCCAGAATAAGTTTTCAAATAGTTGCTTAGAAAAAGGTTCCTTCCAACTTTCCAAGCTCGGGTGGCTCGATATATGAGGCTATCACCTGGTGAGCTCTGAGAAGAGTAAATACACACAGCCCTACACCCACAAAAGGAGAGACTATTTATAGGATTTAAACCTGTAACCTACTACAGGTTACAAGGCAACAATCTTCCATTGTGCCATGATCACCCATTACCAAAGCTCCAATCAAAACACAGAAGGAAAAAATGTTTAAGTGAGAAAACAGATTGATGGAAAATACTCGGCTTCCAACATTTAGCTAGAGCTTCATCATCAATAATTCTAAGACTCCAATCAAAGAGAAAAGGTTTTTCTTTCTATCAAATTTCTATTTTTTAATTGATTTATATTACGAAAGTACAAGTAGTTCAGTAATGCTTACCCCTAGAAGAGTTGAAATGAGCAAAATTATTCCCGTAACCCAAGCAAGGGTTGTCCTAACCAGCAACACTTCTGCAATTTTTGTTACATCCAGAGTTTCTGATTCTGCCAACAGTCGAGCAGCATGGTGAGGAGCAAAGGTCACATCAAACTTGTTGCCCAACTCTTGAAGAGTGGCCTCATGACAGTATATAACTCCAACAATTTGACCTGCTCAATCATTGATAATTAAGAGGTTAAATGAAAGCAAATGAATTCTACAGACGAATAAAATGGACATATGATGAACAAACAACCAGCTGAGAGTTTGCTACAGTCCTTTGACTAGGTATTTTATTCTAAAGCATGACCAATGAAATCGTAACTCTACTTCTAATCATACAATAATTATTTAAGCCTGAGAAAAATTGACCTTTGTATGCTTCTTGCAGTGAACTAAATATCTTTGTCAAAGTTGCAAGCAGCAATTCAACTTCATGTTGAGCAATACTTTCAGCTTCATATTGCTCTTGCAAAACCTGTGCCATGATAGTCAAAAGGCAACTTAAATCCATGTACTTGGCATCAACACATCGCATGAAAACTTGAACAAAAACATGAATTGAACTACAACAAACACATTTATGCTTTCTATGTCATTGGTTGTATTCATAAACTGTATAAATGACTAATCTCTATTTAGTGATCAACTCTATGCGGTAAAGCAGCAATGACCATATACATACCAAGAAGGACAGAAATAATTAGAGATTAAAGATATACTAGCTCTAAGATAGAAGTTGACAAATATAATATCTCACAAGAAACATCAGTAAGAAATGTAAAACGAGAAAAAAAACATTACAAAGAGAATCTTGTTATAAACTAATTAATCATATCAACAATACAGAATATTCATAGGGCCAGTTCTCTTAAGACTTCTTTTTCAAAATTTCATTCACAGATACACTAATAATCTTGCTGTGTTATCCATAAATAATAGCAGTGTATTAATCAAACATTGTATTTTATGAAAAGCAGGACTTGGGATACAAAATTTCTCAGGTAGCGCAGTTTAAATTCAGAAAGAACAAGGACTTCTTGGCACATTGGATATAGATAGTGTTAAGGTCAGGAAATTGTATCAGTGAAACGGAATCGCACCATGAATTGTGCGATTCATGGTCACCTGTGATCCATCACATGACACAAATCATTGGCTTATAAACTTGTATTGAATCACGAATCATGAGATCTTAACAACTGTGGCCATCACAGTTTAAGAAAATTTCCCTTCACAAAAGGAAAGTCTTTATTTTTTTCAAGTCATTCCAATTTTCCCTTCGCAATGACAGATACCATTTTCATGTCTATAGAAAAAGAAATAATATTACAAGGAAAAGAAGGGAAGAACAACTCGGGGAGGATAAAATACCATCTAACCATAAGTGAAATGAAATGCACACATCACTAATAGTGTCCCCTAGCCCTTAAATTTGCTTCAGGATAGAGTTATGTTCTTAGCCTCTCTCTGGTGTTATTTGAAAGGTTGTTTTTAAGGGAGCATCTCGAGATGCAAAGGGATTATGCAGACTTGCTGAATTCTTAGTTTGCCTTTTTAATTTAATATTGTTCTATTTTCCCCCAGCTCTTGAGATACATTATCTTTGCATTTGTAGCACTTGCTTAGTTCTAATAATACTTCCTTTTTCTACAAACAAAAGAAAGATAATATGAGGCAATGAAGGAAAAAAGAAAACAACAAAGAAACAAAGAGAATCAAGAATGCAGCAAGGTTGTCAAATCCCTCTTTGAATCAGAAATAGAAACACCTTTGAAATATACATAAGATTATCTGACTAATAAAATTCCGATTTTAAATATACTTCCACGATCATAAAAAAAACTTCTGCAACATTATCATGTAAAAAACAATTGGACAGTCTTCTCATTTTTTTTTAAAAATCAAATAAAAAATAAGAAACAGAGGCAGGAAGAACATTGCACACCTTAATGCTATTGAAGTGTCCTGTTAACAACTCGGCTGGACTTTGTATGTCCTGCGATAATTCTTCATGCATATGAATTGCCCTTTTGACATTACGAATCAGAGATAGAAGGCCTACGATGAACTTCCTTTCTGATTTCTGCAAACATAAACATGTACACCTCCCAGTCAGTCTCAACAAATACACATATAAGTACCAAAATATGCCTTAAAATTCTGATGAATGATGATACCTTAGACATATGGAGACTCACTGAGGCACCATTTGCCAATGGAATGGTTAGCTCTCCATTTAACGGCTCTAGGGCATCTGGAGCATATGATCCACCAATGAATGATGACTAAGAAAACAAAGAAGAAAGTCACTTTCACATAAATCATGATCATCCAATAATATGTAAAGTGCTGGCTGGCATAGCTAATATGAATGAAAACTGACAAATTCACTTATTTCTTTGTCGGTGCAGTCTTCCAATATGCCATCCAAAGAAGCCATGGCTACACCATCTGCATGAATTAAAGAAAAATAATGAAAAAGAAAGGGCTTAAGCCTCTCACAAAAAAAATTATGATCAAATCATCTCGACAGTGCTTATTACAATTTTCATTGTATTCTCTTTCTTTTCCAAACCAGTGAATTTTACAAAATCTCTCACCTGAAAGTTGAATGTCAATTTTATCTGAACCAGGAAAATCTGTACTCCAAAATGAATTGCCGAACATTGCATTGTCTTGGATATTTTTTTCAAGACCTGCATTCATGATGCATTTGTTAATACTATTTATGAAAAAGAGAGGATATTGTAGAATTCAATCAAACTTAAAACCATAGCCAGAGACCAGTAATTCCATTCACTTCCAGCAAAAACACGGCACGGGGCCTATTGAATGGATTAGGACTCAGAACCTCATTTAACTGCAGAAAAAGCATAACATTATCATCAATCAAACTTATAGAAAAAACATGATGTAATATAAATAAGGTAGCGAACAATGGACACTTATTATTTCAGGGACCTTGGATGAGCTGGCAGCAGAAAGGGTGGAAGGAGGGGCAAACCCAAGCAAGACTGATACAGCAGCACCAACTTCCTGAAGCGACATTGAAGGATGCTGCAAAGTGAAATAATACCATCAAGTGAGGTCATTATCATATCTAATACTAGTATACTACCAATTCAAAATAGAGAATAATGTATATCCTCATATCAGGAGATAAGTTATCTCAGTCCACTAAAAATGTGACATCTGCCCTATTTGTTCTTTCATCAAATATATATATATATATATGTTCTTTTATTAAAATGTTGCTGATGTGTCAGCCTATTATAAGTGGACATGACCTAATATCTTCTTATACCAGGAAATATTTCGTCCTCTTCAAAATATAATATATTCATGTATAAGAACTCTGACTGCTCGGTTGCTCCAAACCTCAGTCATAATAGCCAAAAACATGGGCAATGTTGTGATAATCCGATCAAGTTCTTAGTATCATTTAATTTATGGATCTTATTTTTCCCCGTCTAAGTTTTGGAGAAGAATTCACTTCATTGACAAAAATAAAATTTTAAATGAAGAACTATTCCATAGCATCAAAACCCATCCAATCAACCCAGCCAAAGGGTTAAAATTATGCAATTTAATTCACAAATATATTAAAAGTGCTCATTCATTCTTCATTGTCACTACCCTAACGTTCAAAGTCCAAACAAAGCTGAATGCTCGTGTAGCATGATTTACTCATGCGGTTTCAAAATGAATTTTATTAATTTTTAATTTCGCAACTAAATATCACATCACAAACAAATTCAACCAAAGAACTGAAATTCGAATTAATCGGAAATACAGAAGAAGCACAGCTCTACCTCAATGATAGAGGTTCTATGACGAAGGAATTGACGATTGGAACCATCGATGAAGAAAACGGAATCAGAAGCTTCACCCTGAGCAAACACAACAAAATATAACAAAGGGAAATGTTAGATCGAAACCACCATCAAATGCAAAATTGATATAGATAGAGAGAATAAACAAACCTTAACATGAGTAGATAAGATAGCGAAGATAACAAGCACGCTGCAGATGACGGAAACGCGAAACTCCATTGTTGAGAGAGAGAGAGAGAGAGATTTCGCTTCAACTATGGCGTTGGTTATTTTTATTTCTCAACAAAATTCAATCGCATAATCGGGCTTTCACATTTCATAGGCCCAATTTATATGATTTAAGAATATAACTTTTTTAAGTTTATTTTTTTATTTACTAATTTGTAATTTAATGTGTATCATAAAATATATTATATTCATATATAAATATAAAAAGTTAAAAACAGTATATAATAATTTTACTCAATTATATCTATCTATACTACTTAATAAAACCAAAACTTAATATAACCATCTCATCATGGTATAATTTTTTGTCCCTATTTTGTCCTTACTATTTTTTTATTTATACTAAAAAACCATATAACTCAATGTCCCTTTTAACCCAATGTATGTTCCATATTATTTGGTTAACTATTTCTTCTTTATTACATTAAAGTATCACTTTTTCTTTCTCAGCTAAATGTGGAATATGACAAATTAGTTTAATTTTTTTGCTCCTATTTTTTTCTTTACATAATATGGAAGATGGCAAATAATCATCATATGATAGAACTAAATTATATTACTAATACATGAAGGGAAACATATTTTAATACATAAATGAATATTCTAATACATAAAGGAAAACATATTCTAAAATCTAAATTGGAGTAATTTTTAATTCACTAATTTATCCTCAACCATCAAATAGTTTTAACTTTTAAAAAACTGCATGTAACTTCCGGGGATGGATCAACTTACTCCAAGAGTAAGTGGAAAAACACTTACTCCACATCATGACCATTCATTCTTGGGAAATCCAATTGTTTGAATTAGTGACTACATCTAAGCCATTGAATTTTTCAAGATTGGATGGCTAAGATGAAGAGTAAGTGGATCCCTCCCCGTAACTTCCTTACAACTTCCATAATTAAAAATCACATGTAACTTTTTACATAATTTTCTTACTTTTTTCCACCATTCTTACTTTTTTTCACCCACAAAAAAGAAATCCTGAAGGATTCTAAATTCCAACCTTTTGTGTTCTGAACTCTTCATTCCTCATTGAACTCACGTTTTCCAATGTAAATCAATAACATAGAACATTCATTGGATAAGTTATAGCGTCCTCTATGATAGTAATTTAGGAATCAAGACATCAACACAATTTTTATATAAATTGTGGAACTTTAAGATGAGGAAGATGTTTCGTTCATCCTCCAACCAAAGATAAAGGGACACATTCTTTAATATATTTTAGGGTTAATATTTTGTTGGAACTGAGACTTACATGATTTTGTTTGCAATTTATATTGTATTTTTGACATGGTTTTTTATTATTATGTCTTTACTCTATGCTTTGAATTTTTTTAGTGATTTTAAAGACTAAAGTTTTTAGCATTTGTAGGTAATATATTGCAAAGTTGATCAATTGTTGTGAGTATACTAACTTTCAGTCTTCTATCTTAGTTATGTACTCTAATTATGGTTTACCTTTCTATTTACCTATATTTGGTTCTGATTTGATATAATTTTAAACATTACTCTAAATTATTACTAAATATTAACTTTACATTTAATTTAAATATTTACTAAATTATATTAGACACTTTGAAATAAAGAATAATATCATCTATTTTAATATATTTAATCATCAAAATCTTAGCCCAACATAACATGTCAAAGATGAAACAAAATAGACATTTGGAGCACAAAATACAGGTTAACATACCGTTGCGAGATAGGAATGCGTGTTAACATACCCTTACATTTTTTTAATTTCTACAACAAAAATCATATAATACTAGGTAACTACCATTAGCACATTAACCACTTATCTCAACTTAAATTGAACATTATAATAAATACATTTTTAACATAAAGTACTTTTAGTACAAAAATATTCTAATTATATAAAATAAAATCTATAAAAATTGAATACTTAATATAATAAAATAAGAATGTGGGTCGGCTTTCGTGTCTGCCGACACACGCTAGTATATAATAAATATAAAAACTATGTATTATAAATATATTATTTATATTATACATAAAGGTAAAAAATGATTTCACTATTATTATGGTATAATTTTTACTTTCCTGTTTTATCCTTCACACTATTTAATTTATACAAAAAACATATAATCATATATAATCATCATCAACACATTGACCATTATTCTCACTTTAAATTAAACATTATAATGAAGGACAAAAATATGTATAATATAAAGTACATCAAACACAAAAAATATATTTAATTCTTCAATGAAATGTATAAAAATTGAATATTTAGTATGATACAATGTGGACCGACAGACGCGAAGTGATTTTCGACACACTAGTATATATAGAGGTAAAACATGATCTAACTATTATTATGAGCTAATTTCCGATTCTCTATTTTTCTCTTAGTATTATTTAAATTATAGAATTTCTTTTTATAATTTTAGATAATTACAATTAACATAATAATCATTTATGTAATCTTAAATAGAAAAAGTTATAACATAAAATCATTCAACGCAGTGAATAGAATAGGAATATGTTAAAATATGAATATCTATCTACATACTATATATTATATTCATATATAAATATAAAAACAGTATATAATAATTTTACTCAATTATATATATAATAAATATAAAAACTATGTATTATAATAATAAAGTTAGTTTATTAACTTAATGAATTAAATTATATTTAGTACGATTTAAGGAACATAATTGTACCTCTTTTTTTCCTAATTCAAATTTATTAATTATTCAACCAATGAGTTTCAGATTAATTTTGAGTTGTTCATCTCATATTCACAACCTTCTAGAATCTAGGAATGGGCATGACCCGACCCTACTTACTCACATGATATGTCCCCAAAAATTAGACATAGTCAATATTTAAGGCCTGATATGAATCAAAATGACATGTCTTGACCTGTCTCATGGTCATTCATTCATGATGTTTGTATGTGTCTCTATTCAAATGTATACAGATTAATGAACCATTTTTTGTTGAAAGTATCATTGATTCTCTAATTTTATCATCATATATATATATATATGTTTAATAATATATATATATATACACATATATATTATTTTATATATCAAATTACATATTCACATTAATAAATAATATTCAGAAGACTTTATCTAAAATGAATATATATTTTATTTAATCATGTCTACGGTCGGGTTCGAATTTAAAGATTGATCATATAAATATTTAGGGTTGAGTTAACTTTGAGTTTAAGGTCGGGTCCGAGTTCAAAAAACTGAACCAACCAATATTTAAGGCCGAGTAAGGATAAGCCTTAATCTATCTCAACCCGACCACGATCACTGAATCCACCCTTCTTACCCAAAGCCAGCTGGCTTAAAACAAATTGCTTTTTAAAAAAAGTATTTTATACTTTCTTTCTTTTCTTATTACAAATATAATCACTAACTTTGTGACATATGACATGTGTTGGTTCACAACAATTTGTCTTTATTCATTTAAGAGTCATATATGGTTTTTTTAGAATTATCTTTTTAGAGGTTGCTTCAAAATATATTACATTATGTATACATTTGTCCATTTTGATAACTTTTTTTTATATTGTGTATTGTAATCTAGGTGCATGGATATCACTTCAACAACTTTCCATTAAATTGATCACTTTTTCTTAAAAAAACTTGTTTTTGGATATGTATCTTCACATAAAGATGCCATTTTCATAATTTTCTTACCATATTAGTTATTTATAGCTAATTCATGATTCCATATACATGTTTTTATATATGGAAATGATTAATAATCTATTTCATTTGGCCTTTAATAGAATAATCAAAGTTAAAGGAAAAATGTTTATATAAGGAGTAATTTAAAAAGTGCTTTATTTTTTTCCTTTTCTTTTTTAATTAACCAATGAAGGCTAAGACATATGTAAAAATTCCAGTAAAGGAGCCATCAAGAATTATTTAAATCATATATATATAACTAAAGGATGCACAAATGTTAGACACAAAAACCAGTGAAAAGGAACAAAAAAATAGAGCATTTGGAATTCCATTTGATTCTGAAGGTTGAAAATGGATTCTTCAAATGGAGGTGCTAATGGTTTTGGTAAAAGAGACAACCAAAACTCATTGAGGAGAGAAAAACCTTCATACAAACGTCTTAGTCCGAAACAAGTAGACATTCTTGAAAAGTAAGAAAATCCTTTTCTTTTTATTAGTCTATTGGATCAAATATTCATCATTTTCTTCTAAGATTTACATTTGCATTATTATCATGAAAAAGCTGCTAATGTTATATTAATTCAACAAATCAATAGATATTGAGATTATCTATTGTTAATAAACATGGGATGAGATAGGGTTAGCCCCATATTTTAAATGAGGCTACAAATATTAATGTCCACAATGATTTAAAGTTTGCAAGGTAACATGCATGCAACTAATTAAAAACCGGTTCAACTATATTTTTTGTGGATCATTAGAATGAAAAGACTTAACTCAAACCCAAAATTTAATTTTGGTGAAAATGTCTAAACTTTATAAGTATTGACTAGGCCATACTATATGATACTATTCGGATTTTCTTATTTTTAGTTTTCATGTGTCTAAAGTAAGTTATCTATTTTATGTTTTACATATGATGAGTAATTTCCTCTATATTGATAATATAAATATATAAATTAATCTCATTCTTAATCATCCTCTGAACTAATTGGGATTATTATTTCTTAAACAAAGATTCATGAAGGAGTGCCCCCACCCAGACGAAAGCCAAAGGCTTCAATTAGCTGCTGAAGTTGGAATTGAACCTAAACAAATCAAATTTTGGTTTCAAAATAAGAGGACCCAAATGAAGGTTATTCATTTTCCTTAATATGTTACTCGCAAATAGATAATTACCCATTATATGTATCAATGCTTCATGATAATCATTTTGTATGTGTTTTACCTTTAGAATCAACATGAAAAGGAAGACAACAATGCTTTACGGATTGAGAATGATAATATTAGAAATGAAAACCGGGAAATGCGAGAGATATTGAAGAACGTTGTTTGTCCATATTGTGGAGGTCCATTGTGTAGGGACAATGAGCATGAACATTATGTGCATGCAATGCTTCTCGAAAATGATGTGCTCAGGGCTAAGGTTACTCAATTACTTTCATTGCTTCTATTTTCATTTTATATCAACCATATATTTCAGAATTTAAGTTTTATACATAAATTATAATGTTATTTAAAAATGTCTTGGGTTGATTTTTTTATCAATAAATAACAATTTTTATTGAGGTAGAGATGAATATATCACATGTTACAAAAAAGACATTGCCTTTCTATGTCTCTCTCTAACCAAATTACATAAATAATATAATTTTGCTTTTATAATTTTCTATTTAATTGAAGAAAATAAATTATCTCATCATAACATGAGATGAATTATTTCATCCGGGTTCTAAAATAATATCATATACTCTATTTTTTAGTTTTTTGAAATATTTTTATAGAAAATAATTAAATATAATATTTTAGTAGTTGAATATTATGAATTACATTATAATCTTAACAATAATTATTTTGCCGAAAAAATGATCCATAATATAAATAATCTTTTACACTTTTTGTGCAAGAAAATTAAATTATTATTTAATTAGTTTTTGCCTTTGAATTAAATTTTCTTTGTTCATTATTTTCCAGTATGAGAGCGTTTATAACTTTCTTTCAACTTACTTGGGGAACCATATGTCACAACCTGAATTGCATGCTGTTCTAAGTGCTACCATAGGATCTTCATCATATGCTCCAGCATTTGCAAATTCAGTAAACCAACAAGCTATTGATCAAGTTCCTATTCTGAATCAAAATTTCCCTTCACAATTTGTGGCTGGTGATATGTTATTGCCCGAGGTTTCCACCATTTTAAGTACTGATACGCATAAAGCACTAATGATAAAGGTTGCAACAACTGCTATGGATGAATTGGTCAACCTTATGCATTCCAATGAATCCGTATGGATAAATTCTCCAAATTGGGATGGGAAATTCATTATTAGCCATGAGGTCTATGAAAAAATATTTCCTATGACTACTCACTTCAACGGTCCAAACATTCGTGTAGAATCTTCAAAAGGGTTAACAGTAGTAAACATGAGTGGGATGAACCTGGTTGACATGTTTCTGAATTCGGTTAGTACTCTTATAACTCTTTTGTTTGTTAAATAATTCATATTCTATAATCTATAATCTATATTTAGCATATTACATCAACTTTGAATATAGAATAAATGTATATATAGTCTTAGTATGATGTAATGCAACTCTTTGTTTTTTTCAGGATAAGTGGGCCAACTGTTTCCCAACTATTGTTACGAAGGCAAAAACACTTCATGTAGTTGATAATGGTTTCTTAGAAAATCGAAGTGGAGCTTTGAAAATGGTATATATATATATTTTCTTTCAAACAATGTTTTCATATATATAAGATTTCTCTTGAATGTCATTTGTTAACTATTAAAGCATCATTTTTTTTACTATATATAGATGTATGGAAAAATGCACACCATGTCACCTTTAGTGCCAGCTCGAGAATTCTGCTTCCTACGCCATTGTCAACAAATTGGAGCTGGTAAATGGGTGATAATGGATGTTTCATTTGATCCCTTTGGAGGCAACAACCCCATTTCTCACTGTTGGAGACTTCCCTCTGGATGCATGATTGAGGAAATGAATACTGGATGCTCCATGGTTAGTGTTTACATATTTCTGAACTACAAATATTTAGCATTACAACAAACATTTTTATCGGCAAATATTATTATGTTAGTATTTTTGTTGTGGGGCGAGACTCGAACACTTAACCTCATTCTCTATTTTAGGTAACATGGATTGAACACGTTGAAGTGGATGATAAGATCCAAACCCATCCACTGTTCAATGATCTTGTCTATAGCAGTGCTGCATTTGGAGCAGAAAGGTGGCTGAAGGAACTGCAGAGAGTTTGTGAAAGATTGTCTCTCTACTATATTGACATGTTACCTAGTCATGATATTAGAGGAGGTAATTAACCTATGCTTATTAATATTTTATTTGTCTTATGATCCATTATGTGTTTATTATTATTATGGCCAAGTTAATTCATATAACTATATTATATGTTTTTCATTGTTTAGTGATCAATTCATTTGAAGCAAGGAGGAGTATAATGAATCTTTCTCATAGAATGGTCAAAATCCTTTGTGAAAATTTGATCATCTCAGACAAACTTGAGTTCCCACAATTATCTAGTGAGAGAAATAGTGGGGTTAAGATATGTTTTCGCAAATGCATAGAACCAGGTCAACCAAATGGCATCATTATCGTTGCTGTGACCTCTCTATGGCTCCCTCTACCTTATCAACAGGTTTATAACTTCCTCACAGATGATACCAAGAGATTTCAGGTTCACACTTAACCTATTATGTTATCATTTTGTTTCATTAGGTTATCTTTTATTTGTTTGTAAATTTTGACATTGCATTATACAATATTTGTAATAGTTACTTGTTATTATCTTTTTACAGTGGGATGTTCTTTCCTATGGAAGTATGGCTCACAAGATTGCACAGATTTCAACTAGAAATCAGCCTGACAACTCTATTTCAATCATTCAGGTACTTGTTAGTTACCATTTTTTAGAAGAAAAAATAATGTATCATCAATCTTGTATATATAGAACAAATATAGTTTGATTTTGCTTCATTTGCAGTCAAAGTTTAACTTAATCATTAAATGTCTAATGAGCAAGAAAATTCTCTTGAGATGATTAGAGTAACTAAAAACATTATTGCATTACTAAATTCATTTAAATTTTTATTTGAGCAGCCACTAGTCTCTAGTGAAGGTTTGTTGATCCTCCAAGAAAATTTCATAGATTCCATTGGATCGTATATTATATATGCTCCACTAGATGTAGCACCTTTAAATGTTGCCTTAAAGGGTGAAGACTCAACTTTGATTCCAATTCTCCCATCTGGTTTTGTGATTTCTGGAGATGGAAAACCAAATGCAACTTTTGGAGCATCAAGCAGTAGATATGTTGAAAGATCAGGTTCATTGCTGACAATTGCTTTGCAAACTTTGATTTGTTCTCTACCTGGAATTGTGAATCTGGACATGGAATCTGTGTCAAAGGTTAATGATGTTTTGACCTCAACAACTGAAAAAATAAAGATTGCTCTGAATTGTACCAGTTTTGAGTAATCTTTTTGTGATGCATTTTGCTTAGCCCTTGCTTAAAGACAGTATGAATAAAGTTTGCACTATCATCATAGTAGATGTTGGTAATTGAACATTTAATTATCAACATTGAAGGAAGATGCAAAGTGAAATAATACCATCAGTGGTAACATTTGTGTTGATATATTTCAACCATTTCGGAGGTTTCTTATTTAAACTTTATTGTGTTTTTACTGATGATGTCTTCAATTATCTCAGCTTTTTATGGCTAAGATTTTGGTTGGTGGGTTATGATAAGTAGGACCACCGATGAGCATGGATTTGGTGGCCTTTATCTGACCTAAATGTTATTCGGATTAGTTTTTTGAATTTTAATTCAGTCCTAGATTTGAAGATTAATTCGACCTTAAATATCGACCAAACCAATTTTTGAACTCGAACCTAAACTCGATTAAATATAATACATAATATCTTTTGGATAAAGTGATGTCATTACTCTATACATAATTGAATAAATGAATACAAACATGATGAATGAGTGACCATACGACAAGTTAGGTCATCACACTTTCCTTTGCCCGACCCAAAATATTGATTAGGTCTAATTTTTTAACATAGACCTAGACACGATGACACTCAACCATATTCGGTCCGATAATAATAAGGCCAAATAGGATGAGTGGATAGGGTGCCGAACGGGTTATAATTTTTCAATTTGTAGTTGCTTCCTTTTGTTGGTGCAATCTTCTATTAGTGTTATCTTTTTTGGTTTATCCCACCTAAGATGATGTTGGTAGAGCTTTTAAAATGAGTTAAATTTAATGGACCGTCCAATTTAACTCCATAATGCATGAGTTGAACCAACATAAACTCTAGTTCGTATCTATTTGGTCTTTCGGAACCCGATAATTCATTAGCTCAACACATGCTACCCCATTACAACTAGCCCCTTTATCGGACATTTTGAAAAAAATGCTTATATTACAATTTTATGTATAGTTTTTAGAAGATAATAATAAGACAAAAACTCTTTTATGCATTGACTGTGATTTAGTTCTATTATGTCTCTGTGTATTTTAAAAAATCAGAGCCTTATATGGATACGTGATTCATTTGATGAATATATAGTTTGGTGTCTTCTAAAAATAAAATTCCAAAACATGGCTCATGAGGCAACTCCTTTTGCCAATTTCCCTTTATGGGTTGGGATTGTGAAGTCACATATCCGAGGCAAATTTGGCCAAACTCAAACAATTGATTGTCCAAAATGGCTCAACTAGAATTGTTGGCTCCAATGTTTGCAAGGTATAGTGATTGTTTGGTATATAGATTAAAGTTTGATCCTTTTACTCATGTGATTTTTAAAAAATAAGTTTAATGTTGGAGCACAAGTATATTTGTCAACTCATTTAGATTACAAATTTAGTTCTTATTTATGAAAAAATAAGTAAAAAGTGGCATCTCTTTTATGATAGTATTTTAGATTGTTTATTTTTCCCACTACTTTCACATTCCAATTTACCTATTAAATTTCAATAGCATTTTTATTTTTTCTCGACATCTCCTAATATTTTTTATTTTAACATTTGTACATTATTTATTTTGTGGATTGTTTAATTTCAGTTTTTAATATTGATATTGGTTTGTATATTGTCTTCTATTTTTATATTTTTTGCCTTTAATCATGAGGTATTAAAAGTTAAAAATTTATAATAAAAATATATATGATGATAAGTAGTAAAAATGTTACTTTAGAAATAGTATAAAAACAATCAAAATAAATAATTATGGTTCAAATTAGTCATTTTTAGTATTACTTATAATTCATGATAGAAACTATTTTGACTAATATTCACGATCTCTAAATTCCAGTTTTATTTTTTATTTTTTTCTAGAATAAAATTAGTGTAGGCATATATTGGTTCTTGTTAACAAAGAAAAGAAATACCAGTATTCATTTTTATGAAAAGCTATTATTATATTTTGTGTTAAATATTTTCAAAGGTAACAAGAACGTAATATAAATACCTTTTCCATTTCCTATTTAATTGTCTCACTTAGGAGGTATGGTAATAGAAGTTTCTGTACATTTTCATTTTATTTTTTCCTCATATTTCTTTATCTCAAAAGTTAATTTTATTGTACTAATTATCTATTTTAGTTGAAAAAGACAACGGTATAATTAAAAAAAAGAGTTAGATATACTTTTTTCAAATTTTAAAAGGACAAATAAATAGGAACAATTTACTTTAATTTAGATTTATACAAACTAATATTATAGGGTTGCTCCACATTTCTTATATAGAAATCAAATTAGTATAGTTGAAAGATAAATTAATTGAACAATTTGAAATAATAAAATTGAATGATATAACAAACATTTTTTATGTTGTTTCTCATTTAATAATATTATTAACATTAAAATTGATGCGCCATTTTTTGAAAGATCATGTGGATATTATTGCCGGTAGTAGAAGTCATTGTTAATACAATAAAGAAAACTAAACATGCATAAGATTATCATAAGAAGGAAAAATTTACTTTACCAAGAAGTCGTGAGAAAGATATACAAAACGTTAAATAACAAAAAATAAAATGAGTAACTAGAGAGACAAAAGGATTCAAAATGTTAACATGGCAAAAACTTCATCTTCATCTATCATTTAATTTTAGCAATTTATAGAGTTAGAAAAATACTTTGTTATACCTGGTATTGATCTATTTGAAGATGAAGGGTATCTAATTTTATAAATTACTAGTAGGATACTCGTGCATTCGCACGAATAGTAATGTATTTTGCATGAATTTATTTAAAAAGAGAAAAATAAATTTTAAAGTAGAAAGTTAGTAATTATTACCTCATTGAAAATGATTTTTATGTATTTGAATGATAAGTTAGAGCTATTGACAAATAGCATGGTGTACATTATGTTATATTAATTAAAAAAAGTCATTATTTCACAAGCAAAACAGAAAACAAAGAAGGGATGGTTTGAATGCTTTCTACCACAAATTTATTTCACAAAAAGTAATGAAAGAAAATTTCATTACTATTGAAAACACTAAGCAAAACAGAAAACAAAGAAGGGATGGTTTGAATGCTTTCTGCCACAAATATATTAGCCCCCGCTTAAATCAATGGCTAACCTGAGTGTATGAGTGTTACGACAGCTCGGTAGGAATGGCAATGGGGCGGGTCGGGGCGGGTTTGTGGTTACCCAAACCCGAAATCTAAAACCTGAACCCGAACCCGAATTAAGCGGGGTTGGAAACAATGATACCATCCCCGAACCCGAAAAACATATATTTTTATATATATAGTTTATAAATATGTGTGTATGAAATTTATATATGTATAGTTTATATATATATATATGTGTGTGGAATTTATATATATATATATATATAGCTTTTATGTATGTATTTATATGTAATTTTATAGTTTTATATATATTAATCGGGTTCGGGGCGAGTTCGGGTTTGATATTGTTAATACCAAACCCGAACCCGAAATTTAAACTCTGGTTTTTACCCAAACCCATTCACATCGGGTTTTCCCAATATATTCGGGTTGGGTTCGGGCGGGTACCCGCGGGTTCAGTTTTCATTGTCATCCCTACAGCTCGGTGAAAGTGGCAGCCATGGTAGCTTCGGTGTATGGATATAAAAATGTAAAAACAAAAGATAAATAAATATATACATGTGACCTGGTGAGAATACTAAAATCAAAAGATAAAGAAATATTCATATTTAAATGATAGTGAAAATAGAAAGAAAAAAAAGACTGCCTCAAATTAATACCAAATAAATATTAAAAAACATGAGTTATTGTTGAGAGAGGAGTGTGAGTTTGGAGAAAGATGGACATCCATTATAAAGTAACAGATCAGATTTAATGAGACATTTTTCTTGGGGGGAAAACATATAAAAAGTAATGAAAGAAAATGGAAAACAGTAAGTAAAATAGAAAATAGAGAAGGGATGGATGAAATGCTTTCTGCCACAAATTTATTAGGCTCCCCCCTTTACATCGATGGCTAACTTGAATGTCTGGGTGTTATGACAGCTCGGTGAAAGTGTCAACCATAGTAGCTTCGGTGTGTGGATGTAAAAATGTTATCTTGAACTCATACAAAAAATATTATTTTGAAAGCATACAAAGAAGGTTATATTGAACTCAAAAAAAAGTTTCATTCAATAGAAATGACCAAAAAATGTTACATTGTTAGTAAATGTTGAATAGAAAAATCAACATTCATGTAACTCAGAAAAACATAGGTGAGTATGAGATGTTAAACATCAAGAATATGAAAAACATCCAAACATTCTCGTGACTCAAAAAAATCAACATTCCTGTAATTTCAAAAAATCACCGTCGAGAACATGAGAAAAACATACATGTGAGTGATTAAGTGAATAGGAATATAGGTGAGTATGAGATGTTAGAAACATTCTCATAACTTAAAAATATTATCTTGGACTGATACATAAAATATTATCTTGAAATCATATAAAAATTGTTATCATGAACTCAAATAAAAATAAAAAACTTCATCCAACAGAAATGACTAAAAAATGTTACATTGCTAGTAAAGGTTGAACAAAATAATCAACACTCCTGTAACTTAGAAAAAACACAGATGAGTATGAGATGTTAAACATCAAGAACATGAAAACATCAAGAAAAAATAGACATCAAGAACATTTCCGTGACAAAAAAACAACATTTTCGTAACTTAAAAATGTTATCTTGAACTGATACAAAAAATATTATCTTGAAAGCATACAAAAAGATTATCTTGAACTTAAAAATAAAAAGCTTCATCCAACAGAAATGGCAAAAAATGTTACATTGTTAGTAAAAGTTGAACAAAAAATCAACATTCCTTTAACTAGAATTAAAACATAAGTGCGTATGAGATGTTAAACATCAAGAACATGAAAAACATGAAGAATATTCTCATAACTCAAAAAAAATAACATTCCCGTAACTAAAAAAATCAAATTCAAAAACATGAAAAAACATACATTTGAGTTATTAAGTGAGAAGGAACATTAAAAAACATACATTTGAACGAAGAACTTACCAATTGGTTTCACGGGTAAAGAAGTTATGCCAAGGATGAAGAAAAAAGTTTGCAGGAGAAAAAATGGAGGTTTAGTGAGGAAGAAAAAAATGAAGAAGGTTTAGTGAGGAAGAAAAAAGAGAGGGGAGAGATCAAAAGGAGAAAGAGATGGGAAATGAAAGATCTTTTCAGCTTAAGCTCTCTATCATCAATGTCTCTCTCATGTTTTTTTTTATATTTATTTGATATTAATTTGAGGCAGTTTTTTTCCTTCTATTTTCACTATCATTTAAATATATATTTTTTTTTATCTTTTATTTTTAATATTTTCACTAGATCACATGTATATATTTCTTTATCTTTTGTTTTTACATTTTTATATCCACACACCGAAGGTTGTAACGACCCGATTTTCTACCCTTGAAAATTTTTCATTCATTTTAATCATTTTGCATGCATTTTCCTACACTTACTATCATACTTTCAAATTCCATAATCACCTACACTTGATTTGACAGAAAAACATAATTCATATTCGTAATGTCTCACGGATAATGAGACCCCATAAGTATAGTTCTCCGAAATAACCATACACCCAGTGACAAATATCCGACTAATGGTTAGCTATGATTACAATCATTTAAATCCGCAAGTAATCATTTAAGATACAAAAACATAAATAGAGAATCCGAAGTCTAAAGCTCATAAAGCTCTCGACCTAGCATACTTCATTCATCTATTTACCTGCAATGGGATTATCAATGACAAAAGTACAAAACACACAAAGGAGTAAGTCGTTAATTCAATAAACGTCATTATAAGATAATCCACATTAGAAAAAATGGTTAGTAAACAATTTTCGAAATTCATTTTGTTTTGCTGCATAACTTGAGCCAAAGTCGCTACACCCCTCAGGGATAGCTAAAAGCAGATTCTCATCCTTTTTACCAATAAAACACGCCTCATAAACTCGGGCCGAAGTGTTGCTACATAAACTCGAGCCGAAGTCGCTACACCCCTTAGGGATAGCTAAAAACAAATTCTCATCTCTTTTATAAAGAAAACATGCCGCGTAAACTCGGGCTGAAGTGTTGTTACATAAACTCGAGCCGAAGTCGCTACACCCCTTAGGGTTAGCTAAAAACAAATTTTCATCTCTTTTATAAAGAAAACATGCCGCGTAAACTCGGGCTGAAATGTTGCTACATAAACTCGAGCCGAAGTCGCTACACCCCTTAGGGTTAGTTAAAAACAAATTCTCATCTCTTTTATAAAGAAAACATGCTGCGTAAACTCGGGTTGAAGTGTTGCCTCATAAACTCGGGCCGAAGTGTTGCCTCGTAAACTCGGGCCGAAGTGTTGCCTCGTAAACTCGGGCCGAAGTGTTGCCTCGTAAACTCGGGCCGAAGTGTTGCCTCGTAAACTCGGGCCGAAGTGTTGCCTCGTAAACTCGGGCCGAAGTGTTGCCTCGTAAACTCGGGCCGAAGTCGCTAACCATTTATGGTCGGCTAAAAATATATTTTCTTTTCATTGAATTCACCATCAATCATTTCTCGTAAATCCACGCCATCTTTAGTATAAACACACCCATATATGTTTATACTAACTACGTGATTCACAATATAATTATTGCATGACCAGAAAACGCACACGTTTTCCATCTTCCGTAAATATACGCTTACTTTAGTATAAACACACCCATATATGTTTATACTAAATGCGCAATTTATAACTTATTCATTTCATAACCAGAAAATACCCACATTTTCCTTTTTCGTAAATCTACGCCATCTTTAATATAAACACACCCATATATGTTTATACTAAATGCGTAATTTACAACTTAATCTTTGCATAACCAGAAAATACACATTTTCTATTTCAAATGCAAAATTAAAGACTTATCCTTACCTTGGTGAGTATTAGGGTTCGGTTCTTAGCAACTTCTCGAGTTCTACCGACACCACCTCCAACCTTAGGATCTTTCCTCATCCCACCACATAACACAATGTTAGTCATTTATTCCAAATATCACATAAACAACTTATATTGCATCATTTAATCATACAAAATATTCATCATCAATATTCAACCATCTAAAACATGCATAACATCTCATATTTCAATATTTGAGGGTAAACTCATCTTCTACCTCTAGCATTTTACTCATTCTCTCCTTTTACCACATTTTCACTTTTAGGGTTTTTAGGGTTTTCATGAATCAACCCACAACCCTTTCCATTCTTGAGATACTATCTCTAAACCAAGAGTTTACAAGATAAAAACAACATAAAACGAACCATAACTCTAAAGAATGAGTTTCCATGGTTTCTCATGTTTTGAAAATAAATCCAACATACCCAAAACAAGTTAGAGAGGAAGAAGAAGAGTTAGGAACAAGAGGTTTACCTCTTCTCAAGCTCTAAGATGAGTCCTAAGGCTCTTTGCTATTGAAAAGCTCTCTTCTCTCTCTTCTCTTCAAAGTTCTAACCCTAAAATGTGTTTTGGGTTTCTATTTTATAGACACAACGATAAGTGTAATCGATTACAAGTATAGTGTAATCGATTACACTGTGCAAATTACAGAGGCATCGTCGCGATGTAATCGATTACCAACATGGTGTAATCGATTACATTAATACGATGTAATCGATTAACAGAAGTGTGTAATCGATTACACAGTGTAAATTACAGAGGCATCGTCGTGATGTAATCGATTACCAACATGGTGTAATCGATTACATTGTGTCAGATGTACATATCTGATGCTTTTAATCATCATGTAATCGATTACCAGGACTGTGTAATCGATTACATTACCCAAAATTGCCAAGTATAGCCCAGGATTTCACCCTCCCAGGTGAACCTTTCTCGCTCAAGCGAGGATCCGAGGACTGATACTATAATTTTAAAGACTTAAAATTTGGGGTGTTACAAAGCTACCATGACTGGCACTTTCACCGAGCTGTCATAACACTCAGACACTCAGGTTAGCCATTGATTTAAGGGGGAGGGACCCTAATATATTTGTGGCAGAAAGCATTCCAACCATCCCTTCTTTGTTTTCTGTTTTGCTTATTGTTTTCAATTTTCTCTCATTACTTTTTATGTGTTTTTCCCAAAAAATGTCTCATTAAATCTGAATAAGACAAATATAACATAGAAAAATGAAAAATACAAACAAATAAGACAAATTTCTATTAATAAAAAATGAAATCAACAATAACAGAGAGAAAATAACACAATTATAAAATTATAATGAATAACATATTATAACATTATAATACAATTCTATTTATTAAATCTTATTGCAGTTCAAATTTAAAATACACATCATTATCATTATCATTATCATTATTATTATTATTATTATTATTATTATTATTATTATTATTATTATTATTATTATTATTATTATTATTATTATTATTATTATTATTATTATTATTATTATTATATTCTCCAAACTCTAGTTGAAATTTTTTTGGTAAGAGAAAAATATATTAATATAAGCATAAGGAGTTTCCACCCAATATAAATAGAAGATCACAATTATCTTTTTACAAGCAGAAAAAATACAAGATTTAGGATCAACACACCAATAAACACCAATAAACAGTTGAGTATTGAATGCAGGAATCAAAATGCACATCAAATTCAAATGCAACTAATTGTATTTATTGAATTTACGATATTATAACTCCTAACTTTATTATTCTAAATATTTGAGAATTGAATTTAAATTTAATTTGAAATTCAATCGTGTAAACATATAATTTAGAGTAAATTACATTCACACCCCCTGAGTTTTAATGAAATTACACAAACCACCTCTCTCTTCTTTGTCATTACACAAACCACCCCTCCATCCTACACAAACCACCCCTAGATTTATACATACATTACACACACAACCCCTGCATGTTATAAAACTGTAATATTTTAAATAAATGTGATGAATGTAATTAAGTTAAACAAAATATTGTATATTGTGTAACACTTCAAATAGTACAAAAACGAATGTTTCTTTATTATTTTTGTGTCATTAAAAAATACATTAATAATTTCAAATAAATGTTTAAATAACTCTTATATTATTTTATAACGAGCCAAATAATGAAGACGCATTGACTCTTATATTATTTGAATTTTTCTACATAATATACAATATTTTGTTTAATTAATTACACACATCATACGTTTTTTGTTTAAAACATTACACTTTTATATTATGCAGGGGTAGTCAGTGTAACATATGTACAAAATTAGGGGTGGTTCGTGTAAGGACAAAAAAGTGAGGGGTGATTTGTGTAATTTCACTAAAACTCAGGGGGTGTGAGTGTAATTTACTCTATAATTTATGTCGAAATTAAATTTATTGAGATCAAATTGTCACACTATTATAGAATTTATTACATCACATAATTTATTGATTCTAAACTAACTCATAGTGCAAATAATTGATAATTGAATACACATAAGTGAGAATTCAAAATGCACATTCACAGTAACTTCTAACATTATAAGTCATGATTATTATTTGATTGTAAATGTTTGAGAATTAGATTGAAATTGAATTATGTAACATAATTTAAATTGAAATTGTATTCTATCAACAAAAATAATACTAACTTTAAAATACATATGACACTCATACACTCATATATACACTAAATAGCAATTATTGGTGCAAGATATTTATTAAATTATTAAAATGTAGAATCAATTAAATGAATTAAAAATTATGGAAAATAATATATTTTCAAATTTTAATTTCGATGAGTATGCAAAGCTAACAAAATCGGAATGATTAATAATGATATTTGAAAAAAGGCAGCATTTAATTCAAATTGAAAATGATATTTTTTTTCCTTCTAAATTATTGCAGAAGTTTTCCTTAATTTTAATGTGAAAAATGTCATGTCCTACTAAAAAATCTCTGAACAATCTTATGGATGATATGTCTTATTACTTCAAGTAACACATGTTAGTTTTTTTTATTAAAGGAAATTTTAAGCTAATTTTTTAGAGTTTAATATGTACAAATTGTTATGAGGAAATGACATCTCTAATTTAATATAGGTTGTATTATGTTAATGAATACCCTAAGTGCAATGTTGAAAGAATATAAAAGAAAGAGTAAATTACACTCACATCCCCCTGAGTTTTAATGAAATTACACAAATCACCTTTTCTTTTTTTGTCCTTACACCAACCACCTCTCCCTCCTACACAAACTACCCCTAAATTTATACACACATTACACTGACCACCCCTGCATGTTATAAAAATGTAATATTTTAAAGAAAAAACGTGTGATGAATGTAATTAAGTTTGTATATTGTATAACACTTCAAATAGTACAAAACCGAGTGTTTCTTTATTATTTTTGTGTCATTAAAAAATACATTATAAATTTCAAAGAAATATTTAAATAACTCTTATACTATTTTATAACGAGCCAAATAATGAAGACGCATTGACTCTTATATTATTGAATTTGTCTACACAATATACAATATTTTGTTTAATTAATTACACACATCATACATTTTTTGTTTAAAATATTACACTTTTATATCATGCAGAGGTAGTCAGTGTAACATATGTACAAAATTAGGGGTGGTTCATGTAATGACAAAAAAGTGAAGGGTGGTTTGTGTAATTTCACTAAAACTCAGGAGTGTGAGTGTAATTTACTCTAAAAGAAATGATTTATTATTGAAAACTAAATACTTATCAGATATTCTAAAATATGATATTGTAAGATAAAAATTATATATTGACTACAATAAATTATTAAGAAATATGTTATTTCTATTAAAATAATCTTATATATTTTCTTATAGAGAAGTAAAAAGTAGTATTTATTAATGAGAATAAAGTATTTTATCATAACAATAAGTTATTTCTCTCGACCATTAAATCATAACATGTGTCATATTTAATCTATTTCCATAAAAATATTTTAAAAACTAAAAAAATAGTACACATATCATAATTTTAATGGCCGAAAATAAATATCTTTCTAACATGAGAATCAATGATAAGCATTTATCTTGGCCAGTAGTTTAGGATTTATGGAGCCTTTATTGCATTTCCGGAAATTTTGAAAATGCAAAAAAAAAGTAATTTTCAATAATTAGGAAATGACATTTTATTCAAAATTGTGTTGTTTGTTTAATATATTTTAGTCTTTTAACTTTTCCATTTTATTTCAAATCTTTTGATATTTTTGAAACTAAATACATATTTATATTTTATTTTCTAATTGTAATTTTATTTATTACTCATCTTTTAACCACATGTTTCTTCATTTATTTTTTAATCCAGTTTTCAATGTGTATTAAACGTTCATATTTAGTCAATTTGTATCAAATTTTATATCATTAATTACTTCTTAAACGATGTGCATCATCTTAAACATCAAAAGATGTTGAATGAAGAGAGTATATTTTTCAATTAATCTACACACTAATAAACAAAACCTCAAAATCAATCGATGAGTATATCCCTCAACTAGACCATCGCAAATCTTCATAGTAGAATTTATTTCTTTATCTCTCATCGTGACAAATTTTCTTCATCTCTCACATGGTATTACTGAAATAGTTTGATGATGGATATGATAATATATGATTTTGAGATAAAAATTGACATCATTTAAGTTATTGTAACCTTAATTAAATAATAGAACACTTGTATGCTAGTATTTTATTTTAACTTTAATTTTTTGGAGAATATCTGCAACTGCAAAATGCTAGTCATGATATTTCCCATGTATTTGTAATAGCTAATGACCAATTACAGCAATTAAAGTTGTTCAATGTATTTTAGTGATTAAAATTTAGAATTTAATTAATTTCATTGGTGTCCTGGATTGTGAATTTTAAAGTGAATGATTTCAAAAATGAAAAAAATAATAACAAATGTATTTTGAAGAAATTAAAATATGAAAATGAAATTTGTTTTTTTTAAATGAAAATAGAAAAGATTTCTTCACATCAAATGCACCCTAAATTTGTGGATGTTTTTTTATTTTACATACACAAATAATTATTATTAATTTATATATAACTTTCAAGACTTGAAAAAAATGCAGAAATTAAAATTTAATAGTATTATAGAGAGATAAAGGAAAAGTAGAGAAATAACTCAAAAATATAAAATGAATGTATTTTGAGTAAGATACGAGTATTTAAGTCTTATTTATTTATTTATCATAATTAAGAAAGACATGGTAATAAGAATAAGTGAAAAAAGAAAGATATAATTGAATCCTAAAAAAGATTTATAAATAAATTATTAAAGTATAAAATCTTATAATAAAGTTACAGAAGTAATATGTTACCCAGGCTACCGTATTAAAATGCAGTTATTTACTAATGGAGGTATGTATTACTCTCTCGCTTCCATAAAAAAATGACGTGTGAGTATTCGTAAAAGTACTCACAATAATAGCTTATAAGTAATAACAGATATTATAATATCCGCCTCAAGAATATCGCATATTTATAAATTTATATATTTTTTTAAATTTTAAGATTATGTATTATCTGATTTTGTTATTATTTCATAATAAATTGTAATAATTTAAATATAATCATAAATTTATCATATATATATATATATATATATATATATATATATATATATATATATATATTATTCACGTAATAAATATATTTTTATATATTGATTATTATAAAATATATAAAAAAATTTAAAACTCGTTGGATACGCGTACCCGCTATCCATACAGATACCCGTAAATAGTGCAGATTTAGAAATGAGAAAACACTACAAATACCCGCCGACCTAGTTTACATCCCTACTTTCATCTTTGTTTAATGTTATGGATTTAATTTTAAAAAATATATAGAAGTTAAATATAATTTAACTAAATAATATCAGATAATGCACATTAGATATTAAATTAAAAGATAAACATAAGATGAGAGTGATAATAATGATGTAGTTGTGAAAAAAAGAAAGATATAATTGAATCCTAAAAAAGATTTATAAATAAATTATTAAAGCATAAAGGCATATAATAAAGTTAAAGAAGTAATATGTTACCCAGGCTACCGTATTAAAATGCAGTTATTTACTAATGGAGGTATGTAGTACTCTCTCGCTTCCATAAAAAAAAATGACGTGTGAGTATTCGTAAAAGTACCCACAATAATAACTTATGGGTAATAACAGATATTATAATATCTGCCTCATGAATATGGCATATTTATAAATTTATATATATATTTTTTAATTTTAAGATTATATATTATATGATTTTGTTATTATTTCATAAGAAATTTTAATAATTTAACTATAATAATAAATTTATCATATATATATATTATTCATGTAGTAAATATTTTTATATATTGATTATTATAAAATATATAAAAAATTTAAAACTCGTTGGGTATGCGTAAATGTCCACTACTCATAAAGATACCCGTAAATAGTGTGAATTTAGAAATGAGAAAACGCTACAAATACCCGCTTGAGACCTAGTTTACATCTCTACTTTCATCTTTGTTTAATGTTATGGATTTAATTTTAAAAAAATATGTAGAAGTTAAATATAATTTAACTAAATAATATCATGTAATGCACATTAGAAATTAAATTAAAAGATAAACATAAGATGAGAGTGATAATAATGATGTAGTTGTGAAAAAAAGAAAGATATAATTGAATCCTAAAAAAGATTTATAAATAAATTATTAAAGCATAAAAGCTTATTGTAACGACCCGAATTCTACCCTTGAAAATTTTTCATTTATTTTAATCTTTTCTTACATACAGTCGTCACCTTCATTAAAAACTCTCGAGTATCTCTCTTTGAAAATACTCTTTACCCTATTATAATATCATACAAATTTATGTTGCGGAAAAACATAATTCATTCAAATAGCCTTTATCACATACGTCCAGTTATGGGTTTTCCAGAGTTATAACGTCCATAACTACATGTCACCATATTATCCTAATCAGATTACATTTATCCTAAAATACTGTCAAATCAACTACAATATCAAATAGCAATAAAGACAATCGAGTAAATAAACACAAAAGCTTCCTAATTGAGCTTCATCCTCAAAATCCGTCATTTACCTACAATGGGATTATCATAAACAACACACAAAACAAAAGGGAGTAAGTCATTAGTTCAAAACTAACATCACACAATAATCCACATTTCCAATACAATTAAGCTTTAATATAATTCGTAAACACACATGCGGAATTATAAACATTCATAATCATCTTCCTTTAATTGTCACTTTACTCATATTCATCCTATAGTATATATATATATCTCATACTATATATCCTATAGCATGCATACGACATTCATTTGACATTCACATTTCTCATCATTCATATTCACCCTATAGAATATATATCCCATACTATATATCCTATAGCATGCATACGACATTCATTTGACATTCACATTTCCCATCATTCATATTCACCCTATAGAATATATATCTCCTACTATATATCCTATAGCATGCATACGACATTCATTTGACATTCACATTTCTCATCATTTATATTCACCCTATAGAATATATATCCCATACTATATATCCTATAGCATGCATACGACATTCATTTGACATTCACATTTCTCATCATTCATATTCACCCTATAGAATATATATCTCATACTATATATCCTATAGCATGCATACGACATTCATTGTTCACATCTTCCACTTTATCATCCATATTCACCCTATAGAATATATATCTCATACTATATATCCTATAGCATGCATATTCGTTTATCTCAAATCTTTTTGTCTCATTGCTTATTCTCGCCATCAGGCTTACTCTTTACCACCTCCGGTTCTACCACATCGGGTATGTAATTTCTCAATGATACACTACCACTTCGGGTAGGCAATTTCCCTTAATGATCCACTACCACTTCGGGTAGGCAATTTCCCTTAATGATCCACTACCACTTCGGGTAGGTCATATACAATACCACATAGGGCAAGTCATACACAATACCGCAAGTCATACACAATACCACATAGGGCAAGTCATACGCAATACCACATAGGGCAAGTCATACACAATACCACATAGGGCAAGTCATACACAATACCACATAGGGCAAGTCATACACAATACCACATAGGGCAAGTCATACGCAATACCACATAGGGCAAGTCATACACAATACTTCACTACCATTCCCGGTAGGATAACAATAACAGTCCACTACCACTCCGGGTAGGACACCATAACAGTCCGCTACCACTCCGGGTAGGACACAATAAACAGTTCACTACCACTCCGGGTAGGACACGATAAATAGTTCACTACCACTCCGGGTAGGACACAATGATAAACCACTACCTCCTCGGGTAGGGTAACAACCATAAACTTACCAACACGTTACCTCTTTCACATACCTCATTCACATAAGTGAGTATGAATTAGAGCCACTTATCCCTTACCTCAGTGAGTTTTGGGATCGGTTCCGAGTAACTTTAAAAGTCTCCTCCGCGATTTCCTCCAACCTTAGGATCTTTCCTCATTTCCACCAATAACAACAATGTTAGTCATTTATTCCAAATATCACATAAACAACTTATTTTGCATCATTTAATCATACAAAATATTCATCATCAATATTCAACCTTCTAAAACATGCATAACATCTCATATTTCAATATTTCCAAAACTACTTCAATACAAGTTTCTAAATATCAAAGCATACATGTTCATCTCATATAACAACATTAAAGCACTACTCATTATCCACATCTAGCATTTCATCTCTTTCTCTTTATACTCATATTCTCATTTTGGGGGTTTTTGGGGGTTTTTCATGAATAACCCATAAAACTTTCCATTCATCAAATACCAACTCTAAACCAAGAGTTTACAAGATAAAAACAACATAAAACGAACCATAACTCTAAAGAATGAGTTTCCATGGTTTCTCATGTTTTGAAAATAAATCCAACATACCCAAAACAAGTTAGAGAGGAAGAAGAAGAGTTAGTAACAAGAGGTTTACCTCTTCTCAAGCTCCAAGATGAGTCCTAAGGCTCCTTGCTATTGAAAAGCTCTCCTTTCTCTCTTCTCTTCGAAGTTCTAACCCAAAAATGTGTTTGGGTTTCTGTTTTAAAGAGGTTTCGTCGGGTTGTAATCGATTACCAACATGGTGTAATCGATTACAACGTGAAAAATGCGCATATCTGATGCTTTTAATACGATGTAATCGATTACCAGAAATGTGTAATCGATTACCAGCAATGTGTAATCGATTACCAGAAATGTGTAATCGATTACCAGCAATTTGTAATCGATTACCAGAAATGTGTAATCGATTACCATCAATGTGTAATCGATTACCAGAAATGTGTAATCGATTACACTGTGTCAGATGCACATATCTGATGCTTTTAATACGATGTAATCGATTACCATCAGATGTAATCGATTACTAGCAGAGTGTAATCGATTACCAGCAGAGTGTAATCGATTACACTGTGTCAACAGCCCAAAATTGCCATTTCTCGCCCACGCGAGAATCCTCGTCCAGGATTTCACCCTCCCAGCTGATCCTTTTTCGCTCAAGTGAGAATCTCTCGATCAAGCGAGGCTTCCAGGACTGATACTATATTTTTAAAGATTAAAATTTGGGGTGTTACACTTATAATAAAGTTAAAGAAGTAATATGTTAGGAGGCTACCATATTAAAATACAGTTATTTACTAATGGATGTATGTAGTACTCTCGCTTCCATAAACAAAATGATGTGTGAGTATTCGTAAAGGTACCCACAATAATAGCTTATGTGTAATAACATATATTATAATATCCGCCTCATGAATATCTCATATTTATAAATATATATATATATTTTTAAATTTTAAGATTATATATTATATGATTTTGTTATTATTTCATAATAAATTGTAATAATTTAACTATAATGATAAATTTATCACATATATATATATTATTATTCATGTAATAAATATTTTTATATATTAATTATTATAAAATATATAAAAAAAAAATTAAAACTCGTTGGGTACGCGTAGATGCCCGCTACCCATTCAGATAGCCGTAAATAATGTGAATTTAGAAATGAGAAAACACTACAAATACCCACCTGACCTAGTTTACATCCGTACTTTCATCTTTGTTTAATGTTATGGATTTAATTTTAAAAAATTTGTAGAAGTTAAATATAATTAATTTAACTAAATAAATATCATGTAATGCACATTAGAAATTAAATTAAAAGATAACATAAGATGAGAGTGATAATAATGATGTACTTGTAAATAAAATATAAATATATTTTTTGTTTAAGAAACATCAACAAATCCGGAAAATATTTAAAAAAAAATTAAAAATCAAAAGATAGCAAACATATAATTAGGGATGAAAATTAAAACCGAATTTGTGGTACTTGTAACCTGAATTTAACGGGGAAAACCCGATATGAATAGTTTCAAGTTCGAGTTTTACCCGAACTCAACTTTCGGGTTCAGGTTTAGTATAGTTGGTACACTACCCGAACTCGATTAATATATATAAAATCATAAAATTACACATAAATATATATATATATATATAAGCTATATATATATATATATATATATATGGGGATTGATCCACTTAATCCAAGAGTAAGTGGAATAAATCTATTTCACATCTTAGCCATTCAATTTTGGAAAATCTAATGGTTTAGATGTATTTACCAATTCAAACCATTGGATTTCCCAAGAATGAATGATTATGATGTGAAATAGGTTTATTCGGGTTTATAGAACTTATATATAAAAATATAGGTTTCAAACGGATTTTTATCGGGTATATTTCAACCCGCTTAATTCGGGTTCGATCTTTGATTTCGGGTTCGGGATTGGGTAAGTACAAACCCGCCGCATTTCCATTCCTACATATAACTAATAGGGAGGGGATCCACTTACTCCAAGAGTAAGTTTTTTAAACTTATTCCACATCTTAGACATCAATTCTAGGAAAATCTAATGATTTGAATTAACGAGTATATATAAACCATTGGAATTTCCTAAAATTGATGACTAATATGTGGAGTAAGTTTTAAAAAATTAATATTGAAATAAATAGATCTTTACTCTAACTAATATCTTAAAAGTTGATGGATTCTAGAATAAATTTAAACATTTTCATTAATTACATAATAAGTATGCAAGTAACCCAGTTAGTATTAAATACTACCATGTAATTTTGCATTCAAACATGATTCATTTAGTATATTAAAATTTTCAAAACAATGATTCTAATGCATAATTGATTATACATTTTTAGTATAAAATAATATTTATGGTCACTATAAAGATTTAGATTTATATATATTTATTATATCATTCACTATGCATTTCTATTACTTTTATTTTAAGAGTTAATGATAATTGAAAATGAATGATAAATAATACAATGACCGTGTATCATATGTCAGTGCATACATTATTTTCTTTTTATTATCATTTAGACACATCATTTTCAACAACAACAACAAAAACAAAACTATCAATTGATGAGTCCTTAATTTTTTTGAGATACATTTAAACTTTTTTGGGTACATGATCAGTGTCAAGTTTAAGAATTTTATTTCTCAATAAGTGCACTTTGTTATTGGTTAATGGGACCATATTTATTATCTTAATAAACACATGCAATAAAACCCCCCAAAATAAGTAGCATAAATTTATTTCCGATCACATTAGTCATTTATGTTAGAGCATTAATTAATAAATAATAAAAAGGAAATTAATAAAAGAACGAAAATCGGTTTTTTATTAGTTAATGCTAACCAAATAAACCAAACAATATTGTAATATTGTATCATATATTGTTAATTATTGATTTCTAAATTTTGTTAATTATTTTTCTACAAATTTTCCTGTCTCCTCTGTCTCTATATATATTGAAGTGACCTCTTGAATATATTTTCCTTAATGTAACGGGTTATATGGATCAATTAATGACATGAAATTAATGTTTGTATTGAAGATTTCAATTTTATTCATAAGCTCATTAACTTCATCATCAATACACCATAATTGCAGTAGTAAATTAAAAAACGAAATTAAAGATGGCCTCTCTCAAGTTTTTTAATTATGGAATTTTAGTCCGTACTTTTTTTATATGTGACTTTTATCTTCTATGAATATGTAAAAATTGTCATTGTTTTAATTTTTCATAAAAAATTCCAATGATATTTTTTATGTGGGAGATGTAATGTGATGCTTAGAATTATAAAATGCAATTTTGGTTACTCATCTTTTTCACTTGTTTAGAATTCATCTCCATATTTCTTATGTGTATTTTTCATACTCTAACTTATAATAACATGTTCAATATACTGAATATAAATAATGACAATATAATATTTTATGCAATGATAGTCCCATATTCTAGAATTAAATAAAAAATATCTCATAGATGAAGCAGTTAATTGGAAAACTATTGTTGCATAATTGTATAAATTGGATAATGAAATTCACACATAAAAAAATGAGAGGATTAAAATCACAGAATTAAGAAACTTGAGTGGAAAAAAGTGCATTTTAGCCATAGTGATAGAACAAGAACACAAATCTCTTCATCCAAAGACTGTAACAAAGTAAAATGTGATATTTTCTGTCCTTTTCTTCATAATTTCCCTTTTGCATTTCAAGTGTGAACTCAAACTTCACTCCATGCATGATCAGCATTTTCTTTTAATTTGAAACCGTGAAACAGAAACCACCCCACTTCAATTTTTCGAACTTCGAAGTCATAGTTTCAGTTTTATGGTTTTTGCTTTTTAAAACTTTATCCTTTTGCATTCACTCAGCCAGGTATAATTTGTCCACTTATGCTTTGTAATTAATCTTGGTTTAAATGGAGTATGAATACTCTATATTAATGGAGAGACAAATATTTCAAAAAGCAAACGGAAATACAACTTTAATTGATATATTTATCATTCTAGTTATAATTGAATTAAACTTTTGTCATTAAAACAGAAAATATATGAACTTGTCTCTCTATTAATGAAGAGAATTCATCTTCCTTTAAATGGTAAGGACTTCAAATTAAAACCATTCATGGGTTACATTATTACATGGGTTGGCCTTATTGTGGTGGGGCATGTAAATGCTCACCCCACCATCCTATATGCTAGTTAATTCTGAGTTGTCATTAATGGCTAGTTAGCATATATAAATTGCTTCAAGAGTTCATAAGTTACACACACACATAGAGAAAGAGAGAGAAAAGCTATACTCTTTGCAAGTGAATTTTGAAATGGCTTCTTATTCTTCTTCTTCTTCTTCTAGAATTGGTAGTGATGGGAGGGATGTTCAACGAGAAGGTTCGAACTCTCATGAGAGAAAGAGAGCTAGGGGTTCTTCTGGTACTTGCTTGCGTCACACTCCTCACCAAATTGCAAAGCTTGAAGAGTATGATTATCCTTCTACTAATGATCTCTTACATTTATTTTATGTTATACACAATTATTGATGCACTTTGAGAATACTTTTATTGGTCTTTGATCAAGTTTATTTATTTTTTACAATTTCTTAATAGTTTTTTTCTTTGATTTGATCATGGAGCTGTTCTCAAAGCTAATTTGTTTTATTGAAATAACTCTCCAACTACAGTCAATAATTTTTATTACTCTCCCACATTTATATATAATCATCATGAAACTAATCAATTGTTGGATGGTCAGCAATTTAAATTTATTTCATAAATAAATATATACTTCTATATTAAGGTTCATTTCCTCATAAACATTTGTTAGGAGAATAATCACACGTAAAAATGATTTTAATTCATTTTGTATAGGGTGGAATATCCTTAATTAACACACAAAAATATGTCATTTTATCTCATTAGACCGTTTTTTCATCGATTAAAAGATATTAATAAGGAGTCATAAGGTGGTTTGGTGGTTAAGGTGGAAGACTTAAGGAATAGGGTGAAGGAGGTTGTGTGTTCGAGTCTCACCCATAGCAACTTTAAAAAAAAAAAAGAGTTATAAGGTGGGTTAGAGGTTGAGGGTTCGAGTCTCGTCCACAACAAATCCTAACATAACATACTAACAACTAACATTTGCCGATCAAAAAAAAAAAAATACTAATAATGTTACTATACCTAGAGCCCTAGATCTCTTATATTCCCATTTCTAACCTAATTTGGATTTTTATTTTGGAAATACAGATTTTTCAAACAGCAGTCTAGTCCAAATGATCACCAAAGAAGACAAATAGCCGAGGAGCTAAAACTTGAGCCAAGACAAATAAAGTTTTGGTTTCAGAATAAGAGGACTAAAAAAAAGGTAATATTTTTTTCTTCAGTCTGATAAATGGTATGATAATTATACATATATATGTTAATTAACATGTTATGATCTTAAGGCTGAAATGGAGCGAGAACAGAGTGATGCTCTTCGTGCTGAGAATTTTAGAATCCAGATGGAGACCTTCATAATGATTGAGCAGTTGAAGACTATAAAATGCTCATCTTGTGGGAACTCATGCTGTCAAAAGTTTGAAAAGCAAAACAATGTGGAGCAACTTAAGCTTGAAAATGCACGTCTGAAAGATGAGGCTAGTAAACTATATATATACTTTGATTCATTTTACTATTTATTGTTTAAGACTGATAACTTGTGATACATACTAGACTAAAGGTCAAAAGTTCAATTTATGGGAGTGACACTTGTTGGTAAGAGCAGTTATACATTCGGAAATAGATTAATTCCTTAACGATAAGCCCAAAAAAACTATTAAATGGAATTAAAATTATAAATTTATTCAAAATCAATGGTGAAGATATATCCTCTAATAATATATCATTCAATAATTTTCTTTACATTTACATGAATTATGTTTATTTATGAATTGCTTTGCACTTCAGATTGAGAAGGCTCGTAAACTTGTTGAAAGCTACATGGAGAAACCACAGTCACAACCTGAGTTGCAGCTAGACCTTACTCTAGGAATTGGATGTTCATATGCTCCCTCACAAGCAAATTGTATAAACATATCAGCAGTACAAGGTGTTCCTCAGAATCTAGGTCTATCTTCAGATGAAAATATAATGCCCAAAGCACAAATGATAGGGGCTGCAATTGCTGCCAAGGATGAATTACTTCAGCTTTTGACCATCAATGAACCCTTATGGGTCAAGTCTCCAATCGGCAATGAAACACTAATTCTTCGTCGTGTTAGCTACGAAATGTTCTTTCCTAGGGTTCCATTGATCAAAAGTTCCAAAACAAGAGAAGAATCATCAAAGGGTTCAAGAATTGTGAGCATTAATCCAAAGAAATTAGTTGACATGTTTATGGACCCGGTTAGCATTTTTAGTTTTTTACACTTAACATAACTTGAATATTTGTCCCCCTCATCAATTACACTATGTATGGACTCATAAGGATATGGTTTTCATCTTTCCAGGACATATGGCGCCATCTTTTCTCAACAATTATTTCAAATGCTCACACAATCCAAGTAGTTGAGATGGGATCGTTAGAAAAACGAAGTGGAGCTATATCATTGGTAATTTTTTGTGCAAAACTTAACATTTCAATTTGATTTTGTTATTAACAAGTACTTTTTTTCATGCAGATGTATGCAGATATGCATGTTCTTTCACCTTTGGTACCATCTAGGGAATTCAACTTCCTTCGCTATTGTGCACAAATTTCAGATAGTGTTTGGGTTATCACAGATGTGTCTTTTGATTACTTAAAAGAGAAAACCATTCCTTCAAATTCTTGGAGGCTTCCCTCAGGATGTCTAATCAAGGCATTGCTTAATGGGTTTACAGAGGTTAGTACATAAAAATTCGGCTCTAATAAAGTGCAGGGTAAAGTATATATAATTAAGATACTTTATTGAAAAACAAAGATTGTGATCATCATAGTAATTATGAAGTTGTTATAATTGGAACCATTGATTTCTTAATCAATAGACATAAATATGCATTTTTACCATGTATCATGCATTTTTAGAGGACTTAAATCCATGTAGATAATTACATTTGTGAAATGAATAATATACGGGTAGACTATAATCAAAGATATATATATGTTCCAGAAAAAATTATATAAACATGCTCATGTAACAAAGAAATCCCTACTTTTTTCTTCTTATCCTAGCATGTTTACTCAACTTTGGTGCTTGTAATCTTGTACAGTTTAAAAACTAATTAAAATAAGCTTATGCTATGATATTGTATGCTTTAATTTCTTCTAGGTTACTTGGGTGGAACACGTGGAAGTGGATGACAACATCCAAACACATTCTCTCTACAAAGATGTTGTTAGCACTGGTATTGCTTATGGTGCACAAAGATGGCTTTCAGAACTTTCAAGAATGTCTGAGCGTCTTTCCAGCTTTGTGCCTAACTACATACCTTGTCATGACACTGGTTCAGGTTAATCTTTGCCACCTTCTGATATATATATATATATATATATATATATATATATATATATATATATATATATTTCTTTTGTATATTTTTCAAGTCATTTAAATTACTGCTATAATATTGTGGTTTTGGAAGTGTTTATACTCATAACCTTATTGCGAAAGTGGTCATATCACATTTTGATATAATTTTTTGTACCATTAATTGGAACTATTATATATATACTTGTTTTTAGCTAAGTCTACATATGTTGGTTAATTCATTGTTTCAGTAATTGGTGTAGCTGAAGGGAGGAAGGGTATAATTAAGCTGTGTCACAGAATGTTGAAAAGCTTCTGTGAAATGCTTAACATGTCAAAGAGAGGTTTGGAACAATTTATAAGTAGGAAGAGCAATGAAGGGGTTTGGATTTGTGTGAACCAGATGAACATAGAACCTGGCCAGAGAAATGGGAGAAGTTTGGTTGCTGCAGCCTCCTTTTGGCTCCCAAACCCTTTCAATGATGTTTTTCACTTTTTCATTGATGCAAATAAACGTCCTCAGGTTCACAATCTAAACAATCTTTATCTTACTACAAAATGTTACTTTGAGTAGTAAACATTATGTAATGACAAATGCAATTTAAAATACTATAGTTAAGTTTATTTAGAATACTTATTTACTTACTTTTTTTTATTGCAGTGGGATTTTTATTGGCGAGAAGATAATCCACCCATAGAGATTTCAAGAATCAGTAACAGACAAAACTCTGCAAACTTTATATCTATCTTTCAGGTAATGTACAAGTAATTTATATGTAAATTGTATGAGCTATAAAAGTAATTTTTATTTTATACTTTAATAAATTTAATTGTTAAAATGAGACCTTTTATTTGTATCTGAAAACAAATTTTAATTAACAATAGTATACCAGCAAGAAATACTAACGAAGATTTCATTTTCAACAAAGACATAGGGTAATTTATTGCATTCAAGTAAATTCTTAAATAGAAGCAATGATATTGCAAACAAAATGTTGTATAATATCATATGCTGAAATATTATGATATATCTATCTAAGTATAAACTAAATAGGATTTAGTGACCCATTAATGCTACTACAATTACTTTGATTCACATTTTATGAATGAATGCATCATTATGTCGAACCTCGTGTCATTTTTATTGCTTTTGCTTAAACCTTAATTGAACTTTGTTTTAATCATTCATATCTTATATAATCAATGCAGGAAAAAACTCCAGCAACCAACCCTAGCGAACGTGTGATGATAATTCAAGAAAATTTTGTGAACCATTTGGGATCATATATTGTATATGCTCCAATTAAAGTGGGTGACTTAGCTGTGACTTTAAGGGGACATGATTTATCAATGGTATCTCTTCTGCCATCAGGCATCACTATATCTGAAGCTGTATCTACTGCAAATGTTGTTGCTGCTGGAGAAGCATCTAGTAGTAGAAATCATGGTAGAACAAGAGGTTCATTAGTCACTATTGCTTTGCAAATTCATATGTCAGATAATGTTAACTCAGATTTCATGGATGCTGCAAACTGTCTAGTGAACTCAACTGTGCAGAGGATAAAGGAGGGTTTGAATTTTCATTACTTGGAGTGAACCATCATTGCTTTAATTTCATGTACTAGCACAATATGTATTTGCTTTTCTTTATTTGGAGGTTGGTTTTACAAATTCTAAACTTGCAGTTTCTAATGTTAATGTTTTTTTTTCCTGTTTTACTCATTAATTATTATTCTCTCTGTCTCATTATCTTGATAAAAAGCATAAGTTTTGTGTCCTAAATTAAAGTTATAATAATAAATAAAATATATTTAAAATGATATATTATATTTATGATTAAGTAATTAAGGAAAGACACAAAATTGATTGGAAAGTTAATATTTGATTTATTAGTTGTGAAAGAAAATAATGATGAAATATTTGTAATTAGTGGAAAATATGCACTACATTAATTAGTTTTCTTATACTTTTTCGACTTTTACCAACATTATCGTATCGGACAATGAAATTTAGTGTATTGGTCCCCAAAAAAACCATCATTATTGGACAAAATATAACATCGTGAACTATTTATATATTAAAATAAAAGATAAATGCATTATAGGGAATAAGATAACTAATATAATTTTTTTAGTGATATTCTCGATATCTAAAAGTTATAATAAATCTAGACAAATCTAAGTAAAAACGATCCTTTTAACTGGGCAAAAGTCCAACAGGCCCAATTTTTAGAATTCACTGGACTCTTATTCTAGACCTTCTCAAAGGAACAAAAGTTCTTGACATATGAAACAACTGACATTGGTAAAATTACTTAATTTTATAGGGAGTTGAAAGATGATAACTTATAAACTACTTTATAAGCTAAGTGTGGTAAAATTACTTCATCAATTAGTTTATAAATGTAAATTTTTAAATTAGGTTGGTGAGAGGGGTGAATTAGGTTTCCAAAAATATAGTCAATTTAAAATTACTAATACAAAATTATTAAACAATGATGTAAATTGATAAATAATAAGTGCGGAAAATAAAGAGTAAGGGATAGGGAAGATTCACACATGGAATGTAACTTGGTTTACATTCTTCAACTGAAGATTACGTTTAGTCTCTTTTTCTTATTCAAAAGATTTGATGTTTCACTTTGTAATTAAGTGTTCATACAAGTCTCACAACAAGACTCTCACCAAGAACATTTAACGTCCAAAAGATAATACATCACTTCTTTTTTACAATCACTCACCAAATTCTTTGGGTAATCTAAGAACCACTTTGATTAAATAGAAGAAGAAAACTTTTAGAGTCACTAAAGAATTATACACTCAATCTAAGATGATACAATCCTTTTCAATAACACTTTTAAGTACAATATCATAGAAGCATTGCAAAATTTGGACAAAATTATGTAAGGGTTAAGTTTCATATTAAAAAAATCACATTCTTGGAGTTGTGTAATCGATTACAGTCTCGTGACAATCAATTACAATTTTTATAACAACCTATTGCACAATTTTTTGTAACATGTTACATAGCTTTTGGTAACCTGTTACATTGGTTATGGTAATATGATGTGTTACTCAATTTCTAGTAACATATTATATGATTTTTTGGTAACTTGTTACATAATTTCTGATATTACCCAATTTCTAATAATATGTTACTCAGTTTCTCAAAACTTGTACATGATTGTCTAAAAAACTTATTTTTAGAACCTATGTTTATCTCTTTTAACTTTGAAAACATTTTAGCTTTGACTAATTAATTGTTAATGAGTCTTAAGTAATATCAAACTTAAAATGAATTGTCAATAACACTTTCAACTATAAAACAATAAAAGTTATATATATTCAATCAAATACTTATATTTTACCATCTTCAAATTCTTTAACCTTTTTCTTTTTTATTGATATTGGTGTGTCTTCATCAAAACCTAGTCAAAGTCAAAGAGATATTATTCTTCACATAAATGACTTAGCATTTCTTAGCATATATATAATATGAGTAGATATCTTCTCAATTACTGGAGAGTCAAATACTGGATGCATAATCTTACATGTGTCAAATGATATTTTTTTAGTTGTCCAGATTTTAATTAATTTTTCATAAAATAAAATTAAAAGTTATTCAATTCCCCTTTCCTTCATAATCCAATATTAGAGACGATCCCAACCCATAATTTATATAGGAGATATCCATTTATTCCAAGAGTAAGTTTTTTAAACTTACTCCACATTTTAACCATCAATTCTAAGGAAATCCAATAGTTTAGATATACTCACTAATTCAAACCATTAAATTTCCCTAGAGTTGATGGTTAAGATGTGAAGTAAGTTTAAATATTTTTAAGTTAAACTTTTTAAACCAAATCAAGTTAACTTAATATTGATATATATGTTATATAAACTACACACTATTCATACATAATCTGATTCGTATTTAAATTAAAAACTTTCAAATTTAAAACTAAACATTGATGTTGACAATTAATGTATTTTTATTTTAAAATTATAAAAAATTAATTTTTGAAATATAATGCCTCTCTTCATTTTTTGAATTCATTTTTTTTGTTTATTTATTTTCACATAGTAACAATTTAAACCCACTTTATATATAAGGATTTCAAACCACTAGAAGAATAAAACTTTTAGAGTGACTACATAATTCTACAGTCAACCTAAGATGATAAAATCCTTTTTAATAACACTTTAAGTATGATATCTTACCAACATCATGAAAATTTGGACAAAATTATGTTGGGGTTAAGTTTCATATTAAAAAATCGCATTCTTGGGTAGTGTAATCGGTTAGAGGCCTGTGTCAATCGATTACAATTTTTATAGTAACTTATCGCACAATTTCTGGTAACTTACTACATAGTTTTTGGTAACCTCTTAGATTTGTTATGATAATCCGTTACTCAATTTTTAATAACATGTTACATGATTTTTTGGTAACTCGTTCTATTTCCAAATTTCTGATAATCTGTTACCAGTTTCTCACAACTTATACATGATTATCTCAAAAACTTATTTTAAGAACCTATGTTACTATCTCCTTTAACTTTGACTAATTAATTGTTAATGAGCCTTAAGTAATATCATATTTAAAATGAATTGTCAAAGATAGCACTTTCAACTATAAAACAATAAAACTTATATATTTAATCAAATACTTGTATTTTAAAATCTTCAAAGTTTTCAACTTTTTTTTTATTGATATTGATATCTTCATCAAAATTTTGTCAATGTCAAAAGAAAGAAAGGTTGTTCTTCATATAAATGACTTAACATTTGTTAGCATATATAATTGAGTAAATTACATTTACCCCCTGAGTTTTAGTGAAATTACATAAACCACCCCTCACTTTTTTGTCATTACATGAACCACCCCTAATTTTGTACATATGTTACACTGGCTACCCTTGCATGATATAAAAGTGTAATATTTTAAACAAAAAATGTATGATGTGTGTAATTAATTAAACAAAATATTATATATTGTGTAGACAAATTCAAATAATATAATAGTCAATTCATCTTTATTATTTGGCTCATTATAAAATAGATAGGATTTATTTAAACATTTATTTGAAATTAGTAATTATTTTTTAATGACACAAAAATAATAAAGAAACACTCATTTTTGTAGTATTTGAAGTGTTACACAATATACAATATTTTGTTTAACTTAGTTATATTCATCACACGTTTTTTCTTTAAAATATTACACTTTTATAACATGCATGGGTAGTCAATGTAATGTATGTATAAATCTATGGGTGGTTTGTGTCGGAGGGAGGAGTGGTTGGTGTAAGGACAAAGAATGGAGGTGTGGTTTGTGTAATTTTATTAAAACTCAGGGGGGTGAGTATAAAAAATTATTAAATTCCTATTTCCTTCATAATCTAGTACCGGAGAAGATCTCAACTCATAATTTATAAGTTAGGTTTATCAAATGTTTTTAAGTTAAGCTATTTTTAAACCATATCAGGTTATAAAAACTACACAGTGTTTACATAACCAGATTCTTATTTAAATTAAAAAAATTGTTTCAAATTTAAAACTAAACATTAATGTTGACAATTAATGTATTTTTATTTTAAAATTATAAAAAAAATTATTTTTGATATATAATTCGTCTCTTCATTTTTTGAATTCATTTTTTTGTTTATTTACTTTCTTATTTGCAACAATTTAAACCAACCTACTATATAAGGATTTTAAACCACTTTGATTAGAGAGAAGAATAAAAATTTTAGAGTGACTAAAGAATTCTATAGCCAATCTAAGATGGTAGAATCCTTTTCAATTACACTTTTAAGTATGATATCATACAAGCATTGTGCAAATTTGGACAAAATTATGTTGGGTTAAGTTTCATATTAAAAAAATCACATTTTTTGGTTAGTGTAATGGGTTAGTGGACCGTGTAAATTGATTACAATTATTATTGTAGCGTATTACACAATTTCTAGTAACCTGCTACTTAGTTTTTGGTAACTTGTTATATTGGTTATGATAATTCGTTACTCGATTTCTAGTAACATGTTATATGATTTTTTTGGTAACTCGTACTATTTCCCAATTTATGATAATTTGTTACTCAATTTCTCATAACTTCTACACGATCATATGAAAAACTTATTTTTAGAACCTATGTTAATGGTTTCTATCTCTTTTAATTTTGACTAATTAATTGAAATTCCTCTTTCCTTCATAATCTAGTATTGAAGAAGATCTCAACTCATAATTTGTAAGTTAGGCTTATCAAATAATTTTAAGTTAAGCTATTTTTAAACCAAATCAAGTTTAACTTAATATTGATATATATTATAAAAACTACACAATCTTCACACATAATCTGAATCATATTTAAATTAAAAAATGTTTCAAATTTAAAACTAAACATTAATGTTGACAATAAATGTATTTTTATTTTAAAATTATAAAAAATATTTTTTGAAATATAATGTGTCTCTTAATTTTTTGAATTCACTTTTTTGTTTATTTATTTTCTCATGTGCAACAATATAAACCAACTTACCATATAAGGATTTTAAACCACTTTTGAATAAATAGAAGAATAAAACTATTAGAGTGACTAAAGAATTCTACCGTAAATCTAAGATGATAGAATCCTTTTCAATAACACTTTAAGTATGATATCATGCAAGCATTATGAAAATTTGGACAAAATTATGTTGGGGTTAAGTTTCATATTAAAAAATGGCATTCTTGGGTAGTGTAATAGGTTAGAAGCCCCTTTGAATCGATTACAATTTTTATTGTAACTTATTGTACAATTCTGGTACTCTGCTACGTAGTTTTTGGTAACCTCTTACATTAATTATGATAATCCGTTACTCAATTTCTAGTAACATGTTACATGATTTTTTTGGTAACTCATTCTATTTCTCATTTCTAATAACCTATTATTCAGTTTCTCACAACTTGTACATGATTATCTGGAAAACTTATTTTTAGAACCTATGTTAATGGTTTCTATATCTTTTAACTTTGACTAATTAATTGTTAATGAGCCTAATATCAAACTTAAAATGAATTTTCAAAGATAAGAATTTCAACTATAAAACAATAAAACTTATATATATTCAATCAAATACTTGTATTTTAAAATCTTCAACCTTTTCCTTTTTTATTGATATTGATGTCTTCATCAAAATCTAGTCAATGTCAAAGAAAAAGAGGTTCTTCTTCACATAAATGACTTAACATTTGTTACCATATATATAATTCATGAGTAGAGATCTTTTCAAATACTAGAGAGTCGAGTACTGGACGTAAATTCTTACATGTATGAAATGATATTTTTAATTATTCAGATTTTAATTATTTTGTAATAAAATAAAATAAAAAATTACTAAATTCCTCTTTCCTTCATAATTCAATAGTGGACAAAATTTCAACTCATAATTTATAAGCTAGGCTTATCAAATATTTTTAAGTTAAGTTATTTTAAAACCAAATCAGGTTGTTAACTTAATATTGATGAAAGTGAATTTACTTACTCTAACAGAAAGTTTTTTAAACTTATTCTACATATTCGCTATAAATTTTAGGGAAATCCAATGATCAGAATTAGAGAATATATCTAAATAATTGGATTTCGCTAGAATTAATGACTTATATGTAGAGTAAATTTAAAAAAACTTACTATTGGAATAAGTAAATCCCTTATCAGATATTATAAAAAGTTTAAAACTACACACTCTTCGGTCTTCACACATAACCTGATTTGTATTTAAATTAAAAAAAATCAAATTAAAAACTAAACATTAATGTTGACAATTAATGTATTTTTATTTTTAAAATTATTAAAAATAATTTTTGAAATATAATGTGTCTCTTCATTTTTTGAATTCATTTTTTATATTTATTTTCTCATCTGCAACGATTTAAACCAACTTTCTATATAAGGATTTTAATTCCTTCTAATTTTGCTAATGATGTGGATTTATGAATTTAAAAAGAGTTGGGATTAAGGTTGGTCTAATTATAAAAAGTTGACTCATTGTTCATAAAATCGTGTCATAAAGTATGTTTTAATTATGAGAATCTGAATAATCTATGTGCACTCGCCTGCACCAATCCTAATGAGCCATCAGAATACAACTCATATAAACCTTTATATAAAAAACAATAAATCTCACCATAGATCTTCAAGTAGTGAGTCATCCGATGAGCTTCACCTAAATAAATTTGACCCTTTTGAAGACTAAGGTGGCTAAAAAATTGTTATCATATTCAATGACCTTTTATAATATGATTATAAAATTATTATATATGTTTTATTATTTTAATATAAACATTGTTTATCTATACTTTACTTTTTAATTATTGTCCGGGGATTATTACTTATGAAAAAGTTTTCGAATGCTTGTAAATCGTTTTAAATAGTTTTAATAGAAATCATTTTAATTATTTGATATATCATATTTAAATCATTTCCATTTTCAACAATTAACTTTTTTCTTGATAATGATGATTATTATTAAAGTAAATTTCACTTACACTTCTCGAGTTTCAATTAAATTACACAATTCACACATCTTGTTTTGCATCTATACAAATCACTACTAATTTATATACATACATTGTACTCACCAACCATACAGGATACATATGAGATGTGTGTAATCTTTTAAACAAGAAAATTGGTGATTAATATAATTTTAAGTTAAACTTCAAGTAGTGTCAGTGTAATTTACTCTTAATTAATTATATATAAACTAAAAAATTGATCATTTATAAATTTGTATAGAGAATTTGAGTATCAAATCACTTTTCTCTTTTATGTAATTAAGCAACATCAATTTTGTGGGGTGCAATTTACTATGTTTTTACTTCCCTATGTAGTGTATGTCATTCATCATCTATGAATGATGATGTGATATTTTTTGACACGTAATTCATTGTTAAGGATAACAATGATCATTTCGTATAACTTCCGGTAAGTGAAATTTAATTTTCATTATATCATACATTAACTTATCTATACATTTATTGCCTCATTAAACATTTTCAAAACATGCTAATCCTACCAAATAACAAATATTTGAATAATAAGATAAGGTCAAATGTTTTATTGCTTTCTAATAATGACATTTAATATAAAAATACACAATTTTGACCTATTTAAATTATTTTCAGTGTTTTTATATAAAATACGAACTTTTTATTCGATATTGAGTTGTCTAACATATCTTTAGTCATTTTGAATAAGCCTTAAAATAGTGATGATAAATTGACAATCCATGCACTATAGTTTAGAGATATAGTATAAAAGTCATTTTCTCTTCATTATTTTTGGTTCGTTATAAAATGTACCAATATTTCTAGAGAAATGCTATTTAAATACGCAAAAGAAAAGAAAAGAATGATTTCATAAAGAAATTCTATATAGAAATTTACAAATGAACAATTTAACCTAACTAATATATAATTAATTAATTAATAGTAACCTTTTATTTAAAAAATTACATTCACCCTCCTATAGGGTAGTCAGTGTAATATGTATATAAACTAAGGAAAGTTTATGTAGATACAAAAAAGTGAAGAATGATTGTTTAATTTCACTAAAACTTAGAGAATATTAGTATAATTTACTATTATTAAGATTTTCACAAACACTATCATGATTGTTTAACCATATTTTTATCTACAATAAATTTACATAAACTAATCTAAAAATATATTATGAGTATGATAATAATAAATTTAATTTTAGTGAAATAATATTGTTAATGATGCTTGAAATATATTAAGTCATATATTGCATAGTATTAGAATGAATTGGAAGAATTAATGTTTTATTAATGATGCTTGAAATATATTAATAAAATAATGTATCTCCTCATATCAGAATATAACTTATCTCCGCCGGTAAAAGAATGACATGTGTATTGTTTTGTTTAGTTTTAGAAATATTTTTGTAGAAAATGATTAAATGGTATACATGTCACGATTTTAGTGGTTGGATGAGATAACTATTTATCTCCTTATATCAAGAGATACATTATTCTCATATATTAATGATGCTTGAATTGATGTTTTATGGCGTGTGGGCGATGTCATGGTGTAACAAGAGCATCAACTTAGATTCAGAGTATGACGTGAACATTGGTAAAGATCAATGATGTGACACAAATATTGGTTGACATTAATACAAGGTGTGTGTTATGGGTAGACCATTGCATTACTAGTTGAGACTTTCCAAAGAAGCTCCAAGGTTCAGCTTGGTTGAGTATTGTGTAGGGCAGTTGTTGATGAACTTTGATGTATAAGTACCATAATATCGAAAGACTTCCTAGTAATAGAGAGCTGGGCATCATGTTCTATTAGACAATAGTACAAAAAGTTGCACTATAAGTTTGGATAGATATACTCTTAGTCACATCATCAAGGGTACTCGAAACGATTTGTGCTAAAAAAAAGAATCATACTCATATGTGAATGAGTTGATAAAGAAGTTAGATATTGAATAAGGTGAAAGTCGATATTTGCTAAGGTGAAAGTCGATATTTGCTAAGGTGAATATTGTTATGTAGATTTTTAAAGGAATTATATATTTGTCTATTTAAATCAATGTGGAGATTAAACGAGAAATTGAATATTAGATGAGGTGAATATTGTTATGTACATTTTTAAAGGAATGAGATATTGATCTATTTAAATCAAGATGAAGAATGTTGAGATCCTTGAATTATATTATTGTATGAATTACAATATAATACTAATGACCTAGCATTGGAATAAACTATAAAAATCAATGTTATATATTAGACTCAAATCACTAATATGCATCATTAGGTAAATAAATGAGATATATAAGGAATAAAAGTGGTCAAATTAGAATGTAAAAACTACATTAACACAATTACCGTTTCGTCCTTCTAAATAATTACCTATAAGTTTTCCTTTTACATAATTGTATGGATGGTATAGATATTCTGTTGTATAAAATCAAGTGGTGCAAAAAAAGTTGTCATATGTAAAAAAACTAGAATAAATAAAAACTTAAAAAAGTATTTACTTTTTACAAATATTTTAATAAATTTAATATTACAATTAAAATATAATCAGTGATCTTCATATATTTATAGAATTTAATTTTATGATGACGGAATAACATTATTTAATATTATCTTTTTTTCATATGCATATTGAAAATTACTAGAGTAGCAAAACTAATACTCCAAATCATGGAAAGATTACATAGGTCACTTTTATTCCATTTACATGTGTTATATTTCTATAATTAGAAGAATTTTTACACTATTCTTATTAGGAGAATATAGCGTTACTCATGTATATTAATTATTAGAGTTTTATATTTAATAATTTCCTTTTCAAAAATTTGTTTCTAAAAATGTACTTACCAAAAAAATATTTCTAAAAGAATATTTCTTAAAGTATATCCTTTTTCAATTTTTAATGGAAATTATTAATTATTTATTTATAATTTACTTTTTTTTCTTTTCTTGGAAAAGATTTCAAATAAAAAATGATATGAAGTAATTTGCCTATCTTTGTTAATAATTTTAATTTTTTTTTTCTTTTCTACCATGATTAGGACAAGCCTCACAACTCTATGGTTTTTTTTTCTAAATCATCACAGTTTTTGGTATATAAATTCCGAATATAAGAGCTATATCAACTAAATACACCCGTTTCCAGCTAGTTGTTCTAATTCTTTCAAGTGATATTTATCGTTTTGTAGGTATTTTTTATTAGAAAAATATTTGTTGTTATCATTCTTTATTCATTAATTTGCCTTTTTTATTTACTTTGTATTCTAATCTAGGTACATGGATTTGCTTTGAGAACCTACCACCACATTCATCAATTTGCTAAATGATCTGTTTTTTATTCTTATCTTTACATAAAAGTATTATTTCCATATTTTTCCTACCTAATTAGCTATAAAGATATACATACTCATCTGGAAAAGATTAATAAAACTTTCCATTTATCCTCATAGAAAATGAATCCAAAGGAAAAATCTTTGCCCAAGGAGTATTCTGATTATTGCTTACTTTTTTTAATATTATTATAATCATTTTTTACTTTTTCCTAAATTACATTTTGAAGGCTAAGCAATATGAGAAAAAAAGGGTTGAAGGTGTCACCAAACTATGTAGCATTTATTATAAATACCTTGAGAAATCACTTAGTTCACACAACAATCGAAAAGAAAGAAGTAAAGCTCAATAGTAAAAAGCTCTAGCTAGTATTTTCAACAATTTCAAAACTGAAAATGAATTCTTCAATGGGAGGTGCTAGTGGTTCAATGGGAGGTGCTAGTGGTTCAGGTGATAGAGATTTCCCCGGCTCGATGATGGGAAATCATCCTTCCTACCAACGTCTTAGTTTGGCACAAAAAGCTGCTCTTGAGAGGTAACATGCCCATTTATTCTTACAACTCTATTTGTTTAATATTCATTTTTTTTTGTTTTATGATTTTAATTTGCTTGATTTTGGATAATATCATGAAAAGATTTTAATCTTTGTTGTCACTCGTGTTTTAAAATATGGTTGTAATTATGATGTGATTGCAAGCATTGTTGACATTGTGTTGTAGTGTTGAATATTTTTGTGACTAAAATGTATTTTAAATTTGGTGCAATCTAAATGTAATATGATATCATCTAATGTAGTTGTGCTACATTCCGATGTGATAAGATCATTATGATTTGATATTATAAAACAATTATAAAATTTCCAATGTTTAAAATTTGGTACAATCCAAATGTAATATGATATGATTCAGATATCATCTAATGCAATTATGCTACATTCCGATATAATCAAATCAGTATAATTTGATATTATAACACAATTATAAATATAAAGTGGTAAAGTTATGAGAGTCATTATATTACAATCACAATATTACATTTTCTTCCATCAAATCATATGGTCCAATATTTATTGTGACTGTTACCTTCGCTACTGTCACCAACGTGAGAGTATAACAATCAAATTGACACTTTGCTTTTGATAAAAACATGTTATTTTAATCCTTATCCAAATTTGAACATTTTTTTGATAAGTAAAAAGAATTTTATTAAAATAAAGAGGGAATTTACAAGGAAGAAAAAAGAAGAAAATTTAAAATTGCAACGCAATATTTAAACAAAATAAAGGATGAACAATCCAATCGGAAAAAAGAGTAGCAAAGTCCATCCACATTTGACCCTTAATTCAAGGCCAAGATTTCTCTCTTGCTTAGTCCAAATTTGAACATTATATAATTGTGTTATATCTAGAATTTAGATATCTCAAATATTTGTTGTTTTAATATTGAATGGTAAATGATTTGGATTGACCATTCCTAGTATATTTCTTTTGTTGTTGTCCATCATTTTTTACACTTAAAAAGTATAAAAATAACTATATAAGCATTTCAAATGCAACTTAAATATGTCTTGTTCATTCCATCATAAAAAAAGTATATAAGCATTTTGAATCTCATCATTTTAGTTTTTTTAACTATATCTTTGTCCTTCAATTATATATATATCATAGGAGTCATTTTTTTAATAGTGATAGTTTATCAAAATTAAACTATTTCCTAGTTATATATTGTATCAACTAATAAGGATTATTGGTTTAAAAAAATAAAGATTTATGATAGACTACCCCCATCCAACCGAAAGGCAACGACATCAGTTAGCTGCTGAGATCGGTTTGGAGCCAAAACAAATAAAGTTTTGGGTCCAAAACAAGAGGATGCAAATTAAGGTAATTCATTTTCTCTAATCTTATAAAAATTCATTCAAATATATATTAAATTATTTTATATGCAACGTAACATTTGATGCTGATAATTATTTGTGTGTGTTACCTTTAGAATCAAAATGAAAGAGCAGATAACAAAGCATTGCGGATTGAGAATTCAAGGATACAAAATGAAAACCAACTTATAAGAGAAACAATGATGAACATTCTCTGTCCAGTTTGTAGAGGCTTAGCATGTCGAGAAGAAGAACATGCACAATTTAACCAAAGAATGCGACTTGAAAATGAGAGGCTAAGGGATCAGGTTAATTAACTTCCTTTAATTTCTTCATTCTCATTTATTTAGATTCTTTTTTTGTTTCAATTAATTAACATTTCTTTATGTATTGATCATCATTTTCAGTGTGCTAGAGTATCTGCACTTCTTCAAAGGTATTTGGAGAAACAAATTTCACAACATGAGTTGCAGGCTCTTTTAAATGCAACCATGGGTTCTTCATCACAAGCTCCAATGGTTGGAAGTTCAATAAACCAAGGAGTTGCTGAACTTCCTAATAATAATGTAAACTTTGGACCACAAAACTTGCATCAAGAAATGTTATTACCAAATCAAATGATGTCAAGTAATACTGCTGATATGGAAAACAGAATGATGGTGGAGGTTGGAAATGCTGCTATGGATGAATTAGTCAAGCTTATGCATATGAATGAACCCATATGGATAAATTCTTCACTTGGGGATGGGAAATTAATTCTTAGTCGTGAAGACTATGAAAAAACATTTCTCAGGACTAGACACTTCAATGTTCCTAATGTTCATGTAGAGTCGTCAAAATCCTCAACAGTAGTGAACATGAGTCCTATGAAATTGATTGACATGTTTCTGGATTCTGTTAGCACTTATAACTCTCTCTCTCTATTTTTATTAAATTAAATATTTCCCATTCTTGGAGAAATATGTGTATATACTTGTAGCATGATGTAGTGTGTATATATAACTCTTGTGTTTTCAGGATAAATGGGCTAATCTATTCCCAACAATTGTGACAAAAGCAGAAATAGTTCATGTAGTTCAACCTGGTTTGTTATACAATCGAAGTGGAGCACTACAATTGGTATATATTTTCTTTTTAAACCTTGGTTTTTATATATCTTGTAAGTTTATATATGTGTGATGTTTTAATTTGATTAACTTGTTAACAATTTTAAGGTATTTTATGCAGATGTATGAAAAAATGCATACTCTTTCACATTTAGTGCCATCTCGTGAATTTTGCTTCCTTCGCTATTGTCAACAAGTTGGAGTTGATGAATGGGTTATTTGTGATGTTTCCTATGATATCTTTGGAAACAATAATAACCCTATTTCTGGATGTTGGAGACACCCATCAGGATGCATGATTCAGGATATGCATAATGGTTGTTCCACGGTTAGTAATTATATTATAATATATATTTTTATTGGAAAAAAAAGGAATATTTATTTAATTAAAGTATCGGTACGAAAAGTTACCCTAAAATATAATACATAAATGTATACTTATATACACATCATTTTTTAACTATATCGGCTTAATTTTAGGTCACATGGATTGAACACGTGGAAGTGGATGATAGGAGTCAAACACATGCTCTATACAATGATCTTGTATGTAGCAGTGTTGCATATGGAGCTGAGAAATGGATTGTGGAACTTAGAAGAATGTGTGAGAGATTTTCTCTCTACAGCATTGAAGGAATACCTGATCAGGAAGAAGTTGGAGGAGGTTACTCATTATCATCTTTACCCTAAACATATACCCTATTCTTATTCATTATTTATTTGTTATCTTATCCATATATTATGTCCTTATATACAAGTTTATATAATTATATTACTTTATATTCTTTGTTGTTCAGTGATTAATACAATGAAAGGAAAGAGGAGCGTGATGAATATTTCGGAAAGAATGGTCAAAATCTTCTGTGAAAATTTAACCATTCCATATAATCTAGACATGCAAAATATAACTGGGGAGGAAAATAGTGAGGTTAAGATTTCCATCCGAAAATGCACAGAACTAGGTCAACCACATGGCATGGTTGTGGTTGCTATCACATCATTTTGGATTCCTCTACCTTATCAACAGGTTTTTGAGTTCCTCACAGATGATAACAAAAGACATCAGGTTCAAAAGCTAGTTATAAGCAACATTGTTTATTATTATTATTATTATTATTATAAAATATCCTTAATTAATAGTTACATGTTATTTTGTTTATATAGTGGGATGTTCTTTCTGATGGTACTCCAGTGCAAAGGGTTGTACAAATCTCAAATGGATCTCACCCTAGCAACTATACTTCAATTATTCAGGTACTTAATTATTTATTTATGCATAGATTTTGTATACAATAGATATAGTTTGATATTCAATTCATTCACAAAGGAACTGAGTCAATAGAGACATAGGAATTATGGAAATAACATTGATTGCAATATACATTATCCTAAGTTGTTGGAATGGAACTATGAAAACAAATGGCTGCAATCTACATGAGGAAAATAAAATACTCCTTAAATTACATTGAATTTCCTTCAATATCAACTTGATTATTATGAAATTTTTTTAATTAATAAGTGCTTATATAACAAGATATATCTTTTATTGAATACCTACCACCTCAATTTTGTAAATCATTATTGCCTCTCATTTGAAATATTAGCTAATGTGTCACAAGTTTAATAGTAAGCATAAATAAAGATCATTGAATCTATATTGTGATGATTAGGGTACCTAAGAATACTATTGATTTTCAAATAAACTTAACTAAATTCACTTAAATTGTTACATGGAGCAGCCATTCGCCCCCAGTGAGAACAACATGTTGATTCTTCAAGAAAGCTTCACAGATCCAACAGGATCTTATGTTGTGTTTGCTCCAGTAGATGTAACAGCATTAGAAGCAGCACTAAATGATGAAGAATCAACAATGATATCTGTTCTTCCATCTGGTTTTGTCATATCTGGAGATGGAAAATCAAATACAGCTTCAGGAACAATGAACAACACAGATGCTGAAACATCAAGAAGAGGAGCAGAAGGCTCATTGTTAACAGTGGCTTTGCAAGTATTGGTGTGTTCTCTATCAGAAATTGCAGGGCTAGATATGAGATCTGTCACAAAGGTCAATACCATTTTAGCCTCAGTAGCTTCAAATGTGAAGAATGCTTTGAATATAAACAATGCTGAGTAATGGTTTTTTCATCAAGTTTTTTTATCTCTTGCTGAAATATAGGTTAATTAAATAATAAAGTTAGTACTATCATCATAGTTGATGAAAGTTGTTGGAACAGTTTGTTAATAATACCATACAATAATAAAGATCATTTTTGTTGATCTAAACCATTGGAATTCAGTTTTTCCTTTGATAGTTCATCCTTATTACTAATATTATTCTAGTACACCTGGTATTTATTTCTCTTCCATATTTCTTATTGAAAAGTTGATTTTTCATTCTGGGTTGTGAATTAATTGAAATAACTAGAGTACAGATAATTAATCAAAATTATTCTTAAACAAATTGAAGATTGTGTTTGGGTTATCACAAATTTGTGTTTCATTATTTAAAATAGAAAACCATTCTTCTTGTTCTTGGAGGCTTCGTTCAGGGTGTCTAATTTTTGCAATGCTTAATGATTTTTAATCACTACATTAATAAAATTTTAGTTTCATTACTTAAAATTGAATATATATACTTTAAGGCAAATAATTGTTGTTCTCATACCAATCAATTTTTTTATCTGCCAATATGAGTGAGACTGGAACCCACAATCTCATTCACCTTATTCCTTAAGTCTTTCTCTTTAACTATCAGACCACCTTATGATTCCCTCTCTTGTACCAATCAATTACATAATTGAAATACTTAATTGAAGTAAAGTGATTCGGATAAAGTATGATTTTTGCTATAATCAGTAGATATGATTTGGTAATAATTAGTTTCCTTTTAATTATAATAATATGAGAGTTCTGATTCAATAATCAACACCCAATTTGTTTGCCACATTTAAAAGAAATCAACTATTCATTCCATTTAATTGAGCAATTTCAATAATCCTCAAACTACATGATTCAATTTCAATTTCAATAATTCAAAAACTTGATTTTATAAATTTTAAGTATTATTGGGATTATTTTGCTTCTAATATGCTTAATTATATATTTTATAACTAAATGTACGGTGTAAGGACTAACTAGAATATAAGGTATTATATGAAGTCAAAAGTTAAAGTTCGATCCTTAAAAATGACATTGATAATCACAAAAATTGAATATATTCAGTTTCTTATATATGATGATGATACATTGCCACGGCAAAAACATAACACTATTAACAACTAAACTCTATTCTAAACCAATTAAAATGATGTAAAAATAGAAAATTTTTATTAATATTTAATTTTTTAACTAACGTTATATATTTTGATTGGTTCGAGATAAACTTACGAATATGTTTGAGGACACCAAGTCATTGTCTCATGGATAAATACCATTTCGTCCACTCCGATCTACGTTACAATTAATACCATTTAGTTGGAAATGTTTGAATTTTGAGGTATACATATATAATTGTGTCAAATATTAGGAAGGAAAATTTTATTGCTCAAAGTGGTTTCATCTTCCATTGTTTTTCATGTAGATTATCATAGTCCCAACAAAAACTGTCCCTTTCAAATACCTTGAAAATTAAAAAACATATATTATTAAAGGATGAAACTTAGGTAAAGTACCATATGTGCTAGTGACATATATGATTTATTAAAGGATGACATATGTACATTTTTTTACTTTCAAAGAAGAAACATTTATTAGATTTACAATCAAGAATTTTTTGATCTTGAAAGTAAAAAAAAAAATCTACATGTCATCCTCTAATAGGTCACATGTACCACTAGCACATATAGTACTTTAACTTAACTAAGTTTTGTCTTTTATTAAATACACTTATCCCAAAAACAAGAAATAGTGATAAGATTTGGACGTGTTCAGATGCACTCCTATACTGGAGAGTCCAGTACAGGAATGTAAGGCTAAGATTAACTTGATCATTTGCAATAAAATTTTAAGTTAAAATCAAAACCATTAAAAAATATCAAATGCCACATGTCATAATCTCATTTAGTACTAGAGAGGATCCAGATTCGATTTGGACTTGTCACGTGAATGACTCATTGACATAAACCCCTAACTATAAATAATCAATTGTATAGGGAATAAGGGGATTCTAACATGCATATGTTGTGACATTTACGCCAACAAATGTGGAATTAGTTACTTTAAATGGAAGTGAATGTCGAACCTAGCCATGTTCATGTATGCTCAAAAGGAAATTTTGACATTTTTTAGAAAAACAATATAGATCGATTTTCTCTTACAAATGAATCAAACTATTTATAGTTTTCTAACTCCCGTTTATTTACTATTTTTTATCAAGAATTATCACACCCAACAACTGAAAACTAATCTCTTGATACAAATTTTTGGGTCACCGTATGAGTTTCCAATCCAAGAATTATCCACTTACTCCAATAGTAAGTTTAAACTTCACATCCTAGTATCAATTCTAGGGAAATCCAATGATCTAGATCTACTCACTAATTCAAACCATTGAATTTTCCTAGAATTGATGGTCAAGATTTGGAGTAAGTTTTTTAAACTTAGTCTTGAAGTAAGTGGACTTCCTCTATATATATTCATATTATATAAAAAGTTATGAATTTTTAAGAATTTTGTAATCTAACCTATTCTCTATATAAAGATCATGCCCATATAGAAGAAGGAAACATTGAACTTAATTATATTATAGAGCCAAAAAGTGACTTCAACTAATTCATTTTCTTAAGGAACTATGTGAAAAGAATCGTAATGAGAAGGGAAGAAAATGCAACCCTAAGGTTATGATCTGGAATAATTATTGGCAAGTGTATAGCAAAGTCTTCATAGATTCCCTTCATGCCTATAAAAGGCAATACTCTTGGTTTTTATTCTCATCAAACAAAGGAGTAATCAATAGCTAGTCTTAAAGAACCTTCAATGGCTCAAATAATAGTTCATGTTTTGGTGCCAATATTCTTGCTGGTGCTAGTGGCAGGGGCAGAGGGTACCCCTCCAGGAATTGCCAACAATCCAAGCCATGCAACCTGCCAGATAAAAAAGTACAAGCATTGCTATAATTTGGTGCATGTATGCCCCAAGTTTTGCCCTAATGGTTGTACAGTGGAGTGTGCTTCATGTAAACCTATTTGTGTTGGTGGTGCAAACCCTCCATTGGAATACCCAACACCACCATCACCACAAACTCCAACTCCAACTCCATCCATACCTATATATCCACCACCATCATCTCCAACTCCTTCTACACCAAAGAATCCACCACCTTCTACTCCTACTTCTCCACCATCATCACCTATTCCAACTCCACCTCCACCTACGCCTACAACTCCTTCACCCTCACCACCAACTACAACACCGGCTACACCTGAAAATCCGCTACCAACTCCCCCAACTCCTTCACCATCACCTCCTACTCCATCTACGCCTGAGAATCCACCACCTTCTACTCCTACTTCTCCACCATCATCACCAACTCCTTCTACACCAGAGAATCCACCACCAACATCTTCCACTCCTCCATCACCACATACACCAGAAAATCCAACACCATCACCATCAACACCTTCTCAAACACCTCCATCACCATCAACACCTCCAACACAACCCAGCACTAATCCACCTTCTACATCAACACCAAAGAAAGTCAGATGCAAGAACAAGAAATACTCAAAGTGTTACAATATTGAACATGTTTGCCCCAACACCTGCCCTGGTGGATGTGAGGTTGACTGTGACACTTGCAAAGCAGTTTGCAGTAAGTCTTATACTAATATTAATATATGCTTCTCTAAACAAAAAGAATTATGATTTCCTCATTACATGTTTTTTTCAACCTGTTATATAATTATTAATCAATAGATTACATCATTGGAAAAAGAAATGGGTAAATAATTAGGATTTAATTGTACAAAGTGGTATAAAAATTATATCTATCCCGGAGCATGCATCTAATGTGCTATATGCATGTAATAACTTATCTTTTTAACTGTTAATAGCTTATAGTATTTTTTTTGTTTAACCAATAGTATCCTCACCTTATAGGTAAGGAACTAATCTCTTTCGGAGTGTGTGATTGTCCCTCCAAACAAATGTTGCTTCTAGGATCGCACTTTTGACCTTTTGGTTTTTCCAAGAATTCAATGAAAAATTACACTATTAAACCAACATCTTATTGGTTAATAGGGTATAGTATGTGAATATCCGAATTGATTATAAATACCTTAAAAATTGTGTACATAGATTATAAGTATGCATTAGAAAAGTGTAAGCCAACTTTTTCATAAAAAAAATAAGTAAAGTCTCAGAATTTGTCTTTACTTTGATTTCCCTCTTTTGAAAAGAAGATGGTAATACTTGGTTCTACAATCTTATTCATAAAGCATTAATGAATCAAATATACACTTAGGTAGAGGCACTTAACTTGAATTAATGTGCATATGAACTTGCAGCATGTGATAGACCAGGAGCTGTATGCCAAGACCCTCGTTTCATTGGTGGTGATGGAATCACTTTTTACTTCCATGGCAAGAAAGACAGCAACTTCTGCCTTGTATCAGATCCCAACCTTCACATTAATGCCCACTTCATAGGCAGAAGAAACCACAACATGAAGAGAGACTTCACTTGGGTCCAATCCATTGCTATTCTATTCGACAATCACCAACTCTTCATTGGGGCCCACAAAACATCCATGTGGGAAGACTCAATAGACCAACTTGCCCTCTCCATTGATGGTGAGCCTATAAACCTTCAAGAATCAGAAGGTGCAACGTGGAACTCCTCAAGTTTCCCTGTTGTACAAATTGCTAGGATTTCCAACACAAACAATGTCATTATTGAAGTTGAAAAGAAGTTAAGGATAACTGCAAAGGTTGTCCCGATAACAGAAGAAGAGTCTAGGGTTCACAACTATGGCATTACAAAAGATGATTGCTTTGCTCACCTTGATCTTGGTTTCAAGTTCTTATCTTTAACAAACCAAGTGAGTGGTGTGTTGGGACAAACATATAAACCTGGTTATGTGAGCCGTGTGAATATTGGAGCAAATATGCCTATAATGGGAGGTGAAAAAGAGTTTGAAACTACAACCTTGTTCAGCACAGATTGTTCTGTTGCTCGGTTTGTTGGTAAAAATGAAGACAGTGATGAAGTTGCAATGGAGATGCCTAGTCTGAACTGCGGCAGTGGAATTGATGGACAAGGAGTTGTGTGCAAGAGATAAGTGCAGTGCATGATCAATTATGTGATGATGATTTTTTTTATTTCTGAAAATAAAATACCATATGACCAAATAATTATTATGGTGTAATGGCATTTGAATATGCATTCGTGATTATATATTACCTGAAGGAACATATATAATATAAAAAGAGTTTCTGATATATTATATGAGAATTGCTCTGTAAAAAAATGTAACTCTTTATTCCCATCCTATTATTCATCAATTGGAACAGCTTTTCTGTCTTATCTCACCAATCACATAATGCCCATGGTAGCTGAGTTGTTACTGAAGTCACTTTAGACCCAAACAGGGTTTGCGGTATTGCCTGCTATGTGAAGCCCACTGAAGAAGTAATCATTTTCTCTACCAAGTTTGGGATCTTTGCATGTCAAACCATTCACCAACACTGTCATAATTCATCAAGGGACAAAAATGTATTAGAATATTGTAGTAAACTAGTAAAAACTTTCACAATTATGTGTAAAGTACTTCAACAAAATAAAGCTGGTTTAGTTAGCAAGGAAATTAGACCAAATTCTTCCAGGTTTATATTAGACTTATTACTTCTCTCCATTTAAAAACTAAATAATAGAAAACGCAAAGAAACGATAGAAATGCAAAAAAAAAAAAAAAATTGATAGAAAACTGAACAAAATAAATATTACTGTTTAACTCAAAGGGAATTAAGTATAATCAACAGATCGAATGAAAATATAGGTAAAAGGCAAAAGCTAATAACGAGATCTTCTCTTAACTATTACAAACAGACTTGATCTGAAGAACAGCAGCGTAGTCAACAAAAACCAGTTTATACAATTAGAACAATGATACATAAGCATACAACATAAATGAGTCAATCTAATTTGACTGCTCCACAATTTAAATATTTACCACTCACTCAAATCCAACTATATTGAAGTTTGAAACAATCTTCACAAATCACAGACATGCCTTAAGCTTAAGCTGTCTCCTCTTCTTCGTCTTCATACTCTTCCTCATCAGCAGTAGCATCCTGATATTGCTGATACTCAGCCACCAGATCATTCATGTTACTCTCGGCCTCTGTGAATTCCATTTCGTCCATTCCTTCACCTGTGTACCAATGCAAGAAAGCCTTGCGCCTGAACATAGCTGTGAACTGTTCACTGACTCTCCTGAACATTTCCTGAATTGAAGTTGAATTACCAATGAAAGTGGATGCCATTTTAAGACCCTTAGGTGGGATATCACACACGCTGGACTTGACATTGTTAGGTATCCACTCAACAAAGTATGAAGAGTTCTTGTTTTGCACATTGATCATCTGCTCATCTACCTCCTTGGTGCTCATCTTACCTCGGAACATTGCTGAAGCAGTCAAATAACGACCATGGCGAGGATCAGCTGCACACATCATGTTCTTAGCATCCCACATCTGCTGAGTCAATTCAGGCACAGTCAAAGCTCGATACTGCTGGGATCCTCTTGATGTTAACGGTGCAAATCCAACCATAAAAAAATGGAGACGAGGGAATGGAATAAGATTGACAGCAAGCTTTCGGAGATCAGAGTTCAGTTGCCCAGGGAAACGTAGACAGCAAGTAACTCCACTCATGGTAGCAGAAATAAGGTGGTTAAGGTCGCCAACTGTAAATAACAAGGGGAAAAATTAAAATTCAACTTCCATCTAAAACAAGAATGAAGTATAATATAACCCATTTAGTCTTGAGAGAGAGCAACTGAAAACCAAAAGATGGCAGAAGTTCAACAAGAATAACCACCATAAGCTATGAGACAAGAACTAAACGTCTAAACCCACTTGAATCACGATCCCCCACTTTAATTACATCTAAAATCCTAATGTAAATTCTTAAATGAAAGGTAAACCAGATAATTATATTAATCATTATTCACATTAAATGATTATCTTTAGCAAACAACCACAGCAGAATAGCACCTAGTAGTAATAAGAACAACAAAAATAGTAAGAAAATAATACCAGTGGTATAATAAAGTTGCACACTAACTGTACCAGGATTAAAAAGAGAAATCAGAAACTTACATGTTGGTGTAGCAAGCTTCAAAGTACGGAAGCAGATGTCATAGAGAGCCTCATTGTCCAAGACCATGCATTCATCAGCATTTTCAACCAGCTGGTGAACAGAAAGAGTGGCATTGTATGGCTCTACAACTGTGTCAGATACCTTAGGGGAAGGAAAGACAGAAAATGTCAACATCATACGATCTGGGTACTCTTCCCGAATCTTTGAAATGAGAAGTGTTCCCATGCCCGAGCCAGTACCACCCCCTAAAGAGTGGCAGACTTGAAACCCTGACATATATTTTAGTTTAAAACAAATACCAACCAGTTAGCAAAAACATTGCACTACGGTTTGAAGAACTTGACAGCATTATAATATACCCAAATTGTAAGGCCAATAACGGCATGATTGACATTGTAGAAAACTACCAGTATATTGCACAAAACCAGACAAATGTGTGTACAACATGTACAAATCGACAAATTCCTCAGATTAAATAACGACTGCAACCATATAACCACTCAAATAAACAAGGAAATAAACAAAAACACTTCTATCAAGAGCTAGAAAACATATTATACTATGTTTCCCTACATATCATGCAACGCAGAGTAGTGTCATAAATTTAAAAGACGTAAATAACAAAGTAAACAGCTTATCAAATAAACCATTCAATATAGGAACATGCACACAGATTCAAATGGACTATGTATATTTAAAAATAATATTAAAACACAAAATTGAGCTTCTAAATCCCTGGTAAACATAAGTTCTGATAAACAAAGGACAGATGAGAGATGAACAGTATACAACATGTCAACTAATTCATAGCCCTCATGAAAATGACATGCAAAATGATACATTGCACGAGATACAACCTAGTGAGGTATTATCACGGAGATTGTTTACAGAATTTGAGCCTCCGGCGTCATAGTTACTAAGCAGCAGCCTTAATGTTGCTGTGGAGGCTCACCCTCTTAAAAACCACATACAAATGCAATGCGTTATGTTTTTTCAAACAATTTGAAGGAATCCTCGGGAGTAATTTCCATTATTCGATTCTAATTGGATCATATACTCATATATTTATAGCATTTCAAATGAAATATCATGTAACAAGTGGAAAACAATCAGTATCAAACAACCACATCAAATTAAAAAAATGAAAGAACGACAAAATTATAGTTCAAACAAAAATAACAAACCAAATGAAAACCTAAAAGCGAAAGTATTCATTATAATTTACCCTGCAAACAATCGCAATTCTCGGCCTCCTTCCTAACAACATCAAGAACAGAATCAATAAGCTCCGCGCCTTCGGTATAATGTCCCTTCGCCCAATTGTTTCCGGCACCGGACTGCCCGAAAACGAAGTTATCTGGCCGGAATATTTGCCCGAACGGACCTGATCTTAATGAATCCATAGTACCGGGCTCTAGATCCATGAGAACAGCGCGTGGAACGTACCTTCCACCACTGGCTTCATTGTAATAGACGTTAATACGCTCCAATTGGAGTTCGGAGTCGCCGCTGTATTTTCCGGTGTGATCAATTCCGTGCTCGTCGCATATGACCTCCCAGAATTTTGCGCCGATCTGGTTGCCGCACTGGCCACCTTGAATGTGAAGGATTTCTCTCATTTTCTCGGGAGAATTTGGAGGGAAAATTAGGGATCTGAGAGAGAGAGGAAAAGAAGGGAAGGAAAAAAGAATGAGAGGGAAAATGAGAAGAAAGAAATGAAGGGAATAGGATCTTAAATTGAATTGAGGGGTGAGTGAGTAATGGTTGGGAGTGTTTAACGGGTGGGGGTATTTGTGTAATTATAGGATGGTCAGTGAGGGTACTATGGGAAGATAAATAAGAACGTTTATTATTTTTGAATGGGGCTTGGTGCTGAGTTGTAACATTGTTGTGGTATTCAATCAACCCATTCAGATTCTCGCTATCCAACCTTACATTCGGTCTAACCTTGTTGGTATTTCTTTTTCCTCTTTTCCTCCGTAACTTCTTTCATTAAAAATTTATTTAAAATATAACAGTATCTTTTTTCTGTACTGTCCTTTTATTAGCTCATTTTTATGGATAATGAATTAATAACTGTTTCATTATCTTTCTTAATAAGTATTATTATTATAAATTGAAATTTTTAATTTTATTGGTTTTATTGGATATACTAAGGTCTTACACTATTAGACTAGTGTCTTATTGATTATAATAATTACTTTAATTACATCAAAACTTAAAAGTGGTAAAAACTAAACTTTATTTTTTAACTTATTATTTCCGAATTTAATATTATTTTTTAGTATAATCAAGAATATTTAAATTGATTTATTTTGGATGTGTATAGTTGAGTAATTGTAAAAAACGAATTTTTTTTTTTTGCTTATCTACGAATTCAATAATCTTATTGGTTAGACCATAAGATTTGAGATTAAGAAAAGCATGTTGGGAAAAGAAGGGTGGGAAATAAAACGGTTGTGAGAATTCCTAGGCCACTATATTTCTCACCTTGGGCATTTCAAACTATGATAAATTCTTGCACCGTGTGTCATTAAAGGAGTTTATGGGAGGATTGGGAAAATCGCAAATTGAATTTTCCAATGTTTACTAAAGGAAAATTAATATATCACATACAACTTTTATACATATTGTTTATAAGTTTTGTAGTATATGAAGATGGAAAATGATATAGGATTAATACGAGAATTTAATAGGAAAATATAACATTACTTTATGAAGATGTGAGAAAGAACTTTATATGAAAATATATAAGTACACATTAATAAAACTGATCTTAAAGGCTCAACATTCTGTGCGTAACTCACATAGCTAATGAGAGGTTTGTGCAATTTCCTAAAAGAGTAAATCTTCAGTTTTATTATCACCCTGTGCAACTCCAGAGATGTTTTAGGTGTTGAAATTTATGAATAAGTCGTGTTGTCTAAGTCTTATAATGTGTGAACTTAAGTTGATGTTGATGTTGATGTTGATGTTGGATTGGAATTGACAGGTCCAGTTTCTGTTGAAATGCCCAACTGCTACTTGCCTTTATATACCTCGTACAAATTTATAATGGACCTTATCCATCTTTCAAATATTGGAAGGGTTGGTCTTGCATCTCTACAAAATGCCTAAGACTTGGGCTTATGCACTCCAAACTTTTTGAGAAAAAAATGAATGTAACTAAAAGTTTTATATATTGTTAGGGTATATTTTTGCCATTTATATTAAATGATTATTTATTTTTAAAAAGTAATTCAGATAAATAATGTATTTATATACTAATTTTATATAAATTTTTACATTGCACATGGTTGAAATTACTTAGCACCGTATCTCATCTTAAGACGTCACTAGATCGTCAATATGATCAAAATGTTAAGAGTTTGATTCATAATAACGATACTTATTAAAAGAGGCAGCAATACATTGTAAAATGAATTAGTTCTTTACACAAAGGATAGAGTGATACTCTTTGTTAAAAAATATATATGCTAGTATCATAAAAAGTTTTAGCAAATGAACTATACTTAAGAATACACGAAGCCCGAGAAGAAGAATATAAACGTGAATGTGTTTTGAAAGAGGCTCACAATGACACGAGTCATAATCTTTCTTTACACTTGCCTTCCTTCTAAGTTGCTCAAGTTCCTATATGGAACACATGTGTGACATGTTTCATTCATCAACTCCTACAATTGCATTCTATCTCCTTAAAATATAACAGGGAGGCATCCATTTACTCTAAGAGTAAGTGGAAAATGACTTACTCCACATCTTAATAATTCAATCTTGAAAAATCCAATGATTTAGATGTACTTATCAATTCAAACCATTGGATTTTTCAAGATTTGATGGTTAAGATATGGAGTAAGTCATTTTCCACTTACTCTCCTCAAATATAATATATTTATATATTATTTTTTCCTCATCATTTAAATTTTATGGCTTAGTCACTAGCCTCGATACGGCTAAACCAAAACTCACATGCTCATTCAAAGTTGATTTAAAAAAAAATTGTTACAATTTTTGGAAGTAGTATAAAAAAATCTAGAACATAATAAGGAGAAACGCTTAATATTACAAAAATAAAATAAAAAATGCTCATACCTAATACAATGCTATTGGTAACTAAGAAAAGTTATTTGAAAATCATAGGCCTTAGTTACCCCATTATATTATAAAGCTTCATTATTTGAATAACATAAGTTCAATTTTTTCTATAATGACAAATACAATTTCATTTTTATTTCTCTAGTATTCTTCTCTTTTATATTTATTACTCGCATCTAAAAAACATACCACAAAAATAATGGGGCGATAAAATCGTGTCCCTCACAAAACACTATTGTATATCTCTATGTCCTACTTTAAATCAATGAATGGATCGAATGTTTTTTTCCACTTTTGATGGGGACAAAAGCTCTGAAACAAAAGCAATTCTTTGTATAAAATAAAAAAGCAGTCTGAAATATTTTAACTTGGCCATAATCTACAAGCAGATATAAAGGCTTATCAATTGTACAAAGTTTTAAGAAATATGTAACTAATTGCTTTCAATTTTGTTAGGAATGAGAATTGTTGACAAGTTTCATTAATTGGTGGAGTTGGTAATGATCTGATGGAAACTTGATTCATGTTTTGCTGACAAATGTTTAGATTGAATTAAAAATGTTACTAGTCCAAATGTGGTATCGGCATGCAATAATTAATAGTACTATAGGGTACCTTATAAGTGGGACATAGGTCTTCTATTGTATGTATATTGTCTATCTTTCCTCCTAAATGGAGGAGCATATTGTTACTTTGAGGTCCACCTAATTCACATGGGAGCTTGTCCCAAAGGGATAGCTTCTTCTATAAAAATAAATTGTTAATTCTTATTATTATATAAATGTTTTGCTGACTAGTTTACTTATGATGTGTTTAGTTTTAGTTTTAAGTATATTGGCAAGTTAAAGTTAGTGTCTTTTAAAATACTCTAAACTGTATAAATTGTATATATTATTATTTTATATAAAAAATAAGAGTTAGGGGAATGTTGCAAGTGTTGTGGGGTATTATTTAAGGAATACAATATGGAAAATTTATTTTAAAAGTTGATGTTTTCATTCACCAACAAGTGATGGATTTTGCTTTATGATGTTAATTTTCTTATTTTATATTCATTAAATAATGTTTAGGAGACTGGTTAATATCAATTTGATGATAAAATGTATAAAATCTTAATTTTATTAGACAATCTAATGAATGCCTTCATAAGAGTGAAGAACACCTTTCTTACAGCATAAACAACCTTTAATCATAGACATGATATACTGTAATGAACTCATACATCAATCAAAAACAAAAAGAAATAGAGTCACACAAGTTAGGAATCTAATGAAAAGAACAACTTTAACAAGATATAAAACTTCAATATAATTCCGTGCTTTCCATTAAAAATAATCGAATTTTACTATACTCAGAGACTCAAACTCACTACAAAACTTCAAGATTTTCGTTTACTCAGAAAACGTGTGAAACATAATATGAGACAACATATTTCTACTCTTTACTAAAAGGTCTACACCCTAGTAAGCAACATTAGCACCTTCCCTCAAATTTGAAAGAAAGATAGGTAATAATTAGGTAAGGAAGAAAGATTAATGTCCGAACTTGATGATACAATTCTAGTTCACTAGCTTCTTGTGATACAATTATTCTGTTTGGAAGTCGGAACATCTATTGCTTTTTATTATAAATTAGGTTAGGAATAAATATTATTTAATCAATTCTAATTCACTAACTTCATGGTGTAATTACCAAAATAATATAATTTTAACTTTCCTATTTTATTTTTAACACTTTTTAATTTCTATAAAAAAATCATATAATCATATGTAACAATCACCAACATATTAATCACATCTCTCACATAAATTTGAATATTATAAAAAAAAATATAATGACACCCAATAAGAAATTCGAAGACACTTAATACAGAAAAATATACTAATTAACTAATAAAACTTAAATACTTAGACATTATTATAAAGTAACAACAAGAGACCAGGAACGTCAAACTAGTAATTGATAAGAAAAAAACTAATGTACCATAAAGTTAATAAATAATAAATAAATTAACTAATGCTTAGGTTGAAACCACAAATTGTTGGAGTTTGAGAGGAATGGTATGAAAGAGAACAGACAAGGTATCACTTTCTCTTAACACGATACCATATTTAGTCAAGAACCATATGATTCCACGTGCTTCTCATTCATATCTTCCCCAATAATTTTTACTTCTCATATACACTTCTCTTCTGCACTTTAACCTTTTTTTTTATAGATGACGATTACTCGTCTCGAACGGTGTCTCATTCTATATCCGGAACTAATAGTATATTACAATTTGAATAAAAAAAATTCTTAAAAATAAAATGAAACATTTTCATTGGCTTGAGACAGAGAATGAGACACCGTTTGAGACAGGTGATCTCTGCCCTTCTTTTATAAGGTCCAAGAAAACCTACTATATATGGTTTTATTTGTCCCTTAAAATAATTCATTTGTTTAAAGTAGGAATGAAACTTTTGACATTTTTGTTATTCTGAAAATGTAATAAAACTTTATACTACTAGATCAACGTCTTATTGATAAAAGAACACCCTCTACCCCACTCTCACTCACAAACTAAGCCCTAATAACACGGATTTTTCAACATTGAGGCTTAGCTTTTTTCCTTTCTTTTCTCTTTGGGTCTAATCATATCCCCACTTTTTGGCCCCCAAAAGCCAAACTTTTTTCTTTCTTGTAAAGCATGCATATATGTTCATCATATGTAATTTGATATATACAGTGTAATGGGTCCCATTAAACAATTATATAGTTTAATTCAATTATTAAGACAACACCTTGTGTTCATTATGTAGTGGGAAGAATTATGGAGTCAATCACAATAACTGATATCTATCTACAAGCAGATTAAAGAAAATGAAGATACAAACATTAATTATTCATTATGAATAGTACAGGTGGATTTCCTTTTTGCTACTTGTGTTGTTTATATGGCTTCTTTTGTTTGTTCTCCTTTTCATTTAACCAAGTTAATATTTTTTTTATATTACCAATTATATTCTTTCACCTTTTTTTTGATAACTAATCTCTTTTCGGAAGGATGACCATTTATCCTAACAAATAACTAATTTCTTTTTTGAAGGATGACTGTTCATCCTAACAAATGTTATTCACAGAAATTGAACTCTTAATATTTTAGTCAAGAGGTATAATAAACCCTTATAGCACTAAATCAAGAACGTGTTGGTATTAACTTAACGATATACTAGTAATATCTCATTTTTGGTAGTGGCAACCAATTATAATGGAAGATAGTGATGAACCTAGATAGTATATGCAAATATAGAAAAACGTATACGTGTAGGTGATGATGATTTGTTCCCAAATATTTATGTCTTCATGTTCCAAACTAATTAAATCTCACTAAATAACATTAAAAAGTTACTCTTTTATTTTTATCAATTTTCTTTTTAAGTATATGTCAATTTTCTATTGGTATGAGGCACAATGAAATGAGAGGTGATCTCCATTCTACGTGTAGGGCTAATGGATCTAGTGGCTCTTATATAACGCAATAAAACTAGTCATTATCAGGTTGCTGAATAATTGCGACAATTGTGAACCTACAATACCATATAAATAAATTAAAGAATTTAGATCATAATAACAATTAACAGGTATCTTCTTTATATACATGTGTGCATATATATATTACAAGACAAATGATTTAAATTTGTCAATAAAAGAATTACCTATAAAATTCCACTCATATTAAACTATTCTTCAATTGTTACTACCTTACTTAAAAAAGTTAAATTACTCTACCATCATTTTGATGTTTTGTTCCAAAGGTTTTTATCATAACCCTTTACTTCATGTAATTGCATTATTATTGATTAAAATTATTTTTTAAACTTACAACATAAAGTTTAAAAAATAACATTTTTAATCTTTTAAGTATGTAACATTTTAAAAGACAAAAATCTTTTAATATAAGTTTAGTAGTTTTCTTTTTCCACATAGGAGGTACTAGTGAAGTTACACCAAATTCATAAGTATTGAATATTTAGGCTAATGCCAACTATATAAGCTCGTTGAGAAAGGTTAAAATTCTCATACCAAAACAATTAGTATATTTTTTTAATATATAGTACTTCTCGAAACCATAAATGTACAATTTCCCAGTGAAAACTTATTTTTTCTCATTGTTTTGCTTGCAATTGAAGACAAAATCATTATTATAATGACCGACGTGATCAATAGATTAAGTAGTATAAAAAAAAGAAAATATCACAAGGGTTTTTTATTTTATTCTCACACTTGTGGGAAAAAATCAATTTTCAGTGATATTGACTTTCAAAATTGAAATCATAGCCCGAAGAAGACGTTTGTTTTAAATAAAGAAGATGGATGATAAATTGACAGCAACTAAAAAAAAGCATCTCTATATAACGTGTAATTTCACCACAAATACTAATAGAAAATATTTACCTACCCATTCACCAAAAAAATTATAAATAAAAAATAAGCAAAAAAAAAACAATCAATTATATCCAACATCTATCAAATAGTAATAACATATACTCCTATTGAACTATCATATAAATCTTCTTATTTACAAACAAAAAAAAAAGAAGGACATCTCAATGCATAAAACATTTCACTTTATTTTTATAAATATCTCTATAATATAAATAAAATAAAATAATACATATATCATATTTTTAGTAGGAGATAAGTTATTTTTAGATATGAGACTATATTTTATTGTAACATTGAAAATATATGAATTTGTTTTAGTTAATGGATAGTGACATTCCTTGTGACCCTTTGAAGTGTAATATAAAGCCATATTTCACTCCTAATTTTCTATCTCTTTGTTCCACACACACACACCAAAACGACGATGCCGTTTCCATGGAAGAAAAACAAGGTCACTAGATTTTCCCAAATTGTAGCCGATCTTCAATCTCCAAAACGCGGCGTTTCCCTTGTCGTCGAAACCGGTTTCCCCACTTCCCTCATTGATTTATTCGTCAAAAACCGAACCCGGTTCAAGAAATCCAAGTCCAATAAACCGGTTCAACCTCACCCTCACCCTCAATACACTGATTCTCCTCCTCCACCACCACCACCGCCTCCTCCACCGTCTCCGGCCACCACTCCTCCTCACCGTCTGAATCAGACTGTTGTAGTTAACGGTGATGAGGCTGGAATTTCGGGTAAGGTTGGAGAATGTGAAACTGGGTCGGGTTTAAATATCGGTGTTGTCGTTTTGGTTAAGATATTTGTCGTTTTGGTTTTGATCGCGAGCGTGAAGAGGCTAACGGTTGCGATCACCGTGTCGGCGTTTGCGCTTGTGTTTCTTGAATACGCAGGGAAACGTGTTGTTTCACCTTTTTCCAATGCAAAAATGGAATCTTTATCCAAAAGGGTTTCTGTTTCTGTTTCTGCTTGTGTTTGTTGGTTCCAGAAGCTTCTTCAATTGAAGGTTTGGAAGGGTAATTCGGAAGTGCAAAGTGTTAAATTAGGATCTGTTGATGAAATTGAAGTTGTGGAAAGCAATAGTGAAGTGGGGAATTTTTGTGAAGAGAGTTTTTTTGTTGATGAGAATGAATCTCCAATGAAGGTTATGGAATCATGTGGAATTTCTGAATGCAAAAGTAGAAGTGGTAGGTTTAAGTCAAAGATGGTGAAGAAACTTTTGGGTAAGAAGTTTCTTAGATCTAAGAAAGAGAAAGAGGTTGAAAAGAGAACTAAAGAGGTTTTAGAAGTTGAATCAATTAGTGAAGTTTCAAGTGTTCCTGATGAACATAAATTAGATAGTTTTGAGATAGAAGAAGAGGAAGTGGAAGAAGAAGAGTCATCATTGTTAATTGGAACTAAGTTAGAGTGTGTAAGTGATTATAATGATGAGGTTAATTATACAATCACTTATTCTCAAAAATCACTTTTGATAATAGCACTTGTGGGTCTTGTTATGGGTCGTTTGCAAGCACTAGTACTTACAATCACATGGTGTGTTATTCTAAAGTTTGTTAAAACTGTGTGGAGATCACAGAATGTGCCTCTAATGAAATGTTCTGTTCCAAAGTCTTGATGGAGCATTAAGGTGGTAGTGTTTGGTCAAACAAATTTTCCTTTTATTTATTTTGTCTTTCTAGATTATTGGTAAAAGTTTCATGTTAGTTCCAAAATATTGAAAGCTCATCCCCTTGATAGCAACTCCAACCTTTTGTTGGAGAATACAACTTGATGTTTTCTACTTTGAAAATGTAAAAATCTATAGATACTAATGATAGTGGGTACATTATTTGTTTTTTATTTGAATTCATTTGTTCTTATGCTACTTTACTAAATCCCTTTTGTTACACTTTATGGGTCCTCTAATTTTCTTCAGTTTTGTGTCTACACTATACTAGATTTATTTCAAGAGGAGTGTTATATAAATAACTAGAAGCTTACAACAACAAAATTAGAACAAGTTAAATAATATTTTTTATTATATTTCAGTACAAATCTATCTAAATATTAGAAGAAAACTAACAATTGTTACATTTTAATTGTTAAAACAAGATTTAATGAAATAGAGGTGTTATATGAACAACTAAAATTTCATAAATTCTTTTACATCAAATTGAAAAGGGGAATGAAATAGAGTGGCTAATGATGATATACTTTGGTGTTTACATTTTCTATCCCAACTTATAATATATGTAAAAGTGTAACATTAAATGTGAATGAAAACATCAATTTCTATTTACAGAAAAAATATATGAAATAATTGTGTATTGACCTATTTCAAAAAAAAGTAATATAAATTAATGTGAAAAACGTATTGAGAGTGTATAAATATTTACACTAACATTGTATATTAAACTCTTCCATCTGTTTAAATTTAGAGATGACATTCACATACTCAAAGAGTAAATTTATTTCACATTTTAACCATTAATTCTAAAAAAATTCAATGGTTAAAATTAGTGAATAGATCTAAATCATTAGATTTTCCTAGATTAAAATCTGTTGGAATATGTGTATCATATCTATTAAATATAAGCATATTTAGGCGATATGTTGTGCAAAATAGGATTTATTGCAAATAATTCCTGCAGGTACACATAATATGGTGTCAAGTTGTCAACTAACAAGGAGATTTTGTTTATCCGTTAAGGCCCTTAGAGAATGGCCTATGTCTCCATCAATACAATGGCCTATGTCTGGGCCTGTGTGGATCTTTAGAGAATGGAATTGGAGAACTTATATCATTCGGTCCACCTTTACTCTTGGTCTTACATATGAGGAAATGTTTGAGATTTTGAGTCTCTCAATATTGCTCTCCCTGATCATCATTTTCTCCATACAAAAGACTTAAACCTGAATTCTGCTTTACAAAAACAAATTTGATTAATTCAAATTTGATTCAATATCAAACTCTCACTTAGATAATACAATCATACGATAGGCATGTATAAAATTATGATTTGATTTATGCCTAAATACGCATGAATAGCAGTCAAATATATCAATCCACTTAACCCAACCAAAAAAAGGGACAAATAGTTTGAGAAAGCACCTTCAAAAAAATTCAGAAGGCTAGTTTTTAATTAAGGCCAAGAATTGAAAGAATTGTACCAAAACATTTAGTGTACAAATAAAAAAGCTTTAATATAAGAATTGGAGGGTGAGCCAGGCCCAAGCTTTAGTGCAACGCTTAGGCGACACATGACAGACCCAATAGCAAGCTACTGTGGTGGTCTCTCCCCTTTAAAAAAGTAATTTAATATCGTGTGGGCCAATGACCCACATATCAGATATTAAACTGATAAGAACAGATACTACACTTGATCTTAGCCAAAAGGCCGAGAAAGGTATGAGTTCTTCACCACCTAAGTTTCTTTTTTATAGTGTGTTGCCCCTTGCCGCTTCTTCGTTTTTTAGATGCGGGACAAAAGTGATTTTAGTTATCCCTTGTTGGGAGGACACGGGAGCATGGGACATAGATTTCCATGCATAATTGGATAACAAGCAATGCTACAGTGATTGCTAATGAAGGTTTGGTGTAATATTGTGTGTTGATAAATATTTATGAGGAACTTAAAACAATTTATCATGGTCTCAAATATGCATGGGACATAGATTTCCAAAGCATTATTTGTCACTAAGATTCTTTTCAGATTATTTCATTAGTCAACAATGATATTCCTCATTTGTCACTTTGAGACGGCACCTTCAAGCTTCAGTGTTTTCAGCATCTTCCAAGCTTCACATGACTTCATCTGCTTCGGTTCCACGTTCGCCGCGTCTCCTAAGTTCCATATTTCATTCGCTTCGGTTTATGGCGTCTTCCAAGTTTCACGTTCACAGCTGCATCTGTTTTCGGCCGTCCATTCTTTGACTTTATTTGCTTAACCGTGTCTGCCATATTTCAATGCTCATCTTTAATTTTAACTTTAATGAGTTGTTGAACAAAATGAGAAAGACACAAAGAAAACTTAATAGTGAAACTCTAGGTGGCATAAATGATATGCACAACTTTTTATATTCAAGTAACCTTTTATAATAGTTTATTATTTGTTTAGTTAAGGAGGTAGCATAATTTTTAAATGACTAATCACCTTTAATTTTGGATTTTGGTTTCTTATAAATTTGAGTATCTATCTATTTGAAATTTTTTGTTAAAGGTTTACATAAATATAAGTATGTATGTCTGGTTTAACCAACATGAAGTTTAATTACTGAACCACCAGTTAAACTATAATATTATTATATCAGTATCCTAACTGGTTTGATAATGGGTACGATTTTAATAATATTGATATTTTGCGACTAAAAGAAAACACATTCCTTTCACTTTATTTATTAACCACCGAACAAAACCCCTGTAGGGATAATTTAAAAAAAAATTCATTTGCACATTCAACTTTTGGAATTGGCTTTAATGATTCATAAATATTATAAGTGCAACTTGTTTGGAGTCGTCACTACGTTTTTTGCAGTTAAAATGTAGAAAAAAACCCTTTGATGCCCAAATGTTGGAAAGATTGGTCTTTAAACAAGAATTCTGGATTCGGGAGTCGGTTACGGATCCTGAAAGGTATTAGCACGTTGTCCGTCCGTTATTAAATGGTACCCGCATACGTATCCTTAGTTGTAATAGGGAAATCAAGACTACGTAGTTCGAGTATCACCCATAGCAAATTTAAAAATAAAAGGAGTTAGAAGGTGACTGATGATTAAAGGGAATAAGTGAAGTGAAGGAGATTGAGGATTCGAGTCTCGTCTACAACAAATATTAGCAACTAACATTTGCTAATAAAAAATAATAATACTAAATATATATATAAGCGCAACTTAAGCTCACATTTTAAGCGCAACTTAAACGCAACCTGTAAGTCTATAATAGGTCCTAATACCAGTACATACAATTATTATATAGGTCGATTTTAATTTGAAATTATTTTTTTAATAGACATAATAATTGTTTTTATTGAATTTTCGACATAAATACTAATTTATTATATGTTAAACATATTAAACCACTATTTTATTTTACCGATACTACAACCCACATAATGCAAGAAACGGTGCCAAAAACTAAAAAAACATTGGGAAACGGACAAGGACATCCTGGGAAACCGAAAAGGGTACCATTTAATACAAAGACAATAGAAGATAAATAAAAATATATAGACTAGAGTTGTAGGACCCTTCAAAGAAAGGGTACCTCCAAAAATAAGCGTATGCCGTTTAAAGTGACAAGCACACGGTATTCTTTAGTAAAAGGCGAAAGAATAGTTCGCTTTGTGCTTAACACACGGCTCCGTGAATATAACAATATTGTGCACTTCTTTTTTATATTGAGAGCACATCCTTATTCTCACTAACGTCTACGATGTGGGCTTTATGTAGAATACTCAAACATTTGACAATATCATAGAAACCTAGCGTTTTGTTTAGCAGTTTTGAGGTCCAATTACAGGACAAGTCTTATGAGGCATAGGCCGGTATGCCATTGATAGTTAAATAGATCACAGTCGCCGACCAAAAAAAAGATCACAGTCGCCGACCAAAAAAAAGATCACAGTCCTTCATTTGGATGAATGAGTAATTATATAATTATATTTTCACAGTGCGAAAAACAATCTTCTATGGTATCACAAGAAGCTAAGGGGTAGAAAGTGTCAAATGTCTTCCGAAGAAGTGATCAAAGGTTCAAGCTTATTGTTGTTTCCTTAATTCTCATCATACCTGCAAGGCTCTAAGTAACATAAATTTGGTGTAATAAGGGTCAAATTAATGCCATCTAATTAACGAAAATAACTTGAGTGAAGACGTTTTTCAAAGGGAAATTGAGTATAATACTACCCAATATAATGCATATCACAACAGACTTGTGTAAAGAACTAACTACTTTTGCCTTATCAGTTTGTGTGTTACATCTTACATGTTATCCCACTTACTTTCACTTGTGACATGCTTGGTTAATAAAGAACTCCAAATTAAAATCTTTATTGATGAATTTCAGTTCCTTTCAGCAACCCAATACACTACTTAAATATCATCTCTTCATGAAATATTTTATCACCACTATTCTAATGTATTTCTAATTCTTTGAATTTGTATCCTTTATTGAAAGCACGTAACCTATCAACTCCGCTTTCCAGTTCTGTTAAGTTTTTATAGCGTTGTAGGCACAAGAATTTGCTGACTTTTGACCAATCAGTTATTGAGATGACTAATAAGATGTACTTGCAATTAATATGCATGACCTTCCCTTTCCTACCCCAAGGTATTTTTGAGCATCTCTCTTGAGATTTTCATTATATAATAGATTCTGTAAAAGTGAGACTCGTATCTTAAAGGATAAAAAAAAGTCGAATTAATTAAAATAACAAAACCAATAAACAGAACTGTTAGAAATGGTTCAGTTTTGTATGAGGACGATATGAAGTTCTGGTCAACAATTCAAGATAACATAGATTTACAATCAAATAATGTTAATTAAACAGAACCACATACGCAATAACCAATGCTGTGTTAATGTATAATAATTATAGAACTAGATTGGAGGGTGTGCCAGGCCCAAACTTCAGTGCAACGCTTAGGCGACACATGAGAGACCCAATAGCAAGCTACTGTGGTGGTCTCTCCCCTTTAAAAAAGTAATTTAATATCGTGTGGGCCAATGACCCACATATCAGATATTAAACTGATAAGAACAGATACTACACTTGATCTTAGCCAAAAGGCCGAGAAAGGTATGACTTATTCTTCTGATGGGCTTATATTTTATAATGCTTCTCCACCTCACTGCTTCTTAGTTTGCCCAATGTGGGACTACTAGTAACAAGTGTGGATACAACTTTTCCCATGTATGGTTTGATACGAGAACCTTATCAATTAATATTTGCATTGTTGTTTCGTTCTCCCGATGCTCTTCTGGTTGAATTGTGAACTTATTAGGATTAGTTCATGGCTTTTATCAGTTTTCATGAATAAAAGATTCACATAATTTGGGAGAATCCTTAAGTTTGGTCCTCATATTTGTGTTCTTGTGTGTGCCTATTTTGCAATTGGTTGGTTTTTTGCTTACACCATTTCTCGAAAACACTTGTCTCAGGTGTTCTTTCTGCAAGAGAGAATATCCTATTTTCCGTTATTGGATCTTTTGAACTCTAAAACACCAACTAATTATAACAAAAATAAGGATTTTTTCTAATACAAACATTTGATACTGTATTTGTAAACTTAGTACCGTGTCTAACATAATACTAAGACCCTTGTCATTGCTTAAGAAGACACATTCACAGTGTATGTTATGGAAGGGAACATGAACTTATTTGTAACATGAACGAGGCTGAGATTAAAGCACACACAATCTCTGACAGCAATGATTAATCACTTCATCAGTGCTTGACAAAAATGCAGAATACTAACCCAAATGTATATGCTTTATTTGTCTTAATTAGCTAATAAAACCTTGAAACAAATTTATTGATACCAATAAGCCCAATGACTCTGGCAACATAGTAAGGGACTTATTCCCAGGTTTTGAATTTCTTGTCTTTAAACCTCATATGTGAAACTGGAAGTGGTGGAATGCTTTGCTCATGCCTGAACAAGTTTTCAGGATCAACTTTGGTCTTTATCTTCACCAACCTATTGAAGTTATCCTTGAAATACATGTTACCCCAAGCAGTTGCCTGAATGTAATTTGTGCTATTCTTTATGTTCATTCCTAAATCAAGATCTCTATAGTTCACATATGCTTCCCTTGGGGATTTGGACACATAAGGAGTCATGTAATTGTAAAGGTTCCGAATCCATTCCACATGCTTTGTTGCATTCTTATCTCCATCTTGCCAAAGAGTCAAGTACTGAATTTTGTAAAGTGTTCCATTTCTGTGAGGGAATGGGATACTAGATTCTGAAAATTTGCTCATCATTCCACCATATGGGTTCCAAATCATCAAGGGACTATCTTCTTCAAGCAACCTTTGCCATAATCCTTGAAGTCCCGTTTCGGATATTGGTTCTCTCACAAAATCTGATTTGGCTTTGAAGTAGTTCTTGAATGTTGATTTCCCTTCAAGTAAAATTTCCAACGGCGTATCATTCGGATATCCAGCAATGTAGAGCACAGATTTGATCCAACTAGTTTCCAAGCAATCTTTTCTTGTTAAGCCTAATTCAGGAAAGCTTTCCTTCATGACTTGGAGAAGTCTATCAGCACCACCAAGGAATTGAGCATTGTAAGAAGTTGTGATAGTTCTCTCAGTTTTGTTTGCAACACTAGCTGGTTGAATAATGACCCTAATAAAGAGATCATCATCAATATAAGGTGCCACTTCCTGCCACCTTTGAAGAACCTTGGTTGCATCTTGCTCTAAGCTTTTTGTAACTGTAAAAACTGTCACAACTTCAGGAACAAGAACAAGCTTTATCTTCCACCAAAGAATGATTCCAAAACTTGCCCCTCCACCTCCTCTAATAGCCCAAAATAGATCTTCCCCCATTGCTTCCTTATCAAGAATATTGCCATTGGCATCAATAATTCTTGCATCAAGTACATTATCAGCACCAAGACCATACTTTCTCATCATGGACCCATATGCACCTCCTGTTATGTGTCCACCAACACCTAAGCTTGTGCAAAGGCCAGCAGGGAAGCCGTGAATCGCGCTTTTCTCGTATATTTTGTAATAGACTTCACCAATTGTTGCACCAGCTTGAATCCAAGCACTCTTGTCATCAACATTGATGTCCACGCCGCGAAGCTTTACCAAATCAATGATTATGAAAGGTACTTCAATTTCTGAAACATATGAGAGCCCTTCATAGTCATGGCCACCACTTCGCACTCTCATGTGAATACCAAGTTTCTTTGAGCAAATCACAGCAACTTGGACATGGGAATCAGTTAAGGGTGTGAATATAAACTCAGGTTTTGGTGCTGAAGGTACTAATAACCTTAGGTTCTGTGCAGTGGAATTAAGGATGTTATTAAATGAAGCATTTTTTGGAGTGTAAATTGATGGATAAAATGGAGCTGCTTTATCTGAATGGAAACTTAGACACTGGATAAAATTTTCTTCAATTGAGGCTGAAGTTGTCAATGAAACTGATAACAGAAGTACTAAAATTGCAAAGTATGAAACTTGTGATACCATGATTTTGTGTTCTAAGGTTTGGTTTTTCATATTTTGAGTTAAAGAAGGCTATCACATATGTTCCTATATATGTGATAATATAACATATGGTGCCAATATAATAATATACTTCACGTATAATTGAGCTAAGACAAACGTCACAAGAGAAGAATAGTATTGCACTTATCTACCACTTTTTTATGTTACTTTGATTCGAAGAACATCTACCACTTTCATATTTAACACAGCATAAAAGGACTTATGAGCACATATATTGTTCCAATATTTGATTTATGTTATCTTATATAATGTTAAATTCATTAATGACTCTGTAGTGGGATAAAGGGTAGGTCCATAACATCACTCATAGATTGGTATATTTGTTACATCACTGGATAATGTTACCTAACTTTTAATGTCACACGCTTACGTTTCAAAATACTTGTTTGCTAAGTGTGGTTAATGTAACTATAAGAAATTGCCCATAGGCTATAAAGCATACCTAGCTTGGGTAGAACTAGAAACATGCTTAAAGCTCTAGTTTTTTAAAGTTGCTTAACTGTAAACACAAATTATAGGGTGTAGGGTATGTTTTGATGGAAAAATAACCAAACTGAAAAGGAACCTTTTGATCTATTTGTCTATTTAGGTGATCATATATATTACCATTTGTCTATTACTTAGGGGAAAGGAAAGCTAGCTAGGAGTAGGTAACTTTTGCTACATAATGGCTCAAGTGTAAAAGTCACCTTGCTTTGGTATGGCATATAAAGTGAGTGAGTTTGGATCATCTCCAATATTTTACAGTCCAGTACTAGAACATGAAGCCCAGAAAATTTTGAACATTAAAAAAATCTTTAATTGAAAATGATTACAAATTTCCACTGTTAATCTTTTTAAGTAACACATGTCACAATCTTTGGCTGTACCAGGATCCAAATTCAAAGTAGGCACCATATATTCAACTACTACGATAAAAACAAATACTTCATGCCATGTCTATACGAATACAGGGCGTGAGAATCTTTAAACAAGGGCTACAAGTTCAGAATTACAGGGCAATTTGAATCATGAGGGGATGACTAATGTGCCGTTAACCAAGTAGTGGATTATGTTCCAATGAGATTATATTAAACCTGCCAAGGATAAGTACCATAATTTTTTTATTCAAAAGTAAGTAAAGTTTGAATGTGAAGTGGAGTTGGTATACATTATTGTAAGATCAAAATAATAATTATACATATTGGTAGAAAAATGATTCAAAATTTTTGTAGCCAAGTTGTATTCATTTATCATATTTAATTTCATTTTAATGTGCCTCTTAATCGACAAGTTACCCAAAACAAGCCAATGGCTAAGGACGAAACCTAGTGTTCACATTTCAAAAAAAGAAAGTGCATAATGCACAGTGTTAGCTTTTGTACCAATGTATATCCACTATGTGGTGAGAGTTTATAAATATGTGAAGCAATTGTTGAATTTGCCTGATAAGCATAAAATGATATGATAATATAAAGTTACATCAAATAAGTTATTAAATTTGGGCTTATATGATCTCATAAATTATCAAAAAACCACATCACTAAACACCAATAATGTACACTTACATCAAATAAGTTAATTTTTTCCGTCTAGTCATTGTGTTTGAATAGAAAACATCCAATGAAGTTAATTATTTCAATGAGGTTTTCTCTATATAAGAATTAAACTCATGAGAAATTATTGTATGGTTTAGGATTAATGGTCTTAACCAAATCATTAATATTAATAATGTATCATTGACTGAAAGTTAAATACTTAAATTAATTTATTCTAAGTTAGTGATGAATATATGATTGTGAATATTAATCTTAAATCATGTAATAATTTTTTTGGACCCAGATCTTTGCATAAAAATGAACAATTATATATATATATATATATCACACCAATCATCTAATTTTTAATTATCAAATAAGTTAATCCATTATTTTGTATACAACTTTTTCATATTACCAATACACTCAAAATCTTAAAAATCTCAAATGTCTTAACAAGAATAAAGATGGCCACAAATCACTAGATTCATTGTAGCTTTCTGGTTCCCCCGGGTCGGATTCTTCAACTTCTTGATGGGTATTGACAATAAGAAGAATATTCATCTCGGGTTGTTTCACAGGGCTCTAACATCACATATTGGACTTGCACGTTCATACATTTTTATCTTTGGCCCATTCACTTTCGAAAATTATTTTTTATTCAAAATAGTTTATTGAAATTTCTATAGCCATGAGGAAAACCCTTCACATGGGGCTACTTCATACGATAAGCCTACCCTTCTTCAAAGCTATTCTTACCTAATTGATTGATACTAATATCATGGTCTCTGTAATTTATAGAGAAAAATTTGCGGGAAAACAAATATATATGTAGAGGATTTCCATTTTTTTCAAATGAATGATTTAAAGACATATTTGTTCAGCAACCAATTACATCTGACCATTTTTTTTATTTAAGTTAGAATAAATTATATTGTCATTTATGTGTTTTAATGAGAAATAAATATCATCCTTTAATTTATAAATATTACTATAAATAAGATAATAAAAAGTAAATATTTTGGCGAGCAATAATTGAGGGACATGAACAATAATTGTCAATTATTCTCTTTATTGTGGGGTAGAGCCCTACAAATATGTTAATTATTACGGTCCAAAATACTATTAATCCATGGGCCACATAAAGTAGAATGAAAATATTAACATGTGTTATAAATAAACACCGGCAAAAGAAGACCAAGTCTCACACAAGTGGAGCTGTGGAAATTACGCGTAGAGTTCACGACCCGTTTTCTTTCCCGAAGTTTCCAAATTGAATGAATGTGTCACGGCAAGTCTTATACATTATTGGATTTCTAAGTGACACGGAGAAATACCGAATGAACAGGGATCCTCCGTTCCAAATGAACCATGTCTCATTATCCCTGTCTAATAGAAATGCATTAAATAATATAAAATATTATTTTTTATTTTTATAATTTTTTATTTTAATTAAATGATACAATATGATTGGTTCATGACACATTTGGAGACACCTTTGGTGACAGATCTGCAATACCCAATACACAATTTGAATGGACCAAATTAAGTGACTCAAAATCTTTCACTTTCACTCTTATTTTTGTATTAATCACTTTTTTAATCAAACCAAAACAATAGTAAATATTTCCCCCTCCTCCTCTACCATTGCCTTCCGTTCTTTGCTTCCATGTATCTTACCATACTTATATTATGAATGTATATATTAAGTTTTCTATGTTTTACTTCTATACTTAAGGATTGAATATAAAATTAAGGTATACCCATAAATAAAGTAGTTATCACATAAGATCACATATTAAATACCAGATTTCTGGAAAATAATAAAAATAGTAGTTAGTTAAGACAGTTATCAAACTCTCACCTTAGTCAAATGTTAGGTAATCCAAGTGAACTAACACATGATACAAAAAGTTCATAAAGTTTCTCCTCCTTCTAGAAGTAGCAAATTCCTCAACCATATGATACATAGTTTTGATTTCTGGTATCTTGTATCTCATATAATGAAATAAAAATAATGAATATTTATAAGATTTTAATAGACAAATATATTTTTATTGATATGGGTCATCATAAATCTGAAATGTGTTATATATGTAATAAATTCCCCATTATCTCTATATAACCTTACACACCCACCAATGTGTTTTCTGCAATTAGCACACATACATACACAGACAGACACATAATCTACCAATGGCAAAGCCAAAAACTTGTTTGGTTTATCTTTCCCAAACTCTCTTTCTTCTTATAACTATATCTGCTACTTTTGCAGCAACACCAACATCAAAATCAGTGTATTCCACTTTCCTTCAGTGCTTCAAAAACTACACAAACTCATCAACACAACTCAACAACATAGTCTTTTCTCAAACCAACTCTTCCTTCTCAACCGTTCTCCGAAACTACATTCGAAACGCACGTTTCAACACTACCTCAACATCAAAACCATTAATAATTGTCACACCCCTTCAAGAATCTCATGTCCAAGGCACTGTTATCTGTGCCAAAAGGATTGGGATCCAAATCAAGATCAGAAGTGGTGGCCATGATTATGAGGGTATATCCTATATCTCTGATGAACCCTTTATCATACTTGACCTTTTCAATATTAGAAAAGTGTCTGTTGATATAGAAAAAGAAACTGCTATGATCCAAGCTGGTGCTACACTTGGTGAAGTATATTATAGGATTTGGGAAAAGAGTAAAGTTCATGGCTTTCCTGCAGGGGTGTGTCCTACAGTAGGGGTAGGTGGCCATATAAGTGGAGGAGGGTATGGTAATATGTTAAGAAAATATGGTCTTTCTGTTGATAATGTTATTGATGCTCAAATTGTTGATGTTCAAGGTAGACTTCTTGATAGAAAATCTATGGGGGAGGATTTGTTTTGGGCTATTAAAGGAGGTGGAGGAGCAAGTTTTGGTGTTGTATTATCTTACACTGTTAAGTTGGTTTCAGTGCCCAAAATCGTGACGATTTTTCGGGTTATGAAGACTTTGGATGAGAATGCTACTGATCTTGTTGTTCAGTGGCAAAAGGTTGCTCCAAATACTGATGATAGGCTTTTCATGAGGCTTCTATTGCAGCCTGTTACTTCAAAAAAAGTGAAGAAGACTAAAACTGTTCGTGCATCTGTTGTAGCTTTGTTTCTTGGAGGAGCTGATGAGGTTGTGTCAATTTTGAGGAATGAGTTTCCACTTCTTGGATTGAAGAAAGAGGATTGTAATGAAACTAGTTGGATTGGCTCTGTTATTTGGTGGAATGATGCTGATGATTTTAACAATGGTGCAAAGCCAGAGACCCTTTTGGATAGGAATCTCAACTCAGCAAGTTTTGGTAAGAGGAAATCTGATTATGTGCAGAAAGCTATTTCCAAACATGATTTGGAATCAATTTGGAAAAAGATGATTGAACAAGGAAAAGTTGGATTTGTTTTCAATCCTTATGGTGGAAAAATGGCTGAGATTGCTTCTGATGCCACACCATTTCCTCATCGTGCAGGGAATTTGTTTAAAATGCAGTATTCTGTGAACTGGGATGATCCATCAGATGCTGCAGGACAGAATTTTCTAAATCAGGCTAAGAATATTCACAGTTACATGACCCCTTTTGTGTCAAGTAATCCAAGAAGTGCTTATATAAATTATAGAGACCTTGATATTGGAATCAATCACTTTGATAAGAATAGCTTTGAAGATGGGAAAGTGTATGGCACTATGTATTTTAATAACAATTTTGATAGACTAGTGAAGATTAAGAATGCAGTTGATCCTGAAAACTTTTTCAGGAATGAACAAAGTATTCCAGTAAGCAAAGAGAACCAAAAAATGAAGATTAAAGCATATTGGTGAATAAGTGGTCTTACTTTTTTATTGTTCATATAGTCTTATGAATAATGTGTCTCCTTTGATTATTATACCAGTCGATATGAATATTTATATAAGTTTATAATTGAATTCCAGTTTTTTTTTATATCTTAATATACTTGGGGTGCTCTTATTTAACATTTTATCTTTGTATGTTTTGTCTTTAAATTTTCTTGTGATGTGTGATGTTCTGCATTGATTATTGGGTACTCCGGATTTATTTAATCTTCCAATTTACTAATATGTTTTAAAGTTCAAACTTTAAACTAAGGAAACATGTGAGCTTATCAATCAATTTCAGTGGCTCCAATCACCCGAAATATTTGACTTATGCAAACGTTGTCATGTTCAATAAATAAATAATTCTTAAGCATCCGACACAAGCTACTGTTACATCATCATGTGGCCTAATTGGTTGAGAAAAATGCGCAATTTATGTTACGTTGGTGTTTTGTTGGTTTAGTCGGTAACAACAATTAAATTCATAATTACTCAAGTTCTAATCTTGTTGTCAATGTAAGATCTTATTGGTTGTCAATGTAAGATCTTATTACCAATATGTGTTAATATTATAATTCTATAATGTGTTAATATTGGTTTAGAGGGAAATGAAGGGGAATGGAAAGCTTGAGAATTATGAACTACACTTGTGAATTGACACTGAAGCTTTCCGTATTCCTTCTTTCCCCTAAAAAACTAAACTCACAAATAAACTCTTAAAAAAATGAACAAACTATATTATATTTAGATAAATTATTTAATCTGACTATTGTCATTTAAGTGTTCTGTGTTGTATTATATTATCCTTATTCATCCTCTATAATTATATACAACCTGGTTAACTGGTATGAAAATATTGATGATCTAAGTATTCAAAAGTGCCTTGAGCTACTAAGGTGAGGTGAGTAGCAACTATTTTTACAAGTCCAAAGTCTGAAAATTTTGCCTTAATTATACTTTTTAGCACATAATATATTCTTTGATTTAAGGTCTATGTGATAAAGATGATGCAGCTGAGTACAAGTAAGATACATCTCCCATAATTTCACTTCCAATTCTCAAAAGCATATCCCATATCATTGAAAAATCTTCATTGAGTAGATATTGTACTGCATACAAATCTGTTGTAATATATGATACATTGCCAAAGGATCAAAGGTTACCCTGCCCCTTCAAGGTTAAGGTTTCAAGTTTCAACTTACAACTATGATCTAACTAGGAAGAGTCACTAACATGAAGAGAACCTTCCACCCTTTTGCTGGCATCATAATATTTTGAGCTGAAATGCTTGGTGATGAGAGCAATAAAAGTTGATAATAGTGGTGCTTAAGTGAGGGAAACATGTTGATCTAATTAGTGGCTTTTGTAGGTGAAGAAGATAATGGAGGAAAGGATCTTCATAGCATATATACCTTGATGCACACTAAGGTTTTCTTTTTATAAACTTTTTTCTATCAAAATCTGGAGTAATATTTGCATTTTTGGAGCCTATCTAAGACTAGTGATCTAGAAGGCATAGATACACATATAAGATACAATATGCAACACTCAAAGTGATGAGAAAAGTATTTGGTTGCTGACTCTAGTGTGAATAGTCTGTACCAATATGCAACACATGTTTGTGGATATGAATGAGTCTTTGGTCCACCATGAAATTAAGCACATTATTTTGTTTTTAATATCATGCATGGCCTAACCAATTTGTCAAAGGTATACAATTGAATAAGTCCAAGGATGTGACATAGAGCTTAATAAAGTCTAAATTATCTACTTAATTAGCCTTTTGCACTACTCAACTCAGATTTATATTGGTTGAATTTATTCATATCAACACAACAACAAAATTTGACCAGGTAGCCTGAAAAGGCTTAAACATTGAGATAATGAATTTATAAGAAAAAGTTTGACTTCCAATATTCACATATATGTTTTGAATATAGTATTTAACATCATATACCCTTAAAAAAGCTGCAACAACAACTACAAAAAGCACAATATCATATCCTTATTTTGGAGTTCAAGGAACATTATTGCTGATACATATATGCTTCCATAGTAGATATATAAACTGCCATCATGATATCAAACTAATCTTATTTTTCACTTGACAATACATGTAAGAAAAGTCATGAACTATTTGATTTAAGAATGGGCATAACATCTGTTTCACTGTTGATAATGGACAACGTATTAGACATAGAATATCCATCAAAAGATTGGTTGTCTTCAGTTCTTGCAAGCTCTAATTCTTCATGGTTTTGCTTTGCACTAAACCTTCTATCTTGCCCTTGTATCCTTTCTAGTTCCAATGTGACTTCTTTCATATTTGGTCGTTTTCTCCCATTCAACTCTAAACATGTAAATGCAAGATTGGCAACTGCAGTGATCTGTTCTTTCTGTGCTTCATCTGCCACTCTTTTGTCAATAATCTCAAACAACTGATTCTCCTCCATAGAGAGAACAAAATATGAAGCTAAATTCCTTGCTTCCTCACAATTTAACAAAGATATTGGCTTTTTACCAGTTAAAAGCTCCGCAAGAACTACACCAAAACTGTAGACATCACTTTTATCTGTAAATTGACTTGTATGAAAGTATTCAGGATCCAAGTAACCAAAAGTACCTTGAACTACTGTTGTGAGGTGAGTAGCTTCTATGGAAACTACTCTTGAAGTTCCAAAGTCTGCTACTTTTGCCCTATACTTTTCATCCAATAGTATATTTGTTGATTTTATGTCTCTATGATAAATGGGCTGAGAAGCAATAGAATGTAGGTAAAATAGAGCTCCTGCAATTTCCTTTGCAATTCTTAAACGAATATCCCATGTCACTGGCAACTCTTCATTATGGACATGTAAATATTCGAAAAGGTTGCCATTGGGAATGAATTCATAAACAAGCAAAGGAATTTTTGTCTCCAAACAACATCCTAACAACTTAACCACATTTCTATGGTTAATTTGTGAAAGAACAGCAAATTCATTGATGAATTCTTCAACCTTTCCTTGGACCTTAAACTTTTTCACTGCAACAATTTTACCATCGACTAGCATGCCTTTGTAAACTGTACCTTGTCCCCCCTTTCCAAGAACTCTATTCGTATTAAAATTGTCTGTGGCCTTTTCTATGTCCTTTAAGGTATAGAGTATTTTGTGAACACTAATATCTGCAGAAGACAATCTTTGTTGTAACAACAAACCTCCGTTTCGTTTGAAGAACTTTTCTTTGCGGTTCTTTATCACTCTTCTCCTTACAGCTTTATATGTCCACCATAGACCATAGAGTAAAATAACAGATCCCAGGCCTGACGAAACTCCTACACATTTGGTCCAATAAGATAAGATATTAACTGCCTTATACATATGGTTGCTCTTTCCTATATTAACTGTCTTTTGGAAGGAAATAGAGATTAAACATACCTACTATAGCCCACTTTTTGGAATGATTAGACTTCCTAGATGTACCTGAAACATTGAGAAGCAAGTGATTAAAAGTGTAGTGTGTGTGTATGAGTATATATTATGTGGTGACTTAGTAGAACTTTGATGTGTGAAATTTGAATAATTAATGAGAGGGACCTTGACTGGCGCAGCTTCCATAAATGTAGGGATTGCCATAGAAGCCATCATTACACTTACATATCCAACCTGAGGTTTTGTTTTGTGAGGAAGAAGTAATACTTGAGGTATAGCAGTGGGAATTTGAAGAGTGATTCACATTAAGGTATAACTGGTTGGACTTATTGCTCATCACATCGTTAACAATCTCCCACTCAAGTACAGCACGAACTAGACCATTTATATTAAACTCATTTTGGTCATATTGGTACGCATTTCGATATGCGATGAAGGCATAATTGCAGTCATCACTCATACTTATGTTATTAAGATCTGAAAGTGTTACATTATATTCTGAAAGGTGCAAAGGTAGTGAAGTCTGGCAGCAGGAGATGCCGTTGCAATTGTTGAAGGTTTGGCTACTGCCATCACAAATGGAGACACAACCACCAATTGTTGACCCATCTGATTGCATAAAAGCAAGTTTGCTGCAACCATAGGCCATAAACGTGTTCATTTCTTGGGAATACCTGAAAGGACTTCCTTTCAGGTCTATGACTGGCTTATTACTTTTACCATCGCAATTCGAATAGAAGATTGGATTCCATATCGAAATAATATACTCATTAAAACCAAGGGTTGACACCTCCAAATTCAGAGATTTAAGGTAAGGTGTATAACCAGAATTATAAGTACTATCGTATCTGCATTCTATCTCAAACCACTTGTCCACATAGCAATTTGGATCTTTCATTCCAAATGGATAAGGGATGGAGACATGTCCACATGCTGAATCACAACCAGGTTGTGCTATAATAAAATCTGCTGCTAATGAATATAGAGGCAATATTATGAAAATGATTATGTGAAATGTAAAATGCAGAACCATTGTAGCTAAAACACTAATCCTTATTTTGGAGAGTGTGTGTATCTATCTTAGATACAACATGTCTTCTTATACTCAATGTTTATGTAACACCTCTCACTTTCTATTTATCAACAAATAATCTTCATCAATGACTCATTTGTTCTATATTACTTTTTTTGCTACCAAGACTTGTCGCTGCTTGACCAAAGTAACTTCCAAGACTTAGGTAGTGGCTGCTTGACCCAAGAAACTTCCTAGAAATTATTAGCTTTACAAGCCAAAAATATTATGTCATTAGATTATATTATCCACAAATATATTTTATACACAATGTTCTATATCACTCTCTTTATTACTATAAACAACCACTTCATCAAATATTGGATAACTTACTTTTTTGGTGAGATGAAATTTTTTCATTGGTGGCGATAAAAAAAGTACTAGTGTTTATAGAAAAGTTTGGTTCTCCACATCAGTATGAGAACTAGTCAATTTCTAATATATAGATATCTCTTACTAACTAGACAAGACATTATTGTAGCTGCTTGACCCAAGTATCTTCCAAGAAATTATTAGCTTTACACAGCAAAATATCATCTCCACTCAATTATATCAAACATATTATCAACAAAAATATTTTATACTCAACATTTTACATCCCTCTCATTACCAGTAAAAGAAACAACTACTTCATTAAAAATTTGGATAACTTATTTTTAAAGAGATGAAAATTTCTCATTGATGCAAAAAAGTAGAAGTGTTTATAGAAAGTTTTGGTTCACCATACAGAATGAGAACAAGTCAAATTCTAATATAATTCACAGACTAGTTTCCCCAAATAACTTCCAAGAAATTGTTGGCTTTATAAAAGAAAATATCATCTCACTCAATTTTATTATCCAAAAATATATTTTATACTCAATATTCTATATCACACTCTTTACGACTAAAAGAAACAATCACTTCATTAAAAATTTGAATGACTTATTTTTGAATGAGGTGAAAATTTCTCATTGGTGCCAAATAAGAAACAATATACCTTGATATATTTTTGGAGCCTATATAAGACTAGTGGTCTAGAAGGCATAGATACACACATAAGATACAAATATTATATGATAAGTACGAAAAATATATAAAGCATATTAAATTATCCACTACGCTATGGATTGGGAAGCTATAGTTTTGTTAGTTAACAAAAAAAACATTGAAACACACAAAGTGATGAGAAAAGTATTTGGTTGCTGATTTAGTGTGAATATTTAGGGTCGGGTCCGGCTTTAAAGGCGGACCCTATGAATATCTAGGGTCGGGTTAATTTCGAGTCTAGGGTCGGATTCTGTTTCAAAAAATGACCCGACCAACTTTTAGGGTCGGTTAAGTACAAATCTTAACCCGCCCCAATCCGGCCCATGCTCACCCCTAATATCAGGAGATACATTATTCTATATGCAAACACATGTTTGTGGATATGAATGAGTCTTTGGTCCACCATGAAATTAAGCACCTTATTTTGTTTTTAATATCATGCATGACCTAACCAATTTGGCAAGGGCATACCAATGAATAAGTCCAAGGATGTGACATAGAGCTTAATAAAGTCTAAGTTATCTACTTAATTTGTCTTTTACACTACTCAACTCAAATTTATATTGGTTGAATTTATTCATATCAACACAACAAAAAAAGTGACCATGTAGCCTAAAAAGGCTTAAACATTGAGATAATGAATTTATAAGAAAAAGTTTCACTTCCAATATTCATATATATGATTTGAATATAATATTTAACATCATATACCCTTTAAGAAAGCACAACTACAAAAAAACACAATATAATATCCTTGTTTTTAATATCAGTGTCTACTTTCAAAAGCGTTCATTCAATCGAATACAGTTAAATAGTTGAAAGTGCATATTGTTGTGTTAACCTTTTTTAAGTTTAATTTTATTATCAATGATGGTTATTCGAGTTGTAAATATAATATCATGTTGCTATTCATGAATCATGTTTTGTATTTTTATGCAAAATGTTTTATTAACTTGTGGTTTGCCAGAGAAAGTATTCGATCTAAAGGAGTGGCAATCAAGTCTGTTTTTGATGAGTGATAAGGAGTTCAATTTCTCCTAAGGTTTCGTGCTTGAATATAAATAATGTTAAACTTGCATATTTGCATGTAAGTTGGGCATTTCGATATTGATTAAGTCATTTGTGTTAAGGATTCATTTTAAAATCAATTGACAATGAAAGGAGTAAACTACAAGTATTTAAATCATTCATGAACTTAAATTTATGCTCATGAAAGGAGTAGACTACAAGTATTTAAATCATTAATGAAAGGAGTAGACTACAAGTAAGTTAAGTGATGTAAGACTTACTTCCCAACAATTTAACTGTGTGTCGAAGTTAAAAAACTACTGAAATTTATGTCACTGAGGAGATAAAGAATATTTCTTAGTTATGCATGGTTAATAATAAACATCCAAATTATGGTTTTAAACATGTAAAGTGGTTAGGTAGAGTGTAAAAAATTATAAGAGTAACTGTTACATTGAGGGTATTAAATAAAAGCTATCACACATTCACAAGTAATAGGTAGTACTTGCCATTCTTATTGATAGACATATATTTTCATAATACAATGAGTTTTTCACATTAATATGTAGTACTTGCCATTATCATTGCAACTATGAAGTGAGAACTTACTTTCTCTACTTGGTTTAAATTTCCAGCTTAAATTCCTCCCCAATAAGCTGTGACAATTCTGTAACTTCTATAGTAATAAAGTCAGAGGAACTATTAAACTGTGTCTTCACATCACTCTTCCCTGTTGAGTTTGTCAGTGTCCCATTCTTCTTATTAGTTGATATTTTATCCTTAGGTATCCCTAAGATAGTTACCTTGTTTATGGTCCACTTTTGGTTTAGAGAAAATTTTCCATTAGTGACATTAGATGTAACAGAAACACTATTGTTGAGTAATGTGCCATTAAATGTTACCAATGTCCATTCCTCATTCCCTCCTGCTATGTCAATTGTCTCTCCATCATCTAAAAAGACTTGTCCAAAACTACTTCCATTGCTAGTAGCAACAACCAAGAGTTCAAATGCAGTCTTCCTCGCGGCTTCGGTTGTGTTTGCTTCTCCTTGCAAGGCCAAAATATTACCTTCCCCAACATGCACATTTATGTGATCAGATGGTGCATCAAGAGTAACATTCTGGCCTGATTTCGCAATCACAGATTTCGAGAGATTGAAAAGTTCAAACCAGTTTCCTGCAGGAAAGTATGCTTGCACAGTGGTTTGACCGGATTGTAGTACAGGTGACACTAGAACCCCTTTGCCTAGCAGAAACTGTGAATTTACTTCATATGTTGCGGCGTCCTCGGGGAATGAAAAGAAAAGGGGTCGTGCAATTGGTGTTCCTTTAACATGTGCTTCATAATTTAGTGTGTAGAGATAAGGGAGCATACGATATCGGAGGGCAAGTACTTTCTTAGCTGATGCAGCAACTGAGTCCCAAAGGTAAAGCTCTTGCCTCCTTGAATTTTTATCAGAATGATCTCTTGAAAATGGGTAAAAAGCCCCCAACTAGAAAGAGGAAAAGAAAAAAGTTAGACATTTATACTTTTTATAATGTGCATTTCATTTCACAGATAATTCTTGCATATTTTCCACTAACCAAAAAAATCATAGCAGTTTCCAACTGTAATTTTGGTAACTTCTATAGGTTTAGGCAAGTAGGTAAACAGTTAGTAACTATAGTTTTAGGCGAGTATGTGAATATTAAGCAACTATAGTTTTAAGCAAGTATGTGAATACTAAGCAACTATAGTTTTAAGCAAGTATGTGAATACTAAGTAACTATAGTTTTAGACAAGTATATGTGGAATTATGAATACTATAGTTTTGTTTTGTAACTACTATAGTCTTTCTTAAGCAAGCATGTGAATAATTAGTATCATACAGAGAGTGAAAATATTATCCTATAATACTGCATTTGAGGGTGAATTCTACCTGGATCCAGCGCCTGCAAAGTTCTTCCTCTGTATCTCTTGAGAAACCACATATATCTGCCCCAACCATTGGAATTCCGAAGATTCCAGAATTTAATATTGATGGTATAGAGTATGCCAAATCATTCCAAGAAGCAGCATTATCTCCTGTCCAGTGTGCTACATACTTACCAGAGCTTACAAAAGTTGATCTACTGAGAATGAATGGCCTTTTACCAGTTATATTGGTTAGAGCCTTGTGAGTTGTTTTGCATTGTAGGAATCCATACAAACTGTGGACATTATACTCACTGATATTACCATAATGCAAAGCTGTTACTGGGATTGCATTGCCATTAATATTGGAATTTTTTATCTTGTAGGGAGGGTCATCAAGACTAGAATTTCCAAGGGGACCAGAGGTAATGAAATTTGATGCTTCATTCATGTCAAGCCAAATGCCGTCGAAAGGGAGTTGGTCCCGAAATGATTTGATTTCATCACTCCAATAGGCTTGGCCATTTGGATTTATAAAATCAGGAAAGTAAACGTCTCCAGGCCAAACTTTACCTTGATAATTGGTTCCATTTCTCTTTATGTAGATATCTGCCTTCAAACCTCTAGTATAGGTTCCATATGTCTCATTTATAGAGATACCTGTTTACAGAATTATCTTAAATTAATAGTACATGCAGAGATGCTTCAATAAACATTAAGAGAAGAGCATGTTTTTAAAAATTGCATGGTGTTAGAGTTAGGTACCAGGGTCTAAGATTGGCACATATTTCTGACCATTATTGTGTAGATTGTCAAGAAGATTTTTCATCTTATCCAGTGGGAAGTTGACAGGATCAAGTGTGAAATCTTTGTAACTATCCATATAATCAATATCTGTCCACAGAACTTCAAGGGGTATGCCTGTTTTTGAATAATTTGCAACCACACCCTCAAGATCTTCTACATTCTTGTAGCCATATTTACTCTGATGAAAACCTTCACAAAAGAGATAACAAGTATGTTGATTTGCATGAGAAGCGTATAAACTCAAAATAAAAAACACTTTACACTGAGATGGATGAAAACTAAACTCAAAATAAAAACATTATACTATACAGGAGTTATGACTTACCAAAGGACCAATAAGGCATAGGAGCAGGCCTTCCAATGAGTTCAGTGTACTGTTCCAAAACCAGTTCAGGAGAGGATCCAGCAAAAAAATACAGATCAATAATCCCACCAATAACCTTATAAGTAATAATGTCACCACCATAGAAAATGTCCATTCCATTGCTGTTTAGCAGCAACACCCCATGTGTGGTTCCACTCTTAACTTTTCCATCATTTGAAGCTGATCTCACATCTAGATAAAAGGGATGAGAACCATAAAGGTTCTGGTCAACATTCGCACTAGCAATATCTGCATTCCACAAAGTCAAGGCTTTCTGGTAATCTGGTTGCAGCTTGAATGTGCTCTTGGTATGCTCCCCAAGGCCATAAAGTGAGGACCTATTTTGAGGAAGGTAGGAAGAGAGTTGCAAGTACTGGTCTTTGAAAATAAGAAATGTTGAAGAGTTTGAAGAATCTGTAGAAGCATTGAAGAGGACATCATTGGAGGATTTTCTAGAGATGGTAAAGCCAAAAGGGGTAGTGTTGTGAAGGGTGAAGATAAGGTCTGAGTCTGGAGTGGTGATAGAGAGTTCTTGTTGAATGAGGTTGTTGTTGAAACCTTGCTTGGTGTTGTTAGAGGACTGAGAGTGGCCTCTAGGAATCAATTCTTCTGGGATTTCCCATCTTGTGTTGTTAGAATCAGTGATTCTTACCCTTAACCTGTCCTTGGTCTCAAAACTGCAACTCAGAAAAAAACCAGTAAGTAACATAACTGATACATACCATATATGAATTTTTGTGTGTGTATGATATAAATAGTTGATGTGACAAAGGAACAATTGAATCTTAATGTGTTTAGGACAATTTAGTATCATGGTTTTATGTGAAATTCATGGTTTTATGCAACAACTGTGTTAGTTACTTACTGTTTGTGACATATTTATGTTTGTCTATGTACGTGTGATATAAATAGTTGATGGGACAAAAGATGTAAATGAATCTTAATGTAACAAAAATAGGACAATTTATTAGCATGATTATGTGAGGTTCAGGATTTCACGAACGGCTATGTCAGTTTCTTGTCGTTGTTGTTGGAGTGAGTGAGTAATCTGACATGCAATTCTCGTTGATATAAGTATAAGTATGTAGTATGTATTATGTTACACAATCAAAATATTAGTACGTTAGTTGATATAATATGATTTAATAATTTGGTTATGGTAATGCCCGCTTTTATTAGGGAAAACTTAATAAATGAGTCCATTTAATTATTGAGGAAAAAATAACTCAAAAGTTTTTTAAGCTTATAAAAGTAAAAGAAAAAGTATTATTTATAAAAAAAAATAAGAGTAAATTACTCTCATATCCCCTGAGTTTTAATGAAATTATACAAACCACACCTCCATTTTTTATCCTTACACGAATCACCCCTAATTTTGTACATATGTTACACTACCTACCCCTGCGTAATATAAAAGTGTAATATTTTAAACAAAAAAATGTGTGACGTGTGTAATTAAGTTAAATAAAATATTGTATATTGTGTAGACAAATTCAAATAATACGAGAGTTAATGCGTTTTCATTATTTGGCTCGTTACAAAATATTATAAGATTTATTTAAACATATCTTTAGAATTAGTAATGTATTTTGTAATGAGACAAAAATAATAAAAAATATTAATTTTTGTACTATTTGAAATGTTACACAATATATAATTTTTTTTTTAAAATTAATTACACTCACCACACGTTTTTGTTTAAAATATTACACTTTTATAACATCCAGGGGTAGTTAGTGTAATATATATACAAAACTATGGGTGATTCGTGTAGGAGGTAAGAGTGTTTCGTGTAAGGACAAAAAAGGGAGAAATAATTTGTGTAATTTTACTAAAACTCAGAGGGTATAAATGTAATTTACTCAAAAATAATAATTACATAAAATAATTTACATTAACATTTCAACAAAATTCTAATAGAAATAGTAAGGACATATGATATGTTTTCTTTTCTGGTTACTTATTACTTGAGTCCAACTTTATTTTTTGGGTTACATTTTTAATGGATATGTAATGATTATATATCTCAATTTAATTATATACCTCAATAATACATGTTAAACAAACTAATATGTAATAAGTAGTGTAATAAGTAATAAATGCAACAGTAAACATGAAATCAGATTTAAGAATAAAAACTATCATGAAATTAGATTTTTTTTATATAAGAATAAAAACTATTAAAATGAAAATTATTTGTGTAAATAAAAAATTTGACCCCTATTAACAATAGTATAGACCTTATGCATATATGACAATTTAAGAGTTTTTTATACTGTTATTGTATTTGAGAATAATATATCTTCTAGTATAAGGAGATAAGTTGTCTCATTCAGCTACTAAAATCGTAACATGTGTACCATTTAATCATTTTCTACAAAAATATTTCTAAAACTAAACAAAATAATACACATATCATTCTTTTACTTGCTGGAGGAGCTAAGTTATCTACTGGTATGAGGAGATACTTTATTCTCTATTGTATTATTCACCAATCATTTACAATCATTGACTCTTAAATAAATGGTAGATGATGTACTAAATGTGACAATATATAAATCATTACATTGTCAGTGCATATGTATTATACTCTCTATATACATAGTTGGAATGAATTTTTGATGGGTAAAAATAAGACTATTTATTATGATGAATGAAAGTGAGGGTATAAAGCAACAATAGTGTTAGTTTATACCTAGCATTAAGAGTAAGGTGTTTGATGTCATCTCCAAAGACAGATGATGACTTGATGAGATTAAGGTTGGCTGTCAAAGAGTGTCCAGAGAAATCATTGTTGACACTTGAAATTGTGTAGCCAAAACCAACGTATGATTGTCCATCATCTGCTACAACATAGGAAAATATGAGACCAAAACATATGCATAAGAAGAAAGGTGGAGACAGAGTGGCTCTGTTTTCACTTCTCCAACCCATCATATGAAATTATCAAATAGAATATAATTTGGATATGAAGCAGGCAAGCAAGATATATATAAGGACCACTGACTCTGGTTGGAATCAAGAAAGCCACGTTTTGCATATGCATTGGTGTTATCTTATTTTATTAGTATTATTTGTGCAAGCAAGCCACGTTTTCCATATGCATTGGGTATAATCTTATTTTATTAGTATTATTTGTGCCTTTCTATAAATAATGATCACTCGTAGTCTTTATGCCTTGGCAGGCTCTTCAGCTTTTTGCATATGGGTGGGTTAAGAAGTCGGTATTTGGGGAATGAACTTCCCAATGGTAGTGTCATTGGCCCAAACCGACTTCTTGGAGGCTAGGCCTAATAAATAGGAAGTGTGGTAGGTTCATACCGACTTCAGTGTGTCAGGGTTTATATTTCAATGGTGTATTTGTTGGTTTTTGTTTAAGTGTAATATTGGTAGTTGTTTGTAAATTAATAATAAGTGTTTAATATGTAATTGTAATGTTATTTTAATATGTAATTGTAAGTGTTATTTTGTAAATTAATAATATTGGTAGTTATTTTGTAATGTTATTACACATGTTAGTGATCCATTTTAAGGAAACTTAATGATTTAAAAAGATCACTCCATCCTATAATTGTAGAATTTCTGTAACTTTTTAACAATTGAGGGTGGCAAAGAAGACATAAATTAAGGACTGTGACCAATGATGCCATTTTGGTTTCTGCTACTGAAAAATGGATTTCAACAATCTCTCCTTTTCTGTATACGGGTGTCTTTGTTTTTTTGAAAGGTACAATCTTTGGGAACTATATTCATGTTTTTTATTAAAATGGTTTCATCATGTAGTTTATGATTTTGTTGCTATTCATTCTTTTAAAGAAAGTTTGTGTTTTTATTTTAGAGAAGAAATGGTACCCATCATTTTGCCAAGATTTTATTTGTATGTATTTTCCTTGGGGTGGTTGATGTTCATTTTTATGTTTCCTTCCTCCACTTGTTGCATACTCATCCCAATCGCAATTTCCTAATCCTCGTCTTTCCCCATTGACAGGGAAATCAAAAAATGAAACCCTAAAAGTATCGAAGGTTCCAATATTTTATTGTGAAATTGAAGCGAGAATTGATATTTAAAGATTTCAAAAAAGGAGTAATAATTGAGTAAAGAAGAAGATGGTGTTGTTTGGAATTTGAAATGGAACGTTCTTATGATTATGGGAACAAAGAGAAGGAGTGATGAATATGGACGGGTAGGGATGAGAATGAATCCATCGGTATCCGCCTGAACCAGATATAATTGGGTTCGGGTTTTGCTGAGTTCAATTTCAGGTTCGGGTTTGGTATAGTTAATATTCTACCACAAACCTGATTAATACACTGTAGGTACTGGTTGTACGAGTATCTATTAGGATATATATGTGTACAAAAATCCATCTCAGCATTAGATAAGCAAACATTTGTTAATCCACATCTAACCTTTTTTTATCTCTTCTCTTCTCTCATGTTTCCCATTCTTTTTGTTTTCTTCTAAATCTCTCTTCTCTAAATCTCTCTCCTCTCCTTATAGAATCTTCTTTTCAATCTCATTTCTCTTCTCTCAAAATCCACTATGTCTCAATTTCTTCTTGTTTCTCTTATTCTTCTTTCTCTCACCAGAGTCTCTCTTATTTTATATTCAATAACATTGTCTTCCTCTTACCAAAATGGATTTACCAACTCATGGCCATTTATATGGTTACTTTCCATCTTTTATACGCAGACTGTTATGATTAAGTAGTGTGGTTGTTTTCACTGTTGAGGCAAAATAGGCTTTCCTCCATGTTAAATTTGCAATGTAGCTGCAGGGGTTTAACAATGACATGAAAGTGCAATTTGGAAATCAGATTTGGTGGATTTAACTGCTGTAGGGGTTTATTATTGTGAAGAAAATATGAATCTCACGTATAAGCACAGATTCTGAACCGAAGAAAACTCTATTGAATCAAAGATGAAGGTGGTGGATTTTGAGGGAAGAGAAGAGAGATTAAAAAAGAAGATAGTGTAAGAGAAGAGAAGATAGATTAAGATCATAATAAGAATATGATTAAGAACATAATAAGAATATGAGGACAAAAAACAAAAAGAAGATAGATTAAGAGAAGAGAAATGAGAGATTCAGAAAAAAGAAAAGAATGGGAAGCAAAGAGAAGAGAAGAGAGATTCATGTAAAAATGAGTCAGAATTGAATTAACAGTGTTTGTTAACAGTTTTTGTTTATCTTATGCTGAGATAGATTTTTGTATACATGTCCTAATATGATTGGGTGCTCGTACCACCAGTACCTAGAGTACTGTAGGTAAGTTTAGTCCTATATATAATTATAAAATTACACATAAATAAATATATATATATATATATAAAATCTATATATATAAATTTGACATATATAGAACTTTTATATATAAACATACGTTTAGGACGGAATTTTATCGGGTTTGGGTTACCTGAAACCTGACGTGTTCGGGTATGATATTATTACTTTTAACTCTGTTTAGTTTGAGTTCGGATTTTGAATTTCAGGTTCGGAGTTGGAGAAGCACAAACTCGACCCCGACCCGTAGTCGTTGCCATTCCTAATGGATGGTTACTAATAGCATCTCCAAATTATTTATTGTCTTTAAATATGTCATATATATTACTTTATAATTGTTTATATTTTTCAATAAATTAAGCCATTTTTCTACTTTTACCCACCTTTTTGTCCTTAAATTGACACCAATGTTTATCTATTTTCAAAAACGTCCATTCAAATGAAGGTCGTTAAATGGTTGAAAGTGCTTGTTGTGTTAACTTCTTTTTTAAGTTTAATTATATTATCAATGATGGTTATTTGACTTGTAAATATAATATCATGTTGCTATTCATGAATAATGTTTTGTATTTTTATGCAAAATGTTTTACTAACTTGTAAATATAATGCTGAGTTTTTCACATTATTCTGTGGTACTTAATTCTTATACAAAACATGGCACTTCATGAACAATGGAAAAAAAGGCACTACTTATTTTTGCATTGGAAAAAATCCATCCATAATAGTAACTTAGGAAGGTGTAAAAGGAGGGACTCAACAAAGCATGCAACTATGCAGTGAGAACTTACTTTCTCTACTTGGTTTAAATTTCCAGCTTAAATTCCTCTCCAATAAGCTGTGACAATTCTGTAACTTGTATAGTAACAAAGTCAGAGGTGCTATTAAACTGTGTCTTCACATCACTCTTCCCTGTTGAGTTTGTCAATGTCCCATTCTTCTTATTAGTTGATATTTTATCCTTAGGTATCCCTAAGATAGTTACCTTGTTTATGGTCCACTTTTGGTTTAGAGAAAATTTTCCATTAGTGACATTAGATGTAACAGAAACACTATTGTTGAGTAATGTGCCATTAAATGTTACCAATGTCCATTCCTCATTCCCTCCTGCTATGTCAATTGTCTCTCCATCATCTAAAAAGACTTGTCCAAAACTACTTCCATTGCTAGTAGCAACAACCAAGAGTTCAAATGCAGTCTTCCTCGCGGCTTCGGTTGTGTTTGCTTCTCCTTGCAAGGCCAAAATATTACCTTCCCCAACATGCACATTTATGTGATCAGATGGTGCATCAAGAGTAACATTCTGGCCTGATTTCGCAATCACAGATTTCGAGAGATTGAAAAGTTCAAACCAGTTTCCTGCAGGAAAGTATGCTTGCACAGTGGTTTGACCGGATTGTAGTACAGGTGACACTAGAACCCCTTTGCCTAGCAGAAACTGTGAATTTACTTCATATGTTGCGGCGTCCTCGGGGAATGAAAAGAAAAGGGGTCGTGCAATTGGTGTTCCTTTAACATGTGCTTCATAATTTAGTGTGTAGAGATAAGGGAGCATACGATATCGGAGGGCAAGTACTTTCTTAGCTGATGCAGCAACTGAGTCCCAAAGGTAAAGCTCTTGCCTCCTTGAATTTTTATCAGAATGATCTCTTGAAAATGGGTAAAAAGCCCCCAACTAGAAAGAGGAAAAGAAAAAAGTTAGACATTTATACTTTTTATAATGTGCATTTCATTTCACAGGTAATTCTTGCATATTTTCCACTAACCAAAAAAATCATAGCAGTTTCCAACTGTAATTTTGGTAACTTCTATAGGTTTAGGCAAGTAGGTAAACAGTTAGTAACTATAGTTTTAGGCGAGTATGTGAATATTAAGCAACTATAGTTTTAAGCAAGTATGTGAATACTAAGCAACTATAGTTTTAAGCAAGTATGTGAATACTAAGTAACTATAGTTTTAGACAAGTATATGTGGAATTATGAATACTATAGTTTTGTTTTGTAACTACTATAGTCTTTCTTAAGCAAGCATGTGAATAATTAGTATCATACAGAGAGTGCAAAGATTATCCTATAATACTGCATTTGAAGGTCAATTCTACCTGGATCCAGCGCCTGCAAAGTTCTTCTTCTGTATCTCTTAAGAAACCACATATATCTGCCCCAACCATTGGAATTCCGAAGATTCCAGAATTTAATATTGATGGTATAGAGTATGCCAAATCATTCCAAGAAGCAGCATTATCTCCTGTCCAGTGTGCTACATACTTACCAGAGCTTACAAAAGTTGATCTACTGAGAATGAATGGCCTTTTACCAGTTATATTAGTTAGAGCCTTGTGAGTTGTTTTGGATTGTAGGAATCCATACAAATTGTGGACATTATACTCACTGATATTACCATAATGCAAAGCTGTTACTGGGATTGCATTGCCATTAATATTGGAATTTTTTATCTTGTAGGGAGGGTTATCAAGACTAGAATTTCCAAGGGGACCAGAGGTGATGAAATTTGATGCTTCATTCATGTCAAGCCAAATGCCGTCGAATGGGAGTTGGTCCCGAAATGATTTGATTTCATCACTCCAATATGCTTGCCCATTTGGATTTATAAAATCAGGAAAGTAAAGGTCTCCAGGCCAAACTTTACCTTGATAATTGGTTCCATTTCTCTTTATGTAGATATCTGCCTTCAAACCTCTAGTATAGGTTCCATATGTCTCATTTATAGCGATACCTGTTTACATAATTATCTTAAATCAATACTACATGCAGAGTTGCTTCAATAAACACTAAGAGAAGAGTATGTTTTAAAAAATTGCATGGTGTTAGAGTTAGGTACCAGGGTCTAAGATTGGCACATATTTCTGACTATTTTTGTGTAGATTGTCAAGAAGATTTTTCATCTTATCCAGTGGGAAGTTGACAGGATCAAGTGTGAAATCTTTGTAACTATCCATATAATCAATATCTGTCCACAGAACTTCAAGGGGTATGCCTGTTTTTGAATAATTTGCAACCACACCCTCAAGATCTTCTACATTCTTGTAGCCATATCTACTCTGATGAAAACCTTCACAAAAGAGATAACAACTATGTTGATTTGCACGATAAGTGTATAAACTCAAAATAAAAACATTATACTATACAGGAGTTATGACTTACCAAAGGACCAGTAAGGCATAGGAGCAGGCCTTCCAATGAGTTCAGTATACTGTTCCAACACAAGTTCAGGAGAGGATCCAGCAAAAAAATACAGATCAATAATCCCACCAATAACCTTATAAGTAATAATGTCACCACCATAGAAAATGTCCATTCCATTGCTGTTTAGCAACAACACCCCATGTGTGGTTCCATTCTTCACTTTTCCATCATTTGAAGCTGATCTCACATCTAGATAAAAGGGATGAGAACCATAAAGGTTCTGGTCAACATTCGCACTAGCAATATCTGCATTCCACAAAGTCAAGGCTTTCTGGTAATCTGGTTGCAGCTTGAATGTGCTCTTGGTATGCTCCCCAAGGCCATAAAGTGAGGACCTATTTTGAGGAAGGTAGGAAGAGAGTTGCAAGTACTGGTCTTTGAAAATAAGAAATGTTGAAGAGTTTGGAGAATCTGTAGAAGCATTGAAGAGGACATCATTGGAGGATTTTCTAGAGATGGTAAAGCCAAAAGGGGTAGTGTTGTGAAGGGTGAAGATAAGGTCTGAGTCTGGAGTGGTGATAGAGAGTTCTTGTTGAATGAGGTTGTTGTTGAAACCTTGCTTGGTGTTGTTAGAGGACTGAGAGTGGCCTCTAGGAATCAATTCTTCTGGGATTTCCCATCTTGTGTTGTTAGAATCAGTGATTCTTACCCTTAACCTGTCCTTGGTCTCAAAACTGCAACTCAGAAAAAATCAGTAAGTAACATATCTGATATATATACCATATATGTATTTTTGTGGCAAATTTACTGGGGTGGGGCTGTTTGACTTCAATATTACGGGAATGGGGCAACATTTTGGAAATTCACGGGGATGAGATAGATTTAAGGTAATTTGTGTTTTCTGTACACGTTTTATTTTTTTATTTTTTTAAACTTAGAAACCGTGGACATAGTCTACGTTTAATCCATTACCGTGGATTGGATCCACGGTTTCCAATGTTTATTTTTTTTCTTTTCAAAATAGAGTTTTTGTGAATTCAAGATGTGATGTGATCATGAGTTTTTAACATACGTACCGTACCGGTTAGGAGTCCGGTTCACCGGTTTTCCGGTTGAACCGGCCGATACGGCACGGTTTTTTAAACACTGACACAAAATGTGTATTGGGTCCACGTATTGCAAAAAAGTACACAAAACTTGCACTTGATCCCGTTTTGTCATTAAGAGCACAAAATGTGTTCCATGTCCACAGTTATGGGTCCTTCACAATTAATTAAATAAAAAGAAAAAAAATAAACATTGGAAAATAGTTGTTAATGTAATATTAAAGTCAAGCAGTCTCACCCCAGTAAATATGCCTTATTTTTGTATGTTTATGATATAAATAGTTGATGTGACAAAGGAATATTTGAATCTTAATGTGTCATAAAGTAGGACAATTTAGTATCATGGTTTTATGCGAAATTCATGGTTTGATGCATCAACTATGTTAGTTGCTTATTGTTTGTGACATATATTTATGTTTGTCTATACATGTGATATAAATAGTTGATGTGACAAAAGATGTAAATGAATCTTAATGTGACAAAAGTAGGAAAATTTATTAGCATGATTATATGTGACTTTCAGGATTTGAAGAAGGACTATGTCAGTTTCGTGTGGTTGTTGTTGGAGTCAGCGATTCTTACTCGTAGTTTTAATTATAGTAATTTGATATGCAATTTTTTTATAGGTATGATTATTAGTATATACTAGAGTAAAATTACAAAAATTACTCTTCTATTTTTTACATTTACAAAAACTCTCTTAATTTATAAACATACATTACATTTATCATCCCTCCATGATAAACGAGAGTGATTTTTTAAACAAAAAAAGTGATAAATGTAATTAAGTTAAACAAAATAAGATATATTGTGTAAACAAATTAAATTGTACGAGTCAATACATTTTCATTATTTTTTGTTCGTTATAATATAATATAAGAGTGATTTAAATAATATTCCCTTAGAATTATTAATGCAGTTTGTAATGAACAAAAAATTAATAAAAATGAATTGATTCGTAACTATTTGGATTTATCTTCACAATAAATGAATTCATTTAATTATCGAGGAAAAAATAAATCAAGAGGTTTTTAAGCTAATACAATTAAAAAAATATTATTTATAAAAATAATTTAATTATATAAAATACTTTATATCAACATTTCAACAAAATTCTTATAGAAATCTTGAGGATATATGATATATATATTTTTTGTTACTCATTTATTATTGTTATTCATTACTTGAGTTCAACTTTTTTTTTTTTGGTTATATTGAAAATCTCATACCCATATGGCGACCTTTCAATTTAATTATATATATATATATATATATATATATCAATAATGATTATATAATAAAATAATCAATAACATATTAAACAGAATTAGTTTTTTTATATAATAATAAAAACTATAAAAATGAAAATTATTTGTTTAAATAATAAAAAATTGACCCCTTACTAACTATAGACCTTATAGTATTACATTATTTATATATAGATAGTTGGAATGAATTTATTTTGATGAATGAAAGTGAGGGTATAAAGCAACAATAGTGTTAGTTATTACCTAGCATTAAGGGTAAGGTGTTTGATGTCATCTCCAAAGACAGATGATGACTTGATGAGATTAAGGTTAGCTGTCAAAGACTGTCCAGAGGAATCATTGTTGACATTTGAAATTGTGTAGCCAAAACCAACATTTGATTGTCCATCATCTGCTACAACATAGGAACATATGAGACCAAAACATATGCATAAGAAGAAAGGTGGAGACAGAGTGGCTCTGTTTTCACTTCTCCAACCCATCATATGAAATTATCAAATAGAATATAATTTGGATATGAAGCAGACATGGAAGATATTTATAATGACCACTGACTCTGGTCGGAATCAAGCAAGCCACGTATTTCCTATGCATTCGGTTTTATCTTATTTTATTAGGACTGTATTTGTGTGTTTCCATTGGTCTTTCCCTTTCAAATGATAAGATTTAATGACTTGTAGAAGGTTATTGGAGGAACCAAAAATTTACCATGTGAAAAATTTAATTTCATTATGTTTGGTTTGATTTTATATTTACATATTTGATTTGTGTAGTTTCTAAGTTTAAGTGTATTTATTTTAATGAATAATGTTTTTTTTTACATTTTATTTTGGGAGTGTAAAATGGGTAGGAAAAGAAGATAGATAAATATATTAATATGATTAATAATAAAGGAAAGGATATACTACGAAGTTAGCTAAATAATAATTATTGCCAATAACAGATATTCCGCTACAAAATTTATCAAAAAATACCTTATAAATAACACGTATCAAATTTTTAAAGTGTATATTTTTGTTATTTCATTAGTCCAAATAAATTTATATATAGATGATATATTATTTATGTGACTGTGCAATCATTGCTTTTCCTTTATTATGCCTCCTACAATTTTTGTTCCTATATTGTAATATATATAATAATTATATACAGTGTATATGAGAGCGACTCATATAAAAATAATGTATTATTATAAGAAATGAGAACAATTAATATAGATTATTGGATCTTATTTAAACATTTAAGATTAAAAGATACATACGTATGACTTTCACGTGACTAAAAACTAACTTTTAATCCTAATCGATTATTATGAGTTGTGACGCCTAGATTTATTATTATCAAGAGTTCTATATATTAAACTAGTATTTTTATATTAAAATACTTTAATATTTTATATTAAAGTATTTTTTATATAATTGATTTAAACTAGTATAAATTATTGATATTAATAATTTTTTATCTAATATACATTTATAAATTCTTTCTAGAATTGATATTATTAGTAGTATGAGGATAGAGTATTTAGTACTCAAATTATATTAGTTACCCAAGGAGGAAATTATGTGACAATAATAAGATCACAAAAATATTTCACTTATAGGTATCTATAAAATTACCTATGGTGAGTATTTGCAATAATGGATTAGGAGTGAGAATGAATATTAGGATACAAGGAGTATCTGCATATTTATAATTTATTTTAAATTAAATGAATAAATAATATTTTATTATTAATTTAATATTATAAATGTTAAAATTTATTATTTAGTTAAGATTATATATTTTATTATTACTATTTTAATATTATATATTATATAGTATTTTTTAATTATTATTTTAATATTATATTATTTTTATTGTCTCGTGGAAAATTTTAGTGTTTGGAATAAAATCATAAAATTATCATATAATATCTAATTAGTCACATAATAATAATTTTCATATATTGATTAGTACAAAATATATAAATATAATTAAATTTTATATCATAAATCCTTAAGCTTATGGGTGGTATATAGATGGATTTGGATAGATTTTGATTTTGATCCTTATGGATGGATGAAAAATCATCCATAAATCAATATAAATCATAATTTAAGTTATTCAATTCATTCATATCCAAACTTAATCGATGAATTGATATTCAATCAATTTAATTTTTTTATTGCAACTAAAAATACTATTAAAGAAAATTATTCTTTAATAGTAAATACATCAACAGGTTCTATAATTGTTCTAAATTTAATAAAATACTCAAAATGATAATGAGAATCATGGATGCATTTAGATAAATTTAATTTTATAGAATATTAAATAAAATATTAAATACTTTTTAATGTTTGTTTTTTATGGATTTGGATATATCCAAATAGATATATTTATTGGATATAATGAATGAATTCAAATTCATCATTCCTTAAGTTATCTATTGGAATCCATCCATTTAAATATACTATTAACACTATAAAATTCTATAAAATTAAAGATTATATGGGAAATTTATGAGCACTATCTTTATGCATTCGCACAGGTTGCTAATAATATTTTTATGTATTTTATTTTGACAGTGTAAAAAAACTAGGAAAAGAAGATAGAGAAAAATATTAATATGATTAATGATATTGTGAGGAATGGGTATATATATATATATATATATATATATATATATATATATATATATATATATATATATATATATATATATATATATATATATATATCCATTAGGAAATTATTGAAATATTAAGAGTAAATTACATTCACACCCTGAGTTTTAGTGAAATTACACAAATTATCTCTCACTTTTTTGTCCTTACACGAACCACCCTAATTTTGTACATATGTTACAATGACTACCCTTGCATGATATAAAAGTATAACATTTTAAACAAAAAACATGTGTGTAATTAATTAAACAAAATATTGTATATTGCGTAGACAAATTCAAATAATATAAGAATCAATGCGTCTTTATTATTTGACTCGTTATAAAATAGTATTAGAGTTATTTAAACATTTATTTGAAATTATTAATGTATTTTTTAATTACACAAAAATAATAAAGAAACACTCATTTTTGTACTATTTGAAGTGTTACACAATATACAATATTTTGTTTAACTTAATTACATTCATCACACGTTTTTTCTTTAAAATATTACACTTTTATAACATGCAAGAGTAATTAGTGTAATGTATGTATAAATCTATGAGTGGTTTGATGTAAGAACAAAGAAAAGATGGAAGATTTGTGTAATTTCATTAAAACTCAGGGGTGTGAGTATAATTTACTCAAATATTAATTATAGTTAGTAACATATGTTCGACTATAAAATTTACAAAAAGAGACTCATAAATAACACATATCTAATTTTTAAAGTGTATATTTTTATTATTTCACTAGCCCAAACAATTTATATGTAAATAGTAGATTATTTATGTGGGTGTGCAATCATCTATTTCCCTTTAAAAGTAATTAATCCTACTACATTTGTGTTCCTATATTATAATATATGTATATAAATAATGATATATAATAATTATTTATAGATTATATAACATATACAAATGCTTTACTTTATATTAAAATATTAAAATGTTTTTTATATAACTGATTTAAACGGTAGAAAAGTACAAGTATAAAGTATTTAGTACTCAAATTAAATTAGTTATTCAATATGAAAATTATATGACGATGATAGGATGATAAAAATGTTAGATATGTAGATATCTATAAATTATCAATAACAAATATCCATAATAATAGATAATAATACCAGTTCAATGAGTATCTACATATTTATAAATTTATTTTAAATTAAATATTAGTAAATTTTTATCTAATATAAAACTATTCTAATATCATTAACTTTTTATCTAATATAAAAATGTGATACAATTGACTTTCTTATAATATAAGCCATATATTCTACTTTCTTTATTTCATCTTCATTTCAAAAGATAATAGATTTTGAATAACTCTTTTGGCTCTTGTAATCTGCTAGTTCTTTTCTAATAAAGTTGTGGGTGTGTTGTCATCAGTGTTGTGATAACCGGATCGGACGATCCGACCGGTTCGATCACTGACCGGACTTGAAAACGGCTCCGTTTTGTAGTCTTAACCGAATGAGTAGTTGGACTGCTTTGAACCGGATAAATTCCGGTTCGACCGTGCTAAACCCGGTTAAACCGGAATAACCCATGAAGAAAACCGGACAGGAACATTACTCTAATGTTTTGTTTATTTCGGTCCAAAAATGTTACTTCAATATAGTTATATAAAATTATTAATTATATAAAATTTACATTTATATATAATTATAGATAAAAAATATTAATTATATTTAAAATCATTCGGTCCGATCGAACGACTTAACTGGTTAAACCGGTTAGACCTAATACGGAAGTTTTTCCGGCTTAACGTCCGGCTCGGGTTTCACAACATTGGTTGTTACCCCCTTAAAAAAATCTGATGTAAAACTATTCTAGAAAATTGTTCTATAATAATAATAGAATATATATTATTCCTAATATGAGTATGGAGTATTTAATACTCAAAATATAATAATTACCAGATGAGGAAATTATGTGAGGATGATAAAATTTCACGTAAAGGTATATATAAAATTACAAATAATGAATATCCACAATAATAGATTAGGATATCAGTTTGATGAGTACCCCATATATTTATAAATTTATTTTAAATTAAATATTTGTAAATTTTTATCTAATATAAAACTATTCTAAAATTGGTAACTTTTTATCTAAAATAAAAATGTGACACAATTGACTTTCTTATAATATAAGCCATCTATAACTATTTTCCCCTTTTCATCTTCATTTTAAAAGATAATATATTTTGATTAACTATTTTGACTCTTTTGTAATCTTATAGTTTTTTTTTTCTAAAAAGGTGTGGGTGTGTTGTCACCCCCTTAAAAAAATCTGATATAAAACTATAAAGTTGTTCTATAATAATAGAATATATATTATTCCTAATATGAGTACGGAGTATTTAGTATTCAAAATATAATAATCATTGGAGGAGGAAATTATGTGACTAGGGATGACAATGGGTCTGGATGGATCTGGGTAGTGCATTACCTAGACCCGCCCTATTGCTTAATTTTTTGACCCAGACCCGCCCCAGACTCGTGCTAATACCCAACGGGTATATCACCTACGGGTCTCTGGGTACCCAGCGGATCCATGAGTACTCATAAATTCAAAAATGTTAAAATAATTGCAAGTAATTTATAAAAATATCATCCACCAATCAAATATGTTATTTTATTGAGATTTTTTTATAAAAATATAAAGTATTATTTTTATATTATTTAGTCTTATTATATTGAATGGAGAAAAGGTTGATGATCTCTATTCATAATAAATGTATACATGATCCTATTCTGAAACATACCAATCAGAAAAATGAGACCTAACTAAAAAGCTTATCATAAGTTACCATAATGAACCAAATTTTTGCTCAAAATCTTCAAAGAATATTTAAGTAATAGCATTATTACATACATTATTGTCACAGAAAAGAATGAAACATTTTTGGGATAGGAATGAATGAACTCTCAATCAAATATCACTCACTTGGGAAAAAAGTATATGCCATATAAAAATCATAATGTAAACCAACACTAGAACAATAAAAGAATATCCCTGCCTTCACAAACACTTAATACATACATATCAAAACACAATAACAGAACAAAAAAGCAAGACTTTTTGATTGAACTTCTCAGAATGAGTTATTGTTGTTGTTGTTGTTGTAACGATACAGAACCCTTTTCTTCTTGTTTGATGTGTTCTCTAGAGTGAGTATAACTTTCCCTGGTTCATTGTTCTTGAATGTGTTCCTAATAGGCCCTTCATGTGAACCAATCCTCTTCCCTTTCTGGACAATGATTGTGTAAGAACCTTCATCATTAGGAACAAATTCCTCCTTGTAACTCACCTCCCAACCCAACACAGTCAAATCCCACCATAAAGTGTTCCCAACCTGTTCATATGCAACAACCTTATAAATCCAACATTCCTGTTTCTATAATAAAGTACACAAGAGAGTACATAAAATACTTATGCTAAACTTTTTTACACTAAGATAATAATATAATCTTGTGTTTTGTAGTTTAATTTTAATACACTGGACATTTAATGCAAACTTAGTTTAATTTTAATACACTAAGTTGCATGTAGTTAAACTTTTTAGAGAATGAAAATTAACATTTTTTACACAAGTTGGTACCTCCAATGCAGGAATCTCAATAGTTGTGGTTGATCCAGCCTTAAGAGTGAGTTCTGAAACAGCACCATCTTGTGTAGAGAATTCAGAGTCATTTTCCCTCTTGAAACCACCATATTGAACTGGAATCTCCTCAATTGGAATGTACCTAATTTGATACAATGGAATTAATTAAGGTCATTGATTTATAGTCAGCTAGTGAAATAGCCGAAGAAGGTTGGATGGGGATCGTCTGTCCCAAATTGGTGTCCTCAATCATATCCTGCCCAATTGTATAATGACACATATGCCATTAAAAAATATATATTCTAATGTCTCATTTCATTCTCCTTGCTAAAACAAAAATAGAATATTATGTGACATCATACTATTGGGCGAGACATGATTGGAGTCTTGGAGACACGAACTTGGGACATGTGATCCACATCGAAGGAGGTTATGGTTAAAGGATAGGAGAATATACTTGATAAGTGTTTCAGTGACCTTAGAAGGACGAGAAACCACAAATTTGCTCTTTGCTCTTTGGGTTAAGAATGGAGATAAAAGTGCATTGAGAGCATAGAACCAGAAAGGAGTATTGATTAATATCTACAATCAAACACAAACACATTCATTAGTTACTTATAATATCAAATAGATTCAACACAATAACACATTGCTAAACAAAGTTTTGAGAAACAGGGAAAATTGCAACTTACATTTTTTGCCACCATTTCAGGATAATTGTCTTGCAAAATTGCAACAAATTTGTTTGCAACATTACGAATCTTAGAAGGACCAGGGGAGTTTTTAAGGTCATTGACTTGAAGCAGAGAAGAAACACCACCTGGCTTGAAATTCAGCTTCTGAATACCCTTCTCCATCAATTGGCACCTCCATCTCAAGAACTCACTTAGCTTCTCTTCTGTTCCAAAAGTTTTCTGGTAAAGCTCTTCGCTTTCGAACACGCCGAAGATGTTGTAACACACCGGGTGCCCTTCATGATCAAAACCACTCATGTAAGTTATAGAAGCCAAGTCAGTGCCAAAATCTTCATCCACAATAGAATCAATCTTTGATTCTTTCCTCCATTTAAGGGTCTTCTTCAGCATCTCAAATGCATCATTCACTTTGAAATCTCTTGCCCTTAAGAACTTCAACAACACCACATCAGTACCTTCATCACCTTTGCTTGGTAAAAGAGGTACTCCCCAAAGAGACACATCTTTCTCTACTTCAACTTCTTCTTCACACTTTCTATCATCTTCTTTCTCAGCTTTTTTCTCATCACTTTCTTTACCATCTTCTTCTTTCTTCTCTTCTTCAGCTTCCTTCTTTGTTGGTTCTTCTTTCTCAAAGAGGTTGTTACCTAAGATAGCTTCTTCAAGCTTTGTCTTGAACTCATTCAAAGCTTTCCTCTCAAATTCTTTGAGGTCAGAAAGGAAGTTACTTTCTTCCTTGTAAGAAGAGCTTTTCTCCACAGTTTTGGGTTTGGATTCTTCATCCTTTGGTTCCTTCAAATCTCCTTCAACAACATTAACAACCTTCTCTTCTTTTTCAACAACTTTTTGGGGCACTTCTACTTGTGCAGCAACAACCTCAGCTGTCTGTGTTCCTTCTTGAGCATTAACCACAGCAACAACCTCAGCTGTCATGGTTACACTACACATTGAAAAAACAAAGCAAAAAAATGAAAACTTGAGACAAACCCAAAAACTTAGAAGTAACAAGGGATTCGGAAAACCAAAAAACAACATCTGTGACAAACCCAAGAAACTAAAAAAGAAGAAGTTACAAAGGGTATATATAAAAAACCAAAAAATATGGCAAAAAATGATAACTTGAGATAAACCCAGAAATTTAAAAGTGACAGAGGATATGAAGAAGAAGGAAAAAGGTTAACTTGAGACAAGCCCATAAATTTAAAAGCGAAGAAAGATATGAATAGCCTTCAAAAAAAGGAGGAATGAAAAACATACCTTAATGATGATGGTAGAAAAATAGAGAAAAATAAGTGTTATGTGTTGTAAGAGAGTTGCTAAGTATAGAAGGGTGGTGAGTTGTGAAAGAAGGTTATATAGAAAAGTGGGAAAGTGGAGAAGAAAGAGAATGATTAGTCCCACCAACGGTAACATAACTGGATACACCGCACAGAGTAGCCGTTGGAGATTCTCTTTCTCTCTCTCATGAGTTTTGCTACTCTGGATGGAGTCTAAGTCCAACACAGTATGCAATGAAAAGCATCAATGTGGCCCCACCATTAAGAACATGCATGCTTCAAGGGACAACATAGGATTCCTATACACCTATGTTTCTACTTTCTACAGATATAATTTCACACTTTTATAGGTTTTAATTTGGTTATTCAATAACAAAATTAATTTAATCCTCCATTTTTTGTTTCCATTTCATCAGAATATAAAAATCATCATCACTAAATTGTTGAAATATTGATTTTTAATTGGAATTTAAAGCATAACAAAGAAGAGCTGAATCCAGCTATTATATTATAGGAGTTAAGAGATACTCTTGACTTGGTCTTGTAGATGTAGCATCTTTTGCTTAGTTGACTAACGACAAACCATGACATGTGGTATATTTGTCCTTGTCCAAAGCTTACAACTTTATAGATATGGAAATTATTTGGTTTAAGACAATAATACTTTTATATTTCCAGCTATATAATTCTTAACAATATTCACTCTGTAAAATTATTGCAGACCAATTATCAAATTCCAGTGTGGCATCATTGATTCATGTGACTTAGAAGCTAGGAAGGATCTCTGCATTTGTTGCTTTGTGAGCTGCTTTCTGCTAACAAAAAAAATTAAGATATCATATTGTATTAGGAATTATGCAGAAATAAAGTTGAGTTCAATTTTAGTTAATGTGGCCATTTGATAAATAATTTGTAACCACTTATATAAAACCATGATGTTTTTTGGTGCATATATAACCATGATGTTTATCATAACCCAAATGAATCTATGAGATTAACTCACTTAAACTTTAGAAAGCATAAAAAATTGTTTATGGGCAACCATATTAATTATCAAACTATTTGTATGTGGTGATTGGAATGGTATTCTAATTATTGTTTAAAAAAAGCAACCAGAAAACCAGGGAAGAAAAACCATAGTTGTTACATCCATCACTAATTGTATATTTACCTAATTTGCATGAATTAAGAAAAGTAGGTCAAAAGAATAAATACTAAATATTGAAACAGATGAACATTCCATTCCAGTCCATTCTATAAAGATAAACAAAATTGGTAACACCCTTGAGGAAAAAAGTTCAAAATTGAGATGGAGGGGTTATTACAAAAAAATCTCTATTTATATCTATACAAAGATTAAAATGCAGTAATGCAAATATAAACTAAATTGTAACACATATAGAAGTAGATCTAAAGGATACAAAGATCTTCAAATAATGAAGCCAAACTATGATATAATACACTCAAATATCACAAGCCATGTGAACAAATTTTTGGTCATGCCCTGGCACCTCAAGTAAAAAGTCCATAGCCATGGTTAGATAGGATGAGGCTATTAGATGGCATAAGCCTACTATAAATTGATTTGTCTCAATGCTATTTCATCTCATTATCAGCTATCTCATTATCAGCTGACATGAACTCACCAGTTACCCTGTCAAAGATAATAAAAGTTATAACATTATCTTAAACAACCTAACAAACAGTTATGCCTAATAGAAAAAGGGAATGATATTTGCTCTAACAAAGAAGAGCTGAATCCAGCTATTATATTATAGGAGTAAAGAACATAAAAAAGGGACGAATATCTTTAATTTTGATGCACCGTCCGTATAAATTTTTTACACTAACGACTAATCATTCATCATTACATGCATGATTGGTTGATAATATAAAAAACTTATCATAGTTAAATCCAATAAAACAACTCAACTGCTTCTGTAAACTTCTCCTAATCAGTCAATGCGCCTAAATAAAAGTCACATAATAATCCTTGATCATGTACTCCATGTATAAGTCAAACTATATTTTACAAAAAAGATAGGCTAATGCATGGCAGCATAATAATCCAGGGTAAGAGTCTTCATACCTGTTATACAACAATAAAGCTTCACCTATTGTCCCAGCAACCTTGTTCCGAACCTTTCGAACACAAACCTGAAGCAAAGCCTAAGTGAGAAAAAAGTATATATTTATCTTATTTAGTATAATGCATAATCACTTAAACACATAAAACTATGCTACAAAAGACTCACCTGTACTTGATCCATAGGCCCAGCATCTGGATCCCGATTACGATGAATAACAATTCCATTGTCGCACTTATTTATGAAGTGTGCACTTCCGCTTATGTCATAGAGATTAGGAGGACTCCCAACCCAATTGTACAGCTATAAAATGAGAAGTGAGAATATCAGAATAAGTAAAATTGCAAAAAATGAAATGAAACTAAAGTTGTTTATTACCAACCTGCCTGGGATGTGCTACAAACCAAACATGGCATCCATGATGTTGGGCAAAACGTTTGATTAAGGTAAGCATCTGACTCACGTATTCAGTTTCGGTCCTGCATGTCGAGATAAGTAAATTAACATAAATCAGCTATACTGTACCTCTAGAGAAAACTAACTCCCACAGGCAACAGGAAGAATGACCAAAGTAACACGTGAAGTCAAATATGAAAGCTAAACAAAATCCAAGTTTAGAACGAGCGCTTTTAAGAAAATTACTGGTTTGGAGGACGTTGATGGTCAAGCTCGTTATAAGGATCAATTACAAGTCCACGCACCCCATGCCTTAGTACAGCTGCTTTTGCAAGGTCAAGGACCCACTTTACATTTGGAAGGGAGTCATCTTCACACCTAGTGTTAACAATCAAGTAGTCCAGCATCAATGGTTATCAGTATGAGTGGCGGACAGATATTAGACATTCTACTAAACGAGCACTGCTAAATTCAAGCAATCTTGCAATGATCCAGATATAAAGGCGAGATCAAAAGGCTCATCTGATGAGCCTTGTTCATTCATTCCTGTACAAACATCAAAGGCTAAGGTAATAAGCTAATATTGGCACAGATCAAATAATTAGAAGAATGACTTAATGAGAATTGAAAATTTTCTGCAACAGCATTGGCACCAACAAGGGGTAAGAGCTTGGTCTGAACAGTAACATCTGGGTTGTAGCCATCACCACCGAAACGCAACTACAACCACCATTTGAAACCTTGGTACGCAATATTGACGGGTCAGAATTAAATTTAAATGTACAAGAAAATAAGATTTAGTTCTAACAACAAACTGACCAAAGATGCACTCACAATTTTATCAGTACTGCCTGCTTCATTTCTATCCCACTAAAAACTGATTTCTACTTAATTAAAAGAGGTTTTAGCTTATTATAACCAGTAGAGAAATAAAAACCAAAAGTAGTGATCGTGCAATGCATCACTTCTCTACAGCAATACAGGGAGCCAATTCAACTCGACAGATGTGAAAATGATAACAATAGTCAAGCTCAAGAGGCATGTGGGAAAGGCAATCCAGAAGTGTTAGAATATGGTATGTCATCACAGCAAGTTGTCTTCCTTGTAATGGACTTACCTAATGAGATGAAAATTATCGTTTAACCAGATCTTTCCCTCTTGGAATTCCTCCACAGTCATCCGTTCAACATTTTCGCCATAACTATCATTAGATAAACAAGTCAACACAAATAATCAAATAAGTATAGACAAGAACACTGACAACAATTGCAACTACAGAACATAATCAAACACTTCCTAAACTACGGATTTCAGCATAACAAAGTAAAGTTGTAAGTTTATGAATTATAATAAGGAGAATAGGGGCAAACACTCAACAATAATTATAGTAATTCATCAAATGTGATAACTAAAGTACATAATAATCCCAAATGTGAAAATTAATGCTTCTCCCACTAGAATAAAAACCATGATACCAAGGTAATCTCACTATTAATTTACGGGAAAATACAAAATTATCAAGTTATTATTGAATATTGTGGTCAAAATAAACACCAACCCATATGCATGATATCGTCCATAATCTTAATAACTATGCAAAGTATAACTTTTCAACTCCATATTCCACCCATGTCCCGTTGGCCCTCACATGGATTCTTTACATACTAAATTTCCCATTGTATACAAGAAGCAACAAGACACTAATTAGTATGCTTCTACTTCAAAGCAATGCAAAACATTATATTTAAAACTTTTAAGAATGGAATTGGATATGAACCGAATATACATGATACAGATGAAAATAAAGAGAAAATTCTTGAAAATCCATGAAAATAGAGAGAAAAATCTTGAAAATCCAAGCATAGAAACGCTGCAGTAGATTTGAAAAAAATAGATATTAAGTTCTTAATTGATGCCAGTATAAAAATTAATTAATGGCTGCATATTCCTCCATAATACAGTATAAATTTCATGCATGATGAAATGGATGGTAACTAACTTCAAAACAATGGCCTATGTAACAAATTTCAGCAACAAAACATGACAGGCCTGAAAAAACATGACCAGTAGTACAAATCATAATCACAAAGAAGCTTACCGTGCTTGAAAGAAAGGTTTCTTGATGTGTTTCTCCAATAGTTTTCGAGCATGTTCCCTAACCTTTAGGGCAGTCAAAAAAGAATCAGACAAATGCACAATTCCAACAAGAAAGTCAGAGGATATGATTGAAAAATAACTGTAATCAAAAGCAATTATGATTTGCATAATACATGTCATAACTAGACGAACAGGGGAAAGATAAGAAGAGAAATTGGCACACAATTTAACATGTTTCAACCTACAGCAAACCATCATGGAACAGATTAATGCAGATTACAATGATTAGTTAATGCTGAAACAGTAATCCTGAAACACCCAATACTCATCTTGAAAGACATTTTGTCAGGACTGAACTACTGACTCAAGATATATATAGGTATATAGGACAAGACAACCTCCAAAAACAAGGCAAAAGAATGAAAAGGTAATTTTCATTTTCAGTGCACGAGATGAGTACTTTTAAAATAATAAAAATCAGCTGTTATTGCTTTGCAGTCCATCTGCATATCTCACAAAAGCTTGAAGTGTGGGCAAAGCCTGAACCAATTCTACCTTTTTACAGTTTTTTAGTCAAAGAATAGAGGTGGTACATATGGATTGGATAGGAGGGAGTTGTGATTGAACACTGATTGGTGTTGTTTATCTTCACACTACCTCATCCCCATGTGTAAACGTTTTGTTCGGTAAATATGTAAAGATTTTTGCCTAAAAATATTTATATAAAAGCATATGTGATTACACTTAGGTTTAATATTTTTTATTCATACCTTCTACAGGTCCTATCAACAGATAAATTTCCAGGGACATGTGATGGTAATGATTGTGGACAAGCCTCCAACCATTCTGATGTAGGTTATACTTCTCTAGTTAGACTGAATGGTTATGCTTTCCTAAACATACATTTCGGTAGTTAATATGAAGAAGTTTTCCAAATGGTATGCTTTCCTTTTCCTAACGGTTTAACCGTTTCCATATTGGCATGAAGTTTTTATAGAACACAATGGCAACATTTGATTTTGATCTATACAGACAAGTACAACCCCACCAAGTGAGACAAACTTTATGCGATGAATAAAGTACTTCATTTTGAAAGTCAAGAATGAATAATTTCACCTTGTTCTCCATGGAACAAAGCGCAAATGTCCAGCCAGCAGCTTGATTAAGATTGCAAATTAGAGCATCAATCCACTCACTCTTCCCCGAATTTGGAACACCGGTTACTATTGTCAATTCTCCAGGAACAACCTGATAAAAGTAATCCAATTAGACAAAATAATTATATATCCATATCCAGTCACATCAAAATAGAAGCTCTACTATTATCATATGCACAATGACAGATGTTTTTTTAAAAATATTGGAAGAATATTCATGTTACTGAATCCCCATCTGGTAGGACAAGGCTTGTCAATTTTGTTTGTAGATCCAGGATTCACCGTATGAAGCAGTCAAGACTCGAGTGTATTTAAGAATATGATCTAGAATAAAAACATAGGTTTCTTGACAGTTTAATATTTTAAATACATAATTCCTTCAATATGGCATCTTTCAATCCATTTAGCTGACCCCGCCTAGTGGAATTAAATCTTGATTGTTGTCGTATATGATTCCTTCAACAAGTGTTCAAGATGGTGTGCCAGAAACAAGCAAGGCACTCAAAATATGCATGTTACGAGTTAAGGTACAACATATGATCCAACATGCCACAGATTGTTAGAACCATATTAGAAAGACAGATAAACAAATAACAATATGTTAGAACTATATTGCAAACATATAGAAATGTATTGAACTGCCCTTACATTGTATAACTCATTCAGATTGTTCCATCCAGTTGGAACGCCAAGTTCATATCCTAAAGTTTGATGATAATAGGCATCAATTTCATCAAAGTAATCTCTGAAATTAAACAGTCCACGTATAGGATACAATTCAGCATTCTCAATCACTTCCTTCAGTGCCTGAGGGCCCAAATGCATGAGAACCTGCAAATATAAGGTTGGTGCAGTTATGATAGAGCAAAATTACATACAAGCTTCTTTAAATGGCTCTGCATAAGTTTAAATAAACAAACCACAAAAGGGGGAAAACAGACTACTCTAGATGTTAATAAAGCCACAAACGCTACACCAATGGCATGCACCAGAAAGGGAAGTGCATAATTCCAACTCTGTATGTGGGCCTAAGTTTCCCTTTAACCTTACAATAGTATACCTTGGCAATAAAATGACAAATACAGATGAATAATACATTCACAGACCATGCATGTAAAACATCAAGGGGTAAAGACAGTGAAAGCAGACAATACCAAACACTGTTCTTTCTTTCACACATCTTTAACATGTGCGTCGTTTTATTTTGTTTTTTATTTATTTACTTTTGAGGGAAGAAAAGGAGAAGATAAAAGAGAGCTGGTGCATGCATATCAAATTATCAATATCTGACCTCATTTGCATCTTTGCAATTAACATCCCCCGTTTTTATAGGCCAGCTTACCCGCCAGCATCTGCAAGCACAAAGGATAAAAAGGTTATTCTTCAATGTAACAGAACAATATTATCAACAGAGAATATAAAACATGTGTAAAAAGATGAAAATAAATTGTCCCAAAACTTTATCTAAAAATGAAAAATAAAATAAACAACAGCCATAGAATGGTGAAAACATCCGCACTGTGTTATGTAATAATTAAAATTTGGAAAAATATGTAGACAATATAAAGAATGCCAAAAACAAACAGCCCTGCCACATAAAAGATTTATCGGAGAGCATCCTTTATCTTAATATAACAAGCCATTCTTTGGAACCAAACAAACAAAAGCAACTCAAAAACAGTTTATCCCCATAAAGCCTTAGCCTATCGTTTGTTTCAAAAATTACTGACTAGAATACAATGGAATACACCGCACGTAAAAACAAAAAATGATAATAGTCCTAATTCTGATAATAAAAAATGGCATCATCTGCAAATTATAACTGTGACTGCTCACCATTTTCTTAAATAGGTATCAATGAGAATTTATGTATGTATTAAATCAAGAAAACGTCCGAACCTTTCTTTCCCAAGGCGACGCGCAAGCTCCTCAGCCAAGGCTTGACCAGGTTTATCCCCATCAGTGGCGAGTATGATCCGCGATGCCTATCATAAACAGGAAACAAATGAGGAAAGTTGATAAATGCTTTTTACTTCTGTGCATCTAAAATACAGGAAGTAACTACAGACCTGCTTTAGTTGATCGTTGCAGTTCCACAGATATTGATACTTTGTGTCCTAGCTTTACAGAATGATTAAAGAGCATCAGATCCTAACATTATATAAGGAACCATAATAAAGACTGACAATGGATAATTGAGAATGAAAGCTCATCACTGAATCATTTTATGATATATATTTACACACACACACAACTGCAGATCCAGCATATTAAGCAAAAAACAGACCATATCCTGAGGTGGCAACTCCTTTGGGGAAACTGCTGCTGGTGCACCATCGGGAACACTCACACAATTGCGGAAGCCAGCTTCTTCCATTGCCAGCTTGTCCATTTCACCTTCAACCTACAGTATAAAATAAATATGCTAAGCCTAAAGCAAGACATCAACCTTGCATAATTTCTACAGGCAGGAGAATGCATACAATGATAATCTCACTTTGTCCCTCTATGTCATCCAATCCATAAAAGATCCTTTTAGTGTCCACTTCCTGAAATAAAAGGATATTTGGAGAAGATGTAAGAGATATAAAATCAGAAAGATATGATACGAGCATAAAAATTGATTCTCGGTATAATTTTAACACTCAAATTAATTATATACAGCATCAGCAATTGCTCATACCTGCCAAAACATCTTGTTGATGTCTCGATACTTGCAACTAATAAGCGCACCATTATGATGATATGTGAATGCAATAACAATCTAGCAAACATATGGAACATAAACAATTATCAACACTGATCAGTCACTTGTGAAGTAAAGAATGGAGATGGAACACTAGCCACAATGAGATAAGTTGTTCTGTATTGCATTTGAATATAGTTCAGCTTTAAAGGTATAATGTTCAGATAAAAACCACTGACAATCCTAGCTGAAGTCAACAAAAGGTAGAAGGCTATATTGTTTCAAGTGAATATTTAAAAGTAAATTTTCGTATTTTTTCAAAACCAAAATTATGCCACATAGCATTTCCTAGTAAAACCAAAACAAGCCTCAAATGTTTTCTATTTGATATTTCTTCCAATGGACAAAACCAAATCAAGAGGAGGAAAGAAGGACCTATTAGTACATGGAAGATAGATATTTATACTACTCAGAATATTGTATTCCTATTTTTTTATCATTTGAAATAAAGTATATGCTCAACCTGTTCTGTCTCAATAACATTATCAAGTATCAACAGACTTACCTTGTTTACTAACTACATCTTTGTTATCATACGTGTGATTTCCTATATCACTCAAACTAACCTCATAATTTAATGGTTAAGTGTACCTGATCATTATGTTTTCTCTGCATGACAGCATTTCTTTGCAAAGTCTCTTTTGAAATCAAGCGCTCTGCAAAATATGCGACTAGCTGAAATACGGTAAAGAAAGTTACATTCAGTTGTGAATAATGATATTAAGCCATGGACAACAGACTTTTCTCATGAAGAATGCTTGCACGAGTTAAATAGTATAGCACATCCTAAGTTCTTGAAGAACAAGGGCAAAAATAGGTAGAGTAAAATTTAATGACCTCATTGCAAAGCGGTTCTAGCTCCAACTCCTCCTCTGTAATTTCTCTCGTTTTCTTAATTGGTCGACTCATTTTTATAGAAAGTGGTCTGCTACCAGCAAAGGCCTACGATAGGAGGGAATATGAACTGATTAACACATCAACCTGTGTTAAGTAGGACTTGACATGCTTTCAATTGAAATATATCTAACCTGTGTACTGCCTTTCCATCCACACTTTCCACGATGGCACACCCACACAGCAGACCCCCTAAAACTCAGAAAATTGCTTAAATTAAACAAAGTAGAGGAATGATCCTTTAACAAATAAAATATTAGATAAAGTTATGAAAAAATGATGAGTAACAGACCCGTCGTTTTCAATGTAAAGGGATAAGGACTTTTCTACTGAGTCACCCCCTTGGCACTAAAACACAAAAGATGAAAAATTAAAATTAAAAAACAAATACAAAACTGACCATAAAAAATAAAAAAGTTCAAAACTCATTGGAACGCACCACTCTCACATTGTGTAGTCCTACTGCCCCAAATAAGAAGGATACTAAAACAAGACTTAAATAAAGCAGGAAAAAGAAACTCAACAACTAATAGAGCACCTATGTTAGATACATTGGTTTGAAATACACAATAAACACTTCCATTCAATGCTTTGTTTGGTAAATAGGGGATTAGCATTTTTAACATCATAAAATACCTCCTTGACTCAGCTAAAGTTTCCCCTTTAAATAATTACTACAAGTCAACGCATCGAAATTAAATCTTCACACAATTCCAAACCCGAAGCTTGACCAAGCAATAATGTTTTGAAGTCTTCACAGGAATGTATTTATAGTACACTATAGTTGAAGACTTCCAGTTAGAGGGGAAGTCTAGATATTTCAGAGCAGAGCCCACAACTGACAGCCATACCAACTGAGCCTAGGTCAGATTGTGAGGTTAAACAATGGTTTGGGGAGAAACTCTAATAGAATAGCAGCACAATACAATGTATAAAAACACTACAGTCCATAACTTCTACTTGAAAAATTTCTCTCTTGTCAGGGCAAAGTACACCTCCTAACAATGTTTTTCCCTCATACCAATGAATCCCGAAATGGAACCTACAATCACATGCTTAAGAGACTCAAGCCCTTCCACTTCACCAAACACATTATTTACTTAGAAAGTTTCTAGTGTTCAAAAAGCATTCAACTTTGAAGAAAGTAAAGGAGGAAATACACTTGGACAAAGCAAGTGGGTGTATTGCCCTGGTACACAAATATCTGTATCAATTCCAATAGCCATCAACTTTGTCTTTAAAAGGTTGAATTGCATCTCCACCTTAGCCTCATTCAGGTTCTCCAGATGAACTTTACCAAATCAAACCAGTTACACACAAAAAGTTAGTAACATAAAACAAATTTTGGGCTAGTTTGTTTAGGCTTGAAAAGGTGATTCTACGAGTAATTTTGGCAAAGGCGATTCTTTGAGAAGAGGAAAAAGATAGTTTCTCAAACAAGCAGAAATCAGTTTTTTTGAAGCTTCTGTTTTTTTTAAACCAAACAACTGTAAAAGAGTGGTTCTACAGAAGTAATTTTTTTAGAAGCTGAAAGGATAGCTTCTCAAAAAGACAAGAAGAACTGAATTTCAGTGCTTTTTTGCAGCTTCCGATTCTTCTAAAAGCCCAAGCACAAAATTATATATATTCTTTATCCAAATAATCACTTTCTTGGAGGGAAAAAGCTTAAGTAAACAGGTCCTGAAGTACTTTTGTTTCCAACAGCAAAGTAATATTTTGCGAAGCTGAAAAGGATAGCTTCTCATTTCACAAGCTTCTGAGTTTTTCAAAAACCCAACAAAGAAAATGCGCAAACGTGATTCTCCCATATAAAAAAGCACTTTTTTTTGCAAGAAAAGCCCTTAAACAAACATGCCCTTAAGTGACCGTTTCAAATAAAAGAGAATAGAAGGTATAGTTACCTGGCCTAGGGACAGTAACATGAGAAGTATAAGTACGAGAAAACCCATTTGTTTTGAGAGGTAAAGAATCATTATGGGAAATGGGTTTGGAACAAAACACAGTAACTAAAGGTCTGCGAGTGTAAAAACGGTTCCTTTGAGATGAGAAACACTTTTTGAGAGGAGGAGAATGGAAGGAGGTTTGAGTGGACATGGTTATGAGTTTTGAAGGAAAGTTGTTAAGTAGAATCAGAGTGTGATAATAACGAAGACGCATGTTCTGAGAAACAGTGAAGTGATTGAACAATGCTTTTTCTCTTTCTTCTTTGTTCTTCAAATGACTGTGTTTTGTGTCAAGAGGGTTTTTCCATTCTTGAGGGAAGATGAAGAATAAGAGAAGAGGGTTTAAGCAAATCTCTTTTCTTTTTCCCTTTTAAATCTTTTTTGCATTATTCATAATTATGAAAATACCGTTTTCTTTCGAATTGAATTAGGTTTTAAGTGTGTGCTTTGACGTTTACAAAACTTCATTTTCGAAAGAACCCTAATTCTATAAAATTGATTTTGGTGAGGCGCGCTTTTCAGTTCTATATGGGTAAAGTTACTTTGCTTTAAATAAAATTAGTTAGATGATCCTTAATTAAACTCAGTTTAGATCGGTATGAATCGATTCACCTTAATTAGTTTGAACATAAAACCAATAACTCAGTCGGTTGGTCCGATTTTCCTCAACTATTTTAATCAATTTTAAAAAAACATAAACGAGGTTATTTCAATAGATCATGATTGTTATTTATTAAATTATATTGAAATAAAATTTTGTAGTTTAATTAAGTTTAGAATTTATTTGTACACTTTTATTCTGATTAAAGCATAAAATATATTGTTTGATGTTGTTTTTAATTTATTTGTGGCGACATTATATTGTAATAAAAGATTATATTACGAACTTATTAGATATTTTTGTAATATGAATTGAGTCAACCAATTCAATTATCTTTTTTACAATAAAAAATATTCTAATTTTCTTGTTAATAATTCATGGGAAATTTCTATCTATAGTACATGGAATATATTTTGTTGAAGACATTTTATAACATTACAAGTCTTATCAGCCAACACTCATGAAACATAACATTTATGTATCACAAAAAAACAAAATCAATCATTGATCTTTTTATAATAATTATAATTCAATATTTTATCTTCAAAGGTGAAACCCTCACCTTTTAGCAACTAAATCCAGAACTTTAAAAATGATAACAAGTCTTTCAATCCTTCCATTTCCCTAATAGTTAAGGTAATTTCATCCCAAAAAATACATTCAAAAGCTTCATACTTCACTTATCCCATCTTAATTGATATTATTTAAAAATAATTTGACATAATGTTATGTGCTACCAAAGAATAAGAGACATTGTTATCCCACTTTATAATAAAAACAAAAATAACTTTTGAGTCAAATTTCTCAAAGTAATTATATAATCAAGGACACATAATATAGCTCAACCAAAACTGAATCTTCTGTTAAAATACATTTTTACACAATTCTAAAAAGTAATCAACCACTTGATAACATATAATTAAAAGCAGAATGAATAACCAACATGTGAGTTGCAAAAAATATTAGTTTGATGTAAATGTTATTCTAAAGGCCATGCTCAAAGAGTTGAATCCATATCATCTAAGAGTTGATGTTGTTTACACAAGAATGTGAAATGTCCTCCATATTATACAACCATGATGGTGCATATTCCTAAATCTATATCCTGCTTTGATGGAATTACCTACTTTCCAATTGTAAATGGTTCTGCATTTTCAACTATTCTCTTCAAAGCATCAGCTCCCATGTATTTTAGTACCTATGCCATAGATCACAATTGAATAATTATTTAATGAAGACCATATTTTGCATATGAAAGGAAAAGATAAAATAAGAGTGTAATATCTATGCATTGTCAATGCAAATATTTATACACAGTTCATTCACCATTCATTTGTATTACCTTTTTTGAAGAGTCAATGATGATAAAACATAGATGGTAGATGATACAGTGACAAACTGACATTGTATAAAACTCATACACTGACAGTGCATACATTTTTTCGCCATGACGAGTGCTCAATTATGGCGTCGTTCGATCTATGTAGCCGACCCCACCTAGTGGAATAAAGGCTTGTGGTTGTGGTTGTCAATTTGCTTGAGTTCTAAAAGAAATTGTCAAATGAAAGAATCATAACAAAAAATAATAGTTATACCTCGTTTGCATCTTTGAAAGAGCTGAACTCATCTTTCTTTGGCCAGTGTACTTGCCAACACCTGATAGTGAACAAAAAAGAGAAAATGAGTAGGTAAATATGAGGGGAATGTAGTGCAATATATATATATATAAGTAAAAGCAATAAAAATGTGAGCATTTCTAGTCCTCAAATCTAATAAACTCTTACAATCATTATATTAGAGTCAGATTAACATGTGATGTTGATGAATTTAATAGTATATGGACAGGTTTGGTAAAATTGGGAAGTTATTTCATGATTGAAACTACAATGCAGGCATGAAATTTAAATCTAACACATAGATGATACCGTTGCTATCTTGGTGTTGATCACCAAGTTATACGTTTTAGGCTCAATCTACCGATGAAACAAACATTATGCAAATTCAAGTATCAAGTTCAAGTTTTATAGACAGTGTCCTTCAGTACAACATGAAAAAATGAATGATTGCAAGTATAACCTTTCTTGGCCTAGGCGCCGGGCCAGCTCCTTGGCTAAAGCTTGACCTGGTGGATCATTATCGGTTGCCAGGGTAATACGAACCGCCTGAAATAACAGAGAGGAAACCAAACCCCTAAGCTGTTCACTTCTGCTCAAGAAAGTTACAACTGAAAGGGAACACACTGAATATATGTACCTTATCCAGGTACTCTTTGCAGTTCCACAGGTATTGATATGCAGTGTCCTGATGTCATAAAGACAAGTATGCATTAATTAATACATTAAACAGATAAAGCTCTTAGTTGAAATATATTATTAAATAATAAATCGAGAATAGAATAATATATTTTGCTTTTCGTCATACAATATTAGACCCCTTCATAACGTAAAACTTTGTTGAATCTCTATGACTAATCCTTATATTAACACGTTTTTAACTATCATAGCAGATTAAAAGATATTAGAACCAAATAATATCGGTATTCCAATACTTCATCGAAATTTTACATACAAGTAATACCTATGTCTAGATCCTGAAGAAGTGAGAAAGGGTGATTCACAAATCACAACATGACTTACTTCAGGAATTTTATAATGAATACACTGACAAAAGTGCAAAGGAGCACTTGCATTTCATTAGGACCCAAAGACAGCTATGTTATCCATAAAAGCTAGATGGGAAGATAGATTTTAAAGAAGAAAAAGAAGAATCACTGGTGTTTGAATCATTAAGGCATTAAACGGACACATTAAAAAACTTGAAAGGTTATTGAAAACAAAATATAATAATAGCACAAACCTTTTCTATTGGTGGCAAATCTTTTGAAGAAACCTTTCCTGGTGCACCCCCTGGAACACTAACACAATTTCGGATGCCAGCTTCTTCAAGTGAAAGCTTATCAATTTCCCCCTCAACCTATTACCATCACCAGAATGTAAGAATACCTAAAATTCTCTCTTTTAAATTTTCATTTGGAACTTGTCATCGAAGGAGATAGAGATGGTGAAAATAAGTGAGCAGAATTTACGATGACAATCTCAGCTGCATCACTAATGTCATCAATGCCATATAGCATCTTCTCTGTGCCTTTTCCCTGGACATCACATTTAGCATTTAATGAACAACCGGTTATACATTATCAAGTTACATTTCATATCAAAATAAGTGTTAAAATCGTATATAAGCAAGCAGCTAAGCGGCCGAAGGTTCCAGAAAACAATGGTACCCTCTAATCCGGTGATCCCTATACATTTATCTCTACAGAATTAGCCCTGATCAATTGATAAAATGAGACTTATCGGTTGTTGATGGTTAAATTAAGGGCCGACTGGTGAGTGAAAGAATCAAGGAGTGATTATTGGTTGTCCATAGAATTTTTTTATACAGGTTTGGATTAATCTCCCTAATCATTTTCTACAAAATACAAATAGAAGCACATACTTCCTATGAATGCCTCTAATACTACAGTCAGTTTTCTTCATCAAGTGTACATAATATGCATCTTATCATTTCATAATATATGTTTGCTGAATACATGTTTGCATAGAACAACTTATACATGTAATGAAGTGTATATATCTTTCTGCTGAGTACAGGTTTTGCACATCTACATTAGTACGTTATTAGACTTTGCCACAACCGTAAAGGAATCGACTGCTTCACTGGGTCAGAACTTATATGGTATCATTGTTTCAATCACAATATAAGAGGTAACTCACATTTAAAGCAACAGCCCAACAAATTCAAACTGGAGAATTACCTGCCAAAATCTTTTCCCTGTTGTTCTGTACTTGCAACCAACAAGCAGCCCGTTTTGTTTATAAGTAAAAGCAATGACAGTCTGCATAAATTTTGCAACCACAATGAAGTTAAGAACTTCTGCAAATTAACTAAAATTTACCAAGAGCGAACACATGTTACGAAATATCTATTTCATAATTTAACAGTTTCGAAGACTATGCTCATGATGCTAAGATTACATAAGAAAATTTATTTTCATAATACCAGTGTAAAATACCTTACTGTCAGACATTTGCCTTACAGAATTTCTGCTTAGGGTTTCCTCTGATATCAGTCTCTCCTTAAAGTAAGCAATAAGCTGAAATAATGAAAAAAGGAAAACCAATGCATAAGAAAATAATGTGACTAACACTTGAAAATTGCAATATATAGACACAACATGGACACACATTGAAAACTGGCTATGATAATGGCATATATTTGTAGTTTTATACTCATTCAAGACAGTAGCTTCACCTTTGCTCTCATTTGGACATACCAAAATTATTAACTAGCTTCACCTAGTAGCCTGATTGCATATTGGAGCATCTAAGACCACACTACTAATCGTAAGACAATCTTCATATACCTCTATTTTGCCACCAATGTTGAAATATTAATTAATTAGATTCACTGGTTATACAAATTGGCAGAGATAGTTTATATTAGGTGCTTATGGACCATACAAGGAGAAAAAGTAGTATGTTATATTAATATATTTATAACTTGGCCATTGAATATAGGGAGAGGTTGATATCGAGAGTGCTGAGCCTTATTTCAAAGCTTCAAGTCAATCCTATGTTATTGATAATGCCAGCAGCATAAGAAAACCAAACCCTGTATTTACCTCAACACTCATAAGAATGCTCCTTTGTACTTAGAGAACAATGAGCTGATCAATAATCTTCGCTAACATAATCAATTTTCACTACTTCATCAGAATAATAGAATTCCCGATTCAGAGGACCTCTAATATAATATCAGCTAACAACAAAAGTAGGAGGATAGCTCATTCTGAGGAATTCGCAGGTACTCTATTACCATGGTATTAGCTACTGAAATTGGAGGGGAAAAAACGATTTGAATACCTTGGGACCAAGTGGTTCCAATCCTAAGCGCTCCTCAGTCCTACTGTACAAATCCTTGTCATCTGCAAAAACCTATAAGCAAACAATCATGTAGAAGAATGTCAACCCATTAGAAGTTTTATGCCTGAGCGGAGACATAAATCTAGGAAGCCATGTAACATTACCCGACCACACCAACCGCATTTAGCACGAAAACACCTCCACATTGCAAATTCACTACAACAACCATTTGTTATATAAAACACATAATCATCAGTTCATCATCGCATATCAAAGCAAGCAGTAAAAGCAGCTTACCCATCAGGAACAATGTGAAAAGAAAGACTCCTCTCCTTTAACTCCCCACCTTTGCACTATAATATCAAAAAACAAAATTAAGAAACTCATAAAATACTAAGGGCACGTTGGGATAAACACCTAATTAAGTGCTTATTCAATAATTTTTTTATAAATAAACTAGACAACATTATTTCATAAGCTTACTGACATAAACTAAAAAAAGAAACTTATAATAAGCTCATAACTAATAAGTTATGAGCATAATATTTACGGACTGATCGTGTAAAGATTTATACAAAGTCAGTACATAATTCACACTTTATTTGGATTACTTTTTGTGTAAAAATCCTTTTACATGGTTAGTGTATACATCTTTTTCTCATAAGTTATTTTTGTAAGCTATTTTCATAGGTTTATTTTCATAACCTGTTACCACAAAACCCACATAAGTTTTCTATAACCTCTACCAAACACCCCCTATATACATAAAAGTGATTAGATGCAAAAATAAGATTGCAGTTTTAGAAGAAGAAAAATGATACCTTTGGACAGAAGAGGTTATAGTACTTCCCAGGCAAACAAGAGTTGTCCAAGCTGATGCCATGAACTTCCATTTTCTGCTTCAATATTTTAACTTTAGGCTCATCAAAAGCATTTTCCACAAACTCATCAACCCCATCTTCAAAAAACAATCCAAACAATCATATTAGACAAACCCCACAAATAAAAAAATCATTTTTTAATGAGTGCCCAGAAAACTCAAACCAAAAAAAGTTAGAGTAAATGGGAAAAAGGGTATGAGTGGAAGAGAGAAAAGAGAGAAAATGATGATAAGAAGAGGTACGTGGAGGGAAGGGGGCATTGGTGGCATGAACTACAAAAAGGGAACAAGTCATGACATGTTTTGGGGGGAATACTAATGCTGCATAGGTTGTGGGAACTAAGTTAGAGAAAATGAATTTGGAGATAGGACGACATAGCCATTGGTTCTGAAGAATCATTGACATTTTTTTGGTTAATTTGATTCAAGTTTCATCTCTGATTTGCAGTGTCCTCCCTCTGGGTTTTATGACTTTATCTTTATCTATTGTTGCACTTGTACACAAGTGTAGTGAGTAATATGGAATTTTTTTGCTCCATTTAAATTATGTTCATTCAATTGTCCATGTAATTTTTTTCTCTTTTCAAAATTATTATACTTCTAATTTTTTGCCATTTGAAAGGGAAAAAATGCATAGGGATCCTACACAATCTAGTAAGCATAGGGATCATTTTGAATTAACATTTAGTGGATACATTTTTTTTCTTAATGTTTAAGATACACAATCTAGTAAGCTAATACTGTGTCACTTTTTTTTTAATCTTTAATATTCACTTATCCTTTTCCTTATCCTACATCTCAAAGTTACTTTGCTATCTCATCCTAACAGCTTCCACTATCCCATTATCTAGTTATTTTCCATATATATCATTAATATATCATTCATCATTCGTTTATATTATTTTTATTTAAAAATTAATTATGATTTAAAATGAATGATAGACAATAATATTACAAAAAATTCTCACACTCTCAAAATATATATGTATATATCTTTTTCTCACATGTTTTAAGGTTCAAACAATTCACAATTTTGTTTACCTAGTGATTTTTCATGACATCACTATTTACGAGTGTGGCTTTATGGTCACAAACATGTTTTTAAGGAAAATATAACCCCAATGTTACATATGCCATTTATAACTATATTATTTTTTTATTTATATTTAATTAACATATTTTTAATATAAATAATACATAAATGAAAATTGAATGATTTATTAATTATTTATAAATATTTATGATATATTACATTTACTTCGAAGTCTATTTATATTTAAAAAATATTAAATTACCCTTACATATTTGAATTGTAGTGAAATTACACAAATCAATTCTCATTTTTACAGTTACACAAACCTCCCAATTTATATAAATGCATTATATTGATTACACATACAAGATACATATGTATAATCTTTTAAAAAAATGGTGATAAATGTAGTTAAGTTAAACAAAATATTATATATTATGTAGATAAGTCTAAATAATATACAAGTCAATAACTTGGTTCGTTGCAATATTGTATAAGATTGATTTAAACAATATTTCCTTAGAAATTATTTATGTATTTTACAAAAAAAAAATATTGATTCTTATACTATTTTGACATGTCTCCATAATATTGGTGACACTAATCACATTTTTATTTAAAATGTCACACTTATTTCTCATGGGATTTGGCGTGTGATTGGGAAGTGAAGCCCAATACCGAAATTGATGAAGAAAGAGCCCATTTCAGTTATTAGGGCTCGTAGTTCCATAGCGAACAGAGTGAAAGGAAGAAGAAACAAAACTTGTTGGCGAATCGCCGTACCCTAATTTCTTCTCTAACATCCACAATTTGAATCTCCCCAAGGTAATAACGTCATTTCGAGAAGCTTCCACTTTTCTACGTTTACTCATTCCTGATTTCATTTCCAACATGGGATTAATAAAATGTGTTTAGATTTTACTTGTATGATATGCTTATTTTGGCACTTTGATGGTTTAATCACTGTATTTGCATCATGCATACTACTTGCTTGATGAAAAGCCTTAGTAACCAAATGTGTCATCATGAGTCCCTTAGTACAATTCATGATAATTTTGTTTCATTGTTTGCTTCCAATGCTAATGTTAATTCCAGTTCCATTCTTTCTGGGTTTTTTTAGTCTTATTAGACTAATATGTGAATGTTGGATTCGATGAAGATTTTTATTGTGTTGTGTTTAGTATGGGACTCAGAGTCAACGTGACATAATTCTGAACTGTTTGCTCAAATGTCAAGCTTGAGCAAGCTGATCAGTTATATACTTATAGGTGTGATTGCTAATGGGATGAACATGTTCAATGTGTGCTTTGGGTTTATTCTTATTCTTTCTTTTGAGTTTGCCAACACTATCTGTTTCTCTTCTGGGTCATGAATGCAACTTTTGCTATTTATTTTGCTATCTGTCTTTGGTGTGCAATGGTTGTCATATACATTGTTCTCTGGGTCATGAGTTTAATGTATTTTTCTTCCTTTTGGCCATGCAAATTTACATTTAATTTGTTGAAGTTAGCTTTTGCTCCTATTTAGCTGCTTAAATTTAAAAAATAAATGCTAAAAGCGAAGTTGGAATCTTTTTGCTTATATCCTTATCATGCATTATGTATATGCATTTTCCCTTGGTTCTTTTTTCATAAAATAAAACTGAACAAATTAAACTATTGTTTATCTCTCTGTGGAGCTGTATACCAATAAAACACTACATTTTGTTTAACTTTTTTTTAAACTATGTCAAGTAGTCAAGGTTTCCTTGGCAAATTTGTGGGTTTATCTGTCATATATCATATAGTACCATGTTCAATACTGCCTGGGACTTGCATTAAGATTAAATAACTTCACATTTTGTGGTCCTGAGGAGTGGTTACTGAGCAGGGGTATGGAATATCTTTTCTTTTTTAAATTTAAGTATTCACTTGAAGTTGATGGTAGTTTTTGGTTACTCGAATCCAGATGTCCGTTGTAATTGAGTGTTAATAGTTGAGTTTTATGTGTTTAGCATTGTCCTTCGTCTTTGAACTCTTTATGATGATCTCCTCTACATAAAATTTTCTGGGTGAGAATATTGGTGAGTATCTACTGCCAAATTCATTGGCATACATGTTCTATTACACGGCTCAATTAGAGAATTATTCATTGGCATATATATCTGGGTGAGAATATTGGTGAGATGACAGGTTCTTATTTAGAGAATGTTGTGGAATATTTTCCGTCCTTAAAATGTTATGAAATTGCTTCAGGTGGCTTATCACTGTGATGCTACGAGTTTGCTGAAAAATCTTTTGTCAACAGCTTGATTTCATGAGTCGCTATTTTGATTGAACATAGACATGAGGTTTACCACTCTTTCCAGATTAATTTGCCGTCTCCCCCGGCCTCATACACGAGGGCCTTTGCAATCTCGTGCCTTCCAGCCTGATGTTGTTGCTAGAGATCCTAAGGCCAATCCTATAAAATACAAAATTCCTCAATTTTATGATCCCTATGGCCCCAGACCTCCACCCTCAGAAAAAATTGTTCAGCTTGCAGATCGAATTGGAGCATTATCTGAAGAAGAACGCAATCAAATTATGCCTACTTTGGCAGAAAGATTAAAGCTTCCAAAGTTGCAGCCAATTTCAACAGAAGGCATGGACCTGGGTCCTCAGGATGGTGCTGCTGGACCAAAGGTTGAGGAGAAAAAGGCAGAGAAAACAGCATTTGATGTGAAGTTAGAGAAATTTGATGCTGCTGCAAAAATCAAGGTGATTAAGGAGGTAAGAGCTTTTACTAACCTGGGATTGAAAGAGGCCAAAGATCTTGTTGAAAAGGCACCCGTTATTCTGAAACAAGGAGTCACAAAAGAGGAGGCAAATGGCATCATAGAAAAACTAAAAGCTGCTGGAGGAGTTGCAGTTATGGAATAAAATTTTGATTTTTAGAAGAAAGTTCTAAAGGCGTAAAACAGATTTTAAATAATCTATTTGAATGAATTGTTTCTTAGTTAAGTTTTCTCATTAATTACTTTATCAATTCCAACTGCTGTGCTGCTTTGGCATTTGTAACACTATTTGATGATGGAAAATTATATATATGGATCCTTCAAGGTTCATATGAATTTGCCTAATATGTCTAATTGGAAGGCATATTTTATTCAGGAGGATCTGTGTCACAATTATTTGTTAGGCACCTCAAAATTCCCCAATCATCATGTTATTTGTTAGTTTTCAAATATTACTAATGGAGACACACATTTGTCTCCATTAAACATTACTTTATAACCATTTTTTTTATAAACTTTAATTTAAAGTTTTAAATATAACTTAATTTTACTATTAAACACAATTCGTTTTACTTCAACAAATATTAAAAACAATTTTAACATTAGGATCAAAAATTCATTTAGTAAAAAAATTTCAATCAACATAACGTTACATTATGCATATGAATTAATAACATAATATTATTGATTAACAATATAATAATCACATTTATGGATTAATATGATATTACTATGTATATTAACATAATATTACAATTATGTTGCTCTATATAAATATTTAGTTTTAGGAAGAAATAGTGGTTTTGGGTACTCACGATCTGAGTACCTCATTATCCTAACTTATACCTATCTGCTAGCATATCTTAAAATTGTGGGTTTCAAGGGTCCAAAAATTGATCCAGACCCGATACAGTATTATTTGCAACTATTGTGGGTATCAAGGTACTAATTAACAACTTTTTGTCCATTAAGAATTCAATGTCGATGAGATCTAAACCAGGCAGAATATTCTAGAGAATCAGAAACAATTATTAAAAATACAAAAGTTAAAGTAGAGAAAAAAGAAAGGAGTCAGCAGAAAATGAAACGTACGTGTCATTGATAAAGAAATGTTTAGGTTCAGTACATGTCAACTGTTAAACTGTGCCACATGTAACTGTTAAGGATGTACACAGTAACAGAAATGTTTTTTTCTTAAAAACCATGAACCCTCTTCCTTCACAATTCCCTAGTTATCTCACATTGTTTCTCTCAAACACATGACACATTCTCTCTCTTTGTGAAGTGTTACAAAAGTTATTATAAATGGTTTCATCTTCATTGGATGGTAATGGAAAACAGGTTAAGAAGGTTCTGGGATTGGGGTATTGGGTACAAGGATTTAGATGCTTTCCATGGCTAGCAGTGATTTTCTTCCTCAAAGATGGACTCAGTGTGGACCCCTCCACTCTTCAGATTCTTCAGAATTCTGCAAATCTTCCAATGGTTGGAAAACCATTCTATGGCCTTGTTTCTGATTCTATCTACATCTATGGCCAGCATCGTCTTCCCTATGTCGCCCTTGGAGGTAATATATTATATATATTATCAACATAAACATATCCTTTTGTTTTCTCTCCCTGATTTGATGCTTTCATGATTATTGGGATCTAGTTGTTGAATCACAGAACATGTCATCTCTTTCATGTTGATATATGATAGGATGTGATGTACATATTATTTGCACTATAAATTGTTTATATGTGTCAATATATCTTTGCTTTTACTTACTATTGATATATATTTTTCGCATGAATGAAAGAAATAATAGATAGTAGATATTCAGGAATTTCGACAAATGAGTTAAAAAGAGGGTTTTTACTGAAATGATTCTCAATACTTTATTTCATTCCATATCTGCCTTGGAATCTGTCATATTCTCTTTTTCTTTCTTTTTTCAATCAAGCTAAGGCAGAAAAGGGATTTGTTGGATTTTGGCCACTCATCACTCCTATAAGAAAGAAGAAACAAAGAAAGATAACCCCAAATTCTCACCTCATAAATCACAACAAAATCTGATAAATTCTTGGATAGGAACTAATCAAATGAATAAATGTCATGGTTGCTTTGAAGTAGAGGAGGATAAACCAAAATTTTGTCAATTTCCTTATGAAGGATATGTGAGAGATCACAATTTTTTTATGACAATGGTCCTTGAAGTGGAAATATGAAGAATCTTTTGAGGAAGGGATTACAATTCTGATAATAGCTTTTACTCAAACCAATTTTGTGCCACAGTTTTAAGGACCAAGATCAAATACTACTTGGAATGTTAAAACTATTGTGTTTTTTTATCTATACAACATTCCTTCTATTTAGCAGTAAAAGACTAATGTAATTGAATATATTCCTTACATATCTATTGATAGTTGAGATCTTATTCATCTCAAGTTCAACATGGTGGAACTTCATGTAAATTTTTATGTTTTTCTATGAGCTGAAAATCTTAATTATTTTAACTTGTAAGCTGGAGTCATTTTTTGATTTTATACAAGCATCTCATTGTTCTTAGTATCTCAGTAGTATTCAACTATATTGAAGCAAAACCATCAAACAATAGATGTTATGAATTTTGGAACACTTCATTGTTCTTTAATTATATTGCATTTCTAATTTCTGCCAGTTACATAACTAATTCTTAAGAGATTTATTTACATCATTCTATGCAGCTTTCTTGCAGGTACTGTCATGGCTAGCCATAGCAAACTCTCCATCAACCATGTCTATTTTCACTATCTCAATATACCTCCTCCTCAGTAATCTAGGTGCTGCAATAGCTGAGGTAGCAAATGATGCCATTGTTGCAGAGATGAGTAAACAACCTCCTTCCTCAACCAAGAACTCTCAACCATCTTCCTCAGGCAACCTCCAATCATTTGTTTGGATAGCTTCTTCTGTAGGAGGGGTCCTCGGAAACCTCCTCGGCGGCATCTTTATCAGCCGATTCGCACCTCAGTCAATGTTTCTGGTTTTTGGCCTTCTCCTTGCTCTCCAATTTTTCATAACAATTTCTGTTTCTGAGAACTCTCTTGGCCTCCCAAAGAGTCCATCTGTTGGGATAAAGAAACAGCTTTCAGAGCTATTGGTTGCTCTAAGAAAACCCGAAATTGCTTATTCGATATCATGGTTTGCAGCATCTTATGCCATTATTCCAGCACTCACAGGCACCATGTTCTTTTACCAGACAGAATATTTGCAAATTAACTCTTCAGTATTGGGAATCTCCAAAGTGTTTGGTCAAGCAACTATGCTTCTATGGGGCATCATATATAACCAGTACCTTAAATCTGTTCCATCAAGGAAAATAATATCAACAATTCAAGCTATGATGGCATTCTTAATGATCTCAGATTTCTTGTTTGTGAAAGGTTTCTACAGAGAAATAGGAGTACCAGACTCACTCTATGTTGTGATATTCTCAGGATTCTTAGAGGTTCTATTTTTCTTCAAGATTCTACCATTCAGTGTCTTAATAGCACAACTATGTCCACAAGGATGTGAAGGGTCTATAATGGCATTTCTTATGTCTGCTATAGCATTTGCATTCATTGTAAGTGGATACTTTGGTGTTGCATTAGCATCATACATCAAAGTAACAGGAACTGATTTTTCAGGACTTCCACTTGGACTTTTGATACAAGCTGCATGCACTATTTTACCAATCTTTTGGTCTTCATGCATACCTGATGATGTCAAATCAAAAGCCAAGAAGAAAGATTAACATATTAGCTTCTATTTACTGCATTCATTGAAGTTACATGTTATATCTGAAATTTATCATAAGTTACATAGTATAGGCATAGTATCAATATCTATGTGTTTTACATAGAAATTTGAGCTAAGACTTAGCCATGTACTTTTAAGGACTAGTCTTATATTTTGGGTGAATTTTGTATCTGAATCTATTCAGAATAAAGCTAATTATACATTATTTTCTATCTCTTATTTTTTTAAATATACTATTTTGTAGTGTGTGTATTTGAGTTTGAAGGTACAATCTGTAAAAGGTAGGCATTTATTCAGAAATTTATTTAGTGATGGCTTTTGACAAATTAATTCAAATTTGTGCTATATACTGTCATAAAAAATGGCATGTCATTTATAACTATTCATTTTCAAAATATGTATTAATTTTAAAATGTTTTATATTAATGTTTATAGGATACTAATTTTTTTTAAATAGTTTTGGCTATATAGCAAAAAAACATCAAAATAAGTATTATTTTTTTAAAAGGGCCAAAATACTGCACATGTTACTTACTCACCTTCCTTAATGTTGTAGAAGAATTTTGTGGTTTATGTAGAGGGGATGCATACATTTCCAAAGTTTGAATTTCATAAGTTCTAACCTTTTGGTGCTAATTTATTAGCTATAATATAATAAATAATTTTGCATTAGAAAAATAGCATTTGGAGTTAGTTTTTTACATTTTCATTTATTCATTTTGTATCAATTAAAAATATCTTCTACATACTTAAATGACTTGATATAGTAATACAAGGTCTAGTTAAATCTAATCAAAAAGTTAAAGGTTCGATTTATGACAGGGACTAGAAGTCATAACCACACCATGGAAAGGGATTAGTTGTGGCTTTTCAGCTATAGTGCCAAACCAAACAGAGCCTTAACTGATTTTCTGGAATGTTGTTGTGACTAGGGAACCAAAGGAAACACACCAATTTCTCACTCTTCCAATTCCAATTCCAATTCAATTCCTTTCCCTCCATCTCCAATTCAGGTTATAATATAATTTTAAATTTGTTTATTTCCTACAATCTCATAAATCAGGGTTTTGTACAAGGAACCAAATTTCACCTATTCTTGTTTATCAAACAACGTTTTTGTAGAAATGTTTCTTTTTCTAAAATAAAAGCTTTTTTAAAAATCTAAAGCGAGTTTACCCAAATAATTTTTTGGCAAAAAAACGCTTATAATCTATAAAAAAGAAAAAAAGAAGCTTTATCTAAATTAATGGATTAAATGCATGGATTAGTTTCAGTATGTTGTAATGATTTACTGAGTTGATGCATTTAATATGAAGCTAGTGACTTCATTGAACTCGAGTGTTACATGCTTGTAAAAATGCTTAAACGAGGATATGGATTTCTTCCACGTTGTTTGGCTTATCTTTTTCAGTTTTTTTGTTGTTGTAAATAAATAAATTTACGTGGGTCAAGCCATTTAACTCATAATCTCACTAGATGAGGTCGGCTATATGAAACGGACGATGTCATATGTTATATCATAGTTCATTTTATCGACAAAACAATGATTGACAAAGCATTGTTTGTTTTATTAAATATTTTGTTTGTTTGAATGAATCAACGTTGACAAAGAATATGACATTTTGTATATTGCAAAGTGTATCAGTACTTAGTAGCTATGCCTTGGACATCCTGTTAACTGTTCTAATCTAACTGCTTTTTGCTGAAATTTACATTGATTATTGCTTTAAACAGTTGTTCTTTTATAAGATTTGTGACTGAATAACTCATTCCTTTTCCTTCAACCTTCTACAGATCAGCACTGAACTCTCTGAAAAAGCAATTGTTGATCAAACCCCAAATATTTAAATAATCTCCCCCGTTCATTTTACTGGCAAGTACTGCCCTTTGAAGTAATCACCTGATGTTGTTCAATCTTAACAAACCTCTAGCCAGAAAAATCAAAAAGCTGCTCAGGCCTTCTGAAAATTCAATCTTCTTCTTTGAATACAATATCCCAAGTCTCCCTTTCTTACATGTCCCCAGGTGCAGCTATGTTAATGTGTACATGAAATGGAAAAAAGATTCATACTATGACACAATTGAGCACATCCACCAGTCCATTCAGCTCAAGCCTGTAGTAGCCCTCAAAAATTGCATTGCACAGGAACCCAATGGCTGCATCCCTATATCTGTCGTGTCTAAGAGAGGATTACAGTTGGACGTGCCCATGAAGGTTGCAAGGTTTATGAGGCTTTATCCGTTGATCTTTGAGGAGTATACGGGTCCTCAATACAATCTACCTTGGTTCAGGCTGACACCAAAAGCTGCTGATATTGACAGGGAAGAGAAGGGAGTATATGAGGAATGCAGGGAGGACCTGAGATCGAGGTTGAAAAGGATGATATTGATGACCAGAGAAAATGTTCTTCCCTTGAAGATTATTCAAGGTATGCAGTGGTATTTAGGGTTGCCTGATGATTTCTTGCAGTATCCGGAACAAAATCTTGATGAATCTTTCAGGTTTGTGGATATGGAAGATGGGCTGAAGGGGTTGGCTCTTGAAAGCAAAGAAAAGGTTTGTTCTGTAATGGAGAAGAATGCTATGAAAAGAGGTCTGTACTCTGGGGGGCCAATGGAGGCTATTGAATTTCCTTTTTTTCCATCAAAGGGTTTAAGGATGAGAACTAAGATTGAGGATTGGCTGTGTGAATTTCAGAAGCTTCCTTACATTTCACCTTATGATGATTTCTCAAATTTGGATCCAAACGTTGATATAGCAGAGAAAAGACTTGTGGGAGTTCTTCATGAAATCCTTTCCCTTTTTGTTGATCATTCAGCAGAGAGGAAGAAGCTCTTTTGCCTCAAGAAGTATTTCGGGTTGCCACAAAAAATGCATAGAGCATTCGAGCGACATCCGCATATGTTTTATCTATCTTTCAGGAACAAGACTTGCACAGTTATTCTTAAGGAAGCTTACAACGATATATCAGCTATTGAGAAGCATCCTATATTGAGGGTGAGGAAAAAATACATCAAGTTAATGAAGGAGTCAGAAGTGATTTTAAGGAACAGGAGGGTGAATAATCGATTTTATAATAGGAGTGCAAAATTGGATTTAGATTCAGGGGATGTGGTTGAAGGGGGGGTGTGAGATGGCAGGTTTTTCACTGGAATAAGTTACATGATTTTTTTTTTAAAAACTAGACTTAAAGCTGGTTTATGAAATGGCAAATGAGGTTTTGGATGAATGGTGCCTAGTACCCCATGATTGGGTTTTCTGTTGGCTTTGAATTGCGATTTTGTTATATGATTGGGAAGCCAAAGTGGTTTTGCATTTTCCTGTAGCTTTTACTCTGTTTATTCAATATAAGAATTGTATTTTTGGGGTTTCCTTGCATCTTCAGCATTGAGAGTGGATTTGGTGTTATGTGTGCTCATGGGGTGGGGCTAGATTGTTGTTTTTGCATTTGGAATGGTGTTCTAGCTCTTTCTTTTCTGTAGATTTAAGAAATTAAGTGATGTGTTGTAAATACAATCTTGTAAGACCCTGTGATCAAGAATTTGAGAGTTTTGGATCAAAAAAGGGCTGTAGGAGGAACCATAACTGTAATTACTGATTGAGTTTCTTGAACTATTTGGTGTCTGGAATCAATGGATTAAGAAGAGAAGTATCAAGTTTAACATTTTTTGGAGCACAGAGGACATGATTTATGCAATAATTGGATGAGGAGCGATCTTCAAAACAAGCTCTAAGTTTAAATATTCTTCAGAACATATGTATCTTGAGTTAAGAATATTTTAAAATATAGTAAGATCCCACTTCTTGCATATGTCTTTAGAATATTAGATATTTAAAGTTGATATTACATATACTAACCTCGGTTTGGAAAGTGTATATATGAATTATCATAGTTTATAATATAGTTGTGACACTCACGTTAGTTCCATGTGATGGATTATATTTCACAATTGAGAGTGCTTAATTATATAGTTATACAGTAAGTGCACACACGTCAATGAAGTAATTAACTGTTACTTGTGAGTTGTTGGTATCAAGGTAGCAGAATCAAACAACAAAATTTATTAAGCAATTCTCAATTTTATTAAAGTTTGATCATGAAGGAGTTTTTGAAGTTTGAACATGGAGGAGATATGTAAATTATTCATAGGTTTTATTCCTTTGCATGAGTCTTGGGCAGTCAAGGAGATGAAACTTTCTTGAGTGTTGCCAAGTAGTTGTCTGTGGGCCTTGTATGAGGTAAGTATCTGATAGGACATAGTGGATTCTTTGGTTCAATCCTGTAGCAACATCACACAACATTAACATTTGTCAGTACAATGATTGTTTTTTGGGATGTATACTAAAATGATGCCTAGTAGGGTCATGATACTCTCTGTTATTAGAGAGGAATGTGTATAAAAAGAAGGAAAAAATAGTATAATATGATACTTTTACCATTTAGATGTAATGTGATGACACTTTTATATTTAAATGTAAAGTCAAAATCAACTTGTCTTTCTTTTTTTCCACCAAATGGGACCATTTATTGGTGTATGCTTATATATAGACTTAGGTTGAATGATATAGATGATGTGGTGTTGAATACTATTAAGGTGTGAGAGGCTTAAAAAGTTTACTGACTTGTAGTTCAGAACAAAGTGATGAAGGAAAACTGAGATTTCCAGCTTAGCAAGATCATTCCCTGGACACAATCTAGTTCCTGCTCCAAATGGAAGGAATTCTCCAGCCTTGTGTGTTATCTATCAATAACCATAAAACAAATTACCAATTTATATCATATAGCACTATGCATCTTCAAACTGCATGCAAATTTGTTCAATTCAAATGTGTCATGACTAAAACATATCTATTATCTCGATCTTATCTCATACGTTGTCTCGTGCCAATGAAAACATGATATATCTTATTATTGGCACGGGTACCGTGTATGAGACAAGATCTGAAACAACAAATTTGTGTCGTATATCTTTTATACTCACATTCCATCTGTAGGGATTGAACTCGCTTGGATCAGGATATATTTCAGGGTTAAGGTGAACTGCCCTGAACCATGTTAAAATTTTCCAACCCTTTGGAATGAGGTAACCTGTCCAAGAAAATATACATAATAGTTAATTAGTGTTGTAATAAAGTATCATACTTTATGTATCAGTACAATATAGGAGCCATCATTAAGGTATACACATAATACTAACCATTAATATGAACATCAGTTTTTGCTTCCCGGAAGACCATTAGTGAGAAAGTAACCAGACGCAAGGTTTCATCAACCACCTATATCAAAGTTGATAAACCAGAACAAATATAATCATCACAACATAATCAAATATTACTTTATAGTAAACATAAAATGATAAAATCAACTATAGTCAATGTCTACCTTGGAAAGAAAATCCATCTTTCTGACTTCCTCAAGTATCAATCCTTTCTGTGTTGGTGGCCTTTTCCTTAATATTTCTTCTTGCTCTTCCTGTTCAATCAATAATAAACAATATTTGGATGTATGAGACACGATGACCCAGTGCACGAGACTCATACTTACTGAAGAAACTGTTTACGGGATTTGAATATGTAACATGTTGTAAATGCAATTGTTTAACATAAATACCTTAGCCTTTTGGAGATATTCTGGATGCTTTTGCAGATAATAGGTTGCCCACATTGTAATATGTCCTGAAGATTCATGACCTGCATTCAAATACATCAACATGATATCCATGATATCATCATCACCCAACCTTCTTCCATTTTCATCTTCAACATCAATCAAAGAATCTATCATATCTTTGTGTTTTTTGTTGGATAGTTTTCCCTTCTTCTCAGCTCTTCTTTCATCCAGAATCTTCTGAAATATAGCCAATAGATTTTTCCTTGCCTAAAAAAAGAAGCTTAAATCATAAGTCATTACACTAAAGTAAAAACAAATGATTAACTGTAACAATAAACTCAAAAACACTTTATACCTTGAGTGATTTATGGAAAGCAAAACCAGGAATATTAATTCTCTGGGCTCTAACTCCAAGATTAAGATTTGTATATTCTTTTTCCAAAGCCTCCATAATAGGTTCAGATTCAGCACCAAGGAAAATATGCATAATAATCTTAAAAGTAAGTCTCCTCATATGAGTTAAGAACTCAAATTCACCCAACTTGGACCATTTATCCAAAGAACTAATAACATTTTGTTCAATGAAAGTGATGTAAATAGATAAAGCTTCATAACCATTGATTGAAGCAGAAGTTAAACGCCTTAGGCGTCTATGTTCATCATAAGGGATACCAATGAATGATTTTTCTCCCATGAGTTCCATAGTAGAACGAGGCCAACCAAGTGTGAATTTATCATCATCTGTTAACACTTTCTTGCATCCTTCTGGTGTTGTCACAATTACACTTGGTTTTCCAAACATCAATACTTTATATATGCCTGTGTTTCCATACCTGTGTTTTCATTCATTCAAAACATTCATTAGTCTACATCAATCATCACATTTTTTGTAACATTATATTATTTCTAACTCCTAATCTTCTCTTCTTTCATTATCCTTTTCTATACATTAAGACAATTATAATTCACCAGGCTCCACCTATAAGTGGGGCCTGCAATACAATAATTAACTTATTAAAAATACTGGCAATATATCTTTTATATGGTATGGAATAAAGTATTTATGACATATATCATATTTAACCATTTTTATAAAAATATTTTTAAAACATAACAAAAAAAGGACACATATCATAATTTTAGAAATTGTAAAAGTCTTCTTATATAAGGAGATATTTTATTTTATTTTGAAAATTCAATATATATAATTTGTAACAGGATGACAAACGTATTCGCATATAGTGGAATGAGTATTAGTTGTCCCATTTTTTATGTCTTATTATCTATTGGTTGACACCTAATTGAAAAGAAAAATAAAATAAAAACATAAAATAATATTTTTATACTATTTGATGCATATGATTGATTCGCTTGGAACATGATGACATGAAATTTTGGGGAAAGAGATACTGAATCCAGGTTTGGGCAAAAAATAAATATGAATAATATTTTGTGGTAAGATATGTGTGTATGATTATATGTTTGTTTTGAAGAAAAATGAATTGAGATGATAGAAATGAAGATGAAAGAAGAAAATAGAGTGAAATAAAAAATAAAAAAGTGGGTAATGTTTTTTACCTTTGGACATAGGAATTCAAGAAAGAATCAGGATTAGTTGACTTGAAAGCTTTGAGAAAGGACAACATATTACCAATCAAGGGCCAGCCCAAGTCACCTGGTGGCAGTGAATACTGCTTTGCACCCAATTTGAATTCATACAAAAACCAATTCACATTCTTTAGAATGTATCTTATGAATATCACAAAACTAGCAATGGCTACAACCACACCCCAAGAACTTATCTCTATTGCCATCACTTCAATTTTTGATCTCTCACCACAATTACCCTAACTCCCACAACTTTGTATTTATATGCACAAATTTTGGTAGGTGAAAAAACATCAATTACCTCACACATACCCAATTACATGTGTATATACTTAAAAAAAAGAAAAATATTTATGCATCAACTTATTGGCTTTTAATCATTTGACTTTTAGATAAATGTAGTACAAATGTATGGTGAATAATACGCTAACTGTGTATGAATCTTTACATTATTAGTACATATATATTAACTTTTATATATATATAATATTCATAATAAAAGGAAGACATTCATAATAAAAGGAATACAATAAAATAGAAAGAGGGAATTAATTTTTTTTCTAATATAAGAGACAAAATATAATAAGATGTGATTAAATATTAACTTTATGCAATATGGATGACAATGGTGCAATGAATAAGAGGACACGTTAGACCATATAAGATTGGAAATGAATGTAATAAGTAGAAAGTTTGAGTAATTTCTAGAATAATGTTTTATATGATTTAGACATGTATGAATGAGACTGATAAAAGCAGCTAGTAATGAGAGTAAATCAAATAGAAGGTAATCTAATTTTTAGAGAAAGATAAATAACAAGAAAAATCATAGATGAAATGATTTGAAAAGATTTAAATATAAATTATTTATCAATAAATATGATTGAACGATATAACATTTTCTATCCATATAGTGGATCTCACCCAACTGAATTATATGATAGTGAATTATGAATAGTTAGGAGGATAAAAAAAAATTGTGGGGCATATTCATGCATCTTTAGTAATGCATTAAATACTATTCAGTATTTTATTTATTACGTAATATATTAAAGGTGGGAAGTGAATTTTTTTTAATTATGCTGAACTTAATGAGAAGATGAGTATGCATATATCCTCATATAAAATTAATTTAATTGTAGAGGAGTGTATCTTGGTGATGACATGGGTAGAAAGATAAATATCAAGAAAAATTATAGGTGAAACAATTAAAAAATATTTATAAATCAATCATTTATCAATATATGAAGTCGGTGATCCATGTAATTGTTCTCACCCAATAAATTTAAGGCTCAATTGTTCTTGTTATAATCAATATTATTAAACTCGGATCGATCAATGATTCTTCGAGCAAGACAATTAGTCAATGAGTCACTGGTTAGACCAGTGAGTCAACGATTGGACCGATTGACTCAACTTACACTAAAAAAAATCATAATATTACCTAACATTATTTAATAACTATATACTTCAAATATAAAAATATTATCATACATAATTAAACAACCAACAAAGATGATTTCACTACTACAAAATGTTATAAATAAGTTGAAAACATCATCGAACAATATATGTGTTATACTTTAAAGAGTAAATTACACTCACACCCCGTGAGTTTTAGTGAAATTACACAAATCACCCTCACTTTTTTGTCCTTACACGAACTACCCCTAACTTTGTACATATCTTACACTGACTACTTCTGCATGATATAAAACTGTAATATTTTAAACAAAAAACGTATGATGTGTGTAATTAATTAAACAAAATATTGGATATTGTGTAGAGAAATTCAAATAATATAAGAGTTAATGCGTCTTCATTATTTGGCTCGTTATAAGATGATATAAAAGTTATTTAAACATTTCTTTGAAATTATTAATATATTTTTTAATGACACAAAAATAATAAAGAAACACTCGCTTTTGTACTATTTGAAATGTTACACAATATACAATATTTTGTTTAACTTAATTAAATTTATCACATATTTTTTCTTTAAAATATTACACTTTTATAACATGCAATGATAGTCAGTGTAATATATGTATAAATCTATGAGTGATTTGTGTAGGAAAGAGGGGTAGTTGGTGTAAGGTCAAAGAATGAAGATGTGGTTTGTGTAATTTCATTAAAACCTAGAGGGTGTGTGAGTGTAATTTGCTTTACTTTAAATGCAAAAAAGAGCACAACAAGTTTAAAATTTAATTAAACAATCAAAATTTTGCTATAATATAAGTTAATAGATGAGAAATATAATTAAGAATAAGTTTAAAACTTTTGATTATTTTTTCATCTCAAAAGGATAGTGTGATGGTTCTTCTAAAGTATATTTTTTATTAACTTGATGCGTCCAACCATGAGTCATTGTTTTTTGGTTTAAACAACTCCAAATTAAATTGATTTTGAGGCAAAACTGGCTGAGCTAATGAGATTAGCCAATCTTAGTCGAGTTTCATAACACTTATTATAATAGATGAAAATAAATTATAAATAATTATGAGATAAAAAATAAATAAAAAATAAAAAATATTGTAAAGTATATTTGCATGCATCTTGCTAATGTATTAAATACTAATTATAATTTTAGTAAATTTATTATTAAATACTAATTATTATTTTATTTATTGAGTAGTAAATTTAGTTTAGTAAAGATGGAAAGGAAATAAATTTAATTATATTATACTTAATGGAAAATGATAGTTCATATGTCCTCATATAAAATTAATTTAAATATACAAGAGTGTATTATGGGTGACATGTGTAGAATATCATATTAATTGACAAAACAAGAACTTTTTAATTCCTTGCATGTTCTATCAAAATATTTAAGTATAAGATTTTTAAGAAAAATAAAGTTTATTTGATTAGCCACTAAAATTTTTCATTTGTATAAAGAATTAAATTTCAGTTTAAAATATGGTGTTTTAGAATAAATTTATGTGTAATATATTACTTGTCACAACCTAGGAATAAGTAGTGGAATAAGTTTTTTATCCACTAAAAGTTCAAATAATATGTAGTGGAACAATTAATTTTGATATAATTATTATAAAAAACATATAAAAATATAATATTTCAAAATGACGAATATAATAAAAATAGATTTTTTGGTCATTTTTTATAATTTTATAGACCCAAATAATTATTTTTACCAATTTTATGTGTATTATGGTAATTGTTTTATATTTTATAGAGTCACAAATAATTTTTTGTCCCAAAGTGTACTTTGATAATTTCCAGAACTAAATGAAATATATTTTTTAACCAAAAATTTGTTGCAAATATCCTTTGAAAGGATAATTTTATTATGTTTTTGAATGCATTTGGACCAATTTTATCACCATTTGAATTTTCCAATCACAATTTATGGTTAATAAATTATTGACGTTTTGTTTCAAATTTTAAAATTATTAATGGATAATTTTTATTTTAATTTCAGAAATTAATAATTAAAAACGGTTGGTAGGAAAAACACTACAAATAAGGGGATGAAGTTGTAGGAAAAAACCACAAAAAAGGAAGTAAGAACAAGACATTGAAAAATGTAAGAATTCTCTTTATTCATGCTGTGTGTCTGTTAATTGTCAATGTTCGTGGACATGTGTCATTATGCCATGGATAACTGCTCAAGAGTTTTTGCACTACCAATGGTTATTATTATTTTGGTTTTATATTTTTAAATTAATAATAAATATATATTTTTAATTTATCTATATTAGCGTGTTGGCAGATACATAAGTGTCTAACAACTCGCTTTTCTATTAAGTGAATTGTAATTGATTTGTATATTTTTATTACATTTTTTCATAACTATAACAAAATCAATAAAACATGATTTGGAATTTTGCATGTTAAAAAATGAAAATGATAAAATGTCGTGTTCATATTGAAAAATTGTAAAACTTACGTAAACAAACATGAAACATAAAATGAGGAAATATGTTATATGATTTTTTGGTATAAAATATAAATTAGTAAGGGTAAATTAGGAAAACACAAATTACACCATCACGAGTAGTTATTTTTTGTGTTTTCCCTTTATATTAGTACTAGCGTGTCGACAGACACTTTGTGTCTGCTGACCCGCATTCTTATTTTATTTTATACAGTTAAAATGTTTTTGTATTAAGAGTACTTTATGTTAAACATATATTTATTATAACTAATTTAAGGTGATATATGTTGTTAATGTGCTAATGGTAGTTAATTATGATTATATGATTTTTTGTAGAAATTAAAAAATGTAAGGACAAAATAGGAAAATAGAAATTACACCAAGGTGATATATAGATATAGATTAATTAATCTTAATAAATTAATGAACATAAATACCTTACTATTAATGTAAATAAATTAAATAAACGTTCAAAAATAATTATAATTAAAAAAGTAAAAGTAATAAATAAGTGTTAATTAGTTATTTTAAGTGTTTAATAGTAAAGTTATTGTTATATATTGTCTTCTATTTTCATCAAATAAACAATTGTTATAATTTGTATTATATGTGCTATTTATCAAAGTGTAATTTCGATTAATGATCAACATCGATTCTTCTACTATTAACATTCTTTTTAATTTTTTAAATAAAAATAAAATATTTTAATGAATTATTTTTTGAGAATTTTTAATAGTAAGGTTACGATACTTGAACCAAAAAAACAATTGCATAATTTGTATGACCTCTTCTATAAAGTTTTCTTTTAACCATACATATTCCTTTCATTTTAGTTATAGTTGACGTTTTGAAGATAATAGAATATAAATTACCATTTATTTATTTATATAGAACAAATTTTGGCTTTGATTTGTTCCTCATTTTTAATTAAAACTTATTGTCTATTTACGTGAATGAGAAGATCATGATTAATACCACTCAAGAGAATCATCTGCACATAAGAATGAAAATTCAGCAAATATACATTAATATTATTCATTCCGTTTTATTTTCGGTTTGAATTAGATAATAACATAGTGCATGTTTGGTTTTGGATTGTTTATGAATATTTTTGTTTTGTTTATAAACTAAATTTTATTGGAGTAATAAGTTTAGTTTATGAAAAAGCTTATAAACCAAGAAAACGAAGAAAAACATGTTCAAGTTTGATAGGTTGATTAATTTTTTATAGTTTATAATCTCAATCTATAACCATAATCTAAAAACATAATATATATCAAACGTATGCTTACTAACTAGAGCTTAAAAGATGGTAAATGGAACTTTGGTAATTTTAATTACTTCTTATATGCATATGCAGTTTAAATTAAACTTCCTAAATTTTTTGTTTACTATACATAGCTCAAAGTAGAGTATTAAAAGGAACCATGCATAATCAATATGTGCTCTCTATTTTATCATCTTTAGATTGATTTAGTTGAACATTTCTTGATCCTTCCCAAGCAATTATCCATGGGCCTTGTATGTGGTAAGTATCTTACAGGGCATTTAGGATTAATTTGTTCAAGCCTGTGAACAAATACACATACAACTTTGTCAAAGACAACTAAATATGTAGTAAAAAAAAAAGAACAATACTTTTTCCATTTTTTCCTAATGTTTTGCTACATTCATATTTTCCATTTAACTCACTATAGTAATCATAGATTTATGGTTACTTACTGGTAATTTAGAATGAAATGATGAAGAAAAACTGCTATCTCCATCTTGGCTAGTTCATTCCCTGGACATAATCTAGTTCCTGCTCCAAAGGGAATGAATTCTCCTGCCTTGTGATCCTTCTAAAATAGCATGAAGTAACCAATATTGAAAATTAATACATTTACATGTTCAATATGCATGAAATTAAATGACTTATTCATTCAAATCAAACTTACATCCCATCTATGAGGGTTGAATTCCTTCGGATTAGGATATATTTCGGGATTAAGGTGAACTGATCTGAACCAGACAAGAGTTTTCCATCCTTTTGGAATGGTGTAACCTATTTCATCCATATATAGTTAATACTTTGGCAGTATGAAAAAAAAGAGCAATTCAACACAAGAGGCTCCCACCTAATGCAGTAATGGATTGAGGTCGTTTTCAAGAATTAAGCCTATGACCTTTAGGTCACAAAGCAAGTATCATTAGTGTTGTGCAGATAACTCATTTTTGTTCATTTTTAAGAACATTTGGTAATATGAATAAAATCTCATAGTCAAAGCTTCATATTTGCTTCTACTTCATGCAATATAGGGTGTTTTTAAATTATTTATGTAATGAACAACAAACATACTAGTCATCATTAATAACTTAGTACCCTACACCAAATTAAGCTCAAAGGTTAAGAGTGAGATATGGCTCTGTCCATTTCTTTTTTCATTTCTAACAAACAAGGCCAAAGTGATAAGAGAGATTGCATTGAAGTCTTAATGAATCTTGTAAATATATTAATCTGATAGTGACACCAGAAATAAATAAGCAGAACATGGACTAACCATTGATGCTAACATCAGATTTTGCCTCCCGAAAAACCATCAATGAGAATGTAATCACACGCATTGTTTCATCAATCACCTAACAGAATGTAGAAAATTAAATGAAAACAAATTATAACCATAAGTTGGTTCACTATCAGTTGATATTAACCTGAGATCAAAAGTTGTACATTTACCTTATAAAGAAAATCCATTTGCCGAATTTCCTTAAGTGTCAACCCTTTTTGTGTTGAAGGCCTTTTCCTTATTATTTCTTCTTGTTCCTCCTATTCAAAGAATAAACAATATTTGGAACAAGTTAAAACTTTGGGGGCTATGTCATACATGGAGACATATATTCAAAGTGAAGCTATAAATGCACTTATTTAGTGTTCAATTAGCGATCATAAATTTAGATGGATCAGTGATAAATAACGGAACACATCTTCTGTCTCACATACAGTGTAGGACAGAAGATGTATTCCCGATAAATAATGAACTAACTTGATAGTTTATCGACCTTAGCTTTATGAAGATATTTTGGATGCTTTTGTAGGAAATAGGTTGCCCACATGGTAATATGCCCTGAAGATTCATGACCGGCATTCAAGTACATCAACATGATATCTATGATCTCCTCATCTTCCAATTTTCTACCATTTTCATCTTTAACATCTATCAGTGCATCCATCATATCTTTAGCTTTGATGGGTATATACTCATTCCTTAGCTTTCTTCTCTCATCCACAATAGATTGAAACATAGTCACTAGATTTTTCCTAGCCTGAAACAAAAACTTATATCATAAGAAATTGCACCTAAACTAACTACAATGTTTTCATAGGCTGTCTCATAGAAAAAGACTTGTGCATTATTTGAAGAGCATACACAATAATATGAGAATGTGATTATTTATATAACTGAGATTATCTTGTATATCTTTTGAAAACTGAAAAAAATAGTAATAAAACTATATGTAATTGTAATGTTGTTGTTACCTTGAATGCTTTATGATAAGCAAAACCAGGAATATTAATTCTCATTGCTCTAACTCCATAATTAAGTGTTGTGTACTCTCTTTCCAAAGCCTCCATAACAGAATCACTTTCCGAGCTAAGGAAAATATACATAATGATTTTGAAAGTAAGCTTCCTTATCTGAGTTAAGAACTCAATTTGTCCCATGTTGGACCATTGGTCTAATGAACTTTTCACATTATCTTCAATATATGTCAAGTACAAAGACAATGCTTCCATGCCATTGATTGAAGCTGAAGTTAAACGCCTAAGGCGCTTATGTTCTTGATAAGACATTGCAATGAATGATTTCTTTCCAATGAGTTGTATTGTAGAGAGAGGCCAACCTGGTTTGAAGTTATCATCATCTGTCAATATTTTCTTGCATGCTTCTGGTGTTGTCACTATTACACTTGGGTTTCCAAACATTAATGCCTTATACATTCCACTACTTCCATATCTGTATAGTTTATTCTTATAAGTGTATTTCATGTTTCCCAAACAATTTCTTATTTTATCCTCCAAAAATATTTCCATAGTTAACCCAATTTGGGTTTGTTAATATCAAATAAAATTTAAGCAAAGTATACAATTAATTAATATGCATATATTATTACTAGCCTATTAAAAAAACTTATACTATTATTAATTATGATAAAGCAAAATAATTAACTATACTAATTACTAAACTTAATGATATAAATGACTTGATGCATTCAAAACAATAATCTGTTCAATAAGAAGTTTTAATGACTTAAATGGTTATTAACAAAAAGTACAAAAATCAAACCCAAATCATACTATCATAAACAAAAAGATGCTTATGTGAGTGAACACATCAACAATTCTCAAAACTTAAACTCAAGAAACTACAAAGTAAGCATTATATTTGATAGAAATAAAGCAGAAAAATTTTAGATTGCATTTTGAGGACCACTAACAGATGCAGGTTTGGTGATAGAGAAAGATGTGATATGGTGTCAGTCTCAACCTTGGACCTCACTTTAGGATCCTAGGTGGGAACCATTAGGCTACAGCTTTGGCTTTTGAAGCTCCTAAAAGTGATTTAATTAATCTAACAATACGTTTTTTAAACTTACTCTAAAAAGAATATAAAAAATACGTTTTTTAAACTTACTCTAACAATACCGTTTCTTTGTCATACCATGTACATATTCATTTCAAAAAAACTTAAGATAATAATATAAAAAATGACCAACTACATAAATGAGAATGATTACCTTGTGACAAAGGAAGAGATGAAGGAATCAGGGTCAGTGGACTTAAAAGCTATGAGGAAGGACCACATGTTACCAATGAAGGGCAAACCCATATGACCTGGGGGTAGAGAGTATTGTTTCACTCCTAAGTTGGATTCATAAAGCCACCAATTTACATTGTTGATGAGAGATCTTAGGACCAAAAGTGTACTACCAATGACCACAAAAATAACCCATATGGAACACATCTCCATTATCATCACTTGACCTTAAAGACACACACCACAGTGACTCAAATACTAACTCAGATAAGTCTCTTTCAGTGTATTTATAGGGAATACTTGGTTTGTGTGAGAGTAGTGACTGGCTAAAATTAATTTCTGAAAAGTTAACCATAGAGATAGAACTGGCCGGCCTGGCCGGTCTTCTTTGTCCATGTCATAGTATAGTAGTATAAGGCTCTTTTGGATATACCAAAATGCTAAAAGTTCGATTTCCGGAATCGACAATTACTTAGAAAATCAATCACATACTAAAAAAAAAATACTGTTTGTTATTCAAGAAAAGACACCAATACATACCTAATTGTTTTGTCATCTACCAAGTTAAGCATAAATATTTATTAAGACCATCTGGTTTTATTAGTTGGCACTCTATACTAAGAACTATATATAATATTTAATTTCACTAACATGTATTATTGTTGATATTCATTATATATGAAGAATAATGAATTTAAATTCTAGCATGTTACATATAAAGTCACCCAGCACTATCATTTCCTGAGAAACAAGTGCCAAAAAGTATGGGTTAGGAATGCACCTTACAACTTTAACTCAAAGAAACAAGTACCAAAAAAGTATGGTCTAGACATATTAAGAAATTCATCTATTCCAACACTCCAACAATTATTTTGTGTTGACAAGAAAATAACATTATTGATATTATTTGATATATATGTAGGTAGGACACTCTATATCTTCTGTTGTTGGATTCCTCAATCCCACTATTTGAATTTTCTTAGATATATAATAAAGTTTTATGTATCTTAACTATAATAGCTTAAAATTTTAAGAGAATTGATCCATGATATGATATAAAAGTTTATTCTAATTTGATGTTATAAGACTACTCAATTATGTTAATCTTATAAACTTTACATTTTATATAACACTTTTAAATTTGGAAAAAAGGGTTAGATGAATCCCATTATGGGTTAGATAAATCTTTTTCTGAAGCTAGCTTTAGGTGCACAAATTCTTGCAAGAAGATAAGAAGATAAGGGCAAGGAAGAGTCACATTATGTTATATTGTGTTCCAAAAAGTGATAACAAAGAATTGAGTTCAAAATAGTTCAAATCCAAATGCAAAATGCCATCCATTATCACACGTTTAATCCAACAGGGTCACCACACAAGAAGATTATGATATAATAATGGGCCATACACAATAGTGATCACAAACACAAAGTTGAAATAACTCATCACAAACAAAGGCATAATTATATATAAAAATGTTCTTAATAATTAAAATATTTATGTGATGAAATCAAGACTCTTCAAAATCTTATAAACGAGAATGTCATAGCAATGCATGATGCATAATCTTTAATGGAGTGTGGACTTGACTACTTGAGTGTCTCTGATCATCACACTGTTCAAAAATCTTAACATATATATTGAAAGATATTGACATAATTGAAATTAGTGCTCATTTTATTTTCTTCAAGTACACCAAAATGGAATCCACCTAAAATCACACAAAGATTGACAAAGCCCCTAAAGATTCAAATTATATTTATTATATTACTATTATCAACACTTACATAACAAATACTCCTATCTACATATAATATATAAGTATTTTTTGATATATATTGACATTCACATCAACATGTACATCAAATCTTTGTCAAAGCAATATACTATGGATATTAGGTTTATGCTATACATAGTTGGTTTAAGTTTGAGAAAATAAAAATTGTATTAAACAATAATAACTAATATAAAACTTTGTCAAAGCATATTCAATGGATTAACATAATCTATATACAATAATTTAACAAGATATTTCTTAAACATAAAGTAGTGGGTTGAAATGGTGCATATGATGAATGATAAGAAGTCCATATAAATGGACACAAGTTGATGAATTTTTGGCCTTTGCAAGTCTCTTCAGTCACTTAAAATGTTGACCTTTTGAAAAGCTTATGCCCAATAAAAAACAATGTGTAGACATGTTTTCTCATAAGATATGGTTGAAGAGTGGTGAAGTCTCAAAAAATTTATGTTCTCATGTCTCAAGTCAATCACACTGCACTAAGTAATGTAAAAAATATTTTTTCTATTTTTTTAATTTTCTTTTTGATTACTTGACAGTTTTTAACTGAATTAGTACACATTGAGACATCAAAAATGAGACAGATGATTTTCATTTAACTCAATGAAGATCAAATTCATAAGAGCCATCAATCTTCTCCCTATGTGGGACTCATCATGGACTTAAAGAAAGAAATCAAGAGTAGAAGACCTTGAGTAATGCTGGCATGTACCCTCAAATTATTACATTATATAAGATTAATAGTATTTATCATATTTCCATTATTATTTTATAATGAATCAATTTAATTTTAATTTATTAATGTATAGTAATAATTTGGTTAAGACCACCAATCATAAATCATATAACAATTACTCATCTTTAAGAGTTTACAATTAGTTTGCTTTAAGCATCTTGATTAATGTATTTTGCCAATAAAAATGCATGCATCTTTTGTCCTAGAATTTTAAATTATAATTTAACTGTTTTTCATATAATTGTGAGAATTATATTATAACTAAGATGTCATAGAACATAGAATTATATTATATTGTAATTAAGAGAATTTTCAAATGACATTGAACATTTTTTAGGACTAAAGTAGCAATTTAATTTATTTGGAACTAAGATGTCACACATAAAAATATAGAGATACCAACTTAGGTCTTCACTAAAAAAAATTGGGCCTTATAATAAAATTACAGTGTATATGTTTTTTGTATTGTTGGGCTCACCCTAATTCACAATGTTTGGCACACCGTTACTGTCACATCACACTATCAACAACATTATTCATTTTCATCGTTCCTTGTTCCTTCCAAATTGAAACCCTAAACCCTAACAATGTTCCACCTCATCCCAAAACCCAAATTGAGATCCTTCCAGAATCTTCTTCAACTCGCTAATCGATCTTTCTCCACAGAAACCCGCACCCAGAAACTCGATCGCATCGCCGATGATCTCATTTCCCTCAATAGATTCGAAAGGCACGATTTTTCCATCCTATGGAGTCTCAAATTGGGTCTCAACCGCTACACTTCCCCCAACGCCGCCGGATTTGCTCCGGCGGGTGCTTCAGCTGCAGAAACTGGAGCTCCGGCGGCGGCGGAGGCCAAGGAGAAAACGGTGTTTGATATAAAGCTGGAGAAGTACGATGCCTCGGCAAAGATTAAGATTATCAAGGAGGTTAGGTCGTTTACTGATTTGGGGTTGAAGGAAGCTAAGGACTTGGTTGAGAAGGTTCCTTGTGTTTTGAAGAAAGGGTTAACGAAAGAGGATGCTGATTCCATCCTTGAGAAGCTTAAGGCGTTAGGAGCCACTGTTGCGTTGGAGTGATATCAATTTCCAATTTTGGGTTTGGAGTTTTGTTGTAGTTGTAGAATCATTCATGACTTGTTCTATGGTTAGCATGGTTTTAAATTGATATCGCAGTTGCGGTTATCTTCATGCGAAAATGCGTCTGAAATTGTGGTAATTGCGGTGTAGTTTCAGATATTACCTTCATAACATTGCGGCCTCCATTGCCATCACGGACCTGGATGTAAAACCTTTATGGTTAGTGATAAATAAATGAAAATTTATATATCCTCCTTTGTTTTTTTTTCTGGAAAAAATGTGCTCTTTTATTGTTTTTTGTGACATTCTGTTGAAATTTTAATACTGGATCATTTGGTAGTTTGTTGGTTTTAATGTATTAACCTTGTACATATACTAGGGAGTATTTTGTCATATTTTCTTTGGTGAAGATAGTATGATAAGCCATTCTGTAGATTGGTAGAGATGGATTACTGGGCTTGTTTTCAATGGTCTTTTTGTGTTATAGATTCATTAGTATTATATGTTGCTTGTATGAGTGGTGTGCAAGTTATAGAGGGGTTCACTTTACGAGTGAAGTGATTTAGAGATTTGTGTGAGAAAATATATATATTCTATGTGGATCCTATAGAGATCTCACTTTCTCATGAATTTATCTTGAATTGAGATCCTTTGTTCAATTTTATCCCAATTTTGCAGAGGACTAACCCTTTTTACAACTTGAATTAGTTAAAATACGCAGAATTTCTTACTTTTCTTGGAGGATTAGATGGAACCAGGTCTACCTGACATTTGAAGAAAATTTCAAATGCAATAGTAGTTGTAGTTTTGATGATATTTTTATAGAAGACTGTGTGTGGTATACCTGCTATCTATTGGCTGCAAAATTTGGATTTTGGTTGCTGATTAAGCAGAGAATAGAAAATGAAATATAAGGTTATAATAAATTCTATGTTTGGGTGATAATAGACTTCTACTATGTTCATTGAAGGATTTTAGAGCTTCTTGTTGTTGGATAATGAAAACATCAATAACAGATTGTTGTGCGTTTGCTCTCTTTGTTTAGATATTATTCTTATCAAGATGAACTCACCGCTATCACTTGTATGACTAAGATAGGTCTTTTTAAGTGATAGCTCATGGGGACCTATTAATTTTGGTTACTGGTGTGCACTAACTCATTTTCAAGGTTCCTTGTCAGATTGAATTTAGTGTTATTAGATATCATCTTTGGGAACTGTGCAAATAATCAGACATTGGATGCCTCTTTTATAGGTATTAGGTGGTAGGTTATGTGAAAAGATGAGATAGGATTATGATCAACTGGGAGTGGTGTTGCTCTTGCAAGGTTCTAGATGGATTAGTTGTATTTCTGGTTGACTTTCTACTACTTTTTCTTTGATTGGCCATGGTGATCCTCCATTGAGTTCTTGTCTCTATTTCTGTTTACCTTCGCAAGCATTGTTCTGAGTTAAATGTTTTCCTGGGCAATTGGCATGGCCTTCATTAAGGGTATCAAAATTGGTTTAAAAGAAGTTATGGTCTCCCACGCTTAGTTTGTGGGGAAGAAGAAATTAACAGGTTAGTTTTTTGTTTATTTGAGATTGCCCTCCCTAGTTTAAAATTGATTGAAAAGGGTTGGTCTTGGCAGGTATCTAGGTATAAATATGTATTAACCATGATCCTTTATTTGGTTGCCAAATCATGCACCGGTTGATCCTTTAAGTAGAAATGAATCATGCTATTTTGTTTTTAAGATCTAGTGATTAAAAATATATAAGTGCTTGGATGATTAGTACTTAGTAGGGTCATTTCATGTATTTGGATGTTAATACTCATACTAGCCTTATTCACTGTTATTTTTCCAGCAGCCCCTTTTACCTTTGGGTTTCAGGGATATAAGAATTGTGAGGGATTTTCTTGGGTCAGGTTTAGATGGGCACTGATAGACTCTATTTTGCAAATCAGTTTCTGTCCAACTTCAGACAGTCATACTCATACCTCCTTTCTCCTTTTATGTTTTCACTTAATTAGTGTTCTGTTGAGTCATTGACTGTAGATAGCACTTTGGTCTGACCCATTTTTTGAATTGCTTCATGTCTATGGTCACATGATATTGTATAAATCTCTAGAAACGATCTCTTCGCCTGTGAAGGTAAGGTTGTGTACATCTACCCTCCTAAGACTTCACTAGGTGAGAGCCTCGTGTACTCGGCCGAAACCCTTTTTTAATATTGCATGAATCCAAATTGGTCCTATCTTAATCTTATTTTGCAATGGGGACTTTTTGATGAGTTTATGCTGTATTTGTGATTGTAAACTAGAAAGCTGGGAAGTAGGATATCATTTGGGCAAACCACTTGTCACTCAATTGGTATTAGTATTTTTTGTTGTTTTACTTGTCTATTTTTTGGTAGGATTTTGACAAAAATACAAAGGAATATAACTAAGTATGCTGATATTAATTGTCAAACTTTACAAGTAACAATATATAACAACAAAGCTTTTTTCTCACATTCTTAACAAGCATTGGAAGGAAGTTTATTATAACAAAAGGGAGTAATATAATCATAGGAAAACAGAGATGCATATGAGATTAGATTTAATTAAGGGGAGGGATCCACTTACTCCAAAAAACACTTACTTTTCATCTTAGCCATCCAATCTTGAAAAATTCAATGGTTTAGATGTACTCACCAATTCAAACCATTGGATTTCCAAGAATGAATGGCCATGATGTGGAGTAAGTGTTTTTCCACTTACTCTTGGAGTAAGTGGATCCCTCCCCTTTAATTAAACTGCAAATACATGAATCAATCAGATAAGGCACATTAGTATTATTGTGGTGCTAATAAACTATAAAGCATTATTTTCCTAAACTGATCCTAGTTAGATTAAGATAAGGCAAAGTTAAAGTGAATTGTTTCCTAACAATGCAAGAAGAAAAGTCTTGTAATTTCCTGATGTATCCTTAGCCACAGAATCATCAATGGAGACATTGTTTCTCTTGAAATAAAGATCCTTGATTTCACTTAAATCCTTCTCTGCACGAGTTATGATAACACGGCTTAGACCATGCTCTTCATTTATTAAATCATTCATAGCATGGCGTAACACCTATACCAAATTAAGACATACATGTTTAACATAAGCTATTGAATAAAACATTATAAAATGGATAATAGTTAGTAACATAATTTCATAAGTCTAGTTACCTTAGCAAAATATCTTTGGGGATACTTAATGCAACGAATAGTAGTACGTAGTGCTCCTAAGTATTCATCATCATCATCATCATTTGGATTGGATAATAATCCCTAAAATCATCAAAGTTAACCAATGTTTTATTGTTTATGATATTAGTGATGTGGGTGTGTTTATTCTTCTTGTATTTTGTTACCTTGGTAATTGTTGTGCCATATATGTTCCTAAAGGCATTAAAAGTCACACATAGTTGCTTCTTGCTTCTTGTGCTCAAAATTCTAATGATTTCATCATGGCTAAAGACTTTGTTTTCAATTGCTTGATGAAGAATATTTGCTTCTGAATGAGCCACATTCTCATCAAATTCATCTCCATCATACCTATAGGCACTTATAAGTGCAACTAACAACTGCATGAAAAAAAAAACTACTTGATTATTATTCTTATTCCTAAGTAAATCTAAACACTTTGTTATATAAAAACACACATAATAGCTTAAGAATTCACATACTTTCCGAATATCACCATTTGTTTTGAAGGCCACATCTTCATCAAGGGAATGCTTATATAGAAACTGGTATGAACCCTTTATAGCTACAATCTCTTCTGAAGTTCTAGTGCAAGCAATCTCAATTAGTACTTTGTAATCTGGTGTTGCTTTCTTTAGTGCTTCATTAGCATATATAGCATCTCTTCTAGCTGGATCCATTGTCCAATAACTTATAGCTATCTGGTTTGAATAGTAATAATCATAGTGGTATTCATTCAAGTAATATATCAGATAATGGTATTAGGGAATGATATTTATCTAGCTTATGATATATACATCTAGCTTAAGATAATGGTATTAGGGTATGATATTTATCTAGCTTATGATATATATATAGCTTAAGATAATGGTATGAATTGTTGTATTTTTACCTGAAAGCTTCCTGAAAGTTCAGATTTAAGTTGTTGGATAAGATCCTGATGATAAATTTCTTGATAAGCCAGCCTCACAAGTTTCCTTTGAGATTCATTTCTATGTGCTAGTATAGATATAAGAGTTTTTTCATCTGTTCCTAATCCTATTAATCATATACAATTGTATTAGAAATATAATGAAAAGGAGAAAATAATCACCAACCCCTTAAACTTACTTATACCCATTTGCAAATAAATACCATAAACTTTTAAATTAACCCATTTCACTCTTATAGTTATACTTTAAGAGTGAATTGTGCAATATAAAATATTGATGTAGATGCAACACCTAAATGAAGAAATATATTAAGATAACCTTGACATGCCCTCTTGATAGTTTCAGCGTCATCAATTGAAGAAAAATCTTTTGCAGCAATAATAGTACCCATTTGGTTAATGTCATATAAAATTTGTAGGCTTGATTTTTGGTTTTTCAATTTATAGAAGATTAACTTAAAAACTGTTTCAAAAGTGAAAGTAACATTCTCTCTATTGTGTTATTCTAAGTTTCTAACAGACATTTCTCTCTCTTCCTTTTCAATTATAATAACAAAACTTATGTTATTCTATTTTTTAGAATTGATAACAGACTTGGTGTTAAATATATGAACGCAAGAGTATAGTAAAAGTGACATAAAAGCTCATAATTCCAAATTAATTCCTATAACGAACCTAATCAATTGTCCTCATTTGGAACTGCAAGAATGACCAAGTAAATCAAAATTTTGGCACTAGTTTTTTTTACCAACTTAGCTCTAAAAAATCTAGAACATGTAAACACTTAAGTGAAAATTGTTTAAGTGGAACAAGTGATTATTGAAAATAGTATATTTGCTACTTTCAATAATCATGACACAACAATAAGATTGCGTACATCTACGTTGTGTAAATCTAGGCCACCATTTTTTTTATTACAACAAACAACATTTAAAAATATTAAAACTTTATATATCAGATTTCATAAGATGCATATATAAATTTATTTCAGGTAATTATCAATGAATCAGTAAATTGCTTTAAACACAATTTTCTAGTCTTTTTTTTAATGAGATCAGATTACACACATATCAATTGATATAATTCTTACATTATGAAACTATGACAGGGTCACCAAGGAATTTCTTGACCATCCCAGGCAAAGAATTTACCATTGTCATGAACCTTCACATTGTCAATGATGCTTAACAGCTTTTGCACTGAAAACTCTTTGGTGAAAAGCTTATCTTTAGGAACATTTTTTTGAAATGGCTTAGAGAGATCTGTGTCCACTGTACCAGGATGCAATAAAATGCATACAATTGGATCCTTCTTTCTTGCAAATTCCACAGAAGCAGTCTTTGACACTGTAAGAACATAATGTGGAGAAATGTTTCAGAAATTACCATTTCAAACAATTTGGATAGTTCCAAATTCATTTTGATTTATACTTTAACAATGCATAGCATTTATTATTAGCAAAATTGCATGCAAACACAATAAAGTGAACAGAGCTAAAAGGGTATTGATATTCAAAAGACAAGAAACATGGTTTTATGCAAATACTATGATGTTGTGGAAATCATATAATTTGCAGGATTCATTCTAATGATGAATGTTTTCAGTTGGATCATGATGGGTCTTTGTACATGGTATGTGACTAGGTTTTTATATATATATATATCATTAAATCATGTAATTTTGCCATCTTTTAAAGAGATTTTGGAATGATTCAATGAGAAACTTCAATTTATCATAATCAATGTTCCATGACAAAGATCATATATAAAGAGTCATACATTGATTAAGCGCCGTCTTTGAAGCGCGATAAGAATACCAACCCCCGAGATGATTGTCCCCAATAGATCCAACCCTTGCACTCAAACTAGCCACAACTGCAGCACTTCTTTCAGTCCCAAAGCTGCCACCAACTTTTAGAAGAGGCCACATGTGCTGATTTAAAAGTTCACAGAATAAGATACACACACATATATATGCAGCTCAAACTTTTTAAGACACATTCATAAAATTGAAGGTAAACATATATACAAAAAGTATTAGACACTAATACTGATAAATTCACAACAGTATTGAACAAAACTATAAAATTAAACTAATAAAGTAAAATGCCAAAGGAAAACAGTTCAACATTCTACTTCATTAGAGGCCTTGAAGGATCAATTTCCCTTTAACAAATACACCTGTTATAAAAAAACTGTGGGCAATGGAACACAAAACTAGCAACTTTAGCATGGATTACACAGCTGACTGAACTACTTAAATTGGTATGAGGGATTACACCCAAGTTTTTTTGGTCGAAGTTTTCAGCAAAAAAATCATGATGTGCATCTCCAGAAACAAGTACCCTGGGACATGCACAGACACACAAACAGTATGCCATAACCTGATGCATAAGGGTATGACCGTATCGTATGAATCCTCTTTGAAAATCAATTTATGGTAATAGATACTGACTGGTGCAACAGCAAGGACTTTCAAGAAAAAACCGTAGGCGAAATGATTAGGAAAGATTTAGAGATCAATGTTTTATCAACTACAATCATTTGTTTACAGATATTACTAACTACAATCATCAATAGTCAATAGAGTAAACATATTAGTAATTTATAATGTCCATACCCATCTCTTCATGCAAGACCAGAAGGCTTATATAAACTCTTCATACACATAAAGAACCATACTTCTAAGATTATCATAAATACTTCAAAAATAATTTTCTTAATGAAAATTAAGTGGTGTTACCTTGATAACTAAGATAGGACCCACAGCATTAACCTCATAAGCAAGCATTAAAGATGATTTCTCCAATTTGTTCAATGTTGTTTCTGTATTGCATATATAACTAACATAATAAGCTGCCTCGTATTTGTATGAAACATAGAGTCAAAACAAGATACAGAGCTTTAACTCAAAGTTATAAGTCACTAGCCACCATTACACACTCTCTCCATCACTGATCTACAAGTACATGTTTTTTTTTTTGTCTTTCCTTCCTTTATCCTTCATTACACACTATAGTACATGCCTAAATGGTCCAATACTAAAGAATGAAACAAAGTCTTTACCTGGTTGCAGTACTTTAGGTATTGAAAGAATTCCAGACGCATTAATGAGAAGGTTTAGATGGCCATATGCATCTTTTATTGACAAAGCAGAAGCCTGAAATATTATGAAAAAAGACACAAACCTTAAAACTGATAGATTTGAATCATTTCGATCTAACAATGAATCATCGAAATGCCTAAAAAAGAACATGAGTTACATAAATATGTTTCCAGATTCAAAATAGGCTTCAGGGGAAATTGCACTTGAGTTGTCTACTCTTATCCATTATCCATATTACACTTTCCCCTAACAAATTTTGACACATGTCACCCCCAAATATCATCCTCTAATTATTACCAATAACCCCCTGCTGATCAAATTGCGATGAGAGAAACAATCACATCTCCTCATATCATTCTAGATTTGCTAATTTTCGTGGACAACAGCACCCTCGGTTGAGCTGCCAGATAGGTTAATGCAATCAGGGTAATAGATTAGGGTGGATATGTGCAATACCCATATTGACTTGCATAGCATCTAGCATTGTAATAAGTAGCCATTAGGCATGTGAAGAGGCTAGGAGGAGTGGAAGGGGAAAAAAGATTATCAAGCCTCTTATTGTTGTATGAATGTGTGCTTATGTTTTGTGAATGACAGAGTAGGAAATTCAATAAGGGAATAGAAACATAACCTCAATGGAACTTTCATCAGTCAAATCCAACGGCAAAATTTTAAGACGATCAGCAAATTTATCTTTCAGATGGATAAGCCCGGTCGACGCACTTGGATTACGGCAAGTAGCTATAACATGTCCTCTATCATTGTTCTCTAGCAGTTGTTTAACCTGTAGACAGTTTCAGTGGAAAATACTTAGATTCTTGATCTTGACTCCTTTATTATTTCACAAAAAGCAACCAATCAACTTGTAATTGATTTGTTGATCTTCGGGCTATAAAAAATTTGGAAAACATAAAATTCTTCCTCTGCTTGTGAAAGATACAATAAATTGAGCAATATCATTATACTACCACAGTGGCACTGCATAAACAAGATGAAGAAAGTAAACACATCAAAGCAAATCCCATATTAAAAAATAAGAGTAAATGACTCTTACCAAGATTCAATTTTACTTATATTACCCAATTCCCCCTTCAATAGTAAAGCAATATCTTCAAAAACCAACACAAATCTCACATGAATTTTGTTCATTTCTACAGGTTTTGAAATAGAGATGAGGTTTGTCTTGTGAAGAAAATAATTTCCAATAATAATATCAACCACACATGCCAAAGATTGATGGATGCTAACTTCTCTAGTAAAAAGTAATTTCCAATGCATACTTAAGAGAAGTGAGAAACTGTAACTCAGTTCAGTCAGTAAATTATTCAAACCAAAGAAATAGTTCTGAGATGTTTTCCTTCAATCAGCATATCTTGTTAAATATAAAAAGCAAAACTCATATACAATTATAGTAGTTAAAATGTTACGGTGAAAACATGGAATAACAAATTTAGCATACAATTATCAGTGTGATAAAGGAAACAAAAAAAACAAGGGGAACAACAAAAGCTAAAATTTTGAGAAAATGGGCAGTGGCAAAAGCATTGGTAAAGTGCAAAAATGAGTAAGAAACAAGAGGAGGGAGCAAAAAAAAGTAACTTACAAATTCAAGGCCTATTCCTCTGGAAGCACCTTGAACCATAGAAACTCCACCATTGAATTTGAAAGCAGAAGTAGAAGAAGAAAAGGCCCTTCGGGTGAGTGATAAAAACCGCAGAGAATGTGATGCCATTGTCATGAAAAGGTGGGAAATGGCAATAGCATCAGATAAAAAAGGTTATAAAAGTGAGAAGTGAATTTTGATGGGTACATACAAGACAGAACAACGTGATGAATGAAACGTGGGTCAGTAGTAACCAATGTTATTAGTTATTACTGTCTTGCTGTCATCAAACTACAAGAGGGTACCACTCTAGTGTAATTATCATTTAATCAATAAAGTTTCAAATAAATTAATCCAAATAAATGGAAAATAATTTCTATAAATTTTCACATTAGTATCAATACATATTACATTATATATCTATATCTATATCTATACTGATATATAAAGGGAAAACACAAAATAACTACTCATGATGGTGTAATTTGTGTTTTCCTCTTTTGCCCTTATTAATATATATTTTCTACCAAAAAAACCATATAACATATTTCCTCATTTTATGTTCTATGTTTGTTTATGTAAGTTTTACGGTTTTTTCATTTGAACACAACCGTTTTTCACAGAGATCAAGACAATATTTGAACACGACAATTTATATTTTTCATTTCTTAACATGCAAAATTGAAAATAATGTTTTGTTGATTTTATTATAGTTATGAAAAATATACAAATCAATTACAATTCAGTCAATAGAAAAGCGGGTTGACAGACACATCTGTGCCCGTCAACACGCTAGTACATATAATGTCTATATTAAATGAATGGTAAGTGACATTGTGTTGATTACTTCTATAAAATTTCACCAGAAATTGTATAGATGTAGTCATGTCAGCCCTCACGTACCATATGATCAACTTTGTTAATATTAATAAATAGTTAATGTTGGAAGGATTAACATTACTCTATGTTATCCCCAATTCTCGTTTTTAATGAAAACAAATTAAACAAGATTTAAATGATTTTGACAATTTAGTGATGCATTAATAGGGAGGGTGGCCATATTTTTTTAACTTGTACACCTTATAATAAATATTCAATTTTTATATAATTATATTTGTTGTATTTTATATTATATTTTTTATTGGATATACTTTAATTATAATTTTTATTATAATATTCAATTTAATGTAAGATAACATTTTCAACTTGCAATTAATATTTTGGTATTGGTTATGTATTATTATATGTTTTTTTGGTAAAAATTAAAAAAATATTAAAGACAAAATAGGAAAGTAGAAGTGATATCAAATTTTTAGTTTTCATAACTTTTTGGAAATCCATGACTGGATTTTTTTTTATAGAATATGTTATCTTAGCTCAAGCAAAGTTGAAGTTATTTTTTTCTTTAATAAAATACATGCACAGAAACATAAAATTATGGAAGAATAAACACTCTGGGCTCTTAGTTGCTACAAAATAAATATTAAAAACAAATATAGATGCATCACATCGTGTCCTTAGGCATCGCGATACAATCATATCACATTTCAATTCGATATGTATATTTTTAGTCTTTCACAAATTTTGGTTTGTATATTCATAATGATACCATGAGCATTTTAGTAGGATAACCTAACATAGTTAAGTATTATATATTTGTTTGCATTCTCGAAACTAGGGAGTATATACTCAATCAAACTGGTGAAGGAATCAATGAATATAAAGATTATTACATAATACATGCACAAATAGGTGAGCATGCACATGCAAAGTTATTAAATGCCAACCTCGTTTTGCTGGACTTCAATATCTAAACACCAGAAACTATCACTGATACTAAGTTGATATTTCACAAAATAATAATCATAAAACAATAGAATTAAAATGTAACAACTTGTGTAAGATAGAAACAAAGTAATTATTCAAAACAATGAACACAAGTTGGTGGATAATAATCAAAAGAAAAAACAGAAAGCTGAGGAACCAAAGCATGCATTTCCTTCACCCTAATGTGTATATAGTAAGTATATATATATAATATAATATATATACTTTTTAACCCTTATATTTATATCTTCTTTTATGGAATAACCCCACATTAAATAATTTATCTTCCACTTGAAATGAAAAAGATGAAAGGGGTCTAGTCCCATCCCTTTTTATCATCAATCTACTCACTGAGCATTCTTCAGTCATGTCTATAATGAAATGTACTTGTTTTAACTGTTGCAACCTTCTGTTCCTCAGCTTTCTGTCCCATCCACCAATATTCCCAAATGGAATGTGGGCCTCGTTTGTTTTTGCTTCCAATCAACCAGCACTTTCTCCTTTTTTCACTCTCTTACACTAATTTATCTCCCTCACTGTTCTGGTAAATAACAAAATAAAATGAAAAATGTACTAATCACAATAAATGAAAACTTCCAAAAACAAGCATTTATTACATAGAACTCGATCATGATATAAATACATGTTTCAGAATGTTTATTATTCTTAGTTTAAAAGATATAATAAATTGCATTCTGATACTTGTATTTATCATAATACAAGATTGTGTAATAATAATTTTTAGTATTCCACATGAGCTATATCAAACCATATCATGAGAATATAGCATGACCTTCAATAATATTGCACCAATCACCACCAGAAAAAAGTTGAATGAAGATTATAAGGTTCTTTGTGAGGGAGGTGTTTTCCCTTAACTTTTCAAGGACTTGTTATAACCTTCTCCTACTATTATTAGGTTCTTCAAATGAGTTGGTGGTGCCTCCTCCTGACCAATCAAAGAGATGGTATGGATCTAAGGCCTTGGATTCCCTCTGATCATTGAAACCTTGAGTAAACAATAGGTTTAGTGGGTCAGCTTCTATTTCCTCCAATTCTGCAAAGAAGTCCTCATGACATTGATTATTATGGCTATTACTATTTTCCAACATAGATGGCTTGTAAGAAAGTCCATCACTGAATTCTCCATCATCCATATCAATCTGCTTCTCTATGTCTTCCATTTCTATCTCTTCCTTCACAGACACATTGCCTTCACTATTGTTGCTCTCTTGTTTCTCTTCCTCTGGCTTTGTTGTTGTTATTGTTATGCCCTTGTGAGAGATTTCTGAATTCTTTGAAGTTGAAGTATGGTTAGTGTTCTTGGATGGTTGGGATCTTGATGAACCAGCTAGGGCATTTCTTTGAGTTGGCCAAGGATGATTGTGCTCTGAAGTGTAAGTAATAACCAACATGTTTGGGTCTGTTCTGCTCCTCTCAACTTGTTTCCTTGCAGAACAACCCTTTGAACTGCTGCATCTATAATAACCCCTAATAGCAGCAAAAAAAGAGATGGATGAGAAACACTTTACAACACCCTAAATAACAATCAGAAAGAACACCAACCCCTTCAATAATTACATAAGTTACATTGACAAACTTATAATATTAGAAAATGGCAAAAGAAAGAATGGCAAAACTTTTTTACCTTAGTTGTTTTCTACACTATACAACATTCCACATTTTTTTATCTTTGTCCTTATTGGGTATTCCAAAAACATTGATGTGAGACTAATCTATGTACCAAGTTTTGTGATTTAATATAATTCTGCCAAAATGACAGCTTCACAGTCTGAACCCTAACCTCATAGGTAAACACATACTTTTTCCCTTACTTTTAATTATGTGACAAAATTAATATGTGTGCAAACAATTAGGTGAATTTAATGATAATCAAATTGTGAAATTTATATACTCATGTCATACATATGACTGGAATGAATATTCAATAGTCAGGAAGCAGTGAAGAAACACAGTAGTACACTACAAGTTATTGAATTTATCATGTGAGGGTCAGTAAGGAAGTTATTACAATGTATATATTATTTTGCAGCGTTACCAATAAGTTTATATATTATTTTAATAATGTACCTAAAGGCTAAACTAACTTATATATATATATATACCTTGGATAAGGTGAACCTTTGATGGGTTTCTGACCGTATTTTCTCCAAGCCCACAAATCTGAAGGAACTACTTCTCCAGTTTGTCTGCTGTTTGCAGCTGCTGGTGCAGGAATACACACTACCTTTTTTGCCTGGTTCTTCCTGCAATTTCACAAAATTAGTTATGCTATACTTCAACTACTTTGTTCAATGCATAATATAAAAAAAAGGATTTGTTAACTCTAGTTCAGAAATAAATAAAAAATAGGTCATCAGTATAGGAAAAACAAATCCATCAAAATTTGATAGATTAAATTTATCATTTTCAATTTTAAATTACCTTTTATGTATAGTTCTTAGAGTATCAATTAACATTGTCCTGTCAGTCACATGAATATGATTAATTAAGATTGAATTGATGTAGATTTTTTAATAATATCTGTAAATATCAGGGTGTTTAAGAACCTGTTTGATTGATTCCTATTGAAATAGTAACATTTCTTGGCCAATTACTATTAGTTGGGATGAGATGTATGGATCTATACTATAAATTATATCAATTGAAAAAGTAGTGACCAACCTATGGTTTTTCTTAGTTTCTCCCACCTTTAAAAATTAGACTGAAGTAGTTTATTTGATCTACTCCTATTAGTGTGTCCTAGTGTCTCTTTGACACAAGTACAACTAACCTAAGATACAATTCTATCATTTTTTTTCTATGAAAAATAGGTAGTTATATGGAAGAAAAAGCTAAGTTACATTATTTTACTGTGATTGTGTCTGAAACACCTAGGCACATAGCTAACTCTATATTTGAGGTAGCTGATTAAAGAGTAGGAAAAGCCTCAATGAGATCATATTTATTAAAGACTAGCTGATTAACCTGACCAGTCAAAGGTATAGTATTACATATTTGGAAAGCATAAGAAAAGAAAATAAGTACCTAACTCATGCCAAACCCTACTTTGTCTACAGTTTACACCTCACACAATTTCAAGTTCCAAAAAACAATTTATGAGATTCATCTCCTTATTCCTTTCACAAAATTTATAATGAACCACCATGAAATTAATGTCAACAAGCATAACTTTGACTCTCTGCACCATTTAATTCCGGGCTATACTAATTGCAGTAAATTAAATTAAGTAATAATATATACAGTACTATCTTTATATTCTCACCTTCTTTTAAGACCCGGATTCCGTGGAGATGAGATCTGAACTCCTCCTGTGTTGTCAACAAGGCAACCCTTGGAAGTGTTTGTTACATTAATCATGTTACCTGAAACCATAGCAGAAGGCTTAATTTCCCTTGGAGAAGCTACCATGACCTGAGAAGTAGAATCGTACGGTGAGAGAGGTAATTTTGCAGCATTAGGAGAGATCTGAATCATGTTTGAGAATATGTTCTTAGAAGAAGGCCTTGATGATCTCATGATGCTGTCATCTTCATGAATCTTGTGTCCAAAAACAGAAGTAGAACTAGTAGTATTAGTATTAACACCAAAACAAGGTGCTGCATCTTCCAAAGCCCCACAAGAAGTGCTTATAATTTCAGCAGAAGTTGAAGTTGTTGTTATTGTTTTTGTTGTTGAGGTGTTGAAGTAGGGTGAAGAATTATTCCCTTGATTAGGCATAATATCAAGCTCATGTAAGAAGGGATCTCTCATGTTTGAGAATGGATCTCTCAATAAGGTTGAGAATGGATCACCAAAGTTGGTTCCTTCTTCCAAAACAGCAGAAGAGAAATTGATAGGATCAGAAGAAAAGTGATGGTGCCACTGATGATGAGAAAAGTGATTATTTGTTGCAGCTTGTGAAGAAGAAGTTGTGGTACTGCTAGTGCTATATGCTCCACCAGTACTAGCACGAACTATGTCAGTTAAATCACCTTGGTAATTATCCATGATTGGAACAAAGATGCTGCACATGCTTTTGTAAATTTTCCCTTAGTAGTAGTAAGAGGAAGAAGTAGAAGAAGGGTGTATCATTTTTTGAAGCATAGATATATAGGTATTTGGTTGGAATGGGAAGTGTATAATATATATATATATATATATATCTTTCTCTCTAAGCAAATCTTGTAAGAAATGGAGGAAGAGGGTATGAGAGGGAGAATATAAAGTTTGTTCCCTCTCAATAACAAACAAAAGAGAAGAGAAAGGGTTTAGAGAGACACAAAGAGAGAAAGAGAGAGACGCTGACTTTTCAAGAGAGAGAGATAGAAGGGATGAAAGAGGCCAAGAGAGAGAAGGAATTTTAAATAACAAAAATACAATAATTGAGTTTTTTTGTCTATTTTTTATGACATACTACTATCCATTTCATTGTAAAAAATGGTTAAATAAAATGGTTAAACAACTTGTGAAAGCTGATTCAAGTTGATGATATTAATGTGAGAAATCTTCATTTATGGGATATATCATTCTTTTATGTGCTAAGTGAAAGAAATATATAAACAGAGTTAACACTACATCTTAATCCAAAACCTTAAGGCATCAGGTATATGATTTCATTCACTTGTATGTTATTCAATACATTCACTTTTACACAATGTGAAACTTCTTAATTCAAAATTAATGAGTTAGAGTTTAATCCTTTATGCCAATTTTACTTCTAAAATAAAGATTCAATCCTACACATTTTACTTTGGAGGAAACTCGACTAGGGTTAATAAATAAAGCAGTAGTCTCTAAATTATAAAAAATTCTGGTTACCGTTCCACTCTTGTTTAGTTATTAGTTACTGCTCTATTGGACAGACAGAAATTTACTATATTTCATATATTAAAATGTAGTAATTAATTAAGGTAAAATAAATTTAAATAAAAAATAAAATATTATAAAATTTTGACAAGTTAGAAAACAAAGGTGATTGTAGAATGGTCATTTTCTTTCACAAAACAATTGACAGTTAAACTAAAGACGGGGCAAGTAGCCGCATTTCTAGGAGAAACGTTTCGAGTCATTCAATGTAGCCACACAAAAAACAAATAGTTATACGTCATAAACCAATACCCATGAATTTTATAAATCAATTCATGAGAGAGTAAAACTCATCTCCATTAATGAAGAGACAGATATCCAAAAAAATCAAAGAAAATGAAAAATGAAATATCATTGTTGCTCTCTTTATTTAAAAGATAATTACACATTTACCCTTATAATACACATAAAAAACTCATTTGTCTCTCCATTAATGGAGATGAGTCATACTCTTCTTCAAACTACCTATAATATAATATATAGAGTAAATTACACTCACACCCCTGAGTTTTAATGAAATTATACAAACCACCCCTCCTTTTTTGTCCTTATACCAATCATCTCTCCCTCATACACAAATCACCCCTAAATTTATACATACATTACACTGACTACCCCTGCATGTTATAAAAGTGTAATATTTTAAAGAAAAACATGTGATGAATGTAATTAAGTTAAACAAAATATTGTGTACTGTGTAAGACTTCAAATAGTACAAAAGTGAGTGTTTTTTTACTATTTTTGTGTCATTAAAAATACATTAATAATTTCAAATAAATGTTTAAATAACTATTATATTATTTTATAACGAGTCAAATAATGAAGATGCATTGACTCTTATATTATTTGAATTTGTCTACACAATATACAATATTTTATTTAATTAATTACACACATCATACATTTTTTGTTTAAAATATTACACGTTTATATTATGCAGGGGTAGTCAGTGTAACATATGTACAAAATTAGGGGTGGTTCGTGTAAGGACAAAAAAGTGAGGGGTGGTTTGTGTAATTTCATTAAAACTCAGGGGGTGTGAGTGTAATTTACTCTAATATATAGGTATAGGTATAGTGAAATAGTATCCTTAATTTAGTTTATTATTTTGTTAAATTTTTTATTTTTTTATTTTTTATAGTTTAATTTGGTAGTACATATTACACACTATTTTAAAGCCATGTTTTCGTTGTTGTTTTTTATCACATAAAAAGTGTCCAAAAAATAACACTCCTAAAAAAAGTTTCCAAATTTTAAAGCAACTAATATATGTCCACACCAACGTGTTAAAACCTATAGAAAACTAGCAAACAGATATTCTCTGATAATATATGCATGGGTCTCTAATTCACGAGAAAACATTACTCTTTTGATCAATTTACTTTTGCCTATTAATTACACATTTATAAAAGTAAGCAACTTATATCTATCTACTCTACCTTAAAAAAATCATTACTAAAATATTTAAGCTAAAATACTAGCACCGGAATTGATTGATTGATTGAAGTATGAAACAGTAATTGATTAGAACTTTCAAAGGTTTCATAATTTCATGAATACTACTCAATATGTTTAGCCGTAAATTAAAAATGCACACTGATAATGCTTATTTCAACCTTACAGATGTGTGAATATATATAAGTTATATGGTCATGCTGATGACATTAATAGATGATAACATTCGATTAGGCAATCCTTTTACACGACATCATGAATTAGTCTGATTTTAATTAGTCATTGAAAGAGTAGTCATCAAGCAAAGCATTATACTATATCTCTATTTAGTGATTAAATGAGGATGAAACCAGGGAATAAATATTCAAGATCCATTAATAATTTGTTGAGAAAGAGAAATAATATTTTTTTTTCGTATTATCAATAGTATCATCTCGCCTTTTTTAGGTAGGAAAGTAATCATTTTCGGGATTTGTGACTACCTCTTCCAACAAGTTTCACTCCCAGAAATCAAACTCTTTACTTTTTAGTATTTCTTGGAATCTAACAGGTCTTACACTACTACAATGATATTGTGTTAGGAGAGAAAAATAGTATATGCATTTGAATGTGACAATTTTATAGATTATCATATGTTAATTATTATTGTTTATCATAAGAAACATAACATCAATATTCATCGCTATTTGTTTTTTGTTTTTTACAAAGAGAAATAGGTTAAAAAACACCTAAAATTTAATAATTGGTCAATTCTTAACCTAGTCAACTTCCATCTTATTGTGATAGAAACAAGAAGAACAAATAAATCCTTAAATAAAACTAACATACCTAGAATATGTGCCGTAAAAATAGAGATATAGTATACATATTATAATTCATTATTTAATATTATTTTAAGACTATATATTATGTGCCCGCAATAATATCTTATAGGTGAGAACAAGTTCTATGATACTGACCATATGGATACCTGCATATTTATACACTTATTTTTTAATTAAAATTTTATACATATTATAATTCATTATTTAATATTATTTTAAGATTATATATTATTTAATTTATTATTATTTCATAATAAATTGTACTAATTTTAATATAATCATAACTTATCATATAAATATCTTATTATTTATGTAATAATTATATTTATATATTGATTATTACAAAAAAAATATATAAGTATAATAAAAATTAAAAACTCATGAGAACTCGCATGAATACCTATAAATAGTATGAGTTTGGGAACGAAAAAATAGTATAAGTATACGTCCGACCCAATTGTCATCCCTACTAATAAACGATACATTGATTATCATATATAAAACGTGTACACTAAAAAATATTACACTCTAATTTAATCTAATAAATTCTTTTAATCAATACAGTAGAGATCTTGTGTGTGGGCACTTGAGAACATTCAGGTCTACATATTCCATTCAAAGTCAAAATGAGCTGACTTCATAGGCCACATGCTATATATATTGATTGAGATTTCCTCTTCCTTGAAATAGCTTTTCTTGCTTTGCATTTAAATTATTCAAGAAACAGCTTTTAATGGGATCAAACTCACTTTTCATCATCTTCTTAGGTCACAACTTGGAAATCATGAATGACCATTAAGACCTAAAGAATGGTAAATCTACTTAAAACGGCTTTTGGTGCATGATCAAACCTTAAAAAGTGATTTTGATGAGGTTGTAGGATACAATTAATAACTAGGAACTAAGTTTGTCGGAATGATAAAGGACAATGATCACAAAATGACAAAAGCCTAATCTAAGTTATTATAGTATTAATATAAATTAAGGTTAATTAGTATCTTTTTGTAAAGGGTCATATCAACATGTATATACCGTTTGTTTTATTCCAAAAGTTAAGTTGAGGTTAAGCGTGTAGTCTTGAGAACACGTTCAAAGATTATGCTCAAAGAATCATGTTGTGTTGATAAAATGATACAAGCATGATAAGACACTTTTGAAGGCTCTAAAATTTTACTTTGGAGAAATAGGTTTAGAAACGTTTTCTTCCACACAATGAGGGCATGTGGGGACAAAGGGGTACCTTAAGTTTTTTTGTTTACAATTTGAATGATTCAAGTTTTCAATAGGCCAATGATCATACAATAATTCACCAACCTCTTATGTGGAACTAGAATCATTTTCATTAATAATGATAAAAGTGTAATTTCATTGTAATTAGAAGGATAACTATGTCAATAAAAATTGTATTTTCCTTTGTTTTTTGAAGTACTTAGTTTTCCATTAATAGAGAAGATTCTAACTCGTTTGAGTAGTATATTTTAACAACTTAAATTTAATAATTTTTCTCACAATAAATTAAACTATCTTTATCCATTTCTTACCTTTTATATTTTCATTTTACATGTATTTTCAAAAAACTCATAAAAATAAAAGGAAAAATTAAAATTAATCTCAAATTAATTGTCCAGACATTATTATTTATGTTTGATGAGTTGATGAGACATATTAAGAATAAACTATTATATGGGTAAGAAAATCCCTATCTCTCTCTTCTCAAGGGCCTTTGTCCCTATGAGTTTTTGATTTTATATCATATGCTCCAAAAGAACTACTATTATGCCAACTACATCTCCACTATTCATCACACCATTCTCTTTGATCGAGTCCACACATAAATGATCATGAGAAGACACCCCCATTAAAATTTGAAATATAGTACTACTATATATAAATTCTACATTTAAAGCTAGCATCCGTGACTATGCCACTATTCTAATACTCAAAGTCGATTTCACATTCAAAAATATTCAATTGATTATTGAACACTAGTCTTTTTTATTTTTGATGATTCTATAACACGTCTAGTGTGTGGTGCAATAACATAAATACAAATTTATTGTGCCAAGTCTATGATTTAGATATTGGCAAAAAAATTCACATCACGATCATAACCATTGCATAACTATGCACACCTGAATTTAATTAGAAAAAAAAAAGTGTGTATATATATATAAGATTAACTATGCAGATAACTTATATATCACTTCTTCATAAGAAAAATTCAACCCATGTCATATTTTGTAGTTAAAATTAATAACAATATCTACATATTGCAGGCATGTGAGGGAATGGAATATGGTATGATTAGTGATCTTTACAACAGAACATGCAGGTTCCAATATTAGTTTGGCAACATTTCTCACCACCTCTTTTCCCTCATGGTTACTTTTACCAGTTTTAGAAAAGTTCAATAATAATAATAATAATATAATGTCCCTATTGCTTGATGCTATGTATAACCCCATAAATCAATCTCCAATGCTCTTGTACTTGAGTTTAAACTATTTTTTTCATATTAAAAGAACAAACAAAATAGATTAATTATTTTTCATATTGTTAATATTCTAGCAGCTCATACCAGCTTAAATAATTCTATTAATTATAACTAAGCTAGTATGAAATAATTCTTAAACCATACACCTTACCCATTCACTTATATATTATTAAGCATTCATTTCAAGTTACTCAAAATATTTGTTGAAGCTGGCAAACTATACCAATTTTATAGGATACTTAAAATCAGGGAGGAACAATATGTATATATATATATATATATATATGGAAGGATCCACTTACTCCAAGACACTTACTCCAAGAGTAAGTGAAAAAGATATACTTCACATCTTAGCCATCTAATTTTGGAAAATCCAATAGTTTAGATGTATTCACCAATTCAAACCATTGGATTTTCCAATAACAAAAGATAATGATGTGAAATAGGTTTTTTCCACTTACTCTTGGAGTAAATGGATTCCTCACCTATATATACATATTTATATAGTGGTGCATCCCACAAAACCAGAGATAGCATAAAGTAATGGTATATATAATTATCATGGATTGGGTTTCAACAAACACATGCCTCACGTTCTTGCATGACACCCCACAAACAAAGGAACAAAATTGAACTGGGATTCTTTCCCTAATAAAATACCAACGAATTTGTTATCCCACTAACAATATATCACAATCACCATCCTACCATGTGAAGCAGACAGACATGTAGTTTAATCACTAAAAAAAACGAGCATCATATTAGACGAGTTTCCTATCTAATTGGATCTATGGATATCTACATAGTCTTGTATCCATAAACAAGTGGATTGTTTTCAGAATTTGAACTCATGACTCTTACGTTGTACATTTAATTAAAAAGTATATCATATATAATTTGATTATATATTAAAGGTTGATGAATAGGGTACTTAAAATGGCAACCCTTCAGAGTCGCTGATCACTGATACCTCAGAATTAAAGTAATGAAATGTTGAAGACCCAAATGGAGTAAATTAAATTATTTGGGACTGCCTGTGACAACTGTGTTCATGGTCACACGGGACACTTGCCAAAGATCATTCAAAATGTATGTACCAATAGTGTATGATTTTACGGTCTTATTTATTTACAATTTTTAGTGTATATGAATGTTGTAACCAATAGCTAAAGAATAACCTTTTTGTAACGTAATAAAGTTTGATTTTCGAATAGGTTTTTACCTATAATAATAAAACGTTTTCCATACATATCACTAAGTTAAATTATGGGTCACCTTTGGAAATTTTATATAAAATTCTTGCTCCATAATTATTTGGATCCGATATCAGATAAAAAATGGGTGATAGTCAAATATAATCTTGATAAAATTTATTCATCACTCAATCCTTAAACTAGTTTTTGGGGTAAAGTTAGGTGAATTATAATATATATGAGAAAAATTGAATCCTTAATATTATATTTAAGTATGTTACTTATATTTTTGTTGCACATTTCTAGCTAGATCAATATATATAGATCATAGCTAAGGGTTTTTTTTGCTTAATCCTAATTTGTACTTTAGAATTAGTGAGGTGCATTTTAATAGTAAGAAAGAAAGCAATAAGAAGAAGAGAACCTGAGTTTATATCTCAAAGGGTGGGGTTGAATTGTACCCTACCACCAAGACACCATACATAGTGCCTACTTAATAGGCTTAGCTGTATAATTTTATACACACTATGGACCATCACTACTTACACACGTACATTAATTTTAGCATTACAAAACTCCACAAAAAACATGTCTACCATTCTATATGTCTTCATAGTACATATCATACTACTAATACATTCTCATCTTTTAAATAAGAAACTAATTTTTTGGGTGTGTGATTGTCCTCCTAATAAGTATCTTTCTCATGAATCAAACTCTTGAACTTTTGATCATCCTGAGAACTGTATGCTAAAAGAAAAAGGAAAGAAATCAAAATATTCAATTTTATTATTCAGTTTGTCTCTCTTTTAAGTTAAAATAAGTGTCAATTATAAGAATACATATAACATTATACTTTATTTTATTGGCTGGAGTTGAATTTGAAACCACATTAAAAGGAATAAAACTCTTTACCATTATGGATCAAAAGATTAACCAAAATTTTTTTCATGATGTTTTTTTTGCTTAATGTATTTCTTGTCCTTCAACTTTTTGTAGTGTATGAAGTCCATCCTCATTTTTTGTATGGTTTGGATGTATAGCATATCAATATTTCCATATGAGTATTTTTTTGTTGTTGTTGCTATCTTATTTTGGTGGTATTTTATTATCATCTTCAAAGGAGGCTTTTGTTTCATTTTTTGTTTACATTGGAGATGGTTTGCTAAAGTCTATTTTATCCTTTTGATTTATTTATTTTCCTTTAAAAAAAACTCTAGATTTATCAATTTTGTAAATTACACTCACACCCACTGAGTTTTAGTGAAATTACAAAAATCACCCCTCCATTCTTTGTACTTACACGAATCACTCATAATTTTGCACATATGTTACACTGACTACCCATGCATAATATAAAAGTGTAGACAAATTCAAATAATATGAGAGTCGATGCGTCTACAAAATATTATAAGAGTTATTTAAACATATATTTAGAACTAATAATGTATTTTGTAATGAGACAAAAATAATAAAGAAACATTGATTTTTGTACTATTTGAAATGTTACACAATATATAATATTTTTTTAATTATTGCAATTATAATGCATATCATATAAGTAAAAGATACTAGTATATTATCTTTACTTCAATTGGGAAATGTGGGCATGTTCAATTTATGAAGCTGATGAGGGTCTTAGTTCTTAATTCATATATACTATATATATGAACATTGGGAGTTGCAAATTAAGGATCCCTTCCACATGTGAGTATTAATCCTTCACATTTTATTATATGATCTCTTGAGAAATACTTACTAAAAAACAAGAGTAAGCCCTTGGGTCATGGGCCACGTGGCCCTTTCCCATGTGATATAAATGACTTTACTTCTAATGGTTAGGACTTGGCCTTTATTTGAGGGGTCATCATTTACAGATCCTATGCCAAATATCCTTTAAGTGCATTTTAAGTTCAAGAAAAGCCACCTATTTGTCTCTTGTGTTTATATCTCTATTGCCCTTTTCATTTTTAATATTGTCACACACAAGTAAGAGAATTTTTTTTTGATCTAGAATATATGTAGTTGGAAATATGGTGGTAGTGACATTTTTTATAGCCACTAAAACCGACCTCGTTATTTATTTTAAGAAAATGAGTGAAATTGTACAGAAAACTTAAACAAAAACGAAAATTTAAAGCAAATTATGAGAGCAAAAAATGAGCATCCATTATTTATAAAAAATATTTTACTTATGTAAAATAAATTACACTAGTGTCTCAATTACGAGAATATTTAATATATTATTTTATCTTATTTATTTATTATTATTACTCATTGGAATTTGAGTCTAGATTTTTTATTTTAGTCATTTTTAAATAGCATTTGTATAAAAATAAAAATGACTTGTATTGATAAAAAACCTGGGATGTTATTAAATGAGTCCTATAGAGTGCCCTCACTTGTATGGGGCTGGTCCCCTACCTTTGTTGTTTGTTTGTGATGAGACTTAATTTGAGTTTTGGTATATATGGAAGTTTGTTTTATAGACATACTGCTCCCCAAAACTTAATACTTTATGTAGCAAGTTAAGATATAGAGTGTAAAATAGATTAAAATAATAATCAATATAACATGTTAGTCTTGTTGGATTTGTCTTATAATAATGACACAATCCCAATGACCGTACTATTTAACATGTTAGTTCAGTGGTCGTGGTACAAACGGAAACATGTTCTTAAATAAAGTTAAGTAATTATGTAATGACTATATTCTATTTCACAAGTCGTATTACTTTAGATATCATTTGTTTCAATTAATCAAAAAATATATTTAATAATTAACATTTTAATTTAAATATTTTTTTAATCAATCACAACTTATAACATATTTTTTAGCCGAACATATGAGATGATATAATATAAAATCACCCAAATTTAAATATATAATTAAATTAAAAAGGAAAAATTAAGCATAGAAACAATCCTATTTTTGCAACAGATTATACAGGCCCATTTTTCTATGTTCCTAATGTGGAAACCTGTCTATGATATATGGTAGGAAGCCCACACTGAATTAACATATTAATTTATCAAACAAATTGACCAACAACAAATGGGCCATGCCTAAGTCTATTAACAAATTCACCTTCTCCATCACATTGGACCTTTTTGATTACTATATCAATATTATATTGCATGTCTCAAATAGAATATAATGTTTAAAATAAACCAGTCTTTGTGTTAATAGAATAAGCCTCATGTTAATGATGTATGTATGATTATTACAACCCTCATATCCACATACATATTCAATAATTTGGAGTAAGTATGTTGAAATGTGCAATATATCTATTTTTATAATTCTAACGACGGTTAACATCTTAGTTCCTATTGTTTCGGGTTAAACATTAATCTTTACACTTTTCCCTCCAAATGTTTATTTTCCCTCCCATTTTCACAAATTCATCATCATATTGTAATGTAATGTAATAAAATTTTGAAATTAAGTAATAAAAAACATCATAAAAAAGGTGAAATGTGAAAAGGGTATAAGAGGTAAGAAAAGTGTGAGGAGAAGAGAGAAAGAGAAGACCAGAGTCACACTAAACTCTCTCACACACACTCAGATCTTCAATCCATTTTCATTTCTCTTTCAATCTTCATCCATGGAACAAGTTACTATTATTAATGCATTCAACTTAACTGTTTTTGTTTTCGATTTCATTTTTCTTATAAACATGCTCGATTCAACTGATTCTATTGAATTTCTTCTTATTTGATGCAGTACGAGAAGGTTGAGAAAATCGGTGAAGGAACATACGGTGTCGTTTACAAGGCTCGTGATCGCCTCACCAACGAGACCATCGCGCTCAAGAAAATTCGCCTTGAGCAGGAGGATGAAGGTGTTCCTAGCACTGCAATTCGTGAGATTTCGCTCTTGAAAGAAATGCACCATAGGAACATTGTTAGGTAGACATTATAATATTTATTATTTTATTTAGTGTCTTTGTGGAATGCAGTGATAATTTCTGGTTATGAAGTTGATGTGTGCTAATCGAGATAACTCTGTAGAAATTCATTGTGTGGTGTTTTTTTTTTGTTAATAGATGTTTCTTCATTTTGGAATTTTAAGGGTAAATGTGTAAGTTGACTAAGTTCTTGTATAATCACAGGTCTGCAAGAATGCAAATAAATAGAAATTGAATCATAATGAATGGCTGAAGGTGGTTATAATGTTTCCGTGTGGAATAGGGTATTGTTGCATTGCAGTATTGTCTACAGTTATAACATTTGTGTATGCTTCTGGTGCCAGTGATAGTTTTTGTCTTTTTAGTGAAGCAAGTCTCTATATTTTTCTGAACACTGAAATCCTGAGTCTGGATAAATGTGATTGCATTTGTGTTGCAATTATAGAAATTGTAGTTAATTTTAGAAAGATGTGGCTGATACAACCACAATTGCAGTTGTGAAAAGCAATTTAAAACCATATGTGGTCCATATTGTTCTTGATTATGGCCTCTTCTTTTGACAGCCTGTATCTGCATTAAATTGATGTTTATATTGTGGTTAGTGCCTTAGTGGTAAAGCTGCAAATTTTTCTTGTTAGGTGGTTTGTGCAAAATGCATCAACTCTCACGTGAACGTTTTCATTTTCAAGTCTCAGTTTTGGTGTCACCAAATTCCTACATCTAATATTCTAATGTTCGAATGGTTTTATATCTCCAAGCATGATATCCACAAGCAACGTCGTTAGAATTACAAAAGACATGCTTGTGGGATATTATGTTATTTATGCTAAAAAATATAGGATCAGATGTGATCATAAAAATCATGTTGACTCTGAAATTCCTTTTGCATTTCACACAGGTTGCAAGATGTAGTGCACTGTGAGAAGAGATTGTATCTGGTTTTTGAGTATCTGGACTTAGATCTTAAGAAGCATATGGATTCATCTCCAGAGTTCGTGAAAGATCCACGTCAAGTAAAAGTGAGTTACTTGTCAATAAAGATTATGTACTCTGACATGCAGCTATATTTTATTTCAACTGATTTTGGCTGCACTTCTTGTTCCCCGAGTGAGCTATCTGAGTGTGAATAGTTATGCATTATGTTCCCATTCCCTTCCTATTGTTCGTAATTTTTTCATGGTTAAATATTTCACCTTACTTTGCGTTATTAATATAAACTGTATTTTGTCGTGGAATCAGAAAGAGATTTTGATGAAAAGTGCATGTTTATTTGGAGTTTAAACTCTTTAATTATCCTTTCTGCAGATGTTCCTTTATCAAATTCTCTGTGGCATTGCTTACTGTCATTCGCATAGAGTTCTTCATCGAGACTTGAAACCACAGAATTTGTTGATAGATCGCCGCACTAATTCGCTAAAGCTTGCAGATTTTGGATTAGCTAGGGCATTTGGCATTCCCGTCAGGACATTTACTCATGAGGTTTTTGTGCTACCTTACATTGCCTTATTGTCATCCATGTAGATATTAGATACTAGATAATCAAAATTTGTAATACATGGCCTTTTGTATACGAAAATGAATATGTACTTGTGCTGTATTCCAAGTTGTATCTTCTGGAATTCCATAGTTGAAAACTTTACTTCCCTGTGGTTCCATAGTTGAAAACTTTACTTCCATGTGGTTCTATAGTTGAAAACTTTACTTCCCTGTGGTTCTAAAGCTATATGACTTATAGTCATTGTCTATTGCTCGTAGGTGGTGACACTGTGGTATAGAGCTCCAGAAATATTGCTTGGATCTCGGAATTATTCTACCCCAGTTGATGTTTGGTCAGTGGGATGTATATTTGCAGAGATGGTAAACCGAAGACCACTATTCCCTGGTGACTCTGAGATTGATGAATTGTTTAAAATATTCAGGTGAATATCTTTATTTCTCTAAGCTTTACATTTCCTGGTAAATTTTATTAAAATCTCTTGACTTAAAATAATTGATTAAAGAATCTGAATCATACATGGAAATGGACATTTTTTTCCCACATACAAAAACTATATATATACATGTTCCTATTTGTATGTCTAGTTTAAATGGTGTTTGGCATGTTGCAACATTTTGACGGCCAACGCTCTTTGCAAATTAGTTTTCAATTTTAAATGCGTAATTGAATTATTGAGTAAATTGTCTACTTGGGCTCTTGTTCTTCAAATTTATGCCACAATATGCCCATTTAAACGATGCCAGAAATAGTTAATAATTTTTTGCTTCCAAACATGCATATAACTAATAAATAATCAAAGCTGCATAGTACATGCTTGTATATTTACATATTGTTCCTTATATGAAGAATCATGGGTACGCCAACTGAAGAGACATGGCCTGGAGTAACTTCATTGCCTGATTTTAAATCAACCTTTCCTAAGTGGCCGCCTAAGGTAATTAAATGGCTGTTTTGTCTTCAACGTGGATTAATTATTGGGTTATTCATTGCAGTATGCCTTTAATCTTAACTTGTATTATGCAGGACCTAACAACTGTGGTTTCAAATCTTGAGCCAGCTGGTCTTGATCTTCTTTCAGTAAGTGTAACATCTCAAAGCATTCCTTATTTTTGCAATTATTAAACAAAGTTTCAACAAGTTTGTAGCTCAACTGGTATCGACCTTATTCTCTAATAGGTTTGTTAGAAACCCAAGAAAGAGAGCTGAGCTGTTACATGGTAGTCTTCTTCACAAGGTTTTGCCTGCATAAACCAATATTTGCCACAATCAGGACTGATTGTAAAATCAAAGTAGTTTGGAAAGTAAAACCTTGCATAAAAGATGACGAGTTTAGTTCATCCAAAATTTCCTGGTATTGCAAGGCAATTCACTAGTTAGATTCTAACAATTAGTAATAGGATTCTACTATGGAACTACCCTAAAAAATTGCTATTGTTTTTTCTGTGCTGGTTACTAGAGTATTTTTTTATATTCCAGAGTATGCTATGCTTGGATCCCAGCAAAAGAATTACCGCCAGAAGCGCTGTTGAGCATGAATACTTCAAAGACATTAAATTTGTGCCTTGATTAATGCCGAATTTATGTATTTTGGTTCGGTGAGAAATGCGTGCTATAATTTGTTTTTTCCCCTTGAGTGTGATCATTAGTCTAAGTCACTGATACAAAATACATTGTGCTGAGTTGCAAGACCTTGTCCTTTTTTTCATATCTAAATGAAGGATGTTACCTTTTTATCCCACCATATGAAGCTTATTTGTGCCTTTGAAATTGAAAGTTATAGTCTAAATTAAATCACATAATTGCCATAAGTAATACACAGGCTCTAAAATTATCCCAAAGCTCACGGATTTCATGCGACAACATAATATATTTTCCCCATTGGTGTACAGAGTTTTACAACATAATTTGATTTTGAGGTTGTCCTGCTATTTGAATACAATGGACTTGTTCTCCAGTTTTATAGTGGAGTTACACAACACAATCTGATTCTGAAGATCTTGTCCTATTTTTTGACAATAAAAAAGTTGACCACTCAAAGAAGACCCTGATTATACATATCTTGCCTTTCTCTGACTATCAAAATTTAATGGAATCCCAGACCCAACACAAGTTTGCATAGATTGCTGTTTTGAGAAGATTTGTATATAGCTTCTGGAGATTGTTAGCTCAAACTATCAGAGCCAATAGCTTTATTATGTTTTGTTAAGTAGAGAAGCAAGATTGCGAAGTTCCTCAAATGTGTGCATTGTTTCTGCATCAAATCCTCCTGCAAACTGCATTGAGAATAAATGAAGTTGCCTCTTACCACATATTCATGACAAAGATACTTTAACAGCTTCACTGACATGTTTATTGTTATGTAGTTAGATTCAGAAAATAATGTTTCTAGAAAAAGAAGGTTCTGTTTTTATGATTGCTGATTCAGGCATATTTAGATAAATTGGAGGTGCAACTTAAAAACATGGAAAGATATGCTGAAGTATATTACTGGACAAACCTGATGTATCCTAAAAGCAAATCTCACTCCTTGGAGAAGCATGTAATCCATGGCAGGATCTTTTTCTAATGTTGACTTTGCTTGAAGCTCCATAGCTACCCTTTTCATATACTTTTTAGCCAATTTAACTGAGCCTAGCTTTATCTGCAAAAGAATCAAATATCATGTTGAATAAAATATACAATGCTTTTAAAAAGTAGTAATGGCTTGTCAACTAACCATCACAATATCATATATAGATACAACTATCTGTAACTAACATGCTTACTTGCTTATAGTTCTTCAGGAAACAATAACACAATCCAATAGAAACAGATACTGGTATGTCATGCTCTCATGTTTCACATTCACTGTTTACATTTTTTAAGATTGATGCACAATATTGTGTACCTTGCTGATAATTCCATTATCCTGCATCCATTCTATCGGAATTTGAAAATCCTTGCAGTTACGTATTAAAGAGTCTCGTGTGCGAATAAGGTTGTAAACAGTTCGCTCCATCCTGACAGTGAAATTAGAACACATCATAAATGTTAAATTTAGAACATGAAGACATTTTATCTTCTTTCAGGAGTTATGTAAGGAGAAAGGGAGACACAGAACATATCCACATATATTAGAATTGCTTACTTTTCTGATAATGCAACCATTTTCTTGAGAGCAATATCACAAGGTACCCGGGGATCATCCTTGTAAGAGGAAACTTCAGATTCCAATTTTTTCAAATCTCGATATCCAAATGCCGATTCTCTTAATGTGTCTGCTTTCTTCTCAGGCCAATCAAAATGCTTAAGCACTGCCCTCTCATCCACCTTAACATGTACACAACCATAATCATATCAAATCACAAATACATGCATAGCATTCAAAATTTTGACAGGAATAGAATAGTTTTGAAAGAAAAACAACCACACCTTTAATTTCCGCGACATTTTATTTTGACCATTTTAATCTAGCTAAACTTAGCAAACTTGCTACCTTGATTTTTGTACAAGGAAAAGAGCAACTTACAAGGAAGCAGAGTTCATCATCCAGCCACTTCACAAATGCAACCACATCCTCTATGTTCTGATAAACTGCATTGTTCACCTCTCTAATCAATGAATTCACAAATTCTCCTTGAGTTTCAATATCTGCCTTTATCTACATATCAAGGGATACTAGTTAGCAATATAGATGTAAGACATGCCATTCAGCAAAATAAGATAGAAATAAGCTCAGAAGATTAATTCCATTCCCCTGTGTATACTTTAAAAATATGTAAATCATACATAATGAGTAATTGAAATCATGTGCATCTTAAAAGAAATTCCATATGGAACAGGCTGAAATTTAACTAGTGGGATACATAAACCACTCACAGCAAGCAAATGTGATGAACGGTTTTCGATTTCTCCAATCATGCTGCTACGAACACCTGCAACATCTGGTGCATCAGAGAGTCCTCCATTTGAAGAATCCTTTCTAGAATCTCTCTTCATAAGTGAATGATAGAGTTCCACCACTTGAGGCGCTCGTTTAACCATCCCTGTATCACTACTACCTATTGATGCAAAATTCATTGGAGGTGGTGGTGGAGGTGGAGGAGGAGGAGGTGCAACTTGAGCTGAACCTTCCTGTTTTGTTTTTCTAAAGGTTGAACATGATGGCCTTGGAGGTGGATTAGGAATACGCAGCGCTCTCTTCTCAACATCCGAAGAAGCCAAAAGTTGCGGTCTTTGGACAATTTCCAAACCAGATTGATGAACAGATAATGACACTGATTCCTTTTCCATTTCCTTTGAACATACAAAATAATCAGATTGCCTTCTCTTATTAAGCACAACCTCTTCCTCTGAGCAATTTAATCCACTAATAGAATGTCTTCTTCTAGGGCTTCCCCCTACCTCAGATTCAATCCAATTTTTCTCAATAAGCCTATCTGAGAATTCTACTTGTGACAAATTATCACTAGCTATAGGCCACTTTTTTGTCTTCTTCATCAATCTGAACCTATCTGCACTACTATTGCTTTGATCAGAAAAAGAACTAACACTATCTCCACTATTGCTCACAGTAGATTGAGGACTAGATTGCTTATCAGAATCCAAAGCTGAGCATGAGTTCTTCAACTCATTTCTTAAACATGAATTCACCCACCTTAGGTAGGCAAGCTCTTCAACCTCATTCAATCTGCTTATCTGTAAACCTTCTACTTGTTTGCTTAGGTCTTCATTGGTGAGTCTCAGCAATGATGCCTCAGCTTTAAATTTGGCAACAATGTCACTCTATTAAAATAAAGGACACTAAATAAGTATGGCTGTAGGGGTAAATAAACAAAACTGAATTAGGGGCATTACAAAGAGCTTATTTCAGGTTGAGAATAGCTAATAAAATTGCTTAGTGGAGAACAAATGGAAGAAGTTATAAATAGTTTTTTGTGCTTATTAGAACAATTTATGATTATAAGCTTACAAGAATTTGTAACAGTCTTCAATAAGCTTACATAAATTTATGAAAACAAACTCTTTCTAGCTTATTTAAAAGAAAAATATTAGATAAATGTAAAGTTAAGGTTTTTCCCCAAAGACACCCTAAAATAATTTATAAGCTCTTTTTAGTTTATTTCAGAATAACTTATTGAAATAATGTTTAATTTAGTTTTTTTTATACCAAACACACCTTTCAGAAATTGAGAAAATTACCTCAGAAGAATTGGAAACACAAGAGAATTTAGATTCCAGAGAAGAGAGTCTGCAAGTGAGGTTCCTCTTCTGCATTTGAAGCTCCTTATTCAGCCTCCTCAATTCTACAACTTCAAGCTCAAGATTCTGCACTGAACTATCCTTCTTTTCCACTTTCACCACTTCCTCTTGCTTCTCAGAGACACCACAAGTCAATGCAAGAAGCTGCTCAGAGAGGATTGTTTTCTCTTCTTCCAATAAAGCAACCTTATTCACAAGCTCATCAACCTCACTTTTGCTCCTCTTGCACTCTGCTAGTTCAACATTCAGCTTGCACTCTCTTTCCTTGGATTCTTGCAACAAGCTTCTCATATGATCCAGCTCATTGAAAAGGTCAGTGGAAGATTGTCTCCTATGTATAGGATGAACTCTTGGAGAAGCATTAGTGGAACATGAAAGGTCACCAATTAGGGACCTTTTGACCCTTGATTGTGTTGGTAGAAAAGAAGGGTTCTTTTGGTTTGCAACAACAATAACAACATCTGAGGTTGTTTGTTTTTTGGTTGGGACAATTGATTGAAGCTTAGTTTTCTTGTCTGCAGAGAAACCTTTGACAATGTTGGCACCCCATGAAGATGCTAACTTTGGCTTTAAATGATTGTTGATTCCTTTGGCATTTTGAGGCTTTGGGGGTTGGTTTTGATCTGCAAATTTTGAAACTTTGGACTTGTTCTCGGATGGGTTATCTTCCCTCATTGCAAAATTTGAAGCTTTGCACAAAATTCACTAGTTTGAATTGCAGAAAGAAAAAAGAGAATTTTCTGGAAAACTGATAGAGAATAAATAATAAGTGTGGGTTTCTTAAAAAGTTAATTTTGCAATTGACATAAATGTTGTCATATAAAAAGGAAAAGCTTAGCTCCCAATAGAAGAGGTAAAGGAAAGCAGAAGCTTTTAAAGTTGATAAGTTTTTTGAAAGTTTGAATTTTGAAATGTTGAGAATGAAAGAGAGAGAGAGAGTAGAAGTAGGAATGGGTAATGGGTATAGTGAGGTTTGTAATGAAGTGTGGGAATGAGGAGTACGAGGCTGCACTTCTCTCAACTGTAACGGTCATCTTTAGGCATTCTAGGACCCACTTTAACATTTTCCTATAAAGTTGACTTTCAAAAAACTACAAAGGACATATTACTTAACTTAAATCTAAATCATTAAATTTCTTCACCATTATTTCTTCACCAGTAAATCTACAAAGGAATTGATGGCTAAGATATTAAGTAAGTTTAAAAACTTACTCTTTGAGTAAGTGGATCTTCACCATTATTTTGTTTAGTTTAGACAATTACTTCATGATTTTAGTTAACTTATGCTATAAGATACTTTATTCTCTTAATTAAAAAATAGCATTAACTTGTTTAGATGTGGTCACTAGATTTTCATAACTATAATATTGGAGTTCTATTTTTGCCTTTTACATGATTTTTTTTTGTACGGCTAAGAATACGAGTATAGAACTAATCTTTTTTAGTGCGTGTTTATCTCTCTCAACCAGTGTTGCTCCTATGAATTGAACTATTAACTTTTTTATCATCCTAATAATCTAACAGATTCTTATATCATTAGACAAATGTCTTGCTGGTATTGATAATGACAATGATCTCTTAGTACTTATTATGTATTAACTATAAAAAATAAAACATAAAAATCTTATTTTAATGGGAAAGTGTATAAAATATCATAAATCAATTTTTAGGGTGGCCCAATTCATATCCAAGCTGGATGGATCAGTTATTTGTGTCTATCGGGCCTATTTTTTAGCATATTGTATGTTTTAGTGGTTTGAATTAGCCCAACCAAGTTCGGACCAAACAAGCACAGCCCAAATATCTATAGACTATTTTCAAAGTGCATTTTATTGCCTAAATTTCCCATTTGTCAGGCTTATTTGGGACAAGTTATTTTGCAAAATGTAATATATGTACACTCACATAAAGATTTATACATAGTTAATGTTTAGTTTATAATTCATTTATATTACTTTTATCTAAGAATTAGTAATTATTGAAAATGAATAGTGGACGATACAATAACAATATAAAAAACTTTTACACTATCGATAGATATATCTTTTTATTGTATTTAACAAGGTAGACATGTGAGACACATTATAGATATTTTTCAAAAGTTTTTTGTAAGCTTTCAATGATTTATTGTTTAGTGCTTTTAGAGTGGTATTGTGGTTATGTTGCAAAATGAGATAGGCATAATATATCATCTTTGATTACTTAAAAAATCCATCAATGTCTCAACAAACTAAATGGTCTAACAATAGAAACACTTTTATTTTGTCATCTCACACTTAACCTTCACTTTATAACAACTTTTTTCCCTTTTGGCATTATTGACATCATTTTAGTGTTCTCACAAAAGTTGATAACATGAAAATTGTTTCCTTATGATTAAACTTTTAGGCAATTGCTTCATTCCAAGATTAATGAGAAAATTAAGTTTTTTGGCTCTAGGTTTTTTAAGGGCTTAGTATTTGACAACTAGTATAAGAATATGAGCCTATTTCATACTTTACTCAAGTACCAAATCAAAACAAAACACATACATTTAATAGGAAGAATTTAATTATACATATTGTATTATTTCACAATCATAATCTCCTCCACACATTATAAATATTAGATATACTTCTTACAAGAATAAATAAAGAAAAGACCAAGACTTGATAGTAACATTTCATTGACTTCACTTTCCTTTATCTTCACTTTTAAATAAAGGGGTTTGGAATTAAGATTTATATAGTATATATTTCCACATAATATTTTATATTAATATCATGGGAGAGTGAGTTGTCTCTTTCAAATTTGGACGTTATGAATGGAAAGAGTATTACAATGGCAAAGTCCAACAACACATGGAAAATTCAAACAAAATTGTGTAGCATTTAGTGAAAAATATGTCACATGCATAAACTCTTTTCCACTTTAGCAAGATAGGTTTTGAACTTAGATAATCACTTCCTTCTAAGGTGGATAAAGGAGAATCATGTTCTCCTCCACTCAAACCACCTTGCAATATAATCATTTATATTCAACTTATTTTATTTTTGTGGGGTATGATGTTTTGGGTTTATTTTATTTATGATTATATAGGATAACCAAAGTTATATATAGGGATATAGATAATATATCTAAGAAGGTAAAGAACAAATAATATGTATTTTGGACAGATGATAATGATTAAAAGTTCACGTGCTTCTCAATGATTAATGAGAGTTAGGAACCAAAATCATTTTTTTGTTTGACTTCTTTATATAGAAAAATGCATAATGAATTATTAATAGAGGAAAATATGTATATATTGATAGTGTAATAGTTTTTTACATTGTCATTGTATCATCTATTATTTATTTCCAATCATCATTGACTCTTAAATAAAAGTAATACAATTGAATTCCAGATAATATATTGACTGTATATAAATCTTTATATTGTCAATAAATAAATAAATATATATATATATATATGGTGGTAAAATAAATGGAGTTATGGAGCACAAGTAGGAAATGTTTCCAAAGTGAAAGAAGTATAGGGGAAGGAGAGACCATATGATAAATATGATATATATGCTTTTGCTTTGTATTATTTTGCTCAACAAATAACTCTTTAATGGGTCACTCATTTTAGTAATTTTATATATTCACATATGAAAAATGGCGTATATGAGATTATGGGGATAATTAATATTTTTAATTCAAACATTGGCTAAGGTAATTTCAACCTACGCTATTATTTAAATAATCCCCTAGATACAAGTTTTCCGTACATAAGTAGTATTTATTTAAAAGTTGCAACATGCAATTATCATATTACTATAAAAATATTCCAAATTTGAAGTAATGGGGGTAACACATATAAAAATATTCTAAACGAGTTTTCATGCTGCTATAAAAAAATTCTTCATATAAGTAAATGAATAGCTATTCAATTATTAATTTGGCAATGATTTTGTTTACGAGTTTTATAAGTTTACTATGTATGAGTTTTATACACATTTAATATATTATTTATCATTTATGTTTAATTATCATTGAATATTCAAAAAATAATATAAATAAATGATGAATAATACAATAAATGTATATAAATTTTTGTATTAAATAGATATTATGGTCCTAAACTAATTAATAACACGGATGAAAGCATTGTAGTATAATAAAGATTGGTCCATTTTATACCATAATTTGAATACCTTTTTATTTTATTTTCTTTTTTCGTTTGATATGCATTCCTAATTTAATGATATATTGACATAAACATGGTGCCCTACATGAACATAAAAGCTGTGATCATGCAAAGTGTTAACAATAGGTATCAGGTCATGCTAAATGGTCAGAACTAAACCTGTCAAAATGGGCCGGGTATAGGGCTTGAGTACTAAAGTTTGAGTATTTTAGTTAAACCGGACTTTTTAGTCCGGCCCGTCCGGGCCACAATAAATTCGGGTTCGGGCCGGGCTTACCCGTTCGGGTTCGGGCCATTGGCTGATATTTGAAAAACTCATGCATGAAACTAAGATCATTTGCACTAAAGCACAAGTGTTCTGTTTTTTAAACAGTGTAATTGATTACACAATCCTGTTAATCGATTACATGCTGATAAACTAATCAGACCTGTGCATTTTACATGATGTAATCGATTACAATATACTCGTAATCGATTACAACATATTAAAAGCATCAGTTTTTTGCATTGGTAGTGTTCTGTTTTTTAAACAGTGTAATCGATTACACAATCCTGTTAATCGATTACATGCTGATAAACTAATCAGACATGTGCATTTTACATGATGTAATCGATTACAATATACTCGTAATCGATTACAACATATTAAAAGCATCAGTTTTTTGCATTGGTAGTGTTCTGTTTTTTAAACAGTGTAATCGATTACACAATCCTGTTAATCGATTACATGCTGATAAACTAATCAGACATGTGCATTTTACATGATGTAATCGATTACAATATAATCGTAATCGATTACAACATATTAAAAGCATCAGTTTTTTACATTGGTGTAAATAATAAAATAATCCGGGCCGGCCCGCCGCAGCCCGCTTTGGGCCTCATTTTTAGCAACATAAAATATAACCGGGCTTTTTAGTCCGGCCCATTTTAGCCCAAATCAAAAGCGGGCTAGCCCGAACCCGTACGGGTAGCCCGTTTTGACAGGTATACTCAGAACGATCAGAATGTCAAAAATTCAATTACTGAGAGCTACACTTGTTAGAATAGACAATCACACACCCCGAAAATAATTAGTTTCTTACCTAAAAGATGAGATGACACACTTGGTAATACAAAAAATAAATGAATAAGTCAAAAAGTTAGATTACCTAGTATCTACCTACCTATTGTAGAAAAAGCGATAGAATCATGGTGTAGGAGAAAACACGAGTGTAGAGGTCAATAATATAAGTCCTAATATAAAGATAGTAGATCAAAATGGAGGTTAACCTCATTTCTACAAAAGATGGAGACAAAAAAAAACATAAGTGAGACAATTAAAAAATATTTAGATATCAATATTTTATCCATGAATTAATTCGTGATTGACCATTTTTAAGTATAATATCTTTAATAAAAGCCCGATTTTCATATAAATGAAGAGATAATTACAATTGAATACAAAAGAAGAAAGGTAATCACGTGATATTAATTATTTTCAGATTTTGTATTGTAAATTAATGAATATTTACCGTTTTTATTTATGTCTTATGTTTATTAAATAAGTATATAAACAATTATGGCTAGATAAAAGAATTTTCCTTTTTCTGGACCAATAATCTATTTTATGCCAATATAAATATATAGACTTTCAAATAATAGTGCGATATAACAGGATAGAATTTTTTTTGTTTTGAAAAGCACAAAATAGGGAGTTAAGTTATAACAAAGAGTAAATTTAGTACAAAATCGAGTGAAATAAGTCAAGAAATAAAAAAATAGGAAATCGAGTGAAATTTATTTAAATTATTAGTTAATTTATGTTATCAACCCCTTTGAATTAAACCACACTTAAATAAAGAAATAGGAAATTGTATCATAGCATAGTTAACTTAACACCAAAATTAAATGAATTTTCAAAGTCAAAACTGAATTATAGAATTATTGTCATCAATCCATTTCATTTAAACTGCACTTCAGAAAGAAATAGAGAATAAGTCTCCCAATTAAGTTGATACCAAAAACTAAGTTAATTTTGAGAGTAAAAAATCATATTCCAGGTGTTAGTAATTTATTTTATCAAAATCTAATGATTTATATGATTTGAATTAATCATTAGTTCTAATACATTGGATTTTCATAAAATGAACTAATAATTTATATACATGAATACACTAATATTACAAACTACATCTCTTATGAGTTTTTATTGAAATTATACAAACTACCTCCCTCATTTCTACGCATATATAAGTGAAATATTTTAAACAAAAAATGTTGATAAATATAATTAAATTATAATCGAGATGAACTATTATATACACAACTCCAAATACTATACAATTAAATATATTTTATTAATTTTTTTCGTTGCAATATAGTATGACATTTATTTAAACAATACTTTCTTAGTGCTTTTTGTAAAAACCCAAAATAATAAAGAAATATTAACTCTTATATTATTTAGATTTATCTTCGCACTATAGAATATTTTGTTTAATTTAATTATATTCATCACACTTCATGTTTAAAAGATCAAACTTATTTCTCGTGGCATAGATAATTAGTATAATTTGTACACATAAATATATAGGTAATTTGAGTATATACAAAAAAAAAGTGATTTGTGTAATTTAAGAAAAACTGAAAACTCTTAGTATAATTTATTCTGTTTTTTTCTTTGGATATCTCTAAAATAAATTTTTTTTTACCACATAGCATCAACTCATTTTGCATAGGAGTGAAAAAATTTATAACCAAATCAACAAATTAATATACTAATATGATGTAAAAACTAAGTTGAAATTAATGAGATAAAAAATTAATCAAAGAATCCACAATAACAATTTACCTAATAAACACATTAGGATTTTATTATTATTCACTATTTAAAAAAAAGTAAATACTTATATTTAATAAATGCTTAATATGGACTAAACCGTTTGACATATAATAATAATAAAAAGGTGAAAATAAAGAAAGAATAGAAAAGGAAAATAAAAGTATGATATTGTTGATTGCATGTTTCTTTGTTTGACAAAATGGAAGATACAGAGAAGTCTTCACATATTAGAACCCTTCCTTCTCCTTCTCTCACTCCTTTTCTCTCATTTTCCACACCACACAACACCCTTTCTCCTCTTTCTATCTTCTCTCTCTCTTTCTCTTTTCATTCTATCTTCTCCTCTATACCCATTTTCACATTTTTCTATTTCTTTTAATTCCTTACAAACTATAAACTGTTAAAGTTCTACTCTTTTTCCAATTACAAGATCTTATGCTCTTCTGGGCAATTCTATAAGGTGGCCCTTTTTTAGTTTTCTTAATATTTTTTTGTTTTTTTCATTTATCTTCTTAGCTGATTCTGTGTTTTCCTTAGCTTAGGCTTGTTTATAAGGTTGGTTACAAGTTGGTGATGCTGCTGAAGCAAAAGGGTTTTGTCTGTTTTTGAATTTGAATTGTTGGTTGGAGTGATGATATTATTTTTTTGCCTTTGTTTGCCTCTCATGTGTTTGATCTTGAAACTGTAGTGTTTTGGATTTTTTTGTTCCAACTTCCAACTATTGGGTAAAAGTTTAAATTTTGAAGGTGTTTTCTCAATCTCATAGGTTGTCTACATTGTATGCTTCATGTCTTTTTTGAACACTTGTCAAGGGATGGAAAGTGGTCCTTGTTTCCCATGTGTTTTTCTGCCTGACATAATCTGACACATAATTCATGTGCATGTCTATTACCAATGTTGTGAAATATGTTGCACAAGGTGTCTTCTTTCTAGCTTTGTGATATGTTTGCATGTCTTCTTTGCTTTCCATATCACATGATCTTCTTCTTCTGGGGTTATCTGGATCTTGCATTTCTTGATATGTTCTTTCATAGCTATGTACTTTTGAATTTATTAGTGAATTGGAGGGGTTCTTTTTTGTTGGTTAATGTTTTATGTTGTTTAGTATCTGAACTTTTTAACTCCATTTTTTCCAACTTTTCATTGTGGCCTACAATTTGAATTGTGTTCTTGATTTCATCTTTACCTTTTGTTTGCTTCAAAGTCAACCCCTTTACCTCTTTGTGTGTATCCCAGGGTCATACATTTATTTTTGTTCTTCTGATTTTTCATTTTTAACTTCTTCAGGGTTGTAATCGTTCCCGAATTCCCGGGTGATAAAAACTTATTTGGTCTGGTTTTGACTGTAACATATCACTCAAGACCCTTCTGGAGACTGGAGCTTGATTTGATTATTGATCTTGAGGAATAATACCTTATTGATTCCAAATGCTAAATTTTGGCAGGTCCAGAACTCAGTCCAGGGCAACCAGGTCTATGTCAATGGGAGGTAAGATCATGTCTTCCAAATTATGACAATTTAAACAATTCTCTGTTTATATCACATGCTGCTTTACCTAAATTATTATCAATTAATAAATAAGAATTGAAATGCTGTCTTTTCTAGCACTTGGGTTGGAGCATAGGATAGGTTTGATGCAATAATATGTCATTGCATCTGTAAATTCATTAATTTCCAAAGTTCTGTGATTTATTTCATATTCTTTTGTTGTTAGTAATTATGTATATCCTTGTAATTGAATTCTCTTTAGGAGTGGATTATGTGGATCCAAAAAGGAAGGGCAATTTTGTTGGAAAAGTTTTTCTTGCTGCAGTGTTGACGACACTATGCATCATCTTGATCAAAAGATCTCCATCTTTTAACTCCCCGAGTCCAGTAATCCCTATATCTCATGATTTTCTTTTCATTTCTAAATCTATAGATTTTTACCCTTTTATTCATTTTTCTCTTTTGCTTTTTTCCCCTTCAGTTTTCCATCCATGAACCAGGGGTGACTCATGTTTTAGTAACAGGAGGTGCGGGCTATATTGGCTCACATGCTACCCTACGACTTTTAAAGGATTCTTATCGTGTCACCATAGTGGTATGTCCTTTTATCATAGGAAAAAAGTTCTCTGGTTAAGTCAAATACACTGCTATGAACATAACAAGTTTTCTTCTTGACAGGATAATTTGTCACGAGGAAATTTGGGTGCCGTTAAGGTTCTTCAGAACTTATTTCCAGAACCTGGAAGACTTCAATTTATATATGCTGATTTGGGAGATGCAAAATCTGTATCCTTATAATCTTTGTTAGAAGAAATGTTTTTAACTTTTAAATTTTAACATTGATTGAAGTGTATGTTAGAGAATGCCAAAAAAAAGTGTCTACTTAACTGGTTATCAGGTTGATAAAATATTTTCAGAGAATAAATTTGATGCTGTGATGCATTTTGCTGCTGTTGCTTATGTAGGAGAAAGCACACTCGACCCTCTTAAGTAAGTACTTGTAGCTTTTATTCAGGGACATTCCCAGTTGAACAAATTGTGGAAAGTAGCATTTGCATTTAGTTTCTTAATTTTCCATTCAACTAATGTAGTATGGATAACAAATTGTCTTTTTAGATGCAAATTGACATTCTCAATATTATATGAACTCGGTTACAGGTATTATCACAATATTACATCAAATACATTAGTGGTATTGGAGTCTATGGCTAAACATGGTGTGAAGACATTGATATATTCTAGTACATGTGCGACATATGGGGAACCCGAAAAGATGCCTATTACAGAAGTAACAGAACAGGTGAAAAATCTAAGAGTGATTGAACTTGTGGACTTTGGTTAAGAACTATTTTTCTCCATGACATCCTGCAGTGACTTTGATACAGATGAGAATGTAATGCTAAAATTGATGCTCTTCCATTTCAGAAACCAATTAATCCGTATGGAAAAGCCAAGAAGATGGCAGAGGATATCATACTTGATTTTTCCAAAAATTCTAAGATGGCAGTGATGATTCTGAGGTTTGTATTCTGCAATTACATTTCTGATTTCTCTCTTATTTTAAATAGCTTTTATATATCTTATTCAATCTGCCCTTCGTTTCTTAAAATGTCTCAAATATATGGAAACCTTGCAAGAGGTGCGACTTTGGAATATCGGTACATGATTTGAGGCCTGACTTTGGATGAATGATAACTAATTGATGGAACTTGACTTCAATCTAATAATTCAGAATCAGCTATGGTGGTAATTATTTATAACTTTTCTTTGGGAGCATACAGATACTTCAATGTCATTGGATCAGATCCAGAGGGAAGATTAGGTGAGGCTCCAAGACCTGAACTGCGAGAGCATGGTCGAATTTCAGGTGCCTGCTTTGATGCAGCTCGTGGCATCACACCTGGCTTAAAGGTATATTAGCTTGCTATTTTTACTTTTTGCTATTCTGTGTCTGCTTTAGTATCCAAATAAGATGTTGGCTTGATCATAACATTCCTGCAAAGTAGTATGTGCTTGTGTCTTTTTAGCCGTCAGAGCTTATCCTACTTGTAATTTTTTTATAGAGAAAGTTTTGCTAAATAGCTATTTATTTACTCCATTAGATTTGGCCATAAGTAAGTTTTTTATAGAGAAAGTAGTGTGTGCGGTCTTTTTAGCAGCTAGAGCTTATCATACTTGTAATTTTTTTGTAGACAAAGTTTTGCTAAATAGCTATTTATTTACTCTATTAGATTTGGCCATAAGTAAGTTTTATATGTACTTCATTTAAATTTTAAAGAAGCTTGAGCTATTTAATTTTCCATTACGTAGAACACTCATCTATTTGGTCATTAGTCAGCATTCTTCCCATTATTGGAAGCATCCGAGGATTGTTTGTTAACTGATTTGCCACCTTGCAGGTTAGAGGAACAGACTATAAGACAGCTGATGGAACCTGCATAAGAGATTATATTGATGTAACTGACCTGGTTGATGCTCATGTCAAAGCTCTCGAAAAGGCACAGCCTGCTAAAGTAGGAATCTACAATGTTGGCACTGGAAAGGGTAGGTTTTACACTTGGAATTTATGAACAATAGTGCTTTGATTTTCTTGAAAGTTAATTCACATATTTCTTTGTTTATCAGGTAGATCAGTGAAGGAGTTTGTTGATGCTTGTAAAAAGGCTACCGGGGCGGACATCAAAGTCGACTTTCTTCCTCGTCGGCCCGGTGATTATGCCGAGGTGTATAGCGATCCTACTAAGATCCTACTTGAACTGAATTGGACTGCACAACACACTGACCTGGAAAAGAGTTTACAAGTTGCATGGAAATGGCAGAAAGCTCATCGCGATGGTTATGGCATTTCATCTGCAATATGAAGTTAATAGAGCTTTAGCATAGAAACCATATCAGCTGCCTTTCTTTTATATTGCTCTCATCACACATGGGCTGAAGGATTATTTTGTGCCCAGGGAATTAGTAGTTCATTTATTAGATTCAGTTAACTTTATTTGTATTCAACAGATTATGATTCAATAATAAAATAATGCCAGGGCTCTGGTATACCTTTCTTCATTTTTTTATTTCTTCCTTTACATTCCAAGCAATCACTCTGCATCAATTATTTGATGGCATCCTGTCCTAGTCAAGCTAATGTTGCATGGCGGCTCAGTACACGAGGCTCTTACTTAGTGGGGTAGATGTACTCAGTTATAGACCTGTGATGTCATTATTACTAAGCAACAACATTACTATTAAAGCCTATCATATAACATACTTTCTGGACATTTATTGGGCAAAGTACAACACTTGTGGACTTTAAGACAAGTTACAGTATGAAGAACTTAAAAGTGTTTTAAATTTCTTTTTAGACTTTCATTTAATAACTATGTTGCCACAAGTGTGTACATGAATATAATTGTGTTAAAATTTAATATATTTGGAGTTCAAGAGAATGTAATTGTGCAGGTGGAGCATACTGGTGGTTCAAACCAAAGAGAAAATAGTAAATTTTATTTTGTCGTTATAATAAATATTGAGATGTCCAAACCATGAAATATGTCTTCCAAAAAAATAAAAATAAAAATATCTCTACCACATGATTTCTGCCAAATAGGCTGATGATTGCTCTACATTGAACTTCAGAAAACACATGTTCCAAAATTGAGAAAGTGCTATTTCAATATAAGAAACAAGCTATTAATGCAAAAATCTATTAAAAGTTTCAAAATAAATTTGAAAAACATGGTTGTCTAACTTAGGAACTGTAACAGTTTAACGTGAATTCAGTTACCTTAGTTATGTGTCTCCTTTGGAAGGAACAACTTGATCCCACCAATTAATTTGGCCTTTTGGTAAATGTTTTTATCATTTGGTTGGTAAGTCAAAGTAACTATCAAATACAATAAACTAGTAGTGGGTAGTTTCCTTAAATAAAGTATACATATGAAAAAGTACATAAATGAAAATGTGCAAATATACATGTTTCTTGCTGTTACTCAAGATTGATACCACAGCCAAATCAAGCCAAGCATTGGCTAGTTGAGTGAGGGTGTGATCCTCATCAACCTCTATGCATAATCTGGTCTATGCATCTTCATAAATATTTGCAAATTCAACTCGGTGTCACTCTCAATCACTAGCGAGTGTTGAATTATACTTATCTAAAACTATCTTTAGCATAGCCATGGCCAATTGTATATGGCATTTTTTAGAGTCTAGAGCAAATTACTGCAGTAAACACTAACACCATTATTGTCTTCAAGATATTAACCCATGTAAGTATAACTAAAGCACAGGCTCAAAAACTATATCCTGGCCCTCTATGAAGCTATCTATTAGTTCATTATTTTCACAAGTGATGAGCTCTTATTAATTTTATCTGTTTATTACATTAGATCTTTTAGGACCTTCATGAAGTAAACTTTATGTCCTTTTAACGTTAGATTCTGATGTCTGATTATGTCTCATCTAAAACAAAGTAGTACCAATGCAAGGGGAAAAAAGGTAAAATCCATTTTCAATGGTGAGAACATCCAACATTATCTTATGTTCCATGTTTTAGATGTCCTTTATCATTGCTTGATATGAATTGTTTATAGAAGTTGTGGTAAAAGTGTGATATAACAAAAGTGAGGAAAAAGAAATCTAGAAATACAAACTTCGGAATACAACACTTTAAGCAGACTTGTCCAGCAGCATACATGGATAATATTTATTTGAACCAAAACTTGATTACAAGGGGCAAATGATAATTGTTAATTTTTTATATCAAAAAAGAAAAGAAGCAATAACAATTACAACAAATTGATGCCTATAATGGGAAAATCAGTTGTCATCAACATTTTGGAAAAGTAATCAGCACCTCCATCATATCTCTATTAACCCTGAAAGAAGGGAGAAAGCAAATGATAAAAAACAGTGATAAGAAAGACTGTAAAGTTTAAACCTTGGCTTAAGACTAAAAAAAATATAGGAAACCTTGCTAGAAATGTTATTTGACAGCCAGTCTAGTCCCTCATATAACCCTTCACCTGAAGTAGCACATGTACTTTGGATATACCTGGGATAAATATACATATACATATTTCAGTCATGCTTAATGCTTTGTCAATGAATATGATTTATGATACAGCATTATGAAGTCATTCGATCCATGTAGCCGATCCTGCTTAGTGAGATTAAGGTTTGGCTGTTGTTGTTATATATTTCAGTTATGCTTAAAGTTGAGTGAGTAGGAGTATAAAGGGTCCTTGTTTATCTACTTAAATTACCAGTGGCGCTGTCTTAGAGAGTGTAGACCAAGCTTATCAGTAATCTCAGCAGCATTCATTGCATTGGGAAGATCTTGCTTGTTTGCAAAAACAAGCAGAACAGCTTCCCTTAATTCATCCTGTCCATGAAATAAAATTAGATTAGCAGGGAAATTTTCATAAGTGCAGTTACTTCATTCATAACAGAACCAAATATTAGTTATAACACAACCAAATCTCTCTTTTACCTCATTCAGCATTCTGTGCAATTCATCTCTGGCCTCAACAACACGATCTCGATCATTGCTGTCCACCACAAAAATAAGTCCTTGTGTGTTCTGGAAGTAATGTCTCCACAAAGGTCGAATCTGAAACAATTACCACATGCTAGATAATGAACTACACATGCACCAAATGCCATTGTGGCCAATCTTAGGTAATAGTCATTTTTGGATAATTAGATAATGAACTACACATGCACCAATGTTGACAAATATAGAAGATATACAAGAAAGAGTAGTTGCTATATGCTAATGCAGACCACACTACAACATGGTCTGTGTGTCAGTAAATTCATGTTCAAGACAATGGTAAATTTCAACAAGGGATAGTAAAGTACCTAACTATCAGTATCAGAAACTTCAAATACCAATCTTTCTAGGAGCATAGATAACGACACAAGACACAAATACTACATAAATATCATAAAATTATTAAAGTATCTAAAAATCACCTTATCTTGACCACCAACATCCCAGACAGTGAAGCTAATGTTTTTATACTCAACAGTTTCCACATTAAATCCTGCAGAGATGATTAAGTAACCATTCAGTCCAAATAGGGGAACAATAAGTTGTATAATCCAAACTAATTATATAAGTTTGGTTTATTGATTCATTTCACATGTGACATAAGATTATAGTAAAAAAGAAAACATACCAATGGTAGGAATAGTGGTGACAATCTCACCCAACTTGAGTTTATACAATATTGTGGTTTTACCAGCAGCATCAAGACCAACCATTAGAATACGCATCTCTTTCTTAGCAAAGAGACGAGAGAAAAGCTTCCCAAAAGACAACCCCATTTTTTATCTGTCAAAGTGGACTAAGGCATCAAATGCTAAATCTAATATGTGTTTGCATTAGCTTATTTTGGATTTAGAACAAATAAATAACTTATAATCAAAAGCTTAAGATGCCTTTTGAAGAATTGCTTATGCTATACATAACAAATGAAGGTTAAAAAAATTACTTTTTTTTTATAGAACACTAACCAAGGTAATAATGGCTAACCCAGAAATCCATGATTTGAAGGCAAGGAATATTTGATCATATGTTTAGAAAAATAAACAAACTTGAAAAATCACTTTTTTAATTCAAGGGAATAATTACAAATTTGGTTTGCAAAATCATGAAATGAATGTGACATGATTGCATGATCAGCATTATATAACTCTTAATCCAAAAACAGCTAAGTGGCTTAATTTCATGTAATCCAAACAATAAAAAGTAATTATCTTTTCATCATTAATCACAATCAGAAATGAACAGAAAAAGGAATACATTATCAAATTGGTTAGACATTTCAGAATGAAATACATTTGAAACAATAAGGAATTGAATTGCATGAAATGAATTAGAACAATACATCAGAAAGAGAAGAACTTAACGGTAATGGAAAAATGAAAGGATAAGAGAGATAAATGAAGATTGGGGGATATTCAGATTGAAAGGAACAATATCAATTATCACTCTTTCTCTATAAAAGGCCACACCAAAATAGGAATTCAAATATTATACTTAACCAAGTAGTTTTCTTATTTCAGAATAAATTAAGGGCCCATCTATAACATATCATTTTCATCAAATTGAGTACTCACTTTTTTATTATATAATTAAATCAAAATTAATCTGCAACTCCTATCTTATAACTATTTTGATTGATAAGATATTAAGGTTTTAACTGTATGTCAGTTTCCTTACTACTATCAAAAGTATTTCTTCGTTAGGAAGTATGGTTTTCTCTTCCAACAAATATTGTTTACATCTTAAATATTTAAAAGAGTTTATCTTATAACATTACACCAATGCCTTATTACTAATTCCACCCTAATTGATGTGACGTGACGATAATAAAATAGTATGATAATAATTCTTAGGATTGAGTTCTTATAGTTTTGGGAATATTTGAAAATCTTAATTAATATTTCTATAAAAAAATGCATGCAATTATATTATTATTATTGCATCATCATAATTTATATTTAATTATTTTTAGCTCTTAAACATATGATATAAAAGAATACAAACGAATGATGATTTCTAGATGTATATAAATTTTTAATTATTATTGTCTCTTTAAATAAGTAATACAAATAAATGATAAATAATGCATTGACAGTGTAAGAATCTTTATAAATAATGCATTGACAGTGTAAGAATCTTTACCGTTTACACTAACAATGCATATGTATTAAAATCTAAACTAACAATGCACTAACAAGGTCTATTAGTATGGAGGGTGAGTTGACATTAGTGCATAAATATTAGTCTATAATTTGAAATATCACAATTCTCAATTTCCACCACATATAATAAACCAGAATTTTGCCCTTGACATTTTTCAATATTCTGTCATGCAACTTACTTCATAACCCTTTGGTTTCTAAATGCAAGGTGCCAATATCTCTGCTACTAAAGCATTCAAAGTGCAAACAACCAATAGATTCAAGCTACCTGATTCCAAAACAATTTCCAACATTAAATTCCTAAGATCAATAATCTTACCTAAGAAACAAGCATTCCTATGAATTTACAGCATGTAAGTAACAAAGATACATTCTGAGAAGAAAGAATGTTGAGAAGGAGCCACATATTTGAGAAAAATCTACAGTCATCAGGCCTTGCAATAGTACATCATGCAGTGTGCTTGAGGGTGAAGGTATCCATCAATTTGCTATGCCTGAACACAAGCTAAACATGCTAAAATGGTGTGCCTCGTATCTTTGCCATGGCCCTAACAGTACTGTAGCACTTGTTAAGGGAAAACCTCAGCTTGATTGTACTGATAATCTCTCTGTTAAAAGGGGATAAGAAGAGGAGAAATAAGGATTAGCTATACCATAATGAAGCCTCCAATTTATCAGAATGGCTTGTCTAGTTCCTAAAATGAAGGGTCTGTTTGCTAGTTGGGTTTTAACGGAGAATTAATGAAAAGAGAATGTTTGAGAGCCATGAAATACACTTGCGAATAGCTCTGAACCATTCATTTTCCTTCATTCTCTTCCAAAACTCAACTTGCAAACAAATCCTAAAAGATAAAGTACCATTGAGGTCACAACAAGGACAAAGAAACTTCACAAATCACAAGCATAGTAGTTGTTATACATTTAAAGAAAGAAAAACAAGATATACACTAGTGCATCTTTGCCATACATCAGCTCACCCTTTTGGGCAAGTAAGGAGGTATTAGGCTTGATATGTTTTCACTTATATCTATAATAAAATGTCACCTTATTTTCATTTGTTCTGTGTTTTTTATACTTTTCTAAAGGGGATGATGAGAACAAGAAAAAAGATGTTTTCACCAGTTCCTTTGCAATTGAAAATGAAAACAAGGTGTCCTTTTGCAACATTAGTAAAAACATCAATTAAAAATTAAAGTGAAAACAATTCAAACACCACCTAAGAGTTGAGGAAACAAGTAATGAACATTGTCAGTACTTAACTCATACACAGTGATGAGGGGGTGAGGGAGGATGTTGTTACATTCAAATAAAATAACTAAAGCTAAAAACTTGCTTAAAGTCAAGCATGTAACAGAAAAGCTGAAATCACATTATGTGAAACCATGTCATAATAAAGGTAATTGCAGCTGATATCAACTAGCCATTCTAAAAGTGAATTGATGCCAAAAAAAGAAAAACAAAGATTTGACATACTTATCAGTTCATAAGTAACAATCATTGTTGTTCCATAAAGTGACATATTTAAAAAACGAGGTCCAAACCCCCGGTAAAATCCCCACCATCCATCTTCCTTGAAGAGAGTCGTTGCTGTCTTCAGTACTGATGGTCTTCCAGAACCATAATTATCCATAACCTTTGTGAAAATCCAAAATAACATGATAAAATCAGGAAAAGGGGTAAGGAATGTTGCTCTATGAAAGAAATACCAACTGATTGATTGATATATATATATATATATCAATCAATGGCAATTTCAAGTACTAAAAATGTCTTATTAAGTAGCACTAAATTAAAAAAAACAAAGTTTCATATACCTGAAGACGTGTTTTTACAGTATCAATGGGAGTAGTAATAACAGAGGAACACGCACCGGCCACCATCCCTGCTGTAGCCTGTACTATCACCATTTCCACATTTTTAGGTTTGTTCTCCATATCATCTTTGTAACCCAAACTCCTATAACCAGTAAGCATGCACAAATTAAAAAGAGAAAGGAAGGAATAAACTCCTAAAATTTTAGTAATTGTTGTTAGACAAGATCACAGGATGACAGGAATATACCTCCAAAGTATGTGTTGTGCTGCGCCATATGAACCCCACCAAAGTGCAGATGCTGGAGACTGGTATACAGCTGTTAATCCAAAACCTCTATACAAGCCACGAAAACCCTCAGCTTTCACAACTTTACGGATAACATCAAATGGTCCTCTACAATTTGTAGTTCCAGGAAGATCTTGTACCATTAGCCTCTGGCAGATCTGAGAAAGCATTGGAAAAAATTATTCAGATGATTCAGGAGAAAGTACAAATATTTTACATTTCTGAAATAATCTCTAGCCAGAGGAAAAAAAAACAAGAAAAACTGTGGCATCTAGTCTAGCTTAGACTTATAGGAACATGATATCCATCAGTAAATTATTTTTAAGATCCTTTTAGAAATAATATGCAGAATGTGCTGCACAGACAGTTCATGAAATAGTGGAAAGAAGACTATTTAGCTAATATAATTGCTAAAGCAGATCTATGGCTCCTTTATTTGTAGACAAATGCAAACCAACTTCAAAGCAACTAGCAAAGGCCAAACTACAATTTTCCCAGCATACCCAGCTATTTTTTTGAAAATATCACTATCATTAAAAGAGGTGAAATGATACATGAGCAGATGAGCACTGTCATTAACTTTTGTGATAACCACTGCCACAGTAAGAACAGATGAGCAGAGAAAGAAAAAGGAGCCATGAACCATTCTTCGGAAGATCATTGTAAATTGGAAAGATAACCTACAAAGTTTATAAAATGATACAAACAGCTTCAAGAAGAGCAATTGCATTGATTTCTGTTTTGAATTAATAAGGTATTGTTAACAGACCAATTTGTTGGCATGTCATTATCTAAGACTTTTACTAATCCACCTTTTGCCTTCTAAATCTTACTTTTCCAAAACAAAGTGATAAATAGAAACAAGCAAACAAGAAGGGAGACAAAATAGATCAGAGTTTGAAGTAAGATTATATACCACATCCAAAGGCACAAAGTACACACAAGAGACCAGATTTGAAACCATGCCAGCCACTGCATTTGCAAGACCAACACGTGATGCTTCTGGTATATGTTTACCTTCAGTGTGTTTTAACATCATGTCTTTTGACATCTCAAGAGATGTAAGAGCTAGGACTCTACCAGGCATTGATCCAATAGCAGAAGTTCCAAAACCTCTAAAGATTCCAGGAATACCATCCCTCCTCAAAATGTGAGTGAATACTGACATTCCCGACATTTGAGAGAGTCCGGATCCACCTACTTGCATTCTTGTCTTTACCACTGCCGTTGGATGAAGCAAGCCTGATTGAGCAGTAAAGAGAATGGCACCAATAATATGGAACTTAGTCTTATCCAACCTAAGTTGAAACCATTGGGATTACAAAAAATTAGTTCGAAGCCTACTTCTTTAGGAACAACAAAATAAAAATCATATAGAAAAAATACATTGCTAACATACTAAGACGAAATAACAACAACAACAACAGCTCACCTTTTTCTAACTAAGTGGGGTTGGCTAAATGGATAAAAGCGTCGATCATAAAATACATTTATAGACAAAACGCTTAAAGTTAAATCCTTCTAAGGTAGCATTTGTATCTTGCATGGTTTTGAGCACATTTTGGAAATGTGATGCCCATTAATGTAAAAACATTCCCACCTAAAAATGTGGGAATCTGAATTTCTAGTTTCTTCACAAATGGATACCCATAAACATTCCTACATTTCCCATTATTTTTCCTATTTTTCTATCAAACATAAAAACAATCCAAATATCAAACACTAATGATTTCGCCTATAACTTTTCTTCATCTTCCTCTGCCTCTATGTTTTACCTCAACCTATAATTACTCTTTCTTAGAGAAACTCCTAAATGTTTTCTACCCACAAAAAAATCAACTTTAATGAATAAAGATTATGAAAAAAAAAACACAGAAAGAAAAAGAAGACCTATTCCAATTGATATCAGTATCAGCGAGGGCCAAATGTGGGGTTGTAACAGCATCAGCTTCCATAGCTTCAAAACAATGATTCTTTATACAAAAAATGAAACTTTTTTCCAAATGGTATATTTTTCTTTGCTTATAAAGTAAAGGTAACCGACTTTCTTTATTTTTATGGAGGAAACAATTGTAACCGACTTTCTTTCTGTTTATGGAGGAAACAATGGTAACCGATTACATGTTCCAGATTGTGCAACTCTTTAACTTTCAATGTATGTGTCCTGTTCCTTTCACTCTTCTCCTTGGATCCATAACCCTCTCCATTCACAGACAAAAATCAATCTCAACATTCTTCACTTCAATTTGGGTTTAGGGTTCTAAAGGCCATGTTTTAAAACACTCTGTGTTTGTTCAATGTTAGTATTTTTCCACGAAAATAATTTTTAAGGTATAATAAACATAATTTTTTAGAAGCTTTGAATTAGGTAAACTTAAAAAAAACATATTTCACATTTTAATTATCTAATAATATGGTTTAAATCATAGTTATTAAAATTCTTTCGTGTCAGCTGGTTAAACAGGTAAACCTAGTCAATCCTAGTAAGTGATGAGTTCAACATAACAATTTTTTTAATCATAGAAAAAAATATGAGCAACTTTATTGACCCTCCAATTCTTATTAGTATTATTATTGATTAATATCAAACCTTATTATTCCACATCTTAATTATCCAATTATATTGTTTAAATCATAATTATTAAAATCGTTTCGTGCCGGTTGATTATTAATTAATATTATCCAATTGTAACGAGATTTTTGTAATAATATAAGTAAACTTAAATTAATTTACTTTCTTGCCAAAATAGCCTTATTATTAATTAATATGGAGCCAACTAGATTTCTGTAATATAAGTAAGCTTAAATTAATTTACTTTCTTGCCAAAATAACTTTATTATTGATTAATATGGAGCCAACCAGATTTCTGAAATATAAGTAAGCTTAAATTAATTTATTTTCTTGCAAGATAGCTTTATTATTGATTAATATAGAGCCAACGAGAAAATGAGTAAGTCTCCATAATGAAGAGTAGTTTTATCAAACTAACATTTAATAAAAGTTTGGTAAGAAATAATAGTTGATTCTACCTAAGAATTAGTGGAACTTAAAACTTGACTGATATAATATATTTTTCAACTCGATTTAGTAAGAGTTTACAAATTCAAATATATTCAAGTTATGATTGTCCCTTACCCAACCATAAATATTGACCAAATTTATTTTTTGAACTCAAATTCAGTCATAAACCAGATGAAACTTAAATATATTCATACCTTATCATGATCGAACTTACTGTATGAGTGAATGGAGTGGTTACTGCTCAGTCCTACCCCTATATATGTATATAGAGTTTTTTTTGAGTGAGAAGGGCCCACATGAGACGGGGGCTTTAATCACAGCCGTCCAACGTTATAGACGGCCCATTGTATATAAAGTATAGAGTATATGGGCTTTACATATTACATAGCGATCTCATTTTTTCACCAACCCTAACTTTCTCTGCCTCTCTCTTCTTTCTTTTTTTCTTGGCTCCTTTATCCCAATTACCACTATTAATATCAACACCCAACGTGTTATCGATTACAATTAATCTATAACCCACTCTTACATTGTTACTCATCTAGGCTGAGGTAAGATAAATCTCTTTTTTTCCACTATAATCTATATTTTTTTCTAGGGTTCATAAGGCGTTTTTTTTTGTTTTTTTAAATTCTTTCATTATATGGAACCATTATACTTTTGGGTTTAGTCGAATTTTCAGTGGGTAGGTTAAAGATTCATTTTTTTAATTCTTTTGTCATTAGGGGTTAATGGGTGTCTATGGATTTTGATTTTTGAGTGTTGCATATGTTATGTAAAACACTAAATCAGTTATTTTCTCTATTCAATTGTGTAGAGATATATTAGAAAGATGGCATCAGCAGAAGCAGCTTCTGCTGGTAGTGGTCCCCGATATGCCCCTGATGATCCAACTCTTCCACAGCCATGGAAGGGTTTGATTGATGGCAGCACTGGTGTGTTATACTATTGGAATCCTGAAACCAATGATACCCAATATGAAAGACCTGCTCCCTTGGCCCCACCTGTGTCTTCAGGCCCTGCACCTGGGGCCTCTACGCCGAACTTGGCTCCCATACCGAGTGCTCACACGGTACAGCCTGAACAGCAGCAGGGAAGTCACCTTGGCCAACAGTATGGGCAACCGATGCAGCAACAACAGCAGCAGCAGCCATCTCAGGTTGCTCATTCTGAACAGCAGATGAATTCACAGCTGGCACAGTCTGCGATGCAGTCTGGATATCAAGCGAGGCCACAAATGATGCATCCTCAAGGACAACATATGATGCAGCCTCAAGGACAACAAATGATGTATCCTCAAGGACAACAAATGCATCATCAGATACCGCCACAGCAGACACATTCCCAGCATTATGGGCAAGGCATGTCTCAGGATCATGGCTTGCATAATGTGCAACCACAAGCACATCAATTCACTCCTCAGAACATGCACTATATGTCATATCAGCAAAACATGATTCAATCTGGGCAACCAAATTCCCAGTCGCTGCAGCCGAACATGAACGCCTCTGGGCAGCCTAACTCTCAGCACAGTCAGCATAACACGCATGGTCAACCCTCGTTTGAAAGTCAACAAGATTATAAAACAGCATATCCGAAGACAGATGATTCAGAGTTTAAGAATGGAAGCCAAGTTGGACATTCACCATCCCAGTATCAACAAAGAAGTGCCTTGCCCGTTCATAACAATAAGAACGTTTCTGCTGAAATCAGTTCAGGTCAAGTGCCAAATGTTGGTGCTAATGCTGCACAACCGCAACAGTTCAGGGGCTTATCAGGAAATGTGCATCAGTCTCCCTCAGGAATGCTGTCGCCACAGGGTGGTTCTGATTTATTCTACCAACATGGTCCTGGTCCTAACTTTCAAAACCAGATGAGCTCTGGAATGATGCATGGTCATCCATCCCATGTCCATCCTGCTGGCCAAAAGATGGGCCATGATGACAATTTACATGGTCGGCCTGGGAATGAATATCACTACAATTCTAGCAAAGAGGTGCCGACAATGAGCCGTCATCAGCCGGATATAGCACAAATACCCATTTCAGGAAACCGGCAGGTACTTCATATTTTTCCTATTTGCAGTTTGAATTGTAGTTGACTTTTCCATATTTTCATTAGAGGTGTTTGATTGTGGGGCTGATTATTACAAAAGTTGTATAAAGCATAATGAAATTTCCACTTAGTTGACATTGTCTGCCCATTGTTCACATTTAAAATAATGATTTAATATATAGAAACTCTCTCTCCTATCCTAAAAAGGAAAAAAAAACACCTCGTAGTGAAATTACTGTATTTAATGGTATATTAAAGTGTCCAGATTTTTTTATTTTATAAAAAAAGTGCGCCGTAGAATACAATATTTTGGAGAATTATATATATATATGTATATATATTGATAAGAAAAGTAAGAGAATATTAGCTTGGGCCTTGGGGAGAATGTCCGTTTTCATATATTTGAGTGTATGCACAATAATCATAGAAAAAGGAGTGAAGTCACAGGCAGCAAGGTGCCTAAAGGGGTCAGGGCCTCTTGCAGGTTGAGGTGTTGCCCCTTTGGTGAGACACACCTTTGACACACCTTTCTGGCTTAAGTGAAGCATGCCTTTAATACATTGCTGGTAATTTAAAAGATTCAAATACTCCATGCTTCCAACTTTGCTAAACGTGTAAAATAATGTGTTAAAGAAAATAATGTGCTAAAGTCCTAAGCAGCTGAAAACTTAAGGTTTTGTAGAATGACCATCTTAATAACTTTGATAAGCACTGGTATCAATTTAGAATAGAAATGTATGGAAAAAGAAGAAGTCCCAGAACCAGAATCAAGATTGATTCTTGGCATGGCTCTAGTAGAATCTTTATTTATGAAGAAGAAGAATTACAATGAGAACTTAAGAGAAAGAAACATTGGATCCCACGATCCAACCCACACTGATTCCACAATCAGTTTACTTCCTAATTCCTAACCTCCCCGGCCCTTCATTCTCCTATTTAACAACAATTAGTAACAACTACAGCCCTAACTGATTCTAACTGTCAAAACAGTTAGGGTTAGTTATCTAACTTCCAGATTCTTCTCTTTCCTCTTTTATACATGTGGTCAATCCTTTGTGTGGATTTGACCTTATCAAACTTGGCAAGTTAATACAAAAGATTGACTACCTCGTAACTACTTTGTGTTAATATTGCATGTGTCAAAGCTTCACTCGTTCTATTTTCTTATTGAAATTTTTCTCTCTTGATGATTCTATAACACTTCTTTGCAGGATATGAGGATTGGAAACCCTGCTTTTCAAAATGTAATGCCTGGTGGAAGTGGAATTGCTGGGAATGCTATGCATAACACGTTCACTCCTCCAATTGGGGGACCACCACCTGTCTCAAGTAACGCTCCAATTAGGCCTCCTTTTACTGGATCTTCAGATGTCTCCGGTCTCTCACAAGCTGAACTTTACTGCCAGCAACATGAAGTTACAGCAACAGTATGTACTATTTTTCCTGGCAGTGGGCTATTATTTGTTTTAATATTTTGTATTCTTACAAATAGCATGTGGGTGGGTTAACAAGACCAAGCTTTTAAAAGTCTGTTGAGATACTTGATATGATCATTAACTTTCCTGTTAAAATTAATGTACCACAAGAGCAACCAAATCCCATATTTATTGATATTTCATATATATATATAACATATGATCTCTTCTTAACGATTTCTGCTATTCAGTGGATGAATTAATGTATAAGCAGAATTGTTTGGGGTTTTTCCTGATTTCTTTTTCCTTGTAGGATGATCACCTTTGTTTCAAATATTTACATTTATATTTCCATGTATATATATTGATGCATTATTTTCTTACATGAGTATTTGTCTTACTGGATAGGGAGACAACATTCCACCCCCTTTTATGTCATTTGATGCTGCTGGGTTTCCTCCAGAGTTATTGAGGGAGGTAAGTTTATTCTTTCGTGTTATGACGTATTGCATGCTTTGTACTTCCTTGGAAAGTAATGGTTTTTCTCCCCCTTTCTTTGAACTTAAACCTTACTTTTAAACTCATATTTTCTCGCTTGTCGCAGGTGCGATATCTGCTCCAGAGCAGGAGCATATGTCGTACGCTGCATTGCTAATCTGCCATTGGCACAATTACAAGTGCAACTACCATCCTGATTTTTGGAGCCTGCAAAATGGATGTTTGGAACCTTTCTTGAGCATCTTCTAAAAGGGTGGATGGCCATTCATTCAAATTTCACCTCATGTGATATGGGATTTTTTGATTGATATTGGCTCCTCCTCTTATGTCTTTTTTGCCTTTTTTAATTGCCTCACGTTGCTTCAGTAAGCAACCATAACCTGTGTCTTTTTTGTTCATTGTCTGCTAAAAATTATGTATACTGTTGAGTGTAGCTTGGTGTTTTCTAAATCAAAAGGCATTGTTTGTGTTAACTGTTCAGTGGCCTGATTTCCTGCCATATTTCTCTAATTTCAGATATATTCTGCTGGCTTCTCCAATCCTACCCCAATTCAGGCTCAAACATGGCCTGTTGCACTACAGGGTAGAGACATAGTGGCAATTGCTAAAACAGGCTCTGGAAAAACATTGGGCTATGTAATTCCTGCCTTCCTTCTTCTTAGACAGCGGCATAATAATGCCCTAAATGGCCCTACTGTCTTGGTTTTGGCTCCAACACGTGAACTTGCAACGCAGATCCAAGACGAGGTCGTTAAATTTGGCCGTTCTTCACGTATCTCTTGCACGGTATGTCCTGAGCATTTTCGACATCATTTTTTTGCAGTTTTAGTCTATTAAATTGTTGGCTATGATCTTTGTCACATCTTTTGATTTTGTTTCCTTCTGTAGTGCTTGTATGGTGGGGCACCTAAAGCTCTTCAGCTAAAAGAATTAGATCGGGGAGCAGACATTGTTGTTGCCACACCTGGTCGCCTCAATGATATACTTGAAATGAAGAAAATTAACTTCGGGCAAGTTTCACTCCTTGTGCTCGACGAGGCTGATCGGATGCTTGATATGGGTTTCGAACCTCAAATTCGTAAGATTGTGAATGAGATTCCCCCACGCAGACAAACTCTCATGTATACAGCAACCTGGCCAAAAGAAGTAAGAAAAATTGCCAGTGATCTTCTTGTTAATCCTGTCCAGGTTAACATTGGAAATGTAGATGAGCTTGCTGCAAATAAATCTATCACACAGGTATCCAATACGTGTCCACTCCGTTAAAAACATATGACCAGTGGTATGAAATGTAGATGTTGCTTTATCAATGATTTGAAATGTCAAAGTTACCGATTTTATTAATTTGTATTCCATTCTGTGACTGTTGACTGCTCTTATCCAATGGTATTGGGACTGAAGTATCATATAATATCCCACAGTATTGGTCTTAGACCCTGATTTTTGGGGAAAATTTAAATAGGTCCCTATAATAAAACTTTTAATTGGGGCCTTAAACCTATGAACATTTGTAAACGAGCCTCTCATTCATATTTCCGTCAGAGTTCTGTTAAGTGTCCATTAAGTTATGAATTCCCCCAAAAAGCACATGGACTTATTTGAGTTTTATCAGAAAGTTTAGGGACCTGTAAGTTCAGGAAGAGGCGAGGGCAAGGCTGCTTACTTTACCCTCCCAGTCCTTAGACCGCACTAGGTGGGAGCCTCATGCACTGAGCCGCCCTTTTATGATTGCTTAAGGAATCCCTAATGCAAATGACTCTGAAGGACTCAATCACAACTATTTATAAGGTTAAGGGCTCAATTAAAAATGTTTTTTAGTGTGGTGACCTATTTTAGATTCCCCACAAAGTTCAGGGACCGGCAAAGTAATTATATCTATCAAATGAAGAATATTATCTTGTTTTTGTTTCTTGGTGACTCAATTCCTTTCGTTGCATAAATGCATTTTGTAAATGGGCAGTATGTTGAAGTTGTATCACAAATGGAGAAACAGAGGCGTTTGGAGGAGATCCTCAGTCAACAAGAACGAGGTTCTAAGGTCATAATATTTTGTTCCACAAAGAGGTTATGTGATCAGCTTGCCCGTAGTATTGGCCGTAGTTTTGGGGCTGCTGCAATTCATGGAGACAAGTCTCAAGGTGAGAGAGACTATGTTTTAAATCAGTTCCGGTCTGGCAAGTCACCGATTCTGGTTGCAACAGATGTTGCTGCTCGTGGGCTTGACATCAAGGATATAAGGTTAGCATCTTTGTTACTAAATTTCTTATCATTCACTGTTCCAAGTTAAAAGTTTTCATATGGTGGAGTCTTTCATATGACATGTGCATGTGGTAGATAATGTTGATCCTATTAGTAAAGTACATCTCAGCCTTCGTTTTGTTCGTAAGTTGTATGGTGATGGATCTTAATTGTTTTTTTGAATTTTCTACATGATTCTTTAGTGTTTGAGTGAACTGGAGTCATATGATGGATTCTTTCATATAACACGTGCATGTTGTAGATAATGGTTATCCTATTACATCCCTGCCTTCATTTTGTTTGGAAGTTGTATGATGATGCATCTTATATAAATTTGTGAATTTTCCACATGGTAGGGTGGTGATCAACTATGATTTTCCAACTGGAGTTGAGGACTATGTACACCGCATCGGGAGAACTGGAAGGGCAGGTGCTACTGGAGTGGCATATACATTTTTCTCTGAGCAGGACTGGAAGCATGCAGGTGATTTAATCAAAGTTTTGGAGGGTGCTAACCAGCATGTGCTTCCACAGCTGAGAGATATAGCTTCGCGTGGGCCTCCCAATTTTGGAAAGGATCGGGGTGGAGTGAATCGGTTTGATTCTGGTGGTCGTGTTGGTGGGCGCTGGGAGGCTGGTGGTCGTGGTGGGATGAGAGATGGTGGCTTTGGTGGACGTGGTGGGATGAGAGATGGTGGCTTTGGTGGACGTGGTGGGATGAGAGATGGTGGGTTTGGTGGTCGTGGTGGCATGAGGGATGGTGGGTTTGGTGGTCCTCCTGGTGGAATGAGGGATGGTGGCTTTGGTGGTTCTCCTGGTGGCATGAGGGATGGTGGATTTGGTGGTCGTGGTGGCATGCGGGATGGATCTGGTGGCCGAGGTGGGAGAGGTGATTTCTTTCCAGGTAGGGGTAACAGAGGTCGGGGATTTGATGGCCCTCGTGGGGGTCATGGTGGTTGGGGTAGGGATGAAGAGGGCCTGAATGATCGGTACAGCATGGATGGGCGTGGACGAGGGCGTGGACGTGGGCGATTTGACAATAGAAGGGATGTCGGTTTCAGAAACAGAGGCCGAAGTACTAGTCGTAGTCCTGAAAGAGTTCGGACATGGGATGCTAGCAGCAGAAGCCGCAGCAGAAGCAGAAGTAGGAGCTGGAGCAGGGGTCGAAGCCGAAGCCGCAGTTGGTCTCGCGATCGTAGTCGCAGCTACAGCCGTAGCATTAGCCCACATAGGAGCCGCAGCCGTAGCCGTGGTCGTAGAAGTTACAGCCGCAGCCGCAGCCCTGCCCCTTATGTTAGGCGCAATAGGCCAAGTAAGTTTTCTGATATGGCACCAGAAGTAGGAGCTGGTACTGATCCAAGAATGTTGGGAGCTGAACATGTGGAGCAAGTACCTGTTGTTGGGAGTACTGGCCTAGATAATCCAGAGGCGGTAGACCTTTCTCATCAACCAGGTTCTGGTGTTTGAAGCTGCTATGCAAATCTCAATTTTTGAATGGGCATTATTAACTTTTGTCTATTGAATGATGACTATGTTAACCTCTCACATTTGTTGAGATGGGCTTTGCATGGTGATTCTGGTGGCAGGAGTTTGAAATATTAGTAAAGAGTTTAATATAATATACTGCAGCTTTGTTGAGTTCAGTGTTTGGGTGTAACAGTGGTCAGACTTTCATTTCATCATTTTGTGGTGACTCATTTACTTGTCTGGTTTAATGATTTGGGTTTCATTTATTTATTTTAATGTAGTTGTGTTGTTGAATTGGGATAAATAATCATGTTGGATTCTTTTCAATTATTTTGATAGATTGTTGCTTAGGTATCTTCAGTCCTAGTCCTGACTTTGTTGTTTGATAGATTGTTTTTCCATTTCCTCAGTATAAGTTTTATCCAAACATGGTTTATCAGTCTGATATAAAAAATCAATTAATGATGATTTGTAAATTTTTAACATGGCTTGTACAATTTTATACAAGTTATATATTAATTTAAATTGTTACAAATCAATAATATTCAACATGGTTGGTAGATAGCTTTCTCTCTATTTTAAGCATGCTTCTCAAAACTGATTAGTATGAAGATATTGTTGTGGTAGCCAAATTTTGCCTTTGGATTTGAAACTACACTTATGGATGGAATAGAAAAAGCAAATGAATGAGATCAGGTTGAAAAGTTCTTGATTTTATAATATTAATTGTTGTCTTAATAAATAATAAAGGACATTTGTGTAGGTCGGTTCCGTTAATAGTGTTCATGAAATTAGCATTTTTTTTGTTTGTTTTGGTGAAATGCAATGAAAGCTTAGAGAGTGATTTGTTTTCCTAGAAAGACAATCTAAAAACCATGTACTTGACAAGAAAAGTGATGTATGTTATAAAGTATATATCACTTATCTTATGTTACTATTTTTTGGTGGATATATAAATTAATTTTATAGAACAATGTTATATACTTATTGTCTCCTCTGTTTTTTTATTGTCTTTATAGTTTTGTTGATAAACAAATATAATTGGAGTGGTAGGAAAGATATTGATGGAAAAAGTGAGGTACAAAACCACATACTCTTTTACTAAGAATTGCCTGGGGAAAAAGCATCCACTTTTTTCTTTATTTGCTTTGTTCTCAAAAAGTTCACTAACATTTTGTGTGTATAAATAAATGAGTTAAAGTATGATTGTTGAGCCAATCTCTTGTTATATATAACGCTTAATGCAGTGTAAAGATTACTTTTAAATACATCAGTGGCATTTTCGTTGTATACAAAGGTATAGAGGGGTAAGTTCGAGATTTACATTAAGTGTAAAGAAATTAGCAAAACGCGTTGTGCGTATAAATAAAATAGTGGGGGAATCGAATCCCAATTCAAAACTGCTATTTTCTTTTTTTTCCTTTCTCAATTCAAAACGGCTCTTTCGTATTCCAAAAGTTTCGTCGTTTCGATTCTTGCTTAGGGTTTCGTAAATTCTCTCAATGCTGCACAATCATACTCTTTCTATCTCTCTCCTCTTCAATTCCGTACCGGAACTGCGTTCTTCGCTAACCATGGATTAATTCATTTTCTTCTTTTTCTTTCTATTTTTTTCGGTAATGTTTTCTTCTACTCTAACTTTCTCCATGTGCGCTTTTTTATTCCTTCTTTTGTTACTCTTTCGTACTTGAACTTGTATTTATTAAATTCAGTGATTCATGGTCTTATTTTATTATTCATTGTTTTGGTTTTTATTTTAGGTTTCAGGAAATTGGGATTCTTGTTCTAGCTTTTAGTTTGTGAAATTGGGTTTTTTAATTTGTTTCTTAATGAGCTATATATTTAGGTTTTGGGGAGGTTTTCTGATATGTGCAGAACTAGTGTTAATTTAGAGTGTTTCTACATACTATAGTTTGTTATTTGTTCTTGATTAGTATGTCGAATAGTAAAATTTGAATTGTTTTGAATGCTTATATACTTCATTTCGTGACTGTCTACAGTGGTGGCTGTTCTGGTATGGAAATGTATGGTTTTTCCGAAACTAGAAACCCAGAAGCTTACTTGGTAATTTTTTGGAATGAAATCTTATAACTTCCGTCATTTCAACTTTGATATATCTAGGTTAATGATTATAATCATTTTATACTCTTGGAAATCTATGCATTTTCTAAGTATATCAATATTTATGAAGTATGACTATCAATAATGTGTGCATTATTTTTTACTTAGATTGAAGGTGCTGACTTGAATTCACACTTCACAAGCTCTACTCTTGGACAAACTGAAGTCATGTTGAACGATGGAGCCCCAGAGTTTGTTGTTGACCAGAACTTGTATTACCCTGCTGCCACCAATTATGGGTATTACTGTACAGGTAAATTTTAAAGCATAATGTCACTACTTTTTGGATTGGTTGCATGTTAAAGATGTATGATATTGATTACTTGTTGTGTTTAGGATTTGAATCACCTGCGGAATGGGAGGATCACCATCGTATTTTTGGTGTAGATGGTCCCGATATTCAGTACATGGTGAGCCTAGCTCCTCTCTCGCTCGTTTGTTTTGAATCAGTGGCTGATTTTAATGTTTGTCTTCGTTTCTATGTCTCAGAGTGCGCAGAATGAAAATATGCCATATGTATATTATAGCTATGAATATGCACAGTCTCCATACAATCCATATAATCCTTACATTCCTGGTGCCATGATAGGAGTTGATGGTTCTCTTGGAGGCCAGCAATATTATGCCCTCCCCAATTTTCAGAATCATGCTTCTTCATCTTCTTATGTTCCCATTATTGTCCCACCTGACAACTTTCCTGATTGTTCTGTGGACTCTTTCTATGGAAACAGTGCTTCTGTCAGTAGACCTGATGGAAGAGGTTTGAAACATAAGTTCAATTCAGCTTCTGGTAGCTTTTCTCGGAACTCTTCAAAACCTCTATCAAATCAGACAAGTTCCTTGGCCAGGGTATCCGAAGGGCTGAGAGGTAATGATGAGAGGAAACAGGATTTGATACATGCAACTGTTTCTGGGAGTAGTTTTCCCAACATACCTCCATCCACTGTCAATCAGGTAGTAAAATTGTCCTTTCATATTAGATTTAAATGAGTGTGTCCTGACTACCTTCATATTGATACTTGGATATGTATTTTCCTCTTTAAAATGTTGATGGTATATGTTTCCTGTTTGTAGGGTAGAAGTTCTGATGCCTCAGACCAACATGTAAATACTATCGCTAGTGGGAATACTTTGTCTTGTCGTACTCAGTTGAATATAGCTCCTCATAATAGTGGATATTCTGATTTTGGATCTATTGCTAATGGACAGTCTGTAGCTGCTAAACTTCGGCCAAGGGTTCACATTGGAAATCTACCAAGTGATGTAAATGGTGGTTCTGGTTTTTTGGGTGATCAAAACCGAGGTCCTAGATTTAATAGATCAAAAGAACAGTTGTCTGTGAAAGCTTATACAACCAATGCAGGAGATGGTAGTGAGCAACAGAACATTATCATTTGTCCTTATCAATATAACAAGGAGGATTTCCCTATTGACTATGAAAATGCAAAGTTTTTTGTTATAAAATCATACAGCGAGGATGATGTACACAAAAGCATTAAATATAATGTGTGGTCATCGACACCTCATGGAAACAAGAAGCTGCATAATGCTTATGAGGATGCAAAGAAAATAGCAGCTGACAAATCTGGAGTCTGTCCCATCTTCCTATTTTTTTCAGTGAGTTTCCATTATGATGACGTTTCAATGTTTGCATTCTGTTTTTTCTTATTCTTGGTATGCAAGCTAATTCTATTATGTTTGTTGCACTGACTATTTTTAATTTAAATTTAATTTAGGTTAATGCAAGTGGTCAATTCTGTGGGGTTGCTGAGATGGTAGGTCCAGTTGATTATAACAAGGATATGGACTTTTGGCAGCAAGATAAATGGAGTGGGAGCTTCCCTGTGAAGTGGCGCTTCATTAAAGATGTTCAAAATTCAAATTTTAGGCACATTATACTGGAGAACAACGAGCACAAGCCAGTAACTAATAGTAGAGACAGTCAAGAGGTATATTTATTATTATTTCTTGTTTGCAACTCTTTTATTAAATTAAGAATTGGCAGGTTTTTCTGTTAACCTTTGACATTATTGTCTGTAAGTTTATACTCCAAGTAGTTTCACTGAACTTACCTGTTTGTGGTTTCATTGTGCCTTTTTTTTTACTTTTGACTGATAAATTTTATCACTACATTTACATTTTATTACTTAGTTCAAACAAAGCTTAACAAGTGTCCCTTTCTTATCATCTTATGTTCAGATAATGTATCGGAAAGGTTTAGAAATGCTGAAAATATTCAAAAACCATACTTTGAATACATCTTTGCTTGATGACTTTTTGTACTATGAAAACCGACAAAAGATCATGCAAGATGAGAAGGCGAAGTTGTTAATCAAGAGTTTTGAAAGTCCATTTATACCAGCTTTGGAAGGTTCACACACGTTGAATTATGCTGTCAATACACCTGCAGTCAATGATGAGAAGAATTCAAAGCCCAAAGATGATGCTGATACTGTAATACAGATTTCAACTTCAGGCCCTCAGAAAACTGTGAACACTTCTAATGTCCTCTCTAGCATCAAGCTCGTGGATGAGAAAGTTGAAGTTGACAGAGAAGACATTTCTTCTATTTTAAAGATCGGTTCAGTCATTATTACCCCTAAACCGGTTGGCACTAAGAAGTTTGTTGGCGTTGGTAATAAAGAACAAACTGATGTTGTTACAGTAGGGTCAATGCAAGTCAAAGTTAAAGGATTTGCTGAATCTTCTGGTATCTTGAAGGTTGGCAGTATCCCACTTGGGCACAAGATCATTACAACCGGAAAAGGGAGATGATGGTGTTAAAAATGGATCTCAACGTTAAATTTTGCATTTCTCCATTTTTTGAAGGGCACCGTTTGGTTCTTGTTTGGATTTTTGTCTGCCCAATTATATCATTCAAGTTGGGAGGTTGAGTTTCTCTTCCATCTTGATGCCATGGGTCTTCTTTGAATAGTTTTGGTGCCGGCTTCATGAAAGTTTTACTTGTTTTTTGTTGTTGACATTTTGCTTCTTAGTGGTCAATATACAAAGGGAGGTTCCGTTACAAGTTTTAGTCTATCATGTGTTGAGAAAAACCTATAGAAACTTTCAGCCAACTTCATTTTAAGAACATAGCATATTTTTGTTTGGTTATTTTCCATCTTTATTACTTCGCAAATTTTTGAATCTCCCTTAAAATGTTAGACTGTTATAGGCCATAAGTTAAATAGGTTAGATGATAGCATGAGAGACCACTTGGTATATTCCTGTCCTTTGTATCTCATTCTTAAGTTTGGTTAAGAATAAAACTATGCTTGATCCTAATTACACTTTAATAATCATACTAATTATCAAATATAAATTAAACGAGAAAAGACTTATGGTTCTCCCACTAATTATGCCGAACCAAAGTATATTATTAGATAATTAACTTTGGAATATTACCAAGGGAACTGAACTAAAGTATAATTTACTAGACAGGAATAAAACACAATCAGCAAATTGTGGCATAAAACAACATGAAAAAGAAGCAGGATATTTTATTTGTCTGCTATTTTTATATATAAAAATTGCACATATTAAAAGCCAACTTCCCCTGTGTCTTTGCACTTTACTCAAGACAATTCTTGGACATTCTCCCTCTGTTACCACTATTGGATATATTTTCTTATTGTATTTTCCCAATTATCTTTTATCTTGAAAATGGGATCAACATTTCTTGGTGTTTTATTGATCCATACTAATAATGCCTTTAAAGTTCAAACAATTTTTTACAGAAATACTTTAAAGGAATTTCACTGTAGCTATTTGCCATTTGCTGCTTTAAGGCTACAGGAAATTGAGATTTTTTTGTAAGGTGACTTGCATTTCCTAAATAATTTAAAAAAAATACAAGATACCATTTACTTTTTCTCGTATGATAAAGAGTTTGTTTAAAACTAATTAGAATGTTTTTCTTCCAATTCTTATTTTTCTATTAAATGGACTGTAAAGTAAAATAAATTTGAATGTGGCTCAAAATGTAAAAGGTTAGAGATTAATGTTGTTTTTTAAATTTATATATAAATCTTGTAATACTAAGTACAATCTCCCTTTAAAACAAATTTATTTTCTATAGGAAATATGTTTCATCACTTAAAATTAAAACAAAGAGTAAAAGACTTTTCAAGCCTTCTAAAATGTTTGGAAGAACACCATGATCCGTAATTCAGGGGTAATGAAGAGACAACTATAAGTCCACTTTATACTTTTTCATTAATATTTATTTATTAAAGATTATTTATAAGTTAAATATATTAGGAGAATTTACATGAAGATACAGAGAATATATTAAATTAGATCCAAAACATTATGCCAAACGCATGTGAATAATTCTCCAAATTTTGTTCTCTAGATACGATTAGATCCATCGTTGCATATGCTTTTCCACTCACGACATCAACCTCTACAACAAAAACACTGTACCATTTTGTTTTTGGTGTTCAACATTATACCATTTCATTGATTGACAAATATTATATTATGAATTTTTTTAATATTTAAATTAAGATTATAATATCTATGTATTATCAACATAAAAATTTATATATAATAAGCATATCATCTGTTATTAATTTGCATTATTTTTTCGTTAATAACAAAATATAAATGGTAGAATTATATACATTCAATACAATGAACTATATAAAAGTCTTTGAACTATCGGTACATACATATTTTCCGAAAACCTCAGTACTACAAGAATAAATGTATTATACACGCATCCATTTTTCTCCATAAGAAAATATTTATAAATAATACAATGCAGTAGATAATGTACTGTATATAAAGTTAGAAATATTTAAGGTATGCTATTAAGCTAGGATATATGAAACTATAAAATATCTGAAAATATTTATAGATATATAATAACATTGCATAAGCTGACGGTCTGTTAGACGTAATAGACTTTTTAAAATATCTGAGTTTAACCTATTTTGGTTAAATAGGCTTTTGGAGAAACCTAAATCTAGTCTGTTTACTAAAAAAGTCTGATATGACCTAGCATGTTATAGGTAATAGGTTTAGGGGGGTCTGATTACATTCCAAGCCAGCTTGTCATTACAGATACTCTCTCTGCTATAATCACGTTGTGTCTTTATATGTTACTTTCTATTTCACTTCACCAAAACCATACTCACTCATACTTTTGTCTCTCCCTTCATTTTCAGTACTATTCACTATGATATATTGCATTTGTATCAAAAGTCACAACTTTTATTGTTAGCTTTTCTGCCCTTCTTTTCTTTCAAATCCTTTTTCTTACTCCCACTTTTTTTTCTCCTTTCATTTTGAGTACTAGATTTCAATTTTTCTACAAGTTTGTTTCTTTACTATAACTAAGGACATTTCTTTGAGCCCTTTTGAGTTTTTAGTTGACTCTCATTATCCTCTTTCAACCTTTCCTTATGTCTTCACAGTGTGAAAGTTCCTATTTTTCTGCTTAATTATCCACCCTTTTTCATTTTCATGATTTTGTTTTGTGTACTCCACAGGAGGGTTTTAAAGCTTGGTCTTCAACTACTTGTGACCTATTATAAGCTTATGTTATTTCATTTTGACTAGATGAGGGTGTAACAAAGTTGCCATTTTGGTTTTATAGATTAGAAGGGCTTTTTATTTGCATAAATTGTCTTATAAATCAAAATTATGTTAATGGCTTGCTGGTTTTACCATAGATGTGTGTGCTTATAGTTCTTCTTAGCATTAGCACATGGTTTGGTAACAAGCAAGATTAATTGATTAAGCATAGTTCTATTTTTGCTACTTTTAGTTGTTGGTGAAGTTGAAGCATCATTAGTCCTGGTTAAGAACCATGGAAGAGACATTTGTTCCATTTCGCGGAATAAAAAATGATGTTCAGCAAAGATTGATGTATTACAAGCAAGATTGGATTGGTGGCCTCACAGCAGGTTTCAGGTACATCTTTCTTATGCTACAAAATATTCTTCTTCTTAGAATTGGGGTAGTGGATTTGATATCATGCCTATATATATATGCTTTAATGAAAATCGAAAGCTTTTATGTTTCTTATCATGACTTGATACTTATTAAACCTCTATTTTGTAGGATATTAGCCCCTACCACATATATATTTTTTGCATCAGCAATTCCAGTTATTTCATTTGGGGAACAATTGGAGAGAGACACAGGTACATTCACATAGCCCTATTTAAGCATTTGTACCAATTAAGATCTTGTTACTCATGCTATAAGTTTGTTGGATTCTATCCATGCATGGAATCTTGTGTATGATAAGAGAAACGATTAGATAAACTCTGAGATATTGATATCTTGTACCTCAAATTTGTTGTTCTGTGTTCCAACAATTTTCAGATGGAGTACTCACTGCAGTACAAACATTAGCATCTACTGCATTGTGTGGAATTATACACTCTATTATAGGAGGCCAGCCTTTGTTGATTCTCGGAGTAGCAGAACCAACTGTAATAATGTATACATTCATGTTCAACTTTGCTAAAAGTAGACCAGAGTTGGGTTCAAAGCTCTTTCTAGCATGGTCTGGATGGTAATATCACTATAGCTGCTCACTTCCAAATTTGAAGTGATATATAGTCTTCGATTTTTATGGCGAGTTACTATCGTAAGTTGTCTTGAAGACGAAACCTTTTGCCTCATGAATTTTTATTGTTCGGGCAGGGTATGCATGTGGACAGCTATATTGTTGTTCCTTCTGGCTATCTTAGGAGCTTGCTCGATCATCAACAGGTTCACTCGCCTAGTAGGGGAACTATTCGGCCTTCTTATTGCAATGCTCTTCATGCAAGAGGCTATTAAAGTAGGATGCATCTTTGTTTGTTCTGCATAGTAATATTGACTTAATGATTGTGGTTCTTGTATGAAGTAATAAAAGAAATAAGATAATTTATGTTTTAACCTTGAATGGTGATTAATTCAACTGATAAAGATTCTCTCTAAATGGGTTTAACAGGGACTGGTTCATGAGTTTCATATACCCGAGAGAGCAGACCCAACATCAACTGAGTTTCAATCTTCATGGAGATTCGGAAATGGCATGTTTGCTTTGATTTTATCCTTTGGCCTTCTACTTACAGCATTGAAAAGCCGAAAAGCAAGGTCTTGGCGATATGGTTCAGGTAAAGTTTGTGAAATTAATCATGTGTATTTGCATCATAAACAAGTAAGAAGGCATAAAATTTTATTTTCTTTATTGTCAATTTGTGGACAAGTTTTTCCATTAGGAAATGCATTCTTTATTGAAAATAAGTATTTAACATAAGCTAACAACTAACTTGGAACCAAGCCACTAACTACGGTCTTGATCCCTGCCCCGCCTCCTTTCGTTTGCCCTTTCCCAGGTCTGTAAGGTCTCCAATGTGTCCCCCACCTAAAAGAAGGAAATAAGATCCAGAAATTCTGGCCTTAAATAAGAATGGCCACAATAGGAACAGCATTGTTGAGGGGTCATGGATTGGATGAAGCATTTCATTAGGAAACTGTTACTCTCGATGTTACTGACTGGATTTTTTGATCTGTAAACTGAACACTGCTTGAAGAACATTCCTAAAATTGTTTTTAAGGCTTACAACTTATGCACTTCTGTCTTGATGGCATTTTTGTTGCTACTCTTGAAATTGATTCGGTATGATTTTGACTTCTCTTTAATGCATGAAAAAAATGCTATAACTAATAATATTTCAGCTTTATGAGTTTTTACAGACCAAATTAATTTACATTAGAATAGGACCATGTGGAGGTTAAACCTGATCAACAAGGACTAAGGATGGTTATGACTTATGAGGCGTTATAACTGAAAATATAACCATTTGACTCATTTTTTTACCATGTTCCTTCATCAAGTTTCAGCAATTCTTAGATTTATTTTCCCCTTATTACAGGATGGTTACGAGGCTTCATTGCAGATTATGGTGTCCCATTGATGATTATATTATGGACTTCTTTTTCTTATATACCAGCTGGTAGTATTCCAAAAGGAATCCCTAGGCGCCTCTTCAGTCCAAATCCATGGTCTCCTGGTGCATATGAAAGCTGGACTGTCATAAAGGCATGACTATTTAACAAATCCAAATTATTTATTATTAGGATATATGCTGATTATCGTTCTCTTTCATACTTTTTATTCTCAACACTTGCATGCAAAGTTCTTATGCAAAATTCAAAATCACTAACAGGACATGCTGAATGTGCCAATCCACTACATTTTTGGTGCATTTATTCCGGCGACAATGATTGCTGTGCTATATTATTTTGACCATAGTGTGGCATCTCAGCTTGCTCAGCAGAAAGAGTTCAATTTAAGAAAGCCACCTTCTTTCCATTATGATTTACTTCTTTTGGGATTCATGGTAAATCAACCTCCATGCTTTGTTTTATCCTTTGCCTTATGTAAAACCCTTTGGTTTCTTGCCTTTTGCCTAGTGCTCCTTGTTTTCTGTTGCAATTTGAGGCAGTCTCGTTTCATGGTCTTGCCATGAACTTAATGTGATCCTTAGTTTTGATATATTCGCTGTGTTGAATGTATGACAGGTTATATTATGTGGTCTAATCGGAGTTCCTCCGTCAAACGGTGTCATACCACAGTCTCCAATGCACACCAAAAGTTTAGCTACATTAAAGCACCTGGTAGACATATTAGTTACAAATGCACCTTTCCTTTTTTTCCTTATATGTTATTTACTCATGATATTTGGGTGATTTGCAGTTACTTAGAAACCGGCTTGTTGCAACAGCTCGACGTTGTATGAAAAACCATGCAAACTTGGGACAAGTATATGGAAGCATGAAAGAAGCTTACTGGCAAATGCAAAGCCCTTTAGTTCACCAAGAACCTTCCTCTCAGGTATGTGGGATTCCGATTTTTATCACTCCCCTTTTTCTTCCCCCTTTCATCTACGACATGAAGTTGATAAAAACTATGCCATATTGATTCACAAGTTATGCTTTGTGTTCTGAAAGTGCCCTACTCTATGATGGATGCAAAACAATCTTTCATAGGTCATTGTTTTCGTGGTTTAACAAACTGAACTTTATTATGATATTGTCTCTAGTGGTTCAAACAGGAAGTAGCATATCATATTATTATTCAACCTTAACTAAAATTGCTTCGACAGGGACTAAATGAGTTGAAAGAGTCAACTATTCAATTGGCATCAAGCATGGGGACTATAAATGATCCAGTTGACGAGTCAATATTTGATGTTGAGAAGGAAATTGATGACCTATTGCCTGTTGAGGTTAAAGAACAAAGAGTGAGCAACTTGCTCCAATCTTTGATGGTAGGAGGATGTGTAGCAGCAATGCCTTTCCTGAAAATGATTCCTACTTCTGTACTCTGGGGCTATTTCGCTTTCATGGCCATCGAAAACTTACCTGGCAACCAGTTCTGGGAACGGATTTTATTAATGTTTACAGCTCCAAGCAGAAGATACAAGTAATATCTTAAACACCATTTCCTTATTGCTTCAGAAAGTTTGAGTTGCATTCACTGACATGCTGCTGTTTTTTTCCCTTTTCTTTTAAAATGATCCCTAGAGTTCTGGAGGAGTGCCATGCAACTTATGTGGAATCTGTACCTTTCAAGACAATTGCAGTATTTACACTGTTTCAGACTGCTTACTTGCTTGTTTGTTTTGGTATCACTTGGGTTCCAATTGCTGGGGTTCTATTCCCACTGATGATCATGCTTCTGGTTCCCATAAGACAATATATTCTGCCCAAGTTTTTCAAAGGGGTACACCTTCAGGATTTAGATTCTGCAGAATATGAAGTACTTGCTTTACCATTCGATCTAGCTACGGTAAGTCTCCAATACTAGTGACATTTTCACCTTTTTATTTAGTTTCATGCTAGGTGTTTTGTCCATTAAAAAAAATCGATGAATACATGCTACTACCTATACGGCTATACCTCTATGTCCTGGAATTACATGAAAACGATACCAGTACAAATAATTTGCAAGTAGTTGCATGCATTTATTCATGCAATTCCATGACATCCTATGCAATTATTTAATGATTATTGTTGCTTAGGAATGTGTATGCAAAGTTTTTTTCTTCTTTCTTTTGGCATAACTAATTTGAGGTCAATCAACTGGATCCACAGCTTACTTAGGCTTTTGTTTTCCACGCCTGCTGTGTTTATGCAGGAGAGGAACTTGGGTAAGACAGCATCCTTTACAGATGGAGAGATTCTAGATGGAATGATTACAAGAAGTCGGGGCGAGGTTAGACATGTTTGCAGTCCAAAGGTGGTGAACTCCACTGAAACACCATCCACTGAGCTCACTATTCTTCAAAGTCCAAGGCTCCCGGATAAATTACACAGCCCCCGGCTAAGGCCAACTCAGAAGAAGTCACAGCCCTCAAGCTGATGGGAGAGGACCAACTTATCCTGGAGAAGCAAGGTCAATTTGAGAAAAGGTTGTTGAACACTGATATTAATACACAATTAGTTTCTATTGGTACTTAGGCTTATTTACTAGAATTGCCAGAAAAGGTGGTTTGCTCCTACATATTTTAACATCTCATTGTTGACAAGGGCAATTGCTACAATATAAATTATTTACTGCTATGAAGTTGTAACAAGAGTTCACTCTGACAATTGCTACAATTGTGAGATGAGAATGGTCAACTTCTATGATTTGTTAGTTTGATGCAAGTGTGGAGACATTAACTTGTTGCTACTTTATAACTCTTTTTCTTGGACAAATGTCTCAATAAATCTGATATCATTCAAACGTGAATGGTACTCTGAAAACAATCATTCATGTACAATATTAAAATAAATGTTAGTTTGGAGAACTTGAATAAGTTATTAACTAACATACAGAGAATGGCTTTGTTATCCTCGATTCTAAGGGTTGTGGTCAAGGAAGACAAAAATGGAAATATTGAATTGAGAAGTGATATATTTATGCAACTAAGAGATTTATTACTTTTTGCAATATATCATTTTTGGTTCCTTAACCTTCAGCACAAGCTGCTCAGGATAACAAAATCCTGCCTGACACTCGCCCGATAATTATGGCAGAAAATGTTTTCAGATGAATATGGTGTTCGTAGGGTCGTCAATGTGTCCGCTGCTTCCTTCAGATGGTGGCCTGAGGTGGTCCTAGGATGAATAGCCTAAGGTAGTGTAGGGACTTTTATCGATAAGTTATTACATGGTCAGGACCAATGGGTTCAATGATATGCAAACCAATAATAGCATCATGTTCTAGTTGGTTGTACATTTCTTCAAGCTACTTGGTTAAAGTGGAATGTGGATGGATCAGTGAAGTGTGCTGCAAAACAAGCTTGTCATGGGGGGAATCTTGAGGCACTTCAGGTATTTGGCTAAGGGCTTTGAAAGGAACACAGATTTGCTTAAATTTTGGATGGAATGCTAGATGTTAGCCACCAATGGGTGCTTACCCTGTGAAAGCAATTCTGTCTTATGCAGAAGCCTTGGTCAGTGAGAATTACACATGATCTCTATGAAGGAAGCAGGCTAGCAAATTACCCACTCTATACCCTTTGATTTGCATTTGTTGGATTCAGGTGAATCATTCACACTTTTAACTTGTGGGTACCTTCCTTTGTGTGATCTAGGTGGGGTTTCTATCCATAGTAGTACTTTGATGATGTAAGGGCTTTGCCCTCCTGCTTACCACAAAAGAAGGAAAAGAAAACATAGTAACATGGAACTTGGAAAGAAGATAATGCCAGAATCATAAACACTGTACCAATGTAAACAAGTATCATGTATCATAAACAACGCTTTGATTACACTGCTATTTCCTCCACAGATTTATTAGTTCTTCATTGTGAGACAACCGTACAAAAAAATAAAAAAAATCACCCGCATAAGAAGACGTAGTTATAGAATAATTATCTCCCAAACCTCGAGTTGATGGAGACACTAAATCATTTGGTAGAAACTAGAATGTAATTTTAAGAAACTTGAGCACTACTGATTTGAGTATAAGAGGAACATAGAAAATGCCATGGTGTTTTTTTTATTTCAACAGTTTAAAATAACCATCATAAAACACCTTGGAAGGTTTGTTCTGCATTCTTGATCTGCCAAATGCTGTGGATGGATAAACTGAATCAATAGGAACAAAGCAAACTAAGCAGCTTTATGTCTTGCTAAATTTACGACCAGACTTCTGCTCTGTTTCATATAATATGTGGTTGATAAGTCCCCTTGCAGCACTACAAAACCAGGAAAACAAAAGTATAATTTTCAGCTCAGAATCAACAAACCTATACTTATGTACTTAAAATAAATTTCCCATACACATGCATTTATCTTTGCATGAAACATCAAAAGTGTGCAATTGCGTCTGTTGAAGATGAAAGGAACCAGAAATGGGAAGATACTAGAAATCTAGAAAATATGCATGATGTACACTAATGCACAAGCTTACTCATCCTTTAACTTCTGAATCTTCTCAGGATCTGCCTCATGCATGTTTTTCTTAAACTGTTGTCTCACCATATCAACGAGAAGTGGTGTGTTATGTTGCTGCAACAGGAAAAGCAAGTATACAGCATAATCAGTTTCACATATTTTAATTTTATCAGACATACATATTAGATTTTGACTATGATACATCGATAGGTTCATTTGCTTTTCACGGATACATCCTTAACTGATACTACTGGATACTTCACTAATACTGGATATTCACTAATACATATCCCTAGACCCCAAGGCATCAAGTATACAAGTCAATTTTTAAAAAAGTACATAAATAAAATGAATAACAGATTCATACTTTTCCCGGATACTCTCTGATACACACAGTAATTTTTTTCTTTTTCTGATACTCTCTGATACACACACCCAATCAACCATTTAGAAACATTTTGAGGAGAGAGAAAAACAGAGCCCACATCAATCAAGTAGAAGTGTGGAGAGATAGAGAGAGAAACGATGAACCTGATTTGTCAAGTAGCAACACACATATTTATAGAAAGAAACAGAGCATGTTAAAAAGAGAAGAAGACATGCATATACATAAGAGACACTATTCATTTCTTCCACTAACTAAAAAAGGTTTATTCTGATTTGGAAGAGCAATTCGGATGATACTCAAAGAGGGAATGAGATTGATACTATCATACTATTCCTCTTCGTAGGCAACAATCAATGACTTCTTAAGATAAAACATTATAATTTTTACTTCGTATTTAGTAACGTCAGATATACGTTGTTAATTTGGAATTTTGGAACAATGACCATAAGTTTATTATGTTTTATGCATATTTTTTATGTATATCTGCACAACATAGGATTTCGTATTAAATATATATTTATCAAATATAAACATAGGATTTCCTATGTTTTAAAATATATATTTATCAAATCATATACTCGCATAATATCTGCACAACATAGGATTTTGAACATAACAAATATAGTTCTTCAGCAGAAGGAATGCACCACTAGCCATGGAAGGACATAACCCCTATGAAGAAGCATACAATGATCTAATCAATGATCATAGATGAAAAGTGTAAAATGCATACAAAAGACAGTTATTTAAGTAAAGAGTAATTATCATATATCCGCCTTACAAATCCTCCTATCCTAAGACTGGTTCATTTGGGATCTTATGTTTGTGATGTTCAAAATCCTATGTTGCGCAGATATGATGCACAACATAGTAAATCATTCTTTGCAATAGAATTCACCATAACAAGAAACCCACCACTTCAAATGGGAATTTCTCACATAAACTCTAATTCTGAATTTCTCACAGAAAGAGAGAATGACGTACCCGATGACCAATATATTTAGCTCTTCGTAGGCATTCCCGGTAAAGCTACAAAAACAAAAAATCCAAAAAATAAAAAAGAGATTTTTATTAGCCCCAAAATCTCAATTTTCAAAATTGAGCATAGTATTTAGTTTTTTTTACCCTAATGGCATTGTTAGCAAGCTCAGGAGGCAGTGCAGTTTGAAGGGATGGCATTTTCAAAATTTTGGACCCTGCAACCAAAAAACGACAAGATATATCCTTGAGCTTCACAGAGACAATTCATCGAACATTTTCGGGGCATAAATCAAAGTGGGTATAGCTTAAAAAATAAACAAAACCCATTACAAGAAAAAGGAGTTGGGATCATGAGTACATGCCTGATTCAAAATTTGATGCTTATGGTATCAGAATCAAAGTCAACTTTTTTCTTGAGTCCGCGGCCGCAAGACGGTGAGTGAGAGTGACCACGAGCAGAGCAAAGGAAACAGAAAATATGATAATAAGGCACTCAGCGTTTTACCAAACGACATGCCGTTTTCATTGCACTAGAATGAAATAATTACACTTAGATTAACTTCAAAAATAATAAAAAATAAAGTGTCATGTGAATGAATGAGTATATTGTAAGAATAAAACAGAATATTTCTGAATGTATTGCTCACTAAAATATATATTTTTACTACTTAATATTTTTGTGTTATTACCAAGAGTATTTAAAAATATATTTTTACTACTTAATATTTTTATGTTATTACAAAGAGTATTACTCATTTTATATGGTATTTTTGTGGTTTTACCTTTTCTTTTTCTTTTTTTCCTCATTTCCTCTTAACAATTTCTTATTTGACAAATTTAAAACATAGAAAATTATTAAATATATATATCAATAAGTAAGATATATGTACACACATTTCTGTCAACTTTTATTAACATTATTAAGAATTTAGCCGCTATCTACTAACTATGACATCATGTTGGTATTTAATGTTTAAAATCTTAAACTTATAAGAAAAGTGGGCTAATTTCATTTTCTTTTCCTTTCTTGTAATGCCCATTTAACAATTTTGGCTTAAATTTAATTGTTGAAGTTTGTCAATATGCAATGCAATTCACATAAGATACACTCCAAATTATTATTAGACATTTCTTTCACATTTATAAACTCATTCCGTTCCATAAACATAATAAATTGTACTATCATCTTTATGAGAATAATCCAAATATTTTATATGTAATTTATGTCTTATTATCTTTATGATACAAGTTCAATGTTCAATAATTCAAATGAAACCATTCATATGATAATATAAATGTTTAGCAATTACAATGTAGGTGTATACATATACAAATGTGAAGTGAGATGTTATTAACTACATTCATATGAAGAAAGTTCTCCTACTGTGTCAGGTAAACCTTCACTTAAGCAATCAAGTGGAGGTATAGTAACAGTTTCTTGAGTTCCATAAGCATTCCAACAAAAAGGGTCATCTAGTAATACCCCTTCATATGGCCAAAGCTCAACCTCAGATATTGTTATGTTTGTGCAAGCAACAGTGTCACTACAAGCAAAATGTATTGGTGGTGTTCTAACATCATAAGTACCTTTTATGTTCTTAAATGACACATCATTTACATGTACACCTGATGTTTGGTTAGTACACTCCTTAGATAAGCAATAGTATTGGTCTATAATGATGCAGTTCCTAACATTTTCCATTTGGATGTTCTCAAATTTCAACCTTGTTACTGACCCTGTACCTCCTTGCCATGTCTTGATCCTTAGTCCATTGTCTGATTCTCTAATGTTTGTGTCCCGGACAGTTAAGTTAGACACACATGCCTGTGAATTGTGCACTCCTAAGCTTCCAATGCTGTGTACAAATCACAATAATATGCTTTTACTGGCCCATGCTGAACTTAGCATTATACAAATTAATTAACTTATATGGTGGGGAAAATGAAAATTAAATGTACAAGTTGTTGTGATATTAATGGTTGGCAACTTTAACCGTTCCAACTGCACAACTTTTTTCAAGAACTTTTTGCTGAAGATGAGTTGGAATCTCATGGAGACACCTTGAAGAGTTATGACATTGATACTAGTGGTTAAAGTCACCAATTTTTCATTCATTTTTTCTTTAGAAATTGTTCTAGAATCACATCAGGGATGAATGTATTAAGGGCATGTTTGAGTAAGCAAATTAATCAAACACTTTTCAAAAACCAAGCAAATATGAAAGACTTAGTAATGTACCTAATCCCATGGCTAGGACTTAGTAAACAAATTAATCAAGCATCAACATAGTTTTTTGTTTGGATCATACTACTCATCAATTAATATTACCAACTTTGGTTCAGAGAGACTTAGTAATGTACCTAATCCCATGGCTAGGACCACAAGTCACACCCTTTATGTCCACATCTGAGCACCCTGGTCCAATTGAAATGCAATCATCACCTGTTCATTAATCATATTCAGATCTTCTAAACTATTCACCTTACACATATCAATAAATATAGAACTAATCAAAGTGTCACATTGAAACATTAACAAAATAAACTTTAGTCATTACCATTGCTTATGATGGTGTTATATATCCCTACACCCTTTGTGTTTCCAAGGTGGATTCCATCAGTATTGGGGCTGAGTTTAGGAGAATAAAGTGATAACTCTTCAATTAGTACTCCTTGGCACCCATCAAATTTTACATGGAACTGAGGACTGTTCTGAATTCTAAGCCCTTTCAAAACCAGATTAGAGCTCATGAAGAACCTTATCATCTATAAACCAAAAGAGAAACAATTCTAAGACAGTTAAAAGGAAGAAAAAAAAACAATAGAATAGTTATCTAATGGTAGAGTTGAAATCTGAATAGTTCACTCACTGTTGGGCTATCACATGGTCCTGTAACAGTTTTTCCATTGGGAGCCTGAAATACCATTATTTACAACCATTTAGTGTGATTTCATTCAAGGTGAAAGTTAATAAGGAAATGATTACCCTATGAGGTTTGCAAGGGAGATTCCACCATTGTTCTCCATTGCCTTCTATTGTTCCATTTCCATTAAGAGTCATTTGATCCACTTTATAAAACACAAGCCATTGGTTTTGGCTATCTTTTTCAGGCCAGGAATCTGGTCCTTTTGGTGGCATGAGAGTACCATCCACCTGTGTACATTTGAACCAAGTAAGTGACATATATATATATAGTAAACCATCAATTCAATCCTCAAAGGACCTATGATATTGCCATAATTAAATTCTTAAAAGACTCAAAACAATGTTAAACTGAATAATTTTTTTGTAACTAAAGTAAGTCCTAATATGATAACCTTTTGAACCTAAGGACTTGTATAATGACAACATAATCATTCAAGGAATGAATTGAGTGTTAGGAAATTCAAAAAGCATTCTTACTTGAAATACTAATCCTGGGTTGCATGGACCTGAAAAGATAGTTGAAGTGATCATAAAACAGTAGTTTTGAGGAGCTAGAATAACAGCATTATCCACAGAACAAGCTGCTTTCCATGCTGCCCTGAATGCAGATGTGTCATCAGTTGAACCATCACCAACTGCTCCAAAGGATGTTACATCAAAAACACAGTTTGAAGAAGAGTCACAATGATCATTTGGATATGGATCAGATGGAACAGTAGGAGTATTGGAAGGGAGTGAAGAAGGGTCCTCTGGGTTATAGGGATTACCAAGAGGCTCAGGAGATGTTGAAATTTTCTTATGAATCTTGTGAGAATGGTATCTTCCTTCCACATTGTCCATATTGTGAATGAAAAGTATCACAGAAATCCATAGTATAAAAAACACATGAGTGAGACACATTATGTTTAAGTGAACAATGTTTTGTACCAATGTGGAGTTACAAATTGTTCCTTAGATGATATCTGTAGATAGTGAAAAAACTTAGGCTTCAGAAATCTTTTTGATTAAGATAAATAGATGAGATTAAAGTAGAAGGAGAATGATTATGGTCTAATATCTAGAAGATTCAAAGCAAATTGGTCTAGTAAGGACTATGATGAAGGAAAGGTTCTTTTTTATACTCAACATAGATGATGGTAAAGGAATAAATTATATAGCACAAGGTTGATACGTGTGAATTCCTGGTTGATTAAAACATACGTGTGAATTTCTCTGTTCTCCAATGACACATTATATTTCATTTTCTCCTTTTTTGTTCCAATTATGTTGATCCATTTCTCTTCTATTTAAACTCTAAAAGCTTAATGAATCACATGGAATACATTGACTAAAAACACTAACATTAAGGTAGTATCCTTAGTTTCAAGTACTTGAATTGTGGCAACTAATTACTTAAAATGTTAATTTCCTCTATGCATATAATTTTGAACTGGACAATATATAATCTACTGTTTAACAAAAGTTAACATTTTCAATCAAAACTAGACACATGTTACTGGCCAAGAAAATGAACAAAATAGTTCTAAAATTTTGTACTTGAGCAGATTTTGTCCAGTTATATAACATCTGTCTTTGTGGGTTTTACCTGAGATGAGGCCAAATCAACACATGCAGCTATTTAAAATTCAACAGTATGTAATATATTGCATGTGAATTATATATAGCAATAGGTTAGAAGCAGGTAGATCAATTAAGACAAAAGTTAGCACTTAATAAAAGAATATAAAGTTAACTTAAACCATCATGGGAATCGTGCACATATTGCAATGCCACAGTGAAAAGTAAATCACCAGCACCTTGAGACATATATTACTGGTTCATTGCTTCATATATAAGTATCAGCATTATTTATTGATACATATGCCAAGACCCTTGTTGTGTCACACTTCCAACATAATACTAGCTAGGACTATCATTCACATTATAATTTAAATCAATGATGTATATTTGTTTACTAAATTTGTGTTCATATGATCATATACTAATGTGGAGGAGAGGGGGACATGTACATGTTGGTGTGTGTTCACGGGATGGTGTTTCTAGTGCATGTCACGGGCAAATGGAAGTGGATTCACATTAATTATTTGGTTCTAATGTGAGACAGCATATGAATATTAATAGGAATAAAAACAAATAATTTTGGTGTCTGATTCTGTGGACTTGTTAATAATACTATTATTTTAAACTTAATGATTTTGTTTGCATTGGTATGATGATAGTTTAAATTATAATTAAAAACAGCACACAGAGTCTATGGGATGGAACAGATTGAGGAAATAGTCCTACGTAGATCACAGGCATTGGAATTGAGAGGAATACAACACTTGACTAAAAGGTGGTACACTCCGAAGAGATTGAAGCTGTTTGTTGATAACAGCTCCATATTCCCACCAAACAAGTTTTATACTACTACCCCAACTCATAAAAAATAGACTAGAATCAGAATTATGCTAACGCGAGAGGCTGTTATTTTGGTTTATTATCATCAAATTATGCATTTTTTTGCTATAAAAAAATACATCCCTATCATTGTAAGTTGAGTTTTGATGGTTTATTAGAGACGGCCGAAATCTTTTCTTTTCCTTGTTCGGTAAAGATGATCTTTGATACTCAATATTAGATATAAGCTAACAATTTCTTTATATAATTAATGAATCTTTTATAATTGAAAGCAATCAGCTTTTGATACACATTAGTGGCCAGAAAGATTCCTAAGATTCTCAATAAAAAAGTTCGTATATAATTAAAATACTCTTAACAAGTAGAACAAACTAATCGTAACAAATATAGACTAGAATTATGGGGCCCTTCAAAAGAAGGACACCTCCAAAAATAGGGGTATGCCGCTAAATGTGACAAGCACACGGTATTCTTTAGTAAAAGGCGAAAGAATAGTTCGCTTTGTGCTTAACACACCCATGAGTTTCACAATGCTATCTACTTCTTTTTATATTGGAGGGCACACCCTTACTCTCACTGTTATATTCGATGTGGGCTTTGTATTGAACAGATGCAGACAGAAAAGCAAGTAGAAGATCCAATTACCGGACAAGTCTTATAAAGCATGACCAGTAATGCCATTGATCTGGCTAAATTCTACATCATCCACCCTTGCTCCCAAAGAATAATTAATGTGGCTTTATGTTACATGATTGTAATTATTAATAGTTAAGTATATCATAATCCTTCATTTCCATTGGATCAATGAGTAATTTATATAATTATATTATGGCAGTGCCTAAAGAAATCTTAGATGTTGCCAAAAAAAGCTAAGGGGTAGGAAGTATCAAATTCCAAAATGAAAACCTCCTCTTCCAAAGAAGTGATAAAAGGTTTAAGCTTATTGTTGTTTCCTTAATTCTCATCATATCTAAAGTAATATAATTTGGTTTGATAAGGGTCGCTGTTATGCCAACAAGGCAAGTAGTAGAATATTTTTTAAAAGCATTCAGCTCAGGATTCTGTACTAACATTTTAGTCCAAAATAAGATCTAAGTTTAAATGCATTTTGTATTTTACAAGTTTTTTTTGCTTAGTATATATATTTCAGTTTAATAAATCACTTATTTTTTAAAAACTATTTCATAAAACCTCAATTAATGTTGTATAAAACTACAAGTTACTAATATCTACGCAAATAAAGGGTGAGGAGTTGTTCCAACTACAAACCATGAATCTCAAGTTGGAGTCCTTAGAAATATAAGTGTCTATGTAGGGAGTATAGTAATTCTACTTCGCTCGAACAGCCTTCTGATGATGAAGTTATTTCAAAAGTATCAAACATACTTGGATGGCCAAAAGTCTTTGCAGTGTACAAGTATATTATAAAAAAGTCATTTCAGCTGATATAGGACTAGTTAGAATTCTGGAATAAAATCTCCTCTTGTGAAGATATTTACAAACAATCATTTTCTTTTAACCTGCTTTAAAGCATTGTAGTTCTCAATTCATATAAATAGCATGCTATTAAATATATAATTAGCACTACATTAAGACATCATAATAACAGAGGTTAAATAGAGAACCATTGTGATAGTGGAGTTGGAGGGTGAGCCAGGCCCAAGCTTTAGTGCAACGCTTGGACGACACATGAGAGACCCAATAGCAAGCTACTGTAATGGTCTCTCCCCTTTAAAAAAGTAATTTAATATCGTGTGGACCAATGACCCACATATCAGATATTAAACTGATAAGAACAGATACTACACTTGATCTTAGCCAAAAGGCCGAGAAAGGTATGAGTTCATTATTGCCTGCGCTTCTTTTTTATATTGTGTTGCCCCTTGCCGCTTCTTAGTTTGAACAATGTGGGACAAGACAGGAGCACTTGGTGTTGAAAAGTCTTGGCATTCTTCAAATGGGTTGAGTCCACCCCAAATTACAAACTCTTCTTTGATGCAGACAAAGAAACTTAGTGTTCAAATTTTATTTTAAAAGTTTTTTCAAAATTTAAACTCTTTTTCTTCCTTACATTATTTTAAAACAGGTTTTTGACTCTATTCTTAGCTTCTCTCTTCCAATGCTATTAGTAATGAGATAATTTGGAAGAAGGAAATTACTGAAACTTACACAATTAAGTTGAGGTATCGGTAGCTTTTGGATAATATATGCATGGCAATCAGGTGGATGATTGGATGGTATCTCACTACTAACTGTAATCTTTGCATGGATTATATTAAAGATATTTCTCATTGGCTCAGAGATTGTATTAAAGCTTATTGTACGTGGTTTCATTTGCAAGTGTCTGAAGCAACAAATTTCTTTCCTGTAGATCTTCATGACTAGATCAAAGAAATTGGAAACATAAAAAAAATTCTCAATGCACTTTGTCTTATTTGGATAATACGCAATGCTCTAGTGATGGCTAATGAAGGTAATATTGTGTATTGATAAATACTTCTGAGCTTGTAAATGATGTCCAAATGACAACCCAGACTAGGGCTCAAACTTCCACATGGGTTCCAATACAAGTTATTCAGATCTTTACACCAAATGGCCTCATCAAACTTAACATTGATGAAAGTTGTTTGGGAAATGGAGTAGAATTGGTTTTGAGGAGCTCATTGAGTGTGTAAGGGCCTTGGATTAATGACTTCTCTAGCTATGTGAGATTTCTATAAATATGCATGAGGAACTTAAAACAATTTATCATGGTCTCAAATATGCATGGGACATAGATTTCTAAAACATTGATTCATCCGCTTCGGTTCCACAACTTCATCCGCTTCGGTTTCGGCAACTTCCAAGTTCCACGTTTCCCGCTGCATCCACTTCTAGCCGTCCGGTCTTCGACTTTATATGTTTAACCATGTCTCTTAGACTTCATATGTTTAACCATGTCTGTCAAATATTAACGTTCATCCTCAATTCTAACTTTAATGAATCCTTCAACAAAACAAGAAAGACACAAAGAAAACTTAATAATAACATTAGAAGTCCCATAAATAATGTGCATATCTTTTTTATATACAAGTAACCTTTTATAATAGTTTAGTGAAAGAGGTAGCATAATTTTTTAATGGTGATTACCTTTGATTTTCGATTTTTATTTCCTATAAATTTGAGTATCTATTGGAATTTTTTTTGTTATAGGTTTATATATATATATATATATATATATATATATATAAGCATGTATATATGATTTAACTGACATACGGTTTAATTACTAAACCATGGATTAAACTATAGTATCATTATATCAGTATTTGACGGGTTTGTTTTAATAATACTGATCTTTTGCCACTAAAATAAAACACATGCCTTTCACTTTATTTATTAACCACGGAACAATACCTAAGAAGGGATAATCCAAGAAAATTTCATTTGCCCATTCGATAGTTATAATCTTTGGAATAGGCTTAATGATTCATATAAAATCAATGAAGGTACTTAAAATCAATCGATAGTTATGATATTTGGAATAGGCTTAATGATTCATATAAAATCAATGAAGGTACTTAATATCAATCGATAGTTATAATCTTTGGAATAGACTTCAAGATTCATATATTATAAGCGCAACTGAAGCTCACATTTTTTCTAAGACAATATAATATATGAATTTCAACACCTCTTAATGTACACACAATAAAAAAGACAGAGAATGCTAGAAACGACATCAAAATTTAATGATGCAGTGGAAAACAAAAACCATATAAAAGAAAAACAGTAACACATAAATAAAAGCATATAGACTAGAGATGTAGGGCCCTTCAAATGAAGGGTGCCTCCAAAAATAAGCGTATGCCGCTTAAAGTGACATGCACACGGTATTCTTTAGTAAAAGGCGAAAGAATAGTTCGCTTTGTGCTTAACACACGGCTCCGTGAGGATAACAATTCTATGCACTTCATTTTTATATTGAGAGTACACCCTTATTGTCACTGATGTCTACGATGTGGGCTTTGTAAAACACTCAAACGTTTGACAATATCATAGTAACCTAGCGTATTGTTTAGCAGTTTTGAGGTCCAATTACAGGACAAGTCTTACGAAGCATAGGCTGGTATTCAAAGAATAATTAATGAGTGTTTATGTGATAAAATTGTAATTACTGATAGTTAAATAGATCACAATCCTTCATTTCCTTAAGATCACTCATGTCACTCATTCAATAGTATTGACTAGTTAAACAGATCACATTCCTTCATTAGGATGAATGAGTAATTATATAATTATATTTTCACAGTGTGGAAAACAATTTTCAATGGTATCACAAGAAGCTAAGGGGTAGAAATTGTCAAACGTCTTCCAAAGAAGTGATCAAAGGTTCAAACTTATTGTTGTTTCTTTAATTCTCATCATACCTGCGAGGCTCTAAGTAACATAAATTTGGTCTGATAAGGGTTAGTTTAATGCCCAACTAATTAACGAAAATAACTTCAGTAGAGGTTTCTCAAAGGGGAATTGAGTATAATACTACCCAATATAATGCATATCACAATAGACTTGTATTGAACTAACTAATTTTGCATGATGAGTTCGTGCACTACATGTTATCCCACTTACTATTGTGACATGCTTGGTTAATGAAGGACTCCAAATTAAAATCTTATTGATGATTTCCAGTTCATTTAAGCAACCCAATACACTACTTATATATCATGTCTATCATCTCTTAATGTATTTATTTCATCACCACTATTCTAATGTATTTAAAAGTCTTTGAATTTGTATCCTTTATTGAAAGCACTTTGATAAGTTTGTAACTTATTAGGCACAAGAACTTGCTGACTTTTGACCAATCATTTGTTGAGATGACTGATAAGATGGACTTGCAATTAAGATATATGACCTTCCCTTTCCTACCCCAAGGTATTGAGCATATAGTAGTAACTCTGAATTACTCTGAGTTCAGTTTAAGGCATCTCTCTTGAGATTTTGATTTCATAATAGAATCTGTAAAAATGAGACTTGTATCTAAAAGAATAAAAACAAAAAGTCGAATTACTGTACATGACAAAACCAATAAACTGAACTGCGAGAACTGGTTCAGTATATAAATGAGAAAGCATTTACTTAGTGAACCAAACAATTTAAAAGAAATGCCAAGGTCAAATGATTATAAATTAAGAATACATGTTAAAGTTAATTAAAATAGAAACAATTAAGAAGTTCCCAATACTTGGTGTAAGATAATAAAATTTGTAAACTAATTTGGAGGAAATGATTATAAATTGAGAGTACAGGTTAAAGTTAATTAAAATAGAAACAATTAAGAAATTCCCGATACTCGTTCGTGTAAGATAATAAAATTTGTAATACTAATTTGGAGGGTGAGCCAGCCCAAGCTTTAGTGCAACGCTTGGGCGACACATGAAAGACCCAATAGCAAGCTACTGTGTTGGTCTCTCCCCTTTAAAAAAGTAATTTAATATCGTGTGGGCCAATGACCCACATATCAGATATTAAACTGATAAGAACAGATACTACACTTGATCTTAGCCAAAAGGCCGAGAAAGGTATGAGTTTTTCTTCTGTTGGGCTTATATTTTATAGTGCTTCTCCACCTCACTGCTTCTTAGTTTGCCCGATGTGGGACTACAAGTAATACATTGGTTACCCATTTTGGGAGAAGACAGGAGCACTGTGTTGAAAAGTTTTGAACGTTGAGAAATCCCTTTCAGGGCTAAGACAATTGACGACGTTGAAGGAATAGTAAAGTTATTCGCGGAAAATGAGACATACAAGAGTCGGAACATGGATTCTACTTTTCTGGCTATGCACAGATACTAGAACAGCATCTTCTTTGTGCGTAGAGCATTGTTAAACAAAGATGTAGGTGTAATGACTCAAATTTGATGTCTTTAGCTGGCTGTATAGGTATCCCTTTAACATATAACAGATGGTTCACTTGTGCATGTTGAAGTTTAAGATTCAGTTGAGTTAAGAAGCTAATAATGTATGCATTCATAGCTGCTGGAATATATAAGATTAGCATATGGACAGGGAAGAAATAGAAGATTGTTCCAACAACAAAAGCAGGAGAATATGGGAAGTGCCACAGAAGAATTTCAAGATTGTTTTTTTGCATGTCAATAAATTAGTGCATGATGATTTTGGATATGATAATAAGTCTTCAATCAATGATTGATTTGGTTAGAAACTTGTCAAATAAAAACTTTTCCAAATGTCATATTTTGCTTGCTGTGGAGATTAAATTGTTTGGAAGCTCTTGCTCTTGTGCAACGTTACAAGTCTGCTTTTCATAAATATGAAAGTATAATTTTTGTCATTTATTAAGGTGTGAATAGAAATTGCTGCCCTTCTCTTCCTTCTACCTACGTGTACCTTATTTATTTAGATAAATTTAGCTAATAAATCATCCCATTTGAAAATATAATTATTTTTTATCTACTTTGTTTACATTAATACATCTGATTCGAATATTATATACGATTGTAGATCAGTTTGAATCATTCTTTTATTTAAAAGAATTGACATTCAACATACTTTCAAAACTCATAAATATGACTAAAATATTAAGTCTAATAAATTTTAAAATAACAATCTCACATCTAATCATATTAATATTGTCACAATACTATGTTTACATCTACTATAAAAACATAATGTCTCTAGCCTACAACTTTGCTTCTAGCATCATGTTAATATAACAAACAACTATCACATAAATTTTAAAAATTACTATATCAATGATCACAATATAATTAGATATATATTGTATTATATTATTAATAATAAGATGTTGAATGGTTGGGATTGATTTCTTACTCTAGTGCATTGAATAATATATGCAATTTGATTTGCATTTATCTAGTTTCTAGAGTGGGAACCAATCAAGTAGTTTTTAAAAAATCAATCTAATACAATCCAATTATATTCATTTTTTATGATTTAATTTTATTTTAAACTAGTTTTCTGTTTTATATTGGGACAGATCTACATTTAATCACCCCTACTTCTACCTCTATTAACTAGATCAGCATAATATTTGTTAGTGCTTGTAATGACATCATCCTCAAAGTTAACACAATTAATTAAGTTACTTGTCATGAAGTGCCTCCAACGAGCCCACAGCCCACATTGGAACAAAAAAAAGTGATGACAACTAACACATTCCCTTCAGAAATTGTAAATAGTTTTCACACTCGAGAAAAACCCCAACTTATTTATGCAAAGTTGAAAACCAAAAAAATGAGAGAAAAGGTAAACGAGTTATAAAATACTTGGACCTATGTTACTCAGCAGTACAGGAAGAAAAACTATTTGTCTACATTGTTGGAGCATGGAATATACAAACATAAAATCTATCAGCTGTTTTAAAAAAAAGTACTTTTCCTTTCACCTATATAAATCCTACAAAGGGTCAGCTAACTTTGTTGTTTGCTGCTTTTCTTGCCTTTCTTTTGCTTTTGCTTCAATTGAGTAAGGCCAGCTGCTGTTATCTTAACATTACCAATAATTGAAGCCATAAGTTCAGGATCTGTACATGCTTTCATCAACTCCTTCTCCCGGTTTGTTGCTTCCGACGTGTGGCTGAACAAATTCATTGCCATTTTTGCAGCTACACAACAAAAAAGGGGGAATAAATTATGGCAACATCCTGAAACAAAATATTTCGAAGCATAGATTTCATGGCGCTAGGGGAGGGAGAAAGTATCCTGGACTCCAAGAAATGACATAATAGGCATGCATAAGGAAGTGATAGATAAATAGAACAGCAGGAAGAAAATATTTTGCAAGATTTCCTTGGAAGTTGGCAATGTAAAATTGAATAATGATAATAATAGAGAAATAAAAAATAGAACCTTTCCCTTTCTTGGCCGTTCCGGGAATTATCTTGACCCGATATTTGTAAGACTGAACTGCAGCATAAGGACCACAGACAGGAACAGCATATAAGAGAATGTCATTAGGGAGTGGATTCCCTGTCAAGTAATCCACATCAGTTAGTTTCTCTTTCTCTTCTTCTCCTATTTCATGAATATCATCTTCTTCCATTGCCACCCTATCAGATTGGGAAGTGTTGATAGGGTTTTCTTCACTTTCACCAATTGCGTCATGACTATCATTTGGTTGCTCTTTACAGTCACGAGATAAGTGACCTACCTTCTTGCACTTGTAACATATTTTTGGAGCTTCTGAAGGACCTGCCACAGTCAACATTTTAATTAATAAGATAAAAAAGATAAGGAATTAAACAACTTAAGCAATTGGCACATCAATATGTTTTCTCTCTAATGTACAGAGGTTAAAATCTCACTGATCAGCTAATTGATTTAACGTGACACAAGAAACATGGCCACAACTAAACAAGAGGGAAGCAAACAGACCTGCCTATCGACTAAACTTGTTAAATACAGATAATTCTAGAAAATATATCACACGATAGGGCTGAGATACAACACATCAAATTAATATAATATGAACACAAATTCCTAAATTAGAATAATGGCATCCATTTTTTCTCAAACTGTGAACACAACAACATAAAAACATCATTTATCTAGTTATTGTGCCATTCACATTGATACAAAAGTTCGTAAAATGATTGAAAGATATCCGAGAAATGCCCATTAACTCGCTGGACAACCTATTTGGTTCATAAACTCGCTGGTGAAGTAACATATATGTATACAATAAAAATATATTTAAAAAAATAATATATATTGTCATAAACAAAGTAGTATATTGTACTAATTAATGAAATACTGGTGATGAAACTTTGGAAAGGCTTACCACTGCCAGGTTTTTTCCCTTTGTCTGATGCTTCATTTCCATCTGGTATCTCTTCCTTCTTGTTTGATTTACCAGAAGACTTCAAACAAAAAGATATCAGCTTTATAGTTAAATGATGTTGGAATTTTACACAGGGAAATCAGAAAGGTGAAAGAATTACTTGGAGGCAGTCATAAGGTGATTACTTACATAGTTTCTCCTACTCATTCATTTATTAAAACATTTTTAAGGAAGATTACAATATTAGTTAATTTAAAACATTTGGACTCATCTCAGCAGGCATGATGGATTGATGGTATGTTTTACTTTGAAAAAAAGCATGTATTAACCTTAAGGCATAAGCATATATCAAAATTTTCCAGGGAGGATAGAAATGGAATGATTCTGAACTCACAGCCAATAATGTCATTCGGATGCTCCTTTCTTCCTCATCTTGGTCAGCATACTTCCCCTTAATCTTCTTAAGTTTGCTCTTCTGCCCACGGCTGGTTTTTTGACCACCTGTCTTTTGAACTTCTTTTGCAGGTGGGTTAGAAGAAATATTCGCTGATGTAGGTTTGTCTTTTACACGTTCAACATTTGAATCAGCTACATCATGATTCTGTCCTTTTTTAAGCTTTCTTCTCTCCGCTTTTGATATATAAGGTTTATCCCTTACTGCAGCTTTACTCTCTTCAAGTTGCTCACTGCTAATATCAATCTGAGAGTTCTCCACTCCATATTTTTTACTTGGTTTAGCAACATATCCAAGTTCCAGAGCTCGATCAATAAGTTCTTCAAGTTGAGGGGTGGCAGATGCTGAGTCATTTCCACCAATATCAGATATTTTTTCCCTATCAACCGTCTTCGTCGTACTAGTCTCAGTTGCAGGAGAATCATGTGAAACTGTATTTTCAGCATTGATAGTAGGAAAACTAGTTTGGGATGAGTCTGCAATAAAGTCTTCTGATTGGGGCTTTAGTGAATCTGCAGACAAATTACCATTTCTTTCTGAGTCTACGGCAGATTTTCCATCAGTGGCATCATCCTCCTCAGACTCTGAATCAGATTTTTCTTCAAGAGGGACAGTTTCTTCATAATCATCTATTGCTTCTTCCTCTCCTCTTACTCTCCTTTCATTTAAATGTGATCCCAAGGAAGTCTCGTCCAAGCGAAATAGCAAGCCAAAACCCATGATAAGAGGATGTGGTGGAAGAAAATTTTTCTTTCCCCGAATCATGAAGCTCCCTACTGTTAGATATTCCCCTGTGGGAGCAGTTTTACTAACCTGATGAGGATAAACCCACCAGGCACTAGTAACAATTTTTGAATCCCACGCCTGACTATGGCAAACCTACATTCCAAAATGATACGAAGGTAGCAGATTTGATTTAGGTCATGAACATGGAGTGAATTGAATAAAGTAAACTTAGAAGGAACATAGTTCAGATAGGTGCTTAACATACTGTGAAACATCCAGCTTGGTTTAGGGTCAGAGGCGGAACTGGTTGGCTGGGCTTGTGGTTCTTGATAACAGTACTAGAAGCTCCATGCAAATCAGCATGTATATACCTATTACAGAATCAAATGAACAGAATCAGAGAAGCAGAAACAAAATCATACTTCAAATAAATAAATAAAAATTGCTCATTTCAAAGTAGTTTATTATCATTTAGATTTTCTATTAGTGTTTACAGAACTTCCATAAATTAAAAATGGCTATCCTTAAGCTATCTTCCTAAAAGGGAGAAAAATCATCCAAGTAGCACTTGCCCAGTTTCTTTGCACATTCACCAAAGGCACTTCTTTAAGTAGCCATTAGCTGAGTACCACAGTCTACTAAACTTGGATACGGCTCCTCTAAAGTGAGAAAATAAGGGTGTATCCACTATTGATTTGATCAAGTGCATAGGGATCTCAATCCACAAAATGATTCAAGGGTGGATATACCCTTACTTTCTCACTATAGAGGAGCTAAGTCCACTAGTCTCTCTGAGAAATAAATACGCAGACATCAGAAGAGAACTTTGTGGGGCTTGCAAATTTGCAATCAAAATTTTGGCTAGTATTTAGCTTAGTTAAGCACAGAAGTTTGAATGAAAGACTTCACCTTCAAAGGACCCTTAAGTTTCCAAAGAGTGAGGAAAAAGACAGCTTTCATGTTTGGAGAATGGGTGAGGAATGGAAATTGGGCAGTAAGATTCCCAAGTAAAGATTCCATAGGAATCTAAAATCATATCCTCCTAAATGGTGAAGAGGGATGAATAGAGCTGAGAAATTGAGAAAGCATTTCAGACTCCACGGACTTTACCATAACTGAGGTTTGTGAGGGGAAAGTCGAAGACAGAGACTGATAGTGGAAGGAATAGAAGCTACTAACGGGTTGGTGATACAGAGTGGAAAGAGAAAGGGGATGAGAAGACATAACAAGGAATCATCACAAGAATCATTCCAAAAATGATATATAAATCATCTCAAATCTCAGACACCAAATGAAGAAAAACAGCTAAGCATAAGATAAATTTCCAAGAACTTTAAGTTGCATTGTCCATGACCCTCACATCTTATAATCGTAACCACTGTGACGAAAGCATATTGGCACATAATAGCTTGATATAAGATGTCAATTCCAGAGGAAACCACCATAACTGTGTGTAGAATTGGGCTTCTTAGACACCAAACTTCCAATACCTAGACACCCACTCCCCCTTTCATTCACAGGTTTGCAACAAAGTTCTCAACTAGCCAGAAGACCCATTTTGATAATCCTACTCCTCACTATGAAGTTTCATGTGGTTCTCTCCATTTTTTTACAACATTCATAGGCATTTGGGAACTCAAGATATACTTAATTTTCTCAATAATGTATAAATATGTTATTTCACAAAGACATACAACTGATACAAGTTAACATATGCTTCAAATGATTCCAAGACATTTAGTTAAGTATTACTCATTCAAAAAATGATAGCATGCGAACCTAATTGATATTACTTTCATCATTACCCAATAAGGCAATAACTATGTTCGTCAATGTTTAAGCTTTAGCCTTAGGAGGTAGAGGAGTGTAATAAAACATGAAATACTCACAGGTCTCCTTTTGACATATAACGCTTCACTATCATCTCATTTTGTTGTGCATCACGTCCACTGATAACCAAATAGTTCTCACTGCTAATGAACCAATTAAATTTCTCAAACCAGTGGACTTTGCGCATATGTGAAATTGTGGCAACAGTTTTTTCCTGAACATGAATGTTACAAAAATGAGAAAATTATAGGTAAATTTAGCAGTTGTATAAAGCAAACAAGAAATAAAAGATCCATTAGGCGGTGGATTTATAATGCTCTTGCTCTCCATAAATCTAACATGGCCATGCTTTTAGTGTACCAAATAAGCTTTGTACGAGTTGAGATGAGATGAATCTTAAAAGCTTTATTTTATTTCTTTCTATAATCAGGGATCACACATGTATTTCTCTCAACATTTCTTCTTTCAAACTATGTATATGAGATAGCAATCCAATAATTAGTGATAACCTGCAACTATAATTTCTAACTACCTGACTAAGCTGTAGGCGAGTCTTTTTCTCTGCAGCTTTGAAAGCCTTTTCATGTGCAGTTATGGTCTTTTCCTGTTTGCTCTCCTGCTTTTTCTTCTGCTCATACCACCTCCGAGCATTGGCATGTGCTGAGAGAGCTAAATCAATTTCGACCTTAAAAGTAAAATACTATGATTACTAATGTTACACTCCAAGGGATAAACATTAAAAATCCACATAGTTAAAAAAAGGAGAAAACCAGTGATGGCAGTGACAGTAGAAAAAATAAGTTAGGGAAAAACTGATAATACCAACTTGTTGACTTACATCAACCCAATGGTGCATCATGGGGAAAAAAAATCGAGTGAACAATAAAGTTAGCGCTTTCAGATCATGGTTAAAGAGCAAGCATCATGTGGTTGCTTACCCATATGACTAATTAGTGAATTTTGAGAATACAAATTGGGTTCTTAAGGTTGATATATAATGACTCCATCACTAGCTTCTATCTTAAAAAAATGCATCAACCAATTGATGTCTGAACATATCTAGGAAGTAACCACATCAATGTAACAAGAAAATTCTAACATAAAAAACATATTAAAAATATACCCATTCAATTCAATTAGTAAAATGGAACATTAGACATTGATATGTCAATATAGGTGTTAATAACAATATTCATGATCACAATATACACACACAACTGAGGGATTGTGCAGCTTTTCTCCACTGTTTTTTTTTGTCCTTTTTCTTGCCTTTTTTTTATTCTCCTTGTAATATTTTCTTTTCATCTCAATGGATTTCATCTTTTTGCCAAAATTAAAAATTAAAAACCTTATCGACAGGGAGTGTCTTCTCATCGTCATCCATTTCATCAAGGTTGTTGCCTAACAGTAATGCCATGCAGTTCCTCTCAAGATAGAGCTTGTCAATGAGACCAGCTACTGGATTTCCAGCTTTCTTTTCTTCCTTCACCATCCGAGCAAGGTCATCCCAGTTCATACCCTTAGCAAGGGCCACACGAACAGCTAATATAGCAGCATCCACGTCTTCTAAGTTGTATTCTATCAACTCTGCCATTTTAACACAGTGATCAGCTTCTCTCTTCAAAGTGTGCACTCGATTTTCCTACACCACAGAAATGAGAACCTCATTTTTTACATGTCAGAACTATGAAGTATCAACTATCAACAATACTGGAGCAGTTAGTGTTTTATCAATTTCATATGAATATTTTAGGAGCCTGTGTAAGTAATACTACACCCATAATAATTGGATGCAAATAAAGATGAAATACAGATGATATGAATATAATCTGAAGGAATTATCCGATTTGAGTAGAATTAATCAATCTGGTCATTTTACCTCATACCCTACCCCCTTCCTTACTATAATAAAACATTATTAGAGTAGTATATGTTTAGAATAAGAATAGAATAAGAGTATTGCATATTTTCTGTTTTGTGCTTTTGGTGTATTGGGCCCAATGGGCCTTTTCTATTATTGTTGTATATAATCCAAGGCTTTGCCTAACAATCAATAAGATTTTCACTTTCACAAATTCATTTCAATATCTGATTTCCCTCTCTAACTTCTTCTCAACTTTCTCATTCTCTCTCTAGAAACTGTTTTTAGTTTCTCTCTCCTAAAGCAGTTACAACTTCTTTTCTTCATCAATTTTCACTCTCATTACAAACATGAACCTTTCATATATCCGAACAACATAATATGCCAAGTATCAAATGTTCCAAATATGTATTTGGTTATATTTGTATCTCACATTACTACATTCAATCATAAATTATTGCTATTAGATTGCAGGGAGTATGCATGCATACATGACACATCAGAATTTGGCCAGATTCATGCACTTTATCTCTGAAGTACAAGCTGCAATTAATAGGAGCCCTACCCTTAGACCTGAATCATTGACGACTTCTATAGGAACTTGATTAACTAATAAACACTTGTCATCTCTAGCTAAATCCATTTCAGATGTAAAGATTGCAATGAGTTTTACAAGTATCCAACAGCCAAAGCAATCAAATCATACTCTGATGCAAGTAACTTTGAATAGAAAATAATTAGCTCATAGTTTGATAGAGATAATTCAAACAAATTTTTAGTGCACAAATTATCTCTCTTATTCAATTCCTGGCCAATTTTACCTAAGTTCTCTATTGTTTCATTACAACTGACAACTGACAACTGAAACCCATACACATTTGAAGGACAAAATATAGATCAGCATGGCAACCTTGAGATGATTCATTATATGAAGAAAATATTTTCTTCATGAAAAACACCAAATTTGAATTGAACAGATTGACAAACTGAGAACAGCTTAAAGTGTAACGCCAAACAAGAACATGATATTATTCAACCGAACAAATGTGACAACATATAAAATGTAGTCATGTAAATGAAGTAAAAAATGTTATCATACAGTTCAGGCATATAACTGTAGTTAAACAGCATGGTGATGTGAGCCACATGGTTCAGTTGACTTTCCAATCATACGAGTACTATTTATATTGTATGGGCAAGGACACACCAACCTGATCCTGGCGGATTTTATTAAGCTTCTGAGCAGCTGAGTGTTCTTTGGCTTTCTGCTGGTGTTCAGACCTTTGACTCTCAATTTTGCTATAGAATTCATCCAATGCTGCATCAAATGTCTCAAACTTTGTATGCTCCCTTGACTTAAACTGGTTGAGTAGGATTGGGCAGAACTCATCATACATCTGCATCAAAAGATACAATTTCAAAACCAATCTAAGCATGCAATTTGTTCGTTTGTCCGTTAATCTGTTTCACAATCACGAATCCATTAAAGTATAAAGTAGAATATAACCTGACTAACACTTCCAGGTTGAGACATGGAAGAATCCTTCCCAACATTTTTGTTCTGCATCAAAATGTATCCTTCAGGAATTATTTCACCTGAAATAACATCATGCATCCAATCTTCAAACTTCACAACAGCTTGGACCAAAGCCTGAACAGTAACATCATCCCATGTTTTATCTTTGGGAACTTTTGTATTGGGGATTAGACCAGCATCCAATATTATATGTTCAGAAAGGGCAGGTCCATAACCGAGTGCCTCCCCAAGGACAGTTTTCAATGTGGCAGATGATTTCCCGCCTTTGCGGGTTCCCTGCTTCTCTTTTGCTACGTTAGAAACATCAGTTCCATTTCCATTGACTTTATCAGCATCATCATTATCATCTTCCTTAGAAGATGTCAGGGCTGTATGCAATTTTGCAGTAGTAGTTCGTTCAAAAACTCGACAACTTTCTGTAGGATAACGATGGCGTGACATGATTGCAAGCCCTTTATCATCATCCCTGCCATTGATTTTTTGCTATCATTCAACTTATCATAGACTTATTTAAAATCCAATCACATAAATTAAATGATCACATGACAGGAGGAAGCTCCAAGAGTATACATATGTAGTAAGTATTAAGCAAATGCATTGAGATAACAAATGTGAAGTATCCCAGTCTTGAAAAGGTAGGTCAGATGTGACATTCAGCAATAATATGTCAATTAGCTTGATTGGGCATCACATAAGAAAGTAAAGTCTGTACTCTAAGTCTACTAACGTACTTCACATTAAATAAATATCTTAAGACAACTTCATGATCCTTCATAGTTATCTCTTAAGAAATTCTTCTTTATCCACTTGATGCAATCAAATTTTTCATTTTTGTTCTTAAATTCTACTAGATGTCAATTATTCAGAACAAATTGAATTTACAGGGAACAAGACAGAATAGTAGCAACTGACCTGTGGGATCGAAGAAGAGTCATGACAGTAAAATCGGAATCTGTGAGGAGGATGTTTCCTTGGGCATATAGCTCCAATATAACATAGTTTGCATTCTCCCCAAGTCCAAATTGAAAGAGAATAATCTGTCACAGATTTCAAACAAAAAACACTTTAAACCGAAATTGATCAAGTGTCTGAAACATGAAAAATGGTGCAACACAAGTAAGGAATTGTATATATATACCCGATCATAGCCGAGTTGGCGTACATCCTCAAGCCTTCTAGTTCTAATATGTTTCCTCAATTTGAGAGTAAAACCAGAAGGAGTATTGCTTTTATCACTATCAAAATCCAAAAAAAAAAACAATTACAATGATTATAGGATTCTTTAATCTGGAAATCAGATTGGACTAAGTGGAAATATATTAGAAAGAAATGATGATTATGATGAAGAATACCGCATATAGAGAGTAGTATGCAATCTGACACCGCTTTCCATGAGTAACAAAACCTTCTCGCTCTCACCAGATTCAGAAATTCCGCTACTGTTCATGAGCTTGAAAACGTAGGTCTGAAAGAAACAAGGAGTAGTAGATTCATGTTTTTAGGAAGAAGAAAAAGAAAGAAAAGAATTGAAGGAAATGAAGAGATAGAGAGAGAGAGATAGAGAGAGTAACCTTGGGAGAGAGATCATAGACATTGGAGCATCGCATTCCGATTAAGCGTCGGAGACATTTGACCTCCGCCGCCACATCGGCGGTGTTCATACGCACCTTCACCATTTCGTGTGTTTGAATTGAATGTTAGGGTTTGCTGAAGAAGGAATGAATTCAAGAAGAGAAAGCGAACGTGATGACTCACAAGTTATTCGGTAAATAAGTCATAGGTTTTCTAACAAGAAGATGAGGGATCATTTGGGAAATTCTTTGGTTTAGTCTAGTTATTAATTCAAAAATAATTTTAATTTTTCTATAATTGATTGCTAAAATATAAAGATTTATTATTTGAGTTTTAAACTTAGTCTTAAAGTAATTGAATCACCTCCATATAAATAATAGGTTCATAACCCACATTAAGAATACTCCTTAAAAGTGTAACAAAATGATTATGGATGTTCTAACTAAGTCACATGTTAACAATACTCTACAATTTCAATCACAAGTCACTCTACAATTTCAATGTCACATATTTTTTACTAGTATGTTCTTATTGAATATTTTGACTATTTATGATGGTGACATTAAATTAAAAGTTTGTTGCTTACCAAACTATATGAGTAAAGATATAATATAATGTTGCAAGTGTTTTTCAAAATTCAGGAGGTTAACTAATTTTATTGATGTATTGTTTGGATCATATAGGATAATTTTTTAAAAATTAATCGGTCTGGTTTAAATTTTTTTGTTCAAATTTCACAAATGAGACCATTACTAATTTTGTGTTCATGTACCTATTTGCTAAAAATACATTAAATCATTTGTGCGTGTTTGAGAGTATTGCTCAAATATTATAGCCTCCAACCTTATGTTTTAATGGTATGGACTTGAGATGAGTATGGTTCAAGTAGGAAGGTTTATCTCTTACATGTTTCTAAACGTTGATTTAATTATTTTTACTTGGATCCAATATGTTATGACCCAATTTCTCCCTGCACTCATAAGCCGAAATAGATGTTTTTGCAAACAAAACACATGAGACATACATTAGATGTCATTGTGTAGGAATTATTAGAGATTCATGGACACATTAAGGTCTTTACCAATAATCCAATTACTAAATTGGGCCTTAAGATAGTTGATAATACTCTTGAGGCTTTGTAATTCAATATGACCCACTAAACTACCAAACCTTTTATAGTTTAGTTTACAAAAACCTAATCAGCAACACATACATGAAGCCCGCCACACCAATTTTTATTTTATTCAATTATTCGGCAACTAGTAGTATTACTATTATAGTTGACCTGACCAGAATGTCCCTTCCAAAATTTGAATATTGTTCAAGTGTATGGTATTAGGTGTTAATGCAAATAAATTAAGGCCTCAGTGCTTCATTCTAATTTAATGACCAACACAACTTTGACAGAAAAAAATAGTTTATAGTACAATGCTTACCAAGCTGACTCACTAACTCACCCACTTAATTAACTTATTGGAACTATCTCCTTAAACAATATAATTTGGTAGTTGACCTTCAGTTTTGTGTCTTTGACCCCAATTTATTTGTTCTTTTTAGGGTTGGTAACCTTGTTCAGTTGCTATAGAAGATGCAGAGTTGAATGTGAATAAAGTGGCAGGTTTAAGATACCTTTCAGAGTATGACCTTAAAATGAAATCATTCCAACTTGGTATTAGTGTCGTTTTATTTAATTATATCAACACAATGAAATTCAAGTTTCTAATTTGACTAATATCAATCTGTGTGATGAATAATAATATCTTAGTATGAGAAGCTTCCATTTGTTAACAAGCACTAAGCAAGTGCACGAATGGTGTGCATTGGCTTCATTATAGACTTTGATACATAGGTGTGAATATTGCAATAGATGGCTTCATGTTGCTTTAATGGTTTTGTCTTTAAAGTTTTGTTAAAATAGTTGTGTATTCTGTTATTTTATATAATTGATTAACTATATGGTTAATCGATTATCTGTATAATTCTATAAGAGTTATCGATTAATAGTATAGTTAATTGATTGACTAGTAGTTGTTTTTAGTTGGTTAGTTGTTTGTTAAGCAACATATGAAGGGGTATATCCCTTACTTTGTATCTCATTCATTTCAACTCATTCATTCAATTCAATAATGAGAAAGATTTTCATTTCATATATAGTTTTCATTGTATATCATTTCATTTCTCACTCATATTTTTCTCATATTTCTTGTTAATCAAGAAAGCTTCGCTTATGGCTCCTACCATTTTAACGACTTTAAATAAAGAATTAACACTAAACACACAAAGTTGATCTATCTTACTAAAGATTCATTTAAAAAATGTTCTTGAGGACTTCCAGACATGCATGGCACCATAATGGTGTGTGCCATAATAATTGAATTTGATTTATCAGCAAAAACACATAGACAAAAAACAAAAAAATGTACAATTTTTTAAAAACATGTTGCATGGGACTTTAATTTATAATTAAGATTGCAATATTTATACACTATTAAGTATAAATATTTATATAAGTTAATGAATTATTCACTATTCATTTGTTTTTTTTTAAATCATTGATAACAAAACATAAATGATAAATAATATAATAACAACATATAAAACTTATACATTATAAAAGCATACATTTTTCTCATTATAAATAATAGGGAAATCTTAGCCGTATGCAAATTTGATTGGACTGAATGAATAATGATGCAGGGCTTTAACTAAACCACGTGTCCCCTATGTCCAAAGTTTCTAGAAGAAAAAGTGATGATGCTTTCCAAGTTTATGAGGTGAATTTTAGAAGAGAAATAAAAGAAATAGAAGACCTCATAATATTTCACAAGTAACTGCAAAACCTTTAATTTTTATTCTTTATTCTTCAAAAGTTAACTCACAGATAAACTATTAACAATTATTGATGAGTTTGAGCTCCAAGATTAGATTGTGAGAAAGGGTGTGAGTTTGTAAACTGATTACTCTCCTAATATTTTGAATAGAAATGATAAAACTATCTACCATCCATAGTTCATTCAAATCTATCAATTACAGCTAATAAATTTAAATTGATGTATTTAAATGGATAACTTTAGTAATGGATGAATTTGAATTTATATATTATATCCAATAAATATTCATGAATATATCCATTTGAATGGATATCCAATCCATCCAACAAAACAAAAATTTTAAAATTATGTTCTTTGTTTTTCAATTTCATATAATATTCGAGAAAATTAAATTTAAGCAAATTCATTCATGATTCTCACTTTTAATATTTTATTAACTTAATATCAATTATAAGATATGTGATGTAGTTAATATTAAAAGTTTATTTTTAAGTAAATAACATATATAATTATGGTAAAAAAAATATATGCACGGAAAGTGTATCAATTTTATACACTGTCACTGCATCACTACCAGACCACCATTTATATTTAATATTCATTGACTATTCAAAAAAAGTAATTCAAATGAATAGTTTATAATATAATGACTATGAATAAATATTTATACTGACAGATACATAGATATTACACTCTATAATTATTTGTTAAAAACTTTAGACGTAGTACCTTAAACGTAGCATGCTCGTAGAATATTATTTTTTTTTTAAATTTCAAAAAATCATTTTTTAAAAGCACTTTTTAAAAAAGAAACCACTTTTTTAGAAAATGATTTTTAAAATTATTTTAAAAGTGCTTTTTTAAAGTGTGATTTTAAAAAATGTTGTATTGAATAGTAGTTTTTTAAATTAGTGATTTTCTACAATAATGTTTTTAGTTCCAATAAAAAATCAAATAGATTGAACATCATCAATCCAAATCCATAAAAATGGAGTCATGCATGAATTAGAATCCATCCATTAAGTTTAGATATGAATAAATTGAATATTTCAAATGTTGTTTAAATGCTAATCCATCCATTTTAATAGTTAACCCAAAGTGCCTTTTGGTTTTGCCTTCCAAATAAGGACAGAATGTTGCTGATTTGAACTCCAAAAATAGCATGTGATTAATTGAGTTAGGCTCTAATATTCAAAATTAATTATTCATTTGTTACGTTCTTAATAAGCCCTAGTGTTATAGGTGCCCTATTCTTTACGGTTAGTCGTTTTTGAATTTCCATGTAACTTGTCATGAAATATAGCTTTTTCGTCTTGCTTCTGTATGTATAAAAGTCTATAAATGTCTTAGGTTCATCTAAGAATAAAACAATCTTTAATTCCCCTCCATTTCATGTGTTATTTCATTTTAGTCTCTATAGGCTCTATGTTCCTAGTTTTGCAATTAATTAAATTGAATTATTTTGTTCATATATATATATATATATATATATATATTTATTGCATAATAGCTAAACCTATTAAACTCCATGGCCCCAAACATTTTTAGCCCATGTTAAGCGTTTTGTGCTGTGTCTTTTGAGAGCATATAGACAAAAAGGTAATTTTCAAAACACCATGATTATGATAATTGTACAAATGGAATATGATAATAATAATGTTTCTTAGAAAAAGTGAATGAAAGTCTACAATATACAACGCACATGGTGTTCATTATTATGATTTATGATGGCAAAAGCTGATTATTGTGATGTGCCAAGAAAGGGAACCAACCATATAGCACAATATATACATGAAGCTCTTTATTATATGTTAATATTAATAAGTGTCCTAAAAATAATTTTCAATACAATTTTATATTTTCCAAATTATTCATGGTATCACTTTCCAATGTCCATTTTCTATTTTTATATTCTTAAACATTATTCATAAGCAACTAATTAACTATACTATTTTCCAAATTAATATTATGCTTGGAACTCAACCTACTTCATATGTTCCATATTATCTGTCCTTTTGGGGGGAAATTATTTGTATTTATTTGTTCATTTAGAGGTTCAAGAAAACATTAATAGTTTAAAAGTGAGATAATATGACTATCATCTTTTCTAATTATGCTCTTAGTATTAATAACTACTTTTATAGTAAAGAGAATTATGAGAATGTACCCAATAAAGTAAAAAGAATTATTAGTGGAGTGCTATTAATGATGGTTAATAGAGAAATAAATGGTAAACATGGGAAACAAAAACAAATGTATACAATAGTAAAAGTTTACTATCCTATCACCATATTATTGATAATGTTTTCGATGGTCATTACCTTTTAAATAAGAGTAATACAAATAAATGATATACTGACTGTATATAATTCTTTACACTGTTACTTCATAAATATTACACTTAACAAATGAGAATTAAGAATGTTAATTAAGTATATGATCTATATATATCATAATGAACTCTATTGTAATACAAAATAATGAATGTAATATCTATGTAATGTCAATATAAAACTTTAAATATAATCTCTATATTATTTACCATTCATTTAAATTATTTTTTAGAGTAGTCAATAATAATGTAATATGAATGGTGGATGACGCAGTTGTAGTGTATAAACTCATACATTGTGAATGTATATATTCCCTCAAGATTAATTAATAATAGAGTATAATATCTATGTACTAATAGTGTAAATATTTATACACAATTAATATATAAATCATTTATCATTTATTTTGTATTGTATTTTGAAGAATCAATAATAATTAAAACTCTTATACTATCAATACATATATTTTTTATATGTTAATAATGAGATTTCCTCACATTAACATGTGCCCTAGAAAACATTTAAAGTTATCCAAAAAGTTAAAATGTTAATAATGAGATTTCCTCACATTAACATGTGCCCTAGAAAACATTTAAAGTTATCCAAAAAGTTAAAGTTTGTATTATGGATGCATATAAATTTTATAATTAAATAGTTGAACATAACTCATTCTCAATCATAAGAATGACACATCTAAAACTTGTTATTTTATCAAAAAATAATCACACAACATCAGATTAGGGTCTTATACCATATTATGATGAGAGAACCCAATTTTACTATGAAAGCTAGCTTACATGGAAGGGAATTTGCTAAGTTGTTATAAACAATTCATAGTAAAGTTACATTTTTGTATGCTAAATTATTATAAAGATTCGTTCTCCACATGCACAACTCTAAAATATTATAAATGATTCATCATGTACATGTTCAATTAATCAATGTGAGACTATATATTATACCTTAACAAACCCTTCACGTCCATAAATCAATTTTATATTTTAAATAAAAAATATGAACAGAAAAGTCAAAATTTAAGTTTCAATTTTAAATAAAAGAGCTGTCGTTATTAAGAACGTGGACTTAATTTAATGGTGCCACTGAATCTAGACTATGGGCAAGTAATATTTTTCAAATCCTAGTCATATTTCTCTCCATAAATTTGAAGTCTCACATCACTATCTCTCAATCTTTCTCTTATCACTACCCGTTTTGTTACATATTCATTTCATCACCATTTTCATATTTTTATCGTCATCTTGATAGTCATTTCTCATAAACTACATTTTCTTTCTTGTTTCTTATTCATGTTATTAAGATTTAAGATTACTCAGCTTCTTAATTATTCAGACCGATAGAGGCGATTTAACTTCACACCAAAAGAGAATGAGGGGAAATTAGTGATTCATGTACATAATTAAAAATAAGAAAAAAAATGTATACGCTAATTTATGAGTTTTATATACTGTTTGTGTATAAATACTACATTTTTTGGAAGATGATGTACTAATTGTGTATAATACTACATAATTAAAAGAATAATACAAATAAATTGTACATGATGTACTGACTGTCTATAAGTCTCTATACCACTAGTACATATATATTACAATCATTAGAAATATGTTATTTTTAATATATTAACAACATTTTCGCTGTGGTTATCTCATAAAAAGGACTTGGAAGGAATAAGAAAATGAGAAAGTACTTTTGAAGATGTAGGTCTCTCCACTCAAAAATTGCAATGTGCATTGGATCCAATAAAAAATGATAAAATGGTGTCCTCATCCATATTTCGACCAATAATATTGTGACATGTCATTTAAAAAATACATATTAATGTTCTACTAAAAAATATTTATTCATGATTGAACTTTTAAAATAATGTGGCACAATATTATTATCTGAAACATGGATGATGACACCATTTTAGGACATGTGATCACATAGGTTACTAACAGGCTAGCTTGTGGTCAAATTTCCAAACCAAGAGTTATCTAATTAGTCAACAAGCAAGTTCAGGATCCATGATCTAACCAACAAATCTAACAAAATCAATGTACCTACTTCATATAGCAAATTTATTTTCAACTAGTTCTAAGCTTATGATCTTCAACTATGGATTGTTTTTTATCAACAAAAAAAACATATCCATTATGTACTTGATACCCAACTTTTTAATGATAATCACTAAGACCTTGGCCTTGTCCTCCATGAAACGTTACCAACCCAAAAGTTGAATGGTCCCCCACAACACCCCCATATGCAATTAGTGAGACTCAGACAGTCTTTTTTTATAATGTATTTTGAGGAATAAAAAATGTAATATGAATATAAGTTAAATGATATAAATGTTATTATATTTTAATTTTTATATGTATTTTCACATAATTATCCTTTCCAGTAATGGAGAGGGGTATGACTCATATGTAATTTGAAAAACTAAGTGGATAATGATATATCCTCTTGAATAATAATCAAACAATTGAGTATGGGGAAGAGTATATTTTAAATTAAATTGACCAAGACAAATCTTAATATCATTTTGGGTTATAATGGTATTGATTAACTATAAAAATAGTATTATTATTTGATCAACTTAAGTATAATAGAACAACATGAAAGACCACACGAGGGGCTGTTTGTAAACAATAGAGGAAGCACTAAATATTTTATGTAGGGTTAGATGCAAAAATAAATAAAAATAGTATTAGAAATCATCATAGTTACGTAAGCTATATAAAAATGGAAAATCATATAGATTCACGCTTAGACTTATAATATTGTTTGTGTTTATTAAAAAGAATATTTAGTTCAAAATAAGGAACAAGACATTGATGGTCGTCCTTTTCTACTATCAAGCTTTGCTTTGGCGGCTCTTCTTTTCATTACCACTTTTGATGGATATACTGTCTGTAATTTGGATTTGTTCATCAGGAAAATTTATAAAATATATCTATATAAAAATAATCAATAAAATATTATTAATATATTAAATTAAATATAATTATAAATAATTATTCTCGAAAATACTGGAAAATGTATTTATCTTAGATATATATAGAAGTTTTTCCTCTTTGTTCATACTATCAACACACAAATAATGTAATATTTATGCGCTGTTAAATATTTATACATAATTATTATATTATTTTATATTTATTTGAATTATTTTTTTGGAAGAATAAATTATGATTAAATATGAATGATGAATTAATACAATAATAATATATACAACTTATTTGTGTATACTTTTTTTTTCAAATGAAAAAAATGGGAAAATAAGGCATCTTCAATTTTGGCAATTTCTAGAGTAATGCTCCATCCACGTGTAACTAACCTTTGCATCCCAAAACAATATTAATACATGTAAAAATTCAATTAATATATTTTTTAAGGAAATATATTATGTTAACATTAATCCATATATATGAAATATTTTGAATTTTTACCAAGTTTGATATATGATATTCATATAATAGGAATTTTCAATTTAACCTATGATTTGATTAGATTTATTTTATGAGAAAAGATACGATAATATAAAAGTTTTATACATAGTCAATTTATCATTCACTATTCATTTTTAATAATCATCAAATCTTCAAGAAAATTAATACAAATAACTCATGAATGATGTTGTTTGTATATAAATCTTTACACTTACATTTCAATATTCATATATATTACAATCTTATTTTATATGAAATGTTATTAATAGCTTAGAAGTTGACACAATAATAGTTTTGAGATATATACTTAGCACTAATGCACAATGAATTTGTTAACGAGTTTTAGGTAACTAACCACTACATAATAAAAGTCAATCGATAATTTGTGACAATAATAATTTTGCGTCGCAAAAGAGTGTTTAACCACGTGTTTAGTCACAATTTCGATTGCTAAATGTTAATACCCTTAGCAATTGACTTTTTTTATATTCATTTGTTTTTGTATGAGTGTAATATTTATGTACAAACTTATAAATAATCAATATATCATTTACTAATCATTAATATTTTAGAGTGAATGATATGATTTTTTGAATAATATATAACTCAACTTTGATATATTATTACTCATCATTAATTACTAGCCTCACCCAAGATAAGCCAGCTTTAAAACGACTCAATATTGTGCATTTCATGATATTATAATGTCTAGTTATAGTTTATGACAAGACATAAATCACATAAAATGACATCTTTTATGTATAATATATGAGATTCATGAAGAAAGTGAACAGTGAGTTATGTAAATACAATTGATTAGTTCAATGCTCACAGTACAATTTTCAACACATTTTCTATACCTAACATAAGTATATATACTTCAATGTTCTTAAGAAGGGAGAAAATACACGCTTTGCATCAATTCAAAGAGGTCAAAAGATTGAGGAGAAGAAAAAAAAGGTATCAATTAATTAACAAACAAATGAAGGCAATTTGGGTCAAAGACGTTTCAGAGACAAAAATATAGAAACTGAACCTAATATTTATGGAATGTATAAAGATTTATTCATATTCACTATATTATTCATCATTCATTTATATTATTTTATTTGGAAAGTCAATAATGATTAAAAATAAATGATAAATAATGCAGTGACAATATATAAAACTAATCCGCTAATATACATATTTCTTATGGAAAAAATTGCATCAATTTATGAAGATATCTATTTACTTCGTTATGTAAATAGATTATTTGATGTTTGAGAAGGACACCGTCCAAAGGGAAATGTCAATGGCATGGATCCTGAAAACACGGTTATGGTTTGACTAAAAGACCATGAAACTATGGATTGTGTCACTCTCATTGAACCCAAAATATTCCAAGTGACATGGATCCCAATAACACATACAATTATGAATCTAATTTTTGTAAACTTCAGTGATTATTACTCAGTAGAAAAGCAGTTTCAAAGAGTTGGGGTTGGCATAAATGCCATCTTATTATGTTATAATATATGTTCATGAATGTTATGTGAGGAATTTTCTCCCTTAGCTTGAAATTCTGTTACTTCTTGTAATCATTTATGCCAATTGCCACTTTACTTTCTTACTAAAAACACAAGTTTCTACCGCAAATGGTGCTCTCAAAGTTTGCTTAATCAGTGCAAAGATTTTTATATATACTTTGAAGCCAACTCTTTCATTATAAAATTAACATGGGATTATTAATTACCAAGTAATTTTCTTGATAAATACTTAAGTTTTTTAAGCACAATATCAAAGTTGATAATACTTTTTGATAAATATAAAATTCACTTGGTAATTTTTATGTCCTTATGGGTCTGTTTGTGAGTTGAATTTTGGAGGGGAAGAGAAAACTTTAAAGTTATGAAATACACTATGAGATGACTCTGAAATCTTTTATTTTTCATTTTTCCCTCTAAAACTCAACTCGCAAATGAACTATAAAGTAATTAGTCTATGACAAAATTACACTACAAATTTAAGAAAACATAAGGATGATAATTTTGTAATGCCTCATCTCAACATTTTCTAATGTGCTACAAAAATCCCTATGACTTTTCTTGCCATCTACTGTAATTTATGAAAGGTCATGCTAATTGTTTACATTTTGTATTTTGTATCCTCTAGTTCGTTATCCCTTCACTAAATAATCTGCTGAACTTGCAAATGTGAAAGAGAAACAAGTTGGATAGTATTATCTAACAAAAATAGAACATTGGAAGATAGTTGAGAGTTGAGAAAGAAAAATCAAAATTAATGTAATAATGCTATTGAACCTGTTAATGGGTTGTTTTTGGTGGGGCTTGAACATAGGAATTATTAGTATTCCAAAATCTCTATTCTTTAACTCATGACAAATCAATATATGGTTGGGTTGAGCACACGTGTCAAAGATCAAGGAATCATGATTATCCAACTTAATTAGTTTCCTTGTGGGAGTAATTCTATGTTCCTGTCTCTTTAGTTGGAAACCCTTTTCACACCACACCATCTACTTTAGTTGGATATCCTCTTACTTTATGGATAAATAACTATAATTCATTTTAAAGTATATGATTATCATTTTTAATAAATGTTATTTTCAGGAATTGAACATTTTACCTTTTAGTTATTATTATGAAGATGTATCTAAGTGAGGATAATTTTCAATAGTTATTAAAGGAATTACTGAGTAAAGAAAGTAAATTAATGTTAAATATATGCAAAGTTGGGTTCATAGATGCATGTATGCATAATTTTAAGGATAGTTCAATAAGTGCATCGATCAAAGTGATACGTGACAAGCTTATGCAAACTAATAGTGTCAAAATATCGTTGTTGTCCTTCATTGTCGTTGAAGCTTATACAACAGTTTAAAGCTATTTTGAAGCTTATACAACATCAATTTATAAAATAAATCCACCTAAAACGGTTCTAGAACTATAATATTCCTCACAAATTAGATTGGAGGATGTTCTTTGATGCAAATCTAATCTAGCACAAATTATTGAGAACATTCTAAAACCCAATATAGTTAAATAACAGGATTAGTTGTGGAGAAACAATGAACCATCAACTTCAAAGAATCTCAATTTTATTTTTTAAGAACATATAATTAAATTAAATCAAAATCGCTAACAATGTATTGATTTAGTGGTATAAGACCCTACTATATCACAAGATGACTAAAATGTCAAGATTTTCATTCATGTGAGCAACATTTGTTGAAAGAATCAATTACAAAATCTGAAATAGATTAATTCCGTACTCAAAAGAATAATAAGAAGATATAAAGTCCCACAAAAAAAAATTAAATGAAAGCCTCCAACTAGTAGAAGCCACCACCACTATTATACTCCCAGGTTAACATCCAAAATGGACCCCAAACAAAGACTCTACCCTACCTACCTAACTAGCATGTCATTTTAATACATAGGCTTAATCATGACTTTCAAAATTGAATAAAGCTTTATTGAGCCAAACTAGAAGCTGCTTGAATCTTATAAATATATATAATAAAATATGACTTGTTTTGTTAATTATACCGTTTATTGGAATCATTTTTTACCCTTGCTATAAATAAATAAAATACGGAATTTGATAATTAATAAATACCGAGTGACTTCAAAAACTTATAATAAAATAATATTATTATCAACTTTAAAACTCAAAGAAAGAACGTTTAATATTTTTTTATGCAATAGCAGCATTTGTGCTTGATTTGCACCAAATAAATTTGATGTTGGATATCTTTTCCGTAAGAGATGTTTAAATAATGGGAAAAGATATGATGCGCCTCTTTTATTCAAATCATTCACGTGTCAAGAGCCGGAGAAAGTTTTCCCGCCCAAAACTTTCATTCACTTCCCAATAAAACGTGTCATAATGTCATTCTACTATTGTTTTATTATTACCTTCTTCTTTTTTTTGCTAAAAAACAATGATAAATTGATTAAATTCTAACATTCTCATTTATCATTTTTATTTTCCCTCCTCAAGTACAGTGAAATGTTAACTATTTCATTAACCAATTAAACAAAGTTTACTTTTTATATAAAAAATATAGAAAGTAAAAACCTTTTGTTTCCCAGAATAGTGTTGTTAAAAGATAAAAAAATATATGCACTAACATTGTATGAGTTTTATAAGATATCAACACATTCATTTATTTTTAATTATTATTGGTTCTTCAAAAAATGCAATTGAATAATGAGTAATATACTAAATGTGTACAAATCTGAAAATTAATCGTACATAAATATTATACTCTTTCTTAAATTACATTTACTAATAATCAATGACGTAAAATTTATATAGTCAAAGTTCAATTCGAGTTTGAATCATTCAATGTGTTTAACAAAGAGTATCTTTAAATTCTCATCTACATTATCCTGAAAATGATGAACTATCTCTAACAAAAATTACAAAGTCAGAATATTAAAAAACTTAGAATGAGAAATGAAGACAATTAAAGTATGATACATTTTAATTGAAATATAATTAAATTGGAATATTGATGAATAATTCAATTAAAATGAATATAATTATTATACTTAATGATCATTCATGATTTCATAAAAAACTCATTATAAACATTTATTCTTATATTCTTTTTCCCATCAAAAATCTTTCTTTATTTCCTTAAATCAATTCTTATATTTATTCATTCTTATAATATTGTGCACATTCTATTGATATCTCATAATCTCATTAACAATTCTATTATCTTATTATGCACGTTCCTTATATATTCCTCCCTAAATCAATTCTTATTTTTATTCATTTTCCCAAAATCAATTCTTATAAGTGAGGCATTAAATTTTATTCATCCCTAAATCAATTCTTATATTTCTTCATTTTCCCAAAATCAATTCTTGAAAATGAGGCTTTAAATTCTTATAATATTGTGAAAGCAATTCTATTAATGTCTCATATTATGATTAACAATTATGTTATCTTATTATTATGCACATTTTTTATATATCCATTTATATTAATTTTATATTAATTTATATTAAGGTTCTATTTAATTGACTCGGTCAAATAAAATTAATTCGATAGCGATGTAAATAAATAGACAAGGGTGTACAAAGTTCTTTCTAGGTCATGAGGGAAAAAAACAGAAATCTCTATATAACCATATTGTATAACTTTGTCAATATGAAATTTGAATTAGAAAACAGATTAGAAAAACGTAGAAAAAAACAAAATCAAATTTCTAATTGAGTCCAACAATTAATTTCTTAAATCAATTCTTATAACTCAAGAATTGAATTTTCATTTACTATTTTTAATACTAATAACTCTCATTTTAATTTGCTCACCAAAAACATTAAATTTTTTACACTTAATATTTTAACTCTCATCATTTCATTTTACTATTATCCCCCTTCATTTTCAATTTCATAGTTCTTCATCTCCTCCTTTTTTGGTTACATAAAACCAATATTTTTTTCTCTTGCTTTAGTTTTACAAATATTAATCTAGATATGGCACGTAGAGTAAATTTCATTGAAGAGATTAATGCGACCAAAGACACTTGGAACATTAAAGTCAGGATTATTGGTCTTTGGCGTGTGGACAGATCATTGGCGCCATCATTGAAAATGATATTCATGGACGAAAATGTAATTTTCTGACTATATGTTTTTAAACTATTAAACCATTTATATGTAATTACATCATTCCTTCTCTGTATTATTCTTGCTTCCGTAAATTATGGTGATAAGATAAAAGCTATGGTCAAGAATTACCATATTTCTCTATGGGAGCCTCAACTCCAGGAGGGCCAGAGTTATGTTGGTGAGAATTTTGATGTGGTTAGTAATGAAGGACAATATAGAGGTTGTAAATATTCTTTCAAGTTAATATTTCAGAAGGGGACCATAATGACTAACAAACAATTGTCAGAGTTTTCTCCTTATATTTATCAATTCACTGCATTTGAGGACATCCTCAGTGGAGTTGCTACCACAAATGTTTTAATTGGTAATTTACATGTTTATTTCAATTTATTGTATATATATATATATATGCACTTACGTGTCTTTGTCAATAGTAATTCATTCTAATTGATTTGTTTACATAATTTGCAGATGTCATTGGAGAGTTCATTGACATAGAGATGAGCTAGCCTGAATCAATGTCGAAGAAGGTCGTCTTCGGCATGCGAGACCAAAGGTTGTCTTTATCAACCAAAACTCATGGTTAGGCAATACATTTTGTGAAAATAATTACATACTAATTTATTTAACTTATTTAATCATTGCAGAGGGAATAACATTAGTTGTACATTGTGGGGTCAATTTGCATCGCAACTCCTGAAATATGAACGCGGTCACAAGTTTGGTCCAATAGTTGTCATACTCACCCTTGCAAAGATTCGAGAAGCGAAAGGTAATATTATTTTTTCTTCTTTGTCTTAATTTATTATTGTCTATACTATTCTAATATAAATCTGACTTACATAGGAGATTATCCTATAACCATTTAAAATACAATGTATGGTTCAAAGCTTTTTATAAATGACAACAACATTCAGGAAATTCAAGTTTTCACTAAAAGGTAATATTTCAATTTTTGTTGAATTCTCTTTACTACTTTACATATTGAACTTATTTAATGTCTATTTTGTTGCGACTTTCTAAAATTTCAGCTTGGGCTCTGGAAAACCATATGAGTCATACAATCAACACATGAGTAATACATCTTCATCCTCTCTGGGGTCTCAAGACAAGTTCTTCCAAAATGCATTTGTCAAAACAATATCTGAATTGATCCAACTTGATCACGTAAAAAACTTCTATTCTTATTACCCATTGTTTGCAATGATAGTAACAATCATTTCACAATTATGTTACTTTTTGTCCCATTAAGGAATCTGTTTGTGTCACTTACGGCACAATTGAGAAGTTGTTTGCTAATGGATGGTACTATGATGGGTGCCCCTAATGCAATAGAAAAGCTGATGCAATTAGGATTCCATTTAATTGTCCTGGTTGTGGAAAGTTTTTGAAGGAAGTTGTGCCGAGGTAAATTTGCAAAATGAATTTTAGATGTAGGTGATGGAAAATTGTCAGAGCCAAATGACGGTTTTGCACTGATTGAGATACCAGAACAATGTCTGATAACTAATTACGATAATCTCATTCATGTTATAGTTAAAAGTACTTATCCAAATTTAGTTGATAAATACATGAATGAAGAATTTCTACAATGTAGAGTTATTTTGGCTTCAACAATTGAAACAGTTGATGAAATAAATGATTATGTGCTATCATTAATCTCACGTAGACATTCAATCATATTTTTTAACATATTCATAAATGTTATTATGTCAACATTATAACATTTTGTTTCAAATGAAGGTGATGAAGGGAATATCTAAGTTCATCAGAATCTAACGACATTGAAGCTCTACAAGGACTTACTACTAAGTTTCTAAACTCCCTCAGAACTTCAGGCTTGCCTAACCACAAAATCAAATTGAAAGTAGGAACACCAATTATGCTATTGAGGAATTTAGATCAGACTGAAGGCTTGTGCAATGGAACAAGAATGATTGTAAATAGACTAGCAAACCATGTCATCGAACCGAAGGTAATGACAGAAAAAAATGTTGGGAAAATATTCTACATTTCACAAATGAGTTTGTCTCCATCTCATTCACCGTAGCCTTTCAAATTAACAAGGAGACAATTTCCGTTGATGGTTTCATATGTTATGACAATTAACAAGTCATAAGGGCAATCACTAGTAAGTGTTGAGTTGTATCTACCTCGACCAATTTTCGCTCATGAACAACTATATGTTGCTTTTTCAAGAGTTCAATCAATGAAATGACTTAAAATACTGATACATGACAAGGAAAGAAAAATAATGAACACTACAATAAATGTGGTGTTCAAAGAAGTTTTCCAAAACCTATAAACATGTAACACTATAACACGTACTACTAAATGCGAATTATGGTATATTTTCAGGGATTCATCATGTTTTCCGTTTCAGATATTTTGTAATACTATATTTAGCATGTAATAATCATCATATATATACATGATCATATGTTACATTTAAATAATGACAAATTTATTAATATTTTTCTTCTTATTTCTAAACACACACACATACATACATACATATATATATATATATATATATATATATTTACATAATCCTAAAATTAACATAAAAAATAAAGATTCTAAATATGCTTAAAAATAAACTTTCCCGTGCGAAGCCACAAGTATTTTACTAGTTAAACTTTATAGTCGTGCCCCCGAAAATCACCTAATTTAATTTATAGTCAATTTTATTATTTCTTTTAAGATAATGGTAATAATATCTTAACTAATTCCTAATATGAGATGCGATATTGGACATATGAGTTATACTTTATCAATATTAATAGGAGTATTAGTTAAGAGTTAACACTTTATCTTTAAAAAAAATTAACTCAATCAAAGTGTAATAAGATCCTAACTAATTGCTAATATGAGACGCAATATCAAACACATGAGATATACTTCATTTGTATTAATATGAATATTAATCAAGATTTAGTGCCTTATCTTCTAAAAACAATATTAAAATTGACTCAACGAACAAACTTTTTTATCTAAGAACTATGTAGTCTGATTTTTTTAACTTTTAGAGATATGTAGGAGCAATGTCTCACATTATCAAGCACAACAACAAAAATTGTCCTTTTAATAATTAATGAAATAACCAAATAACTCTAAAATATAAAGAAAGCCATATAATTTAGTGAACGTACTGTTTAAATGGGAGGATAGAGTGCTAATACATTCCATACCCCATAACCGATTCTGGAACCTATATTTTTCTATATTTTTACCATAAAAAAATAATGAGGTCTCTAACAAAGTCATACAGCCAAGAATCGGGGCACACCATCTATATATAGATATATATTTAAATTATTTGATATTGAGATAATCATAAGTGTTAGCTATTTTCGTACGGTAAGTGTATCGTATAGCTCAAGTAATAAAACCGGTAAATACTGGGATATCGTCCTCAAGGAGCAAATCAGATTTATCTTGATCTCTAAAGATATAAATTGAGTAAGGGGATAGATCCACTTACTCCAAGAGTAAGTGGAAAAACACTTACTCCACATCATGATCATTCATTCTTGGAAAATCTAATGGTTTGAATTGGTGAGTAAATCTAAACCATTGGATTTTTCAAGATTGAATGACTAAGATGAAGAGTATGTATTTTTCACTTATTCTTAAAGTAAGTGAATCCCTCCCCATTTAGTAAATATTTACAATTGGTGGTTTTGATAAAAGTCATTTGGTATTTTTGTATTTTCTAAAAAATGTTTGATAAACTTGGATAAAATTGGTTGGGATTGACTTTCATCTTTTTCCTCTTTGTAAACTTTAGATTCAATTCCGTAAACCTCTTTTGGTTATTGATCTTGATGCACATCACTGATCATTTGTATCAATTCATTGATTACAAATTCCTTAGATAATTCCTCAAATTTCAATCCCTTGGTAATTTGACAAATTATCTAGCATTAAACTCGATGCTTAAGCAATTCATGTATCGCTGTCTATTCCTAGATCAACAATACATCAAGAAAAGTTATCTGGATTCAACTACACATTTCACTTTCTAGTTGAACATGGGTAAAACATCGAGATTCTAAAAGCCAAATAAAATCAAGCAATGAGCAAAGAATAACATTTCCAAAATCAAAATAACTGAACATAATTGAATTGAATCCAAACATACAAGAGTTAGAAGATTACATTCAAACTCAATACTGAGAAATTAGCCGATCATTCTACACATGACAATCATGAAATGCGTAAAACTACGAGAATCTAGGCCTAGGGTCGTTCCCACGACTCTCCCCTTTCTCCTTCGTGCTTATCTCTCTAGAAAAACTCCTCAAAATATGTGTAATGGCAAAAGTTAACCCCAAAACTGTTGGAAACCGCCTAAATGAACTTCAGACTTTTGGTTTCTCGCTTGGGTGAGAATCCTTCAGTATGTGAGGCTTGTGGTCACTTGTTTCTCGTTTGGGCGAGAGATCCTCGCTTGGGCGAGAACTATAGCTTGGGCGAGGTTTCTTGGCTTGGGCGAGAATTCGCCAGTAGGTGTGCTTTTGAGCCACTATTCTCAATTTCTTCTACTTTTCACCTTTTTCAATCACCATTAACCTACAAATGGCAATACTTGTGTAAGTTTTTCAGACCAAGTTAATTATGCTAGATTCATGAAAATTTGTTTAATATTTTCATCAAAATTTATAAATAAGTGCCTCAATTCATATTCAATTTACTCATGACACTTACAATAAGGCATAGAGGAATCCAATAACCTTTAAAATGGTGAGTCGAGTAAATTTCATCAATATTATTAAGCTCAATTCAATAATCCATTTAGTCAATTTATTAGATTTATGGTTAGGTTAATGGGTCAGATGGGATTGATTGACTATGTTAAAAATTTATTATAATAACTAACATTATTTATTACTCTTAATTTTAAAACATTAACATGACATAGTTACCTAATTAAATGCCAACAAAGCAAGTATTATTACAAATGTGATAAATAAGTTAAAAATATCTTTAAACAATATATATTTTAAATGTATAAATATATTTAAAATTTGATTAAATAATTTAATCTTGTTACAAAAATAAACAAGCAAATAATAATAATAACTAAAAATAAGTTGAAAACACTATATTTTTCACCATGTATATATTTTTTTAAATAATTGACTCAGGCAAATCCAACCTTATTTATATGTCGGTTTTAAACAAATTACATGGACCAATGTAATTAATCATTGTTACGTATTTCTTTGGTTTAAATATATATATATTATTTGCATTTTTACTATTTTTAATTTTCATACATATTAGTTACTGGTATATTATATCATTAGAGCACAAAGAATAAAGATAATTAGGAGCGTAAGATATTGATAAAGATGTCCATAATCCGATGAAGCTTATGTTATAGTTTAAGAGATATGTCACGTTTCCAAATATTTAATCCTATGGATCCAGAATTCTTCCCCACCCACATAGTTGTGGGATAAATAAACTAGGAACAAGCAAAAAGCTTCGTTATATTCTTTCCATAATTATAAGGAATTAAAACACAGTATTCTTTCCTGTGCGTGTGGCGGTATTATATTTAATAGATTGAACTCATTTGTAGATACCTTTTATATTCTACTATGGATGCTAATCACTAATGTGGCACAAAAGGTGGGAAAAACTCTCATATATTCTTGAGAAGATAGGTATTTCTTTTACACTTTTTTATAAGCATTCTAATATTATTATATTTGTATTTAAATGATAAATTTGTTACAATACTATATTTTTTCTTTTTTTTATTGCATTGATTGTGCTCTCCAATACTAGGAAGGGTTCACCCTCTAATTTTGCTTTACAGTCTGAGTACTTATTTTTCATCTTGGGGAGGATTTTTTCCTCTCCTATTTTAAAAAAAATTATAAATAAATAAAGTTAACTAATAGTGGTTGCATTTTTATTGAAAGTAGTATCATTTGTAATTATAACAAAAAATAATATCATTTGTAGTTAGAATTTATTTTCTTTAACTTTTACTAATTAAATTGTCTATTAATCAATATTAATCTTTATTAAGGCTTAGAAATTACTAAATTGGATTTTGCATATATAGATAAAACATTTTTTTATACGTGTGATATAAATCCAATTAATGACATAATGACTTATGGTTAGAATAAAGAGTTAAAAGAATATAATGAAAGAAATTGTGATTTCAGTCTCACTCACAATGAAATACTAACATACTAATATTTGATCATAAAAAATAATGTTATTGATGCATTACCATATTGTTAATAACATTTAAAATTTATTATCAAACTCATTATTTTTATTATCTTTGATTAATTAATTAAAATGATACATGTTTAATTTAAAAAGAATTAGGATTAAAGTTTATTTTATAAATAACTCAAGTTTTGCTTAATCTCACTCTAATATAAATATTTCTGCTTTTAAGATCATAATTTCTACACACAAATAAAAAATCACCCACATTCTCATCATTGCAGTGTTTGTTCATAAAAGCATTAATCTTAATTTTCAATACTCAATCGTTTTCTCCTTTTCATTTTCAATACTCAATCCTTGAATATCTATAAAAGGCCCCCACCCTTCTCTATCCTATTTGTAATAAGCCAAAACCATTATCCCTCTCTCTTTCTTCTCTCTCAATCTCTCATATAACCCCTTCTACTAAAAGCAAAGCAAATTGAGCTACACCTCTTAAATCAAAACTTAGTTCTTTTGTTTTGGTTTAATTTAGAATCAATATAATGAATATCCAAAGTGAGTTACTCATGGATGTAAAGGGAAAAGTAGTAAACAATTCAAGCACCATGATCCAAAGTGAAGAAGAAGAGGACATGGACCTAAGAAGAGGTCCTTGGACCGTGGATGAGGACCTTGCCCTTATCAATTACATTGCTAATCATGGTGAAGGTCGATGGAATTCTCTTGCTCGTTCAGCTGGTAACTTTTTTTCTTTCTTTCTCTGTGCTTATACTATAGCTTTTTCATGATTATTACAATTGTTGACTACAAAATGGTTAAACCTATTTTTCTTCAATACTAAATTAATTTCTTGCTTCAACATCTCTCTGGTGGTGAGAAAGCTTTCCACTTCTCCTCTAGTTTCATCACCAATCAATTTTGGGGAATAAAACTAAACCCAAAGTTTGCTTTTTATATATATAATAAGAGGAGCATGGTGATATAAATTTGTGTAGTGGGGTATGCATGAGATCATATATATGAATTAAAATCCATAGTTATGGGTGGTTGATAATTGCTTGGATGCACCACCATATATGAAAATGGAAAATGGAAAATGGAAAATGGAAAATGGAAAATGGAATATGGAATATGAATTGATACAACCACAATCCAAAATGATACATGTTTTAGAAAAATAAAGTAGCACAAAGAATAAAAGTGCTCTTTCTTTATACCTCATTAGTGGTATTTTGCTACCTCATCAAAAACTTTACTAATTTATGTAATTTGGTTTTTTTGTTATAGGATTGAAACGAACTGGTAAGAGCTGTAGATTGAGATGGTTGAATTATTTACGTCCAGATGTGAGACGTGGTAACATCACACTTGAAGAACAACTTCTTATTCTTGAACTCCATGCTCGCTGGGGAAACAGGTAATTAAGCCACTTATGCATGCATATCCAATCATTCCACCATTTTCTTATTAGATTTCGTAATTGAATTCAACATAGTACTAGTTCATTTTTTTATACCTTTAATATACAATCATCTAATAAATATAATAACAAATCAAAAGGGTGTCTTATCTATACCCACTGTTTTTAATGGCTGACACTACAAACAGTGGATTTCCATGTTTCAATGTGTGAATAAAACATTAGTAACATATTTTGTTCTTGTATTGTTCATTACAATTTATATGTTTTTATTACTATGTTTAAATCTAATTGGCTTGCTTTGTTGATTGAAACTAGATGGTCAAAAATTGCTCAATATTTGCCAGGAAGAACCGACAATGAGATAAAAAATTATTGGAGAACTCGTGTCCAAAAGCATGCCAAACAACTTAAATGTGACGTGAATAGCAAGCAATTCAAGGATGCTATGCGCTATCTTTGGATGCCAAGGCTGATGGAGCGCATCCAAGCTGCCGCCACCACAACCGGTTCATCAACCCTATCTGTCACTCCAAATGTCATCACTACCACCAATACCACAAACAACAACAACAATTTTGAGGTTCATAGTGGTGGGAACATGATGTTCTCTACTCCTACAATTATGAACAACAACTTTGGTTGTTCACAAATCAAACAAAGTTATACTCCAGAAAACAGCAGCACAGGCACTTCATCAGATTCTTTTGGGACCCATGTCTCACCAGTCTCGGATTTAACTCATGATTATTATAGTGTCCCGGTTTGCAGTAACAATAGTAACCCTAATATGGATTACTATCAACAATCTCATCAAGTCAACTACTTAGATTGCATCACAAGTCCATCAGGGTTGTTCTCAGCAGATATGGATTTCCAAATCATGGAACCAAATACCCAGTGGATTCAGAATGGGGACATATCCAACAATTTATGGAGTTTTGAGAACATGTTACAACAACTCAATGACAACATGTGAAACATCATTAGAGCTTCATGAAAAGGAAGGGGCCATTGTGGAATTTACAAATGAAAGTAGAATCATGTAGAAAATTATTAATAGAATAAATTCACATGTAGGACACACATAGGATATATATATTATGTACATAGGTTTTAAGCTAGGGTATATTATAAGAGCATATAGAAGAAAACGTGAATTACTTTCAGTTTGTAGCTTTTTCCTTTGTTCCTGTCCTTTCAATTTCCTTATTTTAGTGGGGTGTTGGAATTAAATATTTGTAATTTGAGTTTCTTTATATAAGATCTCATTCTTTGAAATTATTAAACTTCTTCACTTTGATTTTGATTCTCATCTTAATTCCCCCATCTAATGACTACAAGTGAGTGCTATATATATAAATATATGCACGATCATACAAATTAAATCAATAATAAGTTCTTGAAGACATATATGTGCATAATTGATTCCACACACCCCACACTCGTTTTTTCTTTGTCTAGTCCCTATTACAAGTGTTATTTTATATATTAGTCATAATCCCACGTTCGAAACCTTGTCCACGGGACCTGAACCAAACCTCGCAAAGTAGTGTTTCTAGATGGTTAAATATTTTAACTTGCTCTTGTATTATTGGTGGGATAACTCTAATTTTCAAGTTGGCCATTAGGGACAAAACTTTCCAAACTTCAAACATATAATCCTCCATTATTTCATGGTTAATTATCATGAGGCTCTTATTCTGTCATATAAGTATGATTCCAAATGACCCTACACTATTTTATCTCACGCTTGGTTAGGTTTCGTACGGACAATTTTTCATATACATCCAAAATTACTTTCATACTAATGTAATTAGAGAGGAGACTAAGACCATCTTCATTAATAGAGAGACACATACATGTTTTTTTTTGTTTTTTATAACAAAAATATAATTTCATTGTGATCAAATATATATATATATATATATAATTGAATATTACATTTTCATTTGACTTTTGAATTACTTGTCTCTCCATTAATTGAGATTATCCTAACCCTCGACAAACATATCACATGTCCAAGTCTTTTCTCATTATATATCTCTGTCCTTAGCATTTTAAATAGAAATGATGGGTAGTTTGGTAAAATAGAAATGGTGCACGTGGTGAGTGTAGCAAAATATGGAGAGAAGAGAGTTATGGCGGCGGGGAATCTTTGTAGGTAAGCCATCCATGTGGTCCCACTTAATGAGATGTTTAGAAGCTGCCATATGCTAATAATATATTTCAAACTAATTTAAAGCAAAAACATCCAAATAATTAAATACATGAATAATTAATTTTAATGGGTTCCATGTCATATGCTTGGATGGACATCATGTCTCATTATGTCCCCATCTTATATAAAAATGATAACTAATTGAAAAAAATCTTAAAAATAAAAATAAAATTATATTATTTGATGAAATGTGATTGTTTAGATATATTGAAATATGATTTTTTTTTGGAATATGTGATCCTTGATGTATAAAGAAAGAAAAACCCCAAATAAATTATGCAACATTTTCTCAAGAAAATTTATGATCTTGGTCTTATTCTGTGCTTTACATCATGCATGAAACTGATCACAGGGTTTATTATTGGAACTTGGAAGAGATGGTGATATACATGTGTTTTTACAAAAATATTAATGGGACAAATTTTGAATTATTTATAAATAATTTTTTTATAAATGATCAAACTAACTTACACCTTACATTCATGATGCATGAAAGATAAGAATTAATAAGATAACATGGATGATTGTATTGGACTTGTTAGACTATTTTTCAATCAAAGTTATTTTCTTATTATATGGATATTAAAATAATTCTTTTCAGAGCACGTGTATTTAATTTTCTTAACAAATCGTGGCACTCAGTGATTAAACTTTTATATTTAACAGTATAAGTATAAGTACATGACTACATGGGATCAAATGCAGCAAGATACAAATGAACCACACTTCTTAATAATTTCTTAGAGCACTAAATGGGATTAAATTTAGATATATTGAATATATTATCTATCATTTATTTATGTTTTTTAAGAATCAATAATGATTGAATGTGAATGTTAAATGACACAATAATAGTATATAAAGCACATTCACTATACTAATGGGTGTATATATCTTTTTCTCCTAAATAATATGCCTATAAAATATTCTTACCTTTACAATCTTAGGAATGTTGGTGGATAGATTTTTTTATCAACAATTGAAATTTATTAATGTTCGTGCATAGATATTAATAAAACTCAATGTATAACTGAACTCCAGAAGGAAGAGGAGTTTTGTTATTGGGTGATGTTTGATTTCCTGAAACGTTTGAAAGAAAGGTTTGGGTGAAGGGGGCTAGTTAATAAGGATCACATGTCCTAAAATATTTCTGTTATCATATTCCAAGTCAATTACATTGCACAAAGTAATGTAACAAATATTATTTTCTGTTTTTTAATTACATATCAATTTTTAATTGGATTGGTACACATTGGAACACCAATATTGGGATAGATGATTTCGATCGGTTATGATGACTATGGAGTCAAAGGACGGGACCCATGTTGAAACCACGTGGGGATTGTAGAACCGAAGAAAGATCCATGGGAATCGGTGGAACCCAATTATATATGTTACAAGTCACACTCACATTTCATCTTCTTACTGTTGGAAAATGAATTCCTCATTCCACAACTGTCTCTTACATTGAACCTGGGATGTTATGAGCTTGTAAAGTGAGGTCACACAATTAGTCTGATTACAAAACACAGCATATAGTATCACTTATATTTTAGGTTTTTTATTTTAATGAGTTTTACTTTTATGGTCAAGATAAAACAGAAAAATATCTTAATCTCTTATATCTTTTGTAATAGTAGTACATCCATGATTTTTAATCTCTTATATTTTGTTCTATTTCCTTATTATATATTTTATCTCACCCACTAAACAAATGAGAAAATATGTTTATATTAATAAAGTAAGAGTTTTCTACCCTATTATTGCGACATCCACCATTCATTTTCAATTATAATTGACTCTTAGATAAAAGTAATACAAATAAATAAATGAATGTGCACTAATAATGTATAAATATTTATACTATCGTTATATAGATATTACACTTTAAAAAAATACTAAGATAAGCATAGTAGTAACATTTATCTATCAAAAAAAATATTTTTATCTTAATATAAGTTTGGTTAGTGATGAATATGACATGATGATGTATTTTATAAAATTCTTCTAAATTCTCAAAATATTGAATCTACCACTTCCCCATGCAAGTTTTTCTAATTTTTGAATCTTTGTGCCATTTCATTTCCGTTAATCCGTGTAAGTGGCATTTGAACTTTCTTCAAAAGTATTAGGGTTTCACAAAAATCAAAGATAATGGCATCTTTGAAAATATTCTATTTCTGGTTTATCTCATGGAGTAGGCCAATAATAAAGAATGTGGAACGACGTAATCTTGGTCAAAGTCAACTACACCACGTGGAAGAGGAAGTCTATACATAAAGTTTGAAAAAAATGCATGATATGCAAATGACTTTCAAACAAGTCTTTTGTTATTTTGTAGAAATGTAAAAAATATCATGTTTAAAATTTAATTTCCTTGTCCATTAGTATCATAGTGCATCCACATTATATATATCATTTTCATTGATCCTTCATTACTTGCGTGAAGTTTTGTAATGAAAACGAATAAAACCATGGTTTTTAAGTTATATATTTTTCAAAGGCCTCGTTGCAACCCTTTACAGCCACAAGTTAAATAAATGTGCCAACAATATAAGTTAATGGTGTTCATCTCTTGTCAACTTCCATAGGACTTTCCTCAAAGTGCAAGGAAGATAATTCCAACCCGTAACAAACAAAGGGAATGCTTGTGTTGCCTTTCTAATAAAAGGAATTAAAAAACATGTTTTGCAATTACACATTACCTATGATCATACTCTAATCATGTACATGTGATTCGACCTTAGCTTCAATACAATTAAGTTTAAGAAGAAAAATGTAGTTTGTATTATTTTAATCTTTTAGAGAAAAACATTGTCATGTGTTTGATTTTGGAAACTCTAATGATGTAGTTATCTCATGTTCGAATCTTTATTTTACCAAAATAGAGTGGTGGGTTTCAATTAGTGACTAATAACAATAATAATAATCAGAATATGATTTTTACAATACGCTATCTATAATATTTTTTAACATCTAATTAATTTCAGTTATAAAATTATAACATGATTACTGGTCTAAATGAAATAACATTTTTTATTGTGTCAATAAAAATAACTTTACAAGGTATACTTTAGACAAATTCTATCTTTACTTTATTATAGTTTGACATGACAGACTCTATCTTAAGCTGAGCCCATCTTCATTACATACATCTTATTTTAACTTACTTAAAAGTGTAGCTTAGTTGATGAAGTAAAAAGAGACTCCACATTAAACTTAAAAAATATAATTACATGCAATAAAGCCATGTTGTTACGCACGTGTGTTTAGTAATATTACATCAAAAAAAGTATGTTAGTCTATGTGACATTTCTTTTTATTAGTTAAAAAAATTATATTTAAGTAAAAAATACACTGACATGACATATTTTTTGGACAACAAATATGGTTCCGATCGATAAGATGGGCATGCCCTCATAGGACACGTTTGATACCTATAAGTTATGGATAAGGCCAAATATGAACTTTTGTTACGTGATGAAACAACTCTATAATCCATATTCAACCTTGAGGTTCCTCATTTTTCAAAGTATTATGATAACTGAACCATTTTACAGTTTGGTTACATATTAATGAATGATGTTCATGTTGCCTAATATATTTGCAGAATCTTCAGCAATGCGCAATGAAACAAGTTTCTTAATTTCCACAGCTAACCAATAACATGGGTTAATACGATTTTATTTTTAATAAATTACATAATCAAAGATTAATTATAAAACATCAAATATTTGTTAGCACCATGACCTACTTCAACTTTCACAATGTATGGGCAAAATACTAGTATATATAAGTTAACTATTTATTCATTTGACAATTAAAGACTAACAATCTTGTTTGAGGTATATAAATTATTGAAGTAGGCTTTCTTTTAACTAAGAGAGTCTTTTTAATTTCTATACACTTTGCAGATATAAAGCTTTGACGTTATGCTTAAGAAACTCAGTAATTTCTGAATCAATCATGTTGAGCTTTATAGGTAGACTTGTTAATCTTTGTCATTAGAGTGACTAATGCAGTTTGATATGCATCTTATAGTTTTGTCGAGATGTGCCTAAAAAAGAAGTTCATATATTTTTTGTTTGCACGTATCATGTATGTTGAAGAAAATGACATAACAAAAGAATGGAGCTAATTTTGTAACACTAAAAAACTTGTTAACTTGAGATAATTGGTCGGCCAAGAGTGAATATATAATCATGGTTAAGCAACAAGACATATATATGGAGGAAATAAATTAGATTGTAATATTTATGTACTGATAGTTAAAGATTTATACACAGTCAATGCATTATTCTTCGTTCACTTATATTATTTTTATTTAATAGTCAATAATGATTATAAAAAAAAGATGAATAATACATTAACAGTAAAAAAAAAATTATACTAAATGTACATACATGTTTTTCTAAAGAAATTATAGTTGAAGGTTTAGTTAACACGTAAGACATGAGACATGGGTCAAGTCAAGCCTCTTAAATAGAGGAAGACCCTAAAAAAATTGTATACATTACTTTTATTGCTAATATTTTTTTACCTCTAATTATAATTCATATTAAACATTTGTCATGTTATAATATATTCTTTGAGTACTAATCTGTCACTTATGTTATAAGTAGAAATACATTTATTTATTGTCCCATAATTTGTGTATTATCTGTATCATTATTATGATTGATTGAAAAAATATTTAATAATTGAATAATTTTTTTAACCAATCATGACACAAATTATAAAAGATCATATGTGCTGATGTGAAATTATATCATTGCTTACGGCATAGAACACACACTAAAGCAGAAATGATTTGTTTTATAATCACGTGGCTTGAATTATGTACCCAAACCAATGTCAGCCTTGGCCTCCAAGTTGCTTTAGGTAGTGATGCCAACATTTTCTTATCTCTAAATAAAAAATGAATCCTTTTGCCAACTTCAAATTGGACATAGATTGGAGAGAGCTTTTTTTTTCTATTATTTTTTTATAAAATGCATTTTTTTCACGAGGATAACCATGAACCTCCAAAAAAATATTAGTTTTAGATATATAAAAAGGGGAAGGATCCACTTACTCTAAGAGTAAGTGAAAAATTAAAAAAACCTACTTCACATTATGATAATTCATTTTTTGGAAATTCAATGATTTGAATTGGTGAGTACATCTAAACAATTTAATTTTCTAATATTTGATGAGTAAGATGAGGAGTATGTTTTTTCTACCTACTCTTGGAGTAAGTGGATCTTTCACTATAAAAAAATATCTTTATGGCACATTTGTGAAACAAACACACAATAGGACATGGTGATCATAATAGAGTTCTATCAAAATGTAGAATCTAAAAATCATTCTTTTAAGGTGTTTATCTTGTTTAAACTATGAAAATATTTTTTGGTATTTTTAAGGGTATTTTTTCATCTTTTAGATAAGGAACTAATCAATTTTGGGTTTTGTGATTGCTTATCCCAAAAAATGTCGTTCACCGAAATTGAACAATTGACCTTTTAATTATCCTAGGATGTATCAGAGTACATTACTAGACTACCGTCTTGTTGGTAAACTATAAAAAAAAATATAATTCCACAATATAAATATCAAATTAAACAATAAATATACCAATCATTCTTTTGTTAACTATATTTTCATGTGGCTTATGAAATATATATACGTGATTTTAATCACATTATAATATTCTTTATTAATCTTGTCATCAATATGATATGTATTAAGCTTAAACAAAAAAATTTATGAAATATAGAAATTATGTTTCTTAAATAGTGTGCTATAATTTAAAATGACACAACTAAAGATGAAGTATAACATTTATGCACTGACAATATGAATATTTATATATAATATGTGTATCGTCCACTCGTTCATATTTATTTATTATTTTTATTTAAAATTATATGATGATGTTTGATGCATTCACAATATAAAATCATTTACACTCTTAATGTATACATCATTTTCTATTAACGATATATTAATATTATTTAAATTAAATGGAGAAAATAATTTTGTAATTAAAAATAACATATTTTTTGTACTATCATAATACTCATAACTCTACGACTAAGGAATTAATTACTTTTGAAATATATAATTATTCATTTTAATAAATTTTAATAAATATATGTTTAGGATTCAAACATTTACTTTTTTTTCTGTCTTTCTCATAATCTAATGAAACTTTATAATAGGAGATCAACACATAATATTTTAATATACCAAAAGTGATGCACTTATTTTCTTTAATGTCACTTCAATTTTTTTATTCCTTGAGAAGTAACTATAATATTAAAAAATATTTCTTTTTAATTTCTCAAAAATGCTAAAATGGAGATGCTTTCGTAAGTTCCACAATTCCATAACCCAATCATGTGTCAATAATGCTACTGAGTATTTGTGTATTATTAGAGTAGATATTTATATGTATTTAATATATTTATTTATCATTCATTTATATTTGTTTTTTATAAGTAAATAACAATATAACAAAGTAATAAATACATTTTTAATGTAATATCTACAAACTATCAATGTATCAACATTCATTATATCATCTACTATTCATTTATATTGTTTCTTAAAGAGTAGTGATAATTAAATATAAATAATTAATTATATAATAATAATATATAAAACTGTTATTAATAGTTTTTTTTTCCTCATGTATCTTCTTACTCATATCCACTACACTTAATTATCATATTCTTTTGAAATGAGTGACGCAACCTACTTATATAAACAGGAATTATTGTCATACATTATGAAGTTGCTTAGAGGTGAGAATTCCATCTAGCTAGGTGGTTGGTTTCGACCTAGAACCATGACTATGCCATGTCCAAAAGAAACATAAGTTATTTACACCAAAAAACATTTTAATTTTTTGATTTCATTGAATGGGCTTTTATATGGTTTTTGTATACTGGTTTGGAAACCTGTGGGTTCTACCTTTATTTAAGAAGGCCCAATAAGGATCTACTCATAATAACTTTTAAAAGCCTAAGAACGAATTTAAGAGGATTACTTATGTTAGATGAATAGTATTTGTGATTAAGAAAATCAAATTATTATGAAAATAGGAATTCTAGAATATTAAAATTCGGGTAAAAATAATACTTTACCCAATTTATACAATTCTTACTTATTTTTGATATGCTTACCCAAAGTACCATAACCATTGACCTCTCATAGCATTATTGAGATGTGATTCCCTTTGTGCAAAAGTGAAACCTAATGAAGGAGCCATGTTCCTTTGTAACCTAAAGGAGGAAAAACTTTTGACCATGATGGGGCCAATGCTGGTTATACCTAATACAAAATGATCCCAAATGGAATATGTGAAATATATCATCACTATAATTTATGATGTCACTCCTTTCATTGCTATAATTTACAAAGAGAAAAAAAGGAAAAGGGTCATGAGGTGGGTGGAGGGTAAATAGTTACTAGCTCATACGCATGAGAAAGGCATTTAACTTTTAAATGTCCATTCCTAGACATCATTATTTGTGCAAGTAGCTAGTTACTAACTTTGATCCCCTTAAGTTAATCCTAAAAATTTAAAATTATATTTCTAGTCTTCATGTCTATTCTTAAAGAAATTAAATGAAAGTAATGTGCTGACATAATTTTTAAACGAGAGAATGTTTGCTTTACTCCTTAAAATTTTTCCACATATAACAATTTCATCTCGAAAAAATTAAAAGTCTAAATTAGTACTTAGAGATTGCATATGTGAGTCAAAAAATTTCCGCTGTGGGTAATAAAAATGCTTAAGAATAATTAATTTGATCCACATTGTTTACTATTAAGAACCATTTTGGTTTTTTCAATTTTCGAGGATCAAATTATTTAAAACAAAATTTTTGAGAGACAAAAATAACTCTTTACTCTTTTCAAATATTCTAATTTAAGTATTTAACCACTAACATTTCTTATATCAGGTGATATATCACCAAAATAGGTTTTTTTAATCAGAAAACAACAATATATACCAATCCAATTGAATTGAAGGAGAAACTAATAATTCAACCTATTAGTCCTTCACTATATGAGAGAAGTGTGTAGGTCACCATATAAACATTGGGGGGTGTAGTAATATTCCCTATGTGCTAATGTATTCCATATGTGCATCAAAATTGCAAGCATAGTTTTAGATTTTTCATTGATCAACTTAAATTAGAGAAAGAACCATGCATTACTAAAGTGACCAATGGTTATTTTGCTATATTGTTAAAATGGAAAGGGGGAATTTAGTGTCTTGAATTCTATCCTATGCATTGGATGGGATGTGGTACATGATGGGGCTCATGCAGTTAACGACAACTGTAATGCCAATTTGATATTTTTTTTGTTTTTCCTTTTTCTTTTTTATTAAAGATAAAGAAAAAAATTATATAAATGGATACAAAGCACTCTGCATTTCCAAAAAAGAGATAAGTCCATTAATACAGTGGATATTATTTGTACATTGGAACATACACAATGCAAGTGACACTTAAGCCTAGATCTAAAAGAATAAGCATGCTGCTACAAACTTTCTCAGCCAAACAACATATAATAAAACATCACAAAATGATGCCTGTAACAGCATACATATTCTGCACATAATGATACAAAGCCAAATTGATTGTCTTAACTGAATATGATATAGATATATAACTCCTGAATTTATCTGACAATACAAACATCATTAATTTATGAACTATTCTAGGCACTTATACAAGCAACTCTACCTTAAGTAAGGACCACAGTAAAGCATGCTGCACAAAATTACATTTCTAACACACAAGAAAATAAAATAAAAAACAATGTGTGCTTTGAATTCATAGTCTTCAAATAATTAACTAAACACAACAAATGTATAGTCCAAGATGCATCAGTATCATTGATTTTTAACTCACTCACAAGTCACAATGATACCATGAAACATGATTCATATCACTAATGTAGTTCAGGATCATATAATAATATCTCATGGTGCTTGGTTTGAACTTTGAAGGTATACCATAAAAAATTAAGATTGTTGCATGGTAAGCCAAAGTTGAGTAAACAGCTCAGGAGGGATAGACAAGGAAGGAGAGGATGAGTTAGAGGGTAACAAGGAAAGGATGAGATAAAACTCTATATCAATGGATTCTGACATAGGGTCTTTCACAAAGGCAAAAACAAAGAAAAGAGGCATAGTGTGAGGTCTTACAAGGTCAAGAAAAGGTCTTACAAGGTCAAGAAAAAAGATGAAGACACACAAGTATGGTTGTAGAAATTAGATAAAGAAGAGAATAGATAAGTAAAAAAAGCTCAGATAGGATAACACCCTGATTAATATGAACCTGCCACCATTAGTCTAAGGGAGTTTCTGTCAGCTCCAATTTCAGAGCCACTACTCATGGCTTCCTTTTGGTCACAACTCCCAATTATCATAGGGTTGACCATGTTACTACCCTTGCTGCTTCTACTCACATGCATGGTGAAAAACCCCTTGTAGGGACCTGTATCATGGATCATGCTCTTCATTAGTTCAGAGAATATCACCAGGAATGGCAGGAACAGAAACCAGCTTTAGATTACACATAAAAAGTAAACAAAACCATTACAAAAATACAATAATAGTATATGTATACTATATTATGTCATTCAGTAAATATCTCAGTCACAGTATAATTATTATATTGAAAAAGCTAGTACATATACCTTCAAGGCTTTAACATGAAATGCACATAATTTGAAAATGTGCATATGAAAAATGACTATATTATTATACATGATAATATATATAGAACTTCAACAAGAGTAGTACCTTTAACAAAAATGTCTTTTGGTTTCATATTTGACACCCTTTTTTGTCACTCCTCTATGTCAAGAGGGTGAAAGAAGGTCTAGAGAGAGAAATCAATAAAAAGAGAAAAGGAGGGAGAAAGCTTTTTATGGTAAGATAGGAGGCAATAGAGGAAATGCAAAGGTTTATATTGAAGGGAAAAGGGAAATAGGTGCATGAGGTGGCCATTGGGCTTTCCTTATGAACCTATCACAAATATTTAACAGGCCTGATAACATCATTCGGCCATAGACAAATAAATGATGAATGATATATTGACTGTGTAGAAATATTTACAATTTCACTGTATATATATTACTCTCTTTTTATATTCGTGTCAAAATTCAAACTTATATTTTTGTGTAATATGAACTAAAATGTTACTAATCAGACCAAACTTTAATGGTTAATATGAGATGATATAGACCCACATGTTATGTATCAAACATCATTCAATGATTTCTCATAAAGCACAAATTATGTTTTTGTCTCTTTAATCATATAACTCTTACATGAACAAGAGCACAAAATTGGTTAGCTATACAAAAAAGAAGAGAAAAATGATGGGTATTGGAGGAATTCAATTAGAAGTGAAGCAATACAAATGAGTGAAGAGGGAACAAGAAAACATGTAATTGCGCAAAATGATGGGGGAAGGGAACAAGGAATCTTATGCAACCGAAAGAAAATATGGTAAATAGTGAAGAAAAGTCAGGGTTTTAACTTTTAAGTATGATGGCAGTGAAGAAAATCTTACTAACACCACAGTCTCCAATGTTACATGGTCAAACTAATTACAAATTCACACCCTCCCCAATTCCTTGGCCTCATAACTTCATTATTAAATATCACTATGTTTTGTACATAATTAATATAAAAATGAAAGTGTTCTAATGTTTGTAGTATCATAGACCAAATTGGTTACTATCTGATATTAACTTTTAAGATGGAAATATATGATAATTTTGTACATGATGTAGGGTGATACAAAGTATCCATATTGAAACAGCATAAGGTACTATTTTTGTATGGAGTGAGGTCTGTTGCTGTTGGTGCAAGCAGTAAATTAATGAATGTAGAAGTATAGGATTTTGTATTATTGGTACTTATGGATTTGACCAAAAGTCTTTGTACCCAAATGTTCTAGTCAAGTGTCCCCACATCTTTTTCTCTTCTACTTATGAAAATCCACTACTCCCTGACCATCTGAAACTGTGAATAATAATATTGCAGCAAAGGGTTCAGTGTCCTCTTTTACCTCTTCTACCCTATGCACCATGTATCCACAACTCCCCTTCTAATATTACTATCCATACCCCCCACTATAGATTAATATTATGTTATATGTACCACTTGGTTCAATAACTTTCATTTTATAAGATAAAGTATGTTAATTTATAACATACAACATAGTTATATGTATGTAAAGCCCTTGGTACCCCAAACAAACTTTATTGTCAGTGAATGTATCCTGTAACTTGGAATTATAGGTCAAAGAGGCCATGATAATAATCCTGCTGCAGCTACAAGACAGATTGGAAATTTCAGTCACGCACACACATGAATGTGTAGGGTTTCCATCTGAAAACCAATTGGCAATGAAAATAGTAACCCAATATATATTTAAATCATTAACGAGACAATTGGGTAGACGATGTAGGACTTACTTCTCAATCAACAGTACTACTGTACTAGGGGTGTGACAAATAGACCTTTTTCTTTTTGGTACATTAGATTGTTTTATGAGTTTGGAAGTTAAACTAGTCTCTTGTTGTGTGCACATACACTCACCTACTTATCAAATTAATTGAGTAATAAAATTATTCATTTTCAGAACTTATTGTGTTTTGCAGTGACTGATGAGGGAACATGCTGAATGATGAAGGTTCAGAATTGGACAAGGAGTGGGTTGAAAACAAAGACAGAGAATGGTAGGGATATGAAATAGAAGGTGGACAAATATACACATAAACATGTTACTTAGCTGAGTGAAAAGAAAAGGGATTGAAAGACAGGGTACCATACCCTTTGGAATTATTCCAAGAAGTGACTCTGAATGATAAACTGTGTATAACCAAATTAAGTAACCAATAATGCATAACATAAGGATAAAGGGTAGTTTGACAGATGTATACATGTTCCTAATGAATTCACATGTGGCCAAAGTGGTGCTGTTTTGGGCATTAATTTTATAGGAGAATGGAACAAAAAACCCTGCAAAGATTCTCTTCAGGGAAATGGAAAAAAAGAGTGAATGTTAGTACGTTTTTAATATTTTGGCTTCTATTATTGTGCTCAACTTTGGTCACCATAAATTTCTGGGTAGAAGAGTGCCATTCCCCACTTACAGAACAACTTCATGAGAAAATTAGTCTCTAGGGAAGTTTTTCTCCAACTTCATGTTATGAAAATTTCAACTAAGTGCATTTGTGCCATGTGATATATTCATAGTAAAGGCTCATAAATTTTGACTCAAGACCAATTATATGTTCCTTCAAACATTTGAATCCCATAACATGAAGAGCTTTGATTTAAATCCAAAAATACTAGTTTCAAACCCCAATTTGTATCTGTAAAAAAACGCATTAGTAGACAATATTACATGTCTGCTTTTTAAAATATTTCTAACATTGCTTATTTATTTATACATGTGTTGTTTTTTCGAAAACAAAAAACACATGCATAATATTGTCCCTAATGAAAAACATGTGGTGAGTTTAAATTTAAACTCCCTCCTAAAAATTGACATGAGGGGCCAAGAAATGAAGCAAATACCCCATTATAAAGAAATCACATATTGGGCCTTCATATCCATTGTCTAGGTCCATAGCAAACTAGGAATTGTTCAATACAAAATAAAAGAAACTCGTGTAGTTATTTTTTACATAAGTATTTGTTTTTTGTCTACTATCCACGCGATCCTCTTTCTGTACCTAACACTCACCTTTCTCCTCAACACTCTCCAATTTCTCATCTCAATCCACCAAAACCCTCATTTCCCCCTTTTTTGTATCTATTCTATGTAATAAACAACTATTACTTTATTATATTCCTTCTCATTCCTGTGCTCCGAAAATGACTAATGAAATTCCATTTTCCCCCTTTTTATTTTGATCAAATGAAAACCCATTTCCCCCTTTCTCATTCTTTAACCATCACAAATTCATCACTACCCAAAAGCTCAAACCTTTCTCTTCATCCATTCCATCGACTACATCATCATTCGATACCCCTATTTTGATTCCGGTAATCAAAGTTCGGAACTTTACCTTGTTTTTCACTATACCCACATTTTTATTTCCTTTTAATTTTTATCATTCAGAATCTACTTTCATTTTTTAGGTTTCAACTTTCAATTATGGAAACACTAGGAGATGGGATTTTTCCTGAAGAGGTGGTTATTCAGATTATGGCAAGGTTACCTGTGAAATCCCTTTATAGGAGCAAAACCGTGTCTAAACTTTGGTATATGTTGTCCTCAGATAAGTTTTTCATTCAATTATACAATGAGGTTTCTAGGAAGAGCCATATGACTTTGGTGGAGATTACAGATTCATCAGACTCTAAATCTAGCTTAATATGTGTTGATAATTTGCGGGGTGTCTCTGAATTTTCCCTCGATTTCTTGAATGATAGAGTTAAAGTTAGAGCATCTTGCAATGGTTTGCTGTGTTGCTCTAGTATTACTGATAAGGGTGTCTTCTATGTTTGCAATCCGGTGACTCGCAAGTTCAGGTTGCTTCCAAAGAGTAGGGAAAGGCCTGTGACTCGGTTTTATCCGGATGGCGAAGCAACCTTGGTTGGCTTGGCCAGCGATTCGACCTTTCAGAAGTTTAATGTTGTCCTAGCTGGTTGCCATCGCACTTTTGGCCATAGGCCGGATGGAAGATTCATATGTTTGGTGTTTGATTCGGAGTTGAACAAGTGGAGGAAGTTCATATCATTCCAAGATGATCATTTTACTCATATGAACAAGAATCAAGTTGTTTTTGTCAATAATGCGCTGCACTGGTTGACTGTTAGCTCTACCTATATACTTGTGCTTGATTTAAGTTGTGACTTTTGGAGGAAGAAGCCATTACCGTATGATTTGGTTTATGGAATGGGAAATAGGATTTATCTCTTAGACTTCAATGGCTGCCTGTCTGTTATTCAAATATCAGAAGCGTGGATGAACATATGGGTGCTAAAAGATTACTGGATAGATGAGTGGCATATGGTTGATAAGGTGAGTCTGAGGTGTATCAGAGGAATGGTGCCAGGCATTTTCCCAATCAGTCAGACAAGTGAGTACGTTTTTCTAGCAACTCATAAGCAAGTTTTGGTGTACCATCGCAGGAGTCAGGTTTGGAAAGAAATGTACACCGTGAAGCATAGCTCTACACTTCCATTATGGTTTTCAGCATATGCATATCGCAGCACAATGTTCTCATGTAACTGAGGTGTGGTGGATAGGTTAAGTAATTTTTGTGCATATATTTCTAGTTGCAAGCATTTGATATTCATTTACCCGTTGTTTTTTGCTGAAGATATATTGCCTTTCGGTTGCAGTCTATTTGTTTTAGAATTATATTGGCTTTGCCATGGAAGTCTCATTGTAGTGCATCACAATGCTCTCTTGTGACTGAGGCATTACTTCGTTAAATAAATTGTGTACATTATTGAAAGGCGCAATGCTCTCATGGAAACAACCTCTTTGCTTGTGATGATAAGGTTGTATGCATTGACCTTCCCCAGACCTCACTATGTGGGAGTCTCGTGCACTGGACCACTCTTATTTCTAGTTTCAAGTATTTGATACTTATGGGCATTGTTTTTCCCCAAAGATATTGTATGTTTCTGATACTGTATATTATTTATAAAACTATTATATTGGCTTTGCCATGGATGTCCTGTTATGCAGTAACTATACTAAAATTTGAACATCATCTAATTGATTTCTCTCCTTTCCTACATAAAGTGGGATCAAGGTGAGACGTCTCTGTCAAATAAGTACATCAGAGGTGTAATAGTAATATATGCCAAATATACATTATGCTGTTACTGTGTAGAAGTAAAATATATACCCCATGGTATTTAGCCAGCTATTTATTTTCTGTTTTATGATAGCCGATTATCTTCAAAAGTTAAAAGAGTGCGAGTTAAGACATAGTTAAAAGTGTAGAATGTAATGTCATGCCTTTCTAAGGTTCATTTATATACAGCTTCAGCTTTCGTTAGGCTCATTTATATACAGCTTGCGCCTTTGTTAGGTTCACTTATATACAGCTTGCGCCTTTGTTAGGTTCACTTATATACAGCTTTTGCTTGATTACGTATAATTTACTTTTCTCCTGGTGCGAAATTACTTGTGTTCTGCCTCTCTATCTCATGCCCAAACACCTTCTAGGAGTAAGTTGAATTTCTTGTTGGTAGATTTCTACGCGCTCTAATTTTTGTGCAAGTTAATTTAGCATTCTTACTATACAATAGGTTACACTCTTATGAATATGATATTCTCAGATCATTACTCTTTCAGCATGCCTCCTCTGCAACTTCATGCTTGCATATGCGAGTGTCATATAAGTCTCGCATGAGAATCTAAGCTTGTAGGTAATCAAATATGTTTTCGATTTATAGACCGGAGGCTACTACCTTCCCTCTTTTGTGGTTTCCAGAAGCATTTTATTGTTCGTGATTTTTATCTTTTACTCTTTCTTAAAATTACAGGACCTAAGATAAAACTAACATTTTTTCGTGCATATTAAATTTAAAGCACAGACGCTTTCCTACATAGAAAAAAATGATGTTTATGGTGATGTCCTGTATTTCTATATCAAAATTTCTCCAAAATGGGCTATGCCACAGTTTTCTGAATATCAAGAAGTTGTATAATGTTGCTGAATTTAACGAAGTTGTATAATGTTGCTGAATTTAACGAAGTTGTATAATGTTGTTTATATTCTGTAAACATTTATTATTGGGTGGGGATTATATTTTCAATGGCCAGCTTGCTTCTGAATTATGAGTGAAGATGAGCTAGTCTTTCTGTGTTCACTTTATCAATTTGTTAGAGTATCCAATAAACTTTTTGTGTGCCTATGTTTCTTGCTGAATCGAAACATAATATAATTTATCTATCTGGTCATTATGGACACAACAACACGGTTAATTGTCTTGTGACTCACATAATATAATTTATATAAGGTCAAATCATAGAAATAATTTATAATCTTCAAACACCAATTGATGAGAGTCTTATGCATTGGATCATCATTTTTATATTTATTCTATTTTAAAATATAGTATGTTTAGATATTCATTTACACATGAAATTTCCCATCAAGTCAAAAACATGTATTAAGAACCATTTTCTATTCATTTTGAGTGAACATTTTTGTGTGTGTGCACTAAGTTATTGCAGTCAAATTCAACCTGTTGTTGTGTGTACGGCACACTCATTGTTTGTCTTTGGTTCTTGTCACTGACAGGAAAACTGTCTCTTCTTTTTTTATGCAAAGACAAAGGATTTAGTCAACACTCATATCATGGGGTCTCCCTCTATATCTGCACTCCATATTCACGGGATTATACTTTGTAACTATATATCTAAATATACTATAACAAAAGAAGAACATAATTTTACATTTGGAATTGATGATACAAATTTATTAATGCTCAATAGTTTTATAATCGTTTCCCTACCAGCAATAAATAAGTAACTCAAAAGTGTAAAAAGTTAACTATGAAAGTTGTGTATTTCATTTTAAGAGTTAACACTTTATATTTTTAGATATTTACTATATACTTTTAATTTCTTATCCATTGTAAATGGTTAAGAAAATAGTATAATATTTATACAATGTAAAGATGAAGATTTATTCACAGTTAGTACATCATTTACATTCATTATCATTACTTTTTGTTTTGAAAAATAAAAAAACATAGGCAAATTGATTTTTGACCAATACTAATACGAGTTCCGACACATATTCTTTTGATCAATTCAACTACATATTTACTATAATTATTAAACAATATCAATATGAGGTAAAATGATTGAAAAGTTGCACCTATTATATTAATATATGGTTTTGTATAAATTTTTACTTGAATCCCAAATAGAACCTGACCTGAGCCCAATTTTGATGCATTGAATTTCTGTCCAGTAGTGGATCCTTCAATATTAGATTAGTGAAGGAAATAGAAGTTTTTATTTTGTAATTATTTAATTTAAAATTTAATAAAAATTTGAACCCTTAGATTATTTTTTCTACCATGTGTCAATATATCTACTCAGTATTGAACTCTGTACAGTAGAGAACCTGATTTGTATAATGGCTTTGCCATATCAGCTCTAGCCTAAATGCAATAAAAAGACAATTTTATCCTAAAAAAATGAAAAAAGGTTCACTTAAAAAAGTCACAAATTTGTGTTTAGCGAAAAATAATAATACATGGTAGTTGTTTGTTCCATTTGTTTATTTGTGTGGAGCAAGAATTGTGAAAGTGATTGTATTGTTAAAATACACACACGGACACTGCTTCGTGAGTCTCTCCCTTCTCTTCTCTCTCTCTCTCTCTCTCTCTCTTCTCAATTCTGATTCTGAAACACTCTCCTTTTCCTTTTGGCTTTTTCTACATTTTTGCACACCCAATTCAATTCCAGTAACACCCTCCTTTATGTATCAGGGTTTTCATCCTTAACACCAATAAAGATCATTTCTTTATCTTTTCAATTTTCGCCCTGTGTACCTCAAGGTATGTTCTTTCCGATCATTTCCATCCTTTTCAATTTCTCCTATTTAATCACCTCGCTATTCTTACGTTTATTTAACTATTACATAGTTTTTTGTTTTTTAATTTCTTATACGTTCTTGATAAATACTGGGTTTCTTTAGAATTTGGGATTTTAGGGTTTACTGATTAATTCGTTTGGTTATTAGGTGTGGATTTTATTTAGTTAAAGGCTTAACCTTTTTTGTTTTTGATTTTTTGCCTCCACTAATCAGGTTTAGTACTAATGGGTTTTGAAATAGCTTAAACTTGGACCCCACCTTTGAGTAAATCCTCAAAGCTTTTCATGGCTCGTAAGGGTAATCAGCAGAAGAATGGACTTGAACGTAATGGCTTGAACCACAAAAAGGGGGTTTCTGGTGGTGTTCTTCCCGGCATGAAAGGTCACACTAAAGGAGGGAAGGTTTTCCCTGGAGAAGAACTTGGAAATGGCGACAGTGTTTCGCAGAATGCAGGAGAAAATACTCGTGATGATCATGATAATAACAACGAGAAGAAATATGAGAAGTTTTCTAGGAAAGAGGAATCATTGCCTTCTAGGAGTAATTCAGTGGATGGCAATTTGAATTCTGAATTTTCAATACAAGATCCAAATGAGACTTTGCCTAGAATTAATCAAGGTCAACAGAGTATAAAGAGTGGATTGAGCTGTTTACTGAATGGTTTGCAAACCATGGTTGAAAATGGAGAGCTTGCTGATAATTTGATTGTTAGGAGATTCAGGTTATCAGTAATTTCCATCTTCGCAGCTGTTACCGAGTGGCTTAACAGGAAGAAGCCTTTGTTTGTATCTCTTATGACTGTCGCTTTTAAAGCTTGGGATAATCTGAGAATGAAAGTTGGGAAGGTATACCCCATTGTTCTGACATGGCTCATGCATTTTGGAAACATACTGCTTCTTTTATCGGTGTTTTGGTTGGACTGTGCCATTCGGGGTGTTGGTTCAGTTCTACGGATGGGAACTGCAGCCTTCTTCTCCGTTGTATGGTGCAGTGTGTTCTCAGTGATTGGTATGATAGGGATGCTCAAGTTTCTTGTTGTCCTGGTAAGCCCCAGTCACAATTGTTATTGCCTCTTATTGTAATAGAGTTAATCCGATGACAAAATCTAGGTTATCTGTTCTCTACTTAATATGATTATGATTAATTCAGTTTTATTTTGTTATATTTTTTCCTCTTTCATGATTTTTTTGTGTGTATATCTTTATTCTATTTCGTTCTCGAACTAGATCCTGTATTTTCCCCCTTCCATATGCTAACTAGTTTTTGTAATTGATTAGGGCCTGGCTGCCTTTATTGGATTTTTCGTTGGGTTCACCCTTGCAGTTTTGGTAGTCGCAATCCTTGGAGTTGCTATCTTATGGTTTTATGGTAGCTTTTGGACAACATCGTTTTTCATCATCCTCGGAGGTGATTTGTTTGCCTTTCTGCGTTTCTTTTGATCCTCTCTTATTTTTCTTTCTATCTCCTTTTTTATGGGTGTGTTTTACAAGCGTGGTTATATGCATAAAAAGTTAGATATATGTAGTTGATGTATTTTCTTATTTTCTAGCCAAACTTACTAATCCTTTAACTTTATTTGAAATTCAGGAGTGACATTTTTGTTATGTCATGAACGTGTAGCACTACTGATCACCACAGTGTATTCTGTCTATTCTGCTTGGCTGTACCTTGGTTGGCTTGGTTTGCTGCTGGCTTTTAATTTAGCTTTTATATCAAGTGATGTTCTTATATTCTTACTCAAGAAAAACATAGACCAACAGGGTAGGTCTAATCCTTTTGAGCAAAGATCTGGAATGAATGGTCAACCGGGTTTCTTTAATGATGAGCCCACACAGGCTTCTTTCTCTGAAAGTGGACCAGGGCCATCAGCAGATCGTAATGCTGGAGTCCCTTCGACTAGCGGGACTGATTCTGATGTAACTTCTGAAGATGAAGTTGTCCGTTTATTGAACTGCTCTGATCACTATTCAGCAATGGGCTTTACACGCTATCAAGATATAGATGTTTCAATACTGAAGCGGGAATATAGGAAGAAGGTTAGTGTCATCTTCTGATGTCATTATTTGCATAACTATGTTAAATATTTTACGAGTCTTTGTAAGATTTTGCTCTGTTGGGAGTTATGGTATCAGTTGTTGTTATTTACGCATCTGTTTTCATCGATTAATAGGCAATGTTGGTGCACCCTGATAAAAATATGGGTAATGAAAAAGCTGCAGAAGCCTTTAAGAAACTCCAAAATGCATACGAGGTAAGATTTTTGATGTTTTTGCTCACCTTTAAAATCACGAGAGAATCCTTCCATAAGATTTTCGGCATGGTTATAAATATTTTCAGATTCTAATGGATTCCTTGAAGCGAAAAACATATGATGATGAGCTAAGGAGAGAGGAGCTTTTGAGTGTATTTCGAAGATTTCGTAATGATTCCCACAAGGTATTGTTTTTTATGCATGTTTCCAGCAGTCGTATAGTGGGAATTACACAAATTATATTTTACCCCTTTCAACACATTGTAGTTGGGAATAAAGTTCATGGGCATTGGGGTTTAGGTATGGGAATGAGAGCCATAAAAAGGTAGAAGACCCAGAAAGGCTGTGCACCCATTATTCATGAATTATGATAGAATGTTTTTTATGCATGGGTACTTCGAAATGCTTGCAGTACCCGTAACAGGGACATATCTGGTATTGGTACTTGTTGAGTTCACATTAGTACTTACCTAGTACTCGCTTGATGAGTAGATCACCAAGTCAAGTAATTGGTCCTTGCAAAACACCATTTTACAAGTCGTTTGATTTGCAACTAAATGAAGCAAACTCCCTTCAAATCATGTTGCTTCTTTGTATATTTTTTATTATTTGAGATACTTTGTGGAGTTTTATTGTAACCTAAAAAGTTAGGAAATTATGAAAATTGTATTTATCTAATTATTTAATCACTTTATTATGCCTTTTATGTGGAACTATGGACATAACATGTCGCACCTGTACCTTAGTTTTTAGAAATTTGTCAATTCGTAGTGTAACCATGCAACTCTCATGCATCTATTTTTCTTTATCTCTAAGGTGCTGTTTGCCATGTCTTTTTTTCTTAAGACATTTTTGTGCTCTTTGAGTTATTCCGGATTCGAGATCATTTTGAGATCCTAATAATGTATTTTTTCCATGTATTATTCTTTTGTAGCCGGTCACATCTTGTGGGCTAAGTTTTTAGCTGTTGTGTGTATTATTCTCTTGTCTAACTTCAGCTATGGGTGCAACTGAATTGTCAGAATGGTAGGCATGGATTCTTTGCTTCAGGATTTGCACGATCGGATGCAGATGGTGAGGACCCATTTGGGGATTCAAGGCGAATAGTGTGTAAAAAGTGTGGTGCCTTTCATGTCTGGATACACACCAGGAAACAAAAGTCTCGGGCGAGATGGTGCCAGGTTTCCCATTTTCCCTTCTTTTTCTCTTCTTTTTCTCTTAATGAAGTCTAGGTAGCTTGCATAATCTTTAGTTGGCTAGACATGGTACATCTTTTGAAGGTATTTGCCAGCATTTACCATGCTTTCTTTAATGAGAAAGCATTTCTTGCACCGGTATTGGTACTAACATTTTCCCGTGGGTTTTTCTGTTTGAAAGGATTGCCAAGATTTTCATCAAGCCAAGGATGGCGATGGATGGGTTGAACAATCTTCCCAACCATTTCTTTTTGGCTTACTGCAGAAGGTATGGATCACATTTTAGTAATTAGAAGTCTTATATGTGAACATTGTATAACCTTAGCTCAACTTCAGTTTTTTTGCTGTATCATATTTGCATGTAATATGAAATCGACATATGATTTTGCTTAATATTTAAAATTGTTTTTATCTTTAGGTGGATGCTCCTTCTGCATATGTGTGTGCTGATAGCAGGATATATGATGCCACCGAATGGTATATCTGCCAGGTAACTTAGTTATTTATTTCCATATTTTGACCTTGTGTTTTAATATTTTAGCTGTTATATGTATAAATAGGTGAATGTTTTGACATGTTTGTTGGAAGAATTTGTTTCAGCTCACATAAGACACCCAGTGACTGTTAAGAAAATTAAAAATTCTTGTGATGGGTGGCGTAGGATTGTTTTGGATGAGTATTAACCGTAATTCTTGCAGTTTTGTCCATGAATGAGGAATCATGGACTTTTTATCCAGCAATGGCATGTGAAATAGTGATATGACATTTCTATAATGTCCGAAGTCAGAGACACGTTATCTCTAGTTGTAAAATGTCTCGTTGCTCACTGTATAGCTTGCACCTTGAAACTTCTATGGAGATTAAAGACGCCTGAAGTCATTAACATTGAACGCATTTATTGCAGGGTATGAGATGTCCAGCAAACACTCATAAGCCAAGTTTTCACGTGAATACGAGTTTAATGTCCAAGCATAATCCTGGCAAAGGAACAAGTTCAGGTCAAAGAGGTGGGCGGACGCCACCGCCTAATATGGAAGAAAGCATGACAGAGGAAGAAATCTTCGAGTGGTTACAGAATGCAGCACAGTCAGGTGCCGGCACTGCAGCAGAGAACCCATCTACCAAATCTGGAAATGGGATGAAAAATGCTGGGAGCAGCAGTGGAAGTGGCAGCAAGAAAAAGAAAAAAGGGAAAAAATGGTAATAAACAGAATGTTGTTTTATTGTTTAGGCTGTATTGCCTTGAAAAAGCATATACAAGTTTCAGAATAGCTATATATATATTATTATAATGAAGCCCCCAAATAGAGTTGGAGCCCATTGTACAGCCTCAATTTTTCCAATCTTTGTTACTAACTCATCATTACTTCATTTCAATAGTGTTAAGAAAAATATTATTTAAATATTATTTTTAATTAGATCAATTTCTAAAAAATTCTTTACAAAAAAAAAAGCTTAGGGACTGCTCGAACAAAAATAATCATCAAGCATAAAAGAAGAGAATGTTCATTGATTCCAATATTGTGTAATAAGGTAAAAACAGTAAATATTGTTTCTTGATATTGTATATAAAGTGATACGAGTAAGGAGAATATATGCAAAAAGTTTGGGTTCTACAATCAGGCATAGTCTTCTTAACTTTGAGTACCAATTAGAGAGTAGTTTAATGGTTTAAGACCAAGTATCATAATATTAGATGAAAGGATCAATTCGTATAACTAATAATTGTTGAGTCTCATTTTTGGATCTCCATACCCTAAAAAGTTCCCGTTTGATTTCAATCAATTTTTTTAAAACTTAGGTATCTATCTTAAATATTAATGCTCCTAGTACTTATTATAATACATTATTTAATTGTTTTGATACTTTTCACAAGGTGTTTACAATTTTTATAAAAGAATATATTATTGTTCTTATTTACCTTTATTAATGATTTTAAAATTTTATTTTTTGTTCTGACTAAATCAAGAGTTAATAGGGTATATTACATATGTAATGTTATTATAAAGATTTATACACAATTAATATATTATTTATCATTCATTTGTATATGTAGTGCATTCATTTTTTCTTATTAATACTAGCGTGTGTCGACAGGCACTTCGTGCCTTCCGACCCGCATTCTTATTTTTTATTATTTAATATTTATATATTTTTATTTTAGAGAATTTTATTACATTTTTTGTATTGAGTGTACATGATATTATAATTTATGTAATATAAAAATATGAAAATGAATTTTAGTATTAATAAAACTTACATTGGAAATTGCATTGGTGATTTGATATTTGTGTATATAATTTCCTCTAAGTTCCATTAATATGTCTTTTATTATGTTTGAAAACATTGTAATAATAATTTAGTAGAAGGACAAAATAAGTAGTATAAAATTACATCAAGGTAGTTATTTTATGTTTTTGCTTTATATATAGTATAGATACACAACGTTATTATATTAAAAGTCCATATGTAAAACTTACTTTTTCCACTCAATTTAAGATTCCTAAAACTAAGTTGATATTTAATTTTTTGTTAAAGAATAGAATTGAAATATAAAGGAAGAAATCCAGAACACAATTATATCCTTTGTGTTTTATAATCTATATAATGGGTGTGGTAATGAGAAATGAAATATAAATCTATGAAATAGTTATTATACATTATATTATTTCACTACTCCATTTTCTGTCGATGCTGCAGGGTTGTTCTTATCTCCTCCCTAATCTTCCAACAACAACAAGCATGATTATATGCAATTCCATTACTTTCAATTACAACCAATGTTTCCCTTTAACTAATTTCTACCCTTCATCACTCCCACTTTCTGTTCAAATTAAACCCTCAAAATCATTTTCAGTAATTGTCAGTGCTCGGAAGAAAAACAACACAGATGATAGCCATAGCTCTGTACCCAAACCTGATGAGTCCACTGGATTCTTCCCTGAAGCTGTGCTTCTTAAAAAGGTTGCTTTTTTCACTTACCCATTATTTGCTTTTCTTATTTCTCACTCACTTTTGTTTAGATTTTTCATTTGCTGCAAGTTTTTGTGGGTTTGGTTATGAGAGTAAGATACCCTTTTGAAGATTCGTTCATGAAGAGCTTATTTGAGTTTATGAGAACAACTTGTATAGGTTTTTTTTATAATGAAAATATGTTCTTTTCAGCTTATTTGAAAACAATTTAGTTAATAAGTGCTTAATAAGTTCTTTACCCAAATGCACCATCAGAGTTAGATTGCAGACATTGACACAAAAAGGAAATACATGGCATTTGGTATTGGCTTATTGCATTATTGGTGTCTGCCTTGTTTGTAGAATTAGAATTTTAGTTGACTCTATTTTGTTCTTTATGAGAATAAATTTTATCATTGATATTGAACTTGTGTTTTGTGACTTCAATTTTCAGAGGACAGTTGAGGAAGATGGTAAGGTTCTTCCGGAGTTTGAAGATGACGAAGAAAGTGAGTGGTCATACTTCAGTTATTAGATATGTTCTTGTTGCTTTCATGTCTTTGAAGGGGTAAATAGTTCTGGATTACTGTACTGATATTATTTTTATATTTCTCATATTTCCATTTTGATTTGCAGGACAAGTCTTTGAATCACTGATGCTTGATGTCGAAACTGACATGAATGTGGAACTGAGTATGTCGATTTTTTTCTCCTCTCTACTGGCTACAAGAATCAGTATTCCTTTTTCTTTGCTGATGGTTAAAACGGATAAGAAAATATATTTTTGGTATTGCCACTCCTCCAACCCTTATAAATGAAGCCGTGATGCTAATCTCTAATAAAAAAGGATATCTATTTCCCAATCGTTGTCTAAATCTCATGGAGCAAGTTAAGTGCTCTTTCTCACAATATTCTGCTTCTTCACCTGTGCAGTGCGCCACTATGAGGTTATGTACTTAATTCATGAGAATCACGCAGAAGAGGTTGCCGCTGTCAATGAGAAAATTCAAGGTAATCTTTCACTATGTTTTTCCAATTAACGGTAAATAAATTGTTGTATGATCTGCATCTGCCAAAAGTTAACAAATAATGGCTGGTAATAGTATCCTCTAATGCCTTATCTGAATTTTCATGAGGGTTTTGATTATTTTTCATATCCATTCAATAGGACGAGCGGGCTACGCAATTGTTTTTACACAATGTATACTTTATTAGGTGTTGTTTAGTTTATATGTTCCAAGGAATTGATGGTGGTTAAACGTAAGTTGTTAAAACACAAGAACAAATTGTCTTCTCTTCAAATTGTTTGTATGTTTTCAGCTTCAAACAAAAAATGTTATTTGCATTCTCTAGTACTTTCCTAGACAGTGAATACCGCAATTGCCTGATCTGAAGTGGTTATTTGAAGAGTTCTAAAAAGTTGTTGCATTATACACTACAGATTAACAGAACATCTTTTATCTTTATAACGAAAATTCTGCTTCTGCTTATTTTTTCTGAAATTTTTGGTAACACTTGGCAGAGTTTTTGAGGGAGAAGAAAGGTAGAGTGTGGAGACTGAATGATTGGGGTATAAGAAAGTTGGCTTACAAAATACAGAAAGCCAAAAGTGCCCACTATATGCTGATGAACTTTGAGTTGGAAGCCAAATCTATCAACGATTTCAAGACTCTTTTGGACAAAGATGAAAGAGTTATTAGACATCTTGTGATAAAGAGAGACGAGGCAATCACCGAAGACTGCCCTCCTCCTCCGTTGTTTTCTGGAAGTGCCGATGATTCTGATGACGAAGATTATGAAGACTGGGATGATGAAGAAGAGATGGATGACGATGATGATGATGAGGACGGAATCATTGTTATAGATGGTGATGACGATGACACAGATTCTAGAGATGATACTTCCGCTTATTATGTTAGAGAGCCAGAAAGAACAAAGTGAAGGGCTGAAAATCAAAAAGTTATAACCCTGATTCTTTTTGTTCCTTGGTTTTCATAGGAAATGCAGAACAGTTCTTAACACATTAGCTATAGTTACTTGCAATAGTTACTTGCAGATCTTAGTAATTAGGACTTATTGTTTGCAGAAATTATTATATCCTAAGTTGTCTTTTGCATTATAAATGGTAACACTGAAGTGCACACAAAAAAAAAAACAATGCTCGACAATTAGCAACCAATTTATAGCAGTAAAGGAGAGGATAAGATTTATCATGCAAGAAACCTCAGATAATGAAACTTATTCAATATCTTAGCCATCAATTCTAGGGAAACTCAATGATTTGAATTAATGAATAGATTTAAACTATTGATTTCCCTAGAATTGATGGTTAGGACGTAGAGTAAGTTTAAAAAACTTATTATTAGAGTAATGAATTTGTTCTCATTTAAAATAATGGTTCATCTTTCATGCACATATCTATCTTTCTTATTAGCTAATGAAAATAAATCAAGGATGAAAATCAAAATTTAAAGAGTCACACCCCCTGAGTTTTAGTGAAATTACACAAATCACCCCTCACTTTTTTGTCCTTACACGAACCACCCCTAATTTTGTACATATGTTACACTGCCCCTACATAATATAAAAGTGTAATATTTTAAACAAAAAACGTATGATGTGTGTAATTAATTAAACAAAATATTGTATATTATGTAGAAAAATTCAAATAATATAAGAGTCAATGTGTCTTCATTATTTGGCTCGTTATAAAATAATATAAGAGTTATTTAAATATTTATTTGAAATTATTAATGTATTTTTTAATGACACAAAAATAATAAAGAAACATTCGCTTTTGTACTATTTGAAGTGTTAGGAGGGAGGAGTGGTTTGTGTAATGACAAAGAAAGGAGATGTGATTTGTGTAATTTCATTAAAACCCAGAGGGGGTGTGAGTGTAATTTACTCAAATTCAAACTATATTTAACCTTATTAAAAAATCTTAAAACATTTTTCACAGTACTTAAAGATTACAAATCTTTAATTGCAATCTAATGAACATGTGATCAAAATTCAACTACAAGTCTACATCATTTTCAAGAAATTAAACAATTTCACACTATTTTTTATCTTTTAACAATTAATATTTAATATTCACTTAAAAAATTTAATGAAAAATAAATTATGCCCCGTCCCCTCATATAAGCTGATTTATGATTGCTTAATTAAATGTTTATCGAATAGGCTTTTTCTTTAAAAACTGCTCTAATAAAGTTTTGTTGAAGGGAACAATTTTATAAAATAATAATATTTCGTAAGATTTCTATAAGCTGAAATAAAGGAAGAAGAGCGTGAAAGGTTGAGAAGTTTGGAATTACGAAGAAGAGTGGCGCGTGTGATTCAACAATCTGAAACTTCAACAAACCCAACTACGATGTAAGTTGTTTTTGTGAATCCACATTCTCTATTTTTCTCTTTGATTCCATTATCAATTGTTTTATACTGTTCGATCTTATTTATTTCACAATAAATTCGCAATTTTCGATTCAATCAACTAAACCGCCTTTCTCATTATTTCATGTTCAATTCAATTATTAATTTCTATGGTTTTGATTCGGTTTCAGTTCTTGCTTGCATCGTGTTCAAATTTTAACATTGGTGTTTATGTGAATAACGACAGTGCTTGAGATAGAGTTTTGGATTAATTCTCCATTTTTAGCGTTGAACTTGAAATCCTGAACCCTATTTGTGTTTAAAAATCAATTATTTTTTATTTATTTACTTTCATAGCCATTTGTAAATGTTCTCTGCTTTTATGCTATTAATCTTCCTGTAGTTTATAAATTAAGAATATCCTTAGTGGTATGCAAAAGTTAGGACTAAACAGTTTGGGAATTTTGGAAGTTATTTTTTGTGGCTTTCAGGAGTTTAATGTTTGTGTTTGACAAGTAACATTCTTTGTACTGACTATTCCCTTTGATATTACCTGTTATTAACCTTGGCATAGTTGTTCTGGATATTTATTTAAAAAATAATGGCATTATTTATTTAAATCAAAATCATCCAATTCTGTTTCCATTTGCAGAAAGATTTCATCAAATTAGACAAGGCGATATTATGGCTGGACATTCTGAGTCAGGCTCATCAGAGAAGAAATCAAGCAATGGGTTGAATGAGTTGCTGACTTTAAACGCTGAGAATTTGCAAAGCAACATGAAAATTATATATTACAGGTTTGATTTGACTAAACATAGATTTAATATTATGTTAAATACATTCATATGGTTAGGAACATAATATTTGGGGTGGACCAAGCTTGTCTCCCTCTATTTCATTACCAGCTTATGGAACAGTTGGACCTTAAGTCATTCTGGGTGGTGGTTTTAGTACGGATGACATTGTATTATTATATCTGCATGAAACAAGCACCTAAGTGCATGACTACATGAGATGTATATATAAATAAACCACTCTTAGAGAAAGAGGGAAAAGGGTGTGGTCGTGTGGAAAAAAGAAAGAAATGAAGCATCTGTTTAATGCTGTCTAAGGCTTATAATAAAAAATTCTTTGCCTCTTGCAGCCGAACATTTTTGTCTATAATTGGCGGAGTTGTTGCTGGAATTTTGGGGTTTACAGGCTTGAAAGGATTTGTCTTCTATTTTTTTCTCATGGCAGTTACTTCAATTGGGCTTCTAGCCAAAGCAAAATTTTCAATCCACACATACTTTGACTCCTGGAATCGAGTGCTGCTTGATGGCTTTCTCAGTGGTCTAATGGTAAGTTTTTTAATGTTCAATTCATCTTTTCTTTGGGCATGATTTGTATATGAATTATATATTTTCAGCATTTTAACTTTTCTTTTTTAAACTTCTGCAGTCGTTCGTGCTTTTCTGGACGTATCCTTCTTTTGTAAAATATTTTGTGGAGTATGACTGCATATTAATATAATTCAATCCAACACCATAAAAATATTTTAAAAATGTAGTACTAGTAAGCTACCATCTAGGAGTAATGGAATAGGTTTTTCTAGATTGCACCAGAACTTTATTCACAAATATGAAAATTATTTTCGGGTGGGTGGGCATTTGAGTAAGTTTCCTAAATTCAAGTTCTATTAAAAGTAAGTACTTGCAAATATTCTGAATAAACCGGTGGAAATTTTAAGATGCTCATTAGCAACCATTGCCAGGCCCATTCGATATGTGCTATTGGTTGTCTAAACTTGTTGCTTCAGATTAGTTGCATCCTACTTAAACACGACCTAACAAAATTTACTTCCTGTATATATCTCTTGTGCTGAAACTCTTGCTATTATGGTGTGATTCTTTGACAAAATAAAGCTTTGCTTATGACATTGTTCATATATTCTGATCACCTGATGGAGGAAGTGTGCAAATGTATCAAGATAGGCAGTTTTGGCTTCTGTTGCTGCTATTGATGCTTGGCTTGCCAGAAGCATTTACACTCTTGAGTTATTAGTTAGCTCTTTCATGTTGTTCCAGTTTTTAAACTTTCTAAGCTTTGCTTCCAGTAGATTATCTGTTTCGCAGTATTTCAAATAGAATTTCAAGTGGGAAAGACCCACATTGACTTCTCTTTTCTATGGCTGTCAAATTGGAAACTAGTAGGTTGTTCTTGAAGTTTGCTTAGTGATTTATATGGATGTTGCCAATTTTATTTTATCATTCTAGAAAGTTGTAGTATGTAGAAAAGATGGTAGAATCACGCCTTAGGTGATTTGAACATGTGTCGAGGGAACCAACCCCAATAAGGAGAGTATATCAAATAGAGGTTAGTCAAATTCCCAGAGGAAGAGAGGGGACAACAAAAACCATAGGCGAAATGATTATGACATATGTACATGTCTATAATGAACATGATTTACGATAGAACATTATAGTGTCGTGTGACTCAGGTAGCCACTCCACCTAGTGGAATTAAGGTTTGGTTGTTGTTGTTATTCTACTTAGTACTTAAGTTTATGATAGAACCCTTTTGCACTTGACCTTCCTTTATTCTACTTGGCACTTAGTTTTACCTGGTTAAAAAAATTTGAATGACTTGACAACTTTCTATGATAGAAGTCTTTGATTGAGGTTGTTAGTATGTTAGCTTGAGAGTGCAGATATATGCCATGTTTAGTAGATAGTTGGAAGAGATCTTGATTAACAGAACACTTACTACTTATTTGACTCAGTCACATAGCAATGTTTAAGTAGACTCATTATATATATACCATGAAGTATGGTTTATATAAATAGCTGCTTCAAAGTACATATTATTATTATTATTTGTACAAACTCGTCTGGTAATGTTTATTGAATGAGTAAGAGTACTACAACTATTACTAACCACATACACCAGCTCTACACAAAACCATTTCTATCACCTAAGGGTGACTGAAAGTTTTGATTCACAGGTACTCACACCCTTCGCAGCATCAGATATGCTGTAGCTGGTAAACCCATAATGTTTATTCAATGTTCTCTTAATTAAACCCTTCTTTGGGAACTAAAGAAATAAGAGAGGCAAGAGAAAGACACGACCATTGTTTTGCCATTGAGATAAAAAAGTATATGATTGGATGTGATAGATCATTATTTATTTTTACTTTTCGTAGATCAAGAAAGAATCATAAACCCTAAAACCAGCACCAAAGACAGATTCTAAATAACATGCATAATTGGCATTGTCTTGTACTCTCTTAGAAAGTTTCAACTGCTAGCTACTTATAAACCTATTATTTCCTCTAAAGGAAACAATATTAAATAAACTCTATAGTCTTGTACTCTTATTGGGAGTGTTCATATCCTAATATAAAGAAAACAGGAATGATTTTACTATTGGAATTATTAATTATGAAGAAAAAGTTTATTAAACCAAATAAACCCTAAATGTGCAATTTGGTTTAAACTATATAATATTTCAAATTCTTAATTATCAAATACTATACCATAGTGAGTTTGAGTAACACTAGTTTGAAAGATAAATACTAAAAACAACTCGGGATTGAACCCGACGTGAATCGAACACGCAACCTTCTGATCTGGAGTCAGACGCGCTACCATTGCGCCACGGATCCACAAGTGTCTGTTTCTGTTTCTTTAAACTATCTAAATGTTTCCTATGGAGAATAATTCATTACATTTGTGTAGGCTGCTTTTTTCTTTATATAACTAAAAAACTGCTGTGATTGCATACTTGCATAGCGTATAGAGGAGGGTGATTTTGTTTGCATTCTCAAACTGTGTTTCATATATGCTATTACCTGATATTTCATGACTAATAGATTGTGGCAGAAGATAATTCCAGGTCATGTTCCTTGTTTGCATCACAAATTATGTGTTTCATATGTCAGTGTATAAATTGATTTTTGATAAATTCTGTTTGTTGGTTTCATTCTTTAATAATTGTGAACATGACTCTGCATTCAAGCACTACATCTGGGTTAAGATGATATAGATGTATTATGTTTATAGTAATGGTTATTGGTTACTGGAAGATTATTTTACGGCAGTGTAACATTACCAATTCTACACCATTATGAAACTCATGGCATATAGTTACTACCATTAATCTCCTAAACAGCAACAATTTTGCCTTGCACTATGATATTAAGTTTAAGATTAAGTCAACTTCATACTGAAATATTTTACTTCTAAATATGTATGATTTCAACTTATAAAGTCATAACAAATCATTCTACCTTCCTTCTTTTATAAGTGAAATTAAGGTTTGGTTGTTATTGTTGTATACAATCTTAATCCTTTGATGGACACACCTTCAAAACCAAATGGAGAACACCAACCATAGAAGTCCATATGGGGAGTTCTATACAGTTAACAATAGGGCATGGTGTTAGTGTTCAATGGATCATCATGTCAAAGGAACGAAGGGTGTAATATATATTAAATAGGGACAAGACTGGGTAGTTAAAATAAGGACACCCAAACATGTCTTAAGTAAATTGAGATATTAATGCAGCTTGGGTAATAACTAATCAATAATGGATATATCTACCAACAAATTGAAAATTCACTTGTGGGTGCTTCAGAAATAACAGTCCATCAGTATTCATAACAATCATGTAATGCAGAAGATATATCTACCAACAATTTCCGGGTATCAGAGATGATCTACCAACCTAGAAAGGAACAAGCATACAAATTTTAAGTCTGCAAAATTTGTTCTACCAAGTTTTCACCAGCTCTTCAGAAGAGTTCTGCACAACCCACATTGAGTCATTGACAATGAACTTACCAAATGAAACAAGTAACCTGACACTAATACTGCAACCTAATAATATAATAGTAATGATACATAAACCAGCTAAATGCAATTCCATGAATCATCATCCTATCCTTTCTTTCACATGTGTTCGAAGGACAGATGGTGAAATACTGACCCATGATTCATTTGTTAAGGGGAATGGGCCAAACTCTATCACATAGAGGGTCTCTCATCATCTTCATTGTCTCCTCCATCATCATCGGCATCATTAGAACCATCTTTTCCTGACCTCTTCCTTTTTGATGATGGAAAATCAGCTATTTCATCCTCATCGTCGTCACCTTCATCTTCCTCATCCCCATTCTGCTCAGGTTCAAAATCACTAGAGGCTTCCTCCTCCTCGGCAGTACCTACAGGACGGACAAGGTACTCTGTTCCCAAATCATCCTAAAAGGTTTTTTGTCAGTTTAAACTAAATAGAGGAAGACAAATAGATAAACATAATTATACTCAAAACAATGCAGCAGCGCAAAAGATGTACAATACTGAAATTTATGACAGCTCTCTTCATTTTCAACCTAGCTATTGAACATGGCCCCACACAAATACATTAGGATTTAGGAGCAATTAAGCAAAATAGTCATGTCCTGTGTAGAAACTTAAACTTCACATTACAATGATTCTGAAATCCACATCAAAGGCCTGAATTAAATTGCTCAAAAAATTTTGTTCAAAAAAGGCACTTAAAATCGGTCAATACTGAATCAGCGAGTATGCAGTAAAATATCAACAAGGTATACATATTCAGAGTATAGATTCCATGCTTATTCAAATTTCATCAAAGACATAATTTAAAACTGAAATCTAAAAGTGTAAAAGGATTCTTCATAGAGCTATAAACACTATTTTTAACGGTAACAACGCAAAAATCTTAAACATAAATAAGTAACCCTACCAAGTCAACCCTGGTTACAGGGAAAAGGAAAAATCATAATCAATTTCCAGTAATAATAAACTATTAACCTAACAATCTAACACAAATCCATAGCTTACAGCATACATACAAGCTTCACTGTGGATGATACTCTCACCTAACTTACAACATACATTATCATCTTAATCAACAAATACGAAATCAAAACGGAAGTTACCTCGTCGTCACAATCCTCATCGTCGTCATCCGGATCACCACCGTCATCGCCGTCGGCTCCATCAACTTGCTCTTCTTCATAATCATCATCTTCACCGTCGTCATCGTCGTCGTCGTCCTCGGAATCATCGCTATTTTCCTCGTCTTGATCATCCTCATCGTCTTCTTGAACTTCATCTTCAGAGTCATCTTCCTGTTTCAGAGCGGTGACCTCGTTCTCCTCCACCTGTTCATTCAATTCATCAATGCTTTTCATCTTCGAATCAGATATTACTCTGAAACACTTTCTAGATCAAATTTGTTAGGTTTTCAATGAAAATAAAAAATGGAGTTCGTAGAGAAGTAGTAGTAGTAGTAGTAGAAGAAGAAGAGACATGGGAAGACCGGTTTCTTCATTCGTTGCAACGGTTACTATGAAACACTGATCTTAACCGTTGAAACAATAATTCACGAGGTTCAATGACCTGGCGTTTAATCGGACGGTTCTCCTAAACGATTTGTATTTCAGTATGGAGTAGCGCATTGCTCCTTGCGGCGCTAGCTTACTGTTTTTGTAGTCACGTGTGTCACGTGCATACTCAAATATGCATAACATTAGGGTTGAAATCTTTCCGTTTTGTCTTTTTTTTTAATAAGATTTTTCATAAGTTAAAAGTTTAATTATAAGATTTTTCTAATCAATCATAACTCATAAAAGACACATATTATGGAATATAGTATGTTTAATAAATTAAAACAAATTTTTTATATTAAATTACATTGAAATGTATTACCCACACCTTGTTACTCCAAGCAAATTGGATCTCAATACATTATCTTTCTACCAAGTGATAATAGATGGATCTAACAAAAAAATCAAATAAATTGGCTACTTTATTGAAATTAAATCAATAAAAATAAGGAATAAGGTAATGTTAGGAGTTGAATCTTGGTAAGTCCTACATAAGGGATTATGTATAAATATTTCGTGAACAAAACTCAGCCCTTTTGTTCTAATTTATGTGGTGTGTTTTTTCTTCACGTTCATACTATTTGGATGCATGACATAATTATATATATAGTTGGTTGATACTTTGGTGGAGCCTATCATAAAGCTAGCTAGCTATAACACAAACTTGTCTCACATTAAAAATTGAGAGAATGATGTGTGATTGTCTATATATCACTAATCACTCCTACATAATCAATATTGGCATATGAATTTGTATGTATAATATCTTACAATGCCAAACATAATGGCAATGTGAGCTATAGTGGTATTTTCTATTTTGTCCCTTCTTGTCTTTATGCTCTCATTAGTGAAGATGCTCTTGAGTTGTATTTGTTGGGTTTATATGGAAAAACTCCATAAATGTGTAGTAGCTTATGTTAGGTAAGTGACAACTACCAAAAAATTCTATCAATTTTTTTAATACAAATAAATGTATAATGATAGTGTAAAAACCAATGTTGTGAAACCCGAGTCACACATCAAGCTGAAAGAGCTTCCGTATTAGGTATAACCGGTTTAAACAGTTAAGTCGTCCGGTCGGGCCGAATGATTTTAAATATAATTAATAATTTTTACCTATAAATATATAATTATATATAAATGTAAAATTTTATATAACTATATTGAAGTAATATCACTCTATTTTTTTGGATCGAAATAAAATAAAATATTTGAGTAATGTTCCATTTCTATAAATTTTAAGTGAACCGTCCGATTTTTTCCCAGGTTATTGCGGTTTAACCGGGTTTAGCACGATCGAACCGGAATTTCTCCGGTTCAAAGCAGTTCAACTACTCATTCAGTTAAGACTACAAAATGGAGTCGTTTTCAAATTCAGTCAGTGATCGAATCGGTCGAACTGGTCGGACCGTTCGGTCCGATCCAATTATCACAACACTGGTACAAATTCTTACATTATCATGCATATATGGTTATTTGAATGAAAGTAAGTTTTTTTATAAATATAATATTGTTAAAACTTATAATATAATAATGAAATATGAATAAGTACAAAGAATACATACACAAAAAAATTATAATATAATAATGAAATATGAATAAGTACAAAGAATACATACACACAAAAATTATAATATAATAATGAAATATGAATAAGTACAAAGAATACATACACAAAAAATTTCTCAATTTTTATACATAATTGATATTGAATTTTTTAATAGTGAAAAAAGTGACGTGTCAATGTTGAGAGACCTAAATAACCTGACAGTTGCGACGTGTCAGAAAAGAGAGCGTTAAGATTAAGGTAACAGAAACAGTTGGAAAAAGAAATTGAGAAGAACGGAAAAGACGAAGAACACAAAGAAACCATAGTGAAGTGTAAATTGTGATCGCTAAATATAGTTTCAAACTCAACAATATTCTTATCTGGGACGCTCTCATCAGAAAACCACTAACTTGTTAGTATTCATTTTTTCTTTCTTTTTAGAATTTCCCATAACGCACGAATCACACTTTTTATTTTATTTTACTTTTCTCTCAGTCAAAACTCATAAGTGATTATTTAATTTTCAGAGCTTTTGCAAAGTTGTATGGAGTTGGAATCTTATCCTTTTTACCAAATCCCAAGTGGCTTCATTTTTGATCCACCGCCACCTTTTCCGGTGATCAACCATTCTCTGCCGCCACCGCCACCGCCACCGCCACCGCCCTCAGGGTTGCTGCTTCCATTCCATATCAACACATCTCTGTTTTTTGATATGGATCACCAAAGGTCTATGTCTCTAATTCAGGTGAACCCATTTTCTTTATTTTTCTTGTTTTTGGTTTTTTTATACTATTGATTATTGAAGCTTATGTCTTTTTTAATTTTTATTTGTGGGTTTGATTCAACTATGTGCAGTTTGTTAATGATGAAGGACTTGTTCCTTCACAAGAAGAGGAAGACAAAAGGAGGAAGACTATTCATAATCTCAAAAAGGTTTCTTCTACAACATTTTTCTATTTTTCCTTAACTTCTTGTGTTTTCTGCTGTGGCACTTCCAATGTTGCTGTTTCTTTTTTATTATTCTTGCATTTTGTTTTGTTAATTGTCTGATAAAAGTTCCATAGGTTGTTAGTTAGATTGGAATGCATTATTTGTTTTCTTTAGAGGATGCATTCTTTTAACCTATATGCCTAGGATCTGTAGTTAATTTATCATTGTTTCAAGAAAGGTTCCAAGATTTGTAGTAAATGGGTTGTTCTTTTGTGTAAGTTTTATCAATAATGTAAATTAACTTGCATAATTTTTTAAAGGCATGTAACATTGTTCTTAAAACAGGTGTTTTTTCCTCAAAATTACACATACTAGTGATGTTTTTTTTGTGATTATCATTAAAATTACACTAGAAACTATCACGTAGCTATAAATATTCTGCAACATTTTTATCACAACGATGATAATTTCCAAACTTTCGTATCTTTGCAAGGAAAAACCATACTGTCAGCACAAGAGTCGTGTGTTCTAACTCTCTGCCATTGATTTTAATTTAATTTCCAAATTTTTTTGCAAGTTTATTTCAAATGAGTGGTAAAGATCCTTCTTGGAGGAGCATATTAGAGTTTCTCACTTAGGAGATCCTCATATTTAAAAACTAGTTATAAGATAAATTTTATATTGGTATAGTATATAAATATGTAGAAATAATATACATAATTGAACAGGCTGACCCAGCAGGTTCTAAAGGTTTTTCCAAAGGCTTAAAGATTGATCCCTTTACCTAAATAGTTTTTTCAGAAAGTCTTAACTTAACCCTTTTATTACATGGATCAGGCCAATGCAAGACTTAAATTGGCCAGACCAGAGCTCCAACAAGCTGCCTGAACTACTTCACCCTTACTTGCATTTCAATATCTTTTTATGCAATTTGTAGTACACAGTCTTGATGGTATTGCTCTTCCATTCACAATCTTTCACTTCTACTTGTTACACTATGTATCATAGATCCATAGTATTTATTTGATTATTCACATCACTTGGCAGATTGTGTATTCTTGGATCAAGAAGGTTGCATGGAAGCACCGATTACCGAAACATCAGATTGCTGTTACTTCTGCCACCATTTTGACATATGGATCTTATGGCCTTGGAGTAAGTGCCTCCTTTATTAGTTCTTCTTGTAGCAATTGGCTTTTCTTGGTCTATAAGCTAAAGAGTTTGCGAAGTAAAGATTTCTCTTAATCCCTTTTTTGACTGTTCAATTTGTTGATAAGTCTAAAGGTTGTTTTTCTTCTTCTTCTTCTTCTTCTTAACTTTGAATTATGTCCAGGTTCACAGCCAAGAGTCTGATATTGATGCTTTGTGTGTTGTTCCTTTCTTTGTTACCATTACAGTGAGTTTATTGTATTTCTCTTCCCATCTATCATTACTCTTTTGATTATATGATATTTGTTTCAATTTTTGTGGAATATGATATATACAGGAAGACTTTTTTGTTGTTCTGCACGACATGCTTAAGAGCAGACCTGAAGTATCAGAGATTCAATGTGTCAAGGGTGCAAAAGTCCCTTTAATGCGACTAAAATTTGATGGGCTTTCCATTGATCTCCCGTATGCTCGACTTAGAGTACTATATGTTCCTGAGGTCAGTATGATCAAAACATAATGAAGTTGTCAAATTTGAAATTTCATTAGAATAAAGTTTTGACTGCTGCATGCGTGGAGACCTTTTCTATTTAAGATCATTCATGCTCAAAATTTATTCAAAATAATGTCATTGGCTCTTCGAGTGTTGCATTCACATTATGTTTTAATGGCAGAACTCTATATATTTTATATTCATCGGAATTTGTTTATTAAGTAATTATTTCACTGATCGTGTTAATTATCCTACAGAATGTTGACATACTAAACCCATTCTTTATGAGGAGTATTGACGATACCAGCTGGAAAAGCTTGTCTGGTGTACGTGCAAATAAGTGCATTCTTCAGCTAGTTCCAAATGTTGAGGTATTATGCATGTTAATCTTTTCAGTTCTTAAAAGGATTATATTCATAAACAATTTTTTGGATGGTGCAAATTATTCAAAAATATATCAATACTTGTTGTTCTTGTTTTTGAGGATGCATAGTACCTCTCTTTTTCTTTGGTTCTATCTTCTATGCTCGTAGGACAGGGAAGGACCTCAGCCTTGTCTTGCTTCATGGGTCTTGTGCAATGTGGTTTTGTAATCTCTCCTTCTACTTGAAACTTATGTATTTCAGAACTTCCAATCTATGCTACGAATCCTTAAATTTTGGGCAAAAAGAAGAGGATTGTATGGAGCTGTAAGTGCATTTTGTTTTCAAGTAACGTTTACTTCCATAACTTGCTTCATGCATGAAATCAACATATATGGCTTATATGAAAAAACATTTTCATTCGCAGCTGCTTGGTTATTTGGGAGGAATTCATTTGGCAATTCTTGCAGCTTATGTTTGTCAAAGACATCCTGATGCCACTTTAAATACTCTAATTACGAACTTTTTCCAAACATTTGCATTTTGGCACTGGCCTACACCAGTTTCGCTGCAGGAAGGAATGCTGCTAACATCTGTAGATGCTATTGAACCACGTCCGTTTTCCTTGATGCCTATTTTGTTGCCATCTAGATCTAATTCTTATGAGTATTGCCAGTCAAATATAACTAATAGCACATGCTACCGGATCAAGTCTGAGTTCATACGTGGACATAATATGACAAGGGTACGTTTTGTTGTTTAAGTTAGGTCTCCTTGGTATCCATTCTTCAAGTTTTGTTCAGATACACTTAATTACAATTTCACAATGCTCTGTATATAACACTGATTTTCTGTTTTTGCTTGGAAAACATAGTTGAAGTTGATGCTCCTATTTTTTTCCGAATGATTTTTTGCTAATTTTTTTTATTTGGCTGCCTTGAAGGATCTGTTAAAGCCAGACTTCATTTGGGATAATGTATTTCAGCCTTTTCCATACTCCAAAAGATATTCCCAATTTGTCAAGATTTACCTCTCCACATCTGATCCATGTGAACTTGGAAACTGGGTTGGTTTGGTGAAATCACGCTTCCGTGGCCTTTTTGTCATTGTAAGTTTCTAAAATGGTAAATCTAGCTATTCTCATATTTTCATGTTTACTTGCACACTAGAATATTTGTGGCGCAGTGTTGAATAATTGACTGCTTGCCCTTTATTCACTTCAATCACTCTTGAATAGCATTTTCCTATTTATTTGTAAATTTTCCAAGATGCTTTATGAATTATAACTATGTAAAATATTACATACATGGAGTTCATGGTAATGGTTAGAAAAAGAGATAAGAAGCAAAGTTAGGCACAATCTCTTCAAAGCGGGAGCAAGCACCTTCATGATTAATTCCTCTTACATGAACTTAGCATGCATATTTATGGAATACAAATGCCCTTTTTGTTGAGAACTTCACTCTATGATAAAAAAGAAAGGCTGTCTAGTACACGAAACCTTACCCCCACAATTCTTGCAGCAACAACCTCACCGTTGTGCCAAACTCACCCTATTAACTTAACTCTATGATAAACAGGAATTGACAATATTTTGTGATGTGGTTTTGTTGCAGCTGGAGGGACTTGAAGGTTTTTGTGACCCTAACCCTACAGAATATGTTGAGAATGAGAAAGGTGAACCAAATGTAGTGTTCTACTGGGGCATGCACCCTGGAGATAAGAATAGGTTGTTGGAGATAGAGTTGATAGAAAAAGAGTTCATGAAGATCATTGTCAATGGGTGTGAAGGTTCTCCTGGGAGGATGAAGTTGTCAATCCTGATAGCTTCTCAGCTTCCAAGGAATGATGATGAAACTATGAAGGCTACAAAAACATGCTTCAAAGTGATTGATTATGATGATAACAACTCACAGCAGCAACATTTGAGTTTTGGTGGCTGGATTTATTAACTATATAGCCTTGTGTTGTTGTATGAGTAGAGTTTTGTGGTACAGTAGAAACAACAAAACTCAAAACTAGATGGGTTTAGGAAATATTTTTGAGGAGAAAAATGTAAAGTGAATAAAACCACTTTTTTGTTTACAAACAAAGGAATGATTAGTTGGAAAGTTCTAACAATAAATTTACCCAAATTTTGAATCTCGATTATTACAGTGAATATGTTTATTGTCTTATGCAATGGTATATAGTGTGAAAACTCTCAATTGGAACCAAAAAGAATGTTTTATAAAATGATGGCCCAATGTCCTTATCACTCAGTTAAGTAGTTAACTATCATTATTCTATTATTTTCTACAAGCATGGGAACGTGTTCACCAAACATTACAGAATAAATCATTTTACACGTTTGTAATTGCATGTCTTTGGCTTTCAAGTTAAGGTTCTAAATAGGAATATTATTAAATAGTTATGTTGAGATGAAACAAACACTTGTGGATCCGTGGCGCAATGGTAGCGCGTCTGACTCCAGATCAGAAGGTTGCGCGTTCGATTCACGTCGGGTTCAATTCCCTAATTTCTTTTTCTTTTTCTTTCTTTCCACAACATCAAGATGTGTCTTTCTTAGTTCTTCACATCTTCTTTTTGCTTCTTCTAGAGTTGGAGCAACCGTTGTGCTGAGACATAGTTAGTGTATATATTCTGCCACAAATATGGTTATTAATGTATTATTATTAATGATAGGATATAGTTGGAACCATTCATCCTCTACCACATCATATTAGCCTTCACCTCAATAAGGGTGAAATGAGATTTAGACTTGGTGATTTGTCTAATAAACTGGGCAAATACATTGGTCTAGTGGTGTAACACTCGTAATACATTGGTAATATAAACACTCGTAATACATTGGTCTAGTGGTGTAACTTCACTAGATCTCAAAAATATCAAAAGATCAAAGATTCAATTCCTATGAGCAACAACTGTTAATTGACAATCACACATCTCAAGAAATATTAGTTGATATTAGTTCATTATTCATGAGAGTGAGAAGATCCTTATAAAAAAAAACCCAAATAAACCATTATGAATAATTCACGTTAACTTACATTTGTTATGGTATTTGGATATGAAGCAAAGCAAGCATTATATGATGTTAAAAAAGTGGATTATGTTATAGTATTTTTACAGTAATCATGCGGCTAGAAAGAAATTGATCCTTGTAATTAGTCCGAACTCCAGAGGTTATATCTGTTGACTTGAGATTTCCATCAAGAGCTTGTTTGCTCATAATTTTTTTGATTATTGTTATTACATTTACATTTACAAAACTAATCATAACCCAAGATTAACCAATCTGTACCCACTTGTGTATTTACGCATATATATATATATACTAGCTGTCTCAATTATTACAACAATCACACAAATATATAATTAATGAAGCAATCACCAAAAGACAAAATACAATAATAATTAGGTGATCACAGTCACAGTGGTTTAGCTTCAAAAGCAAAATCAATCTATTCCATTGAGCATAAGCTGATGAGGTAACAAGCTGCTACACGTATTTGGGTAGACAATAGAGAACACTAATTACTGTGTTATGGTGATAAGCAAGATGTAAGCCTGAATTAAAGCATGTGTACAAAAGGGGCAAGAGGAAGGTTTGGATTAGTTAATTAACTAACCAACTGAGTTTGCCTCTCTTTTCTGTTAGTTAGTTAGGTAGTTACAAGTAGTTAGGCAGATTACAAGTCTTTAAGTAGGGGGAATGGCTTGTAGGCAGGCAGAAAAGAGCATTGTAATCTGATTGAAGCAAGTTCAATCAGTGGGGAAATTGGATCGTGGGATCCCTTTCTAGTATCTCTCTTGTAATTCTTTCTATTTTCTTACCTAATAATACAAGTTCCATTAGAGCCCAGCCAATAACTCTTCTGTTTTGGCCTGGGACACTTCTTTTTTTTCATTCTCTATCTCTATTCTATAATACCAGTGTCTAACACTGGTATCAGAGCACCATCCTGGTGCCTACTGGACATAAAAACCCACCACCCACAAGTGCTGCTGATCTTATATGGTCTCTACTAGAAGCATGGCTAGAGAAAATGAAAGCTGGAACTAAGAAAGGGAAGAAATTCGTATGAGGCTAGAAGTGAATGAAGCAAGAACCAAAAGAACTGAGGATTTGTTGGCTGCCATAGCCTCAAAGCTGGGAGTCACACAATCTGAGGGAACCAGTGAGAATGGGGAGGAAGTGGACAGTCACAAAGACTCTCAGACCCATGATAGGTGGAGAAGGCTGGAAATCCCTATCTTTATGGGGGATGATGCATATGGCTGGGTCCAGAAGCTAGAAAGATACTTCACCATGAGAGGAGTTTCTGGAACAGAGAAGATGAAGGCTACCTTGGTGGCTTTGGATGGAAGAGCACTCAGCTGGTATCAATGGTGGGAAGGGTGCAACCCCTCTCCTACTTGGGAGTGTTTCAAGATAGCTGTGGTAAGAAGGTTTCAACCCTCTATGATTCAAAATCCTTTTGAAATATTGCTGGCTCTAAAACAAGAAGGAAGTGTAGAGAGTTATGTTGATGAGTTTGAAAAATTTGCTGGGGCATTAAAGGAGCTCAACCAGGAGTTTGTTAGGGGTGTTTTCCTCAATGGGCTAAGAGATGAAATCAAAGCAGAAGTCAGACTCTATGAACTGGAGTCTTTACAAGAAGTAATCCATAAAGCTATTCTCATAGAGCAGAGGAACTTGTTGATACAAAAGAAACCTGCAGCAAGCTATGCTAGGAATCCAAACACTTTCAGGAGTACTGCTTATAACAGAGCAGTGACATTAGATCCTCTTTCATCTAGCAATAATAAGAATGAAGGATCCTCTATAGGAAGTGTGGGAGGAGTCTCAAAATTGCAAGACAGTGAAGCAAGAATTGGAGGGGATTTCAGAAGGTTGACCAGTGCAGAGTTAAGGGAGAAGAGGGAAAAGGGTCTTTGTTTCAAATGTGATGAACCTTTTTCCAGAGAACATAGGTGCAAGAACAAACAATTGAAAATGCTACTTATGGCTGATGATGAAGAGACTGAAGAAGAAAAGGAAGCTGAAGAGGAAATCCAGCAATTCAACTCTCTACAGCTAACTCTCTACTCTATGAAGGGATTCACATCTTCCAAGTCTTGGAAGATGGAGGGTACCTTGGGGTGCAGACCAGTGATTGTGATGATAGATTGTGGAGCTTCCCACAATTTTATCTCTAAAAAGTTGGTGGACAGCTTACAGCTTCAAGTAGAAAAGACCAAGACTTATGTAGTGGAAGTAGGGGATGGTCACCACATCAAGTGTCAGGGCAAGTGTAGCAATCTCAAACTACTTGTGCAGCAACTAGAAGTCAGTCAAGATTTCTATTTGTTTGCCTTAAAGGGAGTGGATGTAGTGTTAGGCTTGGAGTGGTTGTCAAGTCTTGGGGAGGTGAAGGCTGACTTTGGCAGAATGAGGCTCACACTTAAGAAGGAAGGGACAATTATGACTATTGAAGGCAATCCAGCCCTCACTAGAGCTGAGTTACCTCTTGGAGCTTTTATGCAAGTATTGATGGAGGAAGGGGAGGGAATGTTACTTCACTGTAATGATGCTGTCCAGGCAGAGACTGACATACCCAGAGAATTGGATAGGATATTGCTTCAGTACCAAGAAGTTTTCCAAGAAATGACAGAGTTACCTCCCAAAAGATCTCAGGATCATGCTATACACTTAAAAGAAGGGGCTGGAATACCTAATCTCAGGCCATACAGGTGCCCTTACTATCAGAAGGCAGAAGTTGAAAGGTTAGTTGGTGAAATGCTAGAAGCTGGGGTTATTCAATATAGTATCAGTCCTTATTCCAGTCCCATCATATTAGTCAAAAAGAAGGATGGAGGATGGAGGTTTTGTGTTGACTACAGAGCACTGAATAAGGTTACAATCCCCAACAAATTCCCTATTCCCCTGATTGAAGAGTTACTGGATGAGTTGGGGACAGCAAGGATTTTTTCTAAGCTAGATTTAAAATCTGGTTATCATCAAATTAGAATGAGACCAGAAGATGTGGAGAAGACTGCCTTTAGGACTCATGAAGGGCATTATGAGTTCCTAGTTATGCCTTTTGGCTTAACTAATGCACCTTCAACCTTCCAATCCCTTATGAATGAGATTTTGAGGCCTTACTTGAGGAAATTCACTCTTGTCTTCTTTGATGACATACTGATTTACAGTCCAGACCTCACTTCCCATAGTCAACACCTAGGCACCATCCTAGCTATCCTCATGGAGAATTCTCTCAAGGCTAATCTGAAGAAGTGCAGCTTTGGTCAGGTTAAAATTGAGTACTTGGGCCATGTCATTTCAGAAGGGAGTGTGGCTGTTGATGAAACCAAGATTGAAGATGTGAAGACTTGGCCTCAACCTTCTAATGTCAAGGGATTAAGAGGATTCCTAGGCTTAACAGGGTATTACAGGAAGTTTGTGAAAGATTATGGGAGAATTGCTAGACCTCTCACTAATCTGTTGAAAAAAGATGCTTTTGCATGGTCAGAAGAGGCTCAAGATGCTTTTGAGCAATTAAAAGCTGAAATGATGAAGTTGCCAATGTTAGCTGTCCCTGACTTCACAAAAAAATTTGTAGTGGAGACTGATGCCTCAAGTAAGGGACTGGGTGCTGTCTTAATGCAGGAGGGGAGGCCCTTGGCTTTCTGGAGTAAGGGATTGTCATTAAAAGCCCAACAAAAATCTGTCTATGAAAGGGAGCTGATGGCTTTGGTGCAAGCTATCCAGAAGTGGAGGCATTACCTCTTGGGTAGGCATTTCATTATCAGAACTGATCAGAGAAGCTTGAAATTCCTCACTGACCAGAAACTGTTCTCAGAGGAACAATTCAAATGGGCTGTGAAATTGGTAGGATTGGATTTTGAAATTCAATACAAGCCTGGACAAGAGAATTCTGCTGCTGATGCCTTATCTAGGAAGCTTATGTACACTGCTATCTCTATTGTTAATAATGAAGAAACAGAGAACTGGATTCAAGAAGTTCAGGGGGATCCTAAATGGAGGCAGGTCATGCAGGATTTAATAGTCTCTTCAGCTGTACATCCAGGGTTTGAGTTGAAGAAGGGAATTCTATACTATAAAGATAGGTTAGTGTTGTCTACCTCATCTAATAAGATCCCTATGATACTATCTGAGTGTCATGAGACACCTATGGGTGGCCACTCCAGCTATTTCAAAACCTACAAGAAGATTTCAAGTTTTCTCTTCTGGGAGGGAATGAGGTCAGATATCAAGACTTATATAGAGCAGTGTGATGTGTGCCAAAGGAATAAGTACTCTACTTTGGCCCCTGCAGGATTACTACAACCTCTGCCCATCCCTCAACAAGTATGGATGGACATTTCAATGGATTTTATTGGTGGCCTCCCTAGAACTAAAGGCAAAGATACTATATTTGTGGTGGTAGACAGACTCTCTAAGTTTGTCCATTTCTTTGCTTTGGGTCATCCATTCTCTGCTAAGGATGTGGCTCTGGTTTTCATCAAAGGAGTAGTTAGGCTACATGGTTTTCCTACTTCTATAGTTTCTGACAGAGATTCTCTATTCCTAAGTAATTTTTGGAAGGAATTGTTCAAACTAGCTGGAACTCAACTAAAGTTGAGTACTTCTTATCACCCTCAGACTGATGGACAGACTGAAGTGACTAACAGATGCTTAGAAACCTACTTAAGATGCTATGCAGGACCAAAACCAAAGCAGTGGGTACAGTGGCTACATTGGGCTGAGTTTTGGTTCAACACCAATTATCACAGTGCAGCAGGGATGACTCCCTTCGAGCCTTATATGGTAGGGATCCTCCTATATTAATAAAAGCTGGAACTATACCCTCAAGGGTGGAAGAGGTCACTCAACTATTCATTCAGAGGGATGGTATACTTGAAGAGTTAAAAGCAAATCTGGCTAGGGCTCAAAATCAGATGAAACAGCAAGCTGATAAACACAGAAGAATGGTGGAATTTGAAGTAGGAGATTGGGTATTTCTTAAGCTGCAACCCTATAAGATGAAGTCCATGGCCTCTAGGCCATATGCAAAACTGGCACCAAGGTATTATGGTCCATACCAAGTGGTTAAGAAGGTGGGCATGGTAGCTTATGAGTTGGATCTACCTAAGGAAGCTCAAATTCATTCAGTCTTTCATGTGTCACTGTTGAAGAAGGCCCTGAAACCTCATCAACAGCCACAGCCTCTACCTCCTATGTTAAATGAGGAGTTAGAACTAGAAGTGCAACCAGAGGATATCATGGAAGCAAGGAAGAATGAGCAGGGTCATCCTGAAGTGTTAGTCAAGTGGCAGAACTTGCCTCAGCATGATTGTACTTGGGAGGAAGCAGCCACTTTACAAGCCAATTTTCCTCATTTCCAACTTGAGGACAAGTTAAGATGTTTAGGGGGGGTATTGATAAGGCAAGATGTAAGCCTGAATTAAAGCATGTGTACAAAAGGGGCAAGAGGAAGGTTTGGATTAGTTAATTAACTAACCAACTGAGTTTGCCTCTCTTTTCTGTTAGTTAGTTAGGTAGTTACAAGTAGTTAGGCAGATTACAAGTCTTTAAGTAGGGGGAATGGCTTGTAGGCAGGCAGAAAAGAGCATTGTAATCTGATTGAAGCAATCAGTGGGGAAATTGGATCGTGGGATCCCTTTCTAGTATCTCTCTTGTAATTCTTTCTATTTTCTTACCTAATAATACAAGTTCCATTAGAGCCCAGCCAATAACTCTTCTGTTTTGGCCTGGGACACTTCTTTTTTTTCATTCTCTATCTCTATTCTATAATACCAGTGTCTAACATATGGTCATTTACTCATCCTCAAATATTGATTAATATACCAATAGGATAAACGATACAATTTCTCTGCTTGCAGTGACTGTATATAAAATCCTCCTCAGACATCACTAGGTGAGATCCTCATACATTTGATTTGACCACCCTTTGATAGATAGATATAGGATCGGGAATAAATTATTATCAACACATTAAGTCTTGTAATACATAAAATATATTGAAGGAAAAGAAAAGGAGCCTCTATGTGACATTGTTATTCTCAATAAATTGCATTAACCTGAATCTCTTCTTAGTTTTTCAGGCAAATCTGAACCTGCTATCTTCTCTACAAAACTGCAAGGTACCATCAAGTAGCAAAATTTATATTAGAAGTTTGTCACACCAACATTGTATTTTTATGTGCGATAGGGCATTTTTGCAGTACAAAGTCTATTCACTAGGTTTGGAACCAAGGGTGAGTTGTCAAACATTTTTACTGCTAGCTACTTATATCTAAATGTTTATTATAAAATCATTATTATTCAATGGAATGCTTAACAACTCATCCAAGGTACCAAACCGGTAAGAGAATATCATCCGGCCGTTAAAATGCGGATCAGATCATGCGGCAGCATGAACTGCAGCTGCATCGAGCCATGACTATGGGCTGCATTGGCTGCATAGCATGTATTCCAACTTACTTGTGAGACTCTGAACCAGGTGCATCTGAGTCACTTGCAGATGGATTGAGTTGATACTGAACTGAAATTAAACCACCCTCTGTTCCACTTGTAGATAAAGGAGATCCCTCAAAACTTGCCCCTGAATTTTTTCCAGATGACAAACCTGCAAAAGGAACGTCTAAATCAAGTTAAATGTAAAAAAATAAAGAAAGCAACAGTATTCTAACTGGTCAGAATAGAAAGGCAAAACAAGACGACATGAAGTATTTTGATCACATCTTCTTGCATACTGTGTTGGTTTATACCCAGAAAGATTTGAGTGACCGACTCACAATATAGAGAGAATTTCAAGACCAATAAAATTTAAGAAAGACAACATTTTCTGATGAACATAGCCAAACCATTAGGAATATAGTTTTGCAAATTTTGGCCATGTTCTACCATAAATTATGGTCATTGACCAAACATTGGTATTTAAATTTTTCCTAATCATTTCACCTATGATTTTTCTTGGCCTTCCTCTTCCTATAGAAATTGGACAAATCTTCATTTGATTTACTCTCCTTACTGGGCTTTCTAACGGTCTCATCCTCACAATGTTCAAAACATTCCATTTGATCTACTCTCTTTACTAGAGCTTCTAAGGTCTCCTCCGCACATGTTCAAACCACCTAAGACATGATTCTATCATCATTTATACAATACTGTAATAGAAAAGGTATAAAAATGGTCTCTGACTCCATGATCAGCAAGACTCCCATCGCTATCTCTCCATTTATAAATGAAATCATTATATCTTTTGATAGCTCACAGTCAAACTCTACACCATCTATGTTGTAGAAAACAAGATCATACAGGAATGTCTTATGCATGATATTATTTACTTTTACCACAACTGTTACCTTGAATTATTATCACAACAACGAAGACAGCAGTAAAAATCATGGCCCAAGTTATGCTACTGGAAGATGATGAAGATTTAGCAGCTCTCATCTTCTTCAAGGCTTTCATTCTCTCTACCCTTGCACGCTTCAACATAGCAAGTTCAGATATCTCCCTCATTAGCTTACGGTCAGCTGCATCTAATGTCGGAGGTTGTGGAGGTCTTGGAGGTCTGGCAGCCTTTTTATTATTGCCTTTTTTACGCTTCTCCTTTACCGGGAGCTTCTCGGCATGCCTCACTGAGTCTTGTCCCATCTTTGGTTTGTTTGTCTCTTGCATCACATCCACAGAAACTTCATTTAAATTTGACTCATTGCTGCATAAACTTGACCCGTGGTCACTGTTTACAGAACCTCCAACAAAACCACCAGAAATTTTAGATAATAATGTCTTTCCTCGATTCGAAGTACCTGGCGTAGAGACTTTATTTGAATCATCTCCTATTAGTGGCATGCCACTTTCAAGATCAACTTCTATATCCTTATCCATTGCACTTCTTTGATCCATTTCAATGCAAGAAACCTAATTCAATTTATCCCAGTTTTGTTAACTTACAAGATGCCCTCTAAACCGCCACCTTACTCAGTTCATGAACTCAACCCGTCACACAAAATGAACTCCACAATGAATGTTATGCACTAATGGCCTAAGGTGACCACAATTCACCAGGAAAACCAAGCTAGCTAACCTATACATACAACTCAGTGCCAATGCAGATATCTCATAAGGTTGCAAATTAGACAGATGCAGACAATAATCAAATAATTTTTAACAGTCAAAAACTATTTCTCTTCCTTTCTAAGCTATTACCACAAGCTCAATCATTCCTCCAATAACAAATTGACCCTGCGCGACAACAAGAGAAAATTTCAATCAAATGAACATAATTAACAATCTTCCAATGATTTTCTCTTCAATATTTTGAAAATGATATTATGATGAAGTGGTAAAATTAAGGAAACCAAATGATAAAACTGTAAGTAACCCAAAAACAAAAATTCAAACTTTTAATCAAAGTATGCAAAAAGTAAAAAAAAAAATGAAAACCTTCAGAGGAAGGCAAGGAATAAAGAGAGAAATGATTCTCAGCAATGATAATACCCCAATAGGAAGGTAAATATAGAACAAATACATACAAATATATAAATAACCATTAAACCCCACAAAAGTTACAAATTATGAATATAAAATGCAAAACATAACCTACATTATATCATATCATATTAAACTTATAACATACATGATTGATTGTGAGTAAATGGGTACCCATGAAAATGTAAAGTTAACAACTTTAAATAGTTACAGCCATTACAATAATAATAATAATAATAAAATAACAAATGGAGAATTAGAAGAAAACAATACCTTTGAGGGAAAAGGAAGGAACAGCAGATCCAATGAATGGAAAAGTTGGAATGTGCAGAGAGCGAGATTTAAGGGAAGGGATATGAGGGAACCTCGAAAATAAACCAAAATCGCTGCAAATTTGAGATTTTTTTCAAACAATAATTTCTCTCTCTTCAGTTTTGTTGTGTTTCTTTTTTGTTTTTTGTTTTTCTATGTCATGTGAATGTGATGTCTTCAAATAACAGCACATTTATAAGTAGTAAAATGTGGTGTAGGATAAAATATAAAAAATAAATAAATGATCCATATTAATCCGATAGAAAGGGGAAGAGACTCAGAGTTATAAAAAAGAAGAAGAATATACTTTAATAACTATGCATATTCACTTTTTCTATTCGTTTATACATGTTCTATTTTTATTTAAAATTTATGGTATACTTTTATTAAAGATTAAGAATATATGGATGATGAATCACATTCGTAATATAAAAAATTTAAATTATCAATATATATACAGAGAAAGATTATGTAATTGTCATGCATGAATTTAATACAATGTTATTACATTATCTATCATTTATATCTAATAATTATTGGCTTTTTAAAAAATATTAACACAAATAAATAATATATAATACACTGATTATATATAAATCTTTACATTAATAATGTACATATATTCAACTATTAACCTTATTTTGAAAAGAAAAAAAAGTTAAGAATATGCTGTGTATAAATATCCGAAAAATAGTAAAATTGGGATTTGGATAATGGACAATTGGACACACCCTCACCGACAGTTGGCAACTCCGAATTTCACTCGCGCCCATCTTTTTATGCCTTTTTCGCCCCTCTATTCTTTCAACCCACTCTATTTCACCTTTTTTTTTTAACTTTCCCTAATGATATATCCTCGTCTGCTTTTAATCTTTCTACCAACAAAAAAAATGATATATATTATAAAATGATACTTTATTTATTAGTGATTGATTTACAAATGACATATGTTACTTTCTTGTAGATAGAAGGATTAGTATGAGAATTTAGTATGAACATATATTATTTTCCTTAGAGTTATTCAACAAAATTTGTTGTCCAGTTACTCACTCACTTCAATTTTGTTAAAAGAATTAAAATGACAACTGTTATATTGGATCAGGGGGAATTAAATGGCAATCATTTGGTCAAAGTAGAAGACAGAAATGATATTTCCAGCTCAATTTTGGGAAGTAGAAGAAAGGGATATAAACCTTTTCCATAATTTTTTTAATTTAAAATCTCAACCCTTAATTATAACTTTAACACATGTCACAATTCTATATTGGTATTGACATCTCCATTGCTAAAGAGGATTCACACTCAAATTATATTGTTCCCCAACTCATTTCTCATTTTACTAGTACGGTATTCAATGCAAATAAGATGCTCGTAGGGATAATATCAACTCTTGCATCACTTTGGATTTATTTAGATTTTAGAATCAGAATCCTAATTTATTGTCGTGTTGTAATCTTATTTACGGTGTCTGACAACTCATCTACAAATTGTTAAACATTAGTGTCGTTTTGCCTATTAAACTAAACTTTCATTTCATTAACCACATGAACATGGTAAAAGATAAGAAACATTGAAAACTATGGAGTGTTATCTGGTTAGCTACAATTTGAGGAATGTGACTCTTTAGAAATGAGTTCATTTTCAATTCACTCAAGCCATCGCTCAATGATAGGAGGATCAAATCCTAAGTTCACATTAATGATAGGATCCTCTCCATTAATGAAGAGATAAATGCTTCAAAAAATAAAAGGAAATGCAAACTTCAATAACATATATATTCATTTAATTACAATGAAATTACATTTTTTATTATTAAAAACAAAGAAAAAACATGCAATTGTATCTCCATTATCGATATGATCATAGTTCCACATCATTGATGCATAACTGCATTTCCATAAGTTACAATGGGCAACATTGTCATTTTAAAAGTAAACCTCAAAGGGTTTCATATAAACTAAAAGGGAAAGTATCTGGCAATAGAGAGGAAGTGATTTACGATTACACAAAAAATATCATCACATTATATCTTAAAGATAAAAATATTAAATCATATTATATTTTTTTCTTATGTACTTGTTTCTCCAGTACCTAGACGATCCTAGCTCTAACTAAAATGCAGGCTGAGATAAGTATGGATCCTCTCCATTAAGCAAATGAGGTGTAAAATAATGCAAAATCAAAAATGAAAAAATAATTCAATTATTCTATTAAACTTGTAATAACTTTTTTATCCTTAAAATTAAGTGTAATAATCTCACTTATTTCTCCATTAATGGAGATATCCTACTTGCTTGAGGTTCTATATACGTTAACCTTTAAGCCATGCAAACCCCAATCCTGAGAGAGGTGTCATCACATAAAGTTTAAAAAGCATTATATTACATACTTATAGTATTATACTTATATATACCGAGAGCTAGCACTATCTACAATTACTTAATATTAATTAGTATTATAAGTTTTTCCTATATGCATCATGATATTAATTATAACCTATGTACTGAATTTGTATCATTAACTCAATCCTTCTATTTCCTCTTCATCCGATATGACATAAAAATGTCCTCAATGGAGTATATAGCCCATTGTTGTTGCTACACATTGGAGTGCTGAAAATGATGAGGAATAATTGGCTAATTAAACAGTTGATGTTGCTGTGGGTGTATCAACGAGTATTCGATATTACTATTTATGTATCTCTCTGTATCAAGCCAATATAATCATATCATCTAATAAAATTATACTGATATGATATAGAGATATAGAAAAATTGTGGTATAGAAAATCTCCACAACACCATAATTTTCTAGATTGAGATATTAAGAATGTTAAAGTGAGAAAGAATAGTATTTGGGCCTAGCCCACCACTAACCCTGAGTTCAGGTTCGGCTGTGTATTTTTATTTTTGCATGTTTCATTAACGGGCCTTAGATTTTGAGAACTTAACCTCCACTTTCAACTCAAGGAACCTTGTGGTTTGGGTTGGGTTAACTTTATATTCAATTGGAGATAAGTCTGTAAGAGTGTAGGAGCCAAAAAAATATAGAAAAATGCTTGAATTTCCACCAATAAAACCGTAGTTTATTGGTGAGAAATGAGAAAAGTGAGTATACTTATTTATTTTTGGACAAGAGTGGATCATGTAAGCATTAGTTATATTAGGTCATGCTTTTAAGAATTAGATTTTAATTTTTTAAAGTATAAAATTAGTCCTTAATCAAAATTAAATAAATGGAAGAAATTGCACTTCCTACCTTTTTTTTTATAGAATTTTGCAGTTCCCTAGCCATAATAAGCATTTTGGGCCATCCATTTTTATTGCTGTCATAATCCCATTTTCTATTTTTAAATTGCTTTAATATTGATAAAAACCTACTTACAAGTCAAAGTTAATGTCTTAATTAATTAACTTGTATAGTTACTCCTAACATCAAATACATACTACTACCTTCGGAAAAGCCTATAATTTTTTTTTACTACCTTGAGAAAACACAGTTTTTTTCTTCTTCAAATGAGACAAAAATGAATGGTTGGTGGTTGATGACAGGTAATATAAAGATAAAATGATAAAGGTAGGTATATGCACCAACATAACTGAAGTTATGCTCCAAAAAAATGAATGAATGAGTGGAATATTTGGGGTGTCCCAACCGTTTTGGTTATGTCATTACCTAATCCAATTTGGACTAGAACCACAAACTCACCATACATGATTACTCCATCATTTGCAGTAGTAGGGTGGTTCCATGATTATGTTGGAAATTTATTAATAAAGCATAAATTAATTTGTCCATGCATCTACTAACAGAGAAAGGAATAATGTTATCTTGTGTGTTGGATTTGGTTTACATATTTGTTTAACACATGCTTTTCTCTTGGACCAGCTTGTGTTTGATTCAATGTATATGTTGTTTATGATGTTTTTTTTCATAATTAACCTAATGATATGATGCTTTTTTTTTTCCTGCTAATGACTGCCTTATTCTCTATGAATGCATGGTGCTTCCACTAAATATTGTGTTAATTTATCCAAGTGATGAAGCAATAAAGAATAGGTCACATGGCTAAAGAATAATTCACATGGACTTGGTGGTAAAAACTAGATAAAGTTGTGCAGAAATTAGAATCATTTGTTGCACTATGTTTTAGTTAAAGAACCCTTCTTCTTAAAGTACAACTTGTTAAAGCCATGAACGTTGTTATTCCTTTAGCAATAGAGTGATGTGTGTTATTCTAAAGGTGCATGGACTAATCCAATATCAATTCATAATACTACGTACAATTGTATGCCACTTACTCACTCTGTCCAAACCCTAATATTAAGACATCAAATTTATGAGTTTTTTCACTCATATTTGTTCATTGTGTTCATTCCTTATTTATGTGAGATTTCAGATTGAGGTGAATGCACTCCAACTCCATTTCTATACTAATTTATTTTCCTTGTGTTTTTGGTCAATAACCTTTGAGGTTCAATGCTTATAACGGTGGGATCTGGAACCGTGAAACCGCAGGTATATTGTTAAGAAAGAGGAGCTTATTAAAATATTGAATTAATACTGAAAATAACAAAGTCATAAAGTAGCATAACCTCCCTAAATTTCAAGATAACTAAAATGTAAAATGTTTGATTTGTATGAGTGACATTTGTTGAGAAGACAATCACACAATATGAAAGAGATTAGTTCCTTAATCAAAAGAATAAAAAAATACCCTTAATATTATTAAAAAAGAAACTCAACAAACTGGACTAATAACATATTATCATATGAATAAAATAAACCAAAGAACGGGGATCACCTGAATGGTGTCTCATTACCTATCTCGGACTAATAACATATTATCATATGAATAAAATAAAAAATTTAAAAATCAACCAAACACCTTTTAAGTCATTAGATAAGGAGTCTAATCACTAATAAAGCTTTTCTTCTACTCATTAATTGTTGATGTAGAAATTTAATTAATTATTATATATCTATATGTATATCATACTTAAATTTCCAACCATCTTCATTTGAAGTGACACATCAAATGTGAACGAATGAATTGAAGCCTTATGGCTATACAATTCTTTCCTCCTCAAAAACTTTACCTTAAAAATATTATTCATAATTTATATATATTATTCAATATCAGCATAAACTCTTACACATAAACTATTTTCTCTTTAAAAAAAAATCACCATACCTATGAGTTGGATCTAACTAATTAAGTAGCTAGAATCTGTCCACCCACATAGAAGGATAAGAAGAAAACAAAGACCAATCAATGAAAACTTCAAAATCAGCATATACAAATCATGATATTATGATCTTTAATTAAGTTGTACCTCTTATGCTACCCCTGGAAAAGGATATACAGAAGGTTCCAAATAGAGTGATGTGATTCCATTAATCTAAAAAAAATTGAATTCAGTCGTGTGATAATGAGAACAAGACACTGCATATATGACTATGGATGAAGTTGGTTAAGATCATTTAATCAATGTAATGAGACACATAAAAATATTCATATGACCTCCATTAACCATGTTTATATTTCTCATCTACAATTAACAATATAGATCAATTATAAAACGTTCAGAAAATATAAGAAATAAAATAAAATCTAAGACTTAAATCCAAAATTTGATTAACTAATCTTTTTTTTCCTCCATAATTGTTGGCGATGCTTGAAATATGTGATTAGATTAGTCCTATATCGCCCATAGGGACTCAGGTGTTGAGTTTGACCCTAAAACAGGTGCTGACTGACTTTGATGCAGGGTGTAACATGAGCATTGACTTTGATGCAAGGTGTAACACGAGCATTGATAGAGATGTAGGGTGTGACATGGGCATTGACTTGAATGCAAGGGTATGACATGAGCATTGGTTAGCATTACGCAAAGTGTGTGCTATGAGTACACTCCTTATGATGGAGTATGATAGTTATTTTGAACTATGATTGTCGGACTAGACAATGGTGGTAGCGGTTGAGGCTTTCCAAGGAAGCTCCAAGGTTTAGCTTGACTGAGTATTGAAGAAGACGATTGTTGGTGAACTTTTGTGTATTGAGGTTCCATATATCAAAAGACTTCCTAGCAATAGGTGGCTAGGTGGTGCGTTCCATTGGATGGCGGTACGAGAAGCTGCACTAAAAGTTTGGAGAGCTAGACTCTTGGTAACATCGTCAATGATACTCAGAGGCTTATACTGAAGGGGATTAGACTCTTATGTGAATTTGTTAAAGAGAATTATGCATTGAGCAAGGTGGAGGCATATATTCGCTAAGGTGATGTGTAGATTTCCCAAGGAGCGAGATATTCGTCTATTTCAATCAAGGTGAAGATTGGTGGGATGCTTGAAATATGTGATTAGATTAGTCCCACATCGCATAGTATTGGAATAGAGTAGAGTAACCAATGTTATATATTGGACTCAGGTCTATTGTTGTAATGTGCACCAGATATAAGCACCAAATAGAAACACCACATGGGCAGTTGGGCCCATGAGTGTGATAGGGTTTGTAATCCTTATTCTCTAATAATATATTGGTAGCCACTCAGCGCTCCTGGAGACGTAGGCACAATTGGCTGAACCCGTTACCAAATTCTTTGTTTCCTCTATTCTATTTATTCTATATATTATTTGATTGCTTTGTGACCAACGATGCGCAACGATCGCTTCCGCTGCACCAACAATAATGTTAAAGTATTTTATAATAAACATGGTCACTATTTTTTGAAATTTCTAGTTCATTAAAATATGTGAGTGTGACAAGAAGTTGGGTGAAAAGGTCAGAATAACCAAGCTTTGGAGATTTGTCCACATCTCAAATAATGCTACCTTTTAAACTTGAAACTAAAAGTACCCCATTCGTTTGGCACATTTCCTTATCATTTGCAGTATTGAGAAACAATATTAGTGGTAGAGAAGAAAGAACACTTCACTAATTATCACCTAAATATATTTAATTGCTTTGAGAGTAATTGGCTTATAGCTGGAATATCTATTCAGTTATTGTCCTCCTTAATTATTTAGATAGGAAGATTAATGGTCTAACTTGTGATGGACAATAACACTTTTAGACCTAATTGGATTGGATATGTGTGGCAGTGCATAATTTTCAAATGCAGCTGGATCCACCAATACACTTCTTAATCAAAGTGAGGGAAATAGTAAGTTGGACACAAGGAACTTCTCCAATAAAGATAAGGCTAGAGCCAGATTTTTTATTTAATAAAAAAGGTCTTTTCCTTTAGCAATGAAATAGCATAAAGAAGGCTCTAAGACACGAAAATAGTAGATATATGTAGTTTTATCCTATCTATAGAAAAACAAATTAAGTTTTTAATAATAATTTCTCAAAGATAAAGAAAGCTATAGTTTGATTATTTTTTTGAAGTTATATGCTAGCTGCAAGTAAAACTCAAATAAAAATGTACCCATATCATGCGGTTAGTTAATCCTTATTATTGATAGAAGGCCAAATTAATAGCTTTCCAAAAATACATTCTCTTTATTTTTTTGTTCACGAACTCTAATATTAAGATTTCATCTCAAAACTAATTGACAATGAGAGGAGTAACCCAACAGATATTTAAACCATTCCCGAGACAATGAAATAGGCGATGTGAGACTTACTTTCCAATAGTAACATATAAGTTAGTGTTGGCAGATACTATGAATAAATTTTATTTTAATTTGACTAGATTCACAAAAATATACATTAAAAATGGCAATGCTATTATTCTTAAGATATGGTGTTTATATTAATTAGTGATTGGTTACTTGTGGCCAAAATGGGTAGTATTTCTTCCAAAGTCTGCAAATTTTGTCGGCAAGGAAGAAGACGAATCAAATGTAAAATATTAAGTGATTATGCTTCAAAACGAATTTTGATCCATCTCCATATAGTGGTGACCATATGGGGCTGCCATCAACACTACCTTTTTCTTTTTTCTCTTTTCTAACTTTACCTGAGTTTAATGGACCAGGCCATGACCCCTCCATGTGGTTTAATTTAGAGAAATCTTTTAAATATATTATGAAGATTTTTCAAATGCTTGTCTTTTTCCTTATCTTGGCTTTTGTTGTACTCATATGTCGCATACCACATATGAAAAGAAATCTATACTATAAAAATATATAAAGAGAGGAGAATAAATAAGAAGGTTGGTTAATTTGCTTATATGGCAATGCAAAGAGAAGTGGGTAGCAATATAGTTATGGTGTTGGGGTGTGCCGTGACATTACCACATGTGACTATGTTTTTTTAACCCTTTTTGCCACCTTATTCTCATAATTCATACCTAAATCTATGCAATTCCTCATTTTCAGCAAAGACATTACAACCTTCAAGAGGCTTGAGGGGAACAAAAGAGGGGGGTAACCGATCATGTCGACCTTGTATTACATTGGAAGTGTTGGAGTATTCATAGAATGCTTCACATATGTAAATGTTATTAAGTTAGTATTTGTATTGAATGAGATTCGAATCTTTAATTGTCTTATTACTCTGTTCTTTTAATCCCTGTTTGCCGCTATTGGGTTGAGATATTCCATTTATGTTTTATCACATGAATGAATCAACCTCAAACTAGATGAATGAATGCATTTGAAAAATAATAAAGATCATATACTCAATTAATGAATCAACCTCAAACTTTCCAGTTTCCTCTATATCCATGTGCATTAAACTTTAAAGTATAAACTACATAATATAGGAGTTTTTTTATAAGAAAAAATTATGTTAAAAGAACACAATACATACTCACTCATATTACTAGCATTAAATTTAAACCAACAATTTTCCAATATTCATATAGTGTTTTTGGTTGGAATCAATCTTCTCAAGACATTTTTGTCTACCATGTAATAATGTGATTAAAGAATATATATATATATATATATAAATATAAATATAAAGGTTGTTACAGAATCTCACAATTAGGATGATGGCAAAAAACGGTAAATATATATACATGTAATTTAGTTACTGTGCTGATAAAGTACAAATAGATAGCTACTAATTTCAAAGTAATGACAATTACTTTGAGCCACCATTGTATTCCACAAGGCAGAAGCTATGCAATATTTATTTGATGCTTTATGGAGGCAGCATATTCCTATATTTAATTATGATTATGTTTCTAAGTGATATATAGTGCTGCAAGTTGGTTTGGCACTTCAGTTTTCAAGGATCAATATATATCTTTACAAATCAAGTTAATTAATATTAGATGCCTGTCACTAATGAACTGTCAATGGCTTGTTTTAACAATATTCTTTTCCATTTTAATTTAATTAATGAAAATATAAAGATGGAGGTAGCATAATATCTAGGCAAAAGGCATGCATAATGTTATTGTAACCATGTACAACAGCATTAACTAGAACCCTAGCTAGGTTCCTAAACAATATTCAAGTATAAGTGTGCTTGTTGCTGGATCAAAAAGGAAAACACATTATTAATTAACATAATCATTATGATAAAGTGATATATAAGCTAAGTCATAGTCCTTATATATCAACGACCTAATCTATTCTATTCCCATACGGTGGTAGGAGACATAGTAGAGTAGAGGTAAGCCTTTGTTCTTAGTTGGGTCACAAGTCACAAGGTTCAGTTCAACCATCAAATCCCTTAATTTCCCCCCATCCAAACCAATGTTTCATTAATTTCTACCTAACATTATCTATAACTAACATTTAGGAATAATAAATCATATTTACTGGAACCTTTATCTGTTAAGGAAGATTTGTTGAAACTTAAAATCAAGATTGCTTAATCAGGTTTCTTACCTCTTAAACAAGTATTTTGGGGGATCAAACAAATTAGCATCAAATTGATTTTTTTACTATTGGCTACATGTCAACATCCCTTATACTTTTCCTTATTATAATATCATACAAACCCCTTTATTTTAGAAGCCTAAAAGGGTTTCCCACCGAATTCTATGATGAAATTAACTATTGGTCCAATCTTAGGTAAATTATGTGATAGTAACATTTGTGTTAGGAGTGAGTGACACGAGTTTCATTAAGCAGACGCAACATTGACTAATGGTCACATACCATTGGGATCTGGACAAATTTTTGTTGTTGTATTACAGCCAAAATTCTCCTTTAGCTTGGATACATATTATTTCGGGCCAATTAAAATGTTAATTTTTGTTATTTTTTATTTTTAATTTTTTTCCTTTATTCACGATATAACATTTCGATTGGTCTATGACATGAACTGAGACAAAGAATGAGACATGTGATCTGTTTAAATGTTTAAAAGTTGAGTTTAATAAGGAAACATTTTGATACGACGAGTACATTTTTTTTGTTAAGAGTAAATATGATAATTTATATATGAATATTAAATAATAATTTGAAAATATAAAAAATTCTGAATATCAAATCCTTAAAAATTATGGACGTTTATAATGTATCTAAATGTATTATTTTTTATAATTAATAAAGAAATATTGGATGATAAAAATGTGTAATAGATAAGATTATAATGCAAGGAAAAAGAGACAAGTAAGTCTTGGATTTATTGAATATACAAATATTTTAGAACAAAATAAAAATATCAAAATCAATATTTAAAAAAAGGAAAGAGTAATAAAATATTTTATGTTTAAATCAAATCGTTACATTTCATTTTTCCCAGTGTTTGGCAACAAAAAATGGGACAAAAGATATTACACTATTATTCATATGTGGACGTGTACAACCAAAACTTTCTATTTTATATTATCTCTATATTATAGTTTTGATCAAAGTTTTATATGACCCTCCTTCTTTTGTGTGTTTTTTCGTGTTTGTCAGAATCTCAAATGGGTCTTACTTGATGGTGCAAAAAAGAAAAGATTCAATAGCCATATGGTTGGAGGTACTAAATTCAGGTCACACATGTATTCTTTTTGCTAAGAAAAAAATGTATTAAAGATGTACAAGGCTTACCAACGCAAAACAAGAGTAATACAAAAGAACTCAAACATCAGCTACATGTCATATAGATACAAGATTTCGGATCAATGCATCATTATGCAAAATTATAACGATTAGCATCAATACTAGAGGAAAAGTACAACCAAAATCTAATCTGGCCTATAACCTCTTAGTGCAGAAAGTCTAGAATCAAATGGCTGAAGGAGGGGATGTCAATTCTAGTTACTTCCATACTTGCACTTAATGGATGGAACACACATGTATATATTGAAATTTTTAATAAATAAAATAGCATACCATTCATGTAATAAACTTTAAAGGCTCAAACAAGCAAATTTTTATGTAGTCCTATAATTCAAGAATCATAAAATATTATCTAGTGACTTTTGTAGCCTAGCTAGGAGAGATGGAGAAGGGTGATATAGATATGCTCTTTATTATTGTATGAGCGTAATATTTATGTATTATTAATGTAATGATTTATACGTAATGAGTACATCATACATTATTCATTTGTCAAAAATATTATTACACTATTTGTGCATACATCTTATTCTCATTTTTTTATTTGCATGTTTATATTTCCAATAAGTTAACAACAATCATTTCAATGATAATTCTCCATGCCATAACACACATGAGAACGAGTTGCAAAACAAAATTCATTATTAATAAGAATGCATAAGAATATGTCTGACAATGATAAAAGGACATTAAAAACATTCTTTGAAAAATTAAGAACACCATTGTAAGTAATCTTAAGATGATAGAAGAATATGAGAGATAAAGAGGGTGATGTCAAATGTAAGTGCGTTTGTACAAGGTGGGGACGACAAAGCACATGGGTCCATTTTATTATGTCGAATAATAATAATAATAAAAAAGGCATGTTTTTGGCACTTTCGGCAAAAGTTTAGAGAAGTGGAGTTAAGCCATTATTCCATTTAAGCAATTTCAATCAAGCATCTTTACTTCACCTACAGTTACCGTAACACTAGTCTCATCTTAGTGTTCAACACCTTCATTGAATTCAGCACTCATGTGTGACAAATAGTATCAAACTATTTGAAGGAATTGACTATCATAACTTCCAAACCAATTATGAAAAAAGCTGCCGTAACGCATTTGTGTTTCTCTTTCAGCCATGCAAATATATCAAGAGGAACAATAGTGAGATAAAAGAACACATAATATGTATTACATTGAGAAAGAAGAAGAAATGTATTAACATAATCACCGTATATAAATGACTAAATGGTCAATAATAATAAAAAATGAATGATAAATGACATACTCATAGTGTATAAAATTTTACAGCAATTAGGTTCATTATGTTTCATAAATTTTATATGAATAATTTATATTTGCATCTCAAAATGTGTAGTATCTTATAATATATGTATTGACTTATGTATTACATATTGTATCCAATGGGGATATATTACAACATATGGGCAAAACATGATAAACTAAATTCCTTATGAAAGACATACACATTTATTATGTATCTGAAAAAGGAGGTTTCCTTTGCAAGCTTCTTAGCTATGAAAACACTTACCACTTCATGAAATTGAATATGCATGTATTTTACATGTAACTAATATCGTTGCAATATCACTTCTTAACTTCAACCATATTTATACTTTCTTTTTTCACTTTATTAAGAATGAGAACATAATTATATATAAACAAGATTCACATGACCCCAACAAAAATAAAAGAACGACATTACTTTAAGCAACATACAAAAATAAAAGATAGCAAATTATGTTACATATTGTCATAAACATTTCAAGCCAAAGTATGAATTTTTTTTGGTATTATCATTGATATCATCCTCTTTGTTCCTTCTCAAACCATATCTCGGATCGAAGAAAACATGACAAGTTATTTTTTCTGTTTTTGCATTAATATCATTAGTCCATGATATAATTTGAGACAACAAATTCATATTCCTATCATTTCACCCTAAACATAATGAACTAATATCCTTTGGGTCGTGTAATAGTTGTACTTCCTAACAAGTGTGTTCTCAGAAATCGAATCCTTCACCTTTTGGTTTTTCTGGAATTTAATGAGCCATTATAACACGAAAGATGAATAAACAAAAAAAAAAGAGGAAAGTAGAAGATTTATACTATATGTAATAGACAGAAACCTGAAAACAAAGTAAAAATAAAACTTGAGACCTGGCAATCATAAAGGGCGAAAAGTGGTGGAGCTAGAGGCGGCACCACCAGAAGAAGCAAAGAGTAATTGAGAGAGAGCCGTCATGGCTCGAACCTGCATCTCAAGAGCAGGTATATAATCAATAGCTTCTTCTAAAATAACCGGCAACGCTTCTTTTCTACAACCCGGAACCAACCGCCCTAGAACCTTCACTTTACTCTGAAAACCCGGAACCCTTTTCCCTTTTAATCGGAGCACACTGAACCGGGTCTGTTTCTTAGACCCGGTCGAGGAAGAAACCACTCTCTTTCTCTTATGCTGCTTTCTGAACTTGAGCTTGAGCCGGTTTTTGAGGATGGCACGGCTCCATCGGCTCTTCCCATTGGCCGTGACGGCGAGGACTCTGTCCGCGGCTTCACGGACCTCTTTCCCACGGTGGTTTCCGGCGAGGTTGAGTCTGGTGAGAGCTTGACGGAGCTTAGAAGAGTAAAGTCGTTGTTGTTTGTGTGATTTCCATTTTGCATGGCTAGGTTGTCGTGGTTGCTGGTGATTATGATGTTTTTGATGTTTCATTTTCTTCACGTGAGAGTCACGTGAGCGATCTGTTGTTGTGGTTGGGTTTGTTGATATGAGAGATGAGGCCATGTTGAATGCCAAAACTGAAATGGAATTGAAAATTTTAATGGAAAATGGTGTTTCAAAGTTATGATATTTGTGAGGTTTCTATTTATATATGGATGTGAGAGGAGGAAAATGGATGAGATTGAAACTTAAGAGAGAGGATATACAAAAGGGACAATGAAGGAATGTGGCTATCTCCTTGTCCTTTAAGAAGAGGGTGGCTATATCCTACCCAAAATGTATATTTAACTATTTAACATCAATGCATGTCAAAAGTTTAATTTGATGGTCATGAAAAACATATATGTGTAATTGAAGTTTGTATTTCCCTTTGGTTTTTAAAGCATTTCTCTCTATTAATGGAGAGAATCCTATGAAACCAAATTCTTTCTCTAAGTATGAATATCATAAGTGAGATCAATTATATTGATCAAAAAATAAGATAATAGAAGTAGAAGGTGCTCTAAAAAAAGTATTGTCCTTAAGATAATTGTTGCAATTTGAGTGCTCAAGTTTTATTTTGGAGGTGCCTTATAAGCAAAGGTATGGCGGCACCTAAGTTCGGTTTTTGTTGTTAATGGAAACATCCATATCCTCCAATAGATATATCTGATCATACTATTCTGAAATTCTGCTCACTCGGCTAATTAACCCATAAAATACATTTTATTTCAATAATAGTTAAAATACATTTTATATTTAATAACATTTCTCATCTTCTAGGTGACTCTAAAATGTAGTAAATGATTTTCAAGTGTTGAGTATAAACAAACAGAAAAGTTTCAACTTTTCAGATAAAAACAAATTCAATCCAGTTAAGAAATGGGCACTTATTAGCTGTTACTCAAACTGTAACAAAATATGCAAATCTCTTGACAAAATAGTAGCATTCTAATGAATACTGATTGGTGATGAGCATTATAAAAATCTCTTAGTGAAACAAAATTAAAATTGGTAATTATAAATACTTCACTGATGAAGTATTACAATCAACAATAATAAAATAAAAATTAAAGTAATGGTGATCCATCAAACTTGAGTAAATACCAATGAACACGAATGGTATAAAGAGACAAACATTGAAATTTTTTGGCAGTTTAGGAAACTGGGTGCATTGGTTTCATTATGGTTGAGCAATTCCATGACCAATTGGATTGTTGAATGTGTGTTGTTGTCTTTCACTTATTGACTGAATGAATGAACAATGAGGGGCCCCACACATTCTTTGTTTTGATTCCATGAAATGATTATTGGGTGTAATAATCCAATTTGCTAACAGGAACAATAAACAGAAGTGGATGTATTTGCTATGTGGGTTATTTCCTTAGTACTTTTCTAGCCCAGGCTTTGTTTTGGATTTTGGGTTTTACTCCTCTGATCTTGTGGACAATTATTCTCCCATATTCCTGAAAAGGACCCATATTCTTAATTTGCAATAAATAAATATAGTCATTTGTTATTTTACAATTATAATATGAGAACCAAGTGGCAGAAGCAGAAGATGGTGTTTGTTCCTGTTTTTTAATCCTTATTTCACATGTTTGCTAATGCTTGGTAAGATGAATTCAGTGATCTAGATTCAGTGTTCTGCTTATACATGTCAGAACTGAGAAATGGACCTTCTTTAATGAGCCCAAGTGGTGAGAGGGAAGTACCTTATTAAGACATGAACTATAGGCAAGAGTCAGAAGACATGAACTATTACTCTCAGTCTTTGTAACCGTTACGTGTTAGCACTGTCAATTGTATATTCTTCAAACGTCTACTGTCTTACCAATGGCTGCAAATAAGCATGTTTGAATTTTGCCAAATATTTAAGAACTGAGATTCTTTATGAATTTGGTTGTCCTTTTAATCAACCTTTGATTGGTTATTCCGTAAATCAAGCTTTGTCTCGGTTGATGTCGGAGTTTGAAATCCGTTGGCGTCACAACATGAAACTGAGCTGGTTATCCAACCTCAATAAATATATGGCAATGGGTTCTTTGCGCATTGTTACAAGATTTTTTAAAAATGGAATTGCTCATATATGCAAGACATGCCTTATATATATAGGCCATACGTTATCCTTAGGTCATGTTTCTTCAATCACTACATGCCCTAATTTTCTGCAAAGTGGTTACAGCATACCCTAAGTTTTTTTTGCCAACTGTTGTTAACTCATATGGCGAAACGATTAGGAAATATTTAGAGAATTTAGATATCAATGTTTTGTCAATAAACTTGATTTATGAAGTTATGATAGAGTATTGTAACATTGCTCTATCTATATAATCAATCACACTTAGTGAGATTAAGGCTTTGTTGTTTTATGACGACTGTTGTTGACATCTGTATAGACTATAGTGTGATTTCATGCATACAATTACAATTGCCAGATGTAGAACCTCTTGTGCCGGATTAAAAGTGGGGAAACCTAACAAGTCCATTCAACCAACATGCTGACAAATTAAACAATGAGCTCTTCCTCCTCAATGGAATTTGAGCAAGAAGAATAGGTCAAACTCTGAATTACAATACACTATGTCAAGGTAGAGAAAGGAATTGGCTAAATTAAATTTTACTATCTTTTTTTTTCTTTTTAATGGACAAATTTCTAACATGTGTTATAAGTTCAAGCCTCATCAATAGTCTGTCTCAGTATCTCATTCTCGGTAACCATGTGCTAGCACTGTCAATGGTATATTCTTGCAACATACCAAAACCTTATGGTATCAGTACCGCTGCAAGAACACCTGTATAGGACACACATGTTTGACGATCATACATGTCAGTGATCGAGAGCACTTCGAATCGAGAGTGGTGGGTCTAAGACTGAGCCTCTTGATATAAGGTTGTGGTTTAAGAATAAAACAATAACAGTAATATCATCATGAAAATGACGCCGAACCTTCTTGTCAATCTTATGTAGGTCTGAATATCGCATTTCACGTTTTCTAGCAGCTTCGTGTAGGGCAGCCTTCACAAGTCTATTGGCACTACCCTGCATTGACCCAATTGATAGTGGCAAGACAGTCAGAACCGTGAACAACATAACAAACAATAACAACAACCCATTTCCTACTAGGTAAAAACATAGTCAACAACCAGCTAAAAAGAAAAATCAGCCTTTAAATTTCCACTATTTTGGAAAAATAAGAGGCAAAGCAATATCTTAAGATTCCACTCTTAAAACTTTGACCAATAACGGCTACTAAAGTCTTATGCATCCTTCCTCAAGGGACTAGTAATGCAGTGTACACAAATGGAATTTGCACTCCGATTTGCCTTAGATATGCAGAGATAACGAGGAACAGGAGGTGGCAGTGGTCTACAGGTGGTCAGGCTGAGGGGTATGAAGTTAGTTCAATGCGGGCGAGGCAATACCACAAAAATAGATAAATACCATCAAACAACTCTATCAACCCTATAACACATGAAGTGCCCATTGAATTTGCAAGAAATTGGGAATTACAGTTTTTCCTCATCAAGAAGCACCCCACATGAGTAAATTACTCATAGGTAAGAGTATATATAACAAAGTCATGGTTGGAATTGCAGAGACAAATAAATTATAATCTAGAAAGGCTACAATGCAACTAAAGTAAAAAGAGGGCGGCCCGGTGCATAAGGCTCCCACTTAGTGGGGTCTGGGGAGGATAGATGTACCCAGCCTTACCCCCACAATGTGACTAAAGTACAATATGAAATTATGAATCTCATCCAGAGAGAAAACGTGCAAATGAGATTCAACCAACTGCAGTCTTGTAACTCGTAGACAAAGCTTAAATCAAGAGGGAAACAGTTCAGCAGCTATGGGCCGTGAAGATATATAACCTATCAAAGCCTATTAAACTGATAACTAGAAACGCTAACTGCAGTAATGCATGAAAGTAGGAGTCAACCTCAAAATCCTATACTATGCAGGATGCCAGGATGTAATAATGGGTTCAATCAAAAAATAAATAAATATATTTTGTAGTCATCTAAAATGCATATAACGAAAACAAAAACAAAGTAATGTCCAGAACACAAAGAAGGATTATGCGAAATCAAAACAGAAAAGAATCTTACCGCACGTGGATTGCTGTGAACAATATCTACTGCTGTTTCATTACTCAGATGCTCCCATAAACCATCTGATGCAAATATAAGGAAGGAATCATTTGGTTGGAGATGATGAGAAATAATAGTTGGATTAGCAGACAAGAAAGGCATGTCCATTGGTTCAGGAAGTCTGAATTTTGCATTAATTGGTTCCCGGTTAAACTGCGCATGTTTCATATATACGTCACCTATAGATCTAGAAACCTGCACCAAATATCACAGGGAAATTTTAACGTATTATGATAGTTACTTGATAAATTAAACCCACCTATATAAATAAAAATACAAGTTAAGGAACTTGTTTGCAATATCTCATAGTTGGCATGAATCCATATACGTACACATCATGATCAGAATGTGCCGCCGCCCAGTGCACGAGACTCCCACCTAGAGGGGTCTGGGGAGGGTAGACATATGTAGCCTTACCCCCGTGGGCGAAGAGGTTGTGTTCAGGAATTAAACCCATGACTTCCAAACCATGATCAGAATATATTTATAATTTAATTTTGATGCCCGGTCAATGTAAAGCATTTCTACATTAACATTACCACCCGAACTTGTGTTGACACTTTATTTAATGAGTTTGACCATGTTAACAATCACATAACATGTCAACTTTAAATTCATATGTTCATGCACTGCGTTTAATTTGCTATCACATACATACTCTGTCCATGCAGAATATGACAAATTTTCTTCATGTGGTTGCTTCATATCTGTACTAACCTTACACATCACAACCACCAAAGAACATGCTTCTTAGAACTTTAGCCAAAGCACAAAAACACCACAATTGGATTAGTGCTAGAATACTCTGAAACATAGCAAGCAGACCACTTTATGCTTTTTATTTTTATTTTCGTGCAGTAAATATATCATTTCTTATCTTGCACATAGACAAGATACTAAATGACATTAATAGTAATGATATACTGCAGTTTCAAAAAGGGTGAACTTGGCATAACGTAAGGTTGTTGCTTAGTGACCACGAGGTCACGACTTCAAATCCTGGAAACAACCTCTCCGCTTGCGGGGGTAAGCCTACGTACAGCTACGCTCCCCATATTAGAATATTATCGCTTTCTGTTATTCAGTTAATTGTTGCACTTATAGTTTGTTAGGTTAGTTAGGCTTTGCGTCTAACTTTTGTATACTGTAGTGCTTACTATATAAAGAGCTAAGCTCTTGCCTTTGCAATTAACATTCTCATAATACAATTTCAGTTTCCATCTTCACTTTCTTTCTCCCGGTTCTCTCCCACTGCTCTATCTTCTTCCACTCCTTCTCTCTTCTATTTCTTACACCCCAGACCCCACTATGTGAGAGTCTCATACATTGTGCCGCCCTACACTGCAATTTCAAAGACCACATGAACGCTTTCCTATGATACATGCTTTCTGTGGCACTAGCTATGACGCAAGATCCTAGAAGTGATCTCTCAACTTGGAGCAATTTTCATTTGACTAGCCTCAGGGACTTTGGAAGAACTAAGAAAGGCCTTATGAGATGCTGCTACCTATGCTACTCTTAGGTGTATTTGGCTTTGGTGAAGTAATCATGTTTAAAAATAAATCCCAGGTCTAACATGTCACGCGACAAGATCATTTTTGTAGCCTATTTTGGGTGCTTGCCCCATGGTTTCAGTTAGCCTCTCACAGATATACAAAGGATTTGTAGAGCTTTACTGTATTGAAGTCCTTGGTTGTCTTTTATGTGTTTCTTTATTGTGCCTTGCTTTAGAGGATATCTTATCCTCCTCTTTTCTTCTTCTTCAATCATCTTTACTTCTTATTTTATCAGAAAAAAACAATGGTAACTATACTATATGGGATTGTCTAAAAAATTAACCTTGGCTTTATTATCAAGCTTCACTAACTATAATGATGGACTTGTGTCAGTAGGATTCGGTGCAACAAGAATACTTTTATATGCACCAATAACTAACATAAACAAGGGAATAAGAGGAATATACTTTATTATAATTATAAATTATAATAACTGAAAAATCTCCAATTATTTTCATTGCCATTTTGGAGGAATTCTGCAGCAATATTGTGAAATATGGTGAAGGTGATAAACGGGAACAGGATAGCATGATAAAGAGTGTGCAGACACACATAATAATAATACTGATAACAACAACAATGATAATACTAATATTAATAGTATTAACAATAATGTACCATAACTAAAGATAAAATACAAAAGACACAGTAAAGAACATCTATAGCCATTTGCCAGAGAAGACTCTGGCTTTACATGTCTTGAGTCTGTTGATGTCAGATGTAATTTGATTTTTCACAAAATATAGCACACGCTAAACATAGAAAAAAATAGTGTATATGAGCACAGGTGTTTTTTGTTTGTTTATAGAAGCCCAAGGGCATAGGTTCAGCAGTTCAAGTATAGCACATAAGTCACGACTGAGAATTCAATATATACAATTACCTGAATAATGCCTTTTACTCTCCAGACTCCATGTTTGAGAACAACAATCTGGGGGTCGTCGGGGTGTAAATCTTTGAGTTCCTGTCTAATGGCCTCAAGATTTGCATTGTGCTCTGTAGACAGCTGAATTGCAGCAACCCCACCAGTGTTGCCAACTTTCGTACCCAGCACGAGACGAGAATCTCCGAGACTTGCCACAAAGAGTGTCTGCTGAAAAATCACCCCAACCAAACAACAAGTTCCAGTAGTCGCAACTTGAGGCCGTGTACTCCACAGCTCTGAAACAAGAGCAGTGAACCCCTCTTCGGTTCGGAGGAACGCCGTTTGAATAGTCTCAGCTGTCACAACTCCCCGTGACTCAGCTGCTATTGCTGCACAAAAAAGAAACCTAAATAAGATGTAAATCTTTATAAATAAATAAAAACTGAAGCGATAACTAAATCCCTAAACACAAAGGTCCAATATTGAAGTAACCGAAATTGAAGGCAAAAGGCAATGGTCCAAAATAAATTACACTTTTACCATATTATGTGGTAAGCAAAAATCATATTCAATTCAAAATCAATTTAAAAAGAAAAGACCATTGAAGACAGGTCCTACATTATACAAACTTATCAATAACAGGATTTGTGTGCATGGTTCAACAGTTGAACTATTCCTGATTCTTGTGAAACCTCAACAACTTTTATAGAAATGATCACGGAAAAGCAAATCAATGATAATAACTGATCACAGTTCCTAAATCAACATTACACACACTTAGAAATAACAATAAAAATTACATCCACGTTTCAATTCAACTTCTCCTAATTCATGTGAAATATCAACAACTTTTATAAAAAAAAACGATCACGAGAAACGAACGAATGAAAATCACAAATAACAAATACTAACTGAACAAAAACCCTGAAAATCTGAAACAACGAAACTAATAACCTTGAAAATTGCGGAACAAATGATCGCAAACGTATCGCGCAGCATCGGGGCCACCGTGACCATCGTAGACGCCAACGAAGGTACCGAAAGGACCAGACTCGATCTGGCTCTGGTCTTCGAGAACCTGATTAGCCTGAACGACAGCCATAGAGAAATCGCCGGAGGCATGTTTTCCGATATCGCGAAACCAAAGCAAACCATCTTTAGAGAGAATGGCAGAACCTGAAGAAGAGGAAGAAGAAGAAGAAGAAGATTGATCAATGGAATTCCCGAAAGGGTGCCAACAGCGAGAGAGAAGATTCATGGATGCATGGGGCATCCCACATTAGAAGGACGAACGATAGAGAAACGGTTACGTTCAGGAGTGCGTAGGATAAGGACAAGTGCGTAGGTTAGAAAAAGGAGCTGTGATCGGTGGTGGAAGAATAGGAACCGTTAGAGGAGAAGATGGTGTGGACAAGCCCTTTCTTCCCTACTCTTTCTTTTCAATGTCTTTATTTTTTTATTTTTTATTTTTTATTAATTACTCATTAATTATTTATTAATTAAAACAAATTTTCATAGTTGCAAACAGCTTTCATTTCTGTCTCTTATGGATAGAACTTTGCTTCAATTCATTTTTAAAAAAAAAATATGTATTAAAATTTGTCTATTAATGCTTGGATGTTTTTGTTATTCTCCTACTATAATTTTTTGAAGAATAAAAACCTGAATTTTATTCATAAAACATATTCCATGGGTGGAATAAATTTTGTTTTATGTAACTGTTCCAAAAAATTGGTGAGATTTTCTACTTAGATTTGTGGGATGGACAAGGATATTATGTTACAACTGTGATGTCCTGAATCAGTAACATCGAAGCAAAAATAAAAAATATAATAATTTTTTAATTAATATAATATATTTTCATTGGTATGAGATATGGTTTGAAATAAAATTTGATATAAAATATTGTTGTTCTTAACCAATATAGTCAGGTGATTGTTACATATAACTGATATTGGCTTCACTAACCTCATCATAGGCATTATTCCAAGTCTTACAGATTTCACAACCAAAACTTGGCACTGTGACATGTGAGTGAGCACATGTGGAGTCTAACTTTGTGGGATCTAATTAATCTTAAAGGATTGCATATCTAGAGTTGAAAGTTGTATGAGTTGCATAAAGTAAACAGTATGATCCATATATAACAATGAAAAAAAAAATTATGATTAGATGTGTTGTTATGGCTAGTTTGGTTGATGAGATAAAAGATGTAAGTTAAGATAGTATCTGTTATTATGTTGCAAGTTCTGTGAGTCAGTACCTTTTTTTATTATGTTGTATGTTGGCATAGTATATGTTCTATTGAGTTAGAAAATGTAGTTTTTTCATTAAACTATCATTATTATATCAATGTTATGGTTAAATTATAGTCAATGGTTATATTTGGTTAAAGTAATCTGGAAGTTATGAAATTGTGAGATCATACTTGAAAACTAATAGCTAATTAGTTAGCTTTTAGAACAAGTCTTCATAAATTAGTTAATTAGCTAAAAATTATTAAATGGCTTATAATGCACATCTAATATTATATTGGGTGATGATAAGAAAAATGACATTCTCTAAAAAATTAAAATGCAAAAAATGAGAAAACGATTACTCAAAGTTGTCAACACTAGCCACTTTTGGAAAACTACAAAAAAATGTAGCTTTAATTTCAAAAGCTACAACTCATTCCCATTTCAAGGTTTTGCCTGTTCTAGCTATATTTGACATTTCCTATCAGAAAAAGTACCCTGTTGTAGCTATGACATCTATGAATAAATACATTTTACATGGTTAATACAAATAGTAAAGTTCTCTAACATATCCTACATCCATTTCACTAGAAGACTCAACCTTAAGTATGAAAGAGGTGGTGAACATTTATTGGAAAAATGTCAATATAATTTATAATCACCATCTAGTAGCCTCTTAGAGATGATAACATTGACTGCATCACTAGGATGGTAAGGGTCCCAAAACACATACTTGGATCTGTCCCAGCAAACATTGGATGTAGGACCACATGGGATAACACCTCCAATGTAACAGCAAGAGAAAGATGGGTTCTCAAAACCTGCCACATTTTAAAAAAAAAAAGTGAGGGATCTAATCTAATTAGGTTATTAAAAGTTAAACTATACTTTTGGTTTTATAAGAGATGTTCATTTTTAACTTGGTTCCTTTATGTATTATTTTTTTCAATTTAATTACAATTATTTTCAAGTTCCACTTGGTGGTTTATTATTGTTACAAAATTGTCTATCCAAATTAAAGTAGAACCAACAAGGTGTTGGTCTAACGATTATGATCCATACTAGATTCTCCAAGTATTGTCAAATGTCAAAAGTTCGATTCATGTAAGCGACACTTGTTCGGAGGGACATCCATCATTAACCATATGATTGTTACTTATAAGGCTGATTAACAACATATCATATGCTATGTAATTGTTGAGTATATCTCCTAAAATGTGGTAGACATATGCATAAACAAACATTGAACCCTCAAGATATGAGGTGAGTTCTGCAATGAGGCCCTTCAACTGATTGTTAAATAACTGAGCTAGTTGATTAGGTAGAGTGACACAGTAATCTCCAACAGCTGGATTTGTATCCCTCTGGTTTGGTATACACCTAATAGGTCCCACATTTGTCACAAGTATTTTTATGGCTCCAAGATTGAATAATAATCTCTGTATAAATGAGTAACACCAAAATATAGTCATTTTTAGAAACAAGGTAACTAAGTTCTGATCAAAATTACAGTGAGTTGTCCTCTGAATCTTGATATCAAACTGTGCACAAAGAGTCCTGGAGATGCATGTTTCTTCCCAGAAGTTGATATTGGTGGTGTTATGTAGTTATTGATGAAATAATGCTACAACCTATACATACATCACATTTATACAAGTATTGAAGTATAGTTCTTATTTTATGATTACAACTAGTAATGTTTTATTTTTATAGGCTTACTTTAATTTTCCCATCCCACTTTTCTGCTCATGCATGAAACATTGTTATACACATGAAGCTTTATTGTCAATAAACTATTTTATTTTAGTACAATATTTGATTTATCATGACTATAACTATCTGTGGGAAGATACTCTGATAACAAAAATAATAATAAGGTTTAGTGTATGAACAAGTTTTGTATTAATTTTAGATTAACATATGATGTTAGACATTTTCTGCAAGGCTAATGTGCATGTTGTATCAACCCATAGATTTATCAACATCATTTTAACATTCAAAATGAACATCATAAGCTGATACCACAGGATAGGAAGCATTAAATAATGTCAATTACCTTTTCCTTAAAGAACAGTATAAGATGCCATGTGTGTTGTTGAGATATGATGTTCATGAGTCTTTGGGCCATTATCTTATTTTAAGAAGAAATGTGCAAAAATGTAATGTCTGTATTTTAATATCATCTCTTTATTTTATACTTTTTACTAAAGCAAAGATAATAATATTATTGGAAATGCATGAAATATCCTTGAAAACAACCTCTCAATTGAGATGTTTGCAATTGGATTTGGATCAATATAGGAAAAAGAATACAATAAAGGTATAGAGTTTTTACCACACATCTCTTTAAATTAGAAAAACCTACATTTCTATATACAAAAATATATTTGATATTGTCCCAAAAAACCAGAAAAAGGAAACATTAAAACTAACCACTTGCCTCTATGGGGGACTTATGCAATGATATATAGAACTTATGGATGCCCTCCAATATAGAGAAATCTTGTAACCAACCCTTGTCCTTTAATTTAGTGACCCTAAATTATTACCTTCCTAACATCTTAACTCCAAAAATAAATAAACCCCTTAGCACTTAAGAGCCTCCCATATACCATATTTGTGCCTCACACAACAATCCTCAAACCCAAAAACATGGCTTCTTTGTCATCTTTGCATGCTTCAATATTCATATTTGCAATGATTCTCATTTTCATGATCTTGTGTTGCATGCCATATAGTGCTCTTGGAACTGATGCTCAAACTGTTATAGACTCTCCTTTGCTAACACAAAGGTTAGGAATTAATCGCACTATCAAAGTCGATATCAATGGAAAAGGGGACTTCAAATCTGTCCAAGCTGCTATAGATTCCATTCCTGAAGGAAATTCTAATTGGGTGATTGTACATGTTAGAAAAGGAGTATACAGGTATAATAAAACTATACATCACAACTGTTTTAAGTTTTTTTCGGAAGGACTCGCGGTCAAAAAGTGTTGTTGTAAAATTATAGCGATAATCGATCATTATCGTTATAGTTTTTGCAACAACGCTTTTGATCCTAAATGTCTATGCGAAAACATTTAACCTTGTATCTTTAAACTTGTAATCAATATACATGAGGTAGCTATATATCAAGTAAACTTGTTAACTAATGTAACTTTTTGTTTTGATTATGTGAAGAGAAAAGGTACATATACCAAAGACTAAGCCTTATATATTCATGAGAGGGAATGGAAAAGGAAAAACTGCCATTGTTTGGTCGCAGAGCTCTGAGGATAATGTGGCTTCTGCTACCTTCAAAGCCGAAGCCAAAGACTGCATTGTCTTTGGAATTAGCTTCAAGGTCAACAATTCATTACATATACTTAAAACTTTGCACCCCTTTTATGATATTTATGATTATAGAAGAGGCATGAAATTTATACATCATATCATTTACATTAATTCTTATATATGTGCATATATTATTAAGTCTAAAACAAGATAAGCACACATATTCGGTCGGTTGAGTCGCCGTTTTAATGCGCAAAATAATCGATTCGAACCGATTCAAACCAGTTATGGTTTATAACAGTTTCAATGAGCGACTCAAACTAGTCAGATATTCATTCTAGGTCGGACTGGTCAGTCTGATTCGAGTTTAATAAAATTGTGTTCAATGATGCAAAGATTATGTTGTAGAAATATAATTTCTCATTCTAAAATTTATTCTCTTGAACTTGTCTTGCTTTTGAAATGCAGAATGAGGCACCTACAGGGGTTGCATATACCTCACAGAATCAATCAGTGGCAGCATTTGTAGCAGAAGACAAAATAGCATTCTACCATTGTGCATTTTATAGTACTCATAACACTCTCTTTGATTACAAAGGCAGACATTACTATGAGTCCTGTTACATTCAAGGCTCAATTGATTTCATATTTGGCCGTGGAAGATCAATATTTTATGTAAGTGAAAGTAATCTTCTAACTAGAACTTTGTTATTAATTATTTAGTGAACATGAATACATTAATTTGCATGCAGGGTTGTGAGATGTTTGTGATTGCTGATGAAAGGATAAAGATTCTTGGGTCAGTCACAGCACAAAACAGGGAAGCAGAGATTGAGATGAGTGGGTTCATATTTATCAAAGGCAAGGTCTATGGCATTGGTGGGGTGTACTTAGGAAGGGCTAAAGGTCCTTTTTCTAGGGTCATTTTTGCTAAGACATACCTCTCTAAGACCATTGTGAGAGAAGGGTGGACCAACTGGAGCTATGATGGCAGCACACAGTAAGAAATTTTCTAACTAGTTAAACACTTCTTCAAAAAAATAGGTTTTTTTTTGCTTTTTGGTTTGTAAAATCTGCTAATAATTTACTTGGTTAGATGTCCTATAACCACATCATTACTTGATCATCAACGACAATAAAATCAAATTTTTTGTTTGTAAGTTGAGTTCTGAATGGGAATAAATAGATATGAAAGACTTCAAAACTAAGAAATACATTATCTTGAAGTTGATTTATTGATAATGATAATAATGAATAGTTTGTTGTAATTGAAAATGTAGAAATCTATTGATGGGGGAATACAAGACTCGTGGACCTGGAGGCAGTATAGAAGGACGTGTTCCATGGTCAAGACAACTTACTGAACAAGAAGTTGCACCCTATTTGTCTATTGATTACATTGACGGCAAGAATTGGTTACCAGCATATTCACAATAGATATCAAATTATTGGTATTCTTATACACTGTTTCTAACTATGTCATGCTTCAGATTGCATAGTTTAGATACAATCCAAGTTGTTGAGGAACCATGTGTAGGAACATATATATGCAAGTACTATGTACCTGTCTTCTTTGACTTAATAATGTTAAGAAATTTGATTTGTATTATACCAGAAGCATGCAGCTTTAGGTGTTTGTTGCTTATAGTTGTAGACTGCTTTATCAAGTGGTGCCAATTTAATTATGGGAGTCTTGGTTTATGTTCATGTAAATAAAGTTACACACAGTGACAAAACTTAGTACCATGGTAGCTCCATCTTCTAAATAATAATATTCTTGTTACGCCTACATACTTGTTTATATTTGTCATGAATAAGTTTTCATGGGAAGAATTGAAAGATAAAAGATAAAAAAATACATATGTAAGTGGAAAATATTTTTACATTATTAATATATTATTTATCATTTATATTTAATTATTATTTACTTTTAAAATATAAATAAATAGGATATGATACATTGATTTAATTGGCATATGCACTAATATGGCTTTTAAAATATAAAAAAATACATATTAGTGCATACTTCTTAGTTGGTATATGGTTTACACTCATCTACATCTATCTATGTCTTATTTGTTGAAAATACAAAATTCTTTTGGTCCCCTGATTTAATTGTTTTTCTCAATTTGGTTCCCTAACCACGTTAAATTTTAGCATATTCAAATTGAATATTCATTAAATTGATCAAAATGAAATATTCTATAGAAAAATATTATTTTAACTAGTTTAATAAAATATTATAAAAATAAATGCTACTATATAACTTGAAATAAAATTGAGAAGTCAAAGTGATACAGAAAAAAATTATTGGTCCAAAATTAACAATTTTTCTAAAATTTTAACTTACGTTATGAGAATAAACTCATGAATGATCATTTCTTTTTTATACATTCGAAGGAGAGTAAAAAATGTTACATATTAATTTTTTATATAAATTAAATATTGAGCTCTTTAATCAATTTTATTTTCCTTTTAAAAAAACTCAAATAAATTATACTCTAGTTAGGGCATAGTTTCAGAAACGCTTCCAAGGTTGAAACTTTTGAAAGAAAGAAAAAATGGAGGGTGGAGATGAAGGAGTGGAAATGGTGGTGGATTCCAAGGATTTACAGCAACAGAGCAAAGCCTTTGATAAACTCACTGACCGAGTTGAAGATCGCCAACTCGATTCAACTCGCGTTCAAGAGGTAATATTATTATCCCCCTCTTTTTGTTTTTTGTTTTTTCATATTGTTTAAATTGATTCAGCTTTAAAAATTGAATTTTGAGTCGTTTTTGTGTAATGGGTATGTGCTGTTTTGGTAGGCAATGGCGTCTATTGCTGCATCTTCTGAAGCTGACTGGAATGCCATGCGTTTGAGGTAATGGGTTTTTAGATTTTTTGTTATTTCAATTTATTACCAATCAACAAGTGTATTATTTAATTCACTGCCATAAATATGATGTTTTTATGATACATTGGATTCAAATATGTGGAACAGACTCAGGACATTCCTGGTAATTAGATGTGTTTATCATTTCCTTGTTAATTTTTGTGAACTGACTCTATCAAATTCGGTAACTATGTGTGCCGTGTACTTCATTTTACTTCGGTTTGGTGCAAAACCATAAAATAAAATTCACTAATGTCATAGAAATTTGGTTCTTTGTTTCAATAGTATGCCTTGATGGCTGCATCTTATTGGATAATATCAGTTGTCACTGAGGATGTAACAGAACAGGTTCAATGGGGATTTGTCGGTTACTTTGTTAGTAGGGTATACCATTGCTTACAATTTATTATACCGCACCAAACTATTGATAGGGTTCTATAATATAAGCATGATCAGTATATAACTTTTTGTAAGATGGGAGAATCAAGATAGGGAATAAATGGTAAGGTAGAGTTGTGGAGATAAGCTTTGGATGCACACAACTTTTGATTGAATATAAATAAAACAGAGTATATGAAATGAATTCCTCTAGAGGCACTGTGATACTAGCTTTAAGGTGAAAATTGGAGATCATACCATCGCACATGTCACATGGTTATTTATCTCGGCGATTTTTTACAAAATGACAGAGAAATAGTGGGAGATGTAAATTATAGGATTTGAGCGAGGTGGATAAAATGAAATATTTTGCATGTCATTTGTGATTGAAAGGTGCCTCTCAAACTTAAAAGGAATATGCTACCTTATAGCTAGAAAGTCCATGATGCTTTGCGGTACTTAAAGTTAGGAGGTAAAGAGCAAGCAAGTGCATAAACTTGAGAATGTACGGGTATCACCTATTGACAAAAAAAGTGGTTGAATGTCGTCTTAGGTGGTGATTTTTTCAATGTGAGGTGAAAACTTTTAGAAGCCCCAATGTGAAGATTAGATAAGAATATAAGACAAAGGGTATCACAATAATTAAAGGTAGAGGAAGATCAAGAAAAACTATAAGATAAACCATTAAAAAGGAGTTAGAGATGAATGACCTTTATGAAAATACAGTTTAGATGGGACACAATGATGTCGCTTGGTCCATGTAGTTGACTCCATCTAATCGGAAAAGGGTTTAGTAGTTGTTGATGGAAAGAATCTCCTTCAAACAATTTCTATGTCCAATTTACCCAGTCAGATATTGAATTCTATTCCTTGTTTGTTGTTACTACAAACATTTTCTTGTCTTCAACATGAGTATTTACTCTATCAAATGTAAAAATATAGGTGTTTTTGTTCCTATGTTCATAATCCATTTGTGCAACAAAGATGGATTATGATAGCTGTTTATTAATGTTCAATATCTATCTTCACCACGACTTCATACAACTGTAGCCTTTTCTGTCTTTGTAGTTGTACTTGAATTGAGATGAAGTTGTATTACTAATAGAAATCTACACTTCAGTGTTTAATTCAGAAGTCATATTATAAACTTGAATAAAACATGACTCTAAAATAAAAGAACTCTAGAAAGTTATATCTTTAATGATTTGTTTTCCTTGTATCTTTAAATCGTGATATGTATTTTGCTCCAATGATAGGGAGAAAGAATTAGCTGCTGTTAAGATAAATGCAGCAGATGTTGATATAATTGCAAATGAACTAGAGGTAACTTCTTCATAGATTGTTACACAAGTTATCTACAAGTTTATATTCCATTTAATCAACATCTTTTTCTTTATTGTTTCTTACAGTTGGACAAAAAGGTGGCTGAAAGAACCTTGCGTGAGCATAAAGGTGATGCAGTTGCTGCCATTAGACACTTGCTTCACTAGAGTAGAAGTTCCTCTAATTATTAAGGGCAAATTAAAACTTACAGCATTAGCAGCCATGCATACCCATATATGTATCTTAAACTATTTCTATTACTTATAGTCTTGGATTATATGTCCAAAGGAAGCTTAGTATCATTCCTTCATGGTAAGTGGTACTTAGAAGCAGCATTTATGAGCTTAGTATAAGTTTTGTTTAGCTTATGTTCTGTCTAAGTGGTATTTAGAAGCTTTTAGTTTTAGTCTTAAAACTTGTGTGCTAGTTTCTGAATTTATATAACTGGTCGAAACTTAGAATTGTTTAGATCAGCTTATTTTGTGTTTAGAACAGTTTAGAATTTCCCTAAGATAGAAAATAAGCTTTATACTATCTTTGGTTTACTAAAGAAAAGTTAAAAAAGAGAAAATGAATAGAAAAATGTGGTGATTTTTTAATTGTTTAGTATCATAGAAAATAGAGAGAAAGTTGAGAGGGAACAAATATAATTATAATTAATAATGAAAATGAAATGGATAATAACACCAAATGTATGAGTCCCACTATGTTATTGTATTGATTTGTTTTTATCATTTGAGTTTTCCTCTCAATATTAGAGAATATTAGAGAGAAAACAAAAAGACATGAATTCAACCATTTTTTCTAGTTGCATAAAAAACGAAGGTAATAAAAATAAATTTAATTTTTTTCTTTCATCTAAAAATGTTAAATATGTATAAAAAATAAAGTAATTATTTTAATAAATTTGTAATTTGATTTTGGTTTAAGTGGAAAAATGAATGGAATGAAAGTTAGAAGAAAAGAAAGATAATAAAAAGGAGTGGTTTTTTTAATTGTAAGATATGAAAGAAAAAATGTGTATTAGGGAATTGAAAAATGTTCAATGACAAAAGGCAAGTCGTATTAATATTAAGTTTAGAGAAAATATGACATTTATCATTTTTCTTTCTATATATGAGAAGAAAAGTTTTTAGTGGACCCTATTCCCTTTTTTTTCTTTCCTTCCTTTGATTTCTTTGCAACCAAATGGTGGAAAAGAAATTTGTCTTATACTTTTTTCTCCACATATTTATTTTCTTATCTACTTTATTGTAGTATTTTTTTTGAATTCAAAGACTAAGTTCAGTTGTACGCTAATTAAATTTAAGGACTAAGTTGAATCACTAATATACATAATCTTTTCTTATACTTTTTTCTCCTCATATTTATTTTCTTATTTAGTTTATTGTAGTTTTTTTTTTGTGAATTCAAAGACTAAGTTCAGATGTACACTAATTAAATTTAAGGATTAAGCTGAATCATTAACCTACCCAATCTTATAATTTATAGAGGTTTGGTTGGGTTTATGAAAATACCATTGAAGTCACACTCTTATAATCCCAAAATTTGCATTAGCGTGATTTTAGATTTTTTTTTCAAATCGACACAATTGTGTGCTCGATCAATAAGCAATAGACAACCACTATACTAACGAACCTATATTAGTATGTTTTCAATACCTTAGGGAAATTGATAGCATACAATACAATTGAGTTAAAATTATATTATTCTATTTTTAACCTAACCTACATTATGGAGTGAGACATATTTTCAAAGGCACATTCTAATAAATTAAGATTAAGTAAGGTTACACATGTAAGAATCAGTGAATAAAGATTAAACAAGAACATATATGCAAGATGCAACAAGGAAAATTAAAAAATTAAAACTCAATCAACAAAATGAACATCAAACAAAAATGATTAAACAAAAATACTAATGCATTTTAAATAAAAAATATATAAAATAAATGGTATGAAACTGATTTATGAAAGTGAGACGAAAGAGAAGTAGGAGACTACTCTTTTCATAGAAAGTAAGAGTACACTTTCCGTACTCTGTCGTACTCTCCTACTTCGTACTCTTCATAGAAAGTGAGAGTACTCTCTTTGTACTCTCCCTCTTTAACTTACAAAAATATTCTATAATATTATGTAAGTTAAAGAGGGCTAAAACTAACTTTAGAGGGCAAGCAAGAGAAGAAAAACCGTAAATTTCTTGCATTAATGAAAACTTGGAATTGGAACTTGAAAGAGCCAATAAGCTATTGCCTACTTTTGCCATTCATGGATAAAGTGAAATATAAATGAATTGTATTAATAAGTTTGCCTTAACAATAAAGCCAAAAGTGTCTTCCATTTGGAAATACTTAATTGTCTTATATATATCTTTTCATCCTTATCTCATGTGATTGGCCATTGCCTTTGGGAGCATATTAGAAACACACTCATTGTACTTTAGTAAAACATTTGGACATATTTTAGCTAATTTATGATTTTGTTTCACAAATAATTTATTTTCTTTTATTGATCACAAATAATTAAAATAGTTAAATCAAACTTATTACTTTGTGTCCTATCCATTGACCACTTATCATATAGTAAGATTACATATTGTGAAAAAAATCAGAATTAAAACAAAGTAATGTAACTGAGATGTTTTTATTGTTAATGGAAATCTTAAGCAACTAGTTAAGCAAAACAGCTCCACTGGCAAGTATTGACCAACATTGATTATGTAGTATTGTAGTAGACCATTTTTGTTACTACCAAAACAGCAGTAGAACATTAATTGAATAAGTAATCAATTCCAATACAACCTATTGGTTATTGAAAAACTCCACTAAACTTTTTATTGGTAAAAGTAATTAACTCCCATACAACCAAAGAGTTATTAGAAACCAGTGTTATTGTTAGAAGCTTTCAATAATGCCCTATGGTATAGAACAAAAACAAAAATAAATTCTATAAACTAAACATGATGGTGCTATTCAAAGTGTCATAATTGTCAGCTAGAATAGGTGTCATTTCAGAGATCAAGTCAAGTTCTTACTGCCCAATAAATTTACGTTGGAAATGCTACTAAACTTCTTACTCTCCAATAAATTTACATTGGAGATGGTAGTGAGTACTGACAACTTGGGCTTTAGTCATGAATTCTTAAAAAAGGGAAAACATAGCTGACAAATGGCTCATCACAATTGACTCAACAATTATGACTTAGTCCACTGGTAGTGTCACAACCAATTCTTAATACTGAGAACAGCAACCCATCCACGACACCAGTAAGTTATTATGTTTTGTTGTTCTTTAATGTTGTAATAACAATCCTACCCTTGAAGACATTTTGGACTTATCCTTTGATATAAAGTTCAAAAAGAAAATCAAAATAAATAATTCTACTTGTGATTTTAGAATACTGAACTGAAGAACAAGTACTATGTAATCTTATAATCTCATCAAACAACCACAAATCAACATATGCTTTGGAATTATCTAAGAGAGCATTAACTTGATATGGTGCTTTCTAGGCTAGGTAGAAAAATCTTACTAGCCACTCAGATAGAAAAATAAAGAGGGAGAGATGAAAATTCATTTTTTATTCAAAAAAGGCTAGTGCCAATGAAGTTTGAAAAAATACTGGATAACCCGGTTTTTATTACAGAGAAGGAAGGGGTGTGCTCTGCAGAAAGCAAACCCTGTTGTAAACAGATTTTACAACAGTTTGCAAACTCGGTAACACATCTGGAATAAGCAATTACTTTCAAAACAAAGAACAGTAGCAGGAAATGGATGCAGATCATCTAACCATGTTGTGGAGTATGCTGCAGCTGCTAAAGATGTCCAAATTGACGATAAATCATTGCCATTACTTTACCAGCAAGATTAAAGGTTACATTTATAGCTACAAATTAACTAGCTACTCCTGCTGTACTCAACAAGTTTTGTTAGGGTACAAAATAAAATCCAGCTTGGAAGAATTACATGTGACCGGGATAGCCAGCCACATCAGCTTGCTCAATTGCTAGTCCCTTAAATGGCCTTGTTAGGTGGTGAGAATAATGAGTATATGACAATGAACTATCTAATGGTTAATTCAACATGAGTGGTGGACCCTGGGCTTTTAACACCTAGTTAACACTTGTAGAGCTTCTCCGTGTTGTGTTATGGGTAGTTCAAGAAGAATCAAGAAGTAGCACCGTTCTGCCTCCCTGATATATTGGACTTCGCCGTTCATTAACTTTAGAATCTTCCTGCTCATGCTCAGCCCTAACCCTTCTTGAGTCACCCACCTACTGTTGTGGAACATGTCTTGAATCAACTCAGGAGGAAGACCTTCACCGGGACATACCATCCTTCACAAAAATAAAATAAAACACTAGTTTAAATTGCATCCACTTGAAAATAATGTGAGAATTAGTTTTAAGGACAACAATCTACACAGGTTCATAATACGCAAATATCACATTATCATGTGAAGCCAGAATTTGAACCTGAAGCTTATAAATCAAGGATGTCATTATTACCTGTAACACTCATTAAGGGGGGAAATTAAATTACTTGAAAATCATGCCATCATACCTAAATTCAGCATGAAGAAGAGTCAGTTCATCAGAAATTTGTTTTATTCTTGGACATACATGAATCTCTACCCAACCATCTGGAGATGGTGCGTAGCGCACCATATTCAATAAGAAATCAGCTAAGACTTGTTGAATCCTCAATTGATCACCATAAAGAGCCAATGTTTTGATTTGTTCAGGAATATCACGAATCAGCTGTAACTTTCTTTCTCTTAGCAATAACATTACTTGGCTTACAACTGCATTTATGACATTCCCAAGCAAGAACTCCGTTTTTTCAAGCTCCAAGGACCTAACTCCAAAAGTAAATAAATACATGAATCCTGTCTTTCTATAAAGAAAGTTGTGCAGTAAGCTTAGAAGGACATTAAAGCGAGTACGCATACTAATGTTAACTATCAAACACGGTAAAACACCAATGTACCATCTCCCTAGATAACATGGTATATCAAAAGATGGAATTGATATTGATATTCACACGACATTTCTGTTACCCAAATTTACATATCCTAGCAAGAGGGCACTGTGCTTATTTACATGATTGAACGTGTGCTTTATCTGAGTTTGTCTGTTTTAAGAACATAGAAGACAAGTGAAATTGATCCGCATCATGGACAAACATGTGAAACAAGAGCATTTGACAAAATGTTGATGGTATATTGGAATCCAATGGGCAACAGGCGCTGCTCTATGTTGTCAGGTCAAAGCAAACATCACAAAACTCAATGACATGCTAATAAAACATAGATGTGGTGTGTTAGTGTCATACAATTTCAAGAATTTAGTGTGTCCCCGTCAGTATCAGAACTATCTTAAAATAAAAGATTTTAAACGAGTTCTCAGAAATCTCACCCGTCCTCGATAATGTCCAGATCAACATCCCGTATAATATTTAACATTTGCTTCTCACAAGCAGCACTAGTCTCAAGAAACTGCCTTTGCTCATCAGTTAAGACTGTAGCTTCCAAAAGAGAGTTTGTAAATCGAATGCCGTTCAAAGGATTCTTTACTTCTTGACAAATATAAGCTAATTCTTTCATCCTAGCAAAGCAATTCTTCTCCTGTTGTTTCTGGACTTTCAGAGCCTGTTGAAGTTCAGGATTCACAATTTGGAGAAAGCAAAAAGCCCCAATGATCTGACCATCCATGTTAACCCTCTTATTTGCAGTCAAGAAAGCATGCACATATTTTCCATGCCGGTCAAGAAATGAAAAAGGGAATTTATCAGTATCTTGTCCACCAAGAGCATTGTGCAAGACAATCATGAACTTTGTCATAGCATCTGGACCCTTCAATTGACAGCAACTACCAAAAACCTCTCCCACCAGCATTTTTCCAATGACATCAGCACGGCCACAACCAGTAAGGTTTTCCATGGCAGTGTTCCACTCTAAGCAACATATGTTATCATCCGATGCAAAAATGGGAGGGATCAACGGATTTGGGCTATGTATAATAGCTTTGTAGTCACCTTGTATGTTAACAAACTTGTCCATTACAATTTTTTGACCTGTAACATCTTGACCAACAAAGCACACTCCAACTATATTATTTGTATAATCCTTGCTGGAGCAAGCATTCACCACAACAAAAACTGCCTTATCTTGATGTTCCGGGCCAAACGTCCTCATTTTTATCTCAACATTTTTATCTTCGTCACCTGCAGTAATTAATTTCAAGTTATGTCACTGTACACCCAATTATCAATACTTTATTTTCCATAAAGCCAAACTATATAGTCTATAAGTAGTAGGTAGCAATTTACTTCGAAGCTCAATGACATTGGGTCTGCTTTGTCGACTAGACGGAAAGTAGGAAAGTGGAAAACATATGACATGGTAAAAATGGTTTCCAAGTAAAGTTATGGTCCAAACTCTAAAGAGTAAAAAAAGTACATTTTATTTTCCAATGTATCACACTTTTGTTTTACCAAGCAAGTGTAAAGTGACTTTCATTCCAAATTTTCCACCAACTAGAATGAAGAAGGCCCTAAATGTCTAAATGGCATGACTTCTAACCAATGGAGGATGACATTGAATTGGAACGTGAATGTTCTTCTTTTTACTACTTTTCCTCTCCCCTTAATAATAAGCATTTCATAGTTACATAGTTCAAATCTATGCCCACGTCGCTGACATTAACTTGCGAATAACACGACTATTAATTGTGTGATTGTGCATCCATTAATTTGTGCATGGAATTTGGAAGAGGTGGTGAGTTATTAGTCAGAGTTCTCCTACCTAGTAAACAAAGTAAATTGGTCAGAAAATCATTGTTTTAGAAAGACTACCTCTTAAAGCATGAGAAAGAAGCCTATCAACAGTTTCTTCATACTCCTTAAACACAAGATCATGAACAAGGGACTTGCCCATAGCCTCAGTAACTGCGAGTCCTGTCAATTCTGAAACCTTTGCATTCCACCCATTTATGCGGCCATCAATGTCAACAGCAAATATGGGAGCAGTAGCAGTTTCTATCAACCTAACCATTTCTCTAGCCACAGAACTCAGTTCATCTACCCCTTGCAACTCTCTTTCTGCCAAATTAGTATTTACAACAGCCTTGGAATTGGTACGCTCAGAATCTCTAAAGGAGTCTCGCAAAATAAGCTGCAATGAGTGAATTGCATCCATTTCTGCATTCTCCCATGGCAAACTACGGCTTTTTACCACTTCCAAAAATGCCTTAAATGAAGATCGAGGATCCATTCTCTGGCCGTCATCCTTATCCTCCGGGTGATGCTTTGCACCACCCCATTTGATCTCTTTGGCTGTGTGAGATCTGAACCAGAAAAGGAAATCCTTTTCTGTAATATAAGCAACCGCCATCCCACAAACCGTGTCCCCAAGTGAGACGGCACCAGGGTAACCAGCATCAGCCAAACTATCAGTGCTTAAACCTGTCGAATCTCCATGGAAGGCCAACAACCACTCTATGATGTCCCTTATCTGAGACTCAGTTGGGGTAACACCTAATGGGTGATAATTTCCTTGGTAATAGAGAGCTGCTCCATCACACTTCACCAAGTCCATAATACTAGGACTCTGAGTAACAATGCCAGTAGGAGAGTCCCTGAGAAGCATGTCACACAAGAGAGTCTGCGTCCTCAAAACCCGTTTCTCCAACGACTGTGATGCCAATTGAAGTTCCATATTCAATTGCAACCCAAAGGCCTGCATCAGGAACTCACAAGCATATCGTAAAGGAAAAGGTATATACCTAGGAGAAGTATGATGGCAAACAACCAAACCCCAAAGCCTCATCGAGCTACGGCTGCCAACACCTTCTTCGTCATTCCCATTGATTATAACCGCCATCGCCAACGAAGCAATGGAACCCATATTAGCCATATACTGAGCATGACAACCATGAGGTGCACGAAGCGTGGATCCAACCAAACACAATGGCTGCACAAGAGCCTCATCCTGAACCACCTTCACAGGAGAAGCATGACAATCCGCGATCATCCTAACCCTATTCTGCTTAAACAAAAACCGCGAAGCCTGCGGTATATCAGTGGCAGGGTAATGCAAACCGATATACGGCTCCAAATCAGCCCTCTTACTCTCAGCAACAACCTCACCATGCTCATCCTCATGAAACTTATACACCATAACTCTATCATACCCAGTTAACTCCCTAACACTCTCAACCACAGTGTCAACAAGAAGCTTAATATCACCCCCGGGGAGTGATTGCAACAACGAAATGGCGCGAACGGCGAGTTTCTGACTCTGCACTGCCCCAGCAATAGACAGTGCAGGGTCTTCAGTCCTCGCGGGCTCCAAATCAATAACAACACCAACATCAATCCGGTGCAATATACCATAAAAAGCCTTCCCGGAGCTTCTGGAGTGGACCCAAATCGGGTTGAGGAGCGTGATTTCACGCGCCCGGAAAGCATTCTCTAACAGAACCGCACTGGAATTAGAAAAAATGGTTCGAACATCAGTCCCAACGGTCAACACCTCCGGTCTCTCGAGAGTGGGGACTGACTGGGGAGTTATGCCGAGCATGTCGCGGGCATTATCGGAATAGCCAATGATGCGGAAGGAAGGTTCGTCGACGGCGATCATGCAGCCGAAGGGCTGGATGGTGCCACCGCGCTGAATCTTGAGGAGGTAGGAGGTGATCTGTTGTTCAGGGAGGGAATCGGTGGCGGTGGGGGTGGTGGTGGTGGTGGTGAGAATATGGGATGAGTTGAAAGATGATTGTTCAAAAACAGTGTGAAGACGAGCGTCTTCGGTGTATTGAGCAATTGCTTTGGTAACAGAGTGTGAAGGATTTGGTTTAGTTCGCTTTATTGTTGATGAAGTCATTTTGAAGAAACAGAGAAAGTTGTAGAAAATGGTGTAAGAGAAAGACAGTGGGAGAAGGAAGAGGGCAGTGTTGGATAGCGTCTCTATGTGTCTGCGTCGACCATCCTCTTCTTCTTTTTATATCCTCTTTCTTACTTTCTTTATTACATGTGTCCAAAATCTTCTGTGGGAAACAACTATAATTTCTACTCAGGCACACACATAATGGATATCCTAGGTAGTGAAAATTTATTCCTTTACTATAATATTTATACCCTACTAATATAATGATTTATATACAATCATCATCTATCTTTCATTTATAGTTTATCATTTCTTTTAAATTGATTAAATATGAAAGATAAATTATGCATACATTATGTTTTTCTTCTCCTTGACTTTATTTTTCTTGTCGTTAGGTATTTTCTTTTTTAGGCCGTTTGATTTTCTTTTTTTTTTTTCTATGCTGGATTTTGTCGTGTCGGGGTTCAGGTCGTGCTAACATAATTGAGAAGTGGGGGGTCAAGTTTCCCAACTCGGATGATTGAGATTTTCAAAAGGACAAGCATGATGACGTTCTATGTCCATTATTAAATTGTATTAAATTTGGTAAATAAAGAAGTCTTGGTCACTTTAAAAATAAAAATAATTTATCGTGATTCTGATCTCTGCTCTGTTGGTCACTAATCTAACAGCTAAAAAATAATTCCACCATATTTCAGGAGCATGATGGTGTTCTTCCAGCGATACAAAACCCTCTCACTTTGTGTATAGAACATCCTCCCATGGGTGACGGTAGAGTGGTTGCTTCAATCTCTTTTGGTCAAAGGTGTGTCTGAAATTAAAAAGAAGATGGAACAATGAATGAGACTAAGCCATATAGTTTGTTTTTATTTGTCAATTTGGAGGTGGATCCAGATTCTGAGTTCAATTGATTAACAAGAAAAAAGGACCACGTAGTAGCACTTGGTCACTAACCAACAAGCACGATCAGTAAAAGTGAGACCACGAGGACCACATAAATGTAAGTGGAACACTTTCAACCACAAGAATTGTGGATAAAAAGGAACCACAAGGGTCCAAAACTGCAATAATGTTAAAAAGTGATCTTCACGAGATGTATTTAAGTTAAACTTACCCAATCAGACCAATGGAGCGTGCCAGCACAAAGAGCCCATTTAGATAGCCAATCTCCACAATTTCATCAATCTCTTGTTTGGAAAACATTCCACTACCTGCAAGAAGATCCAAGAAAAGGGACCCAATTGCACCATCTACGTTAAGAACTAGATTATTTGCCTTTGTGAGAGTGTAGGTTTCAACTTCGACTGCATATTCCATGTATTTCACAGAAGGAAAATGCGTGCGTGCAAACTTCTGTAGCAGCTCAACTCTCTTGTCTTTGTTGTCCCTATTCTTGATCCTTTTACACAAAGCAAAACCGAGCTTCAGATATGTAATACTATTTTAACAAAGTTTATGGGGAGGGGAGGTTGCCTAATTCCAAGGTCAAGGCATGGGACAAGCTTCAGCAAAGACCTATAGTAGGGCTTATAGAGGATCAACCAATAAAAGACAGCTAACAAGAATGAAACCAAGACCTTCTAGTTGATGAACTCTATTGTACTGGTTGAATTGAACCAACTTTCACTGGCAAATACTTAGATTTTTAGAGCAATAGTAATAGCTGCAGAAACAGCATAGTTATTATTACTTAGTAAATTAACAGATAGTATTCATTACCTGTGCCCGATTCCTGGCACACGAATGCCCTTCTTCTTCATACTTTCAACAAACTCATAAGGTGTAAGAGCCTGTGACAAGACAAATATAGTAACATATGTTAAGAGTTGTAGCAAAGGTTGTTGGATGATAAAAGATGGAGTACATGGTGTGCTTGGTGATGGGAAGCAGTTCAAAAATTCACAATTTCCCTTAAGTTTATTTCTACAAAATATTTTTTGGTCCCCATAAATTTTAATACCCCTTAAATGTTCTAGTTCCAACTAGATCCAATTGAAAAGTCTATTATTAATCATACCCGGTCACGGGCATCCTTGAAGTAGCGAGCAGCATCATCAATGGCACCCCCAAATCGAGGACCAATCGTAAGCAAACCTGTTACAGAAGCTCATCAATTACTAACCATTTTATGACATTATTAGCATACAAGTTTAGGTCAAAGAGTAAGCACACTCAAAAGTAGACAGACTTAAGGCATGTGTTTACCTGATACAAGACTGGAAACGAGGTCCTTCCCAGCCCTTGCTGTCACAATAGTATTGTGAGCACCAGAGACACAAGGACCATGATCGGCACATAGCATGATGCAAATCTAACCAATGAAATGTATCAGCAAGGTAGAGGCAAGAAGATGATACAATAGTTTGCTAAGAAAAGAAATATATAAACACAGACAATGTAGAGAACTCTCTACAAGGGTTGAACATAGGCCAGTTTCACAGACTCTAGAGACACTTGATACTAACATTGAGATAACCAAACACAAAAGCCAGCCATTTTAGTGGAAATAACCATGGCCACATAAACCCCACATTAGAATCTCATACTTCCGATGTGCAACTCAAGTCCCAAACCATGCAATCAGATCTTAACAGTCCACCATGATTCGCTGCCCCAAATGTTGGCTGGCTGTGCACTAGTTCTTTGACTAGTCCAAGGCAAAAGTTGAAATGCATGTATTACAGCCCACATTATTCATTCGCCATTGAGACATGGTGGAAGGCTCTGACACCAATAGATATGAACCTTGGGTCAACCATACCACTCGATCACAACATCTAGCCATTGTAGTGTGAGATCCCAAGGCCATAAAGACCTCCATACCGAACACTCATACTTACGATGTGACTCAAGTCTCAGATCTCGCAACTGGGTCCTTAATGACGCACATAGAAAGCAAGGGTTAAAAACATTCAAGAAAGGCCCTATGCAGTATTGAATAGCCTACCTCGATAAATTGAGTGCAATAATGGGGAAGGCTGCGTTTAAACCACAAAAGAGAGATAACATCACCCACACCATAACCCTTCTCAATAATGGAAGACATGGGTACACCAGCATAGCATGGCTCCTCACCTTCAAAAAATATTGGAAGAAAACTTTAGTTTAACTATCAAATTTTAGAGTCTAAGCCACAAAGGAAGATATTCATGTCTATATTACAACATTTAGTGGATCCCAACATACCTCTATCGTCAGAGATGGTGGATATAATATGAGTTGGAGCACGGACTTTTCCACTCTTAATTGCAGAGCTAAGGTCCTCGGGGATTGGTGGAGGAGTAAATTCCTTCACTGATGCGATTTTCCCTTCTTCAACCTAACAAAAGATAATATCCAACTATAATAGCTTATTAAGGAAATGAAAATGATTTTCTTTCAAACACTGTCCACTTCCGTGGATTGAAAAAGTGTAGAAAGCTCAATCAGAGATACAGAAAATACCAAGATACATGCTAACTAACCAATTTGTCAAATGTTTCTTTAATTGCAGCTTCAAGAGCTTCATATGAAGTGGGAACGGTAGCTCCAGCGTCCTTTAGTGCCTGATTCTTGGCTTGAGCAGACTCCAGCTCACCACCACTTTTAGCTCCCTGATTCATGCATGAGCCAATGGACATTAAGAATGAAGTCCTCTTATAATGAATGCTTTAATTAAAAACTTAGTCATAGAAAAAGAAGCGGTGACATACAGCATGACCAAATTGTACTTCAGATTTGAAGAGTCGTGCACAGGTTCCACTAACCCAGGCAACAACTGGCTTTGCCACCTTCCCTTGTTTTAGTGCTTCCACTAAGGAATATTCATCCCGCCCACCAAGTTCCCCAAGCACTACTATCATTTTAACCTGAGGTTTAATGTAAATCCAGACTGGTGATTGACCAAAAACTGACATGCTCTGTATTCTAGTTAGTTATTCATGGGTTACAGAAAATTTATGTAGCCCCCCAAGATGAAATAAATTTTTTACCTGTGGTATGTTGTTAAACCGTAAAACATGGTCAGAAAGTGTGGAACCTGGGAAAACATCTCCTCCAATGGCAATACCTATATCAAAACAAGATATAATTCAACAGTAGCACTAACAAAAACACAAAAGATAAAGTCAGCATATAAATTTGGCAGTACCCTCATAAATCCCATCAGTTACACGGGCAACGGTGTTGTACAATTCATTGGACATCCCACCCTGCAATTCAAAAGGTTGTCTTCTCTCAGAGCAATCAATGTATAAATTTGAATAATTAGATCATACCAAAAGAAATAAAGCTCAAATGCCAAAGTGCTAGATTTGGTAATCTTAAGTCTTCACATTAAATAAAAGCAATTTCATGCAATATCTACAAACAGATTGAGTTCAATGCACACCAAAATAATTTAAGGCTGATATCATTGGGTATTTTAGAAACGGGAACAAATTTAAATGATAGACAAGTGAGTTCAAAGACGAGGATGTAACTGCCACAAATTACAACAACCAAACCATAACTCCACTAGGTATTGCAGTGTAGATAACCATTCCAATCTGTCCAGAGTAACAACTATCTTTTACAAAAAATCAATTCTTATTAATTAAATGCTCAATACCCAAGTATGCTTTTGCTTTCTGGGTAATCTCAAACCTTGCCATTATTATCCCATTAGTTCATAGTGGTGGAGTCTTCCTCTGGATATAATTGAGAAGACATATATAAATAAACAAACTATATTATCTAAAAGTAGAATGCATGCATTTGCAAACATTTTGAACAAATTGCACTCCTCCTTAACACAAAAGCACATCAGGATTATCAAAAGCTTCATAGAGGTACTAGATTAAAAAAAAGAAGGTATTTTCTCAATATGAGAAAGATGAAAGCAACATAAACAGCCAAATGAGCAACAACATACAGATTTAGAAACAAATCCAACAGATCCAGGCCTGTAGAGCTTGCATTGAATTATATTGTCAATTGTTCCAGCTGTGTCACCAATCTTAAAAGCACCAGCTTGAATTCCACCAACAGTGGCAGGGCCAATAACAACCTAAAAATCATGAACACTAAAATAAGTTTTTCCATGTTATTCTATTTAGCTATTAACTTGAATTTATTTCAAGTTTCATTTCAATGCTCACCTTACTGTTTGACCGGGCATATGCAATCAATTGCTTAGTGTCTGACTCGGGTACTCCTTCAGCAATAATAGCAACAACTCTAATTGTTGGCTGCTTCAAAGCAGCCATGGATGACGCGGCAGCACTGCATGTAGATCATTTTTTCATTGTACTTGTGTACTGTGCATTAATATACAGAAGACTCAAAACAAGAGTAAACAATATACCGACCTCCTAAATGATGCAAAATTGATGAAGACATCAGCAGTAGGATGTGCATGACAAGCTGCTTCAATGCTGCAAAATAAGTTAGCATAAGGCTAAGAACTCATTACACTCGGACAAACAAGAATGTCACTCACTAAAGCTTGGTTATTTTGTATTCAATGGCACACTGAAATAGGAGGGAGACCACTAAATTGAAAAGGAAAAAAAGACATCCACAAGTAACCAAGTCCAAACTTAAAGCATAAAGCAGACAGTTTATGTACGATAAGAATGAACATCACATACGTAGCATGAACTGGGATTGCAATTTCCTCCTGACCAAAAAAGAGCTTTTGAAATCCCTCAGAACCAGGATTGATAATTCCAGCGACTGATGGTGTTTCCCTACCTATGTATATAAAAGTGGAGCTTCCATTATTATTAAGAGCAAAGATTAATGACACTCTATGTTTTATTTTAGTCTGTCTCGATGAATATTAAGCTGATAGAACTGATACAAACCGCAAAGGAAGTCAAAATCAAGCATTCGCTGGATCGGAAGTTGCTTGTAGTTGTAAAATAAAGCTTGTGTAGTGCGGGAGAACAATTGTCCAGTCGCCATGACGGATAAACAGATAGATCTGATGATAAACTAGAGCATTACTTTTTATATTGAAGAAAAAATGGTATAAAAGGAATGTTTATGATATTACCATATCAGAGCTCATTTAAAAGGTCACATTAATTTATAAATACAATAATGAATTAAATATAACACTGTCTACATGACTTGTAATCACAGATAGAGATTAAGCAACTAAAAATTCAAGACAATAAAGTTTTCAAAGATTCACAACAAAAGATACGTGACTCTAAATCTCCATAATCCAAATAAAGGAAATAAGAAATTAAGGTCCAGAATCCGTAGCGACATTAACCCGATATAAAGCTATCCAAACACAATCATCAAAAGATGAAATAAAAAGCGATAAAAACATAAGTAAACCAGTGATGTTATAAAACATAGTTGATCAGCCACATTCAAAAAAATTAGAAGAAACTCGCAACACGTGAAAAAAAAATCTAAGCAATACACATAAGATCCTTGAAACTTGAACTTCAAACAATCAAAAGAAATCTAAAACTTCAGATTCGAAACAAATCAAGAAATCTCATGAATATTAAAAAAAAAATCAGTAGATTTGAAATCTAACAACAAAAGAGTAAGGAATTCAACGATTAAAGCACATAACTAAACAAAGTGAAATTAAGTTGAAGATTATATTGGAAAAATCAGAATGGAGAAATGTAGAATTAGGTATTTGTGGTTACTTGATAAACTCGCCTGGACGAATAGGAGAGAGAAAGAGAGAGAAAATGAGAGAGTTTATATAGTGAGTTAGAGAGAAGCACGTGTGATGTGGGTAGTTAGCTGCAAAAACTAGTGTGTGTTTTCGTTAGGCTGTACAAATTTTAATACTTATTATATTACCACTTTTTATATTTTATACAGAAAAATAATTAAAGAAAGACAACACCACTTTTTATATTTTATACAGAAAAATAATTAAAGAAAGACAGCACGTATGATTTTTATTAAAATAATGTTAACTTCATACCCTAATATTTATATTGTAGATATTTATATATGATGAATATATATCATTCTTCGTTTATTTAGATTACTTTTTGAAAAGTTGATGATATTTAAATATAAATAATGAATCACCTAGCATATAAAAAGCTATGTGGTGCATACAATTTTTTTCAACATTGTGTAACGGGAGAGCATACAACCACAATGGATTTAATTGTGGTTAGAATGAAGAGTACGAGATATCACGGCTTGAAATAAAATCTTAAAACATTAGTTTCATAAATATTTTCAATTATAAATTCTCTCACTTTTTCTCTTATATTAAATACCGAATTTCATACTTGACCCAACAACTTTACACCGGTTTTACAACTTTACACCAGTTTTATCTAAATTATAGTATCTTACCAAATGTTTAATTCAAATGTATTCTAATGGGTCATGACCTTGAACTTATGACTTTTAATTAAGATAAAGCAATTTCCTATGTTCACTTATGTAGTTGTACTTTGCTTCAAAATAAACTTTGTCAACAACTATGCTAGTTGATGGATAAATATGGGATGGGTCGGATAGATTTGTCTTTTACTTAACTATAAATATTAGTTGAATTAATTTTTGAACATTAATCTGACTCTAGATCTCAGGCTAACTTGAATGTCAATTGAGCTAGCTTTTAACTTGAATGTCTTTTTTAGACAAAATATTTCTAATATTACTTATGTACATACAATTTGACATATAAAATGATATATATGTAGATATTTTGTTAATCATTTATATACGATGAAAAAATTTAGAAAATTAATTATGTTTTGAGCCAAAGAGATGTCATTACTCAATGCACAAACAAATATGACGAATTAGTGAGTTTGAGACGTGTCGTGACAGGTCGTGTTTATTCCTTACCCGACTCTAAATATTGACAATGTCTAATTTTTGAACCTGAACTCGACCTTTGACTCAATGAAACTCGACCATATTCAGGTTTGATCATGATTAAGCCAGACCGGATAAAGGATAAAGTCGGATCCTACTTACCTCTATTAGTTAGATAACAAACGAATCAAAATCCTCTCTAATACTTCAGATAAGAGTGTTGTTTTTCATTTCAATTTTAAGGGTAAAATATCTTATCACTATAAATAAAATAATACAAATGTCATTGCATATTATTTTTGTTTTTTTGTTTTTTTAGAGTGTGTCTCTCTTAGACCAATACCAAAGAGGAGAGGAATATGATTCATCACAAACTTAGCAATAAAATAATTAATTAATTGCCTTCAAAATCCAGCTCAATTAATAATGTTATGGGATGTCAATTGTCAAGCATAAGCCCACGTTTCAAAATGTAAAGAACGATTTTACTTTACTAAGGTATTTTAACAAAATTTAAGTATTTTAAACTAAAAAAATGAGCAAAATAAAATGTAAAAACAACGGTCGAGTGAGATGGAATAATAGCGACAATGATTTGAAAGGACAATCTCACAATATAAAAGAAAATGATTAGTTCCTTACAAAAATGTGAACGAATACCATTGCCATAACAAATTTTTTATATATAATATTGACCGTTGGATGAATAAATGAACAACGAACTACCTTATTGAAGCCATTGGATCCCAGTGTAGAGGAATTAATGTAGCTACTGAAAGAATATAACAAGAGTGATGTTGGCCAAAATTAATTAGAGGTAAATAGTTAAAACATACTACAAATTATATATTTTGGTGGTACATTGATCAAGTGATTCACCTCAAGAGCAACCCAAAATTGATACCTCTTGGTTTATTTATTTATTTGTTGATTCTCTTAGAGGTATTGTCATTATCAAGTTATGGCTCATGAATCCAGACACTGAAGCTCTCTTAGATGTATTGTCATTTTCAAGCTACAAAATGGCTCATGAATCAAAACAAGAGCACATATAAGATAGAACAAGCTATTTGTCATTTTTGTTAAACTATAACAGATTTAGAAATTGCTAAATTTGATGAGAAATCACTGAGCTAGAGAACCTCAATATGTAGTACCTAGAGATGCAAGTCTTTTTTCCTTACCCTCTAAACTCCACAGAATAATAAATAAAAATACCATTTTCCTTGTTTTTTTTCCTGTTGATAAATAGAAAAAAAGGCACTAATTTTAGCATATTAGTTATGAGTAGTATTTGAATATCAGATTGAAATACACACAAAAAATCACACATTATATGCTTTTTTTTATATAAACGGTTTTTGATATTAAGATAATATGAATATCTTGACTAATTTGAATTTGAGTAGGACATGATCATAACAATTATAAAACTAGAACAATCCTATATTAATGCATTATGTTATCATATATAAGGTATATTGTTTCTATTTTGATATTGAAGAAACATTTTCCATCAAAGTATTTCATGCAGAAGCTAATAGAAAAAAATAAACCTAAAGATGCTGTACAAGGTTGTTCTATTCTTAAATGAGTAGCAATGAAAAATTGGAGAGGGAAAGAGGGTGGAACTTTTTATGTGATTGCAGGGTCTTGTCATTTTCTTCTCTAACTTCTACTGATTCTCAGGACTAGCTCCTATAATCATACTAAGCTTCAAGACCATTGAAACAAAAATATGCATAGACAACCCTCTCTCTTCCCTATGATATGCATGCTTGTAAAACAACAAAAACAGAAGCATACACACTACTGCATCAAGAACCTATCTGCTGCACCATTACCATAATTCAATGCTTTCCATGCAACATGCAACTACAACCACACAAGTATCACTTTTTTTCTTTTCTTTTTTTACTTAGAAAGTTCAAAATTCCCAATGTAAGGGACATTTTTAATTTGCATGACTAATTTCAACAACATTTGACACAAGAACTCATGTTTACATGTATTTTTTCTATTCTTTTTTTGAAGTGATATACTCTATTTTAAAACACTCCATACCTTAATAATATTCACTCCAACTCACATTAATCAAATACTATTCTAAGGTTCTATTTAAGGAATTGGAAAATATGAGTCACAATATAATAGTAAAATGGTAAACATTGCTCATCAAAACCACGCCACTTTTATTGCACCATTTTTTACATCATTTTATACTGGATAAACTATATAGAATATTTGTTATTAATAAGGTGAATTATTATGAGGTTATTAGGGTAGTGATGGATTATCAATACCCTATTAATCAAAATAATACATTCTATTAACTAGAAATTTATAGATCAGTTAACTAGTCTAAAATTTGCATAAAAAAATAAGGTGCATGCATCATTTTCGAAATGGCACAGTGCTATAATTTCACTGGTTAATATCAACACAAGATGATGAATATGTTTCATAAAATTGGGGCTATAATTTTTGTAAGTCTGCGTGTTTTGTGTGCAATATAGAATAGGACCTTATGACTAATTTTTTTCTTCTTCTTTTGAACTTTATCATATATTGGACTCAGCAAAATTTGGCAGACTTAAATGCAAGAGGGTACATGAAGGAATTGGAATAAGTGAATCTAATAATCTGAGTAGAAGCTAAAGGGTCTCCTCCATTGACCAAACAATCATCATACTTGAGTCTCTTGAATAATCTTGGATTTATTATTCTTGCAGATGCAAACCAACCACAGTGGAGATGAATGTTATGAGGGGCACAACCAGAAATACAAGTGTTGACAATTTGCACTATGTACTGTGGGATTCCAGATGTAGTACCTTTACTTTGTGATATACTTATGTCTCTTTTTGTGCAAGAACCTGATGATTATTATAAAAAAGGATCAAGTAGAACATTTTCATCTAAGGTTATTGAAACACAAAATATAATGACAAATTGAAATAAGTGCACATATAGTTATAATGCTATATATATACCATGCAACAAAAATTTTCTAGAGATGGAGGTTGCATGTTTTGATCTCACTGATTCTGTTATGGAACAGTTTCTGTTTGCATGGGAAGAATGCAAAATCTGTGTTGAAGGGCCTGCAAAAATTGTTGAGAGAAAAAGAAGCTTCAAATAAATGATTGGAAATAAAAACAAGAGGTATTTTTCTCTCTCTTTTTTAGTTTATTACCTGAATAGATTCCCATGTTACAAAATACAGGAAGGGGAATTATGAAGAAGAGGAAGAACATAATATAAGAGTTTGTGATGGTCATGTTAATCATAGAATGCTATGGCTATCTTTTTTTGCTTTCTCTCTTAGCAAATAAGCAGTCAAACTGAAATTTTTGATGGAAGAGTTTTGAAGATGAAACAAGATGGGGAGAGGATTTTTAGGGTTGGTGACCCTTATTGCTACAATATTTGACACAAGAATGGCATGTGACGGGGTTGCAGATTTTTAGTACATTTATAGGTCCTTGTTTTGTTCCAAGGGTAATAATCAAGATACCAGCAGTAATAAGATAAAAATATAAAGTTATTTTTTGTGAAGGAATTTAATATGACAGTAGATAAATTTATATACTAGAAAATGAAGACAGCGGTCATTCATGCAGATTACAGAATACCAAACATTCCTCTTATTGTCTTACATATTAATGTCTCATGCATCCTCTCCAATAATACAATAACACAGAGGCAAATACCTAAAAAGCAAAAGTAAAAAATAACATGATATAATATTTTTATCATTAGATACACATGCCAAAGTAGTAACTTGACTCTTGAGTATCCATACCGCAAATGGTTATTTTCTGGTATATAAGTTTTACTCAACCTGTTATTCAAAAAACATTATGCAAATTCCAAAATTACGTCCACACTACAAAGTACTAAAAATATGCAGTTTGATATGATGAATAGTGCTAACTACACATTAATATTTAAACACATATTAAATAATTGCATAGTTTTTATGATTTCAGTATAACAGGTTTTATTTAATTTTGTACACAACCATGGACACACTGACTTTGTAATTTCATAAATATGTGAGGTATATGTAACTCTCAAAGATGTATATCATGCATTTTCCATAATATACTGTGTTTTCTTTTGTGTGCAGTTATTTTATCCATGTAAGTGAAATCCTTTTCTTGGTTTAACCTACTTTTTGTTGAATACAAAGAAACCCTTTTGTTGGTCAAAAAGTAAATAACTATTTTCCCTCTCCACAACCTCAGTTCATGTTTATTCAAATTCTATTATTCCATTTTACCCATTTTCTTACTCTGATAAGCTTCTGGCTCTGACCACCCTTCTTCGTTACATGCTGATGGATCTAGCTAGTATCTTGAGATAGGACAAACCACCTTGATTTCTAAGCTGTAAGAAGAAAGTTAGGGAGCAAGAACAGTCCCCTATGTCAGAAAGAAAACCTCACAGTTGCAAGAACTTGTAGCAAGAGCAGTCCCCTAATCTTGTAATTGAATGATAAATTTCCATTTTTTGCATTGCCTATATATCATATAGACCTACTCCAAAACATTGCAAAAAGGGAAATTATCCTGGAAGTGAATATGATAGACACGGTTGCATGTATCTTATGCCACTTCCCCTCAATACTGTAAAAGTAAAACTTGAGGAAAAGTGTAAAACAAAAATTACAAATGATATATTACTTAGTTAAATCTAACAGAGAATTAACAAACCAGCTAATATGATCTCTTAGTCTTTGAAAAATACAAACTAATGTCAAATGTATGCTGTGGATTTGCAATGACCAAATTGATGAAGTAGACCAATTCGAGAAGCAAATTGACCTAGTGGAGCAAATTTCAAAAGAAATTACTATCACGTGTCTTGGACCATAATAAATTCATAGTTCAGGTAACTTTCCTGTAGATTTTAAATAAATTATTTGAATTCTAACCATTAATTTAGAAATAAGTATGGTGGTGCATCTTAGACAATGTAATTATTGTAATCCAAAACCATGTAATAGATTCTTAAATTTCAATAATCAGGTTAAACTAATGTTAGGAACCAAATTAACTGATAATAAAAAACTTTTTGGTCAATATAGTTTGAGAAAATTTAATTTGTTTATTCTTAAATTTCATTCCTCAGCAAATTATGCCATAAATGTTTGTTACAGAAAAAGTTAAGGTACACACGTGAAAATAAGATTGAAATGTCAAACCCTAGTTGCTGATACTTCCCTAACACACTGTGCAGCTATATTTGATATAGCAGAAGAAAAGGCAAGATGGTAAGAAAGTGTTATTAAAAGCTGCTTCTAAAATCAAAACTTTATTCATATACAACAGTTAGCAGTCACTATTATGTTCCCAAAAGACAAAGCCGTAGTATGAATTAATGAATGAATGAAAAGGGTAAGATCTTTCTTTATATCTGGTGATTTTTCAGAGACACATGTTGTGGGTTCATATTTGTTTGGATTCAGATGCAACTTTCAAGTTGAGGTAAGTTGAAAGAATCATTAAGAAGATGAATTTAATGCCATGCAAATTATAGCAACCTAAGGTTTTGGAAGACATAGCCTTCGTGCATGTATGGCCATGTGATGAGATTTAATAGCTGCAGCTGTAGCCACTTGGAAATTTTACAGGTAGCTCTCTTATATTTATGATCACAACAATAATTTTTTTTTGTTAGTATTTATAGTGGACGAGACTCAAACTCTCAACTTCTTTCACTCTATTCCTTAAACCCTCCACCTTAACTACCAGACACCTTATGACTCCCCGATCACAACAATAATTTGACTCTTGCATTTTGATTCTATATGGATTAAAACAATGAGTAATGATCCTCTTCAGAATCAAGTGTCACACAATAACAAACATGCAAGGATACTTTTATCTTTCTATTTACTATGAAATCAATCAATTGTATCTTACTAATTGAGATGATATTTGTTTTAAATATTGTTTTATAATTTGTTTTACTTTTCTTCATCCTTTTGTAATTAATTCACTTTAATAAAATTTCTTTGGGGATAAAAAAATTATCTTTGTTCTAAAACAATACATTGATGAGAAGTTAAAGGATCAAATTAAACTATTACTATATGGGTTTAAAAAAAACCCAATTAAGAAATTCAATTAAATTTAAAAAAAAATAACACTTGGTTTCATATTTTACTCTTCCTATGAAAGTATTATTGAAAACATTATATTCATATAAAAAACGGAGAAAAAAAATACATTGTTCTTTATCTCACTGCCCCACCACCTTTCATATGATTTTATATTGATGTGTGATTTTATTGCATTCCATATAAAACACATTATATTTTATATTTTGATAATTTTTTATTTGTGTTATGTAATATTTCCACTTAACGATGAGAATTAAAATAAACCCATTACCCCAGGAATAAAAAAATAAATATAAATTTAAAAACTCATTTTGTTAAGCTAGTTAGTCTAGGAAGTACATCTTGTGTTTCACAAAGTATATCTTCATATATCATTAATTATGATTTCTAACAAAAATATAATTGGTTTATGTAATAGACGAGAAGTGGAGGAGGATCGATGTCATGTTAATCGTATGTATTCTGGAAATCCAATGGTGGCCCAATGTGGATTTGGATCGTTTCTTTCTTGGCACTGGTTAGTGTATGCATTTTAATGTACCTCACTTTGTATGCCATTTCAAATTGTTTGGTAAACTAAACATTGTAATAGTGAAATTTGCAATGATTATAGCATTTGTAGATCTTATTTTCTATCCTCAATTTTGGTCCTCCCTTGCAGGAACATATTTGATGTAAACATTGATACAGTAGAGGCTAAGCCATGGAGGGTTCCTGAATCTAATTGATTCCTTTCTATTGTCATAATATGTTTTCTTTGACGACTCTTGTGCTTTATGACTTCATTGAGGTTTTTCTACATTTTTGTATAGTTCATGTAAGATAATAATAAAAGGAAGTATAGATCTGTGATAGTTTTTGGTTCATCAAAGATAGAAAACCCCTATCTTCAACTCCTTCTCTTGATTATCTGTAGTTCTGTATAGTCTTAGTGAGTGAAAGGGATATAATTACTTGTCTTCGTTGCTTGCTATAAATTGATTCCTGTTTGTAAATAACTTAGTCTATTGAGTGAGTCATTTTGTAATGGGTTGTGGTAATTAAGCTTGTTGACATCAAAATGGCTAATTAGCATGATTGGTTCTAGTCCACATCCATGGATTTTTTTGGCTTGAGACAATTATTGGACTGGCGGTATATGTTTTCTGCATCATGTTTAGATTTTAATTGATTGAATTGAAGCTTCTACATTGGAGCACATTTTTTTCATTGATTTTTAAATTTCCCAGTTAGATATATTATTTAATCAAGTATGAGCAATAGGTGATAAAACATGTCACTATTGTGTATACATGAGATTAATGTTTGGTTGTTGCTGTAGTAATATACTTATCCGGGCATACCAAGCAACTCATGCTATTTTTTTATCTTTATCCTTGCAAATCATGTACATTGGTTGGGTTGTTATTTATAATTAACTTAGCAGTCCATAAAATGTCTGGGTTCATGCAGGTGTATTTTAGTATTTGATACCCCATGGAAACCTTAGAATTTAAAAATAAAAAGATATAATGTCTGGACTGACAGTGTATGAGTTTGATATATTGTCAGTGCATCATCTACCATTCATATTTAATCTTTATTAACTCTTCAAGTAATTCAAATAATAGATGATATAGTATGTATAAATCTTTACACTATTAACGATGAGAAGAAAAGCCCCCACTTAGTATAACTGCATAACTTCACATCATAAGCTGTGTTGTAATCAGAATTTATGAGCTGGGTCTTGAATAGCCTAGAGATAAAACAATTAAAGAACATATTTTAGGTCAACTATAGAAACCAATTTGCTAATATCTTATATATGAAGTCTTTTGCTTATAAAAAAAGTACTAGATTTAAGAATAAAACCAAGTGTTTTCAGACCTCATATTTTAGGCATCCCCTTGACATGACCATGAAATAGATGATTGGGCCACCTTTGCTTGAGTGTTTTGTGAATTCTTGGACTTAAATGTCATCTCAAGAATATTTGGGGACCCCCCAAAATTAGAGATATCCCTTTTTTAAAAAATTAAAGAGATCCTTAACATAATGCTTGCATATGCTATTATTTGTTTATATATGTTGTGATATTACTTGCATATGTGCTAATATTTTCACATAGGGATGTACATAACATGCATGTGTGATTAGTTATTTTATTAAGAATTTATATCACACTTTCTTATCTTTATAACATATTAAATCGAGATCGAGTGAAACTTCTCTCCATTAATGTAGAGGCAAATGATGTGAAAAAACAAAGGAAAAAAAACATGTATTGACATTTATTTATTTAAAATAAGATTACACTTTTGTCATTATAGAATACACATAAAAAAAATCTAGGCTTACTCTATTAAATCTGTCTACTGTTGAAAATGTTATACTTCCCCTAATAGCTTGTTTTGTACAATGCAGCCTAACAGCTTGTTTTATACAATGATATTCAAGATGTTTTCTCACCTAATAGTTAGATTAAAGTTTTGGGTTGAATTTTTCTTTACTTAAGTTCTGACTTGTAGTGCTTATTTATGCAACCCCTTGCATGAATATGGCAAGTGGGAGGTTTTTTTCAAAAAAATAAATATCTTTATTTCTTACAGCTGTAGAGCAAAATCTTCCCCTTGCTTATATTTAATGAACTCGACATCATTTAATTTCTATTCATCTGGATCGTAATTTGTTTTGGCCTTTAATGTATAGTTTTTTGAGTTTTGATATATTTGTTTGTTTGTTATTTTTAAGTCACCATGTCTCTCATTTAGTATCATGTCACTCAATCATTGCTTTTCTAGATTAAAATAAAAATTATCCAATCCTTCTATTGAGTTCATTTTCTTCATGCTGCATTATTTCATTCTTAATATATCACATTTCTCCATTTTCTTGATGGGCCATTATATATTTATTTTTATTATTACAATTAGTAAATCAATTAAACTTTAGCTGACATGATTGGAAAAAATCTTTTATCATGTATAGTTTTTCATTAATTCCATGACACTTTCATCCTTACCAATAATTTACTATCTTAAAATATGGAATTAAAAATGGATAGTGAACGCATACCATTAAATCTGGAATCACACAATTTGATTTTAGTTTTCTAATGGTAGGGAACACTTGATAGTTTTTATTTTCTGTTTAAGCCACATGTGTATAATATAAATCTTGCTTGAGCCGAGTAGGATAATATAAATACAAAGCTTTCTCTACCAAAGACAACTCTCCATTAATTGATCAATGCACTTGCTAATTTTTATTTGTAGTGAATAACCTAACTCATTTAAATAAAAATTAGAAAAAATGCACTAATATAAGGAATGATAATGATTCACACAAAAGGAAAGATTCAATATGGAACTGACAACAAAAGACAATGAACATGTTAATTATATATATAAGTCCAATTGCTTCAAATAGATAAAAACTTCATGTCACTTACTTACATAAGCCTTAACTTATGTTGAGATTTTGAATTTAGAAGTTTATTAGGTCAAGCTAGCTAGTAGTAGTAGAAAGCTATCCATGAAGGTTATACCTAAAAATCTCTAGGGTCAACAAACACATTCCCTACTTGTCCCTTCACTAGAAATTCATATTTTTCTCCTATTTGGCTTGAAAGTCTTTTAGTGTACCAAAGATCATCCATACATGACATAGAATCTGTTTGAGGGACATATTTTGTAAGTGGATCACCAAACCCTAACTCAGTTATAACCACTCTGCAATCCTTCATGCTCTCTCCTAATCTTGATGTGAACCTCCATATTGATTCCATGAGCTCCCCAAGGTTCTCTCCTTCTCCATGGAGTCCATAAAGGAAGAGAAACCCAAAAGGCTTACACAATGACTCACTTAGGGACATTCTCAAACAAGGGAAAATTTTCTCTCTTGCATGATTTAGAGTGGTATGAAGAAATCTCAATGGTTGTGACTTTTTAAGTTGAAGCTTATAAGCTTCACAAGTATTCCATATGCTAAACATGACCCATGATGAGCTTGAAGTTTCATTGGTAATAATATTATTCTCATTATCTACCATTTTCATCAAGTTAAGTTTGCCCTCATCTTTGAAATAACTTACCCATGTGCCTAGACTTAGCTTCTCCTTCAGAATAACATCCATATCTAATAGATATAACTCTTTGGACCTCAAGGTTCTTCTGTATAAGGAAATTGCTTGATCTATATTCACTTTCTCTATTTTGATATCCCTAGATATATGCTCTGTAGGGGGGCTAGTTGAAATTGAATGGACAAATATGAAAAGTGAACTAAGATTCACATAGTTGCATTTGATGGTAAATAGGTTTATGGAGGCATCATTATTCTTTTCAGTGGCTAGGGATGCGTACTCAGCTCCATTTCTCACCATCCATTCTTCAACTGAGGTCACAAGTTTTAGTGCAACCCCTTTTCTCCTGCACATGAATTAAATGAATAGTTTGTTCTCAAGTTATCATTTAGTGTAACATTTCACATTTTACAAAGGTTAGTGTAAGTTGTTATACATGAATGATTTGATTATCGGATTTGCATGGTTAAGAAACCTACAAAAAATTATATTGAAAAACTAAATATAACACTATTTAATTTTATTGAGCACATCACTTTCCAAATACATTACTTAACCTTTACCCTACAAAACCATCTTATTATATCTCTAACATACTTCAATATGTGTGGCTTTTTGGATTAAAGGATGGAAAAATGCAAGGACTTATTTCCACCCTCAATTTTAATTTAGAAGAATCAAGACCTTTTCAAGTTTAAACTTGTAACCAGGGTTTTTATAATATTTACCTTTAGAAGTTCCGAGGAAAAATGATAAAATATACATGTTTTGATTATAGACTCTAATAGTATGTTAAAAGCTTCTCCATTATAAGATTAAACAATTGTGAGATGTTTTTTTTATATCTAAATTGTACATTCAATATTATGGATTGAGAAAGGAGATAAACCTAATGTTCTACTTCAACTAAGGATGTTCTTCTTAAACGGGGTATTCCTCTAAACAATGGTAAAGACCTACATTGTGTCTTCTGCAATGACACTCCAGAAACCGCTAATCATCTCTTATTTACTTGCAAACTTTCTTATTCCGTTGGCAACTTCTTTACAATTGGTTGAATATTTGTGTGGCATTGCCACTTACCCCATCAATCATTTCACTCATCACTTAGGTATGGTGCACAACATGAAGCGATGGAAAGTTTGGAGTGTTGTTTGGCTAGCTACTATTTGGGCTTTATGATTAACTAGGAATGATATTATTTTCAATAATGTAACGACTTTCTCTCACAAAATTTTGGATTCTGCCAAGGTTAAAGTTTGACTATGGACTAGAAGTATGCATGGGAAGGAGTCTATTTCTTACGGCGACTGTCGCTAATCCGTTTGATTGTTTAAACATCATTATGTAATCCGCCAATACTTTTGTAAATTCTTTTGCTATTAATAAATTCATATTTTGCTGACCAAAAAAAAACCTAATGTTCTACTTTGTCAATTCCCTTTTCACACAAAATAGTAGTTGCCCAATATATTAATCTGGATGTACAATCTGATGAAGAAAACGAAAACACTACTCTAGCCTCTAAGCAATTAGGTCTAGGTACATATATTACTTTATCATCTATGATGAGAGTGATCTTTTGCTTCATAGTCAAGTTCCAAATATGGATCCCATTAAATAGAAGAAAATGGATATTACCTGTGAGAAGGAGAGACTCTAAGGCCTAGTATGCAACCCATCTTGAAAAGTGATTCAGAAGGAGTTCCCATACTCTTAATGCATCCTCTAACCACTCCTACAAGCTCCTTGGTTTCAAGAAGCTCAGCTACCTGTAGGCCATTATATGAAGCACATAATTATAGTAAGAAATCTAGTAGGTATTAGCTAGCTAAGCTTGTCATATACCTTTTTGGAAAGTAGAACAAAGACTATAGACAATGTTAAGATCCTTATTGGATGAAAGGAACATTTATTTATAACATCAAGACAAGTTTTTCATTGTGGATTTTGGAAAGAAAAATAATGTAATGGGAGGATAAAAAGGGAAAGATATTATGGTTACCCACCAATGTAACATGAAGGGGGTAGAACCTAATCCTAGATAAAGGGTCTCCTACCATGTTGGTGAAAATGGAGACCCCCTTTTTAGTCCCAATCTCACAGTTCCTCTCAAGCTTCTCCACTATCTTATAATCTTTATCTTCATCAAATTCTCTTATTAGAACCCTGCTCTCTAATCTGCCCTCCATTTCTTCTCTTGGCTAAATGAACAAAGGAAAAATTTATGTTCAGAGTGTAGATCTTTCTCTATTTGGTTCTATCCCAACTAATTCATATTGCTTTCTTATATATGGCTAATAATTATTGGTTGTCTCCCTCCCCTTTTTCTTCTTATTATATTGTGTTAAAATGTAATGTTCCATGTTACTTGAATAGATGAGTAGACAATTATTTATAAGACTTGGGTAAACTTATTTTATGAGCTAGTGTTTGGATAAGTGGTATCAGATTTACCTTGATGAGCTTCTATAGATGGATGTTTAATATTGCAAACTTTAAGCTCAAGTTAGGTTTAGTTACTAATATGATAATGGAGTTATATATCATGATGTTAGAACACTCGTAATTAGATGTTCAATCCTACATATATCATACTCCAACCCTAGATGTGAGGGTGTATGTTTTTTTTATGAGAAAATATTTTTTTTATCATGATAAACCTAATGCTTTATCTCATTTCTAGATGGGGGAGAATGCACTTTTGGAGGCTAGTTAAGTTTAAACCTCTATGCCCACACTTCATATTTTGTGACACTACTAACTAGGTCAACTTTTGTACGACTTGGCTTTCGCGGAACGACCTTATCTTCAATGCTACTAACCCCTCTCCAAATCACATTTTCGAATCTGCAAGGGTGAAGTCTTGGCTTTAGATCAAGTCTTTGAAAGGGAAATATTCCATCTCTTATTCAGATTGGATCTCTAATCCTCTTTCTTGTCTTAACATTTACTTGTAATTTATTTTTTCTTTCCTTTCTCTCTTGTAATTAATCGCTTCTTTTAATAAAATTTCTTTGCCGACAAAAAAAAGGTCAACTTTTGTAATGTCGTTTTTTTGGTGTGTCGGAGGAATCAACGAATCATTTGGGGGAATGACACTAGTTAGAATGGATAATCACACACCAAAAAAACTAAACCATGCATGAATGAGTCTAGATTTTTTTCTCTAACTGAATCTCCAATAAAGCATAAGTTGGTTTGGCCTTAATTCAATTATTCACAATGATGTTAAGACAAACTTCTCCATTCATTCTTTCTTAACTAGGGTGGAGATGAAGAATAAGAAACATTGGATGTCCATTTGGTTTACTACTATTTGGTCTTTATGGGTTTTAGAAATAAAATCATTTTCGAAAACTCCAGGTTCCATGTTGATGAGATTATGGACTCAATTTTTCTGCATGTCTAGAATGTGCTAGCAGCCCAATTTCCTAGCTTCAACTACTCTTTTGTAAAATGAGTTATGCATCCTTTGAATTGTATCCTTAGTTGTTAACGTTTTTCATTAAATAGATAGGAGTATCACTTGTTCTCCTGATTTTCTCTTGTTTCAATTAATAAATTTCATTGCTGATAAAAAAATATGTTATATTTATATTGAAGTGTTCACTATAAATACTAATATACTACTAACATTTGCCTATATATATTATATATATATATATATATAGAATGAATAGATAAATAAGGACAACCCTTATTGATGTTAGACCACACATACATATCTAATCTTACAAAGTTCATAACTTCACATCTATGATGGCAAATCGGGAGAGAGTGAGAGGTATATTCAAGTTATTCAACATATTTTTCTATTGGTGTGACATCTGTTAATACCGCTTACTATTTTGCAGCACACAACTTAATCTCACTAGTCTATAATGATGTCTTCTAATCCCAAACCAATCACATAAATTAAAAAATTTAAAAACAAAAAGTTAATATTTTTATATTGTTAAAAGTTTATTGATTCAGAACAGGGGGAATGAGAACACTGTTAGAGGGATGGGTGATCTCCTTTTGTTGAAAAAGTAGCATTGTCCCATTAGTTATTTTATAACAATCGTTTTCATTGGGATATAAATACAAGTATAATATCTACACGAGTTGGACCACACTGAATATTGGAAATGATTTTCATATTTTATTGAAGTTTGTCACTTCAAAAATAAGTACGTAGCTGCTGAAAAATAACATGGCAAATGTCCTTTATGCTACTCCTACGGAATCACATGATTAATATAACCTAATAACCTATGCATGCATAGGTACATATATTTGTTTGTAATGACTGAATCAGAAGAGAGTTAGGCGATGAAATATCTGATAGGTTAACTTCTGATGAAACCAAAAGCGTTGGTATAGTTTATTTTTGTGAAATAAAATGGTGATAAGGTGTGATTATAGATAAGAGTAATGGAGGAGGAGGCAAATACTGAAATGAGGGAAGGTGTGAGCACGTGATTAGGTGTGAATGGAGGAATATATAACACACTCTATCCTGCAATATTCTCTCCTCTTTTGTCACTTCTCCTTCCCTCTTTTTATTTCCACTTAGTCATTCACATTATAATTGCTTTGTCCTTCAACCTATACTGCACATATCACCATCAATTCCACTCTAGGTTTTATTATTAACACACTTTACCTATTTAATCAATACAACCACATCTACTCTCTCAAGAAGAATAACAAACATTTTTATGTATTTCTTATTTCTTATTGGTTAGAGAAGTAAATTTAGTATATATTAACTTTATATTTTCTGACAAATAAAAATGAAAGGGTACATAGAATGATACACATCTTCTGTCTTAGAAAATGTGCTCCTTCAATCAATACCCGAAAACCATCTCTCTTTTTTTTAATTACAAAATTAGGCCAATTGGGTTGTAGGGTTTACTCGGATTAAGACAAGGTTTAATGGATTTATGAGTGCTTACAACTTAAACTCAAGCTCTTATAGATATGAAGCATTTTTTTACCAACTAGACTGCCTTCATTTGCAACAAGAATTCATTAAAGTTTTGATGTTGAAATCTTATGTCAGCACCTTTTCTATTTGAGAAAATAAAATAAATTCTTTAAAAAAATTAAATGAATTTTGTATCAGGAGAAATGAACAAAAAAACTCAAATTAATTCTTAAAAAAATTACTTTAGAATTATTTGCTATCACAAATTTTATGAATATTGTGGTTGACCATTATTTAAGATTTATAAGAACTATTTTCAAACTTTCATTTTTTCAAGAAACTAGAACTTTCTCCCAGTGTAAAATTTCATGGATTTATTTAGTTTTCTCCCTTGTTAAAATGAGTATTCCATGCTTAAATTGAGATAACAAATGACAAAAAAATACCATGAAACATGTAGTTATGGCAATGTCAGAGTTTCAAATTTCAGTTATGGCTTTCAGATGAAAAAAAGTATCATTTCTAAGATGGATTTTGACAGTTGTGCATATTCCAGAGAAGATCTTGCAGAAAATTCTGTATTCTGAAAATGTTGCTTTATAAATGAGTAGTCTATTTCAGCTTATCTAACACAAACTAGATTTTGCATGTTGTCACTGGCTAGGAACTAGCTTCTGCTTTTCAGAACCACATTTATAAATTTTTGCCTTTTCTTTCTCTTTGAAATTAAAAAAAAATGATATTAAATCTAAGGGATATTACATGTGATGACTCAAGTAGTGGAATTGAATAGCTATAACAAAAAAAGGTCGATTTTAAGAATCATTGCAAGTCTTGTCTAGAAGATATCATACATAACAAAAGTATGTAAACAAAAGTATCTTATAATGTAGTTAATGAATCTACTTACTTCACGCGAATAACATAGAAAAACTATTTAACATCATATGTATTAATTCTTCAAAAATCCGATGATTTGAATTAATGAATAGATTTAAATTATTGAATTTTCTAAAAATAGATGACTAAAATATGGAGTAATTTTTTTCAACTTACTCATGGAGTAAGTAGATTCCCTCCTTATAATCTATTAATTATAGTTTAATTTTCACATCTATAAAGATATTAAAAATAAATTTTTATTAATAAATGTAAAATGGATTTAATTTTGAGTAAAAACTTATTTTGGCCCCTTATAATTTTTGTGTACCAATTTGATCTCATAGTTAAAAAACTTAAGATAGTCTCAAAAAATATTAAATGTGAGTTATTTTAGCATTTTTATAACCCCTACATATTATACATTTGTAATCTAATACTAATTTTGATTTTTTGTATATACAAAAATTGGTTCTTTAATTTAATACATATCACTAATCAAGTTTTGTTTAAGGCCTCTCTAGATTATTAGAAAGATAAAAAATTCAGGGGTTCGATTTCTGATATCGACACTAGTTGAGAGGGATAACCACAAATTCCGAAAGAGATCAATTTCTTACCTAAAAAGATGAGGATATCATTGGTAGTACCAAAAAAGAAATTGTGTTTAAAACTTTCTAAGTCTTTTTCTAAACTATCCTTCATTAAAAAAATTACATTAAACTGCACTAAAAAATCTTTTGTTGATTTCATTATATCGGATTGAATGATAGTAATAATTTGTTAAAAGGCTTAACAAAGGAAAAAAGAGGAATTACTAAAACTAGGGAGTCTTATGTATTTGTATAAATTTACACCCTAACCGAATACATTAGGATGGAATGGATTGGTTTAGTTGGGGTCTTATGTATGTTGGTTTAAGAACCCAAACAAAACTTACCCGTTGGTTAATAAGTTGGTTTGGGTGAATATATGAGTCCTAGCTCCTAGGCCATATGTCCAATGATTTCAGTGTAGCAGACCACTAGGGTTCACAAAGATGTCGAAATTGAAAGAGGGAAAGAAAACATGGATTGTGTCCCATAAAGACTGAAGTGGACTTAGTTCACAAATATTTGTATTTGTATATATTGTCTTTGCTTCAGTCTGGGTTGTTCAGTTTTAACAAAAAGTCAATTTTGTAAACTAATTCATACAACTATAAAGACGTTGATTTAGTGGGATAAATGAAAAGGTCAATAATTAATTTTAGAGAACAATATTTGTTAAAAGAGATAATCATAAACTAAAAAGAACTAAACGATACTGGAATGAGTGTAGATTTTTTACTCTAACCGAATCTCCCATAAAGTATAAAAGACAACAAAGAGATAAAGCCATGAGGAAGTAGATCCAAAGGGATTAGGATCCTCTCCATTAATGGAGAGACAAGTACATTTTTTTCTTTATTTTTAATGGCAAAATTATAATATTATTGTAATCAAAAGAATGCATGCGTCATTGAACATTGCACTTTCCCTTGATTTTTGATGTACTTGCCTCTCCATTAATAGAAAGGATCCTATCTCATCCAAAGTACCAGCTTTTATGCATTTGACCACCTCTTTTAAATAATACAAGTTAAAACCATTCTAGTAAATATTAAGGAAAGTTTAACTACTGTCTCATTGACAAAAAAAAAAGTAAGACAAATTAGGAATATATTACTAACACCATGTACTGAAATAAGGAAATATATAATTATACTTATAAAATGATAATTTCTTATTGGAATATAATTAAATTTGTAACACATGCTCTAAAAATATATACAACAATGACCATATATTAGTCTTATTATGTGCGGGGAGGTTAACTATATAGAACGAATAATATTATGTTATATTATAAATTATATTTATTGGTATAAGATTAATATCTAAATATTTCCCAGTTGTTTTGCATATGATTTTTTTCTTTCTCTTTGTTTCTAGAAATTAGACCAACTTTCGTTTGATCTAATCTCCTTATTGTGGCTTGTAAAGATCTCATTAATACATGTCAAACCACCTAAGATACAATTCCACCATATTTTCTACATTACAAGCTACCCCGATTTTCTCTCAAATCCATTCATTTCTAATTGTATATTGTTTGATGTCTTCATTCATCCAATACAATATTTTCATATATGTTTATTTTTATTCTCATCCTCATATTTTGTCTAACATTTAGTCTTATATAATAATATGAGTCTTATAGTTGTGTAATAAAATCATCCTCTGAGTTTGAGCAATGTCTTTCTATCACATATTACAACTAATGCAGTAAGTCATTTCATCCACCTCATTTATGCACTAGAGTTTATATATCTATTACTAAAATTACACTATATATTTCATCTTACTTTAACTTATGCAAAAGTTGAAGTTGTATATATGAAGTTGATATCATTTCTAGCTTCTCATTTAATTCTTCTAAATTCTCCGATTAGACAATATTAATCCCAAAAATAATGCACTGTGATCCGATTTAGAGATATATTTAGTAAGCACATATAATAATAATATAAATTCTTGGTGTAATCCTATTACTATAAAAATAAGAAAATATTCTGAAACATTGTCTTATATTCTCACACCAGTTTTTTCTTCTCTAGAGCTTTTGCCCATATATATTTATATATGGTATACTAGCAACGAGTTTTGATTTAAAAGATACACAGTTGCAGTCATTTATATGGCGTTCAATACATTTTGCCTTTGGAATTACGGATTACAAGCTAACACCACAAAGACAGCAGTGTAAAGAAACAATCCAAATTTAATACTAACACCACAAAAATCCTAATTTAATTGAAGAAAACGGATACTAACATGATAATAGTAATCTCGAAAATTTTCTTGCTTTTCTAATTTCATGAACAAAATAACACTTGGCATGAAACTATCGCATGATTAGCCCTTAGACCAACGTTGAATAAGTAGTGCAAGAGGCATGAGGGCAGGACATATAGGGAACAGAAAATGTCTCCCAAAAGATGCAGTTAGAGACAAATGACAAACCAAAAAAAAAACCAAACACTTGTTAGTGGACCTGACATGCTTTGTCATTTCTCCTTATGACTGCTACCAATAGACTTTTGCTCAGTTAGCATTTTCAGAACGTTTACCAATGCTTGTAAACGATCCCATATGCTGAGCCCATACAATGCTTCAACCAGTGATTCCTGAAACTCAAATCCATTTTCTGCTACAGGATACTAGAGCAGATAGAGACACCATATTAGTATAGTTCAATTCAGGGTGAAGCAAAATAATATGTCACTGTGAAAGGTTTTTGCAGACTGACCTGAATAGGCTTGGGTATCTTGGTTTTGATGAATGGCCACCATCTATCTTCAACAACTGCTTTTGCAAAGCAGCATGCTCGCAAACCTTCCACACCACCAAATCGTCCAAATCCACTGTGTTTCACACCTCCGAATGGCAAGGACTGGAAAATCAGAATGTATTGAATTAGGAACATATCCTGGAAGTTTGGCTAAAAGAACTGTATACTTATAAGAAAGATAAAAGAATAACAATTAATTATTTTAAAGCATGTAATTGTTTATTATTGACAAATATATATATCATATGTACCCAAAAAAAATAGATATATCAGGTAAAGCATAATTGCTTTTAAATAAGTATTTGATGGCATGGGAAACGTTACAGAAAATTAGAATTAGAAAAGAAATGGCTTGTTTTTCATGAATAAACCAGAAGTTGGTCCATAGCCATATTATTAGCATACTCCACCGTTTGAAATATTTCATTGGCCAACTCGTTTCTCTCTCTTGCAAACCATAGGTCATCATATCATTACTACTAGACACAAGTCCCTTTCGGTTGAAGCTTTTTGAAGATAAAATAATTAAGATAAAGTTACCTGACACATGTACGTTGCTGCAAAATCATTGACAGCAGCAACCCCACAATTTATCTGTGAAGCTATCTCTCTGGCACGGTTCTGACTCCCTGAGAAAACAGCACAGCCAAGCCCATATTTCGAGTCATTTGCGAGCTTGATAACCTCTTCATCAGAGCTAAATTTCATTATTGGCATAATTGGTCCGAATGCCTGGATGTCATCAAATTGCACAGATGTAAGAGGTTGCTATAGGATAAAAGCTGAAAGGAAATTCTCAAATTTAAATGCATAGTTGCAGTACATATATCATATATGACATGAGACACAGTAACCCAAATTTCAAAATCTGCAAGGCTTCTAGTTTATATAAGGACATCTTTACTTGTTTGCAAATATGTGGACAAACTGGGTTACTAGTGAAACGGTTAAAATTTAACAATTAACACTAATAATAAAAGGGTAACATTCTATGTATAACCAGTTCAGAACGACTTTAATTGTCCCTTTAGTTATTGTGATAATATTTTAGATGTATAAAGATGAAAAGTAAGTGATAGATTGAGATAACTTCATATGTTGCAAGAGAAAGTCAAATTTTAGTAATATAAATAACACCACTCTAGTAAAAGTGAAGGGGCTAATGTTGTGCAGCAGATAATATATCATTTTTTACTACCTCTTCTTGCATCAGTCTCATTGAGTGATTCACATTCACAATCACAGTAGGGGGAAAGTACTGATCAACTGCGTCTTCACCAATATGTCCAAAACTTCCACGAGCAATGATTTCAGCTCCCTTGTCTAAAGCATCATTTACAAGGCCTTCAAGCTTTTCAGAATGTTCATGCATGCATAAAGCTCCCATATCAAATTTTCCAGCAAGAGGTGGGCCCTGCAAGAAATCATCAACTTAAAGGCTTAAAAATGGAGTTCTTAATACTGAAATAGTTTTGTGATTGCGTGAGGCAGAAGCCTATTCTACAATCCTCCGTGAAAATTGAGTTGCTAGTACAATATAAAATGGGTGGGCCAGTGCGCAAGGCTTCCAGCTAGTGGGGAATGCAATATGTGGAAATTTATATAAATTCTTGAATCCTAACTCTTTAACTGCTTCCTCCTAATTACATAATCACGAATTCCAAATTCCCAGTGTCTTTTGTTAAGAAAACTGTCATTTCGTAAATGAATGTTTGTGTGTAAGCATGCCACAGATAATTTTCCACCTGTAAATTAGTAAATTGTATCACTTCGCTATATGTCAACAGTTTGCGGTTAAAAATCAATTTAAAGATATAGAAATGCATTTACAGACCATAGTATAAAGCTATATGTCAGTACTTAATTGGTGCAAATTATTGATTGAACTCTTTGAAGCTTTATTTAACTAATGCTCCCTCAGGGCAACTGAAAGGGAAGAAAAAGTGGCATGTAGAAGTTCAACAGAAATAGAGGACAAAGCAACGTATCATGATTCATGAATCATATGAATGTCACAGAATTTCATGATAAACCAGAACAGATAAAAAGACAAGCATAATAGATTGCTGAAATTGCAAAAAGTAACAATTAGGTGCAAGCACATGTATGTGATGATTCTGATCACATAAATCAGAAGTCCATGTTGACTTTAAAAGAAAGTATAGAAAGTTCCATGATAGTAAAACATATTTCACTATCGAAATTTTGTAGTCGAACACTTACAGCTGTAACAGATTTTATGATTTTGGTAATTTTACTGACAAAAGATGAATAAATGTTCTTGTGGACATAAAATCGTTCAGCTCCAGCACAGTTCTGTCCACTTGACTGAAGAACAGCTCTGACAGCAATTTGAGCAACCTATATTCAGCAGATCAATAACAAATATTTCAGTAAGTAGAACATTAGCCAACTAAATGGTTAACAATAACACCCAAGCCTTTGGAGATCAGCAAATCTGGAAGGTTTTTTTACATGGTCCACATCTACATCTTCACAAACAATAAATGCATCTTTTCCACCAAGCTCTAGGGTAACTGGTATAAGTGTCTCAGCTGCACTTCTCATTATCTGCATAAAAAAATGCAATATATTAGCAGAGCACTAAGACTTCTTATCACAAGCATGGTAGTTAAAATCGAGATTCTACTTAGGATCAGGAGGAGAGTCAAAGATCGTAAACATATGATCGTAACACGATTCGTAAGATCCTACTTATTAGTAAATATAAGTGCATAGAAATTCACACACGTATATATTCATAAAAATTCATATATATAATACTATAGATATTCATAAATATGCATATATATTCATAAGCCATAATATTAAAGATAATCATAAAAATAAAAAAAATCATATAAATTATGAGGTAATATTATATAAATTATGAGGTAATATTATATAAATTATGAGGTAATATATATATTCAAGTCATAAGAGTGATAGATAAAATATTTCATAGGTCATGCAAAATAACACAACTCCACAAATTCCAACTAAAAAAATAGGTTTTAGTGTACAGGCTCATATTTTAATAAGTTTATGGGGCTGAAAAAAATTTGGGCTTAAAAAACTTGGTTAATAGCCCATCAAACCCGTTTTTTATAAATACATAAAAATTTAGGGTTTCAATAAACCGGGTCACAGATGACCCGGTTACCCTTCTCCTTTGTCCCTCTTCTTATTCCCTTCTTCTCCACGATGGCACTGAAGTTAAAGCCAAAATTAGAAATGACAATGGCTGGTCGCGTGGCTGCTGGAGTTTCTGGTCACGTGGGCTCGTTGATTCCATCGGTTTTACACACTTGCACGACGATCCCACCTGATCCCATGGAGGGGCACCCAAGACTGAACTCGAGCACGGGTTGGGGGTCAAGGATCGTAAGATTGTGCGATCTCACGAGCAGGATCGCGATTTTGACTACCTTGATCACAAGGAAATGTAGATGTCATTTTAGAAAGAACATGTTTAAAAAGAGTAGAAAATAATTCTGAAGTCTGAATTATCCTCTACACACATTCTGCTTATTCCCCACAACATAACTTGACTGCTGGCATCCTAATACTAAATCTGGCAAAATTATCCACGATCCACAATTCATCCAAATTCAAGAAAATTAAATCCTTCCAAATTCATCCATTAGAGCTAATGAAATTAAATGGATAAAATCTAATGGATAACTTTAGTAATGGATGAATTTGAATTCATCCATTATATCCAATAAATATATCCATCCAAAAAATTCAAAAATAGTATTCTTTGCTTTTCAATTTTATTCACTATCTCAACTCTCACTTTCTTATAGTGTTTCTCACTCTCCCTTTGAATTTTTTTATTAAATTGAGATCAATTATAGGACATGTGGATATAGTTAATATTAAAAGTTTGTTCTTAAGTACATAATATATATAAATATCTATTAAAAACTTAACACGTAAATCCTTAAATGTCGCATGCTTATAGAATATTGCAAAAAACTATTTTTTTTAAACTTCAAAAAAGCACTTTTAAAAAAAATTAAAAACACTTTTTCAAACAAATATCTTTAAAATGGTTTTTACAAGTGTTTTTAGTTCCAATTAAAAAATCAAATGGATTGGATATTCATCCATCCAAATCTATGAAAATGGAGTCATGGAGGAATTGGACGGAACCCATCCATTAAGTTTAGATATTGATGGATTGGATAATTTAAAATATGATTTATATGGATTGGTGGATGATTTTTCATCCATCCATTAGGATCCAAATCCAAATCCAAATCCAAATCCAAATCCAAATCCATCCATTTACCACATATACCTAATACTACTGAATTAATTAACACTGTCTCTCTGGAGTTCCTTTATTAAATATCTACCATGCATAACATATAAGAAACTATTTCAAAGCAATAGGAATAGAATTAACAAACTTATGAATTATGACACAATTCATAGGTGAGATGACAAGATGGAGCAATTTGATAGACAATAAGACAGAGGAATCATACCATCTTACCAACACCAGGTGATCCAACAAATATTACTTTATCAACAGAAGATATCAGTGCTTCGCCTGTTTCAGAAAACCTGGTAAAGAAGGTCCAATAAGGCCATAGATGCAGACATTACTGTGGAACAAATGGGAAAAGGACGGGTACGAAATTAGGCCCTACCCTGTTATCACCTCTACAAGGTCCTCTGGAGCTCCGATGGCAGCTAGGGCTGATTGTATGATTCGGAAGTAAAAGCATCCAGACCAACTTGCATGTTCGGATATCTACAACCAGAATCACAAGGCTTTAAGTCTAAATGGAAAAAAAAGAAACATAAATTAAATAGCAACTACTATGAGGAAGTATTCCAAATTTTAATATCAGTTTGTCATGGAATAGAATATAATCTTCTTGACCATTGAAGCTTAATAGTCAACTGTGTCTATTCTAAAAAAAATGGTACATCCATAAGAAGAACCCTCGTAGCTGTAGCTGTAGATGTTAGATATTATGTCATTGCATACCTTAATCACAATGCCATTTCCAGAAAAAACTGCTGCCAACATCGGGTTAAAAATATTGTGGAAAGGATAGTTCCATGACACAATGGCACCAACAACACCAAGGGGATGAAACTCTACTTTGGCTCTCTTATGAAGCATTGACCATCCTGAGGATCTGCAAGTTTTCTTATTTATCAGAACAAAAACAAAAAAGGTCCCATGAAAGTGCATTTTGAAAATTAGCAATTCTGCCACAGAAATATTATTTCTTATATGGAAAAGGTAATAGTTCCAATTTAGCACAATCGGTTTGAACAAAGAAAAGTTGGGGTGTAAATGACATGAACTATTTGAGTTCGACTTGTTAAATGCTGAATAAAGCTCAAGCTCCAGCTGAGATCTAGGCTCAACTATATAAATGAGTCAAGCTCAAGCTGAAATATAGGCTCAACTACATAAATGAGTCAAGCTCAAACTTTGTAAGCTTGACATTGAAAGCCCGTGCACTAGTGTGTATATGCCCAATCAATGAAAAAAAAGATGCAATTTTACATTAGAAAATATCTAAGCAATAATTTATGTGTTACTTAGTAAAAATTTATTTTATTTAGTGAAATGTAATCTTATATTATCCTATCTACCACTTATCTAACTGCAATCCCTATTAGTCTTTCATTCCCATTTTATTTAATTCATCTTCTAGCATAAAGATGCATATCAATTATCAAATAATAATTAACAAATGAAAAAATACATCAAGGAGAAATGTATAAAGAAAATAACATAAATGAGCATATCAAGCTAAACATCATACTTTTTAACGAGTCACAACCAAGTTTTAAATTTAGCTCATTTAAATAAATGTTACAAATTTGAGCAACATTTTTTGTGTGAATCAAGTATGAACTTCAAGTGCTCAACTTGACATCGCGTTTTTACACCCATATAGAAAAGAGTCCCTTACTGGGATAAGGAAACTTATGGTGCATGTGCTTAAAAAATTATAGGTTTACAACAAATATTGTGTTTTATGGTCTAAATGAAGATACAAAAATATATTTTCAAAATAAAAATAGATTGAGGTGAGTACCGGAACTCGGGCTTTAGCCACTGCTCACCCTCTGACAGTAGCCACTTGATCTTCTCACATGTTGTCATTATTTCACCTAAAGATGCATCTACCATTGTCTTTCCAGTATCGCGTGAAGATATTCTAATAAAAGAACATGAATTAGAATATATTCAAATTTGTTAGTAAGATATATGCAATAAGCACAATTCAGATTTATTGAAACTAACAAAAAAGACACTATGATATCTAAAAACAGAAGACGGTTGCACAATTCCTAGAATATCACAAGAAAAATACAATATAAGTTCAAAAAAAAAGTAGTAACACTTAAAGTTTCCTCCTATGTCCTATGACCATGGATAAGTTCTCTTACTCGCATATAAGTGCTTGATGTTTAATTATATACTTCAAAAGTATACGCAAAAATTGGCGTCTTTGCTTGAAACTGGTCTTTGCCCACATTTTTTGTGCCTTTCGAACTTTTTCAACTTGCTCTCTGACCTATCCACACATGCAACGTAGTTCAAGTTAATTTTTGTGACACCTTTACTTCTGAACTCTGTCAAAACTAGCAACCAATATTTTATGAACACTCTGCAATAGCATGATCCTTCACATCAATATTATAGTTCATGGCTTTGTTAGCATTTCATTAATGTTTGTAGATGGTAGGGAATATATGGATCAATTAGAGTGCCATGAGGAATAGTACTTTATTTCTCAAACTATATGCCAGATATGCTCACATGGCCATACCGGGTGAGCGGGTAGGGCCGGGTCCTGCTCACCCCTACTCACATGTATTAAGCATGGACACACCATTTTGGTGCCGTATCTGACATGGACACGCAAATGACACCTGTGTAATATGTATACATATGCCTATTAACAAACTGTTTCCGACTAGGACAAACCAAGGACACAGTGAGACAAATCTAATTTTATTTTAAAAAAACTCAGTTGCCATTTAATTTTTTTTTCCACACATAAATGTAAAAACCAGTTATATACCTATTACCCTAGGGCATATTTTAAAAAACTCATAATAAGTGAGTATGCATTGAGAATTGACGTTATTCATGCACATGAGTTTTATTAATGTATCAATTTCCAATGCAAACTTACTTCCTAGGGTTTCTTAAAATGTGCCCTACACATTAGAAAAATGCATATACCTATTTATCCATTACCCAAGTTGCTTTAGGAAATGTACGGAAAATGTGAACAGAGATGATGTTGCATATTTTCTGGGAGGGAAGCACTAAGTATAAAAGTTTAGCACCATATGACATTGTCAATGTATAACTTGAAACTTTTCTATATTATGTTACAAATTATGACCATTTTTCCTAAAATTCCCATTATATATATATAGTTAAATTAGTCTTTTTGGTCCCTATGGTTTCATTTTATTTTTAAATAAATTCCTCTAATATTAAATCTGCATATGTGTGCTTGATGCTATACATGGCCGGTCCTAAGCCCGGATAACATATGAAAGTTGTGTTAGGTTGTCCACCGCCAGCAGAAAACATTGTTGAATCATATGATCATATACCTTAAATTTTAAACAAGTCTTTATATTTTAAATTTTTTTAAATAGTTCCTTGCCTTTGAATAATTTTTAAATTAAATCCTCATCAATTATAGGATTGTAATCAAATACTTAAAACACATTCTAGCAGCGATCTACTAATTTTTTAATGTATAGGGACCTAATTTTAAAAAATTAAGCTTAGCAAACAACTTAAAAATTTAATGGAAGTATAAGGAATAAAGAACTAGTGTACAAACACACTACACAATCCCAAAATGAAAATTTAGAAGAAATCATGACATGCAAACTTTTCTTCAGCGCACATCATTAGTTTATCAACACACACAACTGTGATTTCTGTCTCTTTGTTTTTTATTTGGCTACCATTTTTTATCAGTGATGATTTCGAAGTTTCTTATTTCTGAATATCACACTCAAACACTTTTAAATACAGTCCGCATTTTGAAATATTAGTTGCCACTTGCCAGCTTACAAAATAGATACTAAAACTATGATTGTAACCATTAGTCTGCTATGTTTGGTAAAACTATCTGATAAGCTAATAAGCTAGCTTATTTTAAAAAGTTACTAGTTTATAATTTCATATTTGATAAGCCACTTGAGGTAGCTTATAGGCTTTCATTTTACACCTATTAGTTATTTTATTAGCTAATCTAGTCAAACAGTTCTGATTCATTCAGCTAGCTTGTAAGCCCTCAACTTTCCACTTTTAACTTATAAGCCTTCATTAGTCCTCACAATTAGCTATAGTCTTAAGGAAACATAATCTCACTCACCTCATCTGGAGTCAATGCAGGAAAATATCCCAAATATTTCATGGTAGCAGGTTCGTAGCACTGAACTTTCTTCCCTGATTGCTGCGCCGTTCCCCTTGGAGGTACCTGAACAGGAATAAATCATCAAGAAAAAACATCAGCCAGATTCGTCTAATTCATTTTTAACAAATATCATAAGATCCAGGGTTTCACAGTGGTTCACTCGAAGGAAGTTAATCAATTCCTTAAAATGCATCGATTTAGCACCACATGCGTTTTCAATTAAGAAAAAAGCTAAAGTCGAATTATAAATTTCAAACAGAAAAGCAAATAGCACCAATCATGTAAAACGCAGATAAGAGTAACGATAAAAACAAGTCACTACACAGCGATATGCGAACTTTAAATTTCAATTGAAAATGCAAAAAACAGCATTATAGAACAAACTCACATATATGAAGCTGTTTTCAGATGCTTGATTTCCATCGTCCAACACTGCGATTATAAAAATTGACATTACATTATATTCACCGCAGCAGAAATAATTATGAAGTGAGAGTAAGAGTACTATTAGAAATCAAGAGCAAGAAGAGAGAACAATACTTTGACAAAAGCTTAACCAACCAAACCAACCACAATGGATGAAAGAGAGAAAAATGGATCTTAATCTTAATCCTAATATGTTGCTTCAAGGATGAAAATGAATACACACTATAATAATGTTGTGTGTTTAATGAAAGAGAAGGGTAAAGAAAATAGAGTATCAAGAAGTAAAAATGATTGGGGGTAGTTAATAAAGGAGAAGAAAAGAATGTAAAGTGATCTTGCCAACTTATTGTAGAGGATGAACTACCAAGAATCTCAAGAACTATGAAAGATCTCAAGAATGTAAAGGAATTGGTTTGTGGCAATATGAATTTATGTGGGAAAGGTTCTTCACATGAACACCACAAATATCCATATAGAGCTGGTTTGCTTTGACTGATAACAAGAATTACTAAAGCCACCAGATTTTTTTAAAGAACAAGAAAGATAGAAAGTGAGACTCTTCCGAAAGCACAAGTGAGAGAATATGCTTATTTTGTGTGGACACTTTCTTGAGATGCAGGGCTATCAATCTTGGCCTGAATTGAATTTTCTTGGGAAAATTGAAAAGGGAAAATGTTTGATATAGAAACTTCACAATCATTAGGTGCCTCAATTTTTCCCTTTCTACTATTTGTTGATAATATTTGAAGTCAATATTCCATACTGAACACCAGCTTCCATTGCAAAAGTTCATATTTCTAGGAAGACATAATTTCGGCAAGAGAATAGATCCAACAAGCACAATTGAACATTTGTTAAACCCAAACAACATGTTATTTCTTGTAAACTTGAAAGTGTGATCTTCTATGGCCACCAAATGCTTTTCCGTTCTTGAAACAAATATTGCACTCATCCATTGCTACTTCACTAGATGAGTTTCTTCAAAGATTCTGAAGCATTGCATACTACACGAGTTGACATGTATGCCAAGTGTGGAAATATTGCAAAGGCTGTACAGGTTTTCGAAGAGATTCCTCAAAGAAAGAAGAAGATGGAAGGCATAAGTGGAAGCCATTGAAGACATAATATTGCTCTGATAACATGTTAGAAATCAAGAACAAGAAGAGAATTTAGAAATCTATATTATTCTCATCATTTTTCAACGAATTGTGAAAGGGAGAGAAATCAAGAGTTTATATGGTGAAAAATAAAAGTAAGTAACTAACCTAAACTAATTGATCTAAAACATAAAAATACATATATTTTAATAAGTACCATCGGAAGTGTCAACATCAATGGAAGGAACCTTGGGAGGAATGAGTAAGAGAAGGAACTTGCAGATTGCGAAAGCGAATGCTAGAACAAGCAAGGGCCACCAAAACGACATTGCAGCTTCGCAGATCCAGAGCAAGCTTCGCTAGGGTTTGGAAGAAGATTCTAGAGAGTTTGTTAAGGACACTGATGAAAGAAAGAAGAGGAATCTCGTGAAGTTTTGTTCATAGTATCCACCTTTGGGAATTAACAAAAGCAACTAAAACAGATTTTAAAATTTTAATTTTCTATTCAACCCAATTTTATTTTATAATTGAGTGTATCTCAAAGAACTAATCCATTGAGATACCAAAAAAATAACTAATTAGTTATGAGGTATGTGTCACTTGTTACTTTCAAGAGTCGAATAAATCCTTGTTGTGTGTGGTTGTCTATTCTTTATTTTGGTTTTTTTTTCATTTAATTCTCTTAATTTTGTTTTTATGAACACATTAGTTCTTCTATTAAAGTTTTGGTAATGTGGCTCCTTTACCTACAAAATAGTATTCATTTATCAACCAGTTATTGGAGTCGTTCTAATAGAGAGAAAAGTTGTATAAAAAATATATAAAAATTAAAGAATAATGACATTTGTATCTGAATTATTGAAAAGAACAGTTGTATTTTTTAGTATAATTTTAAAAGTAAAAAGGTAATTTCAATATAAAGTAAATGATATAAGTGTCATTTTTATTTGATTTTTCTATGCATTTTAAAATGGGGAGATATTCATTTACTTCAATAGTAAGTGGAAAATACTTTTTCCTCATCTTAGCTATCTAATCTTGCAAAATTCAATGGTTTAGATGTACTTAACAATTCAAACCATTGAATTTCTCAAAAAATGAATGATCATGATGTGGAGTGGGTCTTTTCCACTTAATCTTGTATTTCTCAACAATTCACTTATTTTTGGAGTAAGTGAATCTCTCCCTTTTAAAAAAACTTTCATTTCCGGTGATAGAGAGAAATCTGATTCTCTAATTTACATTAAAATTGCATTTTTAAGAAAAACATAATTATTCTAATAGAAATTTAACATGTGTATGGATCTACAGTAAAACAAGTATTTTCATTCATCAATGAATCTCTTTATTGGGAAAACACTATTACAAGTATGTCTATTTTGAGGAGGGGGAATTAAGGGATGGTGATCAATTATCAACTTTGGATCACATGTAAATTAGTGTCAACCCGAAACCTTTGTGAAAAAATGGTGAAATAAAATCATAAACAAATGGTCATTATTCATGATGAGATGCTATATATTTTGATGCACAATTCACACCATAATCATCCTCAAGCTTAATTCTCATTCTCAAACAATAATATTCCCTATAATCCATTGTTCTCTTGTCTCTTGAATACAAAATGACAACAATGAAGATCAACAAGCAAACCTTGTTCTCCATAATCCTCGTATGTTTTGCTCTAGTTGGCAAATGCATGTCCCATGTGCCACCATCACCAACATCAACACCACCATCATCAACATCAACACCACCATCGACATCAACACCATCAACATATACACCACCATCGACATATACACCATCGACATATACACCATCCACATCAACACCATCAACATATACACCATCGACATATACACCATCGACATCAACACCATCAACATATACACCATCAACATATACACCATCGACATCAACACCACCATCGACACCATCGGAATCAACACTATCAACACCATCGGAATCAACACCAACACCATCAACATCAACACCATCGACAAATAATGGCAGAAAAACAAAGACTTCTGGTTCTTATTATTCAGAGGCAAATGGTCAATTCTCTAGCACTCCATACATTGATGCTCCATCTGGGTCACCATCTCCAACAAAAGGTAGTGGTGCTTCCTTTGGTTCCTCATCAAGCTTCTCTGCCTCTTTCTCAGATTACCTTAAAGCAAAACGTAGTGACCAATCAAAGATAAAATACAACCCTAGCCTTCAACAAATATGTAGCCGCACACACCATGCTGATGTGTGTCTTGCCACAATCTCACCATTGCTCAAACACAAGTTTGATGCTATTCATGTTCTAGAAGCTTCCATAGTAGTTTGCACACAAAACTTAAAGTCCATTGTAGCAAGGATTGAGAAGCATGTTGTTGGGTCACATGCAATTGCTAGTTCACTACTCGTTGATTGCCAGAAACATTATACTAAAGCTTTGATGAACCTTCACAAAGCACTGAAAGCTATCCATACTAGAAACTTTGCTGTAGTTACCAAGATGCTTAGTGCTGCAGTTGCTGATGTTTCAAGTGCTGAAAGCAAGATTGTGGATTTGAAGTTAAATATTTTCAGGGTTGAATATTTCAGTTTTGTTAGTTTCACTGCTAGCAATTGCCTCTCCATTGCTTCTTTGGTTCCCAATTAACCAATGTCTAGATTGCCAAGCTCCTTCAACACAAGCAAGAATCAAGATTTGATTGATAGACTATAACAAGATATGTTCAGATATTTTTATTTCTTCTTCTTTTTGTTTTTAAGATCGGCACAACGGTAAAGTTGTTTGACTTATGACTTAAGGTCATGTTTTCAAATCTTAAAAAACAAGTTTTTTGGTTTACAAGTATATGGTTGCATACCTATACTTGAGCCACCTTTTTTACTTCTTTCATTTTTTTGCTTATATACTAAAGTAGCACCCTGAAATATAAGAGGTGTTTAATAAGTCATTCTCAATGTAATAAGACACAATTGTAAGTGATTATCTTCAGAGTTCAGTTTATTAATGGAGGTTATCCACTTGAGATTTGGCTAATTTGGATATGATTTTATCATTATATGTATCAAACTTCTAATAAATTAAACTTTTTCTTGAAGGCAATCACCATTACTCAGTTCCTTCCATTTTTCTCCTTTTTCTGTTCCTTCAATTCATATTTCAAACAAAATCTGTAGATGTGTATAAGTTCTGTCAACTCTATAACTAAGTATTTTAAACTGTGTTTGGGATGCTCTTGATATATGTTATATGTTGAGGGTTTTTTTTTGGCAAGTATTACTTGTACAATTTGATAGTTTCTTTACATTAAATCAAAGTATCCATATTTTTAACCTTTTTTCCATCTTTTTATCTCTACATGTATTTCAAAAAATTCATCTAAAAATAAAATGACAACTAGTGATTATTACAACTTTGCTGTTAAAACAAACATTGTTGTTTTTTCACCATGACCTTTATGTGTAAATTGCATGACCCTTTCCTTAGTGGAGTGTATGTAGTAAGAGATATATAAAATCAATATGATCTGACACTTATATCTCTTAAAATACAATGATATGACATTTCTTTAAAATAAATAAATAGATATAAGTCTTATTCACGAAAAAGGAAATTGGTTGAATTGTTTGAGTTCAATATGAAAGAAATTCCACGAGGCACCATTACATATTCCAATCACATTAAAATTCATATTTTATGTTGTTTCACAATCTGCTGCTTTAGTGGACCCTTTTGTTGCTGTTAATAATTACTCACTCACTATTTAAAAGGAGAGTCTACCCAGGCTAAAGGTCAATTATATAACACTGAAGCTATAAAATATGAAACTACCTTCCTTCCACTGCATTTAGTTCAACATTAAAAATTATGGATTTGGAAGACATAAGGAATCTCATTGACTTGCCAGATATCATTTCAAAACCATATATATATATTAGTGTTTATTATATTTGGGAAGAGTTCTCCCCTGCTAGGTAAGATTGCATGCATCCTCTCCCCAAACTTTATTGTGCGAGAGTATCGTGCATTGAACCGTTAAATCCACCCATTAGAGATGATTGATTTAAATGGATGGATTTCAGTAGATAATTTTAGTAGTGAATGAATTTGAATTCATCTATTATATCAATGGATATATCCATTTGGATGTATATACAATCCATCCAAAAAACAAAGAATTTAAAATTAAGATTTTTGTTTCTCAATTTCATTTAATATTCAAGCAAATACATCCATGATTCTCACTTTTGATATTTTATTAAATTGATATTAATTATAGGACATGTACATAAAATTAATTTTAAGTACATAATAACATATATAAGCATGATAAAAAATGTATGCACTGACGGTGTATGAGTTTTGTACACTGTCACTGCATTATCTAATATTTATATTTAATCATCATTGACTTTTTTAAAAAAGTAATTCAAACAAATGATAAATGATATAGTGATTATATATAAATCTTATACTGACAATACTAGATATTACATTATATACATATTTATTAATTTTTTTACTCATAACCTTAAACATCTCATCCTCTCGTAGAATATTGCAAAATAATAATATTTTTAAAAGTTCATAAAATCAATTTTTTTTAAATAATTTTTAAAAGTGTTTTTTTTTAAATAATTTTAAAAGTACATTTTAAGAGGTGATTTTAAAAAATGTTCTAATGAGATAGTAGTTTTTAAATTAATAATTTTCTTCAATAATGTTTTTAATTAAAAAAAAAAACTCAAATGGATTGGATATTTATCCATAAAAATGAAGTCGTTGATGAATTAGATAAATTGAAATTCATGCATTAAGTTTGGATATGAATGAATTAGATAATTTCAAATTTTGTTAAAATGAATTTATATAGATTGATAGATGACTTTCCACCCTCCATTAGTATTCAAATTCAAATCTATCCAAATCCAATCATTTGTGAGGCTCATGTTGCATATTAGCTTAAGAGATATGGCCTTTTATTCAGGGAACTATAGTGAAATTAAAATTTTCTCTCTATTAATAGAAGCTTTACGAGAAGACATGTTTATTTTTGGGCACGTGAATGGTGGTTCTCAACTTTCAATCTCATGTAAACTAATGTCATTACCCAAACTCAGTCAAACAATGCTTAAATAGAAACATAAACAAATGGTTATTATTTACAATGACAACCTATAAATTTTGATGCACAATTCACCTAAAACCAAATCAACTACTCTCAAAGCTTAAATCTCCTTCCATAACATTCTCAATAAATAATCAATTATCCTTTTTGTCTTGCATTCCAAGAAAGAATGAAGCTCACCAATCAAATCTTCTTCTCCACAATCCTCCTATGTTTTGCTCTAGTTGGAAAATGTGTTGATGGCACACCAAAAATATTAGCACCTTTATTATCTTCATCATCACCATCACCAACACCATCGCCAACACCATCGTCGAGTGAGGAAAGAAAAATAAAGACCTCTAGTTCTTATTTTCCAAAACAACCAACTACCCAATTCTCAGACACTCCATCTACTGCAGGCTCTCCTTCCACTGCACCAACTCCATCAACAGATGGATCTTTCTCGGAGTACCTCAAAGGAAAATTTGGCGACAATTCTAAAATCAAATACAATCCCGGGCTTGAACAGATATGTGGCAAGACACATCACCCTGACGTGTGTCTTGCCACAGTCTCGCCCTTGCTCAAGAACAAGGTCGATGTGGTGCATACTCTGCAGGCCGCCATCGCAGTAGCCACACAAAATGTAAAGATGATAATATCCAATATTGAGAAGCAATATCCATCTGTGTCAGGTGAGGCTGCTGCTTCACTCACTGATTGCAAGAATCATTATAACAAAGCTTTGGGAAATCTTCAAAAAGCAATGCAAAGTGTCCAAACTAGAGATTTTGGTTCAGTTACCAAATTGCTTAGTGGTGTAGTAGCTGATGTTTCAAGTGCTGAGAGTAAGATTCAGGATCTGAAAACTTCACCTTTCAATGCAGATAAATTTCATAGTTTGGTTACTGCTACAGCTACCAATTGTCTCTCCATTGCATCTTTGATCCGCAATTAGGTGGTGTGTGTGTGGATGCATATATATATATACATATGCTTTATATTAAGTCAATAAGTTCTCTTTATATAGAGACTATGGAGTCTAGAGTAACAAAATACTAGGGTTAGGTTATGAAAAGATATATATGTTTATATAATACTTATATTTGTATCCTTTACATTTGTATTTAGATTGGTATCCGTGAAATACACGAGATGTTGTAAATAAAACATTCACACTCTCAAAGTATGAGACTAGTGAATGATTAGTTTTTGAGTTCAACTTATTAATGAAAGTTGTTCATTTGAGTTTTGATTAATTTTTACCTGTTTTTTGATTTATTGTTAAGTATCATCAGACTTATGAACATTTCAACATTATTTTTATAACAGATAAAATACTATCTCCCATAAACCATATTGACCCATCCATCATGAATTTAATTTAATTTAATGAATATCACACAGTTTAATTTATCCGATGAAAACAATTTCATATTAATTTTTATGATCTATGTATAAGTTTTACCTGTTATACCTGTTTAAGGATTATTATTTAATTTGTATTAAAAATTTAAGTATACACATCTAATAAATATATATATATCTAAATTAATTGTTCCATTAATATTTTTTTATCGATAATGAAGTCAAATTTGAATTTAACCTGTCTAGGTGATATTTTAGATTCCTTTGTGAAATCCTTGTCACATAATATTGTTTTAATTCAATTAATTTTCATTCTTTAACATTTAAAAAGTTTAAAAAGTATCTAACCAAACTGACTATTGAATCACAAATGTAATACAAATAAGAACTTAAATTAATTAACGAATAAGATCACATTGATATTAATTATCACTTTTGTAACTTAAAGAAATATAACTTATTGTATTTAAATAAGACACTATAGATTGAGGGTATGATTAAGTAATCAACTTAACTAGACATTTATTCATAAACTATTTGACCTAACTTTAAAAATGCCAAAACAAATAATGTCTTCACAACTTCATATTCCAATATTCTATGACAAAAGGATTTCTCTATTACCAAAAACAAAAAGGTTTCTCTTCCACTACAAGGAGGAGTGGTTTCAGATTTTTGGATAACCAACAATATTGAACTATCCTTACCAAAAACTATACATATGAAAGATTTTTAGTACTTCTTAATAAGTGTAGCTCACAATTAAACATTTAACATTTTAACTTTTAGCTAATATGGGGTCCAATAAAGTCTTACAACATTAAACTAAAGTCTTCATCCTACAATTTTTCGATTTATATGAAAGGCTTTTGTTATGTGTACATGTGAATAAACTCTGGCGTTTTATAAATAAGTTTGAATGAAGTCAAAAACTTATGGCCCATAATAAATCACACTCAACTCCTACAAAGAATTTATTCTTATTTAAGAAAAGATAATGATATATTCTAATATAAACTCTTGTCGCTATAATAAAGTGACATATCACATCTAAACTGATCATTAATAAGTTTTATGACGATTGTTATTTTTTTATGGTGTGGCCGAATTTTTATGGGAGAATATATCATTTCCAGAAAAAGCTACCCTACCTCAACTCAATTCTACTCCTAACTCTAATCATTTCGTGATTAGTTCTTCTACAGTATTTTTCAACCAGGAGACGAGAAATTCGTGTAGCACACTTACATATGAAAGATGTTTCCTGTCCACAACAAACCTTAGGGGTATAATTTAGATCAGTCAATAATGAGAACTTTTTGGCCATATAATTGACATAATCACAATATATACAAAAAAACATGGAATTAGATTGGGAAAACTGTACAAACCATATGTAACTATTTCATAAATCGGGATAGTGAAGCATATTGCATTTGGTAAGGGTAGTAGTACCTCACACAACATGATACATGAGTACATGACCATGCTCAACACTCAGCTATTCAACACTGTAGCACATTCATACTGTAATTACAAACAAACAAAATATTATATCTGACAGACTGTGAAATTAGTATATTACACTTCAAGTTTGAAGAGCTTTATATTTCTATTCACTTCATGGAGCTAAGAATTTTAATCTCTGAAGCCAACAAGAAGGAACATATCTAAGATCCACTGAAGAAAACTTCACCATATTCGGTAGATTTAATGAACTTCTTGAGCAACAGGACAGCAATTGCAATAGTAAGTCCAATAGCTGCCAATGTAAACAACCGATCATCAGATTTCTGGGCCGTTGTCGTGGGCTTTAGATTTTGAACCCTTGTTTCTGATGTTGGGAGGACCTGATTCCTTGAAACACTTGATTGAACCTCCCTTGGAGCTTCAACTCCTGCAGGATCAGCATTTGCAGTGACTTCCTGTTCTTCAACAATTCCGTCACCAGCTTGATCTGGAACCTCCTCTCCTGCAGGTAAAGCCTCGGGGTTATGTGAATTAGTCTGGGCCTCAGCCTCCTCATTTCTAGAGTGTTCTTCATGAGCTTTTGTAGGGTTATCTTGGGCAGCAGGTGCTTTGCTTAGCATATATTCATGTATCTGGGATAAGTAGATTAGCCCAATATTTTACAGAAGAATGCATAGAGAACAAAAAGCAATGAGCAACATTTACCTCATCAATTAGCTTTTGACGTTCAGGAGTTCCAAATATGGGAGGTGCTTCACGAGATTTAATGGCCAAGGCACACCTATCTTCTTTCTTGTAGTCCAACGAGCCCAATGCACCATTTGGGTTGGTTGGCATGAATGCAATCAGTGCAACTAAAGCAGTCCTTACTGCAAATGAAATTTACATTAAGAGCCTTTTGGCATCAAAGACAGACTAAGAAGTTTCAATAATTATCATTAGTTGCAAATAAGTAAGAAGTTTTAATAATTATCATTAGTTGCAATAAAATAAGAAGTTTCAATAATTTTCATTCTAGGTATACTTGTACAAATTTACTCAATTGCGAACTACTTATTTTGATCAGTATTACCACTATTTTTACTAAGACAAAAGTATTAGATATCACAAACCAAGGAAATTAACTAGAGACATGGGAAACAATTTCAACTTCTATTTCTAGTCTACCAAAATAAACCTTCTTTTCAAGAGAAAATTATGTTATATCCCTATGCATATCCAATTCCTAGCCTTGGGTAGATGGATATGCATGTCCAAAATGGGTAATAAAGGTGTATATTACACAGGCAAAATATAAAGTGAGCCATGTGCTCCAAAATAATGCAAAATAGTTCAGCAAATGCAGTGAGTCAAGACTAAAGACAGGAAAGAAATGTTAATTACCACTCCATGATGGTTGCCAATGCTCAGGGTGATGGTTTGATATGCTAAGGCAAATCTTGGTTTGGGTCTCAAAACGACCATTAGGCTGACAACAAAAGGGTGAAATTGACAAGAAGGTATGAGTCTGAGTTTCAGAGTTCCCAGATAAAAGACAGTTAATTAAACAGACAACCCAAAAAGATATGCATATTCTAGAGAGAAGCATCTTACTGTCAACAACATAAACGAAGGAGGTTTGAATGGATACTCTGCAGGCAACTGAATCCGTCCATGATAAATGCCACCATCAAATTCAGTATCACAAGGCCCTCTAATTGCAAATTGCCATTCAAATATATTTTCCTGAAAACAAATATGATACTGTTACTGAAGTTGTTCAGGAAAGACTTGCACGACTGCGAAAACAAAATGACATTGCCAGTTTCCAATTGGGTGTACATATTATACATTGATACAAACAAATACAAAAACAAAAAGTACAAATCAGGTGCATAAACAACACCCTTATACAAATAAATGATGACCGAGAAAGTAAACAAAGCCAGGTCAGAAGGAACATCCTGTTAAAATATTACTCATTGACATCATGATAACTCCTCAAGTAGGTACAGTGTGAATGGACATATTATTTCAAAAGTTCTCTCCCTTCACCTTTCATTCCATTGAGTTCACAAACATAAATATGTGAGCTCTCTTTCATTAAGTAATAGTAAGGAACAACCATCTCAATCCCTTTTACTCTTGCTTTTTTCCTGAATGACTATCAAATCAGAAGGGAAAATCACATTGGGCACCTTTGATATTTGACTTAATGACACTTGGTATACTCTTCTATTCTTGTTTACATTCCAAGTTACATAAACAGTGAAAACATAAACTCAACAAAGTAAGTGTATTGAAGACATTAGCCTCAATAAAGGGTCATGTAATTCCTAAACAAAAAAAAATGCTGAATGTAATAATTAAGTGAAAGTCTTAATAATTTCTCCCAATCAAAACGACACCTAAAGAAAAATAAAGTATGAGAATCAAATTCATGAAAATTCAATTCAATTCATGAATTAAACAGTTTCCAAAAGCAATCACAATCCAGTGAAATGAATTCCCGAAAACACCAACTAATTTACAATCACAGATCAATAAACGAAACAATCCAGTCCCCTGAATCAATCACCAATGTTCAAACCATCATTATGAAAATAAAAGCAAGAAGATGATAGATCAAGCAACAAAAAATAAATAAAAAAACCCTAATATAAGAGAATGAAAAAGAAAAGAAAAGTGACCTCAAGAGGGAGACTCATGAAATCATGGGAAGGGTTAGATTGCATTTCCTTAACTTCCTGAAGAATTCGCTTCACCGCTGGGTTCTTCAGATTGTACTTATCCGCCATTTCAGACCAAAATGCGATGATGAATTCATCATGTTGAAGAATTTTATTTATATATGAGACTGGAACCTATGACGTTGACTCTTCCGTTCACACGTCATATTATCTTACGTGTCTATTGTTTATTGGATGCTTCTCAATGAAATCAACCTTCCATTTTCTCATATTGTATTAACAGATTTATTTTCGTACAAAATATTAATCCCAATTTTTTGGTATTAGTTGGTATATATAATGAAATGGAGTATTTTTTATTAGTGGTATAATTTTCATTTTTACATGTTAAATTATATTTAAATGTTACATCATATTTTTCTTTTATTTTTTATTATGTATTTTCCTCTCTAATATTAAAGAGAGAATCTTGATCTTCCAAAATACCGAAAAATTAATAATAAAAGTCCCATTTACAAATATTTTATTACATTATTAAGTGATGTGTTTTTTAATGATTAACTAACACCTTAAGTTCAAAACATTTGGCAGACAATATTGGTTATTTTAGTAGCACTTGGTGCACTCCTTAGCACCAAAATAGCTCCATCAGCCATGTGTTTTGCTAAGTGGTTGATGACTTTTTCTTTCTCCCTTTTGTTCATGCCTACTAGTGCTGCCAAGAACACCACCTCATACTCCTTAACTTCACTTGTCACATGTGCTATATCACTAATGTGGAAGAACATTTTTTTGACAAGTCAGGGTCTGATGAGATCAAATCACAAACTTTGGAGTTTGCTAATGGATCTATATCATAGTTGTTAAAACATGTGTTACGTTCTTAAGGTAATAGTTGGCCAACATGATTGAGGTAAGAGGAAGGGGACCATAAGATCCTATATATGAGAGTAGAGTAATGGCTTTCAAGAAGTCCCTCACCTTTGCCACAAAGTCTAATTAGCTTAGCTATCATTTCTCTATCTTCTTTGCATAGCTTAGTAATATCTATAGGACATGATGAGGTGCAAGTGGTTAATTACTAGTTAGGTAAAGATGCATGGTATTTACATACTTGGAGGGATTAAGGTTTTCTAACTTTGAGATCTTATCATAAGTTTCACATACCTTTGCTACTATCAGCTCCTGTTGTGAGTCCATTTTTCTTCAGTGATCGACTTTCACAAAGGTGGGTACACAAACTAAAGACTTGCTATCAATTCCATGAGTTCTAGTTTCACACCCTTCAATGATAAGTTATAATAGGTGCATGACAAGAGTATTATGTTCAAAAATGCTAGTAGCACATTCTTTAACCCACACCATTTTTATTTTTATTAGGACAATTTCTAAGTCAGACTCAATAAATAGAAAATAGATTGTGAGGAGGGAGAAGTTGTGAAAAATAAAGAAAAAGCAAAATGTAATTAGATTTTTATCATTTTATTTATATTGAGATAATAGTTTTACCCTTAAAATACAAGAAAAAATAACACTTCCTTTTCTTAGACGGGAGAGGATTATGACTCATTAACATATAGTGTACTAAAAATATGGCCGAACAGGACCCGACCTTACCCGCTCACTTGGTATGTCCCTTCATGATCAGGTTCAAATAGGGTCGCGTTTCATCAGGTCTAGGGTTGGGTTCGGGTTCAAAAAATAGACTCAATCAATATTTAAGGTCAGGTATGGGACAAACATGACTCAACCCGACCTGTTCTATGATCATTCACTAATCATATTTGTGTGTGACTCTATTCAATTGTGTGCAAAGTAATGACACATTTTTAATTGAAAGTATTATTGATCTCTAATTTTTTCATGATATATATATGATTAACAATATATATACGTATATAATTTTATATGTCAAATTACATATCCATAATAATAAGTATACATTATATTTAATCAAGTCTAGAGTCGAGTCTTAGTTCAAAGACTCACGCAGTCGTCATTTAGGGTCGGGATACATTCAGGTTTATGGTCGAATCTAGATTCAAAAATGATCTGACCAACATTTAGAGTCATGTAAGGGACAAACCTCTACCGGCCGATGATCACCCCTACTAAAAATAGTCAATTTTTAGCATTTCTATATGTTAAGGGAGTAGTATTATGTGATGGACCCTTGAGGCAACTTGATGTTAAAGCCCAATTAGTATTTTTATCTCTTATATAAAATAATGATGAAGTGAATGGCACCAGTGGATTACAAAACAAGATCACCGAAGAAAGCTGTCATGTCTTACTCAAGATACAAATAGGACAATTATAATTGTTGCTGCATCAAAGATTGTTTGCAAAGAAGAAATAGATGAGCAATTGGTAGTGGAAAAAACAAAAGGAATTGACAATGGAGTATAGCTTTGCAGGATTAATGTTAGGTACTAATATAGAGGCACTGCTCATAGAAGTTGTGCATTATGTCAACATTCTGCATCATTTTTCATTGATATTATATATCACATATAATTATGGCAAGCCCCTATTTTTCCAAAGTTTTAAAAGGAAAAATTATAGTATTAGCATATAACCTTGCATTTTTTTCCTTCGACTGGACAAGGATATGCTGTCCCGAACCTCATCCCCAAGCCCGTCCCGCACCAATCAAAGTGGAGTAAAAATAACAAAAAATCATAAATGTTTATTTTTTTAATTAACATGTTATTTTTTTATTGGTATAGAACGGGCTTGTGGACGAGGTTCGGGACAGCAGATCCTTGTCCCTATAATCTATACAAACTACCTGCATAATATTTATCATCTGGCATAATTCATTTGGGTTATTGCATACTTGATGAGCTGTGCATGAAATTAATAGCAATTAAGACATCTTTAAAAACTAAAACAAGATGCTCAAAGAATGTGCATAATTTATTTAAGTGAGTGTAATATCTACACATTATTATTATCATTATCATTTATACAAAGTCATTATTTAAGTGAGTGGTATTTTTTTTCCAGCTTTTCACTATTTTTATATAGGGGATATGCTTTATAACATTCTTTTTCTTAACTTTATCTTGAACATTTTTGTCTTTACACCATGATTTTTTACCCAGTCTAATTCCCATATTCACTTGGTGTTTTTTATATTATTTTTGCTAATTTCTTTAGTCATCTCATTTATAAACCACATAAACTAACAAGTATATATCTGAGAATATTTAATTTTCGTAAATATTATATAGACAAACCACACAATTTTTTTTAATTTAACCAATAACATAAATCATAAACCAAAAAAATATATCTGTATCCAAAGTATATAATTTTTCTTTGGTCAATTGTCGAGTAGGCAATAATATCTCAGTGCAATACTGCAGTCTATTTCATAGATTCGAGTCCAACAAGAATTTTTCTACAACGTTCAATTGTCCAAGTGTTGATTTCATGACCACTTACAAGTAATTATCTCAAATTAGTTGCCGTTATAACTGATAACTGTCTGTATAATAAAGCCTTCAACCTATACTCTACCAAATAAATATTCCTAACTATCTCAAAATTACTTTATACTAATAATCACCCAGAATAACTTTATTGGAGAATATAGTATATAACTTTGCTCTCAAGCTTCCATTAGGGTATATATCATATTTGCATAATTTTATCATTTACTTTTAGGTAAGGTATAGTAAACTGAACTTATCATAAAGAATATTTCATAAAATTAATTAAAAATTAAGTGACGAACTGAAGTGAATCATATACCTATAAAAGATCCCTTAGATAAGCTTAAAAATAGCACCAACCTTAGGGAGTAATACACAAAGAAACAACTTCATACATAAATTAATCTTAGTATACAACCATGGCTGATCACATTCAACAGAAACTGGATGCATTGAAGGGTCATTTTGGTGTGCTAAATAGCAATGATGATGGTGAAACTCCAAAAACATATAGTCCAAGAATGCCACCTAGTTCCTTTCCAATTCCTATGCCAGGAAGGAATCGCCTTGCTGCAAAATATGGCTACATTGGGAGGCAATGCATGAAAGGTGGTCTCAAGAATCAAGCTGCAGGTTAATTACAGGCTTAATGACTTAAGGGTCTAAGTCCCTTAGTTCATAAGTAAAGCCATATATTATGACGATGCATGAATAATGTGTAGTAATCTTATGTTGTATACCTACTTAGTGTGTTTGGTGTGACAGAATAAGAAGCAACTGAGAGTATGAACTTTGTTGTTGCAATACTATGTGTAGGTTTCCCTTAGTTACGTCTCACTTCAGGGCTTCCCTTTGTAACTTTTGTTTAATATACATATATATAGTATGCTTTTAATAGATACTATACTGCTACATTTACTTTCATTCACATATTTTCTTTCAATCATTATCATCTCTATTTCCTCAATCATTTCATTTATTTGTTGGCGAAATAAAGATTTATTAATAAGGTACTAAAAGAGTAACAATTAGAAAAGTATATATGAGAAGAGAAGTTAATAAGGGATTCCATCTAATTTGCCACCATGGCCTCATAAGCCATAGCCAACTCTTCCATTCCTCCATTAATCTTATAGTTATGTTTTCACCTTTATCAAATTCATATCGTCCTTAATAAACTGTTTTTTTGGAGTTGAAGATAACATTGTATATGATTAACCAAATAGATTAAATTGTTGTTAGCTAAATGATGCTCCAACGTTTATTACACTTTTTATTGATTGGTGACTGATTGAGAAAATGACTAGTTATGTTTTGAGGAGGACTATGTTGAATCTGAACCAACTGTAAACCAATTACCACACTAAATAAGTGAACCTATAGATAGAAAAAAATGTTAGGAAGATTCATCCTTTTCCTCGCAAAATTTATATAAGAGTCCTCCTCCTTATTAAAAAGTGATTCATCTCTCCTATGTAAGGTTTACATTGTTGGTACACTAAGATTTATTGGATGGATTTTTATTTCTTTTTTATCAAGCACCTGGCTGGCTTTGGTTTGGTAAATGTTCTCAAGTTTTTATCTTTAAGTCAATAAAGGTTATTTTTCAGAGAAAAGTAATAATGTATCAGTAAGAAATTTTATTAGAACTTAGTTGGATCCATTGGACTATCTACCCAAAAAATAACTATTCGGCTGATGATAGATTATTACATATACAACAAACTGTAGTAAATTCTTAATGAATCAATTCCACAATAGTATAAGCGTTCAACTAGCATAAGATTCTGAACTCTAATGCTACAGACCAATGAAAGCGAATCCACGGTGCCAACTTTGGCTAAAAGTTATAGCTTGTTGAACAAGCAAAGCATTGCATTCTCTCTGATTGCACCTATAAATTGCAGGCATAGTTAATTTGTAACATCAAGGACATACATACAAACACTAAAACACTACCATATAGTGCAATTTTAAGGAGCTAGATCAGCATGGCAATGAATGTCCATGCCTTAAGAAAGCTCCTTGCAGCTATGGAAGCTGAGGAAGCAGGTCAGAAATCCACCAACTATGGTACTGAAGGCTCATTTAACAACTATGGCGGGCACCAGAATTACTCAGGTTCAAGAATCAACAGTGGTGCAAATTCTGGTGATCGTTACAATCATCAAAGCTATGACAACCATGGTGGCAGTGCTATAAATAACACTGGTACCTTCAATGGCAATGGAAATGGTGGCAATATTGGTGGTAACTTTGATGCATCATCAAGGAACTATGGTTATTAAATCTATATGATGCGCAATATAATACAGAATGTTGTTATTTTAAGGCACTACTTATCATGAAATTGGAGCTTTAGCTCAAAATGTAATGAATAAAATAATCCTTTAATAGTATAATAATAAGAGGTATCTCCCGTTGATAATTTCCATTTTATGCTAAATGAATTAATGATAGCTAGCACAAGGTTACTCAAACTTTAATCAAGCCACTTACACATGTTACATCAAATACTCCATATATTTGGAAAAATCACAACATTACTTGCATAACAATCAGATGGACAGCATAGCAGCATATACCATAAAATTAATCATCTATCACGTTTTCTCTTCATTTGGTTTCTAAGCATACCCTTGAACTGGAAAAAAAAGTGATCAATAATGGTAGTAGAAATAACCACACAATTGCCTAACTAAGTAAAGTCTTGGAGGTGCTATATTTTTGAAAGTGTGCTTAAACAAACACTCATCACTCTTTCGATATTCGTTGAAGAGTTATAACTTGTTTTGAGACATCAGACTATAGAATATGCATGCAAAATTTTGTCATTGTTTTCTAGTTGATAATATTAAAAGACCATAAAAAAATATATATTATGAAATGTTAAAAAAGTGTTGAAAATAAAGAGATTTTCATAGAATATATAGGGACAAATTACCATTGATCCATTACATAAGATTTTGATATCAAAGAAATTTCATAACCATCACTACAACATTTTTAATCTATGGCAACGACCGAAGACCATGGTTAAAAATTAAAAATTATTGTCTTTGCCAAATATACTTTACAAAGACAATGATTTTTTGATAGTGGGTTGCCCATATAGATACTTTACATTTTATGCTACTTGATCCATTAGCTAATATTTTGATACCTAAGGAATTTCACAGCATGTTGCCCATATAGATATTATTCTTTTAAGATACCTTAGTTGAGTGAGAATGTTTAAAGTTAATGATTTATATATATTCCTTATGTAATTATTGTGTTACAATTAAAGTTTCTGGATTGATCTCAGTAAATACTAAAGTAGGATCATTTGAAAATAGATATGTTTGATATCACATTGTATGAAATTTTAATATCAATCATCCATATTATTAAGTACATTAATATTGTGATCATCATGATCGAGTCATACTAACTTGATTGTGATGATAGTCATGGTAGTTCCATAGTTCAGATGAACCAGATTTTGTTAAGGAGATGTCTAAATATAAATAATATATAGATGCACATATAAATAATATTAAATATAATTTCTAATTAATGTTTAAGCATCATATATTTTAATACAATTATATTAACTATTTATTTATAAGATGATATAAAATAAGTGGTTTAATATTGACAACCAGCCAGACTTCTAAAAATTGATATGAGCTTAATAAATGCATATCAATGTTGGTTCACATGGGATAATGATAACCATAAATGTTAATAAATTAGGAAATATTATAGTCCCCTATATACCTAATCACAAAAAACACTTTTCCTCTCTTGCCGAGAGAAAAAAAGGTCCTTCTACGAATTCTAGGATTTGTTTGGACTGACTCATATTTGAGTTTTAATAATATTTATCATCATAAACTTCTATATGGTATCAGAATGGTTTCATCTTCCCTGACTTGGTTCAGTTACTATTCCCCTATTGATGTGCCAAAAATTTAGAACTCTAATTAACCATTTCCCTTTGTTATGTCATCTTCTCACTAGTATTCATTCATTTTTCTCAATCTTACAATTTTATATCACATACAACAATTATCCAAATAATCAAACATTGCAAATACAATGACTTTCATTCTAGTATTGATTATGTCATTGTGTTCTATTCCAATTGATATTCATTTCCGTGGTGTGTTTTCACCCTTTGATGACATATTATAATAATGATTTTTTTTCCATTGACAATCATTCCAATGGGGTCTTTTTTGTGCCAATGATGAATTATATTATAGACTTCTTTTGACATCAACAATCACTATGGTGCTAAGTATAACTGCAAAAGGTGAAGAATTCGATTCCTATAAGCAACACTTATTGAGAGGGACAGTCACACATCCCGAAAGAGATTAATTTCTTACTCAAATGGTAAGGGATACCCTTGGTAGTACGAAAAAAAGAAATTACTTATAAAAAAACTTAAAGTTTATTAAGCTTTAACTTCAAGGAGTGTGTTAGAGTATATAATTTATGTTTATCTTATTAATTGTTATTTTGTTTATTATTATCTTATAACTTGTAAAATATTTGACCTAAATTGTATGGAACAAACAATATTTATCGTCCAAAACTCCATACAAATGGCATTTAAGTATATTATTTATGAATGCATAGTTATTTGTTTTTTATTCATTCTTAATCAATATCCTTATATTTCTCCTAATAATAAAACCATAAGTTTAAATTTTATAATTTGTGTTTCCTTATTTCTAATATTTTTTCTCTCTTTTTTTACACCGCGAGTTCCCTTGTCTTTCTAGAATTATTATTTTGCTTGGTTAGGCAATTGTGTGGTTATGTCTACTATTGTTATTAGTCACATTTCTTTTCCAATTCAAGGGAATATTTAGAAACCAAAAGAAGAAGAAAATATGATAGATGATCATTGGGTATGCTGCTATGTGGTCTATTTGATTGTTACTTAAACAAAGTTGTGATTTTTCAAATGGGGTATTTGATATAACATGTTTAAGTGATTTGATTAAAGTTTGAGTAACCTTGTTCTAGCTACGATTAATTCATTTAGCTTAAAAAGGAAATTATCAAACGGAAGACCTCTTATTATACTATTAAAGTATTATTTTATTCATTACATTTAGAGCTAAGGCTCCAATTTCATTCTATATCATATTACTGAACATATAGATTATTTTAATAACGATGGTTCCATGTTGAGGCATCAAAGTTACCAGCAATATTGGCACCATTTCCATTGCCATTGAAGGTACCACTATTATTTACAGAACTTCCACCATGGTTGTCATAGGTTTGACGATTGTAACGGTCACCAGAATTTGCACCACTGTTGATCCTTGAACCGGAGAAATTCTGGTCGCCACCATGGTTGTTAAATGAGCCTGAAGTACCATAGTTGGTGGTTTTTTGACCTGCTTCCTCAGCCTCCATAGCTGCAAGGAGCTTTCTAAGAGCATGAACATTCATTGCCATGTTGATCTAGCTCCTTAAAATTGCACTATATGGTAGTGTTTTAGTGTTTGTATGTATGTCCTTGGTGTTACAAATTAACTATGCCGGCAATTTATAGATGCAATCATAGAGAATGCAATGCTTTGCTTGTTCAACAAGCTATAACTTTTAGCCAAAGTTGGCACCTGGATTCGTTTTCATTGGTTAAGAGATTTTAGAGTTCAGAATCTTATGCTAGCTAGTTGAAGGCTTATACTATTGTGCCATTGATTCATTAAGCATATACTACAATTTGGAACATAGGCATCCAATATTTAAACATAACTTAAGTTGATTCTCAGATAGACCTTCTATTATTTTGGAACATAGCCATCCAAGATTTCACCAGCTTTTGAAAAGAATTCTTGAATCTTGTTATCTATATATCCTTTCTTCAATGCCGTGGACGAACACACTAATTTGTTTTCCAAATTTCCTCATCCAAAATCTATATTTAGAGTTACTCAATGATTGATGGTTAACCTTTTTATTAGAAATCTTTTTTCACCAGGGTTGTTGTAAAAAATATACGATCACCAAAATGATTATCTTCTCTCAATAATGATTATAATAGAAAATCAATTTGACCTTAATTCAGTATAAGGAAGTCAATTAATCGCCAAATTTGGAATACATATATAAATCTTGAATGAATAAGAAAAACAATTGTATTTGGTTCACAATTTCAAAACTAACAAACTCTATCTTAAACGTTATCAATTTTACTTCGAAATCAAATTTAAAAAACTCATAATTGCCAATTTTTTGAATATTTAAGAAAATTGGAACATATACACATTAAATAACACATAAAATATATATTATAAGATGTTAAAGAAAGTGTTCAAAATAAAGAGATTTTCATAGAATATACAGGGACAAATTACATTTTATGTCTGGTGGTCCATTAGCTAACGTTTTGATACCCAATAAATTTCAAAACCATGTTGCCCATATAGATACTTTACATTTTATGCTACCTAGCTAATGTTTTGCTATCTAAGGAATTTCACAAGCCTATTGCCCATATAGATATTATTCTTTTAAGATATCTTAGTTTAGTGAGAATGTTTACTATAATTTATAATTTATGTAGAATAAAGTTCATGATTTATATACATTCTTTATGTAATTATTGTGTTACAAAAAAAGTTTCTGGATTGATCTCACTATAGACTGAAGTAGAGTCATTTGAAAATAGATATGTTTGATATCACGTTGTATGAAATTTTCATGTCAGTCATCCATATTATTATGTATATTAATATTGTAATCATCAAGATCGAGTCATGCTAACTTTTGTGATGAAGGTCGTGGTAGTTCCATAGTTCATATATAAGATGAACCATATTCTATTAAGGAGATGTCTAGATATAGATAGTATATAGATGCACGTATAAAGAATATGAAATATAATTTCTAATTAATGTTTGAGCATCTTATATTTTAATACAAATATATTAGATATTTATTTATAAGATGATATAAAATAAGTGGTCTAATATTGACAACCAGTAAGGTATCAAAAAAAACTAATATGAGCTTAATAAATTGATATCAATGTTTGGCTCATAGGGGATAATGATAACCATGAATGTTAATATATTAGGAAATATTATAATATCCTATATACTAAATCAAAAAAAAAACAATTTTCCTCTCTTGCCATGGCAGAGAAAAAAAAAGGTCCCTCTTGAGGAATTCTAGGATTTATTCGGACCGACTCATATTTGAGTTTTAATAATATTTATCATCATAACCTTCTATATGGCATCAGAGTGGTTTCATCTTCCGGGACTTAGTTCAATTACTATTCCCCTATTGAGGTGCCCAAAATTTAGAACTTCGATTAGTCATTTCCCTATGTTATATCATCTTCTCCCTAGTATTCCTTCATTTTTCTCAATCTCACAATTTCATATTACATACAACAAATTTCCAAATAATCAAACATTGGCAATACAATGGCCAAATTTCTTCCTTTATTTATTATATGGTAATCTAGAGTAAAAGTTGGTCAGGTGGTTAGGTGGTTAGGGGAAAGAGTTTAAGGAGTGAAGTGATAAGAATGGTGAGAGTTCAAATCTTACCGCAATAAAATACTAACATACTAACATTTGTCTAACAATTACTTATATATATATATATATATATATATATATTAATCTCCATAATGACAATCATTTATATAATGCATTGTTTCCTATTAATGAATTATGTTAGTAGTAATTTGTAACACCCTAAATTTAAGTCTTTAAAATTATAGTATCAGTCCTGGGATCCTCGCTTGAGTGAGAGATTCTCGCCTGGGCGAGAAAGGCTCACCTGGAAGGGTGAAATCCTGAGCTATACTGGAGGATTCTCACCTGAGCGAGAGTTGTCTCGCCTGGGCGAGAAATGACATTTTGGGACTGTTTAGACTGTGAGATTCTCGCTTGAGCGAGAGGGTCAGATTTGAGTTTTTAAAATAGGCGGGATTTTCTCGCTTGAGCGAGAAAGGACTCACTTAAACGAGAACCTGACGCTGTTACATTTAATAGGGAACACCAAACACATTTATGGGGGTTAACCTAGAGAGAAGTGAGAGAATGGAGCATTTTCAAGAGCAAGAAGGCTTGTGAGTCATTTAGAAGCTTGAGAAGAGGTAGATCTTTTGATTCTAACTCTCTTCTTCCCTTTGAAACTTGTGTTGGGCATGTTGGATCTCTTCTCAAAACGAGAGAAACCATGAAAACTCACCCTTTTGAGTTATGGTTCGTTTTATGTTATTTTATCTTGTAAACTCTTGGTATAGAGTTAGTATTTCAAGAAAGGAGGGGGGTTTGTGGGTTGATTCATGAAAACCCCAAAAACCTAAAGTGAAAATGAGGTTAAGATGAAAAATGGGTAAAATGTTAGAAGTAGAAGATGAGTTTACTTTCTAATGTTGAAAATATGAGATGAATATGTATGTTTTGGATGTTGTAAACTTATGATGCTTTTAGCAACATTGAAAATATGATGAATATCTTGTATGGTTAAATGATGCAATATAAGTTGTTTATATGATATTTGGGATAAATGACTAACGTTGTGTTGTATGGTGGGAATGAGGAAAGATCCTAGAGTTAGCGGCGGTGTCGGTGGAACTAGTGCAGTTACCAAGAACCCAACCCAACACTCACCAAGGTAAGGATAAGTCTTTAATTTTCACATTTGAAATAGAAAATATGTGTATTTTCTAGTTGTGCAAGGATTAATTGGTGAATCACGTATTTATTATAAACATATATGGGTATGTTTGTAATAAGGATTGTGTGGATTTACTAGGTATGATTGATAGTGAAATCAATGAAAAGGAAATGTATTTTTAGCCGACCATAAATGGTTAGCGACTTCAGCTCAAGTTTATGTAGCAACACTTCGGCCCAAGTTTATGTGGCAACACTTCGGCCCGAGTTTATGTGGCAACACTTCGGCCCGAGTTTATGTGGAATGTTTTCTTTATAAAAGAGATGAGAAATTGCTTTTAGCTAACCCTAAGGGGTGTAGCGACTTTTGCTCAAGTAATGTAGCACGGAAAATGAATTTCAGAGTGATTTACTAACATTTTCTAATGTGGATTATCTTATAATGACGTTTATTGAATTAATGACTTACTCATTTATGTGTTTGTGTTTTTGTCATTGATAATCCTATTGCAGTTAAACATGTGACATGATGTGGTCTCATTTTTGGAAGCTTTAGGAGTTTTATGTTTTGGTTTCACTTATTTGCACTATTTTGTACATGAGTGCTTATTGAATTAGTTGAAATATTTTGTACCTATGGATATATAACTTACATGATTTATTGTAACTCTGGATATTTGTAGCTATGGGTATTTTGGAAACCCATAGCTAGTTGTATGCAGTCGTTGCATGACATATTGAAATGAATTATGATTTTCTATCGATTAAGTATGTATGTCATTTTGAAATATGAAATGAGTAGGAATGGGAAAGTGAGAGTTAAATATGGTTGTTGGGAATTGTCGGTAAAATTTATGAGGAAATGAATGCATAATGAATAGGATAAGGAGAAAATTTTCAATGGTAGAATTTCGGTCCTTACAATATGGTATCAGAGCATAGTTAATCATGTGGCCTAGGATATGGCCTTGCATGTGTAACGACCCGATTTTCATAACTCGAAAATTTTGAAAACTTTATTAAATGCAAATATTAGTTAAGTTTCCCAATTCAAAATGCGGAAATAATCAATAATACTTTTTCATCAAAACATTACATCACATTCTATTCTAATCCATAATTCATACAATTATCCTTTGTTTCAATTACAACACTAATAAAGGTATTCATGCTAATCTTATTGCATCTTTTGAAAAAGTTCATTTATACAACATAGCTATTTCAACATATTTCTCATATTACATACATTATACAAATATCATTTCGGAATACAAAAACGACTACTCCAGTCTATACTCCCATCAGCAAACATCCACGACGCCACAGCAACATCCTGAACTCATATATAACACATAGACAAGGAAAAGCAGAGGGAGTAAGAACCAACTACGGTGACCGTAGCGTGGAATTACATGGAGTAATATCATTAAAGTATAACAACCTACACAATCATCTAAAATCAATCATAGTAAACATATACCATTTATATACCAGTCAATACCTTAAACCACATAATGTACACCTATTCAATCAGTATAATCACCACATTTCATTTAGACATTTCAACGCATCAGTACCATACTTCTACAACAATTCAATACAACTACGACCACCCAATATCACAAAGGGCCAATCAAATCAACATCACGAATGCAGGTCACATTCATACCACGAAGGCATATCAAAATTCCATACCACGAGGGGCAGGTCAAACTCCATACCACAAGGGGCAGGTCAAACTCCATACCACGAGGGGCAGGTCAAACTCCATACCACGAGGGGCAGGTCAAACTCCGTACCACGAGGGGCAGGTCAAACTCCGTACCACGAGGGGCAGGTCAAACTCCGTACCACGAGGGGCAGGTCAAACTCCGTACCACGAGGGGCAGGTCAAACTCCGTACCACGAGGGGCAGGTCAAACTCCGTACCACGAGGGGCAGGTCAAACTCCTTACCACGAGGGGCAGGTCAAACTCCGTACCACGAGGGGCAGGTCAAACTCCGTACCACGAGGGGCAGGTCAAACTCCATACCACGAGGGGCAGGTCACAATTCCGTACTACAACATCAATCACAATATAATATTTCCACTACATTATTCTAACATTGCAACTTCCTCAAAACACAAGACACCACATCAATGTCATAAACATAATGTATTTCATATCCTACCACAACAGAACCACTCACAACATCATCATCACATAATATAATTATGTCCATTTATCACCAACAAGCGATTCATCACAAAATCATTATTACAAATAAACTCACCTATGTTTATAGCAATTAAGCAACTCACAACTTAATCATTTTTATAGACATACTCGTCGCCACATTTAACAAATCAATAACTCATCACACAATCATTGATACAAACACACCCATATATGTTTATAGCAAATCAACCATCCATAACACAACATTATCATAAATAAATCACACACAACATATTCTTCATCATATAACACATTAACGTTAGAACCATCTTCTCACATGGGCCATAAACACCCGAAAGAGTTTCTATCCGTTAATATGCTCCGATTCTTGAGGGGAAATCGGAGAATGATGACTCTAATGAATTACTCTAAGACCACAATGGTCTTCTCCCTCACCTTAGGTTGCGTAAGCTCCGTTGCTCCGCAAAAGAGCTTCATCTCCCTCCATCTCCTTCAACCTCCATTGTTGCTTTTTCCTCTCCAAAGCACTCCAATGTTCCATTAAGAAGCAATAGGAAGAGGTTTGATGTGTTTTTGAGGTTTAGTGAAGGAAATGGTCGGAATCCATGAGGAGTCGCCGCTAGGAGTGAAAGGGGATAAAAGAAGTGAAGATTTGGGTTTGTGAAACCCTTTCCTTAGTTTTATAGCTCTGACGCTCTCGCCCAAGCGAGGGATTCTCGCTCAGGCGAGAATCTCACAGTGGCGATATTTTTATATGATGTAATCGATTACATGAATTGTGTAATCGATTACATCATGAAAAATTACACATATCTGACATTTTTATACGATGTAATCGATTACATTCATAGTGTAATCGATTACATGCATAGTGTAATCGATTACATGCATAGTGTAATCGATTACATGCATAGTGTAATCGATTACATCCATAGTGTAATCGATTACATCATGAAAAATTACGCATGTCTGATCAGATATCAACATGTAATCGATTACATGGACCATGTAATCGATTACACTGTGTTATCAGCCCAAAATTGTCATTTCTCGCTCAAGTGAGACTTCCAGGACTGATACTATAATTTTAAAGACTCAAAAATCAGGATGTTACAGCATGCTTCTTTGTGATCTTATACGTTGAAAATTGTTTGATCTATACTAATTGCTAAGTGATTATGTGAACTTTGTTTAGACAAAATTCTGTTTCTGACAAGAAAATGAGTACAGGTACTCATGGCAGGAAGTGGCAGGGGAGCGAGTCAGAATGTCCTGAACGATTTGTTGGCTCGGATGGTGGCAGTGTTGCAGCAAGTCAATGCGAACTTGTATAACCTGAACCAGAACCCTGCACCAAGCCTGAGTTCACAACCTTTGATTCCACCCGGTCCGGCTGAGTATCGAGGATTGAATGAATTCTGCAGGAGGAACCCTAGTCAGTTTCAATGTGGGTTCGCTCCTGATGCTGCCATAGAATGGATTCAGGGACTGGAGAGGATTTTCTCTGGTGTACATTCAGAGAGAAATTCATTCGGAAGTATTTTCCTGCTGATCTGAGGAGTCAGAAAGAGATGGAATTCTTGAGGTTGCAACAGGGTAACCTGTCGGTGGGAGAATATGCGGCCAAATTTGAGGAATTGACCCGATTTTGCCCCTACTCTGAGTTGGAGGCGGAGGGAAGATCCAAGTGTTCGAAGTTTGAATCGGGTTTGAAGCCCAAGTTGAAAACGATGCTTAGGCATCAAGAGATCTCCAACTTTTCTACATTGGTCAACAAGTGTAGAATGGTCGAGGATGATATGAAGGCGGATGAAGTGATGGCGCCAAGATCGCTTCCTCCCAAGAATTTTGGGCCCAAAGGAATTTTGTGCACGGGAAGGGTAAGGCGTTTCTGGAAGAGGGGAAGCCTTATTCCTCGCCTATGGGTAACAAAGGATATACTCCGCATGGGTCAAGAACTCATGCCAATGCCGGAGGGTCGCAACAAAACTCTCCATCCTAGTGTAACAAATGCGGCCGAAAGCACTTTGGTTATTCTTGCCCCGGAACCACACTTAACTGCTTTTACTGGAATGAGAGTGGCCATTTAAGAGGCAACGTCCCAAATTACGGCAGAGTATGAATGTTGTTAGTGCTGAACGACCTCGATCCACCGGCAGAGTATTCACCATGAGTGTTGTAGAGACTTCCGTGCAGATGGCCTGATAAAAGGTAATTGTATGGTGGCAGGTATTACCCTTTTTGTGTTGTTTGATTCGGGAGCGACACACTCCTTTGTATCTATTGAATGCGTGGATAGACTGAAATTGCAAAATGAGTCGTTACCTTTCGACTTGGTCGTATCCACCCCAATATTTTATAATAAGAAGCTAAGAAAACTAATATAAAATAAACATTGATTTTATTCAATAATTTAAAAGGTATAATGTTTATATAGTATATCTATATCTATATAAGAATAGAAATGCTTCATCAATTACTAAAATAGACTGCCGCATTTGTGACACCTGGATTTTCCAAGGTCAATTCTGTAATTAACCATATTTTTATTTATTATAAAACTTAAAAATATTGACAATTTGTATTGCAAAATCTCACTTCAAATTCTCTATCTTCTAAAATATCACTCTAACTATCACTCTCTCATCTCTTTTTACTTTGTATGCTCACTCTCACATCTCTTCACTTTGTAACCAATTTCTCACAGTCTCACCCTCACTCTCACTATGTATGCTCACTATCACTATCACCCTCACTCTCATTACTTCCGAAGGTTTAGAAACAGATGTAACCATCTCAAGCTGACGATGAAACCGTTTATTTTTTACATTTCTTTTCTTTTTGTTCGAAATTATTTCGTTTTCTTTTTGTTCCAAATCATTTCATTTTCACGTTTATTATAAAGTTCTCATATTTATCTTTTTTTATTTCATCTTTATGTTATATTAAATCTTTTTCTTTTTTTAGAGGAAGAAGGTGGGTTAAAGGGTGTTTTGGATTGAGAGAGATGTTTGCTAAAAATGATGGATTTCTTACCTATTTCTTTGTTGTTTATTGAAATTGTATTAATATTTGAATTAACCATTTTCTTAATATTACTATTCTAATTTTAGGTGTAATCATATCAAATCATTTATTATCTAAAAATTGCAACAGATCACTTTTAGAATTGGTAGGAGAAATTAAAAATCAAACACATATATTAAGATTTAAAAATTGTATTGGTTATAATTTCAAGGTATAGTTATATTTTTTAAATTTTAATTTATGAAATTATATTATTACACCGTTGGAATTGTAACGTTACAATGACTGCACAATGTGAAAGTAAAAAAATATATTTTCTTTACTTTTTAATAAAAAAATTGAAATTATTATTCAAATAGAAAATTTTGAATAATTTTTTTCTTCACATTGTTACTATTTTCATATTGCAATATTATGAACTACAAAATTATTATGAGTTATACATATCTCTTATTATTTTTAAAATTAAGGAATACATATTTATTTTGAGTTATACATATTTATTATTACTTATTTTTATAAATAAACAATAAATGAGTAGAAATTTATATTAGGCATTGCCTAAAATTAATGAATCATAAATAAAATTTATTGAAATTGTATTAATATTTGAATTAACCATTTTCCTATCTAATTTTAGGTGTAATCGTATCAAATTATTCATTACCTAAAAATTGCAACTGATCACTTTTAAAATTGGTGGGGAAAATTTAAAATCACACACATATATTAAAATTTATAAATTGTGTTGATTATAATTTCAAGGTTAATAATATTTTCTTTACTTTTTAATAAAAACTGTAATAATATTTTCTTTACTTTTTAATAAAAAATTGAAATTAGGACAAAAATTTAAAATGTCAAAAATAACTACATACTTAATTGAGCTTTGAGAATACTTTAAAGACTAAATTGACCGGTTACAAAATGTGAAAAAAAAATATTTTTTTCTTTACTTTTTAATAAAAATATTAAAATTACTATTCAAATAGAAAAATTTTAATAGTTTTTTTCTTTTCATTGTTATTATTTTTATACTACAATATTATGAACTACATGATTATTATGAGTTATACATATTTCTTATTCTTTTTAAAATTAAGGAATACAAATTTATTATTACTTATTTTATAATTAAACAATAAATGAGTATAAGTTCATATTAGGCATTGCCTAAAATTAAGGAATCACAAATAAAATTTATTGAAATTGTATTAATATTTGAATTAATCATTTTCCTAATATTAATATTCTAATTTTAGGTGTAATCATATCAAATCATTCATTACATAAAAATTGCAACTAATCAATTTTAGAATTGGCAGGAGAAATTTAAAATCACACACATATATTAAAATTTATAAATTATGTTGGTTATAATTTCAAGGTTAATAATATTTTCTTTACTTTTTAATATAAACTGTAATAATATTTTATTTACATTTTAATAAAAAATTGAAATTACCATAAAAATCTAAAATGTCAACAATAACTACATACTTAATTGAGTTTTGAAAATACTTTAAAGTCTAAATTGACCGGTTACAAAATATGAATAACTACATACTTAATTGTGTCATCTTATACAAAATGTGGAAATAAAAAAAATTATTTTCTTTACTTTTTAATTAAAAAATTGAAATTACTATTCAAATACAAAATTTTGAATAGTTTTTTCTTCTTCTTATTGTTAATATTTTTATACTACAATATTATGGACTACATAATTATTATGAGTTATACATATCTCTTATTTTTTTTAAAATTAAGGAATACGTAATTATTATGAGTTATACATATCTCTTATTCTTTTTAAAATTAAGGAATACATATTTATTATGAGTTATACATATTTCTTACTACTTATTTTATAATTAAACAATGAATGAGTATAAATTTATATTAGGCATTGCCTGAAATTAAGGAATCACAAATAAAATTTATTGAAATTGTATTAATATTTGAATTAACCATTTTCCTAATATTATTATTCTAATTTTAGGTGTAATCATATCAAATCATTCATTACCTAACAATTGCAAATGATCACTTTTAGAATTGATAGGGGAAATTTAAAATCACACATATATTAAAATTTATAAATTGTGTTGGTTAAAATTTCAAGGTTAATAATATTATTTTTTTTAGTTTTTAATAAAATCTGTAATAATATTTGCTTTACTTTTTAATAAAAAATTGAAATTGCCATAAAATCTAAAATGTCAAAATAACTACATACAATTTTGTTCATAATAACTTTTTTATTGGTATGAAATTATGTACAATATTATGTTTGTCAATATCTCTAATTTACAAATGATACATAAAAATAACTTCAAATGACTTAATAATTATCATGTTTTAATTTAATATTTACTTTTTTTTTAAATATATCATTTGAAAAACACTACCACTCGTGCGCATGCTCGAGTATCCTACTAGTATAAAGTGTAAACTCTAAATGACTACTAATTAAGATGGTCCCTACAAACAAACTTATGTATATTATTTATGAATGCATAATTATTTGTTTTTTATTAATTCTTAATCAATATCCTTATAAACCATAAGTTTAAATTTTATAATTTGTGTTTCCTTATTTCTAATATTTTTTCTCTCTTTTTTTACACCGCGAGTTCCCTTGTCTTTCTAGAATTATTATTTTGCTTGGTTAGGCAATTGTGTGGTTATGTCTACTATTGTTATTAGTCACATTTCTTTTCCAATTCAAGGGAATATTTAGAAACCAAAAGAAGAAGAAAATATGATAGATGATCATTGGGTATGCTGCTATGTGGTCTATTTGATTGTTACTTAAACAAAGTTGTGATTTTTCAAATGGGGTATTTGATATAACATGTTTAAGTGATTTGATTAAAGTTTGAGTAACCTTGTTCTAGCTACGATTAATTCATTTAGCTTAAAAAGGAAATTATCAAACGGAAGACCTCTTATTATACTATTAAAGTATTATTTTATTCATTACATTTAGAGCTAAGGCTCCAATTTCATTCTATATCATATTACTGAACATATAGATTATTTTAATAACGATGGTTCCATGTTGAGGCATCAAAGTTACCAGCAATATTGGCACCATTTCCATTGCCATTGAAGGTACCACTATTATTTACAGAACTTCCACCATGGTTGTCATAGGTTTGACGATTGTAACGGTCACCAGAATTTGCACCACTGTTGATCCTTGAACCGGAGAAATTCTGGTCGCCACCATGGTTGTTAAATGAGCCTGAAGTACCATAGTTGGTGGTTTTTTGACCTGCTTCCTCAGCCTCCATAGCTGCAAGGAGCTTTCTAAGAGCATGAACATTCATTGCCATGTTGATCTAGCTCCTTAAAATTGCACTATATGGTAGTGTTTTAGTGTTTGTATGTATGTCCTTGGTGTTACAAATTAACTATGCCGGCAATTTATAGATGCAATCATAGAGAATGCAATGCTTTGCTTGTTCAACAAGCTATAACTTTTAGCCAAAGTTGGCACCTGGATTCGTTTTCATTGGTTAAGAGATTTTAGAGTTCAGAATCTTATGCTAGCTAGTTGAAGGCTTATACTATTGTGCCATTGATTCATTAAGCATATACTACAATTTGGTTTATATGTAATAATCTATTTTCAGCCGCAAATAGTTATTTTTTGGGTACATAGCCCTATAGATCCAACTAAGTTATAAGAAATTTTCTTATCAATACATTACACTTTTTTTTGAAAAATAACATTTATTTATGTTGGATCAAACTTCAAGAGAATAGCCTCCAACCACCGGGGAGTTCCATTATTACCGGTGTATGGGAATAGTGGAGAGCCACAAGCGATATACTACGTCTTGAACCAAAACCTTAAGGCATTAGTTTCATGCAGTGTTGTGATAACCAGATCGGACCGAACGTTCCGACCAATCCGATTGTTGGCCGGACTTGAAAACGGCTCTTGTTTGTAGTCTTAACCGAATGAGTTTTTGAACCGCTTTGAACCGGAGAAATTCCGGTTCGACCGAGCTAAAATCAGTTAAACCAGAATAACCTGAGAAGTGAACCGGACAGTTTACTCAAAATTTTAAAAAAGGAACATTACAGTAATATTTTGTTTTACTTCGGTCCCAAAAAAAATGAAGATATGTTACTTCAATATAACTATATAAAATTATTAATTATATAAAATTTTACATTTATATATAATAATATATTTATATAAAAAAATTATTAATTATATTTAAAATCATTTGGTCCAATCGGACGGTTTAACTGTTTAAATCGGTTAAATTGTTTATACCGGTTAAACCTAATACAGAACCTCTTTCGGCTTGATATCCAGCTTGGATTTCACAACATTGGTTCTATTAGACTTTTCTAATTATAAATTTTTTCATTATTCCCCTCATATCTAATGTGATACTTCACAATCAGGTGCCTGATAAAAAAGAAATAAAAATCCATCCAATAAATCCTTGATCAAACACACAAAAAAACATATATAGATGCAAAAACCCAGCCTAAACAAGAAAGCAATTATAAAAGTTGAAGTGGAAAAGTAACTAAAATTAATCAATTTTATACTTGATGAATTTTCTAGCCAAACATGATTACAAAAGTTATAAAGCTTGTTAACATAAATTTGATTAAGGTTGCTGTAACAATGTTATGTGGTGTGGATGAAAACTTTGTAGGTAACAATACAAAAGAATTAATTCTTGGAATAATGTTGGACCTTATCCTTGGTATGGTTGTCAAGTGTATCATCTCAAAGTGCTGTCAATTGCGTTGCTGACATAATTTTTCAATCTCCATGTGATTAATTAGTTTACATAGTATCATCATGTATTTTTACACATATGAGGCGTAACCTCAATCCTTTCAAAACATAATTACTTTTCTTTAAATTTTGAATGTTATATTTAACTTTTTTCCATGAATGCTTCATAGTTTTGATGTGAGATATTAACTTGACAACAGTCAAAGTTAAAATGGACATATTTAAATTACGTCTATAAAATTTTAGGTGAGGGTATCTTCCCATTTAGCTTTATTGAAAAGTAGAATCACTTTTTTATCTTTCTCATATATGCTAAAGTAAACATAACCTAAGTTGATTCTGCCATAGCCCTTCTATTATTTTGGAACATAGGCATCCAAGATTTTACCAGCTTTTTAAAAGAATTCTTGAATCTTGTTATCTATATATCATTTCTTCAATGCCGTGGACGAACACACTAATTTGTTTTCCAATTTTCCTCATCCAAAATCTATATTTAGAGTTACTCAAATGATTGATGGTTAACCTGTTTATTAGAAATCTTTTTTCACCTGGGTCGTTGTAAAATATACAATCACCGATATGATTATCTTCTCTCAATAATGATTATAATAGAAAATCAATTTGACCTTAATTCATTATAAGGAAGTCATAATGGCCAAATTTGGAATACATAACGAAATCTTGGATGAATAAGAAAAACAATTGTATTTGTTTCATGATTTCAAAACTAAAAAACTCTATCTCGAACGCGTTGGGATCCTCTCCGATACTGTACAGTCCAGTACTAGAATGTGAGACTGGGATTGTTTTGAATGTAAAAAAAATATTTTAAATAAAAATAACTTGAAATCTACACCGTTAAAATATTTTCACGTTATCAAATTTAAGAAACTCATAATTGCCAAAAAAAATTAATATTAAAGAAAATTGGAACATATAAACATTAAATAATACGTATGGTTGCGGTTATTCTAAGCTTCTCACAATTGCACATGAGTCTGGATTATGGGTTACAAGATGACATGTGGTAAGATAAAAAATCAATGGTTGTGATTTTAAAGTGAAATTAAATTTAATTTTAATTAAAAAATAAAAAAAAGCCCTAAATCATTTTCTCATTTTCTTCTCTAAATCCTTTGTAAGTATGGAGAGGATAGAAGAATATGAGTGTGAATCATTGAATCCACTACTATTTTAATTTAGTTACAATTGAAAACAAATAAAAATGAGATTTTAAAAAGTCTGAATGATTTGTTAAAATAAATTGAAGAAGAAATGATGGAAAGGGAGAAGAATCATCATTGTTGGATATAAAGTGAAGAAAAGTGTTTAATGGGTAGTGTGAAGAGTGTTAGAAACAAAGTGAAGTATGGAGAGGATAGAAGAAGTTGAAGAACCACTATTGTGTTCTAACCAATTTCATTAAAAACTGTTTTGCTTTTCTTATGTGTTTTACTGTTCTTCAACCCCAAAGTCACACCACTTTCAAACTTAGTTTCTTCTTAATTTGATACTCAATGAATTAAATCAAACCTTAAACTCAGAGTTTATTTTTCTCATTTTAGGAAGAAGAAAATATTGATAGGGTAGAGAAATAATCTCCATTGACTTTTTGTCTTGCCACGTGTCACCATCTTGTAACCCACTGACCTCTCCGGTAATAGAGAGGATCCACGCCAATTATGATTGTAATATCATTGAAACGAGTATAGATTATCTCTATTAATAAAGATGCAAGTTTTTGGAAAAAAGACTAACATAAAATGACACATTTTTTTAAGTATAACAAAATAATATCTATAGTATATAGTGGATATATACACGAGATTCTTTCATATAAAAAACGAATCCATTTTAATCCATTAAAATATTAACTTCTTGAACAAGTAAAGCATTGGATTCTCTTGCTTGCAACTATAAATTGCAAGCTTAATTAGTTTGCAACATCAAGGACATAAACAAAAAGTAAACAAAACACTGACACACACAGTTCAATTTTAAGGAGCAAGATCAAGATGGCATTGAACACTCGTGCTTTACGAAACTTACTTGCAGAATTGGATGGTGATGAAGAAGCACCTCAAAAGTCAAATAAGTATGGCCTTGGCAACCAGAGTTTAATTGGTGCTAATATAAACAATGGTGCAAATTCAGGTAATCATTACAACCGTTACAGCTACGACAACCATGGTGGAAATTCTATAAATAACAGTGGTACTTTCAACGGCAATGGCAATGGTAGTTCTGTCGCTGGTAACTTTGATGGCTCCAAAAGGAACTATTATTAATTAAATATCAATATTATCTGATATATGATATGCTATATTGTAATAATGGAGGTGGAGCAACAACCCTAATTGTAATAGTTTATAAATATCAGTGTGAGAAGATGGTTAAGAATATACCTCGTTACATATAATTAATAAAATTATCAGTGTGGACAAGAAGTAATGTTATGTCTGTTTATTTTGGCAACCTTTTTTCTTTTATGGATTGGAACTTGAATCCTTTGGACTTATAAATCATGGCAGTTGTTAATTGTTGTATGAACAAGGGTCACTCACATACTCTAAAGCTTATTTAGTTACTTATAAAAAGTGGTGTCAGAATTTCTGTGTCTAATATTGGGATGGGAATTAACTGTCTAATATTGGTGTCAGAATTTATGTGTCCCTGTTCCACACTAATCAAGATTTGACAACAAATAAAAAGTAACACTTCAATTTAATTTAATTTTACAAAAATAATAAACTTAATTCACATGTCTAGATATAAGTGGACGAGACATGGTTGGAGACACAAATTAGATAAATGATCTCCATCCCTAATATTGGACTCTTGTCAAAGTATAACGAGGAGATTGGTGCTTATATAATTTAAAGTGAATGAGAAAATTAAGGAGCACTTACTGTCATTGTGTTGTTCCATTTGGAGAGAAAGGGGTTTTCACTATTGGTCTCTTGTTCAATGATAATGATTCCTAATATATGAGGAATTGTTCCTTAATAGTAAAAAAGTTTCCTCTACAATCTAAAACGGGGTATAATTTTTTGGGGTTTTAAAACAAATAAACTTATTTGTACTTAACTCATAGGTATTAAGGAATATTACCATGCAGCAGCTACTTAATATACTGTAGAAAACCAGTGAGGCTCTACACTCTCAAAAAGTGAAAAGTAATAATTGAGAACTAATTAAAGATGATATATTTATTTCTGAGTGAGTTGGCTTATATCATGGAGAATAATGTATCTCCTGGTATAAGGAGATAAGTTATCTACTACAGCTACTAAAACCATGACATGTGTACAATTTAATCATTTTCTATAAAAATATTTCTAAAACTAAACAAAACAATACACATGTCATTCTTTTACTAGCTGAATGAGATAAATTATCTGATGATATACTTTATTTTTTGTATCACCTACGTTTATGGTGTTTGTCTTTTGATAAAATTGGTTGAAAAGCTTAAAAAGCAGTGTAAAAAGTTAATTGAATGTTCAAGAGTTAGGGACAGAAATTTAATGAATCTCAATTTATGTTTTGGAGTAGATTAAAATATTTCATTTAATTAAAGAAAAACTTTAAAAACATAAAATAATATCTATGTTCAAATTTAATAACCTAACTTGTTTATAAAATTATCTCATGTGATTTAGAAGAGTTTTTAAGTCTTAAGATCTAGATTATACCACTTCATTCTTATTTGAGTTTCAAACAATATTTTATAATTTAATATACTTTTAAAAAATTAAGAATAACATTTATTTTTTTCCCACAATGTTAAACAACATTTTTATTCTTATTCTAGTTCCACGATGTATGGTATAATTTCTCTTTCGTCCTTTTTCCATATGGAGTCCACACTTTCTTATAAGAATAGCAGCAAAAATGTTCTTTTAGAATAAATATTGTTAATAATAAATAAGTGTCCCAAAAAGAATTTACTTATTTTAAGAATGTTGTAAGAATGACTACTGAAAAAGAATTATTAAGTTATGGGATTATACAAGATATTGGCCATTGTACAAGTGGGAGCTTAAAAATTCCCTAAGTTTTCGAAAGTTTTTTTTGTACTAACAAAAGTATTCTCCCACTCTATGGATAAGAAACTAATCATTTTTAAATGTGTGATTGCCCCTCCCAATAAGTATTATTCACATGAATCAAATCTTTGACATTTTCATCATCTCATAAATCTAACCATTACTAACGTCTTCTTAGTATGAAAGCCTCCTTTGACCAAATGTTATCACCATTTCTTTGGCAAATAAGCCTAGCTGATTGACTGATTCTCCTCGTTAGCTTATCAATATTCAGCTTTCAGCCCTTGATGGCTTGATTTGTTAGTTTTCAGTCCCTCACACTTGTAAACCATGAGTCTATTTTCCTATAAAAAAAGTTACTTTGCTCATTCAATATGGTGTAACATAGTATCTTTGTGTTTTCCATTATCTAATAAATTAGTTAATTAAACTAGATTCTCTTTCCATTCATTTATTTTTTATTTCAAAAGAACATTTGATCAAAACTAGTCTAGAGGTATAGGGTTTGAATTCTCAACTGTATTTTCACAGTTGAATGATTGCAAGGTTAAACACAATTATAATTATGTTTTAATTAATATAGTTTTTAACGTCTTCACAATTACACCTTATATGTGCTCTAATCCATTTAATGCAATTGTTGTAATAATGATACAATGTTGAACTGTCACTCACTAAACTTTCCAAGTTTTTTTAAGACATGGTTCTGGAAGTGTTCAAAGTTTCCATTATTTCTTTACATAGTGGGTAGGAAACGGCTCTTAACTGTTTAGTTTGATTACTTGATAAAAATTTGTTCGGCTTAAAACTTGATTTGAGTTTGAAATAAGCTATGTTTCCAGCTCAAACTCGGTCAAAATGAAGTTCAAGAATTATTCAATTAAGCGTGTTAGCTTGAGTCAACTCATAAATCAAACGAGTCAAATTGTATTTAGTTCAAATTCTACTCCTTTATTTAACAATGTTAATTTTTATCTTAACTTCAACTTATTTGGTTTATGATTCAATTTATCGAACTAAGTTACAAGTTTATAAGTTCTAACGAATATTGAGTTAATTAGGTTTATTATGAGTGCTACTATTATCACATTTCTTCTCCCAATATAATCAAGTAAAGGTCTAATTGGAGAAATAAAACTGATGACCGAATTTACAATTAAAGAATTAGCATCCAGTATAACAATGCCCTTGAATGACATATGCAGCACTAAATAAAGGATATATACTTCACAAGCCTCTTTCTTATCAAAACGAATCCATGATAGTGAAATTGATATATTATTATAGCTTAATTAACAAGCCAAGGAAGCACTACTAGATTCTCTTGGTTGCATGCATCTATAAATTGTAGGCTTAGTTAGCTGCTATCACATCAAGGACATACATAAATAGAAGCACTAAAACACTATCTTATTGTGCTATCTTAAGGAGTAAGATCAACATGGCTATGAATATTCATGCTCTCAAAAACCTACTAGCAAAAATGGAGGCCCAAGAAGAAGCTGAAAGATCCAGTAACTATGGTGCTGCAGGATCATTTAACAACAACCATGGCAATAGCAATGGCTATGGCAATAACAATGGCTATGGCAACCACCCTTTCAGTGGTTCGAAGATAAACAATGGTGCACAAAGAGGTAATGGTGCTATAAATAACAGTGGTACATTTAATGGCCATGGCAACGGTGGAAATATCAGTGGAGACTTTAATGCTTCAACAAGGAACTATTATTAAGTATCAATATTAATTTGATACATGATTTTATGTATTGTGTTGTAATGTTTCTGTAACTTAGCAGTGTGAGAGGAGTTTGAGTATACAATACCTCTCTTACATATAATAAAAATCCGTTTGGTTGTTGTACGTAATAATACCACTTTTGGTTATTGAAAAATATGTTTTGATCACTAATTTAGAAATATAAATATACCACCATCCATTATTATCTTATTAATTCAGAAATGTGAGGTGTTAGTGAATGAATGGGATAAAAGATAAGAGACTGAATGAGTGGAGTCTATATGAGTAACGATACTTTTACTATTAAAACATAAAAATATAAATAAATATTTGTTTCTTATTCATATGCTTATAATATAGGAAGGGGAAGAGACATAAAGAAGATGGAATCCACTGTATGTGGAGCCTCAAGAAAGGAAATTACATACAAAAAGATAGAAGGAAAAAAAATAGTATAATGTAATGTTTTTACTCTTAAATATAAAAACAAAAATAATAACTTGTCTTTTATAAGACGATTCTTTTTCCTACTTTTTTTTCTCCTTGTAATTAATATTCATTAATAAAATTTTCTTTGCTGAAAAAAAAATGATTCTTCTTAACCAATTATCATTTAGGCTGGAATCTATTTGTCAACTTTGGTTCTCATGATTTGGATATTTTAAATTTTCTATTTGACAATTTTGGTTTTGGAATTTTTTAATTTTACAAATTTGATTCTTAGTTCAAAAAGTAACTATTGACATTGACTTGACAAACATATGATAGATGTCATTTATTTATACGCTTAGGTAAACTTTTTAAACAGAAAATTAAAATTATTAAGAATTCAAATTTCACTTATGCTAGTAGATTCAGTGTCATGTCAAATTGTAGACGAAGATATCAAAATTACTAAACAAAAAAGTTGAACAACTAAAATCCTCAAAAATAAAATACATGATCAAAATTTGCCACAAGAAAAATTTGACGTTATTAGTGCATGGGACTGAATTGTGTTGGCAATCAAATTAGACACTCAGCCACCCAATTTAATGGGAGAAATGGAGTTATGGAGGCATCAAAATCAACATTATATGATATGAAATCCTTAAAGTATCTTATCTTTTTGGCATCTATTACTTTAGTACTTTTTTATTCTTATAAATTAAAGAAATAATTTGAGAAAGTTTAATTGTCCTTATTATTAATTACATTTTATATCAAAATCTTGTTTTTGTAATTAAATAATGATATAAATATTTTGTTTAAAAGAACAAATTAGGGATGCTATGTAATATGTATCATTTAGTTCTTCTTTAAAAAAAGTATACATTTAAAATTGATACACTCGGCTTATAAAATTGTTTTGACTTTCAATTATTTGCCAGCTTGCTAGAAATAACATTATAGACAAAAGCAAAATCTATCTTTGTTTATATCTCCAATTTTTAATTACCACTACACCTTCTTGTATGTGTGATTCGTCTTTTAGATAAACATATTTTTATTCAATACTAAGTGACTCGGTGATATTCTTTACATATGAGAGTAGATGTTTTAATTTTTCAACTATATACTTATAAAAAATCAACTATAAAGATAGTTGAATGAATTTATTAAAAATTGTTTTTAAATATTTTGACACGTTGAGTATTTTTTTAATATGTAAAGTACACTACTTTCTGTACAAAACTTATATTATATAGGTGTTTATTTATATTTGATTTAAAATTTTAATTAAACTTGTTTAACTCTAATTCCATATATTCTGATCATTTTCTTTCCTTGAAATTAAAAACAAAACATTAATTCACATAATTACTTCCTTAGCAAATTTTATAGCATAAAAAATTGTGTGAATATTTATTCTATATGTGATGTTGGTTACTTCTTTTATATAATTATTCTTTGTCATTCTACTTTTTTTTATTCTTTGCTTAATCAAAATAAATGCATTTTTTAGATTTACAATACACTATTATGACTTCATTCAATTCACGTAGTCAAACTCAAGTAGTAAAATAAAAAATTAGTTGTTGTTATAGTTAGTATAACAAGTATCATTCATATATACTATTTTTATTCCAAAGCCATTAACTATTTATATATAAATAATAAATAATTGCACAAACTATTTTATCATGATATGACAATGTCATAGTATTTTTGCATATTTATCTTTATGACTTTATGCCACATAATGAAATTGAAGCTGCAGCTTTAAATGGTCTGCAATTTATCACTTCCTCTTGGTGATTTCATATTTTATGGTACTTCTTTTATATAATTCTCTGGTTGATAAAGAAGAGTATCATAAAATTTCTACATATTGATCTTTTTATGACTTATTCTTTTAAATAACAAGGAAGAGAGAGACAAATTGTTGTCTAACTTTTACTAAAAATGAGAAAAATGTAAGTCCACAAAGTTCTTGAATTCATAAAGAAATTTAGGTCAACAATATTCTTGAATTCATACTATACTCTACTAGAAAACTTGGTCCACAAATTATTCCATCTCACCCATATTATCATCTATCTTAAAAAGCAACACATTATCATTGTTTGTGATTTATTCTTAACCCCACAATTTCTTACTTTAATCATTGATGGATGTGATATTCAGCCATTCTAATGAAGGATCCATGCAATGGAAGAAACTCTTTTTATGTTTCCTTTATTCTATTATATTGTTCATTTTTTGAACGATCTAGATCAGCTAAGAAGGCCCTTTCTATCCCTTCATAATATCCTTTTCTCTTTACCTTCTTGGGCACTACATTCTTCAATATCTGCTATAATATAACACAGTGGAGCTGTTAGTATGATCAAAGGTTTACTTCACTTCTGTTTAGTCAAAAGTTTATTAGTTGATTATGGTGAACCTTTATAGTTAGAGGAATTGTTATTTGCTATATATGAGTATAATATTGAGCACTCAAACTCATTTACAAAAGTATTTTATACATGATCTCACTGTAATGAAGATGCTATCCGTTATAAGATTCATGCACCAATAAAAGAACACTAATAGCAATATATAGTACTGAAGTATAAACAGGTAGATAACTTGTGCGATTTTAATTCTAAGAGATACATGATTATAATGAAGAGTTTTCATTTTTAGATGAAATGCACCATTTATTTAATGAGCAATTAATATTAGCTGAAACAACTTACATTATTACAATCCAAGGAGCCATAAGTCTCCAAAAAAAACTGAAGGAAATGTCTTTGCTAGGGATGGTAAAAGGGAGTATAGATCATCTCCATTAATTGAGAGACAAATACCTAAAAAAAATCTAATATATAATGACACATCTATCCTTTTAAGTATAATAAAATAACATTTTTGTCGTTAAAAACATAAGGAAATTGAAGTATTTGTCTCTCCATTAATGAAGATGATACATATTCGATAGAAGGTGGGCATGAACATTTAGTTCTCTAAAGGTGTAGAATCTATAGACTCAATCTCCCTCTAATACAATTAACATCATTTACACACACATAAATTTTGTCAAATGTGTATTGTTAAAACGACCAAGTGATGGGATTGAGTCTAAGGAATAGGCAAAGCCTAGAAATAGACTTCCTATCATTTAGATTTAAATTCCAATTAACATTTACAAATCCATGTAAGAGGTAAATGAATTGAAACATGTATATAGGTTTAAGGATAAGACCACATCATTATGCAATTCCTTCAAGATATCCGAGAATTCTCTTAATTAATGCAGAGCATGTCTCTTGTATAGGTTAAGAGAGAAATTGACAGAATATGTAAACACGTACTAAAAGAAATATATGGCCTTGTGATTGTTGGATAATATAGTGCACCAATAATTAGCCTCTAGGGAGTTTGATTATTAAAAACAAGACTCCATTGCCTATTTAGTTGACATGTATTGACTATACCAATAGTTATAGCTAGGTTTGGGGGAACCCTATTAACTCTCTTTAGAAGTTCCCTAATATATTTGGATTGATTCATAAAAATGGACTATAGAAATATAGCATCTAAAACCAGATTGCTAGTATACAAGAGCATGACGCCACCAATCAACTTAACTAGGTCAAAGGAAGAATGATGTACAGTACTAGAAGAAGGAGCATGTAATTTAATTAGGAGCTTTACCCACTCACAAAGAAACAAATATCAAAGTCATTTTTATTAGCAGTAGGTATTCTACAATGAAAGAGTACTGCATGATGAACAATGCTCTTATGAGCATGGCCTAATCTGCACAATGTTTTAAAAAAAACAAGAAACGTTAATAGGCAAAAACCACATAAAGCAAAGATTCTCTCATTAGTGAATGTCCCTCTTAGAAGAAGTTGAACAGTGCCTTGAGATCTCGTAAAGAAATCCTTAAGTATAGAGTTCAAAGAAACAATGATTATATTGTTTGTAGCAAATTGAGACACAATGATTAAGGTTTTTAGTAATGGAAGTCACATATAGTGTTTAATATCACAATAAGATTACAATCAATATGAGAAGAAAAATGAGAAGCATCTGAATATTTATTAGGGATAATGAAACCATTACCTGTTAAACCAAGATTACTACACACAACTATGTATACACAATGCATAGGCTATACTACAGTATTGTCTTGATAGTATCTTGTGAAAACTATCTCTTAGCTATTCATTGAAATGCATAAGAGCTATTTATAGCTATTACACTCAACTAACTTTTTAACAAAAGGAAATTACACAATAGATAATCGATTTCGATTACACTTCTTTAGACTAACAGACTTTAGCTAACTACTTCACTGATTGGATAATCGATTAACATTACCCAAAAAGATGTGTTTTGGCTGAAAATGTTTAACATGTTTATGGATCAGATAGAGTACCAAGTAGAGAACGTGACTTCTTTCTCAGCAACACTAGTTGTCTTTGCATATGATAGGTAGATAAGCATAGAAAGAACCAAGACCTAAAGCACGAAAGCTTCTTGAATAAGAAGGGCTTGGAAGAGTGATGATGTGGCTCATAATTAAGTAGAGTAGCGAGAATGAGAAGCACTAGTAGTGCACCATAATTGTACTTATACTTGAATGTATCCAAAAGGAGAATAGTAGCAGTTGACCAAATCATGAGAAGAGGTGAAGATGCATAGTGGTGAAGATGTTATACATTAGTAAGCTAGAGAGGGTAAGAATTACTAGTGCACCATAATGTATATATTAGTGTTGGTTTTGGCTGATCACCTGTCTTATGTCTTACTTCATATCTCGGGCTAATCAAAATGTTATTTTTTGCTAATTTTTATTTTTAATTTTTTTTCTTTTATTCATATAGCAGCATTTCGAATGATCTGAAACAGAAAGTTGGACACCGTGTGAGACAGGTGATTTGTATTCGGCTTTAACCATGCTCTATACTATCATGTAAAAAGAAGAAGAATAAAGAAAGAGAGAGTGAAAGAAATTGTGTAAAATGAAGTGAGAAAAAAATATGAGATCTAAAACTTTTATATACTATCATTTATTGACTCTTCAAATAAAGTATTATCAATGACTGATTAATAATGTACTAATCATATATAAATCTTTATACTAATGGTATATATTAAACTCAAAAAATTTGTCATATTTCACGCCCTTAACTTTATTTTCATTATGACATTGATCCTGTAGTTAATTTTATTTCCACTTGTTTCTTTCAATTAATGTCACATTGATATATGTCTCATATGTCTAATTCTATTAATGTCATGTTAGTAATTTTTTTTAACAAATAAACCAAAATTGCAACACAAATAAAGTTAAGCGGTGAAAATGAGAAAAGAAGATGAAGAACAAAAATTATAAAAAATGTATTAAATTAAGAGACAAAAATGATAAATTTTTTATTTATTAAATTAAGAGAAAAAAATGATAAAAAATTTATTTATTAAATTAAGAGACAAAAATATATATTTATGTCTATATTTGTCTTATTTATTTAATAATTTTCTTAAGCTCATTATTTGTTGTACCAAAAACAAAACCTCATTATTTGTTAAGAATAGGGTGAAGAGAGTGAGGTCGCTGCGGCAAAGGTTTAAAACGCATCGTTTTATTCATTCCAATTTCCCTTCCTCACTTCGTTTCGTTCTTCTCTTCCCTTTTCATTTTGTTCTGTGTCTCTTCCCATCGTACACACATCACAAATTTCCCTCCGCGATTCTAAATTCAATTCGCATTGCGGCGCGTGATTCTCACTCGACTCCACCTACCCCCTTCCTATATCTACAATTTTCCAACTTCACCATAGCACCATTACTCTCTCAAATTTTATAACCACAAAATTCAAGGTATATGAAGCTATCATAACCCTTTTTGTACTCAATTCCATTAATGTCACTTTTTTAATAATGAATTATTAGGTTTTGATATTTAGATTTCGAAATTTTATAGTTATTTTTTCAGGAATTGGTGTTTGTTTTTTGTGCACGTGTTGTATTTCTTTTATTGATTATGTATTGGCATTTTAAAGCTTGTTCTGTTTGGTTTATTTGGTTGTGAAGCTTTGGAATATTGAATTTAGGGTTTGTTTTTTATTGGTGCAGAAGAATGTGTTTTGAAGTGGTAGAGAGTGGAGACTGCTTCTCTGCTTGATTCTGTCACTCATTCATAAAGGTTTTAATCTGACTTGCTTTCGTTGATGTTGTATGGAATGTGACTTTATTCATTGTTTAATTGTTAGGTGTGTCAATCATGATTGGGAAATTTGAATATGGATTGACAGTTTATTTTGATTTGCACGTGACGTTGCTGGTATTCTGTTGTTTTGATTGAGTGATTTTGGAATGTGAACACTGTAATATTGTTGTTGCTTAAGTTTGCTGATCCTTTCTCTTTTATATATCTTTTCATGTTCTGTGCTTAGATTACGGTGTTAAAAGAGCGTGAATATGTTTTACTATAGGAGTGCGGTCGATTAGGTGTAATACTGCATACTTGGTGATTTTATTGCTGTTTTCAATAGTAGGATTAGGTCATATGTTAGTTGAAATATTGAGGAAATCCTGTTATACGGCTGAAGTGTTGCCACTTGTTAGACATATAATATAGGGAAGATAGCATAAGATGAGGAGTGGACAATGTCAGGAGACTAGATTGGAAGTCTAATTCAAAAGTTATAGCTGGTTCTTCTCCCTGAAACCAAATAGTGAATTTGGATCTCTACTTCATATTGTCATTGACTTACTTATGGCTTTAAGAGATGCCATAAAATTACCTTTCCATTATTTTGTGGACCCGTTGAACCTTATACTAGTAGGCCAAAATAAAAACGAGGAAAAACAAGGAGAAAAATGACTTGCTATTTCGTTGAAAGTGCTGACATTCTTACTCACTTTTTTCTAGCTGAGTTAGATACATATTCTGAAGGACTTTTGGTGCTTTCAGGTGACAGACTATAACCGGTTGTAGCTGAGAAATGAAACTAATAGAAAAGAGGGGACAAAATTACCATCTTGTACTTTTTGATGTGTGCTTGTTTCTTTAACACGGCAATGCCATCACCAAAAGTCCAAATTCAATGTTGAGATGTTTCTGTAAGCTAGAACTTCAGAAGATTTTAGATTTGCTTTCTATTTTCAAAAATATCATTGTCATTTCGCTGGGTGGATACTGTAACCTTTTTTTGGGGGGTGGGGTATGTTTTTTCTACGCCATTTAAGATGTTATTTATCTCTAAGACAAACATCTGACTATTTTAAATCGTCATTAGTGATACCTTGTCTTCAATTGCTTAATTCTGAGGTAAAATTGAAAGTTGTGTAGTAGTATTCTTTTGGGGTGAGGGTAATATGCTGGAGATGAGATGAAAGGGTGGTAATTAATAATTATCATTTGTTTTTTGGGGGTAGGATGGAGTCAAGGGAAGTAGGAAGGTCTATGATGGTGCTAGTTTTGTTTTGTCATTATCCTTTCTTGATGAATGGATTCAAAATCAGAATCTTGGCCATTTGTTGTTCTTTATGATTTTCTCAGTAGTTGTGTATAAATTCTTATTATCTTTATTGTTTCAAAGTAGTGGGGAACTTCGTAATATTAGTGCTTTATTTGTTCCTTTGGCACTTTACAGGAATATGGCTTTGCAGAAATATGTTCCTTCTGGTGATGCACCTAATGTGAAAATGAAGCGTCTGACTTTTTCCAGGAACGTGTCTGAGAAACCTCAGCTAGAGATGGCAATTCAGAATCATGACACGGATATGGATGTTGACCTTAGGGAAGTTTATTTTCTCATTTTGCAGTTTCTTTCTGCTGGGCCTTGTCGCAAGACTCGCGTACAGTTATGGAATGAGCTTCTTGAACATCAACTTTTACCTAGAAGGTATCATGCTTGGTATTCAAGGAGTGGGGCACGTAGTGGAAATGAAGATGATGATGGCCTATCATTGCCTTTAAGTTACAATATGTTGGTGGAGAGGTATTTATAATATATATCTATATATATTATTACTGGTCCATTTTCTCATTCATGTTTGTAATCTTGTTTTAGTTGTATTAACAGTTTATGGTAATCTGGCTGTGTCCTATGTGCTGTTGTTTTATGCTGTAACTTGTGAACAAATGAGGATTCTACAATTTGTATGTAATATTGTCTTTTATGATATTTTCATTGATTCTGGAACTTGGAAATAATTCTTACATAGGTATCCCCATGTTGAAAAGGATCATTTGGTAAAGCTTCTGAAGCAATTGTTACTAAATACAGCCTCCCCATCACTGGGGACGAGTAGTGGAAATGCTCCAAATGCAGCTGATGTACCTACTCTTCTCGGGACGGGTTCATTTTCACTTGTGTGCTGTACGTGTCATTTATTTGTTATTTGATTACAATCAACTTTGAACATTTTAGATTGGTTTGACAATTCTCGTACTGAATTTTGAATGTACTGATTAGGGAATAACTAAAGTTTGCCTATATTAACAGTGCCCTTATCTGTCTTTATCTGTATTTAATTGATTTTCCCCTGTTACAGATGACAAGGATAAAATGAACGGAGAAGTCAAACGACCACCTGCTCGCATGCGCTGGCCTCATCTGAAAGCTAACCAGGTTCATGGGCTTATTTTGAGGGAAATTGGGGGTGGTTTCCCAAGACACCATCGTGCACCATCTATACGTGCTGCATGCTATGCCATTGCAAAACCTTCTACCATGGTACAGAAGATGCAAAATATGAAGCGATTAAGAGGACACCGCAATGCTGTCTATTGTGGTAGGTTATTATGTTTATACTAAATACTCTAGGCTATATTCATTATTCAGAGCTTTGTTTGACTTATTCAATTGTGGAAATGAGGCAACCCTGTTTCTGTTTTACTTCCTTCAATGGTTGTAGCTGACACATGTTTTTGTTTGCTGGTGGTGGGGTGAGGGAGGTATATTACCTTCTTTGTAATGGTGGTAGTTTATTTTAAAGTGCGAGCCTTAGTGCAGTGATAAGGTTGTTGCTTTGTGACCTAGAAACAATCTCTTTGCTTGTGAGGATAAGATTGCATACATCTACCCTCTCAGATCCACCAAGTGGGAACCTTGTGTACTTGTCTGCCCTTTCATGGTATATTTAAAGGATGATTCATGAAGGCTTGTGGTTCTCATATCAGCTGAGCATGAGACATGGGACACCAATTTAAAGTAGAGGCCCTTTCCTCTTTAAAGCGGGGTTGTTGAAGTGGGTTCTCATCTACATAAGTAGTTAATTTGTCTACCAATCGGAAGTAGGAAATAAAATTTATGAAGGGAGAACTTAAGCAGAAAACCAAGGAATTCTCATAAAAGTAATAGAGGATTTAAATCCTTTGTATCATTATAGGGGTCCTGTGTGTCAGTGACACAATCTGGTTGGACCCATCTCATTGTCTATATCTTTCTATGTTTACTATGGTTGTACTACAGAGAATTGTATTACAGTAACTTTCTGTAGTTCTCGTATGCTTACATAGCTTTGTTAGAATAGTTGTACAGTTGGTTGAACTTATAGTTAGAAGAAGTCTTTGTTAGATCACATGCCTAGTCAGCATGTGATGCTCAGGAGCTAGCTGGCTACAACATCTATATATAGTTACTAGAAATAACTGCCTCCTCATAATGTCAATAACAGAAAACAGTTACTAACCTTCTCTCTAAGTTTTTTTTCTCTATCTCTCTTTCCAAGTTTTACAAATCATAGTTGGAACCTAAGAATTTCCCAAGGAAAAGTTGTCCCCAAAATTTGAAAGGAGTTAAAAAGGTTCATTGATGTATGACAAAATATGTTGTGATCATTGATTAAAAAAATACGATGTAGTATTTTGAAATTAAAGTTGTGGCAAACTCAACTCTATTGTTGGTTACTCTTCCACACTCTTGTTAGCCATTTTATTAGCTCTATTTTGCCCTTACGTTGATTGTCGAATGCCTATGTGTGCTTCATGCTATATATAGCCATTCTTAAGCTCCAATAAAAGGTGATTTTTTTTATGCAGTCGACGACCAACATAAAACTTTGTCGAATTTCTATGATATAGATCAACGATATGATATTGTTAATGCTAAGTCGTTGCCTAGAAGCAATGCGATGTATAGTCCAGGCAAAATGTCGAAGGTTCAAGAGGTGCTGCATCGCCGCCTAGATATAGTGAAATGTGAAGCGAACTTTAGAAGCACATGACTTTCATATAAGTCGAAGTAAGACAAAGTATATGGAGTGCAAATTTAGCAATAGGCGGACTAATCCTACTGTAGAGGTAAAGATTGGAGATCATATCATATCACAAGTCACTAGATTTAAGTATCTTGAGTCAATCAAACAACACAATATGGAAATTGATGGAGATGTAAACCATAGGATTGAAGCGGGGTGGATGAAATGACAAAGCACTTCAGGTGTTATATATTTTAGAAATGTGTCACTCAAGCTTAAGGGGAAGTTTTGCCACACGACTATACAAACCACAATGTTATATGGGAATGAATGTTGGATGAGTGGACACACTAGATAAGACATGATTAATGAATGCATTAGGGAGAAAGTTGAAGCATCTCCTATTGAGATAAAATGGTAGAATCACACCTTAGGTGGTTTAGACATGTGTGGAAGAGACTGTTAGAAACTCTGATAAGGAGAGTAAATCAAACGAAGGTTGTTCCAATTTCTAGATGAAGGGGAATGCGAAGAAAAACCGTTGAAGAAACGGTTAGGAAAGATTATATATCGATGCTTTGTGAGTGTACATGATTTACGATAGAGCATTATGACATCGCTCTTCCATATAGCCAACCACACCTAGTAAGATTAAGGCTTGGTTGTTGTTGTGTTTTGTCCTTACTTCTATGTATTTTATTTTTGAGAAAACCTTTGTAAAGGTTCTATGACCAGATACTTATTAGAGTATAGCTTTTGATAGTCTAAGGGTCATTGCATTAAACTAAGAAACAGTTTCAGTTTCAAGACTTAATGACTTGTTGTAATAAATATTGTAACTGATTGTCAGTTACAATCTGTTGGCTTCCTTGAGAGTATGTTAACTCCTCTATATAAGAGTTGAGCCTATTGCTTGTAGAACAACAAGATCAATAATAAAATGAAGCTTCTCTTATGCTCTTAGCAGATTATTTTAGCTTTTCTTTTATGCTCAGTTTATAGTTTTTACATGGTATCAGAGCTCTAATGGCCTCAGCCACAGATCCTCCTCCTTCACCTCCATCCCCACCCCCTTCTGCTCCTTTACAAGCTGTCTCTCCTTCCATGTCTTTACCTATTCCAACAACCAAACTTAGTGAGAAAAACTACCTTACATGGAGTCAATTCATGACTGCAGCCCTCAAATCTAATAGAGCTCTCAGATTTGTGCACCTTCCTGATGTTCCAGCCATGTATCTCTCTGAGTTTGACAGAATTCATCAACATATTAGTCCCTCTTATCTTAGTTGGGAGGAACAAGATCAAACAGTTTTCTCATGGATTCTCAACTCTATCTCTGAGTCCATTCAACCTAGAGTTCTTGGTTGCACCTCCTCCTACCAGCTATGGGAAGAATTGAAAGCTTTCTGCAATGCTCACACAAAGGCCAGAAGCAGACAATTAAGAGCTCAGATTAGAACTCTCTCTCAAGGCACTGACTCCATCTCTGTCTTCTTCTCTAAGGTAAAGGTCATTACTGACTCTCTTGCATCCATAGGCACTCCAATCTCTACTGCAGAGCATGTGGATTGCATATTAGATGGGCTCAATGAAGACTTTCAGACTATTATCACAGCCATTGAAAGCCAAATTGAGCCTCCATCCATCAATGACCTAGAACAGTCATTGCTAACCTTTGAATCAAGATTGACCAAGAACAAACATAAAGCTATATCAGATGCTCTTTCTGCTAATGTGGCATCTATGTCCTTTCCCAATCAATCCCCAGCCTCTGTCTCCAAACCAAGATCCCCACCCTCTCACAGATTTGACTCCACATCTCAACCACCTCACTACTTAAATGTCAATGCAAGAAATGGTCGTTTTGGAAGAAGAGGGGGCAGATTCTCTAGAGGAGGAAGAAATCAAGGTAGGCCTGGATCTAACTATTTTTGTTCCTACTGCAACAGACCTGGTCATGATTTAGAGTGGTGTTACTTTGCGCCACAAGATCCCTCTTATCCTTTCTACCCTCCTCATCAACCATCTCATCCTCATTCTACATATCCTATGTTTCCTAGACCCTCTGGATTTAATCATACTCATACTTACAACAATTCAAGACCTCCTCCTCAACAATTTTCCACTCACAATGCCTACCATGGAAACAATGCATCATCTTATTCTTCTGGACTTTACAATCCACAATCATACTACACTCCTAGACCTGCTCATCAACAAAATCAGTCCTATGCCATGAATGTCACCACTGGACCAACAGATATCAAGCACTCCATGTGGTACCCTGACTCTGGAGCCACAAACCACATCACATCAGATCCTGCCCTGGTTCATGAGTCTGCTGAACAGTTTGGGCCTGAGCATCTATACATGGGTAATGGTTCCAAAGCACCTATTTCTTACAGTGGCACTACTTCTTTCTTATCTCCTTACAATAACAATATTTCTCTTTCACTTAACAACCTACTTCTTGTTCCTACAATCACTAAAAACTTAATTAGTGTCTCTCAATTTGCCAAAGACAATAATTGCTTCTTTGAATTTCATGCTAATGAATGCTTGGTGAAATCACAGGATTCTAAAATCATCCTCCTCAAAGGGTCTCTCACCTCAGAGGGATTATATGCATTCCCAAGTCTTCTCTCAAAGAAACTCACTCATCTTGCCTCTGTTTCTCCAACAGATTGCAAGCCCACTGTTTTCACTACTTCTAAGTCTAGTTCTACTTACAATTTGTGGCATAGCAGACTAGGGCATGCTCATGCCACTATTGTAAACAAAGTACTTTCCCATTGTAATATTCCCACTGTCAATAAAACAGATTTTGACTTTTGCAATGCTTGTTGTCTTGGCAAATCTCACAGAATTCATGCCCCTAAGTCTACCACTGTTTACTCTAACTCTTTTGATCTTGTATATGTTGATGTTTGGGGACCTGCTCCTGTTTTATCTGATCAAGGCTTTAAGTACTATCTGTCTATAGTTGATGCCAAAACTAAATTCACCTGGTTGTATCTTTTAAAACTAAAGTCAGACACCTTTACTGTGTTCAAACACTTTGTCACTCTTATCCAAACACAATTCAACTCTGTGATTAAAGCTGTCCAAACAGATTGGGGAGGTGAATTTAGACCCTTCACCTCCTTCCTAACTAATTTAGGCATACAACATAGACTCTCTTGTCCTCATACTCACCATCAACAGGGGACAGTGGAAAGAAAACACAGGCATATAGTTGAGACAGGATTGACCCTACTTGCTCATGCTCACTTGCCATTGAATTTTTGGAGTTATGCTTTCACCACTGCAGTATTCCTCATCAACAGACTTCCCTCTCCTACAATAGACTACAATTCACCATATTTCTCACTCTTCAACAAGCAGCCTGACTACACTACTCTCAGAATCTTTGGATGTGCTTGTTTTCCTTTACTCAGACCCTACAATGCTCATAAACTTCAATTTAGGTCTGCAGAGTGTACTTTTTTGGGCTACTCTCCTAGTCACAAGGGCTACAAGTGCTTATCTACGGATGGCAGACTTTACATATCAAAAGATGTGACATTCAATGAAGCAGCTTTTCCCTACAAGTCTATCAATCCTACAAATACCACTGATATTTCAAGCATGGCTAATTCACCTATCTTTCACTCATTTCCTTCACAATCCACTGATTCTTCATCTCAATCTCCTACCATCACTCATCAACCCTCACAACATACAAACAACTCATACAATTACAATTCACCTACTATCTCTTCTTCTCAATCCTCACCTAACAGTACATCTAGTCATACTCATCAATCTTCCTCATCTACCAGATCAGACACTCAGTTCTCCTTGTCTGCACCTATTTCTACTCATCCAATGACTACAAGATCAAAATCAGGTATCAGTAAGTCTATTGTTCCTAACTTGGCAAGTTTGTTCTTAGTTAACCAAGAGCCAACCACCACTCAAGAGGCTCTACAAAGTTCTGTTTGGAAGTCTGCAATGCAAGAAGAATATGATGCTTTAATGCAGCTGCAGACTTGGTCTCTAGTGCCTCTCCCACCTAACAAAAAGGCCATAGGTTGCAAGTGGGTTTTTAGGGTAAAGGAAAACCCTGATGGCTCAGTTCATAGGTACAAGGCAAGGCTGGTTGCTAAGGGGTTTCATCAACAAGAAGGAATTGATTACAATGAAACTTTTTCACCTGTTATCAAACCTGTTACTATTAGGGTCATCCTTACACTTGCTGTAACTTATGGATGGGTCCTAGAACAGCTAGACATCAACAATGCCTTCCTAAATGGCATTTTGCATGAAGAAGTCTATATGACTCAACCAACTGGTTTTCAAAATGGTGATAAAACTACTGTTTGCAAGTTACACAAAGCTCTCTATGGTCTCAAGCAAGCTCCTAGACAGTGGTTTGAGAAGCTTAAAGATACTCTTCTTAGATTGGGTTTTAAAAACAGTAAGTGTGACAATTCTCTATTTGTGTATGTCACTGCTTCCTACAAAATGTTTGTTTTGGTTTATGTTGACGATATAATCATCACTGGGTCATCTAAGTCAGCAGTGTCTCAACTCATTGACAATCTCAGTTCAGAATTTGCACTTAAAAGGCTGGGCAAACTGGACTACTTTCTAGGAATTGAGGTCAAGCATCTCTCAAATGACTTTCTCTTCCTTTCTCAAGCCAAATACATTAAGGACTTGCTCATCAAAGCAAGAATGGACACTGCTAAGCCTAGTCTTACACCTATGGCCAGCACATGCAAACTAACCAAGACTGGAGACAAAGTGTTTGACAGACCCTCTCTGTACAGGTCCATAGTGGGAGCTCTACAATATGCAACAATAACAAGGCCAGATTTAGCTTTTAGTGTTAACAAAGTATGCCAGTTTATGAGTAATCCTTTAGAGGAACATTGGGTGGCTGTGAAGAGGATTCTTAGGTATCTAAGAGGAACTATTTCCCATGGGATACATCTCAAGTCAGCATCTGTCTCACACTCCCTACCTATCACTCTTACTGCTCTTTGTGATGCAGACTGGGCCACAGACCCTGATGACAGGAAATCTATCTCAGGTGCTACACTTTTTATTGGTCCTAACATTATAACTTGGTGGTCAAAGAAACAACAAACCATATCTAGGTCCAGCACTGAGGCTGAATACAGAAGCCTGGCCTTGGCAGCTCAAGAGATGATCTGGGTTCAATCTCTTCTTGCTGAATTAAGAGTTCCTTATCAAACACCTTTAATTCTATGTGATAACTTAAGCACAGTTGCTATGGCTCATAATCCTGTTCTTCACAACAGAACAAAACACATAGAGCTGGATTTATTCTTTGTTAGAGACAGAATTCAGGACAAAACTCTTCTTGTCAAGCATATTCCCTCAGAATTTCAAACAGCAGATATACTAACAAAGCCTCTACCAACTGCAAGGTTTCTATCTCTAAGGAAGCAACTCAGAGTAGTTGACTCAGCATCACTAGTCAACCACCCTTAGTTTATGGGGGGTATATTAGAGTATAGCTTTTGATAGTCTAAGGGTCATTGCATTAAACTAAGAAACAGTTTCAGTTTCAAGACTTAATGACTTGTTGTAATAAATATTGTAACTGATTGTCAGTTACAATCTGTTGGCTTCCTTGAGAGTATGTTAACTCCTCTATATAAGAGTTGAGCCTATTGCTTGTAGAACAACAAGATCAATAATAAAATGAAGCTTCTCTTATGCTCTTAGCAGATTATTTTAGCTTTTCTTTTATGCTCAGTTTATAGTTTTTACAATACTCAATCATGAGTTGTCAACTCCCTATCTGTATTTAGAAGCCAAGAATACCTTCTACCCCCTCTCCATTTCCCCTAAAGCATTAGATTACTTTTATATTAATAGAATTAAATTTTATTAACAAGGGAAAAGTACAATTGGGGGAGGATAAAACATTCTTGAATATAAAAGAGACAAGAAACCACAAGGAACTTAGGCAAACTTAGTCTGAAGTAAAAGTATCCTGTCTCTCTGGATATCAGAAATGGTAACTACAGGTAAGAGAAGCCATAAGCACAATTCTATCACATGGCAATTTAGGGGCAAAGGGACCCTTTCAAAGGTGCTAGCCTAATGCTTCAACCAAATACAACAGAAAACTGAATAAAATGCCGAGTCCCACAAAACTCCGGTCCTCCTTGTAAAGTGAACCACAAACTGCTTTGAATTAGCAGATCATAAATAAATTTTTCTTCCAAATATGTTGGATATTGTGAGTGAATTATTTTGCTGTACCTTCCCAAGATAAATTAATTTTTTCTGCCTTAGTTCGTACTGTGGGTATTGTTTCCTTTGCTGCCTTCTTGGATTCTTGTGTGCTTGTAGAGGCTGGCTACTTCTTGGTTATGCAACTGAGTTTAATTTTACATGTGTACTGCAGCTATATTTGATCGGTCAGGGAGATATGTGGTTACTGGTTCAGATGACCGACTTGTAAAAATTTGGTCAATGGAAACTGCATATTGTTTGGCAAGTTGCCGCGGACATGATGTGAGTCTGTTTTGTACTGTAAATATGTTTTCTGGATTTGCATTGCTTTAATATTTGTTGGCAATTAGATTGAATATATGCTATATTTGATAGGGTGACATCACTGACTTGGCTGTGAGTTCAAACAATGCTTTAGTTGCATCTGCATCCAACGACTGTGTTATTCGAGTTGTAAGCTTTCATGTGACTAAGTCAAGTTTCTTTATTATTGTTTTGTTTTCCTCTCTCCTTTCTCCCTTGGTTTTTTCGGTGTGTATTTTATGTTTGACTTGATTTTCGTAGTGGCGCTTGCCAGATGGCTTACCAATATCAGTTTTGCGGGGACATACTGGAGCTGTTACAGCCATGGCATTTAGTCCCAGACCTAGTGCCGCATACCAGCTTTTATCGTGAGTCTTCTGTTCTATGATGAAACAAAAGGAGTTTATAATATAATCTTATACATGGGCCTGGCAATGTGGGTGCATGTCATCAACTACAATAGTTTATTATATGTTACAAATATGCTCAATAAATTTTAAGGTACCACTTTAATTGTGAGGTGTGTTTTAAGTTGACAGTTGGTAATCTGAACTATCATGTAAATGTACTTAGTATAATGAATATGACATGGTAGTCTTCTTTGACTATGAGATTGACAGATATTTTAACTATGTTCGTCCACCTATAATTGCATGCATTTATATTTGTAACTGTCTCTTGCTATTTTGGTCCTGTAAAAAGTAATTTGATTAATCCATCTTATTTTTCCTTATACTTTAAGACTGCAATATATTGAAATGAAAATATCGGGAGGGGGGCTTATTATAGCAGTTCACCTGTACCTTCTTTTAGTTTATGAGCGATCATTCGAGTGTTGGTTTGGTGCATTGGCTGCATTTCAAGTGAGGCATATTTTATGTGATTATGCCCTTTAATTTCTTGTTGTTGACACTTTTAAGTGAGGCTGTGTTATGTGATTATGACACTAAAAAAATTCCTTTTCAGCTTCAAGGTACAGGTTTTTGTATGCATTTAACCTTCTGCATGATTTCCGTTGGTTTTTCTGTTATAAATTAACTTTGATGTTTTTGTATACTTTTCAGTTCCTCTGATGATGGAACCTGTAGGATATGGGATGCAAGGTATACCCAGTCAACTCCAAGAATATTTGTTCCAAAGCCTTCAGATTCTGTTATTGGTTAGTTTATTCCTTATGAACTATGATTGAGTGACTCCTTCTTGGTGAAAGGAACTAACTTGGAATATCATTTGACTTTAGGGAAAAGCGGTGGCCCCTCTACAAGCACTTTGCCACAGAGTCATCAGATCTTTTGCTGTGCATTTAATGCTAATGGAACTGTCTTTGTCACGGGTAGCTCTGACAATCTTGCCAGGGTATTAGTGCTTACTTATAGTTAGCAAACATGCAATAATATATTTTGTATTCTTTATTATTGAAGGTAAATGCAAGTTCTATATGCTTTTTAGAGAATAATAATCTCTTTAATATTTTAGTTCTTTCCCCTTTTGATATTCTAATATGCATCTATTGCGACAGTCTGATAATATAACCTCTTTAGGCAGAAGATAGACCCTTTTTTAAATTTTAAGTAACAGTCTCAAATCTCAACCACTATGTGTTGATTAGTGCTAGTTGGTTCCTGGTCACATTATTGTATCAATTAATTGTCACCTCCTGTCAGTTGATGAATTTCTTCACTATCATCTATTACTGGTTTGGCATTTTCTGATCACCTTGACATGATCACTAGCAATTTTAGCATTGCTTCTGATGCTAAGAATCCATCCAATTTGCTATCTAATACCATCAGGGCCCCTATACTTACCCAAGCTTAAAATAAAATGTTTGGGAGAGATTTTGGTTGAAAAGCTCTTTTGAGTGTAAAATTGGAGGGTTTCTTTTTCTGATTTGAACAGAGATTGGCATGCTTTATTGCATGTTTTTGGTTCTAAGTTTTTCCTGGTATCTCTTTGTATTTTGGGCTTACTTCTTGAAAGTTCTCTTCTCTCTCTCTCACTCTCTCTCTCTCTCTCTATATATATATATATGTGCGTGACTGTTCTTATTTTATCCAAAAATAAATAAAATTAAAACCAAACATCGACTAAATTTGTTCAAATGGATTTTCTGCTGCACAAACTTGTAAGCTAACCTAAAGGTTTTGCAGGTCTGGATTGCTTGTAAACTAAGTGCGAATGACACTGACCAACCAAATCATGAGATTGATGTGCTATCTGGGCATGAAAATGATGTTAATTATGTGCAATTTAGGTTTGTATGTTCAGTATGCTGTAATTTTTATATATGTAATTTTTGCATGCTGATGGTTGTCGGTTCATATTTTGCAGTGGATGTGGTGTACCACCTAGATTTTCCACGGCAGAAACTTGGAAGGAGGAAAATATTCCCAAATTTAAGAATTCCTGGTATGTGTGTTTCTTCGAGATTTAGAAGTAGCGTCTTGATTGATCTTACCCCTCATTCCCTCCTCTTCCCCATCTCTTCTACAACAAAAATGTCCTATGCCCAGTTCGCAGTGCTTCTGCTAATATTTCTCAGCGGGTATATTTACTTCCAGGTTGAATCATGACAATATAGTTACCTGCTCTCGTGATGGGAGTGCTATTATATGGATTCCTAAATCTCGCAGGTCACATGTAGGTCTTCGATGAATATACTTTCTTTCTACAAATGCTTTTTTACTGGAAGAGAATGAGAAATGTTTGCCTACTTTACTATTCAAGCTGTATAATATTACTTCTGTTATTAGACAACAAACACTGACTTATATTTTATTTTTTTAAATTTAATTCATTTAGGGAAAAGGTGGACGCTGGACGCGCGCCTATCATCTCAGAGTTCCACCTCCACCTATGCCTCCTCAACCTCAGAGAGGTGGTCCCCGTCAGAGAATTTTACCAACCCCACGTGGTGTAAATATGATTGTTTGGAGCCTAGACAACCGCTTTGTCCTTGCAGCTATTATGGGTATGTTGGTTTTGTTTCTCCTATCTTGTTCCTCTCTTTACATTTTTTTCTTGCTTTCTCTCTCGCTTCTGCTTTCCTTCTGATGGGTTCCCCTCTATCTTCTTGTGGCCATTTTATTTTTTATCTTCATGTATAAGTTACTATGTGATATGATTTTGTTATTAGCAAGTATTTGACTGTAACAGACTACAAAATGCCGCATATATGGCCACTTTTACTCCTCAACTGGCAGAGGTTGACAGACCATTATAAGATAATAGTGTAATTGCCACAGATTGTTTTTGTCTTACCCCAAAAACCCTCTTGACTGTTTTGGTGGATTTAGGAGTAGTGATGTGTCTTGGAATCCACAATCTGGTTTTGAGATTTAGGAGATCTGATGAGAATAAGATATGAAAGCTTTATGGCACATGATTCAGAAGATTTTCTCTCTCTCTCTCTCTCTCTCTCTCCTACTTAAAGAATTTGATGAATGTGCGTTGATCATGGAGCAGCAATTTTATAAATATTTCCACTTTGGAGGTAATAGACTTTTATTTATCTGACAGAAAGATATTCTTGCAGATTGCAGAATTTGTGTTTGGAATGCTTCTGATGGCAGCTTAGTACACTCATTAACTGGACATACTGAATCTGTAAGTGTTTACTTTTTAATTTTTAATTTACCCCCTTCTTTGATCCCATTTTTACTGTTTTTACAAAAATAATGTGAGGTAATGATTCTATCACTTTCTATGATGATGTTTAATTCATTTGGTTAGAAGGTTGTGGGTTTGAGCCCCACCAGGACCAATATAATATTATATTCATTTGCCGACCCCACCTAGTGGGATAAAAGGTTGGTTGGTTGTTGTTGTAATGTTTTAAGGGATTGACTTTTTCGTTTCACGCTTCACAATGACACAGTGTGATCCAGTGGGTCAACTTAGTTGGGATCGGGATGGATCGTGATCCATTTTCATCACTTATCCCTGCATGCTTTTCAGATGTTTTCTTGACTACTTTTCTCTCTGATGATATGCTAAGTTTGTTCTCTTGGTTTTAAGTCAATTGTTGAAGAAATAAAGACTTCATAATTCTAATATGCTAAATTTGTTCTTTTGATTTTAGGTCAAGTGTGTAGTTTAACTTCCTTTGTTTCTTTGCTGCTTTTAGACTTATGTTTTGGATGTTCATCCTTTTAATCCCCGGATAGCTATGAGTGCTGGGTATGATGGAAGAACTATTGTGTGGGATGTGAGTCACCAATTACCTTTACTTCACATTTTAGTTTGCTTTTCTATTCTTTAGAACCAGTTAGTCATATTTTCCGATTTCAGATATGGGAAGGCATGCCTGTCCGGATATATGAGACATCTCGTTTCAAGTTGGTTGATGGGAAGTTTTCTGCGTAAGTATAAAATTTGTTTGCTTGCTTCGAAATTGTTGTGCACCAAAATTTGTAGACATATTTGGTTTTTGTTTACTTTACAAAAGTTATTTACATAGAACCTTGTTCGTTTATATTATTTTTTTCTTCTGCTATTAATAAAGAAAATTGTGTAATGTATATAATTGGAATGCCATTATTTTCCCCCTTTCTCTAAAGTTTCAGTTTGTTTTATAGCCCCCCCCCCCCCCCCCCCCCCCCAAAATGAAAACGGAGAAGGGCTCATTTTGATTTTTGTAGTATAATAGAATTCTGAGCCTCATTGTATTACTACAATGCACTGTGGAATCTTAAAAATTTAATTCTTTATTTAGTTGTGAAGTTACATTTAAAACTGCAAGAAGTGAATCATGTCCGACTTGCATGATTTCAAGTGCCTTTGCCTCTTAAATCAATGGCATGTAGAGGTTATTGCTATATCCAATATAGATTGCAAGATGATGCTGGAGTCATTCTATGTCGCTGGTCTTTATTTAGTTGTGGTTCTTACTATCTAATATTTAAAAACACACGGGTTATTGATATGTGGATACTTTTTGTCCACTGTTTCATAGATTCATTTATATAGTTCCTAATTAAATTTTTATTTTGTTGAAACCTAATTTTGTGGCATAGGGATGGGACATCAATTATACTTTCAGATGATGTTGGCCAGCTATATACATTAAGCACGGGTCAAGGTGAATCCCAGAAAGATGCCAAATATGATCAGGTACATCTATTGCTACCCTCTTATTATTTTCTCCTTTGCTTAACTTTGGCACTAATGTTATCTGCAAATATTTTACAGTTCTTTCTAGGTGATTATCGACCTCTCATTCAAGATACCCATGGTAATGTACTTGACCAGGTTAGTTAATATCTTGCTTTGCTTTCTTTTCAGTTATGACCTATGAAGTCCTTTGGACATCTTTTTGTTGGGCGAAACTACTATATTTGTGCTCTAGTTATTTTCTGTTTCAAGTTGGTCCTGTATGCTTTATTTTTTGTTTCTAATAGGTTCCTTAAGTTATTTAATGTTTTGATATTAGTCCTATAAGTTTTTTTTTCGTTAGTTTTGTAGCTACCCATTTTTTAATGGTAAAATAGTTCTTGTCATTCTGAACCCAGTGACACCAAAATTTTGAGTTTTGGTTGAGAATTGAGACTTGTAAGGAGAAACCTAGTAGTAGGTAGGACCAAAATGTAACAAAAAATGTTACAGGACCAAACTGAAAAGACTATAACCAACAGGATCAGTCTAATAGTTTTGCCAATACTTTGCTGCTAACTAATTGGTTTATTTATTTTTAGAAGAAAAAAAAGAATCTCCGTAAAGGAGTAGGAAGTTGCTGAAAAATGAGGGAGGGTGGATAATCCGGCTTTTTTAACCCTGAACGTGATAGTGGCCTTGCCACTCCACAAAAATGCTATTTGACAGTGCAATTGCAGCACAATTAGTTCTATTGATTCCCCTAGTAATATTGAGGCTTTTTTTGTACTCATATTCCTGTACTTTTTGTTATAATATATGATTTATCTCACAATATCTTGTATTATCTCTTGGAGAATATGTAGAAGATATTTGAACATTGAAGATATTAGTTTACAATATATTAGAAGATCTATTAGGACCAAAGTTACTTTATCTTATCTTTTATGATTTGTTTCCTCATATAATTAGGAGTCTAATACTAATATATAAATATAGTTAGTTTTATGTCTTTTGTATCACATCATCATTCATAATAGTATCAATACAATTTAATATTTTGAGCATTTCTTTTTCCCTTTTATTCCTAAGCCCTATAATTTCCAAATTTTCCTTTTACCTCAACTGAAAGATGATGTACAAAAATACTCCTTTTCTTGTTTGTCTTAAAAAACTTCTCAACTATGTTATCTATTTTAAATAGAAAATGTGGTGACAAGTCAGTTTGGTCAGACTTTTTAATGCATTTTGAAGTAAAACAACAATAATAACCAAGTCTTAGTCCCACTAGGTATGGTGATGCATTTGAAGAAATGTAATGCAAAAAGAAAAGTTTACTATGGTACATAATTTTTCCCTCGGCATATGATCAATAATAAGATAAAGGAATATAAGTATCACAATGCCTAATGTTGAAAATTTCAGACAATGAATTTTGTGAGAAGACAATGCCTTTGTGTTGGGTTTGTTTTGAATACATATTTTGTCTACAGTGACATGACATTTTAAATTTTGATTCAGGAAACTCAGATTATTCCATATCGACGGAATCTGCAAGATTTGCTTTGTGATTCAGGTTAATTGTTTTCTTGGATCTATCCTATATATGTATTAATTTCCTTACTGTATTTCTTATGTGTTTCTTACTCCTGTCATATATACTTATAAATTGTTCATTAATGTGATAAAACTTCCAGCAATGATTCCATACCCAGAACCATATCAGAGTGAATTTCAGCGAAGACGATTAGGAGCTTTAGGCCTTGAGTGGCGCCCGTCATCACTTAGACTTGCTATTGGTCCTGACTTCAGCTTGGATCCTGATTATCATATGCTTCCTCTGGAAGACTTGGATATGCTTATAGAACCCCTTCCAGAGTTTATAAATGCCATGGATTGGGAGCCAGAAATCGAAGTGTTTAGTGATGATGCAGATTCAGAATATAATGTTACTGAAGATAGCTCTTCTCGGCGTGAGCAAGAATGTTCAACTTCCGATGCCTCAGATGATCCAGGGTGCAGCACAGATAATAGTGACGGGGAGGATACTTATATGGATGGTGCTCGTAGGTCAAAGAGGAAAAAACAGAAGAGTGAAGTAAGTATACATAAATAAAATATGTTTTGAATAGTTCTTAGTCTCTAGTTAGTTTAAATTAGTCCTGTTTTCTTTTCTGCAGAATGAGATTATGACTTCTTCTGGGAGACGTGTGAAAAGGAGGAATTTGGATGAGTGTGATGGCAACAATTTCACCAGTGGTCGAAGTAAGAAGGGAAAAGTTTGCCAAAAAACCTCAAGGAGGAGATCTAAATCAAAATCCTCCAGACCTCAAAGAGCTGCTGCACGCAATGCTCTAGATTTATTTTCTAAAATTACTGGTACACCAACAGATGGAGAAGAAGATAGTTTGGTTGGCGATTTTTCAGATAGTGAATCAACATTGCCAGAGTCTAATATTGACAGTGATGAATCTGATAGAGCTTTACATGATGACCAACTGCATAATTCAAAGGGAAAAGAAGTTTTATATGAATCGGAGGACATGAATTCTCACGAGTTAACCGAGACTCCTATGAATGCAGTGAACAGGAAGAAGTTGGTTCTCAAGTTGCCAATCCGTGATTCATCTAAATCTGGACATCTGTTTGGTGACCAGGCTGAGTTTGTTAGTTCATCATCGAAAACTGCTCAGGAAGTTAGTGATTTTAATAAGATCAGATCAAGTTTTAAGGATCCAGGGTATTGTTCTGGCAGTGGAAGTTACCAAACAATTGAAAGATTTCATCAAGCAGAACTAGACCACACAGAAAACCATGTAAGCTTACTAGGGAAGATTAGATGGGGAGGGGTCAGGGCTCGTTCATCTAAACTTCCCAGAACGGGAGAAGCTATGCCATCTGATGCAGCAGATCCCAACTCTGTAAAATGTCCTAACCAGCTCGATGAAAAAGAAAATGTTAGTACTGGGCATGAAAAAGATGACAGAGACTTCTGTACATCAACCCCTCCTTCAGAAATCCAAAAGGTTGACGATAAGGTAGATATTTTGACAGAAATCAATGAGAATTTTGCTGGTACTACCATAGAGCCTTGTAATCCTTCTGAGAATGGAAAAGAGCTCACAGCTTCAAGCAATTGCAAGGATAAAGATGAATCATTAGTTTTTGCTTCCATGACTTCTCAGGATATAGTTACCGCTTCCGTCAGCCATAGTGAGGCTGACCCACTTACCGAACCAAATATTTGTTTCCCTTCTGTTTCAACAAAGCTAAGGTCTAAAAGGTGTTCAAGGGATCCTGAAAGTCCAGCCAAGCATGAAACAAAGTTTCCAGTGCTTAAGAATAGTGCATTCATCAGTAATGCTAATAATAATTTGAACAAACAGTGTACGGTTGTGGTTGAGGATGGCAGCAATGCTAAAGTAATATCTAGTCCGGGAAAAAATGTATCTGAAGAAATAGATAATCAGCTTAGACAAAATAGTTCCTCACATGATTCACTGGAGCCACCTCCACGTAGTGATAGACTGTTTAAAACTGTCTATAAAAGAACAAGATCACATAGGACTGTGGCTAATTTAGGTGATGGTAGTAGTGGCCTGGGAGAATCCACTTCTAATGGGAGCAACAGTAATTGCAATGCAGCAGTGGACTTCATTAGTGGCATAAATGAGGCTGTTCATACTAATGGATCCTTGGGGTTGGAACCAACCACTTGTGACCCAAATGATGAGCAAAATAATCTCCAATTGCAGCAAGGACGTGAATATTGTACGGATAGAAGTCCACGGTCTGTTTCTAAAAATCGAGGGCATCTCACAGAAGAAGAAAGGGGCTCTAGTTCAAAATTAAATGTCGGTTTGAGGTCCACTAGGAGTCGGAAGTCTAGTTATAATATTTGTGAAACTAGTCCTGTAAATAAAAGGAAATCTCTACAGTCAGCTAATAAAGGATCATGGTTGCTGTTATCAACACAAGAAGAAGGATGCAGATATATTCCACAACTGGGTGATGAAGTTGTATATTTAAGACAGGTTAGTCATAAGAGATACACTTATTGCTTCGATGGTATACTTTTTTATGGAACCTTTGATAGTATACTTTTAACTTTTGCATTTGCGGGTGTTTTTTTATTTTATTTGTGTTAATCTTAAGGATTGGATAAGCACGTGGTCTTTTTAAAGGAGTGTCTTTGAAGATATGATGAGAGTTCAGATAGCATTGCTAAATGGTCTTTTGTTACGTGTTCTCTGCCTTATCTTTTCTTCTATTTTAAGCAGGACTTCTTATCCTTCTTTCCGTGTTCTTTTTAAAAAAAATGTGTTATCCTTCTTTGTCTAAATAAGTTTCTTTAATTACTATTTTTAATAGCCGAGGCCCCGAGAGTAAGCCTCGACGTAACAGTGAGGTTGTTTGCCTTGTGATATGAAGCTCATGAGTTTAAATCCTGGAAACAACTTCTTCGCTCTTGAGGGTTAGGTTGTGTACATTACTCTTCTCATATCTCACTAGGTGGGAGTCTCGTGCACTAGGCCTCCATTTTTTATTTTTCATAACTATTATATTCTCGTATAGAAATCTATAGAGCAAGGAGTTGGTTTTTGATTGAACACAGTGATGCTATTGATCCATGTAACAACCCCTTAGTGTGAAAAGGATTTGATTGTTGTTATTGTAAAAGTTGTTTACCTATGAAAATGTCTGTGATTCAGGGGCATCAGGAGTATATAGATTATAGCCGTAAAAGAGAATCAGGGCCTTGGATATCACTTAAGGGGCATGTAAGAGCTGTAGAACACTGTATAGTCGAAAGCATCGAGTACTCTCATGTTCCAGGATCTGGTGATAGCTGCTGCAAAATGACCCTTCAGTTTGTAGACCCTGATTCAACTGTTGCAGGCAAATGTTTTAAATTGACTCTACCCGATTTGACTAGCTTCCCAGATTTTCTTGTTGAAAAAACTAGATTTGATGCTGCTATGCAAAGAAATTGGACACGCCGAGATAAATGCAAGGTTTGGTGGAAAAACGAGGATGATTCCTCTGGTAGTTGGTGGGATGGTCGAATTCTGAATAAAAAAGCCAAGTCTTCAGAATTTCCAGAGAGTCCATGGGAGAGGTACACTATTCAATACAAGAGTGACCTTGCTGAAACGCAGTTACATAGTCCCTGGGAGCTTTTTGATGCTGATACTCAGTGGGAACAGCCTCATATCGATGATAATAGGAGACATAAGCTGCTGTCTGCTCTCACAAAATTACAGGAGTCTGGCAACATAGTTCAGGTATGGTTTCAAAATTTCATTGTATAGAGTTTTCATTTTTTGTAATCGGGTGAACCTTGGCGCAAAGTTAAGGTTTGCTCTCCACCCAGTGATTGAAAGTCAAGGGTTCGAATCCTGTAAATTGCATCTCCATTTGTGGGATAATGTTGCACACACCATGTATCCTCCTCGAATCCCATTGAATATTTTTGACTTTTGTGAATGCATTTACTTATTTGTTATTAATATCCAGGATCGTTATGGGGTTCATGAATTGAAGAAAATTTCAAGTAAATCAACATTTACAAACAGGTATAGCCTTTTTAAAGCGGAACCATGTAGTAGATCAGCATTTACTTAAGAAGATTTCTGGTAAATTTGCAGGTTTCCTGTTCCTGTATCTATTGATCTGATACAGTCAAGGTTGGAGAACAATTACTACCGTAGTTTTGAGGCACTGAAGCTTGATGTGAAAGTTCTACTGTCTAATGCCACCTCTTTTCTTGAAAAGGATGCAAAGCTGTTAGCAAAAATCAAACACCTATCAGAGTGGTTCACACGGACATTATCATCTTTATAGCTAACAGCTTTCTCAGGATATGGGCCAGTATTGAAGCCAAACCATAATTTTTGTGGATAGATTTTTTGAACTGTATTATTGGATGTGGTTTTTCAAGTTTAATGAATTATGATATGGAAGTAGAGATAGGAATATGAGGATATAGTAGCAATTTGCTGTGGGAAATTTCCTCGGCTACATTCATTGCTGTACAGAGACACCGTATTCATAGCAAATGCAAATTTTTCATTCAGAAATTCTGGTCCTTCTCTCCTCTTTGGCCTATTTACTACACCTGCTTTTCGGTAGCACTCAGTATAAGATGCAGACTGGACTCAGTATTGTAATGCATAAATAGTTTAGTTTTGATTATTATGTGGGGGTTAATTTAAAGATGGATATGAAAAAACTAGAGGGTGTGGAAATCTTACAATAGGCATGAAAGAAACGAAATATAAAATTTAGAAGGCACCATTTAATGTTTATTGCTATTAATCAACAAAAGCATCTTTGAATGTTCACCTGGTAAAGTTTTTTATGTGATAAAATTTAGTTTTGTCCTCTCCCAACTTTGTGAATCATTAATGAAAATCTCCACTATTGCAATTTGATAATTAATAGAGTACTACACTATTGCAATTTGATCAATAATATTTTTTTTGTAAGCATTTGATCAAAGATTTCTTGCGACAAATTATTCAATATTATAGGTTCCATGTACTTGGCTTCATATAAAGCTTTTTTTTGTGAGTTGGGAACTTGGGGTCTCCAAATTTCAGGTGAAAGAGGCCTGTTACTAGGAAAAGTATCAAATTCCTTATTTGTCACACCCTCCTTTTTCATTCAACAAACCAAGGAAATTCAGGGACATCCATAAAATTTATCAGCACTGACATCCAAGGATTTGTTCATCAAATACTTAATCATTTGATCAGAAACTGCAGTTAAACAGCCAGCAAAACTATTTCAGTATAATTGCCTTCTTGTCAACCAAGTTTTATATAACTACACATTCTGTCTCTCTCTTTCTATCCAATAGTGGATGACAAAATATGTTGGATCTCCCCAATATTGAACCCGGATTTGGGCTGAGGCATGGATCTCAGTCTCTCCATCGGTGTCCACAGTTTGGGTTGCAGCAAACAAAGAAAAGTGTCATTCCTTCTTCCCCTCTGGCTGTTGCCTGCATACATTAAAAAAAAATCAGAGTATCAATAAGTATACAGTTTCTGAATATGCTGTTTGAAGTTTTGCAAAATGTACAATCAAAATGGAAGGGAAGTGAAGAACTGAGCATTAGTTCTCCAACGCTATTCCAAGGAGAAGAATATTTCATACTCAAAAGGTTATGTTGAAACTTCTTAGCTCCATTACTTTTTGTACATAGAGAGAAATGTTTGTAGTGTTTAATGGTTCAAGTGTTACATGTAGGTGAACCCTCATTGAGGTGCTTGTATGGGATTAGTTAAGGACAAATTTAGCATTTGAACAAGAAAGAAAATAAGTAATTTATATAAAATCAAAAACACTTTTGAAGCAAAAGAAAAATCTCCACTGTTTCCTATCATGAGAAGAAGATACATTTCGGGTCACAGCAAATGATAACAAGTACTGCATTTTCTGGTCACAGCATTACTTATGTATGGAATCAAATCAAAACAATATGATATAAAAAAATATGAATAAACTAAACAACAACACATGTCTCCATGTATAGCAGTAGTCATGACACTTTATACCCTTAAAGTTCATGTTGGGATTTGATACACTTAGGTAGCACAAAGCATAATACCTAATTACCTATACACTTCAACAAAATCAAATTGTGAAGGCTTCAACATATTTATAATCTATATCATTCAAGCTAAGATTTGAGTTAGAGAGTTTCATTTACTGCTTAGCCCTGAGAATGGGCATGTTTCCCTTAAAAGTGAAAAAAAAAGTTTTTGTTGTTTGCCTTCTGCAATTCATTTATTCACAATTAAAAGGGACAAAATTGAAAAAAATAGTACTAATGCTACTGAGTCAAGATTTGTATTATATGACTATATCCTCAAAATAAGTTCATGATCCTTATAATTTTACCATCCCATCTTTGTCCATAACACACAAGATAAAATATCCATTGAATGTGGAACTAAACTTTGTACATATGAGCAAGAAAATCATGATGAGAATGACATGCACCAACTTCACACAAAAAGGAGTTCATTTATACCTGGAAGAAGACAGCCTCTCCATGATTACATTGAGTGCAGCGAACAGCCTTGGTTCGAGGAAGTGTTGGATCAGCAGCTACATCTTGCAACACCTGAGTTCGCTCTCCAACTGAGTGATGTATCTCATTTCTATAGACACAGTTGTTATCAGCAACCTCCTGTACCACACAACAACAGTAATTAAGTAATCAAACAGCCATATCCGGAACCAACCACGGATTCGATACAAATATTAGATACGAAAATAGTCATAAAATAATTGAAAGATCTATAGACAAAAAGCATTTTCAAAAAGTATCCAAGTATCCAATACAAATATAAGTATCAATATTTCACATAGCCCAACTATGCTCATGACATTAGAACTCAAGTGGTCACAGTCACATTAAGTAGTCATACTAAAAAAATTATACATAACAAAAACCAAAGGCAACAACTTGCTATAGCAAAAGCATAAACCAAACATACCATCCTTAATAATTCTATACCCAGAAACAAAAATAGTCCCTTTCTATGATTAAATCAACAAAATTTCATTTGGGGTGTGAAAAAATAGTTGCTTTGTATCAGATCGATAATAACTTGGTGTGCCTAAGGAATTAATAAAAGGGAAATATAAGAGAAAAAGGGGGAAAAAGAAACCTGGTGATCGCAGTTGCGGCAAGCGAAAAGAAGAACCTTTTGATCTCTGTCTTCTTTAGGGTACAGAATGTTGTTACTGAAAACCAAAAATCAATACTAATTATTATAATAAAAAAACGAAAAGAAAATAAAATAGGAAAATTTATGACAAAAAGGAACCATTCGCGGCAAAATTTCATGGCACTCATTGTTGCTTCTTCAAGTTTGGATGCTGCCTCGTTCTCTCTCTACTCCTTTCGCGGTTTCTTCACTCTTCACTTCTTCAAAATTGTTTTTTAATCTACATGTAAACGTTTTCTAATTTTATTTTAATTGATAATTATTATTAATATATCATTTTGCTTTCATTCTTTTCCACATTTTTACATATTTGAATTGTAAAATATGAAGAAAAAAAGTTATTTACTCTTATGAACGAACTAGAGTATTTACTCTTTAAAATATTTAATTATATATCAATTTCAAAAGTGTATCAAATTTTAGTTTGTAATGAATTAAGCTATAGTACAAAATTGTGTAAAAACAAAATTCTTTTCTGCGATATTTATTCCTAAATAAATACATTATTGTAATTATGAGACTATCTTCTTCTATCGTAATTTTTATCACACTTGTGATCATTTGGTTTCAATGATGCAGCAGGCTATAATGTGTATGATGTAAAATAATATGTCAAGTTTAGAAGACACAGTAGTACTAGTTTCAATCTTTAACTTGAATAGCATGCATGCTCTAGTTTTTTAAGCTATTATTACTTACCTACATAGTAATGGAGAAAGAAGGTTCTCTTACGTATGATTAATTCTGAGTTTTTAGGCTTGCAAAACTATATGTCCAATTTTTGCTACAGCAATGAAGGTGTTAATACACTTGAAAAGTAGGACATGGTTTGCAAAGGGAGCATAAATTATTGGATTATGCAAAGAAATTATTTACAGAAAGCTTCCTGATATGGTGGCAGGCTTGAAGCTCACCCTATCAAATTATTGCATTATACTATGAAATTGTACTTCTTTATTAAATTCACTCTTATCCTCTAAGTATTATCCAAGTTGTTCTCTGCTAAATAATGGATAGAAACAAAATTATGTCACTTAAATTTCTGGTTGTCTCAGTTCAAGGTTCAAATCAATTGTTTTTAAGATGTGAGGTTGATGATCTTAAAGTCATCTAAAAAGAGCAAGTAACCCATTTAGAAAATTCACTTTACAAATATCAACTACTTCGTGAAGTATAAATAGTTATGTACTTAAAAGAAATGCAAAAATGACAAATGTTATCAAAACCTAAGACCATTAGGTTTTGGATAGAAATGAAGGGAAACATATGACTCCAAAGTCATCTCAAATATATTTCATCATTCTGAATCCTTCCCATCGAAAACTGAACTAAAAGTTTCAATGTTGAACCTCAGAAAAGTGACACTAGGTAGGAGCCAAGCCACACGATAAAGCTAAGTAACGTAGTTCCAATTACCATGACAGAACTGCAGAACGGCATGGGAGGGCCAACGCAAACGTAAAAGTTCAGTACAGATATTCAAGGGATGATGTTTGACCCTATGAAAAATTGGCCCTACAAAAACACACTGCACATATCCCTAATATCACATCCGCCATGTAACATGTGTAGGGGGAAACAAGTAAAAACTATGTAGGGCAAGATATTGGCGCCTCCTATTGAAAAGTTCATACAACTAAATGAAAAAAATAAAAATTATCATGATCAACCCCTCACCGAGGACCCTCAGGTAGAAATTGTGAAAAATGATCTGAAAGATGTAAAAAACAGTGAGAAGATGGAGAAAGCATGAGAATTAATTTATGGTGAATGTTACAAAACCAACAACTATGATGCTCAAAGTCTGAAATAGTCAAACAAAGCATATGAGCAGATCCAAGTTGCTGTATTAATATTTTCTAGCCTCTCAGTACCACTGTACATATCTTCACATGTCCTGAACAGAACAATCATAAGTTACCACTTTGTAGAAAGAATTCTTTTGTCTCGGCTTCAGCATATGCACAGCAACACTTTGCCACCAGCAAATCCATAGGTCATAGCACAAACAATCTGCCCTTCTCCATATTGTTCCAAAAGCTTATGATCCATTTACAGTCATCTCCGGTGAGGAATTTGGTGAAACCAGTGGATTTTCCTCGCCATTCAACTGTCCATTATCTGAAGTTGCTTGCGGACTATCAGAATAGTACCTAGAGGCAGCAGTCTCTTTCTCTACATGGTTTTCTTCAGCTGCTGTGTCGCTATTCTCAGAGCCGCTTCTCAAAACATCCGGCTCCTTTTCTTGATTGTCCTTACATGGGCTCATCCTCCCATCAATTTTCCAAGGACCTGTATGAATGTTGATTGCAGTCTTCTTCCCAGGTATCACGACCTGACTCAATGTTGAGCACAACGCAGCAAAAACGTTATCTTTTGGTTTTGAATTTTTAGACAACTTCTGTTTCTTCACAAGCTCTGGATCCTTGTCCTTTGGAGGCAATTTCCTTTTCAGCCTGAGAGACTCCATTGTCCCTTCATCATCTTCAGAAGTTTCTGGATGCTTCTTTGGAGGTGGCCTGTAGTCTTCATCATCCTCATCATCATCATAGTCAACAAGTCCACCAGACCTAGGACTAAGAAATCAAGACAAATACATTAGTTTATAAAAGATGAAAACGAGAAAATTGGACAAATAAAATACAACGAAAAATATACCTTAATTGTGAGTAACTTGCAGCAACTCCATTGACTAAAGTAAGTTGTTTTTGCTGCCCTTTTTTATCATGTGAAACAGATGCAGAGGTTGTATCCTCCTCATCACTGATCAAATCACCAAAGTCAAAAGGGACTCCAAGCTTGATGTACCAAAAAAAACTATTTTTCAACAATCTTATGAGAAATATTTTACCTGTCCTCATTAAAGTAGTCTTCTTCTTCTTTCTCCAGAGCACGTTCATCAATTCGTCTTCGAAGGTCAGACAGATTAGCAGTACCTTCTGTCCCAAAATTATCCAAACACTGCAAGCAAGCACATAAGCTGAAAACAATGTTGGGACAAGAAATGGGTCAACACAATAAGACGTACCTGCTCATATTTCACTTTCAGTGCGTGAATGGAAACCAAATACTCAAACTTCACAAGCTGGTCCCAGAAAGAATCAACTATATATTTTAGTAATAATTTCAGGTTCTCCTGCATTATACAACTTCATCAGCCACAAAATGCTTGAGGTATTTAACATCCACAACTAATAAATGTATAAGATTGGTGGTACCTTCCGAATATACTCAAAAAGTTCGAGAATTGCAGAATTTAGGAGATTGTAACGATTGCCATTAGCAACAAAGGCGTCTACAATTGGTTTGAGAAGGTTGTTTCTAACAAAATGATTTATTAGATGCTCATCCTGCAGAATAACCTCAAACTGTTAGATATCTCAAATATAAGGGCGATCCACCACAAATATGCATGAAACAAGAATTATATAGCAAAAGAAAGGACAGAAAAATAAAGAATCACAGTTACAGCTTATAAAACAAATAAGAATGGCCTGGACAAAACTGATTACATTTTGAATTTCAGACATAATATCACAAGAACAAGAAATTATACACGTATTTAGAGACAACACATTAAAAGCTACCAACATAAACTTAGCAAAACTCTTTGGGTATTATTTTCTTATAGCTCATCAGTGAAGTGACAAAATAGTAGGAAAGTTATTATATTTTAATTTTCATCATGGGGAACCTAAGACCAACCACTCCATCCTGCCATAGCAGCAACAGTTGACAAAACTCAGATACCATATCATTAAAACTAGAAACTCATGAATCACACAAAATTAATGCAGATATGTTAAAACGTACATTGCGCGAGAGAATAGTACGAACAAACCGGACAGCACCAACACGAAGGTATTGCTCTCTTCTCCGTGTCAGTAACAAAATTTTATCAATCACATTATTAAGAAGGAAGTTGCACCTGCAAAAAGTAAAGAGATATCCAGTCAAAATTACATGATAAGCAACAAACAGTCAATTCTGGTTACGGCAGATTGCTGAGCAACAAGGAAATACTTTATCCTGTATGGGTGGTGTAGGACACAAAAGCTTAGTAATTCACATATATTTGATAGTATCTCTGCCTTTGTCTCACTTTGATACTGAACTCCTAGTCCAGGACCTATTGGTTTGTTGCTTTCACAAGCAACATTTTCTGAAGGACAAGATGATGTTATCACTTCGATCAGTTGACCCAAATGCTTCTCATAGAAAATGTCAATAATAGTGTCCCTCTGTCACACGAAACTAAAAAATTAATAAGGAGTCAAGGAATAACAATCTAACAATCCTAGATTGAGACTGTCCTCATATGTGAAACATTAATTTACATGTTTTTTCAACAACTCAACATATAAATTATAAAAACAACACATCATTCAAAATATACGCATGCAAATACAAGGTCATATGCAATGAAAAAGAAGAAAGAGCCAGCATTTAACTCCAACTAACAAGTTTTTCACACAACATTCAAATTTTAAACCTGAATATGCATTGACTGCAAATGTAAACCCTTAGAAAGTGAGAAAAGCACCCCCCCTCCCTCACAAAAAAGAGGAAAACTAATAATTATCAATGTTACAAATAAATAAGGCCATATTTAAAGGTGTCTATATCCATAAACAATTAATATCAGGAATCCAGGATGTTAAATAATATTTAACAATATGAATTAAACATGTGTCCCATAAACAGACACTCAAAACTAAAGAACAGCAGAAAGAGTAACCTGTGCTCCTGCTCCAGCCAATGCGCATGAGTCCAATAAACTGCGAAGAATCTCAAGAAATTGGCAATGCATGTCATCCCCAAAATCTGTTATCATTCCTCTAACCTGTATGTGACAGAAGTCGTAAATACCTATTCATAGGATTGGAGATGAGTCGAGCCAGTTAGTGAGCCTGCTCACCAGTTCGGCTTAATAACAACTCAGCAAAGAGAAAATATGACTCATTTGATAAAGGAGCCAAGCTTCAGCTTTCAAACTAATCATGATAGTAAGAATGATGTTGTAAGTTAATATACATGTAAGCATTTTTGTTATCTGGTCTAAAAATATTTTTAACCATGTACACATTTTTTTCAATAAACATGATTTATGGTTAGAGCATTACAAACATGTGTGTGTGTGTATATATAGTTATAACATGGATCCATAACTTATTGAGCTTTATGCTATATTAATAAAGGTTTGACATAGGCTTGTTGAGTTCAACAGCTCATGACCTTTATAAGGGGAGCCAAGCTTAGGCCTAGAAATTGGGCTCGTTTCTGTGAGCACAGAAATAGCTTAGCTCCACCCTGATTAACTCCCGATACCAAAATATAATGCAGTCCCAGCCTCGCAGATTACAAAACTTTGATACATACACTTCTAGGACTATTGATAGAAACCTCCAACCCAATGGAGGAGCATGAGCCACAGAACACATTAGGAAAAACAACTATGAAGACTTTATCCTAAAGTTAGCTTGGCTTCTAAAGGTGGTTCTCCTCTACAACATCATAATTAAACAGCCGATGATATGTTTATTTTCATTACTTCTTTAGGTGAACCAACAAGTTTATTTAATTAAAACTATTTCTCTACGAACATGTCACCTAGAAATAACATGCAACCACATTTGCATACAAAACTTACCAATAGTCCTAGAAGAGTAACACCTTCCTTCCGAACGACATAGGACCTCAGAAGATTAGGATCCTGATTCAAGAAGAGCATGAGGACATCTGTTCTGCAACCATCATAATGATTTCCACTTATCAATTAATGATAACAAATGTAAAAACAGAACAGTCAGCAGAAAATTTTACACAAATTAAAATGACGAAGTGGCTTCAGTACCCAGTAAGCACAAGCTTCTTGTCTTGACTTTGCAAAACATCAGTAATAATGTCAAAGATGCCTTCATTGGTCAGATCCCTGCAAAACATTTCAAGTTCAAATTGAAAAACCAACGAGACTTAGTGACATTACAACAAAAGGAATAGAAAAAAGTTAAAAAAAACAAATAACAATGATGAATTAGGTATCAGTTCTACATGGGACAGTTTTGTGAGGGCTTACTAATAAAAATTGCATTGAAGATCTGCCATAGACATAGTGTCTGATAGCTATATCTCAAAAATTACTTTTAAAAGTTGTTGTGCAAGTTAAAAACTTGTTAAGCACAGTAATGAGAAGACAAAACTGAAGCTACCTGGTATACTACAAACAAGTATGATTGTAGTTTAAAGATTAGTGGAAAATTAAAAGTAAATACAAGGCACCACTACTGCAGACTAGAAAGAAGCAGCAACAACAGCTTTTGAGAAGTTCAATAAAATTGCTTCTAAAGAAAATAAAAGAACACAAACTTGAGAGGCAATACAAAACTCTACCGAAATAATTACGAAGAATGAATTCACAAATTAGCACTTGATTCTTAAAATTGAATGAAGACACTTTATACAGGTAATGTGTCAAAGAAGTACCATTCCATATGTAATGTACCTAAAAAACTGAAGCTGCTGGACCATCGGTAAGTTCTTGCTTAAATTACAAAACTCATGCAAGAAATAGACCTGTCCATCCCATAGAGAGGCAAATTATACTTCAATACAAAAATCATTGGTAAAGTTGATCATCAAGTTTTAAAAACGACAGCACCAATATCAAAGCAATCCAACACTACAAGATAGGAAAACCTAATAAATATACACACGCATGTCAAAGAAAGATGGAAGAGTTATTTTCACAAGCCTTTCAATGGTGATCATGATTCTTTGCGTTCTGATAGGTTAACAACTTAACACTATAGAAGATGATCAAAATTATATATTTTATGACAGAATTCGAGAGTTTTGGAGGTGAAAGAAGCTTTGAAAAGGATGAAAATTGACAAAGCGGATGGACCTATGATATAACTATTGAGGTCTGGAAACTTCCAAGAGAGCAATAATTAATTGGCTCACAAAGTTTAATGAGATCATGAAGTCTAAGAAGATGTCAGACAACTGGAGGAGAAACACTTAATCCCCCTATTTATAAAAACATGAAGATATGTAAAATTCTGCAAACTATATAGATTAAGCTCATGAGCCACACTATGAAGTTACAAGAGATGATAATTGAGTTGGGGTTGAAGCAAGAGATGCACATTATTGAATACTAATTTGGTTTTATTCTCGAGAGGTTGACCCTGGAGGCTATATATGATTTGCCAATCAATAAAGAGATACCAAAGAGACAACTTGATTTTCATTGATTTAGATAAAGCATGTGATAAGATGCCATGCCTAGAGAGGTACTGTGTGAAGATATAGAGAAGAAAGGAGTTTGAGATGCCTACACTCGGAAAATTAAGGATATGTATAATGGAGTCAAGACCAGCGTGAGAACCCAAGATGAGTCTGCATTTTAGAAATCAAGGATATGTATGATAGGTCAAGATCGGTTTGAGATCACAAGAAGAAGTCTTAGAAGATTTTCTGATGTTATATGGATTGAATGTTGGGCAGTTAAATGTCAACAAGAGAATAAATTGAATGTAGCATAGATGAGAATGTTGCATTGGGTGAGTGAACACACAAGACAAAATAGGATTGGGAATGAGCACGTTAAGGAAAAATTGGGGTAGCTCATGTTGAAGAAAAGATGGTAGATTTGCACCATAGGTAGTTTGAGCATTCATGGAAAAGACCGTTAAAAGTCTCAACAAGAATAGTATATCAAATGGAGGTTAGTCCAATTTCTAGAGGCAAAGAAATGCCAAAAAAACTTTAGGGAAACAATTAGAAAGATTTAGAGAACAATGTTTTGTCAATAGACATGATTTATTATAAAACATTACGGCATAATTCGTTCCATATAGCCAGTGTCACCTAGTGAAGCTAAAGCTTGACTAGTATTACATTTATAGCATTTTTTGTTTATAATAACAATAAAGATCAAGCAGGCACAATCCATTTTGAAAGATAATGGCGACCAAATGCTCCACCTCGGCTCCACCTTCCAGTTAAGGGGGAAATGTGGGATGAAATGAATCAATTTTTCCAATGAAAGAGGGTATTGAAAATTACAAAAAAACTTACATCCATGATTTCACATAAATAACATGGCACATGTGAGTGTTGTGACCGAGATGGAAACTAGAGATCAATGCAAGCTCTAAGGCACATATAGTGCCATGAAGATTAAAATCAAAGGACAAGAGGTTCTCATGTCTACAACAGTACTATGAGCAATCTACAAACAGTTTTTTTTTTTCATTTTGGAAACAAATAAACTGGTCTGGAAACAAAAAGAAAAAGAACAATAATTGACAGAATGAAAACCTAAAGGAAGTGCAAAGAACTACGACTACCATTTATTAGCACAACCTCACTGGAATTCTATTTCCTCTTTAAGTAAAACTTCATCAAATGTAACTGCACGCATATAATAAGCTACATGACTACAAAGGGAAAATAACAATGGCATGCTGGAAATATTGCAGTAGCATTATCATATGACTACAAGAAATAAATAAATAAATTCAGGAGGGCTTACCATATTTTTCTTTGATTCGAGAGAGGTGGTGGGCGTTTTCAACCTAGCAAACAACTCCTGGATAAATGTATTGTCATCCTTCAATAATGAAACAACCTAAAAAATAACAACACAGTAAAAATAAAGATAAAATAACCAAGATAATAAATGATAAATATTCAATCATATAAATAAAATCCTTACGGTCGCATTGTTTGCATGTATTATGGAATTAAAACATGCAACAGTAGCCTCATCCAGCACTCTTGCCAAAACAACATCCTAACAGCAGCAAGAGAATGTAAGAATCAAATTTAAAAATAATAATAAATAAAAAATTTGAGGCCTAGAATATCACTTAAAGAGCAAACAACACTTAGAGATTTACAAGGAGCCAAACCTTCAAAAAACCAACTCTATATGTCTGATGTATCTTTGAAAGCACTAGATTATTTTTTATTGGTATCGCCTACAAAAAGGAAATTGTGAAACATTATCAGTAAGAAGTAAAATTTTCTTACAGATCCACCTACACCTTGCTTCTCTCCCCAAAATAAAACAAATAATCAGGTCAAAAAATATACCTCCTTAAAAATAACATGCTCTTTTAAGAATTTACGATGATGTTTAAAATGAGGAACCTCCGGATCATCTGAAATAACACAAACAAGAAGATCAAGTTCATAAACCATTACATGATGACTAATTGCACAAAAGTTGAAATATAAATTATGCAGAATGAACTTACACTCAAGGGAACCAATAATGTCCATTATGAATTCATCACTGAATAATCTCTCAAAAATTTGTGTGCTATTCAGCAAAACTACAGGAGAACAAATATATCACGAAATTGAAGAGATATATAACACAGGTATTGAAATATAAAAAAAGTCATAATAATGAATACTGACTGATCCCTTTGACTATTTTGAAGATCATGTGAAGGCCATCCATATTTTCCAAGTCTTCACAAACTCTAAATACTTCCACCAGCTTCCGGAAAAAATCTTGCTGCATTAGAAAAGAAAATTAAAAAGGAATTCAAAAAACATAAAAGGAGAAAAAATATTGAGTTTACAAAAGAATGATAGGCACACTGATATATTGATGAACAATGTGACATATAGTCTATATATAGGATTCAGAAATCAGAATATAAAAGAAACACACAATTGTTAACCAATAATAATATGGACAAATATGCCAACACCCAAAAAATCATTGTTCAAATCCAGACATGTGGGCCATTCGTCAGTGTAAGTAGCTGTACATAGCCAGACCAGTGGTTCATCCGTCCAGACGAGTGGTCCATCCATCTGGTGTGAGCAATTGTTTTTGGGTGCATATAGAACTGCCCTAATAATATTATACGATCATGACAGGGATTATTAATTAGCATTAGGATATAATAGTGCAGGTTGAAATCAACAGTGTAACCCTCATAACAAGCCAATTGCCTCAAATTACAAATCACATATTATACATTATTAACAATTTTACAATCCCATCAGGAAATATACTGTCAACAAATCATACAAGAGACATACCTCAAATTTTACAGGAAAAATGGAAATCACATCATTCAAATTTATTTGATGGCAAAAAAACATTAACAGCTTTTACAAGGAAAATCTTGATACATTGCACGGAACAAGAAGTTATAGAAGACTTAAATAATTACACTGTACATCTTATCTCTATGGTCCGGATTCTTTTCCTACATATGACCATACAAATCTAACAGAAAGCTGTCCAATGTTCTCAATTTCAAGACCATAAACAAATTTGATTATATATTCAGATAAGACAAGAAATTCCGAAGTCTATAATGCACCAGTACAGCATACTAAACACCACAACAGAAGTTATAGCTAATGAAATTGTTATCATGAAAAAATAACAAAAACTAAATGCTTGCAATCAAAGGATAGGAGCTTCAATTTAAGTGCAATCTATAGGTAGTAAGGCATCACCAAATACTGCAGAATGTATATGCCTACCTATTACAACATCACAAACATAAATACTACAGGTTTATTTTAACTTACATCGTTTAAAACTAGTTCCGTAAGCCGCAACTGATCTGCAATGCCACTCTCGACCACAGTCTGTTTAGAAAAGGGTGAACTTAGTACAAGCAACATAAATAAATCTGTTAAAAGTTAAAACAGGAGAGCACAGCACTGAATTCAACTCATTCCCACCCAGGATGTACTACATAATACTCCACCATAAATTTTGTGAAACAGCTTTCTCATCAAAACAGTAAAAGCAATATTACAAAAGCAAAACCAATACATATACATGTAACAAAAACCATTGCCAAATCTGAACAAAATATGTACGTGTGACAAAAGTCATTTTTAACAAATGTTTGCATTGGTAAATTGCAAGTCAACATGAACAATACAAACGTAATGCAAGTAAAAAACACTGATGAATATCATGTAGGAAATAATATGCTTAACAATTATGCAAGTTACAGACTCGATCTACAATTCTAGTCAGACAATTCCTTGTATATGAATGAAGCTTTAATAACATTAAACTATTGATTCATTGAGCTGATGATCACTACTTTGATTTACCAATTGGTGCACAAATAATTATGTTCTACACTGGACCTTGCATTAAAATCCGACCAGAGGTAGATAGAGCATGCCTTAAAAGCAATCAACCCACAGCTAAGTAATAGTAGGTTAAAATTTTATTGGGTAGATAAGGAATGTTATGAAAGTAAAAATAATCAGGATCTATCAAATATTTTTTAACTGGTCAGAGTTCAGGATCAAGTCACTATGGTGTTTCTGGTTAAATTAAACTCCTTGCTGACTTGCAGGATTTTAGATAAAGGATGAAAAGAGAAATCAAAGACAGAATAATTTAAGACTGATATTAATTTGATTAACTAATAATGTAATAAGATGACACAAAAGACAAACAATGTGACAGTGGCTGGCAAGTGCTTCAAGGATGGAGAGTGGATTGATAGCAAAGAAATATGGTAAATAAACTGAAACAAGCACTTCCATATCTTCAACCAGAAATGTTATGGTAGGCTGATAACAACAAGGTCACAATAAGCATAGTTCACATGCACCCAATTAGATTCTCAATAAAGAGAACAAATGGGGAGAAAATGTGATGGGGCATAGCAAAACTATAATAAAAAGGGTAGAAACAAATTAAATGAGAGGATTAAGGCATATGCCCAAACCTTAAGAATTAAGGGAAGCGTTGACAACTCAACTGCAGGCAAGTCCCTTAGCTCGCTGTTCACACTGTGAAATGCCTCACCTGAATATACAGCAAAAACAGTCAGACTAAATCCATAAAGTAGCAAACAGGTTGCATACAGCAAAAACAGTCACACTAAATCCATAAAGTAGCAAACAGGTTGATTCTGCAGATAATGACAACAAAATGATAACAACTAACATTCAAAAATCAAAGCCCTTGTTTGCCAGTGTTAAATTTCATCTTAAAATCGGCATTAAGTGGAGTTGCCCAAAAAATATATAAACTTCACTCTAGGACATAGTCACATGATATAAATGTGGTATGCTACTATATTAAATGTATGACACACTATGGGTATACTTAGTTGGTACATGTTTTGGATTCATGGTAACTTAAATAATCTTAACTAATACAATATCAATATAATTTTGGGTAGGGATCCACTTAGTCCAAGAGTAAGTTTAAAATACATACTCTTCATCTTAGTCATCCAATCTTGAAAAATCCAATGGTTTAGATATACTCAACAATTCAAACCATTGGATTTCCCAAGAATGAATGATCATGATGTGGAGTAAGTGGATCCCTCCCCTTTATCAAATAACTAGATTCAAATTGAAAAAATTTCAACTACAACTGCCTTTTCATTAAAAAAATTATCCAAAAATAAAACTAATTCAAACTCCTCTCTCTGCCATTTTTCCTTCCCAGTGTCGGGGACTCAGAAGGTATGCGCATTTCATTTTGATTAAAAAAACATTTAATTTTTTAATTTTTAATTCTCTGTAACACAAAACAAAATGCTTGGTTTGGCACTTGGTCCCAGGCCGTGTGAATATTTTGCTTTCTAAGGTTGCTGGCTTCCTCTCCCTTCTGCAACTTTTGCACTTCCTAGGTACAACAGCCATGGCTACTTCAAGCAACTCAAGCCTCATCTTCAAACAAATGTCACTCAGCCATGGCGAACTGGTATTCGAACGTACCACGATCTGGGACGTGCAAACCAGTTTGCAGGGGGTTTGAGCAAATTCGATAACAGTGCCCTGGAGTTGACCCAGGCTATGTGGGACTTTCAACACTCCCAGTCACATGTGCCTGCTGGAACAGGCGATAAACAATGGAACTACATGGAACCTAGATAGTAATATCTTTGGAATACATCATAAAGAAGATGACCAATCCATCGACTCTAGTCCAAGAGTAAATGTATTGTATAGCACCACATTGCTATTGAAATAATGAAGCACTAATTGTTCAAGTTAACATTAAAAACACTTAATCATGAAATCGAACAGTATAAATAACTGAAGAACAGACAAAAAATACATTATATTTGTGCCATAAGCAAATAACTTACTCTTAAGAATTAATTTTCACTGACGACCAAGTTAAAATTTAAATAAACAAAAATAAATCCACATATAAAGTAATAATAAAATGAAAAGAACCTACAGATAGACAGGAATAATGAGATTCAGATTTGCATTACTTACTGTTTAAATTATTAAACTGCATATTCCTTTGCACATTGCAAATATGATCCCTGAATAAACAAGCATAGTAGTAAAGAAGATCAATTCGACAGCAGACAGAACAAAACCCAAAGATGTAAAGTAATTAAACGTTACTAGTTAATCTTACCATATGTAAGAGCATCCACTAGGCTCTTGAAAGCTAAGTGCCAGTTCTGTAGCATATTCTGGATCTCTCCATGATATAATTGTATCTGAAGAACAAAAGGATGTCATCCATAAAAAATAATACGTCTTATATTTCAAGAACCGACAAATTACTTATAGTCATTAGATATTGAGGGAAGAGGGAGAGAAAAATCATAAAATGCTACCACTTACCTTCTTGTTTCCTATAAATGTCATCAGAAGTGATGCGATGCAAAAGTATGGTCTCATTATCTTCTTCATCATAAACAAATAAACCCAGCTCTTCTGAACGCTGCAATATAGGATATTATGATTTTCCATTCATTGTAAATGCAGGGAAACTCGATACTTATCCAATTAAAGGATAAAAAAAAACTGAGTGACTGTATTTGTTTTTTTATAAGCTAAATGGCTGTGTTTCTTCACAGTACTTTTACAATTGGACCACCTTCTTTCATTTGAATACCAAAATTACATTAAACTATTTTTCACACAAAAAATAAAAAAACATAGAACAAACCAAATAATAGAGAAACTAAATGGAGCAAAGCTGCCCAATCCCTCATATGTCAGTTAGTGGAACTCCTTCAAAAAGACCATGTGTTTTACACCAAATAGAAGCCAAAAACCTAACCTTACCCCTAATATGTTAACTCAGAATAGAATCATATTAAGAGGTTAGCTTCAACCAAACATTTCAAGTAGAGGAGGGAGTGAACGTAATGATAATTAGACATTAGAAGAAATCAGTGCCCATTAATATTACCAATACTTGTATGCACCGTGGTTGTCAAAAGTGTGCACCAAAGCGTTGAAGTGTGCGATTCAACGCTTTTGAAGGTGAATGGCAAGTTGGATCAGGCTAAAACTCATTCAAGAGACGGAGCGTGATGGCGCAATGCTTTGGAGCATAGAATCGTTCAAGTGCTGCTCAAATCACGTTGGAGAAAAAGACTTCCACCTTGCAGGTTATCGACCCGCGTGTTCGGGTTACTGATCCTTTCCAAGCCCAATTCTCCTAGCTGCCTAGCCCAACGCTTTAAACCTAATTTTTTATCCATTTTTAATTAATTTACCCAGCCCATGTCACCACAGCCGGCGGCCAGCTCACTACATAATCCTAATTTTCAGATTCATTACTAATAAAACATAGTGGACTCTAAAACATTGCAACTTTTCAACTCAATAAAACAAAAAAACACTGGTGCCACTGCTGAATAATATAAACAACACTGGTGCTACATGTATGTGTGGGTTTTTAAATGTAATTTTGTATTTTAGGTGGAGCTGCGCTTTGTGCTACGCTCCACCGCTTCTATGATACTACCTCGTCTCCCGCTCTAAGGTTGACGCTATGCTTTAACAACAACGGTATGCATTGACCCTGGACAAACAGATGCACAGATATACACATATAATAGGCATGTTAGTCACAAATGAAAGCTTTATCAAAATGAGTACGAACCTCCAGATAATCAACAGTAACGTGCCCAGTTCCCTGGTCATCCCATTTCCCATCATCATTCAGACGGTATACCTTGACACGCTGAAATCCAATAAGAAGAAAGACTTCAGTTATACATCATATAGGCCTCTCAGCAACTCATATATATATCAACATAAAACCAATGTTGTTGAGAAATGAGAACACATTTCATGCAACAATTCCGGAATGCATAAATTGTAATACATCATAATGATTAAGTAGCAAGAGAAGAAGAAATTATACTATATTATTTAAACAAGCTTAGGCATCCCAACTGCTGACTCTTGTGAAAAAAAAGTGATTTTCTGACACTGAATAGATCCAGAGTGCAATGCATTTGTTCAGGACAACCTTAGTTTTTCTTTTCCTTCAAAAATATTTTATAGGGACAGATGGAAGCAGTGTAAAATGTAAAGCAAGCAGCTTCAGCAAGCAAGACCCAAAACAGAAAAATGGTTTCTATGCAATAAACGAAATGAGAAATTGACAATACTTGCATTTCTATTAGACTGTGTTCAGTATTTCAGTAGAGTAAAATTAGAACTGGGAGAAGTACAAACATGGTAAGGAAAAAGAAATAGAAACTATGAAGTACATAAAAACAGCTTCAATCCCAACATCAGCAAGCAATAGTAGCAGAAGAATGTAGTTAGCCCACAAAGGGTGACAAGATCAGCACCTATGTAAATTGAAACAGAAACGGATTGAAAAAGAGAAGAATTCAGCTACAAATGTGGGGGGAAACCCAAATCAGCAACAGTATAACCCAAGCGAAGACCCCTTCAAATCACCCACAAATCGAAGTTGCACCAACCACATATCACCACAGTAGGGTTCACAATAAATATGAGGTTGACCGAGTTATTTAGGTGCCTTGAATGAGAGTAAGTGGTCAAATCAGTTTGGTTAGGATTGGGTTTCTGCTGGAAAATGGGTTGGTCCACCACCACTTAAATGGTGGCTCACCGCTTGCCTACATAAAAAATTTGGCTGATTTCACTGATTACACGAGCTTCCTGACCTGTACAGTCAAGATTGGAGTACCCTCAAAGGGGGTAAGATCATGCAATCATACAAAGGAAGGTTGTGATCTTAACAACCTTGTTTCCAGGTGACATAGTAACAACTTCAAAAAAATTATGGCAGCATATTGCCTGTAATACATAAGCTTAAAAAAGAGAGAATATAGAATATATCAGCCGCTACCTATAAATCTAACTTCTTTAACCTTTTATCTTTACAAAAAACGATTAAGACAAATGGGACCTAACTCTGTAAACCTCCAACTATGCGCCAGAGAGGGCCAGATGTATTGTGCATTTCTATAGTAGGTAGCCTTACTTGCATTAGCAAGAAGCTCATTTCAGAAGTTGAACCGCATGGTGCTAACCACATAAAGAACTAAACCAACAATAACTAATTGATACATAAAATGCATATTCAAGAAAATGCACCATTCCAAAACTCAACTTCTTTGACTCTCACGCTTCCAAAGAAAAACAAAGGAAACACAGCCGAAACGAATTTAGCAGCTCTAACACCAATTCAACATGAAATTAAATAGCAGCTAAAACCACAAAGAAACACATAAATTAATTGAGTATAGTCTACATACAACTTCAATTACATAAAAATCCTACTTGCCTGCATCGAATTAGAATTCGCTTGTGATTTCTCCGGCGCGCCCATCGCAGCAACTCAAAGAAAAAAGAAACGGAATCTTAGGGGTGAGGTTCGAATTAGGGTTTTGAGAAAGATGAGAGAGAAAGGAAGAAAGATAGGAAAGGAAATATGAAGAATCGAGGGATCAATGGAAAACCCTAACCGCCATTATGAGAAGTTTATTCGACACTCAGCTTTTGATTGATATTATTATTCTCTCGGTGTGATTAAGCAAAAGGAGGAAGTAGAAAACAATTGCACCATCTATTTAGTATTTATGCTGCAAATACCGGGAATGCCACTGGGCTTCTACTATAATTACGGGTTAGCCACCGTTTAGTAACTAGCGGATTTTATGGAAAGTAGAAAATCAGATCTTATCATTGGAAAGGTTGGTAGGAAAAAAAAATGGTAAAAAAATTTTGAAAAAAATTTAAGTAGCATTGATTGATATTAAGTTATTAACCTTAGGGCATTGACAATAATTGAATAAGAAAAGAAATTTAATAGGTTCTTTTCCAAATTTAGGTATGAAATTTTTTATAATTTGAGATAGTTTGCATAAGGATATCATTCTAGTTCAAACTTTAACATAAAATTTTCATAATTTATTCATTTTTATAAATTAAGGGATTTTTTTTAATAATTAAGGAGGGTGGTAATATAAAACGTTAATATAAAAGAAGGATAACTCATTCATACAAAAAATGTTAAACCTAAATCCTCTTAACTTTTAGAATAAATAAATAAAGTTATACTGCATGTTCAAATTCCATAATGAGATGAAGATAAAAAAATAGTTACAGTTAAAAAGAAAAAAATACAACAAGCATGCTGCAAAATTATTTAAATATATTTTTTGATGGGATGCTTTTTCTTTGAAAAATATAAAGAAATTGATATAATGCTAACAACTATTGTTACTCTTATTTTATTAATTTATTATTCATTATTTTACGTTTGAGAATGCACTTACTCCAAGAGTAAGTTTTTTAAATTACTTCACATCTTAATAAACAATTCTAAGGAAATCCATTGATTTAAATATATCTGATTTAAACCATTGAATTTCTCTATAATTAATGCGTAAAATTAGTTTTTTAAACTTATTCCCTCCTATTTTATTAAATGATTCAAATCACATGAGAATAGATGCTTGTATGAGCTTTGCCCCTTCCTTAAGGAAAAAACATACTATAACATCAACACATGAGAATATATATTGTTTTCAAGTGCAATATCTTGGATTTGAGAACTTTTTGGGAATTCTCTCAAAAACATATTATATTGCTTCTGCTCAAACAATATACATGTCCAAGCTCAATTACATGAGAGCTTCATAAATAACACTCATTCAAGATATTTAAGCCATTTGATGAAAGGGTCATGGCTTCAAATTTACATTGAATTTACAAAATCTACATGCTACACTAACATTACCAACCTATCACTAGTTTGTTACAAGTGTCTAAGGAGTTGGCTACATCCCAATAAGAAAATGAAATATATGAACCTTGTTTTGGATGCCTATATCTTTGTTAACATATCAACTTCAGAATTGAGGAAATCTTCAAATTCAAGCTCCAGCTGCACATAGTAATTCTACATTTTAATAAATATGTGATATTAAATCATGGCAGTAACATTTGCATATATATTAGTCACCTTTGCTTGACTATGAGCCAGCTTCATCCTCCTATACTCTTCTTGTGCTTTCTTAGAACGAAACATGGCCTGTACACGAACTACAGACCTCTCTACGCGTTCTTCAGCTTGTTTCCTACCAATTCGGAAGAAGTCCTCCTCTATATCACTTTCCTGCTTGTCATCTTTAATTTCTTCAACAGGGTTAACCTGGAGGCCACGGAAGCCCTTTCTCTTTAGACGCCAACGCAAGATTACTTTCTCGAGCACTCCAACAGACCAAATAATTTTACGATATTGCCTCCGCACTTGAAATCCCCTGAAAGCAGCCTGCATTGAAAATATATGCAATTAATCTATGGGGATTTTAACTCAAGAAGACACAACTTAATTGAGCTAACAAATCCGTTGGTCTCATCTATGAAAACCTTGGATTGGTCACCCGTTACTTGCTACGGTTTATATTTTAAAGAATATAGAGAGCACTAACCCATATCATATATATTCAGCTTGCTCATATGAGCCAAGAGAAAAAGCAAATTCACACACATGCTTGGATGATCATCATAACTTGTGTGGAACAAGCCATGTTATGATTTGTGCAAACTGACACGAATCCACAGTCAATCACTCCAAAGAATAACTCAAACAAATAATACTAATTTTCAATATGGCATGTGTTAACTCAGGACAATCAACAATAACAAGGGCAGGAAGAGTAGCTCATACTTGAATTATAATAGCCTGCCGTCTCATGTGGAGATATTCTCTACGGAGCTTCCACGCACGGAATTTGTGTTGGATCCGAGCAGCAGCTGCCATCATTTTCCTACTCTCAAAGTTGCGAAAGGCATGCTGAATCTTCATTGCTGCTACTATATGGCGTGCTTCATCCTCTGGACTGAGAAATTCAATCGCCTGCGATCGCAATTTTAGCGAGTGCTCCCTAAATGCAGCTTGTATGCGTGCTGCTGCCTCAGCAGTTATTCGGTAAGCTGCCAATGTTTCCTTCATGTACAACTGGTCCTCAGTAAGGTTCTCAGATTTTACTGGATCAGTTGTGCTAGTTTCCAGCGAGCCACTGATATTTCCAGCTAAGCTCATGTCATTGAATTGTTCAACCAAAGATTTTTCTGAAAGATACGCTGCTAAGCCATCATATCCCTTCACATACGCAAGATCAGCAGCAGTACATCCACCCGGATTTTGTGGAGTTGGATCTGTGACCATGTTTGGCTTAGCCCCAGACGACAACAAAGTTGCAACCATCTTCTCCCTGAAGACACAAAATATAAATCAAATATAGAATGAAAAGTTCATTCAGGATCTTTAGTATTTAAATGGAACAAATGCATATAAGAAAGTATTACCATATGTACAGTCTACTATGTATGATTCATGATATTGACGCTATGTTTTGTTCAAATGATGGGAGAAGATGGGAGGGATTTTAATAGAGGGGAAAGAAGGCAAAATATGTTCCTTTCTTTGATTTGTTAATATAAAGTGGACTGGGAGAGAAAATGAATCTAATTTCCCCTCCCCTTGTTTTGTATCTAACTCAATTCTAAAATATTAACTGTCAGAGGGTCAATATTATATTGTGACTATACATTTATCACTGTACTAACTATGGTGCGGATAAATGGAATCAAGCTCACAAGTAGAACAAGCTTTAATATCAATGCCAAATAGCCATGAGAATGGGGAGAACCTTGTTGTATTAATGAAATTAGACAGAAATTTGAGTATTTGAAAAGCTATATACATCCGAACATGGAACATATATGACATCGCAAATATATGGCACCTTACAAAAATGTATTCGAAGTCGTGTCGATATAGGCTAGAAACAGTTGCTTCAAGCTATTTATGATTCTTCACAAGCATGTTATTTTAATAGAATTAGACAGAAATTCAAGTAATTGAAAAGCTATGTAGATCCAAACATGGAACATATATGATATCGCACATCTATGGCACTTTACAATAAATGTATGCAAAGTGGGGCCGATATAGGGTAGCAACAGTTGCTTCAAGCTAAATATGATTTTTCACAAGCTTCATCTTTTTTATGCTATTGAGCACATAAAAGTGGTAAACTATACACCGAGGACATAATGTGACCAGTTTCATGTCTGGAAAGTAATATGATAGAGTGTGAGGAAGTGGGAGAGGTGTGAGGTTTTGTTAGTAAATGGTAAAACTGAGTTTACAAAATTATGTGCGAATATATTAGTCAATTTAGCACCAAAATTTTATTTGCCCTACACAAACCCCCACTCTTGGAGGGGAGGTATTCCGACCCTCAAATTTTACTTCCTCTACCTTCTAAGATAATGAACCAAACATGGGATTTTAATAAAAAAACCTATTGAACAATGAAAAGAATTTGAACAGCGGACCGATGTCAGAAAACGGTTTTTAGGTCAATTTGGACTCAGCAAGACTAATTGTTCAAACAATTGGGGCATCCATACCTTCCATAATATGCTGCCCAATGAAGAGCTGTCCATCCATATTTGTCGCGGAAATCTAGCGTCAGGCCTGACCATGAAAATAAGGACACAGCCCAAGTATAACCCAGAATTGCACATAAATGGATTACACCTTGGCCTTGTGCATCATATTCGGTAGTATTACAGTCTAATACAATTCGCTCCAAAAGCCATTCCTTTAGTCTGTTTCTCAATGAAATTTCAAACAAGTCATTTTTTGCTTGTGAAAATGGAATTGTATTGTCGTCAGTTGATTTCATCAAGTATTGCCAACTGTTGGCCATGAATGATGTTTTGGAGACAAACTTCCTAGCATATTCCAGTGCATCAGGTGATACTTTACTAGAGAAAATATCAAGGCTCCTTTGTGTAGTAAAGAGCAAATGAGCAAGTCTCATTTGGAGTCGAAACTCTTCACGGTTGTGTTTCCCTTCCATATAAGCGGCAGGGTCATGCAAAACAGGAGTACGATACTCAAAATTGACAACTTGGCTAATAGGCTTATGGCCATCCAAGCTCATATAGAGACTCACAAATCCAGGAGAATGTGGTGATACCCAGCATCGGTAAACTCCAACCTGAACAACTTCTACAGGAACACTTACATCACCACAGACACACAGTAGATTGGACTTTGCAAGGGACTGATAATCATTATGAAACAATCCAGTTATCAAGACCTGCAAGAAGTAAAGGGGCGTAGAAAGTTTAGTTATAATTGCAAAATAATTGTAGAAAACATAAATTTATTATTCAGCAAGTATTTTACTGTAACATGTTAAACTACAAAATACACACGTGAAGATGCACACGTTATAGATACAGTGCTACTCATGAGTCATGACGGCTGCTGAAAAAGTTTTTGTTTTCTTTTTTGTTGTTGAAAAAGAATTGAAAATCTGTACTCCTCATGAAGTTTTAGGATTTCATAATTTAAGGCATCGGAATTCCACGGGAATATAATAACTAGCAAGTAGGCATGTGAGAAAAGCAAAAAGAAACCTTTGTCTTCTCAGTGGAAGATGCCCATGCAGGGGACACCTCAGTGATATTAAATACTTGCTCTGGCAGAGAAGAATTCTGATTATCCACCACATATGACGAATTTGGTTTATGAACAGATGAAGAAATGGAGGATTTGAGAGCAGACTCATCTGCAGAACATGGTGAATCCAATATGATGCCGTTTATCCACTTTCCGAAGCTGTCCTGACTTTGCAAGCCTCCATTGACCAAAGTGTCTAAGGAATCAACACTAACCAAAGAGATAGGACAATCCTTTTGAACATTACCAATTTCTAGAAAACTGTGCGAAACACAATTGCTTCCAGAAATTGGCTGAGTTGAATTATCAAAAGAAGGAACTTCTGCAGAAGGATTGCTTGCTACCTGGTGACAAGGACTCTATACAGGTTACAACAGTAGATATTACAAAGCAAGTATCACTGAAATTAAGAGATTGGGCAGCCGTGCTGCATTCTTCAATCTTACTTTAAATTTTAAGAGGATGTCTTATCCTCCCCTAGTTGTGCTATACTTTTTTATCTCTCAAATAAAATATTTTTTCCTACTAAATTGAAAATTTCAAAGGACTAATGGCCCCATCAACAAAAAATAAATGAGAAATCACGGCATAGAGCAGAATAATGAACACAAACAAAAGAAATATTATCTTACATGACCAAAGCTTCCATTGAGTAAACTTTGATTTTGTTGATGCAAACATGGAACATTGCCTGCAAAAAAATTAATTGAGTTACTGAATAGCAAGGTTCTTTCGTAACAAGTGACTGGTTTTACTTAATCACAAACAGTTACCTTCAGCAGGTTTAGTAGAGGTGTTATCATTTGAAGCCACTAAGTCATCCCATTCAAGTGTGTTAAGCTCATGAAGTCTTATTTCATGACTTTTGACTGTTAAATTGTCATTAAGCCCTGTTTACCTCCAAAACAGAAAAGGATTATAACTTACATCCATAGTAAAAATTAGAAAACTACAGTATCCGTGACTGAGAAAACAGTAACCAAATGCATATATCATTACTAATAAACAAAAAAAGACTCCTATTTACAGCTTCATTTAGAAAGATGGACAGAAGATAAAGAAATGAAAATGTCCATCATATAAAGACATGCTCATCACACATGTTCTTTTCTGTCAAGTAATTATCATCCTCCATTTTTCATAACAAAACCATTAACATCTTTATTAAAATCCAGTCTCAAAGAAATGTCTAGTCTTTCATGTTGATGGCCTCAAGTGAATAACTTGTAGGAAGATAGTATGCAATCATCTAAAAGTTGTTTCTCACCATCAGTATAAGCAATGTTGGTCCCAGAATCTAAGCCTTCCGGTAAAATCAAAGGTGCAGTTGGATCAGAGGAAGAACTTGAATATGAATATACAGGTGTGACAGGAGAACCTTGCAACTGTATCATAAACCACAACCAGATGAATGTTAGAAAGGAAAGTTTAATTCATTAACCAAATCAAATGGTAAAGCAGCACTATACACAAATACACAATGCATCACAAAACCAAAAACAAAACCCGTGCAATTCACAGAGAACAGATGAAGTTTTCAACCAGATTAATTGAGAATCTGGTTGGTGAGAGGTACTTTTCTTATAGGCATATTTTTTCGGTATCGGGACATGTTTGAATGCCTAAAACTACATTACTGATATAAGGGTCACAAAATGACGAATAATTTGATGTGACAGTAAGAATGTAATATCTTTTTATCAGGCAGAGCACCATACACATAGCAAACCTTAGTCATTTATTGGGCAGTGAAATTATTTTTTCTAGAGGAAAAACGAAGAAAGAAAAAGAGTACCACGACCTCCTGTGTTTCACGATAATGAACAAGGACTACATGCTCCAGACTCCTGGAAAGAAATAATAGCAACAGTCATAAGTCACATTTCTACGTGAAAACTTAATTTTTAATGTTTAGCCAAAAAAATATGCAAGAAATACTAATTCATACTTAAGAAATATGGATGTGCATAACATATTGGAATTGGGCATTAAGAGTCAAGCTAAACATTGATATACATACTTATCAAGCAACCAATAACATCTACGAACAAAGCTCGGGTTATCTTGTCCATGGGCATAATATACATGGATCCTTTCTTCAGTACCAACCTGATTTATGAGGGAAAAGGGATAACCAGAAAGAATGTAAAAAGTCAGATACATGCATCATTAGTGACCCAATCTTACATCAGAATCAGGTCAAACAAAACTGTAGAAGAAAAGCTGATCATAGAAATAAACATAAATTATTCAGCAGATATTACCCAGAAAGAACGATAAAAATGTGACTAAATAATGTACACAAACTATAGAACCACAAAGGCTTATATCACAAGGTGGGATAGGCTACAATGATCAAACGATGCCATTGGCCTCAGTAAAAAATTGAAGTTTCAGTAAAACCATAGAGACAGTTTAATTAAGAGGGACAGAGGAAAGCATAACAGAACATTAGGAAAAATCATTTAAACCCCGGGATAAATGTTCAAGAGACCAAATTCAAAAGGCTACATGCTACAACAAAAAATCAAATAAACACTCAGTTAAATGAAAATCCTCACTTTTAAGTGCTCGTGAGCCTCTTTAACAGTTTTTCCGTCATTTTTCTTTTTCCAATTGTGCCCATCTTTTCGAAAGTTCCTAAGCACCTTGCGGTCAAATAATACAACAGTGCCACCTGTTTTACACACAAAATAACTTTATAGAATTAGCGGTGGTGATTTAGTCCTGGTTGATATCATACAACTCTTAATATAATTAATGCTTGTTGCTTAGATGCAAAGTAATTGGTGAACTAAAATTCTATTAAATTATTATGAGTGAACAATGCCATAAATCATTCAGTAAGACTTATTATTGCTTCATATTCATGATATGTAAACTTGAAGCTTTTGAAAAATGCATAAATATCGTATATACATTTGTTTTTACGTCTTACACTCATGGTTAATAATCTCAATAGGAATTAAAGGGTCTAAAGGTTTGCAAAATTTACAACACAAGCTACAAATCATGAAATGCCCTCGAACAAGAATATCAAAATGCTTCATATAAATTCAAGTTATTAAAGAAAGTCTATAAACAATCTGTATGGAAATGCATATCTACTTCGCAACATCAGGCTGCTGCTAATAGCAGTATATAATTACTTTTGGGCAAATGCACTGGCTTGACACGGATCGTGAAGTACTTGTTATTACAGAGTATGGCATGAATCTCATTGGGGCGTAGCCATCGGCTTTTTGCTTCTTCCATAGTGTTCTGAACATCCAGCTCTGGGCCATACATACAAAAAACAAATCAATGAATATGATAAATATGCATCGACAACAAGCAATTGGTAGTAGACGTGATATTTGCAGTGACAAGTGAACAGAACCAAAAATGTATAGTATTGGCTTCCTTTGAACCCTGTCTTTAAAATCTATACCATGTACCAAACTAAAAGTTAGAGCAGGTAGGAAATTGAGGGGCCTAAACTCCAGAAATTTGCAAATAATGGATCAAACAACATATAAGAACCCAATAAGCAGGCCCGACACTACATCTTGACCCAAAACCTTAAGACATTAGGTCTGGTCTATGGGTATCTGCAGTTATAAGCTTTTTAACTCATCGACTACTTTCCGGTGTAGGACTTCTTCGCCGTACAACTCACTTGGAAATACTCAACAAGACCCCACATTTTCACATCCAGAGATTTTAATCTTTTATATCCCTTCATTAGTTCCCTTCTGATATGATCTGGCTGGCCTAACAAAAACTACTATTGATTGATATGCTAGTCTGACATCTACGGTAATTCATTGGATCTTGGGACGAAACCTTGTAAAGCCATGAACATTCTAGCTTTATGCTACAACATTTGACATCTTGCAGAAATCACAAAATTAATATATTCGAAAGTCACCGTTGTATGTGATACTAACAAGTAGCAATTACAATCTTAGACATTTTACCTTAATACAAGAAACAAATTCAGCCTGTTCTCTACTTCTGCTTATTGTTTTCAAAGCAAATGCGACACATGGAATTACAGTAAGCATTACTTTAGTAGAACTCAGGTATCCTGTAGTTAGTATGGTGTTTCAAATATACGGAAATTGAATAATACAGTATTAAGTCTGTTGACAAACGAGGAAAAAGTGGTTTCTAATATACAGAAACAATATAAAAACATGGGAAGTTGCTGTAGTGTTTCAAAACTTATATATTGTTCTCTAGTGCTTGTTATGCTGTTTTCCGATAAGGACTTGGCATGTGTAATAGTTCATCAATGAAACAATAACAGTGATGTTCTCTAGCAGTTACACATGTTATATATTTTCAAAAGAAAAGATCAACATCACACTTGAAAAGTAGTCAAACAATGATCCATGGTTGTTTCTTAGTTCTGACAAAAAAGTTTAACAACCGACACCATAGTAATCTCCAAAATCACATATCCCTTTTTTCCTTCAGTAAAACAAAAAAAAAACAGAGAAGTTCACACTGGTAATCCCAGAAACACAATCTAAAACTGCTCCCCTTTTGTATAGACGGCTACTTAGATTGAAAATCACACACTTGCACTTTAGGAGCAAAAAACAAAAAAAAAATGGAAATTTTACAGATCAAAAATCAAACTTTTTGAAGAAAACCAAAACCGTAGAGAGGTAGAGAGAAGAAAGGGAAACTTCATGATACTAGAGGTTCATCCAAAATTCCAAATATATGCATATAACTGTTTTAAGTTGCACTCCAACCACAATATTGCGTTTTCAGAAGTTTCTGCAGCCTCGCAATTGTAGTCGTATCGGCTATATTTTCCCGAAATTTTCCGCAATTATGTAAACTCAACCTAGATGGCAACCACAACTTAAAACCTAACAGAATTTAAAGACCAGAAGAAACCATGTATATGTGAAGCACTTACCATGCAATTTGTGGAAGCCATGTATCTCTGAACCCACAAGCTCCTCCAATGAATTGTGTGCCATCACTACTAAACAAACTTGAGAGAAATTCAATTTGCCAATACCTTCTTCTTTCAGCACACACTGAACAATTGCATAACTTAAAACCTTAAGAGAAGGAAACAAAAACTCAGCAAAAGAGAACAATCAAGGTAGGAAGACTATAATCAACCCAAAAGTAGGAAGCATGAAACGAAAAAAACTAAAAATCCAAAAGGGGTTGAGAAAAAGCAGAAAAGGTGAAATTTTTACCTGAATGTGGAATCGGAAGAGAGAGAGAGAGGAGAGTTGCAGTTGAATAATGAGACACTGTTTTTTCACACATAGTCCTCCTTTTAGATAACAAAAAATGATACAGTTACTATTTTTAGTAGTGTTAATTAATAAATATGTACTTAAACATAGTCATTACTTTATATACTATTTACTTACATTAGTTTTTTTATTAAGTGTTGATAATTAAATATAAATGATATAATGATGTGTATAAAATTCATACATTCTTAACTTATATATCTTTTTTTCATTGGTTATCTCATTAAATATTATATATGCTATATATTTTTTAAGTTTTTTAAAAGTGTGTACCCTTATTTAAGTATAAAACTCATCATATTAAGTCATAATTCTAAATTAAAAGGCCTTTGCTATAGATATATTTATTTATAAAAAAACATTAGTGCCAGTAAAAACAATAAATTTATTCTGATCTTAATGAAAATGTAATAATATTTCTCTTATAAAATGAAAAAGTATAAAAATTAAATGTTAGTAAAAGCATTGCAAACGAATTAATATAAAACTACCTGCAGATCCTTGTTGGGCAAAGTGTAATGTATATTATTATACTATTTAAATCCAGCAACTTCTATTATTAAATACTAAATCAACCCGTTTTTTTTATTATTTCTAATATATATTTTACATGTTATAACTTATAAATGTTTATAATGATATTAATGTGAATTTATTCCCAGTGAGTCTATAATTTTTCCTATAATAGAATTTAAAAATATTAAGGACAAAATAGAGAATTAGAAATTAGTATATAGTAGTTACATATAATTATATGATTTTTTTTTAGAAATTAAAAAGTGTCAAATGCAAAACAGGAAAGTGAAAAGGTTACACCATGTTTTTACTTTATTACATATATATACATAAATACATAATAAAGATAAAGATAAAGATTTATACAATTAATATATCATTTATCATTCATTTGTATTATTTTTTGGAGAGATAATGATAATTAAACATAAATAATATACAATAGAATGAAAGTATATAAAACTCATAATATACATATATATATTTTTCTCATATTTCTATTTTTCTTATTTTTTATTTTTTTTCTCATCAAAGGTCTCAAAAAAATCATGTAAAAATCAATGAACAACTTCATATTATCATTATTTTTTTGTACAATTTGTTTTTTTTGGGTACAATTATATTATCATGATTTAATTGATTATCAAATCATTATTGTCGGTTGCATATTAGTGATCTTAATTTTTAATCCACTTAATTCATTGCAAAAAGACCATGCCATGCATTTGGACTCTTTTAAGTATGAACCCTTGTAATAAAAGCTTTCACATCTTGCATACATTTAGATTATACTAGTGTGAAACCAAATAAAAATGTTGACTACTGTAATAAAAAATATGTTTTGAATATTATCTTAATTATTTTTGTTCTCAATAATCAATACATTTGATAAAATTACAAAATATAATCTATGAGTATTTGAATTTAAATCTCAACAATTATGCAATTTTTAAAAATTGTCCTTTTCAATATTTATTAAGAGCTGATGCTAATATCTATTCCTATTCATTTGTTGCCTCATGAGCCCAAAACTATATAATTTTTTATGTAGTACTATCTCATCATCTTTTAGGCAAAGAATTAATCATTTTCAGGGTTTACGACTACTTCTCAATAAGTATCATTCTCAAAAGTTAAATTATTAACTTTTTTGTCAAATATCTAACGAAGTTTTATATTATTAGACTAACGTGTTGTTGATACCTAAAACTATATAAATTGGAAACATTATTAGCATAGTTTTGAAAACCGTGCCGTACCGGCCGGTTCAACCGAAAAACTGGTGAACCGGACCCCTAACCGGTACGGTACGTATGTTATACCGCATATGCAATAGAACCGGTCAAAACCGGTTGAAAACCGGTCAAAACCGGTGAAAACTGGTTGGTTTGTACATTATTATTATTATTTTTTTAAAATTTCAAATTTTCAATTCTTCACCAATTTTTCAACTTCAATGATTGATACTTGAGTCATTTATTTGTATTTTGCGTTTGTTAAGTGATAATTTTGGATAAATATATGTTTTGTACTTTAGACTTTGATTTTATTAAAGACTTAATGTTGTTTGTTTGTGTGAATTTGAAGTAAATTATGAATATGGATTATAAATATGAATATCTACTTATTTGAAATTTTTTGTTATAGGTTTACATATATATATATATAAGCAAGTATGTCCGGTTTAACCGGCATGCGGTTTAATTACTGAACCACTGGTTGAACCACTGTACCACTATACTAGAACCCTAACCGGTTTAATAACCGGTACGGTTTTAATAACATTGATTATTAGTGATGAAGTTTGACCAAGTGTGAAAGTTGAAATTGTCCACATTAATTGTATCATTGCTGCAATTAGAGGTTCAATCAACCTAACCAAACTAAGTATGGACCAAAACTTGTTGTGGAGTTATGTTCTAATTGGAAGAACCCAACTTTTCACTATCAACTGTCATTAACCATTTATTTTTATATTTATGTCTCCATCATATATGCTAAATAGTTATAGTTATATCAAGATATAATGTTTATTACCTCAAAAATGCTGAAATATAATGTCATTAACATTTGGTTATGATTATTCTAACTTTATTTTATTTTAGGTTTTGATTATTGTATATTCCAATTGGTTTATTTACTCTTTCATAATTATATGTCTAACACCATCAAAATGACTCATGTCATAGTAATTAATGGCACTAATTATAACATTGACACATCACTATATAGACTAAAAACAAAAATTTGTCCAATAAAATATAAAGTAAAAAATTAATTTAGGACACTAAATTTAAAAGAGAAAAAAATTCATGCAGTAACGGTGTAAAAGTTTTATACACTGTCATTGCATCATTCATATATATTACAGACAATTTAAAATTACCTAGATTTTCATGTGCCAAAAAACATAATTAATCCTGCCCCACCTTGTTCCCTATAAGTGTGGGGACTCCGTGGATCACTAATCATCCTTCAGAGTCTTCAAACATAGCTACCCAAAAACAAAAAAGGACCAGAACCAAATTATGAGATGTAAAATAAAAATAGTATCATCATGTAAGAAAATATTGGTTTAGTGATGCAATGTCCCATTAAATTACAGCATGATCAAAATGTCAATAATATATTTATATGAGACATTTATTAAAAGAGATTATCACACTCTAAAGTAGATTAGTTCTTTACAAAAAGTATGAGAAAAAACTGATTTTGATTGATAGTGATATGATAAATAAGTGGACAACATCAGTCCTCAAACTTTCGTACTTTTTCTTAATAAAAGAAAAAAACTGTTAGAATGACTTTGTCTAATGAAAACTCTAGTTTGAGAATATTATACTTATCATGGTATGAATAAAAAAATAAAAAAATGGAATTTCACTTGGTAGTTCCTATGTCTATGATTTACAATACCTGATTTTATGTCTCATTGAATAACTTAAGTTCATTATTTAACGAAAGAGTTGAGAAATTGTTCTTACACTTAGTTTAAATAGTGTAATATAAAAAATGTATCAAATACTAGAATATTCTTTAAGATACAAAAATCAACATTTAATTGGATGTTGTCGGGAACAAAAATATCATTACACTTTAGTACTTTTATATAATATATACTTTCAACATCAATGAGCTGGTACACATTTTTTATTTTATATAATTAAATATTCAAATTTTAAATATTTTATTTTATATGATTAGAATAATTTTTTTGTATTTGATGTATTTTATATTATAATTTTTATTAGGTATAGTTTAAATTATATTTTTTATTTTTTTAAAATATCTAATTTAAGATGAGAGAGATTGCTTGGAGTTGCAATTAATATTTTGGTGGTGATTACTTATAACTATATTATTTTTGTAGAAATTAAAAAATATTAAAGATAAAATAAGAAAGTAGAAATTACACCCCAATGATAATTACATCATATTTTAGTTATATATATATATAGTATATAGAATGAGTCTATTTTTATGATATTTCATAAAATATTTGCAATTTGTTTGTAGCAATATTATTAATATTGTATCAATTATGATATAACACTAATATAATAATATAATGGTCCAATTAATAATTTATTAATTAAATTACATAAATTATATTGAATAATATTCAACTTAATTATAATGGTCCAATCATTACTGATGACTGAATCCAAACACTTGAAAGTATATTCTTTCCTCTTCCAAAAAATTCTCATGTGAAAAAAACAGTACAATCATTGATGTGTTATTCTTTACAAATAGTATATGTTTTGGTTAAAAAAGTACAGATATATTTACACTCAATTTAACCTGAATACATGCATCATAACTTTGACTCGTTATATGATTCAAATGTATCCATATACATTTGCTTCAAAAATAGTTTTACTCTAAAGACCTTTAACATTTATACAAGTTAAATAAACAACCTTATTTCAGAGGAACAGTGACTCTTCTTGTCCTTAATGCATGTCATTTCAGGTCCAAATCAATTGAGGTTATTATTTCAACCATATAGACCTGAAGACACCAAAAAAGCCCGGCCCAAGTAACAATATATGGGCCTGGGTCCAATGCTAACTTTTGCTTTCTATAAGCTATAATTCTCATTAATTATAGAACCTACCATTATCAAACTCTTACTTTCCTTGTACTCCAAGACAAAGATGAATGAGAATGGAAGCAAAAACTTCAACTTATTCAACCTCTGAAAATCTATTCCTCCTAATAAGTTACACACTCCCTTTCCATCATTTTCTCTCCACATTACAAACTATACACAACCCTCTTATTAAAGCAACAAACATCTTCACACATAACAGGATTCAAAGGAAAAAAGATGAATCCAACATTGGTTTTTATTCTGAGTATTGCAGCAACATTAGTGAATATTGTGAATGCACAATCATCAGTGAAGCCATTAGTAAAGATAGTGAAGGGTAAGAAGGTATGTGACAAAGGGTGGGAATGCAAGGGATTCTCTAGTTATTGTTGCAATGAGACTATTTCTGAGTACTTTGATACCTATCAATTTGAGAATTTGTTCTCAAAGCGTAATGCACCAGTTGCACATGCTACTGGATTCTGGGACTATCGTTCTTTTATCATTGCTGCAGCACAATACCAACCTCATGGATTTGGCACCACTGGAAACAAAACCACTGGGATGAAAGAGGTTGCTGCTTTCCTTGCTCATGTTGGTAGCAAAACTTCTTGTAAGTGACAATTTAATTGCCTTATATCTTATGGTATATATATCACATTTGATATGGTCATAGGCCATGTTTATATATTTCTTCTTATGTTTTCTTGTTGATTCATGGACTGGTTCTTGGTTCAATATGTAACACTGATGTACTCCAAAATAGTTGGAGGAGTATTTTGTATCAAATACTTTGATACTTTTATATGTTTTTTGTCTATATATCTTCTAATTACTTATGGGTTTTTCAGTATCAACTTGTCTGTGTTTTATTATAAGAGTGTCCTATATTACAATCCATGCACTCTAGTTCTATGTTAATGTGGTCATAATATATTATACATTTCAAGTGACATGCATGTAGATTATTAACAAATTGTTTGTGTAAGTGAATATATTTGGATAAAGATCTTGAAATTATAGTAACAATTTGTTGAAATAATATTTCAGGTGGTTATGGGGTAGCTACTGGGGGACCCTTAGCCTGGGGCTTATGCTATAATAAGGAATTGAGTCCTGATAAATACTACTGTGATGACTATTACAAATTAACCTATCCATGTTCTCCTGGTGCAGCATACTATGGCCGTGGTGCCATACCAATATACTGGTATACTATTCATACTTTTAGTTTCAATAATAATGAAACAAAAACATCAATTATAATGAATGTTTAAAATATTGATGAGTATTATTTTCTTTGTTGATGCCTTCATATCAGGAACTACAATTATGGAAAAACTGGGGAAGCCTTGAAAGTTGATCTATTGAACCATCCAGAATACATAGAACAGAATGCCACCTTGGCCTTTCAAGCAGCAATATGGAAGTGGATGACCCCACCAGAGAAGCACATACCTTCAGCACATGATGTCTTTGTTGGAAAGTGGAAACCAACCAAGAATGACACATTATCTAAAAGGGTCCCTGGATTTGGTGCCACTATTAATGTACTCTATGGTGATCAAGTGTGTGGCCAAGGATCTGACAATGAGGCTATGAACAACATAATTTCTCACTATCTCTATTACCTTGACCTTATGGGAGTTGGAAGAGAAGAAGCAGGGCCTAATGAAGTGCTTTCATGTGCTGAACATGCTGCTTTTAAGCCTTCTGGCACACAATCTTCTTCAACAACTTGAGCTTTTTTTTCTTAGTGATTGTTGCCATGCATGTCCATTCTTGAAAATCTAATAAAGGAGGACAATTGTACAGTAAATTTCAACTACATTTGTCTTCTAATGGGATGAGAAAGAGATTGGAGTGGACAATTATATATAGTTAATGTGTATACATTATTCTACTGCTGTGTATCTTTTTTTTCATATGCAAGTTAAATATATTTTTGGTGCAATGTATAAATTCAGTACTTCATAATTGTTGTCTGAACAATTTTGTTGATATGATATGTATATGTGTATGTTGTACGTTTCAATATAAAAATACTAGAGTTTCTTACAAATGATGTAATTCTATTAAACTTATTATCTATACTATATATAAAATCAAAATATCTTATAACTATCTACATGGTATAATTTTATTGTCTATTTTGCCTTTTTAATTAACTATTATTATAATGTTTACCGCATAATAAAAAATATATCAATGAAAATTAGAAGTTATATATATATATAAAATGTAAATTTTAATAACATCACAATTCATTTTCATATTTTTCTATTACATAAATTAGAATATCATGTACATTCAATAGAAAAAAATTAATTTGATTTTAAAAAATATATATAAATTAAATATTTAACATTAGAAAACATTTATGCACCAAAAGTTTGACATTGTAAAGCATATATTGGTCTAAATCGATGCAATATTTAATGAAATTATGGCTTCATTATTGTTAATTTAATTTTGTTATACACTTTTTTTCTTAATAGATGAAAAGAAACCATATATTAATATCCAATTTTAGGAATATACCAAATAATCTGATCTACCCATCATATAAAAATAATGGGGGGTTGGGATGTTTTGATAAATAGGATCCAAAAGTAAATTATTGTTATTATTTTGCATATATTCTAACCCTCTCACTTTTCCTCCTTGTCTTTCTTTTTTATCCTTTCTCTTCCTGCATCTCTTTTTTCTATGCCCTCTCTTTATTATTCTTTTGCACTCAATTGAAAGGTTACATTTCATTGATTAATATTCCAAACTTTGATGATTGGTTTTTGACTTAAGAGTGATCATTTGGTTTTGTTTAGTTGAACAGATAAACAGAGATGGCAGAGTGCAATGGGAAAGACTATTTCACTGCCCCAGATGTTAAGGTAACCTGACCAAACAACAATCTCAATTCTAAACCCTACCCCAGTTATTTTTCCCTTTTTTATTATTATTATTATTATTATTTGTCAGGTATCTAACAAAAGATACCATAGTCGAAATATCCTCAGTGTTCTTTCTAAATCATTTTCATAGTAACAAGATTCATTTCCTAGGATATTAAGTTTTTTAACTTATTCACCATCAATTTTAGAGAAATTTAATGTTTTAGATCTACTCATTGGTTCACATGATTTCCCTAAATTTGATAATTAAGTTGGAGAATAAGTTTAAATTTTTTGAGTAAGTACATATCTCCTTTAATATAAATATCACAATATTATTATGTCTATGCACACTATTTTTAGAAATATCAAAACCAGTGCCATTTCATGTTGCATTTCATGATACTTTCAAGATGTGGAAGTTATATATTTAGTTTTCAAGATGTTTTTTTTTAATATTTCTTAAATAATATTATATGGGCAATTGTTAAGACAATTGTTTTTATAAACAATATAGTATTACTTTAATAAATTATTGAATACGACCACAAAATTGATTTGTGTTTGGAATCTGTCCTAGAGCGTGTAGTCCTCGTCACACTTGCCAATTACATCATCAAAAATAGTATGGCTAGTAAGAGAATATGCTCATAAAGATGCCCTACTAATTTGATATATTGTGTGATTTGGAGCTACATCGTACTAGTATTTCACTAATTAAGTCGTATATTGGTAAAATTAGAAATACATATATACTATATTAATATTAATTTTGAAAATTTAATAAAGAAAATAATAATTACTTTTATTTATATAATTTATTAAATCAAAATATGTCATTGTATATCGTGCTTTAGAACTATAAAAAAAATGAAGTAATTGTGTGTTTGATATTCTATAATACATTCAGGTAAAAATGAAATCATTTTCATTAAAAAATTAATTATAAATGAAAATCAATCGGTATAATTATAACTGATATGATTCAAATGAAAATCAGCTGATATGATCGATTTTGACGAATATGATATAGTGATGATAAGGAACGATTATTAAATCTGTGGGTAAAGTTAGATTCTGACATCACAATAAAAAATACAAAGCATTGGAAAAACAGGAAGCATTGAATTAAGCCTAATAAAAACGAATACAATATTTATTATGTTGTATAAGTGGTTATCATGTTGAGATGACAGCAGCCGTTGGATAATGAGTAATTTTTTATGGTTGAATAGTATATTAGTATATAGTAGTACTATATAATGACCAAACTATGTCTTCAATTAATTTTCATTGACATAGTTTTAGAGAGAAAAGGTGATGGGGCGCGACATAGATGATTTGGCGAAGAATGATGCAAACTACACAGCTTTGACGCCGTTATGGTTCCTGGAAAGAGCGGCTAAGGTGCACCCCAATAGAACATCGGTGGTGCATGGATCACAACTCTACACGTGGCATCAAACTTACCAGCGTTGCCGTAGATTCGCCTCTGCTCTTTCTAATCACTCCATTGGTCTAGGCCACACTGTAATTTTCTTTTCTCTCATTATTATTACTATTTATTTAATACAGAACAAAGATGATGAAGTTTTATAGTTTTAGTTGGCTATGCCTGCAATTAATACAATTGAGTAACAAAGACTACATAAACAAATGACAACAAAAATGATACGACATTTTATTTAACGCATTTGTCATTGAAAACAAAAGGAGAAACAAGAACTATAACGAAGTATTTGTGGAATGTTGCAACAGGTAGCTGTTATTGCACCGAACATTCCAGCCCTTTATGAAGCCCACTTTGGAGTTCCAATGTCAGGAGCTGTACTGAACGCTGTTAATATTCGGTTAAATGCATCAGTAATTGCTTTCCTTCTTGGTCACTCCTTAGCATCAGTTTTGGTCGTGGATCAAGAGTTCTTTTCCTTGACTGAAGAAGCCTTGAAAATATGGTCTAAGAAAAGCAATAACTTTAAACCTCCAATCTTAATTGTTATTGGTGATGAAAACTGTGATCCTAAGGAACTTAGATATGCATTGTCCAAAGGAGCCATTGACTATGAGAAATTTCTTGACAGTGGTGACCCTGAATATGAATGGAAACCTCCACAGGATGAGTGGCAGAGCATTGCTTTGGGTTACACATCCGGTACCACTTCTAGTCCTAAGGGTGTGCTATTACACCACCGCGGAGCGTATCTTATGTCTCTAGGTGGAGCTCTTGTTTGGGGAATGAACGAAGGTGCTGTATATTTGTGGACACTACCAATGTTTCATTGCAATGGCTGGTGCTACACTTGGACACTTGCAGCTCTTTGTGGGACAAACATATGCCTGAGACAGGTAATAATCTGCTTGCTCTACTCTCTGTATTAGTAGGAGTGTTGTCTTATTTTTATCATTGGGTAATATGATGCTAGATATAGCTGCTCCTAAGCCTGTAGAAAATGTGAAGTTGTGTTAGCCGGTCGACAACCAATGTAAAATTTTGTCGAAGCTCTATGACTGTGATGAGTAATATGATGTGCATACCTTGTTGGCAATTTCTAATTATAGCTCTAATTCAAGGTCAAAACAATGAAAGACATGGTTGAGCTCATTTGATGCGTGTCTTATATAAGACTGGCATGCTTGGAATATTAACATTTATATTGAACTTTTGATATTTTGACCATGATATCAGATTCTTCTTCAGAATATTAATTTCTTTGATTTTCTTTTTTGGGCTAGTAGAGACTGCTAACATTCTAGTTTGAAAACCTGAATATACAAAAGTTTTTTGAATATGCTGATCTGTTTTTAACTAACATTGTTGTCTGCATTTCACAGGTAACAGCTAAGGCAGTATATGCAGCCATTGGCAAGTATAAAGTGACACATTTTTGTGCAGCACCAGTTGTGCTTAACACATTAATTAATGCCCCTCCCGAAGAAACCATCCTTCCATTACCCCATGTTGTACATGTAAACACAGCTGGTGCTGCTCCTCCTCCATCTGTTATATCTGCCATGTCCGAACGAGGATTTCGTGTCATACACACTTATGGTCTCTCAGAAACTTATGGTCCCTCCACAATATGTGCATGGAAGCCAGAATGGGATTCACTACCACCTGAAAAGAAAGCCAAACTCCATGCAAGGCAAGGGGTTCGGTACATTTCCTTGGAAGGCCTAGATGTAATGAACACGGAAACAATGCAGCCTGTTCCCGCGGATGGCATTACCATTGGTGAGATTGTGATGAGGGGTAATGGTGTAATGAAAGGGTATTTAAAGAACCCCAAGGCTAATGAGGAAGCATTTGCAAATGGATGGTTTCATTCAGGGGATCTTGCTGTGAAGCATCCAGATGGGTACATAGAAATCAAGGACAGGTCAAAGGATATAATCATATCTGGTGCTGAAAATATAAGCAGTGTGGAAATAGAGAATGCTTTGTATTCTCATCCTGCAATACTTGAGGCATCAGTGGTTGCAAGGCCAGATGAGAAATGGGGCGAGTCTCCATGTGCATTTGTGACATTGAAGAATGGAGTAGTGGATAGTGGTAATGAGCAGCATCTAGCTCAAGATATAATTAAGTTTTGTAGGTCCAAAATGCCTGCTTATTGGGTCCCAAAATCAGTTGTGTTTGGACCATTACCAAAAACTTCTACTGGGAAGATACAGAAGCATTTGCTGAGGGCAAAAGCAAAGGAGATGGGACCTGTTAAGATCAGCAAGTTATAATCATGTGACATTCATTAGTTGGTGCTATGTAATGGAAAACAAAATGATTGTAATAAAAAGTTTTTAATGAAGTATTTCTTTCATATGTACCACAATAATTGATTCTATAAGAATATGCTTAGGAACTTGAGTATCTATTAGCTGCATTAAATGTTGTCAGCTCTCAGAGTAGGGCTTCTATGAGAGATTATGAATAAAAATACCAATTTATGGATTATGAATTTCAAGATTTTTATAACATTTTCCTTAAAATAAGGACTTTCCAGAATAGTATTAATGTTGAAACACGTAATAATGTTAGATAACAAATATATTTTTATGAGCAACTTGAACAAATTAGTGGCCTAGGAGGAGTAAGACTCTTCTCTATTAATGGAGATGCAAGTACCCAAAAAAATCAAAGAAAGTGGAAGATGTAATGTCACTTTTGTCCTTTTTATTTAAAAGAATATTACATATTTACCCTTACAATACATATAAAAAAACTACTTGTCTCTTCATTAATGGAGAGGAGTCTATGCCCTAGGAGAGAGATGTATCATCTTTGAAGAAAATCATGTCATCCTCATTTCCAAGATATTCGGAATGGGTTGTCTTCAATTTTTGGGCCCAAATAACTTGGGGTTCCTGGGCCTGCAAAGTGGGATCAAAATCAAAACCCACAAAGTATACTCATTCTTCCTAAGTTTTATATAAAGCATTATTATATGAAGGTTCAAACTTCAAAGAGTCCAAGATCCAAAAATTAAGGTCCACGCATACTGATTAGTTATTGGTCTGCCATTCAACAAAACGTCTATCTGCATTTAAAAATCTTCATCATCATTTTCCTGAGGAGAAGAATCAAGAAATGATCTTTTTTTAATGTATTTTTGTGTGGTGATTTGATCAATGACTTGTTATTTCTAGAAGCTCAGATTTGTTTTGAAAAAAAAGGTTGCTTGAGATAAAATCAAACTATCTGGATAATGCAGAGGTTCTTTGATTTGATTGATTCTCACAAAGATATTCCTTGCAATGCTCTTAACTTGGGTTCCAATTTTCCATCAGAAGGGGACCCACTATATTTGTTTGGGATAATATTAAAAGTAAACAAATTAAAAAATCCTCTTAGCTTTATTTGAATGACTTCACTTGTATAAACTTTGGTAATTGAGAAAAGAACATTGAAAGAGAACACAAAAGTGTTGAACTTAATGTAAAAATATATTATGATATAATTCTATAGAAACGAGCTTCAAAGGTACCAGTTAGGTAAAAATAGCATTTTGAAAAAGCTTAGATGGATAAGAGAAAGGTTTGGTGAAGGATAAAATCTGCGGTTTTCACTTAGTAGGGTTTGGAGATAGTAGATATATACAGTTTTATCACCATAACAAGTAGAGAGTATGTTCTCAAGATTTGAACCTATAAGTTAGTTAACAACAACTTTATCGTTACATCAAGATCACCCTTTTAAGCCATGCAATCAATAAATTAATGATCTTTTAAAGCTCAACATGACTAATTAACTTTCATACTTAAAGAAAACCTCCAATTGGTTATGAAAAAGCTTTGTCTTCACGTCACTATGATTTAAGGATAAGAATGTAAACCCAATAATTCAGCAACTACAACATCTGAATTATGTAGGTTATTTAGTTAGAACAGCTTTCCTATGATCCTCTATGAGGTGGTTCTGATTATCATCTATCTCATGTGAGCCACCCAAGTAGCATTGTAAGATGAAGTTTCATTGGTGCATGTTGCTATATATATTATATTATATTGTTTTGTTCTCATCCAAAGAAAATGTCAAAATCAGAATCGTTGATGGATAGGGTTTGTAGGTCCATTTTATTTATGATCAAGTTGGATCAATTAAAGCTCATTACTTTGCCACCTCACTCTTTTTGCTCTCACTCTATATAGCAACACATTAATCACTCATCATCAAAGTTGTACTCAAATCTAATACGATATATATTGGTGGGTACTACAAAAATATATAATACTACAGTCTTACGAATTACACTAATAATTACATATCAAATATGAATTATGTGCATACCTTGCAAATAAAAATTTAATAACTACTTAAATTAAAAATTATGAGTCATGCATATGAGTTATATTTTTTATCCATTAAATTCGGTTTGGTTTTTGGTTGATTGCTTAAAAATTCCTATTTGATATGAGAACATTGACTAGCTTCAAATTGAGTTATTATAAAAATAAAAAAGATAGGATTTTAAAGTAATTTATTGATATTCAATGGTCTTTAATTGTTTTATCTTTTTAATTTTGTAAAAAGATTCTGTTGATAAAAACAAAACACGTAAAGGTATTGTAATTGCTTTAGTCATATATTCTATTCCGTGATTCAATGGTCTTTAATTGCTTTATCACAAATTATAATGTAATTAAGATGTAACATATTCAATGTTTAATTTGTTGTATATATGGAAAAAAATTGTTAATAAAAACGAAAATCTCGAAAAGGATTAGTCTTTAGCTATGGGTTGATGACACCCTTAACCTTGTGAAGAAAGAAAAAATGATCCTATGAATTGAATTAGTTGAATAGAAATAAAAAACAATCCTATGAATTGAATAATTTGAATGTATGAAATAAACAACTCATCATGTGGCCTTTATGGCTTCTCTTAATTGTTTGTTATTCTCTTTTTGGTTTAGCATGAGATGAGAGATGAACTTACGAAATGTGATACAACAAGAATGATGAAAACTCAAACCAAAAAACATGGCACATCAAAGTCTAAACTATAAAAAGATGTTACTATAATTGCATATAATATGCTTCAAGTTGAAGAATTTCACCAAAAAGCCATTGGTGGGACTTCAATTTGTCCCAAATTTGTCTTCATTTACCCACTAATCTATATACTCAATGCTTTATGTTTAATTGGAAAGTGGAGAGAATGATTTAGCCAATTTAGAAAATCCTTTAGCTTGCGTAAATAAATAATGGAATGCCATTTTAATGAAAGAAATGGATAATGTGGTATAATGGAAACAATAAGATGACCTAAATGGATGAGATCACATGTCCTCATTCATGTTCCACTATGTGTACTAAGCCAATCAGAATATTTCATTCAATTAAATAGAAAAATAATAAAATCAGAAATTAATATTTTAATATTATTTTGTGAAGTTTGATTAGTTAAGAACATGGAGATAGAAAAATTCTAGGAGAGAGGATCTTATCCTACCTAAATGTGAAACAAACAGAAAAGTTCAATAGCTGGTTAAAAAAAATGTCCATTTGCTCACGTAACACTTGAAGGTTTAAAAATTTCAACCTTTAGTCAAACCCATAATTTTTTAATATTATATAAAAATATATAAGAACTTGAATTGGGCATAATAATAAGATTGTTCATAAAAAACTTTTATATATATGAAATAAGATTGTATATATTTACCTTCATTTAGTATATTCCGAGTCACTAATATACTTTTAGATGTAACACAATTTTTCCTGAACATTCTTAGGAACTCGGTTATCTACTGATTGTAGTTGTTGATTCATTAAAAGATATTTAATTTGATCACCTTCATACACGAATTACTACTTAATTTATTTAATTAACTTTTTATACATAAAATTCATTACTATTATTGAGACAGCAGTAGCATGTAGGACAAGGATTCTTGCTTGTTGATTTCACATGTCATACACTAAAGACAGTTGGTAGGCTATTACATATATTACTTCAAATTGAAGACACCTCATTTACAATTTTTTTGTCAATATTGTTAATTTTCAATTTGGAATTGAACTTAGAGGACATATTCTTTATTTATAATTAAAAGATATATATATACAATTAAATGTCTATATGCTAATCAATGTGTATACTAATCAAAGCATATGGGCCCCTTACTGGTTGGCAAATAATTTTACATGCTTATAAATATGAATTAATATAGATAGAGACAGAGCAGCATAATCACTGTTAGGTAACAACTTCATCTTTGTTACTAATAATGATATTTCTTTTAAGTTGCTACACAACTTAATAATTGTCGCTCTCTGAATAAATGAACAATAATTAATAAATGTACATCTCATCTAACGAGATATTACACCATTAGAGCAACGCTTATTAGTATAATAAACTTCATCTTAATATTCGAATAAAGGGACAATAATTAATAATACCTAATAATCATGATTATTTAAAAAGATGAAATGAGGTTAAGAGCATTTTCTACAAAGTTATCTCAAGCATTGTATAGAGTTGTGCAACCATTTCTTCCTTTTTTTAATACTCCTCCATTCAGTATCTTTTTTTTCCTTTTAAGGTTAATATAATGCACACATTAACAAATATTAAAGAGTACAATATTTTGATTACAATATTCTTATTTATTTCCTAAGAGAGAAGAAAAATAGAATTAATGTTAGGTATAATTATTAAATGAGGATATAATTAGAGGGGGAGGGGATTTAATGAAGCCACTTAAAATTGTAAAACAACAAAAAATTTAAACAAAAAATCCTAAAAAACAAAAATAAAGAATGGAGAGACTATTTTGTGTCTCATGATTGCATAAATAAAGGGGCATATATAATTCCGTAAATGGTAGAAATTTATGATGACATATAAAGTTATATAAAATTACATAATAAGAGTAAAAACTATTTATTAGTTTTTAAATAATATGCATAAAGGAAAAACCAATTTTATGTATTTCTAATCAGTTACACCATTAAAAAATCTCTAACTAAATAATTGTGTATTGTATAAAAAAATAGTGGCAAGTTACTAAAATTAAAAAATATAATTTAGCATTATTGAGAAGTGCTTATAAAGGTTGTGACTTGTAGGAAGAAAGAGCAGAAAAAGAGACAAAAACTGATAATTTCCTTCAAATGGAGTCACGAGATATGAATTTTCTCAATAGTGCTTTATTCAAATGCAGTAGAATCACGGGGTGAAAAGCGTTTGCATTGGTAAAACACCCAACAGCACTATAAACAATGATTCTTAATTGGAAGAGTTTGCACAATTCAACTTCTCTCTAATAATGTATTTTTCAGGACGAAACTTTTTAATTAAATTTCAATTAATTTTATTCAAAATAATTTAAAATCATGGTTGTTAAAGGAACTCTCTTACCATCTCCACTTAAAAAGCAAAAAAAAAAAGTTTACTACTAATAACAGAAAAATGGAATGTTAAAAAGTATTATCTTTAGGGTACTGACTAAAGAAGTAAAGTAGTTATATATTAGAAATGGTAAATTAGTATTTAAAAAAAATTTCCTTTATTATTTTCCAGCATTAAGACACTGTTAATAATAATAATCCAAAAGAAATAGTAAAAATAGCAAGTGAGGTTGTGGAATTGTATTATTGTGAATTCTGATTTTAGAATGCAAAACGTGCACTCGTGAAAGCGAGGGATACTCTCGTCCGTGAATTATAATTCCCTTCTGAAATAGTATTTACTATTTAGCATTGATAAGTATCAATACTAAAAAAATATTATAGACATGACCTTTTTCTTTTGATTTTTTTGTCGTATTCTTTTTATATTTATCTCCATTAAGTTATGGCATATAATAAAGTTAATTGATTTATTTATTCAGCATCTACCTTGCTAATGGACACCCACTGAGCCTAACTACTTGTTAGGCTCACTCTCTCCCTAAATTAAATATAAAAAGATACTCCATCCATTCCAAAAATGACAACTTTTTAAAAAAACCCAAAGAAATAAAGGATTATATTTTTAGTATTTTATTTAAGGAAACAATTAATTATGAAGTATTATTAACCAAATACAGTATATGCTATGTAATTTCTAAGCATTTTTATTTATTATGATGACTTTGATTTTAGTCTATTTTCTTTGCAGTTTTTGACCATTTTTTGTGACAACTAGAGTATATGTATATTTATTTATTGCTCAATAGAGACATGCCCAACTAATATTTCAAATTGATTAACTATATTTCAAACTTAATAATTCTTGATACATTTTCCTCCTTAATTATTTTCCTATTTACATGTATCTAACCGATCAAATTTCACAAAATAATATTAAAATATTAATTTTAATTTTTATGATTTTTATTTTTAAATGAAGTTTGGAATACAAAATAAAACATGAATGAGGACATATGATTGTATTCATGGTTCAACTCATGAACGTGGAATCTCAATCATGAAAGCTTCTCTCTCTTAACCTCATGGTGGCTGGAACCCTTTAAAAGACGCAATTCCCCTCTCTGATCACTATATATACAAACCCCACTCTCCATCATTCCTCACTCCATTGATTCACATATAACCATGGCTTGTTGCAAAAGCAAAACTTTAAGCTTAATCTTTGTCACTTTTTCGTTAGTGATTTGTGCCTTAGTAGGGGTTGGGGAAGGGAGGGTACCCTTTGCATGTGACCCTAATAACGGGTTAACGAATGGGTTCAAGTTCTGTAATACGCACGTAGCTATAAACGTGAGGGTGCAAGACCTCATAGGGAGACTCACATTGCCTGAGAAGATAAGGTTGGTGGTCAACAATGCCATAGAGGTGCCAAGGCTCGGTATAAAAGGTTATGAGTGGTGGTCGGAGGCACTTCACGGCGTCTCCAATGTGGGACCTGGGACCAAGTTTGGTGGGGCATTTCCCGGCGCCACCAGCTTCCCTCAGGTCATAACCACCGCTGCTTCCTTCAACCAGTCACTGTGGCATCAAATTGGACAGGTGAGATTATTTCATGTTAAGTTTTCATCTCAAAATCAATTGTTAATCTGATTAGATACATAACATAATGAGAGGTAAGCTAAAACTTAATTTCAACGTAACGTATGTAATATGACTATTTATCTCTTACGATAGAACAATTTTTTTCATTTATTTTTCATTTTTAGTAGATGCATGAAGCTAAAAAGGGACAAGTGTTTTTTTAGCATAGCATAAACATTAATTAATGCTAACTTTTTTTTGTTTCATCCATTAGTTAGATAATAGATTTATTCAAAGTAGATTCCTTGGCCTTTCATATTATCCATTCGCCAAAACATCCATAATAATTAGATAACATCAAGTCACTTTTTGATTTAGCTTGATGGGGTACATGGATATATATATATATATATATATATATATATATATATATATATATATATATGTATGTGTACTGTGTCCCATGTGACATGCATTCATTGGAATATATGAAACCTGACAATAGAAAATTGGGATGACGATGAAATATCACTAACATAGTTTTGTCAGCAATGAGTAGTACCTAAAAGAAGGTCCATTACGCAATTATTTCATTAACTACGAAAGCAACAGTGTCCTTATAAGCTGCTTTGGGCATTCCTTTTTCTTTGTTCCGTGGTTTAGTCTCTTTTATAGGCAAATTAAAATTATTTATTTTTACTTGATTCTACCAAAAGTCTTCACAACAACTCAACAACCCGTGGTTTACTCACTCTTCACGTCATTGATTAATTATGTGCCTATTTAAGAGTGGAATAATAATTAAATAAGGTTTAGGTGGAAAATTACAGTTCCGTAGTATAATAACATCATTTTACCATGTATCATAAGACACATCCTGTAGTATAATAACATCATTTGAAATAAAATCATTAATCCATCATGGATGGAAATATAGATAATTTTCCCATCATATATTTATTATTACTGTTAGTGAATCATAAAAATCAATCATCTTATATAATCTGAGTGAAGCATGCGAATCAATCGACTTTGTATAGTATTTTCATATTTACTATTGATCGAATGTTGACCAAACATCATGTATATCTCTAATACTTGCAAGGTGCCAAAACTTTGTGTGGAAATTCTAATAGTGTCTATTACTCTATTTTCCTTTGGTCCCGGGGCTATACATCAATACATATATATCATGCTCTCAAAGGTCATTCATTAAGTTGCTTAGCTTTTGTTACAACAAAATGACATTCTAATAACCTATCACATTGGCCACAAATGCGACATTATAATTGAAATTCTGCTCCTAACATACAATAATTATCTTAATATATATATATATATAAATAAAGCCTTCAAACTTCATTTGGACGATTAGCAAGAAGACTATGTGACGTTTACAATGAAGAAATATTAAATGTGGAAATCTATACATGGTTCATTGCGCCAAATATTATATATATATATATATATATATAATTCTACTTGGTAGCCAAATGACTTAGAGAAAAGACAAAGACAAAGAACTTTCTTTAAACAAAAAAGATTATCTAATTTATTATAATTAATTTAATGAACTATATTCATTTACAGGTAGTATCAGATGAAGCTAGAGCAATGTATAACGGTGGGGTAGCTGGCTTGACATATTGGAGCCCTAATGTAAATATTTTTCGTGACCCACGGTGGGGCCGTGGCCAGGAGACTCCCGGTGAAGATCCGGTTTTGGCCGGAAAATATGCGGCAAGCTATGTCAAAGGACTCCAAGGTGATGGAGCCGGTAATCGACTAAAGGTTGCTGCTTGTTGTAAGCACTATACTGCCTATGACCTTGATAATTGGAATGGTGTAGACAGGTTTCATTTCAATGCCAAGGTATGTATGTATTGGAAAATATTATCATGTCTTCAATTATATATGCACATATATAAATAATATACCAAAAGGGACCCTCAATTATTATAATTTAAATAATATTAACCTTTATTATGGAATGTTATCCTTTAGTTTATAATGTGTATATAGTACTGATGCCACCTTTTTCTTTATCGGGTACTTATGCGGTATGGAGTTATATATAATAATAATACCTATCTTTATTGAGCATGCAAGAGAGTATTCGGCTTTCATCATTCTCAATTTTTGGGTCCAAATAAGTGATACAAGTTGTTGATAAGGACTTGCCACCACTTGCAATTGGTGTTGGAAAAGTGACAGCCATGTCATTCAAACTACCAAATAAATTTGCACCACAAAACCTTTTCTTTTATCTACTGATTATTGTGTTCTCTTGTGGATGTGACTTTAATGAAAAGTTGTAAAGAGTCTAGCCAAAATTATCCATATAAAATCATTCCATGTACTATCATGTTTAGTTACATTCATTATTTTTTAGGACACGGTAAAAAAATCTGAAAGCAAGAAATTTACTCATAAAATATATATAACACTATAACCTAAAGTAAGCCAATACAACCATTATCATTATTTTTAAAATCATATCAGAATCATGAAAGTGTTTTTGGGTATTGTTGCATGATCCAGGTAAGTAAACAAGACTTGGAAGATACATATAATGTACCATTCAAATCATGTGTGTTGGAAGGGAAAGTGGCGAGTGTGATGTGTTCCTATAATCAGGTTAATGGCAAGCCCACATGTGCTGATTCTAATCTTCTTCGCAACACTATCCGTGGCAAATGGCATCTCAATGGGTCAGTTAGTATAATATTAATAAACTTTACCTTAAGTTAAATTATCATTTATAGAATCATAGTAAAATTTGTACATGTTGTTTCCATCAAATTTGACTAATAAAATATAACAAAATAGGTACATAGTGTCGGATTGTGACTCAGTTGGAACTTTTTTTGATACCCAACACTATACAAGAACACCTGAAGAGGCTGCAGCAGAAGCCATTAAAGCAGGGCTTGATTTGGATTGTGGGCCATTTTTGGCTCTTCACACAGATGGTGCCATTAAGCAAGGGCTCATTACTGAGAATGATCTCAACCTTGCTTTGGGAAACCTTATTACAGTTCAAATGAGATTAGGCATGTTTGATGGTGGAGCCCAACCATATGGAAATTTGGGTCCAAAAGATGTGTGTACCCAGGCCCATCAAGAATTGGCCCTTGAAGCTGCTAGGCAAGGCATAGTTTTGTTGCAAAACAATGGAAACACCCTGCCACTATCCCCTCATATTCAAGGCATTGTTGGAGTCATTGGACCTAATTCAGATGTCACTGTTACAATGATTGGAAACTATGCTGGTTAGTGATCACTAATTTAACCACTTTAAACTAGGGTGATCTAATATATCATAAGAAGTTAGAAGCACTCATCTTGTATTGGAATATTTTTTGGTAGGTGTGGCATGTGGTTATACTACTCCATTACAAGGGATTGCACGATATGTTAAGACCATGCATCAAGTAGGGTGTAGAGACGTTGCATGTGGTGCAATTGATCTATTTGGGAGAGCAGAAACTGTAGCTAGACAAGTTGATGCAGTAGTGATAGTGGTTGGACTTGACCAGTCCATAGAAGCAGAGTTCAAAGACAGAGTTGGGCTTCTCTTACCAGGTCACCAACAAGAGCTTGTGTCTAGGGTTGCCAAGGCTGCTAAAGGCCCAGTTATCTTGGTCATTATGTCTGGTGGCCCTATTGATGTCACTTTTGCCAAAAATGATCCTAAGATTAGTGCCATTTTGTGGGTTGGTTATCCTGGTCAAGCTGGAGGAACTGCCATAGCTGATGTCATTTTTGGTACAACAAACCCAGGTATAATAATCACACACAAAAACTAATCTACTTTAAGAGTACTATGTTTACCTATGTGTTCCTCAAAATTTTGAGGTTTATGTTCCTACTATTTTGTTATGTCTTACTTTGTTGGGGTTGGGCTTCTATTGTAGGAGGAAGGCTACCTAATACATGGTACCCACAGGACTATGTAGACAACGTGCCCATGACAAACATGGACATGCGTGCAAACCCTGCATCAGGATACCCAGGAAGGACCTACAGATTCTATAAGGGTCCTGTGGTATTCCCATTTGGTCATGGCCTGAGTTACACAACATTCACACACTCCTTAGTAGCTGCTCCTAAAGAGATATCAGTCCCAATTGTAAGGTTAAGTGCCTTAAAAAACTCAACATTTTCAAGCAAAGGAGTGAAAGTTAGCCATGTAAATTGTGGTGCATTGGAGTTGGCATTCCATGTTGATGTGAAAAATGAAGGGTCAATGGATGGGAGTCAAACACTTCTCATTTTCTCAAAGCCACCAATTGGGAAATGGAATTCAGTTAAACAATTGGTGAGCTTTTACAAAGTACATGTACCTGTTGGTTCAAAACAAAGAGTTAAATTTGGTGTTCATGTGTGTAAGCACCTTTCTATTGTGGATAAGTTTGGGATTAGAAGAATTCCAATGGGTGAACATAAACTCCATATTGGTGATGTTAAACATTCAATTTCTATTCAAACTCTTGAAGAAATCAAGAATTAGAAGATTGATTAATTGTCAAGTGTCAAACAAATTTGACAAATACAACTAAGTGTTTACAAAGAGGAATAAATTTCAAAAAAATAAGTTGTGTTCCTTCAAGTGTAAACTAAGGGATAGGTTGATGGTCATTTTCACTTCAAGTTATAGTGCAACATTTTGTGTGTTCGATTTTTATTACAAATGTAAAATAGACAAATATAGGTGAAATTTGTAAATCAATCATAGTGTCAATTGTACTATTGAAAATGTTTTAGTACAAAGTTGAAGTTCTTACTAATTCTTATCCTTTCTCATTTCGTCCTGCATCTCGAAGTTGATTGTCATGTTTTCTCAACTCAAAGTAACTAACAAAGAGTTTATAATTAAAATTTTATATTTTAGAAACTTCAAACATAAAAGTAACTCTCTATAATGTTGTCTTTAGGTCATTGTTTCACAAATCAAAACTTTTGTTTATAGCTCATGTGTCTTATTAGTTTATCAGTTAAGTGTTTGTCTTTGTTTTTTGTCATGCTTATAAATTAAAGGTGGGAAACTTAGTCATTGCTGCCAAAGATGCACTTTATTGAAATTTCACGTGTTAAAAAAATCTAAATTGTGATTTAATTGTATGATGAAGGTAGTAACTTATAGTTTATATTATCACCGGTGCAATGTCATTGTCACTTACAAAGTTAGTACTTAAGATGGAATTTTCTAAATAGTGAAAGCTATTTATTTGCAATTTAGTTAAAAAAATTCTATTGTTTGACCAATTACCCTCTGTAATATAATTTTACTCAATATTATCTATTCTCCCAGTTAAAATATAAAATAGAACGAGTGAGTAATAAAATTAAGTGAGGCTTGTAAGAAAAAAGCACTTGTCCATATAATTATACAACTTGCTTATTAGAATTTATTAGACTTTGCTTTGTGAGGGACCAAATTAATTGTTAGTTCAAAATTAAATTGTGAACTCAATAGAAGGATGATATCCACAAATTTGTAATGGAAAAACATTAAAGAATATTGTTAAAAAGAAAAGGATGTAAATAATTGAGAGATATTGCATTGGTTAAATTATTTGGATTGGAAGTGTCGGCAATGTGGATGATTGGGACATTAGAAGATTGTACTTTGGTGTATGAGATGGACCAATTGATGCTGATATCCTAACGTCTTAAACTACAATATCCAATACCAACATAGCTTTTATTACTTCTTATATATATATATATTCCCTTTATTTTGAATTTTAAAATAAAACACAAGAATGAAAATATTATTTGAATCTAGACGTTGTTTATTTAATATTTGCCAACTTTAAATAGAAATAAAAGTTTACCAAAATGAATAAAGCAAATTAATTGTGGCTAGTTGCTAACCATAAGAAAACAGCTGCACAAAGTTCATATACCATATAATTTGATCTACCCATCATATAAAAATGTTTTGGGGTTGGATATTTTGATAAATAGGATCCAAAAAGTAAATGGTTATTCTTATTTTGCATATATTCCAACCCTCTCACTCTTCCTCCTTTTCTTTTTTATCCTTTCTCTTCCTTGTATCTCTACCTTCCTCTTATAACAAGGTAATTATCAACATCTTTTTTTATTTTTTTAATGACTTATTTTCTACTTTTTGTTTGGTTTCACTGCCCTTATAAATGGGCTTGTTCTTGAACCATTTACTTCAACCTATTTTTCTTGATTCAAAGAGTGCCCTGCTTATATTATATTCCCTATCTTTCTTCTTCTTTTGCACTCAATTGAAAGGTTACATTTCATAGATTAATATTCCAAACTTTGATGATTGGTTTTTGACTTAAGAGTGATCATTTGGTTTTGTTTAGTTGAACAGATAAACAGAGATGGCAGAGTGCAATGGGAAAGACTATTTCACTGCCCCGGATGTTAAGGTAACCCTACCCTATTTTTTCCCTTTTCTTTTATTATTATCATTATTTTATTTTATCTTAATGTCATTTTCTATAATACAAATATCACAATATTTTTAGTATAATTAAGGTATTTCTACTTACCATATGAATATGAATGATAAACTAATCATTTTGGATGTGTGATTGTCTTTTCCAACAAATGTCAAATATCAGAACGTTATTATGTATATACAAACAATTATTATTAGAAATATCAAAACTAGTTGCATTTCATGTAGTTTTCAAGAAATTAGTGATGCTATGAATTAGGGAAATGGAGCTTCATTTGACAGCAACTACTAAAGAGTGCTAAATGATAATTACCAATCATAGGTAGAAGTGAATAATGTAAATGTGTGTTGGGCTAATTTGCAACATGGCTGTACCTTACGTAAGGGAAATGGTACCAAAATTTTAAAGGGAATAAAATTGTACATAGTTTATACGTGTCTATTTTTCATTGTACATAGTTCTAAGTGTACTCTTTTTCATCATTGTCATGTACTTTTATTCTATTTTTTTTATATGGGTATCTAAGTTTTTAGAGTTTGTATTGGATGCCTAGTTATTGTGCTAACATTCATATCAAACAAATTAAAGGTAAACATTCAAGGTTAATTCTACATTTTAATTGTTTTCTAGATGGATACTTGAAGTCCTTCTTATACATTTATTTTATTTAGGTTAAATTATGTAGGTCTTTTAGGTAAATTTAATATTTTTAAATAAAATAATTCTGATTGGTCCTTTCATACATAAAAAAATATAATTGTGTCATTCATTCACTTTATAATTTTGTGAATAATATTAATATAGTTGGAGACTCAAGATAAGATTAAATATAAAAACTAGAAATTGGGAGGAAGTTTTTTTAGAAGCCCACGACTTTTATATAAGTTGAAATAAGAGAGGATATATGATGATTAGATTAGTAAGACATAGATAAAGATAAAATTTAAAATGAATGTGTTATATAAAAAGATTGTGTATCTCCTATTGTATAAAAGTAATAGACTAGTGCCTTATGTGATTTAAAAATACGCCAATGAGACTATTGGAAGCCTCATTATGGAGAGTGAATTAAATGAATGTTAGTCTAACTTGGAGAGGAGAGACAAAAAGAACATATGTGCAAAACAAGTAAAAAAAATTTAAACATCAATATTTTTTGTTAATGAAAATATTTTATAATAAAATATTATAATATTGCTCGAGCTCAAAGAGGTTATGATTTTATTGTTTTTCTCTCACATTTTTTCCATTTTAATTTCCACAAAGTATCATGATCTATTTTTTACCTTAAAAATATAAATATTTATATAATGTTTTTAAAAAAATCATATTCCTACGATAATATATGCATTAATCACTTTTATTTTTACAAAAAAGAGGGAAATTTTTTCTTTATACGTATACGAGGCAAATTTTGTAGTTGAGACTTATTTGAATCTCTATAAAAGCTATGTAGATATTTTTTGTATTTGCAATTACCATTATTCACCAATGACGTATATGTAAATTGTTGACTGACATATTATTTAGAATTTTTTTAAATAAATAGCAGGATTTTTCCCCCTTAAAAATGGGTTATTTTATGATAAAAAGGGGTTTTAATGGTAGATTTTATTATTTTAAGCACGAAGATATTTTTGTGGGGCACCAAAAATGTCGGTTACGTGGGTTTGAATTTGAAGAAGGGGTTCCCTACCTAAAACGGTGCCATTGCAGAGGTTACAGAACAAAACTGTCCTAAGTCTTAATCTGTCAAGCAAATCATGCGAACTTTATTTCCTACTTTTATTCTATATCTTTCCAACTTTTTTTTAGTTATTTCAAATCTTTAATTTTTGTTTTGAAATCAATTGTATCTTTACTCTTTTATTTTGAATTATATCCTTATTTGTTATTTCACCCCATCTTTATTAATTTCTAATGTAAATTATTTTAATCAAATTATATATTAAATGTTTATATCATTTAATAATTTCTTAAAAATACATATAACTTTGAATGTCAAAATATATAAAATGAATGGAGTGTAAAAGTATATCATGATGATTTAAATATATTTAATGGTTGGTGAAAGAAGTGTAAATAAGGAAGATATAATAGTAAAATGCAGTATTTTATGAAGTTGCTTTAATATAATAATTTTTGTGAGTATAAACTTTAAGATAACTTTCCGTTAGACAAACATTGATGTGGAATAAATATATTAGTTTGTACTATTTTTTGGTACTTAAGAGTATTCCTCACCTTTGTTTTTACTATCTAATATATGATATATGATGACCATGATTTTTCTCATGGTAAGACATGGCCCCAAAGTTTAAACTATATTATTCTAGTATGTTATGTTAATTTATTACCATAACATTCCCTTTTGTTTCTTTGTGTTTGAATAAACAACAATTTAATGTTAGACAACATCCACGGCAAAGAAATACGGTGGGCTTATCCCAAAGAAGAAGCCTTTGATATCCAAAGTAAGCCTAAACAAAAAAAATCACTTTTTTCATACCACAATCCATTCATGTTTTACTTTCTTATTTAATTTATGCTTCCTTTTTGCTATTGCTGTTTTCTTGGGTTAAAAGGATCATGAAAGGGCATTCTTTGATTCAGCAGATTGGGCATTATGCAAGGTACATTTTAGCTTTTATAAGTTAAACACAAAATGTACCCAAAATAATAATAAAATATTTGTTCATTTCTTAAATAATTATAATTTAATCTAACAGCAAGGTGCTGGAGTAAACCAACAATCTACAGAAGCTGTAGAAACCCTGAGACCAAAATTACAGGTACATATTTTAGAGTTCCAGTACTAATGAATGACTCTTAATTTTTTTAAAATTAAAATATGTTTAATTAAAAATACTTAGTCAAATTTTCTCTATATGTTTTTTATTTTTATGATAGAGAACTCCACATCAGCAACTTCCCCCAAGAAGACCTGCATGCACATCTGGTTGAGATAATTTCGTGAGTTATTAGAATATAAATAATGTAGTTAGAGTAATTGCATTGTTTAATTAATATATACTCATAAAAAAGTATCATTATCTGCATGTATTAATTATTTTTATATTGATTATGATGCAGGGGAGTAGATTTAATAAACATAGAGAGGATTTGGCCAATCAGTTTCTCACAAATCTCTTGATGTTCCTCATCTATGTAAATTACAATTCACTCTCCATGTTTTAAATTATTAGCACTTCAATAAAAGCCAATTTCATTTTTTATCATTTGGACAAAATCACTACTTTTGCATCAATAGTTCAACGTTTTCAAGCTTTTATATTAGTCATTTTATTTGTAGTTATTGTATGATATAATAACATAAGAGGTTATGTTTCATTGTTTCAAGGATGAATAAGAGAACTAATAGTTATGTATGAACTATGAAGTATAAATAATGCAAAAATGCTTATTTGAGGGCATAACATTATTGAATATATGGCGTAATTTATTTGAAGATGGACTTTGTGAAGCTCATATTTCAATCGAACCCGAAGTTATACCCAAATCACCTAAATATTCCTTCATGCCAATTTTTATGCATGAGCAATAATTGATAGATGTATGAGACATAGAGAATAGACATGTTCTAATACGAATTGAATAAAATCTTAATTGGAGTCACTAGTTTGTGTTTATTTCTCTACCAAGAGGGGGAAAATATTTATCTTCAACTGCTTCACTATTGTTATGTTCTAGTTTTATTGTGTTTCACAAATTCATATGGTATATCATTTACAATTTATAGCTAACCTTTTTGACTGGTTTCCCTTTTTTCTTTTGTGGAATGAAGAAAATAAAATTCACTTTAACAACATTGTGGAGTGAATGGAGACATACCTCATTTATTTTCTATTCAAAGCTCATTCATTTCAATTTATGTTATTTCAATATCTTTTGGATCGGCTATGGTTTAATTTGACAAAAATGTTTTTATTTTATATAATAGTTATTGCATTGATTTTATGTTTTATTCTATTTTTTGTATTAATCATGAACGTGACTCATGTTTGAACACTCTTCATTATTACATCTTTGTAATAATAATGATAGTAAAAACAAATTTAAAAATGGCTTAATTCTTAGCTATGTTTTGCATATAGTTAAAAAACATATGGACAACTTTTACCTACGTATACATTGTCCCTCAATTTCTTCTTGAATATTTAATGTTGATGGTGGCTTTAAGTATTGGGACCATCTTCTTGAAAATATTATACCAAGTATTTCAAACCCTCTTTTTGAAAATATTATACAATTTTTTCTTATTAGGTTTAAATCCAATACTCGAAAGTACAATACTAAAATATAAGATAAATAAAGAATTTGATATATTTTAATTATTTTATTTAAAAAATATTTTAAAATCTAGATTATTAAAAAATTATATATGATACATAATATCATTTCCACCTAGTATTCTTCTTTCCAACATTACAGAATATCTCAATTATTTCATACCGTTTTCCATTTTTTGTGTGGATCAAAATCACCAACTTGAGCCAACTCATTAATGTTATTAATTATTGAAAACAAATCTTTAAAATATGAGATAGTAAAACAAGGTTTAACTCATAAATACAACTAGACTAAAAAAATACTAGATCACTCTTTTGTCAATATTTCATTGAATTTTTTCATGACTAGAGTAACACATTGAAGATAGTGATTGTTATGTAACTAACGTAGTTAATGTAGTAACGTTGCATTTCTATATAATGTAACACTTCCTCTTTCCCATAAATTTGAAATAATCCACAAGCTTCAATAATGGCAATAATCCTAGTTAGTTTGAGACGTTGGATTTTACTCTTTGCTCTCATTTCCATTTGCTTTATGTGGACAAACTTTGGTAAGTAATTAACCAAAACTTATAATCCCACTTTTCAGTATTAATTTCAGTTTTTTATATTTTAAATCCCATTAATTAAGCCTCGATTTGTAAGGAAATGCCGACAAGGATGTACTAGAGACTATGCCAGGTGTTGGGTCTGGAGCTGGTGATGGTAATAGTGTTGGAAGTGGTGGTGATGGTGACGGTAGTGGTGGTAATAGTGTTGGAAGTGGTGGTGATGGTGTTAGAGCCGGAGGTGGTGGTGTTGGGTTTGGTGACCCTGCTCAAATTATCTCCAAAACCCTACTTTGTTTCAATGATAAATATGTGAGTTTTATCCATTAAATGATTTTAAAATAGGAATATTCATAAGAGCATCTTCAAAACCAACATTTTATTATGTTTATTTACCATAATTCTGACTTGCTTTAAAACATCATTTCTCCCTTTTTAATTTAAGATTTATCATTTCATTTTGTATATTTTTGTGAATGTTATATCATATTTTTTAAAATTTATCACATTATATCATGTTATAACTATATTTTATATTTTAAAATCTTTCGGGAGTATGACTCTCATTCCTAATGAGTGTCGCTCACAATAATACTTTTAACCTAATATGATAGTTGAAGATTTAGTACGACGCTACACAACTAGATCAACCCACTTTCGGTTGTTTGTAGTTAATAAATTGATCATTAGCTATTTAATTGAATAAAATTCTTATAACCCAATTCTCTAATTTTTCTCCCCTCTACCATCTTTGCTAACATTGATAATGTTAACCAAGTCTCAGATTTATAGCAGCTGTGAAGAGTCATGTAGATTGAACGAGAATGGAAACTTGAACGTGCCAAGTCAGAAAATTGATGAATTTTGTAAAGGGCCATGTCTGACAGAGACAAATTTGGTCCTTAGTTGCCTTGACAACATTTTCAGCAACTTCATATTTTACAACAAGGCAACGATTCAAGACATCAAAGAAACAATTCAATCTGGATGTGGATATGGCCCACAAAGAGGTATCATAGTTTAATTTAATATATATGATTGAATATTATTAATACACATTTTATATGATTATTGGCATATATTATTGATATGTTCATGTAGGAAACTTCAATGTTGCTGAGCACATCCAAACTGAAGAAAGCAAAGCTCTGAAGACTACTCATCATGCTCTGATTGGGCTTGTTTTGATCCTAATGTGGCATGGTCTATTGCTTTGATGAGTAATATTTGTGTGGTTTATTATGATTATATAATCTTTAAAGCTTGTTAATGGATGATTTGATATTATGTCCTTATTTAAATTCTTAAAAAGTATTATCAATGTGAGTTTTATCACTTTTCTAATCTATTATTACTTTGGACGTATTTTTGTTATTCTATCATATTTGGCACTAACATTTGATTTAAATCTTAGTAGAAGATTACTTGAATTCTTTGCATTTGTCAAGGAAAGACAAACTTCACCAAGCTCTAAGAGAATAATTTCAAGTTATAAAAAAAAAACTAAATTTATAAAAGAGGACAAAGGCTTTAATCATAATCACACAGGCTCCAAAATAATGACAAAAGTGTTAGAGTTGCAACATATCAGCAATAACATCATCAACCAAATAATTAAATATTTGATCTACAATCTCTGCTCCTAGTTCAAAACCATCAACCTTAAAATCTACCCATCTACCATATATGTTGCTCATGTCCTTATCAACAAGCTCATCCACCATTGAATCCCCCATTGAATCCCAACATGAAATCTCCTTGTACACTTCTTCTGCCAACCATTCTTTTCTTTTCATCATTGCAACCCCTTTAGCCCACATTTTATATCCTCCTCTTACATAGGACCTGCATCTTAAATCCAAATATTCACTCACACAATCAAATATAACTTTCCTTCTCATCTTAGACACACCATCAAACTCGAGCTCTCCCTTTCGACTTTCTATCTGGTTGAACAGATAAGGATTTGTAACCTCGCGAGCTTGGCCTAGTGAAAACTCCATATACATCAATTCAACATTAGACAATATGTCTTTCACATAGTCCAACTCCAATGTACTTGATCTTCCAAACTTAATGAGAGGAAATGTACTTGTGTGCTTCATTATCATCATGGTCCTGGTTGATGTTGAAGAAGCTGAATCTGATAATTCTGCATCAGATTCAGTCGGATAAAACTTCCTTGAGAATTTCAAGCCATGAACTTCCTGAGCTTGAATAGAAGAGCACAACTTGCTTCCTGAAAGTACACATAGTAAAGATTAGCACTCTTGAGTCAAGAAAACTAATTTTGAAGTAGATAATTAATTGTCGATACGTAAACATAACTACCTTCTGTACTAGTAACACCTGTGCTCAATGAAGATTCACAGCTTTCAATTGAAATAGAAGGCTCGAGAACAGATATCGGACTCGGTTGTAGGCCATTGAATAACTGTGGATCCATCTCATCAACCTGTAAATATCTTCAGTTAATTAATTGCCTACTCAATGATAAAAGTCTAGGGAATGTGCCACCAATTTGTACATCCGATTTTATTGTTAATATCACTTGTAACTTAGACTCCTTTTGGGGTACATCAAACATATGTTAATTTAACTACTAAAGTTTGTTTCACTATTAGCTGCCACTTGATTTAACCACTTATCAAATTGACTTAACATCGACTTGGATGTAGTTGACAAAACTAAAAACTGGTTCCAGTCCACTTACCAGTTTTTTTAGTGAACATATAGAGACAAACATGGTAGGACTATGTTTGCATGTAATTATTTACAATGAAAGAAAATTATTTTTCTTGGAAAACAGGGAATGAATCTATTTCTCTAGTTTTTCAATCGCTAGGTAGGCTGAATTTCAATACAAAGTAAGCAAGGTAGTGTTTGTTTTTGTTTGGCTCTTTAACTAGTAACAATATATGTTTGCATGTTTAAACTATAAAAAAAAAGACTAAGACTTGAGAGTGTCACTTACCCATGATTTATGTTTCGATGAAAATTCAGGAAGACCAGTGAAAGAGATGCTAGGATCCTGGCCACTGCTTAAATTGTCTGTAACCAACATATCTTGACCTCTCTTCTGTTGCAACCTTGTATTACCTAAATTAAGTTGGGTATCTAGATCATTTGATTTTGGTGCAGCACTGGAAGGTTGCCTCACACTAGAATCACCATGACAAGAGCTCTCAACTGCATTAGTTAATTCCCTCAACTTTTGTTCCAAAAGCATACCCAATGCATCACCACCAATCACATTATATCCTATAGGAGACCTTGTATTGTCTGTGTCAAGCAACACTTTAATTCTTTGATCCAAGGAAAGACCATTAGTCTTCTGGATAGCTTGTCCAGAAGTCTCAAAACCAGGATTCTTCGGTGTCAATGGTGTTGTAAATGTGAAGGAAACTACATCTGTGTCTTTATATTTGGTTTCTTCAGCCCAACTATATTGTTTATTACTGACTAGGCTAGACTGAACAGACTTCGGCATTTTATCAACGAACAAATTTTCGACAATCCTATCATTCCAGTCCCTGTCTGTAGTCATTTTCTTTCTCGGAAAATTGTTAGTACTGGTATATAAAACTTCCTTTTCACTATCACTGACCTCCACGATTGACTTTCTAGTTGCAACTTTAGATTTTGCATTGGATTTACTATTAGAGCTTCTATGGCGTGCATAAGGGGAATCTGCAGTCATAACTTTTTTACTGTGTGAATTAGAAACCAATGGCTTTGTCCGTAGTTTGTCTTTTTCAACTGAACTATTCTGTTTTAGATTATTCTGCCTCAGAACACCAGAAGATTTCTTATGCAATTTTTTCTGAACATTTGCCTTCGATGTCTGGTTTGGTTCGAGATGCTCTTTCTGGCCCACCAAACTTCTGCCACCACTCAAACTCATACCTTCTCTTCTTTGAACATTCACTTTTGCTTGGACTGCAAGTGAAATAGACTTCCCCTTACTCTTCAAAGAAGAATCTTCTTCTGCATGTGTAGATGATTTGATGGATGTGCCTACGGAACCATTCCAGCTTTTGTAAAAAGACTGTCCCTTTGGATAATTGGCATCATGCAACTCAACTGGTCTTTGAGAAGGTTCTGAATTCCTGGTTGTTCGATGAGAAATTTCTCTTTTTTCTCTTAGATCTCGAGCTCTAGATGTCTTTGAAGAAGACCCAATTAGAGGTCCTTTTTGTGATGCTTCCACCTTATCCCTAAAATCTTTAACCCTCAATGATACTGTTGAAGATGCTACAAAAGGTGTTGTTTTAGCCTTTGTAGTAGCTTGAGGTCCAGGTTCAATAATTCTTGCAGCAGCCTCCATTATATACGCAGCATTATTGGATGGAACAAATCCAGGACACTTCATAGGGGACAAAAGTTTATGATGAGTAACAGGAATTGACTTGGCTGATTTTGGAGGCAATACTTCTGTTTGGAATTTTTCAATAGGCCTGGTAAGGGTCTTTTGAGGCTTTGGCTCCATGAAGTTCCTAGAAGAGCCCTCGGCCTTTTCAACCAGCTTTCCAGAATATAGGGTCTGATGGTCATGCTGATGGTTGAGGCTTTTGCTAAAGTACTGAGTGTCTTGAAGGGATCGTGTATCAAAATATGGATCAGAAAAATGTGAAGGAGGCAAGGAATCTAATCCCATTAGCCTGGCAACTACACTGGGGGCCCTTGTTACACATGATTCATCATCCGTTATAGATGAAGCATAGCTACGATCACAACTTCGAACACTTGCTGCTACTCCATTCTCATCGTCATCCGCCTGGAAAAAATAAACAAGTAATTATTGAATTCTCTTCACAAAACATAAGAAAATAGCTGTTGAGATTGCAAGTGAGAGTGATATCACTACCAGATAGGGTTGTGTCGTTGCCAATTTGGAATGTGCTTTTCTTCGATGTTTAGAGGGCTCTGCAAGTGATGCAGAGAAAAAATTACAAACAGCATAATGCAAAATGAACAGACCAAAAAATGTTTGAACTTTATACAGGTGGTGCAAATGATAAGATATAAAACCACTATTGCATTTTCTATAGAAGCAGTAGATTTACCTGATAACTCAGACTTGGCTGCAAATAACTTCTTTTGGGATTTCGAGGTCCAGTCAAACAACTGGAAAAAACCTCCAACATATCCTCCTCCATTTTTTGTCCCTTCTTTTTCAACTCCCATTTTCAAAGCAGGATTCAATTAACCTTCAAGGTAAATAAGAAACAAATAGCAAAAAAATAAACTTTCTTAGTCAACCAAAATTGTAATCCATACCAAATTTAGTGACAGCCAAAGAGCCATATTTCAATCCTGAATAAGAAAGAGTTATTATTCAAACAAACCCCTAATATTCTTCCACAACAACAACACAGTTTTTCCTACTACATGGTTTAGTTACATAGATCAGACGACTTCATATTCTCGTATCGCACGTCATGTTTATTGACAAATCATTCAGAGCTAAATCCTCCTTAATAGGTTTGCTTATAGCTTTTCTTCAATTCCCTCTACCTCTAACTTATTGAGCAAACAAAACACCATAATTTCAAATGGAAATAGAGACATGTGCAAAATAATGTGCATATCTGCAGTTATTCGTTCTCATCCAAATGAATGTGATTGAAACCTTTTTCCAATTAATGAAATCATTTACATCAACCAGAAAACTAAAAAAAAACTCCGGAAACATCAAATTCATGACATTCAAAACACAACAATTTCAACTGAATCCACCAACAGGGAAAAAAAGGTAGCGAAATCCAAACGCAAAGCTCAAAATAAGAAACCAACAGCGACAACCCATTAAATAAAAGGAAGAAAAGATGCAATCTTTGGCATTAGAACAATAACTTACGTTGAAAAAAATGAGATGGGTCAACTAAGCATTTGGGTAAAGTGAGAGAGAAACAGAAGCAGCAAGCAACGACCAAAGAAATTACATTTTTCACTGTGAATTACAAAAGCATATATAATCAAAACAATTGAATTGATATGTGGACAGAAAAAATGTGAATCGAAATGGTAAGAATTTTTTGTAGTTTGAGAAAAAGAAAGAAAGAAAGAAAAGAAGGTGTAGACTGTAGAGAGAGAAAGAAAGGTATAGTTTTTGAAACATTAAACGGAGACATAAATGAACGTTTTCTTTGTCTGAAGTAATTAAAAATTAAAAATGACTGCATTGAAATTGAAAAAAAGAAACGCATTTATTAAGAAATGTGTGTACTATAAAAATGGTGAGAGTTTTATAACGTCTCTCTCCACAGGCCTGGAATTTCAAACTCCAAACGGGAAAAAAACGTTACCACTGTCCTTTTTATTTACTCTCTCAAATTACTTCAATTTTTTAAAGAATCTATTATACATATATAATACTAAAATTTAATATATCTTCTATCATTCATATCTTAGTCATCATTTATAAATTTTAATTAAATGTGTATACTTGGCTTCATATTTCTCAAGTTGAAACACATTACTAACTTTAGTCCAAAATCCAAATGTTAATATTCACACAATTTCATTTAATTTTTTGTTGTTGAAAGAGTCACCTAATTTCAATAAACCAAAAAATTCTTTGTCATATCTCACTTTGCAGGGAAAAATAGAGTGGGCACAACACATGACGTGTAATTAATGGACCCAAATATTTATTTTATATATAACTAATTTTATCTCTATATAATAAGTATTTTATTGTTTTTATTTCTATAGAAATTTGTTGTATTGTCAATTATTTTGTTTGTTTGTTGTAATTACCATTGCTTATATTATGATTTAGTTAATGTATAATGAAAATAAGAGCATTACTTGGAGTGAAAAAGTATCACTTCAGTGAAGAGATAAACCTATAAATACATATCTGACTTAATAAGCAATAATAATCGAGTGAGATTTCTTTTATTCAAAACTTATTGTAATAATATTGTATAATTAAATTATTTGATATATAATGAGTATTATCCAATGTTGTGAGGACTAGATTGGGCATTTCGACTAGTTTAATCACTGACCGGACTTGAAAATGACTCTGGTTTGTAGTCGTAATTGAATGAGGTATTGGATCATTTTGAACAAGGGAAATTTCAGTTCAATCATGTTAAATTCGTTTAAACTACAATAGCTCATAAAATAAACAAGACTATTCACTTAAAATTAAAAGAAAGATAAACAATACTCTAATATTTTATTTTATTTTGCTTCGGTCAAAAAAATGGAGAAAAATAACTTTAAAATAATTATTAATTATATAAATTTTGACTTTATATAAAATTATATACTTATAGATAATTTTTAATTATATACAAATCATTCTATCAAACCAAACGGTTTAACGATGTAAAATGGTTAAATCTCTTGTATGTCTCTTACAATTTAACGTCATGCTCTGATTTCATAAGATTAGTATTATACATTTTATTTTAAGTTATTAAATTTGATGTAGGTTTCAACCTTCTTAAAATTAAATAAAGGGCCCCAATTTTAGTATTATACATTTTATTTTAAGTTATTAAATTTGTTGTAGGTTTCAACCTTCTTAAAATTAAATAAAGGGCCCCAATTTTTTCTCCATGAGGCCTATACAATGCCAGGACACACCGTCTCTTTCATAGCGTTAATAGAAACTAACATTACAAGTAATGTTGTTAACGACTTTGACTAATTTGATATTAAAAAATAGTTGCAGGAACAAGTTAAAAAAAAGAAAGAGAAAAATAAAGAATGAGAAGGAGTCAAAACACACTACCTAATATTTGAATCCAAATACTCAAAATCTAATATTAGTTATGGACCCACCATGAGAACTAGTCAAAGCACACAATCTAATTTTTGAATTGAAATACTCACATCTAGGATATATACAACAGTTATGGACCCACCATGTTGCAAATGTGTGCAAGTATACTACTTAGTTTTTCTAAAGGAAAAATGGATAGAAGTTTTATAAATTTTATACTTCTCATGGATTATTATTTTTTCAGACTAGTAACAATATGAATAAATATTATAATACAATAATACATGTTAGCAATGGTTGATGGCCGAAAGAAATCATCATCAAAATAAAATTTGATTAAGAACACAATGATAAACAATTTTTAGAGTTAAGATGTGACAATAAAATATATTGATATATAAAAAATTTAAAATTAATTAGTAATGATATAACAACCTAAATTTAATAAATGGATATTATGAATTTTTCGTTATTATTAATTTAACACATTATCTTTATGTAGAGACTAATTTTACTAGTGATTAAAGTTTAAACGATAATTAGAGAGAAAAAATATTTCGTAATAATAAAATACATGGAATTTAGTGGTTTTCCTTTTTTGACAATATCCCTCCTAATTATGATGTATTTTGTGATATATATCCTATCCATTTAGTCATTTTATCTCATTATTTATATTTATGTATTATTTTGTCCTCACTTCTTACATATTTATATTTGTAATTATGTTTGTCTCTACCTCCTAAAATTTATGGATGGATTAGTGCAGTAAAGTAAGAGGTTAAATTGGAGAATGGGCACCATTTGTTATTTTTATCCAATAGAAAGATAATGGGAGATTTTAAGAGGATAGAGAGGAATGAAAAAGGGTCATAAATTCACGTTTTTCCCTTTTACAAGTTTAATTTATAAGGAAAATGATTATTAGTATGACGAATTCTGCGTTACGATAAGCAAATTAATATTTATATAAATATAAATTACATAAACTAAAACTTAAAGTAACTTAAATATCAAATTTAGGTTAAAATACACCTTTGTCTTTTTTATTATGAGGAAAAATTGTCTTCATTTTTAAATAACAGCTAAATAATATGAAACAACAATATATGTATGCATGTATGACTTATGTACATTATTATTATTATTATTATTATTATGGCATCATCAACTACTCATATTTAGTCATTACTAAATCTTTAAAAAATCTTCAAAAAATGTAACCAAAATGAGTGATAAATAATATAATGATTATATATAAATCTTTACACTAATATTACATAAATATTACATCATATGTTTTATCTTGTTATTTCATCAAACTTTAAATACCAATAATATATAACATATTATCATATCAAGGTTTGATAGTGATAATCACGTGACTAAAATAGATTAATTCATTATCCAAATCATACCAGACCTATCCTATTGTCAGACAAGCCTAAGTTTGTGGCCCTTGTGCCCATAACATTCTCGTTAGAGATAATTTCATATTTATTGGATACCTTCTTCAATGTCCCTCTTAAATGAATGTCGACCATAGTTCTATTCCTGTATAACTGTATTAATTGCCTCTGCAACATCCACAGAATAAGTCATTAATGTTTTCTTGTCATATGAAAACGTCATTCAAGGTTTATAAGCCATTAAAATAATAAAAATAAAATATTATTCTATTAAATTATCTTATAAAAAATATTCTCTTATTTATTAATGATTAGTTTACAAGTAAAATTTGTTACTCTTGTATGAGTATGAGGATATGTAGAATAATATAACATTACTTTTAAAATAAAGCTCATCAAAAAAAGTTGTAGGGTTGCTTTCTTAAGAGAAGACAAATTGAAAAAAAAAATGGAAAAAAAATGACTGGAGATTAGAGGGGGTAAAATAAAAGTAGTATAATGGGATAGGATCCAAATCTGATGTGTTAGACTCGGGTCAAAGAAAGTTATTCTCCATAAGCAAAATTTGTGTTTTACCTTTTCCATTTCTTTTCGGAAAAATAGTAAATAAGAAATCTTCGACTTTATATTTTATTTGTTAAAAATACTCATATCTTACACTAGTTTTTCATAAATTTTCTCTAGTTTGCAAAATTAGGTGCACTTCTACTAGTTTCACCTTGATTCTTTAATTCGTACGATTTTCACGTACAAGTCTGAAACATGAGCATTTTGTATTAAAAAAGTTAGTAAAATATTACTAAATTTTCATTATCAGCTTATCTCGCCATAAGTTCAAATCAATGTTGTTAAAGGGGTTATATTATGATATATATGAAAAAAGAAAGAGACTTAGACTAATGAGGTAAATAGAGTTTTTGTGCAATTTTATTCTTCCTTTTAGTACATGATGGAAAAATAATTGAACTTTGTTGAAACATCTATCAAGTAAGCCTCTTATTGTGGGAAAAAACTCCTCTCCATTACTAGAGAGGCAAGTTAGGAGTTTTACATATGACTTCAAGGGTAACAATGTCATATTAATATATTTAAGAGGATAATAAAGTCATTTCAATTGTACTTTTATATTGCTTTTTGATGCACTTTCCTCTCCATTACTGAAGATGATTCAAACCCCTTATTGTGAATGAAATTTATATAGATGTAAACTGAATGTTTATTTTATTGAATCTTGATTATTAAGTACAAGGGAGAAACCCTTTATATAGATAGCAACAAGTGGTGCCTTGCTATTCAAGAAAAGTAACAAACTTAACTAACAGTTTAACAATAATCACACATGGCTTTTAACAAGTAAAGCCCATGTGGGAAACGTGCAAAACATGAGTTAAAGGAAGCGTGAGAACTCTGCTGCATCAAGGAAACAAGAGTCCAGGTTGTGTCATAATTGTGACTGTGCCTGACTCTTGTCTGACCGAGGATAACTTTGTCTTCTGACCGAGGATGGCCTTGTGTCTTGACCGAGGATGGCAAGGCTTGACTTGGCGCATGGTGCATCAGGACTTCTTGCTGACCAAGACATCATAGCACAATAACATGAGTCAGACCGAACTTGGCTTGGCAGAGGGACCAACATGAGCTTGCATGAGACAAAAACTAATAGCAACATCATTTGTTCAAATAAGGGAAAATAATTCAATACCTCTCATTAAACTTTATAGCACTAAGATGAATTGTCCATTGTATAAAAAACACTCGAGAGAGATGGTACCCAAAAAATTTAACACGAGAAATATGAGATACAACAACACAACATCATAAAATTATATGATAAGAACCTTGGAAATAAAACCATAAATATAAGACCAATTATATTACATGTACAAGCAGATTATATTTCTATAGGTTTAATTAGTAAACAACTTCCTTATTTTCAATAAAAATGGGTCCAATACATTCTTATTTCTTGTCTTGTCTTCTTTATTATCGAAAAGAAAGTTTTGTACATAGTTTGTAGAGATTTGATTATACAAGAAACATTTATCATCATTTATTTGTGCTTTTTTTTTTTCTATGCCATGCATCTAGCACTAGCTCTTATGGGTTTTCTTGCAACACTTTTTCTTCAACCAGTGAAACCCTCTACTCAATGAACTCTTCGTTTCATACGACTTATATTCTTCTAAACGTTTATTCCTTTTAATCTCTGCGGGCTCCACACACAAGCCACTCTTCAAATATTTTCTATTACCACACGCCGCCGTGGATAGCGGTGATTCACTTAATCCTCTACGGTGGCGCATGGTATTGTTCTCAATGCCCCAGTTGCTAATGTAACCACGACCCACATAATAATGACAAATGCTCATTGCATCCATGTCTCTCTTCTTGATTATGTAAATGTGTGGCTAGGGCAGAATGAAGATTATGTATGAGATTTTTTGTTTGTTTAGGTTATATATCTTTCTCATCATTTCTAAGTGTGTATGCTATGGAATTTATATGCCAAAATTTAGAAAGTTCTAAAATTATCAAACGAGACAACCTAGTATTCAAAGGACACACCAAAAAATGATGTGTCTTCTGCTAGATAATAGAGTAGGAAGACTTTTGGTTCTTTTCAAATGAATAAAAAAAACAGAAGTTGCAAATTGGGTACATGAAATACTTCAGAATCTTTATAGAAAAAAGATAAGAATTGTTACTTGGGATATGTGGTATATTTCTTTTGGAATTATTATTTTTTAAATAAATAAATAAGGTGCTTCTAGAAACACATTTTGCAAAGAGATAATCACAAATCACAATAGATTTAGTTATAGATAATAGTAGAAGTGTAACTTGGACGATAATATCTGTGTTACTTTCTGGTTTTAAGAAGAATTACCCTCTACAAATCATCAAATGGAATATGATATTAAGTTCCATAAGAGCATAATTTTACCATTCTATCATATAAGAATAAGCATTATTATTATAATTTAATTATATAATTTTTGGTGACATTTCAACTGGTTTATTTAAATGGGCACTTACTAGTTGAAGAAATGAAGAAGCAAATCAGCAACGTGGGGGAGTCATAAAAGAAAGAGTTGGATTGGAATGTAATTTATGTTAGAAGCTTCAAGAATTGAAAAAGAAGATTATAATTTGGAATAAGAATAAACGTGGGACCAAGTCTAGTTTTGTGTCACATATTATAATTTATATATGATGTTTCAAAATATATATCATAATAATAAAAATATATTATGTCAATTTAAAAAATTAAATCTTTTTTATTTTTTATTTTTATTTTATTATGATTGATGTGAGATGTATTTTATTAGCCCAGTAAATGCATTTTTTTAAATTTTATTTCAGTGTTCATTATTTCTTTCTTCACTGATTTCCTCTATTTAGGGACTACACAACTTGTCTACTGCTCTGTATGTAAGCAAAGACTTCAATCCTTGAATCATTTGTATGATCATTCATAATTCTAGATACATAAGTATTTGTGTTTATACTTTTGTGCTTGTGAAGAAGAATTGCAGACAGTGACAACTTTTTGGACCTTTAGCCAAACAATCAAATCTCACATATATTTGTTTTGACATAGGATATGAAGATGTGTTGTTATTCACGTATATAGTATATCTATATATATATTTTTTGGATAATTGGATCCATTCTCTTCTCCTTAATATATATATTTTTTGGTGGTGGCCACTTTTGTCCACCTTTCTCATATACATTTCCCACTTAAGAAAAGCACTTTTTGATCCTTTGTTGTTATGCTCAGCACTTAACTTAGAAGGCTTCAATCAAGAACTTGTGAAGTTCTAGAGAATAATATACTTTAACTCAAAGCTGAAATTGAGAATTCATTTGCTTTCTAATATTTAACAAATTTGATTCCGTTTTCTTTTTCCCAAGCTTTCTTCTCCTTTCCTTAGAAAGTCTTGTTCACCAAGAATTTTCTACTTTCCTTTCTAATTATAGTTATAATTATAGAACTAAATGGAAGGTTGGTTTCATTTTTAATAGTAACCATTAAAGGGGTTCCTTCTTTATCATAGGTTTAAGGGCAATTCATGAACAATTCCCCACATGCATATAAGTTGTACTTGTACCATATGCAAAAGCTATATAAATCTTCTTACTTTTATTAATATTTGTGGAATGAAAAACTGAAAACCACAATTATTGACCATGGGGTTGGTGTTTGGGAAGTAACTCTAACATCGCCTACCTCATTGTCTCATGGATGATTTAAATACTAGTTGGATTACTGCTCTCATTGTCAATTGGTTTTGAGATGAAACCTTAACAATTGGAAGAGCTATGATGTAAACATGTTTATTATGTCATGACTCATGAGAAGTAGCTTTGTCTTTCACTCAGTATATATACATTACAAAAATACTAATGGTCCTAATTAACTATTGCTCTTGAGTGAATGTTTAGTATTAAATCACAGAAGTAGGAATCTCTGGCCTTTAAGCAACCTTTGCTCCAAGCAATTCTGAAACTCTTCCTTTAATTTTCTCCAAGTTCTTCCCTTAAGAACTTAAAACCTTCATTTCCTCTTCTTTTGTTGTTCTTCAATATGAATTGTATCTCTATTGAACTCAAAAAATTGCCCCAGAGAATGGCAGTCACACATGCCGACCTCGAACCGAACCGAACTAAAACCGATTTGAGTAGCAAAACTGGTGCCTTCCTTATGGTTCTCACCATCCTATTAGGCCTATCATGCTTCATTCTATGTCTCATAGCAGAGGCCACAAGGTCCGAGGTACATGTTTAATATGTTTGCAAATTTATAATCTTATGTATTCCTAGAGTTTATTTTGAACATAGTACAAAAACTATAGTTATGTTGTGTACACATGTTATTAATCATAGATACTAGGTAGTGGTTTAACACTTTCAGAGTTGATATGATAGGTGACATGGATGAGCAAAAATGAGAAAGGAAAGGAAGTGAAATCTGAATGTGTTTATAATGGTAGTGGAAAAGTGCCATTGATATGTGCTACTTCTGCATTTTTTGGACTAGCAATTGGCATGGTTATAGAGCATACATATATGTTGATAGCAGTGAGAAAATTATCACCTGCTTTACTTGAATGGGATTCTTATTCTGCTTCTACCAAGTCCCTAACATTGCAAGCTGGGTTTTTCTTCATTACAACTTGGTATGTTGTTACTTGTTTTATTCTTCATTTATTAATTTGAGAAAATTTAGTTCTTTCTTCATGCTTGCCTGCAAATTTCACCATGATTTTCCAAAATAGTGAAAGTTTTTGCTATTGCCTTTTTTAATGTACTAGTGAAAGTTGAAAAATATTATTAGTAAAGATAAAATAGGAAGATATAAAATTACATTGTTTAACTATAACTAATTCTCTTTGTAATAGTGAAAGCTTTATAATAGTATAAATGTAACATTATAGATAAGGTACTATATATCTAGAGTCTAGCATGAATAACATGTCTAATTCAAAGATACCAAATATTTTATAGAAATGTTAAGTATAAACTCTTTTGAACTAATACTATGATACTAAATACATATGAGATCCACTAAATTACATGCATTTATTCTATATTTTGTGGAATAAAAAATATGCTAAAGGAGAATATGTAAATATTAAGTAGAGTTTAGTTTTATCTTTTTATTTTAAATTATGTTTGTATTATATTTTATTTTATCTTTCATGATCTCTTGCACCTAACTTTCCTATTTAATAAATGATGACCTAATGCTAGATGGGTTTAGCCAACCTCTTCCAAATGCTTCCTAAAAAACAATGCTGAGTGGGGTTGTTGCCCAAGTTGATTTAAGAATAGAGTAATAGCTTAGTTACAGTGGAAGAATTGATAATAGGGCCAATAGAAATAGGAGTAGTTTAAATGCAATGGTCTAATCATTGAATTAATTATTTGAACCATTAATTTAACACTTAATCATCTTGATGTTCTGATTATGATAGCTTGGTCTTAAAATAATACATCTCTATAGACAATATTACAAATATGATGCCATTTGTTTTATAAAATAAAGTCACCAATTTCCAAAGTATTTACTATACACTTAGCCTTACATAAAAATCCACCACCCACAATTACTTTTTAATCATTATTGACTATTCAAAAAAATAATATAAATAAATAGTGAATGACTACGTATAAATCGATGAAACATGTGAAGTTTTTGAACATTTGTTGTATGTTGTAGGATTTGTTTTGCTGTTGGGGAAATTCTATTGTTGGGAGGACTTAGTGTAGAATCAGGGCACCTAAAGAATTGGTCAAAGCCTAGAAGTGAATGTTATAGCATCAGAGAAGGTTTGTTTTGTTCAGCTGGAGTGTTTGCTTTAACCTCAGTATTCTTAGCTTCTGGTTTATACCTTACAGCACTTCGTGTGCAAAGAATGTTAGAGGAACTTGTACTTATTAGAAGAGAGGTTCTTGAAGCCTCTTCCTTCTATGCTTCTCCACCAAGATCACCTCAAAGCCAAAGGCATATCACAACTGTTGCAAGGGAAAACCCCACCACAAGAGGGAATCATAATGACCATCTATTATCTCTATTTCCAACCCCTTTTAACAAAACCTATAACTTTGTATAAACTAAGGTATATTTTGACTCTGTATATAAATTACCACACTTGCACAACTAAAATTCACATTCAGAAAATAAAGTATGGTGTTCAAATTCATTTGATTGTGTGTGTATAACTTAAATCCATTAGGTACCATTAGGAATGATAACTTGGCCTAGTTGGCTTTGTTATTGCCGCTTGAATTATGAAGAAGAAGCCTATGATCAGTTAAAATAAAATACAAGCTATAAGAATTGTATAGTATCATTGTAAAAATAATGAAACCTTCTAAATCAATTAGAAAGCATCAATTTTGGAGTTAACTCATCAATTTAATTTCATCTTCTTTTATACCATTGTTGATATTCGGCCTTACATCGTTTGTCTCATTTCTCCTAGACATTATTTAAATAACTATTGGACTATTTATCTTAGTCAATTAGTTTTGATATAAATTTTTAATATGGTATCCGAATGCCAAAAATAATAATTCATCACTAGGCTTATGTAGAGACACATCTTGAGAAATATATTATATTTCAGAATGATATAGAGGAGAGAAAATTGTGCAACTACAGTAATTTAAATTAAGGTGGGTAAATTTTATTGTCTCACAACTCTATTAAAGTAAAATGATTTTTACATGCTCAATAATTCATTAGTTCATAATCAACATATAAAGTTAATTAGCAACGTTATCTCTTTAATGAATTTTTTAGTAATTGTATGATCGGAGTGAATAATTATTGAGTTACATAAAATGTAAAAAAAAAAATAGTGAATAACATAACCTGATCCATATAATTTACCCCAGATGATCGTAGATGCTATTTTATGTACAAAGTTATGTTAACTGTTAATTATTGACTTCCTAGAGTTTTAGTGAAATTATATAAATTATTTTTTTGTCTTTACACAAATTACCTCATCTCACATGAATCATCCCTAATTTTGTACATATATTATACTAATAACCTTATGATATATAAGTATAATAATATAAGAGTCAATGCATCTTTATTATTTGGTTCATTACAAAATAATATAAAAGTTATATAAACACCTCATTAGAATCGTTAATATATTGTGTAATGAAACAAAAATAATAAAAAGACACACAATTTTGTACTATTTGGAATTGTCAACGAAATATATAATATTTTGTTTAACTTAATTACATTTACTATACGTTTTTTTGTTTAAAATATTACACTTATATCTCACTAAAGGTTGTTGGGTAATATATGTATAAAATTAGGAGTGATTTGTGTAACAGCGGGATGGTTCGTGTAAGGACAAAAAATAAAGAATGATTTATATAATTTCATTAAAACTTACTCTAATTAACCCTAATAATAATAATAAAAAAGTTGTCCTTCACTAATTTTTGAGCACATGGAGATTTTCCATTTCACTCATTTTGTCCCAATATAAAATTCACCAACGTTCGAATTACCGAAGTTCAAATTTAAAACACACGGTGTTAATAGTTTAATAATTTTACAATATTAAAAAAAAATCCCTAAAATTATTGAATACAGAATACAAATCCGATAATGGTTATAATTGAAGTGAGGGGTCCAGCTCAGCACATAACCGTAACCCGAACCATATCAGAAACCGGTTCGATGCAATAAAACAATCTCCAATATGAAACGACACACCGTTTCACAATATCTCAGCTTCATTATTGAAGAGAAAAAAGCGACCCGAACCGGTTGAACCGGCCTAAACCAAGATCCAAACCCCATTCACTGACCCATTAATCGCTATTTAAATTTCTTGCAAAAATCGCTAAACATGTTCTGTCTTCAAATCATTCTCAATCCATAATCTAGGGTTTTTTCCATTTCCTTCGATCTCCGATTTCTGCTACCGCTATCGTAATTCTCTCGATCTAGCTCGAAACGATGTCGTTGAGACCTAATGCCAGGACTGAGGGACGCCGCAACCGCTACAAGGTTGCCGTTGATGCCGACGAGGGTCGCCGAAGGAGGGAGGATAACATGGTGGAGATCCGAAAGAACAAGCGTGAAGAGAGCCTCCAGAAGAAGCGTCGTGAAGGTCTCCAAGCTCAGCTTCAGTTCCAAACTCCTATTCAAGCTTCCACCACTGTCGAGAAAAAGGTATCTCTGTCGCGAAATTAGGTCTCGATATTGATCTGTGTGTTTTTTATTTTGTTTGAATTTTGATGTTTGATTGTCTGATTTTTTGAATGGTCTTGGATCTTGATTAGGGCTTATGGATTTAGGTACTGTGTTGGTTTGTTAGTTACAGAATCAGTTTTGACGGTTGTTGTTGTTTGTTGTTTGTTACAGTTGGAGAGTCTTCCTGCGATGGTCGCTGGGGTCTGGTCTGAAGATAACAACCAGCAACTGGAAGCAACTACGCAATTTCGGAAGCTTCTTTCCATTGGTAACCCTTACTTGATTTGTATGCTAATTAATAGTATCAAGGTTATTGTATTGCAACTGTCCGGAGTGTTAACAGTTTTATTGTTTTCCTGTGTCTTCTACAGAGCGCTGCCCTCCAATTGAGGAAGTTATTCAATCTGGTGTTGTCCCGCGTTTTGTTCAGTTTCTTGTTAGGGAGGATTTCCCACAAGTTCAGGTCTAAAATTTTCCCGAATTGAAACTCGTGTCTACAGTAGTTGATAGTTGAATTTTGTTCTTTGGTTGTTTATGTGATCTGTTGTTTGTTATAGTTTGAGGCTGCATGGGCTCTCACAAACATAGCATCTGGAACTTCTGAAAACACTAAGGTGGTGATTGATCATGGAGCAGTCCCAATATTTGTCAAGCTACTTAGTTCACCCAGTGATGATGTTCGGGAGCAGGTATGTTCATGATAGGATGTGTAGTACCATCATTTTCCTTTCTTTAGAACAGAAAATTTACTTTACTCATTTGGACTCTAAAACACTGAAATTTTAGGCGGTGTGGGCATTGGGAAATGTTGCTGGTGACTCCCCTAGGTGTCGTGATCTTGTTCTCGGTCATGGTGCCCTTATCCCATTATTATCCCAGTTGAATGAGCATGCAAAACTTTCAATGCTGAGAAATGCCACATGGACTCTGTCAAACTTTTGCAGGGGCAAGCCACAACCTCCATTTGAACAGGTAATTTCTTTTTGTACCTTTATTCGTTAATTGGTGAAGTTGAGCCAAACCTGTAATATACCTCGATCGGCATATTCTTAATGCTAAAATTTTGGTGGACAGGTGAGGCCGGCACTTCCAGCTCTTGAGCGTTTGGTTCATTCCAATGATGAAGAGGTTCTAACAGATGCATGCTGGGCACTGTCATATCTTTCTGATGGAACAAATGACAAAATACAAGCAGTTATTGAGGCAGGTGTATGTACTCGCCTAGTGGAGCTCCTTCTGTGAGTATTGATTCTAATATACCTGGTCATACAAGGTTCTTATGTTTCAAATTTTACCTTCTCGGTCCTAAATATTTATGCATTTTTGAAGGCATCCATCTCCTACAGTGCTGATTCCTGCTCTTCGCACAGTGGGTAATATTGTGACTGGTGATGATATGCAGACTCAGGTAATGACTTGCCAACAGTTTTAATAATCACTTGTTACCAGATATATCTTTATTCAATTGTTTTGTTAACTAGTAAAAGACCGGTTACTAATATTTGTAAAAATTAAATTAATTATTTTTAAGTAATTACACGTCAATTTGTTAGCAGGTTAATTTGTGTCTAATGTGATTCTATAACAATCACACTGATGCATGTTGTTGGGTTATTGTAGTTAAATATATACAAAACTTCAAATTAATTCATAGCAATGTTGTGGTGCTGCTATTTTTGTGTGATTTCACTTGCAATTGATTGCACGCAAGATCTATTTTTTATGGGGATTGGGGCATAGATGGATGGGTCTGGGAAAAGTCCGAACTGATAAGTGATCCCTTGATAGTCATCACCCACAAAAGAATTTGAGTCTCACGGCTTTAGACACTTGCACGCACTGCCATACTTATTACCATGTATCTAGTGTCTTGTTCCCTTATTTATTGTGCATGTATCACTGGTGCATGAATTTCCTAATATTTGTGGAACTCTTTTTATCAGGCTATTATCAATCATGGTGCACTCCCATGTCTTTTGAACCTGTTAACACATAATCATAAAAAAAGTATCAAGAAAGAAGGTTGCTGGACTATATCAAACATTACAGCTGGAAACAAAGAACAAATACAGGTGGGCCAGTAAATCCAATTATTTGATGCTCAATTCATGTTAATCCAAGTGTTTGATCAGCTCTGTTTTTGTTTATTTTTTACTAGTTATTCTTTTTTCTTTAAGTTTGATGTTTGGATATCAGCCTGCATATTATATTGAATTTCCCAATGAGATAATGACCTTTTAAAGTTAATAGTGTGTCCCAACTCCCAAGTTTCTTGACTCTGACTGAGGCTTGTTTATTCCGGTTGCTTTGCTACTGTAATTTGGGAAGTTAGATGTAGTATAACAGTATAACATAGAGACGTGTTGCAGTAATATACAAGTTTGATGTGTTCAGTTCTCAGGCCACATCAGTTAGAATACAGATTGATATGTTCTGAACCCAAGAATACAATTTTTTCCAATGACAAAAAGTTAGTGAACTGTCTGTGAGTGCCAGGTCATAAGAATAATAAGAGCTGGAATGCAAGGTCAATGTAAGCCCTTTGAAAGTTTGACTCAGCAGCTGGACTGGCTGAAATTTAGTGATAGTTAGTTTAATTTATAAATTTTTCAAGCACTTGCTGAAGGGAATATTTGCCTCGCCGAAAATAGGGAATCAAAAGGTTATATTTCTTTTGGAGATCTTCAGATCTTGACACTCAAATGTGTTTTTTTTGTTTATTGTAAAGGATAAGAGTTTCATTTGGCTTATTCATTTGATAAAGCTCTCTCTCTCTCTCTTTACTTCATATATTTTATACATATGATTTGTAGGCTGTTATTGAAGCTGGTCTGATTGCTCCCCTTGTCAATCTTCTTCTAAATGCTGAGTTCGACATTAAAAAAGAAGCTGCTTGGGCAATCTCAAATGCTACATCTGGTGGTACTCATGAGCAGATAAAGTACGTGATCTTTTTTATTTTTATGTGATTGTGCTTCATAACTACTAACATTGTGAATTCCTTATATTGAATCATCTTTATGTGGTGATAAGGTATTTGGTGAGCCAAGGTTGCATTAAGCCTCTCTGTGATCTGCTTGTTTGCCCCGACCCAAGAATTGTCACCGTCTGTCTAGAAGGCCTAGAGAATATTCTCAAGGTTGGGGAATCTGAGAAGAGCTTAGGTAACACTGGAGATGTCAACTTGTATGCTCAGATGATAGATGATGCTGAGGGATTGGAGAAAATTGAAAACCTGCAGAGTCATGACAACAATGAAATATATGAGAAGGCTGTTAAAATTCTTGAAACATATTGGTTGGAAGATGAAGATGAGACACTACCTGCGGGAGATAATGGTCAAGGTGGTTTCAATTTTGGAAGCAGCGAGCTCCCAGTTCCATCTGGTGGATTCAACTTCAGTTGAAGACCTTTTTCTTGAGAGTGAGTGAATGTGCTTTACATGCTTTTCTGCTTTAAATCCTTATAAGCCACAATCATAATATAATGGTTTTCTTTTCAGTCAATATTTCGGTTTCTCTAATCTAATTTTATTGGATAATTGTAGGGGCATGGTTGGATGGAGCATTGGTTTTATGCTAGTGGAGTTGAGTCGTCAGGTTGGGAAAACGGGTTCGGTCATTGCAAGTCGTGGTGTCTGGTTTCAGTCAGGTCTGGTTGTGTCTATGGTTTACAAGGTGGGTGGGTGGGTGGGTGGGTGAGTTTACACTACCATGTCCAAATAAAAGGGGGTGGGGGCTTAGAGTGGGGTCAACAGCAGCATAATGACCTTGGCAGCAGTGTATGTTGTATTAGGAATATATGTATGCTGAGGATTAGTATCATGGAGGTTCTATGTTGCAGTCTGAAGGACCCGTGTTATGTGCCAATGGAGTTTATTTAATGAATCAATGCGGCTTCAGTCCTTTTGTTTTGTTATTGAGTCGTAGTTTGTATTGGATTTATACCGAGTCAGTATTTGTTTTGAGTGAATATAATATATTCTGAAACCCAAATTATGATGTACCATAAGAAAGAATCAATACTATTTTCGTACTTGCATGTTATGCTTCCATTAATAGGCCATTTTTGTTATTAATTTAGTAAGGGTGGAATGATTTCAGTTGTGCTTCACGGTTGAAATCACATTTTACAAATTATATATAAGTATATAACAAATTGATATACTCAAGCTATATATTGGAGTTAAAATGATCTTATTTGAGCAATATAATGATCTCTCTATTTTGTTCATTAATGAAGTTTTTACATACTCATATTATATATAAGTATATAACAAATTATTTATTGTAATTTGCAAGGATATTTTGTACCGACCTCTTGCATGAAGATATTTAGACAAACCTTATACTGAAAATATCAATAAACTCAAATGTTTAAAAAGGAGAATGGTACTGATGATGGATTTGGTTTTTGCAATCTATATTTTCCATGTCTTTCGTAATAATTTTATGTCCATTTCCAAGCATATTATATTGCAGTTGGTGGTTGGTGTTAAACAAATAGTACGTTCTTAAAAAAACATAGTAACCATAACGACATTACTGTTATTAATAATGTTTAGTATTATGTAAAGACTTAGATAATAGTAAAGATGTGAGGGTACTCGTCACTCCTTATTGTGAAGAATCAACTCAGAATGATTGGTGTGAGGATTATTGTGACTGACAGCCACTACATGATTCTGATTGGATGGGTACAGAAACTATCCTACTCCTTATATTGCTACTCACATATACCACTTTTATTTTTATAGATCAGAAAAATCACACATATGAAATATGAATGAAGTGGATCCATACCCATCACTCTTTTCTGTAGAAAAATAGCATAAAATTATACAACACTTGTGTGGCAAACAAAAGTAAATGGAAATGAATGAAGCCCTTTTCTTCTTCATTTTTTGGTACTAATAATTAACCAAATTAAAAATACATACAATTACAATTTGTCAACAAATTTCAGACCAATCTCCATTAACACATTAGAGAAATTCAAAGAGAAGAACAAGAATAAGATATATATATATATGTTTATATTCATATTGTTGCTGAGGCAAAAGGGAACCCCTTTTTGTTTTCTGGATTCAGAAGTTTTGTGTGAGAGAAAAACAAAATAAAGTACAGTGTACTTGCACTAACCTCACCCACTCTCATTTCTCTGCAACATTCTTCTTTTAGATCTGATAATCTCTGCACTTATTCCCACCATTTTACATTCTTTTTTCTTCTCTATCCAACCAAAGTAACCCAGAGACAAAGCAAGGCAACTGCATACACTGTTAACCCACTCAACGGCCGAGGAGCCGCCGTTGAAGCCGGCGGAGGGTTGTGGTAGTAGAAAGGAAAATAAGGCACAATTGGGTTCGGCGGTGGCGGTGCTGGATAGTTGTTGTAACTCGGTGGAGGGTAATACGTGCCGCCAATTCCTCCTCCTCCTCCGCCGCCTCCAGTGGACGCCGGTGGTGGTGGTGATGAGTAAGTATACTGAGAGGGTGGTGGTGGAGATGAGTAATAGTACGTACCACTGCCGCCGGAGCTTGGTGGAGAAGGAGGAGGAGGACAGTTGGTGGTGGAAGCAGGCGGTGGTGGAGATGGTGGCGGTGGTGATGATAGTGGAACTGGGTTTGGAGTGGCACAAGGTGTGCACTTGATATCATCTTTGGTTGTAGTTTTAACATTTTGATCTGCCATTGTGACAACAACGTAAAACAACATCATGAAACAACACAAAATGGTTATTGATCTATGAATATTTCCCATTTTCTTAATACAATGAATGAGTTAGAAAGGAAGGATGAAATAGAATGAGAAAGTGTAAAGTGGAAATGAATGGAAGCAATGTTGTGTTGCTATTTGAGGATGTGGTGTGGGGTAATGTCTACTATTTCTTATCTTCTCACTCTTTTACTTTACTCTTTATTTTATGTGCAACTTAGCTAAGCTCTTAATTAGAGAACAACTATGAGTCAGATAGGGTGTCTCACTCTCACACCAACTTAGTTATTTATTTAGTAGCTACACATATATATCAATGCTACAACTTTCATTTACATCAAATGTAATCAGTCATCATATTATCTATCGTTCATTTGAATTACTTTTCTTTAAGAGTTATACAGTATCAATTTATACATTTTTTTCCTCATAAATGAAAAGGTTGGGATAGCTCAAGAAGAGAGACTAAGTGAAGAAAAGGTGAAGAATGTGAAACAAGTTGGAGTCATTTTATTTGTTTTTGGGATGAAATGCGTTGGATCTGTGAGGTGTACATATTGTTTCTTCTGTCTTCTTTGTCTATGGTATCTTTTATATATTTATTTCCCTCTTCATAATTTCCTTCGATCAAACCAGACACGTTTTAAATTTGATACTAAAATGTATATAAACAGGGCACAATATCACTTCTTTATATATAAAGATAACAGTAATAAATAAGATTATAGTTAAAAAATAAAGTGAACAAATAAATAATTTGTTTGCATGTATTACTATTTATATAAATAGAAAGAAATACTATTTTCAATTAAATACTGAAAGATAGTTTACTAGCATGTATTACTTCAAGCTGGTAGGGACCGAGGTGGCAAATGAATGAATTTGGATGATTTTGGATTTGGATGAAAGTGGATGGATGAAAAGTCATCCATCAATCTATTTAAATCATATTTTAAGTTATCCAATCCATCCATATCCAATGGATTATAATCCATCCAATTCATCCATGACTCCATTTTTATGGATTGGGATGGATATTCAATCAAATCCATAACTTCATATTTTTACAATATGTTTTCTTTTATAAAAAAACATTTTTAAAATGTGTTTTTTTAAAACACATTTAAAAATTTGAATTTTTGAAGTTTTTATCCGAAACTTAAAAGAATAATAAATTAAAAAAAAATTAAAGTTAAAGCTTTTAATGGTAAATCATATGGTTAAACTTAAATTTTCAGTGTTAAAACCTTCAAGTGAGCTTCAAGTTAGTGTTGTTAGAAAAATTTGATGTATATCAAAAATTCATATGTTCTTTTTTCTATTTGCCTCACTCTTCATGTTTTTTTGTTGGTTACAAACATAAATTAAACTTAAATTTTCAGTGTTAAAACCTTCAAGTGAGCTCAGGTTAGTGTTGTTAGAAAAATTTGACGTATATCATAAAATTCATATGTTCTTTTTTCTATTTTCCTCACTCTTCATGTTTTTTTGTTGGTTACAAACATAAATTATATTTATGAAAGTTAAATTACATGATTGATAGATAATTGAAATATCCAATTGAAGGAAGTATAAGAGAAATAGAATTGACAAGAAATGTTAAACACTCAATGCAATTTAATGTGAAGGCTAAGTAAAAAAAGATTTTATACCCAAAGCAAGATGACCAATAAACTTCTAGCAAACACAATTCCACAAAATTAAAGCATATTCTCATCAATATTTGAGACTAAAAATAACATAAATTTACAATGTTGCATTAATATAAGTTTTAAGCTTAAAAATAACTAGTAACATAATTACTGTGATGAGGGAGCCTCATGTACAATAATCAGCAAATAATTTATTATTCCAACACAAGCATCCACAATACAATACAACAAATAATATTTTAATGTATATATAAGGAATCAAAAGATATATCAATCAATCTTAAAGAAACATCAAAATTAAAATAAACTATTGGAAGAAACGAAATCTTCAATGAAGATGAAAATGTATGAAGAAATTGGAAAAAAACCTTCATAAATGAAGAAATCAAGCTTTTGTTGAAAGAATATTTTTGTTAGAAAGGGTAATGTAACTTTTGAATGAATTATTTTGTTAAAAATGAGTTTGCACATTGTTTTGAGGGAAAAAATGTTTTTACTTTAATTTTTTTGGATGGATTGGGTATCCATTCAAATGGATATATCCATTGGATATAATGGATGGATTTGAATCCATCCATTATCAACACTATCCATTAGATTATATTCATTTAAAACCATTAGCTGTAATGAATGGATTTAACTTAGATGGATTTTGGATCGACTGTGGATTGTGGATAATTTTGTCACCCCTATTAGGAACTTAGTCTCTTAAATATATGATTTTGGAATCATTTAATTTATATATGTAAAAGAAACATAGTTGAAAAGAGTGGTTTCTTTTTAGACGCCTTTAGTCAAGGAATGTGAGATAGATAGTATGAGCCATAATAATACTAAAAATGTCAATTTTAAATGATAAAATCTTTTATTATCGTATACCATTCAAACAAAACAAAACAATTTAAATTATAGTTATTTTCACATGATAACTTTGAGTTTCTTTAAAGTTTAAACTTTAGAGTGAATTTTAGAGACATGTAAGGCTAAAAGAAAGATATATAAAGATAGTTTGATTTGTGATAAGATAAGTTACTGAATATAGATTGTTTAAATAATGTTATTCTTAAATCACTCTAACTTATTTCATTAAGCATTCCTAAATTGTCATCTCTCAGCATCCTTAAGCATAATCAAAGGTACATGTTTAAACAATTACACCAATAATCCATATAGATTGGTTTGAAAATTTGTTAGGACTTAAGTACATGAAAAGAGCTCAACCCAAAAGACTAGTTTATCAAGTGGGAGAGCCTCATGGCTTAAGTATCACATTAAATTTGTAATTCTACTCAATGTGAGACTCCTAGCAAAAACATCTCCATTTGAACCTTTTGAATTGATAATTTCAATGATGAAAAGCAATGGAAAAAGGGTAAGTCACCCTATACACCATATTTGTTAATACCAAAGTTTGTTAGTGGTAAATTATGGAATAACTATATGTCAACACCAAAAATGTTACAAAGACAATTTTTCCACCACATGTGGCCTTTCATGGAACCTTTCCAGCCTGACTCCCCTTAATTTAATAACCCTATCTCTCTCATCAATCACCCTCCATAGTTGGCTCCACTAACAAATAATGATTTGAAAGGAAAACAAAACTGAAATGAATAGACTCAAATTCTAAAAATAATATCTTATGAAATATCATAGATTCAATTGTCATAATGATAAGAAATATTGTTATTTAACACTAAACTTTTAAGACACATGTTAATGTTAGAGAAAAAGATGTATGTTGACCACTAATGTCTAAGTCACTCACTTTATACCAATAATAACGGAAAATGTTTGTTTTAATGAAAGGATAATTATTTTGACATTATAAACTATATATACAATATACCTTAATGAGTAAGACATTCCTTAGTAAAATGACATTGAAAAAACAAATCCAAGGCAAGTAGTGGGGCCTTCATTTATGACACCCTAAATTATTCTATCATTTTGCCAGCTGCACGTTATTCTCATTACACGTGTCATGTTGTTCTCTCCCTTTATAATATAGCATTGCTTGCAACTTGCAAGTGTTAAGAAAGTGAAAGACTATATAAGAGATATATGGATATGTCTATGAGTTATTGCACTCTCTTTTTTGGATACAAATTGAGATGATATGGGCTTTTCAACAAAATCCAAGGCCCATATATTCTGACAAGGCATGGGCCATTATCAATTCCATAATTAGGTGTAGATCGATGTATGCATTTTGAACTTATGACCTCATAGTTACTAAACAACAATAGTTTACCGTTACGATAAACTCACCCTCTTTTGATATACATAAACAAACTTGAATGTTTTGAGAAACTAAATGGAATATTTACAAACTTACAGCATTCATTTACTTAATTCAAAGAACATAAAAATAAAAATTGATAATTTGTTTCTAGAGTTAGAAATGCTCCTAAGAGTCTGCAAATGTATAACAACCTTGCTTCAGCAGTTCTGCTCTAAACAATAGCATTTTCATGAACACCCTTAAATTAGAGGCTTCCTACCAATTTTGCAACCAAACATAATCAAAATTTGCACATATGCATTTTGCATAGATGCAGCACAAGTTTATAGTTATTCATCTTGACCTTCTAGACTAAACCATCACAGTACTCTACTCCCCGAAGCCTGGATTTTTTTACATAAATTAAATTCTCTTTTTGTTGAACAATAACTCGCGTCCGAACTAGCTAACTGCAGAATATGAATAGATTCACATGGAACACGAACTATTTACATCGGCAACTGCAATTAGAAAGAGAAGTGGCAGAATATGTTCTAGACCGGAATGTTGTCTAAGGAATATCCATCAAAGTCAAACTCATTATCAGCTAGTCCAATGCCTCCTTGCTGCCATAACACAAAGAAAAATTTGATTTGTTTATAATGGAAAATATATAACGAAGCATATAAATATTGAGACTTTGAGATTCGACAGAAAGGAAGGAAGGATCAACCTGTTTCAGAAGCGCACTCATAAGATCCTCTTGCCCATATTGCTCAGAGAAGAGGTTAATCTGGGAGCTTGGATCATGAACTCTTTCAGCTTTAACCTTTACTGAGTTGTCAACAAGATGCATATTGACGTGTTGACCAAGGTTTTGGAGATTACCTTGATTTATTCCTTCACTCATTGAGAACATACCTTTTCCAATTGAAGTAGCATCTCTATTTTGTCCAGTCTGGTGGATAGTTGGAAAATTCTGATGGACTAAAACTGATGGTGATACATCAATGTTACCTGTTAAAGTATTTGCATGCTGAGAGGCATCAAATGTTAGACCTGCATTCGCTAAGTCCCAATCATGGGACTTGTGATGATTGAGTTCATTAAAGATATCATAACTTGGAACAAATCCACTAGGTCCCTTAAATCCCGAAGAAACTTCTTCATGAAACATGCCTTTTGTTGCCATACTGGATATTCGTGGAGTGCTTCCAAGAGGGAAACTAGTGACAGCCATTTCAGTGGATTGGTTCATGGGAAAACTCAAAATTGAAGAGTTTTGTTGAAGTGGATTATAAGCAGTATTTATATTGCTGATACCCGCAATCCCATTTCCCAAAACACCATTAGAAATTCCATTTGGTAATGTAGTCTGCACCAAAGATGATGGAAGCCTATTAACATGAGAACCAGTATTTTCACTTAGCATCTGACCTCTTGGTTGGGATTGAGCCATATGCATCAACACGGGGTTGCTCTGTGCGGTAGAAGAATTTACTCGCATGTTCAAGTTGCCAAGGGATTGGGTAGATTGGTGCAAATTGGCAAGCTGTTTTGGCTCCATGTTGGTAGGGATTCCATGAAGTAAGTTCATTGGTTTACTATTGTTCAAATGTTGCAGTTGGCTTTCTCCAAAGCTTATTCTTGGGTTTTCAAAACTGAAAAGGTTCCTTTGTTCAACTAGAGACATAGATACACCTGCTTTTGCAGTTGGCCTGCCAAGCCCTGCTGCTTGAAGCTTGGCTAGACTTTGTGCTGGGAGATGGCCAGCAGCTTGAAGAGTTAGAAGATCAATTCCATTGATTGAAGTTGTCCCGAATGATGCCTCTTGGGGGCTGATGAAGGGGTTATTCAAGTTATTTTGCTGTGGTGATACTCCACTCAGCCTTCTAAGGTACAAACGGTATTTCTGTAACCAAAACAAGATGAAATAAAAATTAGCTCCTTCAAGTTGTATAGATGAGCACAACAAAATTTGAGTCCTTTCTTAGTTACATATAAGATCTAGCACAATAGTATAGTACCTGGAGGTGGCTAGCAACATTTTCTCTAGTTAGACCAGCAACATTCATCAATTCCAGAATCTTTTTAGGAACGGCCTCTGTATATAAAAATCAAATTTTGAAACATAAGATGAGGCCTTCCAATTTTAAATAAACCTCTAATGAATCAGGCAAGAAGAAATCACCATAGTTCTTCGTAAATAAGATAATCAAGTAAGTATTTTGTGAGGTAAAATAAAAAATAAAACTTTGAGATAAAAGCAACTTTGTAATGCTAAAGCCACTATGGTATCTTAATCATAAAAAACTTAATGACTGATTTGTAGTTAAAATATGATTTGCCTATTTATGAACAATCTAGAAAGCATAAATGGGGCTTATCCCAAATACTATAACTGAACACTGAAGATCCAAGTAGTAACACTGTTGGTTTGAGACATCCACAATTCTTGTATGGCAATTCAAGATTAGACATGCAAAACCCCAAGGATATGTACCACAGGTACTATGAGGCATTCTTTGATATGATAGATAAGACTACATGGAAAAACAATAGCAATGAAAAGGAAAGATACATACTGTCCAGTCCTAGCTGATTGACAGCAGCCATGAACTGTTGATGGAGTTCAACAGACCAAACGACTCGCGGCTTCTTTAACGTGGAAGAATCATCCCTCTCATCTGGATCTTCTTCCTCATCCCTCCTCTTCTTTGAGGATTTCCCTTCATTTGCAGACGACGAGTAATCCGCATCATCAAATGCCCTTAGTTGTCGATCTCCTTCATCTACACTACCCGATTGCTCCAGATCTTTAGACCCGTTCTTTCTTCTACGAACCACATGCTGCCATATATTCTTCAAAGCCTCTATACGCACGGGTTTAATCAGATAATCGCAAGCACCATGAGTCACACCCTTCATTACAACTTGTTTTCCATCATCTGCTGACATCACTGTAGATATCACATATAAACATGTCAATCTCTATACCAATGCAATCTATCAATTGATCTAAACTAATCAAGGGATGCTTACTAATAACCGGAAGGTCCATCTCCAATCCAATATGCTCTAGAAGTTTAAATCCATCCATATCGGGCATATGCACGTCGCTTAGAACGATATCGAACCCATTTTTGTTCTCTCTAAGAATAGACAATGCAACCTCTGCTCTCTTGCATTTGGTCACTGAAATATACCCAACATTAAGCAAGTAAATTCATTTCTCAAAATCTCAATTTTTTGAATCAAATGAGAATTCCACATGATGTAATTAAAGCAAATCTGACATCTATTCATGCCAGAAAGTTCAGAAAATTGAATTAACAAACAAATCTGGCAAATCAAGTTGAAAACAAACAACATCATTTAAACCAAATCAAAAGCTTAAAATGTACACTTCAAAAGAAAGATGGATGCAAAAGAATCTGAAAATTACAGAAGCAATAAATAAAATGGTCAGAGTAATACCCTATCAAAATCATGTTTCAAGCAAAAAAGTGAAAAAACTCCGAAACATAAGGCATAAGGTGCTGTATCAATACATGTACTTAATAATTGAAGAAAAAAAAGATAAAGTTGAATTCTTTTAGCTACAAAATCATAACCGAAATCATAAAAAGTAAGTAGAAGACAGAGAAAGAGAGTGAATTTGCAATTAAAAGACCTTCATAGAAGCAAGCACGTAGCATCCTATCAAGGATCATAAGGCAAGTGGGGTCATCATCCACCACAAGTACCCGGAGACCCGCCGGAAACTGGTCGGAGATGGCGTCGGAAGATTTAAGAAGTGAACTTGAACTAGGCGTTGACATGCTCAGATTCATTGTTCAAAGATCGAAACAGAAGAAGAAGAAGAAGAAGAAGAAGACAAGAAAAAACAAAAACACAAGAGAAGTGTGTGTTTATGTCACATAACAGCTGAGATTATTGTCATGAAAGTGAAAAGTGAAGAAGAGAGTTTATGAAACTTGGTGGAAGAAAGAGAGAAAAGGGTAAATCCAATTTTTTATTTATTTTTTGCTTTTTAGGAGAAGATAAATATATATGTATAATAAATTTGCTTCTGGGTTGTCACTGTTGCACGCTGATGCTCAATTTCTATGTATTTTATTACTTTCAATTAATTCTTATTCATAAACAATTAAATATATGGTGTTAGTGTTGTTTATTTCCTTTGTGTACAAAAAAAATCAACTTGTTAGTAATGACAATTTGATGTAATTCCATGAAGCATGGATTTTAAGGCACTTATTAATAAAATATAAACTAATAAAGTAATGTTAAGTGTTAAGTAAGCATTTAGCTTAAGATAAAGGCTCGTTGGAAATGATAGTATTGTTATAATAATTTGTTTTGTCCCATATTCAAAGTTGGGTCTCACTCCTCAAACTGAAAGTGAATCCATTTCATTAATTATCATTCCTTCTATCTAATTTACTTATAACATTTATACAAGGTTACAACGGTACCAAAATGGCAATCCATTAATTTTTTACTATTATCAAGGTTATTCTTTCATCTTTTGCTTAAAGAACTAATTTTTTTGGGTACGTGAGTGTCTCTCCCAACAAATATGTTTTTATGAATTGAATATTTGACTTTTTCGTCATCTTGGAGATCTAACGGGTTTTAAATCACTATATTGACGTCTTGTTGCTTGGTAAACTATTAATTATCACAATGCTAATTAGTTTTTTTTTGTTGAAGTTTTACTATTTTGTGTTTTGCATTGAGGTAATGTATTTGGAACATTTTTTATATATGTTATAGAGAGATTATAGATGGAAGAAGAATTTTATAGGTAAGAGATCTTTATATATGTTATAAAGAAAAAAAATTAATGACTAACATGTGTAAAATATAAATCATAATATAAATACAGTTACTTGTAAAATAAACTTTATATATGTAATTTATTAGTTTGAGTGTTATGAAGATTGTGTATGTATAAAGAATACTAAGTTTACCAAGTTTGAAGAGGTTAATGCATGTGTAAAATTCGTAGAATTTAAGTATCAACAAGTTTGAGAGACTTGTTTAAGAACAATAATACTCCAACATGAGGTCAAAAGATATTTTATTAATAAACAATATTCATCCATGAAAAAAGGTGTTCTATATTTGTTTCATGCATTAGGAAATTGGCAACTTTTGTTCCTTGCAACTTAATGAAACAAAAATAAGTTATGAAATAGCATTCTCTGCCAAATTGACATTGCAATCAAGTAATCTTTTCATTCCATTTCAAAGCAATGTTGCCATGGTAGCTAGCACAATGAATGTGGGATGATTTTCGTTTTCCACTTCCTTGTACCAATGAATGTGACATTGCTTCCATTTCAAATATTGCAATATTGCAAGTTCTGATATATTTTTCATTATTCATTTAAAATTATTTCTTTTGATTCGAAAAACATTATGTGATAAGGAAAAGTAGAATGAAATAAAATTGTTTTCCCAAAAAGAAGGTAAACACAATCAATTTATATGGATTTCAATTAAAAGGGTTAGTAAATAAAATCATAAAGTTCTATGTGGTAATTTGTTGAAACCCGTTTTGATTTAGAATTGTGAAAGAACACTAGAATTGGATGATAATCATTTGCACTATGTGCAGCGTGCACTCTGACTCTTTTGTTTGTATTATGTTTTTTCTCCACTTTTTCTTTTACTTTCAATTTTTATTTATTTATTTATGATTGGTTTCTCATATTTGAATTTCCCTGAGCTAACACGTGGCTCTAGTTACTTTAGATAAGGTTTCCTTATCTTATGTTGTTCTTTCGTTTTCTACTCTCAAAATACGTGCACTTTTAGATTTAGTGTTTGTTACTCTGTATTTTCTGCCACCAGATAATAATATATATTTGTCTCAGAATTAGAACTTAATATTATGTAAATTTGGTGTACCTCTGGCATTCAATAAAATTTTAATAGAGAAATTAAACCACGCATGATAGAATCGAATAACGAATATAGAGTAAAAATATAATATTGTGGTTAATATAATTTGAATGCAAGAAAAGCAGTGAAGCATAGCGAAAAGCAGTATTGAATATGCAAAACGTATATTCGTTTGGTAACCTTTTATGTGTTACGATGAATATAAATAAAATAAGAGCAGAGAAGAAACACTTTACACTGAAAAAGTGGAAATTGCTTACTGAAGCAGCACAACACAACAAAGCACTGAAGTAAACAAACAAACTATCTTTAACCTTCAAACTGTCACTGCCACACTCTTATCTTCGCTTTTGCTTTGCCTTTTCCCAACAGATTTATATATATCTTAAATATCATCATTTCATATCAACTCTCATTATAATAATATTAATATTAATATTGTATATACATGTTTGTAATAATATATCAATTCTCCTGCACATGATGGATGATACAACATCATGTATTTTCAAATCAAGTGCCATGATTTATTAGAGGAATTGCCAATCATAAATCAACAAAGATTGAAAGGAAAATAATGTCAAAAAAGAAATGTAATGAAGTAACTAGCGAGTTGTAGTGTTACCCAAAAATAATACATGATGGTGAATTTACAGCATGATCCAGCTATATGACAGCTTAGGACCCATTCAACTGAATCATGGAAGAGGTCCACACCAGAACATCATGTCATGGGTTCCACAATTATCTTTACTCAATTCACAACAAAAATATTAGCTTACAATTTGTTTCGATACATGTTAATATTCTCACACTTTTTTTTTTATGTGTTGGAGGATTTTAATTTTGTACGAGAATATATATTAAAAAAAAGAGAACAGTTATAGTAAGATAACTAACAACGAGTTGATCTATTGATGTAAGGTTCAATTAGATCTTCATGTAGATTAGAATGTCAATGTTTGATTCATGTGACTGACACTTATTGTCAATGATAGATATGCAACTAAAATAAATTAGGGGTTCTTACTCATATTAGTCATGGGAAGAGATTTCATTATTTATACTAAAAAATTAGAATAAAATATGGATTCTTACTCAGTTTTCTGTTCTTTAAATCGAATTTGGATTAGTCGTCATTACACTATAATTTTAGTATAGACCATCATCTATATACTATATAAGAAAATAAGGTCTTTTTTGTCACATGTCATCTTCTCATCAATTCTTTTCACTCCTAAAGTGTTCTATACTACTATGTATTTTCTCACATTACTTCCTCACTTTTTCTACATTTTATATTTTAACAATATAAATGTTAATTAATGTTTGGTCTTATGTTTTGTTATGTGAAAAAGTATCAACTATTGAACATTAGAGTTGATTGAAATCCCTTTTCACATCCAACTTATTTTTTTTATGTTTCTCATTTCCTTTCATTTATACCCTTACCCCTTTATCTATCCCCTACCTCTTCATTTCTTTCATATTGCTACAATTCGTTCGCATGATTTACTTTATCATCATCATAAAATATATGTTTTTCTCTTTCTTTTCAACAATCTTTCTCTTCCAACTATTTTTATTGGTTTACTTTTTCATTGATTTTTTTATTTTTTATTAGTGTTCTTAGTGATTTCATTATTTTTTAGATCTGTTTTTCCAACCGTTCTCTTCGTTAGCGTTTGATAAGCAAGAGTATCATCCTAAAGGATGACCAAACCTTCAAAACATGTGGTATGTCCTCAATCTCATTTTATATATATATACATTCCCATTTGTTTGTTTTTATTATTGATATATTTATTTATTTCTTAAAATTTTCTCTTTACATTTGTAGTTTGGTTCTCCCTTCTAGCACATCTACACTTTAGTTTTATCTCTCTTAATCTTATTTTATTGATACACTTTTTTATACATAGAATCACTAATTTAATTTTTTGTTTTGCATGTTTCAGAAACACCTGAAGTATATTCTACTATGAAATAAGAAGTATATTTTACTATGAAATATGGTAAGAATCATGGTTATTTATTTACGGTTTTGTATTTTATTTTTTTATTCGATGATTTTAAAAATCTATTGTTTAAAATATATTTGTTGTTTATGTTATCGCAGTCATTTGGATTCATTGAGAATGGTAGAACCAATAGATTCAATGATCTTCTCTCTTCTTTGGCATTTTGGTTAGCTTTGACAATTTGTTGGATTGTTTTGTATGATATAATTAAAAATAATAATATGTCATAAATTCTAACTTTTCTTTTTCTTTTTACATCTTCTTGTACTAAAATAGTTATAAATTGAGTAAATTACATGGATTTCCCCTCAGTTTTAATGAAATTATACATAGTACTCATCCCCTTTTTACAGTTACACATACCTCCCCTCCGTCTAACATTGTTAACCAAAAGTTAAACTGGCTGAGTAAAATACTAAACTACCCTTAATTCAAAAACACAATTCTTCTCTTTTCTTTTAACACAGTACATCATCTTCCGTAAACTAGGGTTCAAAAAACTCAAAATCAAATTGGGAAACTGATTATTCTAAAGCTAAGAGGTGAGTAGAAACCATATCACATTTTTTATTGTATTCTTATGTTTTCTTTTGTTTTCATCTATCATTTTTTCTATTCTATTCTCATCTTTTATGTTTTTTTTATTTTCAAAAACACAACTCTTCCCTTTTCTTTTAACACATTACACCATCTTCCTTAAACTAGGGGTTCAAAAAACTCAAAATCAATTTGGTAAACTGATTATTCTAAAGCTAAGAGGTGAGTAGAAACCATATCTCATTTTTTATTGTATTCTTATGTTTTCTATTGTTTTCATCTATCCTTTTTTCTACTCTATTATCATCTTTTATGTTTTTTTTATTTTCAAAAACACAACTCTTCCCTTTTCTTTTAACACATTACACCATCTTCCTTAAACTAGAGGTTCAAAAAACTCAAAATCAATTTGGGAAACTGATTATTCTAAAGCTAAGAGGTGAGTAGAAACCATATCTCATTTTTTTATTGTATTCTTATGTTTTCTATTGTTTTCATCTATTCTTTTTTCTACTCTATTCTCATCTTTTATGTTTTTTATTTTATTTTCAAAAACACAACTCCTCCCTTTTCTTTTAACACATTACATCATATTCCTTAAGCTAGGGTTCAAAAAACTCAAAATCAAATTTGGCAACTGATTAATCTAAAACTAAGAGGTGAGTATAAACCATATCACATTTTTTATTGTATTCTTATGTTTTCTAATGTTTTCATCTATCCTTTTTCTACTCTATTCTCATCTTTTATGTTTTTTTTATTTTCTATTGTATTCTGTTTGTGTCATGTTTAACATCCATGATAAGGAATCAAAAAGAGATGTTTTATTGGAAAATTAAGTACATAAATCTTTTAACTCCATGGATTCATCATTTCTCAATATATTATAAACATCCATTATATTTCCCAATATAACATTTCTCAGTTACAAAAAATATTGTAAAGTGACAATGGAGTATTAAAATGCAGAGATTTCTCAGTTACAAAAAATATTGTAAAGTGACAATGGGGCACTTAACACACACCTACACCCAGGGCTGGATGCATACATACACCTATTATGTATTACAAAAAAGAATGATATTACAAATGTGTTTGCATTATATATTAGATTAATATTGACTATAATTCTTTCAAGCATTTTATCAAACAAGTTGTGAGCATTATATTGAAACATATTTATATGAAGTCTGAAAGGGTATTTTTGTCATAATATTTCATTAAATGACATGTGATATGCACATGACACTAATATTTAACGGTCAACTAACGGCATGGGTAGTTTGTGTAACGTACATATACAAATGAGGGGAGGTTTGTGTAGGTGCAAAAAATAGAGGGGTGGTTCGTGTAATTTCATTAAAACTCAGGGAATGTCTATGTAATTTACTCTTATAAATTCGAACATTTCATTTTTACGTTTCATGTACAGCAAATGTGTAGTCAAATGCTCATGAAGTATTTAGTTAACTAATTAAACAAATTTCTTCATTTTTATACATAAATGTAACAAAAAGAAAGATATTTTGTTTTCAGATATAATTTCCTTACATTATTACAATTGCTCGTAATTCTTAACATAGGTGAATGCATATCACATTAGAAACAACCTTTATTTTGAAAAATTAAGGCCTAAATAGTGGTAAATAATGTGTGATATCAATTAATATATTATTTTAGTGGTTGTAATCCAAAAAAGTAATGTCTACTTTTTTTGAAAAAAACCTAAACATTTAATTACAATATTCTCATTTTAATTTTATTTATTACAATTGTTCATGCATTTAAATAGCGTTGATTGCTGATCATTTATTACTATTACTTTTTAACATTTATACATTTTAATTTCATTTATTACTATTTTAACTGTTGATCAGTTACAAACTAATAATTAATAATTACTTTGAATAAATACTGTCAATCATTATGATAGAAATAAAACTGATAAACATGTCTAAGGGAATAAAAACATATATTGTCATTTATTGTGGTGCTTATTGGTGAGATTGGTGATGCTATTCAAGTTGGCAAATAATGTATAGTAATCACTACCTGCAAATTAGTATGTATGCTTTATTTAAAAAAATCTAAAAATTTAATTAAATTGTTCTCATTTTCATTTATTAATATTGTACACACATTTTCATTACTATCTTTAAAATATTTTAACAGTTTTAATCCTAAATAATTAAGGTCTCTAATATTTTAAAAAAGAATCGAACTAAGTAATTACAACTATCCTATTTCAATTATGATTTATTACTAAAATTCCATTTTTATATATTAAAATATTATTTTCGAAGTTTCATACTAAATGGTTAAACCCATATTTATTTCAAAAAAAATGTAAGTAATAATTACAATGTCCCCTTTTGTATACTTTAAAAAAATACTAAATAATAAACCAATTACACAAGTAATAAAAAATAATATCCTAGAAATAAAAGAAATTATAAACAAGTTACATTAAGAAATAATAACAATAATATCATAAAATTAAACAAGTTCTCCATATATACGTGTATATTAAGAATTAGTAATATAAGTTTTAATTTTATTTATTAGTTACCCAAATATATAGATTATAGAATATGAAAATCAATAAAAAAAAGTACAAAAATATACGGGTAACATGTATGTTCTTAGCAGTGCGAATGTATGGATAACATGTGTGTTTTTAACCATGTGATTGCATTGATCACATGTGTTCTTAACAATACGAATGCACATGTAACATGTGTGTTTAACCATCTGAATGCACGAATAACATGTGTGTTCTTAACCATATGAATACACATGTAATATGTATTTTTAATCATTCGGCAAAAATATTACCCCGTGTAAATGCACGGGTTATTTGCTAGTTTTTATAAAAAGGAATGAACAATAGTCGTCATTGTTTTCATTTACACTAACCCTATCTCAAAACATATGTTGTATTTGAGAAGTGAAAAAGAACGACAAGATTTGCATATGATATAATTTTTTGGTACTATCAAAGATATTTCATTATCTTTTGGTCAATGAACTAATTCATTTCATGGGTGTGTGATTATCCCTATTAACAAATGTGTTCCCAAAAAGTGAACTTTTAACCTTTTGGTTATCCTGAGATCAAATGTGGGGTCTCATACTACTACACCAAGACCTTATTGATTTACATACCATATATATAAAGTTATTTATCGTCCAACTTATATTTAAGTTATATGAATCTAAACCATATTGATCTTATATTTAAGATATAAATTGATTTATATTAGGCAAAATGAATATCCGAGGATTCCAGGTCATATATGATATGTGAATAATAGTTGAGTAAAAATGAGATTTTAGTTTAAGTCATAGGTATTCTTCATTACCTATAACTAATAAAATTAGATTTTGGTTTAAATAATAGGTGTTTATCATTAACTAGAACTAATTCTACTTAAACTTATATATGGTTATTATTCGGGACAAAATTCTTCTTATTCTCAAAATCTCAAAAAGTATTGAGTTAGAATTTCATTCTAATTAAGGATTTTTGTTGTTTTAGAGGATCCAACTATAGGAGAATTGAGAACAATGAGTTTTTCCTTTTTTCTATCCGACTCTGTTAAGAATCATGGTTTTAAGAATGAGTGATTGTCCTTCTTCAAGCCTTCCTACTTTAGAGCGTATAGCAAATATGTACATAATTGTATTATTAGATACTCAAACTTTAGACTATTGATTAAGTTAAAACAACTTACCTTTAGTTGGAAAAACCAGTTTTAATAACAAAAAATTGCAATAGTATAAACATTTTTACCCGTTAACTAGTGAGCATTTTATTTACTAAATACTTTTTATAAATTTATTAGTGAAAGATTGAAAATGCTTGGTATCATGGTACCAAACATATCCAATGCATAGCAACTCCTAGCAAATGTTAACTAATTTTTCATTTAATTTTGCTAATCTAGTGTGAAAATTCATATTAGAGTAAAAAAAAAAAGAGTTGCAATAGCAAGAGAAAATCTACAGATTGAATATTAAGAGAAACTCTACAGTAAATAATTTCTTATATGATAAATATGTCCTGTTTTATTCATGAATTGTTATAACTCTTCATTTTTTACTTTAAAGGAATTTTGTGTCTTAATTAAAACTATCCTCTCATCCTATCCAATCATTAGTATACTTCTACTTAGACAAATAAGTACCATATATTTTTATTTATTCCACGACTATTTTTATGTTAAAAACTAAATAATTAGATATATTCTATAAAATGCTACTTTAAATTTAATCAAACAAATATAGTTAAGCTATTCAATTTTACTTTTATAGTTGACTTAATGTACCGCTGTAAAAAGAGTCAAATGGGTGCAGATGTCCTACAACCCATGCATGGGACCACATTGTAGGGTTGGACCCTAATCTTTCTTATCAGTTATCACTGCAAAAATAATGGGGCCCACATTAACGTCCGTGCGCTTCTCATACACTGATACACGTCCTTTTCATAATATAATTATTTAATAGTTTTTCCCCTAAAAATAATTTATTTAAATAATAATAACAATACTAACACTTCTGCAAAAAAGTTTGACAATAAACTAACAATTTTATTTATGGTGATAATATATATAATTATAAACACAGATATAAATTAATGGAGATATTTTGAATACAACCAAAGATTAATTTTTTTCATACTAATTAAAAGTAGAACATTGTTAGATTGTTCAAAAATTTCCATAAGAGACAAGGTGGATAAAAGTTTTTTGTTGCATTTTAGTGAAGAAAAAAATGATTAAAGGGATAAAAAGAAATGTTGGTGTGCATGATGCCAGGTCAAAGAGCATTTGCTTAATATAATATGATAATGTATTTTTTAATAGATATTTTAAAATGAAAACTCTTGTGAATAGAAGTTATTGTAGGAGAAGAATAAAGGAAGACTTTAATATTTATGTATTGATGATATAAATATTTATACACATTCATTATATCATTCATTGTTTATATGTATTTTGTTGAAAAATAATGATAATTAAATATAAATGATGGATGATACAATAACAATATATGAAACTCATATATTATCAATGCATACATTTCTCCCGTAAACTATTGGGGGAACACCATGGAAGTGCATTAGTGCATGCATTCTTTTTGTTGAATTAAATGTATCTTAGTAATTAGTCTCTTTTGTGGTATTTCTTTGTCTCTCTAAATAAATGTTGTTTTGAAAAATCAAACTCTTATCCTTTTTATCTGCATGGAAATCCAATTGAGCCTTGCAACATTACACCAAGATAATTATTTCATTTACATGCTAGCTATGTTACTTCTACTATACAATAATTCCTTATAATTGATACAATGTAATCTAATCGCATTAGTGTTCGGGGTCTAGGACAAGTTGCTTTCATAAAAAGGCCCAAAAAGATGTGCGAAATGGTGTCTAAAACAATGAGTGTATATTATTTTAATGTTAACAGGTAACTAATGCAAATCAATGAAAAATTAATTAATGTAGAGTCATAAACTGTCAAGAAATATTATGTAAGTATAATACTATACATATATAGCATCTTACACGTTTTGCGTCCAGATAGATTAGTAGCAAAACAAGGCTATAATGCAGTGGAAGGGTTAAAATCTCATATTTTATGTGGAAAATACTTTTTATTCACCTCACTTTTATGTGATTTGAATTTATAGCTTTATTAGTTTGAACTTTTTTAATGAATGACTCAATATCTTAATGATATGAAATTATAAGGATCAATTGTAAATAGAGGGAGGAGAAGTTTATTTAACCATTTAAAGATGTATAATATTTTAATAATATTATCATATTGAATATAAATTTCTTAAAACGTTATGATTAATTAAGAGAACCTAATAAACCAGGGTGATCAGAACAAAAAATTGTGGCCTCTGAGTGTTATGATGTGTTGTTGAATCAATAAAAATATTAATTCAGTCCTGTTGTATCATTTGATCATACCTTTATATTTGTGTCTTGTATGAAGTATGAACTATGACAAGCATAACACAATTTATTTTGGTTTTTTGTGATAGTGTACACAATTTTGTTTATACATGGCAACTTAATTTGACATATTTTGTGAGCATTGGGCTGGGCCAGAAACCAGGCCAATACTACAAGCAAGGGAGATAAATTCAATCTTAACACATGAGAAATTGACCCAATTTTACCTACATAATACTTTGTTATGTAGGATTCATGCTAATACACCATTATATGATATTATTAAGTACTATTTTGTATATGCTTGGAAGTCTCTAAAAGGTATTGTCATAGGAATGGATGAATGGTTGTAAGTCTCTCAATTTTGTTATAAGTTAGTCCTCATAGGAAAGGTATTAAGAGTACTTTATATTAAAAAAATGTATTTATTATAATTCAATTTAAGATGAGATAAGTGGTTAATGTGCTAATGATAGTTACTTAAGATTATATTGTTTTTTTTAGAAATTAAAAAATACAAGGGCAAAATAGAAAAATAGAAATTACACCATGGTAGTAGTTATTTCATGTTTTGGCTTTATATTAACCAATAAGAATAACAAAGAGGGTGTTATAGAGTGTTATTTCATGTTTTGACTCTTTATATTAAAAAAACTATTAATGTGTCATTATTTTCAAATATGACACATTAATAGTAAATAGATATATCATATATGCATAAGTTATTATCTTCTCATTATTTATAAGATGATGCGGATTAAAAATTAAATTCATTAAATAAATAAGTAATTAATTATATTTCAACTTGTTAGGTTTATGAATTAATTCGATTATATAGATGTATATATATAAATCAATTCATGTGAGAATAAATGTTATTATAAAAAATGAAAATAATTAATATGAATTATTAGATTATATATATATATATATACCTAAACATATTTTTTTTCTATTTATCCATTTGAAGAAAAATCTTCTTCATACGGCCGATTTATAGGTGTAACTTGTAAGTGTATTAATTGTCATTTTTCATATTTATTTTAATTTAATATTTCCAATTCATGTGAGTTGTTAAACAAAACAAGTACATCAAAGCAAAACAAGAATCTTTCAATTTCGATATGTAAAGTTGTAAAGTGTTATATCATCTTTAAAAATAGTGGCCAACGGTTTCTTATTTGGAACTAAAACTAATGAAGTCTTTAGTAACAATAACAAGAGTTCTTACAAAATAAAGTGTTTGGTAAATTATAAATACAAAAAGTATATCTAGGCCAGTCAGATTGAGAACCAGACTTCTCTTTAGTATAGGAGAAGAAAATGATCTGAAAAAACAAACAAAAAAAATCATATATAATAATACTTAAATCCTCTTTTATATATATATATATTATATTATGACAAGACAATTTTCCCATCGAAAAACAAGACAGCAAAAACTAATGGAGAGGAAACGGTTTGCCAGACAAAGTAGTTAAGGGCATTTCCGAAATTGGACAAGAAACACGTGTCACGTTTTGCATGCAAAACAAATAATAAAAGAACAGAACAGAAATGAAGACAAGACAAGACACTCTCGTACCCGAAGAACTTTCTCTTTCTCTCTCTTCATCTTAGGGTTTTATCATTCATCGTTGACGACGCATTCCCAATAATATGGACTCCGATTCTTGGATTTCTGCTCGTCTTTCTAATTCCTCACGCCGTTACCATTCTCGATCTGGTTCTTTATTTCTTCTCTTTAATTCAATTTTCATTTGTTTCAAGTTGCGATTTTTAAATTGATGTGTGTTGTTGTTGCAGATCTGTATCTGGGTGGGCATGATGATTTGGACGGCGGCGATGATCACAGGACGGAGTTCCTCTGTCCTTTTTGTGCTGAGGATTACGACGTCGTTGGCCTTTGTTTCCACATTGACGAGGACCACCCTCTTGAAGCCAAAAACGGGGTATCTTCCTTTTCCATTTCTAAATTTTGAAACTTTATCATTTTATTTCACAATTGAAAATTCTAGCCCTTTATTTTTTTTACCTGATTAATTGTAACAAGTATGGATGTGATGACGACAAGCAATAATTGTGTATTGTCATTACATCCAGTTCCTCTATTATCTCCACGAGGTTAAGTATTTAATGGATTAAAGCATATAAGGGAGGACCACCGGGGAAATTTTATTTTGTTTCCTTGTACAACAAAAGTAGAGGGTGAGCCTTCGTGTAATGTGAAGGTTGTTTGTCTATGGCCTGGAGGTCATTAGTTCAATTCCTGTAAACAACCTCTTTGCTTGCGAGATTAAAGGCTGCATACACCTGTCATACCCTACCAGGTGGAAGCCTTGTGCACTAGGTCCTCTTTTTAGAACAAAAGTGGTACCATACTAAGGAAAAGTAATGTGCTTGTGTGGATTGTATTCTTAGTTCTTACAACTTGTGGATTGTGGATAATAGAGTTTGAGAAGTGGTCCAGTTTGTGTGTGAGGATGACCACTAGATGAGTGAAGTCCCTATGGGGTATACTTGGTAAAACCGTAAAAGAATGAGTTCTTGTCCAAGTTTGTTACTTTTTGTACACAAGCCTATGTTTGTGGTGCTTGTTATTTGTGGGAACGAGTGTTTTCCCCCAACTTTTAGAAATATTTATTATCTTAAGTGCTTCTGCCTTTGTTTTTAATTGTTTATGTACTGCTTATATTTTCAGGTGTGTCCGGTTTGTGGAAAAAAGGCGGGGATGGATCTCGTTGGTCACATTACGATGCAGCATGGGAATTTTTTAAAAATATCCTTTTTGCAAATTTGTCTGTTTGATTTTGTTATTCTTGCTGTTTCAATTTCTTTTAAAGTGAGATTCTTTTGGGGTGAAAATTATTATTTGTGGATCAAGGTTTCACTCTACTCCAGTTATTTGATAATTTTAAGTTAGTAAGCATGTTGTTAATCTATTTGAAATCAATAGTTAGTTATTTGCCTCATAAGTTTGCTTTATGTGATCAATTTACCTACGGTGGTTAACCATCGTGTGGATTTATTCCAGTGAGTTTAGTTAGCAGTATTAAATGACAGTATCTTGTGCTCTTCTCCTAGAACCCATAAATTCTGTTCCTTCCATATGATTTTAAACTTTCTGTTTCTGTTATGAATGTAGATATGTATTTAAAACAGCTCATTGCGTCAGGAGAACCCATTTTATATAGAGAAAAAAAATGTATGCAATGACAGTGTATGAGTTGTATGCACTGTCACTACATCATTCACCATTCATATTTCGTCATCCTTGACTCTTCAAAGAAGTAATCCAAATTAATGGTGGATGATGTTCTGATTGTGTATAAACCTTTACCCTTACAATGCATAAATATTAAACTCTTTTATATATTCATTGCCTCATAACTATACATTCTAAGTACTACTTTTTGGCCATATGTTTTTGATTACTTGGTTTGTTACTATAACTGCTAGACTCACACTACAGATTTCAAAATTTTCCATAACCAAAAAGTACGTGCAGCGCAAAAGGAGGGTCAGGAAAGGAGGCTCTAGTTCAACATTTTCTATATTGAGAAGAGAGTTGCGAGAAGGAGCCTTGCATTCCCTTCTTGGGGGGTCTTCATACATTGCGTCTCCCAATTCCGAACCTGATCCTCTTCTTTCATCATTCATTTTTAATCCAACTGCAGTTGATGAATCTTCAAGTGCACAACCTTGTCCATCTGTTGAAGCTACCTTAGCAAAAGAAAGCTCCAAACACAACTTCTTGGAAAGGTGCGAGTATTGATATGGTTTGATTAAGCTTTCTTCGTTTGAGAAAGAAATGGGCATTATAAGTTTATATATACGAAAATCATAGTGTTAGATGAATGCATTTCTGAAAAACTATACGATGAAACATAGTGCCAGAGTGATTGCTTGTTTTCATGTTTGTATGCTTCTGCCGGCACGATCATTTTAGCATGTTCTCATACCCCGCTTTATCAGCTGTCTTTTTTGTGTCATTGAGGCCTAGTCCAGAACTTAAGTCCATTCTAGTACTGATGATAGTGTATTGTTACAGAAAAACCCAACAGCTGTCAGATAAGGATCAAGAGGAGAAGGCTAGAAGGTTAGAGTTTGTGCAAGGGCTGCTTCTGTCCACAATTCTTGACGATGATTTATGAGAATGTAGCTTGTATGCCATTATTGAATTAGGTGCAAGAAGAGAAGTGTATAAGCGATGCAAAGTGGCAGTAGCTAGATCAGAGAAATATATATGTAATGTCTAGAATTATGTTCATAATATGCAAAGATGAATAACCTTTGTTTATGCTCCTTATGCTTTATGCTAGTTACAAGTATCCTATGGGAATAAAATTCATGTTACAACTGTAGAGTGGATTCCAGAGCATTTTACCGTTATAGGTTCTCTTTAAGCTTTTTATCTATCCAGAGCATTTTGTATGTAAGTTAATTCATAACAAATTACTTATAAGCTAACTACTAAAGTATTAATGTATTTTATGTAACTGCTCTATTACCATTTTTGTTTCATTTTTTATTACAACAATCACTCTTATAATTTTTATTCCTTCCAACTTCTAAATCATATTCAAATAAGGGGTGCAGGTTGCAAATATTTTTTTAAGTGACTTATAAAGCTTTTAAATTATTGAACAACACAACACACAACTCCACGATGAGATTTTTGTGTGGTAACAGAGTAAAAACCAAAATTCTGCCGTTGGGTTAATTAATTTTGTTAAAGGCTCTGTCTCTATTGATAGGAGTAAGAAAAACCATAAGCAAAATAGTAAAAGCAAAATAGTAAGTAATCGATATTTCTATTATATGCATATGGTACGTTAATCTAAAATTTAATGTTCAAGCAATTAAATTTTGAAGTGTTTAACAAGGTCTAACACAGATTGATAAATAGACTATTCTTTTAAGCTATGTTACAGATTTGATCCTTACTGTGTGCATAGAAAATTTGTTGGTGGAAGAAAAATATACCATGGAATATAAAGATTGGAAGGGAATAGAAAATTCCACAAGGCACTTTTTTGTTAAGAGCTTCATAAGAGAACTAAAATTCTTTGCCTCATATTGATATATCTTTAAGACCCTGAGAACTTTCACAACTTCAGTTAGCACAATAGTCATTCCTATTCCCTAAGACATTATAATTTAAACATATTTCAAGAATTGATGATCAACTTATACAGCTATTCAGATGCTTGAAGAAAACCAAACACTACTATTTCAAGAATGTAATCATTTTACAATAACATGAAGCCAATTATGATCTACTATCTTGCTTGGATTTTTGTTAGACTTACATAATTGATGGAGAATAATCTATCACTTATGTGAGAGGAATCTGCATCCAACATAACCTGCCTTTGAATGAAAGCTGGATGCTTTGGAGGAGGAAGATTCACAATCTCACTATTAAGCATTGAAACCACTTTAGTCATTGTAGGCCTGTCTATTGCAAGTTCCTGTACACACAGAAGACCAATATGTATGCATCTTAACATATCTGGATGAAAGCTTGGATTTGATATTTTTGGATCTATTAGAGATGTAATGTTGCCATCATTCCACATTTTCCATGCCTACAAACATTGAACTTGATAATCAAAATCATATCACTTACAAGAAATACATCTTTTCAAAATGAGGTAACTTACAAATCCTAAAAGGCTCAAAGATTCAGCCTCCTCATAAAAGCTGTTATTTTTTCTCCTGCTGACAATCTCCAGCAGCAAAACGCCAAAGCTAAAGACATCAGACTTCTCTGAAAATAGCCCTTCCATTGCGTATTCTGGAGACATATAACCACTGTATAAACACAGTAAGTTAATTGCTTATAGCTATCAGTTCAATAATAAACTCTTGGGAAAAAAGAGCACAAAGGAATCCTTACTATGTTCCAACAACCCTATTAGTGTTGGCTGCATCTTCGCTACGTCCGAAAATTCTTGCCATTCCAAAGTCTGATATTTTTGGATTCAATTCTTCGTCTAGAAGTATATTACTTAGCTTCAGATCTCTATGAATAATGCGTAGTCTAGAGTCTCTATGAAGGTAAAGTAGACCCCGAGCAATTCCTTCAAGTATTTTAAATCGTTTTTCCCAACCTAGCACCTTTCCAACTGGATCTGATATAACAACAAACCGCAGAATAAACCAAAATTAGTTGAATAAGCAAATTTGTAAGTTTAAAAGATTCATTTTCCTAACATATATACTATCATATTGAAAAATGTGATGAGAAAAAAAACAGACATGATGAGAACTAACCAAACATATATGCATCCAAACTTCTGTTGGGCATGTACTCATAGATCAAGATCTTTTCATCTCCATCAGTGCAACATCCAAGGAGTCTCACAAGGTTAAGATGTTGAAGCTTTGATATTACTATAACCTCATTCATAAATTCTTCTAGCCCTTGTCCAGATGCTCTTGAAAGTCTTTTAACTGCTATTTCCTGTCCATCTTCCAATGTACCCTGGAAGAAAATTTCCAGATTGTATCAATGAAAATCATTATTTATGTTGGTGATGAAGTTCATTGTGACAAAAGTACCTTGTATACTGGTCCAAAACCCCCTTCTCCAAGCTTATTAGACAAGTGAAAGTTGTTTGTTGCGATAGCAAGCTTTTCAAACTTATACTGGGAAACCTCCTTTAGTTTAGCTTTACTCAAGCTATTTATCTGGTTTCTCTTTTGAATTTCTTGATTTGTTTTCTCTACATTGAAATATCAAAAAGCTATTAATTACTCTTTACAGAAAAACATATAGCATAGTTGTAAATTGTAATGCCACAGCACTTCCTATGTTAATTGTGAATCACAAATACTATGTCTCATGCATCCTATGAAACCATAATAGTTTCGTGTGTGTGTAAAGTGGCCTGCATAAGCCAGAAATCTATGTTCTCTCAGTGGGAAAGTTATGAGCAATAAGTCAACAAAAACAAATGAATAATTTTTCAGTCCACCAATATGACATATTACCTTGTATTGTTGTGGTCCTTTTCCACAAGATATATGCACAGGCCACAATAAGAATTGTTCCAACTATGACTGTAATTGTGACAATCACTGTTGTATTCTTTTTCTTTTCATCTGTTTATGAAAAAAATAAAGATAAACTCAGCCTAGACTCTGCATATCATACATATGAATAATGAAATTATTCACTCATAAAAGAAACATATAACTTACCAAGTTCTGAATATGAAACCCGAATGTAAAGATCAGTTCCTCCATTTGAGAACCTCTGCATATCAATTAAGTTTGAAGTCCACCACATACAGTTTATGTAAGAATCATATGCATATGCTATGCAAGAGCAATTTTCCAAGCATTTAGTTCTACAATCATCATCTACAAAAGGCAGCCTCTGCGTAAAATCTGGAACTTTGGTATTCTGTATCTTCAGAAACCCATCACTCTTACCAGATTCAGTCCCATTTGTGACTCTCTCACACTGAAGAGGTTCCTTCCTAACACATCCACTGGTCCAGTTTTGTTTATTCCACTCTTCTTCATTCATTGGCTCAAATCCTCTCAAACAGCTACATATAGGTGAACTACTAGGATCACAGCTTCCAAATGCTCCACACATGCCATAAACATCACACATAGAATTTTGAGATGACCATGATTCAAGCCAATTACTCATTTCATAATCCCAATACACTTCATGTAAAATTCCTTTAGGACTCAACACATATATTAGCACATCAGACTTATTTGGATAAGTATAAGTGATATAATAAGAGTCTTCTCCTTCATCTTGCCCACCTAATATAAATCCGTGAAGATAAACCGTGTTCATATCAGGTATCCCAAGAAAGATTTGACCGTTCCACGGGCCACTTCGCCAGTATGGTTGTTCTCCTCTCCATATGAACACTTCAGGGACACTTAACCGGTTAAGGCTTGCAAAAAATTCTCCAATAGATGGATCCTGAGGACTTCTCCATGAGGAGAGTTCCATTTTCTCGCCGTTAGTTTTGTTCACAGTAAGTTTCATTTGCTGCAGCAAAGTATCACAAGGGTGTTGGAAACTCTGCCATATCATGCTTCCTGAAGTGTTTTCTTGCAAAACAAGGTTCCCTGAATTCTGAAGTTGAGCTGTGGTGGAGTTTGATGCAGCAATATTGGACACATTTGTTGACCACAGAATCTGATTTTGTTCATTAATCACAACCAGATTTCCATCCTCATATATTTTGAGTATCCCAGAAGAAGAATTCTGCAGTGGATGGTCTCTGTTGGCTACCCATACAACTTGGGGTTTAGCCATATCATACCAAATTCCAAGGTATGAAAAGGTTGAGTCTGTAGGTGTGAAAAATCCTAGCTTGAACAAACCATCATTGGATCTTAAAGTTTCAGGGTCCTTTAGAAATTTGGATGATGAGATGGTGTCTAGGGAAGTACCAACATGTACGAAACATGAAAGCATTAACAGAATCTTCAAGTTTGTAAAGTGATCGAACCTCATTATGTGATGATATCTATTTTTATTTTGAGAAGTTAAGAAAGTGCTTCAAATACTTTTCAATATCTGATGATGTTGGCTTGAGTTATAAGATTATGACGACTCTCTTTGTCTGAAAACTCAATAATATATTTTTGGTGTTGTGTAAGGTTATACCAACCCTCTTAACTAATCAATTTTAGGTTGTGTTGCATGACGGTTATATTATATAATATTTTTAACCTTCTCATTATCATTTCTCTAATATTTATATTATATAAAGGCGAATTGGAATAATGTGTTCAATGTAGATGAACATAGACCAATTTCTAATATTGATTATTTGATTTATTAATTGAGCATAATAAAAACATCAAGTATAATAATGTAAATTATTCATCATATTATTATAATCTAAATAAATACACATTAAAAAAAATATACATTACACCAGTAGAACCCTTTCAACATTATCATAAAGATTAAATAGCACATGATGTTTATATATCAATAATATGCACACACAAAAGTCAAAGTCCTTGTTTAGACTTTTTGAGTACATAAATTGACTGATTGTTTTACATGTGTTTTTATTTTTTTATATTTATAATATAATTTAAAATAAAAACTTTTAAAAAAATAAATAATATACATGTCAAATAATAAGGGAATTTAAAGAGATAAATTATCTCATTGTAGAAATAGATACTTTACTCTTTAATCTTTTATCTATAAAAAAGAAAAAGTAGTGGTCAAACCATTCGGCATTACCAAACCCGCCGAGTTCTATAAGTTTTGAAGAAGAAAGTGCATAGAAACCACACATGCTAAATGCCAAAATCATTCATTTTCACGACCACAACATTTTTAAGTTACTTTCCTTTCTATTGGGTCCAATTAAACTATTGGGTCTCACAACAGTATGTTTGCCTTGACATTTGGAGGAGAACATTCAGAAATGAAACACTTATTCCACTAATATATTTTATGGCTTTCAAATCTTTTCATTTTCCTTACTTCCCTTCCAAAACCCAACTCGATAAAATGACCCTAATAAATCTAAATGAAGGTTGAGATAATGAAACTAGCTATATGTTTGAAATATAGTATTAGGAAGGATGACAAGGAATAAGTCTTTCATGGTAACATGTGAGACATGAGCTACAACATTGTATTCTTGATTACCCTCTCCATTCCTTATTTTGTGATCTTCATTATATCTATTAAATCATGGCTTCTTATTAAATATTCTCTTTTCATATCAATCAATGCATATCACATTTTCAGGCAATTAATAATGGCTCCTTTTCTTGTCCAATCTGTTTAAGATTTTCTCACATTCTATATTTTGGAAGAGCCTAAGGTTGATCTCTAATTTTCATCATCGGATTAATAGTCAGAGTTGTCTACATTATTATATCCTATTCCCATTACAATTGCCTTTAATTTTCTCATTTGTTATTAGCAACAATGTGATATCCCCATACAAAATTATATGTATACATAGACAATGTAATGGTTTTTTACATTGCATCATCTATAATTTATTTTTAATTATCATTGATTTTTAAATAAAACACAAATAAATGATAGATGATGTACTGATTGTATATAAATCTTTATATAGATTACCTTCTAAAATTATTCAAAGTCCTCACATATATACATTCAATTATCCATAAACTTTTATGTAATATAGACTACATAATTTATTGTTATACACAGTAATTACATTATTCATTGTTGTTTATATCATTTTTTTAAATTAATAAAACGTACACTTATGTTCTTAGTAGGAGACTAAATATTCAAGTAATTATTATCATCCACGCGTCTTCATAGCACGTTGTCGGGTTATTATCATTAAGTGACAACCAGTAGTTGCTACTCCATTAAGATAATATATTGGAATTTCAAATATTTGTTCAAGGTATGTACTTGGATTTAATTATATTCTTTATCTAAATCTCATTATCTCACTTGCCACCTGATGATATCAAAATAAATAATATTTCTCAAAATTTTCATACAGCCAATATCAGAGTTCCAATTATTACTAAATTTTTATCTTAATAAGAGTTTCATCTTTGTTATATATAAATATGTTATATCTTCATACTAAATTCTCTTATTAATTTTCATAACGTGTATATCAATCATTAATAAATAAAGTATCATTTTGTTACATATATAAGTTGTGTGATTAGGATAATTAGTAAGATAAACGTAGTTGAAACTTAACGTGCTCTTGAATGTTTGAGAAATAATAGTGTATGATTCACTAGTCATACATTGGACATCACGTAATGAAGTAAAGATGGTTAAATGTATATTCCCTTCCACCTTATAACATTGATGAAATAGGTTGCTCAATGTTGATGTGAATTTGAAAATGTCCATGTCAATAATAAAATAAGGTTAATGCTTTTAGTCAACTCTATTTTATATTGATGTCGGCTGAAATGAATAATTTATGTATTTTTTTTTATCGAGCAAGCATTGTTAAGTCCAATATTTCTTGAGCATATTCTAGTGTAAGAGCCAATATGAGAATCTAGGTGGATTATCATATTTCAAGAAAAATGAGACGGCATATTATATCATGAAGATAATAAAATAATAAGCATATTTTACTGGGAGTATAATTTATTTTTCATTAATTTGCAGATGACTAAGTCATGCACAAAATGTGATCACTCCTGACTTGTTAGTATCCTAAACTGACTGTCTTCTTAATTATTGGAGTAAATTTCATTGATACTTTATAAATTATGAATTTTAGTGAAATGATATAAATTATTCATACTTTTTTAAACCTATACAAACAATCCTAATTATATACATACACTATATCGATTAAACCTTGTAGTCTAGATAAGGTAATTTCTGAAACAAAAAATGGTGACAATTGTAATCAAGTTAACAAAATATGGTATATTGTGTGAACAATTCCAAATTGTATAAGAGTCGATGTCTGTTCATTATTTTATTTAGTTACAATATAATATAAGAGTGATTTAAACACCTCTATGAAATTATTGATGTAGTTTTAATGAACAAAAAATAATCAATAGACATTGACTCTTATACTATTTGAATTTATTTACATAATATACCATATTTTGTTTGACTTAATTACATTTATCATCTTTTTGTTTAAGAAATTACATTTATATCTCTTACATAGATAATTAGTGTAATGTATGTATATAATTTGACGTGGTTTGTGTAAGTTTGAAAAGGGGGTGAATTATTTATGTAATTTTATTAAAATTGTTAGTCTAATTTATTCTAATTATTTTTAACATAAAACTTATTTTTGTTACTTAGGTTATTATTTCATTTCAATTTTAATTTTTTATCTTTTTTTCTCAATTTATCCCGGATGCATTCAAACCAATATTAGAAAGTAACGTTTTTAGATTTTGAACTTTTGGCTTTATTTGATTGCTGAAATGATGCCCGAAAATGATTTAAGGTTGAATCTTTCTATCACATGCAAGGATAACATTTTTTTACTAAACAGTATTTGATATCATTAAATAAATTCTCAAGAGGTATTATGAAATATATTCCCCTCCTTATCCCCAAGCCCACAAATTTATCTTTTACAGCCGACAATATAAGATTTTACAATTACTTCTACACTCAAGTAATATATGACAAAGTGATAATTTAGTGATTGATTTGGAATATATATATTTCACCTTTTTATGAATATAAGGATTTGTAGAAGATATATTGATAATTATATTGTTGGTATATATATATTAGTGAAATTGCGTATATATATATATAATAGTGAAATTGCACGTCTATATTGACTAAGTATCAGTCTTGTTGATTTTGTCAGTTCCATTAAAGATTGTTCAAGTGGGCATAGATACTTGCTTTTAAGGTTGTCTTGTTTGGACTAGTTAGATATTGTTGATCTATAAATAAAATAGCATTAAATTATGAGTAAAGGTGATAGCCAGTTTCTATAAATAGAGCATTCTCTCTGACATAAATCACATCTCAAACTAAGCTTATATTAGTGTCTTCTTCTCATACACTTTAATTTCCTTTTGTCTCAATTATCATTTATCAATATCAATAATGGGTATTTTTGCTTTCCAAAATGAACAATCCTCTACCGTGGCTCCAGCTAAATTATACAAAGCTCTAACAAAAGATTCTGATGAAAACATCCCAAAGGTGATTGAACCAATCCAAAGTGTTGAAATTGTTGAAGGAAATGGAGGACGAGGAACTATCAAGAAGATAATTGTTGTTCAAGTACTAATAAAAAAATAATCATTTTAATTTTCTAAGGCACTAATAAAAAAAATTCTAATAAAGATTAAATTTTCAAGTCCTAATAAAAAACAATCATTTTCATTTGTTAAGAAATTAGTATACCACTTTCTAATAAATTTGATTTTTGAAGTCCTAATAAAAAAATAATCATTTTCATTTACTACGGCATTAACATACAATTTTATAATAAAAAATTATTTTTCAAGTCCTAATAAAAAAAACAATCATTTTAAGTTGATAAGGCATTAGTATAACATTTTCTATTAAAAATTGATTTTTAAAATCGTAATAAAAAAAACAATATTTTTCATTTGCTAAGGCATTAATATACATTTTTCTAATAAAAATTGATTTTTTAAGTCTAAATATAAAAAACAACCATTTACATTTGATAAGGCATAAATACATCATTTTCTTATAAAAATTGATTTTTCAAGTCCTAATAAAAATACAATCATTTTAATTTGCTAAGGCATTAGTATGCCATTTTCAAATTAAAATTGATTTTTCAAGTCCTAATAAAAAAACAACAATTTTCATTTGATAAGACATTAGTAAATCATTTTCAAATAAAAAATATTTTTCAAGTCCTAATAAAAAAGCAACCATTTTCATTTGCTAAGGAATTAGTATACAATTTTCTAATAAAAATTGATTTTTCAAGTCCTAATAAATAAAAACAACCATTCTCTTTTGCAAGGCATTAATATACTTTTTTCTAATAAAAATTGATTTTCAAAGTCCTAATAAAAAAAAAACAATTTTCATTTACTAAGGCATTAATATACATTTTTCTGATAAAAATTGATTTTTCAAGTTCTAATAAAAATACAGTCATTTTCATTTGCTAAGACATTAATAAAACATTTTCTAATAAAAATCTATTTTTCAAGTTCAAATAAAAAAAACAACCATTTTCATTTGCTAAGGCATTAGTATGTCATTTTCTAACAAAAATTGATTTTACAAGTCTTAATAAAAAAATAACCATTTTCATTTGATATGGCATTAGTTTTTTATTTTTATTTACTAAAAAAGCAAGCATTTTCATTTGCTAAGACAATTTTATAATAAAAATTTATTTTTCAAGTCCTAATTAAAAAACAACCATTTTCATTTGCTAGACATTAATATACCATTTTCTAATAAAAATTGATTTTTAAAAATCCTAATAAAAAACAACAATTTTCATTTGCTAGCCATTAATATACCATTTTTTTTAATAAAAATTGATTTTTTAAGTCCTAATGAATAAACAACTATTTTCATTTGCTAAGGCATTAGTATACCATTTTCTAATAAAAAATGAATTTTCAAAGTCCTAATAATAAAAATTGATTTTTAAAAGTCCTAATAAAAAAACACATTTTCGTTTGCTAAGACATTAATATATCATTTTCAAATAAAAATTTAGTTTTTAATTACTAATAAAAAAACAATCATTTTCATTTTCTTAGGCTTTAGTATACAATTTTATAATAAAAATTTATTTTTCAAGTCCTAATAAAAAGCTACCATTTTCATTTGCTAAGGCATTAATGTATAATTTTCTAATAAATATTGATTTTTCAAGTCCTAATAAAAAAACAACAATTTTCATTTTCTAATGCATTAGTATACAATTTTATAATAAAAATTTATTTTTCAAGTCCTAATAAAAAAAATACCATTTTCATTTGTTAAGCCATTAATGTACAATTTTCTAATAAATATTGATTTTTCAAGTCCTAATAAAAAACAATCATTTTTATTTGCTAGGAATTAATATACCATTTTCTAATAAAAATTGATTTTTCAATTACTAATAATAAAAACAATAATTTTTATTTTCTAAGGCATTAGTATTCAATTTTATAATAAAAAATTAATTTTCAAGTCCTAATAAAAAATCTACCATTTTCATTTGCTAAGACATTAATATACAATTTTCTAATAAATATTGATTTTTCAAGTCCTAATAAAAAGCAATCATTTTCATTTGCTAAGGCATTATATACAATTTTATAATAAAAATTTATTTTTCAAGTCCTAACAAAAAATCTATCATTTTCATTTACTAAGACATTAATGTACAATTTTTTGTAATAAATATTGATTTTTCAAGTCCAAGTTAAAAACAACCATTTTTATTTGTTAGGCATTAATATACAATTTTCTAATAAAAACTTATTTTCCAAGTCCTAATAAAAAACAACAATTTTCTATTTCCTAAGGCATTAGTATAACATTTTATAATAAAAATTTATTTTTCAAGTCATAATAAAAAAGCAAACATTTTCACTTTCTATGGCATAGTTTATAGTTTTCTAATAAAAATTGAATTTTCAAAGTCTTAATAAGAAAACAAACATTTTCATATGCTAAGGCATTAGTATTACATTTTGTAATAAAAATTGATTTTTCAAGTACTAAAAAAAGAACAACCGTTTTCATTTGCTAAGTCATTAATATACAATTTTATAATAAAAATTGATTTTTCAAGTCCTAATAAATGTACAACCATTTACAATTCCTAATGCATAAGTATATCATTTTCAAATAAATATTGATTTTTCAAGTCCTAATAAATGTACAACAATTTTCAATTCCTAATGCTTTAGTATACCATTTTCTAATAAAAATTGATTTTTCTAGTCCTAATAAAAAAATGGATTTTTCAAAGTCCGAATTTATAAAAAAACCATTTCATTTAATATACCATTTTCTAATAAAAAATAAAATTTCAAGTACTCATAAAAAACAACCATTTTCATTTGCTAAGACAATAGTATACCATTTTATAATATATTTTTTTCAAGTACTAATAAAAAAAACCATTTTCATTTGATAAGACATTAATATACATTTTTTTAAATGAAAATTGATTTTTTGAGTCCTATTCAAAAAACAACCATTTTCATTCCTAAGGCATTAGTATACCATTTTCTAATAAAAATTGATTTTTTAAGTCCTAATAAAAAAACATTTTCATTTGCCAAGAAATTAGTATATCATTTCCAAATAAAATTTGATTTTTCAAGTCTTAAAAAAAAAACATTTTCATTTGCTACTGCATTAACATACAATTTTCTAATAAAAATTGATTTTTCAAGTCCTAATAAAAAATAACCATTTTAAGTTGCTAAGACATTAGTATACTATTTCATAATAAAAAATGATTTTTCAAGTCCAAATAAATAAACAACCATTTTCATTTGATAAGGCATTAATACACAATTTTCTTATAAAAATTGATTTTTAAAATCATAATAAAAATACAACCATTTTAATTTGCTAAGAATTTGGTATACCATTTTCAAATAAAAATTGATTTTTCAAGTTCTATTAAAAAACAATCATTTTCATTTGCTACGGCATTATCATACAATTTTCTAAAAAAATTATTTTTTCAAGTCCTAATAAAAAACAATCACTTTAAGTTGCTAAGGCATTAATATATCATTTTCTAGTAAAAATTGCTTTTCCAAAGTCGTAATAAAAAAACAAATTTTTTCATTTGCTAATGCATTAATATACATTTTTCTAATAAAAATTTATTTTTCATATCCTGATAAAAATACAACCATTTTCATTTACTAAGACATTAGTATACCCTTTCTTAATAAAAATGATTTTTCAAGTCCAAATAAAAAAACAACCATTTTCATTTGTTAAGACATTAATATACTATTTTCTTATAAAATTGATTTTTCAAATCCTAATAAAAATACAACCATTTTAATTTGCTAAGACATTAGTATGTCATTTTATAATAAAAAATGATTTTTCAAGTCCTAATAAAAAAACTGTCATTTTCATTTCATAAGGCATTAGTACACAATTTTCAAATAAAAATAGATTTTATAAGTCGTAATAAAAAGACAAATATTTTCATTTGCTAAGGCATTATTAGTATACCATTTTCTAATAAAAAAACAACCATTTTCTTTTGCAAAGCCTTAATATACCACTCTCTAATAAAAAATTATTTTTAAAAATCCTAATAAAAAAATGACTATTTTCATTTGCTAGGCAATAATATACCATTTTCTAATAAAAATTTATTTTTCAAATCCTAATAAAAAAACAACCATTTTCACATGCTAATGCATTAATATACCATTTTCTAATAAAATTTTATTTTCAAGTCATAATAAAAAAACATCATTTTCATTTGCTAATGCATTAATATATCATTTTCTAATTAAAATTTGTTTTTCAAGCACTAATATAAAAACAACCATTTTCATTTGCTAAGGCATTCATATACAATTTCCTAATAAAAATTGAATTTTCAAATCCTAATAAAAAAAACAACCATTTTCAATTGCAAAGGCATTAGTAAATCATTTTCTAATAAAAATTGTTTTTTCAAGTACAAATAGAAAAACAACCATTTTCATTTTCTAAGGCATTAGTATACAATTTTCAAATAAAAATTGATTTTTCAAGTCCTAATAAAAAAACAACCATTTTTAATTTTCTAAGGCATTAGTATACCATTTTCTAATGAAAATTTATTTTTCAAATCCTAATAAAAAATCAACCATTTTCAATTGTTAAGGCATTAGTATACCATTTTCTAATTATTTTTTTTCTAAGTCCTAATGAAAAACAACCATTTTCATTTGCTAAGGCATTAATATACCATTTTCTAATAAAAATTGATTTTTCAAAGGTCAAATAAAAAAACCAACATTTTTCATTTGCTAAGATTAATATACTATTTTATAATAAAAATTGATTTCTCAAGGTACTAAAAAAAACAATCATTTTCATTAGCTAGACATTAATATACCATTTATAATAAAAATTGATTTTTAAAAGTCCTACTAAAAACACAACAATTTTCATTCGCTAGGCATTAATATACCATTTTCAAATAAAAATTGATTTTTCAAAGTCCTAATAAAAAAAATAATTTCATTTGCTAAGGCATTAATATACCATTTTCAAATAAAAATTGATTTTTCAAGTCCTAATAAAAAAACAACCATTTTCATTTGCTATGCATTAATATACTATTTTCTAATAAAAAATAATTTTCCAAGTCCTAATAAAAAAACAAGCATTTTCATTTGTTAATGCATTAATATACCATTTTCTAATAAAAATTGATTTTTCAAGCACTAATAAAAAAACAACCATTTTCATTTGCTAAGGGATTAGTGTACCATTTTCTAATAAAAGTTGAATTTTCAAGTCCTAATAAAAAAACAACCATTTTCTAATGAAAATTGATTTCAAGTACTAATAGAAAAACAATCATTTTCATTTTCTAAGGCATTAGTATACCATTTTCAAATAAAAATTGATATTTTAAGTCCTAATAAAAAAACAATTTTCATTTGCTAAGGGATTAATATACCAATTTATTATGAAAAATTATTTTTCAAGTCCTAATAAAAAAACAAACATTTTCTTTTGCTAAGATATTAGTATATCATTTCCTAATAAAAATTGATTTTTCAAGTCCTAATAAAAAATCAATTATTTTCATTTGCTAAGGCATTAGTATACCATTTTCTAATAAAAATTGATTTTTAAATTACAAATAAAAACCAATCATTTCGTTTTCTAAGGCATTATTAATATACAATTTTCTAATAAAAACTAAATTTTCCAGTCCTAATAAAAAATAACCATTTTCATTTGCTAAGGCATTAATATACCATTTTATAATAAAAATTTATTTTCCAAGTCCTTATAAAAAAGCAACCATTTTCAATTGCAAAGACATTAATATACCAGTTTCTAATATTTTTATTTTCAAGTCCTAATGAAAAACAATCATTTTCATTTACTAAGACGTTAATATACAATTTTCTAATAAAAATTGATTTTTCAAAGTGGTAATAAAAAAAACATTTTATATTTGCAAAGGCATTGGTATACTATTTTCAAATAAAAATTGATTTTTCAAGTCCTAATAAAAAAACAAACATTTTCACTAGCTAGGCATTAATATATCATTTTTAATAAAAATTGATTTTTCAAAGTCCTAATCAAAAAATAATAATTTTCATTCGCTAGACATTAATATACCATTTTGTAATCAAAATTGATTTTTCAAGTCCTAATAAAAAAATTATTTCATTTGCTAAGCCATTAGTATATCATTTTCTAATAAAAATTGATTTTTCAAGTTCTAATAAAAAATCAACAATTTTCATTTGTTAATGCATTAATATATCATTTTCTAATAAAAAATAATTTTTCAAGTCCTTATAAAAAAACAAGCATTTTCATTTGTTAAAGCATTAATATACCATTTTCTAATAAAAATTGATTTTTCAAGCACTAATAAAAAAAAAACCATTTTCATTTGCTAAGGGATTAGTGTACCATTTTCTAATAAAAGTTGAATTTTAAAGTCCTAATAAAAAAAAACCATTTTCATTTGCAAAGACATTAATATACCATTTTCTAATGAAAATTGATTTTTCAAGTACTAATAAAAAAACTATTTCATTTGCTAAGCCATTAGTATATCATTTTCTAATAAAAATTGATTTTTCAAGTTCTAATAAAAAATCAACAATTTTCATTTGTTAATGCATTAATATATCATTTTCTAATAAAAAATAATTTTTCAAGTCCTTATAAAAAAAACAAGCATTTTCATTTGTTAAAGCATTAATATACCATTTTCTAATTAAAATTGATTTTTCAAGCACTAATAAAAAAACAACCATTTTCATTTGCTAAGGGATTAGTGTACCATTTTCTAATAAAAGTTGAATTTTCAAGTCCTAATAAAAAAAACAACCATTTTCATTTGCAAAGACATTAATATACCATTTTCTAATGAAAATTGATTTTTCAAGTACTAATAGAAAAACAATCATTTTCATTTTCTAAGGCATTAGTATACCATTTTCAAATAAAAATTGATATTTTAAGTCCTAATAAAAAAACAATTTTCATTTGCTAAGGCATTAATATACCAATTTATTATGAAAATTTATTTTTCAAGTCCTAATAAAAAAACAAACATTTTCTTTTGCTAAGACATTAGTATACCATTTCCTAATAAAAATTGATTTTTTAAGTCCTAATAAAAAATCAATTATTTTCATTTGCTAAGGCATTAGTATACCATTTTCTAATAAAAATTGATTTTTAAAGTACAAATAAAAAACAATCATTTCGTTTTCTATGGCATTATTAATATACAATTTTCTAATAAAAACTAAATTTTCTAGTCCTAATAAAAACAATCATTTTCATTTGCTAAGGCATTAATATACCATTTTACAATAAAATTTTATTTTTCAAGTCCTTATAAAAAAACAACCATTTTCAATTGCAAAGACATTAATATACCAGTTTCTAATATTTTTATTTTCAAGTCCTAATGAAAAACAATCATTTTCATTTACTAAGACATAAATATACCATTTTCTAATAAAAAATTGATTTTTCAAAGTTGTAGTAAAAAAAACAACATTTTATATTTGCAGAGGCATTGGTATACTATTTTCTAATAAAAATTGATTTTTCAATTCCTAATAAAAAAACAAACATTTTCACTAGCTAGGCATTAATATATCATTTCTAATAAAAATTGATTTTTCAAAGTCCTAATCATAAAACAATAATTTTCATTCGCTAGACATTAATATACCATTTTGTAATAAAAATTGATTTTTCAAGTCCTAATAAAAAAACCATTTCATTTGCTAAGCCATTAGTATATCATTTTCTAATAAAAATTGATTTTTCAAGTTCTAATAAAAAATCAACAATTTTCATTTGTTAATGCATTAATATATCATTTTCTAATAAAAAATAATTTTTCAAGTCCTTATAAAAAAAACAAGCATTTTCATTTGTTAATGCATTAATATACCATTTTATAATAAAAATTGATTTTTCAAGCACTAATAAAAAAAAACCATTTTCATTTGCTAAGGGTTTAGTGTACCATTTTCTAATAAAAGTTGAATTTTCAAGTCCTAATAAAAAAACAACCATTTTCATTTGCAAAGACATTAGTATACCATTTTCTAATGAAAATTGATTTTTCAAGTACTAATAGAAAAACAATCATTTTCATTTTCTAAGGCATTAGTATACCATTTTCAAATAAAAATTGATATTTTAAGTCCTAATAAAAAAACAATTTTCATTTGCTAAGGCATTAATATACCAATTTATTATGACAATTTATTTTTCAAGTCCTAATAAAAAAACAAACATTTTCTTTTGCTAAGACATTAGTATACCAGTTCCTAATAAAAATTGATTTTTCAAGTCCTAATAAAAAATCAATCATTTTCATTTGCTAAGACATTAGTATATCATTTTCTAATAAAAATTTATTTTTAAAGTACAAATAAAAACTAATCATTTCTTTTTCTAAGGCATTATTAATATACAATTTTCTAATAAAAACTAAATTTTCCAGTCCTAATAAAAAATAACCATTTTCATTTGCTAAGGCATTAATATACCGTTTTATAATAAAAATTTATTTTCCAAGTCTTTATAAAAAAGCAACCTTTACTAAGACATTAATATACAATTTTCTAATAAAAATTGATTTTTCAAAATTGTAATAAAAAGAACAACATTTTATATTTGCAAAGGCATTGGTATACTATTTTCTAATAAAAATTGATTTTTCAAGTCCTAATAAAAAAACAAACATTTTCACTAGCTAGGCATTAATATATCATTTTTAATAAAAATTGATTTTTCAAAGTCCTAATCAAAAAACAATAATTTTCATTCGCTAGACATTAATATACCATTTTATAATAAAAATTGATTTTTGAAGTCCTAATAAAAAAACTATTTCATTTGTTAAGCCATTAGTATATCATTTGCTAATAAAAATTGATTTTTCAAGTTCTAATAAAAAATCAACAATTTTCATTTGTTAATGCATTAATATATCATTTTCTAATAAAAAATATTTTTTCAAGTCCTTATAAAAAAACAAGCATTTTCATTTGTTAAAGCATTAATATACCATTTTCTAATAAAAATTGATTTTTCAAGCACTAATAAAAAAACAACCATTTTCATTTGCTAAGGGATTAGTGTACCATTTTCTAATAAAAGTTGAATTTTCAAGTCCTAATAAAAAAACAACCATTTTCATTTGCAAAGACATTAGTATACCATTTTCTAATGAAAATTGATTTTTCAAGTACTAATAGAAAAACAATCATTTTTATTTTCTAAGGCATTAGTATACCATTTTCAAATAAAAATTGATATTTTAAGTCCTAATAAAAAAACAATTTTCATTTGCTAAGGCATTAATATACCAATTTATTATGAAATTTTATTTTTCAAGTCCTAATAAAAAAAAAAAAACATTTTCTTTTGCTAAGACATTAGTATACCATTTCCTAATAAAAATTGATTTTTCAAGTCCTAATAAAAAATCAATCATTTTCATTTGCTAAGACATTAGTATACCATTTCCTAATAAAAATTGTTTTTTCAAGTCCTAATAAAAAAACAAACATTTTCACTAGCTAGACATTAATATATCATTTCTAATAAAATTGATTTTTCAAAGTCCTAATCAAAAAACAATAATTTTCATTCGCTAGACATTAATATACCATTTTGTAATAAAAATTGATTTTTCAAGTCTTAATAAAAAAACCATTTCATTTGCTAAACCATTAGTATATCATTTTCTAATAAAAATTGATTTTTCAAGTTCTAATAAAAAAGCAACAATTTTCATTTGTTAATGCATTTTAATATATCATTTTCTAATAAAAAATAATTTTTCAGGTCCTTATAAAAAAACAAACATTTTCATTTGTTAATGCATTAATATACCATTTTCTAATAAAAAGTTGATTTTTCAAGCACTAATAAAAAAACAACCATTTTCATTTGCTAAAGGATTAATGTACCATTTCCTAATAAAAATTGAAGTTTCAAATCCTAATAAAAAATGAACCATTTTCATTTGTAAATGCATTAATGTACAATTTTCTAATAAAAATTGATTTTTCAAGTACTAATAGAAATTCTATTACTACTTGAAAATCTATTACTATATCATTTATATATCAATCATGGGTATTTTTGCTTTCCAAAATGAAGAATCCTCAAATGTGGCTCCAGCTAAATTATACAAAGCTCTAACAAAATATTATGATGAAATCATCCCAAAGGTGATTGAACCAATCCAAAGTGTTGAAATTGTTGAAGGAAATGGAGGACCAGGAACTATCAAGAAGATAACTGCTGTTCATGGTACGTATAATAATATGTACCATATCACTTACTATAAACTAAATTATCACATGAAATTTTAGCCTATCAAAGGTAATAAGAGTAAATAAGTATGACTATGAGTTAATTCCATGTATATGTTGTCTAAGTAGGATTTGTGATGGATATTATGTAGATGGTCACACTAGCTTCGTGCTGCACAAAGTTGATGCAATAGATGAAGCTAACTTGGCATATGACTACAGCATAATTGGAGGAGCAGGGTTGGATGAAACTTTGGAGAAAATCACATTTGAGAGTAAGATTTTGGCTGGCCCTGATGGTGGATCCATTGGTAAGATTAATATCAAATTTCATACCAAGGGTGATGTGCTTTCAGAAACTGTACGTGATCAAGCAAAGTTCAAGGGAATTGGACTTTTTAAAGCTGTTGAGGGTTATGTTTTGGCACACCCTGATTACTAGATTCTCATCAAAGTTCAAGGGAATTGGACTTAAATGCTTGTTTTTGTTTTCTCATTCCCTTCTCACTCCAAAAGACACAAAAGATTGACACACCAATAGGATGTTGATTTAGAGATGTTAAAAGCACATTTTAAAGTTATTATCTGTTTTCAGTTGTAGAGAATTTGCACTGGCTTCAAGCTTTGCCACCAAGGTAAAGGGTTCAGATCAATAATGTGTGCACATAAATCTCATTTACTTGTTTCATCACACAGTTTCATTTTTCTGTTTTCTAACATTTCCATAGTCATTCCTATTCCCTAATTTAAACATATTTCAAGAATTGATGATCAACTTATACAGCTATTCAGATGCTTGAAGAAAACCAAACACTACTATTTCAAGAATGTAATCATTTTACAATAACATGAAGCCAATTATGATCTACTATCTTGCTTGGATTTTTGTTAGACTTACATAATTGATGGAGAATAATCTATCACTTATGTGAGAGGAATCTGCATCCAACATAACCTGCCTTTGAATGAAAGCTGGCTGCTTTGGAGGAGGAAGATTAACAGTCTCACTATTAAGCATTGAAATCACTTTAGTCATTGTAGGCCTGTCTATTGCAAGTTCTTGTACACACAGAAGACCAATATGTATGCATCTTAACATATCTGGATGAAAGCTTGGATTTGATATTTTTGGATCTATTAGAGATGTAATGTTGCCATCATTCCACATTTTCCATGCCTACAAACATTGAACTTCAAAGTCAAAATCATATCACTTACAAGAAATACATCTTTTCAAAATGAAGTAACTAACTAGGTGAAGAGGCTCACAAATCCTAAAAGGCTCAAAGATTCAGCATCCTCATAAAAGCTGTTATTTTTTCTCCTGCTGACAATCTCTAGCAGCAAAACACCAAAGCTAAAGACATCAGACTTCTCTGAAAATAGTCCTTCCATCGCATATTCTGGAGACATATAACCACTGTATATACACACTAAGTTAATTTTTTATAGCTATCAGTTTAATAGTAAACTCTTGGGAAAAAATGAGCACAAAGGAGTCCTTACTATGTTCCAACAACCCTATTAGTGTTGGCCGCATCTTCACTGCGTCCAAAAATTCTTGCCGTTCCAAAGTCTGATATTTTTGGATTCAATTCTTCATCTAGCAATATATTACTTAGCTTCAGATCTCTGTGAATAATGCGTAGTCTAGAGTCTCTATGAAGGTAAAGTAGACCCCGAGCAATTCCTTCAAGTATTTTAAATCGTTTTTCCCAATCTAGCACCTGCCCAACTGGATCTGATATAACAATAAACCGCAGAATATCAACAGAAGAAACCTAAGTTAGTTGAAGAAGTAAATTTGTAGGTATAAAAGATTCATTTTCCTAACATATATACTATCATATTGAAAAATGTGATGAGAACTAACCAAACATATATGCATCCAAACTTCTGTTGGGCATGTACTCATAGATCAAGATCTTTTCATCTGCATCAGTGCAACAACCAAGGAGTCTCACAAGGTTAAGATGTTGAAGCTTTGATATTACTATAACCTCATTCATAAATTCTTCTAGCCCTTGTCCAGATGCTCTTGAAAGTCTTTTAACTGCTATTTCCTGTCCATCTTCCAATGTACCCTGGAAGAAAATTTACATATTGTATCAATGAAAATCTTGATTTATGTTGGTGATGAAGTTCATTGTGACAAAAGTACCTTGTATACTGGTCCAAAACCCCCTTCTCCAAGCTTATTAGCTAAGTGAAAGTTGTTCGTTGCGATAGCAAGCTTATCAAACTTATACTGGGAAACCTCTTCTAGTTTAGCTTTACTCAAGCTATTTATCTGGTCTCTCTTCTGAATTTCTTGATTTGTTTTCTCTACATTGAATATCAAAAAACTTTTAACTACTCTTTACAGAAAAACATATATCATAGTTGTAAATTGTAATGGCACAGTACTTCTTATGTTAACTGTGAATCACAAATACTATGTCTCATGCATGCTATGAAACCATAATAGTTTTTTGTGTGTGAAGTTGCTTGCATAAGTCAGAAAACTATTTTCTTAAGTGGGAAAATTAAGAGCAATAAGTGAACAAAAACAAATCAATAATTTTTTAGTCCACCAATGACATATTACTTTGTATTGTTGTGGTCCTTTTCCACAAGATATATGCACAGGCCACAATAAGAATTGTTCCTACTATAACTGTAGTTGTGACAATCACTGTTGTATTCTTCTTCTTTTCATCTGTTAATGAAAAAAATAAAGATAAACTCAGCCTAGACTCTGCATATCATACATATGAACTATGAAATTATTCACTCATAAAAGAAACATATAACTTACCAAGTTCCAAATATGAAACCCGAATGTAAAGATCACTTCCTCCACTTGAGAACTTCTGCATATCAATTAAGTTTGAAGTCCACCACATACATTGTATGTAAGAATCATATGCATATGCTATGCAAGAGCAATTTTCCAAACATTTAGTTCTACAATCATCATCTATAAAAGGTTTCCGTTCTGTAAAATCTGGAAGTTTGGTATCCTGCATCTTCAGAAACCCATCACTCTTACCAGCTTCACTCCCATTTGTGACTCTCTCACACTGAAGAGGTTCCTTCCTAACACATCCACTGGTCCAGTTTTGTTTATTCCACTCTTCTTCTTTCATTGGCTCAAATCCTCTCAAACAGCTACATATAGGTGAACTACTAGGATCACAGCTTCCAAATGCTCCACACATGCCATAAATATCACACGTAGAATTTTGAGATGACCATGATTCAAGCCAACTACTCGTTTCATAATTCCAATACACTTCATGAACAATTCCTTTAGGATTCAACACATAGATTAGCACATCAGACTTATTTGGATAAGTATAGGTGATATAATAAGAGTCCTCCCCTGCTTCTTGCCCACCTAATACAAATCCGTGAAGATAAACCGTGTTCATGCCCGGTGTTCCAAGAAAGACTTGCCCGTTCCACGGTCCACTTCGCCAGTATGGTTGTTCTCCTCTCCATACAAACATTTCAGGGGCATTTAACCGGTTTAGGCCTGCAAAAAAGTCTCCAATAGATGGATCCTGGGAACTTCTCCATGAGGAGAGTTCCGTTTTCTCACCGTTAGTTTTATTCATAGTAAGTTTCATTTGCTGCATCAAAGTATTACATGGCTGTTGGAAACTCTGCCATAACATGCTTCCTGAAGTGTTTTCTTGCAACACAAGGTTCCCTGAATTCTGAAGTTGAGCTGTGGTGGAGTTTGATACAGCAATATTGGACACATTTGTTGACCACAGAATCTGATTTTGTTCATTAATCACAACCAGATTTCCATCCTTAAATATTTCGAGTCTCCCAGAAGAAGAATTCTTCAGTGGATAGTCTCTGTTAGCTACCCATACAACTTGGGGTTTAGCCATATCATACCAAATTCCAAGGTATGAAAAGGTTGAGTTTGTAGGTGTGAAAAATCCTAGCTTGAACAAACCATCATTGGATCTTAAAGTTTCAGGGTCCTTCAGAAATTTGGATGAGGAGATTGTGTCTAGGGAAGTACCAACATGCATGAAACATGAAAGCATTATCAAAATCTTCCAGTTTCTATAGTGATCGAACCTCATTATATGATAATATCTATTTTATTTGAGAATGCTGATAATGTTGGTTTGAGTAATAAGATAAAGACAACTCTCTTTGTCTATTAATTTTCTGCAAATATACGTTCTTAAGATTGAACATTAGCCTAATATAATAAATACCTTTTAATCTTATGAGGTTTTATACTAACAGATAAAGTACTTCTTGGTGGGTGATTATGGAAGATCTGATAATTGATATATTTATTTACATGTTTATATTATATATTAATATAAAGACATTTCAAATGAGTATTGATGATATATAAAGGTGAATTGGGCAAAACTTCCTTTATTGATTGAGTATAATAATCTCAAACATTCATCATATGTAAAAATCTAGATGGATACACATTAAATAAAATATACATTACACCCGTTAGAACCCTTTCAGCATTTTCCTAAAGATTAAATAGCATATGTTGTTGCAAAAAAGTCAAAGTCCTTGTTTAGACTTTTATTTGTAAAAAGAGTAGTGGTCAAACCATTCGGCTCTACCATCCCCTGGAATGGACAATATATGAAATCTGTTATGCACTTTCTTCATAACATGAAATAAGATTGTGATATCAGCTTTATTTGAATTAAGTCCATTATACATACATAGAACTGTTTTTTTGTTATACATAGTTAGAACCTTTATTTGTGATGAACACATCATTTACATTATTATGTCCTATTTCCATTACAATTGCTTTTATTTTTCTCAGTTGTTATTAGCAACAATTTCTGGTTGATTGTGCCGAGTCAAGCACTAATCTTGTTTTATTTTGTTAAATAGAAGCACTAAATATAATAGTCTGTGGCGTACATATAAAAGTATAGAAACATTCACTTATAAGCTTTTACCCAAGGTTGATATTTCAAGAACTGAGGTAGATATTTCTCATTTATATAGTAGGATCTTGTTGGAAGATGTCCATCGTCAAGTGATTATCATCCACGCGTCTTCACTGCACGTATAGGGTCCTATTTTTTGGATTACTATCGTTATGTAACAAGTAAATAATAGCTACTCCATTAAGATATTGGAATTTTCAAATATTTGTTCACTATTCATAATCTTTATCTAAATCTTACTACCTTACTTGCCACCTCATGATGATGTAACTAAAATAAATACATTTTCTCACAATTTTCTTATTTTTCATACACCATATATCACAGTTTCAAGTTCTTAGTAAATTTTTATCAAGGAGTTTCATCTTTCTTTTATTTATATATATATATATATATATATGGGTTTGCAGTTATTATTTATATCTAAATTTTTCAATTATGTGTATTATTGTGTAAGATTTTGTTTTTAAATATGCAAATATTTGTATACATTAAAACGAATGTCATTACATTTTAGAATGCCTTCACTAAAGTACTATTAAATGTGTGAGAAATAATAGTATTCATTTCACTGAGTGTTTTTAAATCTTTGAGTCATATATTCAACATTGTTTCAATAAACATAGGTAAATGTGAATTATGACATGGTGTGACTTTAAAAATGTGCATATTAATCCTTAAATAAGATTAATGCTTTTAGTCAAACCTATTTTATATTGATGTCGGCTGAAATGAAGAATTATCCCTAATGTGGAGTATTTATTTATATTTTTTATCAAGCAACCATTGTTAAGTTGAATATTTCTTTAGCATGTTCTAGTGTAAGAGGCAATATGATAATGTTGGTGGAATATCATATTTCAAGAAAAACGAGACGGCATATTATATCATGAAGAATAATAATAAAATAATAAGTATATTTTTACTAGGAGTATAATTTATGTTTCATCAATTTACGAATGACTAAGTCACAGATTTTGATTAATCTTGACATCTTAGTACCGTGAACTGACCATCTTCTTAATTATTTTTTAACAAAAAATTACTTTTTGTTACTTAGGTTATTTTTCTATTCAATTTGATTTTTTTATCTTTTTTTCTCAACTAATCTCAGATGCATTCAACCCAATATTCGAAAAGTAACCTTTTTAGATTTTGAACATGACTTTATTGATTGCTGAATTGATGCCCGAAAATGATTTAAGGTTAAATCTTTATATCACTGTCTATTATAAATTTAAATCTAATAAAATCTTACAATTCCTTCAACATTAAAGTAACATTTAAGATAAAATAATAATTGATATGTGTCTTTCTTTGTGATTATAAAGATATGTACATAGATATAGTAAAAATTGTATTGTTGGTATCAATGTTGTAAAATTGGAACCGTATGTCAAACCGGAAGAGCTTCCGTATTAGATCTAACCGGTTTAAACAGTTAAACCATTCAGTCGGACCAGATGATTTTAAATATAATTAATAATTTTTATTTATAAATATATAATTATATATAAATGTAAAATTTTATATAATTAATAATTTTATATAACTATATTGAAGTAACATATCTCTATCTTTTTTGGATCAAAATAAAATAAAATATTAGAGTAATGTTTCATTTATTTTAAATTTTAAGTGAACTGTCCGGTCTTTTCTCCGGGTTATTCCGGTTTAACCGGGTTTAGCACGGTCGAACCTGAATGTCTCTGGTTCAAAGCGGTCTAACTACTAATTCGCTTAAGACTACAATACGAAGCCGTTTTCAAGTCCGGTCAGTGATCGAACAATTCGGACCTCCGGTCCGGTTATCACACCACTTGTTGGTATATTCAAATGGGTGAAATTGTACGTCTATTATGACTAACTACCATTCTTGTTTGATTTTCTTAGTTCCATTAAAGATTGTTCAAGTAGACCTACTAGAAGGGATTGACCCAATAAATGAACTACAGGATGAACTGAAGTGAACTTGTTGAGCTAAATAAAATAGCATTAATTTATGAGTCTTAAGGTGATAGCCAGTTTCTATAAATAGAGCATTCTCTCTTTGATATAAATCATATCTCAAACTAAGCTTATATTACTATCTTCTTCTCATACACTTTAATTTCCTTTTGTTTCCATTATCATTTATCAATATCAATAATGGGTGTTTTTACTTTCCAAAATGAACAATCCTCTACCGTGGCTCCAGCTAAATTATACAAAGCTCTAACAAAAGATTCTGATGAAATCATCCCAAAGGTGATTGAACCAATCCAAAGTGTTGAAATTGTTGAAGGAAATGGAGGACCAGGAACTATCAAGAAGATAACTGCTGTTCATGGTACGTATAATAATATGTACCATATCACTTACTATAAACTAAATCATCACATGAAATTTTAGCCTATTAAGGAACATGGGTTTAATAAAAAATATATATATTTTAGTTTTTTTATCAAAGGTAAATAAGAGTAAATAAGTATGACTATGAGTTAATTCCATGTATATGTTGTCTAAGTAGAATTTGTGATGGATATTATGTAGATGGTCACACTAGCTTCGTGCTGCACAAAGTTGATGCAATAGATGAAGCTAACTTGGCATATGACTACAGCATAATTGGAGGAGCAGGGTTGGATGAAACTTTGGAGAAAATCACATTTGAGAGTAAGATTTTGGCTGGCCCTGATGGTGGATCCATTGGTAAGATTAATATCAAATTTCATACCAAGGGTGATGTGCTTTCAGAAACTGTACGTGATCAAGCAAAGTTCAAGGGAATTGGACTTTTTAAGGCTGTTGAGGGTTATGTTTTGGCACACCCTGATTACTAGATTCTCATCAAATTATTATCATAGTAAGTTTGTGTGTGCTTGTTTTATTTTTGTAACAAGAGCCCTTCTATATGCATGTGGCTCAGTTGAATTGCGTTGTCTGTTTGATATGGTGTTCATGTTTTTGCACCATTTGTATTCTGTAATAAATAATTAATGAATAAGATTTGTGTTTGCATATTTTCTACCTTTTTTGTTTTGGGTCAAGCAACATTATGCTTTGAATGATTCTAAATCTTCATAATATATGATCTCCTGATTCTTCATAACATTTGGATATTATTGATTTGTCCTAGGTGCTTACAAGCTCTTGAAACCTTGATGAATACTCTTAGAGATTGTGAGAATGTCATGGCTTTATTTATGGACCAATTTTATCACCTGGAAATTTTCAGTCTTAGTATAGACATTGTTTTCAACCTATCAAATCATGTTTAGGTGTTTTGGATTTTGGTTGGAAAATTTCCATAAAACAATGCCCAATAGAACCAGTCCGGAGTATGTGTCAACATAAAAGTGAAATGAATAATAATTAAATCATAAAATTTGTATACATATGATAACAGTATAATACGTGCTCCACCACAAATAGTCGGAATTAATATTATTATAGAAACATGGACACGTGGACTATCCAGAAATCCTCACTTCATATGGGAGTGGCTAAAAAGTTAGAATAGGATAATGTTAATACATAGTCAATAACCAAAGTGAGTTTTATACGTTTACTTTATATTTAAAAATAATTTACACATGAGCATATATAAACTAACATATCCATACATCAGTTAACCAAGACAACATTTTCCCATTTTAATTAATCCTTTGGTCTAAAAATCATTATACAAAAATCAAACCTTAGTCCCACAATACCAACTACACGAATCGAATAACTCCATACTATTATATCATAAATCACGTTCATTAACAAAACACAGATTTCTAAATATTTATCAATTGATTCGCCTATAAAAATGATTATAAAACATATTTATTGCTTCTATAAGAGGACATTGTATATTAGAGTTTGTGGTTAGTGCATGTATTTCCACTTGTGTAAATATATATATGATTAAGATATGTGAAGTAGAAGGTAGGTGGCTAGGTGCTGTGGTCGCAGAAAACTACGTGTATCACTGCACTGTAATTGAAGGCACTACATTACTATCTTAATAAGGGTTAAAGTTGCATATCCATGACCTTATATTTTGGGGAGAAGTTGGGCTTTTGTATTAGAGACCATCTGGATTTGGGGCACCAACAAGTGTAGCATATCTCAATCTCTTGATGTCCAACCTTAAGTGGGAGGGGATGTGTAAAGTATAATATACAAGAACAACTATCATATCCTTTGAGTTAGCTTTTACTATCAAAAGTTTATCATGCTAATTGCAGAGTCAGGATTATTGGCTTTGCTTTGGCTTATTTTTATGTAATAATTAGATGGGGGGAACATAGTATCACTAATATGTAAAGTGCACTACATACATCAAGTCAGCATCATTTACTGAAAACAAAATGAAGATTGAGATTCTTCCAGGGGCTTAAATTCAGTAGTCAATTGGAAGATGGAATCTTGTACCTCTCCCTTTCTCTCCTTTTTTTCTTGGCATAATTACAATCTCAATTGAGACACTGAAGAGCTAGCAAAAACTTTCAAGCAGCAGCCGTTGAGATATTGTCTCTCACAATCTGCAATGAAAATGTTTAGTTAGGGCATTTGTTAATTGTATTCCAAACCAACAAGATAACATACTTTTTGGAGAAGATTGAAGATAAATGGGTACTATAGACAGTAATCCCTGCACCATTTTGAAACACTTGCATTTTTCCTTAGTTTGCTTAAATAAATCTAACATTTGAGTTATCATTTGTTCCAAATTCATCTATAGGTTACCACTATAGTGTTTTGTCAGAGATAGTCTACACTCAACAAATCCTTTAAAATTTCTTAGTAAATCGCTCAAATATTGTGTTTTGTTTGCGTTAGCTGTTTTTCCAATGTGATTACACTATGTTTAGCAACAACAACAATAACAACCAAGCTTTAATCTTACTAGGTATGATTGGCTAAATGGATCGAACGACGTCATAATTTTCTATAAAAAAATCATGTTCTTTAACAAAGCATTTATCTCTAAAGGTCGCCCGAAAAGGACCAAGTTAAACCCTTGGAGTATGCGCTTGTTATGAAGGCATGCTTGTGAGGATACTAGGCCAGCCATAGACCAAAAAAAGTGCTACCCCAAAATAAGCTCATAAAGATAAGACATTTAATGCTTAATATTGAATTCTTAAATGAACTAAAAATAAATGAATAAATGAAGGCAGAACTAAAGCACTACCTGAGATGTATATTCCTTGATCTTGTCGCTGATGGGTCCATCTAAAGCTCTCTCAGCAAGCTCATAATATACAATATTGCCTTCAGGACCACTAACTTTGTTCTTCTGTAAGTACCTATAAATAAAAAGATGAATCAAGAATTACTTCACTGCCTTTTAGTGGAAATTAGAGGTGCCAAAAAAATGCAATAACCCTAGTAATTTAAAATCATAAGCATTAAAAAATTTTGTCACCTTTGCTGAACAAGAAGTTCTAATGCGTGCTGAATGTTTCCAAGAACAGCATGGCTTTTATCATCTGCACTTAAACCCATCTTCTTTATTTGGCTCCAGAGACTTTCTACAATAATCTCACCAAAGTTCCATTATGTTAAGACAGAAGGAGAATTGCCCTTAAAATTTTAAACCTCAGCAAAGCAAAGCGTAAAAGCCAGAATATATGATTTATTGCATTTATCTACGGACCTTAACAGGGTGTGAGCCACGTGCCACGGTAAGGTTACTGCTTAGTGATCAAGAGGTCATGGGTTCAAATCCTAGAAACAATCTCTCCGCTTGTGGGTTAAGGCTGCGTACAACTACCCTCCCCAAACTCCACTAGGTGGGAGCCTCGTGCACGGGTCCACCCTTTTTATCTATGGACCTTAACATATCTCCGTTGACTTCCATAAGTTTAACAGGTGCATATCCATGCATATAGAAATTTAGCAGTACGAGTCATGACACTAAATTTGCATCATACCTTCTGACATTTTGCCACCAGCAAGACACACAACACTAACCACAGCAAAAGTGAATCCAGAAAAGTGTGCAGTATTCACATCTACAACATATTTTTCATATACATCAGAAGGAAGTTGACTTATGAGAACATATGATTTTGCATCTGCAACACCTGGGAGAAAGCACGTCAACAAAAAATAATTAGAGGAAAATGTAGAGGCTAACAACTAGGACATAGTTAGAGAACTCAGGAGAAATCTAAACAAGTAAAAAGCAATTTAGTAGTTTAGTATCAATTTACTTATTAGAGATTGAGCCTCGGCTCACAATAAGGTCGGTTGCGTTGTGACCTGGAGGTCATGGGTTCAAATATGGGAAACAACCTCTTGCTTGTGAGGGTAAGGTTGTGTACATCTACCTTCCCCAGATCCCACTAGGTGGGAGCCTCGTGCACCAGGCCACCCTTTTAGTATCAATTTACTTATTCCCACTATGTGTATATGCACAACATATTTAATGGTTTAGAAACAGTGCTAATTGAAAACCGAGCATACTCTAATCTCTATCCATTGCAAGGATAACGTATTACAAGGGCACAATTCATCAAATGAATCTTTATATGAGCAAAAGCAACAAGATAAAGCGAAAAAGTGCCTTGGTTGTCCATAACTAAATGATTGAAGACATCAGAGTAGGATGATATAAATGTAGGAAGTAATAGACTGTTAGTCGGTTTACAGAATATAAGCAGAACAGTATATGCTTATCACTCATGAAGGCAGTAGCTGATTGTGAACAAAAAACAATACACATCAAATTTAATGAAAATCTAAATTCACAACATCCATATGACTCATAACAACCAGGAGCAATTAGCACACATCAAAACACATCCAGAAGTAAAAAGATACACTAGTCATACAACTGAATGAGCAAAGCATCCCATATTATAGTTCAATCCTTCTCTGCATATAAACCCATGCTCAAGTTCTCCTTAAAACTTCACAAAAGAAAACGATCAGAGTCTCGTAAACAAATATTACTACAAGTGCTCCCGCCTTGCCAGGTAAAGTAACATGAGAAGAGAATAACCAAATTTTGCTCACTTTGTTGAGAAGGCAATGCCTGTGTTTTGGAAGATGGGAGGGACCTTTGAAGCTCTCTCATTTCATAGCCGAATATACTGGAAAGCTTCTCTTTAGCCTCGTTGATCACAAAGGTAGGAAGGTTACGCTGTTTATAGTTTTTTGTAACAAGATGAGTGAGTTCATCCCTCTTAATCGGACAGCCTGAGTGCCCATGAGTCTTAAAAAGCATATAGCGGATTATTTCTTCAACAAGCTTATCCTTTTCCTGTATATAAAAAAACCCTCCTTATATATACTTTCCCAAAGCACTTAGGACAAATCAAATTATCCTATACCTATGAAACCATTTTTAAAATGATTAAGAATATCCGAAACACTTAGGACAGATCAAAGTCTCGACCCAATACATAGGAACCATTTTTTTTTATAAAATAAGAAAATAAACAATTAAGAGTTATAAAATGCAGGAATGCACCTCCTTTGAAATTCCAAACTGAGAGAAGTCCATAGAAGAACTTGCCATCCTGCAAGGAAATTATAAGAATGTAAAATCAAGAAAATGAAAAAAAATCCAAACTTTTCGAGGAAGCAGGCTACGGTAATCAAATAGAAAGTCGAAGCCTTTTTTTCTTTATCTTCAATTTAAAAAAATGGGTTTCGCTTCAGAGCTGAGTAATTTGGATATTGATAGGATTTAAGTTTCAAAGCTATTTCTTTTAACCCTACATCTGCCAAACAAAATTAGGGTTCAGACTGATAATTGTAGATAGATATGACCAATGTTGTCAAGGTTAGAGCGGATATGAAAACCGGTAGAGTTTCCATTTCAGGTTGGAAAACCAAATGTACTCTAAAATTCTACATAATCATGATACATGGAAATTCCTACTAACAATCCAAAATCCATACAGAACATCTTACAGAAGGTGGGTATGATGAGCTTCAAGATCGATGACGATAGACGGAGGATGATGGCGGCGCCTGCGTGATCGACGGCGTCGAATGGCGGGTCTCGTTCTTCAACCCTATTGGCTTTTCTTTCAGTTCTGGTGAAGACTGAAATGAAAATTTTGCCGCATTTTTCTTTTGTCTTATTTATATATATTTTAAAATAAATAAAAGGTTGGAAAACAAGATAAAAGGTACAAGACTAATACATATGCTACAGAGTTGAATATAAGTCATCATGGGATGATCACGTCCCTAATATATGGGCATGTTTATTATGCCAACAACATATACAGTATAATATTTTGATGAGATATCTATTGACTCCAAAAGTAAGTTTTTTAAACTTAATTTATATTTTTATCAATTTTAGGGAAATCCAATGGTCTGAATTAGTGGGTAGATCTAAACCATTGAATTTTCTTAGAATTGATAGCTAGGATATGTTACTCTTGAAATAAGTAGATCTTCACCCTAATATTTTATGTAATATGATTTCTTATATGAAAGTTAATATTTAATATTCTTTAATATATTTTTGCATGTTATTTTTTTTATACACATTTATTCATATATTTACTTAAGTGTTGAATTATCTTTTGAGGTACCTACCTAGACACTTAAGGATCTCATCTTACCGGATTCCACACACTTCCAATCCAATCTCCTCTACACCAAAGAACAATATTATTATTGAAATAGAAAATTGAAAAGAAGGATAATGGAAATCAATTGTGTTCCAAACTAAATTAACACGTGGGATAAAAAGTTTGAATGTAAATATTCTCATATTAACCATCATTCAACTGAATGGCATAGGCACGAATTGAAAGAAGAGTACAAATTAAGTATGAAAATTGCATGAATAAGCAGAACATAAACCTGGTATAAACTGCATTTACTAGTCAACATAAAAGTAAATGAAGAAATGAGCTAAAAATTTCTACGTTCAAAACTTAGGTGAGGATATGAATTATTTGTAATCTATAGAGCCAATTAATATAGCACAACCATAAATTTTGGCTATTCAATAGGACGACTTTTAAGCCCCTTTGGCACACCAAGTTTATTTTTGGGGCACTAGCTACTAAAAAATAAAGTAAAGTAAAGATATAACAACCATAACTACATATTTCGGCTATTAAATAGGACTAGCTTCAATTACTTTCTTGCAACAGAAATTATTTATCATGGTACACTCAGCCATGAGGTTCAATACCCGAATATATGAATGAAACAATTTGAGTATTAAAGTATTGAATCATGTGATTGATTTATGTATCAGTATAAAAATTTAAGAGAAAATATATAATGCATTCACAATATAATAGTTTTTTAGGTGTATCAATCACTTTATGTGTTAATTATCATTGTTTCCTCTTAAATAAAAATAATATATATATATGAATGAATAAAAGTAGAGCAATGTGACTTGAGTTGGGAAAACAAAAGGATATGAATCTTAGTTCTATTATTGTTATCATTAATTTACTACTGCTTCATAATAGAGTATTATTTTTTGCTGTGATTATCTTAGCTATACTTAGTTTGTATCAAAACTAAAATACTAGCCAATTGATCCATACTGCATTACTGGTTAATGACCTTATTATCAATATTGTTTTTATATACATGTAAATAACAACTTAATTATTTTGAACATAATATGGTATAATAATGTGTTTACTTTGAAAATCAATATATCTGCATGGGAAGATGGTACCTTGGTGTATAATAATGGAACAAGCACCTTTTTTTGGCAATCTGGTAGTTGAAGCAATAATGTCAAATGCAGTATGAATAGCTTATACTTTAGATCTATAAATACAACTACCTCTATCATGTAACACCACTACAATATTACATTACTTCAAATTTCTAGCTATATATATATATCCTGTAGTTCTTAAGAAACATGGCTGTCCTAACATTGACTGATGAGTCCACTAGCATTGTCCAAGCAGAGAGATTGTTCAAGGCTTTGATTCTTGATGCTCATAACCTCATCCCTAAGCTTCTCCCTCAGGCTATAAAGAAAGTTGAAGTGGTTGAAGGCAATGGAGGCCCTGGAACCATTCAACAAATAACCATTGCTGAAGGCTAGTTGCTCTATTTCACATTACTTATGGACACACCTCTAAGGCTCACTAGTCACTCTCTTTCTTTTTGTCTTCAATGTTGCAGGTGATAACATCAAACATTTGAAGCATAGAATTGATGCAATAGACAAAGAGAATTTGGCATATAGCTACACAGTGATTGAAGGGGATGGTGTATTGGAAAAGGTAGATTCAATTTCACATGAGATAAAGTTTGAGCCTAATGCAGAAGAAGGTAGCAAGACCAAGAATGTTAGCAAGTATCATCCAAAAGCAGGAGTTGAGATCAAAGAAGAAGATTTCAAGGCTATTAGGGAGGAAGATTCAGCTATCCTCAAGGTTGTGGAAGCTTATCTTGTTGCAAACCCTGATGCATATGCTTGAAGTGATCTTATGAGACAAGGATCTGCTGTCCGAAAGCACATCCCAAGTCTACCTCAAATCAATCAAAATATGATATATCAATAAAAAAATTAAACATTTATGATTTTTTCTATTTTTATTTCATTTTGATTGATGTGGGACATGGTTGGGGACGGCAGATCATTGTTCGATCTTATGAAGCACCCTACCCTACCATCATATTATATCATCATGTACTTTCAGTTTAGCCTATAGTTTGCTTTGAAGCCAAATATGACATGGCTAGTAATAAAACTTATATGTATGTGTGAGTTGTTTGCTAATTAAATGTTGAGCTAGTCAAAATTATGAATAGGCACATTTTTTTCATTGGCAAACCTGGACACATTTTAGAAGCTATAGAGTGGTAAACCAAAGGTTATGCCTAAAAGAATGGGAAAAAATAAATAATGTTCCATAAGACCAGAAATTTTCTTATACAAGTAATCTAAGTTGTGTACTATAAGCTTCAACCATTAAACTTATTTAAATGGTCATTTTATACATTTGTAAATTATTTTCAATGGGTGGGAAATTATTTTAACTTTATTAAAGTGTGAAGTCTCACATTGTATATTAGGAGTGAAACTTATGAAGTCTGAGGTTATAATTCCAAATAGTACAGGAGTCATGTCTTCTTTTTTTTTTTTGTTATGGTGCAGTACTTCAGTGGTCTTGGAACCATTTTATGGTCCAACCCCACTAGAGCAGTGCACCTGTCTTCTTTTTTGTCTGCTCTACACATTATTTGTTTGGTGTTGATTGCAAATAGTATAGGTGACAGGTCTTTGTTGCAAATTGCAATATGAGGCTTAAATGTTTCTATAGCAAATTTATTAAATCATTCATGCATCCAGACATTGAAGTGAATTGAAAATCTGAGAAGGAAAAAATCTTCTTCCTTCTTAAAATAAAATGCAAACCTTTATTTTTTTTAGTCAATGCATATGAAAAAATAGGACCACCCTATAATAATCCACCTTGTCACCAATTATTTTTTTGCAATTTGGACTTATGGGCCGGATATTAATTTGTAATAGCCCATGCCATATTCTGTAACCCAATACAACCAACACTTCACTTGCTGTGTATTGCAACCGAGTGAGGATACTGAGAGTGAAGTACATAAAAATAAAAAAAGATAGCATCATGAGACACTTTTATATAAGATTACACTTTTACTCTTAGATACAAAAGATAAAAACAATAATTTGCCTCTCTCAGCGAGAGAATTCTTTTCCATTGCAGCCAAGGGTATATACTACTATATTTGATGGTTTGGCAAAATATTTGTATTGCTGTACTGCTGTAGTGACAAGGAATTGAAGAATTCACAATTCTCTTTAAGAACCAATACTTCAATAGCATCATTCTATAGTAGTATAGTACTAACTACTAATTCTGCCAAAATAATTTGAAATATATAAACTAAGGTTATGAACATCTCATGCATACCAAAGGGCCAAAGTTTGGTACCAAGAATGTTTAATCATCTATGATAAATTCAAAGTAACCAGGAAAGTCAAATTTTCTCAATATAAATGAAGGGGGTTAATAATAAATATTATTTTCTTCTGCTTCACAGCTGTAATGTGTGGATGCCACCAAAGATAAATTTGTTACATTTGAGCTTTTGTATTTTCCTTTTGTATTTTAGATACCTTGCTATAGTAATAATATGACAAAAACATGATAACTCAGCATGCAAATCCAGCTTGTATATTCCTCATGATAAAGTTCAGAGCTTGTCACTTATTTCTCTTTACAGAAGTGCACCACTTTTTCAACCAAAAAGGAGCATGATGGTCACTTGGCCCACCCTCCTAACTTTATTTAGAAGAATTCTTCTATTCTGTTCATATTTGGGTGAATATAATGATGATTCTAATTATGTGTCTATGAGAGAGGCATAGACATTAGGCACCATAACTAATCACCAAATAACATAGCATGCAGACATAATCAAAGCATGTATATTAGACAGTAGATGAATTAGTTTTTTGTGTGCTACTTTTTGTCTAGATTTTGTTTATTACATCTACAACAGACAAAATATAAATGAATGAAACCTAGCCCAAAGTTTAATAGTAAGCAAATACAAAGAGGTTGATAATTAGATATGGTTTTTTTGTATCATAACATAAACAATGCTATAAATACATATATTCTGAGCATTTAAGGCGAATCTGCAGTTGACATTTTCTGCATAAAGCTTCACTTATGCAAAGTTTTCTTTCCCACCCAAAACCTTTTTTATAGGATCTCATCTCACCAAATGGTCCCCTAATAGTTTTCTATAATACCCAAATTCTACCATTCATGTGGATGGCTTAACCAAAAACCATTAGCATCAAGCAACTTCATTAAAGAATCTACACATTAGAGGCAGTAACCACCATGAGAAAGATGATTTTTTTTACAGAATGCTGACTAAGACATGGCAAGGAAAAACATTATGGAATTGTTTGCTTCACAAAGATTACTAAATTTCAGAATAAGTTGGTAACATATTCAAACAAGTTAAGAGAAAATCTGATGAATATGAACATTGTGCCATCTTTTCACACATGGCTAGCTCCCACAATATTGTAAGGATTCTGTATCTCACAATTTTAGGTAGCATCTTCAAACTTTCAACATAACATTTACATTATATAGATTATACAGGAACAACTTAATTTTATTTATTTTTGAAATGTTTCTAGGAACAACTTGTAAAAGCATATATATGACCATTGATACATTTGTCATGAACAAATTAAGCAACATCTTTTGCACAACTTCAGTTTTATAATACAAGGTACTTCGCCCTAAGTCTTTTTGACTAGTCGGGAGTCTCATGCATTAGACCATCATTTTTGTTGATGTTCTATTGCCCACCCTACCTTTCAAATTGGTGGTCGATTTGGATATCGAGAGTCCTAATCTCTGACAAATACATGGCCAAGATGCCATCCATCATAAAGCAAATTCCCTTTGGCTCAGGATTACAAATTAAGACTCATAAAGAAAGCCTAGCCTCTTTCCTGAATCCACTCCTCTCTCATGCCTAATATTCCTAACAAAGACATTGATGGACCAATCAAGCAAATACCATTTCTCTTTCATTTTTCATTCTCCCCTCCCTAAAAAAGAGATTCTTACATGTCCCACATATTTTCCTTTTACATATTCTCTTCTGCCCTTGTACATATATATGCCACTCACAATATTCTTCAGAGCCATAATCTACTACTACTTTCATGTACAACTAATTCCACAGGCAGCACCATGGTTCCTGATTTTCAGGTATAGCACCCAAAATTCATGCATTTATACTATAATAATTACCATGTGAATGCAATCATAGCTTTATCAATTTAAATATAAATGCCAAGAATTCTAAGAGTGACTAGTCCATTCAAATGCAGAAACCTCGAATCATAGAGATACATGTCCGAATGGATTGTAATGGATGCGTGCAGAAGGTCAAGAAAGCACTCAATGGCATTAATGGTAAGAAAGCATGTGACATGATTTCCCTATCAATTCATATATATGCTGCAACATATCTATGTACCTAACTCTTTGTTAAACCTTTATTTGTTTTAGGCATATATGATATCTATATTGATTTCCCTCAACAAAAAATAAGCATAATTGGGTGGGCAGACCCAGAAAAAGTTGTCAAAGCAATTAAGAAAACAAGGAAGATGGCAACTATATGCAATATTGAACAACCTGATGAGTCTCCATCTCAACCACCAGAACCACCATCTCTACCGAAAGAACCCGATCAACCCGAAGGTAATGCACAAGTCCCTGAATCAACACAACCACCACCACCAACAGAAGCTCCACCACCTCAAGCAAGACCCTCAGAGGAACCACCAAAAGACACACCACAATGTGAACAACCACAACCTGAGAATAATACAAGCCATGAGTGGTTCATAATTGGGCATAAACATAATACTAATAGATACCTTAATGGTCCAGTTTTTCTGAATGAACAACCTGATAAACCAGTTTATGTGTCTCAAAGCTATAATACATATAGACCATCACCTTATGTGACTGAATATGAGTATATAAGGTCACCACCAAGGCACCATTACACTCATAATGGCAATGGAAACATCACATCCATTTTCAGTGATGAAAATCCAAATGCATGTAGGATAGTTTAGATGAACACTGATTAATTAAGAGCTAGCTACTTGTGAAATTGCATTTCTGTTGTGTTTTCTATACTCTAAACTAGTGCTGTTTTTTCTATATTTCAAATATGTGACAACATTTGTCTTTCTGATTTCTGTAATGTATTTTTTAGATTTGTGCAAAATCATGATATTCAAGTAATAAAACAAATAGTAAATAGGCCTCTTATACCAACGAATCTCAAAGAGTGATGATATTTTCACTCTTTTATCCATACCCTTTTTTACACACAGTTTATAACTAGCCTTCTGTCATTGTTGTTTCTACAACATAAGTCTTTTTTAATCAATGACTATAAAACAAGTATAAAAATAGGTACAAGGAGAAAGAAGAATGAGATGATGATTTTCCAATATAAAAAAATGTGTGAATGTGAAATGATGCTTTAAATGTATAGGAGTTGCATTGTCACATGGAAAATTACAAAAACAATAGAGGTTGGAAGCATAGAATAGAAATATTTTGGTGTGTATGTTAAGATGGAAAACAAAGAATTAGATTCTTATCTTGTGGGGTGCAAGAAAAACCGATTTTGTATTCTTAGCAAAAGAAATAAAACACAACCAAGTATCTCATTATACAAAACTTAAGCTTTTATTCACTAAAATACTCACTTCCCATATTGCCATGGTTTCCTTATTTGAAAATTTAGCTTTCAAGGATAAAATAGGCACTTTGGAAATGAGAACAATCTCAAGTAGAATGCCATTTCCTGAATTCCTTGTCCAACAATAGGATTCCAATACATGTTTCTCTGTATATAAATATGCATGCTTCTTACATATTAATTCATCCCATAAATAATTTTGGCTATTTTGCATTTTGTCATATATAAAGGAACTACTTACATTGCTACAAAATTATGAATGCAAGTTACATGACAGAGCTGATCCAAGGAAATATAGAGGCCAGCCCCACCCCTAATTAAGGGTTGGGCCACCACAGTACCATATCATAAATTTCTCTGTTGAAACAAATATAAGAGTGGAAAACAAAAGAACAATCATATGCACATTTTTTGACACTGTACTAGTGTTTTAAGACCAAGAATGGTAACATCACTATTAAGTAATAAAATGTGGATATATTCCTGGCCATAAAGTTGAAATTTCCTTCAATTGAAGTATTAACCAAATCCACTACATACTTTACAGTGAAATCACAATGGACTATTGCAAAAAACTATCTTTTTTTTTAGTTCTCCTGTGGTGACACAACCAAAATTTCCTTACACATGAATGAAGAAATAAACCTGTACAAATAATGTGCTGATTGCAAAATGCAAGAATGGAAATCTAAGTGATGAAAAAAAATCCAGACAAGTGTCTTATTGAAAAGAATGAGACCTAATCTTCACTTGCAACTCTGCTGTTAACTTTTTCAAGCAACAAGGTACTCAAGAATATTGAATCTTCTATGGAGAAATGATAATCACAGCACTGCAGTTTTTCTTTCAGTGATACTCAGCAAGTAGGGAAAACATGATGACGAAGAATTTGAAGGGTTCTCAAGGTCTGGACAGGGTTTTGGAGACACAGAGTCCGAAAACCCCGAGACATTTGAACATTCCCAAGTAATAGTAGAAACTGAATTGGTATACAAGGTTATATTGGAAAGGCATATATTTGTAAAAGGAGATTCTTCTATTCCAACAAAACTTCCAGCAGTAGTGATGTTTGTACCAGTAACATCCTTCAAGGTAATGTGGTCTAAAAGTGGTAATGCATTTGGATCAAATTTGTCATCCGGGTGAGAGCCATAATGGCCCGTGGCAGCAATTGCTGTATAGACATTCTCCATTTGTATGTCTGACATGAAAATATCTTTTATATAACCACCTCTTCCTTTGATGGTTCTGAACTCAATACCACTATTCGAGTTGAAAATATGAACATCCTCCACAAGAACATTTGAAATACCACCGGACATTTCACTGCCAAATGCTAAACTAGAGCCGGAAAATGCTTTAAGATTCACCTTTCTGATGTGTACATTCTCAGTGGGCCTGCCATAAGCAATACCATACTCATCCCAGCCACTTTTTAAGGCAATTGCATCATATCCCATGTTTACAACACAATCTTCTATACAAACACTATCTGAAGAATCTGAAAACATGTAGTGCACAAACGTTAGCTAAATGACACTCTATAAAGTACTGAATATTTGAGAAGCAATGTCACTCTCATAATGTGGGCCAAAAGTAGAGTCCATAATTATGTTACAAACCTGGTACTATACCAACAGTATAAGGGGATTCTGGAGGAGCAGAGATTGAAACATTTTGAATATGTACATGGCTGCATCAATTTACATATAACCAAAATCAATGAGTTTGAAAATTAAATGACATTTTATATAATGTCTAGAACAAGCTCATAAAATTTACCTGCAATAAACTGGGTGGATGCTATATGCAGGGGCATTCAAGAATGTAAGATTTGAAACTACAACAAATTCAGATGCTACAATTTCAACTAGATGAGGACGGCTATAGTTCAAGGAATGTGAACCAAACAAGTCCCACCAAACCGATCCGATGCCATCGATGGTTCCATTATTACCTGGCAAAGTACAAAAGGATATGAAAGGTCATTCCAGAAACAAAACCATGACAAAGGTAAAAGTTGTATGGGAAGTAGAAAAAACCTGTTATGACCACATCATGTAACATGTATCCACTTATCAAACTCAGATATCTTCCACCAGGAACTTCAAGACCTCGGCCATAAGAAGGTAATGGTGCAACAACATCCCAATTAGATAGATCCTAATGAAAGAAGAATGACATGTAAAAGGTTAAAACCAAAGCCTAGGAATTTTAACATGAATTATTTATCTCTCAATATAAAAAGACAAAAGTAATGAAAAGCTAAAATGAAAAAAGAAGCATGAGGTAAAATACCTGAGATCCAATAATGACAGCACCTTTTTCCAAAAAGAGGGTGAGATGGCTTGTAAGATTGAAACTACCAGTGAGCCAATTTCCTGGTGGTACATATAGCTGAGCTCCACCCTTGTCAGCAAATGACTTGAGATAGAAGATGGCATTTTGGAATGCAAGAGTGTTGAGTGTTTTGCCATCTCCAACTGCACCAAACTCCAAAATTGAGACACTGTGTGGTCTTGGGTCTAGTGTTGGATTTGAAACACATTGTCCACCCTCTGCATCAATTCTAACAGCATTGCTCAATACCAGCAGCAAGAGCAATGCCACCTGAAAAACAAAGCACAAAAAAGGAAAATACAACACACTGAATCTGAGAAGATGTTCTATAATTGATCATCAGAATATATCCCATATTAAGAATTAAAAGAGAGCTTTAGAGAAATAGAATCTTTAATAATAAATAGAGATGAAGAGTTTCTTATTTGAGCAAATAATTCAGTTCAGAGAACTTAAAACAATTCTGAAATAAGAATTGAATAGAAAAGAAAAGAAAAATCATAGCATAAAGAATGGAACAATGTCATATTGCATGCTAATCAATTGGTAACAATTGATGAGTTACAACAGATTATACATTGACTCGAGTGAACAATGACACATATCACATGACTAAGAACATTAAAGAGAATACCAGTGAACAGAAATCTGAAATGAGAATGCTGAAGTTTATGAGATCAAATAGAATGGAATTTGATTGAAGACTACCAACTACAGCAATAGCCATGACCATATATGCCTATTAAAATGAAAATAAGAAACCAAAACCAAATTGAATATCACACACATAGAAGATATCCCATATGAATGGAACACATGTATTTTAACTTAAACATCTAAAACCCAACCAAAGATTGAAACTTTAGAACCCCTTCTTGGATTTGGAATGAGTCTAAGGTAGAAAAGAAACAAAAAGGAAAAAAGAGAGCATGAAGTGAAATAAAACTCAGAAAAAATAAACCTTAGAAACGTACTTACAAGCATGTTCTTGAGTCAAAGCTGGGAACAAAGAGAGAAAGAGAAAGAGAAAGAGAAAGGAGGAAGCAGAAGAAGGCACAGGAATATAGGTAGGTTGGAGAAGTTTTATGAGTAGTATTATTATAAGGCATTAATCATGCATATGACAGTAAAGGAGGAGATTAATATATGACAAATATTTGGTAAGAAATTTGTGAAGTAATGACAAATTAATTAAATTTAAGAATTAGAAAAGGCAATAAGGATGATTAATAACATATCTGGCCGACAAAATCGTTTGATGAAAGTGTTTTGCTACTCAGAGAGATTTTAATATGCTACAAATTTAGTAACTGTGTTAGAACAACAAATAAACGATGTTTTTTTGTTTGTAAGAAAATATGATTGTTGATTAGGAGTGGGGTTTGTTTCCACTGTCAGTTACTTTTATGAACTGTTCATAATATATTAACAAAAGTGTTGATTTTCTCCGACAATAATAAAGTGTGTTCTAAAACCGAACATTCAGTGGAATGGCTGAGCAGAACAAAAAACAGAAAAAAAGGTAGCTTATGAGTTGTGTTTATTAATTGTCTTTTTACTCTCATTAATTCTTTTTGGGTCTATAATTATTTTCTCAATGTATAATATTATCAGGAATTGAATCTTTTATCTTTTAATTTCTTTGGGTCTAATCAGATTTTATATCCCTATATTAGTATCTGGTTGGTAGTTGTATTTATTAGTTATTAAGATTGAAGTTTATGAATGTAAAGTATTTTAAAGAGAGTTTGTTAATAAAGAAAAAGATATATGCATTCATAATGTATAAGTTTTTATATTGTTGATGTATCATCCAATATTTATATTTATTTATCATAAACTCTTACACAAAAATAATTCAAATGAATAATGAATAATTCATATTACAATTTTTATTTAAACAAGAGTGTAATATTTATCATTGTTTATATAAACATTTATATATATATATATATATATATATAGTTTTTACATTATCTAATAACTAAATAAGAATGTTAATAATACATTGTACAAAATTCAGTTGGAGTGTTACTTTTTTCTCTTTAAACAATTATAAAATAATTAGATAACATAATAATTTCATATACATGGTTATACTTATGACAAGTGATAAGCGTTAGTTATGTCCGTGACACGTAGATATTGGTTGCCACGTGGTAGGATGGAATATGTGGGTAACAGAATAATGACGGAGAACAATAATTAGTGAATGGTTTGATATTTCAACTTTTAAATCTTATATCAAAATCATATATCATTCTATTCTAATTTCATATTAATCTTCATACTCATAAAAAGTGTAATATATATTATAAGATGATACTTTATTTATTATTGATTGATTTATAAATAACATTTATTACTATCATGTAAATATAATGATTAGTAGAATAATATATATTATTCTATTTCAAATCATATTTTAGTTCTTCGCATTTTACTTTTTAAATATATTATTGATCACTACATCTCATCACAACAAATTTATCCAGTTTTTAATTTAGTTTCTAATATAAATTATTTTAGTGAGCTTATATGAAATTATTATATGATTTGTTAAATGATATGAATGAGTATGGAGAGTACTAATAAATGAATAAAGAAGTTAAGGAGTGAAGGGGTTGGTATATAGAATATAGTATAAGTGTATAGAAAGGAGAGAGGAGTAACCATCTTTTCCGTTAATAGAGAGCAAGTACTACAAAAAACAAAGGAAATAATGATATGATAAAATATTTTTATCATTAAAAAAATAAGTAAAAATATGTACATATCTTTTCATTTATGGGGATGATCATTATTCGAGAGAGGGTTGGATTGACTGAAAAGAGGTGGGACCCACACCAATGATGGAGAAGATGCTAGCCTGGCGCCATTCACTTCACAGAACAAACACACATACTTCTACTCTTTTTATTCTACTTCAATTTTATGTCACCTTCTTCACATAATCACATCTACATTTTTTCATTTTGTTAAAATTAAAAAATTAGATACAAGAAAATTATAAAAGTAGCAGATATGAAAGAAAATTTATAAAAGGAATTTAGACCTTTGTATCCAGATTTCAGATTTTGACCAAACAAAAGATTATTATTGTTAGATCCAAGAAGATGCATTTTTTCCTTAAAATAAAGGGAAAACAATTATACTTCGGCAGTAAATTGAGTATGATGAGAACGAGTTTGTTCCCTCTCATGAGTAACAACCTTTGGAATCCGCACCTCACCTCATTTGGTATATATTTTTGGATTGAAAAAGTGATACTTTATTTATTAGTGATTAATTTATAAGTAAAATATGTCACTTCTTTGCGTATAAGAAGATTAATATAAGAATTTAATATGAGGATATAACATTACTCGGATTAGATGTCTCTATGACTATTCTTTTCCTACTATTTGCACCTATCTATTTTCTTAAACTTAGTTTCTTTTAGGGATTGGTGTCACTTTTGTATCCGTTGAGACAAGTCCTTACATATGTATTTAACAAAATTAATTTTGAATTATTAGTGATTGAATTTTATATAAATAATGTAATATCAATACACTATTAATAAGATAGATTTATATATATTTAATATATTATTTATCATTCACCATTTTTAATACTTTTTTAAAGAATCAATAAAAATTAAATATAAATGATTAATAATATAGTAACAATATATAAAATTAATACACTACATACATATTGTTTTCTCTCTAATATAAAACTCTATTAGAATAATGTGCATCCCTTAATCTCAAAAGCTAACTCAGAATGGATTGCCCAAGTCAAGTTATAAGTGATTCATGGCTTATATTTTCATGTGGGACTTTAACACTTAACACACTCTCACTTGTCCAAGTATGACAAATCTACACATCCTATAGGCTATTTTATAAAAGTAGAACTACCAAAGTCTTTATAAATAAATAAAAAAATATATGTAGTACCATAGTGTACAAATTTTATATATTGTTAGTCCAAAAAAGTAATGCAAATAAATTATGGATGATATATTGAGTATATATAAATCTTTACACTAACGATACATAACTATTATACTCTTATAAATAACTTGACTTATATTTTTATGTAATGTGAGAGTTTGATACTTAATAAAATCAAAATTATTATTTGAGAAAAAATATACGCTGACAACAGAAAGTTTTTTACATTGTCACTGCATCATTTAAATGTACAAAATGTGTATAAATCTTTAAACTATCACTGCATAAATATTACGTTCATATTATTTTGGCAAATGTAAAACCACAAAAGAAAACATGAAGCATGAAGGAGGCGGTTCCAAACTTTTGATATATGTTATCTTCCTTTGCATCACTTTTAACAACCAATTAATATTCACATAAATTCATTCTCATGGGGCTATTTGATAGTTGATTTTTCGGGAAAAAATGAGGGACATAAAAATGGTAAAACCCAAGTGAGAGAAAGAAATAAAGCTGCACCTTCCTATCCATATTATCTTCAATCACATCCTTCCAACATGAGTGGTACATAGTTTTTTAATTTCACTATTCCCCACTCCCAACTCTATATAGCCAAATAAAATGATCATATTTTTTTTAATTCCAAATCATGTGTCGCATAGATAAAAATATATTATATCAATTAAAAGTTCATTAATTTTCTTCTTTTGTTTTGTTATCATTGGTGTGAGATATAATTTGAATGGAATAGTATATATTTGTTAAAATAAAACCCCATTTGTAAGCCACGGATTCCACGTGGATGATTGTTGAAAAACTAACAAAACATAAAAAATCATAAATCATGGTCCATAGTCCATACCATCAATATCAATCTCTCAAACAAATAGTGGGTCCATTCTTTAGCCAACTCGACATAATTCACTATTACGTATGATTTTAAATGAAGGTGAAGGATTAATTAATGGTATAACATTTTTAGTTTTGATACTTTTCCTAATTGTAACAACATATTCAACGGCAAATATATTAGTATTCCTATTTACATAACTCTCCACAATTTCAGAAGAAGTGACAATGTTTTTTTACTTTTCTCTTTCTTCAGCTCAACTTGGACAACTAAAAAACAAATATTAATTTATAACACACATCTTTAGTGTATATAGAAACCCAATAGCATTTATTAAGAATAAAACAAAAGGAATAAAAGCTAAAGGTTGGAAAATAATTCCACATAAGAACTGCCCATGTGGGGGCGGTGGGTTCAACAACATATTACATTGCACATGTATATATTAGAGTGTAAGATTTATATAATATAAGTATAACAGTTGATACATTATTCACTATTTATTTGTATTTTTTTTAATATTCAACAATGATTAAGCATGAAAGATGAATATAAAACTCAAACACTATCAGTATATATTTTTCTCTATATGTTATTCTTTTTCATATAAAAATAGTATAAAGATTTATATATTCATCATATTATTTACCATTTATTTGTACATTTTTTAAAACTCAACAATGATTAAATATGAATAATAAATAATGAAAAATAAAATATTTTAATATATTCATTTTTTTATATAATTAATATCTCTTTTAAATAATCACTAGAAATCCTTTTTAATTTTAGGAAAGTGATATATGATGTGGGTAAAAGCCAACACGTCATTTTATTGGGGTTACGGTGATTGATTGATTATTAGTGGTAAGAGGGTATAATATATTTGCAGATTTGGGTGGTAGCACTAATTTCAAAGTTGGTGGTATTTAGGTGAAGGTCATGATTAATGTCAGTATTTAAAAGTAGTATAACAAGTGAAGGTTGAATTGGAATCTGTGTTGGGTCATATCAATACAGATGTAACTGCCCTTAAATGTCTTATACAAGGACCAGTTGTCATGAGTACAACACCTACTCAACCATAACCCATTCATTCATTTCTCTTGCATGTTTTATTATGATACAAATACCTCTCGTATTTTTTTTGATATCATCTATTATTCATTTGTATTTTTTTTGTTGAAGAAAATCAAATATACTGTATAACATTTTTCTATCTTATAAATCCAAACATCTTAGATATCTCATAACTCAATGAATAAGGTTATATCATTCTAACAAGTTAGCATTAAAATCCAAAAAATACATTTATACCATAAAAAATAAACTCACATAAACTTATATACCACTTGATGTGACAATAACCCTTTATCACTTTTTCTATGGCTAAGAATTTTAAACTAAGTTGTTAGGATAATATCAATTTTGTTCAAACCAATATATATTTACTGCAGTGCCAAATTTTGCTAAGATGGAGAATTCAGAGCCTAAGATAGTAACAAATAATATCTGCCACGGATCTCGCCAAAGCTGTACCAAAAATGGAAAATGTTAATGAAAGTTATTTTTTTTTTAATTTACCTAGATATCTTGGTGAGGTTGAAGATTTTGAACCCCTGACATTGTTTAAAATATATTCTAATTCCATTTTAACCCAATAGTAATAATTCCCAAACAAGTAGCATTGAGCCACCATGCACATAAATAAGCTGAAAAAGGCATAACCTAAGTTAATAGGATGTCACAAATTCTAACCCTCTAAAAGTAAAGATTCATTAAATATTTGGTAGGAATGAGTTTATAGTCCTGCTCAGCTATGATAAAAAGTACTAGAGTATAGGTAAGAACAAATGATAATAAAAGATGCCAGTGGATATTTGAAGCAATAATAAATTTTATCAGTCTTATGGTTAAAAAAAAGTTTGGACAAGTGAATCTCAAAGGCTTACTAAGGACAATGTAGGCCTCAGGACTCGAAGAGTGCTCAAAACATTTACATCGTCACATCGACAACGAGATTTAAGCTCACTCCTTGACAGAATACGAGCTAAATCTTTACCCGACTAGACCAACGTTTATGTTGAGAAGATAATACAAATACATGTGTTGCATTTGTGTGTAAAGGGTTTCTTCCAAACATTGATCCTAACAGTTTTACTATTGTACAACAAGACAATAAAAAAATAAAACTAAAATGATGCATAAGAATTTATATCATCTTTGGAGCTGCTGAGGAGTGTGGTTAATTGTGAGTGAGGGTGATGCTGTTCTACCATTCTGCATGGCATTATCAACAGGTGCTTTAACTCCCCACCTCCCTTCAGACTCTATGGGCTCTATAACCTTAATACATCCATCTGATAGTCCAACTGCAAATTGATTTGACTCATGTGGATGTGCTGTAATTACTACAGGATATACATTTTGGCTGTGTACAAAAACAAATAAAAGTTAAGGATTATTCAGGACAAAATGGGCAGAAAATCATGTAACCAAATTTCAGTCAGCTTGGCTGAGTAGCATGAAAAATGAAAGATGAAAGATGAATTAAATATTTAAAGCATATTTCAACCAAAAAATAAGCAAGCATATAAAAATGAAAAACTTCAAACCGATGTCTTAAGAAATGAACTGGAGATTGGTTTAACTGGCTAAGTTAATTGTTGAACTTTAATTGAGCCATGGTTTAACCAAATAATGCTCAATTCACACAACAACCAGTCAGTTCGGTTCAGTTTTTAAAACGTTGCTTCTAGCAATAACAAAGAAATAGTCATCTCTAATCGGGATTTCAGTAAAAAAAAAAAAGTTGAAATGCATATCAAGCAAAGTTTCAAAGACCTGTTTGATGAGGTTTGATGTAGGTATGCAGATGAAGCTATACGACATCGTAGTCTCAGGCTATCAGCATCGAATACTCCAATGCTTCCATCAGTGAAAGCAGCATAAACTAGTTGGCTATTGCAGGAATATGTAGCAGAGGATATGGAAGCAGACAACCCATCTTGTGGCACCCACTGTAATCCAAACATAAAGATTTTACTAACTCGTTCACTAAGAACTCAAAATATACACATATATAAAAATAAAAGTAAAAGGTTTAGTGTGAGGGTTGTGTTTCAGGATAGAGAGGGGAAGGGAAAGTAACTGCTTACCTGCCGAATCAATTCCATTCTAGAAGCATCATATATCGCTAACTGCAACTCATGGCATACCAACAAGTTTACTTGATCAATGTGGAATTGCACTAGAGTATCACCATGAGGTGCATTTCCAGCTGGCAATTGAATTGACAGTGATTTCTTCTCATCCCATGAGTCAATGCTCCAAAAGACAAGCTACAAAAATGCCCACAAATATAGCCAAAGTTTTCCCTTCTTGTTCAAGAAATTATAAATTAAAAATAGTTTTTATAAATACATATAACAAGTATATAGAGCTTTAATCATCTTTAGAAGTTCACAAAGATAAATGCACAAAACAGCTACATATCTAGAGATGAAAATTGTTGAAATTATAGGGAAAATATGGAAAGGGGGAACTGAGAACATATTGAAGTTGTGAAACTCTAAGTAATAGTAATGTTGGGATAGTACAAAGCTTACCTTAATAGTCCCATTTATACTAATCTTATAGTTTCCTAGCATGAATTTTTCAGCACGTGGAAACTTTGACTGATAGGCGACAGCATGACCAAAAAATGCACGGTAGTTAAAATCGAGATTTTACTAAGATTGGGAGGGGAGTCAAAGATCATAAACGTAGGATGGTAATACGATTCTTAAGATCCTACATATTAATAGATGCTTACATGGGGGCATGCCCAGATCTGAGGTCGAGCATGGGTTGAGGGTCAAATATCATAAGATCGGACGACCTCACGCACATGATCGTGATTTTTACTACCTTGAGAAAAATTAGATTCAATTCTGATTGGAATGATCTCGGAGTCTAAAATTTCAAGGTCTTCTTTTAATTGTTGAATTTGATAAACAACCAAAAACAGAAAAGAAAGGAATTTTTTTATGATAATGATAACAGACAAGGGGAGGAAGATACCAAGAGGCCTGAGAATCAGAGAAATCATGGTGGATGGTACTACCGCTGTGATACCATGTTACAATTATAGAAAAAGATGGAAAGGAGAAAAGAGAATAAAATTAAGTAATAAGATTCTGAATAGTTGTGAAATTAAACACCGAAATCATTATAAATATAACACTGAAATTAAACACTAAAGAGTGCAGTTAGTCAGTACAAGCACAGTCCAATAACAGTTAAATCAACATAACCAATATTCTACCAGAAATCATGGTTAAACATACCTGAGCGTCAGCACCTGATGAAACTAAGATATTCAGTTTAGTTGAAAAAGCTAAACCGGTAATGTGCTTCTGGTGACTCTTCAACTTTGATTTTACCTAAAGGCAGAGAGGTCACACCCACAATTAATATGCAATTCCAGAAACAATTACAATTTAGAGCTGCTTAAAGTAATTACCTCATCCACCCGAACATTATAAATATGAATGGCTGAATCTTCCATTCCAATTGCAACAATGTTATTATCTTGGGGGTGAAACGCAAGGAAGCTTGAAGTAGGGGGAGGCGACATAAAAGTTGCCATTACCTGAAATTCAGCAATAGTTTGTCAAAACTCAAATACTGAGATACATCTGGATAAAGGCTACAAGTGATGATACATGATATGTTACCATAAAAGCTGTCATATTACCTTAAATGTCGTCATGTTGAAAAGTGAAATTTTCCGTCCACAGGCAGACATAACATATGAATCATTTTTTGAGAGTGCTATGCAGGGAACTGCTGCTTCAGAATTTTCCGGGACATCATTAGTCATGAGAACACCATTTGGTGGTTGCCAATGTTGTGGAACAACACTTGCCGTGGCCTATTAAACCCATACAAAAAGAGTCAGAAATGCTAACATGAAAATATCAGACCCATCAACAAACATGCATACTCTTATCATATGCAATAGAAACAAGGGAATCAGGGTATCCATTATAAGGCAACGGGAAAGTGGTCCAACATCTGAGGGTCTTTCAGCATACAATTACCTTTCCACTAGGATTCAGTTCATTGCGGCTCCATTTCCACAGCCTCTGAATCCCTTTTGAACCAAGAGCCAGAAGTCCAACCCCAGAATTTGTGTAAAGAAGACGAGCAACCTTGGAAAAAAAATGTAAAGGATTTTATGATAATCAAATTCTTGATATAAAATAAAAATAAAATATTTAAACATCCTATATATAAAAAAAGGTTGCAGAGAATACCTTGTTACTGGAACCCATACTGTCTGGCATAGTAACTGTTCGACACTGAACAGGATCAACTATTTCTGTCAATTCCCAAGCTTTAGATTTGTCAGATACATCATCCAAACTTCTTTTTCTATCTATGCTTCTACTGATAGAATCAACTCCATTCTGGAATAAAAAACCAACAAGATGAGTGAGTTGAACACCTACTTGTCTAACAGACCAGAACTCCATAAGATGCCTAGGCGTAACTGCTGTAGTATAAAACCATGTACACCTAAATTTAGTTTATAGAAAAAGAATGCATAATTTGTATGTGAGGTTCACACTAAAATATTTCATAATAGAAGAATGTTATAAATCTTAAATGAAGTATCAACCCATATCTTTTGTAGTTCATATCTTACAAGGATAGGAGCATGCCGAAAAGAAGAGCTTTGGTCTACATGTTCTACTTTATTGGTGAGCGGATTGACACTTACAACCACAGAAGACCCTAATACCTGATTCATCTGGACAATTCAAAACTTGGACATTAATATAAACCAGAAAACGATATTTGGTAAGGAAGCAGATAGTGAGGATTGATAATTAAGGTAGATAACAAACCTTTGTCTCAACAGGTTCTTTTGGTGATTCAAAAGACCGGGCTTCAATGGCCCTTAAGTACTTGATGCCATCGGCATTTGCAAGGATTTTAAAACCATTATCGTCTGTAGTAGCAGCAAGCAGATTTCCTTCTTTATTGAACCTCAAACGAGGGAGACTCTAACGCAAGACATCAACCATATCAAACAATGCTCTAAGCAAAGTGTCGAAAATTGAAACTAAAGGGAATACTCACAAGAAGACCACCCTCGGCATGTGTACTAGTTAGAACATTGATATTGTCCATATCCCAAAACTTTATCTGGTTGTCTTCACCAACAGCCAAAAAGCGATTCTTTGATGTGTCAAATTGCACAATGCCAGTAAATTGCTTTCTAAACCCAGAATATGTTCTCTTTAGTGTTCCTTCGCTTTCGTTCCACTCAACTAGGAAATAATCTCGATCTTTACTTGTCCCACAAGAGAACAATCTAAAATAGGAAAGAGCAGTTACAACACACATTAACACTTCAGACAAAAAACTAAAAAATGTACAAGATTAAGTGGGTATATTTCCATATCATACTTCATTTTCTTACCTACTCCCATCAGAGCTATAGAGCATTGTGGTGCACCACTGTCCAGGAGCATCATAGTCCACTCTGGAGCCATTGTTATCATACAACCAGGCCTTGATTTTCCCATCAAAAGCAGTTGAAAGTACAAACTGCAAACGTGATGTCATAACTTTTACCAGTCAGTCATTCACTGCAACAACCTTTACAAGGAAGTAACAATACCAATTGCCTCTATAAATCTTTATCGAGAATCTTTCCAGAATAGACAACAAATGGAACAAGGTTATGGCTGTACAAAAGCAAAGACAGGATAATGCTGGTGCCCGGTAAATTGGCTTGCATTACATCTTGCAGTGTTATGGTCAAATCTAATACTAAATTTTTTAATATTCCAATTTTTTTATTTACCAAAATATTTATGAAACAAACAAGGCCTTTTGGTTTCATAGGTTGTTTGGACACTTTACCTGGGTCTTGTCCTTCTGGTGAGGGCAAACAGAATAAACAGGTGCTTCATGACCTTCAAAGTTAAAGAGCTTCCGTCCAGTTAAATCCCATACCTGTCACACTCTTCTAAAAATTAACAATAAAGGATAAATTCATTTTTCTACAGATATCATCGCCCAGAAACTTTTCTGTCACCTTTACTAACTTGTCATCTCCACAAGTTACAATGCATAGCTGTTTGTTTAGATGAGAAAATGCCAAGTCATTGACACCACCAACATGAGCATCAATCTGTACTGAAGAAAATGCATTAGTCAGAATGCAAAAATTACCAAAACGTTGTATTACTTTATTAGTTCAAATCAGAAATTCACAGGGACATGCCTCCAAATGCTGCTGTAGGTCATTAAGTGCTTGATAAGCATACAAATGAATCAAATGTTTTGTGAAAGCAATCCCTGAAAAGAAGGGAAAATATATTGTAAACCAAGAATAATACAACAAACTGGAACCAAGTTTACTTACAGTACTTACCAATAAAATTCCCGTCTGGACTCCATGATACTTGGTTGACAGAGATAGACAATTCTTTCACAGTTAGAGCCTGTACAAGAGTCCCAATTACTAAACTCCAGCATATCATGTAAGAAATTTCTGGCACTTATATGAAAAAAAAATTACTTCGTAAAAGACAATTGCATGAGCAGAAGTGAAATGGCGAAATACCACAAGGCTTGAAGTTATGCTAGAGGAAAGGGTGTAGTTAAATTTAAAAATTGAGCAGATATTGTGCAGCCATTGAACACCAGCCTTTGTTCATTTATAATTTAAAAGCTGTCCACACTAAACATTCCCCTAACTATACCTTCTTTCCGTCTCAAATTCTTAATACTATTAAGCTACTGTGGACAGCCTTATGCTAATTGCCTAGAGGTCATTCCTGCCACCATAATGCCACCCCCATGCTAATTGGCTAAAGCTCATTGTTGCACAAGGCAAGGCCAGTAGGCCACTATCGACAATAATAATATTTTTTAGTAGACTTCAGACAGATCCATGATCTATCCATTCACAATTATGCAGTTGAATAATGTAAGAAAAACCTGAAATACGGCAGAACAAGCAGAAATATTCAATATTTTGAAAGGCTTCGTTATCAGCCTCTTTCTCAGCCCTGCTTCCCAGAGTGAAACTTCACCATTTCTGCAACCAACTGTTTCAGAAGTTATTTTTGTAAACCATATAACACTTAACTCCTTTATGGTACAAGACATAGCAGTCTACTTCAACCTACCAGCTAGTAATGATTGAAATGATGGATGGAAATCCATGCTTATCACTATTGATCCCTGGTGTAAGGTACAAACAACAGTTCTAGGAAGGTCATCAAGTGACGAAGAGGCTTGTTGAGGGGGAGCGACGTATGTGACCTGCACATATTGTAAAGAGTTGGCACTATAGGAATGACAATACAACAGCATGAAAAAGAAAACAAGGCACTGTGGTGGATTAGTACATCATCAACAGACTGCGCAGATCGCACTCGTTTCATTAGTTGCTGCTCGTGATCGTTATTTTGATAATCCATCATTCCAAGTGCATTAGAAGGTGTTCTTGAATGCTTCAACGCAGAGACTGCAAGAAATTGAATAACATGTAAACTTGACCGTGGAGGAGACAAACAAACATCACAAGATTTACTTGTCCAAAACTCCAAATGTATGAGAGAACTGACAATGGAAATACTATACTAGTTATTCATCCTGAGGATGATGAGCCTCGGTTCAATGGTAAGGTTGTTTGCCTTGTGACTTGGAGGTCATGAGTCCAAATCCTGGAAATAAACTCTTCACTTGTGAGGGTAAGGCTGCATACATCTACCCTCCTCAGACCCCACTATGTGGAAGTCTTGACATTGGGCCGCCCTTTTTGTTTATTTGGTTCAACTATTGGACAAGAACACTAAGAAGATAAAAGGTTGAAACAACTTACATCCGTATAACTCTCAACATGAAAATAAAGAAGCAGCTTTCTATAAGGGAAAAATTATCAACAAAGAATGAAAAGATTATCCTTTGCACTAAATGAAAGGAAATTAAGGTCAATCTATAGGAAATCATTACAAGAGAGTTTAGTATGCACTTCTAAGGTTATTAGATGCTGAACAACCCTTGAAGACTGGGTATTGTCTACTGAACATATATGAGAAGGATATGAATGTAAATCTCTAGAGCAAATAAACTTTCTATCCTATCTAGTGCCAAACACACACACACACACAAAAGTGTCATATTCCGCCTACAAAGCCTCAGAAAAATTCAAATAAGAATGTACATATAGAACATATGCATTTGCTTATATTCATAAATATGGCAGTAGGATACTGGAATATTGGTTACTACTTATTATGGTTTTTGACGCAGATTACATGACAACAAACTGACCAAACTATACCTTGACTCGGGGGAACAGGAAATGGTGAAGCAGCAAAAAATGGTGATTGGACAGATGAGGAAGGATTAGCATTCACCATCCATCCCGCTAAAGCATTAACATTTGCAGCTGCTGGTGGAAATGGCTGCACAAAAGTAGGTCACTATAGTAAATTAAACATCCCGATGCAAGAAGATTAGATTACTAATAATGTCAGAACTAAACAGTCAACCAACTGGAAGAGCTAAGGTCATACTCCACCATGTGCTCCTAGTGGATCATAAGATAAAGGCTTTGAACCAGATGCGACAGGAAAAGTGACAGGAGTAGCTGCACGAGCTCCATTTGAAGGTGAACAAGTGTGATCACTAAGTAGAGTTTTAATGTCTGGATTTGGCAATCGATTATTGCACTGTTGATGCTGCCAATTCAAGCTGATAGAAAAAATTGAAAAGAAATTACTAAGAAAATGATTAATGAAGTTACAAATAATAGGAGAGGTAATACACAGATGAAAACAAAAACATGAACCATATTAAAAGAGATAAGGCAGTTTGCGAATGGAACTATCATATATGCAAAGCCCAATACATATAGCAGTTGAATGTACCTATATTACCTTTGATTAATCAGGGTTCGCAATCGTGATGAATTCAGTGAAGGAAATGCAAGCTTATCTCTAAAGAGAGGATTTGCTTCTATCAATTTCTTAAGCTCTACCAGCATTATGTTCCGAGCTGATTTAGTATCACCATATTTTGACAACTGTTCATTTTCCCTACATTTAATAAAAATTTATATTTAAGATAGAACCAACTTAACATCTCTGATCTTCCAATCCCTATTCCTTAGTCAACAACAAAAACCAAGCCTTTATCCCACTAGTCAACAACACCATATGAAAAATTGAGAGCAAAGATCACCTGAAATTGTCAAGCGTTAAAAGATGTGTAATTTCTCTGTACAAGTCTTCATTCAATGTTGAGAAAACTTTTAAATCATTCACCAGTATTTCAACAGCCCTGGCTTTGTCACGCCTAAGCACAAACCATGAAATTTTATGAATGAGAATAAAACAAAAGAACTTGGAAGTCTTATATACTCAGCGAAACAACAATGACCTCCCCTGAGGTTTGAGTTTGACTTAATTACATCATACACCACTATTGTTTCATAAGTTACACTTGTTTCTTTACACTCACCTTCCTTTTAGAGGAGGCCAGTAAGTACAAACCTGGACTAATTTCGGAAACAAGAGCGACCGGTCCAATCAGGTGTAACATAATTAAACCAAGGTAATATAAGTTATAATATGAGTGGTCAGTGTAATCCACCTATCTACAAATAAGTTATAATACTAACAGACAAATATGCATAAATGGGATAACTAAGTAGCTACAACTATGATTATAGATAGAAGCAGTAGCAATAAAGAAAATGAAAGAACCTGTCCAAGGCTTCAATATACTTTTGCTTCCTAATCTCAAAGAAAATTTTCATAGAGTATCGATTGTCATCAACTTTGGTGAATCCAGAGAGGTATTTCTCAACCTCATCCCACTCTCCAGCTAAGGCTTTCTCTTCAAAATGTTTCACATTGAATAAGAAACCTGATTCTTGCTCCAACCTTAAAATCCATTACACACAAATACCAAGTTTCCACAATTTAACATCTTATAAATAAAACAAGAACAACTTATAAATAAATAAAATTAAAATGGGGAGATTACTTGCACACAGTGTCCTTGAATTTTTCTTCATCGAGAAATTGAAGGATGAGGAAAACCAGTTCTCTGCTCAAAGATGACATTTTTGGCCACTGCACGAGCTCAGAGAGGTTGGATCAGAAGACCCAGAAGTGAAAAATGAAGGGATTTTTGAATTAGGGTTTGGGATTGAGCAAGGAGCAAAGATTAGCCGTTGTGGGTGAGAGGCTTTGAGAAAAAGTTGAAATCTTTGTGTTCGATTGTTCCTTTGCAATTTGCAATGGGATGAACCAAAACCACAGCGTTTAATTTAATGCTAATGTTGTGGAAAAGGATATTAGCCGTTGTGGGTTGTTGGAAAAAATAAAAAATAAAATATATAGTTGATCACTCTTCTATAGAGGGGTTGATGGGGTATTTTACTCTTAGCATAGTTATTTTTTCTTAAAGATCTGACCATGCTTAATCGAATTTTGTTATATTATTTTAATATCTTTCTAAAACTAAGTTAATATCTGAATTCAAATATTGGAATTAGTAATTTAAATTGTGGATCGCAAATATGTGATGTACTATAATATTACGGTTGCAATAACTATCATAATTGCATTTCGGTGTGATATTGAATTACGGTCTCATGAGACTGTAACATAACCACATTTGGAATCATATGAAGTTTAAAAATATTTTTTTAATTGTAAAATAATACCGCAATCCACACCGACCGTAATAGCATTAAGTACAATTGTGATCACAACCAAAATTTAAAACATCGATTAAAATAAAAGGGCAGATAATTAAGGATTGAAATATAAAAATATGAATGGTTTGTAACTTTGTATGCATATGATGTATCAGATAGAAAATTTGTTAATCAGCACCATCAAATAGAAAAATTATCAACTTCCTCTATTGATGAAATGGGTTTTTGCGAACATTAATGTTCATTACTTAATTCTTGGTTGTATCCTGCCTTGTTTCTCATTCATGTTGGTTTACAACAAGGTCATTGCGTTGGATTTCAGCATACATTGGTTTTCAATGTTGTCTACCTCTCTGCAACTGCACTCGGGTCTTACCATCTATATCTAGCGCAAAAGCATATGTACACAATACTATTAGTTTTGGAGGTTCTAGGTGAGAAATAGAATTTAGTAGGCATTATATACGCTAAACATGAAGGAGAAGCTTAATAGTCTCTAGGACATTCATTCATAGAATGTTAGGGAAAAATGCCCTTTGGGATATATATACTCTTTTCAATGAGGAATTCATGTGACATTGGCACTAGTTTGTAGTTATCCGAGTTAATCATATACAATGCTGCATATTTGATCTTCAGCAGGTTGTCATGAAGTGTGCACAAAGTGTTGCTGAAGCCAAATCTTGCTCATCAATGTCATCGAGGTCGAAATGGTGTTGCTGAAGCTGTTACCAGAACTCGCTCATCTCTATCGACTAAGTCTTCTGTCACTAGAACTCGCTCATCTCTATCAACTAAGTCTTCTTGCACGAGCACACACCACGGAAATCTTAGTATTGTTCTAGGTCAAGGTTATGACACTTGTGATACTATTTTATGACTCGACAGACTTGGATAACAAACAAGTAGAAATTAAAGCTAGTGTTGCTTTAGGTGAAAGTCAAAGATACATGATCACTATATAATGTTCATATAATAAGAGAAATAAAACCTGTTGGGGAATGCTATCTTGAACAACATTAGGGAGTCACTATACCTGTTGCCTGTTGGGGAAATGAGATCACCGTATGAGCTCAAGTTTGAAAAACTTCACCATATTAAACCATAATTTCAAAATCTAACTACAAAAAAAAATGCAAGAAACATAAAAATGAAGTAGCAATACAGTGATAAGTACAGTGAGATTGGGGAAGAAACATAGCAAATTGTTAGATAGATGATTGATGAATTGTTACTGTATTTTTATTGATACAAAGTATAAAGTACACATCAGTGTATATTCCTGAACTGATATTTTTTTCTATGAAAATTAAACTGATGATTTTTGTACAGTACTCAATTATAAATACACCCCTTACAAAAATACCATTATTATACCTTCATCCCTCCTTCCCCTCATCCCTCTACTCGCAGAATTGTAATAAAAAGAGAATTCTGCAAGTAATAAATTAAAAACCCCTGTATAAATTTAAAATATATATACTGTTGATGTTTTTTATGCTAAGACATTGTACTCAATGGAAAACTTGAGAGGCATAGTATTCGCTTTCGTTAAAAGCCGGTCTTAGATTTTCTTGGCACATGAACTCCAAGGGAAATGAAACAAGATGACCTCTCACTGATGCTAATCTATCCAAAGGATCAGTGTTCTTGATATCACCATCATGGTAGGATTCTATTTTATCTTGGGCTATTCCTAAATCAATGGTAGTGTGACCAATTTTTTCTTTCCAAAAAGCCAAGCTTTGTCTGATAGCAAGTCTGCAGAAAAATAGGATTTAAAATGCATGTTAGAACAAAAGACAGGAACAGATGTCACCCAAGATGAAAGGACGGAAATTTTCACGGTCATGCCTGGTGTGTATCAGATCATTAGGCACGCAAGAAAAGACATCCTGGTAAATTGTAGTATTTGTCTGCAAAATGTATCCATGAAGAACTTTTAATATTCTTATTCAGTTAATCACAAACATTATTAGTGTGTGATCTAAGAAGTATTGCATCCCATAGAAGACAGGGTAAAAGAATACAAGGTATCCGTGTATGTTTAGATGTACATCCGAATTGTTTACATAAGTACATGACCAACCATACAACGAAGTTACAAACATAAATGTCTTAAACAACTACATTGTAATGCAATCTGTAATTCTGAACAACTCCCCAAAGGGAATTGGGCTAAAAAGAGTGAAGTGGTTAGTACTCCCTGAACAAAAAACATTTTTTACCAGGAATCTCTTGGCTGAAGTGGTTCACTACTTCACTCTAATGCCTAGCAAATATTCATACACCTTTCGCTGATAAATTAGTAAATTAAGAAGGAACAAAATATATAGGAATGTCTCTTAATGAAATTTTATTCAAGACAGGATGAAGTAGATTAGATATGTCCTCCTAAAACAACATTTTTTATTTTTAAAAAACAGCACACAAAAATGAACTGGCAAACTTGCATCAGCACCATAAACTCTAACCCTGAATCCTCAACTATGTGGAAGGACAATGATATAATTAAAAAGGCAGAGGCCAGTAGCATTTTCTTTCTTGGATAATGATAAGATGCTTTCCGAGGATAATTATTTATGGAAGAATTAATATAAAAAGAATAGGTTTTACACTAGGAACTAGGAAATGTTCATCCAATAGTAGTTTTACAAGAACATATCATTTTGATAAATAAAAAAAAAAGAATGTCACTTAAAGCACCATTCTTCATGCAAAAAGTCTTACTGGTCAAATTAACAATATACAAGAACATGTTTTTTCTTATTACCTTTGCTGTTGCCATCCAAATATCCTTGTAAGTTGACTCAATAATTGGGTCCATTATTTGATTGACCTGAGGAATAAAAGATTTTTAAGTAATCATTACAAACCAGGCACACGAAACAACTAATCTCCAGAGAAAGGAAAGTCACTAACCTCTCCTGCTTGTAAACCTAAGTGCTCAGACCATAACGACAATCGGAGAGTCAAGGAGAACTTTCCTGCTTTCCAAGGCTTTCCATCCATATAAGAACCAACAAACTCTCTGTCTTCTATAACTACACCAATCTGAAATCCATATCCACATGTGGGGGGACAGAAGGTCAAGTTGCAACAATTAAGATAGTTTTAAAAGTCAAATAAAAATTTCTAAAACGAAGCAAATAGTAAAATTATCATATTAATCAGTTGATTCAAGAAACAAATTTTAAGAGTGACTAAAAAGGAAAAATGTTGGCAGTAATATATACTAATCAGTTGAAATTATTCTTTCATTAAATTAGTTATATATTTTAAATTAAGCAGTTGTGTTTATGTTTTGTGATAATCACAAAAACATTGAATGAAATTAGAAGTTACATAGAACATCGGCGAGTTAATTTGCAGTGTGCCCCCCAAAACTTTCCAGTTAAATATGTTTAGAAGCGAAAAGACTAACTAGATATTAAATGCCATCATTCCAAAATATAAGAATGAGGTTTAGAGGTAGGGAATAAGGAAGAGAGAGGTGACTACAAAATCATAATAATATTGAAAGAATTATGTGATATATGATTGATTTGATGCCATGTGATGTGACACAAAAGACAAACCAAATAGTAATAGTAGACCTCTATCCTAATTAAATAAGGAAACAAATTAGAGAATATAAAGAGGAAATAAATCCTGAGAGAATCATCTCGGATACTTTAAAATAAATCCTGATAAATGTAATGGAACATGTGTGGTTCACTTGATAAATTGTTAGAATGTGGGTTCATGAAATGAGGGACAGTGAGAGTGAACCGGTATGTCAAAAGCGCCAATCAAACTTTGTACAACAAATGATGAGAAGAAGGCTTGGAACTATACCTCAGAATCTCTGGCCCCAAGTAAGCTCCTATCATTAATATTAGCAGATCCTATCAAGGTTGTACAATCATCAACGATCATGATTTTACTGTGAACATACACCTGCAAAAATGAATAGTTCATTAAGCTGACTGGAAGTAGTTAAGTATAAGACAATAGATGAAAAAGTACCTGGCTAGTTGCCACAGGACCACCGGCAGAGAGTCTACCATAAGATCTCAGGCCATAAAAAGAGATGTACTCATGTATTCTTGAACCAAGAAGTCCATAAAGATTATGTAATATAGAATCCTGCCCTCTGCAAATAGTTCGATATTGCCAATGCATTATGGCTCTCACAGATGCTGCACCACTATCATCAAGCCCCCCCTGGATAACAGAAAAGTAAGTCCAACATCATTCGAAAACAAAATTCACTGTGTTAAAACGGGGAAAAAATTAATTATAAACCTGGAAGCCAGGCAAGAGAGGTATGACAATTATGACTCGAAAATATTTTTTGTCATTGTAAGCACGCATAATCCGTCGGTACAAAGCTTCTAACACACGATTTCGTATCATCTCATCTCCAGAAAGACCTGAAATAAAAAATTGATTCTGGAACAAGTTCCCAAGGATGAAATAGATGAATCAGAGACAGGTCCAGAACAGACTGGGGAAGAGATAAAACAATAGAACTACCCCTTTAAGCACAACAAAGTGTAGGGTGGAGGGGGCAGATATATAATGTCCATAAAATGCAATGCACAATATATATTACAAGTTATATAAATAGCAGGGTCGTCACCATTATCAGCAAACAAAGCAAATTTAACTAGACATGCCTTCTCAAAACTGGAAGAGGCGCACTTGCAATGAAAGGTGTAAAGAGAAAGTCCAAATATTTTCAGGTATGCATTTTCTCTCTTTAAATTTAAAAACTGAATGGGTTTTCAGCAACTTCCAAAACTATATGAAATGATTCAAGATGGAACTAGTTACAAACCAATCCAAAGTTAAACCTTGTTTAAATGAAAAATAATTCAGAACCAATGCTAATACTGGATTTCATTACATAAATATGAATGACTGTGATTATTTAAGTTCAATAAATGTGAGATTATTTTATGTTTTCTTTTGTACATTTTATTTAATCATTTTCATAAAAATCGGACAAATGTTAGATTGTTAGAATTCTTTGCCACCTTTTCAGAGAATGAGCTGACATGCCCCTATTGATTCTTAGACAAATGGAGGTCCCTGCTACTTTATTTAATCCAACAACCACACATGAATATATAATGAAAAAAAAAAAACAAGATAGAGACATGAGACCAACTTCGCATTCAAATATGAACAATCTTCATCTTAAACTCGATTCAAAATAAAATAAAAATTCAAGTATGGTATAAGGGCAGCAGTGAGTGAAATTGGTCTGACTTCGTGGTTAATTTGCAACGACAATTTTGTCCTTATTTTTAGTTTTAAAGAACATTTGGTGGTTTTTCAATAGCATACACAAGCACTCACACCAGTCATTGATGTGTTTGCAAAAGTTGATTTCTTCATTTTTGGTCTAAGACTATGTAGGGCAGAGGGTTTCTATTTCTCCTGACATGTGCTGCCATCCATTTCCCTTTTCTACATAACATCTTTCATTCAAAGTGTAAACAAATATTTCTGATGTGGCTTTTCAATGTCCATTTGATATATTTGTTCATAATCATAACTACTAGTAGAATTATGTCAAAAACTGCATTATTCCAATCATCTAAAGTTCTAAAACTGGGTGTCAGACATAAGGATATGGTAGATTAATGTTGGCCATATCCATCGATAATCCTTACACTCCACTAAGCTCATTATGGGCCCCGTGGCATGTCTAACCACAGCAAGAGATGGCAATAGAGGTTAAACGATAAAATAGTACACTTTCCTTTTTAAACAAAGGAAAAATATAAATGTTTAAGCATAGCATATAATCATCATCTTAAACAATACCATTTAGATACTGGAGCCAAAGCCTGACCTGAAAGCTGAAATATTATGTGCAAACTGACAAAATGTTCAAAACGTTTACAATAATAGCACTTCAGTTACTATGAGAAATACTAAAAGGTATTTAAAGTAATCATTACCCGTGTTCTTTTGTTCTTATATTCAATCTAATTGAAAGCTTCTGGATAGGTTTTATAACTTACAAAAATAAAGCAAAGCCACTTTTGGTCTGATTATCTGAAAAACCATCACTGTTTAAAAATTTCATTACATTCAGTGAAGAAGTGATAAAGGGAGGGAGTTTATTTAATACCTCGATGTAGATGAAGTATTCTGCTTTCTCAATAAGAGAGCAATAAGCATTGTGGATGCTCTCTTCGGTTTGGCTTGTTCCAGCAGACCATTGACTAACACTCCTAATAACCTATCAATTGAAGGCTGTTAATGGTAGAAAATATAATGGCCAACACAAAAAGAAACTAACAGCATAAAAGTGATGAAAAAGAGCACAAGTAATTATAAAATCATATAGCCCATTCTCATGAAAATCAATCTTCACCCAAATATGGAAGATCAGGCTTCCCATGGATTTTACTCTGTCCAGTGAGAGAGAAAAAGAATCGATCAAAATTAAGAGGTTTCCAAAAATACCTGACTTCTCTTAGTAATTAATATTTAATGATAAAAATAGCAATTAATACATTTTAATGCAACTCTTGGTTAGATGGTCATATTAAAAGTATAAAAAGAGTGGTCCAGTACACGAGGCTTCCACCTAGTGAGGTCTGAGGAGGGTAGATGTATGCAGTCTTACCCTCACAAGCGAAGAGGTTGTTTTAATGATTTGAACTTATGACCTCCAGGTCACAAGGCAGGCAACCTTACCGTTGTGCTGCCGAATACTTTATTTAAGTCATTGACTATTATGTTTATGTAGGCTATGAACACTTCAGCAATATGAGAACAGACCTGACAACGGCAGGAAGCACGGGGACCAACTTGTCCTGATTCATCTTCAAAGCCTCCCTGATCACCCCGTTCCTGTGTTTCCCACCATGCAGGGTCTGTATTTTGTAAATCAACATGAGCCACTCTATCCAGAGACATTTTCTCACGATAATGTACAGAGTCAATATCATCTACAAAGCCCTTCATTGGTGTATCTGAACCAGTAGCTTCACTTTTGGCCTTCCGGAAAGTGAAAGGAAGACCACTGCTGACCCTGCTTGGCTTGTCAAGGTGATGTGAGAAGGAGCTTACCCCATTCAATTTTGGGTCTCCATCAAGAGTATTCAGCTCACCAGGCTCCCGAGGCAAGAGTAGAGGAATATCATGGTCTAGGGATGATGAGGAAAACGAACCTTGTCTTTTAATGAGTTTATAATTGTCAGTGTTACTGCTTTCAATCTGGATCTCCCTGCTTCCTCCCAAGTAGTGTGGAATAACCATATGATGCTGAGGCATAAGTAATGGTATAGCTTGCTCATATGGAGCTTTGCTCCTCTGTTGTGGGAAACAAGAAACAAAAATGATTTCCCATTGGGAATATAGGAGTGGACTGGAATGATTGAGACTTCAATGTAATTATTGGCAAAGCCTAACCTTAGCATAATTCCACCGCTGAACAAAGTGCCTAGCAATATCACGACAAGGTGGTCCCCAAAGGGCACAATGAACATCATGCCAAGGCATACGAGGATATTTTTCACGTTCCAATTCATCTTTCATTGTATCTTCCCATGAATTTGGCTCAGACTCTCTGGCAAAAATTAAATGAATCTATGAATAAAGAAAAACCTAGTCTATGAACAGGTAATAATGAATGAAATACTTAATGCCTACCAGTGCAATACCAACCAAAAGTTTTCTATGTCAGATATTACATCCACTAGAATAAAAGTGAGAAGTGAATTATATAAAACATACAAGTGAATTTGAATAGATAACTACCCTATTAACTCCTTGGACCAGATTACTATCAGATGTATAGAACCTATGGGAAATGAACTATTTGAAACATACTTATTCAGCAATAAGAATTGCAATCTGATGAATTGCTTGACACTAACTGATACCCAAATACTTCTCAGATTGTAATTGTTTAAGAAATAGAAAGATAATTAGTGCCTGGCTGGCCTGGCTGTGAATTTTTTTCTTCTGAAAACTTATAAATAAAGCATGATGAGAAATTAACACCTACATTTAAAATACTTTTTCTGGTTTCTGATTTTGATCCTTAAAAAAAAGCACCAATTTCTTCTACTGCCATGGCCAACTAGACAGCAGATTTGTTCTTCTACTGTCAAAGTTTCAATCCTTACTTCAAAAACTTCAAAGAAATACAGCTTTTTGTACTAGATCAAAGCTTTTAATGATCTCGCAGCATGGCCAACTAGACTCGGAAATTTAGCTTCTTTATGATTTTATTTTATACTCACAAAACTTACCTAGGGTTATAATAGTCCTTTCCAGGCCAGATTTTAGGGGGGGAATCTCCTACTTTATGCTCAGATGTGTCATAACGACCGAAGCATAAATCCAGTCCTCCAATAAAGCTAACATGGTTATCAACAATGATAAGTTTTTCATGGTGCGACCTGCATATAATCATTAGCAGATATAAGAAACCCCAAAATTTGTAGTAAAACTGATACTTGTCAATAAAAAATATAATTTCTTCATAAGACCAGAGACAAAAGTCCAAGCTTTGGGAAAGTGCATACCACAGATAAATGCCACTAGAAAAGTGGTCAGGATAGCGTAATACCCTCACATTCTCATGAATGCTAAGAAGCCTTCTCTTGCTATAAACACTGTTGATTTTCAAAGCAAGAGCCACCTCTTTGTAGAGAAGAATGTAAATCTGCTTTTCAAAAAAAGCATTCAGATAAATCATAACACTTCTATGGATATAAAGTAATTGAAACATGTATCATCAAGGTGGCATGCAAGATAACTGAAAACCTTCATAATCATAACAATGACCAAAGTTTAAAACAACTCACTTCGTAACAAAATGCAAAGTTAGCAACAAAAAGAGGGAATAAGTAGTCATTCCAGTACAAGAACCGAAGAACATAATTATTGTAAAAGAAAAATACATATAAAATAACTTATATCCAATATCATACTCAAATCCTCGGAATGATTGGAACTAATTCTTTTAATTTAAACCATTCAATTATAAAAACAATTCATAACAATAGTGTCTTCAGTAAAATTAACAAGTAGTGTAAAAGATTTAATATTAAAGGTTACCTGCACTCCTTGCTTAGCTTTTGCTTCCAACAAACTATCAAGTCTTGATGAAGCATGATTATTGAAAGGTCGACGTAGATACAGTTCTGGGCACAGCCACCACCCACAGATATATATCTGCACGAGTACTTTTAGTCTATCATTTAACATAAACTTGAAAACAATTATTATTTTCTCTGATAAAAATGGATAAAGAAAAGCATCATAAAAGTGGCCTTGAATGTTCTGACACTGAAATATCAAACCTCTGCTTTTGCATCTTCAATTGAAGTAGCAATGGCCTCAAATGCTGCTCGCCCATCTATGAACCACTGTGCTTGACTGCCATCTTCATTCAGTCCTCTTGGAGGAGCAAAAGAACCATACCGGTGAGGATGACACCAGCCTTCAGGAGGCCTGAGTCCAGCATCATTAATTGCAGCAACCCAATCTTTACCTTTACCACTACTTTTCACCCTAATTCTAATGCTCCGAATTCCACAAGTCACCTAAAGCATTAAATTAGTTGTTAAAAAGTATATTCCTGTATATTATATTAACGAAATAAAAAATCCTTAAGTCAGCTGAATGGCTGATAACTAGTAAAAATACTATAACAAGCCTTCATTTTGGCATTCAGAATATCAAATTGGTCCCAAAATAGAATTAAAACAAATTGTTCTTCGAATTATGTGTTTTTAACATTGAAGTAGTCCAAAAATTCTGCTAGCTGGGATCAAATGGATGTTACTAATCTTTCAAGGACCAAATTGATGTTTCAAAATCTTTCAAGGAGCAAACCGGGGATGTGTTTGATGTGACACAGAGAATATATGATTCAGCATTATATCCTTTTTAAGTCACAAGACTATGAAACAGCAACACAGAGAGAAGAGCACCCTTCTCACCTTGAACGAATGGCGTAAAGGATTTCGTTCCTTCACTTCACTCGCTAGTGATAGACGACCATCCCCATTGTGACCTGAGCCAGGAAGTACATCAAAAACAATGATGTCCATGGGTTGTGTATCAAAAGGATCTGCCAACAATGCCAAGAATCCAGGTTTCAGTATGGCCCATACCTGTACAAACCAAGACATGAAAGTGGTAATTGTAAAGATAAACCAAATAAAGTGAAAGATACTTATAAAGTGTCATAAAATATCAGACTGTTTGCAAAAATCCAACGTCAGGTAAATAATTAAAATGCCAATGTGGGTTGGTTCAGTTGGTGAGGATCAAGCACTTCATTTGTAAGGCTTAGGTTTAGTTCCCACTGCCAGCAAAGCCCCTTAGTAAGCACTTTGTAAGTACCACCATAAGTCCTCACTGAGGTTTATAACATGCTTGGCCTTGGAATAGAGCAGCCACCACTCCCCCTAAACTCTTTTCCAACCAAACAAAAATTTGATCCCAACATATATAATCTATAGTGTATATTATAGAAAGTTGACCTCCCCTATTAGTCTCAACTTTATTAATGAAAAGTGAGGAGAGGAGTGTTAGTTTAAGTTCATGATATTGGCCCACTTCCAAACCCACATATCTTATATTTATGAGACTTCCAGGAAAAAAGACCATATTATATAAGTTAAAAGTTCTCATTCAGCTTCAAAAGTTTGAAAAGGGAGAAAATGTACCTAAAAATATTTGCTTTTTGGAAGTACAGTGCAGGTTGCCATTGCAACTGTATGAGTATTAAGAGTATAGTGGATAGTACACACAAATTACTTACCTTAGTTATCAAATACTTCTGTTAGTCATGTTACTGGTATGTAGACTCTGTTACTGTTAGGCAGTCACTAAAAGCTTTTGGTAAGTATCACTTAGTGACATTTGTATGATAGCTGTCACTAGAGTTAAGATAATATATAGGTACCTTATTCTGTTGTGGGCAGGTTTTCAGTTAGTAACAGGTTCTCTCCTCTCTATTTAATTTTCATTCGTTTTCTTAATTTCCATCACTTTTTCGCCATGAGCAAAATATTATAATGAGTGACTTCTCATTCCATCATAGATGGTATAAGTATATATGTAGACTTCCTCAGTGGAGGATAAATGTCGCATGCAAAATTATTTAGCTTTTACATGTACCAATAGAAACCAAAACAAGTGAATAATATTGACACCTTAAAACAAGATTCTCTTACCTTTTGCCAGTTGTCATTACAACAACTAAAACATCCAGACATACAACACTTTCTGGAATCATTGTCCGTCGGAATTTTAGGCAGATGCTTCACCATTACATATTCTTCCTTCAGCTTAGGGCCGTATTCAGGTGAAAAAGATAACTTTGATACCTCCAAAAACTTGCAAACCTATGGCATAAAATTGCTTGATGTAAGGTATGTGTCTAGTGATCCTTAAATATCACAGAAATGCAACAAGAAAATCAATGGAGAGCATGAAATACCAAACAAATGGCTCATAACAAAACATAAATAATCATGGAATTCAACTGAAAACAAAATATTTCATACAAATTCTGTTTCTATTGTGCAAACTCTATTACTGTCAGGCAGTTACTAACAGCTCCTATTAAGTGTCAGTTTTCAAAAGTTCATGCACAGAGTGTACCTCTCGAGAGTTAACAATACTGATATTTCCCAAAAAGTGATTCAGATACCCTTGCATCGCATTCTTTGCCCTGTCTGATATAGACTGCTGTCTACCTAAGGCCGGCCGTATAATTGGTAGAGCAGCACTAGATGGAACATCTCTGTACCAAAAAATCAATTTATAGGAAATTATGACCAGAGTCAAATATTGCAACCGTAAGAGTGCTCCAACAAAAGTTGCATGTTGGGGGTCACCTGTTTTTAGCACTTTCATCAGTATGTAAAGGAATTGTTTCATCTTCAGCTTCATCATCATCCTGTACCATAGCAGTGTGTTCTCCTATTCCTAGATTTTGAAGCCATTCTTTAACCTTTAATATAATATTTGAATGAACATTACATCAAAATCCAAACTTTGCTAGATATACATAATCTCATTGAGTAGCATAATAAATCTAAGAACCATTTATATATTATATAAGCAAAAAAGAAAAAATGATATAATTAAAATGATTATCCCATACCTGCTCTTGCTTCTCATGAATTTCCTCAATAAAGACCCGTTTCTTTAACGTAAAATGCAAATAAAATACATGAGAAGCTTTCTTCACTAGCTCCCACTTGAACTGGAATGAAAATGAGAACATGAGATATATAAAGTATTACTCCTGTAGGAAGGAAGACTAAATGAAATGAATAAAAAACAATCACTATTTATCAACACAGGTTTCTTACATCCAACCATCTACAGAAACAGGGAGACATACGAGGGAAGGACACTAAGGTAGCATTTGGCACACAGACAAGATGGACCATAAAAGAACAGAGTGGAACAAAGCATAGATGTCCTGTGTACTGCATTTGGTAACAATGGAACTAAACAGACCAATGTGCCCTGTTCTGTGTTTGGTGTTGGACAAGTGGAACAGACTGCTATAACTAATTACATATATATATATATATATATATATAATATTTTTTACGAATTTGAAGTTTGAATATTCATCACTCTCGATTCCCTGAACATTGACTATTCGATTTGGTACAATGGAAAGAAAACAAAGAAAAAGGCTAAAACATTGGGGTGAGATCCAACTGCAGGATATTGAGCGCTCCTGTAGGTGGAGAGTCCCAGAACTTCAAATCATCATGCGTCCCGAATCTAAGCTTAGACATGTTTCGGGACACATGATGATCTGAATTGACTTAATGGAACCTATGAAAATGGTGGATAGAGATGGGTCGCATAACTACGTGATGTGGTCAAGTATTGCGAGAGATAAATCGTGAAATTGGTACAGGAAATGGCGAATGTGCTAACTCAAACTCACTCTTCCACAGTTCCACTAACCATGTCCCCTTGTACAAAAATGGCAGAAGGTGCAAAAGCAACAACAACAACATATTCCTCAAAACCCATCTCCTGAAAAAATTTAGCAAATTCCCAGCTCTCACCAGTCAAATATGCCTTGCCTCGTCATCATTCCAGAACGTGATTGAAATAAATAACAAACAAAAAAACAAGAGGTCGCAGATCTGCAGATCCATGGAAGAAGTGGGGAGAAGAAGATGGACAAAGAAAGTTATGAGACTCTGGTTTGTATGTGAGTATATTGTCACTATAATAAGTATAGGAACGTGGTTGTGTTCCCTATCAGTTAGTGGAACCAAAATGTTCCATTCCTTTGCCTGTTCGTCCTGTTCAGTTCTATCATTAAAGTGCACCACACATGGGACATAACTCATTTGTCCAGTTCTGTCCCTTTCTTGCAATTGTAAGGTTACCAAACGCTATCTGAAGGTATAAAAATCCCCCCCATCCAGACATAAAAAGAATGTCTAATGTATTATCCAAAACAGACAGAACAAAACTGGAGAATGCCAAACTGTAAAATGCATATAATTTATTAAACTAAAGGCTAATCGTGGAAATGGAACTGAAGAAGTCACCCAACCAAGTTGGAAAAGAAAACATGTGAAAAAGACTAAAGTTTTAACTGAGGAAATCCACAAGTAAAACTAAAAGGCCAAAGCTATTTTAACTAGCAGCTTGTTTGTCTAAGCTTTATTCCCGCACAAAAGCGATTAATTTGATTAAAAATTATTTCTGACACTTCCACATTTGTTTGGTTGAGCTTTTACAAACAAACAAAAAAAGTGAAATTCAGTTTATTTTACAAGCAATTTTTATTAGCTTCTTAAAAAATCACTTTTGCCAAAATCAATTATGGTGAAACACCTTTTTAAGCCTAAATAAATGTGCCCTACGTAACAGACCTTTGCAGAAAACAAAGTGCATAACAATTGCATTATCCATTTCAATTTTTCAAAGAAACTTTTGCTCAGTTCACCTAACAACCTACATATACGAAACAATCACATATGATTTTCTTCGCTACTTATTCATTCTATTCGCTCCGGTGTTTTAGATCATAGAATTTATATGAAACATTCGACAAAAGCTGAACCGCTAAGAGAAATATAGAGAAATTGAACGGAACCTGTTTGTACTGAAACTGAATAGTATAAGAGAGTTGCATAGGGCTTATGTCACTGGCATCGGGACGGGACACCGAAACGATGGTAGCCTTGGGCAATTCTTCAAAAATCCGAGTGGTCTCACAGCCACCGTGCCGGAACGACGGAACAGACGTCATCTCCTCTGCTGCTGGCGATGACGGCGGCGTTGAATTCATCTGCACGTATCGGGGACCATCCCCAGACATAAACTGCTCCGTCGCCATCGGAACCTGATTCGCCGGCAAAAAAGAATTGAATCGGAAGAATAGAAACTGGAACGACGTCGTTCGAGTTTATAGATCCCAAATCCAATTTCAAAGAGAGAGAAAGAGAAATGGATTTTATTATTAAATGGTAGAGTTGAACAGTGAACAACGCAAATGAAAGGAAAAGTGCACAAGGTTTGTTTTCTTCACTACCATTGCTATCTTTTATTATTAAATAAAAAATTATTTAAAAAATTAGTTTAATTATTATCTATACTAATATAAAGGGAAAACACAAAATAACCACTCATAGTGTAATTTTTGTTTCCTATTTTGCCCTTACTAATCTATATTTTCTACCAAAAAACCATATCATATTTTCTCATTTTATGTTTCATGTTTGTTTACGTAACTTTTACAGGTTTTTCATTTGAACACGACAGTTTATCATTTTTCATTTGAACATGACAGTTTATCATTTTTATATTTAAACACGATAATTTATCATTTTTATTTTTTAACATGTAAAATTGCAATTCATTCAATAGAAAAGCGGTTTGACAGACACGTGACACGCTAGTATTTAAAAATAGGATTCTCTCGCGATCTAAAAATACAAAACTAAAAATAATATAATATAACTTTTATTTTCTTAAATATAATAAGATGATACTTTATTTTTGGATATAAAATTAGGAAAAACAACAACTTATTTCTAGAGATATTTCTTTTCAGCTAATCAAGATATAACTTATATTAATTTAGTTTATCCAATAAAGGGAAAAAATTATAAGTTGTTATGAAAGTGTGGATGAATTGTTTTGTACTTTGTTTAACGGGGCTCATTATTTTACTTTATTTTTTTTTATGAACAAAGGTTCTTTAATTTGAAGGGTTGTCTTATGAAGATGGCTAAATATTTTTTTTTCTATTATGTCAAATGGTTATTGCAAAATGGAGTTGTCTTAATCTAAGTAAGGTTTGCTGATTTCTCTGCTTTGTCATATTATATGATAGAATCTTAATGAGATACTTGCTTCTTGAACAATTATTCTCTTTTGGATAATTTAAAAACTAAATTTTCATGATAATTAAAAAAATGTATCATACATAAATTTATGAAATCTCTCATATCTTATTAAATTTATGAGTATTTTTTATATAATCACAAATATTTTTATATATATTATTAAAATGATTTAAATATACTCATTAATTTTAACTATTGGATTTCCCTATAATTGATAGTAAAAATGTGGAATAAATTTTTTATATTTACTCTCTGAATAAATGAATCATCTCCCTTATACAGAATAAAATATGAATTTTTACTAAGAAATGATCAGATTTCTTAGCACCTAAACTTTATTTTCTTATGGTAATAGGTTTATAATTGGTAGTCTAAGTCAAATTTGGCAAGTTGAGATAAGAATGTTGAATGGACAACGTTGTCCCATTCCTCACAAACTATTACGGTACATGTTGCAAATATGGATCATTGGAATCTCCGAACTACATGACTTTCATTGACACTCTAGAATGTTAATTAAACACCGCTTTGTACTATATCTAGAAGGGACAAGGGAGTTTGATAAACAACAGGCCCAAAAGCCCAATTTAGGATTATGAAACTGAAAAGCAAAGCTTGATTTAGGATCATGGACATTATCGTTGCTATCATGTGTTGATACACATGGCTGTAAATTGTTTTGAAATGGTTACAATAATTTAAGGAATATATGTTACTATGTATACATTCATTTTTGAATTGCACAGTTCATTACTCTCTGAAATTATATAGGAATTTCTGTTACTATACTGTTTTTTTTGGATTTTGGGCAATTAAGGATTAACTATCTCAAGCAAGATGGTTAACCAAATTATTATAAATTGCTCATTACTGATCATATGTTTAATTAATGTGAGCCTCTTAGTACATAACACAAATATTGTTATTATTAATGAATCAACAAAATTGTAACTTATATCTAATGAACCGAATAAAATTAATTTGTATTTTTTATAACAAGGTTATAATAGAAAGAATGTATTAAAAGGGGTGCTCACCCCATGTACAATTAAGGACAAAAAAAAGGATAAGGAGGAGAAACTTCAGCCACTAATATAGGAGGTTGGACCATTACACTAAAAAGGTAAAAAGTAAAAAGACTAAAATCTACATGATTTTGTTCCTATTCTTGCTTTAATTTCTTACCACTACATTCTTCTCAATTTGTTAAAATCATAATATGATATTTTTCATATCTATGGAATGCTAGAAATTAAACGTTTATATGCCAAAATTTGAAGCGTTGGAACTTTTTTGCCGATATAATACTATTTATTCTATTGCAATAGGACTACGAACTAAAACGACGTTATTTTTTCTATAATTGGTTCATTTGTTTTATGACCAAAATAATTTCGTTTTGATTTTGAGAAGCTAAAATTGGCCTTACTCAATCTACATGCAATTAATAGCTTTCCCTTATCACTGTGGTCAGAGCTTTAATCTCATATCCTACTATAGGATGATAATTTTAAAAATTAACATATTAATTGATTATTTTTAAAGAAAAATATATCATTCTTTAAGTAAATAAGTGTCATCTCTATATCAAGTAGCTCATTTTTTACTTGTTTTTCCTGTTTCGTCGCAAGATATGGTAATCTATTGTGTTTAAATATGATTAGGATAATAATTTAAAATCCAACACTTGATATTGGGGTCCCACTAAGGTTCATGCATCTTCTAATTTCGTTTTTTTCAGCATGAAATTATTGAAGTAGACTCGCCAACTTAAAAGCACTATGATTTGACTAGTAGTAGCTACACACATATATATGTATATGTATATGTATATGTGAACGTTTAGGGTTCAATGTTTTTGAATTTGAGTGGCCAAACGCATAGATTCCTTTGTTAAATTTATGACCAGGTTTCATCTTGAAGTTTGTTTGTTAGATGAATCTAGCTACTATAATATCTAGTCCATGCAAATTATCCTTACAAAAAAAATTAATATTTATTTCTTTATGTTCATTATTGACATGTAAGTTAATTTAAATGTTTACAAACTAAGTTGAAAATAATTACAAAATAAGATAGTGTAAGAATGGTACCGATCTATATCGGATAATTAATCTCTTCCTAGGAAATAGAGATTATTAAATAGTTACATAGTTATGAAATCTGGAGCGAGATTTTAAATAAATAATGAACTACTATAACAGTCCAAGTTGATCTAGAGAGTCATGCACCAACATCTCATAAACAGAGGTTTGAAAATACACATTTCACAAACGACAAACACCAACATGTTATATTATTATACAACCCACATGAATTGTACTATGAAACATAATACTACAATTAACAAGCACCACCCAAATTACTTATACCACCCTTACCTACCAACTCCCCTTTTATTTATAATCAAAATCCTAAGTCCCCAACCATCTTGCTTCAAATCCTTAACATAGTTTATACAGTAGTCATCACTATAACTATTAAACAATATGTGGAATTAAAGCTTAATAATAAAACAAAGACTAATGTTACGTTACACTTAACCTTCACACCAAAAGATGACAACTTTTGTTTGGGAAATAAAAAGAAGACTCCCACAAATTCTTCCCTACCATTTCACTTTTCCAAGTTATATATTAAAAGGGAAGGAAAATAGAAGACTTGAAAGCCTTAAAATATACTTATGAGATGAAAATAAAATCTTCACTTTCTATTTCTTTCACTCCAAATATCAACTCATAAAGAAACTCTTAAAGTCTGTTTGTGAATTAGGTTTTAAAAGAAAAAGTATAGCTTTAAAATCATCTCACAAATTTATTTTACGATTATGGAATCTTCTTATATCTTTAATTTCCATCAAAAACCAAACTTGCATATAGACCCTTGATGTTGAGATTAAGTATACAAATAACATTACATATAAATACAGCATGCATGGAATTTAATACTCCAATCATATACTATATAACTAATTATTATTCCTAGTAAACAAAGTGAGGGTTGGGCATAACAACATCTTCCAGCATCCAAAGATCCATGTTGTTGCTGTTATTGTTGTTAAAGTCCCAATCAGCACTATTCAGCTGCTGCATAGGTTGTTCATTCTCCAACTCAAGGAACCATTCAAGGTCTGAGATTTGTTGCTTCAGGTCAAAATCCTCAGCTACATTAGTATCATGGTTGAGGCAGCATTTCTTAGCTGGAGGTGGTGAAGGGAAGTTGAGCTTGGCCTTGTCACCACGGATGCGGATGGCGGCTTTGTCGTAGGCGGCAGCGGCTTCCTCGGCGGTGTTGAAGGTGCCAAGCCAGACACGGACACCCTTATATGGATCCCTAATCTCAGCTGCCCATTTGCCCCATGACCTTTGCCTTATTCCTCTATACACGTTCTTCCTAACCTTACCCTTAGCCATTGCCTTAGGAGCTTCTTCATGAGAGCACTTCAAATTTTTCTTCTTTTCCTTTTCAGATCCTACCATTGTCACACACATTCAGTACCTCTACATTATCTCATAATCATATAGTTCTTGTCTAAGTTTGATTGCTGGTGTGTAAATGTATGTAATGCATATTTAGACTATGTTTTGGATTCAATGGGTAAAGATTGGAAAATGATCTATTATTCCTAACCACGTCCCTAAGTATGTACGCACCAATCAAAATGAAGTAAAAATAGAAAAAGTCATTAATGTTTAATTTTTTAATACACATGTCATATTTTGATTGATGCGGGACAGCCTTGGAAACATGGTTGAGACAACAAATACTTCTCCGTTTAAGATAAAGTATTTTAATAGTCTATTCGTGAGCCTGTTTATGGATCTCTACTTTATGGAAATAATATTATTTCGGGTGCTATTATTCCTACTTCTGCGGCTATCGGTTTGCACTTTTACCCGTGATTACATGTTATCTAGAAACATTATTTTTATGTAGTAAATTATTAAATTATGTGTTTAAATTAATAAGATTTATTTAATGAATAGTTCTATACATATGATAATGTAAAAAACATAATGATAACCAAGTTCATAAAAAAAAAGTTAGTTCGAATTGGCTTTCATCTCAAAAAATTATGTAACATTTTTTTAGACTCTTTAGTTAAAAACTCCAGATCTATCAACTTAGCATTTTCTTTCTCTTTTGATTTTTATTAGTTGAATATAGGAAAGCGTGTGTAAAATAAAAATAAAAAAAGGGACCTTGTAAATGTCAAAGTAATGAATTATTTTTCAAAAGAAACAAAAAATAATAGTGAATGCTTGAACTTCACTTCATTCTCATTCAGACCCCTTGAACAATTAAGCACACCTGGCTCATGTATCCAATAAAGTAATTGACATATCCAATGAATGTTAAAAGAAATTACTTAATTACATATGTCATGAGAGCAAAATTTAGATGATGATTATTCGAAAAGGAAAAGGAAAAGGAAAAAGTTTTGCTTGATTTTTAATGGTAAACGATTAGTTAAACTAAAGGGTGGCAAAAAAGCTAGATAGGAATATGAAGAAAGTAGTATAAGTTGGTAAGACAATTTTATTCATTTAGGTACACACATACCTTTGGTTTGTGGGATTTGAGGTGGCTTATGATCAAAGTAGAGGGTTGGTGGTTGTTGGTCATTGGAAGTAAGGGTGTTGGCATCAAAGCCAAGAAAATCGGAGAGAGGATCAAGCTCAGCCCAGAGGTCTTGTGTAACCAAGTTCCGACCACGCTTCACACCAATGAAGTCAGAGATGATAGCACCCCCACACATATTTCCTTCGATAGAGACAAACAAAGTTGAAATAAGTGACAGAGCCTAGTGACAAAGAAACAAAGAGATAAAAATGTGAGAAAGTGAGAGAACATAAGTTGGAGTTATGTCTAGATTTATATAGAACTCCCATACATTTTGGTATCCTTGTTCCATGATAGTGCAGTTTTAAAAATGGTGTCATGATCTACTAAAAAATTGTCACATAATTAATATAAAAATTAAAAATAATAGAATTTTTTTTATATTACTTCGTGCAACTTGATTGGTCTGGGATATAAGGGTGTGAATTTTTTGGAACATATGATCCTTATTTAATGATATTACTAGTTGTTTGATGCTTACCGGTTGGCGCCCATGGTAATTTACTTCTGCTTATTCTCAATCTTATTATTATTATTTTATTAAATGTTTCCTTTATCGTACTATTGTAGTAATAATTTAATTTATTTATTTATTATTTAATATATAATAGTATTGATTCTTATATATATATATATATATATATATTATATATATATATATCTACTATATATAAAGGGAAAACACAAAATAACTACCCATGTTGGTATAATTTGTGTTTTCATATTTTTCCCTTATTAATATATATTTTCTACTAAGAAAAACCATATAACATATTCCATTATTTAATGTATCATAATTTTAGGTTTCATGTATAAAGCATGATTTAATTGTGATGTTTCATGTATTAATAAGAAATATGTTTCATTATTTTATGTTGGATGAATAATGTAATTTCTACATTTTACGTATCACTTTTATATTTATGTTTATGTAGACTACACATTTCAAGAGAACATGAATTACATCATTATATAAATAATATATATATATATATTTATTATATACTTCTAACTTCAACATAAACTATAAATTATTGTATATAAACTATACTTTTTTAATCAACTATTGCATATCTATCTATACTAATATAAATGGAAAACATGTTATAACTACCAAGGTGGTGTAATTTTTAATTTCCCATATTGCCCTTGCTAATAATTATCTTCTATACTACTATCTACACTAATATATCTATACATTAGTTAATCCCATTAGTTATTGGGTTCACAGAAAACGATAGAAAAGTGGGTTGACAGGCACGACAGTGCCTGTCAACATGCTAGTAAACTATAAACTATAAACTACAAACGATAGGAAAGCGGGTTGATAGGCACGACGCTTGTCAACACGCTAGTATATTATAATATTATAATATATATATATATATAATATATGAAATATATTATATATATAATATCATTGTTTATATGTTTTTCGAAGAAATGTTAATAGCCACATTTTTCTTTGACGTGATTTGTCACATGTATCTAACTTCACATTAATTTGGTCATATACTACAAAATTATAAATATAAATATAAACATTCTTTATTTAAGTTTGCTACTATATAATTTTAGTGAAATATTCATTATATCATTATGAACATTTATAACATCAAAAATACATATATGAAATCGGATTGACAGAACACTCCTCAACTATAAAGCTTTGTTTTTTTCGTGATGACATGACTAACACAAACATGTAATATGTGTTGTAGTAATTGATGACTAGACTAATTATGGAGATGAGTAGATGACAAAGGAGTAAAATAATACTATCAAGTATCAACTAAACTGAGGAGTAAAAACTAAAAATCTATGTTGGAAATGGAAATAAAAACTAACATTGTTTATATTTATAGGGAGTAAAAATATATTTAAACATATTAAAATAATAGTAATAAATACTTCTCGAGTAAAAACTAAAAAACCTATATTGGAAATAAAAACTAAAATTGTTTATATTTTTAGTCAGTAAATTAAAATAGTAGTAATAAATACTTCTAAAATTGTTTACATGAATTTGTTTGTTTATTTTATAGGAAAATATATATTATTTTTTTCTTTTATTTTCTTTAATAGGGGGAAGGGAGAGCACAATTCCTTGCTTTTAACTTGAATTTAAACCGACTCTTGGGGATTTTTCTGTCTTACTCTTATTTGTAATTAGTTGGTTATCAATACACTCGCATTTTTTAATAATTATATATTAAAAATAAATTATATAATTTTCAAAATGACTAAGAAATATATATGGCCGACTAACTACAAAGGTAGGTATAATCATATGAAATGAAAATATATCATTCAAGTTAGAATAATAAGAAAGTAAAACTCTTCCCAAAATAATTACTTTAATATTTAAATATGTGATATTAGTAATTACAAATAAAAATCTATTCGAGATTGCAATCTTCTAGTAAATAGACTCTTAATTGAATTTAGTAGTTTATTCAAAATTAAATATAGAGTTAACATTTACATTCATGTCGGTGTCACTAAAGTCATAACAGTACCAAAATTAATTGAAGGGCTCATAGATGTGATGAGTATGGGGTCACTGACCACTTGGGTCTGGGGATTTCTGATTATAATGGACCCCTTCACAACATAATCTCATCCACAACAACTGGTAGTTAAAGTATTATTATTCATCATACAATGATCCTATCAACTTATTAAACTACCATTAATTCTGCCACCACTTAAAAATTTATTTACTCCTAATTGTTCCATAATCTACAATCATTTAACTTAATCTAAAATGTGGTCTATAAAAAATAAACTTTGTCTAACATATTTATCTATCAATTGGAGCATATATTTAAACATATAAATGAGGAGATGAGTTGTTTCAATAATTAACCACATATCTCACTTTAATATAATACACTATATGTATAATGATAATTGGATGACATTGACATTTTTGCAATGCTCATATAAGGTCCCCAACCAAGTAGTAGTAGAATCTTACCATCATCATTATTTATGAGCCCTATACTACGGAGTATGATGAATTGCACATTTCAAAGGGTTTTCTTCTTTGTAAGGGATTTGTTGTAACCAGAAGATATTTTCTATTTCTATTGTTTTATTTATGAAGATATGGAAGAATCGTAGTGGGAGAGTGGTCCTCCTACCACTCTGCTCTCACCAATTATACTGTACGTCACTACATCGTAATAATCATCCCACTCATTATTTCAATTTTATTTTATTTTAAATATTTTTTATTTAGTAAGTCATTATATGTGACTAGCAATATTGTTCTCAAGACACTGTTTAGAAGTTTTAATATTTTTTTAGAAAACATTGTTTTTGTTTGATGCTAAGAAAATATTCTTTTCATTATCTTCAAAATATTGAGTTATGATTTCTAATACAAAATTTTATAGTTATTAAATCCTTAAATAATGTTGTTAAAACATTCATTAATTTTTTCAATAAGCATACCACTTATTTACATTCCAATATTTTTAGTTGCCTTTTAACTTTTAACTTTTAAGATAGACTAAAAAAATGTAACTGAGCATTATTTTTTTGTTAATATTATTCAAACAAATACTATTAACTAATATACAGAACAATCAATAAGTGTAAGATGAAAATACTATGGGATAGTAAACTATATTTTTATACATATCCTTTATGTTAAAATTATGTGTACAACTTTCTTGTTAATAAAAAACGCAAAGAGAAAATGAGAATTAAATTAAGTGGTAAAAATAAGTAAATGAATCTCAATAATCCTTACACTGCACCAAATAGGCATACCAAGTTAACAAAGTGTTAATTAAATAGTGTAAAACTTTGCTAAATTTTAATGATGATTAAAAGATCAAAAGTTCAATTCCAAATAACAATACTTGTTATGAGGGACACATATTCCGAAAAGAATTAATTCATCAGATGTAAAATATTTTGATAGTACTAAACAAAAATTAACCTACCTACTCTAACAAGTTGGTTGTTAAGCTGCTATCACTCAGTCAAAATATGCCTAACCAACTTATTCAAGTTGGCAACATCCTGCCTTATTGAAAGAAGGATTATACTTCAACTCGAATAAAAATTTATAAATAAACCAACAGAGATCAATTGTCCCGAAATGATTATATTCTTATGTCACAAGCTAATAACTTTTTTCCAAATAATATAAAAAAATTATTTTATATTTTTATAATTTTTTTAATAAAGTGACACTTTTCATTAATATGTAACATGAATTAGGACAAGTGAAATCAGTTTTAAATAAACATGCTTCATTGAAAATGAATAAATCATGTATTCAAAAAATCGCAAGTTTATATATTTAATTATTAAATAAAATTTATACACCTTTAGTTTATTATCCTCTGCCCACGGCCCTAAGGGCTGCGGTTAAAAAAAGGATTAGTTTAGTTTAGTTTTGTTGTGGACAATTTGAAGTTTGATTCACTATCATTCTCTTCTGGTACATGCTATTGGAGCTATCAAACATATGCTACTAATTGCACTTTCAAACGATTTAAGTGAGAATTTGAGATTACGTCAACAATCCAGTCATATTGTTTATCTATCTCACTTCTATGTGCCACTTACAAATTCATATTTACGTTTTGTTAACGTTTGGTTAGCTACTATGGTGCAACTTTAATTGACGTATCAATTTATAAGGGTGGTATTATAGTACAACTTTAATTGACGTGACAATTTGTAATTGGTGTTACATAGAAGTGACATAGAGAAGTTGCATATACAACTTGTCGTCAGTCATCACATCCCAATATAGGTTGTACTTCGAATTCATAATTTATTTTACCGGAAATATTATCAGATAAGTTATGGGATAAACTATATATATATATATATATAAATTTTAATCTTTTATTGTTTTGGAGTTTCATATAACTTAAATACCAAAATTAAATATTTCATTACACACTTCTTTAACAAACTTTTCTCTCTCTGGGTACCAAGTGTCACAATGTTCTTAATTCTCAAGTCATGAGCTTCTTACAACATGTGGGTAGAAGAAAAGATTATTACTTGATCTATGATCAATTATATCATACACATCTAAGTAATTAATTATAATAATCATGAAATAATAATTGAGAAAATGGTTAGCAGTAAAGTGGAACTTAAAAATGTACAGGCTTTACCAATATGCTTCGGTCTTAAGAACAAGGAGAAAAGGATCAACTCTTCTAAAATGGTGTTCCAAATTATTCTTGGTCAATAAAAATATGTTATGTCATTTAACAAAAATTAAATGTTTATTATTGTCGCGCCTCGATTTTCGGCTACGCGACCTTTTTCGGAGTCGTCACTATGTTTTTTGCGGTTGAAACATGGAAAACTCAATTTGAGCCCAAATTGGATAAAAATGTTATTTTTAATTAGAGTTATGGATTCGGAAGTCAATTACGGATTAGGGAATATATTAGCACCCGTCCGCCCGTATTAAAACGGTACCCTCGTTCAATGACTTAAACTTTTATACCCTTAATAATTTATTTAAACATTTAATGATTGAAACAAAATATTTTATTTTTTATTTTTGTGTCTGACAAGATAGTTTCTTGCTCCTACATATCCCTAGGTGCAATAGGGAAATCAAGACTACGTAGTTCTAGTTTGAAAATCAGTTGACATTGGTTTATTTGATTAAAAAAGGGATTTTATCCACTTTAAGAAAAGATGAAGCAGCAGAAGCTAATGTTCGCAGCACATCAAAACTTAAAGATGTTTTAAAATAATTAGGACATATTTGAAATATAGTTAAAATTTCATCATCTTTAAGATAGATGAAGCAGCAGAAAGTAATGTCCGCATCGCATCAAATCATAAAGAAGTTTTCGAAAATAAAGATATCTTTGAATTAAAGAGTCAAATTCTTTTATTATATTATAAGAAAAAAACTTTAGTTACTTGATGCTTATGGGCGTAAATACGTAATGATTAATATGAAGGTAATACCTCAATTCTTAATTAAATAGTTAAAAATATATACGGTACATTCAATAAATTTTACTTTTTATGATATAATGATTATATCAAATGAATAAAATGATAAAAGAGAATGAATACTTAATTGCAACAACCAACATAATAAACTACTTTATTTGGAATGGTGATTATCAAATCATATAGTAATAGAGACAAATAACAAATGAAAATAAATTATGAAAAATATGGAAAAATAGGGATGAAAGAGAAGGATTTGGATTGAGTGAGAAGGATGGTGACAATGAGAGGAAATGTAGTGCAAAACTTTTGTTTAGTGGAAAAACACATGCATAGTTTTATGAGATACTAGTGTCATCATCTTGTTGTGAATTTACAATGAATTCTTAAAATAAATAGGATAAGAAGCATTTCTAAGAGCATTGATGTTATATACGACAAGCTTACCATTCCACTATGTGATGAAAGAGAATAAGGATCCTTGGAATCTCTCATTTGATTGTACAGTGAGAGAGTGTGCTTAGAAAAGCCATTTTTTCTATGAAGAAGACCATGCCACATATATGCTACAAATGTGACTCTTTATGCACCATAATGAGAGAATCATCCTATTAAAGTATTGGCTCAAGAAAAGGAGAGATGTTTCTTTTTCCTTTTTTAAAAGTTGAATGTGGTCTCTTTCAATGCCAAATGAAACATAGTTGTAGCACATAGAAAGTACTGGTTGGAATGAGGCATATTGTAGTGTTATTACGACATTGATTTGCATTATTGCAGTGTTATTACTGCCTTAATTGTATTGATTAGTGTTATTATTGCCTTAATTGTATTGATTTGCATTATTGTAATGTTGTTATTGCCTTAATTTGCATTGATTTGCATTATTGTAGTGTTGTTATTGCCCTAATTTGTATTGATTTGCATTATTGCAGTGTTATTCAAATCTCAATCACCACTTGAATTAAGCATATGGCTAACGGCCTGAGTTATTGTATTGCATGCTGTAAATTCGAATGTAATTTATTACCAACTGTTATACAATTGATTAATGTTCTTAATTCTAGCATATGACAAAAGTAGTATCAAAGCCAAATTTTAAACTTGTGTAGTTGGGGTAGAAATACATTGATATTGTTGTTTATTTATTTGAGAAGGTATTTTGGGCCGGACAAAATTGGGTACTCACAATTATTTTTCTATTTTTACTTCAATATTACTGGTTCAGAACATAATTTGGGACAATATTTTTTCGGAAACAAGAGTGTGTCGACATAAGAGTATTGTTTGGTTCACAATTTGAAGGCTCATTGGTCGTAGTCGGGTACAACAAGTGTTACCAGAATTTATTGTTCGACTCGCACATGATAGACTTAAAGGGAAGTAGACTTATAAGTGTGTGATACCAAGTTGAGGGGAAATTATTGGGATTAGTCAAATGTAAAGTCTCATATTAATTAGATATAATGATATGAATAAGAGAAAAAGGTCATGTAACAACTTCAATAGACTTCCAGATTCTTGTAGGTCCAAGATTGCAATATTGCTACTACAAGATCTAATTTTTGATTCTCCACAATTTTAAAAGCTCAAGTATTTGGTTTGTAGTAAAACCTATGGCAGCGACGACAAGTTAGTTCGCTTGGATGTGAACTACTTCCTTGACCATTGGATGATATTGTGTTTAATCTCAACCGTTGATTTGATGACCGGAAACCTGCCACATTTAGAAGTCGGTTTGAGCTTGAACGACGTATTTCATTTTGAGAAGTCGGTATGGGCTTTACTAACTTCCATTCAGAAGTCAGTTTGGGCCAAACCAACTTCTCAGACTGCAGGGGCATGTTGGTACTTGCTAGGAATCCAATGTATTAAACCATGCCAATTTTGTGTATATGATATATCACACAAGCTGTGTTGGAAAAAACCAGTGGGAAAAAACTAGTGGTTGTGGCCTTCAAACACTATCTTGTAAACAACCAATATATATGGAACCAATACTATGGCAAACCGACTTGTAGAAATATATCTACTAAAGTCGGTATACAATATAACAACTTTATGAAGTTTTGCTCTTCCAAACCGACTTCTACATAGAAGTCGGTGTGTAGAAGTCGGTAGGAGCAGTCACAACTTCATTGAAAATGTGGAGTTACACCATGTCAAACCAACTTTTAACCTAAAACTACATTACCTCAAACCGACTTTTACATAGAAGTCGGTATGAGCAGTCACAACTTCACTAAAAATGTGAAGTTACACCATGTCAAACAAACTTCTAACCTAAAATTACATTACCCCATACCGACCTCAAATAGGTAACACAACCGGTAACCAATAACCAAATTTTTTCATCCAACGATTAAAAAATGTTCGCTTTGAAACGAACTAATATAGAGTTTGTAAATTAGCATTGACCAAAACTTATGTGGTATTAATTATTGCCTTCCTCACTCTAAGTGACAAAAATTGCCACACTTGAAATAACAAGATTCTAATAAGGACTGTTATCTGGGGTAGGAGTAATGTAGTCTTTTGGAGCAGGTGAATCTGCTTGATATTCATGAATAAAAGCTTTATAGAATTAGAAGCCCTGGCAAGTACTATTGATATAATTAAGCCTAGTGTCAGTTCTTCATTGTTGGCAAAACTTCTTTATCTGATTTATTTATAATATTTAGTTTCTTGAATTTGGTTGAATGTATTATACTTTGTCATATAGCTATCTTTCTGGATGAAGACAACCAATATAATCTTAACAACATATTAAAAATGTATAAGTCCTCCACACCCTCAACCATTTTTTTGGGTACAAAATTGCTCATAAATTTACTCCTCTCAGACTCTCAATATAAATGAGCCCCTGGCCAAACTCTATGTGTATAAATTGTTGATACAGGCCCGATCTTCACAATTTTTTGGCCTCGGTAGAAATTAAGATGAGAGCCCTTAATTGGAGCAATGATTGTGGGCTTAAAGCTAGAAAGAGTTGTAGGGAGAATGTAAAGAAAGAGTTGTGGGCTTAAAGCTAGGGATGCATATATGCGTCCCCACTGATTTTTCCAATTGTGTCTCAAACTAATCATCTGTCATTTATACAATTTTATTGGATAGAGACATGGAGACATGACACTTTTGAAATAAAGAATCCTTAAAGATTATGAAACTCATTAATTAAATTTGAGCAATTCTTGGTGATTGTGTAATCAACTAAAATAGGATATACAATATTTTTACAAGTTTTCTTAACATTGCATTTTTACATGATAAATACTTTCTATTACACCAACATAAAAAACTCATTTTTTTATCATTATACTCAACCCTTATCTGACAACTATTTATTTAGTAAAATTGTATATTTATTTATTTAACAATTATCTAATTAATTAATGACATAAATAATTTAAAACCAAAATTGTTCATTTTTTTCAAAGTCTAAGTTACTTACATGTGCAATTATACAAACACATGTTTTTAATTTGTTTTTGATCAAGTAAATGAAGTCATGCACTAAAAAAATGAAAGAGTAAATATGAGAGACATATTCTTAGAAGCTTTTATAGATTTTGTTTAACAAATTAATGCATCAAATATTATTGGACAAACGATTCATAGGGCATGTTGAATCCAAACCCAAGACCCCAATGGAGGATCTATGACCTAGTCATTATAAGTGTCACAATCATTGATCAAGAAAGCCAATTCTCTAATAGTGGACATGACATAGTCTAACCATATCAAATATTTTGGTAGTGCTATGAGAAGTGCAATTTGGTAACAACAAATCTCATAATTCAAGCAATATATTCTATCAAAAATAATTTAAACATCCTAATATATACTCAATTTGTTAAACCTGCCTTTATTAAAATTAAATTTGAAAACTCAATTCATCAAAACTTAGTTTTGGAACCAAATTAAAGAAAACATTGTTCAATGAAGACTACTATATTTTCTTAAAAAGGTTTTATGTCTTAAAAAATAAAAAAGTTGCATTAATAATGACATATTTTAGAAAATATAAATTCGTTAATTAGGGTTGATATTAATTAGCATTTGCCTTCCTCAGATAAATACATCCCACATAGACCTACCTTTTGTGTAATGGGGTGGAACACTGCATTAATAATTACATAAAATTAAACACTAATAACCAAATAATAATTTCTAAACGAGTGAATTGATGTGAATGAACCATTACTCTTTTCTTTACATGTCGTTTCTTCTTTCCCCAAATTCAATTCAGTATCATTTTTATTTGTAGCCAATTAAGCTTAAGGGCCACGAATGTTGATGTCAACTTATCAATTATTCAATTATTTAGACTCCAACTAATAAAAATGTCAAATAGATTGAAGAAATGGTGGTCCAACATCAATTTGCGCCTTGTCACTCGGGCCCAAATATTTTTTATTTATGTGTATTTTAAAAAAATTCCACCCAATTGTTCAGATCTCAAGAAAACCATTTAATAGTAGTTGATTTCTAAAACAACAAGTAGTATATATATATATATATATATATAATTTGTGGTTGCATGCAACTTACCCATTATAACTTGGCTAGATATTTTTATTTTTCTTTACAAATTCTGCAATTATAAAAAAAATTCTATAGCGTCGGCCTAGTATAGTAGAGGTATTACTTTATATTTGTTACTAATTAATTAGGAGGATTGTGATTTGTGTGAATTGATTTTAGCATACCAACATAGTTGATAAATGGGAAACACTTGAGTTTGATTGATGTGTGTGGAAAAAAGTATTGGCGAAGACAAATATCAAAATCCACTTTAGTTATTTTTAAGAAAAATATAATCTTTTCTTATTCACTAGGTTACTTGACAGAAGTAACTCCTTATACAAAATTATAAGAAGTGGACTACTTGGAATAATGTTATTAATATTATATGAGTTATTATGCGGCTCAAAATAGTGGTGAAGTGGTTTATTATTTAAATTATATAGTGATTAAGTTATATATAAATTATAATAAATGTAATACAATTATAAATATAAATATTATTATTTCAAACAAATAATTTAATTATTGAGATAATTTAATCATTACAAATAATTATTAAATTTAAACTTCTAAACTTTATTATATCATTTAGTTTTTTCATTCACAAACAAATTTTGAGTAATTTTATAAGTCACAATTTGATCAATTTTCATTAATATTTTCCAATTTTGGTTATAATTATCTTACTATGTAGACATTGGTAAAATTGTCCATACTATAAAGTAGGGTTGAGACCTATTCACCCCTACTTGCTCACTTAATTTGACCCGATCATGACCAGACCTAATTATGGTCGAGTCTTATCGGATCTAGGGTCGAGTTCAAAAATTAGACTCAAACAATATTTATGGATGAAACTACCATATTTATACGTGTCTTTGTTCAATTGTGTATAGAGTAATGATATTTTTTTGTCAAAACTACCATTGATTCTCTAATTTTTTTTAATTATATAGACTGATTAACAAAATACATGTACACACATCATATATTAAATTACATGTTCATAATAATTAGTAAAATATTATAATATTTTATATAATATATATATATATACAATATATTTAATCTTATTTAGGGTTAGATTCATGTTCCAAATGTGTCTCATTCAATATTTGAGGTCTGATTAATTTCGGGTTTAAGATCATGAACGAGTTCAGAAAAATGACCTTGTTAATGTTTAAAGTCGAGTAAGTCTTATACGACTCAACTCAGCTCATGGTAACCCACATATTAAACTTCCATGTACAAATATTTTTAATTGTGAGTTTTTATGAGGAAAGCATAAAGTCACGCCGACGTAAGAATAGGTTATACGTGTTGGAACAGGGGCTTCTTGCCTAGTTGTCTTCATAAACAATTGAAACTTCATTGCAAGGAAACCGATTTTTTATGTTTTGGCTTCTCTATTTTTTATAGAGATAGATGCATTTCCTGCAAGAGTAAATGAAAAAATCTACTCCACATCTTAATCACATATTCTTGAAAAATCTAATGATTTGAATTTGTGAGTACATCTAAACAATTGAATTTTCAAAGAATGAGTGAGTGACTAAGATATGAAGTAGTTTTTTCCCACTTACTCCACTTACTCCAAGAGTAAATGAATCCCTTCACATTTTTATATTCCTACTAAACGAAAATATATATACTAAGACTTCTTCGACCGGTAAAAATTTTCTCTCATTCCTCGTCCTTTTCTTGGCAGTGCTCATCATGAAATAAAACACAATCAAGTGATTACATTGAAGTAGTGCGAATAAAAAAGAATTTTAGAAGGGCACTATATAAAACAAAATGGGACCACGTACAAAATAACTTGTTAAATATAGTCATAGCATGCATGGGTTGGCATAGAGATACACCATTTTGATTCACATTTCGAATATTCAAGATGCCATTCATACTACGTCGATTTCATAAATGATGAGTTCTAGGATCTATATATAAATCATCCTAAAAATATTTACAGCTTCACTTTAAAAAACTAAATTCCATGTACTTGTATCTGTACGTAAATTCATACCAATATTTGTACCTACTCTTGTTAACAAATAGCTTAACTTGTTATGACCTACTTCTTGATCATTGTAGTTTGGTAAAAATACAAATATAAAAAAGCTATATTTACCTTATAATGGTCAACTCTTCATTATTTTGAAAACGTCCCTATCCAAAATTAGTATTTTATTTATTTCTGTACAAACTTTATTGGTATTGTCTTTTCATTTTTTATTATATCTCTCTCTTTTTATGTAGGGATTTATTTTATGTTTCTAAATCCATATTTGAGTTAAAGTGTTTGTGTTAGGAAATTTCGAATTTTTTTATTGCTTAAATTTAATTGATTCTATCGATCATATTTAGATTTTGAATCAACAACCAGACATTAGTTAAGACTTAAACAAATGATAATTCAAATATATTGAATCAAATATACATGCAAGAATACGAGGGGAGATTGGCATGATGCATTATCAATAATTTATATATTAATAATTATTAATTCTATAATATAAAAAATATATGAATAATAAATAATATACTAATTAAATAAAGAATTTTACAATAGCAATAGACCGTTATTCAACTATAAGAGTAAAAGTAAGTGAGGAATTAAAGAAAATAAAATAAATGAAAGATGACTAACAACAATGGGAAAGAAAATTGAATGGAAATGAATATTCAGCTGCTACTTTAGTAATTTTATTTATGTACATGTACCGTGCAAGTCTTAATAACCTTAATGGTATCTATAGTCTCAATCTATATTTTGGACCATTAATATTAAAATAAAAACAAAAAAATAATAATGAATTTTTTAATTGATATAAGATTTTTTCATTGGTACAATACATAATTTAAGAGTATAAAACATAACAATTATGTCTTAACTGGCATTAGTTGTTATAATTTTTTGCAATCATTTGGTCCCAAAATTAACTGTGACGTAATCGAGGTTGGAATGTTTGTTTTCTTTTGAACCCTAAAACGGGATCGAATCTTCTTCTTCCTTTTGTACAGTAAAATATAACATCTTTCTTTTTTTATGATTGATGAACAAAAAGTGGTCCTTCCTTCTTCCAGAAAAACAATATTGGAAGTTAATTTTATAATTAACAATTAGTTGATGAAAATGGGGAAAATACGTGCAATAAAATGATGTATGAACTTCTTTTATACCAATATTTTTGTGTACTTTGATTATTATTTTTGGTGGACTCCCTTTTTTTTTATCTGAACCCTAGCTGACTGGTGCAACACATTATTAGAGTCATACATGTTTAATCAATTTTTCACAATGTTATACATTTTAATTTATTCTCAATTACATATCGATAATTTTAAAACGTCAACTCAATTGATATAATTGTGAAACATAAAATGTGAGCACGTGAATTTAAAACCCATGAATATGCGCAAAATTCCTTTCCTCCTCAACATAAAAAACTGTATTCACATTCAATTATTTTAAAAATAATTTTTATTTTTCAAATGAATTTTTTTTCCAGCTTAACCAAATATTTCGAATTAAAGTCTACGAAAATGCAATTTGAATTTGGTTCTGAATTTTACTGTCCATAATAGTCATATTGGACTCAAACATGATTATCTCTTATTGGTAAAAGATAAGTTAAAAAAATAATGTCTAGTTACTTTTCATAAACCCTATTTACTTGTGGAATAATGTTTAGTTGAATGGGATCTTGTCAATGAACTTGTCAATGATATTGTTTAAAAAAAAAATATTTGTATAGTTAAAATATTTTATTTGTTTTACTAAAATATTAAAAACTCTATCAACCATATATATATAGTAAGCTATGCTCAAATCATGGTCATCAATTATATTTTCATTCATGGGTGTAAATTTGATACGCTCTCTCCTTTATTTTCTTCTTCTTTCCCACATAAAATTATTTTTCCTTTTAATTACCCCACTCTCCATTTATCTCAAATATTTTGTTTGGTTGGAAAAAATAAAATTAGAGAGACGAGAGAAAAAGAATATGGAGGGAAACAATAAACTAGAAGATGATTATATGCTTATATATTATTTGGTTGTTTGATATCATCAAGGAATAAGGAGAAAATAAAGAAACATTGACTTATCTCATTTTGTTTGTTTGGGTAAACAAAGTTGAAAGAGAGAAATTTAATATGTATAAAATATGCACCCTAATGTTTTATATTTAAAAATAACAACTTAAGTCATTAATGAAATTAGTACTTTGATTAAGTCACCTCATTAATAGTAAAAGCAAATCTCTTCCTTGAATAACAACACATGATAGTAAAAAAAAAAATACCTAAAGTTTCTCCATTTTTAATGGTAATTTCCCAACATTGACCATGTGATGCGGCCAATAGAGAAACAATAATTTATCTTGACATTTTTTCTTCCTCGTATATATTATATATATATATATATATATATATATATATATGTATGTATATAACAGCAACAGAGGTGAGCTTCATAATTTCTGAAGCCTTGTCTAAGTTCTATAAACTGTTCTGAACCTCATAACAGATTTTTACACGTTCTTCTCCTTTCTCTTTACTTCCCAAAATTACATATATGTTTTGCACTTTCCCAAATACAAATGCTGCACCTTAGAACAATTACCAACAACAACAACCAAGCCAAACAACAAGAAAAAATGTGTATGTTTTTATATCACTGATTATCCTATTCAATATACCCTAAACCAACACATATATAGCATTTTCTCAAGTAACACTGTATATATATATATGGCTTACCAATATAATTATAAGTCCACTTGTGGTACAAATGGTGTTTCATCAAAAGGTGGGTTACCTTCAATACCATCATCATATTCATTGGTTTTGGATGTTGAGAAAGGAGAGTTAGTGAAATCCTCTGGAAGAATATTGAGGAAGAAAGATATTTCTGAGGCCAAATCTTTAGCTGCTTTGAAGAAACATTGTGATGCTGAGAGAAGAAGAAGAGAAAGAATTAATGGTTATCTTGCAACACTACGTTCTCTTGTGCCTCCTACTACAAAGGTCCTTTTTTATTTATTGAAATTATGTTGCTTTTTGAATTACTATCTGATATTCACTTTGATTTCATAGTTGTATGTTGCCAGAAATTATGTGAATAGCTTAAAAAAATTATTTAATTTTTTTTAGATTTTGGTGTATAGTAAAAGTTAATTTTGTTGGTTTAAATAAAATAGAAATTACTTGAAATGGATTTGATTATTTTGATAGTCTAATTACTGGAAAAAAATATTGTCAAAACTATGTTCAATTTAAGTCCAAATTGACCCACCCCAGATATGTTTTTTTTTGTTTTTTTACTTTCATTGTTATGTCTTAATGGTCATGCCTGACTTGTATACTTTATGTTGCCCCTTTCATGCTGTATTGCAATTTTGTTGTCTTACTTTGAAAGAAAAGTAGAATTCAGAATTTGCTAAAGTCAATAACTTGGTGGACCACTAGATATGTTAATATCTTATGTACAATTATTTAATTTTTGGTCAATAATGTAAAACCAGTAGCTCCAGTGGTCCACGGCTATTTTTAACACAAATATATACAATAGTTTTAATTAATTAAATTCAGAATAGGCTATTTCATTTTTTAAATTTCAATTATTATTCATATTTCTAATTTATAAATCGAAATTTAATTTACTTCTTTAAATTCGCTTGTTTAAGAAATTGAATATTCTATTTAGTAATTGAATAATTTAAATAATTACATATATTTAAATATACAAGTTAATATGACATAATTTTTTTATTCTGTATATTACAAAAGTACATCAAATACCTCTTTAATTTTTTAACCAACATGATTGGTCTTAGTTGTATCCAAATTTATGTGTTAAAAAGAAGAAGAGAATAATTGCATAATTTACCTTATTCAGCCATTAAAAAAGTGACATGTGTATTGTTTTGTTTAGTTTTAGAAATATTTTTGTAGAAAATGATTAAATGGTACACATGTCACAATTGTAGTGGTTGAAGGAGATAATTTATTCTCTTAAAAATACTACACTAAGAAACAAAAAAACCTTCATTTCTTGAGGCCAATAACTAGCTGAATATAAATGGAAAATGAATTTGGTGCAGTAACTTTTGTAATTGCATGCAATCTCAGCCCTAAAAGTTATACAGTTTATGTGAAAATTTGAAAATGTGTGAACTGTTGGATCCTTACTAATTACTTCCGTTATTCTTTTTTAAGGTATTGGTACACAAATTAGGAAATCGTTAGTTTAGTTACTAAAATGTTCATATTATTCTTTTGAAAAAATATAGGTAAAAGTGGAGAAAACATTTACTAAAATGTTCATATTACTCAATTGTATAAAAAATATGAAAGTGTAATTATTTAATAAGTGTACAAGTGGGGAAAATCTTTTTAACTATGCCTTGAAAATGTACAACTACAATTTTTTTTGAAACAATGTAAAAACATAAACCTCGAATTTTTTTTTAAGGATTTCAGAGTATACCAATTAAAGTTTTCTGTTAACTATGGCTAACCCAGTTCATATCAGTGGCCCTAGATTAATCATTCCGGTTTTATTCCAAATACATAGTTTACAAGACTATTATTATTTAATATGTTTGTCAAAATTACTAGGTAATTAATTTGATAATAAAAAATAGTTATGAAAGGTGTTTGGTTAACATGTTTTTAAAGCTACTTGCTCAAAAATAAATTCCATAAGTTAACAGAAGTATAGCTTAACTTATAAGTTAAGGGCTGCATAATTCTTCCCCTCAAAATTATAAAAATCTCTAACCTTTTATTCTCTAGCTCCTAACATTTATTTTATTTCCAGCCTTAGGCACTTCCCACTTCTCACCATAATATTTATTATCTTTATTGTTATTTCATATACACTATATTTTTTGATAGACAAATGTTAGAATGTTGGTATTTTTGTGGTGAATGTGATTTGAACTCTCAACCTTCTTATTATTTCACTTGTTAATTCTTCGACCCTTACCACTTATACGGTTTTTTTTAATATATACACTATATAATGCACGTTTCTTGAACACACACGCTAATTTATTTGATTGAAAGGAACTTTCCGCAACTTGTCTAAGACAACTATTAATTTATTTGTCGTTTTTTAATATTAGGGTTAAGATTAAGAAAATCATTTATTCTTATAAAATTTATTCTATGAAAGCTTACTAGTTTTGATTTCATAATTCAATGTGAAGTAACTTTCAGAGAATAACAAAGTATGTTTTTTTTGTACTACCAAGTGAATCATTTTATCCTTTTGGGTAAGAAATTAATCTCTTTCGGGGTATGTGGTTGTCCCTCCCAACAAGTATAACTCTCAGGAATCGAATAATTAACCTTTAAATCATTATGAGAATCTAGCGAAGTCTTACATCATTAGATCATCAATGATTTTATAACCCTTTCAATGCTTTTAAGTAGGTAGATTGCTAGTCTTTTTCACTAGCTAGGGACCAGTAATATAAGTAATTTCATATTTGGTAGGAGTCTTATAGTTGATAATGACTATATAAATCTATAATAAGCTGGGAAGTAGTGACAAATAATGAAAATACAAATATATATACCAGAATCTATAAATGGGATGACGTAGTGTCACCGGTTCTTTTGGCTTCCACGAACATGATATATATACTCGTAGATTCTTTTATGATGTTATACAATGTGGCTTCTTTTGTTTTGTTTCGGCATCATTTATAGGAAATATGTATGTATATATCGGGAATGATTCAAATGAGAAGAATAATAAATTTAAACTTTACAACTCTTCATGTGTGATTATAATTAAAAGTTAATTAGTAGTCACATACATATAATTTTTAATCTTGATTATTCGACAAAGGCATTGCCAAATGTAAAAAATGCAGTAGTGATATTATCTATTTTCATTTATCACAATAACACACAATGTTTTCACATGAGTCGCTCTTATATATATAATGATCACTTAGTCTATTCTTAGGACGGTTTTAGTTATGTTAAATTTTTAAATACTAATTTGATGATCATTTTATTTAGTTTAGAGAATAAATTTGATTGTTATTATATCTTTTAAGTAGTAACACTTACTCATTTTTTTAATCGAGATGAGCCTCATTAATTGGAACAATATAAATGACTTTGAGTATTATATTAGGAAATGTTAGATTAAACATTATCTGCATAACAAAACATATTATTTATTTTTAAAATATATTTTTATTTAGCTTAGTTGTAATAATAGGTGAAAAGCTGGTTACCTCTTAAAGGTAATCTTAGTTGATAATAGATATATATATACACACATATATCTGTAGGATTTTGACCAGAATATATACATTATATTTCATTCTTATGTAACTTATATATAATCCTCATGGAATCATTTTTTGTTGACTATGATTTGTTGAATGAATTGTTAATTAGACGGATAAAGCCACAATACTAGCTGAAGTTATTAGCCAAATGAAGGAATTGAAGAAGAATGCAATGGAAGCAAGCAAAGGTTTTCTAATCCCAACAGATTATGATGAAGTGAAAGTTGAACGATATGATAATAAAAATGGAGATGGATCAATTTCTTACAAGGCATCAATCTGTTGTGATGATAGACCTGAACTACTATCTGACCTAAGACAAACTCTTGATACCCTACAACTACATTTGGTGAAGACAGAACTTTCAACTTTGGGAGAAAGGGTTAAGAATGTTTTTGTCTTTACATGCTGCAAAGAGGACATTAATATTCATATTGAAACATGTCAACTTATTGCAATTTCTGTTCGTCAGGCACTAAGTTCTGTTCTTAATAAAGCTTCTACTTCACAAGATTATTCACTACCGCCATGCAAGAAACCAAGACTTTGCCTTCTTGAAACATCTACTTCCTCATGCAACCATGAATTTTGTTCATTTTGATGCCAATCATTTCATTTGCTTTGTTGGACTATGTTTCATATTTCTATGTACTTTGATTGTGTGGATGTTTTTTATTTATTTATTTAATTTTGAGCAAAATATAATTTTACAATGTGCTTAGTATCAATGTAGATTCATTGATCCATGCACTGTTGCACCTGTTTTATTAGCAATTGTATTGTATATTAGCAATATAACTTTCTTTTTAAAGTAGCAATGTAAGGATATGCATTTAATTACTCTCACTTTAATAAAGTGTGATCAAACTCTCTTACTAATTTTATATGATCTAAGAATCATATAATCTTACTTCTTTTTAATATATACATCTTGATCTTTTCGCTTTAGAAGCAATTTTACTTTAAAAAGGTTATGATTATAGATCAAATGATATAGATTATATAAATAAGAATTAGTAATTATTGAATTCAAGTACATCTCATATTCCTTTAATATTATTTGGCTTATAAAAATATAAGGAAAATGATATATTCTCCTACTAAATCCTCATATTAATCCTCCTACCCACAAGAAAGTGATATATGTCACTTGCAAACCAATCACTAGTAAATAAAGTATCACTTTGTGACATATGTCACTTTTTTGTGGGTATGAGGATTAATATGAGTATTTAGTAGGAGAATATAACATTACTCAAAATATAAATATGAAGTACGTGCATGTGAGTTACATTATTCTATAAAATGCTGTTTGTTTGGTTGGAGAATAACCCAAGTATGTGTTCGGTTAGAGAATGCGTCTTTAAGATTGAATTTCCTAGTATTTGTTTCATTTGAGAACCATCTTTTTTCACTTTTATAACCACAAATCTTTCAACCTTTGCAGATTAAGCATAAGTTTGCTGCAGCCAAATTAAACATGAAAAAATTAAATTGAGAAGGAAGTTTCCTTGTGTTTTCAAGACATGTTTGAAGGCATACTAACATCTATAATTAAAAGTGCAATTACCTTAGAAGATATTATATTAGTTTGTGATTGGTTGAATATTACGTAGTCTAATAAAAAACATGTTGTCGTCAAGAAACATCAGCACCAGTGGTCTAGTAGTAGAATAGTTGGATTCCGGGCTGGTGCATAAATGTTTTTAATTTTACTGTTCAACCTTCTATTGTGTCCCTGAAACCATGAAATAGTGGGTTTTAGAACGTTTGTTTATTCAAAAAAGCCAACTTCCAAGTTTCATACATAAAAGGGTGTGCAAGGAATACTTCCTTTTAAAATCCCATGTCAGCACCATGCATGCAATAAGGTTGTACGTCACTAGTATTAGTTGGATCAAACATAATCTAAAATTAAATCACCAAAATGTGTGCGCCGCCGTCTCACCTAACTATAATCATATTCGGGCAATATTTTTGTCCCAAAATGTATACATTATAGATTATAAAATCTAGTGTAGTTGATAGGATTCTTTTATTATACTCTCATTTTTAGTTATCTTTTAATAATGTAACAAGTAGATTAAGAATCACAATTAATATGTTTATTTGTTAATATAGTAATTATAATCACTACATCTCTTTTATTACCTATCTAGGACTAGGTGTAGAATTGTAATTAATTTTGTAAAAGATAAATAAAAAACAACAAAGTTTCCCCAAAAAAGGATGATTAAAAAGGAAGATAATGAGTAATATTAAAACATTGTTATGTCTTTTGTTGACCTTCATCTTCCAACATAGATATTAGTTTCAGATTGTCGTTGACTTCACTCAGCTATACTAGTAAATGATATCTGTGGTTTAGTTGATCTGGCCTTCTTATTCTTTATACACAAATTACACCATTCCTATCAAATGAAGAAAAAATGGACCAGAGAAGGTAGATATGATTTGAGTGGAGTGTTGAATTTCGGTTATTGACTACGTGTGCTGACTTAGATAATATTTCAAATAGTTTTTTCTGGTCTAGTTTTGAGTTTTGACTGTTGGAACATGTTTTCCTTCTTTCCTTCAGGAGCAACACTTTGATGGTGGAGGAGGGTATATTATCAAAACTACCAAAGGCAATTGACCTTTAAAGTTGCTCTTATCATTGTCATCTCTTGAAAACCAATTCTCTTTTTCTTCATTAGACTTTCTCACATTACTTAGAGACATTCTTGAGTCAGGCTATATCCTCTTGGTTTAGAGAATGCAAACCTTTCGGTTTATAGTGGAGTTGTGCCTATTCTCTTGGAAATGACCACAGTGGAAGAAATTTCAGAAAAAGCACTTGCCATTTTTGGGAACTTGTTGGTGACTATGATAGGAAAGAAAGATTAGAGAATAGCTCAATGGTGCCAGAAAGCTTTTATTAAGATCTTGTCATGGGAGGATAAACCAAAATACCAAGAGTTGTGAGTTTACATTTTGATGATTCTGGCTCACCAAAGCTTATCACACAGAAAATGGCACAAAGTGGTTCTATTAGGGAGCTCAGGCTCAGAAGAGAGCAATGTTACTATTGCAATGGTTTAAGAATGGAAGGCAAGTAAAGACGGAGCCACATTCAGGTACACAAACACACCTGTAAATCAAAGAGATGCAAAAGAAGGGAAGAAATTGATGAAGAGCTTGGTGAAACAAAGCTTGCATATGAATATGGAAAATTGGAAATAATAAGTAAGAGGGCAAATGCAAATGGGAACCCTTCTAAACTGAAATCGTTTCAAGACTTTGCCTTACTAGACCTTGTTTCTTTTCTTTCTTTTTTTCTATCTAAACTATAACTTTAATATATTGTTGAGGAAGTTAAAGAAAATAGTAGTCCAAATTAATACTTTTCTTTCCAAAAGGGACAAAACATAAATATAGGGAGTTTTTTCAGGAAATATAATTACAAACACTGTAAGCAATTAGTGAAAGAGAAGATAAAACATTCAAGCAAATACAAAATTATAGAGTAGAATAATATTAACATACACATTTGTACACACGTCATGTCATATTTACAAAAAACTATCAATGACTATATCATTGATGCCCTTTCTTTTCGTACATATATATACACTTTGTGATGCCAAACCATGCAAAGGGGGTCACCAGAAGCATTTAACTTCTTAGGGGAAACATTTCTGTCTTCACTCAAATTCCTAACAGTATATCAAATCTATATATACCACTAATACCAGTGAGTGAACATCTGTATCATTGTACACAATCATTCCAAGTACACCATGCACTTCACAATTAAATCATAAAATCGTTACAAATTAATTTTATTCATTTACAAAATGATACAACAAATGACTTGTCTCCATCACTAACTTTTGTTTGGTTTTGTTACTTTATACTATTAATATATATTTTTGCCTCATTGTTATTTCTGTGTATTTATATGAATAAATTACTTCAGAAAATGAAAAGTATTGTTTGCACCTTATTAAAACTTAGAGAGAACAATTAAGATGTATGCCTAGACCTAGAAATTTCATTCTTCGGATGTCTTATCGTACTTGCATGAGATATATTAAGAAACTAAGTCCTACAATCATTTATTGAATATGCGAGGGATAAACAATTTATAATAATTTAGGCAACACTCTTCTATGAGCTACTTTTGCGGTGGAGTTAGGACCAATTCTTTTAATATGGTACCTAACTCTGTGAAAGGGTGAACTTGACACAACGATACGGTTGTTGTCTAATAACCATGAGGTCACAGGTTCAAATCCTGGAAACAACCTCTTCGCTTCCAGGAGTAAAGCTATGTACATCTATCCTCCCAAGATCTCACTAAGTGAGAGCCTTATACACTAGGTTGTCTTTATTTTATGGCATTGAACTCTGTCTCAATGTTGAATCACCTATAGATATTCAATCCAACAAACTCATGCTCCAGATGTCCAATTTCGGTCATAAGATGGTTTATTAAAATATTGATATTTCATTGTTGCGGTACTATCCTATTATCATATGACCAAAAGATTTTTGTACATGGTTTACATTTTATAAGGGTTAAGTATCCTTTATACTTACATTAGTCATTAATATCTTTGTTTATAAAAATGTTATATTTTAAATGCTATACAGTTATCGCCCCACAATTTAAATTTCATGGGTCCATCACTGTCACTAAGCATTTGGAGAGTAAAATAACAATCCTAAGTCCTAACCAAAAGGACCGTATGCAATGTGGTATTGACCGAACTACATCAAATAAAAAATGAACAAGAGAACTGACCTGGAGCAGAGATGGGGTTAACTGGACTAGCCAGTTTTCCTAGCTCCTTTCTCTACTTGAAAATTGGACTTGATGGCAGAGTGCAGGATACCTACAAAACACTCTGATGCCCAAGTCCGTGAACATAAGATGTAGGTGTAAGTGTTTAGGATTAGATAGATACCTGGGTGGCTGACCTAGCATTAAACAAGATGGTGCTATGCAGTTATGGAGATGCCTGTGAATCTAACTGGAACTCAAGTGGGGCCTATGTGAAGGAGGTAGACATGGGTCCGTCGTCAACCATCATGTCTGATCTGTCCAATCCTGCCAGCTTAGTTGCCATGGTGGACATAGCCTTGTTGAACTTTTTCGGCCTTTGGGTAGTTTGGCCGAGATATAGAGTGGGTTGAGTATGATGACCTATATCATGGAACCAACCAGTCCAGTATTAGAACCACCTTCAGGAAAAAAAACATTAGCAATAGTGGTAAATAAGGAGACTCTCGAGGTTAGAAACATAGGTATCAAAATTAGAAAACGATGGAAAACCATATCTACTTCCGAACATCAAATACTACAAGCGCAATAACTGATTATTTCACCGTAAGTAAAAACGTTCTTAAATGTCTTAAATGCGTGCAAGAGCTGAAGAGCACGGCAAAGGATAACAGATTTCTCGAGTCAATATAATAACTCCAGCACTCTAAGTCACTAAACAACTAGGTTTCATAAACGTCAAAATTAGAACACAATGTAGAACCATTGAATATCCATTTCCCAACATCAATACAAGCAAATAACTTACATTTAATACATAGCATATTTCACGGTAAAGTAAAAACACTTAAGGTCTTATATACATGCAAGAGCTGAAGAGCATGACAAAAGATAACAGATTTCTTGAGCCAATATAATAACTCCAGCACACTAAGTCACTGACCAAAAAGGTTTCATAAACATCAAAATTATAATACAATGTAGAACCATTTAGAATTAATTTCCCAATATCAAACAGGCACAATAACCGATACTTAATACATGTAGCATATTTCACGGTGAGAGAAACCCCCTTAATGTGTGCAAGAGTTCAGCATGAAAAAAGATAACTGATTTCTCAACCAAGGTATATAACTCCAACACACTAACCAATAACTCAAAAAATTCCAAAAAGTAACAGACTATCAAAAGTCACAAAAAAAGAACAATCCACAAGACAGCTCAGCCACACAAAAAAACTGATAAGGAAAATAATTGAACACTTTCTGGCTTTGAATATTTGCTCTTACATTAAATTTACCAGTGCAATCAAAGGCATTCCAGAAGAGGCCGGCGCTCTTGCTGGTTGATGCGCTGCCCCTTCATTGGGGGGGGGGGGGGGGGGGGGGGGGGGGGGGGGGGGGGGGGGGGGACACAGATGTGCCTTTTTAGTTTCTAGTTTAGGTAATGAGAACACCTTTAGGCCAGCCCCATCATATAAATTGCTATTTACGAAGCAGCAGAGAGTATAGGATAGTCAGAATGCTTTACAAAAATAACTAATTGTTGGCCCTTGATACAGCTATGGAACTGAGTCAGATGATGATTCCATAATAACTATTTCCCTGAAGAACTTAGGGTTTTCTGAATCTAGGTAGCTCATCTCTTTTTGCAATGAACTTTTCTAGGCAACCACACCTATTTTAATTATGAAATTTAATCTTTAGAGCATGTTATATAGTTATTATCACACTTTATCACCTTAACATTCAAATATTCTACTTTTATTATAAATACTTAGATTGAGTAGATAATTTATATGGAAAACTAATGCAAAACAGTCAAATATTTAACATCTTTCTTTTATAATGTTGACAAGTTTCATTATTGAGGTGTGTGCTTTTTGATGCCTCATGCCTCTCACCTCAAGGTGTTAAAAGCACTTTTTGCTGGAGACTACCTTGAAATTTACATAGCTATTCTACGTTTGCCTTACAATTCATGACATTGTAGCAAATGATAGAAGGCCAGACATGTCCCTAACATGAAAAGAGAAGACTTGTCCTTAATATGAAAAGCGAAGCTAACAGGGCCAAAATGAACTTAATTGTGAGGCACTGACTTTAGTTTAATCTATAATTCTATGTTCCAATAAGATTCTTTGATGCTAAAAATATGTTTTAAACGATCATCACTCTTAAGTTGCAGATATAAGGTGCACACGGATGTTAAACACAAATAAATAAATAAGTAGAATCCAACTATAGCAAAGCAAGTTGCTTATTCCTGTGAAAATACTTACCTACAAACTCAAACAAATGATACCTCTAACTCTAAACGAGGCATTTCATAAGTATTTAACGTGCTATCAGGAGCCAACTATAGGGTAAACTAGGTTTTGGCATCTTTTTGGTGCTTGGTAAATGGAATTTCTAAGGGAGTTCCCATTTCAGAGCTGCATATATGGCAGTCATTGCGCATTGTTTCTCTTGTGCTTTATTTGTTGGTTTCTCTGTAATACTTCGGTAGAGGATATCTTATGCTTCTATTACTATAATCATCTACTATGTTATAGAATCTCCTTTTACTATTAAGAAAGAAAAAAGGAGGCAACAGTGGTATCTCATCATACAACAGACATTGCCTTAAATTATCGATGGCACGGTCCTATTGAAGATCCCTATCGCTAGCATACTAAATGAAAAGGAAAAAATGGTCACAATGAAATCTATTCAAAAATAAAAACAGATTGATCCTTTCAAAATGGAGAAACTGCTCAGCATGTGATAGACTGAAGTTGTCTGTGTAAGATGATTGGGAGTCTACACAAATGAATGGGATGACACATATTCAAAGGACAACACACTGCAGGAGGCCAAAAACTAACACACTTTTCTATTTTGGTTTTCATGCTTATGTTCTACTTTTAGCTCATTTATTCCTACTCCCTGGGGGTTCACAATGAAATAAAGATAAGTAAAAAAATATAATTAGTGTTAATTTCTTTACTTTTTTCTCTTTCATTTATTCTATAGGATGCGAACATGGAGGAGGAGCAAGGGTTGGTATTTTACGTGCATCTAGTACGCTATAGATTCGGTAAACCATGCATGCGCACAACAAATCCAATATTTACTAGTTACATAAATGGCTTGTAAAAGCCACTTGATGTGGGCTTAGATATTAGAAAAACAACCTGAATCTACTGTCTGAAATCCAAGGACTTGAGAATTTTCCAAAGGAGAAGAAAACAACATCAATTTCAGGAAAAATCATTAGCAAAGCTTATCTCTAAGATGATACAGATACGTTTATCGAAAATTGATCCAGCTGATTTTCTCTCGAGACACTTGATGCTAAATTAAACTTCAAAACAAATGCGACAGATATTTCAAGAAATACTCAAATATGCAAAGAACCCCGCCATAAAAATGAACACTTGCAAGAGTTAGAAGTTGGAAGGCATGGAAACAAATACTTGCAAGGAACAAAAGTTGAAAGACGAGGAAATAAACACTTGCAAGCCATGGATGTTGAAAGACATGGAAATAAATACTTGCAAACTGTGGAAGTTGAAAGACGTGGAAAAAAATACTTGCAAGGCGTGGAAATCCAAAGCTGTGCAAGTAAATACTTGGCTAATTGCAAGCCATGTTGAAAGACATGAAGAAAGAAAAGGAAATAAATTTCAACACTTCAAGTTGCACATATGCACATGGGAACAACTTGTCAAAGTGTCCAACTTCACCACCTCAACAGTACTCAACAACTTAGAAACCTAGCTAATTTAGAGAAAACTCTCAATAAACTGCTCCACAGAAGTTCCAACTTCCATATAAGTACTACATTCATAATCTACGAAGTTATATAAGCTTTTAACAAACACCCATCACATATGGAACCACAAAACATAGAAGCATGGAGTAGCGAAACAGCAACAAATTTACAGCAGTCCATGAAACCAAAACCAAATATTTCATTGTCTGCAACTGCAAGCACGAAATCGGCACAACCATTTAAAGCATTAGCATCCGAGAAGCCGTCACAAACCTGAACCAAATACCTATTCAAAACTCAAGCAAATAGTTAACATTTTAATGTCACAATAAACTTTCCAAAGTTACAATCATTAATAATAATAATAATTTCTACCATTAATAATAATCACAATCTAAAAAATATTGTTGAACCAGCATCCACTACAATAGAAAGATCCCACGACCAAATAATTTCACAAAAACATATTAAACTTAGCTCATATCATCAAGCAATTTATGAAATGCAGATTGACAAGATGAAAGAGCCATATGCAAGTTCATGTATAAATGCATATACATTTTAAAAATACAATAAGATCTGATGGAGAGAGGTAGAGTAATAGTTCCTCTAATGTATGAAATCCCCTTTTACTTGTTGACAGAGAATAATAATGATGTGACCGCATCAAGCCACAAAGCAACCACACCAGATTGCATTAGGAACAAATTGGACCGCATCAAATTCAAAAATATTTTTTTAATCACAAAAAAGTTCACATCGTAATGACCACAATCACAATAACTGCAATCGCAGACCGTAACTCCAATTTAAAACACTGCTTGTTGCATATTTTCAATTAAATCCAGAATTAGCAAGTCCAAAAAAACTTGTTCACTACACAAAAACTCAAAGCTTGGGCAGTTTTCAGGATTGGAAAAGGTTTAAATATGCACAATCAGTAAGTAATTGAGAACTAAATTTTTTGTTCTTTTACAAAGGGCATGAAACAAGGAAACCTACAGCAGCTATATAACCAATGAAAATTTCCAAACCACCACAAGCACACAAAGCAAACCAACAAAGCAAAAAGAAGCAACTGCGCATAAAATAAAGGCATAATTAAACAGAAATTTTACCTCATAAGTGAGATGATTTTACATGGTACATCCCTTAGGGGAGAACTTTGCTAGCTGGCTTGGGTTGTTCATGGTGCGACGAGCTACCTTGAGACTGAGATCCACTTGCAGTTGCAGGAACTCCAACAGCCGAATTTGGAGGAAGTGGAGAAGTACGCCTTGGATCAACATTGCTGCTACTGTCACTACCATGGCCACAACCACCACCACCACCACTGGTATGACCAAACTGCGGCACCAGCACCATAGGAGGAGGAACATACAATGTAGTAAGACGCGGATCCAGATAAAATCCACCACCATATCCACCATACTGTGGTGCCATCATTTGAGGTGGTGTTTTATTTAGCTTCTTATACTCAACAGATAATCTACAATGCATTTTATAGCCATCAATTACCTTTAAAGGTTCACGAATTGCGGCATTCGCTCCCTCCTCCGTCTTATAAATGAAAAAAGCGAACCCCTTTTCTCTTCCACACGCTCTATCAAAACCAAGAGGTCCTTCCTCCACCTCACCATACCTTAAAAAATGATTCAACAACTTACCAGGAGGAATCACAAACGGAATATTCGCCACAAAGATCTTTCTAGAAGAAACGTCATCATTCCAAATTGAAACCCCAGCAGAAGCAAGATGAGTAAGCGTCATTCGTCCATTGATTCTCTTACTCGGATTCTTCAGAGCCAAGTATGCACCATCCAAGTGCTTGAACGTTACGAAGCCGAAACCCTTGGACCTCCCTGTTGATTTATCGGTGATCACAATAGCCTCCTCGATCTCGCCGAATGGGGAAAAGACACGGTGGAGGGTTTCGGAGGTGGTTTCGGCGCCGAGGGACCGGACGTAGAGTCTACGGAAAGATGTGTCGCGGTCGGAGAAGTCACGAATCGAGAGGAGGACGTCGGTGTGGCGGATAGCGGCGGTGTGGAGGAGGTTGAGGAGTTGGTCATGATGGAATGGTTGAAGCATTTGGTAGATGTCGTGTGGGGAGAGATTGGAGAACGGTGGCGGAGAATCGGTGACGATTCTGTTGTGGTCGTCTTTGTGGTTTGTCTTTCTTTGAGATTCCATGACGAGATTGCGGCACAGAAGCAGTGATTGTCGGTGAAAAACTGGTTGTACAGTGGAGCATATGTAACCATTCAACTTTGTCTTTACTTGCTCCACCTCATTTTATATATACACCTACTTAAGAAAACTTTGAAAAACTAACTGTAAATATGCATACACATATCATATATCCTCCCATATTTATTCGTATTAATTTTTTTTGAATATTCATTAATAATAAAACTTTTACTATAGATAATGTAAAAACAATATATAAAACTCATACACTATTAATATATATATTTTTTCTGGAGAATAATAAACAAGTATCATACAATATAAATGGATGATTAAAATTTATTGAATGATAATATATTATTAAAAAATTATGTATATTTATCTTTTAATTTTATTCTCTTGAATAGGATTTAATAGTTCACATTATTTATATTATCGTGTTGATAGGCACTCTTGTGTCTGTCAACCCGCTTTCCTATTGTTTGTAATATGTATTTTACATGTTATAAATGTTCATAATGATATGATGAATATTTCATTAAAATAATGTAGTAGCAAACTTAAAGAATATTTATATTTATAACCTTAGCAGCGAATTGGTTAATAGTTAAAAAAACAAAATCTAATTTGGTTGGAGGAAATTTTACTCAATCTATAATCCATATAGGTATGTGTTTGATAATGATAAATACAAATGAAATTTATATATGAAGAGAATTAATATGTTATCCTAAGAGATTTCAAAATTTTGATAGAGTACACAATTTATTAGAAGAATTAGGAACAAAGGTAATGTCAATTCATGTGTAATCAAAAATATGTACCAAAGAAGCACATAATTGTTTCAATATAACCATACAAAGATATAGTGATTATATATGTTTGATCCTTTATAGGGTTGCAGTTTTCACTTTTCAATTTTGTCATATGACCACTTCTTTGTTATTAAATTTAAATGATTCTTTGAAAAAACAATTTTTATAGTATATGACCAAATTAATGTGAAGTTAGATACATCTGACAATTCACGCCAAAGAAAAATGTGGCTATTGATATTTCTTTGAACAAAATATAAGTAATGATAAGTGAAGAGGAAAATAATGATAACATTATTTATGAATGAAACTTAAGAAAATGTAAGTTAATTATAAACACTTCAGGGATAATACATCTTAAAACAATATTTAGTGCATACCTGATAATATGTAAAACTTGTTGGAAGAGGGAATGAGGGAGAAATAAACGTAGAGCAAATGTGGGATAAGTCAAATTTTATATTCAAAATGTAAAATTGTTTCCCATCACTTTTTACCTGCAAAATGGAAAACTAAATATGTTGGAAGTTAACAATAAGAATTGAGTAAGTATAAATTAAAATTGTGGAAATAAGAAATTGTTAAATATAATTAGAAAGAAACTATTTTTTTCCCTTTATTCACTCTAATTTAGAGTGGTCATGAGAGAGAGGTTGAAGAGGTTATGAGAGAGATGTTGAAGAAATGTTGTGGAAGTTAAAAAGCAAACATAGATTTACATTGAAATACTCATAAACTTATAGAAATATACATTCTAAATTGTCAAGGGTAAAATAGGCAACAAAATTACTCCATGAAAGTTATTTTGTATTTTTACTTTATATATTAGTATAGATTAATTTTTTAAAATACAATTTATTTCCAATTAAGTAACTTACTATATATATATATATATATATATATTTAGGGACGACACCTATTTACTCAAAGAGTAAATTAGTAAGTCAATCTAAACCATTAGATTTCCTATAATTGGTGACTAAGATGTGAAAGAAGTTTAAAAAACTTACTTTAGGAGTATGTTTAAAAAACTTACTATTAGAGTAAATGATTTTTTTCCCATATATTTAATATTGAAATAAATGATTTTATATCTAGATATTCCCAAACCAAACAAAATACCTTGAGTAGGGGTTAAGTGATCCTAGTTTAAACTCGAAATTTATAAGATCAAACTAATCTGAAAAAAAATGTTGTCTGATTAGGTTTGTTTCTGAATTAACTATTTAGGAACTGTTCGATTCATGATTTTAGAGGTTCAAAAGCATTTCGAAATAAAATATATTTTAAAAATATTTTCATTATTCCATGAACGAGTAAAGACATTGGAGACAAAATTGTTTTGTTATTTTCTTTATTTCTTTTGAAGGTTGTTGAGTAATGTTTTGTTTAATAGAATTAGATCGATATTTGTTTGTACTAGACTTTTGTTAAGTTTTTAGATATAACTATGCAATTATGTAAATGAATTGTATTTTAAATTTTAGAGTTCAAATGTTAGTTTCTTACCTACAATAGTAGTAAAAATGTATAAAGAGCCCCTGTGGTTGCTTGTGGTCCTCCTTCGAGTGTGAGTTCCATTGGATGAATCTCTCAAGTCAAGGTTCACGTACATAGCAACAAGAATAGAATAGTGCAGCGCCTATTTATCGTTCTCGCTCGGGAGCCAAAACGAAGACGCCTGCTACCTACTGTACTGGACCTTCGACCAGACATTCTACCCTTGTCGAATCGAAACCAACCACCCCCTATGTGCCGATCGTTTGCGCTCGAACAGTTGAGTGGCCGTCGGTCAACAACTTCCGTACCGTACACAAATATATATTCATTATTCGTACCCGGTCCAACTTCACAACCCTTCACAGGTTGATCAGAAGTGAGTCTTGTTTGGTAATACTCTATTGGACAAAGCAAAGAAAATGGAGTGCTCGACCGGAACAACGGCCAACAAAGACCATAATTACATAGATAACAACTCCTCCCTTTCTCCATCTTTTGGAATACAATTTGGAGTGTTGGTAGATTATTTTACCAAAAAAAAATGCAACCACAAGTAATACACTTCAAATAAACTTGCCTCTAGTGAGACAATGAATTAATTAATTTACAGACCGACAATGTTATTATCAATATAAAAATTTATATATATTTATTACATTATTTATTTGTAATGATTTTTTTAAAGAGATAATAATTATTAAATATGAATGATTGTTGATATCTATATTATATATCTATATATAAAGTTAAAATCCAAATTAACCACTCATCATGGTGTAATTTGTGGTTACCAATTTTGCCCTCTTTATTTTATAATTTCTACCAAAAACCATATATAACCCAATACTAATGTTCCTCTATACCCAATGCATATTCTATGTTATAAATTATATATGTATGGTTATGGTTTATTCATTTACACTATTTATTCATCACATATTATAAATTAGTAATTAAAATCAGAATAAAAAAGTTATGATTTTTCAAATCACAAATGAGATGACACATAATTATAACATTCAATAAGAATTCCTTGTAAATACATTTTTTTCATCTAACATAATATTTTCTTTTCATTAGCCATGTGTCATTTATGTTTTGGTATGATAACCATAATTTTGTCATGAAGATATTGTTTAAAAAAGAAACATCCACCATTCAGTAATGTTAGCTTCTGTATAGATGAGTTCTTCACACGTAAGACGTGAACCTAACTCTTACTCAGTTATTTATTTTAATTAGTTAACAAAACATATAAAAAATGTATTAATGTATAAGTTTTATATACTTGTATTCATTAGTAATATTTAATCATTACTAACTCTTGAATAAAAGTAATATAAATAAATAATAAATATTATATTATATATAAATTTTTACAATAATACTACAAAAGTATTAGATTACAAAAAATAAAATTATTACTTCTATTTGAGAGTGAAATTGTACCGTTATTGTAACTTGAGGGGAAAGACTTTTAGCCAAACATATTTTTTATGTATCTCATTGTAATTCTATAAGATAAAAATTATCTTTCCAATATTGCATATAAATAGACTGAAGTGACCACAAAATAAAATTGTTTTCCAAATTGTAGTTTAACAAAAAAATAGTTTTTATTTTAGCCAAATCATTTTTTGGCATAAATATTTGTGGATAATGACTTTTTGATATTTATTTATTTATAATTTTATTTCTTTAGTTTAAAAACTTTAAATTTCATTGTGGTACATTGATACGGTGTTAAAGTTTTGGATGAACAAAAAGGGAAAGTGGTGAAGACGCGCGGATATGGCGGATACTTGTTTGGGTCCCACATCTCTCTTCTTCTTCTGTAACACCTTTCCTCTCACTCACTCTCTCTCTTCTTCTTCAATGGCTTCCTTTCCTTCATCCAATCGCCATCGTCGCTGTTACTCAAACCCTAACCTCCCTACTGAGCCTCAGCCTGCATTGCTCGTCTTTTCCGGTGGCACTGCCTTCAACGGCGTCGTTGAGGATCTTAAGAACTTCACTACACGTGTCGCTCACGTTCTCCCTGTTTCCGATGATGGTGGAAGCACAGCTGAAATCGTTCGCGTCCTTGGTATGATGATTAATTGCAATGTTTTAATTGTGTTTATTGCAATTGCAGGAAGATGAGGAAAATGAAGCTAATGTGGTCACAATTGTGGTCATGATGACAAATAAACAACAATATTGTGTTTTCAATTGCGATTGATGAGTGTTTTTTAATTACTGACTATTAGGGTTTCTAGATTTAGTTGTTTTGGTTGATAGTTTGGAATGTTGTGGTTATACTTCACAGGTGGCCCTGCTGTTGGAGACATACGTTCGAGGTGTTTGAGATTGTCTGATCAAAGTACAGCTGAAGCTCTTGCTGTTCGAAATCTACTCGGTCATCGGTTACCGTTTGATCCATTGCTAGCTAAATCAGAATGGTACTCTACTGTTTGATATTCTTTCTTTCTATGCCTAATAGGCTAATACTTATTTAGTTATTCTCTGTGCTTCAATTATGGAAACTTTGTCATTTTTGTTTCCTTTTCCTGTTGCTGTGGTGATGAGGGTGATTTTTGGCCATTTGAAGGTTTTTTACTCTGATTTGGATTTGCTAAATGCAGTGTGAATTGCGATCAGTGTATATTGTTTACAGGGAACATTTAGGTTAAATGTTATTTAGTGATAATATCCTAACTTGTGTCACTCTGGTGGTGTTTTCTTGTCCAATGATCCGAAAACTTTTTCGGTTAAATTACTATTTTGATCCTTAAGAGACCTAATTAATTTGCAAGGACGTAATTAAAATTTTATTTAAATATAGAGGCCTAATTAATTTTTGTAATGTACAAAAACTTAAATTAAGTTTTTTTATAAATATAAGGGCCTTTTTAAAATCTGGGTGAAACTTCAGGGACTAAAAGATTAATTTGGCCATCCTTTGGAATTTAACATTTCCTTATACTTGTTGACCTTTATTTCTATTTGGCACTCATAAATCTCTCTCTTTATCTCTCTATATATATATAGTGACTTAGCCCCTGGTGACATACATGTTAGATAGGTACTCTATTGTAGAAGGTGACCATCTCTTATGGAAAGGTGTGTCTAAAGCTTACAGGGAGACTATTCGAGCTTTTCTTGCTTATTTTCAGAATCAAGTGAGTTATACTTTTTTATACTGGGGCATAAATACCAATTTCGAAATATTTCTTATATATGAATGACTGTTATGAATGCTGATTTCTTTATTTTACAATAACTTGTTACTCAGATGGGGTATTGCTTAGATAGACTCTAGTGTTTTACTACATATCATGCCAATCTTCCTTCTTTTTTTTGCTGGGGGGGGGGATCAGTGTGTATTATTGAGAATCTTTTATTAAAACACCTTATTATGACATGGCCATAATGAAAACCTAATTTTTATCATGCTAATTTCACTCCTCTATGTGTTTTTTTATAATTTTGCTTTTATACAGATTCTCCGTCGGTCTGAAGAATCATTTTGTTTCAGCAATGGCAGGTCCTTTATTTCTAATTTAGTGGGATACCTTCCCTGGTTTATTTTTTGCTTGCACTTTAAGCTTGCTTTCTTGATTATATATTCATTACACTATAAATATAATGACAAAAAGGGGTACCCATTGTCATTCAGGCATAATGCTGACATCACTTGGCTGTTGTGTTTTCTCATTCTGCTTTCATTAACGGAGAGGGTGTAAAGTGTCTTGAATTGTGGCAGTCGCTAGTGGGTTGATCTATGCATGTTATGTTCTGATTTATGGCTGGTGCCCGGTGGCATGAGCCATCAGAACTTAGTGATCTTGTTCAGAAGAGTTTTCAGTTTATCACAATGCAAATATAATGGCGAAACACGATAACTCAAACCAAATAGATATGTTTCTGGAATTGAAATAAATTAAACGTCAGAGACTTCATAACTGGTCAAGTTATTTATTTATTTCTTCACCTCAATGTGCTATTTTTCTTCTTCTGCATGATGGCTTAAGTTTACAGGCTTTCAAAGATCATTATTCTTTTCTGAAAGTGTACCATCAATCAACTTCTTCCTACCTGAAAGAAATTGCTTTCTTGTTCTTTCAGAGAAGTTGGAAACAGTAAATTAAGAGTTGGTTATGGGTTTAACTGCTATCAGTTTTGTTTCTGAAGAATGAAAATAATTGCTGGTCATGAGATTGCAGCTGTTATATACTTGTTGTAAATATTGAATCTCTCGTTCATACATCTTTTGTTTTACTTTGGTGATAAGTTGGATCATCTCAAAATTAATATTTCCTTTTAACTGACTTAGGTGTGCGACGTTAGAACAACTTTACTGACATTTATAAATCATGCAGCATTGGAAATTTCTTTTTTGCAGGAGCACGTATATTCTTTCAGTCATTGGATGCTGCAATATTTTTGTTTTCACGTGTTTCAGAGATTCCCTTGGAAAGCTTGGTTCTCCCTGTGATTTCGACCAATGATAGGCTTACATTAGGCTGTGAATTATGGGTTTGTTACAAATCTATTTAACCATGTAATTATCTTATGTTATCAGAGGTTAAATGCTAATTCTAAGAAGGAAACATTGTTTTCTTGTAAGAATTTGATATAGAAATTCACAGATTATTGACCTATAATTTTAACAGTTGTTGATATTACATTATGCTCCGAATATCCATTTAGGATGGAACTGTTATAAGGGGACAAAATGAAATTTCTCATCCAACCAGTGGAGCAATGGAGGCGATTAATAAGGTATGTTATTGTATGTGTTGTGTGACATTATGCCTATTTTTGTACACTATTTTGCTTAAATTTCTACTGATCTGAAAGGAGCTTGCATGAACTAAAGCATGCATATATTTTGTAAACCCTTGTTGAAAGAGAATGAGCACATGCTTTTCAAGGGGATATGAGAACATTGCAATGGTACTTTTTAGGTTAGTAATGATTTGATATGCATGCTGATGTTTTAGAGATGTTTGTATGGCATAGGAAATATTAACCGCTTGTTGTTGATTGACTTTGAGATGGGCATGTGTACTTGCTGGTTTGAATTTTAGAAGATATTGATTTTCATAATTAGTTAGTTTATTGCTTTGAGTTTTCCTTTTCTTATATAAGTCCCGATTAAGGAATTTTAGCTTCTAAACTAATAATGGCCTTTGATTCTAAATTTAAATGCAGAAAGGTTTTTTTAAAATTTAATTTCACTATTTATTACAAAATAGTGATTTGTCAGTTGACCTAGTGTGTACCTAAGTGTGCATGAATTTGTTGATTCACTTGATTGAGATTTTGCACGGTGCTGCTGGTTCCTGGCATTTTTATCTTACATTTTCTTCTTTTGATGTTTTATCATTTCATGTGTAGGAAAGCCTTTCAGCCACAGCACTGCCTGCAAAAATAAAACGGGTGTTCTACATGTCAAGTGAGGGGGAAAATTTGCTTCATGAGGTAAATGCTATGTCTTGTTTGACCCACTCCTTTCACATTTTGAAGGATTTCTGCCATGACTCTTGCATCATGAAAATTACTTTATGAACAGAACCATGCAAAGTAAGCCAAGTGAACTATTTTATTAGAAGCAGTTGTGGTATCATGATATATTTTTGAAACATCAACCATAATCCTTCTATCTAGATGTTAGATTTAGAGTTTATATTATGTGGTGGATCTCTTTCCCCTACTGCTTCATAAAATTGTGGAACTTTAGACTCTCGATGGTATACTGGGAAATCCATGATTATTCCAACTCCTCAGTCCACTTGAGGGAAATCTAAAAACATACCATGTAAAAAGTATAGAAGATAGAAGAAGATACAAATGCAGAGAGAAAATAGATGAGTAACTGAATCTTACATTCTGTTATTATGTTGAATGAATCATAGAGAGATTACAGGGTTAGGTATTTATAGCTAGCTAGACACAGCTAGCTTTGCTGCTTACAGCTGTCATTGAATAAGTATTCATAGCTAACTGGAAGTCTGGAACTTCTTTTTCTCTTCTTTGAATAGGTCTTTCCCACACCTAATGCAACTGTATTAGAGCAGTTAAATAGCGTGGACTGCATTGTGTATGGCATGGGTTCCCTTTTTACTTCAATCTGCCCTTCATTGGTAAGATTCTTACAATTAGTATTAGTATGTGTTGCATTTCTTCTTGATGTTACATAATTCTCATATTTTTTTGTTGGGATGGTGCCAATTTTGAGCATCCCCCCCCCCCCCCCCCCCCCCCCCCCCCCCCCCCCCTTATTGTCATTTTGATGCGTGACATTCTTAATTGATAACTATTTTTTTTAAAAGATCTTGATATGGTAGTTTCCTGTATTGCTTATCTACTGCCAAAATCGGTGTTGTCATTTATTGTAGCAACCTCTATGTTCATATGGACAACAATGCACCATGTTTTTGTTATGAGAAATCAAGAGTGGAGTGGTATCACTGTTCAAGTTTGTCCTGGAGTGATATATTAGAAAGTTGACATTGTTGAATTTTTAATGAGTAAAATCCGGAGGTGCCCCTTAGGCGGTGGTTAGGAACATGATCCTTTATCCTCGTGAGTTGATAAGTGCTATTCTATCTATATATGGTCCTTGTCTAAAGTGCTTTATTACTGGAGTCCCATAAGTTGAACAACTTCTGTAAGCTATCGATTAGCTGTATTTTACTCTTACTAAGCTAAACGGTAAAGAAAAAGTGCTGTAGCACTGTAATGCAATGGAACTTTTGTTAATATTTTGTGAGAATGGGTTGGGTTTTCTTTCTCCCTCATGCTTTATTTAGTGCAGCCCAAAGAGTCAATAAGTTTTTGGTCTTGCCTCTAATATGATTTTTGCTATTTCCTATGGCTGGCCTTTCCAATCAGCACTTAAAATATATTTGAGCAGTTGGGGTTTGAACATGCTTGCCTTCTCTTCCGCGGGTATTGTGAATATCATATTATATTTTGTGTTTGAATAACATGATTGTCCAACTCTTCCAGCATTTCGTTGAGGCAAATTTTGCTAGGTTAATCTGTAATTTTGTTGGGACAAAAATTGCTTTCATTCTGTAAAACAATTTAGTTCTCCCATTAGATGTTTTGATATGAACCTAGGGAAAACCGCACCATAAAAAGTAGCCATTTTAGTTGGAGAATGGGGAGTCCATGACCAATAATCCCTTACTTCTGATGTGGGACACAAGTCACATACTTGGCAATTGGATCCTAACATGTATACTGACTTGCAAATTCTTATAGGTATTATTGGGAGTTGGAGAGATTATTTCTTCAAGGTCCTGCCTCAAGGTATTTCTTTATCATGTTATGTTGCTATGCACATTTTCTTTGCTCACTGGTAGTGTAAGCCTTCAATCCTGTGATATTAGAGCTGCTTCTTTAAGTCACATGGACTCTTGTACCCTCTTTTGGGAGAAATAAGTTGTTTAAGGTGGTCCAGCCTCTGCTTGGCTGGTGCATGATGAGGCAAAATGTTCATAAACTGGCATCCTTTGATATGGACATAAATCCCTGGTCCCTTGATTCCTTGCTTTCTGATGCTGAACTGCTGATGAGATTTATACCTTATCTGTTTGAGTTGGTTTTTGAAGGGGAGGGGAAGGCTCGTGAACCATGAAATAGGAATAACTTGCGAGAAAGTTCTAAAGCTTCCTGTTCCCCTTCAAAAACTAATTCACAAACAGCCCCGAAAAGTCCATCCATGTAATGGCATTAGTGTGCTGCCATCACTGAGCTACATGCCTTTGCTTTACAACTTGTTAAACATATGTTTCTAGATACCTGATGCTTGAAGTTAATACAACAACAACCAGACCTTTATCCCACTAGGTGGGGTCGGCTTGATGCTTGAAGTTAATCAATAGAAATTAATTATTGCTTTGTTGCTTAGTTTCAAATTATTTGATCCGCTCTGCCTTGCACGAGATTTGGAGTGTGCTATCTGTTTTTGTGTGCCTTGTATTGTTGAATAATATTTGGCGATCTCAAACATTGATAGCTACCTGCCTACCTACCTTTACTTTCTTTTTTGAGTTTCTACTAATACAATTTAAAACAAATATGATAGGTACTCATGTTAAATGGCACACATGACCGAGAGACTAATGGATTTTTGGCTTCTTCTTTTGTAACTGCCATTACGGATGCTCTAAATCGAACACATGGAGATCCTTGCAATCACTTAAATAATCCTGTGAGTGACAATTCTTTCACAATTGAAACTTCTTGGTGCCAAATATAAGACTTTATATTGGTTTTGGTTCAAAATAAAGAATCTAATGGCACATGATTCTCTAAAAAGAGGCAGTGTTATAGTTTAAAATTCACACATAACCCTTTCCAAGTAAAACACTGAATATGTACAAAATAATTTTATTTAGCTATTTAGTCAAATGTCATTTTGCCCCTCTTTATTCAACTTCAAATATCTCATCAAGTGCCAATGCTATTTGAGACTTGAGAGCCACACTTTTCTAATTTTATAACATTATTCCTTCCAATGAATCGTTACTATTATCAGATTATTTGTCATATGAATGCAGTTCACCTATTCTCATGTTTGTTATAAAATCCCTTGCCTATAGATGTATTTTAGCATTTTTCTGGTCTCCTTTATTATTATCTCATTACCTGGCTTGACATTTCCTTCACTATTGTCTCACTATCTGACATGATATGCCTAAGAAAAATATTATAGCTAATTACCTACTCTATCTGTTTAATTAGTGTTTTCTAATCTTTCTCTGATAAAGATGAAATTATTCAACTTGTTAAAAACTTTCTTCAAATTAATTACAATTATCAAAGAAAATGAAAACCGAAATGCAAAGTACAGGGAATAATGTGACGAAAGGAATTTATGTGCTTTGTATGATTCTTTTTCAGCCAAGTCAGTATATCAATACCCTTTTGGTTCCCAGAAATAGTGCAATTCAAGTTGATGCCGACCGCCTGGCTGCCCAAGGAATATTTGATGTGGTATGTGTGCCAAATTTGCTTATTATAGAAAATAGTGGGCAGATCAAAACTTATGCTGTTCAGCTGGATGAAGATAGATCCCAATACATTTTATCTTGGGATTTAATTTTGATCCACTATGAGTGTAAAACTTGTTTAAACAATCATCTATTGATGCCTAATAATAATAAAAACCACATCATTCGATACTGCATTGTTAAACTAGTTTGACTTCTCTGAAAATTGTTATCCTAGTGAAGCTCTTCCAATGAGGTTAGTTGTGACTCATGAATCATTGCTGTAAAACAGCTTTGCATGCCCATTTATGGTCACCAAGAGTCAAGTTCAGTTGCTAGAGTTGTGAGATATTTAAGTGAAATCACCCAGGTCAAAATTTCCCAAAGTACCCCTTAAAAATGTTTGCCTATAAAAAAATGTCCATCTCTGTATATTCATGATGGATCTGTGTATTATTACTTTGGTACAATATATGGTCCTTATGTGATGCGATTTACTTCCAATCATCCTGCAGTTATTTTTTGTGTGCAGATTGTAGTTGACTCCTTACGTGATCCTAAAGTCGGTATAATATATGATCCGATGTCTTTGATCAGAGCTCTTGCTGACTTAATAGACAGATATATGAAGACTGGGGTCAATTTCTTAATTGATATTAGATGATAACGAGGGGCTACTGAAATTATTATCATGCCATCACATTTTCTTACTTTTCTTTAGGAATTATAGGTGAATTCCTAAAGATAACGAGGGGCTACTGAAATTATTATATTTTCTTTAGGAATTGTAGGTGAATTGGCCTGTTATGCAAAATCTTATATCAGAAGATAATATTCTTTCCCCATCAAAAGTTCTCGGAATGCCCTATTTTTGGCATAAATATTTGAGTATGTAGGGATGATCTAGTTTAAGATAAACAAAGACATGTAAATGTTGTCGTTGTGGCATTAGAATTATGTGTGCTGTTGATTATTTTTTGCTGTTCCAATAATACATGCTTAGAGAGAGCTTCGGTCGTTCAGGGATCTCCTTTCTTTCATTTATTGTTCTGTATGTTTTCTGCTATAATTTTCCTTTCTAATTTGGTGTCGAGAGACTAAAGATTGAATTGTTGCTGCTAGGTCTATATCAATAATTAGTTATTACCAAGATCATATGTGATAACAATTTTGCAAGTTGAGTTTTGGAGGGGAAAAAAGAAATGAAATACTTGAAAGCAATGAAATACATTTGTGAGATGTCCAAGTCTCCCCCTTTCCTTTCTTTCCCGTTAAAATTTAAATCGTAAACGGATTCTAAAGTTTGGTTGGCGAGTTGAGATTTGAAGGGAGACGATGATAAATAAAAGGCTCAAGAATTATCTAGCAAGTGTATTTCATTCTGAAGTTTTTTCTTTTTTTCTAAAATCCAATTCTACCTTATTTCAAATCTTATTTCAAATCAAGATTTACAATAAAGGAGGGAAACATAAAAAATAGGTAAAGTGATTCATTCACTCTCATTGAAAAAAACTGATGCGACTGCCTTTTCTAATTCTAATAAGCATAGAGGGGTTAGATCTTGAAACTCTTGTCTACAGCACCCACTCGGGGAATGGGATACATCCACATTGTTGTCATCAAACAATGTCACATCCGTTGCAACAAAAGTGCAAAGAAAACCACAATCAAAAGAACAATTACCCGAATAGTTAAGTTAACATAATATGAGAAATGTTACAAATGCAGGACACCTATGTCATACCATAAACTCAATTGGTCATTTGTTTTTTTAATATAATACTAAAGCTATTAAAGGTTCTTGTCTAGTCTATCTAATTATCCAATTTAGATTTAGAATACCTCCTCACATCCATACTTAAATGTTATCAATGTGTGATTGATTTTGCCTCACTTGAAGAATGATTCTGTTTATAAGGCTATATAGAACTTTGATCAATGTCATTTTGTAAATGACTAAAAGGATATCATGTAATATTATATTTGATTGGGAAATGGCCCTGCATGACTTTGCCCCGTGACATAAGACCAATGGAACTAAAAAGAGCATTTCAATATTCCCCAAGTAATGTAGTAACAATGTAGTAACTACTAACTACTAACTACTGTAGTAAGTAACATTTGATATTTTTCCACCATAAAAAACATCCTCTTCAATTTTAACCTCATATATCACAAACACTACAATGACATATCCATCCAAATGAGTGTACTCTTGCACCCACCATGTGAACCCACCAAGGACTTCTTTTTACTTTACTTTCTTTATTCACCCTATACATAGGACCCATAAGAACACACAGCTTTTATTCACAACCATTCTTATCTCTCTCCCAGCTTTTAGTCTTTAAAATATCCCATATGGGTTTCAACTTCAGGGTATATTCTCTGTTTCTCCTCTCTCTGTTTGTGTCCCTGCACCAAGCAATTAGAGCAGAAAAGTACTACAATGTGAGTGGCATAAGAGGGAGAAAGGCTATAACTGGGTGCAATTTGTTCATAGGAAATTGGGTGGTTGATCCTTCTTTTCCTCTTTATGAGTCTTCAACCTGCCCCTTCATCGATGCTGAGTTTGATTGTCAAAAATATGGAAGACCTGATAAGCAGTACCTCAAATATGCTTGGAAACCTGATTCATGTGCCTTGCCGAGGTACTGAAAAAAACCATGCTTCTCCATTATTCTATATTTGAAGTGTTACCAATGAAATGGTAAAAGCCTAAACTTGTAGAGTATGGAAACATGTTTGATTTGTATCTCTTAGGATTCTTTAAATGGATTGAAGGAGTAATGGAGTTGGTTTTGGAAGTGTTTTGATAAATGAGGTTTGCCAATAACTCTTCCATTTGGTTCTGGGAAAGAAACCAAATTACTTTATTTGGTTTAACATTTGTAGTTTAATGTCACATTACTCACTACTTTACAGCTAAGCAAAATGTTTCACTAATTATCTTCCGAACTTAATTTCATCATGCAAATCAACCTACTACCTATTTCTTTTTTGTCTCCATTATTATTCTCTGCTAATAGAAAATGAGCATGACATTAGTTTAGAAAATGTTTGATTAATATATGATTAGTGTAATGTATTTGGTGCAGGTTTGATGGGGTGGATTTGTTGAAAAGTTGGAAAGGAAAGAAGATAATGTTTGTTGGAGACTCATTGAGTCTGAACATGTGGGAATCACTGTGTTGCATGATTCACGCGTCTGTGCCTCATACCAAGACCAGCTTTTTGAGGAAAGAAGCACTGTCTTCTGTGTTCTTCCAGGTTTGGTTTGGTTTGGTTTGCTTTTCTTTTTCATATAACTTTGTCTCATTTCTTGTTTTATAGTAATCCAAATTACCACTGTCCATTGCATGCTACTCTTCCACATCCTTAGTTGCCTATTTCAAACTCATCACAATCACATGCATGCAATAGTATCTAAAACATTAAGGTTTTAGGTATCAAATCGGTTTAGCTTATAGTTAAAGGTTTCTCATTATTTGAGATTCCTTAATCCCAATAAATGGTGAAAAGTTCGACTCTTGATTTTTGTGTGTTACATATCAACATATCAATTTAGTACTAGACCTTTTAAGTACAAGAGAAAAGCCAATGGAAAAACTGGGTATTGCAAGTATGAGTTAGCATAAGAATTTAGGTAAGAATGTTAAAAAGGGAGGATATGATGATAGATTAGGAAATGTACATACAATAATAAAAGGTGGGATATTTAAGTGTTTCACCAACCCCAATTAAGTAAAATTAAAGCTTTGGTAACATGGAATGAAGTAAAGCTTAAATAATAGACCTTTATCATTCTTGCATAAATAAATACACCTATGACCTATGAATGAATAGTTCCTCTGCTAGGAAAAGAATCGGCCACTTGCCATCAAAGATTCTAAATAAATAATAACACTAAAATTACTAAAACAAACCACAAAATTTGAGAAAATATCAAGATTGCACATAAAAGAACACACGTGTTTCTTAATTTAGTTTCTTCGTAATCAATATTTTTTTTGTTTTATTTTTAAGAATATATTAGTTGAAATAGTCCTTAATAACACCGCTGTCTCTATAAATCAATCTCTTACGTAAATAATTTAGCTGATATTTGGAATGTTTATTAGTGCATAAGTTAGTTTTTATACAGACTAATCTAAGGACACATTTTCTTAGGACAAAAAATGTATCAGTATAATATATCAGTATAAAAAAATGTCTCTCTCCATATATATTGAACTCTTTCTAAATATAGTAAGTTCTTTAGCATGTTTTTTATTTAATTATTAAAAGAAATAATATGAATGATGTAGATTTTTTTAGAGCTATTTTATTTTTGTACATTAATTGTATCTAGTATGTATACAGTTATTTAATCTCATACTCAATTTTTGTATATATTTTTTAGACATACATTTCAAAAACATATTGAAAAAATGACAGGCTGTGAAGCTGACCATGCCAACCTGTGATTAGAAGTTGGAGGCTCCTTCAATTATTTGTTGGTTTACTCAAATATTAATCACCCAACATCACATACATACCCTACTACACTAAGTGTTATTTAAAATATCATCTTTGGCATGTGGACATTGTTAAGCTATACTATATAAAATTGATAAATCATTTATTCCCAAATGTAGCCATAAAGTGACAATGTGACATGGTTGCATTAGTATTTAGTATCTATATTCAAAAAGTGAGCATGTTTGTGGGTAATTGGTAATTTCCACGTGAATGTTTAATGCATACAAATAGAATACACGAGTGCTCTCGTAATGTTATATTCTTCTAATAAATTCTTTTACTCATAACAAAGTGATATATGTCACAAAGTGATACTTTAATTATTAGTGATTGATTTACAAGTAACACATATCACTTTCTCGTGGGTATGAGAATTAATAAGATGATTATATATCATTTTATTTTACGAGTGTGATGGAGATTATTATTTAACCATGGCCATCAAAAATGGGTTGGTGGTGATGATAGTGACTATGTTGGTGAGTTTGTGAAGGACTATGGAGTAACTATACATCTATACCGTACACCATACTTAGTGGACATAGTTCGAGAAGATGTTGGTCGAGTTCTCACATTAGACTCAATTGTAGCTGCAAATTCATGGAAAGACATCGACATCTTCATTTTCAACTCTTGGCATTGGTGGACCCACAATGGAACTAAATCTCAAGGGTATGCTTTTATGTTCAGTCATTATACTTACCACATAAATAACTCCTTGCCCATTAATGCTAGTACACAATGAATACGTATATAAAAAAGTTGATGCTTACCAAAGAAACCACCAAATTTTATGAGGACACTTTTGTTGTTGGAGCTAGCATGAATATGGTTTATGCCTCAAACATATCAACATTTGTTCTTCCTAATTGAAAACTAAAACATTTGACACAGTATTTTTTTCTGACCAAATAAACAGATAACAAAAGATGGTATGCATTACCTCATTCATTATTTTCCTGGTCCAACCTAATGGGTGTTAATTTTGTTGTATTCAGATGGGATTATATAAGAGATGGTCCCAATCTGGTTAGAAACATGGACCGTTTGGAAGCATTCTCTAAAGGATTGAGCACTTGGTCTAGATGGGTTGATCTAAATGTTGATCCTACCAAAACTAAAGTCTTCTTTCAAGGCATTTCTCCTACTCATTATCAGTAAATAACTCCACCCTTCATCTTTCTGTATGTTAATTTAAATGCACTAAATACCATTATTTTATTTATAGTTTGTAACATTGGTACAATAAAACTAAAGCTTTACCTAATTTTCTATGCTTAACAATAACTAAACTTTCCTTCACAATTCTCTTTGTACTACTTTATATGGTTGACTTAATTGATAATCTAGCAGCATTAGTTACAATACAATACATTTTAATGTAAAAGAGAGATATAGGTACATAGTACTATAAAACTAAATTGTATGTAATGATATATTTTTGAACTGAAACAGAGGCAAAGAGTGGAATCAACCAAAGAAAAGCTGTAGTGGAGAGCTTGAACCATTATCTGGGTCAACATATCCAGTAGGTCTACCACCAGCAACAAGCATAGTAAAGAATGTGTTAAAGAAGATGAAGAATCCAGTTTATCTACTTGACATTACTCTCCTTTCACAACTAAGAAAAGATGCACATCCTTCTTCCTATAGCACCGATCGCGCAGGCAATGATTGCAGCCATTGGTGCCTACCAGGATTGCCTGATACTTGGAACCAGCTCCTATATGCAGCTCTTACCACTTAGTCCTTTTTTTCATCCATTGGTTATATATGTTCACTTAGTGATGACTATACAATTTCTTTATTATTTGGATAGTTGGTACAAAAGGGGGTGAAATCAATTGTAAAATTATCAGCCTCTTTAAGGAAGAATAACTTTTAGAATTCTCAAACAAAATAAGTTAGTCAAGATATCAAAATTGTTGAATATCAAGAAAAGTAGTACTTCTCAAGTTATATATAAATCAACTTTAGTCAAGCACAGAATGGTGTTGAACTTTATCATTTATTGATGCAAAAACATTACATATTTGTATCAGCCACAAGGTTATTTCTGTTAGTGAAACTGTTTCTTCTCTTCCAAGAAAGAAAAGAGACTTTTGGTTTTTACTACTATATTTGGCATTGCTATTTCTATATCAATAAAATGTGAGTTTAACTATAATTCAGAAGAAGAGTATTCATATCAGCTATAGCAACAGCATAAAGGCAAGAAATCCTTGATGGGATATAATGAAATACATAATCCTCTGCCAAATAATGGTGGCTTTGCTCAAGAACTAACTTACATGCATGATGCACCTAACAATCATTTACAACTGTAACAAGTAACTTATATGTTATATTTGTTTTTTTCATTACAGCTTATAATCAAAAGTTCCATTAAATAAATTTTTGAAGGAAAAATAAAGATTATTATCCAAAAATGTTAGAAGGAAACTTGGTCTTGAATGCATTTTACATGCAACGGGCTAGACTAGAAGTATTACGTTGATGGGTTCAGATAAATGAGTTGGGTTTTAGAAATTTTGGGTTCGGTTTAAAAGAAAAAGATGAGCTTTTGTTAATTTTTTTGGGTTGACAATTGAATTGAGCTTGGTTTTAGTTTAAATATATTTGGATTGTTGTTCTTTATCGAAACAGTTTTTTTTGTTTGGGTAAAATAATAATATAAATAAGAGTTAATTACATTGACACCCCTTGAGTTTTAGTGAAATTATATAGATCACCCCTCCATTTTTTACCCCTACAAAAAAACCCCTGATTTTTGTACTTACGTTACACTGACCACCACTGCATGTAAAATAAGTATGATTTTTACGTAAAAATGGATGATAATTGTAATGGAATTAAACAAAATATGATATATTATACAAACAAATCAACATAGTATACAAATCAATATATTTTCATTATTTTTGGTTCATTACAAAATGCATAAATAACTATATGGATATATTATTTAAATTACTTTTATACGATATTATAAGGAACAAAAAATAATGAAAATGTATTGACTCGTAAACTATTTTGACTTGTCTCTATAATATATCATATTTTGTTTAGTTTCATTACACTTATCATTTTTTTATGTAAAAACTCACTTATTTTATATACAGGGGTGATCAGTGTAATGTAAGTACAAAAATCAGGGGATTTTTTGTATGGGTAAAAAATGGAGGGAAGATCTGTGTAATTTCACTAAAACTCAGAGGTACAATGTAATTTACTGTATAAATAACTTGAGTAACTTATAAAGTAGGTAACATATTTGAATCTTTTAAAATTTCCCTTAAATATTTCACCGCAAATGAATAAACATAAAATTGAATACGCAAATATACAAATTGTGTTGAAGACTCAATTTTGGGGTCTTCAGATTCCTTACCAAGTAACATGACATACTCATACAAAGATGATAGAACAAATTCTAAGATTAGAACTCATTGAATATGATAAAACTCTCCCAAAATGAAAGTACTTTCAAGATTAGAACTCCTAACTTTTTAAATAAAATTCAATTGAATTGAGAGTGTAATCCACTTCTACCATTGTGAACCGGTTTTGGGTCATTTTTTAATTTTGCATTATCTCTTATTATATGCATATGATTTTGATTACATCGCTGGCAGTTTAGCAACTTATAAGAGGAATCTTTCAATTTATTATAAATGTTTTAGTCACGGATAACAATATCCACATACTACTATTTTAACTATTTAAAGAATATTGATTTAATTACATATAGCTGGCACTTCAGCAACTTCTAAGACGAATCTTTTAATTTATTAATAAAGCCATGTGATATGTGTGTGAATTTAATAGTCAAGGTTTTAAAAAACTAATAGAGGTGTTGAGTAACATTTCATTCTTATTTCCATAATACTAAACTTCAAAATATTATAATGTTTATGTACTGTTAGATACTGACAACAACAATAATGGTTGGAATGGTAATAGTAATCGTGATGATAGAGATAGTTAGGGTTATGAAATCACATCCTTTACCTTAGATATTAGACACAATAACCAGAATTATGACGCAATAATAACATGGTTAAGACATTTGGAAAAATATTGATATAGGGAACTAGTACTAGAACAGACTCTATAAAACAATTGCCATAAATATTAGTTTCATACTATGTATAGCATGGTAGGATATCTGGACAAGTATAAGGCATTTTCTATAATATTATGTTTTAATATAATTTATTAATATTTATATACAGTAACTTTTTTTAATAAGGTTTGGGTGCTAAAACCCAATTTTATTGATAGAAGGGACAAAATATAAGAAGAGGAAAAAGGGGGAAAAAACAATAGTACGGTCTACAACTTAAGGTTTTTTAAATATTCACTTTTTATATAATAATGTAGTTTTATTAGGTGTATGATAAGTTAGCTACACATTCCGGTGTTTATTTGTGACATAAAATTTTAAAATGTATGTAATAACATTGTGTAGAAACTAATTATTGTATTGTATATATTTATAAGAAAATATTTGAATGAGTCACACATTTATTATGAAATGTTCAATCTTTTAAACCTATTATCACTTTTTCTGAAAGCAGTAGCCAGTAGGTGTGAAAATAGTAGTTTAATATCATCTATAATAATCACAACACTCGAAAAATAAATTTTTTAATCAACAATTTTAATAAAAATTACTAATATATGATACAAGATATTATAATCCTGAAGTAAGGATAGGAAATCGATTTAGAAAAAAGGAAAAGAAGTATGTCTCATTAGGAGAGAAATTGTAGTGTTAACTAAAGTAATTTTTAATTTAGCATTATAACTTATATTTTAAGCATATGATAACTCATCTAGGATCACAACATGATCACTTGTGAATATGTTGTAACATTTAATGAATAATTATTTGATGGCATAGCTGTCACTTCAGCAACTTCAAGGAGGAATCTTTCAATTTATTATTATACACACACTAAGTTAAAAGGTTGTTCTTATGGATAAGAATATCAACATTCTAGTGTGACCACACATGACAGTATAGGTCAGGGTATTTTATACTACATATATATATTCCATAACTTTTGTATAGACTACTATATGGTTCAAGGAAGTTAATAGATCATGGTCATGTCTAAAGGCGAAAGTGAAGGAGTTGAATTGGATTCCTCTCCAGGATTGTCCAGGTACTGGGTATGTGAGAGGAGATTATTTAAAAAAAAAATTAATTTAAAAAAATGTTAAAATCTTGACCATTGAAATTTTGATTTTGACACATGTTACAATCATAGTTATGCATTGAACTCTACTGTAATGGAGAGGAGCCAAACTCGAAGGAGTTCTCTCACACCTTCAAAACTTGGTGGTCATTATTCCCATCTTAGTGGTGAGTGAGACTTCTTTCACCTTTAGTTTCTCGAATCTTTGTAAGGGTGGGTATGACAACTATTGGACTAAACTTATGATCGTGTTCATATTTCAATAATTGTGATGCGAATTGATCCCACATTGTACAACTAATATTATTCATTCTGCAATGATTAAATAAATTAGTAATGTAAATATTTTCACAAAAAGTATGACTTAAACATAGTTTTTGCCTTATAAATATGACATTTGGTCTCACATGATGAAGAAGACTTATTTGGCATTGATTCTGGCTTACTCATCTCTATGTCAACGAACTCTCCAATGACATCTAAAAATAATATTAGATAAATCAATTAGAACGAACAACTATTGATAAAGGCACGTAAGTGCATATATGTAAATATATACTAAATTGAATTAATGAAAGATGTAAATTACCAATTAAAACATCAGTAATAACAACTCCACTGAGGATGTCCTCAAATACAGTGAATTGCTAAATATAAGGAGAAATCTCTAACAATTGTTAGTTATTCATTATGGTACACTTTTGGAATATTTACTTGAAAGGGTGATTAGAGCTTCTATATTGTCATTCATTACTAACAACATCAAAATTCTCAACGATATAATTCCACCCCTCTTGGAGTTGAAACTCCCATTGAGAAATATAGTAATTATTGACAACAACTTGTATCTTGTCACCCTAATTTACACAGTAAAAATAATATAGAGAAAAAATAATGATGTATATACATAAAAATAGTGTAATAGATAAAAAAACATAGAGTAAAAAAAATACATTTTCATCCATGAAAATCATTTCCAAGGATGGCGCTGATGATCTATACACATGTCAAAAGCCAATAATTCTGACCTTGATGTTAAGTATCTTTAACAACATTGATATTCTTATCATAGTTATTGACATATAGGGGAATATAATATTAGTTTTATTTAACCAAGAAATGGAGAGATAAACATTTGTTGGAAATAATATTTCATTTCAAAATAATATTTCATTGCAATCTATTGTTTTTATGTAACCGTAAGGAATATATAACAAATGGGTATAAATGGATTGGTGCTAAAAGAGAATGGGCATAATTGTACATTGTAAACATATATAAGGAATATATATGTGTGGTAATTAATTGTAAACATATGGTATAAATGTAAACATTACGTGGTGATTAAAAAGAATATATAAGGAATGAACATAATGATTTCTTTATCAAATCATGCATGGTATAATATTTCATTACAATCTATTGGTTTTATGTAATCATAAGGAATATATAAGGAATGGGGATAAATGCATTGGTGATGAAAAGGTGGGCATAATTACAAACATATATAAGAGGAATATATGTGTGTGGTGAATTAATGTGTGATGAAAATTAAGAAAGCTTTTTGGGAATAAATTTTTATTGAGGTGATGTGACAAAGTGTTATCTTTGTTATATAGCATATAAATATCAATATTCTAGTGTGATCACACATGACAGTATAGGTTGGGGTATTTTATACTACACATATTCCATAACTGGTATTTTATACTACACATATTCCATAACTGGTATTTTATACTACACATATTCCATAACTGGTATTTTATACTACACATATTCCATAACTGGTATTTTATACTACATATCCTCCGTAAGTTTTTATAGAGATGGTTCAAGGAAGCTAAGTGAATAGATCATGGTCATGTCTAAAGGCTGAAGTTAAGGAGTTCTTTTAAATAATCATTCCCATCTCATTATTGAGTTTGACTTCTCTTAAATAATCACAAGCAAAATCTTTTCTTTTTTAATTTTCAAAGATAAATATGTAATATGAATATAACTATTAATGATACAAATATTATTTTATTTTATGTTTTCTTTATTTATTCACATAACTTCCACTCATGAGGATTAATACACATCTTTATTATTTGTAGAAATTTGGGGACATAAAATGTGAAAACTTGTTCAAAATGGATCTTACATAATTTATCCTCTCCTGTCGAGACTGAGGTACGAGGATAATAATAAGCCAAAAAATGGGTAACTTTATTCGTGAAACAAAAGGATAAGACTTCTAATTTTTTATACATTATTTTTCCAGAAAATGTGTTTATTTAATAAACACTTCAATACATTATTGCTTAATATCCTCGAAATTACCTTTTTTACGGGAAAAAGAACTGGGAGAATCCCACGTGATCCGTTACCCATTAATAATATAATTCCTTATCTTATAAAAAATTAACATTGTTTCTAATATTAAATAGCCACGAGTTCGTTTGACCCATTAATAATATTATTACTAATATTAAAAGACCACGAGGTTCAGTTAAAAAATGTACAACAACGTTAATATGTTGAACACCAATGAAGGTCTCTTATCTGGTCCCTCTATATAAAGCATGCAGCACTAGCATTCAAAACCATAAGTTTGAAGAAAAAATATATAAAAAAGAAGAAGATGGCATTGGATAATAGTGTAGCTAAGAAATGGAAAGAACTGAGTGGTCAAAATCAGTGGAAGGGTCTACTAGACCCTCTGAACATTGATTTGCGTCGTTACATCATACACTATGGTGAAATGGCTCAAGCTACTTATGATGCTTTCAATACTGTGAGAGCATCTAAGTATGCTGGATCATGCTTGTATAAGAAGAGTGAATTTTTCAACAAGGTGGAGTTGCAACATGGAAAGTTGTATAAAGTTACAAAGTATCTGTATGCAACTTCATCAATCCCTTTGATCCCTGATATTTTCATGGTTAAGTCCATTTCTAGGGAGGCATGGAGTAAGGAGTCAAACTGGATAGGGTATGTTGCTGTGGCTACAGATGAAGGGAAAAAAGTGTTAGGGAGAAGGGAAATTGTTATTGCATGGAGAGGAACAATACAAAGCTTGGAGTGGGTTAATGATTTGCAATTCATTTTGCTACCTGCACCACAAGTGTTTAAAAGTAGTAGTTTGATAACTGGTTTGGTTACTGATCCTAAAGTACACCAAGGTTGGTACAGTATTTATACTTCTGCTAGTGGACGTTCTCAATTCAACAAAACTAGTGTCAGGGAACAGGTCCAGATCACTCTCTTCATTTCTTTATGTTTTTTCTTCTCACATCAGATAGTATCATTTACTTCAACAAAATTTTAAATTTAACATTTTATTATATAGATAAATTATTCCAGTTTAATGTTTGGATCCCTTAATTAAATATTAGGGCATTGTCTTATAATTAAGTTGACATACATGTAATCTTTCTTTTAGATACAATTAATCTAAAATAACTAATCAACTTTTTATTTGACAATATTTTTTGGCTTATCATAAATTCATAATAATCAAGTGATTCTAGTATTTCAGACACAGTATTTTGTTAATGGATAATTATTGATATAACTCTAATATACTTGTTTATACCTACCATTAAGTTTAAAATAATTAATTTATTGTAAGTAATAAGGTAAAAATCATGAAAAGCCTAACGAATATGCTAATTAAATATATTATCTCATTAGGCTTTCACCTTAAGCAAATGAACCAATAAATATATATATACACACTTGTAAAAATTTATGGTTGATTATTTGTGGAACTTATGTGATTGTAACATCATTGTTTTGTTGATGCTGATAAATATGTTGTGCAGGTTACAAGTGAGGTGCAAAGGCTAGTTGAGTTATATAAGAATGAAGAGATTAGCATAACTGTAACTGGGCACAGTTTAGGAGGTGCAGTTGCAACTCTTAATGCAGTTGACATTGTTGCAAATGGCTTCAACAAGGGTGCACCAGTCTCAGCCTTTGTATTTGCAAGCCCAGCTGTTGGTGATGTTAACTTTAAGAGGGTGGTTTCTGGCTACAAAGATCTGAGGGTTTTTCGTGTTGAAAATGTGTTAGATATAGTTCCAAAGTATCCCCCTGTTGGGTATTTTAATGTAGGAGAGGGGTTAATCATCAATACCCAGAAATCACAGTACTTGAAGATGCCTGGGGATGTAGTTAGTTGGCATATCTTGGAGCCTTACTTGCATGGAGTAGCAGGAACACAAGGGTCAGGTTTACTTATTGGAGGTGGAGGGTTCAAACTTGTGGTAGATCGTGATATTGCACTTGTTAATAAGTCATGGGATTGTCTAGCTGATCAATATCTTGTACCTCCTTATTGGTGGGTTGAGAAGCGTAAGGGTGTGACTAAACAACCAGATGGTAAATGGAAGCTTGTGGAAAATAAGGATGATCTTGATGAATACTTTTGATCCTTGAGTTAACAGTAGTGCTTGTCATTCTCAGTTTCACATTCAAGGTTGTGTTTGTGTCATAGTGTCTCTGGTCTATTGCAACTTCCTCAAGGTTGTGTTGTGTTGTGTTGTGTTGTGTTGTGTTGTGTCTTAGTGTCTCTGGTCTATTGCAACTTCCTTTAATGTAAGTTCATAATAAGCTACTGAGAAATATGTACTACTAGAAAAGTAGTATGTATTATTGTAGCAGGTATTAGATCTCTTTTGTTCAACTTAATGTCATGTTTCTTTTATCATTATGTTATTCTTCTTCCTGTCTAGTTTTTATTCAAAAATAAATAAACATTTTGAAAGGAAAAAAGTTTAATTAAAGATGGATAAACTTGAGATAAAGATTAAAGTTGGAAAATGTATCCCACCAACATTAAAAGATAAAGGTTCAACCTCAAGCAACATGATCAACTAAAAAACCCAACATGATAAACCACAGAATGAATAACACCCTATTTCTTTGGGTAGAGTTTGTGTGATATCCCATGTCTTTCTTGTCGATGTGATTTATCATCGACTTGAGGTTTAGTTTTGTTGTGCAATGACTAATATTCAATGGATTTGACCTCTTCTCATCATAACAGCAATATAAGTTATGAGCTTGGGCTGAAGTAAAAGATTGGGGTAGAAGGCTATATATTTATGTTATGTAAACCTAATATAACAAGGAGAACACTAGCTAAACACAAATCCTTATTCTCTAATAATATATAGTGGTAGCCTTTCAAAGCTCCCGGGGACGTAGGCACAATTGGCCGAACCTCGTTACCAAATTCCTTGTGTTATTCTCTTATCTTTTACTATTTGATTGATCGCTTGTTCCCAACAATTGGTATCAGATGACTCTTAACTCAGGTGCCAAATTCGAGGTGGGGAAGTTCGATGAAACTGATAATTTCGGATTGTGGCAAAAGAGAGTTAAGGATGTGTTGACTCAACAAGGTCTATCAAAGGCGTTGCGTGAGAATAAACCAGATGGTATGGACCAACTGGATTGGGAAGAGTTGAAGGAGAAGGCTGCGGGAACCATACAGCTCTGGCTATCAGATGAGGTTATGTATCATGTTATGGATTTGACGTCACCAACAGAGGTATGAGAGACATTAGAGAAGCGGTTCATGTCCAAGTCTCTAACAAATAAGCTGTTTTTGAAACAGAGACTTTATGGCCTGAAGATGCAGGAGGATACTAATTTGCAACAACATCTCAACACTTTTAATCAAGTGATTAATGACTTGTAGAAACTTGATGTGAAGGTTGATGATGAGGACAAAGCAATAATACTACTATGTTCTTTGCCAAATTCCTATGAACACTTGGTGACAACATTGACATACGGGAAAGACTCAATCAAACTGGATGAGATCACATCTGCACTTTTGTCCCACACTCAAAGAAGACAAAATATAGGAGAAGAGTCTCATGGTGATGGTCTGTATGTGAAAAAGAGCCAAGCATGTGGGAGGAGACAAGATAGAGTAGGTCCTGCCAAAGGGAGCAGAGCAAATTCCAGGGGCAGAACACTAGTAGAGTGCTTTAGATGCAAACAGACTGAACATTACAAAAAGGATTGTCCTAATGAATGAAGTCCTAGCAAGCCGGTGGGGAAAGATAAAGTATCTACATCTGCAAATGTTGCACAAAAAGATGACTCTTGTTACAACAGTGAAACTGATCTACTATTTGTATCATCAAATAATAGCGCAGATGAGTGGATACTTGACACTGGTTGTTCCCACCACATGACGCCAAACAGAGAATGGTTCACCACATACAGGGCAGACAATTTTGGTTGTGTATCTCAGAAATAATAAAGCATGTGGAATTATTGGCATGAGATAAATCAAAATTGTCATGGATGATGGTGTAGTAAAGACGTTATGTGATGTTAGACACATACCAGATTTGAAGAATAATTTGATTTCTTTGGGGACATTGCAGGCCAAAGGATTTAGCTATAGAGCTGATGGAGACAATGATATTCTTCGAGTATGCAAAGGTGTTATGACTGTGATGAGTGGCAAGAGAACTGTTGGGAACACCTACAAGCTATTATGGTGAATAGTTGTAGGTGGAGTTGTTGGAGTGGGTGAAAATATTTCAGTAGATTCAGACCATGATGCTACAAAATTATGGCACATGCATTTGGGTCATGTTAGTGTGCGTGTCATGACAGAACTATGCAAAAGAGGACTGTTGAGGAGAGTCAGCAAATGCAAGCTAGATCTGTGCAAGTATTGTGTGCTTGGGAAACAGACGCGAGTTAGTTTCAAGGCTGGCCAACACAGAACTCGGGGCATTTTAGACTATGTCCACACTGATGTATGAGGACCCACTCAGGAACCATCCCTAGGAGGTTCTAGGTATTTTTTTACCTTCGTTGATGACTTTTCTCGCAAGGTCTGGGTATATTTTCTAAAGCATAACTCAGATGTCTTTGCCAAGTTCAAGGTTTGGAATGTAGAGGTAGAGAACCAGACTAGTAGAAAAATCAAATACATGAGGTCAGACAATGGTATGAAATACAAGAACTCACAGTTTCAGAAGTTCTATGAGGAACATGGTATTCAGAGGCACTTTTCAGTGAAAAAGACTCATTAGTAGAATGATGTTGCAAAGAGATTGAATAGAACTTTTACAGAGAGGGCCAGATGTATGAGACTGAATGTTGGACTTTCCAAAGGATTTTGGGCAGAAGCACTTAGTATGACATGTTATGTCATCAATAGATCACCACGGGCTTCATTGGATAGTAAAGTTGCAGAAGAAGTATGGACAGGTAACCCAGTCAATTATAATATGCTTGCATATTTGGTTGTTCTGCTTATGTACATGTACCTAGTGATGAACGATCTAAACTTGACCCCAAGTCAAAGAGGTGTATCTTCATTTGATATACCAAAGGTGTGAAGAGATTCAAGTTCTGGGATCTAGTTTGCAGAAAAGTGGTGTTGAGCAGAGATGTAGTGTTTGATGAAGATTTCATACTAAGAGAGTCAGTTATGACAGAGGTGCCCATGCCCAATGGAGAGACTTTGAGATCAAATATGATTCTAGTGAACAGTGAAACTATTCAGATGAATAAAGGCAAAGAACCATGCACTAGTTCAAGTGAAGAACATGATGATTCTCAGGCTGAGAGTTCAGGTGTGCAGGAGTATCTACTTGCCAGAGACAGAGACAGACGTCATATCAAACCTCCAGAGAAATATGACTTCAGTTGCTCTCCATATCAGTTCAGGAGATCCATGTAGCTTTCAAGATGTTATAAACAACCCGGAGAAAGAACAATGGATGGGTGCCATGATGGAGGAGATGGAGTCTTTACAGAAAAACCAGACTTGGGAGCTTGTCCCATTGCCCTCTGACAAGTGTGTAGTTGGGTGCAAGTGGGTGTATAAGAAGAAGCCAGCAGTATCAGATAAAGAAGGGGAAAAGTTCAAGGCTCGTCTTGTAACAAAAGGGTATTCACAACAAAAGGGGATCGACTACAATTATATTTTCTCCCCAGTGGTGAGACACACTTCTATCAGGGCAGTGCTTGCCTTGGTAGCCAGCCGAGATATGAACTTAGAACAGATGGATGTGAAAACCGCTTTTCTCCATGGTGAATTAGAGGAGAAAATTTACATGACACAACCAGAAGGGTTCAGTGCAGCTGGACAGAGTCATTTGGTTTACAAGTTGAAGAAGTCTTTACATGGGTTGAAGCAGTCTCCCAGACAGTGATATAAGCGGTTTGACACTTATATGTTGAAGCTTGGGTACAAGCGTTGTGAGTTTGATTGTTGTGTTTATGTAAGAAGCCTTGATGATGGTTCTTTTATTTTTCTGCTACTTTATGTTGATGATATGTTGATTGTTGCTAACCATTTGAGTGATATCTAAGAGCTGAAAGTCATGTTGGGCAAGGAGTTTGACATGAAAGATTTAGGGGCTGTTAGGAAGATTCTTGGTATGGAGATTCACAGGGGTAGGAGAGCTAAAAAGCTATGGCTCTCTCAGCAAAGCTATGTTGAAAAGATCTTAGAGAGATTTGATATGAGTAATGCTAAAGTAGTGAGCACTCCATTGACAAATCACTTCAAGCTTTCCCTAGATCACTATCCAAAGACAAATGAAGAAAAAAGTACATGTCAAAGGTTCCATATGCCAATGCAGTTGATTGTTTGATGTATGCTATGGTTTGTACTAGACCGGACTTGACACATGCAGTTAGTCAAGTATGCAAGTACATGTCGAAACCAGGGAAACAAAATTGGGAAGCTGTCAAATGGATTTTCAGATATTTGAAGGGGACTACAAGTCTCGCTATCATGTTTGGCAGCCAACAGAGTAAGCCTTCAGTGGTTGGTTATGTTGATTCGGACTATGCAGGAGACTTTAATGATAGGAGGTCCACAACAGGGTTTGTCTTCACCCTTGCAGGTGGACCAATTATGTGGAGATCATCAGTTCAGTCTGTTGTTGCTATGTCCACAACTGAAGCAGAGTACATGGCAGCTGGTGAAACTTCTAAGGAAGCTCTATGGCTTATGGGGCTGGTAAATGAATTAGGCATTGAGCAAGGTGGAGTTCCGCTGCATTGTGACAGTCAGAGTGTTATCTTCTTGGCAAAGAATCAGGTGTATCATGCTAGGACCAAACATATTGATGTGAGATTTCACAAGATCAGAGAGTTAGTAGCTTATGGACAGATACTATTGCAGAAGGTTCACACTTTAAAAAATGCAGCTGATATGTTAACCAAGTCGGTTACCATAGACAAGTTCAGACATTGTCTGAGCTTGCTGAACATTCACTAATGTTGGACTATGGAGCGCCCCAACTCAATGGTGGAAGATGGAGATTGATGATATTCGCCAAGGTGGAGATTGTTGTGTAATGACTCATATTCAATAGATCGGACCTCTTCTCATCATAACAGCAATACAAGTTATGGGCTTGAGCTGATGTAAAGGGTTGAGGTAGAGAGCTATATATTTATGTTATGTAAACCTAATGTAACAAGGAGAACACTAGCTAATCACAAATCCTTATTCTCTAATAATATATTGTGGTAACCTCTCAAAACTCATGGGGATGTAGGTACAATCGGCCGAACCTCGTTACCAAATTCCTTGTGTTATTCTCTTCTCTTTTACTATTTGATTGATCGTTTGTTCCCAACAAGTTTCATCTTTAGGATTAAAAAAAAAAGATTCTTTTTAACTCCTCAAATATAATAATTTAACAGCACATAAAATGTTAACCCCCCTCGCGGTAATGTTTGTGCAAATGTATGTACTGGAGTAAAATGTTAATTTTCACACAAATTGTAGTATCTAATATTATGAATTTTTTTACTTTAATCCTTAGCTTTGACAATTGTTTGTCTACATTTATCCAGGACACAAACGATTATTTAACAACTTAACAAATGTTACACATGTATTAAGTTTCAAGTAAAACATTACTTTGGTCCATGACTTTGTAGACACTCGCTACTTTAATTATATTCCTAAGATTGTGAAAATTTCACTTTAATCCTTGGCTAAATCATTATCTTCATTCCATGTATAAACACGAGACGTAATTCTTAAACTCCATAAATTGGACTCTTCGTCATTTTCTTCCTTCTTTAGTTCTTTATCAACATAAATTCAAAGCCTAAATTCACAAATTGCTAGTTTTAAATGACAACTCACATACCCTTAGCCCCAAATTGTCATTGTTTTTATCATCATTTATAAAAAAACGTATTCCACCAACCATGTAAACAAATGTACATTACCCACATCATCATTTTCATTGAATCAAAATATCTCGAATAAGCTTAATCCTAAAGTCTCACAGATGGAAAATTATCTTCATCAACCTCACAAAATTGGGACTAATCCACATTGATTCTTCAGTATTGAATCATAGCTTGTTGTGAGTGGCAATGCATAGCTTGCATTTATAATATAAGGATTTGTTATCCTAAAATATGTCTCAAACCATGTACTAAATAAATGAAAAAGAATAAAAAATAATGACTGGACTTCTAAACCAAGGCTCAACTAGGGAAGTATCAAGGCTCAACTAGGGAAGGAGCATATTCATTTAGATGACTAGACTTCTAAACTATTAGATTGTATTCATATTAACTTATAATTTGTTATTCTACTTTATTTTTGTAAGTAATTCTATTTTTTAATAATATTATCTTTTGTCGTCCAAAAATAATAATAATAAGTATTTAATTTTTTTAACTGAGATGATATATTTTTAGGACAAAACTTAGGTACAATTCCTTAGGTACAAATGGTGTTTGTAGCCTATTAAAAGGTGACATGTGTTCATTTATATCATTAAGTCTTTCTCTTTTTTTGCAATTAAGAATCTCTCTTTTCAAAGTATAGGTGATAATGAACACGTGTCACATTTTAATAGGCTACAAGCACCATTTGTACCTAAGTTTTGTCCATATTTTTATTGGTTTGATACCGCATTTATGATGGTGGTTTTCCAACTTTGTCTGGAAAACTTGGATTAGTTTCCTATATACTATAATGTCATTTTTGGGGTGAAAGATGTTATAATAATGTCCATGTTAGAAGGTGAGGTGATGCATAACTTGCATTTATGATGTTGCTTCTCCGACTAAATCTCGTTCGCGTGGAAAAAGTGGATTTATCAAATTAATGAACACTTATTAAAATAACTTGCGTTGGTATAAGTGGAAATGATTCATACCACTCCACTCCACCCAACTTTTCCTATATATTATTTAGTTAAGGAAGACTTGAATTGTGCAATATCTAAATAAATTCCTCTACATTAAATGCAATGAAGAGTAAATGTGTAAAAGTGTAGTATCTTCAGCCACTCCTGAAAGTGTTTTGTTCTACATTTGCATCAAGACTTGGCAATGATCAAACGCCTTCAATTCTCTTATTAAGATTCAAGAGTATTAACAAGCCATAACTTCTTTCAGTTTTGTCACATTAATCTTATACATGGTTTCCAGTTTAAATGTAATAATACACACCAAAATGTAAGAATTAGAATAGTGCAACAATTGAGAGTATAATTTCTATTGAGGATTAGGAGGACGGCTATTAGCAGCAGCAACACGGGATCCCCATTCTAGCAACTCTTTGCTGGTATCATCCTTGTGCACAAAAACTTCTATAAAACATAGTGAATCTTTCTCTGCCCCAGTAGCTGTTGCCATTGCTTCTGTTAGCTCTTCCTCTGTACGTACCTGCAATAACCGAAGCACAAGTTAACAACTTACAAAAATATTATTCTTCAAAACTGTGATAGAGACATGAATTTGCATTTTGCAGTCTCAAGATCAGCATCAACCTGATATAGTATTCAAATGGACTATTTCTTTTCTTATTTTACTATCTTCAGTTCAGAGTAATCCAAATAGAGTCACAAACTATAAGCCTATAAGAAGAACCATCCTGAATATGTGTATAACCTTTGGCCTGTAATAAACTATTGATTATCATTAAAGAAGCGAGTGTAGTATTGTGTTCATGCTAACCTTAGCAGTCCAGCATTTGCCTTCCCCATTATGAATGGCTTCCACAAAGCGAGTGTAGTCCCAGTTCTTGATCACATTGTATGGGCCATCATGAATCTCAACTTCAATTGTATAACCTCCATTGTTGATGAGGAAGATGATGGTCTTTTGTCCACAGCGGATCATTGTTGAAATATCCTGTGCTGTCACCTAAATAAGGGAAACAATATTAAGTCTTTGTGCTTCATACACCAAAGCTGAAATTAAACTAATCCACCAGTTTTTCTTGCTGTTGATGCTTATTATTTTACAAATATCATAGATATTTAATAATGTTGAGATTTATCAGGAACCAAAAGTAAGCATAACTTTTGTTCAAGGAACTCACTTTCAAATCTAAATTCTAATAATAAGTAACCAATTATAATATACCATCGTACAAGATACTATTAGTCACCTTTTAGCCCGACACTAATTCAGGGAGGATCGCCAATGATTGATAGGACAAAGTCCAAACATTACATACTACGCCAGAAGACCTTCCTTCACGTCAAAGGCAAGGCCATACCGTGAAACCTGCTACCTTGAGTGATTGATTAGGCAAGTCCACGGCGTTGCCCACATGGCGAAGGTAAACTCACTCCACAACATTGTGAGACTGATCGGCTGATTAGACAAAGTCATGCCATCCATGATGTTATGAACCTCCACTTGGAGTAAAAGCTACTCCTTCCTAAACAGTATAAACCCCCCTTGGAGTTTTAGCTACAACTCCCTAAACAATATAAATAGGTGAAGCCACCCATAAGGAGATGATGTGCATTCTCTATACCCTCTCTACTCTCTCTAGCATAAATCTCTCTTCTATAAATAATGACTTGAGAGTCGGAGTCCCTTTTCATGTACACACAACGTAAAGATATCAAACCCAACCACCTCTCTCCTACAATGAAGAACAATTTCTGTTTTTATAATCTTACTAACCTGAAAACTCCCATCTCCAATGCAAGCAATCACACGTTTATTTGTTGCAGCCTGTGCATATCCAAGAGTAGCACCAACTGACCAACCAATAGATCCATACTGCATCTGAAATTCATAACTGAAAAATGGAATCCATAGTCGACAACATTAATTCTGACACCAAGAATTTGTAATTAGCATATTTCACAATGCAGAAATTGTAAATGACTTGCCCACAATTCTCAGGCAGACGCAGCTTCAAACAGTTGAACCATGAGTCTCCAGTTTCAGCTATTACAGCAGTATCTCCACTTAGCAGACCCTGTTCAATATATTTTGTTTCAATTTTTAATTATTGAACTAAAGGGGAAAACTTACTAAATATATCAATAATGCAAAGGAAATGACACAAATAATTTTTTTTAGAATTGTAAAGTGTTTGGAAATTGCCATCTTCCCAATGTTTAACACATTTAGAATGAAATATTTGTTATGGAACAGAAGACCACAGGTAGAAATCCAATCCCATGTCAATGAACCATTAGACCAAAAACTTTGAAGGAGTAAATAGAACATACCTGAATGTGCTTAAATAGAACATTAACTCTGATAGGTTCATCCTTCTCTAGCTTCAATGGAAGTCCCTGGGGAACAAAGATACGGCGGTAATTTTCCACGGCTGTAGTGTTTCTCTTCAGCTTCTTAGACAAAGCAGTTAAAAAATCAGCCATGAAAATGCAGCCAAAGGAAGGGCCATCGGCAATGGTCACTCGGTTAGGCTGCACTATGATGGCCTTCTCCTTCTTTATCAACAATGAGTACCCAACAGAACTATAATCATTGAAGATGGGGCCAACAAAGACATAAGCATCAGCAGACTCCACTATCTCTCCACAAAAGCTAGTGCTGACAGCACCCCAGTATGTCCCAATGAAGTGTGGATGCTGCTCAGTTACAAGCCCCTTTGCAGCGGGCATAACAGCTATTGGATATCCACTAGCTTCTGCAAACTCTTGAAATGCATGTTGTGCCTTCGCTACCCTTAGTTTTGGACCACCTACAATGACTGGCTTCACAGCTTTGTTCAGAAAAGCAGCCGTTGCTTCCACTGCCGCTATTAATCCTTCTGGATTGCTTACCCTGCACGCACAAAAAGTTTTAATGTGGGTGCATTATGCAAGAATGAACATAAAATAAAACCACTTAAGCAAAACACCATGAGATATAACATAAAAAGGATGATTAGCAAAATAGAAAAAACCAAGACATACATTCTAATAATATTTTAAATGTGCTCATGGTGGTGGTTATGTTTCGTTTACTGCAATTACGGGAAAATTTGGTTGTTGTGACCACAATTGTGATAGCATATGATTACAAAGACCATAAAAACCACAATTTTGCAAGCTCAATTATAGCTGTGGGTCTTGATTTGAAACCCTTTTCTATTAGGCTATTAGTGTTAACAATAACCTAACCTTATTCCCACTTGGTGTGATAAATGTTCTATTTTATGCACCAAATGCCAAGGCATACTTTCTTATTTCTATTAGGCTATCTTAGCATAAGTGACACTTTGTATTACTAAGATCATAAGTAGAACAATATGGCATAACTAACAACAAAATAAAAAATAAAAAAATAGAGAAAGGGAGAACGTACTTTGGAGCAATGGTAAAAGGAACAGGGTCAGTAACAAAAGTAGGATGAGGAATTCCAGGAAGATTACAACTGATGCTGATATAAACAGGCTTGCTTTCTTTCAAAGCAGTTGAAATTGCAGTGTCTATAAGTTCATGTGAATCATCCAAGTTATTCACCACTGCCTGAATCACCAATCAATCATTCATCAATCAACACCACAATTCTCAATTATCTCAATAATCAAAACCATCACTCACCTGAAAACAAGTCACGGCCTGAAAGCACCGTAGTTCTTGGCTAAAATCGGATAACCCGATAGTGTGATGGAGGATCCGGTTAGTGCCGTAGTCATTGGAATTAGGACCACCAGCGATGCAAATAACAGGGAGATTCTCACTGTAAGCACCGGCGATGGCGTTGAGGATACTGAGACCACCGACGGTGAAGGTGACAACGCACGCGCCGATGCCTTTGGAACGAGCATAACCGTCGGCAGCGTAGCCGGCGTTGAGCTCGTTGCAACAGCCGATGAGGTTGAGTTGGGGGTGGGCGATGAGATGGTCGAGGAGGGCGAGGTTGAAGTCGCCGGGGACGGAGAAGACGTCCCTCACACCGACCTCAACTAAACGCCGTGCAAGGTGGCTGCCAACTGTGCTGTGAAAGGCAGGGGGGGTAACAATAGCAGGTTCCATGTCACAACTTTCCAAATCACAGTGTAATGTAGTAGTAGTAGTCTTCTCTTGCTATCTCTCACTTTCTTAGGCGTATTTAAATCTATTATTATTGGCTAATAAGAACCATAATGACTTATCATGTCGGCTGGGTCAATTGAAGATTCCATGGGAACATGCCCCTCCACGTTCTTCAACTCAGGTACCTCTCATGGTTTTCATTATTAATACCTTAGTTTTCTACCGTCTTTTTCTGAAAAAGAAAAGTAGAGTTAAATAAGGATATTGAAAAATACAATATAAAGTTTAAAGGAGCCAACCAAAATAAGGATTAACATATATGATGCATTCATTACAATGAGATTGATGTATTATTATTTTCTTTCATATGACTATCTAAACCTATAGTATGAAGCCATGAAGGAGAAAATGAAACTTTGATTTTAATATCATTCATATGGTTGTTTATTTTTACTTATATTTTAGATGTATACAATTAAATATTAGATGAGTTTAATCACACTTTTTGATTTATTTGTATCAATTGATTATCTATACTAACATCTATACTTCTATATTTATATTAATATAAATCGAAAACACAAAATAATTACCAATGATAGTGTAATTTTTGTTTCATATTTTGCCTTTACTAATCTATATTTTCTACCAAAAAAATCATATAACTTATTTCATCATTTTATGTTTTATGTTTGTCTACGTAACTTTTACAGTTTTTTTCATTTGAACACGTCAGTTTTTTCACATGTACCAAGACAATATTTGAACATAATAGTTTATCATTTTCATTTTTTAACATGCAAAAATGCAATCCATCCAATAAAAAAGCGTATTGACAAACACATGTGTGTTAATATCAACACGCATGGTTAGATATCATTATAATTTTAGATTTGATAGTTATTATTAATTGAGTACATAAAAACCTAATTTTAATATATCTTATATAAGTTTTTGATTGATCACAATCCAAAGATCCACACCTTGTATTTGATTATTTGGCCCAATTTCATTACAGCCCAATTTTAACCTAAATCTTCTCTCACTGCTACTCATCTCTTTCAGCCTCAACCCTCGTTTTCTTCTACCTTCGCACTCACTCTTCTATCTTCACTCTTCTTTCATGTACTTTTCTTCTATTCTCTCCTCCTTTATACTCTTTTCATTTCTTATATTCTTTCATATGTGTTATATTGTTTACTATAGCCTTTAACGTTCACCAAAAATATGTAGTGATTTCTTAATTCTATATATGATTTTGTTTTTTTAATTTCATGTGGTTTCGAAAGAGGACTATTTTTGCGTGTCAATTATATTTTGGATTTTATTTTTCATATTTGCGTTTGATGAATTATTTGGTTTAGTTATGACTGAAGATAACATAATACAAGGTGGAATATTTGTGTTGATTTATTAGCAATTCCTTCGTCAATTATCTTGTAGATAGTACAATGCAATCAGAAAAGATGAAAAAGGAGAAATATTCTATCGATAAAAAGAGGACCAAGAAAAATAAAAATCTAGTTCGAAGACATAGGGCAAAGGATGAAGTTGATTTAGAAGAGAAAAAAACTGGTGAGTTAGTGGTTATGGGCTATGTGGCACAGTAGAAACATATATTGTTATACGTTACAGATAATGTTTATGTTAATTAATTTCATTTTATCAGATGAAATATTGGACAATTATCCTTCCGAAGTTCGTGATAATGTTACTGATACTGATATTGGAGCAGTTGAAAAGAAGAAAAAGGCAAAATCTTCTGTCAATAAGAAGAGGAAGAACAGGGATAAAATTCCAGTTGGGAAACAAGGGACAAACGATGAAGTTGATTTAGAAGAGAAAAGTGGTGAGCTGTTGGTTATTGGCTTTGTGAAACCATGAGAAAGATATATTATTATATGTCATGCATATAATTTTGATCTTATTATTTTCCTTTTTAACAGATGTAATAGTGGACAATTGTCCTTCTGAAACTCATGACGATATTCGAGAATTTAAGGAGCATGAAGATGCTGATACCGGAGCGGCTATTAAACCTCGTAATTAAAGCACTTTATGGTTGATTTCTTGATTGCATAATGAAATCAAACTCCTCAAGTTATCCGTTTATTTTTTTCCCTTGTCTTGTAGGACGGTCAAAGAAAGCTAAGAAGAAGAGGAGAAAGGAAGAGATTTTTGTAGAGGAGGCTCAAAATTCGCTAGAGAAGGCAGAGGAGCCTGATCATGATAATATTTATATTATTTCATCTGGAGATGATGACTGCTCTAAAGGAATGAGAAGTATGGATACTTAAACCGATGGGAAATTTTACATTTGTTTAGACTGTTCAAATATTCTGCGCATTTGCATGATACATACATACATGGGTCACGAGGTGACTTGTATTCTGCAATGTTGCAAGTTGCTGCATAATTAATCTTTTATCAGGCTGTTTATATGTCCTCCAGAAAGTTGGATTGAGATACATCCTTTAGTTGTATGCTATTGTCAATTAATTTTCATGTCATGCATAGTTTATGATTGTGCTCTACATAAACTACAGAGTGGATCTCAGAATACCATCAAAGCAGACCAGGGTTGAATGTATTGCAACAACAAATTGATGACTTTATAACTGCTCATGAGGAAAAACTAGAGGAGGTAAATGTTTTAAGCCTCTTACATATATGTCATTGGTATTTAGACTCTAGTGAACATTCATTATTTCTCTCTCTATATAAATACAAGATACCTCACCCTCTCACCCCTCATCTTATTTATAGATAACATGTCTTATTCCTTTATTATCCCAACTCCCAACTAACTAACTAACTAGCAACACTGCCAAACACAACTAACTGCCACACTAACGGGTATTTTACCTAATTCCAATTAACTGTGGGGTTAGTTATCAGAATGATTCACCGAAGAAACATTACCATTAATGTTGCAGGCCTATTGGCTATGTTTTCATGAGACCACTTTGAGCATTGCCATTACCTTTATCCGTTACTCCATGGGTCATGATTGTGGGTCCATGAACAGTCAACAATCATATTGTTAAACAATAACAATTTTAATAGGTCTTATGACATTATTCAATTCCAATAGTTTAGGATTTTTAAATATTTAACACTCCATAATCAGACTTAAGTTCTGAATGATCAAACATTTATTCGCCCCTGTTTTCTACTTTTTCATTTATTGATGTTATGGTCAATGCAGGAAAGAAGAGAAAGAGAAGCTCGTGCTGCAGATGGGGGATGGACTGTTGTTGTACACCATAAGGGTAGGAAGAAAACGACTGATGCTGAGAGTGGAGTGGCTGTGGGCTCTGTTGCCCAGGCTGCTGTGGAGCATAAAATGACCAAAAAGAAGCATAACGGAGTGGGGCTGGATTTCTACCGTTTCCAGAAAAGAGAAGCCCAGAGAAATGGTATGATCTGTTTTTACAAAATGTTTAGCCGTTTTTCCTATACTAGAGTATTTCTTTTCTGATGTGTCTGTTCTTTTTCCTGCCTGATTAGTTATTTTTTAATGTGGACAAAAAGGGAAGTCGTTAGGTTGTCTCTTTCTAATCTTTTGAACACTTATCTTTTTTACTTTCCCTTCATTCAACTCTCTGGATCAAATATTTTTTATTCGGTTTTACTACTTAAGATGTTTTACCTGAACACACTATAAAATAATATTGGTTGGAACTGTTTAAAGTACTGTATGATGAAATTTTGTTAAGTTGTCGTTCACGTATTATGATTTCTCCCTGTTTTTTAATCCCCCATTTTGTTTCTTACTTTAGATGCTATTATAAATTGTGACATTGTAAAGGATTTGGTTTGAACTTTTATGTTCTTGTCAAACTGAGATAAACTAACCATTCATGATTTGCTTGCAGAGATCATGATGCTGCAGAGCAAATTTGAGGAGGACAAAAAACGTCTTCAGCAGTTAAGAGCTGCTAGGAAATTTAGACCATATTAAACATATTCTATAATACAGGGCCAGAGTTTTTTGCAGATCATGAGAAATATATCCTGGTGCTGGAGTTTATTTCATTTACTTGGGAGACCGCAAATCTTTAACATTTTAGTTTTGCCTTAGTAGTTGTCAATGGAACGTAGCTAATAGTTAATTTGTTATTGTAATATCTAGCTATATTATTTTGGAATCTTTATTCAGTCCTTGACTGTATCTACATTTCATCCTGTTTGCCATGATTTTGTAGCTTTAAAATTTTATTTCAATTTGAAGCTCCTGTTCCAAAAGTAGTTAATTGTTTTGAAGCCAATAGTGAATTTATGGCTGATAGAAAAAGACATTATCAGTCATTTAAGCCTTTTTTTTACCAGGCTTCAGTAGCTGTGTTTAGCATGTAGATGCCTGTAACCTGAAAATCTTTCACCATATAATGTAGTGGAGGGAGTTTCATTTTCTCGAGTTTAGATTGCAGAGTTTGGATGACCCTAATGATTATGTCTAATGTAATAGTTCCATATCTGCAATTGTATTTCTTGGCTCTTGCTATTGTTGTGCCTGCAAAATTAACAACGTAAATGAAGAGTATTATGATTCTACATTTGGATTTGATGAAATTAATCAATGATGATTTTGGTACTAGAATGTAGTGATGGTTTGCATCTCAGTCAAGGTGGCAATGAAGTTGTTTTCTAAGAAGTAATTGCCAATTTTGATTCTAGAATTTTATGCAACTTGGTCTTTTTCTTTAGCAAGGGTAGAATGATATATATTACAAGTTACAATAGAAAGCATCCTTTTGTGGGTTATTGTACTTTGTTGTTATTGAAAGATATGTTTCCAGAACAATATGGTTGGTTATGAGATTAATTTTGGAGGCACAATGATGATTAGGACAAAGTTAGTTAATCTCACATGTAAAGCTCATATAGGATGCAATATGTTTCCATAGTCACCCAACACTTTTAGGTTACACTACTAACATTTTTACATATATACCCTAACTTGGATCACTTGAAACTACATTAAGTACACATATATAGGCAAGTTAAGTGCAAAATATTTTTTATTTTAATTTTTTACATTTTTTATCCTAGCATAAAAGCAACCACCTTCAAAAGTTCTTTTCTTTAAAAAAAATTGCATAAGGAATTATAGCTTATTTAAGCATCTTGGCTTTTATGCTCCAACAATAGAAATTATTAAGCTACTGTCACTAAAATTGTAAGTAACCTGCAATGCAAGTGCTCTAACAATAAGGTAAGCCTTTTCAGTACACATGAAGGATAGTAATAGAAGAGTTGAATTGCAGTAAATGTAAAATATGATTTCATATCAATCTTACTTGAGTGAAATTTTATTTGCAATATAAAACATTGGAGTCCCAAATCCTTTAGTAATACTCAGAGTCAAAATTATTATTTAGGCAATTGATTTATAACTAAAAATACAGATTTCTCCAAAAATACATAAAAATTTCTCACTATTTTTGATCAATGATGCCTTGGGTCTGGCCCAGCAGGACTAAGTCTTACAAGCATAGGTGGGGTCCTTTCCTTGATTTCCAATAACCAGATCCTTAGACCAGCATGGTTACTTAGAGGACGAGCTTCACAACTACATAATGAGAATATGAACACTACTATAACACATAGCCAGAACCATAGTTTCTTCATTTTCATGACAAATAATGTAGCTATCTATATATATATATATGTGTGTGTGTGTGTGTGTGTGTATGAGTATATGATAATGTAAGAGCATGTGCAGAAGGTTGAAAGGTTCTGCTAGGTATATATAGAGAGACCCAGATGAAGGATGTTAAATAGAGTTCAATGTGTGTCATATGACATTAGAAAAATTCAATGGCTGAAAGTTCAGTTCAATAAAATTTCATTGGGTTATCCAGTGATGAAGCAGTTTGGTGTACATTGGTGACAAAGTTGGTACAAGGCTCAAGGCACCATCATCTCCTATTTGCTTACACTAAAGCCATTCTATATTTATTCATTTGAACCATGTTTAAAATTGATGTATATATATATATATATATCACTTGTTTGTATAGGGGACGGCTCATAACCCCTCCAAGGTTCCAAAGAGTTCCTAACTTTATTATTTTTGTGAAACTATCAACATCCTAAGCATGGCATAATCTACTAAAGAGAAATTTTAAGTGCAGTCTGAGCAAGGTGAATTTATATTTTCATATTCTTATGCATGTGAACCATTATTGTTATGATTAGAATAATGTTATATGTACACTAAATATATATAGCACTAAGACAAAGTTGTTTCGTCTTAAAAAAATTAGTTTCATAAAAAACCGATCAATAACAAAAACAAATATAGCATATATATATATGCTTTCTCTCTTTGACAGATTGACTTTGATGTTTTATTCTTGAAATATCTTTTATTTGATCAAAATATAAAAAAATGTGATTAAAAATAAAAAATAAAAAGTAATGCGAGAGAAGGATTTTGCTTAGTTTTATAATTTATGTTTGATAGTTCCTTTATAGCTTATAAAGATCAGTTGATGGCATCTTCAATTTGTTTGTTTGCATAACATAGAAAAGTTGATTCACTTTTAGTTCATTGGTTTTGCTTTCTGTACATTACTGTTTTTTACTTACTCGGCTACTCCTAGTCTCCTATAAAAGAATATACAAAACAAAGAGCTCATTGATGTGTACATTCCATTAATATCTCTACTTTGTAATTAGGTCTAAAGTGATATCAATTAATTTTTATGTTCAACTTTCAAAGATTGTGGCTACTATTTATCAAAAAGCATATATGGTTGGTTTTTCTATTATAATAATAATAATAATTAAGAAGGCTAGGGCTACAAGTTTGGTGTGATAGTAGAATAGTCGAAGCTGATGTAGTAGTTAATACAGCATGTTTTATAGTCCAAATGAAATGATACTTGTTTAATGGATTCCACCTCTGCTGAAATGGCTTCATCATCTTATGTCAGAAAATGTGGGCCAAGAACTAAATAAGACAAAGCATGGTTATGTATATTTGTTATAATATCATTTTTGATACTCCAATCTATGGAAATGAACAAAGTTGTTTGAGTTGTATAATTCACATCATCATCACATTGTACTATCAACTAGGGAAGGTTAGAGGGCTTGGCCTACACACGTATTGGTTACTAATGCTCATGCTCATATTATTCATCAATAAAGGATATGAGCAAATGTATTCAGGTCTTTTTTAGTTTTGAATCCTCTACTACTAGAAAATAAGGGGAAATATGATTTTTAAATTTTGTAATTTAAAAAAAAAGGTTGGACCCTTAAATATTTGTTTGCATCATGGGCCGCTCGACTCTTTTGTCCATGTCTACAAACGTCTGTAAAATTTAAAAGATATATGCATCAATAATGTAAGTTTTTACATTGTTATTGTATTATCATTGACTCTCAAATAAAGATAGTACAAATAAATGATGGTTGATATACTGCTTATGTATAAATCTATGTATATATTATATTCATATTTTTTCTACTCCTAATTTATTTTACCTCATCACTTCTTTGTTTTATATTACCAATTCTTCAATTAAAAGTTGATTTAGTCAATATTTTCATCTATTTCTTATTATAAGATATTGTTTAGAAGATTTTCATATTTTATTTTAATAAGATATTTTATATTTTCTATCATTTCAATAAGAATATCACCAACAAGTTTTATGCAATATTTTGTATTACTGTATGTGGTTTATTTAGCATTTATTATTAAATAGAGTTTGTGGGAGATAGGAATGAAATCTATCCATCTTCTTATCCAGAGCATAGAGACCAATAAGGAAGCTTTTTAGTCAATAAAGTAATAAATCACTGCATAGTTTCATACATTACTCATATTGCTACCTATCTTCCCCAACTATGGCCTCCACTCTTGGCACTTCCTCAATTGCACTTTTGCCTTCACAATATCTATCTTCTAAGCCTTCCATTCACTCACTCTCTCTAACCTCAGGTACATTCATTACTTACACTTTTTTTAATGCATTTTCCTTTGTTTGGAGGTTTTGATGGATACCCTTTTCATATATGGTGTTTCTTTGTGCTAAAGTTATGATATTTATTTACTTTTGGTAGTTTGTAATTGGAAAGAGAAGTTGTGTCCTTATGGGCTGTGATTGTTAGCAATGCTAAGTGGTTTTGGCTTTGCAGGGCTGAACTGTGGGAAGAAGTTTTATGGAGGAATTGGAATTCATAGCATAAAGGGAAGGTCTCATTTTTCAGTTGCCAGTGTTGCTACTGAAGTTAACCCTGTGGAACAGGTATGTTAGGGTGTTTCATTTTTATAGTCAGATTTTCTTTCAATGTCTTTGCCAGCATTTTGAATTACATTTGCTTAACTCCAAATTCAGATATTTGTAACATCTAATATCTGGCAATGATTGATTGGAAACATATTTGTGGATTATGTTGTGGTTCTTTTCTTTCCTAGGTAGTATCAATACTTCAAAATGGTTATCATATCAATTCAGAGAGTGATACTTTTAGTCTATATATTTTTCAATTATTTTGTGAAATTGTCCATCTTAACGTTCTTGTATTATGTTGTATGCTTCTTCGTATCCGTGTCTTGCTCTTTAGGCATTTAGAGTGTGGTGGATATAAGGAAAATAAGAAGGTGAAAAATAAAGGCTTCAAAATGAATCCATGTTTGAACTTATGTTTTGTCCAAATACCTAGTCAGTTGGTTTTATCAATTGTTCACCTTCCTTTTCGACTCCTATTACCCTTGATGTGTAGTTGCAGATTTATTAAAAACATAGGTTTCAGGCATTTACATTTGACCTCTTATTTTTTCTGTGTATGTTTTTTGTAATATGTCAAGTGCCAACTCTTTAAACTTTTCATATCCAGGCACAAAAGATTGCTGCTAAGGAAAACCAAAGACCAGTGTACCCATTTGCTGCTATAGTTGGACAGGATGAGATGAAGCTCTGCCTTCTTCTTAATGTGATTGATCCCAAGATTGGAGGTGTAATGATCATGGGTGATAGGGGGACAGGAAAATCCACAACAGTGCGGTCATTGGTTGATTTGCTTCCTGAAATTGCGGTTGTTGCTGGCGACCCATACAATTCAGATCCACAAGATCCAGAATTCATGGGTGTTGAAGTGAGAGAGCGTGTATTGAACGGAGAGCAACTTGAGGTTGTACTGAGCAAAATCAACATGGTTGATTTGCCTTTGGGAGCTACAGAAGATAGAGTCTGCGGGACGATTGACATCGAAAAAGCCCTTACTGAGGGTGTCAAAGCATTTGAGCCTGGACTATTGGCTAAGGCTAATAGAGGAATCCTATATGTTGATGAGGTTAATCTTTTGGATGATCACTTAGTGGATGTGTTGTTAGATTCAGCTGCATCTGGTTGGAACACAGTTGAGAGAGAGGGTATCTCCATTTCACATCCTGCAAGGTTTATCCTAATTGGCTCAGGGAACCCTGAAGAAGGAGAGCTCAGGCCACAGCTGCTGGATAGGTTTGGAATGCATGCTCAAGTGGGGACTGTTAGGGATGCTGAGCTTAGAGTGAAGATTGTGGAGGAGAGAGGTCGATTCGACCAAAATCCTAAGGAATTCCGTGGTTCATACGAAGCTGAGCAGGCGAAGCTACAGGAACAAATTTCCTCAGCAAGGAGTATTCTTTCTTCTGTTCAAATTGATCAAGATCTTAAGGTGAAAATCTCCAAGGTTTGTGCAGAGTTGAATGTGGATGGATTAAGAGGAGATATAGTAACTAATAGAGCTGCTAAAGCTTTGGCTGCTTTGAAGGGAAAAGACAAAGTAAGTGTTGAGGATATTGCTACCGTCATCCCTAACTGCTTGAGACACCGTCTTAGAAAGGATCCCTTGGAGTCAATAGACTCAGGTTTACTTGTCGCTGAGAAATTTTCCGAGGTATTCAGCTGAGGGTGATAGATATAAAACATACTTTGTCTGTTGTGGTATTTGGTGAGTAGTATACTACTTCATTATTTATAATTCTACCTTCTCTGTTGCTTTTTTCATTATCCTAAAACTTCAGCACGATTCAGAAATTTCATTTATGCAAGAAATTGCAAGCCTTTTTTAGGCATAAAGCTTTGTAAGTTTATTGCTATAGTGAGGAGAATTTAATTTTGGAAATGATAAGCTTGAATGACTTGAAAAGCATTAACAATGAAACTGTGGTTCTTATTCTAGCACTGTGTGTATATATTATATAATGTGATTAATTTTTGTCAAGGATTTTGTTTAACTTTTGTAAAATAAACTTTTTTATGCAAATAATGTCATGTATAATAAACAGTGTTCATTTGAGATTTTTACCAACCTACACTCCACAAACAGAGAATATATGTTGTCACAAATTTTGTATCCAATTTAGTGTTAAAGATTACATTAATTGAAGAGATACTACATTTCTGTTGTATGGAACTTCATTTTGTCATCTCTTCCTATAACATATAAGCAGTTGCTCAATCCCAAGCCCCCTCTTTGTTTCTCATATTATTATCAAATGCATTAAGATTAGAACAACTATAATTACATTCCAACCAAAATAATGGTCTGGAATAATATAAGACTTAAATATTGAAACTAAGATAAGTTAAATAAAAATAAAAATCCCACACAATGTAGCAACTCCTTGGCTTTCAAGAAACCAAGGTAGTGCATGCTTTCCCACCCAACAATCCCAATCTATCTCAACTCCCATGTTACTTCAGCTTCAAGTCTTCAAATATTTCAATTTTCTTCACTTTCTGAAATACTAATGCATCTTCATAAAAGATTCAGAGCTAGTCTTTAAGAACTGCAAATGCAATCTATCTACACAAAGTTACTTCAACTAACTAAGAAAACATTCCCCCTTTTCCACTTGCTGACACTGTTGGATTTCAATATGAAAACTAATGCATCTTCATCTAAGATTCAGGGCAAGTCTTTAAGAAATGCAAGTGCAAACTCAGAGCTTCAACCTAAGATCCATTCCCCCGTTTGCTTCATGCCCGCCGTGATTTGTGCCTAGTGGCCCTTTCACCTTCTCTTCCTTCACATCTAAGAAGTTGAAGAAAGGTCTATGATCTGATCTTGATTCTGAATGTTGGTATGAATGTTCCATTCTATCCTATAAAATTTAAAACAATGAAACAAGTAAGATATTCAGCTAGATAAGCATATCTAGCAATAGTATTTAAATTGTCGTGTATAGTGGTATTTAAGATCAATTCCCCTGTTTTGAGGCCATGTTTTATAACTGTTTTTCGCCATTACAATAAACACAACATAATCACAATCACGACCAAAATTTAAAAGCAATAATAAAACAGAGATTATAGAATATTGGACTTTCCAGAATTGCTTGCAACTTACTTTAGTAACTTGGTAAGGGAGCACATTGCCCTTGGAAAGTTCACCTTGAAACAAATGCATAGGAGGTGAAGGAACTTCTGGTGTAGCAAATGGTAAGAAATTTGCACCTTGACTTTCATTAGTTGATGCTTGGTGGCTTGGTCTATTGAAGTGACAGAACATTGGAGAAGATTGAGAGTTGGATGGCGGAATCAGCGAGTTTGCCAATGATGAAGGGTGTGGCAGCTTCATGCTAGTCATCTACAAATTTGTGGAATAATGAAAAAATCTAAAGGGAAGATATCAATTAGTTATGTTATATGCCTTGATATCATCAATTACCATCTAAAATTTGTATGTCATTTTATATCAAATCAAATAGTTGTCTCTGCTCTGAAACCACCACATACACTTTTCTGAAGTACTTAATCAGAAGTTATTCTCAAAATCTGATACACAAAACCTAGTTGACAAAAACTGAAGCAAAATATTTAAGCATACATTATAGTAGCATGTTTTATAACACATGTAGCTAAAGCCTTAATAGAAAAGAAATAAGAGTGAAGGAAATAAAATGAATTACCTTATGTTGCTCAGGGAGCCTAGATGTGGATTTGTAATGAGAACTTTGGCTTGAAGGGTGCTCTACATGATTATGCTGACCGATTGGCAATGGTGCTGAAGAACTTGTATTACCAGGCCCCAAAAATTGATTCATCTGCAAGCATAGGTTATAGATATAGAGTGAGAGTTTCACATACACATATATAAACACACAAAAGCAATGGACATAATCATAGACAATATGAAGCATGTCATGAAACTTACAATAGGAGGTGGGTAGTGATCAGTTTTCTTTTGAAACATTGCAGGGAAAGACAAATTCCCGGATGAAGAATCGGTGGAATCAGGTTGGTTTACATCGAACCGTTCATTAAGATTGGAATTGGACTTCAATGAAGCGAGATTCATGGGAAATAGTTTCTGCTGTGGCAAAACAAAGTCAGATCCACTATTTCTTGCCAATAGTGTGTTATGGCCAAAGTTACCATAAATAGATATCATGGATGGTGGTGTAGTTGGGCCAAAGTGATCAAAGTTTGGTGCTGATGGAACATTACTATGCATAGGCATATAAAGATGAGGATTATTGGAATGATGATGAGGAATGAAACCTTCAACAACATTTCTCATATCTGATATCCCTGTGCTTTCTTGTTCTCTTAGGATCTTCTCTAGTTCAGCCACTCCAGGACCTCTCTTAGGGACTCTAGGCCTTTTATTAAGCTGCTTCTTCAAACCAGAACACCAAATGCTAGCATCATTCTCACACCCAAATGCACTATGTTCACTATTGCTGCACATGTCTAACAATAGAATTTTCGAATAATAAGTATCCAAATGCCATCCAAACCAAATATATATAGTTAAATACAACAATACTATGCATTGATTGCATTAGAGAAAATTCAGACTACTGATATATAAAAAAAGAAGACATATTTGAAGGATCAGAATATATAATCTAAAATGAGTAACAAAAAATATGCATTAAAGAACAATATACCATCATATATGGTAAGAAAATCTCATATCATTAGAGAGAAAAAACGGCTAGTAATTAAGTTGGTGCAACTAAGGAGAATAAAACATGTGTATAGCTTAGGAAAATCTTAGTGTATATGGAGAAAGATAGAAAGTTGGTATCTAAACTGATGGTGTTCCCAGATTTTCTCATACCCTTTTGAATGTTTTTGAAAGCCTTGAAATCCAAGCATTCATCAGAATCTTTCTTACCTTCTCTGTTTTCTCGCCCATGTTTTTCTGACTCACTTGTGATTTCTCTTCTATGTAGGAAAGTAAAGCATTTATTAAGGATTCTGCACTGTATTATGCTACTCTTGTTAAACACGTGTGAAAATCTCTTCTATTTTTAACCACTCAACATACTCTTGTCTGAATAACTGAGAAGAAAAATATACAAACAATATACTATGATGATTATATTGAAAAAGTTAATATTTAATTTTTTTTATCTTTGATTCAATCATATATGTAATTTTGGGTAAACTTATCGAAATGCAGATAATGGTTTTCCTCACTTATTTTTAACAAATTACAAAGGTTGAATTTATTCCAATCACATATTTCTCTTAAATATGTGTTATTATTATAATAAGTATGTGGAAAGAGTTTAAAAATGCAAAAAATTGCAGCATTAAAATTTTGCATTTTTGAAAATCATCAATTAAAGATGTATCTGCTACATAAGACAACAATCTAGCCACACAACCTCCATTAATATGCAAAATATGAAAGATTTGTCAAATGAATATGAACTTAATTATACATTCTCTATACCAAATAAAACCCATATTTTCCTCTTTAAAAACAGTATTTTTTAAAAATATATTCTAAAGACCATTTTTTTCTTGAACCAGAAATAAGCTTTATTAAAATAAAGACATGCCAAAAGAATTATAGAAAGATATACAGTTTTCCCCCAAATATTTTCTCTCGTGAGTTTATGAAGAGATACTGATATTAATATTGAATCAACCACTTAGATGAAAACTAAATTGTTTTCTCCACCAGCTCCTCAACTGTTCCAACTCCTATTCTTTCTCCCAAATACATCAAGTCTTATAGTTATATAAGCCAAGAAAGAAAGAATAAAAATATTGACTTCAATTATCATCTACTCTTCAAAAAAGAAATACAAATAAATGGTTGATGATATACTGACTTTATATAAATATTACACTCTGTAAGAATGATTTTGATTTTTTTCTATTATGAAAGATATACATTTTATAAACAATCCTGGGCAAAGATGATGTTTTTTTAAGATGAATTCAATATTCCTCTCTAATAGTATTGCTTTCATCTATGTACTCCTCTTAATGTTACACTCTATTGAACACTTCACTTCTTCTTTCTAGTATGTCATTCTCATCCACTTCATATGCATTTTTGTTTCTTCTTAAGTGATTCTAAGATACCCTTTTGCATGTTGAATTTTGGGTTGGTTATGTCCATACTCTGTTCTGTTTGCTACTTGCTACTAATGGAAGTAAAAACATATTCTTGCTTTTACCATTTATTAGTTAATAGTGATGAAACTATTTCGTAGACACGCAAACTTGTTACTATTCGTTTCACTTAGTCTTTTTACCCGAGCACTAGATGAAATAAATTACAAAGGTTGAATCATGAATGGTGTGGTTAAAAGCAAAATTTAAGGGACAAGAATATGTTGTTCTCAACCACGTCCTCAAACCCATCCTGCACCAATCAAAAAATGACATGTCAATTAAAAAAATTAAACATTTAAGTACCAACCTTATTGAATGAAGATCACATGTTCCAAGATTTGGTGTCCCATTGTGTATCAATCCAATCAAAAAATGCTGACTACTTAAGAATTTTTTTTATGAAAACAAAAAATAATGTGTTTTTAATACTTGGTGGGATATGATTGGCTTGGTACATTGAGACATGAATTTTGGGGACATGGAATCCTCCTTCAACCTTATTGTATAATGTGAGCAGGGTCAAGTTGATTTCCAATTGGTCACTACCCAAAAGCCAAGTTAAAAAGCCATCATTTTTATTATTCATTGAATTGCTTCTAGTTTGTTCATATGAGAATATTGTATCTTAATAACACATTGATAATTCAAGATGTGATGTGATCATGTGTTGGTGATTTGGTTATCCTTTAGTATCACCACCATATTGAGATGGCTTGTGCAACCTGCTTATTTTTCTGTTTAAACACTACAACTATAACTGTATATAATAATCATAACTATAACTGCACTAAAGAACCTGTTCTGCCTCAAAAAACCAAACCACATATTCTGGTTTTATATGGTTTAGTTTGGTTCAGTTTCAAAAAAACCAAAGCAGTTAATTAGAAGCACCCTCCCATACCCGTGAATTTAACTATGGTAAAGTAACTAATGCAGCAGAGCCAATAGGAGGAAAGCATTTACTAAGATGGTCCAGACAACATTTTAATGTGGTCACAGCAAAAAGGCTAAGACCACTTAAGACAGACCTGAAAAAGGAAAAGGAACTCAATATTTTGGTCCTAAGCATGCACAGAAGGAGATGAGTTTCCACAAGTTCATTTAATTATCATGTAGTGGGTTCTTTTCTCTTGCACATGCTCTACATTTAAGAACTCATGCAGGGGCTGTGCTAATGTTCCTGGCTCTCACGTGCAGAACAACTACTTTATCTTCGTTTCACCAAGGTTGAAAATGTTACTTTTATATTACCCTTTACTGCCTTAAGTTTTATATTGTTTTGTTTCTACAAATGTTGACCTATGTACGGTTTATGGGATTGTTGGATGTGTTGATGAAATATTTTGTATAAATTTGAACAAGTTAAGTAATAAAATTGAAGAAATAGAAAAGTAAATATGTTGTATAAATATATTTTTGTAATTAATTTTTAAACTATTGCCTTAAGCAATGAAAAAAATATGAACTATAGTGTATTAATTTTTTTTATGGAAAGAAATCAAATATATGTTAACTATATTGTTGATATAACACATCTAAAGTCTAAACACTTGCATTGATTGTTATATCTCATTTAAATAACTCTGCAAATATGAAAAGCGACAATATGGTTCTAGTTATATATAAGGGCCCTATATTTCCATTTGACCAAACATAAACCATTTATGATTTAACCAAATATATATATGTCAGAAAGATATATGAGGTGAGTGAAATGCAAGTATAATTTCAATGCATTCAAGGGTCTATCTATCATATAGTCTTTTTCTGTATTCTTTTCTACTTTGTCACCGCCTTCAGCTTCATATTTCCCCTTCTCTGAGATTCACGGGTCTTGATTCCTTATAATATTAAAACCCCACTCTCTCTTTTCTCATTGGTAATGTCACCATAGAAAACGTTCAACCTTGATTTCACTCTCCCCTTCTTTGTCCTAAGCTGCTTCATTATCTAAAATAATGTCTCTACTTTCTTCTTCTTTGGTTCTACTAACTTATTTGTTTGTTTTGTTCTTCACTTTGACTGAGACTTCATTATGTGTAGCCAAAGTTGGCAACAACACTACCCACCCACATAGCCAGCTTTCAGTTGATTACTATGCCAAATCTTGCCCCCAAGTAGAGCAATTTGTTGGGTCAATCACACTTCAACAATTCAAAGAATCACCTGTTTCTGGACCTGCCACCATTCGCCTTCTCTTCCATGATTGCTTTGTAGGAGTAAGCCAAATTCCACCATAAAAAAATGCTCTACCTTTGCATGCATTCATTGACATGCTTTTATAATACATATTTGATTAGTTGTTTGGTTTGCAAGTTTTCTTTTATTATTGTATAAGTAGCTATTTTTGGCTTCACTTTCAATGAGTGAGAATGAGGTGAATTTGTAGATTTCTAACAAACACATTATCATTTTTTATAAGAAAAAGAAAACCCATTTTCTGATATTGATATTGATAAAATTGCATGTTTGAATGGCAGGGTTGTGATGCATCAATTATGATAGAATCAAAGGGTGGTAGGAAAGAGATGGCAGAGAAGGATGCAGAGGATAACAAAGAATTGAAGGTAGAAAGCTTTGAGACAATAAGAAAGGCTAAGGCATTAGTGGAGAGTAAGTGCCCAGGAGTAGTGTCATGTGCTGATATCCTTGTAATTGCAGCCAGAGATTTTGTACACCTTGTAAGTCCCATTCATACTTTCTTCCTATTCATAAAGCTAGCACCACTACACAAACTTTATCCTCATTTTTTTCTGTCCTTATCTGTTCTGTCCTTATACACATGAGCTGTATAAGGAAAAGTTGAATCTAATTATTCTAATAATTTTTTTGATATTTACTAAAGTAAACACACTTGATTCCCATAAATTACTATTTGGGTTGGAACAAACTCAACCCAAATAATATAATATCTGAAAGAAATTGTAAAGCTTTTAATAACAAGAAAATTTATGTTTCTATAAGTTTAGGCACTTTGTCTTTGTAGTCAAAAGTGTGCTAAAATCTAAATATTTTGCAGTCTTCTTGTCACCAGCGGTAATGACATTATGTTTAAAAAATAATACTTTGGAAAGAGGTAATTTATAATGTCAAAAGGTGAAAAATGGAAAAATCAATTATATTATGTTGCTAGGAGTTATGTTATGTAAAATTCAATTACTCATCCTTTTGATTCGCTAATTTGTCTAGGTAGCAAAAAAAGGCATACAATGTGCTAGGGCACAGGCTGGTCTAGATTCTAAGTTATTCAAAATCACTTAATTTAGCTCCAGAAACAGACAAGTTGGTCTTACTTTAAGGCCATGTATATACATATGAACTAATACAGAAGTCGGTTTGGACCTTGTTAATTTTGGCCCGTATAGAAGTCGGTTTAGGCCTCACCGACTTCTATATAGAAGAAGTGTTTTCTGGAACCGATGTTATTAGTAAGCACATTTGGTAAGTTAAGCATATTTTGTAGTCTGTGGAGTGGGTTCAAATCTCACTCCTAACATTTTTCACAAAACATATTCTTTTTCAAGATTTTTGCTTTGTAAGTCATCAAAGATAGTTCTAAGGGCAGACTTACTCTTATATCCTTTCATCCTTTTTATTGTAGATATAATGGCTGAAATCACCAGGAAAGAAAAAAGAATCACGTAAATAATTGACAAATAAAATAACAAGACTTACAGGCAATTTTAGTTGAAGAACAAAGCGAAAATCTTCAAAAAGAATATGTTTTGTGATAAACATTAGGAGATCCCACTCCACAAACTACAAAATCTGCTTAATTTACCAGATGTGTTGCAGTGTTAATGTTAACATCATCTAAACCGACTTCTATATAGAAGTCGGTTCCAGAAAACACTTCTTCTATATAGAAGTCGGTGAGGCCCAAACCGACTTCTGTATTAGTTCGCATCCATGCGAACTAATTATTAGTTCGCATCTTAGACATGGCCTTACTTTAATGCTTATACATCCAAATATTATAATGAATTTCCATAATCTAATGTTGCCACAGTTCACTAAGAGATTTGTTTCATACAATGATTTGGTATGTTTTGCATCAAAATAGCCAGACTCTTGTTTAGTCTAGTGGCTTGGATTAATATTTAGCTCCAACCACCAAAATTGAAAGAGACAACTTGATTATTTAAAAATGTTATTGACTACACGTAGGCCTAAGTTAGAAGAAATATCTCATTTTATTTCATGAATTAGTAAAATAAAATAATAATCATTTAACATAACAATGTTGGGATTAGACCGGAAGATCCTACACATCTAATTGTAAACCGGATAGGGGAACGATTTCGTACATGTTAGGAAATTGTCAAGTTAGTTAAACTGTTTTAAACTGTTAAAAACTTGGCCGAACCACTTAAAAATGGGTAGTTGAATCGAACATTTTGCTCACATTATAAAAAGCCCATAAAATCCTATCCCCTCTCATATATATCTTTAATTATATGAAAAGTTATTCACTTTGAGAAAATGAAAAATTTGTTACTTAACTCACAGGCAGGAGGGCCCTACTACCAAGTAAAGAAGGGAAGATGGGATGGAAAGATATCAATGGCATCAATGGTGGGCCCCAACATCCCTCATGCAAACTCAACCGTTGATGAAATGATCAAACTCTTCAACTCCAAAGGCTTAACCATAGAGGATATGGTTGCCCTTACAGGGGCCCACACATTTGGTTTTGCCCATTGCAAACACTTTGTGACCCGGTTGTACACTTATAAGGGTATGGATAAACCCGACCCATATATGGACCCGAAATTAGTTCATGCATTGAAAATGTATTGCCCAAAGTATGGTGGAAATTCAGACATTGTGGCTCCAATTGATGCCACTACAGCATTTGTATTTGACCAAGCCTACTATGGTAACTTGGTGAACAAGTTGGGCTTGCTAGCTTCTGACCAGGCCTTGTTTTTGGACCCAAGAACCAAGCCTCTGGTTCAAAATCTAGCAAAGGATAAGCAGAAATTTTTTCAAGCTTTTGTAGCTGCCATAGATAAAATGAGTTCGATAAAAGTGATAAGAGGGAGAAAGCATGGAGAGAAAAGAAGAGATTGTAGCATGCATATGTGAAAAATAATGACAAATTCTATCTATACAATTAATGCAGTCATAATTCTATCTATTACATACATTCTTACTTTTGACACATTTTTTTTATTTGATACATTTCATATGGGATTCATCCTTTTTTCAAGATTCTTTGAGTTTTTCTTTTACTAAAATATTCTACTAGCCTATCGACTGTATCAAATAGCTACCAGATAAGATACAAGTTAGAGTTATTAGACACTACCAATAACTTAATTACAGCTAAGCCAAAAGCAATAATCATTAACAATTTTTACATCTTTTTCAGCAACTTCAATGTTGGATAAATGATAAGAGAAGAGGTAAAAAAAGAAAAGAGATGAGATTCTTGTCATTTTCTCAATTAATCAATATAGAAATGTTGAAAGAGTTGTAGAACATAGATGTTCAAATAACATGTTTGTGTATGTTTTGCAGAAAATGTGAGACTATAAATTAAGTTGTTGAATCAATGTACCATTCCAAGCAATTACCACTAGACCCTCCTGAGGAAAATCTGTCATTAAACCAACCTTAACATTTTATTAAATTATCTAACTTTGAGTATCTACTGAGTCATTATGTATTTCCAGAATAAAATTGTTATTACATTGTTATTAAAAAATAAATGTGTTATATCAGATCATATTTCCCTTTATTTTGAAGCACTAATCTAATACCGAGAGGATGCTTACTTAATATATTTACTTCATATTTGTATCACTCCAAGAACCTAATTTTTTTGGGTCAGTCAATTTCTTTTTGCCACAATTGCTATACACATTATGTGTGCACATACATACACATTATATTACTTTGACAAAATTCATATAATTCTGATTGTGAAAAAATGCAATTACTTAGATAGGCCATAATTATAAAGCATCAATGATAAGAAATTATTCTAGTTCTTTTTGGTGGGCAAAAGATAAGAATTTATTCTAGTTGTTCATGATAGAATCAATGATGGGCATGCAAGCCAAGAAGAGGTGGTGATATGCCTTAGTTGTTGGGTGAATTGAATCCCAGAATACATACTTTGATGGATCAATGCACACATCTGAATTCTTGTTACACATAAATGATGCTTCAATAAACCCACTTCCACAACAACCACTACTAACCTCATCAAACCCTACCACAAAATAATATATAAAAAAATCAGTAGAAAAATGTTAGCAGCTAATAATAAGCTATGCAGAAAGAAAATATAATTCAATTGATTTAATAATGTTAAGTTACCAAATTTTTGTGGTTCTTGGATCATATCTGCTATGGGTCCATATATGTCAACATAATAGAGTTTAGCACCTTGGTTATTAATATTGAGCTGCAATTGCATTGCATGTAATTCATGTTGCAGAAGAATATTGTAATCTCTAGCAGTGGATGAATACTTGGTAATACAGTCACGTCTGAGAAAGGCACTAGGAGAATTTAAGGTGATCATCACAGGGAGACATCCCATTGGAGGTACTCCAGCCATTACAATTTTTCTAGCACCTTCTGCTAACAATTTCTGACCAATTTTCTAAGTCATAATCTTCCTTATGATTTTTTTAAAAACAGTATTAAGAGTTTAATAGAGTATAGACACAACCCCTCCAACTGATGAGAATATCACTAACCTATGCAGAATTAAAATTTATGGTCAAATTTACATATTGTGTGTCCATAAAGTAAGGTTTGAACCATACACGTCAAGTAAATCTTTTTATGTTAAAACATTTCATTGCCCTACACTTCACTTATTTATTAGCCAAACCTATAAAATGATAAAATCTTTAAGATGAAGCAAGTCAACAAATAACTTTAGATTTAATATTATTGAACTGTGTGTACTAGTATATATAAAAGTAGCAAAAGCAATATATAAATGTAACGCATATAACAGTATTCTATACATTAACTGGACACAGTTTAAGAATAGCAGATGATGGTTGTAAAATGCATAACCACCCACATGACCAATTAAATTTAGCTAAATAAGTATAAATAATTTTGAAAATAGGACTGGATAAAACTCTTCATAACTTTAGGGCAATTATAAAACCCAGAGCCATGCATGGCTCAATATGTACACATCACGCGCCTCATATTTGACATAAGTTTGAGTTGTGGTGAGTAGGGACCTCATTTTAATTAGAATCAGAAGGGGGCATGTTTCCTCCTTGTTATCCTATCCTCAGCAGAGTATATATAAATAGAAAACTATGAATTATTATTCCATATATGACAGACTACTTATTGTTTGTGGTCCAGTTAATTAATTTTTAGTTAACCCATTAAGTCTGTGTATGTTCAAACTTAACTTTCTTGTGGTTGTACATGAATTAGAGAGTCATCAACCTTATACTCCACTTATGATATTTAAAAAATATATTTTGGTTTGTAACAAGAATGTGTTTTCTAATTGACAAGTACAAAATAACATAAAAAGGTACTAGCCCTGTTTGTGTCACTAAAGCTATTCAAAAGTTATAAAGAAATTTCCTTTGGGGTGGGACTAGTAATAATAGGAAGGTTAGTTGGGTCAAGTGGGAACAGGTGTGTAAGTCTAAATTACAGAGTGGTATTGGGGTTAAGGATATTCGTTCTTTCAATATTGCTCTTTTGGGGAAATGAGAGTGGCGTTTTTTATCCGAGAGTAAGAGTCTGTGGGGTGTTGTTTTGAAGTCCAAGTATGGTCATAGCTCTTCTTCTAGGGTAGGGTGTAGATTACCTTTAGCAAAATAGTCTTCCTGGGTTAAGGACTTAGGTCTCTTTGGTTCTAAAAGATTGGTCGGTCCGCATTGATTCAGGGGTGGTCTTGTTCGTCGTATAGGTAATGGATCTTCCACTAGTTTCTGGCATGACATTTGGTTTGGGTAGTGATTTGTTTTATAATAGTTATAAGCGTCTGTTCAACCCTAGTATTCTCAAGGATGGTCTTATCTCTGATTTTGGGAAGTGGGTAGGCGGTAATTGGGGGTGGGCTATCACTTGGCGTCGAGAATTATTTTCTTGGGAGATCGATCTATCTAACTCTTTTTTGAAGGTTCTTCTTGATTGCACACTTCAGTACAACAAACCTGATTCTTGGGAGTGGAAATATGACAAATCAAAACTTTACACCGTTCGATCTGCTTACAATCTTATCACTCATAATGATCTTCAACAAGCCAACAACAATATGCTTTCTTCTCTATTTTGGAAATCAAAAGCACCGCTGAAGGTCCTCACATTTGTTTGGAGATTATTTCAAGACAAAATTCCTACTAAAGATGCTCTTCTGAAGCAGGGTATCACTTTGCATGATGGCGAGGGGTCTCTTTGTGTCTTCTGTAATGAGTACCCTGAATCGGCCACTCATCTTTTTTCTACTTGCTCTATTTCCTATTCTGTTTGGCAACATATTTATAGATGGTTAAATATTTGTGTGGCTTTGCCCCTTTCCTTCTACACCCACTATTCTTTCTTCTTAGGTTTGGTGAAGACTAGAAAAGGTTGGAAACTTTGGAGTATTATTTGGCATGCAACGATATGGACTCTTTGGCTTGCTCGAAATGACATTGTTTTCAACAAAGCTAAGTCATCTATTCAGCAACTTCTTAACTCTGTAATGGTGAAATCTTGGCTTTGGACCAAGGCTCAGCAGGGGCAGGAACATATTCTCTTTGAAGATTGGGCTTCTAATCCATTAGTTTGCCTTAACAACTTTGTTTTGTAACTTAACTCCTACTTTATATTTGTATATATCTCATTTTTAATAAAATCTTTTTTGCTGATAAAAAAAACATATAAAGTGTGATTCACCTTTGTAAACAATTATTTTCCATGCATGTTTGGAGTCTTAGGGATAAGAAAACCAACAACTTATATAGTTGATATAATCTATAGTATTTCGGAACTTATTTTGGTTTTTTTCTTGTGCTGTTCTAGTTGTTAGGAATTTGGTATAAATTATTGCCGTTACTCACAATGTCTAAGTTTTTATGAAGCCTTAGAGTCATTTGGGCGGAGTGAAGGAAATTGAGGATACGAGACTTGCCCACGACAGATACTAATATGCCCATAAAAAAATGGAGGTAAATGGAATTCTTTTGTCCTTAAGCAAAATTAATGCCACCTCTTTACGGCGGTGATGACAGTCATTCAAAGCTTTGTCTACTTCTTCTATGTACTATTTAAAATTTCCATTCATTTTCTTACTATAGCAGCATCTTATTTCACTAAATTTTTCTGTTTCTTACTTAGGTCAAGCTTTTTTAAGGTTATGTGGGGTTGAGTCTTTTATTAGTTTTGTTTTCTTATCTACCTCTCAACAACACTACCAATTTATACCATCCTCTCTACTCTTCATTAGTGTGAGTCAGAGTCTTTTAATGTTCTCTCTTAAAATATTATAATGCGTTTTTATTTATAAAAGTTTTAATGGTGATGAAAGCAGGTTGCTGATTATCCCTTTTCTTTGGGCCTATCACAATTAAGTTGATGAAAAAGGAAAAAACTGAAAGTTGAGAACTTCAACATTATGAAAGATAGATATTATAAGGTAAGATGGGTTTTAATTTATGTTACCAAAACATGGTGTCATAATGAAAATGAGATGGTTTGGGAGTATCAGGAATCTGTAACATCATACTATAGTTCTGAAAAGATTTCTACACAAAAATGGGTAGTGGAGGAAGTGCTAAAGGATTTTTTATTTTAGTTTAAAGGGGGCTGTTGGATATTAACCAAATGAAAACTTGACAAATACCAATCACTAGCTTCAAATTAAAAGTAAGCAGTTATTATAGTCTGAAATGAAAGTTACGTTATACTTTCTCCTGCAACAAAAGTGTAGTGTGATTGAGCATGAAAGTGCAACTAATTTTCACTCATGAATCAAAATATTTTCACTTTCTCTCCTGAAATTCCATCTAGTATAGTAAAAGTTAAAAAATAATAAGATTAAAACAAATATTTAATTTACTGCATTAAAAATGCAAGAAACTGTTGTATAAATTTTCAAAACAAATGTTGAGAAGATTTGTTTATTTACCATAGAGAAGATATTGTAGTTGGTTAATTATAAGAAGTCTTTGATGAAATGAAAATAGCATGCATATGTGGGGGAACAGAACCAAACCTGTATAAATTCTTTCACATGATGGATCAAGAAGTGCTGGTAGGCTAAGAGAGTGTATCTGTTTCTTTGTATTGGTAGGATAAAATAATTAAGAACAAAGTCATTCGTACCAGCACTGATGAAAAACACACCCTTCTTTATATGATTTTCTGTTCTTTCTTTACCAAGCACCACTTCCACTCTCTTTTTGCATTCTTTAAAATATTCCAACTGTTTGTCCATTGGAATAACATTCTGAAATAAACCCACAATAACACATTACAATTTATACATATAAAACAATCAATCCTCACTATACTCATTCTTTAATGATCAGATCACACCTTAAAATTGATAAGTATTTATCTTTTAATCTCAACCATGCAAATAAAATTTACTAATTATGTACATTTCTCACGATAAATAGTTAGTATCATCACTTAAAATGACTGTTCTATATTTTTATCATAATTATAAATTATGCTCATGAGAGTCTGTCTTGGAATTCACCACACCATCTCAATTGTGACGATATTAGTAGCATTTTTTCAGTAATTGTAGTAAATGTAACATAACCACAGTTAATTACTAAGGCAACCATGAATTAAGATCATGATTTGGATATCTATAACTATGTTTATATATATGAATGAAAAGGCATATTTGATTTTCTTTCAAGTGTCCAAATTAATCAGAGGGAAGCAGTAGTGAAAGAGACAGCTTATTTGACACACATGCAATATAATACACATCACAAATAAACACAAATAGAATGAATTGAATGAGAAAGGAGGCATGGCGTACAGTCATGGTTGGTGTAAGTGGGTCAAAGCCAGAACCAGCAGAAGCAAAACTAACTCCTGTCATAAGCTCTTCAATGCTAAGGTTTGGGTCCAAATAAGGTGGAAGAAGCTCTTTCTTCAGACCCGTATATGAAGCTGCAGTGCAATATTACGTATATATTTATTTATTATATATCCTTGAATATATATTAATTTCACATGAATGAAATGAAAGCAAGTTATATGATTACCAATGTAATCAGTGGAAAGCATCCCATTGGTAAACCTCCCAGTAGGAACTTGGTTAGGAAAATCTCTTCCATATGGTGGAAAGTTGCTTCTAAAACTTGTCATTATATAGTCATTGTTTCCAGGGTCTACTGTGGAATCACCAAACACATAGAAGCCAGAGACCTTTGTATTGTTTAAAAAAAATCCTTCAACTTTGACCTTCAAGCATAACATGGAAAGAATGAAAACCTGTGAAAGAGAAAGCAATAATTTATGTGTATCAGAGGTCCCCATTGGCATCAGAGTGAGAGGTTTGAGATGAGATTAAATTGAGTGAGGTGTTGAAGGTGGGTTTCAATGTTTGAACAGAGAAATGATGGTATATGACAGTGCTTCTTATAGGCTTATATAGGTCAAGTACCACCCTAATATTTTATGACCAAAATTACCCTTTCAAAATATGATATTTTTACTCATTCTATTTATAATTTTATACTTAAAACACAAAATAACTACTCTGTCATAATATAATTTGTGCTTCTCAATTTTACTTTTATTATATTCTAACTTCTACCAAAAAAAATCATATAATTCAATCATATAATTTTTTAATTTTAATTTAGCATTTATGACCCCAATCGAATACATTCAAATGCAAATTACAATATCTAACACAATTTTATATATTAAACATTTATTTATCGTATGTAGAGTACATATTAGACAATAGGAAAGCGAGTCAACACGCTAGTATATATAAAGGTAAAACATTGTGTGACTTCCACCATTGTGTAATTTCACTTTCCTGTTGTGTCCTTGACATTTTATAATTTTTACAAATTAATTATATAATTATATGTAACTACCAACATATTAACTACATTTCTCACCTATATATAATATTAATATTTGTAACCATCAACATATTAATCACATCTTTTACCTTAAGTTGAACATCTAATGATCTATATCTATATATAAAGGCAAAATATGATGTAACTACTACCGTTGACTAATTTCCAATTCTTTCTTTTGACCTTTAATATTTTTTAATTTCTATTATATTAAAAATTATACACTCGCTAAAATCGGGTTCAAATTAATATTATTATGAACATTTATAGAATATAAAATACAAATTACAAAAGAACATGAGTGTGAACACTATTTTATTATGATTTTGTAGGTGAGTTATTGAGAATGGATTGTCACCTATTTTTATTGTCATCATAAATATAAAGGTTGCGAAAGAAAGTTTATAAATGTCTAACAATTTTTCTTCTTGATTTGTCCTATTTTCATATTTAAGAGAAATTTATAAATCCATGATTACGTTTCATTATTTCATCTATCAACAAGAAACAACTATCTCATTAAAGTTTCTCATAATTTATTAATAATTAATAATGGGTACATAAATTTCTGTTGTTATTTGATGGGAATTGTCTGTGGAATGTTGCATCTTAACGGTATCTCTACTTGGGTTATTTTAGTTGGTGGAATATCTGATGTTGACCCCATTTTGTTTTTACTTGGTGGTTTCATTATCTCATGTTTGTAAAGTGTCTTGTTGAGATTATTTTTTGTTTTCCTTCTATTCATATCAACTTCATTCAGGTATCACCTCACTTACATATTTATTTTATTTTTCATTTATTTATCTATATCTATACTACTAATGAAGGCAAAATCCAAATTAACCACCTACCATGGTATAATTTATGGTTGTCTATTTTGTCCTCGTTATTTTATAATTTCTACCATAAAAATCATATATAATTCAATGTTCATCTACATCTATATCTATACTTCTATATCTATATATATACTTTTATACTATTAATAAAGTCAAAATTCAAGTTAATCATTCATCATGATGTAATTTGTGATTGTCTATTTTATCATCTTTATTCTATAATTTATACCAAAAAAACTATATATAACTCAATGTTCCTCTATCTCTAATGCATATTCTATGTTATTTTTAAACAATGCACCATTTTTATATAAATTATATATGTATGGTTATGGTTTATTCATTAACACTATTTATTCATCACATATTATAAATTGGTAATCAAAATTAGAATAAAAGAGTTATAATTTTTCTAACCACAAATGAGATATCACATATCATAAATCATAACTCTCAATAGGAATGCAGGCACAAAATGCCTGTTGACACACTAGTAAAATATAAAGTTAATACGTTTTATTTTTCTCATAAGTATAAGATGAATTGTACATGAAGTGTACAACTTTAGAAAATAGAAATGACTCTTATATTGCCATGATGTTGATAAAATTATTATAACCAACAGAAATATTTAATCATGTACTATTTTGGATTTGTCCTCATAATATATCGTATTTTATTTAGCTTAATTAATCTTAGTCAGTATAATATATGTATATAAATTAAGGTGTTTATGTATGCGTAAAAAATGGAGGAACGATTTGTATAATTTTACTAAAACTTAAAGTACGAGTATAATTTACTATAATATTAAATCAAAATAAATAAATGAAATTAAGTGTGAAAGGAATAGAGAGGAGCAGTTTAAAATTGATGGGGCCAAATCCTATTGCAAAAATTGAAACACAACCAACTTCAAAAGTGTTATTGGAATTTTAGAGTATAATTTTTCACACGGCATCTTGATGAGGTGAAGAATCTTCATTGGAATTGAGAGTATTATGTTCATCCCCAAAGTGAGACACCTCTTCAATCATACTTTGAAGAATGACTATTAATGAACACCACTAACAAATGTATATATAAATATTCGTAAAACAAAATCATGATAATTTTAGTAATAAATACTAATACACAAATTAATTATGTCTGATGACCAGATTTTATGAATACCTTTTAAAACAAAATGAACTTTTATGAAAACCTTTTCATGCGAGAATAATACATTATTATAAAAAATGAGAACATTTCATATGAATCATTAGATCTTATTTGAATATTCAACATTAAAAAATACATGCGCATGATTATTATGGAACAATAATCAATTTTTATCTCAATTGAGTCACCTATGAAAGGGAGGATCACATCGTTGTCTATCAGTACTGATATAAGCCCAACTTACAAATAGTCCGAGCCCATGACTACAGGGGAAATATTCCACAAGTTTCATGTCATACTTTGCAATTCTTAGGCAGAAAACTAAATTGTATTATTAAGAGAGATTCAATATTTTTACTGCTATTTAGTTCTACAAATTAACCACTTTATTTTATATTATCCTTTTATTAATTAACCACTTCCTTAATCAACCCCACAATTCTTAGGCCCTGCAAAACTGTCCTAGACTCCTTCATGTTTTTGATGTGGAACATCTTCATGGCATTGTTGCATAGGGTTTTGTTTTTCCTTTTTACGTAAAATTAATTATTAACTCCAACAACAATATGCAATGCTTAGGATGAATTAACTCCTCAACTAATGGGATAAAAATAAAATAAAAACGAAAACAATAGCAGGATTATACCTTATCTATATTTTCTATAATAAAAAAAATCATATAAGCCATTTTTATTTGAAACTTGTCTTGTGGTGTTGACAATCATAAAATCCTACATAAACTATGCTAGCCGTTGTATTAATCTACAAGTTACCAACTGTGTTTCCATTTATCTATAAATTGAAACTTTAATTAAATCAAAGTTAAAATCTAAACCTCTAATCTGCTTTGAGAAATAGAGGTCCTAATAAAGCATACCTTAATTTCTCACGTAAGACATTTTCAAAGGCTTTTAGGATTTACTTGTGCTTCTACTACTTGTCAAAATTGAAATTTATAAATATTATGATATTTTTCACCTCTAAAGGTAAGCACTTACAGCATGTATTTATGAATATAAAATGCTAATTAAGACGAATCTTGGTATGACTTTTTTATACTTTTTTCATTCTTTTCCTGTCAAAAAATCTAAAGTTTGAGAGAGTAGTTTTGTCAAATTTGAGAAAAGAATAAAATTCAAAACATGTGCTTTGACAAAGACATATAGAGAACATTTTCTACAATTATTAAAAAGTGACTACTTACTACGAGGTTAGATAAGAATGTTTTTCATCTGTGCAAACTAATCAAATAATGTTGAGTTTTTATATTAACAATTAGTCCTCTTTAACTATAGAAGGCATACTTGAATACCTATTCATCCTTACCAACTAGCTTTGAAATGGTTATTTATTTAAATATAGGACACCAATTTCTTTATAACCTCCATCCCCAGCAGCAATATCAAGATCAATAAAAAAAGATTCTTATAAATTCATTTAAAAACAGGGATTTACATTAAAAGGGTCTAATTTCTTCATCACATATGATAATCCTGTGCTCACTTGTACCATTGTTTTGTATAACACTCACTATAATATATGTATTAATGTATATATATAATAATGTAAATTGTGGTTGTTATTATGTTGATAGTGGAAAATTGAAGAAAATAAAAAAATTCATTTATAATTGTAATATGATTACTAAAACTCTCAAAATCATAATAGGAGTGATATTTAAAAACAGGAAACGCTCATGAGAAACAAATATATATGTATATATTTATATTTATATATATATATTAGTATTATATAACACTTAAAATTAACCATTTTTTTATTGTTACTTGTATAGCAAACAGATACAATCAATTTATACAATGAAACGTACAAGTTCAGGTTTAGAAGAATCCTAGAATTTGTCCATAGTAATGGGATTTGAACTAGCACATGAATCAGAAGAATCATGATTATTTTTGAAATGAAGTTTAGAAGAGAAGTTAATAGAAGAAGCAACAGCAACAAGTTCAGGTGGAAAGTTAAGCAAAGCCTTAGAACCTCTCATCTTGAAAGCAGCTCTATCATAAGCTATAGCAGCCTCTTCAGCAGTTTGAAACGTTCCAAGCCATACCCTTGCTCCATGACGAGCTGAGTCACGAATCTCCGCCGCATACTTCCCCCAAGGGCGGCGCCTCACCCCTCTATAGTGTTTCTTGGTGATGTCCCTTGACGGTTCTAGCCCATGTTGGGAAGAACTAAGAGCTTCATGGTTGTGCTTTTGAGGGTTAAATGTGTTGCTCATAGCATTTGCCTCGTTTAGAACTTGGTATATCACCATGTCTTGTGAGTCATTCTCATTTAATGGTAACTCCATTCAATGGTATCTCTCTTATCTTGAATGGTGTTGTTGTATAATAGGTTTGAAGAAATGAAGGAAGATTGTGTTAAGAAGCTATGATCATGCATTTATCTTTGAAATAAATGGCTACATGTGGGGTCAAGCATATTTTATTGTCGGTATTTAGTATTATATTGTCTACTATTTGAAATAAGTGCTCCACATTTACTATAGTTGTTTATTTCAACTTACAGTGTTGTGCATGAAGAATATGAAATAAAATTGAAATTGAACTCCATTCGTGGCTTCTAGATGATAATCAAATAATGCGATGACATTGACTACAAGTCTTCAAGCATGTTCACGCCCACGTGCTTGTTGAATTTCATTTCAAAAATCCAACATCATGTGATTAATATGCAAAGAATGATTAGATTTGTCAATTGTTGGGATAAGTCGTGAGAAAATGTCTAATATACCATGCTAGCTCTAATAATATCACTTTATATAATATAAATATTAATATACCGGAGAATTCACCTATATAAGACCTTACTAGTACTATAGATAGATTTATATATATGGTTAAGAAATCTAGAAAAGCCAAGTCTTTATCATCAACTTGGAATTATTGATTGGTATGACGTAAGCGTTTATGCAGTATTTGTAAAAATTGGCTTATTTATGACGTCATCTTCCGAAGACCACAGTTGTTAAGTAAAGGTGGTGGTGGGTCTCAAAGTTAGCACAAGTCCTATACCGGTCTTTGTTTTGACTTTTCGCCAACCCCTTCTCACGTGGTTTGAAATTATTGACCAAGGAAAAATAAACATTTTAGTTTATTTTGTGTTTTTTATTTTATTTGTTGAATGTTATAATTTAATTAGCGATCTCAACTTCATTAAAATGTGTTAATATTAACAACAAAAATTTGGTAAACAGCAGGACATTTATATTAAATATGCACCAAAAGAGTTTTTCACCCATTATAATTTGGACTCACTATTTATAGTGTTGTAATATAAGGTAAAATGTAAGTTTAATAATTTCTAAAATTATTATATTTAAAAAAAATTTAATTTGGATTTTTAATTTTTTCCAAAATATTTGTATCATTTCTATCTGGTATTGAATCCTCTTCTAAATTTCTATAAGTTGCTGAATTATTAAATTATGACAATGACATGATACCAATATCAAGAGGAAGACAAATTCAAGTTTGGTTTTGAAGGTATTTCCAATCTACTTTCCAGTCTATTTCTCTTTTAAAACGAAAGGCATTAAAAGTTGAGTTGAAAAATTCTTATTATTTGTCTGGATCTAATTTTTAAACTCAAATCCGATGAGACCTGACCTTATTTAGACCTGATCACAATTGAATCATACGTGGGTAGGTCCTGTTCCCCCTAATTTATACTATGTTTAACACACAAAAATTAAAGTAAAAGGCATTCAAATTTGGGCTTTTCAAAAAACAGTGGACCGATGAAAAGACAGATACAAACATAAGCAAGGAACTAACTACTAGGAAATATAATTGAGGGAAACCAAGACATTTACCAACAAACTTTCTGACTTGTTTTGTATCATATCTTAATTTGTTCTATCATTTATTTCATCATAGTTTATTGCTTAATCAAGCTAACTCTTTGTAGCAACATATTCAAATTTGAATTAATTAATGATAGAACAAACTTTCTGACTTGTTTTTGTGCATATTCTCAATCTTTATGATCTAGGGTAAAGGAAGGTTAATTTTCTTTTTTTATGCAATAGGAAGTCTGAGTCAGTATACATGTGACTTAACAGAACTGTGCAGTTGATTTCACATTTTTGTGTTTTAGTAAGTGACTTAATTTTACAGAAGCAAGTTAAAAACAAAAAAATAAACTAGATGAGGAATGGAGTAATTTATAACTAGTACAATAAGGAAAAAACACATCAAGTACTGGGCCTTAATGGTTTAGCCCATTGGTTAGTTTAGTTCAAAAATAAAATAAAAACACAATAGACAAATTGTGTTAGACTTTTCAAGCATACAATGGTGCAAACAAAACATGTTGAATTCTGATTTAGGTATAAATCACTCAAAGGCATGGACATTTGAGGACAATTTTGACATTTTATTTATCGTCTTCAATAACATACATTTTAGTCATTTCATGTTAACCAATTCCGTTTGGTTAGAAAAATACATAATTATTACAATTTTAATTTAATTACATCAAAGAAGAAATCCTTCAAATTTTGCATACTATTTTCTTCATTAAGATAAATATAGGGAAAAACATTCTGAGCAAAATGACCAACTTTACTTTTAGGTTGACATAATAGTGAAAAGGTTTACTTTTGGGTTTGTTTTTGGAATTTTCCCATAATTTTAATATTTATTTGTGAATTGGGTAATGAAAGATGAGGAAAAGAATTTCCAAAAAAAAAAAAGGAATTTCCCTATGAGGTCTTACCATTTGATAGTGGGATTTGAACTTATATTTTTATGGGTTATAGGAATTTCCCTATGAGGTCTTTACCAAGATGATGAATCAAATATTACATATTTTTAAATCTAGTTAATATGCAGGGGAATCGTGTTTGGGTGGAGGAAACCCACCAGCATCCAAAAAGTCACTCAAGTACTCATGGATTGGGTCCAAGGAATACAACAATGACGTCTTTGATAGCACGGATATTTATTCTTTCTTTTTCGTGTTAATGAAAATATATCATGTCAATTAAATTTTTTTAAATCTTCATTCTTATTATTATTCATGTTTCGTTTTCATTGGTTCGAGATAACATATGACACATAAATGAGACATCATATTTATGTTGGGGTAGAATTTCAACTTTCAAGTCACGAAATAAATGTTACACTACCAAAAGCTAGGTGGCATAACTTTCTTTCTCTAACCCTATTTTTTTCTGTGCCAATGCGTATAATATAATAGTGCTTAGCCATAGCAAGGGTGCAACGATGTCGTCTGCATGTGCAACAAAATCAAAGCATTCATATCCCCATGTTATGTATTTACTGCGTCAATGTTAGCATTTAGTGATAGTCCTTGCCGCAATGGGTTGTGTTCACAAAAATTAACTTGCACTTGTCATATTTAACTCGTAGTTGTGTAAGGTAGTGAAAACTTCCTCTTTTGTTTTATCTTTTAATTCTTCTGTAATTCTAATTTCTTTTTTAATAATAAAATAATTGTAATTATATATGTAGTTCATTAAACTAGAATTGTTCAATAAAACTAGTTTCGGGACTTCGTGAAATTTTGAAAAATGAAAAAGTGTATTAATAATATAATTTTTTAGTTAGAGATAATTAATGTTATTTTTAAAATTTTAAGAGTAAAATTGGTGGACATAATATTACAAGTTTCTTTCTAAATGTTACTTTAAGTAGCTTGATGAAAAAAAGCTTTTAAACGTTGCAAACTCCTCTTTAAAAGATACAAGCTCTATTTAATTTGTGTTTACCTTATTGATTGATTCAAGAAGATATAAATAAGTGTACCATTATGTACAACATACGTACCTATCTCATACTAATAGTATTTTGAACATACTATAAGTAAAGTAAATATGTTGAACTTTATCAAGAACGAATTGAAGCTTGAGGTCTGTTATTCATTTGGAAAGTTATTAGAAGTCATGTTACTCTGAAAATCGAACTTGTCAAGAGAAACATTTTGGGAGAAGGTGATCTAAAGTGTAGTTGGTGTATGTTGAATGATGAAGATGTAGATCATCTTTTTATCCTGTATTCCTTCGTGGCTAATGTGTGGTAGAGATTCTACTCATGACTTCAAATTTAGGTACATATCCTGAATAATATTGTTTTTTTATAAGGAAAAATTGTATTAAACTGAGCACAAGGAATGTTCACTCAATACAAAAGAAATATCAAGATTTGAACTTTGAGGAGACTACATTAATACCTAGTTTCAGATCCAAATACCAAATTGCAAAAGATAAAGTGTATTGATTTACAAACGAAGAGAATCAAATCCAAGATCTAATCTAAATTAGACCCTGCACATAGCTCACTACTTTTTCCAAAAAAAACTGTCTCATTCCTCATAATCCAATTGACCAAATTAAACCACAGCAAATCAAAACAATCGCCAAAGTTTACACGACTCTTTGTGTTAATGTTGTAAAATGATTTATATTTAGAGAATGTTGTGGTTCACTATGATTTGGTCTCTCAGAGGTATAAGGGATGAAATAATTTTTAGGGGGGAAAAGCCGAGTTATATCGAAATCATGGATTTGATTCAAACTAGATATTGGTTATAGTTTTCAAACCATGTGGGTGTTAATTTGTAATCTTTTACACAACGATGTATTTATCCTTCTTTTTGTTTGAATCTTTACTGCAATCTGTATCGGGTTGACACCCATTATGCCTTTTATAATACGCTTGCTTATTAAAAAAAAATCTCCCACTACTTAGATGACGGACTTTATGATTTTTATTGGTTGATGTATTAATCCTATGTGTATTAACAGTACAGTCCGTTTGAATATTTTATTTATTTATAAAGTCTGAAGTACACTTTCAATAAATTCTATCAGATAAAAAGGTGATAAACTTTTTCATGAACTGTCGTGGTTAGTGATTAATCTTTTAAATAAATTCAATATAGTATTTGAAACTAACTCTTTTCTTATGTATAAATTTCTGTGTTACAATTCAGTGAGTGGATACCGTTAATATTTGAACATAATAAAGCCGAATCCCACACATATGAGTTATGAATAGTGAGTGAGTTGGAAACATGCAAATTTTGTCTCCAATCATTTACTACTACTAGTATTTGTGTGATACTGAAACTATAATCATGGTTAATAAGAAACCTACAGAAAAGTCTTAAGACAGTTTCCATCAGCACAGTGAGTTGGCAGTGAAAAAGATTGGAAGAAAGTTGAAGTTAGAGGTAGAGGACTACAGTGTTCAGAAGTGGTCCAACAGATTGGTTACTCATTTTCCTCTCATTTTTGGTGTAGACAGAACGGTGGGAACAGAAAAAGTGATACATGATTAGAAAGGAAAATTAAAAGTGAAAAGTAAAAGATAGCAATAAATATAAACGTGGGCAGTGTAGCTCAGATCAAAGCCCCATTGTAATACTCAACCTACTTTTTTTTATTTTAAAAATAGATGTAATATTTATGTACTGTTAGTGTAAAAATTTATATTTTCTCACTATAGTTAATAATGATTAAAAATAAATGGTAAATGATACGGCAATAATGTAAAAAATTATTACATTTGTCAAGAAATACATTTTTTTTGTCTAAAAAATTAATAACTAATGAGTTCCTAGCTTCAACGGTGAAAGTTACATATATCACTTGCAAACCAATCATTAATAAATAAAATATTTTTATAGTATGAATGAATTGAGTTATAAAAAATTACTACCCACTTCATTAAGTGGTTAATTAATAAGCTGGGTAGAAGTACTAAAAATAAAAAACAAAAAGGAAGTACTGTAATTAATACTACATGGAAAGGAATGGGTATAAGAATAAGTTGATTTTCCATCATAAATGTTAACAAGGTAAACTCTTACGTTATAAAAAATATAAAAGAAAAGGGGCAGAGTTACGTGCGCATGAATTGCACTTTGCTAGGTAGATATTAATGAAGTGTTGAGTAGTAGGAAGAGTGGAGTTATAGCCAAAACGCGAAATGAGGTTGGAAAAGTTGTGGGCACTACACTAATGAAGCACAAGTATAGCAATGTTAGCTTTCAGGAAGGTCTACTTCAGTTTCTAAAGTTGTTTGATGCGATTGTAGTCCCAATTTTCTGCCTACTTTCTTCTCTGTCTGTCCCAAACAGAGACCATGAGAGAGATCATTAGACTCAGTTTGTCATGCATGGTCCCCTTCTCTTATGTCAGAATCTATATATAAGCATTTATATATAGATTAGATACTAAGAAAATATTTAGTTTTTCTTGCTTTCTCATAGTTTAACTTTACATTAAAAATAGATGTTTTTGACATTTGTTTTGTTAGTTTTATCAAAAAATTGATTCGTAAATTAATGATTGTAGGATAAGGTAGAATATGTAGCTTCTTGCAAAAAGGTGGGATAACTTATTAGCTTTTTTGAGTCAACATTATCCCTCTTACTTTTATAAAATGACCAATATAGTATTATATACCAAATTTCATAGCCATTTTCCTTCTTTCTTCTAGTCTTCTAAAATGTTCTTTATTTTGTTGCTTTGTCCAATGGATTTACTTATGCTTATCATTTTTTTAAAATGCATGAAGAGAAAATAAACATTAAAGCAAGTAAGCAATTTGGATAATAATTGTGTTTTTGATTGTCAAAAACCCATATCATAGTTCAAACTCCACACTTCCAAACAATGAAAGAAAATTACATGATTCATAGCATTTGGATCCTTACTAGAAAAAAGCAGCACAATGAATGGCCTGCAGTAAGTGTTAGCAAACTTGCATTTTTATTAAATAATTTATTTTAAATTAAAATGATTAATATATGAATCTAAAATTATATTATTATGAAAAGGAAAACAACTTTATTTCTCTATTCAAACGTGTTTATTGAAAACTATATTTTATATCATTTGTTGTAATTTGATAAACAAAAATCGATTTTCAATATTACAGTCAAACATTTTAAAATAGATTTTCAATGTAAAATCGGATTATAAACTTGTATATGTAATAAAATTATTTTAAATAAATTGTTTTTTCGAAACCTAAACAAACGGCCTCTATATGCATTATTCATATGCAATGTTTTTTTTATGTATATTAATAATCAATTAAGTCATATATTACATCTATTCCATACAAGATAATTGGTATAGAGCTTCCCATAAAAAAATGATATAGAACTTAAAGATAAGGCAACTAACAAAATATTTAAAAGAAAACTCATATGTTGCTTAACTAACAAGATGGACTAAAAGAAAATATTTAAAAAGTGAAAACTAATACTAACAAAATATTTGTTGGAACTAAAACCAAAAGGTCACAAACTTTCACGCTACGAAAAACTTAACTAACTCAATAAACTTGTGTTGAGTCAAAAAAGAACTAATGCAATTTTTTCAGGGAGTATTTTTTCATTATGGGAAACATTTTTCAAATGTGCTATTTCAATACCTAAAGATTTAGGAATTCAACTCATAATCTCATATTGAAGAGAGTCAAACCTTTTTCTATTTGCATTGTCACACATTAATTAATAGTTATTAATTTAGACTTTCTTCACAAGACAATAATGTAAACAAATGAAAGAAACAACGTACTAAGTCAATGCTTGGATTCCTCTCGACTACTACTGAAAAATCTAATGTCGTATTATAAGGAAAATGGCTTATTCCTATGTTAGAATTGTAACATTTTATGCAAATAAAAATCTAGTAGTTATTTTAACTTATTTTATTTTTTATTGAGGTCTATTTCATGCCACATTTTGGAATAAGTAGTATAGTATAGGGTCTTAACCTACCTATGCGTGCATCAGTGTGTGGTCATTCTGAAAGAATGACAACTGAATCATATATCATCATTTTTTTCCTGCCAACCCAACTCATTAACATAATAATTATTCTCATAGTCAAAGCAGATCTTGAGTCCTAAAAGAGTTTTGAAGAAGTCCTTATAAAAAGTTTATTTTAGCCTTCAAGAATAGCTACATGGTTAATTTATAATATTAGCTAATTTATTGAAATTATTTTGAAGCTACATTCAGGCAAAAATACAATAAGTACACAAATAGAAATAAATTTATTTATTATAAGGGAAAGTACGTACATCTCTATTTAAAAGAAGAGACGTCATCAAAAGACTTTGATTCATAGGGTTTCGTTAGTTTGGTAAAGTTTTGACTTAGAATGGTATACATTGAACCTCCGACATAATTTTAACTATTGAGAGAATTGCAAACCATATACATCATCAACGTAGATAACTCACCAAACCTATATTCGGTTTATGCAATATATATACTAACTTTTTATTAATAAAAGTTTAGGTGAGTTGGTTTATTGGGTTTTCTATGACTTGTAACATGATTCTATGATTGTTTACAAGATTATTTCAAATTGTAATAAACACCTTAATAAGATAATTTGAATTCATAACTATATGTGCTATAAGTCTATTCCTTGCCAATCAAATTTAAATTCTTTTACATGCACTTACCTAATTTTATGGTAAACACGTATTTTTTTTGGGTAAATATCTATTTGATTAATTAAATTACTAAATTAGAATTGTAATCTTTTTGGCGTTTTGAAGTTGTGCCGTATGGAAGATTTTTTAGTGGAGCCAAAATACAATGTGTTAATTACCTATTAAACACAAAGTGCTTCATAAAAGAAAAATACAACGGAAAGTGTAAGTCACCCAAAAAAAACCCAATCGTGTGTAAAATGAACACAAAATTTGATATATAAAAATACAAATAAAAGAATCATCATGATTTGTTACCTTAAGTTTGATTGAGCTAAACAAAATGTTTATCAGTTTCCCTCATTACTTTCTTTCCCCACTCCTTTGAAACCAATCAAAATTATGCACATGTTGAACCTTGAAAATATAATATTAGAAATCTATGTATTTATTATTCTTAAAATATTATTCTCAATAAATATGCACCCTCGAGTCAATCCAACCCTTTGCGTCCTTATTTTGATCAAAAAATACGTGCGATTATTAACCGTTTGCTTGACTTTGAAACCCTTCATCACAACCCAACTCCTATTAATTCATGCAACAACCTCTTTTATTGTAATAAATATAAAATATAATATAAAAATGATATATATGCTTACAAATTCTCACACACTATAACAAAAATAACATGTATTATACTTTATTTATATAGTTTTATACTACCCCTTCTATTCAAAATTTCTGTTAGTACATATATTTATGTGATATGGTTTTTAATTGGAGGATGAGATGATAGATATATGAGTTCATTGTAGAAATATTGTTAAAGAAAGAAAAGTGATGAAAACCCTAACATTAATAAGAGGTCCTATATATATATATATATATATATATTTCTCTGGCAATTGTGCAGCAACAAGATTCCTAATTAAGTCCCCAGCATGTATTCTTTCTCATGTTCCCTTTGCTTCTCATGTGAGGGGAATTTCCTTGTACTTTAAACAACTTTCCCACTACACTACCCATTATTAATTATTTTTCTACCTTCCTACTATATTTAATGCAAAAGATTGTGTAAGCAAAAGTAGTACTAGCTAGCAGGGGATGGGAGACATGGTAATCTCTTTTATCATCATTCCTTTTTCATATACTTATTAATTTCTCCCCTACTTTTCCCTTTTCTACTTTTTCTTTCTCACATCAGATTCCTGTGCTGCCTTACGTCCATTTATATTTATACTTATTCAACTTAACTAACAAATTTTAACCTTTCACTTTGACATATTTATTTGATAAATTTTTCATTATTGCTAGGGGGATATAGGAATTTGGATAGTTACCATTGGCATCTCTCTGTTGAATATGAATTGGGTGCAGTTACAAAATGATTACATCTTCCTCACTCACAACTCACAATCTCATCTAGGTTTCATGGTTAGGTGAAGAGTCTAACATTTTGCATATACACATTATATTTTATTAAAAATGATATATTTTCTCAAACTATATCTCAAATTATATACCGCACTAATAATATTATCATAAAAAAATAAAAAAATAAATGTTTAATTTTTTTAATTGATATAATAAGTTTTAATTGGTTCGATATATGGTTTGGGATAACAAATCTGTTCTTATATGGTATAAACCTCATCTAATATATCATTTTCTTTCCCTATATTATTATAATAAATAAATAATAACAATTAGAATTATAAACCAGAACGTTTGAAATGACATGGAGAGAGATATAGTGAGGTTAAAATTCATGAAATAGAGAGGGGTAGTGAAGTGGCTATATATATAAGGTTATGTTATGTTGGTCCATTCATTCAGTTCAGTGGAGACAAAAAAGCAAGAGTCACAAAAGGATAACTTCTTATATTGTTTTCTCATTTGATTGCTATTTTTGATATTTATAGCTTTCAGTTCAGAAATATAATTCCAACCACCCTCTTCGAAACTAGTACAATATTGTCACCATCTCCAACAATATCATCATATCATGGCTTCTTCAAACAGACACTGGCCAAGCATGTTCAAGTCCAAGCCCAAGCCTTGCAACCCTCATCACCACCAATGGCAACATGACATCACTTCTTCTCTCATCTCAAATGCTTGCCACAGAACCCCTTACACTTCAGGTTTGTATGTCAAACTCAAAATCACACTAACCCTTTTCACCTGTCACCATATTTCATAAGTCATAACACATAAAAGCTCTTTCCACTTCTCAAACCAAAGCTCAATTATATATAACTAGTATCTCCACTTGTCAATTTTCATAGCACTGGATTAGATATAATAAGTAGAGATCTTCATTTATATATTGGCATATATATATATATATAAGTTAAAATTTTATTATGATTTCCAAAATTTAATTTTATAGCAGTGGGATGTGAGGAGAGAAGTCCAGAACCAAAGCCAAGGTGGAACCCAAAACCTGAGCAAATTCGGATACTTGAAGCAATATTCAACTCTGGAATGGTTAATCCTCCAAGAGATGAAATAAGAAAGATAAGGGCACAGTTGCAAGAGTATGGTCAAGTTGGTGATGCTAATGTCTTCTACTGGTTCCAGAACCGCAAATCAAGGAGCAAGCACAAACTCAGACAACAACTCCATAACTCAAAGAACAATTACCAAAACATTAACCCACCCGAACAACAACATCAAAAACCAGACACTGTTTCTCATCAACTCTCTCAAGTCACTGCACCTTCATCTTCTTCCTCTTCCTCTGATCAGAAATCCTCACGACAAGAAGTAATACAACCTAAGGTATTCTCCATTGGCTTATCTAGGGTCAGTGATGTTGTGCTGCCTAATTCTCCAACTGTTTCTGTGAACCAAAACTATTTACCACCTGCACCATTATCTGAGGGGTTCTTCTTCCCAATGCAACATCAGGGACAAGGACTATCACCTAATAATAATAATAATACCATATCTTCATCATCACAAGGATTTTGCTTTTCTGAGCTTTCTAGTGTTGTTCAATCTCAACAACCACATGGTCAGCATAATGTTGGTCCTTGCACCAGTCTCTTACTGAGTGAGATAATGAACCATGGTGCAGCTTCTTCCAAAAGGGATCAAGTTCAAGACAAGAATGTGAAAGTAATTCATCCTTATTCACACCTCAGTTTCTGTGTTACTCCTACTACCGCACTTCAAACCGCCACCGTTGCCCCTCCTTCCATCACAACCACCACAGTTACTGTTCCATCCCCCATAAATTTCTCTCAACTTCAAGGTATAAATTATTTTTTTATCATTTTCATTGACTTTGTTTAAGGTTTCAAAATTTCACGTCTTTAGTTTAATAAATATAATCCTAGTTTCCAAAAAATATTCCATCATTGAGTTCTTCTTTCTCTAAGATATTAGTTTTAAGACAAATTAGACTAAAATATTTCTGGATTTTACCATTAAAACAAAGATCCTCTCCTTGGAGAAATTGGAAGTTATTGTTTTAGGTAAAATTATCATATCAAAGTTCTTGTTTGGTCACGTGTGCATGACTAATACTATATACTTTGTTGAGTTTGTTTGGAGTTGCTAATGAGAGATGATTGAGTGTATATCAGGCATTGGAGATGCATGTGTAACTCCGAAATCAACGGTGTTCATTAATGAAGTGGCATTTGAAGTAGCAGTTGGACCTTTCAACGTTCGAGAGGCCTTTGGTGATAATGCAATGCTAATCCACCCTAATGGCCACCCTGTTCCCACAAACCAGTGGGGTCTCACCCTTCACTCACTCCACCATGGTGCATCTTATTACTTGGTGCACACGTTAACCCCTCATTTTTAACTTCTCTCTTTATCATTATATCTCACTTTTAAAATATTATTCATCTATGCTTATGTAACATTTTCACAAAAATCAATATCTTAATATGTTTTGTGACTGGTTTCGATAATTTACTTTGAGTAACTCTTGATTAAAATAATTTATACTTACACCAAAATCTATAACTTAAAGCTTATTTTATTTTATGTGATCATAGCTTTGCAATTGAAAAGTCACTAACTATTTGTTTACTGTACATTTATAATTTTGCAGATAATGTAGGAAAGCTTAAAGCTGAAGGAGCTATTATATTAGTGAATGGTTTGTTAGATATAGTGTATTCTATGTCTCTATTTCGACCAGTCTCTCTCACTTTTCAGTTAGCACCCTTTTTATTCTTAGCTTTGTCTCTATCTGCGTAATATTAGGATTGTAATGAACAAGGGATCCTAGATACTGCTCATGAGGATGACATATATATGACGGGTCTATGTAGTTCAACAATTTATATCATGACTTTGTGGACTAAAATATCTAAACTTTTCTCCTCTTAAGGGACCTATATTTATAATTTATTCCTTCCTATACATACTCCTGTTGTTTAAGGTTACACACTTTAAATGATGTGCAAATTGAATTAAAATGAAACGGAAATTAACATGTATAAGGTGAAAAAGAAAAATAATAAATAAGAGTATAATTAAAAAAATTGGAATAACATCAACAACAAAAAAGTTAAATAAAAAATATGTAAAAGATGAAATATTTTTTTATATCATATGATATGTGTCCTTTTTATGTGCTTTTATTGAATGACGAATGTTAAAGACTTATTGGAGGATATTATTTAAGAAATTTAAAGTTGATAATATGCATAACAAATGGTGCAATATGAAGAATTAAGATTTTATATCCCCAAATATTCATGTCTCAATGTCCTAAATCAATCAAATCTTATTACGTAACATATAAAAATTATATTTTGCTTTTATGAATTTTCTTTTTAATTATGTGACAACTTTAATTGGATTGGTACACGCGACACATAAAATGTGGGATAGGTGATCTCCAATAATCTTAACAACTACCAATAATGCGTTATTCCAATAGTCCATTAGTGTAAGACACAAATACAAAAGGTTAAGGTTTTAATTGTAAGGGAGTGAGGTTTGAATTATTGGAGCCATAGCCATTTAGAAGCGGATCTTGTTAACATGAATCAGAAAGTTCTGACCCTAAACAGAATGATACTAAAGTTTTGACATAAACTGCCAATTTTTCTATTGAAGACTAAGGCAAGCTGCATCTGTGTTCACATCACAACTACCCAGTCACTGTTTTCCTATCCTATAAATTTAACTTAACCACAGAACTAGAGAATAAGAGAGGTCATCACAGCAATATTCATCACAGGCACAGTTAATAATTTGCAGACTGGTTTACGTGTACTTTGATAGCAATAGTGTTTTCTCTCATGTTTTGATGCCTCGATTTGACTAAGCAATGAAAGAGTTATATATATATATATATATTGATTATCTCTGCCATTTGAAATTCACCATAATCTCTCTTCCTCTCTTTTTCCCTCCTATCCCTATCCCTTATGCTATGTCACACCCAAAACATTCACTTTCTTTCTGCATGAAAAGAACCATCACGTCTGGTATATAATACAATCATGACTTCTGGCTATGTCTTTGCAAACTCATATATGAATTGATGTGAATGTTATTTGTCTCTCTCTTTATGTATATGTAGTATAGGTGATAGATGGAGAAGAAGCATGGTTGAGGAATAAAAAGCATGTCTGTCTACCTCATACTTTTCAGTCAGTCACATGTGATGGGATGTGATATTTGGTTTTGGAAGGTATTACATTTTCTTGAGTAAAACTCTCAATTTGTTCACATATCATATTAGAATAATGAATAATTTGAAGAACTTATAAGTAGATGGACTTGCAAAGTTAGGTTAGGTTTGCTTAGTGAGTTCTTATGTATTGCTTAACCAACAATTTGTAAATCTTCAAATTTCGCCCCAAATTTCCTAACAAATGATACCAAATTAAATGCAATGAGTTAGTTGTTCTAAGTATTGATTTGTTGGTTATTTGTGTGGTGCTCCCCTATATCTAAGTCTTCCTAGCGGTCTCATTGAAAATGATTTACTCATTTACAATGGGGAGCATTTAGGGCTCACTAAGTATTGATATATAGGTTAAGCTTTCATTTACATTACGAAATACCTAAAGTTTTTACTCAATGAGAATTATGTTGTTGGGAAATCACACTCAGAGTAAAACTTTCATTTACATTAAGTGTAAATTTGTTCAAGTCTCAAATTAGTTAATTATGAATAATTTGAAGACCTTTTTTCTATATGGCTTTGACACAAGTAACTTTAGGTAATACATGCATATTTGATTTCTCTTATGTAAAATTAAGGTTAGACTTGCATATAGAGAAAACATTCATAGCAAGAATTATTCCCATTTTATTATGGGTTTTTGAGTAGAACAAGATTATCTAATGCAGAATATACATGCTGATGAACAAAAGAAACTATTTTAAAAAAACATAAATAACTTTAAAATCCAATCTGAAACAAAAATCTTACATAGACAACCTATAAGTAGCAAGTTTTAATCAATCTTCAATTTTTAGATGAGTTTTCAGCCATTCAAATGATGTAAAATATTCGATTCCTAGGAGTGACACTTGTCGGAAGAGTTATGATTCCCACAATTTGCGAACTAACTAAACCCACATTTCCAGCATTGCTGTTGATGATTATGATTATCTGTTGAAGGTGCTGCTGATTGGTGACTCTGGTGTTGGAAAATCCAACCTTTTCTTAGGGGTCACATAAAATGAATTGAGCCTTGGCTTGATGACAAGGTTGTCAAGTCTCAGATTTGAGACCCTATCTTGTTTTGTTCATGATTCGTTTTGGTTGGTTTAGCCATTGATTATGTGCGTGAAATCCAACAAAAAAAGGCTTTTTATATAACAATTGCATACATAAAATGGGTTATAGGTACATCTTATGATATACAATGTGAAATTTATAAATTTTAATTGAATTTCTTTACCTTTATCTTTCTTTAACTGATCACATGATAAATAAAATAAAACATATGAGACAATCAGTTTTCTGGTCTCAAGAGTTGTCTATGAAAAAATCAAACAAAAAAACAGATATGCTATCTTTTGAACTTTCAACAGTATTATACTTGAATTCAAATATTACAATCATTCAAAAATTGACAAAATATACTAGTAGGAATGACATTTGATCACTAAGGCCATTCCTTTTATCCTACACCTTTTCTGGAAAAACCATTATTAATGTTTATCAAACCACAATGAACAACTAATCATTTTCTATAGTACCATCCTATATATGATGTCCAAAGAGAAATTGAGTCCAAAATTTACACAACAAACCCCAATGCTTGCATATGAATAGGGAAAAGAATTACAAGAGAAATCTATAGCAAACTCATTTAGGTTCTACCTTTGTTGATGGGAAAATTCCACTGTAGTTAAAATCTTCATTGCCATAAGGATGTATGACATCACCCCCTTTCTCTACATCATAGGCTTCTGATGTTGAAGCTGATTCAGAATTAGGATTCAAACCAACAAGTTCTATTATGTTCTCAACCTCTTTTACAACATCAGCCATTGAAGGCCTATCATGTGCATATTCTTTGACACACCTCAATGCCAATTCAACAAACTTTTCTAAACCTTTTGGTTTTGTTTCTTTAATTATGGTTGGGTCTAGAATGGAATGAAGGTTGTATAAATCTTTTGATGTATCCATTATTCTATTTACCTCTCTTACAATAAACTTTCCTTGCTCTATTGGCCTTCTTGCTGTTACTAGTTCCAGCATCAATACTCCAAAGCTATATACATCACTTTTTTCAGTCAACTGCTGGGTCATGTAATATTCAGGATCCAAGTACCCCTGTCATAACAAATGGAAATAAATTTTCATCAGCTGCCAATCTTAAAAATATCAACTTTAAGGCTAAATATTAATTCAAAATTGTTTTAAAAGGAAAATCACTTCTACCAGTTTTAAGTTTGTTTAGATTCTAAGCAGTGTAACAAGAACTCCATAAAGTGATACCAAAATATGAGCACAAGAAGGGATGTTGAATGATTATGCTGTAAGCTTTTCATGACACTGGCAAGTACTTGTTACCCTTTATGACTAAAAGTTTATGAGATTGAATAGCTACATAACAAAATCTGATTTCATGTGTATGAAATTTTAAAGGTGGAGAACCATTTAAACTATTAATTTTGGTTACTAATAAATTTCATATGCCTTTTAAACAAAGATATATGCTGCTTCAGTAAGTAGGAGTCTAAGGCATTTTATACAAACCATTGTTCCTTTGACTTGAGTAGTGACATGACCCACATCACTATCAGCAAGTTTGGAGAGACCAAAATCAGCAACTTTTGCATTGAGGTGACTATCAAGTAGGATATTGCCTGATTTTATGTCCCTGTGTATGATTGGTGGGTTAGCAAGTTCATGAAGATAGGTCAGACCCTTGGCTGAACCCAATGTTACTTTCAGCCTCCTTATCCAATCCATCCAGATCCCAGACTTTCCTGCATATACAAATTAAAAGGAAAAAAATCAAATAAGAAATTTGCAAGGAAGCCTGTAACACTTGTGCATAAATTAGATCATTGAATTGTTTGGGTAAACTTTTTAAGTGTGAAGAGAAATGAGATTGTAAAGAATTTCAATTATGAAGATTTATCATTACTCTGTCGCTACTACTTATCTATACGCGAGTCTGTGACACAAAATGGTGCATATAGAGTGGTGAAGGAATTGGAAGTACCTGAAAGACTATCCAGTATAGCGCCATTTGGAATGTACTCATATACCAACATTTGTTCACCCTTCTCAAAACAGAAACCAACAAGACTAACAAGATTTTTATGATGGACCCTTGATAGAAGTTCAATCTCAGTTTTGAACTCTGCAGCACCCTGCATGGATTCTTTTCCAGCCCGTTTGATTGCAACTAATTCCCCAGATGGAAGAACACCTTGGTAAACCTTGTGAATGAGGACTAATTAGATCAATAAAATACTAGGATGTTTTTTGAAGCAAGTATCAGAAATGAAATTCTCTAAATGTAAAAAGATATAAGATAGTCATAAGATGTCGTTAATACAAACCTGTCCATAGCCACCAGACCCAATAGTATTGGCTTCGGCGAAGTTGTTGGCGTATCTCCTTAACTCGTCAAAAGAAAACCATCTTGCTCCTTTCAACTGAGGAGCAATGCCATTATCCTTGTTCTGTTCCCAATTAGCTGGATTAAAAATGACACTGGATCAGTAAAAGACCACTTGAAAATTGCCAAGCAAGGGACAAAATTGAACTATTTATACAAAGTTTGCATTCATTATGTCTCACCAAAAGGGTTCTGCTCTTTCATTCTTTGTGCTCTTCTTTTGTGGCGGATAGCATACATCCCTGCAAGAACTGCTAGTACAAGAAAGGCCACAACAGCAACTACTGCACCAACTATAACACCCGTGTGCACTGAGCTTGATTTTTTAGGTTCACCTATGTTACATCAAAGAAACAGTGTGAGAGATGATAAGAGATTTATAGGGAAGATTGGACAAAGACTTTAGCATTTTATTAAACACTCGGTTTAATCCTTCAAAGATAATAGTATCACCAGTTATGTTCTCCAAAGTTTCGTGCCGTCAATTAAATCCTCCAAACTTTCCAACGACCTGGTAATACTAATATCTTTGGAGGGCTAAATTGAAGGTTTACGCTTTATCATTTCAAGCTCGTAATGAGACATTGAATCACCTCCATAGTATCCATAGTCATCACCAATGAAGAAGTAAGGAGAGAAGAACTCTGGGGCTTTGTAGATTTGGTTGCTTAGCACAAAAGCAATTTGTGAGACTCCAGTTCTATTGAAACGATCAGTTTGAGATGGGAAGACACTAAGAGTAAACTGAAAATTATCATTAGATGAATTCTTCATTGGATCACTGAGAGAAACTGAATCCACCGGAAGATTTTGTGCTCGAAAACTATCCAACACAGACTTCTCGATATCCTGATAGTGAGTTGTATTGAAGATTGAGATGCTAAGACCTCTAGAAACCAGACTTCCTGTATATGGATATGCACATTTACAGTTTGGGCTTGAAATCTGACTATTACTGCATGTTTGAGGTGAACAATTATTTGCAGGTGTTGAATATGAGGGAATTACTGTAGACACTTTGCAGTAACTCTGTTCAGAAACTCCATTTTCAAGACAAAATGGATTGCCAGCAAGACTGCAAAAAACATTAGATAACTACCTCAGAGAACAAAAGACAACAGCTAGTAATTTTTATTTGAGTCTACCAAAATAACTGTAAAAACCAATTGAAAATGAACACAACTTAGGTACTTTTCTCTAAGTGCTTACAGTAATGTTCTCTGATAAAAATATAACATGAATGAAAATGTAAAAACAGTAACATGCTATATTCTTATTAGAAACCAAAAAAAAAACTGTGAAATTATATAGTGAAGCTTACATCACTTCAAAATTTATTTTTTGGTTTCCCGGCTTGTAATCAGTTATTGCATTATTCTGCAAATTAATGAGTTGCAGACTGGCACTGTATCCATTGCTGATATTAAATATGCCACTGAGCTGGTTGTCCCCTAGCATCCTGTTACCACATTTCAGCACAATCACCTTGTAAATCATAACTATCATTTGTTCATATATTATATGAAAAGTTATATACACATATGGTGGTATTAACATCTTTTAGTGCTTTAATGTTTTGTTTCAAAAGATAGTGATATTCACAAGGTAATGTGAGGAGGAAGGATCAACTTACACTGTTGTCAGGACTTCCAAACTTGTAACCCATGATGGAATATTATCTGAAGAAGTGAAACTATTGTTGCTCATATCCCTGTAACATAATCATTGTGAGCATTTTTCCTAGCCTATACATTAAGAGTTTAGTTGATCCTAAACTTTCAATGCAATTAACAAAATAATGTAGTCACTATTTTACAACTTACACATAGGTGAGACTATTCATTCCAGAAAGATCCGGCAGAGAGCTGTTGAATTTATTGTCAGATAAATACCTGCAAAAAAATAGTCAATGCCTAATTGATTGAGTATGAAAACACATACAATTTAAAGATGCATGAAGCTTAATAGGACATGTTTGTTTGGTTTTCATACAGCTCACTAAGTTGTCCTAGATTGTTGAAGTTTGAAGGCAATCCCCCAGTTAATCCATTCTTATCAAAGCGCCTGTGGTCAAGAGAAAATATTCAATACAAGAAAGTCCAAATAATTGTGTGAATGTAGTCACTAGACACAGGTGGCAAGATACTTACACAATCTCCACTGTGCTCACAAGACTGAGGGTGCTTGGAATAGTACCAACTAGTTGATTACCATAGAAAAGCCTGTCAAAAAATATATTAAGGAAGATAGACCGATAGAGTCACCTTATGAATAAACTTAGATGTATATGAAGCCTTATATATTCTTGTGATTATGTGACATGGGAACCTGAATAAATACTATAAGATATAATGAAGCTTACAGATGTATTATAATCATACTGGAGTTGAAAAGTTTTGGTGGTATTTGACCAGAGAGCTTATTGTCCCCCATATGACTGCAAAAATTGGACACAGACTTAGATTATCCATTGAACTGAATAATATATAGTATCATTAATGCAATAATACTGAAAACCAGCAATGAGACTAGACAAGTATACATACAAATGTTGGGCCTTGAGGAGAAGGTCAAGACCTAGTTGTCCTTGGTCATCAGAGACAGGAATGGGTCCTCCTAGTTGGTTATCAGAAAGATCTAGCCAATTAAGATTGGATAGATTGCCAATGCTGCGTGGAATACTTCCGTTGAACCGATTAGAATTTAGTGCTCTGCATGAAAAGCAGTGAGATGATAAGTGATTCATAAGTTAATATGTTAGCCCAAAGAAGAATTATTAAGCTTATAAGTGAACAGGATATGAATAGATGATGCAGCCTAGCACAAAATGTTTCATATGAAGCATCATCATTTTTATAACATTTTTAATCATGAGAATCTAACACCGGTAGCAGAATTGTTAAGATGGAATCCTTACAGAAAGGTCAGCTTCTTTAAAGATCCTATTGAATCTGGGATAGGACCATAGAAACCACAACCAACCAATGCACTGAAAAATGGATAAAAACATATCAAAGAGCATAATACATTTTGTAAAGGAAAAGAAAAGGTAAAAGTGGTAGAAAAAATATTATATAGCAGGATTCAATCAAGGAGATTCATTTTATATTCAACATATTTATTACTCAGTAAACTTCCTTCCTTACAGGGATTTTAGCTTTGTCAAATTCCCAATTTCTTTTGGAATTGTTCCTGTCAAGCCAGTGTTGTAAGAGAGATCCCTACATGAAACAGAAAAACTAGTTACTAAATTAGCTACAAATGACTGTTGCATCCACAAATAACCTAAAATATCTTAACAAAATAAAATGTCCTTTTTGAATGCTATCAGGCAACCTTCATAAAGGATTGAACCAATGACCTTAAAGGTCACAAGGCAGCAACAACCTTAAATTGCGTCAAGGCACACCCTTTGCTATTAGGCAACTTTTACGTACAAAAAACTATGACCCGGGATTACCAAATTACAAGTTCAGCTTAATGGTAATTTAACCTTATCAAAAATTTCTGTTTAACTAAATATGAGAAATATAAAATTTACACTGTGTCTAGTTCAGATAATGATTGGATTGCTGAGTATAGCTGGCCCACCAATGTCAAGCCTGATAGTTTCCTGAAGTTTTTGAGTGATAGAATTAGAAAGTAAGAAACAGTCTTTCATATGAATTTGAAGGACACAAAGAAACCAAGAACTACTAACAATTTGGTAATTCTTGAATTGGTGCAAATAACTCCATCCCAATTACTGCCACAAGGATCTGTACCCACCCAATTGGGTGGTTTGTTAGTCCAGGATTGTGTGAGACTTTGCAGTCCAGAAACTGCAGTGGTACAATTTACATAAAAGATTGTAAAAAAATGCTAAATCATGAATCAGAACTACATAACTTCTCAATATTGAACATTCAATAATCTACCTCTTTCAGTGTTAGAAACAAACAACTTTGGACATTTGTCTATGATATATCAGATCAGCTGTCAATTTTTAAAAGCAAACAAAATTCTGTTTTTAAGATCTTAATGGTTGAATTTTCCACCTACAAACATTTCCTTATATTACATGCATAAGCACATATGTAGAGCACCCCAAAAGAAGATTAAAAAAACATTGCAAAATATTACTTTTCATAGTCATATTTTCCTTATATTACATTGCAAAATATTACTTGCTTTTTCCATGAGATGTGAAAGAATATAAGCAAGTAATGTGCTAATTATACATGAGACATGAAATAAATAGAAAATATCCCAAAAGTTGAATTGAACTTACAGTCTTGACTTGATGTCTGTGCTGCTACAAACAGAACTTGGAAAAGAAGAAACAGCAGAAGAAAAAACACTCTATCTTGTTCTTCCATTACTCAAAAGATTATCACAACTTTCAGATTGATGCAAGGATCACAGAATTATCATAGCATTGAAATAATCCATCATCCTTTAACAATGAAAACAAAAGCCTTAGTGGTATGACAAAATTTAAATACTGAATCAACAAAAGAAATGTGAACAAGTCTTTAAGATGGCTAACTAATACATTTTACTAAGTCAATGGCCTTTAAATGTAACAATAAAATATAATCACATTCTTAATAATGAAGCAGAAAAACAAACATGTCTAAGAACTTTTGATTAAGTCTTATCTGATTCTTATTGCTTAGTTCTCTGGAACATCCTTTTCAATGAAATATTCAAAATAAGAAAGCTATAAGAAAACACCAACTGTTTGAATAAAATAAAATATGACCAAAACAAAGGAAGATAGATTATCACCAAAACACAAAAATCACATTTACATCCATAGGATTACACATCTGGCCAAAACTGATGGACTTTTTTGGGGGACATTTCTTCTTAGTCTTAAATTATTTAATCGAAACACAATAAAAGAAACACTACACCTTGCATCTATTGTATACTATGTGACACAGTTACAGAGTGCACGTCTATATAACCAGATATATAGAAGTAACTATAATAATATGAATATGGTTGTATTTACAAAATTATAAGATAATGCACTATTGTATATTATTAAGCAGCTAGCGTGGAATGTGCTAAAATTTGACTAACTTTAATTCCCCAAGCTCAACCTTTAGATATTCTAATAAGAAATTTTTGAGTGAGGTAGTCTCAAATTGGCTATGCAGCACAACTATGAGCACCAGAAGTTAAACCCAATATTTCTTCTAGAGAATCTCTTATTTGTTCTGGAGCAACTAGAAGGAATTTTTTTAACAAATGTAGGATACTTATCTAAAATTTTTCGCAACTCAATCGTTTATGATAAAATCATTAAAAAAATTGACTTTTTTTGGAACTAAAGTCAAGCTTTTTGACAATTGCTTAGTTATTTGGACAGGCTTTAAAGTTTAAACAGCTTCTGATCTTTGTATTTGAGCAAGTTGATGAAGGAGACATGTTGCTAGACAAAACAAAAAAATTAAAGGGAAAACCCCGTCTTCTGTTTTTACAAGGAAAATCTATTGGTTTAGGTGTTAGTACATTAATTATATTAATTATGCTGACTTTTGTGAGTGGTGGTATAATATCATATTAACCTGCTACACTACAAGTGGCCTTTTGTTTAATCTTGATGTTGTTGCAAATTGCTCATCTTCAAGAATCACATTCTTATTCAAAAGATGTTGGAATGAGGATGTGGTCAACTCCTATATCTTGATTACATTACAATGCTGATAAAGTTGAGTTATACTTAGGACGAAAGTGCATTGAATAATAATCTTGACATCAATATTTATGTTCACATCCTAAACTCTTAAGTCCACAATACATTGATGCTAAAACTTCTTAAGTGAACAAATGACAATTTCTTGAAGGGTATTGGAGAAGATAGTTGAACAAGCTAAGAAATTATTATGAGCTATATTAGCTTTGTATTTATAACTTAAGCTTTCATATTTACATCATTCCCATCATTTTCTACCTCACTTATACACCTACTAATACAATCTTACATGCATCAGCTATTCACCAGACTAGTTGGTTAGAAAGTTATTTATGATTTAGAGCATCAGTGGATAAAATAGATTAATTTATAAAAATAAATATATATTTCTTTAAAAAAAATTATAGAGTGAAGAGAGAATTATGCAAAAAAATGAACCTTAGTGAAAATAATTTATATAAGAATTACAGATTAACAAGAAATCCCAGAATTAATTGAGGCCAACTCACCTTATCCTGAGTGGAAGGTAGACAAGGGTAGAGCTAGGCCAACTTTCATTAGAATAAAAATAAATATTTCAAAATGATATCATGAAAACAATTTCAAAGCAAAACCACTATAAGTCTATAACCCTTTAGTCCTTAGTGAGAAGAATTTAAATTAGGATTACAAATGGCCTACAAATGGGAAATCCTATAATTAAGTGAATAAAAGTCACATTAACATATAGCAATCACAAGGAAAAGCTAGCTACATAGAATAACTCTGGAGATACCAAAACTATCACCAATGATATTTAAGATTCATTTAATTTGCTAAAAAAGGAGGGATGGTATTACATGTTGCCAGCTAGGAATGGTATTATAATTTATAATGCTAAATGGACACAATGTTGAAGTTTAGTGAGAGCACAGATTCCTCCAAGTAACTGGAGTAAAACTAGGCCACACAAAATCATCCAAGAAACTCACTTGCGTGCTTCTGCTTTCTTCTGTTCTTTTGCTGAAAAGGATTTAATCATCATTTTCAAGCTTTTGGATATCAGGATAGAGAAAGTAAAACAAACAGTATTTAGAACTTACCAGCTTTCTCTTCTTCTCGCTTTTTAGCAGCTTCTGCTCTCTGTTGACGGATAAGAGCTAATCGATCTGCATGACGAAGAAATAAAACATAAGGTCATGAAAGCCTTATATAACAATGTAATTTGAAGACTACGATACTTGTCATTTCTCCCGGCAAAGTCTACGTACCAATCATTCAATAGTTGACATATATGATAAATAGTACCAATCATAAAGGAGTGAACAAAAAAGATGCACAAAACCACATAATTATAGACACTATTTCAAGAGCTACGGTACCTAAATCTTTCCTTGCTTGTTCTGTTTTTCCTTGTTCTTGCAGCCTCATATAGCGCTCATGAGCTCTCTGTTTCTCTATTTCCTCTCTGTAAATAGGTGGGAAAATTCAAAGACATCCAGAAAAACATGTTAACACAGAACTTTCACCTTCAATATTTTACCTAATTAGATAAAAAAGAATTTTCTGATCCCTAGTAACAATAAATAAGCAATACCCTCTTTAAGTGCATGATTATACAACCCCTTTAAATAACAACAACTGAGAAGTAGCAAACCTTTCACGCCTAGAAAGCTCAGTTGTTTTTCCAACCTGCACCGATAAGAAAACAGCGTTATTCTTCCCATACGATTAAATTATTAAAAAGATGTCAATCCAATTCTTTCCACATAATTAGATTGTGAAAAAGATGTCTACATAAGGACCAAAAATTGGAAAGTTTAACTCACATCAACATCTCTAACTTTCAAGTTTTTCGCCTTCACCAAGTTAGGATTTTCAATCTCAATAATCCCCTGGGTTCCTTTATTTTTCTGCATACATATGTCAACAAGACAGTCAATTTCATCCCGACATGCACGAAAGAAAAAATAGCAATCCATCATACTAGTAATGATCATGAGGTACTAACTGAAGTTTCTTCTTCAGACTCTTCTCCAGATTCCTCCCCAGATGTTTCCTCATTTTCTTCCTCTTCATGCTCAGCTTCTTTCTAATGTCGTTGCAAGGCAAAATGACCAGGTAAAATAAAAATGATTTGTAAAAGATATAAAGAAAACGGGAGACAACTTGTACATGAAGTAGATAGTTACATAAAGTCCTACAAGAAAAATATTATGATAATAAGTTATCACATGTGTCATGTGTGTGCAACAAAGAGAGAGAGAGAGAGAGAGAGAGAGAGAGATAGGAGCATGAGGAAGAGGAATTAGGCATGCATAAGAAAACCTGTCTAAAAGTTCGAGGACGGTTCGATGTTCCAGCAACTGCAGCAGTCAAAAGAAAGAATAAGTTTTCAGAAGTGTTTTCATATTATCCATTTTTTCGACACTAATAAGTGCTTAACTAAGTTGTTTATCCAAACCCACACTTAATTGTATCAAAAAAACAGGCAATTCAAGTTCTCTTTTGTTTTCACATCTCAATTAAACTCACAAACATTACAGAGATATCTACAAGGAGAGGGACCATTTTTCTCCATTGGGGTATCCCAAATAAAACTCACTAAAACCTTAGAGAACAAAGTGACAATCTCAGCAAACATCATTAGGGCACCAGTTTTCCTTTTCCACAAAAAAAACACAATTTTTATTTTTCATCTACTTTCTTGACTGAAGTCTATTGCAATTGTAGTGCAGCTTGTAGCTTCAGACAAAAAAAACAAATATAAAACACAACACTTAAAAAATTAATTACACAAGATATGTAACAAACCACATTAATATGAATTCAATTCAAACAACAAGATACCTTCAGATCTAACAATTACAACAAATCTCATTCATTAACCATAAACATTCACATAATAACACCTCTGTATCAAAACCATTCTATTGCTTCAATAAGACCAAGATAAATATTATTCGTTTACAAAGATTTAAGGAGAGATAAAAAAATCCTTTTTAGCTCAAAATCATATTTTTCAACAAACAAAGCATACCCAGAAGCATAAAATGAGAATAGCAAATGGAAAATCGAAAGGGGGATTAGGGTTGACGAATTATGCTTACGCATGTCCTCTGGGGTGGAGAATTGGCGGCGACCGGTGGGCTTGCTCTTGAATTTTCCCCTTCCCATCGTAATTCAATTCAACAATTACGCCCAAACGATAATGATGAGATTCTAGTTGTTCTGCGACCAATTTCTGATGTGAGATTAATACTTAACAATAGATAATGAAAAGGGCTTCCACTTTATTCCGAAATTTGAATCCTTTATTAATATTCCAAAAACCCTAACTCCATAGTAATTTGGAATCCACTGTTTTTTTTCCTTTTCTTGAATTCCTTATTGGGTGTGAAAACATTTGGGCCGTCTAGTGGACCCAATAGGCCCAAACTCGCAGTTATTCTTTCTCTCCAAACGACGGCGTATTCTCTTTCTCTTGTAACGACGACGTATTACGTTCCACGGAAACATAAACCTAAAAACTAGTTCCACCAGTGAATCAAGATTGGGCAATTTAATCACTCAGAGACAGAATCTGAAGATTGCTGCCAGTAAGTGTACATAATTTTCTTCTTGTACATGCTGTTACTTTCAATTTGAGGAAATTGACTTGAAAACCCAATTTTTTTGTTTAATTTGTAATTTTGACATGAAAAGGGGGAAATAATGTTGCAAAGTTTCTGCCTTTAAATTTCTCACCCAAAGTTTTTTATTTGTTATTTTTATTTCATTGGGTTTTTAATTCGAACTTGAATTTCCTTTTTTGTTGTTGCATACCAACTGTTTGCTGAAATGTGTGTGTGGTGATGATGAGCTTGATTGTGGTTGTAAAATTGGCAGGAGATGAAGAAAGGAGTACACCCACAGAAGCAGTGGATATCCTATGTTACACAAACAGGTAGATTGATGCATGTCATGATGACGAAGATACACCCTGTTGGGAAAGTCTACCATTTCCGGGCAAAGCGTCAAATGGCTGAGAGTTTAGGACAGATTGCCAAGTTCAAGCGTCGTTTTGGGCTTGAAAGTCAAGACACCGAAGAAAACAAATGACTTGTTCGACAATTTGAGGGAAGTTTGCTTATTTATTTCATGCAAGTACATGGAAAGTAACTAAGAAATTGGTGATTCTCTGAAATAGGTTTTTATAGCATTCAGTTTTCTAGTTGAACTGCTGTAATATTTGCGTTTTCAATTCATCTTAATTGTTGCCTTTGGAAGTTGATTTTTTCTTGTGGGGTTTTTCATGGAAATTTGGGGATCTTTATTAGCACCTCTGGATATAGCATATAGAGAAAAATTGATTCTGGGAATATTTATGTTGAAGGATCAAATAAGTACTTTAAACTGAATAACCACACTGAATGGTTTTTGTTGCCTTCTGTTTTTGTAGCCGTTTATTTTACTTGGAAACACACTATCCTATAGTTGAGATATGAGAAAAGTAGAAATGTTGTGTGTAATGAACATGATACTTTCTAGATGTAGAATCTGATTTCAGTACCTCTCCGGTCACATTCAGCTATGCCTATGTGATTATGGTCAATTTATGTTCTCTCGTCATACATAAATGCTTTCATGATATTTAAGAATTTATGAATCAAGATTTGAGGACACTATGCCAACTTCTGAACCAAATCATCCACATAAGAGTTTTCTAGCCTCTTTCTGAGCTAGAACTCCCTCCATTTACCATGATTAAATCTCACCACGTGTCCCACTTCACTATCATTGCCCATTAAGGCTGTCATAGCCTCGCGCATAGTTTCCCTGGTAAATAGTCCATCTTCACTTTTCTTAACCTCTACACCTACTTCCAAATCTACAGTCATTATTCTTGCATTAATAAATTGGTCTCCTGTATGGGGAAGCTGTTACCAATTGGCACTGTGTACCATGCTATTAGTTAATAAGTCAGACTGATAATGAGTCACAAAGCAGCCCAAGATGGGTCATTCGAGATCTGTTGCTGTTGAACCCAATCTCCGTGAACTGTCCCTCTTCCTTTGTTCTGTCATTAAATCCTTAGGGTAAAGCTGACCTCAATGTCTCAGCCCCAGTAGGGGGTTTTGAGGCAGCTAGAAAAGGCATTCCTGTAAGTTCAAAACCCAATAACAGTTCCTGAAATAGATCACTCAAAAATCAATGTTTTAGGTTTGAACTTCCTAGCCAAGTCACCCATTTTTCTTTCAATGTTGATGCTGGTAGCTCTGGCAAAAGTGGGCCTGCCAAAAGTACTTGATTTCTCATTTGGTTTTCAAGATAATCACAATAAGGGCGTTCCATCTCTCTGGAAATGAAATGTCTTTGCCATAATTCTCTGTTGTGATAGTAGTAACCCTCTTGCTTCATGAGGTTGTGATCGGTTCTATCGTAAATGGCTTTTCATGGAGTTTTCTTTCTGGGCTTATCAAGTTCCCCGCAGTGGCAGGGCTAATTAATTGTACAGTTATGTAAAGCCTTAATGCATAACAATGTTGTTAACCTATGTATGAAATCATAGAACACCATGAGGTATGAGCTCTCTGAGAGAAACTTCAGTGACAGGCTCAGTGAGGTCCATTGTAGTCTTGAGAAGGGAATGAAAGAGATAAGATGGAGGTGTATATTGAAATGTGACAATTTGTGTATAGTAATTTTAGGCATGAAGAATGAAATCAAGTGGCCTCTCTGATCAAGTTTGTTGGATAATGAAGATATGACGTTAGGTGACCTAAGGCAATACATAGGTGCAATTTTGAGTTTTGCACTCATGGTTGATCATAAGGAATTAAGGAAGCAATACATAGGTACAATTTCCTTAGCATCCCACTAGATTTCATATATGACACATGTGCTTTCTTTCAAAGTGGATTTATATCAAATGTTATGAGGTTGATTATTTGAAATAACACCCAATGAAAAGTAGAGTTTAACGATCTTTGCTTTCTTCATCTTTCATTTTTTGCTCACTTTAAGAAGATGGAGAGGATAATCACATGACAGTTCAGAATCAACTATTATAATCTATTTATAGGATTTTGTCTATAATACTCATACTTCCTACTTTATAATGTTATATATATTTTAGGTATCAAATAAGAAATCACTACCTACAATATTGAACAGCTGCAATTTTGTTTTTCCATAATGACAAATGCACCTTCATTATATTGTTCAATCTTTCTTAAATTGTTACAAAGTTATTGTCAAACATACAGATAACTTTTCTGAAAAATTACAGTGAAAAACAATAAATGGTTACCTAATTTACTGAATTTATTTGTGAGAATGAGATTTTTCTTTCATTTCATTTTTGTTAATTATTTAGCCCTTCCAATATAACCTGAAAACTGATATGAAGTGGAGGCATATCTACTGATGCCTAAAAATATCCCAGTTGGGGGAATAAACCTTAAATCAATATTTTGATTAATTGGTGAAACTTACATACTACTACTACTGCTACTATAGGGGCCTCTCAAGAAAACTTGAAAAGGGTCACATAGATGGCCTGGCTACAGCAAAATAGGCATCAGGGTTGTCTGACATCAGCAACTCGATAACAACTATCTTTCTTGGAAGTGGAATTTTGAGTCCTGGTTCAATAATACCTGCTTCACAAAAACCACAAGAAATAGTTCACAGCCTTTAAACCTATGAATCCATATAATTTAGTGAATCATACATGAAACTCACTGTTGCTAAGGTCACACTTTATACTAAAATATAAAGATTTCAGAAACAATTAGAACCTACCTGGGGAAAGTTTTTTCCCTCCATACAACTCCTTTGCTAGAGGGTTAGCACCCCAATGAAGGACCCCCACCTTGCTCAAAGGTTGAAAACCAACTATCTTTCCATCGCTCGAGAAAACCACCTAAATTTCAACCAAATGCAAGACATGTCGGAATGTCATGAGTGTGTGTTTGAATTAGCTGCGAAAATTAAGTTATTCCAATAATTGTCTATACTCAAGTATTAAACCCAAAACAGTTTTTCCAGAATAAAAGCTGTTTGTGGGAAACAATCTTTCCCCAACACCTACTCAAGTTGCACTTGCTTGACAATAACTATCCCATGTTGAATACAAACCAAACATGACACCCACTAACACAAACTTTCATCCATATGCAGAAGGGGTTCATGAAATAGTTGTCCTAATGATTAGTCATGTATGTGTCAACAAAATTGAATGCAAGCCACCGATGATGTTGGTTAATTAGAATTTTAGAATATCCTGAAAAACAGATATACCTGGTAACTAGCAATATCCAGCATGGATGCTTTTGCCTCTTCATCCATATTTTCGAAAGTAGAAAGAGTATCAACACCTTCATCTGTCAAGTAAGCCGGCAGTTCTCCAATCCAGGCACCAACACCATCTTCCACCTTAATGTCAGCGGACCAACCGAATGCGTCTTTTAACTTCGCAACAGTTAACATGCAAAACTCATCCGACTAGCCACATAAAAAAATCAAAAGAAGCATTTCTTAGACAAAAGTAGAAGGTACAGTTAACCATGACACAAACAGTAAAAACATGAAGGGTTTAACATTTCTATTTTTATGCATATAATTTGAAGAACAATTATTTTTTATAATGGCCCTAGCCGTTTACCGTTGTTATAACAGTTTGTAGGAGTTAAAGTATATATTTGGATCTGCATGTCATAATCATTTTCAATTTGGTCCTTGCACTTTAACTCCAATAAATGGCATTATGGCAACAATAAACAACCAGGGCCAAAATAAAAATGATTGTGCATATAGGGTCATAATTCAAGTTTAGGGACCAAGTTGAAAACGAGTCTCACCTTGAGAGACCAAAAGTACACTTTAACAAAAAAAATGATTTTTATTTTCTATTTCAATAACATCATCATACAAGGGCACCTATGCTGTAATTTCAACAATGTAAGTATGGAAGTAGATAAAATGGAAAGGGTATGGCTCTGACACAGACCTATGGCTATAAGACTGAAATGCTAAACAAAAGAGTCAATGACATCTAGTACAAAGTACCAACCATTTCAAATCTTAATACTTGTGACAGACTTCATATAATTTAGTGCATAGACCATTGGAAGTACAAGAGAAATCAAAGGAAGCACAAAAGAAAAGGTCACCTATAACTGATATAAGGAGTTAGTTTAAATTAATAATAACAATAATCTATTTACCCAATCCACAACAGCATGCTTGATATATTTTGATAATGAATTCTCTACATAACAAGCAATATGGTTACATTAAAAAAAGGACAGACTGCATGCCTTTGTTGTATCCAAAAAGTCATCCATTGCAGTCTCTACTTCAGATGATGGTAGAGGTCTATGTTCTACAGGTTGTTTCCTTTCGTTGAAGAAAGGACGCAAATATATCTGTCCGAGAGCAATTGCTACAAGAATTATTCCACTTGCAAGGGTGACTGACAACAGTTTTGATAAAGAGGAGCTCCCCTACAAAAATACAAACCAATCAGCTAATCGCCAGTCATATGAAAAAACCCAACTGATGAGCACATAATACTACTAGTGAAACAATTCAATGAGAAGGGTCTATGTCCCTACTTCCAGTGTTTATGAGTACATAAAACTATATCTTTTCTGCTTATCCAAGCATCACTATTAAGCACTAGGTACAAGGTAAATTTCTACACTGTTCTTTTTCAGGAGAGGAATTCAGTTTTGCCTTTGAAAAGAGCAACCATTCATATTTGACTTTGTCTCGTGTTCACATTTGAAATACTCTACATATGCTTTTACATCATGGTCTTGAACAACAAGGAGATATTGGACATTTTATCATACAGAAATATACCTTATCACAGAGTTCCATCTTCTTCTCGCACTAAGAGAACTGAAACATTTTTCCCACATATATTATATCACTACACGTGATTAAGTGTTTTATGTTTTTAAATGCTGTCTTTAGGTAAAGATTTAAAGAACAGACAACAGAAGCTTGACTACCTTTTTATTGGACGCTAAGGAAAACTTTTAAATGCAAAATTTAGGGAAGGTTCAAAGAACAAAAAAGGGACAATTGATTACCTTTTTAGTAGACATTTTGGCAAGTTTAGCAGGCACACCACAGGATAATTGCTTATCAGGTAGCGAATAAGTATCCACATAGTACATATCTAGTGTCTCTGCCAATGCAACCTGCAATTTTGTTATGTTTATAATAGAACAAACATCAATCGTATACATGACACTGATGATACAGCAAAAACAACCGAGTCATAGTCCCATTAGGTGGGGACAGGACACTGATGACACGGTTGCACATAACTTCATGTGACCCTATGCACTGCACTCAGCTACCCCAGTATAAGCAATAAGCAAAATTCTAAGTAAACAGTGTGATCACTAAATATTGAACTGAAGGCACCAAATCAAACTTATCAAACAAACTATAGACATTACAACTAGTAAAATTTAGGGCCAAATCAATTTAGAAGTTTTTCAAACTTTTCAGGTTTAATTTATATTTCAGAAAATATCAGAAATCTTTTAGAAAACTGAAGACTGAACCAAGTTTAGTTATCCGTGTTTCTCTTTTTCACTTTTTCTTTTTCAACAAGTAATTCATTAATCACCAAATGATGTCACTTGTCACAGAACTAACTGGTCTTTGACTCTTTGCTTGGCCAACCGCTTAATTATTCTTTCTTCTTCTATATTTATGTGTTAACCCTTAGTTTGTGCGTCTCTGTTCATTTATTTCCTTCCCATCATTCTTTTTATCTTCGTCATAAATTGTTGCCACTGGCCTTTAACAATAATAATTTAAAGAGAAAATTCAAGTCAAGTTTATGTTGTGATGGTTTTCACAAGCTAAGCTTTAAGAACCTACTTTGGCCCCACAGTTAAATCGGTACTTTCCTATGGCTCATTTAACACAATATATTGTGGTCAAATACCTACTCTTAGGTAGTTAAGGCAGACCATCATTTGACGCTCTAGCATCTTGTGAAGTGAAAACGAGGCCACCCACAACTCATAAACAAGAATTTGATTTTAAGGTCTTACTATCTTCTCTTTATTTGTTTTGAGAATTTGAGGACAAAACTGAAGTCCACTAATAAGCTTACTAAAATGCCTGAGCCATGACTCCTAACAATTAACAACAAAAGGTAACATGAAAATCTAAAGGCTATTGCAAAAGGAAAAGATGAAGTACCATTTGAGAGTGGGTCAAAAGAACTTCCCACCTATTCCCTGTAGACTTCTTCAATCCACCAATTTTTGCATCTCCTATTATCTTGGAGTCGATCTCCAACCGATATGCTGGTACATACTCATTTGTCCAAGCACCGAAATCAGACCCACCAATTTTATCTAACTTTCCATGACATGATGGCTTCCACCATCGATGCCCTGATTTTATTTTCACAGGCTTGAAGCTACCCTTCATTGAGTTATACTTATCCAATAGACTCCTAGCATTTTCAACTACCTCATCTTCAAATAATTTGTATAAGATGACAGGGGAATCTTTTGATTGTATCCTTTCAGTCTTTTGAAACCAGTGAAAGAAACCACTTCTATTACCACATTGAAGATCATCAAGAAATTGTCTTTCAGTGCTTTGAAGAGCAGAGACACAAATAGCTTCTGCAATCATGGAGATAAGATATTCATTGGATGAGCTGAGAGTGAAAGATGTAGGAACCTGCTTACAAGAAATGAATAAAAAGAACTGAACATATCAGTATCAGAGCCACCTGCACGACAGACATTTTAATATAACATTACAATTTACAAAAGTATTGAGCATATTAAAACAAAAAGTTTCAAAAGAGAGAAATAGATATCGCACCTCTCTTGGGCTTTCAAGATCCTCCATTTTTCGTTCTTCTCCCGGTTGAAAGACAACCAGATCAAAGTTCCAAAGCTGCTGCAAGACTACTTGCCTAAAGGTCATAGAAAGTATATTTCTGGATACATTGTCAGAAAATATATCTTTGGAGAAAGACTTCCTGAGCTTCATGGCTTTTTCTTTAACTTTCCTAGCAGGTAAGAACTGTCAAAACAAAAAGCTCATAATTTTACTCCTCGGAATGCATATCTTCCAGTCTACAAGTTTCTACAAAAGACAGAATGAAATAAAATGTTCTGTTCTGTTCTGTTCTCTTTGATTACCCTCCTTTCAGTGAACCAACATATTCTATTTTTTAATCTCATAACCTATTCTGTTCTGTTTTTTTATAAAGTACAACACATAACAGAACGTATTTGTTCCGTTATGACACATCTACTGAACTTTACCTACCATGTTCTCAGTTACAACCCTCTCAGTTTTCCTAGTAGCCCAATATATAATATTGACTAATAGAATCACCTACACATGCATTTATTATAGGCTTGCAAACCTAAAGAAATAAAAAAGTTATGGCATTAAAGGGAAATGGAAGAACCTATTTGAGCTCATGAAAACAGCTTGTTAATAAGCTTATGACCTTCCTATAAGCACTTTAGGTTATTTCTACAAGCTTATTTGGGCTCTGTTTGGCATAATTAGCCGATAAGTTACTAAAATTTCTGAAATGAAAAGTGATAGGTTACTAAAGTTTCTGAAGTGAAAAGTGATAGGTTACTAAAGTTAGTTGATTGATTCAGAAGTGTTTGATAAGATTAGCTAATAAGCTAGCTGGTGTAAATAGCATAAGCCTCTACCTTACGAGCCATAAGTAGGGATGGCAACGGGACCAGGCGGGCACGAGTAGTGCATACCCGTGCCCATACCCGCACTATTTGCGGATACCCGCGGGTACCCACGAGTTTTTAATTTTAATTATATTTTTATATATTTTACAATAATTAATATATAAAATTAATAATTGATTAAATAATATAATATGTATATGACAATTTTATGATTATAGTCTCATCACTAAATTTTATTATGAAATAATAATAAAGTATACAAATATAATATTAAATTAGTAATAATTAAGTATAAAATATTTAATTAAAATATGTACGCGGGTACTCGCAGGGCGGGTATCATGATACTCGTTACCACCCGTGAGCTATTTTTTAGGGTACCCATTGTGGGTATTTTGACGGGTACCCACGAGTCCGGGTATTTTTGTCATCCCTAGCCATAAGCTACCTGAAGTAACTTATCAAAATGACCTTAAAAGTTTGTTTCTTAATGAAATAAACTCATTTACCAAACCAACAAGTAGCTTATAGGCCGACTGATTAACTTATATGCTACTTGGTGTTATAAGCTTATGAAAATAAGTTACTTTAATAGCTTATTTTAAAGGGTTATGTTATAATAGCATTGTTTAATCAATACAAAACAAGGAAATTGAAAAAATAAGTCCAGAACTTGTCAAACTGTGAAAATATCCTTCTTCAAGATCAGATTCCCCCTTCCTCTTGTTAACATTCCCTTATTCTAAAATATAAAAAAAAAACTAATTGAATAATCACTTAACTAAGCTATTTACCAAATGTGCCCTAAAAGTAGTCTCACAAAGACAAAAAAAATCATTTATTTGCTATGAAACATGAAGGATTATCATTGAGAGAGAACAAAATGGACATGAACATGAAATTGAACGAACCAGACGAGTGGAAACAGTGCTATGGTTATCAGAAGAACCAGGAAAAGTGGTCTCTACAACCATAGCATCCAAAGCAGCATTGACATGTTCAGTTGCAACTTGACCACCGTCAGCAGCAGCCGCCGTCAAAGCCTGGTCGAAATGGACGGCTCCGACGAGAGTAAGCTGAGACAAGTCATTCTCGAAGGTTCTAACACATGGGAGGGTGTTGTCATTGGATTCAGCTATGGCTTGAAGCACTTGCTGTTCTGTGAGAGGAAGGGACTTCGAAGAAGAACATGAGATGATAAAGTTTGAATCTTTGGGGATTGTAAGGTTCGGTGTTGCTAAGAATTTGGAGTTTAGACGAAGAGGAATGAGAGGGGTGAAGAGTGAAGAAGCCATTGGAGAGAGAGAAGAAAACTCTGAAATCTTAACTCGTGTTATGTTTGGGCATGTCTACGTTCATTACTGGATCATCTTACTATGTTTTTATCATTGGCCCAAACATAAGAAAAATAGAATAATATAAGAAGATAAGTTATCTCAGCTACTAAAATTATCATATGTGTATCATTTAATTATTTTCTACAAAAATATTTCTAAAACTAACCAAAAACAATGCACATATCATTCTTTTACTGGTTAGCTGAAGGAGATAAATTATTTCCTAATATATTTTATTTTCTAAGAAAAAACACGTAAATAGATTGTGTGTAATTTTATATTTTTATAGTAATTAAGAAATAAGAAATATAATAAATAAAATTATTATATAAAATGATAAGGGATAAATTAAGCTAATATTACACAAACTTACTACAAATAAATAGATTTCATGTATTTGCCTTAAAAATAAATGGAGGTAGTAATATATTAACGGAAGTGGGAGTTTGGAAAATTGTTAAAACAAAAATGTCACTTATGATCGATATTTTCAAATTAAGAGTAGTAAATGAAGTTTACATTTCCTTGAATTTTAATATTTGTTAAAAATCATCCTTTTTCCTCCAAATCAAGGTAGAAATAATAAAAATTAAAGATTATAATATGTATACACAATGTAAAATATTTATACAGAACTAATATATCATTTATTTATATTAATTTTTTGAAGAGTTATTAATAATAATTAAATATGAATAATAAATAATATAATTAATACATCGTAAATCTTGAAATTTATGAGATATTTGGTGTATTGATGCAGATATTTGGAAGAAGATAGATACAATATATTTTTTCTATTTTTATGAGATTTACTTTTATATAAGGAAAAAAGTAGTGCATGTACCAATTTCTTTGGAAAATTTGTTCTATAACAACACACCTTTATTCTGCAATTTCCTCTCCTGATCCCTCCTAGGGTTTGCTTTTCTTCGATCTGGTACATCCTCTCTATATTTTGTCCTCTTTTCTTTTCTTTCTTTGGTCATAGGTTTGGTTGGATTTCTTTTTTTCCTTTTTCTGACTTTGCTACTCTCATCATATTCGTCAAACAAACACATAAAGTGCATAGCTTTGTTTTGCAAAATATGTTTTTTTTCCAAGAACCAAGGTGGGTCAAACCTTTACTTGTAAAAAAATTTAATTTTTGATTTTAGTATTTAACCGCTGCTTTTCCCATTAACTTTTAGGAAAGTGATGCAACAAAAGGGACAGAAAATTCTGAAATTTGAGAATTTTATGTTATGTTATATAGCCTTTATCCTGAATCGATGTGCGGATTGAAAATTGTTCCCCCTTAAATTGTTTAATTAACCAAAAATGCTAAGAAGCACAATTTTATTATTCTTCTTGGTTCATATTTTTTTGATATATATATTCTATTTTTTTGGAGAGCAGTGAGTATTACTAAGCATAGATAGATTAAAAAATTGTGTTTGAGTGAATTGCCGTGTCGAATTGGGAATGGTTTTTTTGGTGATCCATTGCATCAAATTTTTTGAAGCTGTTGTGGAATAGGGTGACTGAATTGTTTTCAATTCCATGCTTTAAACCTTGATGTCAAAAGCAGATTTGAGCTATGGGAAAGAGAAAGGCAAAAACAAAGCCACCTCCTAAGAAACGAATGGATAAGCTTGACACTGTCTTCAGCTGCCCCTTCTGCAATCATGGCAGCAGTGTCGAATGCCGCATGTAAGCATTTTCGTAATTATCTGTATGGACTGTGTGCCTTTTTTCCTACAAGTAAATATGCTTACAAAATGTTAGACCATATGAATCTCTTGAGTTACTTAGGAAATCTTCCAATTTACATGTTAGAGAAGGATTCTAGTACTTTGTTTGAAGCTTCTTATTTTTGTTCTTTTGACAGTGACATGAAGAACTTGATAGGGGAAGCTTCTTGTGGGATATGCCAAGAGAGTTTCAGCACTACCATCACAGGTTTGTTTCAATTGGCTGTGTTTAATATTTATACCATTATTCTTTGTGAATCAGTTAATTCCAGATGGTATGTAGTGATGGTTTATTTTTCTTTGTCATGGCTGTTTGGCTGGCACTGAACATGGAAATGATAAATAGCTCAGGATGGCATATAAATAATGGAGCATGTTCGTCTAAAGTGAGAAAGTGAGGGTGTATCCACCCTTGATTTGATCTAATTCGTAGAGTTCTCAATCCACTAAATGACCACATGTGGATTAACCCTCACATCCTCAGTTTAGGAACATGGTCATTTTGGAGGAGCCTTTCCCAAAAATAACATGTTTTATTTATCTTTATTAATAGGGACTCAGGATGGGTGGTGTTCTCTTGTCACTTGTTTGTCAACTCTATGCATTTGATGAAGTTACTGCCGTTTGCTACCAAGTCTTGTCGAACTTGTCCCGTGTAATTTTGAAAATGTTGAAACCGAAGTATTTTAATATAGATTGAAGTGATCCGTAAAGTCTGATATTCACAATTTTATATATCTGTGATGATGGTGATAGCATATGCATTGCAAATGTAGACTTTTAGTAGGAGATAATTAACTTATTTTTTCTTCTCCTTGCAGCTTTATCTGAGGCAATAGACATGTAAGTTCAATATATGTGGCAATCCTCCTCTTCTCTCTCATTCTCATACTACTCCTTTGACCTTATTTGCAATTATGCAGATACAGTGAATGGATTGATGAATGTGAACGGGTGAACACCGTGGAAGATGATGGTTAGCTATGATGATCAGAATCCCTGTTCTGGTTGTAGTGGATGACTAGATGGTGGCACTGAAATTTCTACTTATCCAACTTGTAACTTTGTCAGTTCCTGCTGTGAGCACTACTGTGGGATTATCAGTTCCTATTTGTACTCTGCCAGAATTTGTAATAGTATGTATAACAATATGAGAATAATTGTGCTTATTTAGATGATACCATCTTGATGGGGAGCTGCTATGTAATATCTAAGTTGTCATTATTGCAGTATGTGTTGGTAATTATATTGAAATGATAAGTTCTCATACACAAGGTAGATCATACAACGTTAGATTTTACTCTTTTTTTTTTGTTTCAGAAAAGCTACTCAAAATGACATAAAACATTAGCCTATACCCTTTTCTTGAGTTACAGAAAAATTGCTTAGTATGATCTAAAACATTAGCCAATACCTTTTTTCTTGAATTACAGAAGAAATTACCTAAAATGATTTAAAACATTAGCCAATATCATGTTACCTCGAAAGTCTATCCTACAAGTGACATATATTAGCATGGTTTGGAAATAAAAGAGACAGTAATGAATAATAACGTTAGACATCTTGTTGTGGAATGTAAAATGCGTAACTTCTGATAAAATGTCAGTAATAAATGCTCCATTGAGCACACTAAAATTCCAATGGCTATTAGCCTATTACTCAAGCTATCCTGATTGTGCAAGCAAGATTTCACGCCAAGTTTATTATGGAGAATTGATTTCTTCATGTCACTTCAAAATGACCAAAATAAAAATTGACAACTCCAAACAAATTGTATTGTTCAATTGAAATTTAAAACCAAGTTAGTTCTGTCTAAACATAAGTGCATAGTACATGCTGTTGAGACTTTTAATTATCTATTCACACTCTTCGTTAACCAGTTAACTTTTTTATTTTCATTACATTATGAGTGGTTAATTAGGACCTATTAATAAGGAGTACAAATAGGCAATGGAGAGTGTCGTTGGCCTCACTCATCAAAGTAATATGGCAAGAGGTTTTAGTTGGAATCCAACTCATATCTCTGTATCAGCAAACTTCAACTTGCAGCTTCAACAAATTTCTGCTGCAGCTCAGCCAGCAGTATCTCAGTGGCTTCTCTTACTTTTTTCCGATCCCAAAGTCCACCCATTAATGCATTCCATGTTCCTTCATCTGGAGTGCATCCATCTAAGACCATCTCATGAAGAATCCGAGCAGCTTTGTTAAGATCACCCTTCTTACAAAAAAATCTGATTAAACAGTCAAAAGTACCATCTTCAAAAGAGATGCCTCGATGACGCATACTAAGGTACATCTGAAATGCACGAGATGGATCGTTATTACATAGCCCTTGGACCACATTATTATGCATTCTAACATGAAGACTCCAAGTTGCTCCATTTGGTGAGATACCACCAAGCACCATCTCATCAATGAAGTTTGCAGCTTCTTGATAGTTGCATGAAGCACAGAAACAATTTATGATTTTCCCGTACAACCCGGCATTTGGTTTCAAGCCTTGAAGCCTCATCCTGTCAAGAATCTCCACAGCTTTTCTGACCTTTCCTTCTTTGCACAGTCCATTAATTAAAGTACCATAAGTGACCATGTTGGGCGAACGATGTTTTCTAACCATTACTTCTAACAGTTCCATTGCTTCTGATGAATGCCCATCTTTGCATAAACCATCCATTAGAGAACTATAAGTAAACACATTTGGTTCAACGCCATTTTTTGTCATCTCTTCAAGCAAACTTATAGCTTCGTCCAAATTATTAGACTGACACATGGCATGTATCAAACTAGTATAGGTAACAACAGAAGGTGAATGACCTTTCTGCTCCATCTCTTTGAATAGTTCCTTTGCCTGACTGATTTTACCAAGTCTACACAGCCCATTGACTAATGTACCATATGTATATGAATCTGGCTCATATCCACGGTTAGGCATCTCACGAAATATACGTAAAGCAGTTTCAACAGTTTCATTGTTCTTGAGGAGAGCTTTGATCAAAATGTTAAGTGAAACAACACTAGGTGGGATGCCCATTCCTCTCATATCTTTATAAAAAGCAAGAGCCCTCTTTACATGGTTTTCATCAACAAGAATATCAAGTATTGCAAGATAAGATTTTTGAGTGGGCTTTAACTGAAAATCTTCCATCTTGTGAAAAACTCTCATGGCATCGAGTGGCCTATGAACACGTCCATAAGCTCTGCAAATAGTTAAAAATAAGTCCTCTGTAACCTTACAATTTTCATGCTTCATTCTCTCTAGCATGCTTTCTGCTGACCTGAACTGGTTCACAGTGACTAACTTGGAGATCATGAGACCAAAAGTGTTGTGATCATGACGAAACCCATTGCTGTATTCAGCTGTTGCTGTATCAAATATATGGATAGCTTTGTTTATGTCCTTTTCTCCTTGTATGAGCTGCTCAACTAGGGAACTTGTAACTTGTTTTGGCCACTTAAACAAAGTTTTACTGCCCATAACTCCAATTTATACAGTAATACTTCAAAGTAAAAGATTTTGATCAATGTAGGTTAGTTCAAGTGGTAAGAGCTTAGTTCCACTTGAGTAAGGTGAGACCTCTTGGGTTAGAATCTTGAAAATAAAGAAATAGTCTTTGGCTGGGCTTTAACCCTTAAATGGTCTTCTCAACTGAACTCAGATAAATCAGAGTGGAATGCCAATTCTTTATGCCGAAAGGTCTCCAACAAAAGAAGATATCAGTTTTTGAAATACTTATACTACTAGTTCTTCTCAACAGACATCATCTCCAAGCAGTAGGCAATAACAGCAAACAAGAAACCATAATGAGTGGTTAACATGACCAAACTACACCAAGAAGGTTAGAATTTGTTTAAGGCATAAAGATGGGTGATGCATTTCATCAAACAGATATAGTGCAAATTGAAGTTTGAAGAAAAAAGCAAAGACAAGTAAATTAACGTTGCTTAAGAGTGGAACATAGTGAACGTACATGAAACATTATTGTGCAGAAACAGGTTTGAGAAGGAGAATGGTTATTTGAAGCATGTGGCACCAAAATCTGTATGTTTCCACAAATACAATTGATTTTCCTCTCTCCTTATTACCATTCACATTATCATGTAGCCCTAATAGAGTTTAAGCTTATTAAACTAATAATATTTTGTTTTTTATATTTTCAATTTCATTTATTTTCAAATATTAAAAAGGAGAGGCTAATTTAATATGTATGTTTGGGTAAGGTTGCACCTTAAAGTCTAATGTACATGTATCTAAATCATATTTTAATATAATTTCATTAATTAAGTGAAATGATTTAAACCATTCTATTATATTCAATAGTTTGGATGATTACACCCTATTAAAATGTAATATAAAGAATCATACTCGTTTAAAAAATTGATAAATTCAAATATGAAAAAAAGAAAAAAAAATATAGTCAAGTACTTATTTTCATTCAGAATTTTTCTTTAATTTTACCTTAAGAAATTATTGTTTGAGTTGATCATGATATTGTGAATAAAAAATAATTTGATGATGAATAATATAGTTTATCCCAAAATCAAACATAAATTATGTTTTTGGAAAGAAATTGTACTTATTATCATTATTATAATTAGCGTGTCGCATGCCAACCTGCATTCTTATTTTCTAATATTAAACATTTCACTTTTAAATATTTCATTTTAGAGAAATATATTATTTTTTTGTATTAACTGTTGTACATGATATTATAATTTATGTAATAAAAAAATATGAAAATGAATTTTGATATTATTAAAACCTATATTAAAAATTACATTGATGACTTGATATTTTTTATATATGTAACCTATATTAAAACCTATAATTTTGATATTTCTTTTATTGTGTGGTAAACATTGTAATAATAGTTAATTTGAAGGGCAAAATAGGTAATAAAAAATTATACCATGTAGGTAGTTATTAGAGGTTTTGCCTTTATATATAGTATAAATAAATATAGTATAGAAGTATAGATAATATAAATTTATTTATATTAGAATGATGTGATCAAAAGTTTTCATTTGACTTTAAATGAAGAATAATAAAGTTAGAATACATTCTTATATCTATACACATACTTATAAATTACTTATGAATAAGAGGAAACTAAAAGTAACCTTGACAATTTGTTTTTGTGCTTCACAAGCCAAAATTGTGAAAAGTAAAATTGGTTTTATTATTTTTAATGGTATAGTAGTATAAGATTTCACTAAATTTTTAGATAGATTAAATATTCAATTTTTAGGAATAATACTGGTTAGAAAAATACAACTATATACATCAAAGATGATTAATTTATTAATCAGAGTGAATGAATATATTTATTATAAAAAAAAAAGTCCATTTTTGTAAGTACAAAGTACAAACATCATAACAGGGCCCACAACAACCCAAAACTGAGAAACTATCAATATATAAAGGAAAAAGGAAAAAGAAATTCAAGAAACGAAAAAGGAAAAAGAAATCCTGAGAGACATGAACCTTTGGAAAAAAATGTTGATCCTAATTGAAACAACGTGTGGAGAGAGAGCATGTGCCAACATAAACACTCAGAGTAAGCAATTGATAGAAACATTTCATTTCATTTCATTTTTTGTTAAAGTTTAGAAACATAAACAAAAGTACAAAACAGATTAAAATTATTAAAAGAATAAACAAATTATGAAAGGTGGTGATGGAGTTATTGAGAGCAACTGTTTCTGCTGTTGGATTATTATTTATGCATTTGGATTATTAATATTGTGTTTTTATCTTTGGTTTTTGTTCTTTTATTCTTATTCTTGCTTTCAATCTTATATATTCAATTCAATTTCAATTTCAATTTCTTTGGCATTGATAAATGAAATGTTGTTGTTATTAATAATCATGTGCCTTTTTCATCCCTTGCCTAACACGAAATTTTGGTTTCAAGAGAGAGAAAATCCATGAACAGATAGAAAAATAAAAAATCAGATAACAAAAAATAGCATTAACAACAAAATTTGATTCTTTTTGGATACCCCAATTTCCATTTTGCTGCTAGTTTCGTTTCTTTTTTCTTCTGTTGCTTCGTTTGTGGGTTTTGATTTTCTAGGGTTCAAAGGTGCGATCTTGATCGTGTTCGTTGATGGAGGCTGAAGCAGAGAACAATACACAGAAGAGGGATGAAGAAGGTGACAATAGCAATGAGAATAACAATGGAAGTAACAGCAAAATCGCGAATTCCAATGAGGGTCAGAGCAGGACCAAGCGTCAAATGAAAACCCCATTTCAGCTTGAAACTCTAGAGAAAACTTATGCAAGTAAGTCAATACTTTCATTTGTTCTTTGAATTCTGAGAAAATTTTATTTTTTTAAGTAATTATTTTATTTCGTGGTTTTTTTGGTTTATGGGGGGTTTAATTTTATGTTTTGGTTGTTAATTTGGTGAAAATTTTGTGGTTGATTAGTGGAGACTTACCCCTCGGAAGAGACGAGGGTGGTGCTGTCAGAGAAGTTGGGGCTGTCAGATCGGCAGTTGCAGATGTGGTTCTGTCACCGGAGGTTGAAGGACAAGAAGGACTCACAGCAAAAGAAGCAGCGGAAAACGGTGGTGGAGGCAACATTGCCGCATTCCCCCATAGATGACATCAAGTTGGGTCATGAACCTGGTAATGAATATGGGTCCGGGTCGGGTTCTAGCTCCAGCCCTTTTACCCGTCCGGAGTTGAGGAATGTGGTGCCCCGGGGACTGCCTGGGCACTATGAATCGCCACAGACTATAATGAAGCTTAGAGCAATTGCGTGTGTGGAGGCACAGTTAGGGGAGCCATTGAGGGAGGATGGACCTAGTCTCGGCATAGATTTTGATTCATTGCCACCAGATGCTTTTGGGGCACCAATAGGTATACTTTTGTTGTTACCTTCATTCACTTGCACAAATGTAAGGTTTGGTAGATATGTTGGAATAGGACTAATCAGAACATGAGTTTGATGCCATGTTTGGTATATATTATGAATAAATATAACATGAGATTAAAAAGTTTTATTTCCACTAAAACTGGTAGAGCCAAAATCGAGTTGGTTTTAGGAGTTGAAGAGAGGAAAAGAGAAGACTTGAGAACTCCCTCATATTGTATTTCATGGTTCTCAAGCTTTAGCCCCTAACTGTATCATGAACATCGATTTAAATTTAACTTTAAATGTAAGAGAGGACGGTACATAAATTTGAAAAGGGGACAAATATATCATATAAATAATATATATTAAGGAGCATTTTTTTGGGAAGGGTGGCGGATACCCTAAATCCACCTAACCTAGGTCCGTCCCTGGCCGAATGCAAGCATGTTAAGAGAGGTAGCATTGCTGACATGCAATTTAAGCTATCTTGCTAGATAACGACTGCACTTAGATGGAGAGACCTCTAACAAATGTTCTGGAATTACAAGGACCCGGACCATAAAAAACTCAGGGATCTGAAGAAAAAACATTTTCAGGGATGTGAAACTTAATTAAGCCTAAAACATTCAAACACTTTAAATTCAGTTTTATACGAAATCAATTTTACAAAATCAAGTTCATCGAAACCATGTTTTACAAACGCTCACCAACACATATAATTACTAAACTTGGTAATTTAAATAAGTTTCCCTTATTCCAGTTAGGTATCATGAAAAAGTTGTTGAATATTGATTGTAGCATGTTTCCATTTTTGACACGTGCCTTTTATTAAACTAGTTTCTTTGATGTTCCTTAATCCTTATTATAGTAAAGTTGGAAGGATCTTGCCCTCTGAATGGCCAAATCTTTTTAATTTGACAGTATTGTTAGGAAGAATACCATTATGGTCGGTTTGATAAAGTTTTTTGTCCCTAGTCCCTTAAAAAATGTGTTTATGGTTTTAATCCCTACAAATTTTTTGTTGTTGTTTGTCTTTAAATTTTAATACATTTGGTTTTAATCCGTGTCGTAATGTGCCTTTTTGGTGTACTCATACCCCCAGTTTTTTCTTTTGGTGCAGCTATTACAGAACAGCAGAAGCGGCCTAGTCTTGCCTACGACAACAAAATATATGGACACAATGTTCGAACAAATAATGTCTGTTTTCTATATTTTAGGACTGCTTAGTGTTTTGGACATTAAAATAAGCTGTACATTGAGCTGCATGTTCAAAAACATTTCCATTGCAGGCTATCGCAAGGACATTCCCTGAATATCCGTCATTTCTTCCAAAGCAGCCAGGCATTAGGGCTGATGCTTTTGGTCAATTTGGCCCAACTCATTTACATGACCCAATGGAGGGCCCTACTAGAACTCCTTTACCCCTTGAAAATGAGCTGCTACCCAGAATTCATTCTACCCAAAGTCATTCTTCTCGTGTTTGCCAACCAGACAAGCATGTGATTCCCTATATATCTCCTCTAGACAATGATGTTGCCTTCCGAAGAGAATCTTACACAAACATAGCGGATGCTGGAACAAGTACCCACTTTTCTGAACACCCACTTGCTGGACAAGATAATTATTACGCTTTACCTGGTGGACAAGTTTTACATAATGACGCAGTGTTGCAGATGGAGAAGAAAAAAGGGGTACTTTTTTGTTTGTATTGTTTTTGCCAAGTGTCATTTTATATGTTATTTTCTTTGAATCTTGAAAGGATATATATTCTTTGCAAAGGATGATTATATTTATAACTTCATTTATGTAGAGTGACGATACAAGAGTTGCAAGGGAAGTTGAAGCCTATGAGACAAGTATCAAGAAAGAGCTTGAGAAACAAGATAATATGAGACGAAAGGTTTTGTTGAAATGAATTTAGCTTGCCACCATATATTTTATAGAGCTGAAAAGACATCCCGTTCTTTTTAAGTAACCTGTCTCCCCCCTCCCTCTCACTTTCAGAATGATGACCGATTGAGGAAAGAAATGGAGAGACAAGAACGTGAAAGGAAAAAAGAAGAAGAGAGGTTGACACGTGAGAGACAACGAGAAGAGGAAAGATCAAAGCGTGAGCAAAAACGGGAAATGGAACGAAGGGAAAAGTTTTTGTTGAAAGAAAGTGTAAAAGTAAGTTTTAAGCTCAATGGTTAAAGACTTATTTCAGATAATATTTTAATGTCTGTGGATATTTAATGTATCCAACTTTCCTTTTTCTCGTGGTCCATCTGAAAAAAGGCTGAGAAGAGGAGGCAAAAAGAAAAGCTTCGCAGAGAGAAAGAGACGGAGAGAAGGAAGGCTGCCCTTGAAAAGGCAGCTGCTCGTAGAATAGCTAAAGAATCTATAGAGCTTATTGATGATGAACAGCTGGAATTGATGGAGTTGGCTGCAGCAAGCAAGGGACTATCCTCTATCATAAATCTTGATCTTGATACTTTGCAAAACCTTGAGTCATTTAGGGGTAATCAATTTATCATCATGTTGTTTTTTGTAATTTTTGCATAATTGGGTTTTTGGACATTCAGTATTTATTAGGAAATACTAAGATTTCCTAAGAAAAAATAAGGTTCTTTGACTGATACTTTAGTATTGTACTTTAGATTCATTGTGTGTTTTCCCACCTCTGGGTGTAAAGCTGAGAAAGCCATTTGGTATCCAACCCTGGATCAACTCAGAGCAGAATGTTGGAAACCTTCTCATGGTATGCTTATTGCTACTCTTGCTTCCTTATATCAGTTATAACATGCAAGATCCTTCCAGTTTTTCATGATAGTGGTCTATTTTCAGTTTTTCATGATTTGAAATGACAGGTTAATGATGCCCTTGTGTCACCCTGTATAAGGTAGCAAAAGGTTATTAAAGTTAACCTTTCATGTATGTTAGACTAAGATCATTTAATTATTTAAATGTGATCTATGAATGTATTGCTTTTCATAGTACATGTTTTATTTACCCATTTTTATTCATAACTTATTTTTTAGCTTTAATTAAGGCTTCAGGCTTCTGAATATAAAGCTTGAATGCTGGATGGTCTTTTTCAGGTTTGGAGATTCTTGATTACTTTTGCTGATGTTCTTGAGTTATGGCCTTTTACACTTGACGAGCTCTTACAAGCATTTCATGACTATGTGAGTCGGTGTGGCCCTTGCTAGTGATTTAATGCTGTCAGATGAATTTCTTTCATGCACTATTTTTGCTTCTTCTGGATTTTCAATTCAAAATCATTTGATCACAGGATTCAAGATTGTTGGGTGAGATACATGTTGCTCTTCTTAAGGTGATAATTAAAGACATTGAAGATGTTGCTAGGACACCTTCTACAGGGTTAGGAGTGAACCAAAATGGAGCTTCTAACCCTGGAGGTGGCCATCCAGAGCTTGTGGAAGGAGTAAGTTGATAAATTTCTTACTTTTTATCTGTCCTATCAAGACAATTAAGACCTGGTAGTTTTCCCCAATACTGCCCACCCAACTAATGTCGTATTTTTTATTTTAGGCATATTCATGGGGCTTTGACATACGAAATTGGCAGAAGAACTTAAATCAATTGACATGGCCAGAAATTTTCCGACAATTAGCACTATCTGCTGGATTTGGTCCACAGTTGAAGAAAAAAAATATTATGTGGTCTTATGCAAACGATAAAAGCGAGGTTTATTTTCTATATTTTGCTTTGTAATTTTCAGCTTGAACTCTTGTACTACCTAAATAGCCCCACATTTTATTGCATATACACTGAAAAGGGCATATTTATGATCTCATTTCTTGTTCCTTGTAATTATTTTGTTACCAGTGGAAAATTTCACCGGGAATTTATGATATGATTTTGTATGCATTCTAAATCACAAAAAGAAAAAATTTCAGGCTCTTTTGTTGCATTGTTTAACTTGATCAAAGCGAAGTTGTAATGGCAGGGAAGAAATGGTGAAGATATCATCTCCACACTTCGTAATGGTTCAGCAGCTGAAAGTGCAGTGGCAAAAATGCATGAGAAAGGTCTACTAGGTCCTCGGAGATCAAGGCACCGGTTAACTCCTGGAACAGTTAAATTTGCAGCATTTCATGTTCTCTCGCTGGAGAGTAGCAAGGGTCTGACAGTATTAGATCTTGCTGAAAAAATTCAGGTGAACAAACAATCATTATTGTAAGTGATCTTTCAAAAGTTGTCAGCTTTGTTCTTATGTTTTGTTTCCTGCCAGAAATCTGGTCTCCGGGACCTGACGACCAGCAAGACACCTGAAGCATCGATTTCTGTGGCTTTAACAAGAGACACAAAGCTTTTTGAAAGAATAGCACCATCAACATATTGTGTGCGATCTGCCTTTAGAAAGGATCCTGCTGATGCTGAGTCTATTCTTTCGGAAGCAAGAAAGAAAATACAAATATTTGAAAACGGGTTTCTCTCTGGTGAATATGCCGATAATGTTGAAAGAGAAGATTCAGAAAGTGAAGTTGATGAGGATCCTGAAGTCGATGATTTAGTAAATCCTTTAACTGTCCAAAATTCTGAACAATGTGATGACACAAATGTTTGCTCATTAGATGTAAAAGTAAATTTGGCTCATGATGTTGGACTTATTAACAATGAGTCTAATAGAGATCTGCCTTGTTTTCCTGAGAATGGTTCCAAGGATGCTGATTGTCCCACTTCTGTTTCCAGACAACCTTGTGAAGATTTGAATGCAGAAAATCTTAATGAAGATAATATGGAAATTGATGAAAGCAAGTCTGGAGAGTCCTGGGTTCAAGGGCTTACTGAAGGAGAATACTCTGATCTCAGTGTAGAGGAGCGTCTAAATGCTCTTTTTGCATTGGTTGGTGTGGCTAATGAAGGGAATTCAATCCGTATCGTTCTTGAGGTAAACTCTATTCTGTTTAATATATATCTTCAAGTTGATTTTTGTATTTAGTTTTTGAAGTTGACATCAAGAATGTTTCAGGATCGATTGGAAGCCGCAAATGCTCTGAAGAAGCAAATGTGGGCTGAAGCACAGATAGATAAATTTCGTCTAAAAGATGATATTATTAATCAATCAGATTTTCCACCACTTATTGGGAATAAAGTTGAAACACAATATACATATCCTGCTGTGGTGGGTAACCAAAGTCTATTGCTTGAAATTAATTTTAGCAATATGAATAATGAGGCATCACCCAACACTGCAGAAAACCAAAAGGCAATATCAGTTTCACACAGGCTACCTGTGGAAAGGTTCTCATCGTTTCAAGATTTATGCCCATGGACAGGTTCAGACAACCCTCAGACTCAGGTATCTGCACCATATTCAAAAAGGTCACGTTCACAGTTGAAATCCTATATTTCCCACATGGTAGAGGAGATGTTTGTCTACAGGTCTTTACCCCTTGGCCAAGATCGCAGACATAATAGATATTGGCTGTTAGTTGCATCTGCTTCTAGCAATGATCCTGGTTCTGGCAGGATCTTTGTTGAATGTCATGCTGATGGCAATTGGAGGCTTATTGATTCAGAAGAGGTAAATTGTTTGTTCAGTATTTCTTAAGCTGATCCCTGTTTCAATGATCAACTAAATCCTACACTGTTTTGATGTTGTTATCTTTACATTTTAGTGCATCCTTTAGTGAACTGAGCCTGTAATCATATGCAAATGATTGGGGCTGAACGGCTGACTGTAAGCATAATTAAGTCTAGGCCTTAGCTTGTTAATAGGAAGGATTTGTTAATGTCATTATTCATTAAGTGCCGCACTGATAACTTTAATTTTTGGATTAGGACAGGGGAAGTCTCCTTAGACATACAAAGACATTTCCTCATTTGAATTAGTGATTCCTTTTTTTGTGTGGCAAAACTAGTGGATTCGTCCTAAATGTTATTTTTCAGTTTCAGGTGAGTCATAAGTTTATTTGTTTCAAATAAATCATGAACATTTGTAACGTTACTCATCATCAACCTTTCCATCTCAGCGTTAAAAAATTATTTAAAATCCATTTAGATATTATTCCCCCTCTCATTTCTCCCTTCTCACCATTTTTTCTGGTGTGAAGCTTCTTCTCAGGCAAGCATTGCTCCGACTTCCACGTGCCTCAAACTTCCAAACCTCTCTTATCCTCATAACATTGATGCCTCTTCTGCTTCTACCTTCCAATCACACCTTATGTCTAAAAAATGTGGTTCTGTGTGGCGGTTTTCAATGGCTCCGGCAAATTCATGAAGGTGTGACTACAATGGAAAAAGGTCGGTGGCGGGGTTTTGAGGTGCTGCTACAGCCATGGGAGAAGAAAACTTATGTTCTACCTTGGGGAGATGGAGAAGAAGAAAGCAAAGGAAAACTTTCCTCACCAAAGGTCTCCGTAAAAAATTGTGGGTTGCCGGAAAAAGATGCCAGGTCACTGGGGAGAAGGAAGAAGAATGAACAGAGAGACAAAAATAATATTTTAATGACTTTTAACGAATTTTATCGTGTTAGACGGAAAGAACTAAAATGACCAACTTTACAAATGTTCAAGACTTGTTTGAAACAAATAAAACTTATATGACTTGGTTGAAATTTGGAAATAACTTACAGGACTAATCCACTAGTTTTACACCATTTGCTAATGATCAGATATTAGACAGAAAGGACTGAAAATACTAACAGTCTAACACCATTTCCATCATATCTAATCATTAGAAAATGGTGATAGTAAGCAAACTCTGATTCAATTTCTGTTTTCTTTTAACTGCCCTATCCTTTTATTGTAGCAATTCTTCTATATGACTCTTCTCAAAGCTTCATTTTTCTGTATTCTTAATTTATTGGTTGACCCACTGTGGAAATGTTATTGAATCTTCTTAATGTTTGTGTGAATTTTAATGTGTCCTTTTAGCTTTGTCTTCATTGTTATTTATTCTTCCATTCCTATACAGGCCTTTGATATTCTTTTGACATCACTGGATTCGCGCGGAATCAGGGAATCTCATTTGCGTTTAATGTTGAAAAAGATTGAGACTTCTTTTAAAGAAGATGTTCGAAAGAATAAACAATGCACCAAAATTGAGTGTCCTAGCAGTACTCTTTATAGCCTGAGCTCTGATACATCAGAAATTTCACCATCTTTCAAAATTGAGCTTGGGAAAAATGAGAGCGAGAAGATAGCTGCCTTAAGAAGATATCAAGATTTTCAAAAGTGGATGTGGAAAGAATGCTATAAATCATCAATATTATGTGCAAAGAAATCTGGGGTACAGAGATGCAAACCTCAGGTGGACATTTGTGATATCTGTTTGAACCCTTGTTTTGTTGAAGACTCCCATTGCAATTCCTGCCACTGTTCTTTTCCCGCAAATAATGGATTTAATTTTTCAAAACATGCATTTCAATGTGAAGACAAGTTATCCAAAGATATTTGTATTTCGGAATCTTCCCTTCCTTTGCCAACAAGATTGTTTAAGTACCTGTTAGCATGTATTGAGGTGAGATAATGGTAAACTTGGTATACTTAATCTTGAACCTTGTTTTCGCCATAAAAAAATTAAATCTTATTTCCACCCTCTTATTATGTCCTGTTAGTTTTAACTTTTGACCAATATATTGTATTCACATTTTGATTTACAGGTGTCTGTTCTGCCTGAAGCATTTGGAACAATTTGGACAGATGATATTAGGAAGCACTGGGGCATGAAGTTGAGCAAATCATCTTCTGTTAAGGAACTTTTACAGGTTTCATGCTCCCTTCAATTCTTAAAGTTTTATCTTCCTCTTGTTTGCTTCATTTTAAAAATTGACAGAGAATTTTACTCATTTATTTATAAACTAATGACACATTTTTTTGCAGATATTGACCATATTTGAGAGAGCAATACGACGAGATTTTCTATCGTCAAACTTCGCTACAACTGACGAATTGTTGGGATTGAATAGCATGTCAGAAAGTGCTGCACATGCTTCTACTGATCCTGAATCTATTGCTGTACTTCCATGGGTTCCACAAACTACTGCAGCATTGTCTCTCAGACTTTTTGAGATTGATTCGTCCATCAGCTATGTAAAGCCTGTGAAACCCGAGCCTCGTGAGGAGAAAGAAGCAAAAGAATACACAGTGAGTCTCTTTCATTTTCCTTGCTTTAGTAGTCTTATTTTGGTCTTAAAGTTGACTATAATAGTAGAGCTTGGTGTTATCATGAAAGGCGAGCTATTGTGTTCAAGACATCACCAAGCAGATTGGATGTCAAGTTTCCCTTGAATATATGTTCCTCAATCCTCTAGTGTTACAGTCATAGCATTAATGTGTCTTTGGTAGAAATTTTGTGATAATGCCAGTGAACATTAATCGTATAGCTTGCTTTGCTTTTTCACAGAAGCTCCCTTCAAGATATACTCCCTTCAAATTTAAGGAGGTTGAACCAGCAGAATTAGACCATGATGAAATCCTTAAAGATAAATCTGCTCCTAAGAAAGTTGTGCGCAGTGGCAATAAACGTGGACGAGGGTCTAATGATCAAGGACGGGGTAAAAAGCTGTCTAAAAGACCTTACAATTCCAAACGAAATATTCCCCGTCGTAACGTTCAGGTCACTGAGAATCTAAGCCTCAAATTAGAACAACAGCCAGGACGAGAAACACAAGGTCAAGCTGGTGGACGAGGGCGCCGAACGGTCAGGAAAAGGAGGGTTGAAAAGAAGGCTGTTGAAGATTTGTTGCTGGGCAATACAGAAGCTGGTCATAGCTCGGCAATAGAGATGAGTAAAGTACCATTGAGAAGCATGGATGTGGAATGGGAAGTTGAAAAGGCAAGTCCTATAACTTGTGTCGACATGGATGTTGTTGATAACAGTAATAGTACTGAAGAGGTGGAATCTGATGATAATATCGAAGCAGTGGAGTATGATAGAGGAAAGTGGGAGATAGGTATTAATAATGTCCCTCACAACAGATGGAGTAATGATTTAGTTGGAATGAGTGATGAAGATGTGGATGCTTCTGAAGATAATGAAGAGGAGGATTCAGAGGGAGATGTTATGAGTGAGGAGGGTTCAGATGGCATGGCAAATAGAGTTGTAGTAAATGAAGAAGACTCAGACTCTTCTGTCTCGCAACATTCTTCAGATTAGAACATCATTTTTAATTCATCAATGAAGGGGTTTGGATCTCAAGGCTGCTGCATTACAATTTTTGATATTGCAGCTTTACAAGTTCCTTATGGTTCTGTAGATTTATATATTAAGAATGTAGTAATAGTGTATATTATTATCCTTGTCCATGCAAAATGGAGCATTGTAGCTTTAAATACTCATTAATCAATAATCATTTATCATACCTTGATCAGCTTTTCATTGTTTAGAATAATTAGAAGTTATAAATGATTATGAAGTCTGAAACATGAAGGAATGAATAATTAGAAAGTAAATGATGTGTTTAACATATAGAAGAAAACTAACTCTAACCATAGTCCTTGGGGCCTGTATGTCATTGTCAATTTTGTATTTCAACTTATTAAATTGCTCTATTATGGCTATTTGTTCACAAAAAAAGAAGATTGATATTCCATTATATTCATACAATTTACCAAGCTTTTGTTTTAACAAATTGAATTCAGCTGTTCATCATTGTGCCTCTATTCTTTTACCAGTATATATTCGTGAATAAATCTTGTATGGGAAAAGTGTGTCCCTACATATCAAAGTAATAATTTATCATCAAGGTTCAATTAAGTATATAAGTGTCTTAACCATTTAAGGATATGATCTTTGTCATAGAGGGAAAATAATATTTGATGGTAGAAACACAATTCACTTTCATTATTTGCAACAAAAAAAGATTAGTTTTTTATATGAAAGTAAAAAACAGCAGCATAAGCAGCTAGGATTTGGGGGAGTGAGAAGGGATTTGGTAATTTGTATTAGGTCATAAAAGTACTCGGGAAAATGGTCAAATTATATGTGTAAGAAGTTTTATCTGTAAATAAGGATTAGTGATTTTGGTGAGTGAGTAAAGAAGCAATACTATGATGAAGAGGGCGATGAGAATGTATCTTCTTCCTTCCATTTCAGTCTTCTTAGTCTTAATTTCAGTTTCAGTTTCACCTCATTCACTCAATCACTTCACCTCTCAAATTCACCAAATCAACCTCAAAATCGCTCATTTAGGTATTAACTTGTTTATCTTATCTTTATCCATTTTATGTTCATGTTATCTCGTTCTGTGAAATAATTTGATTGCAGAATTGGTTCTTGAAGAAAACAATGGAAAATTAAAGGAAAGACAGCAATATCTGGAAGAGTGTGAGAAGCGAATGAATGAAATGTCAGAAAATATCTACCATCTCCATTCTACTCTTTCTACATTGAAGGTTGCTCTTTCACCACTTCCAATTCTGTCTTCTAGTTACTTCATTTGACTTTTTTCATCCAATATAATGTGACTAAGCCAACAATAGCGTAAATTCTACTCAACAAGTATGAGAGTGTTCCTCTATACAATGTACATGATAGCATTGGAGAGATTTCAGATTACATTTATTGTAGAATATATTGTACAAAATTGTATTAGGTGGTCCATGTGTGTGGTTCGGCTCAGGGCCCCGATCATTTGTCGGAAGGAGGACAAGAAAAACTATAGGTGAAACTATTCAGGATTTAGATGTAAATGGTTTACCTATACATATGATTTAAAACAAGATCATGGTATCCTTTGATCCATGTAGTTTGTCGTACTTAGTGGAAAGGGCTTGGTTGTTTGTATTATTATTATTTTAGATGATTAGAAATATCTGATCATGCATTGGATAAATGAATTCACTGTAGTTTTCATGTTTGAGAGCCATGTATTGATCGTTTGATCTATCTTGCAGGCTGATTCATTGAATGTCGAGGAACGATTTAAAGCTCAAGAGGAAGAGGTCTGTTTTCTTCACAACCCAAAGCCCCTGGGGTAGCCCTATTACTTTGCTCCCCAATCCCATACCTCCTTTATGCATCTCCTAGTTGTTCATAACTTCATATAGCAATGAATAATTTATAACATTTTGCCATTTTATTTTCTGGAGGAGACCATTAGAAGCCCCGATGTGGAGAGCAGATTAAATAGAGGTTAATTTAATTTCTAGAGGCAAAGGGAGACCATGAAAAACTATAGGCAAAATGGTTAGGAATGATTTAGAGATCTATGCTTTGTCAATGAAAATGATTTATGATAGAGTATTATGATATCATTCGATTCATGTAGTTGACCACACCTAGTGGGACTAAGGCTGTTGTTGTTGTTATTTGTTGGATTTAATTGAAAGTTCAACTGATTTGAGAAATAGGTTTGGAAATGCATAGGTACAACTTCTTTGGTCTACCTTGAGAAGGAACAACTTTGATCTTCATAATCTGAAATCTAAAGCGCAAGACACTGAAGAGAAACTGGAAGAGATTACTTCAAGAGTTGAAAAGGTTTGTTTGTTGTTTGTGCTATTATTTTATTTTATTACTTTCCTTTCAGAAGGCGAGTGATAGGAGGAGGGTAATAAAGCAATAATTCAAGATCACATTGATCTTGAATTGGATTCTTCTTCTTCTATTCTTTTCCTTAAATTTCTCTGTGAATTTCCAGTTTTAACAGCGAGCCTTGACATAATGGTAAGGTTGCTTTTTAGTGACCAAGAGGTCATGGATCAAATCCTGGAAATAGTCTCTCCACTTGCATACATCTACCATCGAAGTCCCACTGGGTCAGAGCACTGCCATTTTTTAGTGTTTTGAGTGGTAAGTGGTTATAGTGGTTACTAACTTGCTATGGACTACACTGAGGAGAATTCTAGTTTATGCTCATTTCTCAGCAGTTTGTACTTTGTCCCCAAATCAATGAAATATACACTTATCATGCTTACTGAATCCTATAATTAAAGACATACATATAGCATCAAAGTTTGCACATGCAACAAGAACTGTGGAGTGGAGACCCTTGAAATGAGATTTTTAGTATTGTGAGAGCTACTGGAAGTATGGTACTGAGGAAGTCTAATTTTTATGAAAAACCTGATTCATTCTAAGATATTCTTGTTGATGCTCCAAGGTTAATTTGGTTCATAGATTTATGTGTTGTATCAATTTCTCACAGGGAGGTAATGTCTCATATTGTTATTTGTTACTTCTCTGTTCTGGGTAAGAACTGACAAGCTTAACAATCTAAGATAACCAAAAGGTAAACCAGTGGCTTGTGCATAAATTATATATGGTTTAGTTTACAGAGACTTTTCCATCTTGGGCTAGTGAACCGCCAACTAGCAAGCTCTTCAAGTAGCACTGATGAGCATGGCACATCTAATGGAAGACATAAGTATCCATGTGACAAGAAAGTCTGTCTAGGAATATGTATAGTCCATTTAAAGTAGTGTCTAACATTGCGTAGTTCACAAAGGTTTCAACCAGCATAAATGCACATTTTAATGTAGCTTACCTTATATGCAATTTATCATTTTTTTCCTACACGTTAATTACTGACTTAGATTCTTGTATTAGTTGATGTGATTCATATTTTCCATTCAGATGAGTGCCATTGTGACTGAACAGTGGATTCAAGTTCAGCATCTTGAACAGGCTCTTCACATTACCAAGGTATAAAATTTTGGAGACATTAACAAGTTCTGTTAATGTGCTTATTGAGCTTCTCATTTAATTTCTTTTTGTATATTCGTCTGTGTTTGTGCAAAGATGAGGACTCTGAATGCTCAAAGAGCAGGCTATTCAAGATGCACATTCCTGAAGGTAATTGAGTGTTTCAGATAACTAATCTGTTTATGTAAAGATTAGGTTATACTTAATCCAGTCCGCTATGGCATAAGCAAACCCATCCATTGTGATATTTCTTGTTAAACATATGTGAGAAATGCTCAGGCTTCAATTCAACGAGCATAATAATGCATGCAATGATGACTCATGATTTCTTGTCTGTCATGTTTTATTTGTTCCATAGTTTATCAACAGCATTCTTGATGATCTTCGGGCAGTGGAGTCATACATATTTGGTGAAAGGACTACAGTCAGTTCACTCATCTCGTGGTCTATGGATCAGTTGAAGAGATGCTCTTCAGTGACCAAAAAGTATCACCATCAGGTCTGCATGAATACATATCAGTTTAGTTAATATTTGATAGAAATTTGTGAACGAAAATGATCCTTTTATTCACTTATGATAATGTAGCTTCAAGGTTTCGTCAAAGATTTGATGAAGAAAAGTGAACTGACTGCATCTCTTGCAAATGATGAGTTAGTTTTCTTCCTGGTAAGCTTTCAGTTTATTTTTCCAATCTTAAAAGTCTTAGATGAATAAATTCTAGGATTTTGAGTTTTTGACAGAACATTTGATTTCATTACTTGATCAAAAGTACATATTTTCAGGCTTCTGCTCTAATCACCTTTCCACTACTGAGTGCCTGGATGTTCCTGTCATCATAATTGCTGGGTAGGCAAGAAGATTTTATTTCCATAGGAAAATTTGACTATAGTGATAAGTATTTTCCAACATTTGTGCTTGAAGAACATGTGATACGTTTCTCAATCTCAGTGTTGGTGGCCAGAGATGTAGGTTCCATCTTGTATGCTAGCAAGTAGCCAAGAAATATTTGTCTAGGTGTGAATTTTGACACAAGATTTTTAATGTTGCAGCTTTCAACATTTTTCTGGCATGTACATATCTCCCACAATGTTATAATTACATGCTACTGGCCCTTAGCACTCACTTACGTGTTTTATAAAACTAGAAATGGAAAGAGAGAGAAAAACGATTTTTTTTAAGAATTAAGCTACCCGGTACTGTTATACTGACATCCATTGGTATTTTGATATTTGTGTAAAATTCAGTGCGTACTAATTAAATTCTAACAAAAAAATAACATGTTTTAAATTGTTGTTCATTTTGATATATATATTTATATTTAAATGTACACAGTACCTCATACTTCATATTACATTGAGATTACAAAATTTTAAAAAACTAAAGAGAATTACTTAGATTTTGTTTTTTTAATTAGTAATAGATTCAATGAATAAGAATTTAATCAATTTTAATGGTAAGAAAAATGGAACTTGCAATTTTACATCCCTTCAAGTAATTTTTATGTAAAGCCGAATCCTAGCCTTATCTTGAAATCATAAAACCTTATCTGATATATCCAAATCTAAGCCTCATTCCTTGGTCTGACTCTCTCAGCAATGGAAAACACAAGTTGGGAACAAAGACTCCAAGCCTTAACACACATCCTAACCAGCCCCACAACCACACCAACCCTCCACTCTCAATTCTTCATTGCTACCCAAATCCCCTGCTACCTCAAATGGGACTACCCACCCTTCCTATGCTCTAATAATCCCTCTCTTCTCAAAACATGGTCCTATTCATTTTTCATCAATAGGGTCTTCTCAATGGGGCTTCCTCAAACTTCTTGGAGGTCCAAATGCCCATACCAGCAACCCCCACCATTGATTCTTGCCAAAGAAGTTGAAGAAGCACAATGGGGACATGAACAAAGGAAGGCTTATGTTAGGAAGAGGCTAGCTAGGAAAAAACATCTTGGTACTAATGTTAACCCACTTATACCATTTCTAATACCCAACCTTTTGTTGTTGTCGGTTATGATTTGGAATCCATTTCACTATTTAGATTGATAAACCTTCTATATTCTTTTTCTATTATCATTGAGCATCACCAACACAACACTACAAGAATTATTGCTACGTTAAATTCCTATGAATAAAATATATGATGGTGGCTGACAATAATATCATTATATATATGGGATTATGAGGTTTCACTTCATTCTATTAAACTAAACGATAAAAACAGTGAAACCTGCTATCATTCTGTAAGTTTCTATCATCCAAACATAACCATAATGAACACCAAGGGTGTGTTTGATTTGATTTATTGAGAAATGAGTACAGGACAAAAGTATTTGTAACATGAGTTCTAACTTCTAAGTCTTCAGTACCATAATAAGGTGGAAAAAGCAATGGAACGTGTTCCTCTTGGACTAATATGCCTCCATTTTTAATTGTTTCCTTCAGAAAAGTAAGCTTATAGTTCCTCCAATTGCGCAATCAATTTCAGTTCATCCAACAAGAATGTGACAGTTCATATTATAGGACAAAATCTTACCACTAAAAAACAAAAATGTTATTTTGAAAATCGACAATCTAAGTTTGATTTTTAGTTTAGTCTTTTGGAAATATACATAATATGATTTATCGTAAGAAAAGATGTCAAAATTAGTTGTCCTCTAAAATCATGCCTAAAATAAGTAACTAAATGTGTATTCACCTTAATAGTTAAATAGTTAAATGGGTTGTTGGTATTTCAATTTTCAATGCATTTTGTTTATGGGCACCTTCTTCTGTCTCTTTTGTGGTGGGGTAGTGACCAAATGAAAAACAGATGTTTGAGGCAGAGACATAATGACGATGAACCTTCTTTGTCTTAATTTTCTCCTTTTCATACTGTTATCATATACTACCCTTCTTTGTCTTTCATGTACATAGTTTATAAAACTGCTTACAGCAAATGCAATATCTATCTTAACAAAATAAAATATCAAAGAGAAAATCGGACATGAAATTTATTTTCATCTGTTATAACTTCCATCTATAGTGGAACTCATGCAATATTTTACATATTACATACTCAAATTAGGACAATTAATTGCTCAAAGGCCAAAAAATCAAACAATCATAGATGTGCTTATCATTAAGGGTTCTTATACATGAAGAGATTAAAACACCATTGACATAATTAACTCAACTGTGTTAGTGCAAGGCAAATTAAACATTTGTTGGTTGTATCATGCAAAAAAATCATATTTACTCATTGGGTTAGTAAAAGTACTCAACCTAAATGAAAGTGTTTAAATGTGCCTTAAAGAGTTGTGTACATCCTCCATCAAAGTTGCTGCATAATTTGCTGTGTTGAAAAAGATTTTCCAACCGAACATGTGAGCAACCTAGTCAGAATTTTCATTCTATTTTTCTGGCTAATGCAACTAATTCAGTTAGTTGTTGATTCAGAACTTACCTGCTCATTTTATGACACATAAAGAAAATTGAGTAGCTTCACCATCCCTCATTATTTCACATGGGTCACCTAAAGTAGTTGGCATGCATGGCAATCAGTTGTAACTTTAAGTAGTGTGACACAGCTGGTTAGTACTCAGTAACACAATCAAACCTAATCCACCACAGTTATTTACACAGGGTAGAGTCACAAAAGTGTTTCAATATATAACATATATATACACATCATGCACTTGGATTTGCAGCATCGACCAACCAAAATACTCTTATTCACTTAAACAATTTGAGTGGATAGAGAAATAATATAGTTTCTTTAATAAAAGGACAGTTTTGATAAACTACATCTAATTATTACAAATTTAATAGTGTTTTCTCATTCCTTAATCCACACTAAACAATCCTAGTTACAAAGGCATATTAAAGAAGCTCATCATCATTCTTCCCCTTAACATAGGAAATGATATATAGATTAAAAGATGCATCTCATAATCTAAGACAAGGCTTAGAGGGCACATGCTTGGTGTACCAGTCACACCATCATCATATTTCTACTTTCTGACAAAACTATAATTATGTATCTAACCATTTAAGGTCATACTATGATTAATTTTACAACTAGTTTTTTTTCTTTTTTGAGAGTAAATTGTAATCAACCTCCTGTATTCTATGGCGTGGTTATGAACTTATCATTATTGATGGAGCTATGATCATTGTGTTCCTCAAAGGTTAATTAAAATGTCAACCTTAATCTATGTTAAACCTTTAATTTGATTAACTCTACTTTGGACATGTTCTCATAAATATCTTAATTAAGTGTTTCTTTATTCAATGGATTTTTTCCTATTGTTTTTTAAGTAAGATTATAAAATCATAAAACTCTCGAATTAATTTATTTGAATAAGCTTAAAAACATAACAGCCCAAATAAAAATTATCTCCAAGCCATATTTCTTTGAGTGGATGCAGTTGGGTCCTATAACTTTACCAATTTATTGACATTTGATTGAACAATTAATAGTATAATAGATTATGGCCCCAAAATGGTGTCTCAACCATGTATCAGGCAATATCATTGTACCACGTCATTTAAAAAATTAATATCACTTTTCACTACAAAAATATTTATTCTTGTGATTTTTCATTTTCATTCTCTTATTTGCTGGAATAGGGTTTGGTACATCGTTTTGGGAAAGATGATCATCCGTGGATATGTAAAATTGATGAGGAAAAAACAAATTTTGGTGCAATCCAACAGTATGAAAACTACCACCCATGAAGACAAGGGATGGTTGCGCCATAATATATGGTGCAAGTGTGCAACTACTAATTAATTAAGAAGTTGCTTATAATAAAGGTAATATGAAAGGTGCTAATTAAATATTTGCCCCTATTTGGATACATCTAAGAGAAGACTGAGAAATATAGGTAGAGTTTCCGACAAAATTACAATTCATAAGGTTGGTTTCCATAGTAAAGATACAAGTAGATTTCTTAATCATTAGTGTAATATTTATTTATTGTTATTAAAAAAATTATATCATCTATTATTTATTTATATTATTTTCTTGAAGATTCAATCATAATTGAAAATGAATGGTAAATGATAATTGAAAGCTCAAAAATTCGATTCTTTGGAGTGATACTTGTTGGGAGAGTTACGTACTTTGAAGTAGATTAATTTCTTACCGATAGATGGAGGATACCTTAGTGGTAGAAAAAAAATGTAAAAGTATCTTTTGTAAAGGGACCACATTCATCATAAAGTCTCCCATTTGCACCCAATATGTGGACAAAATTGAATGGAGAGGGTAAAGGAGGGCTTAAAGTCTTGTATATAAAAGACACTTAGGTAACCACACTTCTCATCACTATACATTACACACAAACCATAATGTCCTCTATGGCTTCCTTCTCAACCTACATTTCTTTCCTTTTCTTAGCAACCCTTTTGTTCCCTCTTCAAATTATTGCCAGAGAGAGTCACTTCTTCAGCAAAATCCCTCATTCCAACAACAATGTCAAAGAGACAGAACTTCCCAAAAAAGAAGAACCAGAAAACAAGCCAGAGGAACAACCAGTGTTCATTCCAGAAACTGAAAACAGTTATGGCCTGTATGGCCATGAATCTACTCAAAACCCTTCCACCACATCCAGTTATGAGCCATATGATGCTGAGTTTCAGCACACCAGCAAGTACACCAATAAATACCACCACAATGATGCATTTAACACCAACCAAAATGAAGAACTCAGCAATACAAGGCTCACTAATAATTACAGAAACAGCAACAACAACAACTATTATAACAAGGATGCTTATGATGGCAACCAAAATGAGTTGAGTGACACAAAGTACACAGAAGAAGAATACAACTCAATGGGAAACCAGCACAACTATAAGAAGCATTACTACAATAACAACAATGCTGCCAATAATAATAACATGTACAATGGTGAGAAACAAGGGATGAGTGACACAAGGTTTTTGGAGGGTGGAAAATATTATTATGATCTTAACTATGAGAAGTACAATCCAACACTCTATGGTGACTCATCTAGAGAAGTGAACACTCATAATAAATGGTATAACAATAGAGGTAACAACTACTATGGCAACAACAATGGATACCAGAACCAGGAGGAGTTTGAAGATGAACAAGAGTTCCAGCCATGATGAACTTTAATCATTACCAAAGTGAAGAATTATATTCACTTTAATTATGAGTATTGGATGTGTGTGTTCAACGTTTTATTGTGCTCTCTAGATTAAAAAAACATAAAGATAAAGGATAGTGATTAATTTATGGAAGGAATTTACTATAAACTTATTGGTAATTAATTCTATTAGGTCTTGTTTCTGCAATTATATATTGTCTATGTCATGATTTGGAGTTACCACATGAAGTATGAGAGCATGTATTGTTTTTGCTTATTATACTATGAATAATAAGTTGTATAGTTTGAAGTAAATTAAACTGCCCTCTTTCTTGCTTCTTTTTTTCTATTATTTCCCTTTTACATTAATTTTTGTTTGCTTTTCTCTTTCAAAGCAGCACAATATGAGGGAAGACTAAACGAGTTTTGTTATTTTAACATCAAATTTTGCATATAGTAAGTAATTGACATTATATACATGCATTTCAAGAATACTTTAAAAAATTGCAAAAAAAGTTAACTAATGATTCTTGGTGGTACATCTTACGTTACCCATAAAATTGGATACCAATTGATGAATGGTACATGTTTCCTTGGGTATATGTCCTTTTGCACCATATTGGACAAAATTGAAATTGTATTGGTCAAAGGTAATAAGGAATAAAAATAAAGTAACTTAGACTTCTAAATTACCCATTCTGTGACCAGCTGTCTTATTATCTAAACCTTCTCCTCTTGCACTTCCATTATCTTTAGTAAATCTCTAAACAATGATGATCATTTGGGAAAAAACTCCTCTCCAACAATTCTTGAGAGCTAAGTTAGGAGTTTTATATGTGACTTTAAGGATAATAATATCATATTACTATATTCAAGCGGATAATAAAGTTATTTCAATTGCACTTTTATATTGGTTTTTAATGTAATTTCCTCCCATTACTAGAGAAGATTCAAACCCGGTCATTTGATACTCATCATGTTTTATTACTCAGAACAAGATTAGAGCTTCTTCATTAGAAAGCTAATTTCTAAATACTATCACTCTAAAAATGGAGATATATTCTTTAATTATAAGCATTGTAGAAGGATTGGGAGATATTCATTAGGGGGAAACTATGCTTGGACAGACTTACATGAGAGTATGAATTCTTAGTACTCATTCATCTTACAACAAACGAAAAATGTAAAAAGTCATTATAGATATGTCCATTTTTTAAAGTGATTAAGAAGCAAAACGTTCCTATAACACAAGAATATTTGAAAGATGAAGACTATGGTGTTGATTTTATATTTAGAGAAGTATAAAACCTATAAATGGCTATTTTAAAAAATATTGTCAATTTCCCCAAAAACATCTGAATTTATGCATTCTTATGGTAATTTTATTGAAATGAGAATATTTTTTCATTATTTGAGACTCTTATTTCTTAATAATACTCATCGCACAAGATCATTTTATACTTATTTTTATAAGGAAAAATTGGGGCCAAAATACTCCTTGCACAAGTCCATTTTGTACATGTATATCCAAATGTAGAAATGAGAAGAGATAAATCATTTATTATTATAAGATATAAAAGTGTGTAATACGTTGGGAGATCTAAATAAAAATAAAAAAGAGTTATTGTGAAAGAAAAAATAAGATATATAATAAATTATAAAATAATGCATGAGATTAATGAAATTAATATATGAAAAGTAGCATTGTTTTTATACATTATGATTGATAGTAGTATAAAATTAATGAGGAGACTTATAAGTTAGGTAAATGAGTTTAGTAGAGTAGATAACCCCAAGTCACCATTGCCTATAAAAGAGGATAAAGAGAGAGAAGGATGAAGTGATTGTACCATTTTCAATGCCATGTGGTTATTGATTAGTTTGGGAGGCAAAAGCATATGAACAAAATGTTCAAACTTCAAACAAATCAATTAGCCTATAGTTACTCCGCAATTGACGCTATGGGATATTTTGTATTTTTCTTTTACCCCTTTCTATTTAATTTGGGCAATGAAGTTAACCCTACAATTCAGATAAAATAAAGCCAAGGAATAATACCAAAAGGGGGAGGTAGTTGAAATTTGTAAGTGTTAGGTTTCATATAAATTGATTTGATAACATAAATGGGTAAAATACCTACCACCTCCATAAGTTAAAATTAAATTAGAGATGGGTAACCAAAGTCGTTGAAATAGTAATAGCTGATAGATGCATAACAATTATAGGTCGGGTAAAAATTTATGAGTATGGAGCCCATTTCCATAAATGTCAAAATTAAATAATCAACATATGTCATTCTTTATTCCCTGAAATTGGACCACCAACTTACTAGTAAATATTTTCATTATTGGAAGTAGTTACCACAATTATAATAGAAGAATAATTCAGAGACTCGACCACTATAGAAATGTGGAAAATAAAGTATGAAATCAAAATGCTCTACTTGTATTTCATGCATGATGGATATTTATATAATTGGGCCTATTAACAAGGGATTTGGACTCGCGTGGTTAACCCAATGGTATGAACAATTTCAAAAAGAAAGAAAATTCTATATATCACAAATTGAAATTTGGCACGTGCTCAGGTTAATTTTGAAATAAAATTCACTAAATATAACTACTTCAATAAAAATTTAATGACTACGTTATAGGGATGTAGATGAGTTATTAGGTTGATAACATAAAAGCCTTTCATAGCTTACAAGTTTCTTTAAAGGCATATATTATGAAGACACTTATATAGGTAACGAATCAATCTATATAATTAATAACGTATTATAAATATTTAATTTTGTAAATACTTAATAATTAGACTACCTAATAAATCAAATTATTTAAATAAAAAAACAAAATTTAATCTTATATAATTAAATAAGACTTAGAAAACCAAAGTTTTACATATAGATGAGTAAGCAAAATGCTATTCTATTTTAAGAAGAAAATTAGAGTTGGAAACTTTGAAAACATAGTTTTCTTAAAAACATGATAATGAAAACTTTGTTATAGTCTTCCTCGGTTCAAACTTCGAACTTCAAAGTACATTAGACAATGGTTGTTATAGTATCCTGATATAGGAGTGTGGGTTTATTCCAAAAGAAAACACCAACTTACATTAGTTATTAAGTAATTTAGATTACTGTGAATAAAAAACAAAAAAAGTTCAATATGCAAGTCTCATCACCACTTTGTTGTTCCTCGTGTGGACTTATTTCACACTTTGCCTTTCTTTCTGTAATGCAAAATCATCACTTTTCATCAAATAATCAAGCCCATCACTAGTCACCAACTTGAGTTGTTGATCCATGTATGTACATGAATTATTAATCCGGCTAAAATTTTAGATGGTTCATAGTAATTTGTTTTGATCCTTGCATCATAAAATAAGTGATCTAATATAAACTTATATAATTTCTAGAAACTAAAACTAACAAGACTCTAATTTACACATTCTGGCATTATTAGCAACGTGTGGTAAAGTTGCAACAAATTGGGTTGTAAATCTCATAAAATGTCTTACACAATTATTTTGAATGCGTTCAGTAATATAATTACCATCACACCTATATACTAACTTTGCATTTTAGTGCTTTTAATAATATTTTTTATTTTACTGAAAAGAAGAATTAGAATGATTTCAAATTCCAAAAAAAATGTGTTTCTAGTTTAAAAATTTGTATTATCTAGATATTATCGGTGTTACAATTTATATGCAATTAGTATATTATCTCTCATTCATTTATATTATCGATGATTAAATATAAATTTTGAATGAAGCAACGACAGTGTAGAAAACTCTTATATTATTAATGCATACATTTTTTTTTTAAAGTATCATCAATAATTGTATTGTAGAATAATTGAGTTTTGTACTAGTTCAACATAATTGAGGTAGGTTTAGTATAATATTGAGTTGCAAAAGTAAGACACCGACCTGGCTTCTCAAATTCATGAGTTATCTAAACCACCTACCTATATTTCTATCAAAATCCAACGGTTGAGATAAGAAGTGATCCCACCGCCAACCCATAACTCCATCATTTGTGAGTTGTTATATGTTCCACATTTATTTATTCAACCACTGTTCTTTGCTCATTAAACTGATTCATTCAATTCATCTTACACATACTTCAAACTTTATATACATTTTGTGCTTCTGAAGAAAGTGAGTAGATAAGATGGTGGAGCTATTTGTATTGGGTTGCACGGGAATCGTTGTGTTCCTGCATGGAACTCGTTTTATTTTCCATGCTCTCACCCAACACCTTGCAGTGCGATCTCTCAGGTACCCTATTCTACCTCTACTGTGAAATTATTCGATGTATTAATATATCTTATTCGAGACTCGCTCATAACAAATTTAAAAAATAAACAAAATGAGTAACAAGATGATTTGATGAATAATTGAAGTGAAGGAGGTTAAGTTTCAAGTCTATCCATAACAAATATTGTTTGTGTATCATAAAGTTTCGGATAATCCTAAGTTGCCCTTTCATTTTTCAAAATTTTCTTTTACATTAAATGGGCATAATACTTATATATATATATTGTAACTTATTATTTTTCTCTTTTAATTTAAAAGATGTGATATTATATTAATTAATCTTATACTTGTATTATTATACTTACTAGGCGTGATTAATGTTTTGTTGCAGTTTCTTGGGGTTTGTTGGATGGTAAAGTGGTCGGGGCAAGAGCAATGGTTGGATTTGGAAGCAAATTTCACCAACAGCACAGATTATTTTGTTGTTGCTTGCACCAACGCGTTGTACACTTGTACATGCATATTTTCGTTTGCACCTAGGATCCAATGAAGCTCTTAATAACTTTAACCAAATGTTACTCGCTGTTTTGTTATTTTTTGTTTGCAACGAAATTCTGCTGGTCCATTTTGTAATAGCAGTTATTAATCAGAATATGGATGTTAAATTCAGTTGAATTTAATTTCAGATTCTGAAACTTGTCAGTTTAAAATGAAGTATAGAGTATCATATGATGTGCCGAATTTGGGCAATGTGAGGTCATGAACATCACAATACCAGAAAACTACATAATCTATGTGTCACTACCCAATATTTCATAACATATAACGCATCTTATTTAAAACTACATAATTATTATTACCCAGAAAGCTTTCTATATTACAATTAACCTGCTCATTACGGAGCGACGTACTAGAGACACACTAACTACAAACTCAGAGAACACACTCTGATCTTACCCCAAAAAAGACTAATATTTTAGGCTAAAGTAAGCATTATAAAGTAGCAGAAATTTACTAGCTACTTCATTATTAATGCCTGAAATTGAATTTATAAATTACTCAACCAATCTGTAAAACTTTCTTTTGACACAATTTTATAATGTAAATGATCGACTTATCTGCAATTCTTTCCTAAGGCTTGTGCTCACCAATGTTGAGAAAAACACTGATTTTGTTCTACATGTAGTTGAAGGTCCATATCCATCACATTCTGATCTGCAACTTTTTGTGGTGACATATATCTGCAATTTTATAATGTAAATGATATCGACTAATCCATTTTATTATTTAGTGTATCAGTGATGTGCATGCATGATAAAACTCACTCCACTAAAAAAATTATGCCAAATAGTTCATCTATACAATCATAATCTATATATAAATTAAGGTGTCTCAGACTCATGTAATGGGATATATGAAAAGTATATGTAAACATACGTGTATTTGGACGGTCTTCAATATTAAACATGTGACATATCGGTGATTTCTATACTAAGTATTTTTTTAAGTGTTAATCTCAAATGTAAATAGGGAAATATTTTTCTAAGTAAATTGTAAACTGATGTAAATCAGATAGAAATAGGATAAACTAACTACTTTAGTAGTTGTACAAAATCAGGGTACACTATTATTCCTCACAATATTTTTTATAAGATCATTTCAATAATTTTATTCGGGTTTTAAAATGTGAAAATATTATTAAAATTGTTAATAGTTACCTGTAATTTATTAGCATTTATTAATAATATTAAATCATTTTATTTTTTCATTAAAATTATTTGAGTAAATAATTATATTTTCATAACAAATTAAATTATTATGAATACAACTAAACATGGATATGCATTTCAATTAGGCGTATGTTGTTTCTCAGCACAACAAAATGACTTTCCTTACCTAAAAGGCTAAAACTCTTTAAACATTTTTAGTATTATTAATAACATTTTTTTTACTCTCTTGTTTGCCTTGATTTATTAGTGGTTTGTGACGTTTTTCGTATTCATTTGATTTCGCGTTGGGCTCGCTAATCAAGGTATCAAGCATGAAGAAATTTCAAAATCCACCACAAACTCAGAACAATTACAGCGTAGTAACATTTATTTTTGTGGAACCCACCATGTTAGTTATATTCTCTCTTGTTCAACCAGGCTATATGTGCTCATATCATATTTTGAATATAAGAAAAATATGAATGTACTAATAGTTCGCTATAAATGAATAATAAATTATATATTGTTTGTGTATAAATTTTTACACTAACAGTACATATATATTATAATCATAGGCTATTGCAAACAAATCAGGAAAATCTTTCCTCATGTAAGTTAGGTGCCAAATTAACATGGAATTAGAGGTTCACATGTGGATTGCCCTGATGGTGGATGCTAATATCCATGCACTTAAACAGAATATTATTATCAATGCTAATATAATATTAATATAACAAGGCTCTTTTTGAAAGCTTAGAATGTAAAAACAAATATTAATTAGTTTTTTATACATTTTCTGTGCATTAAGAGTTTCCTCGCTTGACAACTAAAAATTGATTGTTTTTAGGGCGAAGAGATTATCATAAATGGACTTTACCTCTATCTATAAAGTTTTTGTTTGGTATTGTAAGAAATATAATATAAATATGTGAATCAAAATAAGTAATCTTTTACGTTTCTATTTAGTTTTCGATGTGAGCTAGGTTTGCTTTCTGGATTTTTTTTGCCTATATTTTTATTTTTAAACAAAAATTGAGAATAATTAAGCAAGTATATAAAAATATAAAAGAAAATCATTATTCCTACATAAAATAAAATATTAGTTTGAGCTTGAAATTACAGTTTACCTATTTAGGTAGTATTTTTTTTACTTTTGTTTTTAGTTATTATTGTATTCTGATTTTATAATTTTGGAAATATGTTATCTTATTATTTTTACTTCAGTTTCTTAACTTGTTCACAAGTGTCCTTAACACAATTGTTAAGAAAAATAATAAGAGAAATTTTGTATAGGGAAACTAACTCCACTAGTTTTTAATGGAGAATTAATGATGAGTTAGTTTAGTTACAAATATCAAGGGAGTTAATCCATGAATTTATCAAAGAATGTTGGTTTGATTTGGATTGAATTTTTAGTGTAATATTTATGCATTATTTGTGTAAAGATTTATACACAGTTAGACAATCATTCATCATTCATTTGTATTTTTTTGAAGAGTGAGTGATAATATATAAAAGGCATACACCGTCGGTGAGTACATCATTTTCTCTTCCTCAATTGTGATTATATTGTATATCAGGAAAAAAATCAAACATTACCACTTAATTATATTTATCAAAAGATATATCATCTCGAAAATATAAACATTTTACAACCTATGTGGTATATTATTTGGTAAGAACATATTTTTCAGTTACATTAAGTGAACTTTACTCAAATTGTCATGAGTGATTGGGTGTAGAATTTGCATTCCAACTTGTTTCAGAGCATTAGTGAATTGAAGTTTAAGTCTTAGATGCTTAAACGCACAATATTATTTGTGTAAATTCTTAATAAGCCAAATTAATGCAATTCTGTTTGGATTGATTTGGACACCTCTAAATCTAGAGTTCTCATATGTTGAAATGTGAGAAATTGAAATAAAATGAGCTTAAAACTACTTTAATATATATTTATTCTTATTTTAAAAAAATAAATGTATAATGTTGTAGTTAAGGCTTAATAAGTCCAAAATTTTCAAATTCAATATGAAAATCGAATACATTCGATTTACTTTCAAAAATTCAATCCAACCCATGAACCTAGCTATAAAAACTAATTTGGATTAAACTATTTCCTTTAAATTCACGAGTTAGTTTGGATCTATGAATTACAGAATTAGAGGGTTCATTGGATTCACTTACATACCTAATACTCGAAATATTAGATTCATTATTTTCAATTGAAACTACCTATTTTAGTCGTCATAAATAAGTTTTTTTTAGATCTAATCTAACATTCCCCTATGAATAATAGTATGTAAAGTTATGTAGATAATATTTTTAAATTCATCTTTAAAAAATATTGAATTCTTTAATATATATGAATTGTGAGTATAAAGATGTAAATAATAGATTACGGATGATAAAATGACAATATACTTTTTTTTATGTTAATCATAAATATTAAATTCAATAATGAAAGGTTTAGAAATGTATGTGATATATGTAAAATAAACGCATTGAAAATCAAGTTCATTGGTCAACACGTTTTGGAAAGGTAACAATTTAAATTAGGGAATGTGTTAAATATATTTTAGAAAGAACAAAGACAACATACAACTTGTAACTAACCCGCTTTCCAGCCATCATTCAGAAAGATTTGGTACTTTTATGTAATAATATAGTTATCATAAAGTTTTTAACAAAGCAATATATTATATTATATGTTATTCATTTACATTTTTTATTTAAGAAACAATGAAAATTAGCATACGAATGATATTATTATATATTCTCAGTATAAAAAATAATGTATACATATTATTCCCTTTTAAGTAAAATACTAATTTTTCTTGTGTTTTCTTTATGGAAAATGATATATCATCGTACTAAATCCTCATATTAATCATCCTACCAACAAAGAAGTGACATATGTCACAAAGTAATACTTTGTTTATTAGTGATTGATTTACAAGTGACACATGTCACTTTTTTTTTTGTAGAAAACTATAATAGGAAGATATAGCCTTACTCATTCTTTACTAAGGAAAAACCGTGTAAACTAATAATTCCTAGCCACACGCGCATGAACACAATACGAAGTAAACCGTGTATACTAATAATTCCTAGCCACACACGCATGAACACAATACGTAGGTTAATTTCGTAGTCCACAACAAATCGATTAGTGGAATAGGGACAAGTGTTAGTCACGTGTTCAATGTTGTGGGACCAATCATCACACTCGCTTCTTCGGTTATGTCTTCTAATTGCTCACCGTCACTATTTCTTTGTGTCACACGTGTGGAACATTAATTGGAGCTATGGGTGGAAATAAGTCTTCTCAGATTTTGATGATCCCGAACCTAGTACTTTGTGTTTAATCTATTTAACTGATCAAAATTTAAGGCATAGTTCTAACATACGTATATTTAAAAGAAGAATCTAAGGGAATTAAAAAATACTTGCAACTTCCAATGCAAACGGTAGTGTTTGTACTTCTAATCCAAAAGATTATAGAATACTCTAACATTATCTTTTGTTAGATAAAATAAGTAAAGAAAGAAAGTTGAAGGAAAGTAAGACTATTTCTGTCATTTAGTATGAAAGAATAAGAAGAGAAAAAATAAAAGTGATAGAAAGTATGAGAAAGTGAGACTCTTTCTTTCATTGTCCATGGAAAGTAAGAAAGTTTTTTTCCAATTAATATAATGTTATTAGCTTTATCAAATGCTTAATATTATTTATAAGAGTAAAATAATATTTTTAATAAAAACATATTTTCTCTTCATTCTAATTATTTCAAATATATTTCCTACTAAATAATTCTTACACTCAACTCATTGCTTTCTTTTTATTCATGCTCTTTTTTTTATATTATCTAGTTCAATTTTCTTATCTAAACCAAACCAAACCAAAAAAATAATAAAGGAAATTGAATAATTTAGTTCACATAGTCTAAAGGAGAGTAAAGAGACACGGAATGAAGACTCATATGTAGTATGTATGCATGTCCATCGCTCCTAAGTTGTAATCTAATGTGCCGCCACATGAATCATTTTTGCATTAGCTGCAGCATGACCATAAAACAATCCATCATTTTTTCAAATAAATCAAATCAATCAATACTCGTGACTGATGATTTATAAAATAATTCATTCTGTTAAATAATCCTACTTATTTTCATTCCATATACAGTAGATCTAACTATTATGTCACGTGGGGAGTTAGAAGATTCCGCCGACAACTTTCCTACGTAATTTTCAGTCTTATCTACTTTCTTCACTTCTTTTTGTTTTTAAATTAGGACATACTTTTATCACTCTCATTATAAAAAAAAAGCGATCCTAGAAGATTACATGTCCTCATTCATGTTCCATTATGTGTATTAAGCTAATCAGAAATTTTCATTCAATTAAAAAGAAAAATAACAAAATCAAAAATTAATATTTTAATATTATTTTTTGAAGTTTGATTTGTTAGGGATATAAACACATAATTTTTTTGGGACAGAGAATCCTTGTCCAAACTAAACTCGGAAGATTTGTCTCAATTCTTATTTCAATCCAATAAAAATGTAACACTTCATTAAAAAAGAAAATTATAAAAATATAAAATAACATTTTATATTATTTAAATAAAATTGATTAATATGATACATGAGAACATAATAATTTTGGATAATTTTGGGTACCTATACTATAATACTATACGGGCAGAAGTAGTAGTAATTTATTCCACCGCGAAGCCACCAAGAAATAGGCTGCACACATTCCGACATATAAAATCTCTCATCAACTTGTACTTGAGAGCGTGAATTTGGATTAGGGAATTTATTGTTGCACTCACTCGTTTTCTAATAAAAAAGTACACAAAAATAATTTCCTATTTTCTTGTTTTAATTTCACCTTCTATTTATTTATTTTTAGTTTAAAGTTCTACCAGCTATTTTTTGCTTTAATATTTATAAACTAACGATTAATAGTTTATAAATAAATGTAATAGTTTCATCATTTTATTATAATTTTATAAAAAAAACTTTGCACATATATAGATTAAACTCATTTTCTAGTCAAATCACCAAATCCAATTCAAATAGATTGATGTCGTTTTATTGAAAACTAGCCATAAAGTTGAATACTTGTTTTTACCTCGTATTTTTAATAACAAAAATATTATTTTATTATAAATAAATAAAAACTTTTGTTTGTTATGTTTTAAGATAGGATCTTTACTCTTGTTTTTAATGGCCGTTTTGTGTATCAAGGAATCTTTGATATTGTATTGGTGTATGGTGGTGGTTTTCTCAGGGTGCCCTCCATTCCTCTCAGCTATATATATAATATCCACTCCTCTCTCTTTCTTCGTTCACATCTTCTTCTTCTTCTTCTTCAAATCATATTAATTTTTTCATCACTATATGGCGGGTGGCATCAATGTTAAAGATGTGAAAGAAGTGCATTTTCGGGGTGTGAGAAAAAGACCATGGGGTAGATACGCTGCTGAGATAAGAGATCCAACTAAAAAAACCCGTGTTTGGCTTGGCACCTTCGACACGCCGGAAGAAGCGGCTTCAGCCTATGACGCCGCCGCACGCAACTTTCGTGGCCCTAAGGCTAAAACTAATTTCCCTCTCCCCTCTGTCTTAGACAATCTTAACACCCCAACCTATGCCAACACCGTTGTCTCTGATTCCTCACCGTTGGATCTTAACTTGGCCCCACCCACCGTCCGTTTTCCCTTTCACTACCGCCTCGCCGCGAATCAGGGTTTGTTCTTCGATGCGGTGGGTCCTGGTTCAGGAAAAGTTTTCGGATTCACTTATAATAATAATAATCAAGTGGCAGCGGGTGAGTTCCACGTGGCATCAGGAGCGCGTAGCAATTCAGACTCATCCACCGTGATTGATCTGAATCACGATGAGCATGATCTAAAGTGTAGAAGAGTTTTTGATATTGACCTTAACAAACCTCCTCCACAAGAATATGCTTGAATGGTTAACCCACGATCTTAGCATGGGAGTTTTTTATTTTTTTTATATTATGAATTTATTTGTTTTAATTATGTAAGTAGAGAAAATAGCATGATATGAGAAGCAAGAAGGATAAGTGTAAGTGATTGTGTCCAATATAATTTTTGCCATAGAAAAACGTAATGTTTCAATCCGTTGTTCCAAAAATAAGAAATTGTTACTACCTAAGTTGTAATGTTTTAGATTTGCAGCTTTTTTTTCGTTGAATGGGAGGAAAACGGAAATTTTGACGTATTTAACGGCGTCTTCCGTAGAAATAGTAATTTGTTCATTAAATTGAGTGGTTAGCGGAAAAGGTCTGAAGAGAGAGGGGAGAAAGGTAGTGGTATGGAGCTAGAGTGGAGAATAAATTATTTAATAAAAGGAATATGATATGCTTTAACACTTGGATTTTTCAAGGGTAATTTTATCATTATATAATGATTTTTTTTAATAATATCACTGTAATGTAAATTTTATGATATATTTCTGTAAGTAACTTTTTCTCTCTACTTCATTCATCTCATCTACGAGTAAGATATGTGTTTTTAACTATTAAAGTATATGGGTTGAATGTTTATTCTTAACCATACGAATGCATATATAATATGTGTATTTTTAACCATGAGAATGTATAAGTAACATGTGTGCTATTGATTGTGTGGCAAAAAATATCACCCCATGCATATGCATGGTAACTTGCTAGTTAATATATAGTTGTATTAATGCAACTTGCAACACATTTGTTGTTGTATTAGCTTGTAACGGAATATATATATATATATATATATTACCTTTCTTAATCTCTGAAAGCAATACTAAAAATGGCTATATAGAAAGACAAAAGATTAAATAAACTATACGGAAGCAAAAAGCTAAACCAAAATTTTACTTGCATCAAACCCCACAAAAGATACATATTTGCATACAACACTTCAATGAAGAATGGGAATATAAACCCTTAATTTTTCATTATTGCTAATATACATATTTGTTCAACAGGCTTACTACCTTATCATACACATTTTTTACGCCCTTTCATTTTCTTGGTTCAATGTGGTCTTGAGTGCACTAACAAGTTCTTCAAATGTAGCCATCACTGGCCATTTTGTATAATTAATGTATTTAATATTTATATGCTGAAAATGTAAGTGATTTATACATGGTAATATATTACTAATTATTAAATCATAAAAAAGTAATATAAATAAAAAATGAATGTCACATTATAAATTCTATACGGTGAGTTGGTGACGGTACATTAATATTAAATTCATAATGAATAACTAGACGGCTGCCGTGGAATATTTAGCTTAGTGCTGTTTCTTTTTTTTTCATTGGTTATTGATTTGGCTATTTTGTGACTAGAATGCCTAATTCGTTTGTTGACGGGTTCAACTGAAGTGAATCAGACAGGCCCCAATACATGCACTCACTTTTTCTAGAAAAGCATATTTGAAAAAAGATGGATGAATGGCACTGCAGCCTCTCTTAAAAATATACAAAATAAGATTATATGAAATGCAGAGTTAATGTGATACTTTACTTAAGAGGTTCTCCTTATGGAATGAATGTCTCTTAAATCTCATTTGTATCTCTATTTATATTTCATACTAATCAAAATATTTTATTTAATTTTTAGTACTACAAAAAATATTTATCACCCTTTGATAATTAACTAATTTCTTTTTATGTGCATGACTCTCTCTTAATAAATATAACTCACATGAATCGAACATTTAATTTAACTTTTGGTTATTTCAATGATCTAATATAGTCTAATATCACTAAACCAATACATTATTGGTAAAATGTTTTATTTGATTAAAAAAGTTAAACTAATATTTTTTATATTACTTGACATGTTTCTATTATTTTGTCATTTGATCTACCCCCAATTGTAGCTCAAAGATATTTTATTTAAGACCATGAGGCAAAGAAAAGATATCAAATTTCCCACATGGACCCTCGTGTACCTAAAATTTAACATTATGCCTATATTGCGTTAAAAGAATGAATATATAAGGCAAGAATAATGAGCTCATTTTTCATTTGCAATATTAAAAGTATCCATTGTCATATAGGGAAGGTGCGTGAGACAAGGTGACGTGTCGGATAGAGATAGACAACAACGCCGGCAATTTTACGTAGAAAAGCATGAATGAAGCATGGGACTCAATGGATGTGACTAGGAGTGGCAAAGTGAAGATTAGATACTCCACTTATTTCTCATTCAAAATCGTATTTTCAAAATCAAAACATATCAATCTTTAGTTATCATTTGCTCTGGTAAAATCAAAACATGTCAAAATCGTATTTTCAAAATCAATACATGTTATATAGCCTTAAGCTTCAAGTTTCCTTATTTAGCAAGTTGTTTGGGTTGATATTTAACTAACTACTATAAATAGTAGTTAGTTACTTTCTTGTATTCATTCATTCAAAATCTATGGAAAATATCTCATACTTTTCCAAAAGCTTTCTTCTCCATGGATTCTAAGATGGTATCAGAGCAATAATTGCTCTGATTTGTCATTCCTCTTCTCAAAAACTTCTCACATACGTTGCGGTTCATTCTCCTATATTCTCACCTTCACATTTTTCTCCTCTTCTTCTCACCATCGCGAAGTTTCCTTGAATTGGTGGAATCAAGCTTCTTCTTCACTTCATTGATCTTTCTTCTTCCTTGAATCTATCAAATCGTCGCAATTCCTCCATCTCATCTTCTGAAATGGCCAATCAGGGTTCTGAGGATTACAACATTAATCCTTCTAATCCATACTTTCTACATTCTAATGAGAATCCAGCTTTGATTTTAGTTTCTCCTCATCTCAATGGAAAGAACTATTACTCGTGGTCTAGAGCTATGAAATTAGCTCTTCAATGGAAGAACAAGTTGAAATTCATAGACAAATTCTTGACTCAGCCACCACTACTTCATCCTCTTTATGAGAAATGGATAAGGTGCAATATTATGGTGTTGTCGTGGCTAGAACACTCCGTGGATGAGTCAATTGTCAAATCTATCCTTTGGATTGATGAAGCTGCTGAAGCATAAAGAGATCTTCATGACAGGTATTCACAAGGAGATGTGTTTAGAATAGCTGAATTTCAGGAAGAGTTTTACAGAATGACTCAAGGTAATCACTCTATTTCTGATTAGTTCACTCAATTGAAGATTATGTGGGAGGAAATTGAGAACTATAGAGTGATAGGTCATTGTAAATGTGCTACTCCTTGTGATTGTGGAGTAATAGACATGGTTAAGAGGCACAAGGAATAAGATTATGTGATTAGGTTCCTCAAAGGCTTGAATGATCAATATTCTCAAGTGAGATCTCAGATCATGCTCATAGAGCCTCTTCCTAACATTAGTAAAGTTTTTTCGATGTTGATCCAACAAGAGAGGCAATTTAATGTGCCTATACTCTCTGACTTAAAGGCCTTAGCCATTCAATCTCAAGCAAATTCTTAGAATAGACAGTTTAATTGTAATAGAGGAAGATCAACTGCTTCTTTTAGAGGAAGATGTAGGATGACCTCTTATACCAAAGGGAATAATGTTAAATTTTGTATTCATTGTGAGAGGACAAATCACATAGTGGATATTTGATTTCTTAAGCATGGTTATCCATCTGGTTATCAATATAACAAAGGTGGAAGAACAACTAATGTTGCTAATACTTTTCCTATAGAGCTTGGTAATGGACAGGATGTTGCAGACTACCAAAGTCATGAGCATTATGTGACTAATAAAGGCAGTGTTGGTCAAAGTTTTACTGATGATTAAGTTAGAAGCATTATGGAACTGCTTGACAGAAATAAGAATGAGCCTAGTAAGGTTAATATTGCTGCTACAATCATGAAGGATGCAACATCTATGAACACAACTTTGTCTGCTCCAACAGGTATGAAATGTGAGGATTGGCTAGTGGATACTGGAGCTACAGATCATATAACCTATGATCTAAGTAGTCTGAGCTCCCATAGAATTATTTCTCCTGTTTTGATTAGTTTACCAAATGGAAATAGAGTTAGCACCTCTCTTTGTGGAACTGTTGCACTGACTAATTCTCTTGTTTTGCATAATATCTTATATGTTCCTCATTTCCATGTCAATCTAGTCTCTGTTCATAAGTTGATCCAGTCATTAGAATGTCATCTAACTTTTCATCTTAATTCTTGTACTATTGTGCAGAGTACCACCAACAAAGTGATTGGTACAACTAACTTGAAACAAGGTCTATTTGTCATCAATCTTCCACTAAAGTCACATTCCTCTGTTTTTCAGTTTTCATGTAGTCATACAAATAAACATTGGTTGTGGCATTTAAGACTTGGCCATGCTCCTCCAATACTAATGAAATTGTTGTCTAGTCAGTATACTTCTATTCCTTCTTGTAATAAAACTTTTGTACCTTGTGATGTCTGTCACAGTTCAACACAGAAAAGACTACCTTTTTGTAATAGCAATACTCAATCTAATAGGTGTTTTTAGTTGCTTCATGTTGATATCTAGGGACCCTATTCTATTACTTCTGCTTTTGGTCACAACTATTTCCTTACTTTAGTTGATGACTTTACAAGATTTACTTGGGTAGTGTTAATGAAAAACAAGGGAGAGACTAGGCAACATATCATTAATTTTGTTAATCTCATTGAAACTCAATTCAATACCAAGTTACAGTCCATTAGAAGTGATAATGGACCTGAATTTTTTATGCATGATTTCTATTCTTCTAGAGAAATCATGCATCAAAGGTCTTGTGTTGCCATCCCACAACAAAATGATGTGATTGAAAGAAAGCACCAACACATTCTTAGTGTTGCAAGAGTTATTTAAGCATAAAAGATCTAAACACATTGAAGTAGATTGTCATGTGGTTAGAGAGAAGATTCAGAAAGGTCTCATTCATCTTCTTCCTATTGCTTCTTCTGATCAGCTTGTTGATGCCTTCACCAAGCCATTACCTCCTTCATCATTCCTTTCATTTGTTTCCAAGTTGGGTTTGTGTTCTTTGCACCACCCACCTTGAGGGGGATGTTGGTTTATAAGTGTTGCTTTTGCTTGATTATGGTGTTTGGCTCTAAGAATAGGAACATTCATTTTTAGCATAAGCTAGTTTAACTTAAGTTTCTTAATCTTGTTAAGTTACATAGCCTTAAGCTTCAAGTTTCCTTATTTAGAAAGTTGTTTGGTTTGGCATTTAACTAACTACTATAAATAGTAAGTAGTTACTTTCTTGTATTCATTCATTCAAAATCTATGAAAATATCTCATACTTTTCCAAAAGCTTTCTTCTCCATGGATTCTAAGAAATAGAATAATACTTGAATAATAACTTGTATACTTTTAAATGAAAAGTTTTGAACATCACTAAAATATGGAAAGCATCAATGTAAGTAGGGTTGCTTTTATACTTTATAGCAAAGTTTTCCATTGTCACTTGAAAGCATGGTTTGACCGTTTGAGTTATAGGGATGGATGTCGCTTTTTTCAGTCTTATATACGATCTTTTGATTCATATTAGACCTGTCAAAATGGGCCGAGTATGGCGGGCCAGCCCGCCAAAGCCCGAAAAGTTATAGCGCTTGAGTACTAATTTTTGAGTATTTTACTTAAACCAGGCTTTTTAGCCCGGCCCGGACGGGCCACAATAAATTCGGGTTCGGGTCGGGCTTACCCGTTCGGGTTCGGGCCATTGGCTACTAATTTTCTTCTCTCTCCTTTGGCTTTTTAGTTTCTCATCCTATTCTAGTTCTAGAGAACACAAAACAGAGGGAAAAATAGAGAAAAATTAGAGATTAGAGAAGCTGGTTTTTGGAAACACAAAAAATACACAACACCAAAGATTAATTAGGAACAAGAGGTTGACGTCTTCTTCATCTTCGATACTCTCTGTTTTCTGCATCATCTTCTTCTTGTTTCTGTTCTTCAATTTTTCTGGTTTGGTGGCTTGCCAATTTCCAACAATCTAAAGCGTAAATCTCAGGTAAGCTACTCATCCTATTCATTCCAGTAGTTGTAAACCGAAATGCATTTTATTCACTATGTATCATGAACATCAAAGTATGCAATCAGTAGCATAAATAAAAAATTCATTACATATTCAATAAAGTTAGGTTATAAAGAACATACCTTAAGGGACATTACAACCCCAAAGGGGGATTTATTTGGAGTACATGTTAGTTTCAGCATAAACTTGAAAATTATGAGTTCTGGTGGATACTCTGTAGAAGTTATTGGTCTCTCTTCCAAAGCCACTGAGAAGGATGTTCATGACTTTTGCTTTCTCTGGTATAATTGAGCATGTCGAAATTGTTATGCAACCTATGCTTTTCAATTATCTATTATTATTATTATTATTTCATGCTTTCTCATATGGTTTTAAGTTGCAATTGCGCATTGCTGTTGTTTAAGTCATTCCACATTACAGTTTTGTTGCTATATTTTTCTGTGACTCAGAGCCACGCCATAGTATTGGGTTTGCATCAGGTGATGCGTTTGGGAAGTTAAAACCTTCTTACTGTTATTATTGAGTGTACTTTGGGGCGATTTCACTTGTTGATTCTATGTCTCTTTATTGTTGAAAATTTGAGTTCTTTTTGTTTGTTTTGATGAGTAGTTACAATTATCTCCCTTGAAATTTGTGCTAGTTACCATTGTTACACCCTTCTTATTTGGGAAAATACACATATCCCCCTTCATTTCTTTATTGTGTAAGGGTTAATTGTGCTAGTTACCATTGTTCCCCTTCGATATTGTTGGTGCTGCATCTGAGTTAGTCTGAGTTTCTCAATGTGGATGGTGCTGCATGGGTTTCATCAAGCTGTAATATGTCTTAGTTATGTGTGGCTCGGTGCTTGGTTTATGTGTAAGGATTAGACATGTTAGCTCAAGTTTGGCTTTGTTTTAAGCCTTCAACTATCTTTGTTGTGGGCATGTGTAATGTGTACTGTGTTTTTGTGGTGTATATGATCAATATTTTCTCTCTTATATATTTTATATATTATGAGCTGTAATGTATTTTGTCTCTTATATTGCAATTGATGTCACCTCAGCTTCTACAATTTTTTATTATTTTTTCGGAGAATCACTTTTTTCAGAATCCTAAATCAGTGAGCCCTTAATAATATATTTCCTATACTAAAATCCATATTTTACTAGTAGAAATGAAAACTTTCACTATACCAAAATGTTAGAAATAATTGGAGAGCACATGATTTCCTAGTATTTATAACTGACATTCTTGAGCATCGAAACTATTAATTCATAATTTGTTGATGTAGTTATATATTTATTTGTTCATTTTGTATTAATAGTTTGTTGTTTCATCTTTACAGGTTTTCATATTATGGATTACAGTGTTAGTGATTGTGAGATACTAGAAACTTCTGTCGAAGTTAAACAAAATACTAGTGGAAATGTACAAGAGAAAGAAAGTACGAATGCTTCTCAATCAGACCAAAAAGGGTGTATACCTCTAACCTCTCAACCAGAACCAAAAAGTGGTAAGGCTCTAACTTCAGATGTATGGAGGTACTTTGAAAAAACTGGTATTGTAGATGGAAAAGAAAAGGCTAGGTGTCTAGGGTGTAAAAAATTATTGAGTTGTTCAACTAGGAATGGAACTTCACATTTAATTTGTCATGTTGACAATTGCAATAAGACCGTTAAAAATAATGATATAGGTATTATGCTACTTGATGGTGGTGGAGGGGAGTTGAAAAAGAGAAAATTTGATCCTAAGATTAATCGTGAGATGATATCTGAATTGATTATTTCACATGGTCTTCCATTTAATATTGTTGAGTGGAGGGTATTTATAAAATACCAAATTTTTTCGAATGTAGATTCATTACTAGAAATACTGCTAAAAGTGATGTGATGAAGCTGTATGATATTGAGAAATTGAAGTTAAAATCACAATTACTTGAAATTCCTAGTAGAATATGTTTGACTTCTGATTGTTGGACTACATGCACAAATCATGGTTTCATTTCTTTGACTGCTCATTATGTTGATACTGAATGGAAATTAAATAGTAAGATTCTTGCATTTTCTCACATGAAACCTCCACATACCGGGAAAGAATTAGCATTAAAAGTGATGGAATTTTTAAGAGATTGGGGAATTGAAAAGAAGGTTTTCTCCTTCACTTTGGATAATGCTACCTCAAATGACAATATGCAAAATCATGTGAAAGAACATTTAGGATTGTCAAAAAATTTGATGCTTAATGGAGAATTCTTTCATGTAAGATGTTGTGCTCATATCTTGAACCTCATTGTTCAAGATGATTTGAAGGTTGCTAGCGATGCATTGCAAAAAATAAGACAAAGTGTGAAATATATTAAGGTTAGTGAAAGTAGAACAAGACAATTTTTTGCTTGTGTTGCATTGGTTGGTGGGATTGATACATCAATTGGTTTGAGATCTGATTGTGTCACTAGATGGAACTCTACTTTTATAATGCTTGAGAGTGCAATTAATTATCGACGTGCCTTCACTAGTTTTAGTTTGCATGATACAAATTATATTTGGTGTCCATCAGAAAATGAGTGAAGTAGAGCTGAAATAATATGTGACTTTTTGAGACCATTCCACAATATTACGAAGTTGATATCTGGTTCTTCTTACCTCACGTCAAATTTATATTTGGGGGAAATATGGACTATAGAGTGTCTTTTGAACTCTATATTGACAAATGAAGATTTGGTGATTCAACAAATGGCTCGCAATATGAAAGCCAAATTTGAAAAGTATTGGAGTAACTATACTATGATATTGGCATTTGGTGTTATTCTTGATCCATCTAAAAAACTTGATTTTGTGCAATGTTTATATGAAGAAGTAGATCCATTTTATGTGGAGAAGGTGAATAAGATCAAAATGAATTTGTATAGACTTTATGATGAGTATGTCAACAAGGACGATCGATCCAATGAGAGCTTTTCACAAGTGCAAGGTTCATCTTCATTAGGAGGAGGAAAAGGAAAGAAGTTTCAAGTACCCTTATACCAAGCCCGTGTAAGTTAATTTTATAAATTTTGTATAACTATTTCATTTTTCATTCTTTATATCCATGTATAGTTTAATAAATTTGGTTATTTATTTTATAGTTTGAACAACATAAGAACACAAAGAGAACGACATCTCGTGGGAAAAGTGAACTTGATATTTATTTAGAAGCATATCCAAAACAAATTCCGCAAAATGTATGTTTTGATGTTTTATCATATTGGAAAGATCGAAGTCGTGCATGTCCTACTCTTTCAAAGATGGCTTGTGATGTATTAAGCATTCCAATAACTACAGTTGCATCGGAATCTGCTTTTAGCATTTGTGCTCGAGTTTTGAACAAGTATAGAAGTTCTTTAAGTGATGAAACAGTTCTGCGCACGTAGTTGGTTACATGGTTTTGTCTGTAAGTTTTTTTTAAGTTCTAGTTTTCATATACACTTTAAACTAATAATTCAATGTTATTAACATAATTAATTTTTATTGTAGAATATGATAATGAAGAAGATGATGACGAGCGAGATGCCATTGATATTGAAGATGTAAAAATTTCTCATGGGGTTTAGAATCAATTGTTCAATCAAATCAATGAGAATGTTGATTTAGTTTTATATATGGGATTTCTATTTTCTAGTAGTTTGTCATTACTATGAATTTAATATTTTGGCTAAATGATATTGATTTAATATTTGGACAATTATATTATTATGATTTACCAATTCAAGACCTTTAAAGCATTTAAGTAGAATATTCAACAAAAAAGTCACAATTGTTTACTTTATTATATTTTTGTGTGTGTAAATAATAAATAGGTTGTACAATATTATTTAAAATTTTAAATATAAAATAATCCGGGCCGGCCCGCCATAGCCCACAATCCACTTTGGGCGGGTTTGGGCCTTACTTTTAGCAACATAAAATCTAATTAGGCTTTTTAGCCCGACCCGTTTTAGCCCGAATCAAAAGCGGGCTAGCCCGAACCCATCCGGATAGCCCGTTTTGACAGGTCTAATTCATATTATTATATGTTTTCGGCTGTGTACTTTTCTGTCTAGTGGCAATCATAAACTTTTTCTCTTTCCAACTTTTAGGTAATCTTTTATGCACATATTGTTGTGTGTTTGCTTTTGTTTTAATGGAAAAAGCCTAAAAATTAAAGCAGGAGTAATAAGCATTGAGGAATGAGGATGCAGTGGAGGAGGAATTAATCATTCAATATTTTACTATAAAAAAATTGAATGATGAGTAATTAAGACCTTTGAGGAATGTTTTGCTTAAGTATATATATGTTCATGACTTAATGAGACAAAACATTCCATGACATGCATTGCCCATCAAACAAACAACTTTTGAATTCGATAATGAAACGTGGCAATTGGCAAACACATAAATGGTCACCACTCCATTTTTAAAGTTTCATGAGTAGTACTTTTATAGTAAAATAATAACTATAGAGTTGTTGATTAGAGTTCTTATGTGCCACTAATAATCTAATATATATTATTCTTCTATATCACCTATATTAGATTATGAACTCAATTAAAATTGCCATTAATTAATTATGACTTGAGAAACTTAATTATTATAACATTTTCTGGTTGATGGTACAAAGGGTAGTGCAGAGAAAATGGTATAGAGCACTTTTTCACTTAAGTGAAATTCAATAGCTAGCAATAATCATGTCATGCTGCTTATAAAAAAATAGAGCCGTACATATTGTTTTATAAAACTGTAAATACGTTGGTAGTATAATGCTCTCCACCTTATTCAGAACACAATTACACGTCGGACGAAGAACATTAGGATACTTGTTAAAGATAATGTAGCAAAGCAAAGTCAACTTAGCCCCTTATATTTTTGGGTAATGTTACGAGTGTAAATGGGTTAAATCCATTGGGTTAGCATTCATTCTGATTTTCTTGCCTAATCTGTTTGGTCTTGATGAGTTCAGGTGCATTCGCTACTACTTTTAATGCCAAGACCATTTATTTGTGTTTTAAATTAAGAGGAAAAATATATATTTTTGATTTCTCAAAAATAACAATACAAATAAATGATGATTGATAAACTAACTATATATAAATATTTTCCGTTAACAATATATAGAAAATATACTATTAAATTAATAATTTATTTTTCAAATTTATTGAACAGAAGGTTTCAAAACTTTAAGTGAAAATTTTTTAATTATAATAATTATTTATTATCAATATAAATATTTATACATAATTATTATTATTGGTATTATTTTTATTAAAGAGTAAATATTGATTAAAAAATAAACATTGAATAATGAATAATAGATTGAATATATTTATTTATCAAATAAATTAGATGATAGGGTTCCTCACATATTAATTGATGGGAGTGTTTTCCATTGTGCATCTCATGTGGGCCCAGTCAACTAGAACCACTACAATCATGAATACAAACACATCAGAATAATCATAATAGTGCATCATTCATGTACCATCCACCTCAATCTTGTCCTATATCCATTAAGAATAAAACAAGATATAGTATATATATTAATTAATGATTAAAGAATGAAAAGTTAACGGAGTTCAAAAAGAACGGCGGGGTTTCACACATGCTCCCCAAACCAATGAATCTTATAAACTACATCGGTGCGCCGTCGCAGTCAATGGGTAATGATGAAGGCAAACGGCGCACTCACATATAACAAAGTCCAACACGACTTTTTGTTTCTTATATTGTTTATACAATAGTTTTCAACATGGATTTCATATCTTTTTTACATTGGAGATTTAAGAAATGGAGAAATATGGATTAAAAAATAGACTTTGGGAAGTAGAATGTAAAGAAAATATAAATGTGTATCCAATTTCTAAAAATTAACAAATTTGAAATGACACTAAAATATTAAAATAGCATAAGATATCAAACATTATGACTAGAAAATTAACAATCTTATTTAGAGCATTAAAATTAATACCTCATTAGTCTGTATAAAATAACCTGGAGCGAGACTTAAAAAGAAATAAAGGATTGTTATTAAAAGCAGGTTAAGCGTTTATGTGAAAGAAGAGGGGTGGTGGCGACAGACTCGGCTGGTGATGGCAGAAACACGCCACGTTATGGAATGAATAGAAATGAGGGGGACCACATGGAAGAAGGGTCAAATCATAGGGTAAAGAGAGAGAAAATAAAACAAGTAGTGAAATGACGGCTGGCGAAGCAGGATCAGATATTCAGATCAACTATGATGCTGCACTACCTCATCACCTTTTACTCCTATCTTAACTTTATCTATTCATTATTATTATTCTTAACTTCACTTTCACCTCTTATCCCTCTTTATATTCTAAATACAATTTATAAACACCTGGTCAAACTAATTTTTATTTTTATTAAAAAAACATTTGTAGAGAAGAACTTCTCAACATCATTACTTTTTTGAACGGACCGCTCCTTGTACTTAAAATTTGTTCATAAAAATGATTTTGTCAAACATCCTCGTTGAATGTATATGTTGAATGTGAAATATAGGGTTTGCGTGTGGTTTGGATGGGGTGGTTTTTCACTTTTGCAGACCTGCGTCATTTGTCACTCAACTGTGTGTTCATAATACTTTTCTGACAATTGGGTTTGAGTGCCTCACATTCCTCCTACAATACAATAATACCACAAACCTACGTATTAGGTACTTTGTATTCAAATACTTTTTTTATTAATCATGTATAATTGTATGTAATACTTTCATGATTCTACCTAGCTATCTAATGATTATACTCCCCCGGATTCGATCGAATATGTTACGTTTATCGTCTTAAACACATCCAAATCAGGATGAGTTTAACTAAAATTTATAGTTTGAAGTTGTGCTACAGAACCAAACAATAATTATATCACTATTAAAATAACGATATTCTATATCCATCTCAAATAATTTCTACACCTGGATAACATATGAATCATCGATAAATAAAGTATTATTTTTAGACAAATTGAAGAATTTATAAGAAGTATGTATGACTTTTTTTATAAATGGCGTTGACCCCAAACAATGAATAATCAATGCAGTTCACCGGCAGCGCTGCTTAACTTCTTTCCGTCACATAGTTTGACTACATAAATGCAAATGCAGACCACGTCGTAGTATACACAGTTCGCCGTTAATATGTAAAACACGTACTAGCCCTTTGTTGATGATGTTTTTCTTTAAATTATTACACTTACACATATCTCATTTATTATTTAACCTAAAACAAGAACTCCATTTATTATTTAGATTAGAACTGTCTATGCTTAGATGCGCTGACCATATTCTGAGAATTTTTTCAATTTTTTATTCATAAGATGAAGATAATTATATAAAAAGAAAAGACACTAACAACTTCCATGTTGGTAAGAGTTGCATACAACAACGAACAGAAGTCTGTACTTAACATAGAAAATGTTAAACCCAAAACACCACTAGTGACAAACATTTGAAAATTTAGGGACCCATTTAGGGTTTATCAAAATCTGAAGGACCACGTAACATAAAAAAAGATTAAGAATTGAAATGAGTATTTAATCTTTAAAAAAATAGACACTTAATATGCAAATAAAAAATGCCTAAATAATCACAGAAACCAACTCTTGACGGTAAAAAACTAAAAATAGTTGGTGGGGTTAAAAAGAAAGAGGAGAGAATAGAGTTTGGCCGTAAATTGAATGCCCTTTTTTGAGTCTAACAGTGTTAGGACCACTTCCAAACATTAGTTATCACTGTTTGGTAATAATAACTTTCCCAGGCAAAAAGAAAGCTCTGAAAAGCTAAATAAAAGATTAACTTACAAATACTGACACCTTATCTGTCACTTCATTTCACCAAATCTTTTCGGTCAGGTATACGTTTCTTTTTACTCATGTCAACTATTTGATTCAAAAGAAAACTGGTAAGCAAAAGCACTGGTGAAGTGTCGTTTATTTAATTTGATGTAGTAAAATAGCATGTAGATGTTCATTTGAAAATGAATGAGTATAAGTTGAGAAGAAACATACAAAAGCCATAATAATTTCACGCATTAAAATATTTGTAACTAAATGTTAGTATTAATTTCTTTTTTTTGCCTTAATTTATATCCAGATAAATAATTATGTATTTAATAAGGAGATTATAGTAATTATGATGAAGAAAGCAACTTTTTAAAGGCGGCATATTTGAATGTTCATGCGCCAGAATCCTGAAAGAGTTCAACATTTAAGCTGTTATCGGCATAGTAGTAGTACTACTCAATTTGATTCTACATTGCTATATGTTGGAACTTGAAAAGTAAATTGAATAATATATGACAAGTCCCATCCGTATTTGACATATTTGAAAACTGTCTATAGGAAAAAGAGTTGTTTCAATGGCTTTTATGAACCCAATAGTGTTCAAATACATCAACATACAAAACCGTCCCACCTAAACTTCATTTACTCACAACACGGCTTCGAAGTTGTCTCCCATGTCTCATCAAAATAGCTCATTTTTTTCGAATTTTTAAATGAAAAAAATGAAACACGCGCCTACGATAGCAAGTGGGTTTAAAAAAGATGAAATTTATACGCTGCTAAAATGAGAAAAACGATATCTCTGACAAGAAAAGGAATGCCATCATGCTGATACCCACACGCTCGCTTCCCATTACCCCCACCCCACAAAACCCAAACAAACTTCGCCACTCTCCATCCCATAGCGCGTGAAACTATTCGCGGCTGCTCAAATACCTAAGTTTTTCAATGTGGTCCAAACCAGCATCAACGGCTGTGGTATCACGCCGCCCAACACTACCAAAAGCGCCACCCATTCTATTAAATCATAAAGATATGACAAAAGGTAACATTATACAACGATTATTTCTAACATAATTATTAATCCTTTTGCTAAAGTTGCGAAAAGTATTTAAAATAAACCACCATGACAGATGAATCCAGAATCCGCAAATAAAATAATGAAAGTACAACTATAGCTTAAAGAAGAGGAACATAATATTGAAAAGATAATGTACATACAATGATTTTTGTTTTTTGTAAGGTTAGATATTACAGAGATGATAGATACTAAAGATACTTCTTCAACTTGTTATAAAGATAATAACAGTAATATTAAAACACAGAAGCATGAAAAGCTAAAACAAAGGTAGATTAATTAAACACGAGAGAGTGAAAAACGATGCCGTCAAAGACTACAAAACAAGATCTCATGACTTCAAGTTGCAATAACATTTGTCATTCATAGCCACAATGGTGGAGGTTCGTTGAGGTCGATGGGGATGCCACGTCGAACGAGACCCAAATACGACGCCGTCGAAGAACCATCAGCTAGCTGGGGTCCAACTCCGCCGCTAACAAGAGCCCGGTGGTGGTGAGGAAAAGGCAGTGTTGGTGGCGGCGGAGGAGGAAGAGGGAGTGATTCAACACCTTTGAGAAAGTGAGTGAGAGAAGTTGGAGGAGAGGGAAGCAGAGAGGATGGAACGTTGAGGTCAAGGCAGAGAGTAGGAGGAGGCATAGGAGGAGGAGGGAAGTTGGTTTTGGCCTTAGAACCACGGAGGGAACGAGCGGCACCGTCGTAAGCGAGAGCAGCTTGTTCAGGAGTATCAAAAGTACCAAGCCAAACACGTGTCTTCTTCCAAGGATCGCGTATTTCAGCAGCGTAACGACCCCATGGTCTCTTTCTAACACCTCTGTAGTGTCCCTCACGTGAGGTAGAGGAAGATGAAGCCGTGAACATCACAAAGATATAACACTGAAAATAAAACGAAGAAAACTCAATGTGATGAAAGGGAAGTGAGAAGTGAGGATTTGTATTATAAAAAATGGAGGGACCCACACAAAAAGGGCTTCCGTAATCGTCGGCTTACCGGCACGACCCTTCACTTCCTCCCTTTGCTTTCCACATTTCCTTAATTTATATAACCTTCATCACATAGAAATAAGAGTCTAACATTTTATATCATTATAATAATGAAATATATTTGTTTAATTAATGTCACGTATATTTAGGAAAGAATATGTAGAAGTTGGATTTGATGGGAGATAAGAGGGTGGGGGAGAGAGCCGCCAGTGTAGGAGAGAGGGGGAGCAGAGAATGACGTAAGCCCTAATGATGGCGCCTGACATGTATATTTGGGGTTATATAATAAATGATATATCAGGGAAAGAGAGAGCATTGGAATTAGAGTAGATATAATGAAGGGAGTGAGAGAGAGAGGGAAGTGGGGTTAGGGTAATGGTTGGGGTTGGGGTTGGTGTAGTGACAGAGACTCCCACGTGGGATTGTGTCTTAGTTGCAGGGAACAGCTACTACTTGGGCCACTTACCAACACACAACATGGGCTCCCATTCTTCCCGTCTTTTACTCTTTTTTGGGCTCCTTTCTCTCACCCTTATATACCATCTTTTTTCTAATATCTTTTCTTTTTAACTTACTCTATTTATAATTATTTACATACTATCAATATTAATTAATGATTCTTTTAACAAACATCAAATTATTAGACTTATGGATAGGATCGGGAGATAATAACATACAAAATTTCAGATTTCAAGTTAAATTAATGACAAAAAAAAATAAGGAGATTTGAAATGTAATAATGACCTAAGTTGGAAAATTCAGGCTTTAGAATAGAGTGATTACAGCTAGCAGACGAGCACAGTTGTGGTTACACCGTCATAATAGTCATGTGTACCCTATTTTATATTTTCCTTTTCATTTTTTGTAGATTAGACTATGAAATATGTTTTTTTAAGTATTTTGTAATTATCATAGTATCTATTTTATTATGCAATCTTTGCAAAAATAAGAAATTTGTTATGCTATGACCACTAGAAGCTTTCAAATATCTTATTATTTTTTAAGTTTTTATTGCTTTTGTCATATTATTCTCTTTTTGGTAATTGTCATATTATCGCTTTTATTATGCTATTATTCACACACAAAATTAATCTATTAGCACTTTAAATATTTGATTAAGACATTATAGGTAAATTACCAATTTTAAAAATTAATATATTTCCCCATAATTCATAAAAGAGTCTTAAAATAACAGCCAACCAGTTGTTCCGTTTTTGGACTACTATCTTTGTTGCTCCCTACTCTGCACGATGACACGTGTGTCATAACTTTTTTTAATTTAAGTTTTGAATCAGCTTTTGATTTCGTCTATGATCAAAGGACACAACTTTTTTAAACTTCTCTTCTGTTTTTGGTGTTGGGTGTTTTGGTTACTGTTTGCTAACTTTATTTTGTCTAACTTCAATAGATTTTCTTGCATCTGGATTCATCAGGGAGACACATAGCTGATAGGCTCAAATCTTCACTTTATTGTAATCAGAGCATTGTTTCATCATCTTTCTAATTATTGTCATAATAATCTCTTTTTAAATTAACTAAATTTAAATATAAAGACATTATCCACTGTTTGGGATATAAAGACAATTTGTATATCTATTAAAAAGAAACAAAATTCATTTTGCTTTACTAGTTCTTACTATAAACGTTTGTCAAGATCAAAATATTTCTTATATTTAAAAGCGGAATTTATTTCTTATTAGAACAATATTTTAAATTCTGTAATAAATATCTTTAGGGTCTTGTTAGCAAACCTGATTTTATTTTGTTATATCTATATCTCTCACTTCCCGTGAAACCCATCTAAAAATTCTTATAAATATTATATTGTATCATCTAGTTTAATGAATAATGTTGGTGCAGCAGAAGCGATCGTTGCGAAGCGTTGGATACAAGACAATCAAATAATGTGCATAGATAGATAGAAGAGAAGAAACAAATAATTTGGTAACGGGGTTCGGCTAATTGTGCCTATGTCCCCGGAAGCGCTGAGCGGCTACCAAAATATTATTAGATAATAAGGATTACAAACCCTAACATACTCATGGGCCCAACTGCCTATGGGGTGTTTCTATTAGGTGTTTATATCTGGTGCACATTACAACAAGGGACCAGAGTCCGGCGATGCGAGACTAATCTAATAATATATATTTCAAGCATCCCAACAAATAAAGTAGCGAGGAGTTTCCATATTAGTATTGATATTTGTATAGTAATTATATCTGATATATAAATAAACATCTCCATTTCAGAAAATACTGATAAAAATCAGCTTATTCATGAAAAAAATCATATTTTTAAAATGATAGATTAAGAATTGGAATCTTTAAGGTGATAATTATTTATAACATGTTTATATATTAAACTATTTTAATAATTATGTGATAGATAAATAATAGTTTTATATAAATTTATTATAATTATTTTATATAATATATATAAGTTATATGATATAGAATTTAATTAATAAATCACTATATAAGCGTTGTAGCTCATATAATAACTAGGTATAGTATTAATAATACTAAATATAAATGCGTACAAAAATGCTTCAGTAGTGTACTATCAGTTTTGGACAATGAATGATATATATATATATATATATATATATATAAAAGTATATCATTACATGGTATTTTACAATTTAAAATGAATTTAATAAAAATATAAATAGGCACAAAACAATCAAAGTTATAAACACTAAAATGCTTAAATAGTGTTATTCATCCTAAAAAATCCATGTGAATGAAATTGAAGACTGTCATAGTCTTTTTTCTTAATTAAGCTTTTCCCAAATACAAAATTGCCCATTTTATTTTTCAATAGAATATTGTAAACTACAACTCTTTTTCAGTACATGTATACTCCATTTTTTGAATAATAGAATTAGTTTTTATTACAGGCTACCAAATACACAATCCACAGCACAGGCTAGAGATGACGCATGCTACACCTACTCATATCCTTCACCCTCATCACATCATAGCCCTCAGAAAGTGTAACATCAATATCATTAATTATTATTAAGATACCGTTGAGTTGGTTCAAGACTGCACCACTCGTTTAAATAATCATTTATACACACCTTCATCAAGCAAAATAAAACTATTCATTTAGATATTTGACTCCTTGTAGTTGTAAGTTTATCCCATATCACAAATGAGAGGAATACATATTGTGACATGGATTATTCACTATACTCTTATCTATTCCATGACTCCTTAGGAAAATAACTAAAAGTACAAATACTCATACATGCATATATAGTGAAATTGTTTCCCTTCTACTTTATTCTTGTCCTCTATTTCTGAAGCATAATTAAATATGGTATATAGTTTTGAAAGGACAAATACACTTGTTAGTAGTTGTCGGTTGTTATTATTACCCTAATGCTGAGGCTTATTGCAACGGGAGATGCTGAAGTTGCACTTGTTGTTTGTGAGACGATAAAACACAAATGGAACGTTAGGAGAGAGATAAGAGGAAAAACGAGTGACGGGGAAGTATCAAATTCTATGCTACTAAACTGAAACTAAGTGATTAATATTGAGAAGTACTATAAATAGGATCATATGATGTTATATTTTGATAGTCTTTGTTGAGTTAGTTGAAGTGTTTGAGCGAAGATGGATATATTGGTTGCTATGTACACTTTCAATGATTCTTTCCCATTCACCCAAAAGGCTTCCTTTTTGAGGAGGTCATCTTGCATTAAACCAGTGATATATTGGTGTTGATAAGAAATATCCTTCAGGGAAATAATGATTATGTCATACATCACCCATAACATAATGGAAAAGAATCTTCTCTAATCTCTAGTATCATAAAGTCAAGTTATTGATTTTATTTTTAGGTCGTCATTAACCTACTAACTCTACTAACTCCAAGTTAATTCGTTTCAATGCGTACTATTATTTTAGCCGTTTGATTTTTTACAATTCATCTAAGCCGTTGAATATGTGACTGGGTACTGGAGATTGTGTTTGACTGAAGTCGGTTTGGGCCAGTGTATATTCTGTAGGGAAGTCGGTTAGGGCCTTTTTCGAACTAATTCATTTTTCTTATCCCTAAATCCCTCTCTATCACAAAAAAATGATTGCCATTAAATTTCACCATCCTTGTCCCGACGGGTATTATATTTTCTAATGTCAAATCTTTTCTTCATACCATACATCTTATAAAAATTATATGCAATATCATTGTTTAGAAACCTATATTTCTTTACTTCATCTTCGTTTAATGATCCAAAATCAATTTTTTCAAAATAAGTTCACACCAAAACAAACCAAAACAAAAGTTGCACGATAGATTTCACCTTATTTTTATATTTGAGGTTATTCAATATCCTATGTTATTCCCCTTCTCTTAAATAAATATAATTTTTGAAATTTATTGGCCGTTATTTGTAATCAAGTCATCTGTGATGATTTTGTATTTGTGATTTGGGCCTTCGATCACTACTATATTTGATCCTTGATGATTTTGTATTACTAAAAATAGTAGTTGTGTTTGTTAGTGGAATAATAAGTGATTGAAGGCCCAAAACCTGGTTGATACAAGTTTCAGCCTATAATGATGTAGGAATATGGAAAATACAATATTTATTATTTTGACTAGCGTGTTCATTCCCACTCCTTGCCTGACAGTCATATTTTTTTTATATGAAATGTATACATAAAGTTTATATATATTTTTAACTTGTGTCTAGTGCGTTATTAATTGTTTTTTATAGTTGTTCTTCTTGGGATAATGAAGAGGGGAAATAGAAGTATGATAATGTGTCAAATAGTAGTGATACATTGATAAAAATAAAAAAAACATGTGAAAGTTCATTGTATTTATTATTGAGACAAAAGGATATGAAATATGGAAATTATACCATTTACTAAATGAAATTACATAGGTCTAATTACCATAATATCCTTTAGGCATTTTTTGCATTTATATAATAATAAGGAAAAAATGAAATATAGAAATTATGTGGGATGAATTATCTAAACACCTTTAGACCATTTTGTGTTTATATATACTAGCGTGTCGACAGGCACTTCGTGCCTGCCGACCCGCATTCTTATGGAATGTTATAATTTATAATATGTGTCGCCTCATTTGTGGTTAGAAAAATCATAACCCTTTTATCTGATTTTGATTACCAATTTATAATATGTGATTAATAAATAGTGTGAATGAATAAATCATAACTACACATATATAATTTATATAAAAATGGTGTATTGTTTAAAAATAACACAGAATATGCATTGAGTATAGAGGAACATTGAGTTATTATGGTTTTTGGTAGAAATTATAAAATAAAGAGGGCAAAATATGCAACTACAAATTACACCATAGTGGGTGCTTACCTGGTTTTAGCTTTATATATAGTATATATATAGAGTATAAATGTTATTATTGGTGCAACTTAAGGTTGAAAAGAAGTGTGCCTGTTGTATTCTTATCAAGGCACTACTCACTAGTAAAAACTAGATTTTGGTTTTGCAACAACAAATTTCATAGAGAATAGTTGTGTCACTATAATTTGAAGTGGTGTGGTAGTGTGGTGTGGTACTACTTATTTCTCTTTTACCCAGTGGTGTGGTATTACTTTCAGGTTCACTTATGATACAGGAGAATTATCGCACAAAAAAACTATTTACTTGGACTAAAGGCCCAATAGTTATATGGTCCTTTACTTGGTGCTGGAAGTACTACAGGCCCAATCGTAGTAATTTGGTAAATAGATTTATCCATAGATGTAATAGTAATGCATTATTAGATTAATATTTTTGGGTATAATATAGGCAATTATAATTTGTCATATAATTACAAATATAATATGTTTAAATTTATTACATATAAGATGATGTATAATCATTTATGTAACAAATATATATCAAAATTAAACTTATACTCCTTCAGTCCCGAAAAAATGATAAAAACCATTATTTATTTTTTATCTCAAATCAAAGTCACATTAATAAATACAAATATTTTAAAACTAAGTACCATATAGTTTGATTGAGAAATAATAAAATTGTATTAAATTTCTGGTTCTAACTAACTTACTTTTAAAGCCTCAATATCTTTTTTTTTCTCTGACCGACAAGGCTGTAGTAAAATGAACACTATTCTTTTTTGTAGTTATCACTAGAGTTGAAATAGTATCCATTGTTATTATAAAATGTTATATACTACTGACCCACACCAAATGTGTTTGATGTCAATATATTTTTTTCACATTCAATCAATCATGCTTTAATAAATGACTTTTAAGATAAGTATTGTATTGATATTCCAATTTTTAATAATATAATTCATCCCTTCACCAAAATAATAATAATTGATTGCATCTGTATCTATAGTCAAGAGAGATAAGTATCTTGATCCCCACCTCATCAAAAAGAAAACATATTATCAACAATAAGAGGAGTGCATGATCAAATTCAAGCGTCCAGATCTCATCAAGGTGGACACCACATTACTCTCAACTCTCAAGGATAAGACAAGACAATGGACAAACTAAAAAAATGTTTATTATAATATCAGTATAAAAATTTATAAATAAGTTATCCATTTATTTATATTTTGAAGAGTGAATAATAATTAAATATTAATAGTGAATAATGCATTATTAATATATAAAACTCATACACTATTAAAAAATAAGTCTTACATTATCTATATTATTATTTTTCAGGAATAATTTAAATACACATAGATACATATTTTTTATTTCCTAGTAAAATGTTTTCATCATCATTTGTGAGGCAACCCACCACCTACCTCTCTCCCATTATGCCATGAAGATATTATTTTGTGGGTCCTATATTTACCTAGTCTTCATCCTTATCCATCTCCACTTCATTCATTTTCCTCTCTTTCACTCTTTCACTCTTTCCATCCCTTTCTTTCACCATTGCCACTCACTATCAAACTAATACAAAAATAATATCACATTGAAGGAGTAAAACACTTCTTTTTATAGCAAATGAAAAAACCAAGAATACCCTTGTGGCCATAGATATTTTAAGCATCACCCGCTATATATAGAGTGTATGTATATATCCTAACACAACATTGAGAATCTACTGATATTAGTGTTCATCAACCAAATTAAAAAAAGATCCCAAATTTCAAGATGGTTCTGCTAGATAAGCTTTGGGATGATGTTGTGGCTGGTCCTCATCCCGAGCGTGGCCTTGGTAGGCTGAGGAAGCTCACCACTGACATCAAAGGTTGCTTCTTATATTCTTAATTTAATACAATATAAGCATAAACATGTTACATGTAAATATGTAATCTTGTCTTTCATCCTGGATTTACACATTCATCATTATATCATAGAACATAACTAATGAGCCTATAGTATTATATAGATATATATGAAATGAAGGGAATATTATTAATAATAAGGTAGTTGGGTGTAGATGAAGGAGAAGGAAGCAAGTATGAAAGGACAGTGTCGATGCCGACGACACCAACAACTCCAGTGACTCCGGTAACACCAAAGACACCGGTGTCGGCGCGTAAAGTTGACAACGTATGGAGGAGCGTGTTCAATCCAGGGAGTAACTCAGCCACAAAGAATATGGGTGCTCATCAGATGTTTGACAAACCATTGCCAAACACTCCCACTGTTTATGATTGGTATTCTTTCTTCTTCATCCCTCTCATCATATCATAAATAAATAACAACTACTACTACTACTACTACTACGTCCTGTTCAAATCAATCATGTTTTTTTCTTCTTCTTTTAAGATATTATGTCAAATAACAACTCTAATATATGGGTCAGTTTGTCACTACAATTAAAAAAACTAAAATAGTGTAATACTATCATAAGATCATTATTGTACAAGAAATATTATTTCTACAACTCATTATTGTGCTTAAACATAAGATCAGATCCGTTCACTTGCATCTAGATTGAGAAGGATCATAAATCAACGGCTGGTTTAATACTATCATAATCTAACGGTTATCTCTGTGTGATTGCAGGCTCTACAGTGGGGAAAGCAGGAGCAAGCACCACCGGTGATTAAACTCACTATGGTTTCTATGTGTAAATAGTGCTCTCCCTGCTTGAGCGTCTGCTACGTGTCACAATCTAAGACAATGTGTCGTGGTTTGGTTGGTCTGAATTTACATATTGCTTAATAATCAGATCTTTTGTTTGTTTGTGTTCAAGTTGTTAGCAGGATCTACTTGGCTATGAGTTAATCACTCTATCTGGTATTGCTACAATAAATAAAATTTTGTGTTAATTTTCCAAACTATTCTAAGTCTCCCTATGTAGTTCAATTTCTATGTATGTTTGATTTTCCATGAGAATTGAGGTTAATATTCTCAATAGTATGTAATATATGTAAAGAAGGTGAAAAACTAGCTTATGTATGGTTAAATATAATGTAATTGCTTACTAACTTTTTTAATATGATTTTTAAATTAAAAAGGTTTCAATATTCATAATTTTATGAAATGTTGTGTGATTATTGGAATTGGTGGTATCTTATTTGTCTGGGCTAACATTATATAATATTTAATTGAGTGACATGGAATGAGATAAGATACCCAACTTTTATTGATTTGCACTATCTTCTCACAATAATTCATTGGTAGTAATATTTTAATTTACATTAAAGTCGTGGCTGTCCTAATCACTCCCATTCAATAATTAATATTTAGAAATAATTGAAGCATTAAAGGATATTCCTCTTCTAAGTAAATGATGTAAATGAATAGATTTATCTTATCTGTTGATACAAAATTGGTTTAACGGTAAGAGACAAGCAAAATGATTATGTAAAATTGCTACACGAATTCTAAAACACAATTGCCTCTTCAAAAGTGATTATGGGTTCTTCAAACAAACAAAAAATACACTAATTGCATGATTGTTTCCACGATGCACAAATCCAAACGTGTCTTTCGACATAAGCTACTATTTATAGCTTTCACTTCAACGTGGTTTTCTACCGTAATTCCAAACACACGACTAATTAGTTGTACCAAGAAGAATCTGAGTTGACCCACACTGTAAATATTGTTAGATTATTTTCCCACATAAAAATATATTACAAACTTAAAAGAGTAACATACGTATGATGCAAATTTATCAGATTTTGTTATGAAAAACGGTTTTATACTTTTGTGTGTGTTTATTTTGGTTTCTTTCTCACAAGTTTCTAAATTCTCAAATATATAACATTTATAATTTTGACAGTACTGAGTTGAAACTATTTTATAAGACTATACTATTAAAATGTGTTTTAAGCAATAAATTAAAGAGAAAACATATTCTAAAACCAATTTAAAAGTAAAAACAACTTTAAATGCTTTACAGAAGATAGGTATAAGCAAGAGAAAAAAATAAGACTACTATGTATGCTTTAAAATTAGATGATCATTAGAGAACTAATTTAACAAAGAATAAAGATTCATTTCCTTCAATATTTTCACTTCAATTTGATCCTTGAAAATATGAAAAACTCATATCATTCTAATTTTATTTAATTGTGAGTCAAAATAATTTATAATAAAAATTAAAGTATCCAAAAGTTTACTATGAAAAAAATTACTAATACAACTAATTTAAACTATATTTGAGATGATTGAGAATTGTTTTCTAATTTTTGAGACCAGGTTAATATAAGTGAAAAGTTGAGATGAGTCTTCATAATTAATTAGTAAGACAAAATGTGGCAATTTTAACCCACAATTTATAGTAGTAAATGAATAAAACGAATTACAACATAAATGATAAATTTGTATTAAAGTTCACTATAAAAAATATTAAAATATATTATATATAATCTAATAATAATTCCATAGGCTATAGTCTAATAATAATTCCATAGGCTATATATTATATATAATCCTAATATTATAATCGAGAATATTAATTAATGAATAATATTAAATTATCCGTATATTAACACAAGTGAGACAATAACACATATTCTCAAAGTGATTATTTCTTTAGGGGCAATAAATTGAGAACAAATCTCATATAAAAACTGTGAGAATAATAAATTTGTGTCCTGCAACTAATCAAGAATGATTAGAATTAAAAGTTAATCATTGTTCACATGATAATAATATACATATGTATTTCAATCTTAACCGTTTAAATAAGATCCAATAATTTATACTAATTGTTGTCATTTCTCGTAATAACATGTTATTGTCACGCTCCATATTTTTTTTATACATAAGGTGAAAGTGATACCTTAGTGTCACAACAAAATTATAAGTGTATTTACAATCTTTTAATATATGCGTTAGAAAAAGAGAAAGGATTGAGTTCATGATGGAGTAATTTAGTAATTTATATTCACGATGCGATATGATAATATTGCTGACTCTCCCAAATGACCCAGCCCCAATAGTATTATTACCGCTACCTCTTTCTTAAGCCTTCAAATTGATTCAACTTCATCACACCCCAACACACACACTAAGAAATTTCTTCTCCACAATGGATTTATCGAAAACCGTTGATCTTGCTCGGAATTTCGCAGTTATGGTTCGAGTTCGTGGTCCTGTAAGTTCTTCTCTCTCTCTTTCCCTTTCCCTTATCTATTATTATTGTGTATACAATAAATTTATACATACTTCACTTTCAGGATCCAAAAGGGATGAAGATGAGAAAGCACGCTTTTCATCAATACCGGTTTGTTACTTTTCCCACTCCATATTCATAATCTTACTTCCCTTGTTTCAAAGTTTTAATTTTTCATTAATGGGTATGTTTAGTTCTGGAGAAACAACTCTTTCAGCTTCAGGGATGCTTGTGCCTGATACACTTTCTAATAACTCTGAGGGTAGGGTATTGGTTTTAACTGTTGCATCAGTTGTGGAACCCTTTTTGTCCCTTCAACATAGACACAGTATTCCTCAGGTTGCTCCTCTTTCATTTTTGCTTTTATATATAATATTTTATAGTAAACTTTCAATTTAGTCCTCAAAATATTGTCGCTTTAGAAATAGGTCATCGGAGGTTTTTTTGTCACCAATTAAGCTCTTATAAGATTTGAAATGTCTCAAGATTATTCCTGGACTTAAAAGTCACCATTTAAGTCCTTCAATTTAGCACAATTTAAATATTTGATGACTTAATTAACTGGTCAAATACTTCAAGGACATGTCATATTAAACAACAATCTCTCATGGACTAAATTGAGAATTTACCTTTTTTTTATTTAAATTTTGGTCTATGTTTCTGTATTTTTTGCTTTTCAGGATAGACCTGAGTTGATTCCTGGTGTTCGGATTGATATTATGACTGAGAAAACCAATGAAAATTCCAATCAAGGAACCCCTTGTTGGCTCGGGGCGCAGCTTTTGTCATTAGTAGGCATTTTAAACTCTTTTATGCTGTTACTTATTGTGCAGTCTTCTTCACAATTAATGATGTGTTGCACCTAATACTTTGTATGTAGTTATGAGACTCATTAATTATGGTACATGAATGGTTTAGTCTATTGTCATTTAATTCCTGACATCGATCCAGGATTGTTTATGTAATTTTCTCTTGATTTTTTCTAAATGTTTGACTCAACCATTCATTTTCTTTGAAAGATAGTGGTGAACTTTCAGCTGCATATGTTTTGCTCAATAATTTACTCTTTGAGCCTATGTAATCGTCTCTAGCTAAATTTGATGGTTTGTTACTCAAAATTTGTGACATTTGTTTAACTACATGGCAAGTCTTTTTTCTTTAATTGCTTTTTTGTAGGTTCCTTTTTTAATATTTTTTCTACGAATTACTTGTTGCTTCAATGCTAATCAGATTTTTGCATTACACAGGTTGACGTTCCTGCTTCAGCCCTTTGTCTTCAGACTCTAATTGAAGCATCTTTGGGCTCACCAGAGCATGAATGGGAGGTTGGCTGGTCTTTGGCATCAAACAGTAATGATAACAAAACTTCTAAAGATTTTTTTCGAACTCAGGTTAGCCCTGTTTTTCTTTATGAGTGCACTCTCTCCCTTGGTTAAAAAATAGTTTTAGTTTACGAAATTTGTATATTAAAGACATCCCAGTTCAATTATGAGACGGGAAGTATGATTGAAATGCCTTAAGAAAAGTGCACTTTTCATTCATAAATTTGATAATATGACTTGTATGTTACCCTGTGTCATGTTTGTCTAAACAAACTTGTTAGACTCTGGAATTATATTGTAGCATGTGTCTGTTGCTTCTGGGAAAAGCACAATTAAAACACGTGGGAAGTTTTGCTCGTTGGTCTGCAAGCCTGAAGGCACCATATTCTGAGCTATTATTTTATTACATGGGATTAAATAATGATGATAATCCTTCCATGTTTTTAGGTACTGGCTGAATTTTTTTTGGAACATTCATCTCCACAGAGGGATCACCCAATTAAGATTAGTGGCTTATAAGAGTTGATAAATGTCTTTTGAGGCATCTTGTAAATCCTATTTTTACATTCTCAAAATTTAGCTTTTAAACATTGTTGTGGGATATATTTGTATATCTTTTGTAAAAAAATATTAATGCAACTGAAAATATCAATTTGTTCATTGATTAATGGAGTTGCACTTCATGTGAAAAAATGGCTTGTATACACTTTTGGTACACTTGGTAGAACTTATTAGAGTTTCATTTTTCTTCTTGTGTATAACCTGCCTTCGGGAATACATTCCTGTGATCATAATGCATAAAACTATAAAAGCAAACTCAATCTTTTGTATGGAACATGATTAATCTTATGTGAAATTCAGGGAAAATTGGAAGTGGGAGGATCTGGAAGTGTGAGTCTTGTGTGCAAATCATTGACTAGAATGGCCATTCTTAGTGTTTCCTTATCTCTCAAGGTATCTTCCTGTTTTTTTTGTCCACTCGGAATTCTTATGGTAACAGCTGTAGTATAATCTAATGATTAAAAATTTTACCTACTGGTATTCTGTGTCTCTGCATAGAGACTGATGTGAATAACTGGTTCGTGATTTTAACATAGGATTTGCTGGGTAGTAATGTATCTTCCATGAACAAAAGGGGTGATTTTCTTCTGGCAGTTGGGTCTCCTTTTGGGGTCCTGTCACCTACACACTTCTTTAACAGGTATTACATTTCTGTTTTGATAAATGAAGAAAAAAAGGTTTTACTAAACTTTCTTAATCACCCTGATGTAACATGTACTTCATCATCTTCTGTCGAACATTTTCCATGAGCTTTTGGGATCAACTATGTATTGAGTTCTAGAGGCAGCTATTTTGTCTTTAATGCTGTTGTCAACTGGATATCATTGTTTGAAGTTTTGTATCATTCATTCCTTTGATTTGGTTGCTTGTTTGATTGAATCAGTATATCAGTAGGGCGCGTTGCAAACTGCTATCCACCGTATTCATCCGATGTATCATTGCTGATGGCTGACATACGCAGTCTTCCTGGTGAGCCATTTCTTTGGTGCATAATCCATTGGTTATTTTCGCAATTAGTTCTGGCTGTATTTTGACATTCTATGTTCCAGGAATGGAAGGCAGTCCAGTTTTCAGCGAGGATGCATGTCTTAGTGGTATCATGATCAGACCATTGAGGCAGAAGACAAGTGGGGCCGAAATCCAGGTACATAGAATGCATTCTTCTCTTGCTCTACATTATCTAAACCTTCTCGCATTTAACTCATCATGCAAAACTCTAGTCTTTGGTAACAGCTGGTCATTCCATGGGATGCCATTGTGGATGCTTCCAGTGGCTTGCTGCAGAAAGCGCCTCAGAACACAGTGAAATGGTTATATAATCAGGGGGGCAGGCCTTATGCTGCAGGAGAGGCAACTTTTACTGATACTGATAAGTTAGATTCACCCTGGAGGAACAAAAACGAGCATATAAATTTTAATAGCTCCTTACCATTACCAACCGAGAAAACAATGGCTTCTATCTGTCTTGTTACTATTGGTGATGGTGTATGGGCATCTGGTGTTTTGCTCAACAGTCAAGGTCTCATACTTACAAATGCCCATCTCTTGGAACCTTGGAGATTTGGGAAAACACATGTAAGTGGTGGAGGATATGGAACCAACTCAGAAAATTTTCCTTTCAAGTCGGAGGGAGCCACAGATCTTGGGAATGGAATCACAAGCATTCAAGAGAGTCAAACTTTGCAGTCGAAAGTGGGGACTGTTCATTCGTTCATTGCTGATACTAACAACTATAGAAACATACGTGTACGTCTTGATCATGTTAATCCTTCAGTTTGGTGTGGTGCTAGAGTAGTGTATATCTGTAAAGGACCATGGGATGTTGCCTTACTGCAGCTTGAATCTGTTCCCGATAAGCTCTTGCCTGTTGAAATGAATTTTTCCAGGCCATCCACAGGATCAAAGACATATGTCATTGGCCATGGATTATTTGGCCCCAAGTGTGGTACGTTCTTGCTGATGCCATATTATAGTATATATGATAATTCATTGCTGGGGTGATCAGTGTGAGACATGTCATGTATTGTATTGCATTCTTTCTATTTTTATTAAGAACTGATTCAATTACCGTGGCTTGTTTTTCTATTTCCTTTGTTTAACCTTGAAAGTGGTCTATTTTCATTAGGATTCTTCCCATCTGTTTGCTCTGGTGTGGTAGCAAAAGTGGTTGAAGCAAAGACTCCTCAATCTTATCAATCAATTCAAACCGAGCTCATGCACATGCATGAGCTCTTCCCAGCAATGCTTGAAACAACAGCTTCTGTTCATCCTGGTGCTAGTGGTGGTGCTGTTATCAATTCAGACGGACACATGATTGGCCTAGTAACAAGGTAATGCCAACGACTTCACCTATCCTATTCATTCTCCAGCTAACATTATGTTCATTATGTTCTATACTGCAAGATGCGAGTTAGTTCAATTGGTAGACATTTGGCACATTGGTTTTATAATTATTGGTATCCCTGCTGTGGATCAGGGTTATGAAATTGGAATGTAAGTGGGGTGTCTAGTATTTATGTGATTATGCCCATCCACATCGGATTGCCCATTTGGCTGCAATATATTATTCTCAGGCAACCTATAATCTGCAACTTAAATTTTCACTCGATCTTGCTTCCTTCATGCTTTGAATTGTTTTGGTGGAAATCTTTAGCTTTCGCCCTTACTGTCACTGCAGTACGAGTCTGATTTTGTTGACCCTATTTACTCACATGAGGCCAACCTGCACTGGTTGGTCCTAATTCTTTCTGTATAACATAAGCTTTTCTGATTTTTTTATTTTTTATCGATCCCGAGTGATTGTAGATTATATGTCCATATTTGATTGGATAATGCTTTTGTCACAGCAATGCACGGCATGGTGGCGGAACGATAATACCTCATCTTAATTTTAGCATTCCATCTGCAGCTCTGCTTCCCATCTTCATGTTTTCAAAAGGTGTGCTTTTAAAGTAATTGTTTAGTCCCACAAGGAATATTACCTAGATCTCTGTGTTCCCAACTCATCTCTCCTTGATGGAACGAGTATCAAAAGGAACTCAACAATACAACTAAGATCAGTTAGGGGCTGTTTGGTTTAAGTAAGAAGTGTTTTTTGTTTTCATTAATAATTACAAGTATGTCATCTTATTGTCATTTTGTTTCCTATTTACTAATAAGATTTATACAGGCAACAAGGATAATGACATATTTTTTGTTTTAATCATTCCCTCTACAAATCTTTGAATACCGAAAACAAAATGAAAAGAAGGCACATCATACTTGTACTAATTATTAATGAAAACAGAAAAAAAAAAGTTTCCTTAAACCAAACAATCCTTTGTTTACCTATCAGAAATCTTGGGAAACTGGTCATAACATTAGTTAAAAATACAATTTTTCTTACATTCTAGGTTAGCATCTTATGATATTGCTCTTTCACTGCAGACATGAAGAATTTATCAGTTTTACGGATTTTAGACGAGCCGGATGAATACATTTCATCTGTATGGGCATTGATGCGACCATCATCTCCCAAGGTCAATGCTATGCCTAACCTTCGTCAGTCTCTTGTTGACAATAAAAGCAAAGAAGTTCAGGGCTCTAAGTTTGCCAAGTTTATTGCTGAAAGAAATGATATTTTCAAAATGCCTTCTAATATTGGAAAGAGTGGAGTTCTTACTAAGGGAGTTGTTCCTAGTAAGTTATAACCCAGAATACTGTTTTGTGGATGTGTTCCTTGTGATTTATATACACTTTGGAATGGGATATTCTGCACTGGATTATACTGAACAGAAAATCAAAGAAATAAGTTAAAAGTTTCTAAATAACCATGCTTGCAGTTCATTAGAAGTTAAAGGTGATTATTCATCAACACTAGTTATTTTGTGTTATGCATTTTACCATGCAATTAACCAATGTTCGTGGTTTGATTTGCATGAAAGCCAAACTAAAACAAAACTGGCTTTACTAAACTGAACCAGTTTTAGAACAGCTTTGTGCAGTCACAATAGAGTAGCAACTAGTGAGTCATTCACTTATTATTGTGCATTATGCATGTGTATTGCCAAGAGTGTACGGTAATACGTTTATTTTTTAACCAAATTATTTTCGCATTCTATTCTTGTTTTTTTAAGATAGTCATTCTTTCTCAATTTGATTTTTTTACAAACATTTATTTATTTTTTAAATAGAGATTTAGGCATTTTATTTTCTCATAACTTTCAACGTATTTTTTTATTTGTGAAGAACATAAGAGTATACAAAGTTAATCACTGCTATTATAACATATTTCAACAATATTTTTTTCTCAAAATAAAAAACAATTCTTAAAGATAACTACGTTTATTTACGTAAAAAGAATATCACTCTTAAATCGTTAAAACTTAGAGTAAATAGAGAATATTGTTAAAAAATAAAACAAGAATTCAAGAAACTTCTTCCTTCCCTTCCCTGTGGTTATTCAGTCTCACAAAGCCATATCTCATTTTCAAGATAGACAAAGTTATGCTGATAAATTGAACTAGCGAGTACTCAAACATAAAAACTCTCAATTTTATTTATATAAGCAAAGTTTACTTTATGATTTCAGATGAAAATTCTAAGCCCATTTAAATAGGCAATAAAGAAAGATTGACAGAAGAGAGAGAGCATCCTGAGTTACCAATAACATGAATTTTGGATATGAAGGATTCATGGGATACTTTATTCCAACTATGACTCATAGTTCATTTTTGTTGCGTCTCAGCAATGAAATCATTCTCCGTGATAATCAGCTGCATTTTTGCGACGCCTCTCATTATGTCCAGCCAAACGCCTTCTACAACTTCTTTTTGACTCATCAAATTCTGACACCTCATGGAACCTGCAAAACAAAATTAATTCCACAAAATTAGTTACTTTGCTATGGCATATTTTCTTCACACTAAATTTTGTTGCCATCTCTGATTAATTAACATTTTATCTTACTTGGTTGATTTAGTTAAAGTAAAGAGTAGATGCGAACATGGGTGGATGGGTCGGTTATCCGACCATGAATATTGGTTGTATTATTTTTTTTGAACTCGACCTTAAACGTGAAGGCTAACCCGACCCTAAATGTTGATAAAACCAGCTTTAGAGCTATAACCCGATTAAATATAATTTATAATCATTTTAGATAAAGTCTACTCAATATTAGTTATTATATATAAATAGATATTTTGTTAATCATTTATATATATATATATATATATATATATATATGATGAAACAAATTAGAGAATCAATAATATTTTGAGTCAAATAGATGTTATTACTTTGTACAAAATTGAATATACACACAAACATGACGAATGAATGATAATGAGAAGAGGTCAAGTCATGTCATGTTTGTTCCTTACATGACCCTGAATATTAATTGAGTTTTATTTTTGAACTCAAACTCGACTCAGACTCAATGAAACCCGACCATATTCATCTCCATCATGATCAAACCAAACCATATAAATAGGTAGGGTCCGATCCTGCATCAGGACCATTTGGAAGGTGCAAGCTGATTTTGAGTTTGTTCGTAAATACTATCTCATAACTTATCAAGCAATTTATATGTTTCAAAACCTTGTTTTGAAAGTTAGTTTTTGAAAAGCCAGCTAATATACTTAGTTATTTATCATATGTGAATATTTTAATTTAAACCCAGAATAATATTAAATATCCTTTTAAATCACTTAAAAAATTTACCTTGCTAATTTTATCATTCTAATTCACTACACAAAAATAAACATTCAACTACAATCTCACAACTTTCGGTTAATATTTGGTTCTTAGTCCTTATAATCATCAATTAAGTGGTCACGTATGAATACTTACTTAGCTGGATGTTTTACTAATTACTATCATGTCAAAGGTGGTGTAAACATGTGATTATTAAACTTAAGATAAAGAATAAAACCAATTTTGTAAAATTTAGGAACTGAGTAATAAAATACTTTTAGATGTTAAAGCAAAGTTTTTGTTGAAGACCAGCCCAAAACTAAAATCTAAAATGAATTGAAAGAAACCTGTGTTATGCCTAAAAATGAATTGTAAGAAAGAAATGTTGTGTCCTGTGTCATGAGTGTGCATTGTCCTAAATCATGCATCAAACTTGTTGATAGAGGATGGTCTGAAAGTCACTCCTGATTTGCCATCTCCATGAAGATCCTCTAATTAAAAAATGAAAGAAAGAAAAAAAATACATTTTGTGTTGTGAACTTCATGTAAATCAGAGTAAAGTTTCTTGAACTATAAAACAATAAGAACACCATAAGTTGTCCTTCTATTTTTATATATACTTTTGAAATATGTGAATAAAAACAAAAATAGAGATAAATGTACAAGTTATCAAATGTAATGTTTATAATTTGATATTCAAATAACAATTTTTTTAAAATCATAACTCCAGGAGCAAGCAATTAGTTATCAATTTAGTGGAATGATATTGGAATGTCCAAATATGGCATTTTGGTAAATGCCAGTCAGAATATGTTTTTTTTTTATGTTCTTGAAGGCACATGAGTCTCTGCCTTACTACAATTATTGGTCATCTATCAATATATCATACCACAGTTCATAATATTGGGGCAATAGGAATAATCTTAGTACATGGAATCAATGGTTTTTGTAATATATAAAAGCAAAATGCGCAGCATATAAATCACTGTAATGTAAATAATCATATGTATCTAAGAATTTTTCCATTTGGGCAGATTTTTCAACAACTAAAAAGCAATATCAGTAGCAACTAATAGAGTAATTTATGACTCTACGCTAGATAGCTGTGGTAGGAAATAAAATGAACAAAATTTCAAAGACAAGTTTTTGTAGATGGGTTAGGTTAGACATAACAAGTAACCATGTAGCACATCTCATACATAAACATCAACCAATTACAACCCAGCTAGGGCTAGTTGATAAGGCAAGTACATGAACACAATTCTAATCAAACCTCTTCCCTTCTCAGTCATTTCATATCAAAGATTAGATTTCAATAAAATTTTAATTTTTTATCATGGTCGCAGCTAAGTTGTATCGACTATAAGTATAGAAATGTGGAAAATGTAACTACAATTGAGGTCGTGATACCAAAGTTCTAATATCTTGCAAACTCAATTTCAGGCAACAATTTAAGATCTTGTACTTCAATTACCTGAAGAAAAATGCAAATACTATAGCTAGTTGACAAAGAAAAAAAGTAAAGTAGATTAGGGTTTGTCAACCTGCTACATTGCTGGCAAAACCTTTGTTGGTGATCTGCTATGAGAACAAAAGGAGCTTTGGCATGGTACTCACAGACCTTGTGTCTCCTATGATACTGCTTAGCATCACTTAGATCAGTTTTGCAACTATCTACTTGACAGGAAGGTGGCACTGATCCTCTTGCTTTGGACCCTCTTTTGCTGCTATAAAGATCTGTAGTTACTGCCCTTTTCTTATTCCTTCCTTCCTCTCCATTACTCATTATCTCACTTATCACTTCCTCTTCCTCTTCTTCTTCTTCTTCTTCATCATACTCCAAGATCCTCTTTCCCTCAGCCCAGTTTCCTTCCATGATAGGTTCAGGGAAGTGGAAGAAGGTTATGGAAGAAGTGAAGGAGAAGAAGATCTTAAAACCTTGATATAAATAGAAAGAAGAAGAAGGGTAAGTGAATAGAATGTGACAAAATGGGTGAGGACCACACAGGGTCTTTCTCCATTTATTGGTTGCCAACTGAGGGTAGTAATAGTGAAAGTTCGAAAACGAAAAAGCACTAGCTGCTGCTCCTAAGTTTTCTTAGGTATAGACCAAGTGTTTATATTCCTCACTTTGATTGGTTATTTATTTTAATATACAAAAATTCTAATCCTATCAAAAAAATGGAAATAAAAACCAACTCAAACTTAATTTTTTCTAATATACTAGATAATATTAATACTTTGTTAGTGGCTAAAGTTGGAACTATTAACATTTTTATCATTCAACTCAAACTATCATTCCAAATTTTCATCATTCAACTCACATGGAGGAGGGGTGCATGTTACATTCGAGTTCAATTCCTCTCGAATACTCGAGAGACAAATACTAAAATATAAGACTGATTTTTTAAAAAATTATTTATTTATATTAAAAAATAATATAAAATTATGATCATTGAAGAATTATTTTTGTCATGTGTCAATATTGAGGTAAGTGACAATATCAGTCCTTTGCCCATTACTAGTTGCATAAGTCCATCTTCTTGAACCATATTTGGTTTAAATAAAACTTAGTGAGTTGATTTGACCACTCACTCATGAAGTTACTTATTGAATAAGTAACAACAGAAACTTGTGTAAATGAGGAATGAAGAATATGGAAATTACTAAATTATTAAAACGTATGCTCTTCCCTTCGCCATTATCCACATGAAATATGTCATATGCTTAGAATTCATAACCCGAAATGCCCTAATTTTTGTAGATTCAAACCCTGATTTTTTAGATATTGAAGAAAAAGAAGTGAAAGTTGAGGTTAACAATAGCATGGTGCTGATAAAGAATAGGTGAAGAAGCAACTAGGATGTTCAGGTTGTCATTAAAGAAGTAGTCCTAATGTTAGCATTAAGGTACTAACAATATAATTTTCAATTAAAAGAATGATACAAAAAGGTTATAGGACTAAATAAAAATGAGAGGAATTCATTTACTTCAATTTAAAAACTTATTCTACATTTTAGTCATCAATTATATTAAAATCTACTAGTTCATGTCTTTTAAAATAGTTAATAGATCTGAACAATAAGATTTTTATAGAATGAATGACTCAGATATGTAATAAGTCATTTTAACTTATAGAGTAAGTGTATCCCTCCCAATAAAAATATATTTAGCCTCATATTTTAGTACTGGATTCTATAGTATCGGAGATAAATTGAACTAGTCTCAAATTCTTAGAAATGATAAGACTCAAAATTACAAGTTATCTTGATTTTTTAGTGTACATAAAAGGTTCTTCCACACAAAAAGATTAATCTATCTTTAAGATATAAGTTTTATGGAAGGGAGTTTCTCATACCCAATTAGTTATGGAAATTCTGGTATCATATTTAAAGAACTCAATAATTAACTAATTTTGATATTTATAATAATATATCTTAATTTAGTCATATCAACCATGAAATGCAACAGATAATTGATTGTCATATTATTACAAGTTGAAGGCTTGTAAAGTTGTAACTTACTTTCGTTGCTGCTCTTGCAGTTGGTTAAAAATATATATTCAAATAATTGAAAAAATGGTTTCATCTATATTATCCAATAACATTCAACACATGGTTTAAGTATCTTGTCGTGTGCATAGACAAAAAAATCCTGTCGTGTAGCTACAACGCAATGGTAATTATTAGAAAGCAACACCAGTACGAGAAAGACTTATCTCCCATGGATAGAATTATTGCTTTTATTCTTCCTCCTAAGACTAATTACGTTATATTTAAAAAAGATAAAATTGTTATATCATGCGTGTTTTCCTTTTACTTTTGATGTAATTTCAAGAAAAGAAAGTGATCCCCTCCTGTTTCTCTCTCTGAATTTCTCTTCCTTTTTTTACGTGCAACATTAGATGATAGTCCTTATCGTTGAGAAGAAAGGACGAGGTTATGATGTGGGGAACGATTCCATGCGCAACCAAAAAACGTAGATGTGCATTATTGAAAGAAAGAAAGAAAGAAAGAAAGAAAGAAAAGAAGAAGATACGATGAGAGATTGATTTAACAAGTTTTGGCCTATATGTATGGCTTTAATGTACCAATGGCCACTATGTGTTGGATCTTTATTGTTTGATTTATTGGCCCTGTTGTCTTAATTTGTTCCCACATTGGCATAGCCAACTGCAGTGCAACAAAGATGGCCAGCTAGCTCATCTATACTCACCTGGGTCGCTGTCCTTATTGCATCCCCTTATCTATTACCTACGAAGGACCACCTTTTTCTTCATTATTATGTTGTTCTTCTTATGCATTGGTCCCATTTGTACGAGGGAAACTGTTTGAAAGTGAATTATTTTTTGTTTCTTTTATAGGGTGACCACTCTTTTGAGTGGTAATAAATTAAAGGAGTTTGGGTTGCTTAAAGAAGGAATCCATTCCTGCCTTTTGAATGAAAAATAAGACTCCTCTGTTTGGGACTTAAACTTTTAGAGGGGGAAAAAGAGAAATTGAAAACTTTTGAGTTATCTCATAAATATATTTCATGTCTCTCAAATCTTTCATTTATCTTATTTTCAATTTAAAACTCATCTTATAAACAAACCCTTAAGAGTTTTGTCCTTTAATTAAGTTTATAGTGAACTAAACTCATATTAGTAGAGGTCCAATGTTACTAGATAAAAAGGATTGAACAACAAAATAATATTCAATTCCAAGATTGAAGGATTGACATAGGAGTTATTTTATACAAAAAAAAAAGTCATCGTAAATATGTAAATTAAAAATATTAGAATTAAACATTCTTGTTGCTTCTCATTTTAAGATTGTATTTTAAAAAGGTAATTTTCCTAAGAAACAATATATTTTGTTCTAAATGTGAATCTCTTACATTTCCAACTAACTAGGTAAAGGATTTAATTTCCACCAAAAAAGTAGGTTATGTGACGATATGATTGCGTTGTAATGGTGACGATGTTTTGGCGAATCTGATTCACTAATAATTTGAGGATGATTACATGAATGAAGATAAGTGTCACGAGAATCATTGAAGGAGAAGTTTGCTCTATTTCTCTATCATATATCAACTATCAAGGAATGGAATTGATGCAGAATAAAACACCCAAGATAATAATGCATGTGGATCCATAAGGGAGTGGAAAATAACGTGGCTTCCATATATTTGCATCAAGTCCTTTCCATTTACTTTTCATTAATTTCTACAAATTTCATTTTATTCCACTTTACAATTAAAGATTGGAAGGTGAAAACTAACTACATACAATCTTAAGTTACATATAAAATTACACGTTTATTGTCTTATATAATGATTTATGGGATATCATCTAATTTGATTTTCTCCCGGCCCTTTTTCCTTGTTATACAAAGCTACCTATTAGAATAGAATAATACTATGTGTAATTAAAAAATTTATTCTCCAACTGATAAGGTCTACCATGTTCTTGATAAGCACCCAAGATTCAAGTCAGTTAAATTTTAGTTCATAAAAAGGTCATATAGTGTAGTAAACAAAAAATGAAGTACACTAAAGCCAAATTATTGGCAACGTGATCATGGAATTTTTTATTTTGTATATTTTTAGATTATATACACAAGTTATTTTTTTATGAATGGTGTTTTTTGTTGTTGTGAATTGATTATATACACAAGTTATTTCCACACAAAAAAATACATGTTATAAATTACGTTATTAAAATAAATGGTAAAAAAATTAATGCACATATAATGTAACCTCCATAAATAAATAGAGTGAGGAAAAAAATGTATGCACTGATAGTGCATGAATTTAATACACTGTGAATGTATCATTCACCACTTATTTTTAATTATTATTGGCTCTTCAAAAAACTAATACAAATAAATAGAAGTTGATATAGTGATACTATATAAATCTTTACAATGACAGTACATAAATATCACACAAATCGCTATTACTATTTAAATGAGTTGAATGGGAACCATTCATGTTAACAGCTATCCGTGGCCCAATATTTACACAAACTTACAACCCAAAAGGCGCACAAAGCAGATGTAGTGGCCCAAACCTTAAGCCCAAGGAGGAGGCAAGTAGAGAGGTATGCATATATGAAACAAATTCTTAATTTCATTTCATTAATTTTTAAAGTGTAATATCTATACATTATAAGTCAGAATAAAGATTTATATACAGTCAATATATTATATATTATTCACTTGAATGACTTTTTTGAAGAGTTAATAATCATTAAAAATGATTTATGAATAATAATATATAAAACTCTTATGTTGTGTATATTTCCTCCAATTTTTATTGCAATAACTCAAAAGTATCCTTCTCATATTACACATAGGTAATCACACACATATGTGACCTTTGACTGTTAAAAACCAAAAGTCGGAAGAAATAAAATTTTCTATCCTGTAATATAGTGCTCATTTGTGAATTGGGGGCCATTATCCACAAATGTAAAAGTTTTATATAGTGACATTTTTTTATTTAATATTTACTTTCAATCATTGTTGACTTTTCAAAAAAATAATACAAATAATAGATAGATAATGTGTTAATTGTATATAAATTTTCTTTATACTAACAATGCATAGATATTACATTCATGATATAATACATTAAATCTGTATTACATGAATATGCCCTACAAAGTACCTGATCAATAGTTCAATACTCTCCACATTGGGAATTAATTGATGTGGGTTGAATAAAACTATCCTAATTAATGTTTCCCTTCACAAAAAGATTATATATGGTTCCCACTCATTGATGCAAAACGATGAGCAAAATACCATTGGCGTTGACCACGTATTAGTGATGGTTTTCTTTTTTAAAGGTACGTACTTTTAGTCAAAATTCATTTAATTAAAAGTATTTCACAAACAAACAAATAAATAATCCATTTGTTCGGATTTCAGAAGCTTCTGATTTTTCCTCTCATGTTATTATATATTTTTTATGTTTTAGAGACCCATCATATATTTATAATTTAATTTTCAATTATAATTTTTTCATAATTCTTCATTTTCAACCCCATATTTTTTCATTTTTAGTTCATATTCCAATGTCTATTAAATGAATTTTTTGGGGTCAAATAGTATTAACTTCTAGAAGTGTATGCATAATTTGTAAAGGATGGAGTATCTTTTTAATTGCCCCATTCAAGAAACATCACGTAACTTTAGTAGCATACATTTTGGTTTTAAGAGGGAAACATTCTTTTCTTATTAATCGCATATAGTGATACTATATTTTAGTTGAATAATTGATATTTTTTGTGATAAGAGTCATTCTAGGTTATCGATGTTCTCAATTATAATTTTTTTTTTCATTTATGAATTGTAATTTTATAATATTACAGTATGGATTGGGAATGATAATAAACATGTGCCCATCACTTTTAATCCTCCTAATTAATAAAGAGACAAATACTTTAAAAACAAAAAAAAAATATAATTTTCAATTACATATTTATCCTTCTAGTTCTAATAATATTACAATTTTGTCATTCAAAATAAAAAGAAATACATACACTTGTCTCTCCATTAATTAGCGGAGATGATCCTTCTTCACTTACAGAAGAGATATTAATGGATTCAGGAAAGACTATGAGTAGAAAAAAGAGAGAATGATTACAAACAAAAGCTTACAAAAAGCTTCACTTTGTAATTGTACATTTAAATTATTATTCTTGAAAGTTCTACAGCAACTTAATTGACACGAAATAAAATGATATAGCTGATATTCTTTGTTTACATCGATTATCTCCAACACAAATTCTCTACCATGTGAATAATCGAGTAGATTACTTTCAAACTAGTGTCTATGATTTCCAATAGCTCTCAATAAGATGAGGGGGGAGGGCCAAACCCTGCAAAATCAGACCACTGATTTAGGGTTAAAGGAGTAGAATCAACACCATTAACACTACTCTCAATGTTACCACAAATGGAAGCAGTGCTATTGCTAATAGTACTCCATAAAGATGCATCACAAGTTCTATTATTAGCATTATTAATGAAGCTATTAGGCCAATCAGTTTGAGTAGGAACACTAGTATGGATACTGTTCATAGTTGATGGAATCATTGAACTTTGTTGTGGTGTATACTGAGATTGTAGCTCTCTTTCTATGCCACCAATTTGGTACAATGGGGATGGTCGAATTTGGCATTGGTTGGAAAGAGAACCAATATTGAAACATGATGCTAGATCCAAATTGGAAGAAGAACCAGCTATATCATTTCCAATTTTCAAAGACTGATCATAAAATCTTGATCGTGATTGATTCATTGAATGAATCGTGTGCAGAGAAGACAAGTACCCACCACCAGCAGCAGCAGCACCACCTTGATAGAAGGGATTGGTGGAAGGAGACATTCCAAGAAGAGGGTTTGTGGACTTTCCAACCAATGTTGTCATGTTTGGCTGTTGGGTTTGAACAACCATGTCTTGTAGTCGTGATTGTTGTAGCTGTTCAGATCGAGAAGATGAAGAATTTTCAACATGCTTCTTCTTTCTACAGCCACCACCAATAGGTATGTTCCTCAAGGTTCCACCTTGGGTCCAATACCTTCTGCAAGTTTTGCAATAATGACGAGGTTGTGCCACATTGTAGTTGTTGTAATAGCAGAACTTGGTGTTCATAGAATTACAACGTGGACATTGTTGAGGTTGTTGTGGACGTTGAGGTTGTTGAATCTTGGTCTGTTTCCTATCACCACCTTCTTGCATCTCATTTGCTCTCTGATCAAGAGATTGTTGATCATTCATATCTTTTTCTCCACCAACTGGATCCATGTCTTTTTTGTGTGTATGTATTTGTGTCAGAAATTATGTATTTATACAAAAATGCATGCTAGTGGTTCATGGTGATGCTTTAAATTTGAGGAGTATGCATGGTGGGTTTTAGATTTTACGTATTACCAATGACCACCACGTGTCTATAAGACATTTGTGAGAATCTACGATAAAGAAAATCACCACAGATTTTATTGCCTTGTGTATCTTTTTTTTCTATATAAAAAAAACCATCAAAACAATAATGAAGATCTCTCAGATTTATTCAAATCATTTATTACTGTATTCGTGGTTATATCATATTTTAGAAACTATTAATTGAATGAAATCTTATTATATGTCATTAGATTCTCAGGATTATGTATTGATCATATCTGAAGTTTAAGATATAAGAAAAAATAAAACTTGCTATTTAAATTAAGGTGATTGAGGATTTTTGTGCAACGTGTACAAAGCTCAATAAACTAATACAGAGCAGTCAAGATATGGAACAATAAAATTGTGAATTTTTTACCAGGGATATAAATATTATAAAATTACAATTAAAAACTTAATGATTAAGAATTGTTCGTTCACTCAAATTTCTTCCACCATTTTTCCTTTCATTATATCACACTACTATAAGCTATTATAATCATTTTCGCTATTTTATAGGCAGTTGTTGGCAGCGTTACTATTGAAATTGAATAAAAGAGTGAAGAAAAGAAGATAGACATAATACAAGGATCTTTCATTAAAAAATATTAATATTGTAACTTACTTGTTGAGAGAGACAATCACATACCCGAAAATTGATTAGCTTCTTACTTATACGCAGTGAGGGATATCCTTAATAATATAAAAAAAATAAGATTTTTTTAACATACTAAGAATCCATAAAAAAACATAACAATTAAATATTTGTATAATATATATTTAATATAGTAGCATACAACAAACATATCATGTGATTATGTTAAGTTGTCCTCCTGGTTGTTATTGTTGCATGGAAACATATACTAAGTTCTTAGGGGTTAATGTCGATAACTAGTTCGCAGGTGAACTTGCCATTGCATAGTAGCAATGGGTCATAGTTCACGATTTTAGAAAATGGAGAATAGATAAGAGACAAATAAAGAAGTTACAAGTTGAGTAAATAAGTATATAAAGATAGCGATTTGGTAAATATGTCTCTCATGTGATATGACAATCATACTTCTTAACATTCTAATTAAATTAGTCAAAATTTGTTTTATTATCAATTAATACCAGTTAAACCCATTTTGGTTAAAATTGGTTTGTGCATGAACAAATTAATGTTTTTTTTAAATGACAAAATAAAGATTAAAACTTATAATTGTTTGTAACATAGTTAATTATTGGTCCATTTTAATAATTGAGTTATATGCTGAAAATAATATTTTTATATTTATAAATGTAATATATTTATTTATAAATTTATATGATTTGGTTGATATGTGGTTTAACTAGTGAATAATTGATTAAACAACTATATCACTATATTAGTATTTTGGTAACAATATATAATATTGATGCTACTAAGAGTTAAAATATGAATTGAACTTATATGTTTTATTTTTTTAGTATTTGATTGTGAGACATGGTCAATTAAGAGAACATGAATAAGTTAGAAGATCTAAATTCAAGATGAGTATTGGTTTGAGAAAAGGGAGTTATCTATCTATTTATTTGCTAATTTGCGAACTACAACATAGTTCGCTCGGAAGTGAACTACTTTATAGGCATTGGATGAAAAAATTTGTTTATCGGTTAACATTTTATTTTTTAGTTTAGAAATCGGTATGGGAGGGTACAACTTCAGTCTGAAGTTGGTGTGGGTCATACCGACTTCAGTGTAGAAGTCGTTTCCTGACATACCGACTTCTGAACATAACAACCAGAAGTCGTTTGCTGTCATACCGTCTTCTGAACATAACAACAAGAAGTCGTTCCTGTCATACCGACTTCTGAACATAATAACCTGAAGTCGTTTCCTACCATACCGACTTCTTAACATAACAACCCAAAAATCATTTCCTGTCATAACGACTTCTAAACATAAAAATACAGAAGTCAGGTTGGGCCATACCGACTTCTGTACTATGTTGAAGTTGTTTCCTACCATACCATATTCTAAACATAACAATTACTCGGTTAAGATTTTATCAGTTGAGATTGAAGACAATAGATTTTAACAGCTCACAAATTAGTTCACTTGGAAGCGAACTAACTTGTAGTTCGCAAGTTAATCGCCCCTATTTTAGATGTCAAAATGTGACAACTTACTTTTAGCATATGAGTTATCGAGCATGTTTTTTACTAAACTTAAATAAAAGAAATTTTCCACAACTGTAGCACATGATGTTGAGGACTTATTTTGCCGAGTTAAAATTATCTTTAGTATTAGAGATGATAGTGTTATTTTTCTATTTAAATTTAAGAGTAAAATTATATTCTCACTATAAATAAGTAGATATAAGTGTCATTGTATTTGACTTTTCTTTGTTTTAATAGCACTCTATTATCCAATAATGAAGAAAATTCTGATTCATCATTCACAAGTCAAAGAATATATAAGTGTATTTGAGAAATAATCAAATATTAAGTCCATTTCGAGATATAAATAGTTATTAATAATATTTAATCCATACTGCTATTTTCAAAGATTATGATATTTTTTAAAATCATCCTCTTATATGTATTTGCAGTATGAATATTATATTGTTTGTTTTCATTTATATTTAAATATCTCTACGTGAAATATATTTTCACAAACTGCATTGTAGGAAACAAAGATAATTTACCATCGTTTTGAAGTTGAAGGCCGCTGTATTACTTCACTTCTGCTTGTATTGCTGCAAATTTAGACTTGTGTAGTTGTGCTTGAACAAATGTACACAACTATTCACTACTCTAGTGAAATAAATGAAATAAAATATAGTATTTGAAACTGCATTGAGTTAAATGTCATATACCATGGTACAAAATACATAGAATTAGTATAAACGTGCTATTCCAAACATGTTAGACTATGTCCAACTTATATGCATATTGAATTCTAAATTCCCTTCTTATTCTAATAATCCTTTCTGTACAACACTCATGTTATGAACAGTTACGTGGTACATTTGCTGGAGCTCTTTTGTGAAAAAATAAACAATAAATCCCTTATTTGGAGACTAGTATCATAACGGAACACACATACTGTCTCATATGTCACTCCATATAGTAATGCTTGTTATTAGTTGAAAAAAATATATTTAAGTTAAAAATTTAATAATTAAATATTTTTCTAACAAATAAAAAGTAATAGTAGATAGAACAATGTTTTTGTTGGATAGACGGTGTGCACCCGATCATAACAGGTTCTTGGTACCAAAATTTGAACCTTTTCATCGGTGTAACAACGGCCATCTCAAAGATTACCAAGCTATGTTGGTATGAGTTTATTTTATCTTCCGTTGGAGATATCATGGTCATAAACCAAAAGTATATTATGTTAAGTTGAAATTAATAGTAATTATCTGTCTAAAGTCAAAGGATAGAATGCATCTAGAGTTCTAGAATAAAGTTGAAATAATTGATTAAATATATCTAGTGTTCTAATTCGAGAGATTGATTTTGATACTTGTATCATTTCCAGTCAACATATAATAAATAGATTTATTAATAAAGTATCCTATTTAATTATTATTTGTTGCACTCACAAAACTACTAACATAGAAAGATAGTGAGTATCAATAAGAATGGTACTTTTCTATTTTTGTAAAGATATCTTTCACTTATAGAAACTAAATTAAAAGAATTAATCCCAAATACTTTCGAGAGGAACAACTTATTCCAAGAGTCTTAGTCATTCATTTTATGAAAATCTTATAGTTCAAATCTAATCACTAATTCAAACAATGCATCCCCTCCCAATATTTTCATGTGTTGATTTTTTATCTTACTTCATATCTCTTTAAATTATATGTATTTTCTAGGTCTACCCTTATTTACTTAAGTATCATTTCTCATCTAATTTAATAACCTTCTCTTATGAGCATATACCGTCATATCCTCCCACAACACAAAAAAGCTGTTTCTAGTATTTGAATTCATGAAATTCAACTAATATCACAAGCAACCTTATTTGCACTAAAATAGAAAGTACTCATTTCCACGTCTATGCTAGGCTATGAACTAATATGGAACTTTGATTCTAAGATATTAGATGTAAATCAAGACATGAAAGAACAATAAAGGCCGCAACTAATTCAGTAATCCAACAAGATAAATACTTAAATTCTATTGAACTGTCAAACACAGACTTGAAGAAATGTTTTTTAAAAAACAGTATTTGAAATAACACTAACAAAATCCAGGGGGAAGAGTAAACTTCACCATAACTTAAAATCAGCCTATGCTGTGGCAGGTTGCTTGGTAGCACTGGACAGCCTTGATCTCTTCTTAGCCAGACTCTCACTGCGCCTTTCTCTCTGCTCCTTCAACCTGGAGGCTAGAAGTTTCTGGTACTCTGCTGCATCTGATTTTGCTTTTGCAATTCTCTTCTTCTTATCTGCAATCCTTGCCCTCTTTCTTTGAAGAGTCAGGGGAGTGACCAGTCGCTGAATCTTTGGAGCTTTGCTCACCTTTTTTCCTGCAAGCAATGATATGTTAGCTCAGACTTGAAACCATCACATCGAAATGGATGAATTCTTATAAGTACCTAGGTGAGACAAGGAATTAGTAAATAAGTTTAATAAATTCTACATTCCAAGTTCACTGGGTGACAGTCAATACATTATTTATTTTCCTTTACCAAATTCTACCATGTAGAGGGCAAGCCTTGACGCAACGGAGAAGTTGCTTGCCTTGTGACCTGGTCACCTGGAGGGTCATGAGTTCAAATCCTGGAAATAGCCTCTTTGATTGTGAGGGTAAGGATACATATATCTAGCCTCCCCAAATCACTCGGGTGGAAGCGTTGTGCACTGGGCCACCCTTATTATACTGAAATCTACCATTCCAATCGCCCCTTCTTAGTGGCAGGAAAAAACTAAATTGAATGAACAGCGATGAGAAACTTTACCATTTTTGGTTGTAAATGTTCGACGGTAAGTGTTGACATACTTCCTCACATCATCTTCCTTGGACAGGTTGAACAGCTTACGGATTTTGGATGCTCTCTTAGGACCCCTCATCCTTGGCTTTTCAATGTCTGTCAGCCCTGGTAAATCATTGTCACCCTTCTTCACAATCACCAAGTTCAAAACAGAGAGGTCAGGGCTGACAATGCACCCACGAACAGACTTCCTTCTGCGCTCCCCATTGCGTCTCCCGTATCCACGGAAACAAGGAGTTCCTGCTCAAGTAAGCAAAAAATTAAACTTAACACTAAGCCTGGAACAAGGATTGGTAAGAGAAATAAATAGTAATCCAGAAACAAATCTATTACATTGGCACTAAAGAAAATAAGACAACACAAGTTAATAAACAAAGAGGATACACAGAGGAATTGATCACAAAAAATTTCAAGATCAGAGCCAAAAATCATGATTTCGATTAGCGGTTCCACATTGTGCAGCCCAAACTAAATGCAATTATAATCTATTTATAATCAAACAAATCAAAAGAGGGTATAGAATAGCCCTACCTCTATAGAGCAAGAGGCGAACACGACCAGGGGTTAAAACTCCCTGCTTCATTGGAAACCCTTGTTTGTCGCAACCTCCAGTAATTTTGAAGACATAGCCCTTGAATTCCTGTTGGCAGCAGAATTATGAAATTGAAATGGTTAATCAACAGTGTTAAAGTGCCCCAAAAAATTCAGGATAATTTAAGGTTCCCACTTCACCTAAAAAGACCATACCTCACCCAAAGCATCACCAAGAACCTCTTGCGAGATCCTCTTGTCCCAGAATGCTCGGCTAAAATTTAAAACACCATATCATAAAGAAAAATTACAAAACCAATTAAAATAAAAAACAGAAATCCACATTCCCGATTTTGCCATGCATAGAAATGTAACAGACAATGAAATAAAAAAATGTTATCACACAGTCATCACGTAATATAACTCCACATATAAACTAGAATGAATAACATATAAATCAAATTCCTAGACTGAATAACTTATAAATCAAACTCACACATGTAACACAATATCATTGCTGCAATTTACATCACAGGAAGAAAAAACTCCCCTGATTTCAATTTATTTTGTTCCAGAGAATAAAATCAATAAAAAAAGAAAAATTAAAGTAGTGAAGAGATTACAGCTTCAGGTCATCATCGATCTCAAGCTTCTTCTGGCATCCAGTGGTAGGGTTTGCAATGTTGAACTACAATAAAAATACAACATTGCACATAATCAGTTACATAATTAATCAAATTAATAAATAAAAAACAATGCGTAAAATTAGAGTTGAAGATGAAAACCTTCATTCTGAGATCTCAACTTTGGAGTTGTGTGTTCGCGTCCAAGCTGCTGAACTTGAATGTAAGAGAAATTAGGGTTTTTGAATTAACAGCGATGTTATTACATTGTTGGGCCTAACAGGTCCATATCTGGACAATCGAATGACCCGAAATCCAAACCCACTTCACATGCCACACCTTTTTTTTATTTTATAATTTAGATTTTATAATAACATTCTACAATCTACATCATGTAAAAGCAAGACTGCAGACATTAGTTAATGAATTTGCTATAATATAGAAAATCAATTAACTGGATATTTTGATTCTTTTTTCTCTATCAAATATTTATACATCATACAAACAATATAATATGTTAATTTAGTGGTATAAGATCCATTAGGTAAACCAAAATGTTACTAGTTCAATTCATAATAGTGACATTTATTCGAAGAGACAATCAATGACTTAAAATAGATTAATTCCTTATACATAAGGTAAATATATACTTTTGATTATACCAAAAAAATATTTATAGATCAATTCATGACAAGAAATTAAGAAATTAAGGATTTAATTTATATTTTTTAAAAGTACCAATTTGAAACTAAACTTGTTGCAAATTTAAGAATTTTATTCGTCAATAGTTGATAAGTATTTATCATATTCTAATTTTGGTAAGAGATCTAAATCACCAAAGTATCAATCATGCATCTTTATTTATTTATGTATGTGTGAGACTACGGTTAAGGATGAAAGTTGATTAATGTCTGCATGTTTTGTTTGAGGTAAAATGCAGTGAAGGGTTTATAATTAGTTTTAGAAAAGTGATCTGAAATGGAAAACACTTAATAAAAAAATTAATATAGGGATTAACATTTGCTTCTCCATTTTATGTGATAAATTATTGTTTCACGAAATTAATTGGGAAGACCTCATCTAGCTTAATGAATGATCCATGAAAATGTAGGAAGATAAGGTGAGGAAGTGGTTTGAAGAAAGGGAGATACAGATTAGGAGGTTGATAAATTATTGCATTACAAAATAACACTATAAGTATTCAGATGTTACTCATAAAACACATGTCAGATCCATTGAATCGAGTTACTGATGTTTTGTAATCCTTTCAAGGGCCAAAACTATTGATGGAAGATATTCTTAACCTATCCGGCTTTTAGTGATGGTTGTTCAACTTTGGCCCGCATTTACCATAGTTCAACAATCAACTATGTACACTTGAATTGTTGTACTACTTTCGGAAGCTACCAAAATTAAGAATTAAGCCAAACTATATACTTTAATTTGGAAATCTATCCATGTCAAATGGGGATAGAGATCACCTGTCTCAAACGGTGTCTTAATCTCTGTCCTGAGCCAATAAAAATCTAACGTTTTGTTTTCAATTTTTTTCTTTTATTCATATGATAATATGTCATTGGTACGGGACATAGAATGAGATATCGTTCGAGACAGATGGAGCCCGAAATGACACTCAAAGCCCTCTAAAGAAGCACAGGCTACTGTAGCCGCATCCATACAGTTTAAGTCTCTAACATTTGTGCATTATAGATAGTTGGCTCAGTCTGCAGCACACTGTACAAATACACATATATTGTACTTTTATCTCTAAGATTATATCAAAGTTATACCTTACCTATACAATATTTAAGTTATACCTTCACCTATATAATATTTAATCAATTCAACAACAAAACAAGTACCAAAAATGATAAAGTCTAGGAAAGCCTCCACTAATTTACACCTCGGCGCAGAAATATGCACATAAATTCTTATTTCCATAATTTCACACAACAATCATGGCTAGCTGAGGCAATCAGTTCACCATGGGGTGATTCTGCTAATCCAGCAATTAATCCCTTGTGTGCTGCAACAGCCCAAGTTTTATTGCCCTCTGTGGGACTCCATAATTCCAGAAACTGCAATAAAATTTACACAGATTTTGTATCATAAAAGGCATTGAGTTTCTACATGCAAATAAGGATTCATTTTCAAAGGAATCCAGTTATAAAACAAGATAGTATAAAAAAGGAGGAACCAGCAAGAAAATCAATCACATACTGGGTGAAGGAACACACCTGATAGCCACCAATAACTAAGAGGTTTTGATAGGCTGGATGAAATATGCACGATTGGAACTTGTTTCCAGTTGATTGTAATTCATGGATGCATTTTCCATCTGATGACCAGATACGCGCACTATCTTCACTTACGGAGGCAATATATTTTCCACTTCCATCCCAACAAATGGAGATAACATCTTTAACATGTCCCTGGAAAGAAATGAAATTCAATCATGATATATGTTGCAAAAGGCAAAATATAATCAACTGTAAGTGAAAGAACAAGCTAAATTATAGTTTTAAGCCTTTACATTTAGATTGCACAGAATTCTATCAGCCTCAACATCAACTATCTTGATATCATTTCCTGTAGCAGTAGCAAGAAGCTTCCCAAGATCAGGCTGAAATCTGACTTGTTTACTACCTCCCTGCAATGTATACTCTTCATTATTGGATAATTTGCTTCCTATTTTTTATACCATGTCCAAAGCATCTAAATGATTACTTCAATTGTAGATAATAAAGAATATCACCATGTTGTAATAATGTATGCAGTTCAGTTACAGGCTGATTTTTATCTTGAATACACAAAGTAAAATTTTTAGTTAATGGTATGAAAAAATGATACAGAATGTTAAAGCACAAAGAATTTAAATAATCTATTAGTGAAAGTATTCAAGATACAGTTTGATAAAGCTCAACTTCTAGGATAAAATCCAACACCGTGATTCAGCACCGATCAAGACAACTGAACATGCTCACAAATAGTATCCCTTTTCATAAGCAAAAGGTGAGTGTAAAACTGACCTTAGTGACATGCATGCATGCACCTTTTTTGACATTCCACAGCCGAATTACATCATCGCTATCCGATGAGCATAGAAGGTCCACCTTTCTTGGGTGGAAATCCAATGACATTACTTGTTCAGCATGCCCATCAAGTTTGAGCAAAGATCTGGTAGGCTGTATCATGAAGCAAAAAACACAACTTAAAATATTTCAATATTAAACTGGCTTCAAAATACTAAGGAGTGAGGAAGGAGAAAGTGAATGGAAATGAAAACAGGAAAGAAAAAAGTAAAAGGGAGCAGAGGGGAGGCCAAGAGATAATCCCTATCCTGAACAATTTGGAAGTTATGAAATATGCATGAAGACACCTAAGACAAAAAGAAAGTGAAAAATAGCTTACTCTGGCTGCATCCCAAAGTCTTACAGATCTATCAAAGGAGGACGTTGCAAAGATAGTCGAACCAGTTCTGAACCGAACATCTGTGATGAGAAGTGAATGTGCTTCTGCAGTAGTGGCACAATCAAAAGTTTCCATGTTCCAAATGAAAACCTATAATCATAAACAAGTTCTAAATATAAGGAAAAACCTAGGCAATCATTCAAAATAAACAATTACTTTGAAAACTAATCACATAGAGTAACCTTTTTCTCATGTCCAGCACTTGCCAAAATCTTTCCATCCGATGAAAAATGGCTGGACAAAACCTTGCTTTTGCTTGAATGAAGGCAACCAACCTCTTCAAACGAAAAACCTTCCAAATAGGAAATCGTTGTGTTAGAAATTGGAATAAACATTTAATCAATACAACTGCCAGAGCTACCTTTTCATCTATTTGAATCCATTATATTTACTTAATTATGTTTCAATTTCATTCCTGAGGTTTCCATTCTATCTAGTTAGTAGTTTCTATCAATATTAACATGATAGATCAAACGTAATCAATGCATCTCAGGGCAGTGGAACCTGAAGTACAAACAAGATGCAAATCAAACCTGAGACATTAACATATTAGTGAAATTGTAATCAAACACCTCACCAAGGTCTCACATTACTATCTGGCAATGTCTATAAATCAGTACTAAATAATGATCAGTATGATAAACTGGTTTAGTGCACAGGTTGCATTAAGTCAGTGAATTCTTATCCCACGGCCATTGATGTATTACCTTTATTTTCATTTCTACTGTATGAAGTTGAAATACGTTTCAGATTGCTGAAAGGCAGAACTCTATGATCAGCATGTTCATTTTCCAAAGAGAGGAAGGACTCCACATTTTCATCAACAGGTTTCCCATCTGCTGCACCCGCACAGTCCTATTGTTTGTAATCCATGGAAAGAACAAAAATTAAAAGATAGGAATCCAACTGACAAGTGCTCATTAAAATAAAAAAATGAATGGAAAACCATTTTCAGCATTTTCTTGAAGATTTGTGACAACTTACCTGGGCACTTTGTCCAGGTCGTAAGGATACTGTTTTCCTTCTTTTTCCACTCTTCTGATTAAGAATAAGTACAAATATATTTCAGAAATATATGCAAATTTATTTTTATCACCAATAAGGTAAATTGAAACAATTTGTAAATTTAACATATTGAATATCAAACCTCAACATTAAGGAACTGCGTCTGCTCCTGCTGGTTTTGATTTTCCCCAGTTTTAATCACTTGGTCCATCTTCTGTGTCATCATGAAATCAGTTTGTTAAGCAGGAAATTTACAATAATTTCTACAAATATATTAATATGAAATGTTTTACATAACTTTAATTATCATCCGTGTGCATAAATAAGCTTGAATAGGGTGGAACGTTCATCAATAGCGTCAATTAATAATGACAAACAATTACTTATCATATGAAATAACCACATTTTCTCATTTCAATTTGTATGCCTTAATTATTTTCACAGGCAATGAAGAAAAAATAGATACTTAGTCATCTTCATGTACTTTGATTTCCTGTCCTATAGAGTTGCCATCCTGGAAGGATACATGGTTTTGATTAATACTCCTAAAAGTGTCTCCATAAATCTTTCAACCATTCTTCATTGAGGAAGCTTACTCTTCTCCCCTGTATGGCTCTATCTAAAACTTTCAAATCCTATGTGTTCAACATAGGAACCAATCTTCACTATCGAATAGAAATATAGGGAACTGTGCTCTCCTTGCATTACTTCTTTTTGTTACAAGAGTTACCTCCTCTCAATCAGAACTGAAGCTTCTTAGTAATCCATATAAGAAAAATGTCCTTCGGAATATCATACAACGGGAGACGAATCACAAACCTGCTTATCCTTATTATTCGATTCAGTCTTTGGACTTGGAGTATTCAGATATTGACTGCTGTATTTGGTAGAGTATGCAGGAACAGTAAAAGTCTGGCTTGCAGGAGCAGACTCAAGTGTTTGAGCAGGAACTGATCTCGGATTTTGTGTTTTCAACACTTGACACTGATGGCTATAATTTGGTTCGTGCACAAGTGAAGTTAATACCTGGTTCTGCAGACCCCACAGATCCTGGTGAATTTCCAGTTAATAATCGAGATAATATCAAACACGAACTAACATATACAGTTTAATGGAAGTATATAGAAAAACTGAAATCAAATAGATTTTTTTGGAAAATATTCTACATACTCCGTCACCTACATTTCTTGGCCATCGATTTAGTGGCGCTAGATTGACAGCTTCACTGGTTTCTGCAAAGGAAACTAACCATTTAGATCTGAGAATATATTATATCATGCATTAATCAGCTTAGGAAAAAATCTTATAAATTGAATAAGAATTTTACTTTATATTTTATAATAAAAGAAACATCATCAGAGGAACAGAGAAAAATACAAAGGAAGAGGATAATGCAACAAAGCATGTCAATCCCTTGCACGTCTAACAAAGAAACACTACTAAAAAGCTCATGAATAAACAGTCAAAGTACCGCTGATGGAGTGAGTCGCTGAATATTCTACCATTACTAAATACACCAAAGAACAACATTGGCAACTATCATAGAAATTTTGTCTCTTTTAAGATAGCCAAAAATTGATACAAACCCGAATCAAAGTGGAAAGAGGTCTACCGTTTTGGAGCATGTCTATTATTCATACAATTAAGAACGGTAGTTACAAATAAAAAAAGAAGAGTTAGTCAAGAACTAAAAAGAAGAGATAAAAAAGCGAACATTTCCAAGAAATCAAGATTCCAAATTCTTGAATAGGGAACAGAAGAAATATGACTGAAACCATGCAAGTTTATGAAAAAATTAAAGGTTTGAAGGGAAGTCATCCAAGGAATAAATTTATCTCACAGGAGCATTATGTAAAGATAACAAGGCGAAATATCTCTGGAAATGTCTTAAAAAGAGGAACAGTACCAACCCAAAAAAACGAACCAACCAAATCTGTTTTGCATTATTTTCATCTATACAGGGAACATGATACTAAAGTGCCAATTTCAGTGATTAGTAACAAAACTAAACTGTGATATTCAACATGTGGGCATGTGCAAGAAAAATTGTGGAAACATCTTCACTAATACAAGCTTGGTTAAGAAAAACAGGATTAAATAAAATGCACCACAAAGATGACTCTATGGAACCAACATGGAAGTGGATCTAATGACTTGATGCAAAAATCAGAGTGACTCTTCAAGATATCATCAAACTAAGAATAAGACAAAGAGTGAGATGCTATATTTGTATTTTCTTGAACAAAATAAGAGTGACAAAGGCAAGGCACATCTAGAATTTATCATAAAGGGATATGATAAACTAAGAATAAGTACATATTCTATTAGAATGTAAAGCTCTTCACAAATGATAACCTAGAAAATGAAGATACTGGGATATGATAAACAGCAAAACTTTCCAAACTGTAGAGCAAAAGGGAAAAATTGCAAGAACTAATAAAATAGGTTCAAGACAAACTTGGTTGTAGTAATTGCAGAGGGTCTCTAGATACATCTTTCACCAAACGGATGCCAATTCCACTATCCTGCAAACATCAAAACATTAAATTTGTTATGCCATGTACAAACTTTGCAATTCTGATTATTATATGCTGGTAAACTCGACTTCTGGACCATACCTTAAAGATTTGGTTCTGGGTCTGCTTGCCTACATCTAGCAGGGAATGACTGAGAAAAATAAAGAGAACTGTATAAACAATTATCTAAAGAGATACAATGAAAAGTGTTTACATCACAATATAAAACAAACTTAACAGTAACAACAATCACAAATGTATTCCCTTCAATTTAACCGAATTTTGTTTGATCAAAGCTAACATTTCAAATTTGTATATATAAGTCAGAAAAGGTTGACATATAGATAAGAAGTACTATATGTAAAATATTATGAGTTAGTAGTGAAAGGTGATACTCATACTGCTAACTAGTTTATGGGTTTGAGATGCTTATAATGAGCTGCATGAACATGACGGAAAATATCAAAACAAGACAAGCATTGCAATTAAAAAATGAACAGTACTTTGAACTACTCTCAGCTGAGAACTTTAGGTTAATTGCTTTGAAAGTATCCTGCAAACTTGGCTCGCCATTTCCCACCAGATGTTCAAGATGTTCTTTATGGTACGGTGTTGAAGGTATTAGACCAGCAGCTAGTTGTGCCGGCATGGAGTTAAAGCTGGAGCTGGCTTGAAATTGATGAGGTAAAGGTCTCTGCTGACTCATTGGTATTTGAGGGATCATAGGAAAGGAATTACCATTCCTTGCATTATCTGTCATCTGAAAATGTTGGCAAGTGTATGAGTAGGATGCACTATCTGAATAATCAAAATAAAAAAAACACAAATTTATCATTTAGTTCCCACCTTATAAGAGGGTTCTGGAACATTCTCCTGATCCTTCACCGTCCAAGAGCTATATACATCACCATAGAAAATAGACCACCATTCATACAGGAACCCCTTAGGAGAATCAATCACTGAACACAAAAACTTCATGTTAGTACACAATGACTAATAAAATAACACTTCTATCATTTGGTTGAACTTTATTTTTCAGGAACATTGTATGGAGGAATATTATTGAAATTCAAGTTATAGAAATACAAGGGCTGTTTCATTTGAGAAAACGTTCCATATATGCTTTCAATTTATTTTTATCAACTATTAGTTATAATTATGAATGTGACCTCATTTCTTGTTGTCATGTATAGGTCTTTGAAAACAAGAAGTAAAGTGAAAACACAGTGTCATAATCATAATTAATCAGAAGTAAAATAAATGCACATGTCACTATTATACTATGTATTCCCTAACAATCAACACTTAACTCAAAGAATTCCAAAACATGAAAAAAAATTCTCTAATGAAAAAATCAGTAGCAAATGAAAAACAAAGAAAATTGCTTTCACAAACCAAACAAGCTAGCCCTAGATTTTTTATCTCACAAAAACGTTTCTAGAGAACATAATTTTTTTCAAGGTGCCAAGTTCATCAACACAGTAGTGTTCAAACAAAATTAAATAAAGGTGTAGTGTGTGTACAAGAGAACTAAGGTTCACACAGAATCAAACTCAAGAAGTTGCAGTTGACGCAATTTGACTCTGATTCAAAGTTTATCTGAATCCAGTTGAATAGCTTATATATATATATATATATATATATATATATATATTGAATTTAAGCATAAGATAATGAATGTGTGAATGAATGAATCATATATACCAGTGGAGTCCTTGTGACCAATCTGGCCTTCTTCCTTGAAAATTTCAGCACTACGGTGCATTCCTCTTTTTAACATGTACTCATGCAAATATATTCGAAGCCTGAAAACATAAAATAACAAAACCTAATTAAAAAACAAGCGAAAAGGAATGGAGAAAAGAGATTAATAATAATAGACTCACAATTTATCAGCGTCCCATTCTGAGAGATCATCACTGTTTGAAGCCATCTTCAAATTTAACCTAAGCTACGAGGTTTTTGCTATGTGAGTGGAGTGAGAATACTGAGAGGATAAAAGCCAAAACTTAAATTTAAAAAAAAAGCGATTAATTATTTTGTTGAATTGAAACGCAGGATTAAGCGGCAAGTGACAGTGCCATGCAAAAAGGATGCGGAAAGAGAGGAACAAAAAACAAAAATCTGTTTTGAGGCTGAAACAATGTGTGGGTGGGGTTTATATATATATAGTAATCGTGGTGGGGCCCATAGATCCTTCCACCAATGAAGTTAAGGTGGGGAAATTCAGAATCCTCTGTTTTCACTTTATTTTTTTTAATTTATTTCCTTTATTATAATTTAGGCTTTCCTTTTATTTACATTTCATTTATGTTATACCTTTTCCTTTTGTGTTTCATATTTATTCTAATTGTAATAATCTATATTCAGAAAATAGTTCTCAGTATTAAAATTGGATTCATGAGTAGAATAAGATAAGGTCAAATAGAATGAGAAAGTTGATAAGAATAAAATAATGTATGAGTTGATATTATCCGTACTCTCCAGCTTATCAAATGGTCATGATAAGATAAAGATGATATAGGTAAGAGTAAAATAAAAAAAAGAGTCTCATAATATTAATGCACACCAAATAATTATGAGATAAAATATGATGTTATCATATCATGTATTTGAGATGTATGTAGATCCGATAATAATAGAATATTGTATAAACTATTTATTATTAATGTTGTTATGAATCAGCTCATTTGGCATTTTTTATTATTAAGAACTAGCTTCCAAGTTTAAAGTGCGGCGGTATTAATATAACTTGTTATACATATCTTTGTGTCTTCTTTAATTTGTTTGGTTTATAGATTATAACTTGCTATCCGTATCTTTGGATTATCAATTATAACTTGCTATAGATATCTTTGGATTATCAATTACAAATGGATAAATTTGGATATAGATTATAATTGATGTTTGAAAAGTCATTCATCAATCTACATGGATATTAAATGATATTTTAATGAATACTCATCCATGAATTCATTTTAATGAATTTCATGAATTAATATCCAACTAATTTGGTTTTTGAATTGGAACTAAAAGAAAATTATCATTTTAAAAACACAATTTTAATAAAGCATTTTGAAAAAGTTTTTTTGTAAATTAATTTTTTTTAAGAAACACTTGTTTTAAAAATCATTTTTTTTGCAATATATTATAAGCAAACATCGGTTAAAGTTTTATGTGTAAATTTTTTAATAAAATTATATTTATGTATTTAAGAATAAACTTATAATATTAATCACATTCACATATCATACAAATGACCTAGAAGTTATCATCTTAGTAAGTATAAATGTTAGAATTTTAATTTAATAAAAAAAAAAGAGAAGTAATTGAGATGGTGAAACTTTAACAACGATTGTAGATGAGGAAGACTAATGAAAAAAATTGCTTTTGGATTGGATTGCTTTTTCACTCAAATCATTAATTATTTTATTATGTACATGCCATTTTGGTAAATTTATGGTTGATTATTTTTATTTTTATTGCAAAAGTGTAATTATAATTCCAACAAGTATTAAAATCAGCTAAAACAACTAATCATTAATCCCATAGCTGAAGTTATTAAGGGTGAACTAGCCATAATTAATTTTTTCTTGACCCTAAGAAAATAATCTATTTCCTGGTATCAAACCTTAGAATATCATAAACTTAATTTGCTTCTCTTCCTTCAGTTTACATGCACATCCTAGAATGATGAGCTCTATCAATAATTGATTATGAACCAGTATATATTTCAACAAAATGAAAGGGTAGATGGAGAATATTTCTTTGTTATCAAATTGATCATTGAACCTGTAAGTGTCATTATATAACAAGTTCTCATGATTTCCAGGAACATTGGAATGAGTAAAACTAGGCTGCATATAATTGTTGGTCCACTCATGTTTGTAATTCTCTCTATACCAACAAAGCCATTCCGAAGAAGTCATTCTAGGATCATGTCCATGTGGTGCACAAGTTGAAGTCCAATCTGAATAAGCACTTACCTGTGATGTGTTGTGTGGTAATAATGGAGCAGGAAAACTAGATTGTACATAACTAAACCAAGTAGCATTGTCAGGTAGTAATGGAGCAGAAGGTATTGGAATAGGAATAGAACATGTAGAAGGAGAATAATGGAAGTTTGAGGATCCTGCATTCACTGAAGTAATGACTGAATAATACTCAGTTTCATTGATAGGAAATTCTTCTAAACTGTTTCAAGATATAGAGATAAGCAACATCAGAATATATGCAGTAGGAATTAATCTGCATTACATGAGGAAGTTGAGTCAAGCAATTTGGTATGGCAATAGTATAGCATAAAATTACAAACTAGTGTTCATTAGAATGTGATGTTTATACTCAATACTAGCACAACATGTTATCCAAATTCCATTATTTATCCTCAATATAATTAACAGTTAACCGTTCATTGCATCTTTCAACTTCCTGCAGCTAACATGTGAAGACATTAGCACATATATAGATGGCTAAAACTGCATAGGAGCTTGAAACATTAAACACCTGAGTAGAATAAAATGTAGTTTGAATATCATATTACCTTTTCAAACAACATTATCAGATTGTTCCAGGCATCAGGAAAAGGTTCTTTAACTGCTAAACTTCTTACACAGTGGTAGAGAGCAAGAAATTCATCACCAATATATGTCGCCAAAACAGCCAACTGCAATTGAACAAGGTTATTGTCATAGGAACAAAATACAGGACACAAGTTCTCTAGTGAGTAGCAGCAAGTGACCAACTATGATTTTGAACATCAGGGTTTTCACATTGTTGTTTATAATCTGGCAAGATCCCCCATACAAACTAAGCACCTATGACATAAATATTGCCATCTCAACATGATATCTGCTTCAACAGAACTACATATACAACCTTTTTTTATGAAATAAGGCCTCTCCTGGGACTCAATAATGTTCTCTGAGCTTTACAATCAGCTTTTGGTAAAACTGCATTCAGAAAATGAAAGTCAGGAATTTAAGAAGAAAAAATTTACCCAGTAAAGAAGATAACCTTCAGTAATCAATTTCAGCTGCAAATCCAAGCAAGAACATTCACACAGTTAGAGACACCTCTGTTGTGTATCTGAGACAAGAGGTGTATGAAGGAAGCAACAAGAATTGGACCAACTTCAGTAGAAAATGTCAGAGATTTTGAGGAGAGTATGGGACTTAATAAGTGAATAGTTTACAAGGCAAAACTATCTTAACTATTACTTTGGCTTAATAATACTCCCTTACAAACAAAAAATTAATCAAGAAATATATAAAAGGAATAAATTAAAGTGCCTTATCATCATCCATTTATTCACTTGTTAACCAAGACAAGGACTATCCCTGTGACTTTGGACTTATCTAATGATTCATGCTATAATCAATTGTGCAACATGGATTAAAAAAGTCAAAAAAGTAACTCTAAATTATAGAAAATTGAGATAATTTGAGCTTATTGACAGAAATATCAGCCCCCATGTAAAATGTTTTTAAAACATAAAATTTGTGACAACCAATCAATTATTGAAAGCTAGCATTTGAGTCCATAATTCCGTAACTACTAAATAAACTAAACATTATCATCACCAATGCTCTAAGCTACCAACCCAATTGACAAAGAAAGCTATAGTTCATATCATGCCTTACATTGTAGAATCAACAGAAAAATGTACTAGCCAAGTTAAAAAGAATTTATTTTCATTATTTGAAAAAAAAATATTTACCCATTTCCACATAATAAGACCTATTATATAATTCTTTTGGCTATAATATGTTAGTATAAGATTTTTAATACATGATTTTGTATAAGGCACTTCTTAAAATGGTAGGAGCCATGCAAGAAGAGAGCTTTCTTGATTAACAAGAAAGATGAGAAATACATGAATAAGAAGCTTAAAGAAAGCTTAAAAATGAAATGAAATGAAAGAATCATTATTGAATGAATTGATCAATATAGATTATTCTTATTGATGAAAAAGTGAGCCAATATGACTTATTTATACAAGAGAAAAGAGGAAAAAGAAAATTTGTAAGAAAGCTTGTAAACCAAGCAACTAATACAAACTTTATAAAATAATTACTAACTTCCTAACCACCTATCTTCTAAAATAATCTCTAAAATATCTTTAATAGCTCCTCAAGCTAGAATGTATCAAACATTCCAAGCTTAAATTCCTCCTCTTGCTGGTGAGCGAATCTTGATCTCCTAGTAGAGATGGCAACGAGCATGGGCAGGCACGGGTAGTGCATACCCGTGCCCGTACCCACACTTTTTGTGGGTACCCGTGCGGGTAGCGGGTACCCAACGGGTTTCCAATTCTAATTATATTTTTATATATTTTACAATAATTAATCTATAAAAATAATTTTTACTTAAATAATATGACATGTATATGATAATTTTATGATTATATTCGCATTACTAAATTTTATTATGAAGTAATAATAAAATAAACAAATATAATGTTAAATTAATAATAACTAAATATAAAATATTTAATTAAAATATATACGCGGGGTATCATGATACCCGTGCCCACCCATGAGCTATTTTTGCGGGTATCCGTTGCTGGTATTTTGACTGGTACCCACGGGTTCGCGTATTTTTGTCATCCCTATCTCCCAGTCTTAAAATATGAGCATGAAACAACTTCATTCAAAACTTAACTATCTACTTTGATGGAAGCTTAACTAACCAAACAAACCATAATGGATGAAAGAGAGAAATAAAATGGATATTAATCTTGATCCTAATATGATGCTTCAATGAGGAAAAATACACACTAAAATAATGTTGTGTGTTTAATGAGAGAGAAATAAAGAAAGTAGCTCGAGTATGAAGAAAAAAAGATAATTGGGAGGAGTTGAATGATGAAGGATAAGAAAAGAACAAAAATGTGATAATATCCTACCACCAAAGCTGAATTTGGACAAGAATTCATCTTGATTCTGGAAGACAGTAAGAATGAGTGGAATGAAGAAAATCAATGAAGAAAAGATGCAGAGAAGAGATTGGAGGCTATATAACATAATTGCCAAAACCATCAGTCTCAAAGACTGCATGAGGAACAATCTTGGGAAATATCTTGGCCTTCTTTTTTACTAACACAACACCAATTGCATATTGTCAAGGATTGCTTGTAGATGAAGTAACAATATCTTTAACAACCAAAGGAATGCTTCTATGAGCAGAGAAATAATAATCCAAATTACACCATCCAAAACCTTTGTAGCCAATTCAGATTGATGAACTCCACAAATGATCAACAACTTTCACATTAGGAGAACCAAACCAAGCCAAATAAAGACATGGACAAAATAGAGCACCTTTTTCATATTCTCCCAAGAATCATAGCTTGGCAACTTCCAGAAAAATAATTGGAAGAGAATGATAATTCTTTGTTAAATCTTGGAATGATAGAAGCATAAGCGGAAGTTAAGGTTTGTTGTGGTGGACAACCCCACCAGTGAAGAAAACACATCCAAGAACTTGAGCACATCCACCTTCTGTCACATTTTGGGAAACATAAGATGGAGCAGGAGATTCTGTAATCATGCTTGAGTGGTGGAGAGCTAGTAATCTATGAGAAAATGAGGTTGTTGATACTGCTATGCCTCTTGATGAATTCAGGGAATGATGATCCAATAATCATTCTAAAACAAGAAGAGTACCAAAGTAATGATGTAAAGAAGATGTTGCAAACAACAACCTATAGGTAGAAGAGCAAGAAATCGACGTGCCTTGAATCAAATTCTTTGTTGTTTATTTTTTTTTCTTCTTTAAGCTTTGGGCTTATGGAGAAATGCAAGAATAATAGTATGAGCGGAAGCCATGAAAAGAATAATTATCGCTCAGATACCATGTTAAAATGGTAGGAACCATGCAAGAAGAGGGTTTTCTTGATTAACAAGAAAGATGAGAAAGACATGAATGAGAAGCTTAAAGAAAGCTTAAAAAATGAAATGAAATGAATGAATCATTATTGAATGAATTGATGAAAAATGGATTATTCTCATTGATGAAAAAGTGAGTCAATATGACTTATTTATACAAGAGAAAATAGAAAAAAGAAAGCTTGTAAGAAAGCTTATAAACCAAACAATTACTACAAACTTTACAAAATAACTATTAACTTCCTAACCACCTAAAATAAGTCCAACATATCTTTAATAGTATGAATCTTTCACTTCCCTGAAAAGATATGACAAAGGGTTAACCATACATGTTGCATAGTGAAGTGGACGTTGTTATTGGGTGATTGCGGGGTCATTCACATATTCACCAATTTCCAAAGGTTAGAGAAACTTAAGCATATATGCATGTATTTTTCTTATATGCTGAGTCACAATAAGAACATGGTCATCTTATTTGAATTTTTCAATCCCCTTTCACTTTTATCAAATTAATTATATTTTTTCTCCCCGTTTTCAGTGGTCTTCTCAGAATTGCAATGAGATTTTTCTTCTGCTTGTTGTATGTATTCACTAATGATAATGTATATAACCGAATAATTTTCATTCTCATACGTTTTATCTTTTCGTGTAATGAGTTAAACAACTATATCATGTAGTCCAAGCATTTATTTGGTATAGCTCCGGAAGAAACACTCATTTATCTTTTTAAAAAACATTTTCATAAATATTTTAATTATAAGTTCTTTTTATAATACGGGGTACCCTAATCTAAACACATTTTGAGTGATATCATCAAGTAGTAATATTTTCGGTGATATGTTAATAAAATAGCAATGTTATAAAAACTGGTACGATACGTATGTTATACTGTATATGCAATAGAACCAGTGAAAACCGGCCGGTTTGTACATTAATTTTTTTTTTATATTTCAAATTTTCAATTCTTCACAAATTCTTCAACTTCAATGATTGATACATGTGTCATTTATTTGTATTTTGCGTTTGTTAAGTGATAATTTTGGATTAATATATGTTTTGTACTTTAGACTTTGATTTTGTTAAAGACTTAATGTTGTTTATTTGTGTGAATTTGGAGTAGATTACGAATATGAATTATAAATCTGAATACCTACTTATTTGAAATTTTTTGGTATAGGTTTATTATATATATATAAGCAAGTATGTCCGGTTTAACCGGCATGCGGTTTAATTACTGAACCACTGGTTGAACGACTGTACCACTATACCAGTACTCTGACCGGTTTGATAACCGGTGCAGTTTTAATAACATTGTAAAATAGTGACCCAGTGTGGGAGGGTAAATAAATGTACATAGTTTTATATAGGCAAGTAAATAAATTATTGATTTTATGATTTAAACCCATAATTTCCAAATTATAAAACAAACAAATCTATTAAAATGAGACTCTCATTAACTAGCATTTAGTGGAAATAGAAAACAAATAAGTAATAATGATACTTTAAAAAATAAATCTAACTATTGACGTATTTAATAAACTAAATTACATTAACTATTATTCATATTTTTTATATAAAAAACAGAAAAGATTCTTATAAATATATTTGAGGCAGCAACACTAAACTTGTTGATGTTACACAATGCAGATGTAAATGGAAAAGTGTATTTTTTAGGAAATTTTATATTATAATACTCAGTCCAAATCAGGAAGATTAACCATGAGATTATGTATTATGGGCAAAGCAACCAAATTTGGGAGTTCAATTATTTATTAGAATGACTCAAACAACTTCTAGTTGTTGTGATTGAGTGTTATAATATATTCATATACCCTTCAATGGGCGGATATAATTTTATACGGATATTTATTTTGACTTCTCTCTTATTATATCTAACATTTTAGTTTCCTTTCAAGTTTCAACCCAAAGTTTTTACAATTTAAGGTTTTCGTTGCAAATTCAGAGTGTCGAAAATGTTTTCAATAAGTGTCGGAGCCAATACAAAATATCCTGCAAACAATATTTTATTTTCTCTTTTTTAAAAAGAAACATTCTCTTGTATGGGTAGAGTTATGGAAAAGGAGCATGAGAATAGAAGCCCCATATGGAACATCAATCAGTTCACACATAGAGAAAAACCCAATTGAATTGGTGAAGTTAACACAGAAACAAACATAGGAAGAAGTGGACCATGTAGAGTCTAACCAGAATCTATGATATTCTCATAGGTTAGCACAAACACAGGAAGAGCAGGGTCAATTTTAGTAACACATATTATTAGCAAACTCAGTTATTGATAGTTAGTTAGATAAAACATGTGGCTTTCATTATTTTAGCATATGCATGCCACTCATTACATTTCTCTATTTAGATATCGACACTCCAAAATCACGTTACATCACACATGACAAACCAAAATAATACACAACTCTCCCTTCTATTCCTAATTTCTCTCCCTCCCCTCTTTTTTTATCCCACCAATAAACTAAGTATCAACATTCCCACCCTTTTCACCAAGCTATATCCACCACCTTTTCACCTCCATTACTAGGAAGAGCAAGGACTCTTTCTATCTTGCATTATAAATTGTTCCAAGTTCAAACACCAATAATCACATTGCCATAAAATAATGGGTTCTAAGCCATTTCTCATTTTGGTCCTCTTGGCCTTGACCTTGATGGTAGCTGCTGAAGCTTCTACCATGCATGAGTTTGGGAGGACTATTATGACCGAAGGTGACATTGATCTTATTACTGATGACAATGAGTTCTTGATGAGTTCTGAGACAGCTCGTAGGACACTTCGAGGGCGAAGAAGGTGTATTTTAAATTTTAGTTAGTTTGCTCTATCATTTAACAATGTAACTTTAGTTTCATATTTTTATGAGGATAGATCCATTGACTTCAATATTAAGTTTTTTAAACTTATTCCACATCTTACCTATCAATTCTAGAAAAATCTAATTGTTTGAATTAATGGATAGATCTAAATCATTAGATTTCCCTAGAATTGACAAGTAAGATGTGACGTAAGTTTAAAAAAACTTACTCCGAGTAAGTGGATCTTCACCCTATTTTTATTGTATGAAATAGAGAAATAAAATTAACCTTTCTCTAAACTCTTCAGGTACATTGGCTATAATTCTCTTAGGGCCAACCAAGTCCCATGTGGTAGGCGTGGACGATCCTACTATAATTGCCAACAAAGGGGTAGAGCCAACCCTTACCGTCGTGGTTGCACTGCTATCACACATTGTGCCAGAAATGTTAATTAATTGATCCAATGATAGCAAATGAAGATGAAGAAGAGAAGATTATTATTACTACACTATTGACTAATTTCAAACTTAATTTCCTCTATTGAAACAATTTACATTTATAAGCTATGTGGTGTTCTTGTTTTATTTCTTTGGGTTGTTGCTTAATCCATTGAGTTGTGTTACATACTAATGTGACGTGGGAGCAACTTTGGTCTATTTTCATTTGTAATGTAATATGTTGGTGATTTTTTTTATCTTTTGTTTATTAATATTATACATTATGGAGGAAATAGATTTTCTGTTTTATCATTCTCTATTAAAGTTCCCTTTTTATCGGCTATTAAAAAGCCCCCTTATGCAGAGGTCAGGGTTTAGTATAACTTGAAATATCTTTAAATTATATTTCAATCATACATTATTACACTATTAAAAGACTTCTAATGGAAATATTTTGAAAAGAAGAAATGAAAAAAATATGTCACCACATATTAGTGATGGTATAATAAAAAGTTTACATTATGAAACAAAATTGAACTGCGATATAAATAGAAACTTCTGAAGTTCAAACATAAAACCAAATTTTCTTATTTAAAAAGTAACACATCTCAAAATCAAGAAAGTGTTAAGATTTCATCTCAAAACCAATTGACAATGTGAGAAGTAGCTCAACACGTATTTAAATCATTCCCGAGAGAATGAGGTAGGCGATGTGAGACTTACTTCCCAACATGCCCCCTCCACATAAGTCTGTCGATTCAGGCGAAGGGTAACCTTTGACCCATAACCAAAGGGCATCTTTGGCCCATGACAACCGGAAAGAAGTTGGACTCTGGCTCTGATACCATGTTAAGGTTCCATCTCAAAACCAATTGGCAATGTGAGGAGTAGCCCAACAGATATTTAAATCATTCTCGATACAATGAGGAATGATTTAAATATCTGTTGGGCTACTCCTCTCATTGCCAATTGGTTTTGAGATGAAACCTTAACATGGTATCAGAGCCAGAGCTCAACTTCTTTCTGTTGTCATGGACCAAAAGAAGCCCTTTAGTTATGGGTCAAAAGTAACCATTCGCTTGGTCCGGCAGACTTATGTGAAGGGGGCATGTTAGGAAGTAAGTCCCACATCGCCTACCTCAGTGTCTCGAAAATAATTTAAATATATGTTGGACTACTCTTCTCCTTGCTAATTGGTTTTGAGATGACACCTTAACATAAAGATTAGAACATTCTATTTCATGCAGCATGGAAAAGGAACATCGGAAGTATTGGCAAAGTATTTTTGAGTTGATTCAACTGCTTTGTGACTGAAGTACAATCAGAGATTGTCACATTTTAATACATTAGTATTTACAAATAAACTGTTAATTATATTTGGACATCGTTCGATTTTTTTCGATTAAAGTTACAGTGGTATTAAGAAGTGGTTACATTAACAACAACAAAATTTAGTTTATAGAATTAGAATATTACTAGGAAGGGAAATTAGAAAATGATAGATTTCAATCAAATTCAAATCTCTAGATGCTTATTTAAATTTAGTTTGTTTGTCAATCATCACATATCCACAAATATATTGAATAAATTTATTGCAAAGTTTGTTCATATATAGAAAGAGTGAAAAATATTTTGCTACAATTTGCTTTTTCAAAAGATCACTCTTTGCACTACCACCAACTAGACAAGATTAAATTGAATAAACAAAAGATACACCCAAAAAAAATTAATGGACCATCATTTGCTGTGGCTCATGCTATGCATTCAAAGGTGAAGAGATATAGTCAAAATATTTCATGTGTTTGCATTTTTTTCTTCGTTGCCTAATTAGATCCATGACTTTCGAAGTGTGGTCATCAATAATACATCAAATCAAAGCATACTACATGTGAAATGTTTTATATTTTCCCAAAAATGATAATGGAAGAGAAACTATCCAAGATCAAAAGATGTGTAAGCAAAATTCAACAAGATTCCCCAAGCAATATTCATGATAACTTTCAAAGTCCCAATAAATAGATTGCCAATTATGAAATGCAAAGTCCACAATAATCATATAAACCAACCAGATTTCCCAAGTAATGTTCATGATAAGTTTCAAAGTCCCAATAAATACACCACCTGATAACCAAAAAATAAAATAAATACACCACCAATTTTACACCCAATTTTATGAAATGTAAAGTCCACAATAATGGTATAAACATATATATCTATATTATATTAGGAACAACTATTGACTATATATTGAAAAATTAATTATAATTAATGTTGAAGATATTTAAAATATGTTATTACATTAAGTTTCACATCGCCTAAAATTAGAATATCAATATTATGTATTAGACTTAAGTCATTTGTTATTATGTACACCATCAAATAGAAGCACCAAATATAAACAACACATGACCACATTGACCCTTGAGTGTGATATAGCTTGCAATCATTATTCTCTAATACATATTGGTAGCCGCTTAATGATTTCAATAACGTATACACAAATTGGTCGAATCTTATTACTAAATTCTTTTGTTTCTTCTCTTCTATTTATTATATGCACTTTATTTTATTGTTACCGGCAAACGTTGCGCTATATTGTTCTCACTGAATGAATAATTAAAATTCAATCTTAAATGATAACAATATATAAATATATATATATATATATATATTTGTCTCCAAATGTAATGTAAGAGTGTTATATAAAGAAACACATTAGACATCTCAACTTTCTTGCTTTCCACATTCCCATCACTAACTCCCAACTTTTCTCACCTTTCATCATCATTCATCATCACAAGTCCCACTTCTTCTCCCCCTTCACTTTTTCATGTCCCCAATTCATTACAATTCTGATCTCCTTAGTCAAAAAGAGAAAATTAAAAGAGTGAATAAAAGAAAGAAGAACTTTTTTTGCATTATGATTGCTTCTTACGGCTTTTCAAAGCTTTACATTCAAGGACCCTACTGAAAAGAAACAGGGTCCCCCACTGGCCACTACAAAGGAAAAACAAAATAAAATACAAAACAACTTTAATGGCTTAGAGTGTACTACCATGAATGCATTCTTCGATGCCAACTAAATATAACATCAACTCATCAAGTTAGATTTGACTTCTTCTAACATAACTGACAACTTCTCAATTTATGGGAAGTTGTTTCACAATCATTTAAAAAATTAATTCTAATTAAACAGATTTACCGGACAACTAACATGTTATAAAAGCGGGAATATTTGATACCTCTATTTTTGTTTTCACCATTTAATGAAAGCTTTAAGAACACGCCGTATAAAAAAATTCCCTTGATTAAAAATAAAAGGCCACGTTAAGGAATGTGTTAAAAACATTGTTCAAAAATTAAATAATAAAATTGAAATCCAAGTAAAACATTTTTTTAAAAACGTTAAGCAAATCATTCTTTAATATAAATTTTTTTTAACATTTTTCCCTCCTAAATAACGTCTAATGGGCACTTACTAAGATTTCAAAAAAATTGTTATCTCCTTCCATAAGTTGAATTATTGGTTTAAAAATGTTTTTGATTCATAAAAATATAACAAATTTTGGTTATAGCCTGATTTATGTTTTGGGTTTTGACCTTTCTATGCCTTCATGTTTTGAAGAATCAATTTGAGTTGTTAACGATTTTGTCTCATACATGATTCACTTTTTTAAGGAAAATTTATGTGTTAAAAACCCATAGAATGACAAAGAAAAAGGTAAAACATACCAAGTTAGTAATCCTGATAAACCAGCTGATTACTGGTAAAATATTACCATTTGGGCCTTCAATTAAAAAAGAAAAAACAATCCTATTACAAGAAGGGGTTTTTCATATATAATTCACACTAAATCCACTTTAAAAAGTAAAAAAAAAAATTGTAATATAGAATATAGAAAACTATGTTTTAGGCAGAGATACACAAGTAAGTATATTCTTAGTAATGGAGAAGGAAGGATACAAAGACGAAATTGATGCAAAATGTTATGACACATTTATAATTTTAAGAATATAGTAGATTTTCTAGATATAGTTCTAGTTTATGCTTGTATATTCCTGTCATCGTACTTGTTAGGACACATCTATAATTAAATAACAGATACTTTAAAAACAACGAAACGATCAAGATTCCTTCATCATTCTTCTACTCTTTGTTTGACAGCGAGCCACTTTCTTCTCAAGTTCCTATGCTGTATGTACTTCACTCGGTAAATACAACTACTTTGCAGAGTTCCAATATATTAATTAAGGCCAAATCTAACATACGAACCTTAAGTTGGTTCGTATGGATGCGAACTGAATGATAACCGTTGGATTTAAAATGTCTTTTACCGGCAACCGGGAAGTGAAAATAGTTCAGAAGTCGGTCTGGCAGGTGAATACTTCGGTAAGACAAGAAGTTGGTACAGAGAATACCGACTTCTGTGAAGGACTCCCCACATTACATACAGAAGTCGGTCTGGCTGGTGACAACTTCAGTAAGAGAAGAAGTTGGTACAGGGAATACCGACTTCTGTGAAGGACTCCCACACTGCATACAGAAGTCGGTCTGGCTGGTGACAACTTCATAAAAAGAAGAAGTTGGTACATGGAATACCGACTTCTGAAGGACCTGAAATAATTTTGTAAACCGACTTCTGTGTGAAAACCACTTACCATACCACTTCCTTGTAGAAGTCGGTGTGGTTCTGTAAAACTTGTTAAGTAAATAAAGTTTATTTGGTTTAGTGCCTTATAGAAGTCGGTGTGTTGCACTATAACTTCCAATAGGACATGTATTATAAATAAACCTTTTACAGTAGTGGTTCATTGCGAAATTTTTTTACAGAGACACAGTGTAAACTTTGTAATTTTTTTCTAGAAACAGATTTTTGAGGTGAGTTTGAATTTAAAAATTTTGTTTTTATTTATTTAATTTTATATATTAGTGATGTTAAATTTATAGGTTCTGCATTTTGTTTTGTTAGATGGAAGAAGAAATGAACAGGAATAATGAAACTTACTGTCAGGCAGAGGTATGAAATTTTGTATATGCTTCTTATTTATTACTAATGTTCATTATTATTTTTGATATTGAATTTATGTTTTTGTTTATTATGATTTTAGGGTTTAGATGAATTTAATGGTAGTGAAGATGAAAATGTGAATGAAGTAGAGGAGTTAAATTTTGAAGAGATAAATTTTCAATTATTAAATGAAGATGATGTGAAGAAATATAGGTTTTTAAACAATGATATCGCTTACAAATTTTATAAGATGTATGGTATGAAGAAAGGATTTGGCATTAGAAAATATCATACTCGGCGAAACAAGGATGGTGAAATTATATGGCAATCATTTTTTTGTGATAGGGAAGGATTTAGAGATAAAAAAAATGAATTGGTTCGGAAGAGGGCGCCGAGAAAAGAGACTAGATGTGGTTGTTTAGCAAGAATGAAAATCCACATTGACAATGAAAAAGGAGATTGGTATGTTAGTTATTTTGTTGATGAACATAATCATGAATTGGTGGGTGAACATTACGGTGCAATGATAGCCTCTAACAGAAGAATGACAGAGACAGACGTGGCTCAGATGAACACAATGAGAGAAGTGGGGATTGGGACAGGAAAAATATTTGGTTCGTTTGCCGGTCAAAGTGGTGGATATCAGTATATTGGGTTCTCCAAGAAGGACATGTATAATCAAATTCAGAAACAAAGAATAATAGGAAATGGTGACGCAGAATCAACATTACAATACTTAAAGGACCAATCAAAATCAGATTGTGCAATGTATTGGAGACATACTGTAGATGAAGAAGGTAAGTTACAACAATTATTTTGGGCTGATGGATGCAGCATTTTCGACTACTCAATTTTTGGAGATGTTCTTGCTTTTGATGCAACTTATGGTCGAAACAAATACAAGTTCCCAGTTGTAATTTTTTCTGGTGTGAATCATCACAAGCAAACGACTGTGTTTGGCGCCGCTGTTGTGTCAAATGAGACAGAGGAAACATACATTTGGCTTTTGGAGAAATTTTTGGAGGCAATGATTGGGAAACAACCCAAGTGTGTTATCACTGATGGTGACTTGTCGATGAAGAATGCAATCAAAAGAGTTTTTCCCGAAGCACACCATAGACTATGTGCTTGGCATATATGTAACAATGCTGGGAAAAATATAAAGAAAAATAACTTTCATAAGGATTTCCAAAAAGTTATGTATGCTGATGTTGATATTGATGATTTTAATATGATGTGGGAAGAACTTATTGCTAAGCATGGACTTCATAACAATGCATGGGCCGCTCAGATTTTTGATTGCAGAAGTATGTGGGCGAGGTCTTACATTCGGGGAAAGTTCTATGCTGGTTTGCATACTACATCACGTTGTGAGGGATTACACTCACAAATGGGAAGGTATATAGAATCTGGGTATAACGTTACTGAATTTCTACATCACTTTCAACGATGTCTAAGTCACATGAGGAACAATGAGGTGATGGAAGATTTTAAATCTTCATATGGTGATGAGTTGTTACAAACTCCTTATCATAATTTAGAGGGTCATGCTGCTTCGATATATACTAGGGTTGTTTTCAAAGAATTTCGTGCAGTTTTATTGGAAGCTGCAAAATTAAGGATTATTTCTACCCAACAAACATCGACTCATGTAATATACAAGATTGGGAAGCATTACAGTCCGAACAAGAAATGGCATGTATCACATTATGACAATGGCAGTATCGTGGACATTAAATGCTCGTGTAAAAGAATGGAATCTTTTGGGATGCCATGTAGTCATAGTGTTTTTGTCTTACTAATTTTGGACATGTCACAATTGCCATCTTGTTTGGTTCTTGATAGATGGACAAAGAAAGCAAAGGATATTCAACGTCTCAATTTTCAGCAATGTGACCTAAGTAAAGAATCAGTTGAAAGTAGTAGATATGGAGCTTTGAGTGATGGTTGTAGGGTGTTATGTAATCTTGCTTGCAAAACGGAGGAAGACTTTACTGAGATGCTGGAAAAAGTTTATAACGAATGTAGTAGACTCCGATCAAAACAACACTCTAGTGCGATGGAAAATGTTGACAATGCAACTGGAGATCAAGTAAGAGACCCAGTTCGAGTACGTGCTAAAGGAAGAGTACCGGGGATTACCTCAAGGCCCAAGCGAGGTAATCATTGTGGTATATGTCGAGAAATTGGCCACAATAGGGCAAGTTGTCCAAATGTTGTTGGTAGTTGTAGTCGTACTTTTGATAATGATTTCGATGAAGAATGATTGTATTACTTTTTAACGTATAATTTTATGTAATATTTTTTCTCTTTTTTGTGTCATGGTTTATATTAAATGCATAATTTTGAGTATAATTTGAACGTATAATTTCGATGAAAATAGTATTAATTTGAACGTTCAAAAAATTATACGTTAATAATATAATGGATAACATTAAAAGAGCAAAATTGATGTTTTCACTTATGGAGGAGTCTAGAATTAGTTTACCAAACTAGTTTACGTTTTTTATTCCTTAGTTAATGACCTTAAGACTCTAGTTAGCATAATCCATATAAAAATGTCAATTGCATAATTGTTTTTTTAAAAAGTTATATTAAGAAAGTGAGCTGACATAGAGATAAAAATTTGTTTATTGCAAGAGAGATTGTCAATTTTTAAAGTTTAATAATAACATTCGTATAATTATATCTTACTTGAGAAAAATATGTAACTTAGATAGGATAACAAATTTATCCACTTTAATTAGTGATAAAATGAAGTATAATATAATTTGGTTTGAACATCTATTTAGTATTAACTTTATATTTTTCATCCAACTAATCAATTTCATTAATAGTCTCGGTTTCTTATCTTTTATATATTATATTATATTTTCTTGTTTCAAAACTATTGTTTTACAACTTATTTCTTTCTATTGGTTCAAGAGATAAATAAGGAGGGGAGAGGAAAAATATTTGGTCCCATTCAAAAACTTATTTTCCCTTTGTCTTCACAAATTTGTCTCTCCTTCTTTAATCACCAACTAGCAATTATTATGTTCATTATTTATCACTAAAATATATGAACGTACATCACATTGTGAGTCATTCATGGATGTGAGAACACTCTTTTTTTTTTTTTTTGCTTTTATCCCAACTAATGTAATTCATGTTTAAATATTAAGCAAATTATTTAATCAAATGTTTTAGTTTTAGTTAAACACTATTTTTAGACAATTTAGTTAAATTTTTTATTCATACAAAATTATGTACTATAAACTTTACATTTCTTAAAATTTTAAAATAGTATTCAATTTTCATTTAGAATAAAAAATACTATTACAGTGACTAAGAATATATAAATGGAGAGAAAAAATTATACGTTCAAATTAATGGATAACATGATGTTGATAATAATATACGTACAAAACATGATGTTGATAATAATATAATGGATAACATTGTAACTAATGAATTATATTAGAGTAATTATTCCATTAAAATCTCCAATAGTTTTAGCTGTCATGCAAAAGTGTAAGTCCTATTCAACCAATGAAGTTGCAAACATTGAAGAAATTCGGAGTAGCAAAAAATAGCTAATTCATGCAAAAGTGTAAGTCCTATTCAAATAATTAAGAAACACTTACATGGCCATATCAAGCTTACATAATAAAACATAATTTTCAAAAAGTTAATAACATAACTTCAGTTTCAAAAAAACCAAAAATAATGGATGTTGTCTTTAGATGAAGGGTAGTTTTGACCACATCAACGTAGTTTGGGTCTTTACTTCTTTCTTCATCTTGTTCATGTCGTGCATGACCAATTTTACAGCAGTCTTCATGCGTATCGTTTCATCGTGTAACTTCAATTAAATAAATCATTAGTTCGAGGTTGTTAATAATACAATTACATTAAAATTATTCATTTATTTATACCTCCCCAATAACCGTTGACATAAACGAATCCTCCATCTCGAGCCATTGGATAACCCACGTGGCAGAATTCCGACTATGATAAATTAAAAAATGTCATATTGTAATATAATTATAGATAAATAAATTTACAAACTCGTAAAATTCATTACCTGTTCCATAAATTTGGAATACCATCTCCATTTTTTATTTCCCACGAAGACAAATTTTTAGGGAAATATTTCATTTCCATTTCATATTGTGGTTGATCAAGAACCTTATCGAAGATGGAAGCCTAAAATTTGAGGAAATTGTACATATTAAATGCTTATTACTATACAATTAAAATATAATGATTAAATTATAACACAATTTAAAATAATACAAACCAGTTTTGTTATATCAGAGTGACGTCTGTGCCTGAAAGTTTTCATATCCCACGTGTCCATTTTATAAATTGCATAATCATCAATATCCACTACCATTAGATACCAATGCATGTTGTCTTCAACTATGGGCACGTAAATCTTTTAGAAAAATAAAAAAAATGTTAAAATTATAGGTTTTATAGTTAATCACATATAATTAAGTAAAACGAGAATATTAAATTATTACATATTTCAGATCACGAGACGGGGGCATCCACAAATTCATGTAAGATGTAATGATATCTTCTTCACATTTTCCAAGAAGGACTTCAATCTAAACAAATGTATTAATCAATATAGTTATTTAAATAAATTTAGTTGTTCCACAAATTCATATATTATTTGTTCAAAATTACTTACCGAAAATGTTGGAGGTAAATACCAAGTTGTTATTGTAGAATCAGCATGTCTTTGTATATGTGTTCGTAGTTTGGCGAGCAATATGAAAATCTATTATAGTATAAAATTAATAAGTTTATAAGTTTATAAATCCTAAGTTAATTATAAAGTGTATGAAAATTACTTTATCATTGATATCTCTCCCGGTAGCAAGAGAAAGAAATTCACGTCGAGTACCAGTTTCGTCACCAATCATGAATAAATTCTCACTAGACAAAAAACAAAAAATAAAATGTTAGTTAATAAAAAAAACATCAAATTAAAATAAATTATATAATGTCTTACTTTAGGTCAAGTTGGTCATTGAAGATATAAGCAGATAGTCGGGATTCCTCCCATGTCAGATCCATAACAGGAGAAGGTCTAAAACAAGATTTCACTTCCTATGAAAGAAGTAATAAAATTAGAAATTTTAAAAAAGTTGACTTAAATTTCAATGGTGAATGGGAAATAATAAATACCTTTGGGATAGTATGACCTCTAGGCTTGGATGCCTGGGTCATAACTTTTTTACAGTAATTTTTCACAGTAGGGGAAACAGAACTGGATGCTTTACTCTTTTTAATTGGTTTTTGGGCCGACGGTGGTGTATTAAATAATCTTTTTCCTGACTTCACTAATTCACTACCCTCGTTGATGACAGATTTACCCTACATGAATGAATAATTAATTATCATATAATTATTAACTTATAATTTGTTTTAAATTTTACAAATAAATATTACCTTCTCACTCCTTTGATATGGACTTCTTGAAGTAGTAGTAATTCTTTTATCGATATTATCCTCATCATCGGATATAGTGACGATATTGGAAGCGGGTGTTAAATTCATATTTTTAAGTTGTTGTCGTCCAGTTGTAAGATCATTTACTTGTACTTTTAGTTTTCTAACATCTTCCTCCAACAATTCCACACGTTCAATCAACAGCTGTATATTAACAATAAAATATGTTAACATTATATTATATAAATATCATTAATGCATGCATGTTTATATATTAACATTCATATACATATAATAAGTAAATATGTTAACAGCATTAAATATTTATATAACAAGTAAATATCATTAATGCATGCATGTTTATATATTAACATTCATATACATATAATAAGTAAATATGTTAACAACATTAAATATTTATATAACAAGTAAATAACATTAATGCATGCATGTTTATATATTAACATTCATATATATATAATAAGTAAATATGTTAACAGCATTAAATATTTATATATTATATAAATAATATTAATGCATGCATGCATGTTTATATATTAACATTCATATACATATAATAAGTAAATATGTTAACAACATTAAATATTTATATAACAAGTAAATAACATTAATGCATGCATGTTTATATATTAACATTCATATACATATAATAAGTAAATATGTTAACAGCATTAAATATTTAAATATTATATAAATAACATTAATGCATGCATGTTTATATATTAACATTCATATACATATAATAAGTAAATATGTTAACAGTATTAAATATTTATATATTATATAAATAACATTAATGCATGCATGTTTATATATTAACATTCATATACATATAATAAGTAAATATGTTAACAGCATTAAATATTTATATATTATATAAATAACATTAATGCATGCATGTTTATATATTAACATTCATATACATATTAACATGCATACTTTATTTATATGCATTATATAACATACATCACAATAAATATGTTAACTATGAATAACATTCATATATATATATATATAACCAGTAAAATTTATATATATGTTTACAATGAGTAAAATGTATATATGTACATATATATATATATAATCAGTGACATTCAAATTCACATATATATAATCAGTATCATTTACATATGTTTAGAATGAGTAAAATATTTATATATATGTTTACAATGAGTAAAATGTATATATGTACATATATATCAATAACATTCATATATATATTTATATAACCAGTAACATTTATATATATTTACAATCAGTACCTCAACCAATGAAGTTTCACTTTTATCCGTAATAATATTATTGGAGTAGACCTGCATAATTAGCAAATATAATGAAGTTTCACTAATTAACAAATGTTCTTAGCAAATGAGTAATAAATAAACAACAGTTCTTACCGTGTGTTCTTCAGGATTAAAATCCATGTGAATAATTAAGGAATGGCACAATTTATTCAGGAGTGGAGTTATTACGGAGAAGGATTTATTAAGGAGTGGAGTTATTACGGACAAGGAGTGGAGTTATTACTGAAACGTGTAATTTTATAACGGAGTTTAAAAATAGTGAGTGTAGTAAAGTCGGTTTGGGCCTCAACAACATTAGGCCCATGTAAATGACATCAAAACCGACTTCCTAAGAGGGGCAAAATTGTAAAGCTAGGAAGTCGGTGTGGGCCTCAACAACATTAGGCCCATATTAATGTTAATTATTTCAAAACCGACTTCCACATTAGGCCCGTTAGGTTGTATTTCCTTGCAAGACCGACTTTCAAAAGGAAGTCGGTATGGGCCGTATTCACGTCAGGCCCATTGGGAGGTAATTCCTACCCAGACCGACTTCCCAACCTGAAAAAACCTGCAAACCTAAAAACCTGCAAACCTAAAAAGCTGAAATCTGAAAAGCTGAAACCTGAAAATATAAATAAATATAGCCTACAATGATTTCCTAAGCTGGACCGACTTCTACACATAATTTTTAAAAAAGTATAAAAAAATATACCCTACTTCACACATAAGTCGGTCTGGGCCGCAACAACTTCAGGCCCAATAGGAAGTATTTCCTACCCAGACCGACTTCCCAACTAGAAAATCAAATAAATATCCCTGCAAAACCTGCATCTCACTGCCCAAGCCTGCCCATGCAAGCCTGCTACTGACAGCCCAATAATTTCTTCTTTTTTGTTTTTCTGATTGGCTATTTGAGAGGTGGAGTAGGTAGTCCTACCCTTTAAATTGAGAAGTTTAGAACTACAACTACACTAGACACAAATCTCTCATTATCATTACTCACTACATTCCACATCTCTCTATACTCAGAAAAAAAATTCATTCTAATGGCTGATTCACAACAATTGCTTAGGCTAGAAGATCAACATAGATCATCATTCCTACATTATTCGGTTATTTTTTAGTTCATTTAATTCATTATATTTGTAGTAATGTTATATGGATGAATGTTAATATATATAAAATATGTGAATATTATTATTAATCTTACTGGTATATTAAATATAATGTTAATATTATTATATGGATGAATGTTAATATATATGAATGTTACTAGTTGTAATATTTTTTTTTTATAACTGCAAAATTTATGTTTTTCGTTTTTATAATTGTTGTAGTATATTTTAATTTTGGATTTAAAATATAATATTAATATTATAATATATATATATTTTTTTGGATATGATAGGATGTCGGTTTGGGCCAGATTAACTTCTGGCCCAACAGGTGCTGCATTTAGTAAAAAACCTCACTGAAGTCGTGATGGGCCAGTTTAACTTCTGGCCCATAAATGTGTAGGACTTTAAAACACCGACTTGTCAAAGGCAAAATATAAAATATATGTTTTTTATAAATGTTGTAATATATCTTTTTTTTAAAATATGTCAAATTGTTGTAGTATATTTTTTTTGGGGAGATAGGATGTCGGTTTGGGCCAGATTAACTTCTGGCCCATCAGGTGCAAAAAACTCACTGAAGTCGTGATGGGCCAGTTTAACTTCTGGCCCATATATGTGTAGCACTTAAAAACACCGACTTCTAATTGTAAAATATATGTTTTTTTATAAATGTTGTAATATATCTTTTTTTTTAAAATATGTCAAATTGTTGTAGTATTATTTTTTTTTTTGGGAGATAGGATGTCGGTTTGGGCCAGATTAACTTCTGGCCCTTCAGGTGCAAAAAACTCACTGAAGTCGTGATGGGCCAGTTTAACTTCTGGCCCATATATGTGTAGCACTTAAAAACACCGACTTCTAATTAATAAATCTATTTTTAAAATATGTCTTTGTAGTATATATTTTAATCTGGCCCGTGAAAATCATTGTAGGATGTCGGTTTGGGCCAGATTAACTTCTGGCCCATTAGCTGAAAAATAGCACGTTGTGTTGTAGGATGTCGGTTTGGGCAAAAAATACTTCTGGCCCATATACAAAATTCCTGGTCCTCCTGGGATGTCGGTTTGGGCAAAAAATACTTCTGGCCTTAACAAAAAAAATTCATTGATAACTACTTAATATTTTTTTTTCACAGGAACCTTGGAAAGATGTTCTTAGAATGAGACATGCAAATTTGTTCGAAGAAGAACCATTACTAGATGAATTAATGCAACTTGCAGGGTTTTCTAACTTGTCTAGCCTCCGATGTTTCAACATAGACCCATCTTTAATAACTGCTCTAGTTGAAAGATAGAGGCCAGAGACACACACATTTCATCTTCCATGTGGTGAATGTACAATCACACTAGAAGATGTTTCACTACAACTAGGACTAAATGTTAACGGTCGGCCGATAACAGGACCTACCTATTTTGATTGGGATGAAATGTGTGGAGAACTATTGGGAAAAGTCCCAATAGTTGAAGAAGATATGAGGGGGTGTGAGTTAAAGTTAGCTTGGCTAGTTGATAACTTTAGTCAACTCCCCCCTAACCCTACACAAATACAATTACAACAGTATTGTAGGGCACGTATCCTATATATTTTAGGAGGTGAATTGTTGCCCGACAAATCCAACAGTAGAGTACATCTAATGTACTTACATTTACTTCGAGACCTATCAAGAGTTAACCGATATAGCTGGGGTTCAGCTTGTTTGGCAAACTTGTATAGGGAGTTGTGTCGGGCAACAAAACCAAATGCAAAGGCCATGGGTGGGTGTTTGATGCTGCTACAATCTTGGGCATGGTATCGACTGCCTTTTCTAGCACCCAGATTTAATGGCCTACCAACTTATCCATTTGCTAAAAGGTAATATAAATTCTTAATTATCATTAACAATTACTTAAAATATTTCTTACTTTTAACTATATAATCAATAATTCTTTATTTGAAGGTGGGGTCAAACACAATTAATCTTTCAAGGAGTTCCACGTGGAGACTTGACGGGTTATAGGTCACGCTTGGATCATATGGAAGCCAGCGATGTAAATCATCTTAAACTCTTTATCAATAACAATTAACACAAAAATCAATTTCCTAACAATATTTATTCTCAAATTTGCAGTTTAAATGGCTCCCTTATCAGACTTATATCAACAATCTCCCACGTCAAGTCCAACAAGATAAGAGGGTGTGGAGTGCATGCACAGCTTTGATTTGTTTCTCCATTGTAGAATGGCATCAAACAGATCGAGTAAGACTGCAATTTAGATTAGTCCAAGATATACCACAAGAACCAAAGAATCTTGATGCCATACATAGAGTTGACAAAAGGGGTAATCAAGATGCAAATTGGGCTACCAAACATGCACACTGGATTGAATATTGGAGTCAACGTAGGGATCAAGTCCTACGAGGACCTGAAATTCAATATCCTATCCACACACAAGAATATAATATTTGGTATAGAATAAATTCTAAACTATTCTTATCTTCCGAAACACAACTCCGAGACCCACGCCAAATAAATTTACAAACTCCCACAACTCAAACACAAATGTACCAACCTATGATGAACCAACCTATGATGAACCAACCTATGACGTCACAACTTCCAATGTCTCAACCATCGTCTTCATCTTACAATATTCAGCCAGGGAGAATGTCTTTTCATTATGAACCATCGCAACACCATCGCGATCGAGTTGATGATTTGATGCCTCAACGCCACTCATTTTCTACTGACCATAATGACTTCTTCACTACTTTACTCGGTACACCTGAGTCGGCAAACATGCATCTTAATCATATCGACTTCAACTTCAATCAAGATGGTGCTGGACCAAGCTCTTTCATGGTTAATGATAATATTTTCCCAACGGGGCAGACAAATACGACTGAAGACCCTCAAACGGTTGAACATAGAGGGAGGTCAAGACGTCCTAGGCAACCTCCTAGGTGTGGAACGGGTGGTCATTTAGGGAATTTGTAAAAAAAAAATCATTTATTTCTAAATAATTATTTAATACATTTTTTAATATCATTTATTTATAAATATCTTATATTACATTTTGAATTTCACATTTAATACAGTTTTTTAACAAATAACATACATCAACAACAAAAAATCACTAGGCCCACTAAACTACACAAAAACTCGGCCCATACACAAAAAAACAAAAAAAAAACAATAATACACAGAAGTCGGTCGGGCCATTACCGACTTCTGAAGGCCCATAAGTTACACTCATGTAACCCGACTTCTATGGGGAAATGGCCCACACCGTTTAAACGTATACCAGGCCCAAACCGACTTCCTATCTAACCCTCAACCGGTAACCTCATCAACGGTGGAGATCTGAATTTTTTAATCCAACGGCAACAACAATAGTTCGCATGCATGCGAACTAAATATGAGTTCGCATATTAGAAGGCGCCATTAATTAAATGCACCATTTTCAAATAAACAATCATTTAGGCAAATGCTAATATTGAGAGTCGAAACATAAAATATATATTTATAAAGAGTGATGATGTATTAGTAAATCCACCTAAAAAGTACGAATCCCTAACAGAAAGATATAACCTTTAAACCAATCAACAATAAATAAACTACTAATTTGTAATATGGTATTCTGTAAAAACATTATATAAGGATATTACCATTTTCCATGTATACTATTAATGATAGACCACAGAATTCATAAGAGCTTGGTAAATATTTCTTAGAATTTGCCAAGTTTGAATCAAAAGATTAGAAAAAAATATACAATTTATAGAATACTAATATGCTACTAAATGCACCATTTTCTAATAACCCAATTGTATATTACAGTAATTAATTGTTAATGATCAAAAGCTTGAGTAACTGAAATCGATCACAGGATTCAAACATAGCATTAATTGAACTCATAGGGCAAAGAGGAAGGTAAACTATTATTCTCCAATTCCCATATCTAACAATAATTGATAAAACTAGAAAATTGCCCCATTAGTTGAACTAAATAGAGAACCGTAGCTAGAAGAGTAGGGTTTTCCATCCATATTCTCTTAGTTTAAAGATAAAAAAAGGGAAAAATGGTATAATATTGCATAAAATTCTTCTTCAATTCTCTCATAAACAATTACAATTTTCTCCTCATGAAGAATCTTCAAAAAAAAAAAATCCTAAAACCGAAAATAAAATAAAAATCAAGAAGCTAATGAAGAAGAACCTGAAGCTCTGGGAGAAGTTGTTGGAAAGAGAGGCAACAAACGTGGTTGAGTGTCTCTAGGAGTTGGAGTTCTTGGTGAAGGGTGCAAGAAAAACCCTTTCTCTTTGATAGCTTTCTCTTCTGCCTTACCATGCAAACAAGTCGGGTCAAACGGGTCGGGTACGAGTGGAGTCACAGGACTAAGAACCAGTGATGGAAAATCCAGAATACTGGGAGATAAGATCTCATGTTTCTTGGGTGAGAAGCTGAAATTTTGGGTCGAGAAAACCGGGTTCAAAGGATTGATCCTTAGGTGGTTGAGTGATTTTCTTCGCTCATAAAGCTTAAAACCTGACCCGGTTTGGGTTTTCTTTGGGTTCGTTTTGATTGGTGGGACATTTTGATGGGTCGAGTTTCCGGTTCGGGTGTGTGAAGAAGAGGCTTGTTTTGCGGTTTGGGAGGATCCGGTAAGCATTTGAACCACTTGTTTGAATGAAGATGTATCAACTTGGACAAAGGTTGTCGGGTACGGGTTAATGGAATCGGGTCGGGTTATTGGATAAGGGATTGTGAAACCGCCGTTGTTGTTTGAGGTACGAGGAGAAGAGAGAAGTGTTGCTTTTTTATTCTCCATGAGGTGTGTTTCTGTGAGAGGGAGTGAAATGAGAAGAACAAGAACAAAACAACGAGAGCGTGTGATTGGATTGATTTTAAAGTCCTTATAATGTTATAATGACATATGGATATTTTATTTTACTTTTGTTGTTTGGTAAGAAAATGTTTTTTTAAGGACTTTTTCTTCTCTTTTCAATGTTTTTTAAGGACTTTTTCTTCTCTTTCCAATGTTTTTTTTTACCTTAAGAAATCATGAGATAGGAAGTTTTAACTCAATTTTATCTAAAATGAATATATGTAAATATATTATTAATCATATATATGTGATGAAAAGATTAGATAATTGATTTAAGTTTATGGTAATAAATTATTTACAAATGAGTTTCATACATGACTAGCAAAAAAAACCAAAAAAAACATGCTTAAAAATATCAAATTGCAATGTGATATAGCGTTATAATGATAATATTTTTAGACTATTTTATTGTGATAATATAAATTACTCAAAGAATGAAATTTACATTATATAACAAACATTTTATACTTATTAAAAAATATATATGATTGTTATTTTCTTTAGAGAATTAACTTTCTTGCCTTAAAACCAGTTTGATAAAACTGTCTTATGATGCAAGATATTATTTACTATATTTTTTTATAATAGTTCCATTGTTCTACAAAAATTAAAAATATTGATGAAAAATGTGTTTGGATAAAAATATATTTTCTCTTGTATTGTATTTGGACCAAAGTGCACAACTTTTAAAAAAAATTGGACATTACAATTACCTAAAACTAATTTCAAATGTAAGCAAAGCATATTCAATATTTCACTCAACGTCTAGATATTAATTATTCGAAAACAAAAACCTTGTAGAAAGTGGGTTGGTAACATGTTTTTTTACAACAATAATGACAGAGTGATAATATATAGTTGGGTAATGAAGTATTTAATTTAATGAATAATAAAAATAAATCTTTAAAGTTTAAAATGACTATTACATCAGTCTTTTTATACATTTATTTAATACTGATGTAACCATTTAAAAACTAAAATTTACATAGTGATGATTATTTTATACTTTTTATGATTTATATATAGGGATGAGAATGAAAATCGAACCTGCAGGTACCCGCCCGAACCCAACCTAAATTTAACGGGGAAAACCCGATGTGATAGGGTTCGGGTTTTACCCGAGTTCAAATTTTGGGTTCAGGTTTGGTATTAATAATATCAAACCCGAACTCACCCCGAACCCGATTAATATATATAAAACTATAAAATTATATATATATATATAAAAGCTATACATATATACATTTCATATATATATATATATATATATATAAACTATATATAAAAAATATGTATTTTCGGATTTTTTTCAGGGTTCGGGGATGGTATCATTGTTTTCAACCCCGCTTAATTTGGCTTCGGGTTTTGAATTTCGGGTTTAGGATTGGGAAAGCACAAACCCGACCCTGACCCGCCCCATTGCCATTCCTACTTATATAGGATGATCACTTTCTTTTAATATTTTAGTATGATCAATATAAAAATCATTCATATATATTACTTATATTTAAAAATAAATAATAAATAATAGATGAATGTTAAACAATACATTACATTTATAGTACCGTAGCAATTATGTATATTACTCTTGGGATTTTTTTTATAATCTTAGTTTTATTATGTGAATTATTGATTCCTTCACTAATTTATCCTATTTAACTAGCATATCAAAAAAATAACATCTAAACATATAAATAGTTCCTAATCTTAGTAACATTGATACGTCCGTTGTTATTTATTTTTGCCTTTATCATAAGTAACAATAATATATTGAGCTGAATATAATTGACTTAGTTTAAATGTACCATATGGAAATGATTAGTTTAAAATGTACCATAGGGAAGAAAACTAAATGATCTCTCTTATCTCAATTATAACAAGAAGCAAAAATCAAAATTTATTGGTTTTAAGAAAAAATATCAACGTTTTTTAAGAGAAGGAGGTTTCCGTAGTTGTTTCTGGACTAGGTCCCATAGTTGTTTCCTTCTTACATTGAGGAGGTTTTTCCACGTAAAAATTATTGGTGTTATTCTTCTACTATTCTTTATTTTCTTTATTCACTTGTTGCTTCCACAAGTGTCCATTTTGCATCACACAGAGAAGAGAAATTGATTCTGAATTTCCCAACAAAAATTCCATAAATATGAAAAGGTAAAAATCAATTATTTGACTTTTATAAAATCACAAAAAACATATTTTGAGTACACCTTTTATTTTTATCTATTTATGAAGACGAAAAATGAGGGAATTTTGACATCTTTTATAAAAATAAAATCCTTCTATAATTAGAATAATAAGTGACCATTGAGTTACTTGAAATATTTCTAAAAAATATTTAAAATACAAAAACGAAAATAGATGATTATTGAGTCAATATTGACCCAGTATCTATTTTTGACACATTTTTATTTTTTATTTAAGGGGAAAACGAAATTTGTGGGGGAATATTTTCAAATTGAATTTTTTATCAATAATAGTCTTATTGAGATCCGATTTTTTGTTATTGCAGGTTATATGAATGGGGAAGTGGGAGGAAAGAAATTTCATACTTTTCTAAATAATTTGGAGTCACCATCTTGTTTTTAGGTCAAAAAGTAGAATAGCATTTTTCCCCATTTTCAAAATATGTTAGTCATGAAACTAGAGTTTTGAAGTTGAGAGTCAATTATTGATCGGGAATATATTAGCATTGCATCTTTCTGTATCAAAATAATATCATTGCTAATTGAATAGACCAATTTATATCCTTATTTGCTTATCTCTTTAGTTATTTATTTATAAATGACAAAAAAAATTATGTTTGACAATAATTTATATTCCTCCTACATATATCCATATATTCAATAGAAAATCAAAATTATAGTTGGTAGAAAATTATTTTAATTGGTTGAATGTATTTTAAACGTTATTAAAAAGAGAAGTGAAATATCATGACCACTAGATAGGTCAAAATGAGCGAGCAAGGTTGAGTCACTTAGTAAAAGCCTAAAAATTTAGGGTCTGAGTACCTAATTAGACATTTTTTGTCCGAGCTTTTAGTTGGGACTGGTCAAATTGTTTTCAAATCAAACTTACCTTTTTTAGGATTTGTGGCATTGTAATAAGCCTTAGGTGAATGTTGTTTTACAATATAATGGTGCTATAAGTTTATAATAAAAAATAGCTCATAACTATTATTGGTATTATGAACTTTTGTTATAAATACGGATCGACTAGTTATACCCTACAACCTGCTTAGGGCTGTTTTGTCCAATCCACTTTAGCCTCCATGTTATGTGGGCATTCTAGAACTCGTCCAAATAGATTATTTTGACAAGTCTAATGACCATCCAAAAAATGGATTGAGGGAAATAAGTGAATACTCATGACCCTCCAACTTTAATATGATTATTATGTTTTATATTTGAAATTTATTAAAAAAATATTCATATTTATATGAATTGACATTCATTATTTATAATTACAGATTGTTTTATTACAATCATGGTAGCTATTATAAAAAATATTTATTATTAAATATTTATGATGTTATAAAAATTCTACTTACTATTTCATTTTTTATTTTATTGAAACAAATGTGGAATAGATTGATAAAAGCAGCTATAAAAAAAAGAGTAGATTCAATGGAAGCTCATCTAATTCTTATAGGAAGATGAAGGTCAAGAAGCATCATAGAAAAATGATAAAGAAATACCTAAAAATTAATATTTTGTCATTTTGAACATCTGATTTTGTCTGACCCAAAAAAAGTACAAAAATAATTTTAGAAAAAAATTATTTTTTTATTTGAAATTTTTTTAACTTTCACTTCAAATTTCCCGCTCTTTCATATATAAAAAAACATAAAAATGTTTCAGTTGAATACTTATTCCCTTAATAATGATGGAACATCATTCTAAATTATTATAATATTTATCCTATATTATATTTTTATTATAATATTTATCATATATAATATTAAAATAACAAAATCACAGCTGCAAATAAAAAGGGTAGCTTTTAAACCAATCCAATTATTTTCAGCTGAATTTATTTTTGTCACTAGCGGTCCATAAGTAACAACTTAGAATAATTTTCTAATATGCACATAAAGGCTCAAATGCTAGAGGGCCAACATTGTAGAGAAAGAAATGAAGGTTTTTAGAGACAATAGGCTTCTGAGGCCTGAGGGTAGCACCTGTGATCCCATCGTTATAATTAGAGGGTAGTTGACCTTCGTATGAAAATGTTGTACTAACCAAAAAGACTTTGCACTTGTGAACTTCATCTGTGGTGATGCTCTTATCGGCTAGAAGGAAAAATTTCCCACTCACGGTAGTCTTTGCTGTTTGGATCAATGGGTTCCTTGTGATGTTGCATTCCAGCTTCACAATGGCTCCTGCAATAATTTCAAAAACCCAAGCCTAAGTTCTCCTTTTTCAATCAACAATTTTGATAGGGTATAGATAGAGTTTTAATATCACTCATAATACCCATATGACACATTTTAAAATTAATATTACTAGTTGATTCTACACATTACAATTTAAAATGCACATCAGAATTTCTTTTAGATTTTGGTAAGGCTGTGGAATTCATACCCCCTTTTCAATACTTAATAAAGTGTTTATTAGAGTACTTAGTCGGTAATTTTTTCTAGTTATTATGAGACCTATGTAATCTTTATCCTAATGCAGCTACTACACTATTATTCCTCTTTATCTCCCTTTGCTCCCTAATGCCATACAAATAAATACTACACACTCTAAACAAAGATGATGATGTTGAAAATAATGCGCAGCAACATACAATCTTGCACTTACCAAGTTAGATCATAAATACAAAATCACGTAAACACTGAGAGCAATTTTCCCTTTATTTGTTTTGGTTTTTTAGCAGGAAATGAAAGAAAAATGAACGGTTTAGAGAAGTTAAGACAAACCTGGAAGTGGAGTAGCTCCTGAGATGGTGTTAAGATAGGCATTTTTGCAAGACTTGGTGTACACATAACCTTCAACTGCAACAAATCCTTTAGGGATGGGATGTGCCACTGCTGGTGGATGAACTTGCAGAGGAACATGAGTAAGGGTATTAGTGTAAATGTGGTGAGTGGGAGCCTCACTGGGGGCAGGGGCTAGAGGGTGATGGTGGGTTTGAGGCTTGGCAGGAGCATGAGAGTGGTGGTGGTGGTGGTGGTGATGGCGATGGTGATGTGGAGGATGAGCTGGAGAAGGGTGAAGAGGGGAGTGGTGGTGGTGGTGGTGGCGGCGGTGGTGGTTATGGTGGTGATGATGAGGAGCCAACTCGAGGGAAAACACACACAAAGAGAAACTGATCACTAGGAGTAGAAATAATGCTTGAACCTTTGCCATTGCACTATGCATATATTTTAGTGAGTATATTTGTTGTGTTGTATTTGGATTTACATGTAAAGGTTATTTATAGCTGCGCCACATATGAATGAAGATCTCCTGTCTCCAAGCGTGTCCCCAACCATGTCTCAAACCAATTAGAAATTGTCATATAAATAAAAGAAAATAAAAAATAACATATTTATCTTACTTGCTAAAATATGATTGGCTTGAGACAAGGGTTTGGGATAGGGTTGGGGACAGGTGATCCTTGTTCATACTGATATGTATCATATTGTACTCTCTATACAAAAGGTCATCAAACCGACATGAGTTATGGTATAGTGGTATAACAGTTTAACTGGTGATTCACTAATTAAACCGCATATTAATGAAGTTAGATATAATATATAATATATTAACATTAATGTTGAAAAATCAATAAAAAATAAAAAATTTATTTTCATTAAAAAATTAATTTTAAATAAAAATCGACTGGTTTGACCGGTGTGGTTTAATTGAAAACTGGCCGGTATGACCAGTTTTCACCGGTTTTTGGCCAATTTTGACTGATATAATTGCATGACCGGTATAATTATTGTATCGTACCGGTATATGGACCGGTTCAACCGGCCGGTACAAAACGGTTTTTACAACTATAATACTAAGTTTATTAATAGCATAAATATATACCTTAGACATTTTTAAATATTTATTATCTTTTTTATTTCCTTATTATTTATTAAAGAATTGAATTATATGTTTTTTATTTTTATGTCTGCAAAAAAAGTATCTTCACGTGCAATAGGAAATCTACACTTACATAGTTATTGGTTAAAAAACATTTTTTGGGGTTGTGGTGATTTTTATTGAAATAAAGATTAAGAAAGAAGAAACCATGATGATCATATTGAACCATCTTCCCCTCAAGAGAATGAAGTAACAATCTAATGTTTGTTACCGAGTCTCTTCTTAAGGACAGAAAATATAGTATTAGTTGTATCCATTTTTTCAATCTTCAAAGATTTTTATTACAAGATTAAAGGAAATTATCCTTTTAATAGTAAGTAATAAAATTTATATATTCATTGCATGCGATGACTAATAAGTAAGGATTAAAAATAACGTAGTTTCTAAATTAGTGGTTATTGGTATATAACAAACTTCAATTCAAATAAAAGAATAAATATTTTACTGTAATAAACTTCAATTCACATAACAATTTCCTCATCAAAATAGTTTCCAAATCATGATAAACATGTATGAAATGTTGGAATTTCAATTTTCAACATTCAATTCTCTTTTCAATTGTCGCAAAATGTGACGTTTAAATTTTACCATTACAATCATAAAAAAATATGAATATCCTAGAACAATGTTTTAAATGGTTATTATAAGGTACTTCTCTTTGTAAAGTGAAAGGTACTCACACGTTAGGCATTATCTTCATTGATAGCATAAATCTATATTTTACACTTATTTAAATATTTATTATTTATTACTTCCTTATTATTTATTAAAGGATTAAATTATGTTTTTTTTATTTTTATGTCAACAAGTTTATGTTGCTCATATATATCTTTACATGCAATAGAGAAAACCTACCTAGTTGTTGGTTAAAAAAATATTTTTTGGGTTGTGGTGATTTTTATTGATATAATGATTAAGAAAAAAGAAACAATGATAATTATAGTGAGTCATCTTCACCTCAAGAATGAAGTAGCATTTTAATGTCTTATACCAAATCTTTTCTTAAGGAGAGAGAAAAGACAATATTTATTTTGTCCACTCTCTCAACCTTTGAAGATTTTTATTATAAGATTAAAGGGAAGTCCAACATTTATAATCACGAATAATGAGAGATATAACCTTAATCACTGTTACTTTTTTATTCTTACTACATTTTTTTTAATCCAAAATGGTCAAGAAAAATAGGTGACATTGCCTTTAGTCATCCTCTTAAACTCTCTAACTTAATATATTAAAAATATTTTAAATTTTATTATTTTAATTATGATTCATTTATTTAGTCATTCTCATAAATTAATTATTATTTATTAAAGATGACATTTATTTTATTTATAACAATTATTAAATTAATGATTGTTAAATTATTTATAACTACATAAAAAATATACCTAATATTTTATGTGTCAGTCAACAATGGGAGAACATGGTTTGCAATTGTGAAAGAAACATGAATGACATGTTTCACATTTTGGCAGCGACACAAATTAGTGGTCTAACTGATGATGTTCAAAATAAAATAATTATTATATGAATAATAAAATTTATATAAAATTATAACATTATATATAAAATTATTATTATATAAATAATAAAATGTATATACATTATAAAATTTATATCAAATATTTAATTAAAAATAAATTTATTAATATATGTGGCGAGAGAATAATATTTTGTTGTCCCTCTACTTGTGAAGGGGAAGAGAGAGAAAATTAGTGACTTTTTATTTTTAACAAGTTACCAAGATAAACATGTCAAAAGTATTCATTCAACATAATATTAAATATTTTTTTATCCAACTTTTATGACACATTATGCTCATTCAACATATTTTTTAGGTAAAGAAATTATTGTTAAAGCTTTAAAGTATCAAGGAATGTTATTAAACGATCCCCTTTTAATTAAATTCCAAACTTCCTCTTTAATTTTAATAGCGTGTTGACATACATTGTCGTGACTGTTAATCTAATTTCCTATCGCTTATAATGTGTACTCTACCTATAATAATGTCTAATTTAGTAAATTGTGTTATATATTTTAATTTGCAATTGAATATATTTGATTTAAGTAATTATTCAATCTTGATGAAAGAATCAATTGTGGAGAATGAGATGAGAAAAATGATGAGAGAAAACATGAGAGAAACATTTTAGGATATAAGTATTTACCATAAAGACCAAATTAAAATTAGAAAATTATATCATTAGATTATATGTTTTTTTTTGTAGAAATTAGAAGATAGTGAGAGCAAAATTGGGAAGCACAAATTACACCATGGTAGGTAGTTATTTTGGGTTTTGGCTTTACTAATAACTAGCATGTCGACAGACACTTCGTGTCTGCCGACCCGCATTCATATTTTATTGTATTAAGTATTTAATTTTTAAGAGTACTTTATGTTAAAAATTGTATTTATTATAATTCAATTTAAGGTGACAGGTGATTAATGTGCTAATGGTAGTTACTTAGGATTATATGTTTTTTTTTGTAGAAATTAAAAAATGTAAGGGCAAAATAGGAAAATGAAATTACACCATGGAGGTAGTTATTTCATGTTTTGGCTTTATATATAGTATAGATATAGATGTAGAAGTATAGATATATGAAAAATCATATTTGCCCCATCTTTAATCTCAACCTTTATCCACCCCCACCTCATGAAAAATATGATGTAATTGAATTCCAAGCTATATCTAATTTCCGAGAGTCATAAGGTGGTCTGATGATTAATGTGATGAATTTAAAAAATAAAGTGAATGAGGTTGTGTGTTCCAGTCTAGTCTAACTCATGACAAATTTAAAAAATAAAAATGGAGTTAGAAACTAGTTTGATGGTTAAATAGAATAGGTAGAGTAAATAAGGTTGAACGTTCGAGTCTCTTGCTTCTTTATGTGCATTTTTGTGGTTGACCAAAATAATATTGACCAAAATAATACTTAATTATTAAAATTTTAAATTAAATAAAATTCATAAAAAACATAGATTAATATTTTCATATTAATTTGTAAAGTTTGATTGACTATGAATACACTGACATTATTTTCTTGGAACATATAATCTTTTTCTTTATGAATATATTGGTTGGAGTTAATATATTTCTTTAATTTGTAGTTTGATAAATAAATATAATGCAACTTTTGTGATACTTCTAAAAATGATAGACAATGGATCAAGTTCTTTTACGCATGTAGATGTTGATGTTCCTTATTATACTATAAGTCTATAACATCATTTTAGTTCGCAATAATTATACACTTGATGAGAGATTATGTATGTATTGATAATATACATTACGACTGTTTCAACATTTTGTCCTTGTTGTCGTTAGCTATTAAAGTTTGAAAAATTCTCAATAATATGTCGTTACTCATATGTTGTTTTATCAAGTTATTCGTCTATATTAACTATTGTGGTTCAATTACTATAAAGACAACCAAACAAAATTAAGTAACAAGATATAAAATCAATTTCTTGCATACAACATAGTGATTTATATTGAAGATGAAATAGCTTAAACAATCATATATGTTTTTTTATATTTTACATTAATGAATTAATTATAATTATAAATTGTAATTAACTATTGTTGTCCCTAAAGTTTAGAAAAAGATCTCCCACTCGTTCTGAAATGGATCCATTCTTATGCTAACAATAGAAGTGTTTAATTAACGAATAAAATATGCTAAAAGAGAATGTCATGGCAAACAAAAGTTGCATTTGCTAAAAACACTACTAGTCTTGATTAAATTATGAAGAATGGATTAACTAAAAACTACTTATTTGCTTTAATTTAATATAAAACATACAAATAATTACAATTATTATTCAAAAAGTGATATATGAAAAATTGCTTGAATTAATAGTGTTAGTAGAAATATGTAAAGATATTTAAATTTACTTATATTGAAATAGATGTATTAGCGGAGACTTGAAGTACAATTTTGTAAGTTATATTAAGATCTAAAAATATATTGCACAATAATACTATGTGGTCAGCCAATAAAAAAATACTATGTAGTTGAATCAACATATGTTAATATATATAGGGTTTAGTTAATATGAGTTAGTTTATTTTTTAGTTAACAACATGCTACTATTATATATTATTATAGTGGGATAAAAATGTTTAACTACAATTTATAATTAAAATTAATTAAGTAATGAAAAAGATAAAGAAACATACACGATTAAATGAGACGTAAAATTTTCAGTTATTTCCTTCTAAATCATTATGTTGACCGCAAGAAATTAATCTTCTATCTTACTATATAATTTTATTTAGTTGTTTTTATTGCTGAGTTGATATTTGTATAGTAGTTCAACCACAATAATTAAGATAAGACCAATAACTTGATAAAACAATATATAATTAGTTGAGAATTTCTCAAAATTTAATTAATGATACCAAGAACAAAATGTTGTATGTGACATCTCAAACCCATCACCTCTGAAATCTATATGATATAATTTTTGGAAACATAGATTATTAATATTAATTGACTTACAAGCATCCTTAAAATATATATTATCAATTCATACATAATTTCTTTCATGTAAAATCATTACAAACTCAAATCAATTCATATCATTATAACCAACATCATCATCTACATGTGTAAAAGAACATGATTCATTGTGTATAATGTTTAGGACTACCACACAAGTTACACAATATTTATTTATCAATCTACAAATTAAAGAAATATGTGAGCTTCAATAAACATATTCATAAACAACAAGGATTTTTGTTCTAACAAAATTAAGTGTTCATGTTCCTAACCAATATAACCTCACAAAATAATATAAAATAATAATAATATTAATAATTCTATATATAAAAATATAATAATAATAATAATAATTAATTCCATTAGAGGTATTTTATATAATAATAATATAATATAAAATTAATATTATTATTAATTCTATATATATTATTTTTATAATAATTCTATGTAAAATAATATAAAAATAATAATATTATTGTTATTAATTCTAGAAAAATTATGTCACATGTTCCTTAGCAAATTTCTATATATAATAATAATAATATTAATAATAATTCTAGTTTCAATAATAATCTAATAATAATAATGATAACAATAACCTTAATAAACGAATAGATTCTGCAATGGTGACAACATAATATGAGCCACTGTAACTAATTAGCATTGTTATTAATATTGTATCGGTCATCAAACCGGTAGGGTACTGGTAGAGCGATATAGTGGTTTAACTAGTGATTTATTAATTAAACCACATATCGGTAAAATTAGATATACATATATAATATATTACCATTAATGTTAAAAAATTAATAAAAAACAATAATTAATTTTATTTTCATTAAAAAATTAATTTTAAATAAAAAACGACCGGTATGATCGGTACGGTTCAATTGAAAACCGGCCGGTATGATCGATTTTTACCGATTTTGGCCTGTTTTACCGGTATAATTGCATGACCGGTATAATTATTGTATCGTACCAATATTGGAACTGATTCACCGGTTCAACCGGTTGGCACGAAACAGTTTTAATAACTATGCTAATTAGTATGAGGAACTTTTTCTAAGTAACACGTTTATAATATATGTGAGTACCCAATTTTGTCCGGCCAAAAATATATATTCTCAAATAAATAAGTAACAATATCAATGTATTTATCCCCCAATTACACAAGTTTAAAAATTAGTGTTGTTACAACTTTTGATATACAGAAATAAAGACAACAATTGATAATACAATAATTTAAACCAATACAATAATTACACTTCAATTATGCAAATCAATCCATTAATTCACACAATAAGCATTATGCCAAATTCAAGCGATAAAATTACAATATGCAATAGCTAAGCCGTGCATCTTTTGGCCATAAAAAAAAGAACATATCCAGTCACTAAAGGAGATAACAGATTTTCTCCATTAACTACACCCTATTATGTTAGTAAGAAGTTTCCCCCCACATTCTGCACATATACCACCTCTTTTGGCTTAAATATAGACCACATTCAATCCCTGAAAAGGAAGGAAAATCAAATCAATAACAAAACATCATTAAGGCGATAATCAGCATTTATAGACAATAATTAGCATAACATAAAAAGAGGATATCAATAAGGAAATTAGAATGAAAGTGGAAATAAAATCTTAGCATAAAGGAGAGGCATTAACGTATTGATTGTCAATTAAGAAAAGAAATTGCAAATATGGAAAGGAATCCAAAAAAAGAGGAAATTGAAAAGGGAAATATTGAAAACATTATAATCTATATATAGAGCAAGAATAACTTAGAGATACGGAGAGAAATTAAATACACAAAAATTAACCAAACAACACAGGTAAAAAGCAAAGGGAGAGCAGAATCAGAGAAGCCAGAAGAGGAGTAGAGAAGACAAGGAAAAGTAGAGATATGCAATTGTGAGTTCAAAGAGGTTAACCAATGCCTTTACTGTTAGGATGTTCTTGCATTATTGTAATTACGATTTACTAAATTCCTTATGTTTTATATACAATGTGTGTTAACATCTGAACATCCATACATACTTATTGTCATATTCGTAATAAGCATGTGTTCACCATATTAATACTTGCATTTCTATGGACGCATAAATATTATTGAGCAATCTCATACATCCCTAAGAATAAAACAAATAAATTTTTGATTCAGGACTCATGGAATTGCAATCACAACAAATGAAATAAAATAATAGTACTCTGCATCCTAATTCTTGAAACTGAATCTTGCTTTTATGTTCATATTAATTCACAGTCAAACTATTTTTCATATAATAATTTTAAATCCCACAAACACCCTAAACTCACAAAGAATTTTATCATTACAACTAAACTTGATTTTTCAAACAATTCATATCCCTAAATACAACCCCAACCAATAAATCTAATACATATATCTAGTTCATAAAAAATTTAGAAACGAAAAAGACATGGTTCTTGGAAATTTTATTATAACAAGTGTAAATTAAGAGCATATGTAGAACTGTTATGGTACCTTTAACATTTGCGACAATATACATAGTTTTGTTAATTGTAAATTAAGATATGTGATTTAGATGCTATTTAATTGTAAATTGACACGTGTGACTTAGGTATATTTAACATTCTAAATATTTTTTTGGACTGCACATAGAATGAAAAATGTCTTAAAATCCAATAATTAAAACTAGTTTTCTTAAGGAATTTAATAGTTGAAGTTATGATTTGTATGCATTACCTATTACTTCGAGCCAAGAACCGGTTGCGGTCACTTGTACTGCTTCTGCTATTTATCGAAGTAATAAAATAATTAATAACCTTTTATTCATAAAGTTCCTCTTTAAAATGTAGAAGTTAAATAAAAAAATGTTTTTTTTAGATTCAATAGCGAGGTTACAACTCGTATTGCATCTTTCTTCTCACTTCGAGCCGAGAACCGGTCGCGGTCAATTGTACTGCTTCTGCTATTTATCAAAATGAGAAGAGGGTTAGCAATCAATGTTGACTCGTCGTCTATTAGTCTCACCTCAATTAAACTCAAACCAATTTTTTAATAACTCTCAATCAAACAATTTTTAATCAAGCCAAACTAACAAACGATTTTCTTAAAGAACTACGTAGTCTTGATTTCCCTATTTCACCTAGGGATACGTAGGAGCAAGATAAACTCTTGTCAGACACAAAAATAAAAAACAAACATTTCGTTTTAATCAATTTAATTTTAATAAATAAGGGTAAATTAAAAGCATGCAATTAGTTAGGGTACCGTTTTATAACGGGCGAATGGGGTGCTAATACCTTCCCTGATTCGTAATCGACTCCCGAACTCACGACTCTGGTTTAAAAGACCAATTTTATCCAATTCGGGCACAATTCGAGTTTTCCACGTTTTAACCGCAAAAGACGTGGTGGCGACTCCTCAAGAGTTCGCGTGGCCGAAAATCCGGGCGCGACAGCTGGCGACTCTGTTGGGGACAATTTTTAAGAGAGTCAAGCCCATAACACTTTTTGCATGCATTCTTGTATATAAATACCCTTTTTGTTTTTTTCTAATTTTTGCACCGGTACTTACATCAATATTTACTTGTTTACTTATTGTTCTTAATTTAATTAATTATTTTGAGCCTACTCACCTGTTTGTTGTGCAACTTTTGGGGTGGATTTATATTTGAGTCATGTGCTTCCCCACACACCCACTTTGTACACTTGAGTCACACACATATGCCCTAGACCCCGGGTATTAGAGATTAGGTGCCAAATAGGGGGATGTCTGCCTTGTCGGTAAGTGGCCTTGTGTCACATCTGATATTGGCAAGATAAACCAATCAGATTTTTCCCATATGTCATAAGTTAACCGCCTGGGGAGCTAGTCTCTTCTCGTAACTAACCTATGACATATGGTTTCCTTTCCTTTAAAGATGAGAAGCAATCTGGTGACCTTTAGAAATAAAATAAAAACTTTTATTAAGTCCACTTTAAGCAGACCTCATACCTAGCCCTAAGGTCGTGACCCTTAGAATACCCAAAGTCCTGTAAGTATACCTTTTAGGACACAAACACATTACATAAATTAATTTTCTTCATCACCTTTCATGAATGAATTGGGAATTTCGTTCCTCAAAATATTAAATTTTCATGCTTGAGTGTTATAAGGATGTCATTGCACTTTGACATCCTTGTGCTACAAGGACGGCTAAATAATTTCAACCCCCTCCGATGGGCTCAACGCCCTAGGGATAATTTTCATTCTCATCGATGGGCTAAGCGCCCTAGGGATAATTTCCATTTATTTCGATGGGCTCAATGCCGTAGGGATAATTTCCCTTCCCTTTGACGGGCTAAGCGCCCTAGGGATAATATTCATTCCGGTTGATGGGCTAAATGCCCTAGATAAATTTTTCATCATCTTAATGAGCTCAGAGTTATATCGTTTAACTCCGAGCTGGCCTCAACAATATAATAGGCGTCGAGTCCACCATGACATTTTACTATATTGTAACTAAGGCTATATTTCTCCAAAATAGGGTACCACACCCTAGGATCATAACAAATGCATTGACATTAACACACATCATGATCATTCATATTATTCATACATACATTACTTGAAAGTACATCATTCATACATACATTCATACACCAGTCAAATAATCATAAAAAAAATACATCATTCATCCATTCATATCGTGAGCAAAAAAATCAGAAATATCATTCACACATTCATTCATTCACTTATGCATACATTCATGTACCTAATAAAAAAAACAGAAATAAGTTATTCAAACATCGAATTTCATACATCATCACACCACACAATTCGAAAAAAAAACAAGTATATTCCGAAAATTAAACAAAAACATACATACACCATTCATATCCTAACATGTAACATGCATTTCATGATCCAATGTTAAGGGCGTTCATGGATTAGAAATTTGAATTTTAAAGGTGATATTATTGGACTCGACTATAGTGAATCAGAAGAGGAAATAAATCAGTTGCCCAGATTGATATACCATTCTCAGAAGCCGATTTGTGATTTTCCTTTCATATGGAGATCCCAATTGGCCAAGACAACTGTAGCCACTCCACCACTCCCCAAGATCGAGAGGAAATAAATGCCATAGAGAAAAGAATCATAGCCATTGAAGAAGCCAACTCATATGGCTTGAATGACGTCACTAACATATGCTTAGTCTCCGATTTGGTTGTACCACCAAAGTTCAAAGTACCAAAGTTCGACAAGTACCAAGGGACGTCTTGTCCCAAAGACCATATGACTATGTATACTAGAAAAATGACTCCCTATATCAGAGACGACAAGTTGTTGAGCCATGTCTTTCAAGAAAGCCTAACTAGAGCTGCCACCACTTGGTACTTGCGTCTTGAAAGTTCACAAACTCAATGTTTCAAGGATTTATGTTTCATTTGTCAAGCATTACAATCACAACATTCATATAGCTCCTAATAGGACACAACTAAAAACTATGATCAAGAGAGAGGATGAAACTTTCAGTAAGCATGTCCAAAGATGGGTAGAAGTAGCCGCCCAGGTGAAACCCAAGCTATCTAATGAAGATAGTGTTTCGATGTTCATAGACACTCTCCAGGCACCATTCTATGGTATGATGTTGGGATGTGTATCTCAGGGATTTCGTCAATTGATGGCCATTGGTGAAAAAATAGAAAGACGTATGAGAAGCGGCAAAGGTCTTAAGGATCCAACTCAACACATAACTCGAGATTACACTGCAAATAAAAGGGTGGAAGGTGATGCATCATTCATTGAAACCTTAAACCAACGTCAATCGCATTATCATCCCCAATAACATTATCCTAATACTCACAATAAAGAAGGAACATCTCGAAAACGGAAGAGAAAAAGTCATTATGATGCAATCCCAATGTCTTACTTTGAGTTGCTGCCTCAACTTGTTCATAGGGGTTTGTTAACTATACTCCCCTTTAAGGAGGTGGTGCCTCCATATCCAAATGGTTTCAACCCGAATGCTTGTTGTGTGTATCATGGAGGGACATCAGGACATCCGACAGAGGATTACAATCAATTAAAGGGCAAGGTGCGCGACCTGATTAATCAAGGGTTGGTCAAGTTTCAAGGAAATGTTTTGATCTGAGAAAGACTCGAAGAAAAATCCGTTCATGAGCAACGTATCCCAACAAAATGTTATTTCTCAAATTATATTGTAGTATACCCTCTTGTCTCCACCCAAGGCTTTAGGGTTGCAAAATAAAGGATTTCATGTTTCATTCTTATGAATAAAATTATTTCATATTGCATGTTTTTTTAACAAGTATATACTAGCACGTTGATCATGCAAATTTAGCACCTCATATTCTCATCTCCATAAACCATATTCACTCAAAAAATAAATTCATGTATTAAAATGAGATACTAAAATTTTAAAACATAAAAAGTGGAGGATGATGCAAATATAATTCCAAAGTGGCATGGATCATTAGGTAGATTTTTCCAATGACACAAGGCTTCCTTGGCAATTCTCAAACACTAAGAAGATATCCCTAGTCACCCGATTTGAGCCATGGACATTATGAATGTAGGTTTATTTTGATTGATCCATAAATTGTCAATATCCTGGGGAGGGTAGTTTTGTTTCATGTGTTTCCCTTGACATTCAATTATTAGGGAATAAATAAATTTTTCATACATCATTCACCTAATCCGACCCGAAGGATAAAAATAAAATTCAAGTCAAAAAAAATGATTCATTGGTCAAAAGTGCAAAATGAATTACACAAAAAAATGCCTGCTGAGAGTCTTCAATATCTCAGGCAAAAGTTAAGGCAAATGAAATACATTGTTAAAGACCAACAAAAGAAATTTTCAGATTCTAGCGGGTTATTTTACAACATTGACCTATTACATTACAAATATCAAATAGAATCCTAAATAATTGAATGTCATGACGGAAAACTATTGAAAATAGGACAAGGGGAGAAGATGGAGGAGAAATGGGTGTGGGAAACACATATTTGAGCCTTATATCCTTTTCTTGTAAACCCTTAGCCAGACCACGATACAAACTAAAAAAGACCTTGTTGAGGATCTATTGCTTAAAGACTCACACCATGACAAAAAAAAATCGCCGACTCCACTAAGTTTAATTTTTGATAAAAAAAATATATCTCACGTTTAGTGCATGAAATACATTCACTCTTAAAAAATCACCATCACCATCATCACATCAATACTTAAAACCCAAATCCAATTTCATTTTCATATTCAATTCTTCCATCACCACTCATAGCTCAAACACTAGCCAAGTTTGTATGATCATTGTTTTAGTATTTCTTTTTAAAAGATTTATGCATGAAATAAAGATCACTACATCAAAGGAGAGGTAGTCACCCATACTGGGGCAGTTTTTAGAATGATTTAGCGGAAGTCCTCTCAAATTAAAGCATATCAAAACAACTTGAATAGAAGGATACCCCCCAACATCTCATACTGGGGCAGTTTTTGGGGGTGGGTCTCATTTTCTCTAATTGAACAGTTTAATGAAACCCAAATTTGGGGCAAATATACATAAAGGTGTTCAAAATCAAGAAAACAACAAAAAAACAAAACAAAAAGAGTGTTAGGTTGAAAACCCGCAAGGGCGACCTAGGAAAAGGAGAGCGGAACTAAGTCGAAAACCTGAAAAGGCGATTTAGTATCATTACAAAAGAGAGAATTCCTGACAGATACATACATCAGGTATTCTGGGCAAAAATTAGGGAAAGTAAAGGAATATCCTTATGCAAATGCCCATTCTAGTTTAAGCAAACTGGGGCAATATAATTATTTTCTCCGGGGAAAAAATGAATCACACTCCCACGTCCTGAGGATGAAGTTCGAAACAACTTATATTGGGATAGTATAGGATTAATTGTTCCTCTCAATACAACACTGGGGCAATAAATCATCAGGAGATTATCTTTGTCAACAAAATGGGTTCATTTTAGTCAAGCTCAAAAAGTTCACATATCATAGACAATTCATGAGCGCACTAGAACATTGATGCATAATTCTCACCTTTCATTTCATTAAAATTACAATCACAACTCATGCATGACATCATTACATACATCACACATAACATACTTTCAAACACTCACTCATTACTTTAAATTCATCAAAATTCAAACTTTTTGAGTCTTGTACCTCGACGTGAAACTTAACTTTCCGGGTCCTGTACCTCGACGCGAAACTAAACTTTTCGGGTCCTGTACCTCGACGTGAAACTAAACTTTCAGGCCCGGTACCTGATTATTTTGTAAAATCTATAATTTTGAGGACCCCCGTGCTTGACGACCTCAAAATTATAAGATTGAGGACCCCCGTGCTTGACGACCTCAATCTATGCCTTCGAGGGCCCCGTGTTTGACGACCTCGAAGTCATTATTTTCAAGCCTAGTGCCTAACTATTTTGTAAAATCCATAATTTTGAGGACCCCCGTGCTTGATGACCTCAAAATTATAAGACTGAGGACCTCGTGCTTGACGACCTCAATCTATGCCTTCGAGGACCCCGTGCTTGACAACCTCGAAGTCATTATTTCCAGGCCTAATGTCTGACTATTTTATAAAATCTATAATTTTGAGAACCCCCGTGCTTGACGGCCTCAAAATTATAAGATTAAGGACCCCGTGCTTGACGACCTCAATCTATGCCTTCGAGGGTCTCACGCTGGACGACCTCGAAGTTGTAACGACCCGAATTCTACCATTGAAATTTTTTCATTTATTTTAATCATTTCTTACATACAGTCGCCACCTTCATTAAAAACTCTCGAGTATCTCTCTTTGAAAATACTCTTTACCCTATTATAATATCATACAAATTTATGTTGCGGAAAAACATAATTCATTCAGATAGCCTTTATCACATACGTCAAGTTATGGGTTTTCCAGAGTTATAACGTCCATAACTACATATCACCATATTATCCTAATCAGATTACATTTATCCCAAAATACTGTCAAATCAACTACAATATCAAATAGCAATAAAGACAATCGAGTAAATAAACACAAAAGCTTCCTAATTGAGCTTCATCCTCAAAATCCGTCATTTACCTACAATGGGATTATCATAAACAACACACAAAACAAAAGGGAGTAAGTCATTAGTTCAAAACTAACATCACACAATAATCCACATTTCCAATACAATTAAGTTTTAATATAATTCGTAAACACACATACGGAATTGTAAACATTCATAATCATCTTCCTTTAATTGCCACTTTACTCATATTCATCCTATAGTATATATATCCCATACTATATATCCTATAGCATGCATACGACATTCATTTGACATTCACATTTCTCATCATTCATATTCACCCTATAGAATATATATCTCATACTATATATCCTATAGCATGCATACGACATTCATTTGACATTCACATTTCTCATCATTCATATTCACCCTATAGAATATATATCCCATACTATATATCCTATAGCATGCATACGACATTCATTTGACATTCACATTTCTCATCATTCATATTCACCCTATAGAATATATATCTCATACTATATCCTATAGCATGCATACGACATTCATTTGACATTCACATTTCTCATCATTCATATTCACCCTATAGAATATATATCTCATACTATATATCCTATAGCATGCATACGACATTCATTTGAGTCATATTTCCTTTGGTACTCCCCCAAAAGATTAAATTTGTTTTGAGTCTTATTTCCTTTGGTACTCCCCCAAATAGATTGAATTCGTTTTGAGTCTTATTTCCTTTGGTACTCCCCCAAATAGATTGAATTCGTTTTGAGTCTTATTTCCTTTGGTACTCCCCCAAATAAATTGAATTCGTTTTGAGTCTTATTTCCTTTGGTACTCCCCCAAATAAATTGAATTCGTTTTGAGTCTTATTTCCTTTGGTACTCCCCCAAATAAATTGTTTCCTTCTTTTTCCATAACAGTAAAATCACGCATTTTCCAACATAATGCATAAATTACAGACGTATTGTTTTAAATCATTACCTCTTTCACATACCTCATTCATATCAGCTAGTATGATTTAGAAAGCACTTATCCCTTACCTCGGTGAGCGTTGGAGATCAGTTCCGAGTAACTTTAAAAGTCTACTCCGCGATTTCCTCCAACCTTAGGATCTCTTCTCAAGCTCTTAGGTGAGTATCAAAACTCATTGCCCTTGGAAAAGCTCTCTTCTCTCACCTCCCTTCAAAGTTTTTAACCTTAAAATGTGTTTGGGTTTCTGTTTTAAAGAGGTGTCGTCGGGTTGTAATCGATTACCAACATGGTGTAATCGATTACAACGTGAAAAATGCGCATATCTGATGCTTTTAATACAATGTAATCGATTACCATGAGTGTGTAATCGATTACACTGTGTCAGATGCACATATCTGATGCTTTTAATACGATGTAATCGATTACCAGCAATGTGTAATCGATTACCAGCAATGTGTAATCGATTACCAGCAATGTGTAATCGATTACCAGAAATGTGTAATCGATTACACTGTGTCAGATGCACATATCTGATGCTTTTAATACGATGTAATCGATTACCAGAAGAGTGTAATCGATTACCAGCAGAGTGTAATCGATTACACTGTGTCAACAGCCCAAAATTGCCATTTCTCGCCCACGCGAGAATCCTCGTCCAGGATTTCACCCTCCCAGCTGATCCTTTTTCGCTCAGGCGAGAATCTCTCGATCAAGTGAGGCTTCCAGGACTGATATTGTAGTTGAAAAATAGAAATAAAATCATAACATAAAGGAGAGCATTAATGTATTGATTGGTAATTATTCTGAACCTATAATGCTCTCCTTTATGCTATGATTTTATTTCTATTTTTCACTCTAATTGCCTTATTGAGCTCGTCCCTTTTATGGTAAGTTGATTAGTGCCTATTAATGTTGATTATTGCATTAATGTTGCCCATTATTGCTGCTTAATTATTCTGAACCTATAATGATCCTTAATCTACATAACCTTAGTGAAATCTTTTCGAATTATGTTAATTAGTGATTGTTGATTTATTGTATTAATTGAATTTATTGAGTGCTGCCTTTTTTGTAATCCTGCTTGATTGCCTTTATTGTTTTATTACTGATTTGATTTCCTTTCCCTTCCAGCAAAATGAATGCAGTCCACATTTAAAACAAGAAAAGGAATGCATATGCATAATAATGAGATGATTCTCTCCTTAAGGCGTTGGAGGAAGTAAAGGGGAAATATATTTTTTCCTTTTTTTAGTGATTGAATGTACCTTCACCCTCTTTTAAGACCGAGTGCATAAGTTTAATTGTTGTATGCTAAAATTTCGAATGTATTTATTGCTTAGTTGCTGTATGCTAGAAATTTGAATTTATTATGAAATATTATGCAATTAGTTCAAATTTTTAATTCTATTATATATCAAAAGTTGTGATAAATGCAATATTTTAAACTTGTGTAATTGGGGGAGAAATACATTGATATTGTTACTTATTTATTTGGGAATAAATATTTTTGACCGGAAAAAATTGGGTACTCACAATATAATACATTATATTCTTCTGTTTTTTATTTAAAATAATAAAGCAAATACTAAGAAAGTGAGAAAATAATAGTATAATTAAAGATTAACGAGATAATTATGTTGAGTATTAAAATAATAATAATAATAATTTTATATTAATTTAATTTCATGATTATTATTAATCATTATAATTAAATAAAAATACGGTGTAAATAGTCATAGTACAATCTTATATGGGTGGATGAAATGCTAACATCTTCCAAAATTCCTAATCGACTACTGAGTCTAAATTTCTAATTTAAAGACCTTCTCCAAATTAAGTTTAAAATAAAGTTTTGTATGTTTTAACCACGTTGAAATATAGTGATAACTCTAATAAGTTAAGTAGTTAGTGTTAATGAACAAAATTTATAATAGAACATTATGATATCATTAGATTAATGAAGCCAGCACACCTAATAAGTTAAAAAAAATTGTTGTTATTGTTATTTTAATGTACACAAGTAAATATAACGATCATTTAAATAATTGTTCAAGGAGAAAAAAAGCAGATTTGTCAACAAAAGTGACATTCCATACGATTAAAAAGAGGATCTAATCATAAGAATTGAAATCATCACATTTTTCATACAAGTTTATAACAATTTATAGTAAAACATTTATCCTTTATTTGAATTGAAAATTGTCCAATACTAATAACCACAATTTGGAAACTATATTGTTTTTAATTCTTAATTATTAGTCATCACATGATATGATTGTATCAATTTTATTATTTCTTATAAAATTAAAAGATTACCCTAACAATAATTATATTGCATTTTACTAATTTTAAAGTAATTATTCTATCTACATTACTATTATTTTTAAATAATAATAATATTTTATATTATTTTAATTTCATTATTATAATTAATCATTATATTTATTGCTAAAAATAGAAATGAAAATAAAATAAAAAACATATCAAGTGTGTAGAGAAATTGACGACAACACTCGATTTCGTGAATGTTATTTTAATCCTTGCTTAATGCTTATTTCTATTCATATGGTATGCATGCATCAATTTGGTTATTTACTATTAAAAGGATAATATCTTATGAAAAAGATTACCATAACAATAATTAGATTGAACTTTATTATTATCAAATTAATTAATAGTAAAATATACAACTTATTATTACTCATCATTATAATAATAATAGTAATATCTTATTAATTTATTTTAATGATTAATATTACTGATTATAATAATTGTTAATAATATCTATCTAGGCTAATATAATGGGAAAACACGTTATAACTACCAAAATAACTATCCATATTGCCCTTGCTAATAACTATACATCAGTAACCAAAAATAATTATTTTCTCTCACAACTCCATGACTGAAATTTTGTCATATTTTCTCTAATATTTTCATGGCAGTTATATTTCATCTATCATAAAATATGAGCAAGCCAACCAATTTTCACCTAGAAATCTAGTCTCAAATTATCCATTAATTAAGATTTAACAATTACTCAAATCGAATATATTTAACTGCAAAGTATAATATCTAACACAATTTATTACATTAGACATTTATTACATATAGACTACAAATAATGGAAAATGGTTGATACGCACGGCAACGTCTGTCACTACGCTAATAAATATAATTACAAGATGAAATAGAGAAGAGAGAGAAAAATGTATCCCACGTTGAGTAGAGAGATCAACGGTAGGATACAAGGATGCATGTCGACCACATATAAGATCATATATTTGTCGACCTAATGAACTTAATAAAATTGTTTTTGTGGTTATCTTTCAATTTATAATAAATTTATTTAAAAAGACACGACAAAATTATGTGTTTAGAGTATAAGAGGACAAAAAAGAGAGACCATTTTCCTATAGCCAGACAGACTCGATCTATCATATACTTAAAAATAAGCTATGCAAAAATTTGAGCATATACTCTCATAATTGCAATGCTACTAATATGGTATTCATCATCATATCAATCAGAATACTTATATAATGATATAATTATTTAATTGATGATTCACTAAATTATACATATTATAATAAAACTATAATATAAATATTATTATTTACACATAAATAATCCAATTAATGAAATGATTCAATCATATTAGGAACAACCATAAATTCAATATTCGAAAAATATTCATGTACAAATTTGTTTTGAGTAATATTGTATGATTCAGTTTTAAAAGAATTTTTTTTATATTTGGCCAGTTCACTAATTGTTTGACTCTATATCACTATGCCCATAAATAACCTCTGCTTCTAAATCAATACAACACCAAAAATACATGCCCTAAAATATATGCATAGAGCAATGACAAAGCTTCAAACATTATTTTTACTTCTAGTGAGTTCGTTTTTGTGTGTTTTCCCTCGAGCTTGACACTACCCTTCCACGCTTTCCTCTTCTCTCCCCACATGCCCTTCCTTCTTATCATCCCTACCACAACCACCATCAATCCCCTCTTCACCATTCTCCAGCTCACCCTCCACATCACCATCGCCATCACTACTACCACCACCACTCTCATGCTCCTTCGAAGCCCCTAATCCACCAACACCCTCTAACCCCTGCCCCGGCTAAGCCTCCTACCCATCATATTTATACTAATGTCCTTACCCTTGCTAAGCCTCCTACCCACCACGTTTACACTAATACCCTTACCCTCGCTAAGCCTCCTAACCGCCACATTTACAGTCCTGTTCATTCACAAGTTCATCCACATCCACCAGAGCATCCCATCCCTAGAAGATTTGTTGCAGTTGAAGGTCATGTTTTCACTAAGTCTTGCAACCATCTTGGTGATGACACCATCGAGGGAGGTTACCCAACTGCAGGTTAGTCTCTAACTTTTCTACACCTTTCATTTTTCTTTCATTTCATGCTAAAAACCTAAAACAAATAAATGGAAAATTGCTCTCACTATTTATGTGATATTGTATTTATGATCTAACTAGGTAAGTACAAATTTGGACGCTAATGTGCATTATGTTCTTTTTGTGGTTCTAGTTATTTTCATTTAGTACTGTTTTACTATAAACCTCAGTTGGTAGTTGAAAATATATATTAAGTATATTGACTCATACTTCACAAACAAAATGTGAGCCTGTCAAACTTGTGATAAGGAGCTTTTATTGAAAAAACATTATTTGAATTTTTTAAATTTTTTTGATGCAAATGTTAGTTGTCACTATGTTAGTATTTGTTGTGGACGAGACTCGAACCATCAATCTCCTTCATTTCACTCCTCTTTTAAATAATCAACTCACTTTATTACTCTCTTTTTTAAATTTGTTATGGGTAAGACTCGAAACCACAATCTTCTTCACTTTATTCCTTAAACTCTTCACCTTAATGTCTCATCATTTTAATATATAAAATAGTGATCTCATCATTTCAACATTATCATCCTTGTTTAGAGTGTGTAACATTTACTTGTCCGTGCATGAGGGAGCAAAGGGAGATAAAGAGGAATGATAGCACAATAATAACTAGGAAAAAAAAACGAACTAATACTCTAATAACACTTTGTTATATATTTATGTTTTGAAAATATCTTACCAAAATCTTTTAGAATAAAGACTTTTTCAAGTGCATTTTAAATTCGAATGTGTAGAATTAACTAGTAATATTAATTTCAAAATGTGTCAAATGGGTATTATCAGTGATATTAAACTCTATCTACACCCCATCAAAGTTAATGTGTTAAAAAAGGAGAACTTAAGCGTCGGTTTTGAATTATTACAGGAGCCACGGTGAAGCTAGAATGCAACAACCGAGGCATTTTCCGAACAATGGTGACTAACTTCAATGGGTACTTTTTAATTTATGCCGATAAGACCCTCACCACACATACAGTTCACAACTGCAAAGTGTATTTGGTTAGAGCACCCGATGGTCTTAAGCTCACTAATCTCAACGGTGGCATCCAAGGTGCTACCCTCAATCCTCAGGACCGTATTGTGCATTGGAGGAACCATCCTTTCCTTGTCTACAGGGTTGGTGACCTTGCTGTTGAGCCTATATGTCCACGTTAGAAAATTATTCTAAGCTTGTTGTGATAGTAGCAACTTGATGTTATTTCGATCGTTTTGCTTAAAAACTTAAAGTGATGTGGAATTGACTTAAGAAGTTACGGGACCTCAATTTGGTGTATATGTTTTGGCCGAAAAGTGTATGAGGGAAATGTGAGTGTTTGTTTGAGGCTGGGAATTGTCTTTGGAGAAGAATGCTGAATTCTTTTGCTATATAGGTAATGTGTAGGTTTGATTTTGTTAGTGTTGGTACTATATTTTTTGGTATTTTGTGTTTTTTGTTGGTATGAAGGGAGAATGGATGGAGATGGGTATAGATAGAGTATTAGCCTAGATGGGAATGGATGATTGTTGTAGGGGCTGTTTTCTCTAAGGATTCTATGTCTCACGATTTTCATTTCCTCGTGTCCTTAACCAATCAAACTTCATAAAATAATATTAAAATATTAATTTTTGATTTTGTTATTTATATTTTTACTTGAATGAAATTTTCTGATTAACTTAATATACCAAATGGGACATGAATGAGGGCATGTGGATAGAATGTGGCTTGAGTGTTCATGTGTATAATTTATTTTAAAAAATTTCATTATCTGAATTTAATTTTATAAACTAATAATAACTGCCAATTCTAAGAAGAAAGTACATTATTTTTAATCCCTATGTATTAGTCATCATATGTAATAAATGCATCAGTTTTATTATTTATTACTAGAAGGATACTTTTTGATGAAAAGTATTATCAAAACAATAATTACATTACATTTTATTAATTATTTAATATTATTAAAATAATAATATGTTACTATTATTAATTATTTATTATGTAAGATTTTTTTATTTGTTGGGAATTCAATTTTAACACATAGAAATGATATATCATAATTGTCCAAAATAAGATTTGAGAAGAAAAAAATTGATATCATGACTTTTTCTCTATCTTTATTATGATTCTTAAGGTAAACTATTATAAAATAGAACAGACATGTTAAAGACCGTTTAAAAGATGAACTCAAGTTAAGAATTGAAATCACCATATTTTTTACATTTTATTATAATTAATTTTAAAATATTTTTCCAAATTGAAGTTTATAAAATACCAATAACCAACAATTCTAATAAAAAAATACTATTTTTAATACCTTTGTATTAGTCATCATATGTATGGATGACAAAAATACCCGGATCTGTGGGTACCCGTTAAAATACTCGCAACGAGTACCTGCAAAAATAGCTTATGGGTGAGAACGGATATCATGATACCCGCCTTGCAGGTACCCCATATATATATTAAATAAATATTTTATACTTAGTTATTATTAATTTAATATTATATATGTTTGTTTTATTATTATTTCATGATAAAATTTAGTAATGAGACTATAATCATAAAATTATCATATACATATCATATTATTTAAGTAAAAATTATTTTTATAGATTACTTATTGTAAAATATATAAAATATAATTAAAATTGAAAACTCGTTGGGTAACCGTTGATAGCAGCTACCCGCACGGATACCCCAAATAATGCGGGTATGGGCACGTGTATGTACTATCCATATCCGCCCGTGCCTATTGGCATCTCTAGTCATATGTGTTAAATTCATCATTTTTATTATCTATTACTAAAACAATAATTACATTGCATTTTAATAATTATTTAAAATTTATTACATTTAAAATAAATTAATATTTTACTTTAATTTCTTTATTAATATAATATTAAAATTAATAATAATATTTATTCCATATATAAATACAAAATATGGTGTAGCTACTACCATAGGCTAATTTCTAATTTCTTATTTTGATTTTAACATTTTTTATTTTTAAAAAAACCATATAATCCTAGGTAATCAAATATTTTACCTTAAATTGGATATTATAATAAGTACAAAAATTATAACAAAAAATACATCTATACAAAAAACAATATAATAATCTAAAATGACATCTTTAAAATTTTAATTAACATCAAACAGAAGACACAAATTGTCTTTCAAAACTTTAATAAAATATAAAAAGAATACAACATTAAATAAAAAAGAATAAAAAATATATTTGATCGCATCAGAAAAGAGATAACATTTACTTAGAGTGTAACATAGATTTTCATGTAGCAAGTGGTAAAAAAATTATTTTGATTCTTTGAATGTATTTTAGTCATTTTAAAAACCTAAAGTTATGTACCACAATTGACCAACTGGAGCGAATAGTCATGACATTTCTTCCATATTTAATATGATTTTTTTTATATTTTAAATTAATTAATAAAATATTCTTAACTGACATTCATCATTTGTAATTAAAGAAATTATTTTATTAAAATTATTGTAGTTCTTATTTCAAATATTTTTTTACTTATTTTTTTACTATTGTTAATTATTTATTAGGTAAATTTTATTTAATTTGTTTGGGAATTTAATTTTAACAAATAGAAATGACATATCATAATCATCTAAAAGATCATTTGAGAAAAAAGGAAGTATTATCATAATTTTTCCTCCATGTTTGTTATGATTCTTAAGTAAACTTTTAGGTAATAGAACTCATGTGTCACAACCTTTCCGAAGACGATATGAGGTTAAGAATTGAAATGAGTTAGTGCAATTACCTCGTAAGTTTGGTCATTTATTTGGTTATTAGGTACATATAAGGATGACAATATGGGTTGGGCCTGATGGGCCAGCCTTTTTGGATATATATTTTTAGCGGATCAGACTGAGGACTTTAGCCCAAAAGCCCATATTCAACTAAATTTGGAAGCCCATTTTTTAGACGGGGCATTAGAGGGTCAGGACGGGCTAGCCCGACGAGCAACATTAATATTGTTTTAATATTTTAAGGTTACATATGGTTCTAATAATATAACCAATTTAATATTTTTTTTCCAATCGATCATTTTATACTTATCGTGTGGAATCAATTTAGTATTCATATATAAGATTTTTATGAGTAAATTACTTATCAATGTAATTTATATCATATATCATATTTTGTTTACATTAATTATTTTTATAATTTTCCTTTAAAAAATTACACTTTATTCCTCATGCATGGTTGATCAATATAATGTATGTTTATAATTAAGGGGTTTTTTGTAAGTGTAACAAAAATGGAATGATAGTCTGTGTAATTTCATTAAAACTCAATGAATATTAGTGTAATTTACTCTTTATATTATTAATAAATTTTTGCATAGGTTCCACACTTTATACTAAATTGGTTAGTAATAATAATACTAAGTTGATTATAGTATTGTGTAATAATATAACTAATAAGTAATTTATATCATATACAATACATTTATATCATATTCAAGACATTTACTTATAAATGTAATTTACTCTTTAAATTGGTTAGTACTCATATACAAGTCTTTTCAAAAGAATATTTTTTGCATAGAAAAGTGAAGGCATATTCTTTCAAAAGAGCATCTAATGTTTAAAACTCAGGAGTTTGAAGCTTTTATTGTGAACTATTAGTCTAAAAGTTTAAGAATATGTTGGCTAGTTGTTTATAACTTACCAGTTTTAAACTAAGACGATATATTATTGTGATATTATGGACTTTAATTTGTGACTTTTTTTTTAAAAGACATTTATGAGGTGTGATGATTATTTATTTTTAAAATTGTGATTAAATTGGTTATAAATGTATTTTTTGAAAAGAAAAAAACGGGTCAACCTGCAGTCCTACCAAATATGGGTTGGACTGGCATTTTGAGCCCTTGTAGTAACAATGGTCAGGTCGGGTCAGCCGATATTTTGACGGGCCTAAGGCAAGCCAATATTTTGACGGGCCTAAAGCAGGCCGAACAAAGCTAGTACGGGTTTGCCACCCCTATTCACATACTCACATTATTTGTGGTAGCAGATTCCTCTTCACTATCAGCACCTTGGAGGTTTAGCTTATTCCTTTTCCGAAAGTGGCTCCTCCACATAGTCATTCTCGAATGCATCTGTTGGAACCTGATAAATCCTAACATGTGGCTTAGACGGATCCTTCACAAGTTAACAATTGACTTCACAATTCCCCATATATTATTTGGGTTCAAATTAATATGTGTCGCGAAGTCCTTAGGCTTATACCAACCACAGCTATAATTACATAATTAAAATGATCACGGGGATGAATCCTAGACACATATCCCAGCTTTATCATATCAGCACTTGCTAAAAGAGCTTGACCAGAGGCAATGAACGACTCTGACGTCGAATGATTGAACAATTGAATCTGTAAAGTTTTAACCTTAAAAACAATGTCTTTGTTGTATTGTCAGTGGGAGCAAAGAAGATGAGTTGTGAAACCCCACTTTTTAAGTGTGTTTATATACTTCTTTCTTTTTGTTCATCATTTGTCCCTATGAGATCATATAATAACGAATTTGTGAATGCAGTTTTTATTGTTTTTCAATTTTCCTTTCATTTTGGCTTTTTCACTTGTTTGGTTAAGACTCTAAAAAATTCAAAGAGATATTGTTCTAGAGATATAAGGTTCCGATAAATTTATAAAAAAATAGTTTTCATTTTTGGTAGAACAAAGAAAAACTGAAAATGAGTTGGACCTGGCTTCGTCTTAGCCTGAAGAGTTTAGGCCTTTTTAATTAGAGAAAGACTTATGCCTTGTAGTAAGAAAAAGAAAACGAACTACATTTCTAATTTCAGCAACAAGTTAATATTATGACCAAAACTATAAAAAAAATTGAAAGTATGATTAATAATATTCCTTAGTTCTAATGGTGATCTTATGTCTAAAGATTAGTTTGATTTCCACACAGTCCCTCATATTAAAAGAAAAATGACAGTGAATATTGTTCGCTTTACATGTATATTTATTTTCAAGCATTTGAAATTAATGTTTGATTGTTACTGATATTTGTTTTTGAACTAAGTTAAAATTATGCTAGCGGTATTCTTTTACGTTCACTTAAATCAATAACGTTAAAATTATGCTAGCGGTATTCTTTTACTGTCCTCTCTTTTTGTATAATAAGTGCAAGTAGTGCAATTTTTTCACTTAAATCAATAACGTTTTACGCAAAAGGATAATAAATGTATATTAATATCATTTGTTTTGAAACATTTACTACAAAATATACCTTATTAATTAGTTTCTTACTTTTTTTTTTTTTTGACAAGGAGAGTTTGTTGGTTTAGTTCTATGATTTATCTATAATAAATGGATAGTATGTTACAATATAAGATGATTGGGTCATGATAGATCAAGTAAATGAGTCAAGTGAGAATTTTGCATCACTCATTTTTTACCAAGGAAAAGAGGAAAAAATTAAAGAAATTTACCAAAACCAAGTTCTTACATAACTCTTACAATAATCACAAAACCTCAACTGCTGTAAAATGCATATTGGGAAGCTTCTCTAATAGATCAACAGTTAACATGGAAGCCTTCTTTGGCTTATGCTTTGGAATTGGCATATTCTCATAAGAATATCCCTTTGACAAGTGTGTTGTTGAAGTGTTCCTTTGACATGGACCTAACCACTTAGCATGCATGTACTTATGCTTCCTCCATGGTCCCATGTGCATTTTCCTTTCCTTCATGCACCTTTTGGCTCCCATGCATAATATCTTTATTAGGTTGCTTAATCTCTCTACTTTTCCGACAAACACCTCCGGCAGCCGCCCGACGAGACGGCTGTAGTCCTCACTTCCCCTTGCCATCTCAAATTCTGCTCTGAAATTCAATTCTATGATCACCCTTACCTCCCCTTTCTTTGAGCTTGTATTGTCTATTATATCTAAAAAATTGTGTTCCCCTGCACATAGTTTTGATAATCAGGTTAGAAAAGTAATCATATTAAATTATTGTTTCACATAACAAGTTGTTGTTATTTTCCTCATAAAATTTCCTAGATCCATTACCTTTCTTAAAATGTGTCACTTGTTAGATCAAGAAGTGTAATAATTGATTAATAAAATTGAGTTTTAAATATGATTATTTAATATTTATGTAATATAATTTTATTTTCCAATCATATATAACCATAATTTTCAACAGAAGGTGACTAGATATAGAAAAGGTGATGTTAACACGAAATCTGAAAACAACTTTCCAAAATGAGTTTACTTCCCACTGTCTATGATTTAATATTTTAATAAAATATACCAACTAGTCCTAATCTTATAACTATAGTCCTACAGCTAAAGTGCAAATTAATAAAGTACTAATGAATTGAAATAAACTTTTTAATTTAAAAAAATGGAGTAGTGTAGGTTCTCTTAAACCCACCCTGAAGATTGCTTTTCATTTTTATAACTTCCCAAACAGGAATAAGGTGCACTAGTGAGAGAAAAATTGACTTGGTTGGAATTATTATGTGGAATTGGAATTGGATTATACCTGCTGGAATGTTTGGTGATGAGCTTCTCCATTTGGTTTTGCAAATTGCACTATCATAACCTGCATTCTGAAGGTGTCTAGAAACTTCTCTCAACAAACAGTTTCTACAAGAGGTGGTAGCAGCCATGATTCTGTTGCAACCACACACAGTTTCTACACTTTGTATGCCCTCAAGTGCTTCTTTGGTAGCATGCCTTATCCTTGACTCTAGAGAACTGGTTCTGTATACACTTGCCTGAAATCAAATAACCCCAATTGGTCAAAATACAAACAAAAGAACAGGTATCTCTCATGAGTAAGACTCCTCTCTATTAATGGAGAGACAAGTAACCAAAAAAATCAAAGAAAATGGAAGATGCAATGTCATTTTTATCCTTTTTATTTAAAATAAAATTACACTTTTGCCCTTAGAATATACATAAAGTCACTTGAATCTCCATTAATGGAGAGGAGTAATACTCCTCTCTCATAAGCTCCAAATTAAGCTTTTGGTAACAAATGGAGAATTATATAAAACAAACAGAGTAAGTACATATTTCTTAACAGTTCAGTGACAAATCTATTTGTTGTCAAGACTCAAAGTCTCAATCATATCTACATGCATCCAAATATAAGCCTTACATTTTTAAATGATACATAATTTCTACATCGTTTTTGTTGTACTATTTTCACATAGCTTACATTTTAGGTAATAAAACTAATTTTTTTCTTAATTCATATTTTCAATATTTCCTTTTTTACACAAATATATTTGTAATGAAGGTAAAAAACAAAGTGTGCCCAAAAGAACAATAATATTTTTTCTTTCCAAATAATAAAAAAATCAATGCAATGTTGAACACAGTGTACCAAAAACATGTAATTTCTTGTTGGTGTTGTCAATTGACATGTTGAATCTGCAGATTCCATATTGAAATGAGAATGAAAAGGTGATAAGATAAACACTTCTCTTGTCTGAATTTCTAATATTGAAGAAATCAAATAAAGAATAAATCTATCATGGTGAAGTACTAAAAAAATGAAAGGAAAAAAGTGATGAATAATTACCTGCAAAACTTGGTGTTGATTTTCCCAAAAGCTTCTATTCTCCTCACTATCCTTCTCTCCCTCATCTTCTTCTTCAACATCAAGCTCCATAATTTCATTAGTGTGATACTCATCATTACTAGCACTATGACTCAAAATATCTCCATCAACAAGAAACTCAAACTCAACACTCGCATCACTGGGTTGCTCATCTACACAAGGAAAATCGACAACACTATCATGCACAAGTTCGTTGTGGTGACTAGACAAAAACCTAGTAAATCTACCGGTCATGGAGGTGAGACCCATGATGATGATGATTAACGTTGTCTTTGTTGTTAGGCACTTGTTTTTCTTGGTTGTTGTGTTTGATAATCATGTGTGCTTTTATCTTGATTAAGTGGGTCCCAACGTTAGGCACATAGGCCATATTGAACTCTACTCGCCGCGCAAATGAGTGAAAATTCTGACACCCTCACTTGGCTGCACTCAATTCGTTCATTCAGATCTCACCACTCATGTTTATTTTTTAAAGATATTATTTTCATAACCAATCTATTATCATTTTTTTTTTTTTTGTAAGAAATTAATCAAGTTCGAGAATGTGTAAATATTTATCCTAATAAATATCGCTCACATGAATTGAATAGTTAATATTTTAATCTACCTGAAAATATAGTGAAATTATACAACTACATCAACGTCTTATTAGTTAAATGCATTTCACAAATCATACTGTTTTTTTTTTACTTTTATTTTATCCACACTAATTATTCACACACAAATGACATTTATATATATATATATATATAAAATTGAGTATTTCATCTTTCAAATAACTACATCGTTTCTTTAATGAAATTTTCCTTTTAAATGTTTTTTTAACATAACTTATGATATAATATAAAAATCATCATCTACTAATTACGTTAAATCTTATTAATATTTTATTATCATTTAATTTAATGAGATTTGGCATACACCATGGATCCACGTCAGTAGCATGTAATAATTCCGACCTACCCATGACCGCAACTGTTTAGATTTTGGATATACTCGAATATTCATATTTCTATTATTTTTGTGTGTCCTCTCACATTTCAGTTTCAATGATTGTGAATTAAAAATTATAGGCAAGGACTGTAATAAAGTATTTCTTCTAAGAAAAAAAATAAAAGAAACAGAAAGAGGATGATACATTGAGGACGGGGCTGCAACGTTCAAGATATAAGAATCGTTGATTTATGGATCATATCGGATAGGGGAGTATGTGGGTCCACCTTGTAGCTTTACCTTATTTTAAAAGATAGTTGCTCCAAAATGAGTGAAATACGCGGCGCCTAGCTAATGGTTTTGCTGATTTCTACTATATTAATTGTATTTTTAATATTATACCATTTTTGTGATCATTTTTTCAATAATATTAAAATGTTAAATATTAAAATAACAAATTAAAATGTAATTAAACTTCTTCTTTATCAATCATATTTTTGATAAGAAAGTAATCTATTTCGAGTGAATAATTGTTTTTCTCAACCAATATCGATTTATTAACTTATTATTATGATACATGGTAGGTATTCTACTAGTAGTCGATCCTATCTGCTCACCGAATTTGATCTAATTATGATTGAGATCGAATATGGTCTGGTTTTATCATATACATCTAATTAACAAAAATATGTATGTATCATTTCATATGTCAAATTATATATATATATATATATATGTGTAATAATAAGTAAGTATGAGAATATTTTATGTAAAATAGACATACATTATATTTAATTGGGTTTAGATCTAGTTCGAGCTCAAAGGTTGAACCAATCGACATTTGAGACCAAGTTTGTTTCGAGTCTAGAATCGGGTCCAAACTCAGAAAAATAATTCAAATAATACGTGAAGATAAGGAACAAATCATATAGTTAATGTATACATCATCATTATTGGTTTGGGGACCAGGGGAAGTGCAGGCCTTTTGGGGGATTATTTGGAGGACTTTTTTGTCATTTTGTTGGTTGTGCAATAATTTTGATACTCCGTTTTTACGGGATTACGGCGTTACAATATGACAATGGGAATATAATGACCGTCTCGTTTTGTCATTTTAAGACTTGGCTCGGTCACATTATGTTATTTTAGGACATAGATTCACACGAGATCCGTCTAGGTATTCATTAGGTTAGTTATCCGCGGATCCTTAAGTACCCAAAATTCTGAAAAAATAAAAAATTTATGAACAAGTTATACATTTATGGATGTGTTTCCTATAATTATTTATGTTATTTTAGACAATAAAAAATAGAAATAAATGATAACATAAAATTACACAATTTAACTACAGGTTAATGTACAAGTTTAAAATACGAGTTAAATATAACTTTTATCTAAAAAAACATAATTTAAAATAAGATAATCAAACATATCAATTGTGTTAGATGATCTCTCAAATCAACCTAACATATAGTTCCTAGCTTAATTTATTTCACGCTTTATTTTAAATATCAATCGTGTGAGACGATCTCTCAATAAACTACTTGATGAAGTTTATAATCATATAGCTACTAGCCTATTTTATTTCACACTTCTAGCAATTTTTTCAACTAAATATATCAAACACTTTCCATTCAATCAACTAATAATATATAGATCTGAACTTTCACCTCTCAAACTTTCAATAGCTTATAACCAATGTCAGAATCTTATAAATCTCCTAACTTTGAGGTTTGAAGTGTAGCTTCTAATTTTCCCTAAACTTATGACTAACGTGAATGTTATGTTATGTTTTGGTTTGAAGATAGAGCTACTAAAACTCTAAATTGCTTATTTTCACTTATGGTTGATCACTTATGATTTTAGTTTTTAACTATATTAGTATTGACCAAGAGAATTATAAATTAATATTTGAGAGTGCTAATAGTTTACTCTTGTTTGAAAAGAGAAAAGAAAAGAAATACTGAGAAAGGAAAACAATAAAGACAAAGAAAAAACTAAGCATTAAAGATAGCTATCTTATGTATTAATTCATAGGATAAAAAATATTTAAAAAAAGAAAAGTTGTGCCCCAGCGAAGAATAAATAAATGATTAATGTCTTATAAAATATTAGCACGTTCCACTCCTTTATATTGTGTTTGATAATATTTTAGTAATATTCTCTACCTTTTAAACAAATAGGTATTAAAGGATTTGGACTCATTATCCCCCTCTAATTTTCAGAATCAAACAATTTTTTTTAAATAAAAATCACGAGTGGTTATTGTTTTATGATGTCATATATAAAATATATTTGGTCTAGGTGCTCTTCATTGATAAATTATTAGCATCCTTTTTCCCACTTAATTAACCACCACAAGAAATTAATTAGAAATATATGGAGATGGAAATACACATAGCATTGTGGGTTCAATCAATGTGAGATAGTGGCGACAATTCCGAAAAGAATATTACTCTTATGAACTTGTGTGGGTTTTGGTGCTACATTCATTCAATAGTAGTTATACCTAACAGGTTCTGTACGAGTTAAAGTAAAAGAGAGATAAAACCAAAATCAATTGATAGGTTTAATGTCTGTTACTTTGCTAACAACCAGATTGAAACATTGGTCTCCGTTTTCTACATCCAAGTTCCATAACATTATAGTAGGAATGTGTTTGTTTCCGGTTTCAAATTATTCGGAAAATTATATTTTCAATAATAACAGTTTGATTATAATACATTGTTAGATAATTTAAAAAGCTCCTTTAGTTAATATTGCAAATATTTAGTCCTTTTCTTTATCATATATCCTGAACAAAGTGGTGATATTTGTGTTGAAAATTTGAGAATAATATGGGGTAATGGAGATTTGGAGATGAGTTAATAGAAGCTAGGTTTTGAGATAATGGAGAAACGAAAGAGAATAGGATGTGAGAATTATGAGGTTTGGGTGGATTAAAAAAGGAAATAAAATAAGATATTTTGGGTTTTTGAGAAAAACAACAAATTTAAAGAATTATTCTGGGTGTAATTTTTTTAAATGTAAAATAAGATGTCATTGTCAACTATTAAGTCACACGTGAATGATAAAGGAGCTAGGGCAGCCCGAGAACATGCTAATGTAAGTAGGGTCGTGATGGATCCCCAAAGAGACTTAACGAGATTATAAAATTATAAACTAAATTTTGTATATTATTTATTAGAATTTGATTGACTAAAAATATGAATACATTATTTATTAGATATATGATCTTTATTCAGGAAGGAGACAAGAGAGATGGAAAATACATAAGTGGAAAACATTTATATGTACTATAGGCTACTTTTGCAATGTTAGGCAAGGTGAATTTATAAATTTTAAGATGCTTTATAACTCTTTGATTCGATTCATAAGATGTTAGAATTGTTTGACAAATAAATTTAAATAAAACTTATAACTTTTATAAATGAGTTTATAACGTTTGAAATTTATTTTTCAAATTCTAATGGATATCTTGATGAGACTATTTGGTGTGAAAGGTGATCAACAAAAATAACTTTAAGGATGGTATTTAGGGAGGTATAAAGAAAATGGTAATGGTTTGAGCGTTTGAGATAAGATGATGAAAGCATAATTAGGAAAATAGAAACCATACATTCAATGAATCTAGACATTTTGGAGATAGGGATATAGATGTGCAAGATAACTGAAGGACATCTGGACAATATTGAATATTCTAAGTATAAAAAACAAGTCTCATATTGTATTGTATAGAAGTGAATAATTCAAGAACAATATATGAATTTATAGACTTAATGTTTTATAATCTATGTGTGAGTTTGTTTTTGGAGGGTAATTGAGAAAAAAGAAAGATTTGTGAGTTATGAAATATAATTATGAAATGACTATTAAGCCTTATATTTCATTTCATTTCCGTACAAAACTCAACTCACGAATAAACCTATATGATTTTGGATCAAAATGTGATATTTTCAACCTATTTATATAATTCTCCCACTTACCTTATGAAGAAAGTACTTCTATGTATAAACATCTTTCATTCCCAATGATTAGGTAAAGACTTAATGAAGCCTAATCCCTTCCATATTCAATTATTTGTTTTTACTATCTAGTGATGTTTTAAATCATTATAAAATATATACCTCATTGTGAGTATATAGTCCATGATCAGAACCAGGAAAAAAAATTGTATATATTCACTATCATATTATATGTTATTATCTTTGTTATAAAAGGAAACAATTACCTCATTAAAGAAACAAATTAAATTACATGGAAAATAAATTACCATGAATGAGATAGTCATTTCTCATTGATTGCAAATAAAATAACATAAAATAATAGGTATAAAGTATTTATCTTCCTTAAATGGACCCTACATTTTACATGGGTACATATATTCTATCACAATATTCTGCTTCTACATATTCCACTTGTGGTGATTAATTAGATAAATTCTTAGTCATTATTTTTTCTAATTTAAAGAATTATTTTTCAACCGATTACAATAAGTAATATATGAAATGATACATTTATTAGTATAAAGTATGTGTTTCTTGTATACATATCCTTCCACTCCAAGATATTTGTCATACACCAATAGATATTTGTCAACCACCTTTCTCATCTTCTTTGGTAATCAAAAACTCATTTGAAGGTAATTACTTTTACTTGGAGACTTTTCCAAGATAGACTCCCAACTAAGGATGTTCTTCTTAGGAGAGGATCTCTTTAATTAATGGAGGAGTGTGAACATCCAATTTTGTCCGACCAAAAAATAAACATACTTGTTCAAAAAAACAATATATTTATAAAAAAGATCTAATGATAAAAAACTTGAATCTTCAAAGATTCACCTTCATCAAAGTTGATCAAACAAATAAATTGGAATTTGAAAATGTACATCAAATCATAGTGATTTGATTTGGATGCATGAATCACCTTGATAAATTAAATTTTCGAAGATTCAATAAAAAATATACAAGGATTTCATCAAATCAAATTGATTGATTTCAATATGAATAAGATATATATATATATATATATATATATATTATATATATATATATATTAATTTTTCATTTTTTTAAATGAATAATGATATTTTTAAGAACGTTAATTATCCTTTAACATGTCATATAAAAATAACAATAATAATAAGATTATGTATTAAATATATTTTGTGTAAAAATATCAATTCTACCTAATGCAATAATCTCAAAACAATTTAAAACTACTAAAATATTTTCCACAAAAATGAATTCCGGTTAATTTTATTTTGATAGCCGAATATTTAGTTTTTTTTTCTCACTCTGAATTATCACAATAATTTTTGGACTTTCAAAAATTAGTAACAACAAAAGTACATTTTTATGGTAGGAAATCCAAATATACATTCAATTTGAATTTTATTTTTTAAACAAAATAAAAATTCGAATTTCCTAATGAGGATGAGAATATGTAATTATACATGATTAAAAACTACCATTTTCATTTAAACACATATTAAATAGAATAATTGCACATTATTAAAAATTACCTTTTTCATTAGACATGTGTTAATAAATAGAATAAATAAATATGATTTTATTGCCAAAAATAACCTTATGACTACATGAAAAGATTTGGTAAATTAATATATAAGAAATTTTCTCATATTTGATATTTAATTGGTAGCCAAAGTTTAGGTAAAATATGATTTACCATTTATTTTAATAATTATATGACTATTACTATATACATGGCAAATAGTATAAGGACTTGAGGGAGGAGAAATTTTAGAGAATGAATAATCTATTCTAAAAAATGGCCAAAAGCATTTTGATAGTTTTATTCCTAGATACAAAAATTCCCAACACCCAACAAATACTCATTACACAACAAAGATATTAGATAACAACCTCCAACACAATCTCCAATACCAACAATCCTAATACAGAAAGTCACGAAATTACTACATCAAAGGAAAAATTTTGTGAAAGAAACTCTAGACCTAAAAGAGAGAAAGTAGATTGTTGAGTTGGGTGATCCACTACGATCAAGCACACAGTAAAATCGTGCTCCCTCCATTCGCGGTTGCAATGCAAGCCAATTTGCAACTGACATGTGTTCAACCCACTGTACACTAACTTTCCATGGAGCATAGTCATCCAACCACAGAACCATCATGCAAACGAAGAGAAGTTGTGGTGCAAAAAGGTGTGAGACTTGGTTTGGCTCCCTCCATGTTGTGTTTGGCAAGTAGTTCACGGATATATTTATGTTGGGACATAAATAAACCTGTTTTAGTAGGAACCAGTTCGATGCCAAGAAAATAAGTTGGAGCACCCAGATTTTTTAGAGAGAAAGTATTCGATAGGGCATGGATAAACCTGGACACAAATTCAGCAGAGTTCCCGGTGACCAATATGTCATCAACATAGACTAGGAAGTATGCCTTTACCGAATTGGAAGAGTAATAGAATAGAGAGGGATAACTGTGAGTCATCTTAAATCCATAAGAAAGAATAAAGGATTTTAGTGCTTCATGTCATGCCCTGGGTGCTTGACGTAAACCATATATGGCCTTATGCAACCGGCACACATAATCTGGATGTTTGTGATCAACAAATCCTGGTGGTTGCTGCATGAAAACAACTTCAGATAACTTTCCCTGTAAGAAGGCATTATTTACGTCTAGCTGATGCAACGGCCAAGATTGAGCTAGAGCCAATGTAAGTATTACTTTGATGGTTTGATGCTTGATCACAGGAGAAAAGGTCTCCTTGAAGTCCAGGCCTGGAGTCTGAGTGAATCCCTTTGCTACAAGCCTTGCTTTGTAGCGTGATATGCTGCCATCTGGGTTTCGCTTGATGCGAAAAAGCCACTTGCACCCAACAATATTTGTAGCTGCCGGAGCTGGTTGTAGCTCCCAAGTTCCATTGCGAAGTAGTGCATCAAATTCTTCTGACATTGCATGTCTCCAATGAGCATGTTTCCTAGCTTTAGTGAGACCCGAAGGTTCCAGATTTTCAGGTATAGGATGTTTGGTTACGGTGAGTAGGTGTTTGGGTTTGTAGATATTTTTTTTGGGATCTGGTTGTCATGGGATGGGTGCGGGTAGCAGGTGGGGAAGGAAAAGTTGTAGGTTGAGTAGAGGCTTCAGAAGAGGCATCGGGTATGGGAGAGTTTGCTGGTGTGTGGCTAGACTGAGGCATGTTACTGGGTGATGCACTGGAATGTTGTTCTGTGGGAGAGTGGGATGGGGTCGATGTAGGGGATGAGGTCGACACAGGTTGGATAGTGGGTGTGAGTGTGGTGCGTATTGTGGTGGGTAGGATATGGTGAGGAGAAATGTCAGTGACTACAGGGGGTGGGAGTTGTGTGGTTGAGGTTGTTAGGGCTTGGTAGGGAAATTGGTTTTCTACAAAGGTTACATGCCTAGATATGTAGGTTTTGTTGGAGATGGGGTCAAGGCAGATGTAGGCATACTGAGAGTTTGAATAGCCTAAGAATATGCATGGGACAGACCGAGGTTGGAGTTTGGAAGTGGTGTATGGTCGAATCCAAGGAAAACAGAGACAGCCATATGCATGAAGGTGGTTATAATTAGGTTGTTTATGAAATAACTTAGCATATGGTGAGTCCATATTGAGGATTGGGGTGGATAAACGGTTGATAAGGTACGCTGCTGTTTGGAATGCACTTGAACAGAATTGTGGTGGTAATTTGGCATGGTGAAGAAGCGTTCTATCTGTTTCCACAATATGTCTATGGCGTCGCTCAGCTGTGCCATTCAGTTCTGGAGTATGAGGAGGTGTTATGTATTGGGTGATACCATGAGAAGCTAGGAAATGTCTTAGTTTGATGAACTCACCACCATTATCTGAATAGAGTGCAATGAGTGGGAAAGAGAAGAACTTTTCAACAATTAATTTGAATTTATGAAAAATGGATGCAAGATCGGATTTATTTCTTAAGGGATACATCCGGACATATTTAGTAAAATGATCTACGAAAATTACATAATATAAGAAGCCATCAAAAGATTTTATTGGTGCAGGACCCCAAACATCAGTGTATACTAGTTGAAGAGGCTGTGATGTTTGAATGTTGTGATTCGAAAATGGCAGCTTGTGACTCTTAGCACATTGACATGAGGTGCAAGTTGCTGATGCTGAGGAATTTATTGAAAAAGAATGCTTAGACTTGAGATGATGAAGAGTCCGATGGCATGGGTGTCCAAGGATGTGGTGCCACGGTATGGAAGAGGACGTATGGACCGTATTTGCTTGAAAGTGAAAGGAAGCTAGAGAAGCTTTGCTGGACGGTGGAAGAGAGCAGGTGTAGAGATTATTGTGGTGATGTCCTTGCATCAAGACTATTCCTGTCTTCAAGTCCTTTACCAAAAAATGTTTTGGGAAAAATTTAACAGATACACAATAAGTTTTGCAAAGCTTGGAGACAGATAACAAATTTTGCTTAATGGAGGGCACACACAATATATCAGCTAGTTGAAAATGAGAGGAGGGTGAATGAATGAAAGATGTACCAGTATGACTAATATTCAAACCTGAACCATCTCCAACTAAAAGCTGATCAGAACCCGTGTATGGAGTATTGAAGGACAGGTTTTGCAAGTCATTTGTGACATGATGAGTTGCCCCAGAATCCATGATCCACTTAGGAGAAGAGTAAGTGGAAGTGTTTTGAGCATACATGGCAGCAGGGGGATCAGTGTCATTATTGATGGTGCGATTAGGATAACCATGAAGTTTGTAACAAACCTTCTCTGTGTGACCCGGTTTGTGACAATATTTGCAAATGACAAGCAGTGGGTATCACGTTGTCAATGGACTGAGCTGATCGCTTGATGTATGTTTCAAAGTCCTCTAATTTTTCATGTAATTCTTCAAAACTGATGGGAGTATCACGGGCTCTGATGGCAGCTGCCACTTCACGAAACTCAGCACCAATACCATTGAGAATGTACTGCACCAGATCTGTGTTATCCAGTGGTTGATGGATAATGGCAAGCTCATCAGACAAAGTCTTGATTTGTTGCATATACGGCAGTGATGGAGAGGTCTCCTTTGCTGAGATGTGACAGCTTCTCCTTAAGTGATAAGATGCGACTCCTAGAGGAATTCGCAAACATGGTTTTCAGTGTTTGCCATGCGTCTTTGGAGGTTTTCACACCACCAAGCATGTTAGTGACTGTGTCAGCAACTGAACTGACTATAGCAAGTATAATCAACTGGTCTTGGCGCATCCAGTGAGTGTAGTCAGGATTGATGATAGCGCTGGCTGTTTCAGTGTGTTTTGGAGGACAAGGGTGGGTGCCATCAACATATCCTATAAGGTCATAGCCTACTAATAAGGCATTGAATTGGACTCTCCAAGCAGGATAATTGCTGCCTGATAATTTGGGATGAATTTGGGTGCCAACATTAAGAGAGATGAGAACATGAAAGTTATTTGATGGAGGATTGGTAACAATGATAGTATTTGGAGATTCGGATATTGAACTCATGGTGAGCACAGGTCAGGAAAGAGAAAAAAAAAAGCTGTTAAGCAGAAGCTCTGATTACCATAAAGAGTATATAAATTGCTTGCTTTTGTATTGATATGAAACACGTATATATATAGTTACATGAAGACTTTGTAACATATTGTAAAGTTGTTCCTAAAGTATAGCAACTAGAGATAAGGCTATACTGTTATAACTGCAAGATAATATGACACATATTGTGGGTTGTTACAACAACTAGATAATGGGAATCTTTATCCTTAAGTTTTTATGGGTTTTATTTTTTCTATTTTTTATCTATTCATATTATTTATATACTATAAATCTATAATCATTTACTAAAGAAAAAAAATAATTTTATATGATAATATTTTATAAAATCCTTAAAATCAACAAAATAATTTTTTTAATTAAAGCAATAGTCATTAATACAAAATCATTTTTAAAAATAAATAAATATCACCACCAATTGAAATAGTAATCATAGTTCCTTACAATGATATAAATCTTAAGAATTAATCAAAGATGGAGGAGGGACACGAAAATGTTTTTTGTCCTCAAATCATTTTCGAATGGCCGCACTGTGCTACTTCTCTTCACCCGATTAATTCTTAAAATCAATAAAATACATTTTTTAATAACTAATATAAATAAAGTCTTTTTTATTAATAAATATGAAATACCACCCTCTTTTACGAAAAAAATCTAAAAATTATCAAATACATCAAGGATGGAGGAACAATCACTCATTACGACTTCTTTTCCTCAAATCATCCTTTGGATTTCCCTAATTAAAACACAACCAACAATCAGTTTTCAACCAAAGAACTAGTCTTGATTCCCTTAATAGAGATATGTAGGACCAATGTTTCACCTTATCAAGCACAATAAAAAAATAAAAAAATCATGTCCCTCTAATAATTAATTAAATAAATCAAATAATTTTAAAAGTATAAAATATATCATACAACTTAGTGAGGGTACCGCTTAAAGTGGGAAAATATGGTGTTAATATCTTCCCTAATTCGTAACCAACTCCCGAACCTGAATATTAGAAATCGAAAGCCCATTGTATTTGGGCTAAAAGATTTTTCTACATTTTTAACATAAAATGTAGTGGTGACTCTAAGAAAGTCACCAGCCGAAAATCAGGGTGCGACTAGTAGGAATACTGGAATCCACTCATCACATTTCTCTTCATGCAATCTCACTTACTCTATCTGACAACTAATCTACAAATGGTTGGGATCAGTATCATTTTGCCTCTTGCCCCAATACACCACTTTATAAACACAATGCCAGATATGTAAATCAATTGCCCGCAATTTTGGGATAAAACAGCGCTTCTAGACGTTGTCTATGTGAGTGTAGTGGTATATAATATGTTTTAACAATGCTTATGCGGACGCTGTTGTATGTCATATATACAACAGCGCCACCTCCGACAAGCTGTTATATATGTACACGACTTTTAACCGTGCTTATCACGAGTGTTGTTTATATGTCACCTTTAACAACAATCATTTAACCACACTCATATTAAATAAGTCAAAATATATTTCAGACATTTTATCAAACACATAAGAAACTTCAATATAATAAGAATGAAATCAAACTATTGTGTGAACACGTCTCTGTTAACCCTATGTAGTAATGAAAAGGACGAATGTGATGAAGATGTAGATGACACATCCATGATTTTCTTCTCTCCCTTAACCGAAGAAATAAGAGAACACAAAGATATGGTCAAATTCAATATAATAAGAATGAAATAAAAAATTACATAGAAAATATGGATGAAAAAATAATAATCAAATACAAGAAATAAATACCGAGATTGCAAGTTTGGTAAATCAACAACAACTTCACGTAGATTCAACCTTGACATTTCCTGTAATATAAAATAAGCAGTTAATGTAGATGTAAATGCATGGAGTAAAAGTGAATAAAAGAGAATGATTCACCTTATGTTCGAATAGAGAAAACGTGAGCTAATAACTTGCTTGAAGAGAAACTAAGAGAAGAAGAGTAAGAAGTGAATGATATGTGAATTATTGTGTGAGATTTTGTTTTTAAATCTGCAAAGCGCCTACTAAAACAAAAATGTATGACTTTTAACAACACTTTCTAAGAATACACTATTAAATGTGTGGCTTTTCAGCTACTCTAACCTTATCAAAACACATTCAATATCAAACTTGTAAAATAAAAAAGAAATAGTAAAATTTGTTTTTTTTTTGGAATTTCAAGGTGCAACTTTCTAATGTAGTGAAATTTTTTGGATAGACTTAATTTTTCGACCCCGGATGCATATATAATATGTCCAGTTCTGATTAATGGTTCAAAAGTTATGTAAAAAATAAAGATAAAATATTTTTAACGACGCTTATTTATGCAAACCGATGTTGATATGACACCTTTAACAACATTTCTTTACACAAACAGTGTTGATATGACACTTTTAACAGCGCTTATTTACGCAAGTGATGTTGATATGACACATTTAACATCACTTCTTTACACAAACGATGTTGATATGACACCTTTACGCTTATTTACGCAATTAATGTTGATATGACATATTTAACTTCGCTTATTTGAACAAGCGTCGTTAAAGATGCTTTATCATTATTTTTTACATAACTTTTGAATCACTAATCATAATTGGACATATTATATATGTATTTGAGGTAGGAAAATTCATTCTATCCAATTTTGCTCACTATATAACAAAGGTGCACCCTGAAATTAAAAAAAACATATTTTTTACTATTTCTTTTTTATTTTACAAGTTTTATAAGTTTTATAGTGAATGTGTTTTGATAATGTTAGAGTAGCAACAACGAATATTGTAGCAAGCGTTGTATAAAATAACAAATCAACAACGAATATTGAAGAATGCATTGTAGAAGATATATCATCAACAACGTAAACAAAAAGCAGACACTGTTAAATATATTCTTATTAACAACACAACAAAAAAGAGTGTTGTTAAAGAGCGCACATTTGTGGCTGCGCTATTGATGTTATATTCGCCTATTAGTATTAACAACGATTTCTTAAAGATGTGTTGTTTATTTTCCCTCGCCTCGAATTTAACAGCATTATTTTAGGATGTGTTGTTGAAGAACTGCTTTTATAAAGACTTTTTCTGGCGTAGTGAAATCACTTAGGCATGATGCAAGACAGAAAATGTTGGAAAGTTTGGAGTGTCATCTGGTTAGCTATAATTTGGGTAATCCGATTATCTATGAATGATCTAATCTTCAATGATGTTAAGTCATCTCTTCATTAAATTATGGATTCACAAAGGTAAAATCGTGGTTATGGATCAATGGTCATAGGGGATGGACTCAAGTCTCTATTACGACTGGATAGCTAATCATCTAGCTTGGCTCAACATTGTTTTGTAATTCTTTCTTCTTTTTCTTTTTCCTTTTTTATTTCTTGTAAGTTGTAACTATCCTCCTATCTAATAAAAGTATCTTTTTGGGATAAAAAAAATGTTTTTCTGTAAAGACAGATGCAATAACTTCTCTCTTATAGTAGAGGGTATTATTTTCGAATATTATTGTGTGCTTTGCCTATTAATTTCCCTTTTGATTTTTCAATAATTGCTTCACTATATAATAACACTCCCGGTTTCTAACAGTTACAGATTATCTCATATAGCCATGGGAGAGGAATCTAAGGCAAAATGGGAAGGTAAAGCCATTGTTGAGCTAGCAGAAAACAGTGCTGAACAAGTATGGCCCTACATAGAGGATTTCTGCAACATTCATAAGCTGATTCCAATCGACATTTGTTACAAAGTAGAGGGTATGCAAGGCCAACCTGGTCTCATTCGCTACTGTGCTACAACCATAAAAGGTGATGATGCTGAGACAACACTTATGAATTGGGCCAAAGAGAAGCTGCTGAGTATTGATCCTGTCCAACGTTGTTTGTCTTATGAAGTTAATGAGAACAACATGGGATTTAAGTCTTATGTGGCTACAGTGAAAGTTTTGGCCATCAATGAGGATGCTAAAGTGGGTGGATGCAAGATTGAGTGGGGGTTTGTTAGTGATCCTATGGAAGGGTGGAGATTACAAGATTTGAACTCTTTCATTGACTCTCATCTTCAGGTGATGGCTAAGAATATTGAGGCTGCAAGCTCTGAAGCCACTTAATTAGTGGATATGGACTTTGCAACGACTGGAATTAGGATTTGGAAAATGTTTTTTTCTTCTTCTTCTTGCTTGTTGGAATAATGATTGTTTCTTGCAGTTATTTGGGAATAATAATGATTTACTCTTGAGAGTGAAGTTTAATTTACTTTTTTCACCATATCTATTTTTATTTTAGTTTCTGCTTTTTTTCAAGTAATATATGTCTTTACTTACATTATGGGTAAGAGTGCTTATAGTGGGTCGTGCATTTTGAGATGAGAGATTAATGTCCTCATATATATAAGATTAGGCTCCTAAGAGGGAAATTTCCCAATTCAGATTTCTTTGTTTTTGTGTGTGTATTTATTTTTATTTTGTATTCAATGAAAATTAGTTTAGACGGCAGTTTTCAGTAGCTAAATATTTCTTTTTATTATTGTATAATAAGATTGGTTGAAGAAAGAACGTTACCTTTGAATGGATGATGGAATAATAAAATTGGAAACTACTTAATTGTTACTGAACCAATCAAGAGAGCGAAAGAGTAAAAAACATATGAAATGTAACATGAAAGTTATTAACAGGATGAAGAACAGCTAAAATTGGTTTTGAAAATGTCGTAAGAGATTAGTGTCTGATGTTAAGATTTTTTTGGCAAGTTTGAGCTTGAAAGTTGAAACGTAGATCCTGCATGCAAACTAAGAATAATTATTTCAGGTATTTGTTAACTGTTGTTATCAGGGTAGTGTTATAAAACTCAGCTCAGACTGGTTGGTCTGATCGATTCAACTGTGAATCAGACATATGATTAATTTGACCCTTCCATCTAATTGTATTTTGCACCAAATATGATTGACTCGGTTCAACTTGGTCGATTTAAGTCTAAAACCAGTGACTCAAATGGTCAAAACGATTGGAGAGACCGAGTGAATTAAAAATATTTTTAAAAACAACCAAAACGATGTAATTTTGAAATGAAAAGAAATAAAATGATTTCATTTATTTGAAGCTATGTGTTATTTTTAATTAAATTTTGAATCTATAGTGCATTTTTGTTGCAATTAAAGCATAACATGTATATTGTTTGATGATGTTTTTAACTTATTTGTAGCATTTTATATTATTGAAATCTTCTTTATTTGTTGTTTGATTAGGTATGATAATGTTTTTAAATTTGAAATATAAAGTTATTAAATAATGTTAACTAATATTATAAGAAAATTAAAGTTTTTAATGTAAATCTAGTCAATTGGTCCAACCATTAATATAGAAATAAAGAGACTTTAAGTGAGTGATAATTTTTATTATGGACAAAACTTAATTAAAGTATCATATGTGCTAATGGTACTTGTAACCTATTAAAAGATGACACATGTACATTTTTTTTATTTTTATTATATACCAACAATGGCATAGAGGAGAGAGGATTAAGAAAGTTGAGAAGGGAATGAAAGTTTTGGCCATTTATTTAAAATGTAAAGTGTTTACAATAAGTAACTAATTACTATATGTGGAAAGGGGCTACTTGGTACAAATTATCACTCTTAATTTTCTCTTATATCTAAATGTTTCCCCCCTAAAGTCAGAGAGATCATGTGGTTAGAAATTAGAATTATTGTATGGCAACAAAAAGAGATAATGGGCATGCATACCTTTCAACTTTCATGATTTGTTATCAGAAAGCGAAAGATTGGGAAGTCTTATTTGTTTTGTGGTATGTGATCCCAGTACAATTTATGTGGTGCAGATGAAAGCAATTGGGTAGATATGAAACATAATTCAGGTAGAACAGACTGGTTGTAACGTTGTCTATGGTTTTATTATAGAGAAAAAGATGTTTTATGTCAATGGTTCTTATTTAATTATTATTCACTCTTAAAATGAACCGTGGATGATTATATAAATTACTTTAAACTGCATTTTGCCTGATTAATTTCCCAAGCACACAAGGGAGTAACTTAATTTTCAATTTCAGTAGCATATGAACTCTCATCCACTACAATATAAAAATTGGTTAACGTCGATCATAAGCTGGTGTGTTACAATTGATTCTACATATTCTTTAATCATTTGCATCTTTTCTATAATAATTTCACGGAAAAATGTTTTTGTTTTTAAATAACAAGTTTTATTTTCCTGAATGAACCTTAAACAATAAATTTAACGTGGAAGGGTGCCTAGAAAACAAGTCAACGACAGAAAAATACACTGAATTTAAACCCATATGGTGCATTTATCATAGGAGCTGAAAAACTTGGAAAGCTAATGCGCACTAAGATGGTTCAAAAATGGGTCCAATTAAGTCTAGTTTGATTCTGATAGGCATCAGAAGTTTGGATCCTACATAAAATTCCACTCAGGTTGAATATAATTTATTTTTTAGGTTGAAGCAGATTTGATTAAAGTTCATGAATTGTTTAGTACTAGAATTGAGGATGAAATAGAGAATTATACTTATATTATTCTGTTACCACTCTAAGGATTGCGGTTTGTGTACAAATTCAGAATATTACTAAATATTTGTATCTTATGATTCATAATTTCATATAACATGTTTTAGCAAGATATAGAGTGTTAGTGGCCCTTGGTGAAGGACTAAGACTATGTCTCTTGATGTAAATCTCAACATGAATATAAGGTCAAAGCAAATTCTCATACAATCAAATCCCTTAAGCTTCTTTCTTAAAATGGTTTCACTTATTTCCCTAACAAATTAAAACCTACCAATTATTTATCATATCTTATTTCTCATTTGCTCATAAAATGGACATGTGGCTTTCCTATACGGTTCATGCATAGGTGTTTCAGCATTAATCTTCAATCCAAGGACTCTTCTTGGGTCTTTTAACATTCCTGAGGCTCTTCCAAACAGCACTATTACACTTGAATCCAGAACCAAAAGCAATCTGGCAAATCCTATCACCCCTCTTGATTCTTGAGTTAAACTCAAGGTATGCTAGTTCATACCAAATGCTGCTACTAGATGTGTTGCCAAATCGCTCTAATGTCTTCCTTGATGCTTCCATGTACTTCTCAGTGAGCTCCAAATTCTTCTGAATCTCATCCAACACTTTCTTGCTTGTTGCCAGAATGCACACATGCTCAAAAGCTAGCTTGTAATCTGGAATGTATGGTTTTGTTTTCTTTTTCTTGAAGAGCAAGTTAGTGAAGAAGTGAAGTTGTTCTGATACTGGTAGCATTAGAGGGCCTAATGTGGTAATATTAGCCTTTAGTGCATGGCCTCCAACCTCAATGATATCTTTGCTTATAGAAAGACCCTTCTTCCCTTCACTATCTTCCCTTTGATGTATGCTTTTGTAGCTTCTGTTGTCCACTCCTTTGTGTGTTCTAACCAGCTGCAACATGCATTGGCAATAGCTTAAACCAATAAGATAGAGATCCTATAATTGATATATTTCTTGCAAATTAAGCACATAATTAAAAGGTTACTTTTATTTTTGTGACATATATGCTTTTGTTTTTCTAACTAGAGTGAACTAACAATAAATGCTGATTTATCAATAAGTCTCTTTCATGATGTGGTGCATACATATTAAACTCTCTTAAACAAAAGTAATGATTTCGCTAAGAAATACCTGTTTGAGTTCATACTTGGCACGCCACCTATCGAATCGAAAATTCGAGAGCATGATGGCTGCAGCTCCCATTCTAAAGAAGCAATTAGGAATAAGCATGTCAGTGTCATTGCCAGTGTACCATGAATAGCTGACAGCTTCTGTGCTCACTACAAGTGCATAAGAGCTTGGATATGCATCAAGAAGGTCTTTAGCTAGATCAATGGAAATGATTCCAGCAGCACAACCCATCCCACCAAGGTTAAATGTTTGAATATCATGCCTAAGCTTGAAATGGTTTACTATCATTGATGAGATTGATGGTGTGGTATTTAATATTCCACAGTTTACTACCAGGATTTTGATATCCTTTGCTTTTACTTTTGTGGCAGCAAGAAGGTCCTTAATTGCACCAAACATAACCATGGATACTTCTTCTCTGCCATCATTAAGTGATGTTCGGTAGCCCGGCCGAAAAATTCCCTTTGGCAGGTAGGTCTCATTGCCTATGCCTGATTTCTTAAGAACTCTCACCTGAAACTCAATGGCAGCATCATTGAAATTCCCTGATTTTCTAGCCAGCTCAATGAACTCTGCCTTAGATACCTGCATATATAGTCCCATTAAGTATGTACAAACTTTGAGTATATAAAATTAGATTTACATTCCCTCAAACATATTATTGCCAAAGAACTGAAGTATTAATAGTCTCATAGTTCAGGCAAGTCAATAGTGGGAGATATATTCATCCACATTTAGCTAGGTTTAGATTGACAAAATGTGATGAAATAAAATGATACTTATTTGAATATACTGACACAGGCTTACATTCCCTAAGCATATTGCAAAATAAAAAAAAATACTAAACAACCTAAAAGCTGAAACAAGTAATTGGGTAGAGACATACCAATGATGACTTAAAACTCATCCACAATCTTAGCAAGTGAAGAGTGAAAACTAGTTACCAAAAAATGTGTTTACCTTGTATTCATTTTGAGGGCGAAAACATGCAAAATCAAGCACATAGGTAGACCGGGGCATAGAATGAACCAAAAAATATAACATTGGGCACATGAGTCCTGAGATAAATAGAGCCTCAGTGAGTTCATATTTGTTATAAAGGTCTTCCAAAGTGAACTTTCCAATATGAGAAAACAAGGCTGAAAGGAGTAGTGGTATCAGCAATAAATAAAGGCGATGGTTTATGAGATAACCATAACCCAATTTCACATATTTTAGATTCACTGAACTAAGAAAATCTGGCAGTCTAGGCCTTACTCTCACAGAGAAAGAATTATCCACACCACTTTGCACAATCTCTGTGGAAAATTCCTCACTTTCTTTTGACATGGGGAAAACTGTGCAACAATAAACTTACTATATATATATTAGTTGGAAAGGAAGTGGGAGAAAGGGTCTAATGCAATTTGATGGGTATGTTTAGATTTAGTTAGGAAGTGGAAAAGTAAAATAGCAACATTTGAAAAATAATGGAAGGTAAAGAAGGGTACATATAGGAATGTTGTTGTATTCTCTATAAGATGGAGAAACTATGGATGCTTGGTATGGTCAATTTTGGAAGTTATGATAAGGATTTGATGGAGATTGCAAACTGAATAGGTACATTGTGCATGAATGCGTATGAGGAGCAGATTTGTAGCACCATTGAAATTGTATGCATGCATGCATGCATGAGGAACACACTAAGTTTCATTTTTTATTTCATAAATAATATTCTGTTAATCAACTTGGAGCAAAAGGGTAAAAAACGGAAGATAAGTTATCCCTTCACATGTCTAAAATTTTGTTATCCATTAATGACAAATGAAACAAAAATGAAAAAGATGATGAATATTTAAAATTTTCAGTTGATATGACATATTTTATCAGTATAAGATATTAGCATGTTGTTCCACTAAGTTTCCATGAAAACTTATACATATACAATAAATGAGCAATACAACCTGGTAAAGAAAGAAGATGGTGTTAATATTAAATATGTTATTTTTATAAAGTTTATGAAGAATTATAAAATGTCATTCAGTTTCAAGGATCATAACTAACAAGGCTAATATGTGGGAAGGAAATGATATTTTTTTACTTATATTCGCATAATATGATAATATTTCATTTCAAAATATATACTTATGATTTGTAATTTTCAAAATATTATGATAAAACATTATTTTATTTCCTACTTTTAATCTAAACATTATCTTTTAATTTAAACATGATTGGTCCAATCGGTAAGAAATCAGTTTACAATATAAAAGATTAAAAGTTTAAATTCCACTATTAGTGTGGGAACCTTTCGGAGTAGGTGATTGACTCTTTCAACAAATATTGTTTATATGAATTGAACTTTTAACTCTTTAATCATCCTGAAAATTTAATGAGACCTTACACTAGTAGACTAACGTCTTGTTGGAATAAGGATTTAATAATTTTTAGTAAATTTGAGAGTTGCACACTTTTTACCAATTTTCAAATGAATTAGTTATAAATTAAAGAGAAAAGTATATAAAAACACATTTTGCATGAGATATTATAAATTATTATTTCTTTATAATTACCCCTTAAACTTTAAATATTGATAAAATTAGTCTATACATAAGATAATATTAAATTAATATAGCAATAAAAAAATTATAACTTATACATTTCTTTTTAATGTAGATTATTAGATATTTGTTATTTTATTTATTAGATATATATACAAAAATTATTGTATTAACCACTTTTTACTATAAAATTTACTTATTTATTCTCAATCAATTTTGTATTTTGATGACGGTTTCATACGGATATCAATATTTACTAACCTACAATATTTAATTGTTATTGTTGTGAGTCTAATTGTTGTGATTTCCTTACTATCATATAAGTAATTTATCAATATATTTATATAGGCACCAATTTCACAAACTGATAAAGTTTAAGGGATAATAAAGAAGAAAAAATATTTTATAATACTTACTTGCAAAAAAAATTATATAAAATTTATACTCTTTTCCCTAAATTAAATGTCTTCTATGTAAATTGTAAGTACTTGTGTTCATTGAATTATAATACTTAGTTGTAAGTACTTGTGAAAGTAAACAAAAAAGTCTATTTATCATTCTCTAATAATTCACTTGTACCACTAGTATTTATGGTACTTTACCTAAATTTTGTCCTATTTTTAATAGGTATAAATTACTTATAATTGTCTTATACACGGAGGATAGAGTACATAAATGTAATTTTTTTTCTTTGTTAATGTAATTGCACTTTCCTACTCTCTTCATCCATATATATAAGGGGCTTATGTTAATAGAGCTGCACCTTCCACCTGCTGAAATTATGTTTTGCATCACATAATTTTTTTTGTATAAATCACATGTATTTTTTATCACTAAAATACATCTTTTAGATAAGACTATTACGAATGGCAATACTTTCCCTTTCAAAAATGCATCTAACTAAATTAGGTTGTTGATGATGGGTCTATCATAAAAGAAAGGAAAGTGGAAAATGTTTGTTAACATTTCCCATTTTCTTTATGATATAAAAGTTGTAGAAACATTTCATGAACCGAAAGCAACTATAGTTTTAGCATTTAATCATGTAGGCGTTCATTAAAAAATATAAAGAAATTTGTAAACAATAACAGTGTTCATCAAATGCTGGGTTCATTAACTAATATATTTATTTTCTGGAAAATCATAATATGTAATATATAAATATATAAATGGTACAAAATGTTATATAACTCGTAAACAATTCCCATACTAGATTAGGTAAAACAATATGACATCTTGAAATTGTTTTTTTACCAAAAAATTGTTTGCCAAAACCTAACAATAGGTAAGCAATTTAAGTTTCAAAACCTAGTTTTTCTTCACAAATCACATCCTCCCATCACCCTATTTCGTTATTCCTCCATAAAATAACGAAATAAAATTGATATTTGAAAATATTCTGAGTTATAAATTTGATCAAATATTGTTCTTAGCGGTCTTACAATGGGTCATGGCCTCTATAGATGCTGGAGAAGGAAAAAATGAAGCCTCGCCATTCAAGTAAAATTTGTTTATGGGCAAAATGAATTTCCATTGTAATCCAGTAATGCTATATATTTGTAACATTTTCTCCTAAGTGATTAACATTTACCTTGCTTAAATTGATCAAAAGTTGGGTAATGTTTGTACAACTTTGACCTCCATTAATAATGATTAATTTGACCGAATTCTATAAGTTGATTTACATAGTCCAATATTCTCTAGTATCTAAAAATAATTAATAATTAACGAGTTGTTCAATGATGTAAAATTTTCTTAGATTTCTAAGTTTCGTACGAAATCAAAAACTAAATTTCTATCTCTAGATGTGACATCTATAAGAGGAGCAATTGCACATAAAAAATATTAACTTTTTGCTTGTGGACCCTTGGGAAGAAAAATTATGTAAAGAAACCAACTAAATCAATGCACTTTCCCTTGCCTTCTTTCTTTTTTATATACGTTTTTAAGTAACCTAAACACTTTAAGTAGTTTTGAGAAAGTAGATTTCTTAACGTATTGTCAATCTTTTATATTGGATATGTATATATATTTATAATTTATTAGTTTAGCTTCTTATTTGATTGGAGTAGGATATAATCCACTAATATTGAAAAATGTATATAAGTTATCTTCTCAATCAACGTGAACACTTAACGTTGGCATGGTACGATGCTATTTGAGTTTCATAACAATGTTTGACGTTTTCGAATCGTGTAGCTGTAGAATTATTTTAAAATTAACATTAGTTTCTAGTTGTGTATATTACGCTTATCATACAAAACCAGTTATATATTTTAATTATTCTGATGAGCGAAAGATAATTAACTTCTGAAACAAAACTAATCACACATGGGTTCATTCTTTTTTATTCTGAGAATTCACATGGCTTCATTCTAATACAGCTCATCACGGTCTTCATTAATCATATAGTTTTCAGTATCCCTGTCACTTTATTATATTATTAATGAATAAATTATAGTTCTACTACATGTTTAATATTAGGAAATATAATGTGTTTGACATGAAATAGTAATCATTAAATCCATTTTTTTAATTATTTTTTTGGAAAACTGATTATTGAAGTATTATGCTGTAGATAGAATGCTAACCCATGACTTATCTTCTAACCGATCTATTCTACATTACAAAATTAGGTGATTTTTCAATTTGCATATTCATTTGTATATTCTTTTTTATTGACATGTATATCGTCTTAAAATGGGTTTATTGAAATCAATATATCCTGGTTGTTAAAGGTTTCTTACTATTCTGCCATAGCTACCCATAGCTTTCAAAACAAACACAAAGTTTCACTATTACTGGAGTATGTGAATAGTGAAGAATTAAAAGTCAAAAACCACGTATTGAACCAAAATCTTAAGACATTAGTTCCATGAGATTTTTCTACTTACAAATTATTTTACTTCTCCCCTCATATCTAATGTGAGACTTCACACTTGAATAAATTCAATAGTTATCCTATTTAAGTGAGACTAATATTACTTGTTTGGTTGGAATACTAGAAGTAACCCTACAAGTGCTTTAAGTTGCTATTGACTTAAACCAAATTCAATGACGAACTTGCCGTATTGTACTACTAATTGGACCCTTACTAATTATATAACCATGGTTGGTTATTGGCTTGATTTGGACTAGGGTCTATATAATGTAATTTTCACCATAAATTAGTGGAAGAAATTGAGTTGTTGTTTGCGTCAGCATTTTGCTGCATTTTCACGTTGTGTGTAAGCAACATTATTGACATTTGACAATAAGCTTCACCGTAAGAGAAAATTATTACCTAACACTCCCATAAATAAATATGATGCACTTAAATTAGAAAAATAAACAAGGGGCTAAAAAAAAGACTAGCTACCATTTTGTCTATGGATCTTGAAAACCATGTTTGAAAAACACAGCTAAAATCATTTCACATGCAAACAAGTTAGAAATATAGAAAGAAACCACTCCTTCTACTATCCACACCAGCAAATAAAAAGCTGAAAACGAAAACAACATTTTAAATATTCCATTTATTTTCAATGATAGCAAATTATGAATCATTTCATATTAGAAATCATTAGTTTAATACTTTCATAACACTTGTTTTTTGTAACACTTACAATCATTAGAAAATATGAAACAAGCTTGTTCATTGAGTTATGACGACTAGAAAGAACACACACACAATATAATAAAACATGAATGTGAGCTCATCTGATACTAAACCTATTATAATAAAAGTTTTTGAAGAAACAACTCTTTTCTTTGCAAGATATTCTACACACGAATTCTCATCTCTTAAAGAACTATAATCTGTATTTAGAGCAACTATAGGGCCTATTCCATTGTGCTCAATGGCCACACTGGAGAATATGAGTACACTCCTTTAATAACACTCTAATTATTAAGATTAAATACCAATAACTTATTATCATTTCAATATATTTTTAGATATCAAATTATTTTTTTCTTGCCATGGTAAGGGGAGAGGCAATTAGTAATTTTCATGGCCATACAACTCCTAATTTTGAATATCATGACGAGTAATAGATATTCACAGTTACCTAAATAGTTTTCAAGTTTAATTATATATTTTTGTATTTTGTAATAATTTATCTATAGAAAATCATTAACATTCATTATGAGATAATAATAATAAATACATTATTTCTAATCTCAAAATAATAAAAAGTAATATATTTAAAATATTTAATTAAAATATAAATTTATAAATGTGTGAGTATCATCCAGATGAATATCATGGTACTCATTCGGAGTATCTGATGTCCCACATAATGTGGCACTCCATGTGTCTTAGTTGTGATTGGTGAAAAAGATATTTAATAACTAAACTAAATTTAAATATTTTTTTAACAGTTTACAACAAGTGACACATTAATTGATAAGTTTTTTTTAGGACATCATATTGATCTTGAACTCTTTTACACTCTAAATTATTATTACACCTACACATTACACAAGTACCTATGGTATAAATACTTTTATCATCACTGGTTATATGTTAAAAAAGGACTAGGTTCCAAAATTGATAGTAAAATATAAAGTTTAATATGTATGTACTCATAATAAATAATTTTTTTACACTTACTATATTACTCATATTATCTTTTAATACATGAGTAGTGATAATCTACTAGCTAACTAATGAATAAATATTAAAAGAAAAATATATCTACTCATAAGGTAAAAGTTTCATGTGTTGTTATGGTATCATTAATGCTTTAAAAAGTAAAATAAAATAAATCAGATGAATAATAAACGATTATGAATATGTATAAATTTGTATACAAATAGTTTATATATATTTGACTCAAAAGTTAAAGTCTTAAATTTATATACCATTAATGAATTTATGAAAATTGACCATTTGACTAAAACATTTAGATGCGAAATGCAAATCAATGACTATATTTATTTCTCAATTATTACATTACATAAACATCAGTGTCTGAACTATTATCTCAATAATGTTTTAGTACATTTCCCCTTTCATTTTTTTCTCTCATGTCATCCTTTTTTCAGAACCAAAATTAATAAAATAATATTCCCTAATACTAGTTGAATTTTGTGATCTCAGATTTCTTCCAAGTCTGAGATTTGAGGGAAAAAAATCAGATTTTCTCTGCTTAAAAACCCTAAATACTCGATCACAAAACCAGAGATTCATCATCCTCTGTAAGAAAGGGGGAACATTTCTTGGGACCCAATTTTTGTTTCAATTGGTTTTTCTAGAATCCCAAGTTTGATTTGATTTTCCCTCTGCTTCTCCCACTACAATTTTCTTCTTTATCACTCATAAATAGAATTCATAACTCGTTTTCCTTGTTGAGTTTGAAGTGAGAGCGACATTGTAAGGTGCAATTCAGTCACAGGGTACCTTTGATTTTGGAGCAAATTGATGAAGCGTGTGTTGAAATAAACGTAAAGGGGTATTTGATTAGTTATAATGAAGGTTGAGGAAATGAGAAGGCAATGATAAAGTTGCATGAGTATGAGAGTAGTTCAGGTTTAAAGAGAAGAAAATGAGTTTGGGTATTCGTAGTGGAAGTTATAGTTCATTGGAGAAGCAGCTACAACAAAGTAATGGAATTTCACCAATTCAAACAGGGCGTAAAGCTTCAAAGATGGTTAAAGAGAAAGATAGGTCTTTGAATTGGATCTTCAAATTTGCTGGTCGAAAGAAGGTTGGAATGCTCCTTCTCTCTCTCATCTCAGCTCTTGTTTTCGTTTGGGTTCTCTATGTTGGCAAAGGTTTATTTCTATATTTCTCTATCACCCTTCTCTTCTTCCTTTTCTATACAAGTTTTTATTATGTAATTTCATTGTGATTATGATTTTTTTAATTTCACTTTGATGAATATGATTGGTTATAGGATTTATCTGTTTGGTAGAACAGGACGGAACATAATGTATGATATATGTTTTATTTTATGTTTGATGTAGTTTATGAATAGAACAGAATGTGATCCAAGGGTTAAAAAGTGGAACATCTTGATAATATAAGTATATAACTGGTCATAGCCTCATAGGATGAATCCGTTTAACCGACAATCTTAGGTAGCTTTTCGGAGACGTGCTAGAACATGGTTAAAAAAGCTTATTCAATAAGCTAAAAAGAGCTTATATGAAGATGATGTTTTCATAAGCCAAATAAGCTCTTCCAAATGCATCCATTATAATAGGATAGAATAAGACAGTATGGGTTAAAAAAGTGGGACACCTTGATTCTATAATGAATAGAACAAAAAGGACTCGAGGGTTAAAAAGTGAGACGTCTTGGTTCCACCTTTTAGTGGAATCCAAGAGAACCGAACAGGGCACTATGTTTCCTTTTGTTCTGTGTTTTTGTCCATGCGCCAGAAGCTACTTTAGGAATTCAATGCCAAATGCCTTGCTGAAGGAAGAAAACTTGTTTTGCAATTCATATGTATTATCATAATCACATGGTTTCAGCTTTTAATTATGGCATCATGTTTGTGATATGGATTCCTTTCAGGTGAAGATTCACAGGAAGGGAACAGTGTACAGAATTTAAGTGTTAATGAAAATGTGTCTTTAAGTAATTCCCCATCTATGATCACTATGGCAACTACCATGGGATTCAAAACAAGTTTGGTACTTCCCCTTCTTCCCCCGAGATATTTTATGGGCTACACTCTTCCTCCTGGCCATCCATGTAATAGTTTCACACTTCCTCCCCCACCAGCAGATAAAAAGCGTACTGGACCACGGCGTAAGTACTAGTTTTATTATTATTTTTTTACTCAGATATCTTGGGTTTTTTCGTTCTTAGTAATTTCCGATAGTATCCGTCATACTTGCAGGTTTCAATTAGTTCCTAAAATGTGGGTAGTTGGATATGGCGGCCCTAGGATATTTTAGGTTACTTAATTGTATTGCTCCTCAATGTTCTAGCTTGTTTACATTTCAGCATGCCCTGTATGTTATCTTCCTGTGGAGGAAGCCATTGCACTTATGCCAAAGTTTCCTTCACCTTCTCCAGTGCTTAAGAATTTAACATTTATCTATGAGGAAAATGTAACCAGAGATGGAGAATTTGGTGGTTCAGACTTTGGTGGATATCCTACTTTGAAGCAGAGAAATGATTCTTTTGATATACGAGAGTCAATGAATATCCACTGTGGGTAAGTTTTAGTTTTTGTTGGATATTTGCCACTTTGCCTTATGTATTTCTAGTAGCACTGAAGAATGTTCTTTATGTTTGTAATTAATCTGTGCCAGTATTAAAGTATATTTCGCCTACTCTTTTACTTACAAACATCCATTCTACATCTTCAATAATGCATGTGTGTGTCATTCAGATTCGTAAGAGGAGCTAAACCTGGCCTCAACACAGGATTTGACTTGGATAAAGATGACCGTGTTGCTATGGAGCAGTGTCGGGGCATAGTTGTTGCATCAGCCATATTTGGTCTGTATTTTTTTTATAGGCCATATTTGGTCTGTATTATGTGGTTTCTGATTTTATATAGTTGTTTAAGGCTTTAAGCTAGTAGTACTTTGCTGATTAAATAAACATGCTGTTCAGGAAATTTTGATGAGATAAATGAGCCATCAAATATAAGTGAATATTCCAGGAAGACTGTATGCTTCCTGATGTTTGTAGATGAAATAACAGAAGAATATTTGAGGAGTTCTGGCAAGATGGGAATCAACAAGAAGGTCGGTTTATGGAGAGTTATTGTTGTTCGTAATATTCCTTACACAGATGCAAGACGCACTGGAAAGGTAAGGATTATATGTTGGCAAGCATCATTATGTCTGTGAACTAGAAGTTAGTTGCTGAAGCTTTAAATAATTATGCTTCTCTTTATTTTCTGGCCTTTGCTGTGGAAAATTAATATTGTTGGCTGTGGATCTTTCTGTAGTCTTCGTTGAAGGAGTTAATATGCCACAATGACTGACCCTCAATACAAATAAAGCGAAGGGGGTGGGGGAAAAACTTAGAGCAGTTGACTTAATATTCCCTTGATCCTCTTGTTAGAGAGCATTATGATGATTCTTTCATTAATATGATTTTAGCTTTTTCATATAAATTGAAATAACAAAAAATCTAAACCAGATGCTATTGTGTTTTCTTGTTCATAAAGTAGTACTTTTATGTACTTGTAACTTAACTAACTTTCCCACAGATTCCAAAGCTTCTGTTGCATAGAATGGCTCCAAATGCCCGCTACTCTATATGGCTTGATGGAAAGCTTGAGCTTGTTGTTGATCCATATCAAATTCTTGAAAGGTATGTTTCAGTATCTATTTTTGATACAATAGAGTATAGACCTTATTCATTTGCATATAAAAGTTACGTAAATATCTCATTTTATTCATACGTTTATTTGATACATAATCTGATGGGTGGTTCACTTTTTTAATCTAATTCTATTTGAGATAGATATGGTGCATTGCTTATGCAGAATTGACTCATAATGTTTTATTCCAAACTGCACGTTACTACCACAGTGGCACTAGGAGATGACCACACCCACGTGGAGGTTCCCAATGAATAGAAGCCCAAGACTACTACTGGCTTAATCATTAATGCATAATGTAGATAAAAATGGATTAGGATTCTTGATCTCAGCCTCCCCTTATCATAAAATTACGATAATTAATTGTCTCCATGATCGGGCATTTCTTCAAATTGATATTTCACCATGATTAGTACTTAATAGGAGCTAGCATAATAGAATTGTCGGTTATGTTTAAGAACTTTCCCCTAGACATGTAGGAGCTAGCATTAGTTCGGTTTGTAATACTAGCGTCTTGTCAAATGCCTTCAACGTGCAGAATTACTATTTGAATACTACAAAATTGGTGCTACAAAAAAACATCTGACCAAGATCTTGATATTGTATGTTGCACGAAAACCAAGGTTGAGTTATTACTGGGTTTTTTATATATATGATGGTATGGGCTATGTTCCTGAATCAATTTATTCGGGGAGATATTAAATACATATTTTGACTTTGCACTACCTTTTCTTTGAAATGTGTACTAGTTTTATTTACTCTCCTTCTTATTTAGGTTCCTGTGGAGGAAGAATGCGACTTTTGCAATATCTAAACACTATAAACGCTTTGATGTATTTACTGAGGCTGAGGCAAATAAAGCTGCTGGAAAGTATGATAATGCCTCTATTGACTTTCAAATCGATTTTTACAAGAATGAGGGGCTGACTCCATATACAGAGGCCAAACTTCCTATTATAAGTGGTAGGCTAAACCTTTTTCTTTCTTTCCATGAGGTGCACCTGCTGGTTCAATTTGGACTTGATTGTTTTCTGAACATTGATGCTTGCATTGCAGATGTTCCTGAAGGATGTGTAATAGTACGAGAGCATATTCCTATTAGCAACCTCTTCACTTGTCTTTGGTATAATGAAGTTGACCGGTTTACCTCTAGGGACCAGATTAGTTTCGCAGTTGTCAGGGACAAACTTATATCGAGGGTGGATTTTCATTTGACCATGTTCTTGGATTGTGAAAGACGCAACTTTGTAGTTCAGGTAATTATTTGTCTTCCGAAATGACATTTGTAATTGTAACCTTTATTTATTGAAACCAACTTCATTGGGATGTGATGGCATTATCTCACTTACCCTTGTGTAATGCAAATCTCTTCATGTGGTTACAGAAATACCATAGAGACTTATTGTTGAAGCTGGCTGCACCAGTCTCTGTTGCACTCAGTTCTCCACCACCTCCATTGCCCGTGCTTGAAACTTTACCAGAAAAGACATTGGTCCGGAAAGGACCTGGAAGGCATAGGAGACCGGGCTCTAGACGCCACCGCAAAGTGGTTGCTGGAAATAGAGACATTGAAGCAAATTAAAGTTTTGTTTGGATGATAATGTGATAAAGTTCTCTTTCTATTTTTTGAGGCATTCCACCTACCCAAATCATTCATTGCAGCAGAGCAGAAGGGAAAGATAATGTGGAAGATGAGAGTTTTATTGTTCCTACGTATCTCATTCTTTTTTTTACTTTATGAAAGTGTCCATTGCTATTGAATTTTTTATTGTATATATAGAGTAAAGTTCTTCAATAATTATTATCATAACATTATACAGGGGTTTCCACTTGCCACCAAATTCCTCAAACGTGGTAACCCATTTTGTTGTTCCATTACCATACTAGCAAAAATGTACTTGCTCTTCACCAAAGATATATGCATCTTCTGTTTTTTCATTTTAATACCAAAGATTCTCCTTGTGCATACTATCTTGGTCATTTAATCTTCCAATAATATTTATATAGTTATTCAAGTTATAACAGTTCTCATATAGTTATTATTACAATTATATTTTTTAATTTTGATCCTTCAAATAGGATAAGATCTAATCGTCCATATTAAATGTTTTTATTTCTCTCGTAATGTCTCAGTTGAGTTACTATGACTTGAGCAAGAACAGTTCTCATATAAAAACTGTAAGAATATTTAAGTATTAAATTATTCATGGTGGATTAAAAGTTAATATAGGTGAGATAATTACTTTCTTATATTTAATGGAGGACGTTAAAGGAGATCCATAGTCATAATTATCATTTATTAATTGATATTTTGTTTTTTTGCTGATATTTTAATGAATTGAATGGCAGTAAACATAAAAGGGGGTCCACTGAACTAGTTAATGAAATCCTAAGAGAGTTCGTACTTTTATATCTGAAACTTGAGAAATATCTTTTTGAATATAATAATTCCTAAAATATGGACATAAACTCCAATTTGCACCGAAGTGAGATGAGTGAGTATGAAGGCGCGTGTGACCATAATGGACACTCTATCCTTACGTCACTCATTTTCATTCCAATTTTGGATCAAATAAAACAATAACGTTCTTCTTCTTCTTCTCTCAATAAAATCATTTTAGGGTTTTTACCTAATCAACAATGTTCAACCCTTGAAACCCTGAAACCATAATCTACACCGTCCGATTAATAAATGAGTTCATCATCAGCGTTTTTCGTGATATGTCTCCTTCACTCACTAATCGCGATGACGAGTGGGGCACTAATGATGTTCTACATGAAAGAGGTTTATACCTTTGGCCATGGCGTTCAAACTGCGACGAAGCTTCTCGGATCTACTCCTCACGATCAGCTTCTAATCAAAACCTCTGATTCATTCTCAGGTCTTCTCCTTCTCGCAATAGGCTTCTTACTATTCATGGTTTCCTTTGTTAACGACCGTGATTTTCAACCTTTCTTCGCTAAAGGTTGCATGCTCCTTCATGTTTTCATGGCTATGTGGAGGATCTACTTTGAACGCAAGGTTGAGGATCTGGCTTGGGATTGGCTTAGGCAAACGTTTGGTGATGTTGTATTAGCGCTTTCTTGGCTTTTCTTCCTTGTTTACTCTTGGAGAGAAAAGTATGATTGATTTCGTTCTTAACCTTTTTTATTCTCAATCTCACTTGTTTTTTATTTTTAGTTAATCTTCAAAATTAGAGAAATCGTCTTTCTTTTGTTCCGTATGCTACTTAGTTTTTCCTCCATTTTTAACAAACAAAATGATTAATGTTTTGTTAATGAATGCTTAGTGAACTTTCTGCGTGTAACCATGAAACATTTGTTAACTAAAAATTGTTGATTCGGTGGCGATGAAAGTGAAGAATTGGTTAGAGTGAGTTGCACTAGATATAGACAACAAGATGTACAACAAGTGAATTCTCAATGACTAACATGGTCAAATCATATGGTGCTCCTTCAAACCCAATACTAAAAACTACAGACATTGACAACCTGCGTTGGGTAAATAACAAAGCTGCAATGGGAAGCATGATTATGTACCCATTTCAAAGACAATCATAATATGCCTTCTTCCTTCACATGGGTCAATGAGAATGTTACTTCAACTTTTAGACATCGCATAACCTGACAATATAAACCAAAATTAGAATTAATTTCTAATTATTATATTAGAACACAAGCAATTGCTAGAAAATGAAATATGCATACTATGTCACAGAAGAGCATGACGGTCTACATTTGAAGACCCTACTATGATACTCTACGAAGATTCACTACACTAAGCTTGAGGTTGACCAATACCATACACAATAGCTTAGTTAACAACTTCTTTTAGCTCATCTTATTTGTTGAGTTGTAGTAATATTAATCAGGTTCAATTATTTCAAATAACAGAACCACTGTCAAGTTCAACAGTTGCCATAATCAGTTATAAGCAATAGGGCTTTATATTGATTTCTCTTGTTATGTTTTTCCTACGAAGGACTGTGTAAAATGTGCTGTTATCTCAAAGAAAGAAAGAAAGAAGACGTACTAACAAGTGACATACCCAATATTACACATCAATTAACATTAATTTGCAAAGACATGGCTTCAGATAATGTGAAAGGCATAGCATATCTTATCCGATTTCTTCCATGAATATTGCAGCAATGCTAGAAAACCAAAAATACTACATAGCAATTAACAAAATATAAGGAGAATTTGGTGGGGCCCCAAAACGGATAATTTCTTCAAATACTCAATAAGATATTGATCTTGTTAAAAAACAAACAGGATTCATCAAAGGGGAGGGATCCACTTACTCCAAGAAACACTTACTTTTCATCTTAGCCATCCAATCTTGAAAAATTCAATGGTTTAGATGTACTCACCAATTCAAACCATTGGATTTCCAATAATGAATGGTCATGATGTGGAGTAAGTGTTTTTCCACTTACTCTTGGAGTAAGTGGATCCCTCCCCTTCATCAAAATAGCTAGCGGCTTAACTAAAATTGTTAGAAGATTGAGATAAGAAAGCAGTAGTGTTTTTTTGATATGTACTTGTACATATATGGATTTATCTGTAGCCATTATTCATTCATCATCACGCCCTGCTTCCACTAGAGGATAAAATTCAGCTTCAATGTGATTACTTAACGAGGAAAAATATCATGTTGTTTTCATATTCAATTAATGAAGGGTAAAAGACTACATAAGGAGATGATAGAAAATTACCTCCCATTATATCTTAAGCAGACTTCTTGCCACTAAGTATTCGAGATATCTGAAGACCCCTGCTAAAGGCTTCATTGAAGAGAATCCTAGTTTGCATTGATTGAAATCCAGGTAACCATGAGAACACTGCCATGGGAGCCATAACAATAATCCCGAAAAGCAAATCATACATCCGAGCCAAGGCAACTACAGTCTCCCATATAATAATAGTTGACTGCAGAAAAGGACTAAGCACCTGGGCTATTAAAATGATTCCCCAGCCTGTGGGAATGAATGCCACAAAGCTTGTTAGAAGATCAATAAATTTGAACTCGGTGAACTCCAGTAAGAGGACAACTATTAGAACTGTCGCCACAATCACAAGAAGCTGAACTAGTCGATAATATAAGTGCTGCGTTGAAGCATATTTATCCCGATAATATGCTATGATGATATAAATCCCAACGACCACAAAAATGTATATCCAAGAAAGCAAGTAAACACCTATACTGGTACTTTTACCTGCAATACCCAGCTGATAAACTATGCCATACTGAAAGAAGAAGAAACGAAGATCTAAAATGATTTCCAACAGCTTTCCCCATAAACCAGTTGTTCTTAAATGGTCTTGCTCCTCATACCACCATGTTTCCCAGCTATACTCAGCCTTTCTGAACGGCCCACCTGGATACCATATCCAATTGATAAAATCATCAAAGTCATATACAGTCTTTAACCAATCAAACCCAGAGGGATTGAAAACAAAGGGGGACATTATCCATGAAAGTACAAGAAACCAACTTGAGATTGTCATAGCTATGTACACAAAAGTATCCGTAGACAAGGGGCTATGAGTAGCATATACAATCAAAATAACACCAAGTTCAACAGCCTTCACAAAATGGCTTCGAGCGTATAGCCGGTAGTTCTCAGCAAAACTCTTGTGCTCCACCACAAAACCACGACCAGTAGCTCGATACTTTGCACCACCATGAAGGATAGTCCGGCCAAAGTAATGGGATCGGGTTCCTAAAGAGAATGTGTAGAATAATGATGCAAGCTGCAGTTGCATTGTCAGGAAGTCCCACAAAGCCGGAAGGAACCCATGCTCAAGAGAGTTTTCTACAATCATTGGGAGTGCAGTGAAGAGACCAAGTTGGATTGCAAACTGTTGATTTAGAACTGCACCAAGGGCTTTATTGTTAGAGGCATTTTTCATGGCTGCATCCTCAATTCCACTGAGAGCCATATAAAGGCGACCCCAAAGGAAGGCATAGACCGTCAGTACAATAATCATTGAGTTGAAGTAAAACCCTACGGTTGTATAGAACACCGAAAGCATGCGAAAGAAGTCCAATCTATGGCCTAGGCGGTATACATCTCTGCTCAGAACCTGCTCACCATTGCCGCTAGCAACCTTGGCCTCAAACATGGATATCTGATTCAAACCGACATCTCTTCCTTTGCCTACCTGAATATATTCGTGATGTGTCACATTGCCACCCCGCAGTGTACAATTGAATCCAGCAAAAATATCCTCACTGATATTGATTACTCTGGAAGCCTTGCTGATTCCACCACGACCCATGAACCAGAATCTATCAAATACATCTGGATGACCATAGTGCATTCGTACTTTCAAGGGGTTTGCAAGAACACGCTGGCCCAATGTCACAAAACTTGTCTCTTGAGCTGACATGAACCAAGCAAGTGAAGAAACAGATCCGGTGAAGATATTCTCCCGCACCCCCAAAATCGTCGGCTTCCTAATACCATGGTTAATATTAAACTCCTCCAACAGATTCCGCATTTTGAGTGCCTCTTCAAAATAATTGTCTTGATTCATATCTATGGTCTGTACTGCATCACCCCGTGTAAAGATTATGGCATGATTCTGATTCTCTGGTTTCCCTTCACCAAGTTTTAAAGGACCAGGCAATCGGATCCGATAAATCTCAACTTCCTGCTGCAACCGCTGATCATACTTCACAAGAACAGAGTAATATTCAGTCTCATCCCTCCCCAAAGAAACCTCATCAACATATGCCACTCGAAGAGCTTCGTTGTTTTTCATCAAATACAATATCTCTTCAGCACGGGGATTTTTTTCTGCCTTCTGACGCCCATACATCTGGCAGGCCACCACATACGAGAACTTCATCAAAGCATTCCCATATTCATGTCCCTTGAATAACAAGACTACACTGCTATCTGCCCTCCTGAGATTCCGTAAGCCTGGAGGCCTATCTGAAGGTAGTCCTTTGAAACCACTGTTTCGGTTTGTTGAACCATATGAAGCAAGATGTTCTGATCCCTGTCTTACATCCATTTCCGATGCTGAATCAAGAAAGGCAAGCATCTGAAGAGCCCTGTAATAATACATCATCCCCCTAACTGTGCGAGATAATGTTTGACCTCTATAAGATACCCAAAGACGTAGGTCCCTGGGGTTTGTTGTCCAGATATCATCCTCATCTTTCAAGCCCTCTCTACGCATTCTTTCCATAAAATTATTCCATTCATCTTCATAAATTTTCTGCAAATAGAACAAGGTAGTAACACCATCCTCATTCTCCCTCCGAAGCGCCTCTTTGCTGTACAAAACTTCCTCATCATAATATGGGGTCAACACACTGAAAGCCATCATTTTTTCAACATGGGGGGCACGAGGCATGTTCATAAACAAAGAATTGCTAAAGAAAGCAATCCGCCGTCTTGCCTCACGATTGAAGGGGACATTGTGCATTGAGTCCCTGGAAGTAAGGATTGTATGCAACCGTCTGAGCTGCCTAGTAAAGACTGCATCTTCAGCATCAGGAAATTCAATAGCATTCTCAAAGAGCAATCCTTCATCAGTTGTTGAGCTATGTAGTGCCAGACCTTCCTCTTGAAGCCGGGGGGCAGACTTCTTCACCTTAGGGAATTGTCGAACAGACAGTTCATACAAGGCTTGCAATAAATTTACAGCTGTATCCAAGTCTCTCTTTGGTTGTAACAATAGCTGAACAAATTTGCTCACCTTATCATGTATCTCTGGTAGCAGAGACATCTTGTATGCTTGTGTTAAATTACTCGCCTGAATGTGGCTGTCTATATTCCTGAATATATTAGTCACAATGTGGAACTCTTCTTTTTCAATATTAAGAATCATAGGAAACAAATACTTAATGCTATCATAGGCTTCAATGACCGCACACCGACGATACTCATTCTTGCATATCTTTAACCAAAGTGAAGAATCAGACTCATTTTCCAGCTCTTTGGCCTGACTAAGAGCAAGCAATAGCTCATTGCAGATAAGGAAACAAGGCCACCGAATAACCCTAATATTCCAGCAATTTGGTGGCAGTTCCAAGAGCTCAACTTCTTTATCGCTGATGAGATCTTCCTCCCTGAATGCTATGATAATCTCATTCCATATTAAGGCAAACCTGGTATGATTTGTTTATAACAAAAGAAATATAATTAAGACAAGAAAAGAGAAGATCAATATAAGAGAATAAGTCATCCTGACATAAAACAAAAGGAAACACCTAATAATCTAAAGCAAACCTGGTAGCATCCACTTGGCTTGATTCAATTTTTTGGTAAGGCGTACCAAGTCCATATCTCAGCTTCAACCGGTGGATGGCTTCACGAAGCTTCTTTAGCAGTGTTGCTTGAGCATTTAGTAGCTTCTCTTCCGGCATCAGATTGAACTGCATTGCACTGGCAAAGAACGGAAACCTAAGTCTGAGTTGTGAGATATTCCGGATTTCACCCAAATGCGAGAACAGACCAATCGTGGCACCATAAAAGGAAGAGAAGATTGAATACCATATTTGCAAATCCATGAAGTATACCAGTACAACAGGCATCCATAGCAACACAACTGCAGTTCTGTTGGTATTACTGAAAAACTCATGCCATTTGTACTTTACGCCCTTAAGATTCAAAAGTTCTTTTGTTGGAGCAACTAGAGGCTTGATCTGAACAAAATAACTGAATGAAAACTTTGCAGCTAATACTGCTACCCAGAAAACAGTATACTTTATGTTATCTACAAGTCCTTGTCTCACACCACGACCTACAAAAATCCGTGTATGAAACCACCATGTCAACAAGTACACAACCCTCCAGTTCAATTCCTCAATTAAGTTCCGCAACCATGGTACTATGAATAGCACCAATGACAACTGTTCTGGTATAAGAAAGACAAAGACAATCTTAAGAAATGTAATAATCCTCTGATTTTCAGCATCAGACCACCTTCGACTAGAACCTTTCTTACTCCAAATCAATACATAAAAGACTCCAAACAAAACAGTCCAAGTAATAGCAACCATTGTCTTGAGCACCATCCTCACTCCAATCCATGGAGTCTCTCTGGAAACCAAACTATACTGAGTCCCAGCATCAAGCACGGATTGAAGTAACCTCAAACCACTCCAAGTGATGAACAATGTCAACATCTTCACCTGAACATCCCTTCTTTCCAAAGCTTCCCATGGATACATCGTACCCTCCCACGCAACAATAATTGCAGCTTGGAAGAACAAAATGAGCATGACCCACAGCCTATCAAAACTTTTATAAAGATTCCAAAAGGACCTCTGCTCCACAAAACCTGTCTTCCCTACTCGGCTACTCTTCGGTGTAGTCCCCATGAAATTACAATCCAGACTCAAAGGCCATCTCAATCTCTTCAAACACCTCCTACTCCAAAAATACTCATTGATATCATCATAATTTCTCCATGCGGAATGTGGCGCCTTTCCATTTCTACTTGATTCAACTTCAGTCTTAATTGAATAATAAATTGGCATAACAACAGATTTCAAAAATGCACAATCACCAGAATATGAAGGCAAAAATCGACGACCAGTATCAGGATCAATGTGATCATCATCAAGAACATAATTAAGCTCTTTTGCCATGAAATGATAGATATAACAAATACACTCAGGAGTAAAACGAAGGTTTCCAGATTCTCCCCAAATCAACAAGAACATCGAAACATAAAGCAACTCACGCCGGAGAACACCGCTAGGGTCTCGCTGGTTGAGGATGACGTTCGATTTCAAACCAAGGAACGAGCACCAGGCGGTGTAGTTGTGGAGGAGCTTCCGCCGGAACCTTCGAAGAACCCCGGGGTCTAGGGATTCAACGTTGGCCGGAGGCGGTTCAAGGCGCATCTGAGAGTTCGCTAGGTGGAGAACCAAATGCTCTCTCTGGTTCCGCGCGTTATCGATTTGGAAACCGAAGAACAACCTGAGCCAGTCGATGAGGTCCATATCTGGATCCCACGGCACGAACGGGTGCTTCGGAAGGTCTCCGGCAGTGCGGAGCGCGGCGGCAGCAGCACGAACCTCCGGGTACCGGAGGGAAGGATGGTCCGTGAGGAGGTCATGGACTGGAATAATGTTATAGACTGAGTTTACCGGCGGTGCGCGGTTGACTGCTCCGCCTCGAACGGCGGCGGGACGCTGTCTTAAATTCATAATAACTGACACAGTGAAATAGAACGATTGTTACTAAGTACTAACTATTAACTAAATTAATATTTTAACGCATTTTTGTTCCTCTCGCGAGATATCGTGGTTTTCTCACAAGTTACTATTTTCGCTCTTGGTTTTGAGTTCTCGCTATGAAAGAGAAGAGTACAGTGTATTTTGGTTTCAGTGTGTGAGTAAGGAGAAGAAGACGTACACGAAGACGAAAAATAACTGAAGCTTTTGAACTCAGTGTGTACCTACGCGCCGCGTATTGCGGTGAGACACACGGTCCAATGATGATCGGTGTAAGTGGGGCACAACACTTGTTCCATTATGAAGTTTGAACATAGTAATGGAATGAAGATCGGTTATTTCACTTCTAATGTCACAATCTAATTAAAAATTATCATTTACTTGTAAAGAAAAATATAAAATAATGTTTTATATTATTTGAGATATATGATCAGTTTGTAATATAGAGACAGAAAATTGATTGCATAGTAACGGTCCAATTAGTACAATCATATGGAAATGAGAAGTTTATATTCAATTAAACAACGTCGGGTAGGGGCTTATGTGGATCTTGGTTGAATGGACGGCTGAGATGAGGCAATAGAGGGAAATTGAAGCTTTGGTTTTGATTCGTAAATGGGAGAGTGATAAGAATCTGTGCATGGAATATTAGTAATTATTTTGTCTTGCACCGGTGTATGTGCAGATCACATGCTCTGTAACACCACTCTTGTTTTTATGTTATACAATTTAGCGAGTAAGTATTTCATGGGAATCATGTACCTAACAATATTAATATGAATATGAATATCACTATCATTCAAATTTTATAATCATTAATATTTAAATATATAAGTAATATAAATAAATAGTGTATGATATAGATTCATATGTAAATCTTTACACTATATTGAAAATGTCATGATGAAATATATTTTTTAAAATGTAATATCTATATATTGACATTATAAATATTTATACGTAGTCATCAATTATTCGTTTGTGTTGTAAATACTTGAAATATGTTATTATTTTAGTCTCACATCACCTAGTATTGGAATAGAGTAGAGTAACAAATGTTATATATTGTACTCTGTTCCCTTATTGTAATGTGCACCATATATAAATACCAAATAGAAACACATCATAGACATTTGGGCACATGGGTGTGCTAGAGTTTGTAATCTTTATTCTCTAATAATATCTTGGTAGTCGCTTAGTGTTTCTGGGGACGTAGACACAATTGGCTGAACCTCGTTACCAAATTCTTTGTGTTATTCTCTTCTCTTTTACTATTTGATTGATTGATTGTTCCCAACAATTGGTATCAGAACCAATTGGTAGATGACTCTTAACCCAGGTGCTAAATAATGGCAAAAGAGGGTGAAGACACGTTTGTTAGACAATGTGCGTCAAATGTACTATGCAAGGATAAAGGAGATGAGTTGAAGGAGAAGAAAACATGCGAAACTATGGTGGGGGCGATATATATGTTGATCTAGAATCCTAGAAATTCATGTAGTGGATTAGGATCAAGGTGGAGATAAGGACTCATGTATTGAGTTACGCTTTGAGACAAGTGCTGACAATATATCTCTCAATGTTGGAGATAATGATCTCATTTGATATGAGAAGTGAAATATCCAAATGGTGTGTCTGAGACGTCATTGTGAAGAGTATTAATTGTTAGTAGATCCACAAAAGCACAAATGTGATGGCTGACTTTGATGCAGTGTGTAACATGGGCATTGACTTTGATGCAAGTTGTAACACAGACATTGGTAGAGATGCATGGTGTGACATGAGCATTGGCTTGGATGCAAGGGTGTGACACAGACATTGGTTAGCATTATGCAAGTTGTGTGTTGTGGGTATACTCCTTATGGTGGAGTATGATAGTTCTTTTGAACTATGATTGTCAGACTAGACAATGGTGATAGCGGTTGAGGCTTTCCATGAAGCTCCAAGGTTCTGTTTGACTGAGTATTGAAGAGGACGATTGTTGGTGAACTTTTGTGTAGAGGTTTCATATATCGAAAGACTTCTTAGCAATAGGTGGTTAGGCAGCGTGTTCCATTTGATGGCGGTACGAGAAACTGCACTAGAAGTTTGGAGAGCTAGGCTCTTGGTAACATCGCCAAGGATACTCATAAGGTATATGCTGAATGAGAGCATTTTGTTAAAGAGAATTATGCATTGAGCAAAGTGGAGTCACATATTCGCTAAGGTGAAGAATCTTGTGTAGATTTCTTAAGGAGCGAAATATTCGTCTATTTCAATCAAGGTGGAGATTGTTGTGAATGCTTGAAATATGTTATTACATTAGTCCCACATCACCTAGTATTAGAATAGAGTAGATTAACCAATGTTATATATTGGACTCATTTCTATTTTGTAATGTGCATCAGATATAACTACCAAATAGAAACACCTCATGGACACTTGGACCAATGGGTGTGCTAGAGTTTGTAATCCTTATTCTCTAATAATATCTTGGTAGCCGTTCAACATTTGATGATTGAAAATGAATAATGAATAATGTAATGTCATTATAACAAACTTTTACATTATTAGTACATACATTTTTTTTATTTTTTTAAAAATGCGTTCGATTAACATTGTATAAGTATTTTAAGGAATATAGTGTGAATTATCAAAATACTATTGCCTTGTTAAATATTATTTTATCAATATAATTAATAACAAATGAAATAAAAAATCACGATCCCTAATATAAATTTAATATTTTTTAAATTATTTTACAATCACTAACATTATTAAAGAGGAAAAATCGATGAATGAATAGAATATAAGAGTTTTTACACTCTCACTATATCATCATTCATATTTAGTTTATATTGATTTTAAGTGAAAGTAATATAAATAAATTGTAATTAATATATTGATTATGTATAAATCTTTACTTAACAAAGTTATTACAATAATTATTAAATAGATGAAACCAAAATATTTATGCATCTTGCAAGCACTAATTACGACCAAGCATGTGGACCCTATAAATATGGCGCTCATTCTTGGGGCCATATACTCATACTCAGAATAATAGACATCAATGACCGTTGTTTTGAGTATGCATATATACTCTAATTCAGTGGACCATAGAAATATTAGAGAATAGATTAGATAAATGTTTATGTGTGCAAAAATACAAAATGTTGGCACTTCAAAAAATACAAATGTTCGCTATCTATAAAACAAAAGAAATTCTAATATAATGACATGCATGCTGATCTTAATATATTATCCAATGTCATAATCAATCTCAATCATTTTTTTGATATAATAAAATATTTTTAGATATTCGACCATGGAAAAGTTGGATAGGTTTTATGCCTCTTTCAGATCAATAGTTTAGTGCTTTATAATATAATACTATATGATTGATTTTTATTGTCTCAGAAAATAAGGATAAACCAAACAATACAGTCTTGTACGTGGTCATCTTGAACCATGATGGAAGCCATATGAGGCGGTGTCATGAGATCTTTCTAAAATGACAGATGTCGTAGATGTCTTAGATGAATGAAGATCATTTCCATTAATAGAGATATAAATAATTGATTTTATTTATATTTTCAATGACAAAAATATTTCTATTATATATATAAGATGATAAAAAAATATTATGTTATGTTTTTTTTGTAATACTTATATATTTATTAATGAAAATGATACTTACTCGTGATAGATTATTACAAGAGAATTAAAGTTAACACGGATGAAACTTCTTTAGAGAATTTAAGGCATGTAAGATGTGTAGGTTTAGGGTTAAAGTTAACACAAATGACGATTTTCAAGAGAATTCAAGAGTTTTTGGATGTGTAAGTTAAAGTTAGTACACGGGTGTGATATGTCTTGTTATTAGCTGTGTAATCATTTATGTTATGTGAGATTTTAGATTATAAAACTCATTATTAAATCGATTCAATTATCATTATATGGGCTATAGTTCACATTGAAGATGAATAAACATAGCATTGTTGATATCAAGAGAAAACGCCTTAGGGAGCATTTGTTGAGGTTGTAGATTTATTATCCAGGGATTCCAAAAATATTATTATTAAAAATGCCATTTTTGCATATATTAAAAAAACATATTTGATTGATATCTATATTTCTTTAGAAATCTTTATTAACATTCATAAGAATAACTTAAAAGTTTGTTTGTTTATGATTTATATTCCTGGAAAAATAGTATATTTAGGAATATGAACAATGAACATATCATGGTTATTGTCATTCTCCACTTATGACTTAATTAACGTGTTGGGTTAACTTCTATAATTATTATAACACTTGTGTTTAGTTGTCAACCTAATAAGATTTAAAACTCTAAACAAATTACCCATTTGGATAAAATTTTCAATGATTAATACAATTCATTTTCACTTAATCAAATTCAAATAAATTTGAGTTTATACCAAGATTAGAGTATGTAAACAATCAAAACCCACACTTAAAAAAAACCCAAACATGATTTTTTTAAATTGCATTTGCCTATTAGAAATTAGAGTATGTATAACGAGTGTGTCCAAAGAGCGATGTTGTGTCCTTATAAAAGTATCAATTTCATTCTTTGAACCCCAAATTTTGGTGCTTCTGCTACTACTGCTAGGTTTTACAACAACGAAATCAACAAAATCAAAATAACCTAAATTCCGAAACTGAACCAAAGAATGAATAGAATGGATTTGGATGAAGAGATCGAAATGATGGAGGAAGAGGAAGAAGAAGAAGATGATGATGAGATCACACAGGAGGACGCGTGGGCTGTTATCTCAGCTTATTTTGAAGAAAAGGGTTTAGTTCGTCAACAACTTGATTCCTTCGATGAGTTCATTCAAAATACTATGCAGGAAATCGTTGATGAGTCTGCTGACATTGAAATTCGACCTGAGTCTCAGCATAATCCTGGTCACCAATCTGATTTCGCTGAGGTTTGTAATTCTTGGTTAATATATAAAACTAGCTTAACATGAACGCAATAATCTGTATTAAAACAGGAACCATGTTTTAAATTGGAGGAGTCATTGTAAACAAAATGAACTGTTAATTTTTCTTTCCTAATTATTTTTAGGTTTTCATATGTAATGGTATATAGGTTCAGAAAAAATAATGTAAAACTTTGTAGAATGCAGGCAGTAGCTTCATAAAAAGTGTCTAGTACATATACATGTTGGACACGGTATGGAATCATAGGTAACTACTGAAGTGGTCAAGGGACTAATAAGGAAAATATTTTGGTTACGTCCATTTCGGTGGAACCAAAGGGTATTAATGTTCCATCTTGTTCTTTAAAACACGGATCTTGTAGTGGTTCATGCTTTGTAGGTAATAACAGGATAAGACAAAATACTAAACCAAAATTTGAGTTCACCGCTTTCAGTTGACCTGAAGAGTAAAAAGTGTTGTTCTATTCCATTTGGTTATGAAGATAATGGTTGTGGGTTGTTAATATTTGCAATTGCAGACTATCTACAAAATCAGCTTCGGGCAGATATACTTGAGTAAGCCCATGATGACTGAGTCTGATGGAGAAACTGCTACCTTGTTTCCAAAAGCGGCTAGGTTAAGGAATCTTACATATTCTGCTCCGCTGTATGTTGATGTCTCCAAGAGGGTTATCAAGAAAGGACATGATGGTGAAGAGGTTGCTGAGACTCAGGACTTCACCAAAGTTTTCATTGGCAAGGTTTTCTATATATAGATGCTCATTTCATTTCAGTCGTTTAATTTGATTTCATTTTGGGATTCACTGGTTAACTAGTACTCTCAATGTTAGGTTCCTATCATGCTCCGCTCCAGTTATTGCACTTTATACCAGAATTCCGAGAAGGATTTGACCGAGCTTGGAGAATGTCCATTGGATCAAGGTGGTTATTTTGTTATTAATGGCAGTGAAAAGGTTCTAATTGCCCAGGAGAAGATGAGCACCAATCACGTCTATGTCTTCAAGAAGAGGCAGCCTAACAAGTATGCATATGTGGCTGAAGTTCGCTCCATGGCTGAGTCGCAGAATAGACCCCCGAGCACTATGTTCGTACGCATGCTCGCTCGGACTAGTTCCAAAGGGGTAATGCAAATTGTTGTTGCCATTTTGCAATGTCTTAATACTTAAAGACAACAAATTCAATGCCTCAATTTATATCTTTTCCCCTTCAGGGTTCTTCGGGGCAATATATACGTGCAACTCTTCCATACATTCGAACGGAAATTCCTATCATTATTGTGTTTCGAGCATTAGGGTTTGTTGCTGATAAAGATATACTTGAACATATATGCTACGACTTCTCGGACACTCAAATGATGGAGTTACTTCGTCCGTCCCTGGAAGAAGCATTTGTAATTCAAAATCAGCAGGTGGGTTCTAATATTGTTACATCCTATTTGTTTTCAGATAAAGTGATGCTTGCTTAGCTACTTAGCTAGAAGTTGTAATAATTTCGAGTGAGATCATTGGACAATGGTCCACCAAATTTATGATTCTGCATATTTTGATTTAAATTCTTTCCTGTTTTATATTGCAATACAGTCTCTCTATCTTATCAAGTTCCCATTCCATATGGTGTCATCAAATATTATGCTTTGGAATGTTCATTACCTTTTAATTTGTGGCTATTCAAAACTGTTATTATTAGTTAGACCTTAAAAAGGCTGTTATTATTGGTGAGTTGATGTATGATCCAAAATATTTTTTCCTTAAATTACATGTATTTGGTATTGGGAAACTTCATTTTAATTTATCATATATTTATGTCCATTGCAGGTTGCACTTGACTACATAGGGAAAAGAGGATCAACCGTAGGTGTAACCAAGGAAAAGAGAATTAAGTGAGTTGTATTTCTACGAAGCCCAGCATGGTTTGTGTGCACCCTTTATTGAGTAATGCTTACACTTATGTTGTAATATGTAGGTATGCTAAGGAGATCCTTCAAAAGGAGATGCTTCCTCATGTTGGTGTTGGAGAGTATTGTGAGACGAAGAAAGCATACTATTTTGGGTAAGTCTGTTCCTTGTCGGATCATGTTTTCATTTTGATGACTTCGTATTTATTATAGTAATCATTGTCCCTCAGTTATATCATACATCGGCTACTACTATGTGCACTTGGGCGGAGGGCTGAAGATGATCGGGACCATTATGGGAACAAAAGACTGGACCTAGCAGGTCCTTTACTTGGCGGTCTCTTTAGAATGGTTTGTTTCTCTAGTAATTAATATTTCCTAACTTCATTTCTTCTGTTTATTTTCTGTTTCACAATTCCTGGTTACGCAATTTGTGATGCAGCTATTCAGAAAGCTAACTAGAGATGTCAGGGGTTACGTACAGAAGGTTTGTTCTAGCTGTAATGCGCACATGTTGCAATATTCATTTTGTATTTCCTATATCAATCCATTGAATGAATCGTGCAGTGTGTTGATAATGGGAAGGATGTTAACCTGCAATTCGCTATCAAAGCAAAAACAATCACAAGTGGGCTTAAATACTCACTTGCTACTGGTAATTGGGGCCAAGCAAATGCTGCGGGTACTAGAGCTGGAGTGTCACAGGTTTGAATATGAATTATTGCGTTGTTGTTGTATTATATAGTCTTGCTCTTTGTCTTATATAGAAGAAATATTATTGCTTATCTTGTTGTTCTTCTGCTCCAGGTGTTGAATCGTTTAACTTATGCATCCACATTATCTCACTTACGAAGACTGAATTCTCCCATCGGACGTGAAGGTAAAAAAATACTCGGGCATCTATGCATGATCAAGCTTTCAATCTCTTCACCCCTCTCGAGTATTGCATGCATAGCCATAAAGTAGTAATGTCAATGCAACATGCTAATATGCTCGTAGTTATTTTTGTGTATAAATTCTAAGTTTTTCTATTTTCTCATTCCTTCAGGGAAGTTGGCCAAACCAAGACAGCTGCATAATTCACAATGGGGAATGATGTGTCCAGCAGAAACACCTGAAGGACAAGTAAGTATCTTGCATCCCAGTCCCAGGTACTTTCTATGAGGAACTCTGTTGTGGTGTTCATGGGTGTGATTGGGATATTATATAGGCCTGTGGGCTGGTGAAGAATCTGGCATTGATGGTTTACATAACAGTTGGTTCGGCAGCTTATCCTATTCTGGAGTTTTTGGAAGAATGGGGCACAGAGAATTTTGAGGTGCCTTATGGTTTTCCTCTATAAAGTGAAATTGTTTCTCTTTCTGTATGATTTATGTGTTTAATTTGGTTTTATTTCTGCTAATTGTAGGAAATTTCTCCTGCAGTCATTCCCCAAGCTACCAAAATTTTTGTAAATGGTTGCTGGATGGGTATACATCGTGATCCTGATATGTTGGTGAGAACATTGAGAAAGCTGAGACGCAGGGTAATTGTTCATTTTACTTTCCGATTTTGTTTAACGGCCTAAAATCCTTATTTGTGTTTGAATGAAACTGTCAGGCTGTGTCAGCAACACACTTCTCCTAAATGACGTAATATTATATTGTTGTTATTTATTGGCGGCTGATGTTGCAACTATTACCTTGTATGTTTCCATAATTGCATCCTTTCTCAAAAGAAGAATGATTTTATTAGTACTATTTTTGGGTGAGATATTTGATGTTGGAGATAATTTTTGCATGGATGAACTATTTTTTTAGATAGACAATAAGAACTGAATATGAATCTTTAACCAAAATCAGATGTTCTATTATCCATGTTTTTCTTTTTGGTCTAACAATTTAATTTTGACAAGGTTGGACATGGTTGTTTATTTTGAAATTCAACTTTTATGTTTATAGGAGTATGCATTATATTTTACAGGAGGATGCCATACTGTGGTTAATTACTTATTGTAATAGTTCTTAGATTGCATCTTTATTGAGTTTTGTAAATAGCTATTACTTGTTTTCCTTTGGGAGTTGATTGATTAAAATTGTGTAGATGCTACACAATTTGTTCTAGTTGTGGTGACGAACTGCTGATGGCTCTTCATGTGGTGCAGGTCGATGTTAACACTGAAGTTGGGGTTGTTAGAGATATCCGCCTTAAAGAATTGCGCATATATACAGATTATGGTCGCTGCAGTCGTCCTTTATTCATTGTGGATAAGCAGAGGCTTCTCATTAAGAAGAAGGATATTCATGCTTTGCAACAGAGGGTGAGTCAGTGGTAATTTTAGCGTATTTAAGAAGCTGAGATAATTTCAATATTTACTTAAACTTCTTATTCTATGTTTTAGGAATCCCCGGAAGATGGTGGATGGCATGATCTTGTGTCCAAGGGCTTTATAGAATATATTGACACAGAAGAAGAAGAAACTACCATGATTTCCATGACAATCAATGTGAGTATGATAGTTTTGGATTTCAAATGCTTATAATTATACCCTTTATATGTATGTTCATTAGTGCTAATTAAGAGGCTATATATAGAAGTGAAATAACTGTTCGAAAAATGATACAGGATCTTGTACAAGCAAGGCTCAATCCAGAGGAAGCTTATTCCGATACTTATACTCATTGTGAGATCCACCCATCCCTTATTTTGGGTGTATGTGCTTCTATTATACCATTTCCTGATCATAATCAGGTAAATATTATATTTTGCTGTGTACTCATTCTGATTAATACATGTCGTTCATATAACTTACCTTTGTGTTGTTAAATCAGTCACCACGTAATACGTATCAGTCTGCCATGGGAAAACAAGCAATGGGGATATATGTTACCAACTACCAGTTCCGAATGGTACTGTTAAATTGTTTTTATGATTGTTGGCCATCTGTTTTTGCCATTAGTATTTTATACATGATACTGGATCATACCTGATTATTGTTTCCTTCATTACTTAGGATACCTTGGCTTATGTGCTATACTATCCTCAAAAACCACTAGTCACTACAAGAGCCATGGAGCATCTCCATTTCCGGCAACTCCCAGCTGGAATTGTAAATTTCTGTCCTTTGTTTATGTTATTTTGTCACTATTTTTGTAATTAAATGCTCTAAATATGTTCTTCCTTTGTTTTTAGAATGCAATTGTGGCCATCTCTTGTTATTCTGGTTACAACCAAGAAGATTCTGTCATCATGAACCAATCGTCAATAGACCGTGGATTCTTCCGGTCTCTATTTTTCCGTTCATATAGGTGTGTGCCTGCTCCAATTTTCCAGAAGTACGTGTACACTTTCTGATTGATATGCATGTCTTTTATGATGCATTGTTAATTTCTACAGAGATGAAGAGAAGAAAATGGGAACCCTTGTCAAAGAAGATTTTGGTCGGCCAGATAGGAGTAACACCATGGTAAGAATTTTGGCTTGATGATTGCTTTGATATTTTATGCTACCAAAAAAATAAAATTATTTGCTATTTATGGAAAATAACCAAGATCAATTTTTCAGGGTATGAGGCATGGCTCTTATGAAAAGCTGGACGATGACGGTCTTGCACCACCAGTAATATATTATTTTTGAATCATTGACATTATCCTGATCTGTCTGTTTCAAAATGAAATTTAAATAACTGGAATAATTGATTAACTTGTGATAGGGTACAAGAGTATCTGGTGAGGATGTTATCATTGGAAAGACCACCCCAATATCTCAGGAAGAGGCACAGGGACAAAATCTACGTTATACAAAACGTGATCACAGCATAAGCTTACGGCATAGTGAAACTGGAATTGTTGATCAAGTAAGTTTGTCACAACTATTTACTTCCAAAGGTTACAAATTGTTGGGTTTGAGCATATTTATTAAAGCTTGATGAATGGAAGGAGTTGCTTGACAAAAAAAAAATCATGTCTACATCTGAAGTTAGCGTATTAATATGCCAAAATCCTGAATGCTATAATATCATTTTTTCCACAAAAAAATCATTGATGGATTTGTATGTTGCCTGTTTTGTAGGTTCTGCTGACAACAAATGCTGATGGATTGAGATTTGTGAAAGTACGTGTGAGATCTGTGCGTATACCACAAATTGGTGACAAATTCAGTAGTCGACATGGTCAGAAGGGGACAGTTGGTATGACATATACACAAGAGGACATGCCCTGGACTGCGGAAGGCATTACACCTGATATTATTGTCAACCCTCATGCTATTCCTTCTCGAATGACTATTGGTCAGCTAATTGAGTGTATCATGGGGAAGGTTGCAGCGCACATGGGAAAAGAAGGAGATGCGACTCCTTTTACAGATGTCACTGTAAGTAGCAACTTTAATCCCATATTTCGTTAGAAAGTTTTCAGAAATTGCAGCCTGCTCATATATAAGTAAGCAACTTCCAGCTATTCCTATCGGATCAATTATTCCTAAGTGCTTAGAGCAATAGAGCCTATTCTCAATCAGTCCTTTCTTAAGTAAGTGTATATTCCCAACCAGTTATGCAGAAAGGACTGGTTTTAAGTAGGTTCTAGCTATAGATTTTCATTAGATTGGTTTTATGCCCTTAGAAAAACTGTACAACGCTTCAAGCACTGTGCGATTCAAATTTGTGCAATATAATCTTGTAGTTTACCTGAGACAAGGGAAAGTTTCTGTTATGGAGGATAAATTATATCTCCTTATAGAGCACAATGGCATAATTTGATCCATGTAGTTGACCCCACCAAGTGTTAAAAAGATTTCCATGTTGTAAGAAAAAGGCTTCAGCTACAATAGTCATCTACTTTACCCTTCAGAAAATGTCATGGTAGTTTTTGTTTTTTTTTGGGTTGTCTCAATATCTTTTAGAGTGATTGTTTTTTGGCAAAGCTGAAAATTCTATCATTTTTTACTGTAATCCAGGTGGACAATATCAGTAAAGCTCTACACAAATGTGGGTATCAGATGCGTGGTTTTGAGACCATGTACAATGGTCATACAGGGAGACGTCTCAGTGCCATGATTTTCCTTGGCCCTACATATTACCAAAGACTTAAGCACATGGTTGATGATAAGATCCATTCTCGTGGACGGGGTCCTGTGCAGATCCTCACAAGGCAACCTGCTGAGGGTCGTTCACGTGATGGAGGTCTCCGTTTTGGAGAGATGGAACGAGACTGCATGATAGCCCACGGAGCTGCTCATTTCCTAAAAGAGAGATTGTTTGATCAAAGTGATGCATATAGGGTCCATGTGTGTGAGCGTTGTGGCTTGGTTGCCATTGCAAATCTGAAGAAGAATTCTTTTGAGTGCAGAGGGTGCAAGAACAAAACTGACATTGTTCAGGTGAATGATCTTTTATCTCCTCTGGTGACTCCTCCTTATAATCCATAAGTCCTAGGTTTTCCTTGTCTATGCAGGTTTTCCTCTGGTGACATTGTTTTGGATTTTGATTTGTCTATGCAGGTTTACATTCCTTATGCTTGTAAGTTGCTCTTCCAAGAGCTTATGTCAATGGCCATAGCTCCAAGAATGCTTACAAAGGAGGTCAAATCTATAAAAGGCCAAAAGAAGAGAGGTGCCTGATAGGGAACATCTCCTAGCAGCAACTAAATATCATAGAGCATTGGACATATAATGGAAGAGTTTTGTCTGACTAACCTCATACCCAAAGATCTTGTTTATTATTTGCTATGAAGGAGAGATGTATTGGCCCACCACATCTTATAAAATAAAAACTTTAATGAACTCTACCTATTCAAATTATACAGTGAATGCAATTTTGCATAGATCATCAACAGTTGTTGGATTTTCTTAGATGCTGTGCTTCCAGAGAACTATAATTCTTTGAAGATTGTGCTAACAGGCAATTTTCTTTCAGACGAAGGTCAACCATGGTAATTCCTTAGTATTTTTAGAGGATAAAATGCCAAACCATAATGATTAAGATTTTAACAAGTTCACATTTTATTACATACATGGATATATTTTATCCAAAATTTCACCTATTAATTTTTTAATCAATACTTATATTTAAACCTTATCACTCTAAAAAGCAACCCACGTCTTACAAAAACAAATCTAACCATGGAGTAGAACAAATATGGGGCATAAGAACGAGTTGAGACTAGTTATTTTTGTAACAAAGGGGAAGAGAGAAAAACCTGGTAACACTATTCTGTTAATTTTTTTAATATTATTTTATACTGATCACATGATTGAAAAGTTAATTTTACCAAACTTCTTAGTTAACCTTTTAGCTTAAAACATCAACCTTCACCTGATTTTGAACCTCCATGATATAAAAAAAAGAACGTAATTTCTTGGTGAAATTGGTTAGTGAGATGAAGCAATTTCAGTGTCTGTGGGACCCACAGGCCAAACCAAGAGCGAGTGAAAGTATATACGATCTACTGTATACGTATTATCGTACTCTATATATATCTATCTATATATATACTAGCTTCTCTCTTTCTCTTGTCTTTGCCACCACTTTCCGGCATTTTAACTAGCTTCTTTCTCAAACCCAAACTCAAAGCTGTTCCTTTTTTTGATCTTTTTATCTGGGTATGTCTATTCCTTCTTATTCTCGTTTCTATCTTTTATTCCATTTTATGACCTGTTGTATCTATATCACCATCATAATCAACTTTTTGTTTATTTATTTATTGTTTTTTATTTCTGACTTCTTTATTTATTAATGGGGTTTTGTGCAGATGTTCTCATTTGATTTATTATTTGTTGCATAGATCTTGTATTTTTTTATTGCAGTTTAAGGTTTTATATTTTTGTTTTAATTACTGGGAATGCCTGAATATTGCTATTTGGTCCCTTAATTCTGGCATTTCTCCCCATTTTTTGATCTTTACATTTGACCTTTCCATTTTTTGTTTGGACCCCATGATTCATTTGAAAATCAATTATGCATGACATTTGTAGACGCTTATTCAATAAGCCTTTCTTAAATAAGCCAAAAAGAGCTTATTTTCATAAGCTTATTGAAATGAGCTGAGAACTTCTTGCAGAAGTGTCAGAAGTTATTTTTACAGCTTGTTCTATTAGTTCTTCTAAATAAGGATCTGTAATTTTATGGGGAATTTTGGAGATATCTTCGCAATGCTTGCCTTTTGTGACCAAACTTGTAGAAAAACTTGTAGGGTTATAAAGGTCAATCTGTTTCTGGGTTATAGACTTCAGTGATTAATTATGCTGCCATGTTTTATAGATTTTGAACTAGTGTGTGCACTTCCATGTTATTTGAAAATTTCACAGCCTCCGTCGCCTTCTTATGCCATGTACCATAAGAACCATAAGTTACTTCAAAGGATATTTGGCCATCTTTTTTCACTCTTGGTAGAAATGAAATGATGCATGTTTGAGTTCAGATTTATGCTTGAGTTAGTTGACTCATGAGCTGTTTGCATACATAATTGGTTTTGTTTATAAGAAACTTGAAGACGAGCATTGAAATGTTTTGCTTATGAACTGTAGTGTTTTTGGTTCATTGATCATCAGTTCTTGGTAGTGTGACTGGTTCTCCTACTTATCAAGATTCAAGTCTATCTCTTCATATTTTCCAATTTGAATAACTTATTCTTCTTTATTGACATTATCTTTTTCTTGCTGGACATTAGTTTGGTGAAATCTCAATTGATTTATATTTTGATATACTATTGTTAGTTACAATTCCACTTGTTTGCATATATGAATGCCATTCCCCAAATTATTTGTTCTTAAAGCTGGTTTCATGACTTGTATATTCAGGGCTTAAGAAACACTAACGGCCAAAGTTTTGAGAAAGGTTCCTTGGCTCATGGCGTTTGAGCACTACATTCCCCAGGAATGTAAAAGCAAAAGCATTTCCAATGCTGTGACACATACAGAAAATTACAATGGTTGTTTTGATTGCAACATATGCTTAGACTTTGCATATGAACCAGTAGTCACTTTTTGTGGCCACCTTTACTGCTGGCCTTGCATCTATAAGTGGCTTCATGTCCAAAGTGATTCTCTTGCACCCGATGAGCACCCACAATGCCCTGTTTGCAAGGCTGATATATCTCACACCACAATGGTCCCACTCTATGGCCGCGGCCAGTCCTCGACTCAAAGTAACCGTGACGGAAAAGCATCCACTTGTTGCGATATTTTTGTACCACATAGGCCTTCTGCTTCTAGTGCTCAAGCTCTTTTGGCAACATCATCTCAAAGGGGTCAACAGCATCCACACCATAATCCTTATCAGGGTCACCGTGAAGAGGATGCCACCTCTGAAATGCTCAATCTAGGATACCGAAACCCTGCGGTTGGCATGTTTGGCGAGATGATTTATGCTAGAGTGTTTGGCAACTCTGAAAATTTGAATGCCCACCCAAATTCTTATCAGCACATGGGAAGTAATAGCACTAGATTGGGAAGGCAAGAGATGCTGGTAGACAAATCACTGAACAGAATTTCGATTTTTCTTTTTTGCTGCTTTCTTTTGTGTCTTATTGTCTTCTGAGTTAGTAGTGGAGATTATTTGTATTCTCTCCTATGTTGCTGTATACTTTTAAAGAAGCATATGTATGCAAGCTTTTAAGAACTTGATAGATTGATAGGGTTATGAGAGGCTAAAGAATTTATATTCTTCTGCATTTGGTGCACAAATATTGGAGTTCGACTTTGCAGAAGGTCTGAAGTTGTTATACCTTACCTTATGGAATGCAGTGGTTTTCTAGTTTAAAAATGTAATACCTTATGCAGTTTTTAGACTAAAGAACACTATTAGTAAAAGATGGACCTGATACATTGATAATTCTACATGGATAATACTTTTGTTTTATTAATATCAATGGATAGATCTTCATCTTCCAGGAAAGTGCTGCATGTGAATTGCTCGAGTAACAAGGCAAGGCAAGTTGATGACAGCTCAATTTCTCTGACTTGTCCCACACTATTATCAAAGAATCTTAGAGTGTATAAATCTTAACACTATTGATGCATAAATATTACTTGGCTCAGTATGCTCTGAGCTATTGGACTCAAATGCTTACATGTGGTACCAAAAAAAGTTCCAGATTTTAATAATTTTTGAAAAAAATAATATAAAAAATTATCAAACTTTATTTCCTCATCATATTCCAGAATTAGAGAAGACAATCTGGTAGGATCCCAACTCAAAGTAAAGGACAACATTTATATGTGAATATAATAAATTTTGAATTGAGATCTAAGTGACAAGGCGATTGAATAGCCCCTCCCTGTAAACTTTAAAGGAATTTAGGACATGTGTTGTTGCACATTGCATGTTTTGTTCATTCAACCTTATCTTTCATAATGGGTAATGTGACAACTGTTGGATATTTCCGATTAATCCTAATCGTATCCCCGAAACCGAATGATTAGGACATTGTTCCGAAACCAAATGTTTATGCCCATACATAAACCCTAATGGAACAATCCTAATCCAGACCGAAGAAAACCTCAATTGGTTTCATAGTGAAGAAGAAAACGCATACATTGGTTAGCCATTCCGAATGCTCCGAGGTATGTGGGTTGTAGGATGTTCCGGTTGCTAAAGCCTGATGGTTTTCCGTTCGCTCCGCTAGAGGAGAATTCAGAGAGAACGAGAGTGCTTCTGATGTTCTTTTGCAAAAGTGAGAATGAGAGGGCTTAGTAGCTTATGTCTTTCTCTTTTTTCTTTATATATGTTGGTTTTGTGACTTAAGTCACATATCCTCCTAAACCAATCCTTATAACATCAGTTACTCAATAAAGCCGTTTCTCTACAACTGGGGACCATAACTCATAAAGGTAACATTAACGGTTACCACTTAAGTTGCAATATTCTAATTCAGTCCCTTCATCAAACTAGAAATTGTCCGAAGGTATCTACACTCATAATATTTCATGACACATATGCCCTTAGCCTCTAATGGATCTACGCAAAGTTATAGGCTCTTGCAACTCTTGTCCATGTTCTTGAGGAATTTGAGTTTGTCCTTCATGAATTACTAACTCATCTTGAGTAGGTAGAGTGTCTTGAAGAGGTTCCAAATTTCCTTCATCAGAAACAACTATATGAATCGGATCTGGAATTGATACTGATTCTTCCTCTAAGACAAAGTTTCTTACCTTATCTTCCCCCTCAAACCAATAAAGTAGCTGCTCACTGTACGGGAGTTCAATTTCTTTTCATAAGGCCTATAAGGCCTTGCCTCAGCTGGACATCCCCACACATGAAAATGCTTAAGACTAGGCTTTCGCCCAGGACAAAGCTCATAAGGTGTTTTGGCAGCCGCTTTAGTTGGTACTCTATTAAGAATATAAGCTGCAGTCTTAAGTGCCTCTCCCCAGAGTGACTCTGGTAAAGTAGAATGACAAATCATACTCCTTACCATATCCTTAAGAGTCCGGTTTCGTCTTTCAGACACACCATTCATGCTAGGCGATCCTGGCATAGTATACTGTGGGACTATATCACATTCCTCTAGGTATTTGGCAAAAGGCCCTGGACGTTGTTCACCTGAACCGTCATATCTACCATAATATTCACCACCACGATCAGATCTGACGCACTTTATCCTTTCGCTGAGTTGATTTTCAACTTCAGCCTTAAAAGTTTTGAACACGTCCACTGATTGGGACTTTTCATGAATAAGAAAATGTATGCATAACGAGAATAATCGTCTATGAATGATATGAAATATTGTTGACCATTCCAGGAAGCCGTAGGGAATGGCCCACATATGTCCGTATGTATCAATTCTAAGACGTCCGAAACTCTATATGCACCAGTTTGCGATTGTTTGGTCTGTTTACCTTTTATGCATTTAACACAAACCTTATGGTCTGTGAAGTCAATGGAATCCAAGATCCCATCTGACACAAGACGCTCAATTCTCTTTTGAGAAATGTGACCTAGGCGCTTGTGCCATAATGCACCTGAATTATTATTATCAATTTTACGTTTAGTACCACGTGATTCCACATTCAAGGTTTTGTTATAATCAACTACAGTATTCAACATATAAAGGTTATCATCCATCATAAGAGTATCAATTCCAACAATATTCGAATTTAAAGACAATTTAACCGAATTGTTTCCAAATGAAAAATAATAACCAAATTTGTCCAAATAAGAAACAGAAATTATGTTCCGTCTAAAAGACGGTACAACAAAGATGTCTTTCAAATCCAAATAAAAACCAGTACTTAATAATAACCTAAAATGTCCTATAGCTTCAACTTCCACCGATTTTCCATCGCCAACGAATATGTATCTTTCAACAAAATTAGGCTTTCGGTAGTTCAAGCAACCCTGCAGTGAAACACCGATGTTAGAAGTTGAACCGGAGTCTAACCACCAAGTGTTTCCAGGTACTGAAGTTAAATTGACCTCAGAACAGACCAAAGCAAGAAATGTACCTTTCTTAGCACGCCAAGCGTGATACTTTTCACATTTCTTCTTTAAATGTTCAGATTCTTTGCAAAAGAAACAAATAGTAACCTGCTTCTGCTTCTTTTGCACTGGACCCTTTGCAGCTTCATTCTTGGGCTCCATAATTATTTTCCTTTTGCCATTGTCTTAGAGGTACTAACAAAATGGACACTTTTTGTCCTCTCTTGTTTCATCCTTTCCTCTTCTTGCACACAAAATGAAATGAGCTCATTAAGAGACCATTTCTCATTTTGACAGTTATAAGAAATCTTAAACTGACTGAATTGTGCAGGAAGAGAAATTAAAACCAGATGGATGAGCAAGTCTTCCGACATCTCAAGCTTAAGAACCTTCAGCTTTGAGACAATGTTGGACATTCCCATAATATGTTCCCTTATATTTCCCTTGCCTTGATACCTCATGGAAATCAAGTTCTGTAACAGAGTACTTGTTTCCGCCTTATCGTTTTTTGCAAAGCGCTTTTCTATCTCAGCAAGGAAAAATTTGGCACTTGTCGTCTTATCAGAGACAGTACCCCTAAAGACTTCTGGAATGTCGCGCTTAATGATCATGAGACACATGCGATTGGAGCGCTCCCACTTCTCATAATCTTTCCTCTCTTCAGAGGTGCTGGATTCCAAAGGAGGAGGTGGTTGCTCTACCCTTAATGCATAGTCCAAATCCATGCAGCCAAGAACAATTTCCATGTTCTCTTTCCAGTCCTCAAAATTTGTTCCATTGAGGACCGGAACCGAATTCAGATTTGCAGATATAGAAGCAATAGTTGGTGTTGAATAGAACAAAAGACAATATATTAAAACATGCTCACAACTCAAAATCATTAATATGCTATAAACAATGGTATGTCTCAATCAAGATACCTAGCGCACCATTAATATCAAGTATTTGGACAGTAATATTAACTGCAAGTGGTACTCTTGTTGCAATGATCAATATTGATAATAAGACATGTCAACGGACGAACCCCTATTTGGATTGATTCATCAGTCACATGTATAAAACTGAATAATTATTACATGTTTATCATCGCCAATGTGCATGATCTTCGACCAAACATTAACTTTCCTTAGGGCCAGCTAATATCCGCATGAATAACCACACACACCAACATCTAATATTCCTTATGAGTTATATCCATGAAAGAGGTCACTTGAGCGACATTCCACTTCAATTGGCTCACTTGAAATAACAGACAACTCAGCGGGTAACCATATCATAACCATGTTTAATGCATAAAGATACCAAAGCCCCAAAATTTACATGAAAAAGACCCCAAAAGTGTCCCTGAATCTCGCTTGAGCGAGGGGGTCTCGCCTGAGCGAGAACCCAACCTTTCTGTCGTAGCTACTGCCTCAACGTCGCTTGAGCGAGAGGTCTCGCGCTCGAGCGCCAACTTTCGCGAGCAGCTCTTGACATTCTCGCTTGGGCGAGAGGTGTCTCGCTTGAGCGAGAACCCTTCGTCTACCCGAGGGTTTTGACGAAGATGGAGGTTCTCCATCGGGTTTTTCGCAAAATTCACCCAAAAACAGCCAAAAAATACATTATGATTGCTATTGTTTCAAAATAATGTTATAGCGATCATCAATTTTGCAAAACAAAACCCAATTTGGGGAAAACATGAACAACATCATACAAAACCTAAATTTCACATATGAACCAAATTGGGGTGGCTCTGATACCAGGTGTTGGATATTTCCGATTAATCCTAATCGTATCCCCGAAACCGAATGATTAGGACATTGTTCCGAAACCAAATGTTTAAGCCCATACATAAACCCTAATGGAACAATCCTAATCCAGACCGAAGAAAACCCCAATTGGTTTCATAGTGAAGAAGAAAACGCATACCTTGGTTAGCCATTCCGAATGCTCCGAGGTATGTGGGTTGTAGGATGGTCCGGTTGCTAGAGCTTGATGGTTTTCCGTTCGCTCCGCTATATGGGAATTCAGAGAGAACGAGAGTGCTTCTGATGTTCTTTTGCAAAAGTGAGAATGAGAGAATTTGGTACCTTATGCCTTTCTCTTTTTCACATATCCTCATAAACCAATCTTATAACACCAGTTACTCAATAAACCCGTTGCTCTGCAACTGGGGACCATAACACATAAAGGTAACATTAACGGTTACCACTTAAGTTGCAATATTCTAATTCAGTCCATTCATCAAACTAGAAATTGTCCGAAGGTATCTACACTCATAATATTTCATGACACATATGCCCTTAGCCACCAAATTAATCCATAAGACCATTTTATATATATTGGCTAAATAAATAATGGCTATAACACAATTATAGAATTATATTTGTGACCCATAAATTGTCAAAAATTCCAACAAGAACTTCACGTAAGACATCACATCCATATTCATTATACCTTAGCTTAGCTGTATTGATTGATAAAATATACTATTCACAATGCTAACTGTATCCTCCTCTATGGGTCCCCTCATAGAAGAAGCTATAAAGCATAATCATACCCTACACTACTGCAACCTTATCCTTATCACGTGTTATAAATTTATTATTTATCATAGACATGTGTAAATAAAATATCATCATAGTACCATCTTATGCGTATTCAAATAATTCAACCATATTACATGGCATGTGAGTTGAGCATGGGGCAATCTAGGTTTGTACAAAAAGATATTCCAAAACTTCATGTGCATGCATGTGCTACTCGTGCAGAAATAAATTGAAATGTGTTGTTCACATATAGTTTGATTCTACCTTAACTCAACCAATAAGAGATTGGTGTATGCATTTTTCTTAAACATCCCTTATGCTGAGTGCTTAACTATCCCCTACACTATATTCCAAAGTCAATAGGTAACATGGAAAAGAAAAATATTATTAACTTGAGAATCAGTAGAGCAGAGGGGATGGCCCAAATTACATTTTTTTCTTCCTTGGGCCCAATGCAAGCCCACTTACTTTCAGCCCACTATAACGGATCAGCCCATGGCCCAAGGCTGTCAGGTATTTAAACCTTAATTCTGGTTGATTTTATATTAACCTTCAAATAGTTACCCTGAGGACTGAATACAGAATAAATCATGGAACAAATTTAATCATACAAGAGAAACCAAAATTGGTACTATACATCACTCTAACTACATTTACATAAGAACATGAACAAAGAGAGTAATTCTATTTCATTCCAAATGAATGGTACTGACACTAACCAGAAGAAGTCTGTGGCCAAAACCACATACCCTTTGCTTCAAGTAAGCATCAGCCTCTTTCTTTGAAGTTAGTTGCAAAACTTGTTCAGCTTCATTATGGATTTAGTGGATTCATTACTTCTTCTACTTTAATTGACTCTCTTATCTTTGTTTTCTTCAAAACCAAATACTAAATAAACTCATACCTACAGCCGGCCCCACCAATCCCTTAACCTTTGATACTAGTAACAAATCAATATAACCAAATTGGGAAAATCAAGATTAATCAAAGCCAACAATTAGAAGGAAAGAACAAGAGAATATATTTATTGACAAATTTAGTAAGCCTTTCACAATTAATGAAAGACTTATTTGGCTTTGTACAAAAATGAAATAAATCACATATTGAGTCTATGTATGAATCAGAGAAACGTTGAGATGGGTCAATTTCAACCTTCAGAGGTTACATCTTTGTGTGATACTATTATACAGTTCATAATTGAATTGATCCTCGGTTAGGCCCACTAGGCAGCACATAAATCTGAATCCAACATATTGGTAGATATCTCAAGCTCAATCCAGCTACATCCTGCTGTCTTCTTCAATCCATTGCCTCTCATTGTCTTGCGAATCTTATTAGCATCATCCCATCGTTCAGAACTTGCATAAAGATTAGATAACAAAGCAAGTGTACCAATGGCAACATCTTTGTTATTGAGGTGTCCTCTAATCCATTCTGACATCTTTTCATTACCATGATTTTTGCAGGCTTGAAGAAGAGCTCCCCAAATAGGGCCTTCAGCTTCAATGGGCATGCCTCTAAGGAAAGCCTTTGCTTCCTCAAACAAACCAGCTCGTCCATACATGTCTACCATGCAACCGTAATGTCTCATTTGTGGCACAATGCCATAAGTATCTCTCATGGCTTTGAAGAACATAATCCCTTCATTTACTAGTCCTTCATGGCTGCACGCAGACAATAGGCCAATAAAGGTCACATCATCTGGTGGAACCCCATGAATCAACATTTGTGAAAAGAGTTGCACTGCTTGCTTACCATGGCCATTCATAGCCAGGCCACAAATAACAGTACCCCAAGAGATAACATCCTTATGCATAAGCATATTAAAAATCTTAATCCCCATTTGCATATCTCCACACTTGACATACATGTTAAGCAAGGCATTCCCAATATTGCCATCAATCATGAGGTCACATCTTTTGTCAATGTAGGAGTGCACCCATTGTCCCAAACTCAAAGAACCCATAGATGCACATGCTGACAGCACAGTTACAACGGTCGCCTCATTAGGCTTAACTTCTTCCCCTTCAAGCACCATTCTTTTAAACACGGAAACAGCCTCTTCACAGTGTCCTCCTTGGGCATAAGCCATGACCAAAGTTGTCCAAGAAATAACATCCCTTTTAGGCATTTTCACAAACAGTTTCTGTGCATTCACCAAAGACCCACACTTTGCATACAAATCCAGAAGTGCATTATCAAAAATAACATTCCCATAAATAATCATTCTCTTCAACCCATACCCATGAATGGCCTTGCCAAATTTGAAAGCTTTAAGACCAGAACAAGCAGACAACACACTAACAAGAGTAACCACATTGGGCTCTACATCCATCAATGAAAATCTCTGAATTGCTTCAGCTTCAAAGCCACATTTTGACAAGCCAGAAATGATTGAAGTCCATGAAACAACATCAGGTGAAGAAATGGATTGAAAAACACGAGAAGCAGAAACGACGTCGTAATGGAGAAGGTAGAAGTGAATGAGGGAGTTATGAATAAAGAGATCAGAATAGTGACCAGATTTGATGAGATGGGCATGGATTTCGAGGGCTTTGGAGGGCGCGTGGAGGAAAGAGCATGCTTTGAGAGCGTTGGTGAAGGTGTAGTGATTGTGATAGGAATGGTGAGAGAGCATGAGATTGTAGAGAAAGAAAGCACCTTGAGGAGTGGGTGAGTTTGATAGAAAGGGTATGAGTGGGTTTAAGAATTGGGGGTTAGGGTTTCTGATGAATTGAGCTCGTATGATATTCAAAATCATGGATGCTGGTGATACCAAATTCAGAACACTAAACCCAAAACAATATATATATGATTAGTAATAATTACTCCATACACTAACTTTTTTGAGATAGGTTTAACTTTAACCCACCCTATCCCTATGTAATGTAATACTAATATGTAAGTGTAAGGATATGTAATTGTAGGTTGCAACATCCATCCATTCCATTTCAGATTATAAATAATATTTAAGAGTTAATATTTCTGCTTTTATCGATTTAGGAAGGTTACTCACATGTCATATAAATGGGTAATCTTGTGGAACTAATATCATCGACAACACGATGTGTTTTTATAAGGAAAATTATGTTCTGGTTTGGAAATAAAACCGGTACATGTACATAGAAACAACAATTTAAGGCATAAAGAGTGGTTATCATTAGAGAAGGCAAAACGAACTGTTCAGTCTGTGCCTGCAAATGCTCACACAAACTTTAATTATGACTGTTCTAAACTCACACAAACTTATTAAAGCAAAAATAACATGTTGCTGCCCAGGATCGAACTGGGGACCTGCAGTGTGTAAGACTGACGTGATAACCACTACACCACAGCAACTACATGTTTATGCCTTAATGAACTGACGTGATAACCAGTACACCACAGCAACTACTTGTTTAAACTAATTAACTGTCTAAATAATTTGCCTAAAAAATATTATTTTTCAATTCTGACTGTTTGAACTTTTTCGACTTATAATCACGTTGGTTGCTTTAATATATTATTTTACAAGGAAAAGAAATTTATTGAAAGAGTTACAGATTACAAGATGATAAATTACCCCACCAAACATTTGATCAAAAAGTGAGAGTTAAGGATTGCCTTCTACGATGTTAGAGAATTATGAATTATTCATGCAATTGTGAATTTTGTATACAAAACATTTTATTTTTCTTTATTAATCAATGAAAGTAAACTAGTATTGGAGAAATTCGTTAAACTAAAATTAATTAATATTACATTGCCCAAAAAAAGTAATTAACATTAAATGAATGGACGAACCAAGCTTGTAATTTTGCCTTGCCTTTTATTCTTACATTTGAATTATGAAGGAATATGAGTAAAACAATTAAACAACACAAGCACACAAGAAGAGGAAGCAGCTTGCATATCTCCAATAATAACACATAGCCATGCTAAGTCAAGCCATAATCATATATCCAATTATTCATAAAACACAAGACATGACTTACAAAGTCTTAATAATACATATAATAGTAAACATGACCAAAAATTCCATTTACACAACAAAACATTCACAGTACATGGCTATAACTCCACATACTGGTAACAAATAATCACCTTTATGCTTTTAAGACTTGAAACCAAAGTCCCCAAACAACTGAACACAACAAATAAACCAAGGAAACTGAAACAGAGTATTTGACATCACAGATCATATCATGCGCTAGCAAACACATTGACAATCTTCTCAGTAGGGACCAATGGCAGATAAGCAGAAACCCTGTAACCTTTCTCTGCTGACAAAGCAACTGTCTCGTTATACTTCTCAGTGCAATAAGCCGCCTTCGGCAACACCACATCAGCCACCTTAGGGAACAATGGCAGATGTTTCAGCATCCTCCATGCTGACACGGCAGCTTGCTCAGCCTTTGGCTCACACTTATCATAAACTGTCTTTGCCAGACCAGAAGCAACATCCACCACACCAGCGCGACGGACCTCAGAGACAACATAACGAGCCTGGGAAGAGGCCTTCTTGACATTGGTGGGGACATGGCGATCGATTTCAGCAACAGACTCATCGACCTTGCGATCCGCGTATTTGAGGAGCTCTACAGGGACAAGGTGGAATTTGTCATAGACAGGAGCAACAACTGTTTTCACAGCTTCCTCAACTGACTCCACGCCAGATTTGAGTGGACCGGATCGTTCCTTGGCGTAGGTGTAGACAATGGCAGCGTGCATCAGAGCTTGGATCGTGGCCAATTGCACAAACTCAAGATACTTGAGTTGTTGCTGTTGTTGTTGTTGCTCTTCATTCTGCTCAACCTTTCAAATTGGATCCAATTAAGTCAAATTAAAAAGGTATTTGAAAGTTGAAACCCCTAAACCTTTGTTCAATTCAATCAAATCATTCAATTCAATTAAAAACTAGACATCCTAAAATACTTGACTCAATCAAATTAAATTTCAAAAAATATTTAATTTGAATCATATTCATTAAAATCAAATCAAATTAGACAATATTTAAAACCATAAGACCTTCAATTAAATGAGAAAGGAACATACCAATTGTTGAGTAGCGGGTACTTCGGAAGCCATGATGGAAATGAAGGAGGTGAGGTTTTAGGTTTTGGTGTAAATTGAGAAGTGTGTGGTGAATATGAAGATATTTATAGAGGGTGAGGTGGGAAATGACGGGTTCCCCTAACAAAACGGTTATCAAACGTGTATTGGTGGTAATGACGGTATTCCTATTTGCGTGTGTATCAGTGCCTTGTTTTGGTAAACAAATGTCTGTGTAGTCCTTCATGTTGACTACTTTCTTTCTTCCACCCTAAGTTTCTAAAATCTTCACTATTTTCTTTCTTCCACCCTAAGTTTCCTATATGACATGACATGACATGTTTTCCATTGTGTCTCATTTTATGTCCCAAACTAATCGCATATTATCGAATTTTCTAAAAAATAAAAAATGTTAACAAGTTTCTAAACACCATCTTATTTCAATGGTAAAACCAAAACTGAGTTTTCACCACAAAACTAAACAGTTCACATTCCAAAAATTGAGAATGTGGTTTTGTTAGGATAATGGTTTACTTGAGGATTGCCTTAAAATAAGTATACTATATTATTACTTCTTTATTGTTGAGATGTTTATATTTCTTCACGGTGGATCTATTTTATTAAATTCATTTCCAGCAGAATTGAATATCAATTGTTTTGAATTTTGTCTTTATCAATTGGGATATTTATAAAATCATGTAAAATAAGGACACAAATGATATTTTAAAACTCTAACCTGTCTTTGTCCACTTCATTAGGGTATCAATTTAATTGGTCACTCGTTGGATTAGTTTGTTATTAGTCTTTGATTCATCAAATTAGTTTATGTTAAAAAAATCATAATATTAAGTAATATTATTAAATATTTTTAAACTTCAAATTGAAAAACATTATCATTATAAAAATAATTGATTAAACAACTAACAGAGAATGTTTTACTACAATAAAATAGTATAGATAAGTTAAAAGTATAATAAAACAACATCATTTCTTTTATGTTTTAGTTGTAACAAAACACATAAAATAGTTTAAAACTTAATTAAAGTTTTGTTCCAACATAATTTATCAAATAAGAAACATAACTATAATAATAATGATAAACATAAGCACACATATGTTGAAAACATCATAATTTTTCCCATTTGAATGAATTTGTCGAGTTACCATTTTTATACTTAAATCGTTCTAAGATGTTTCATACTAACATGTTCTTCTGTTAGGTGCCCATTTTTATACTTATCCTTATTAGATCCAACTCAGAAGAAAAATAAAACTACTTAATGTTGCTGCCCAGGATCGAACTGGGGACCTTTAGTGTGTAAGACTAACGTGATAACCACTACACCACAGCAACTTGATGTGAGTAAATACAACTAAGTAATTCCTCATACCCGCATTCGAATGTTTATGGAGGTAGATACTGTAACAACTTGCTTAAGGTTGATGTTGAAAGTCTTTGATTCTATAATGGAATGATCCTTTATTGGTCTTAGGTTACTTGAATGCATTTTTCTTGTTCATCTAATATTTTGGATATACTAAATGCATTTCTCTTGGTTCAATTGCCAACAATGTACCTCTCAGAACTTTACCTGAGAATCCAACAACAAAATTTAATGACTTGAAGGACTTTGCAAAGTCTTTAATGGACGGGTTGCATTCAGCTTCCAGTGTAAAACTAAGGTAAAAATATTTGGAAAATGTTTTATGGACAACATTAGTTAACAACAATGGCTTTCAACATCAATCAAAGTTTTTGTTGACATATATATGCAGGTGAAACGAAGTCCATGAATGTTTCAATATGAAGAAATTGATATGTAAACCAGTCTGATAGGTACAGTTCCATGTTGTTTGTACGATATTTTTCAGTTTTGATTAGTATTCTCTAATTTTAACTGGTTTAATTACATGTTCGTTATCATACTTAAGGACTGGCTCACCAATTTTCCTGTTGAACATGCCGATACTGTATTTATAATGAATGAACGAGACATGAAAAACAATATAGTTTCACAACTGCTAGCTAATCAACAAATGACTTGCTATTTAGGTAAAAATAAAAATTACAATACATTCTTCTGTTACTTATAAAATTGTCAAAAGTCAGGTTCATAAAGAAAATCCATAAAATGGAGACATCAATCACAAAGGATTAAAAAAATCAAATGATGATGTGAATGAAAGGGGGCATCTCTATTCAGCTTTCTTAGTAGGTTTTCTCTTCATTCTGCTGAAGGGTCCAACTGTTCTATCCATAATATACATGTAAATGACCTGGCTCCAAGATCTATAGGATGCTAAACCATCATAATACTCTGGAGCAATCTCCTTCACCTTGTAAAGCTTATTCCCAGGAATTCTAGGAAAATCATGGTGTTCATTATGGTAACCCACATGCCATGTGAGAAGATTGAAAGGTCCATAGTAAGAATATGTCTCCTGCCCTGGAGTGAAGACATAATGCTCTGAGATGAAGTGACCAGCCATCGGATGCATACCGCCACCAACGAATGTGGAAAGTATCAGATAGGCAAATGATTTCCATCCCCAAAAGTAAACCATTGCAGCATCAAGAGCAATCTGAACAAAGAAGTTGGTGAATTCCCACCAACCAGGAGGCTTTGGTTTAAGGAACAAAGGTCTTAGAGCATAAAAGAAGAGTTGTAAGAGGACCCATATGGCTTTTGCCACAACATTAGTCACAAGATGTGCTTCGGTGAGGCTAGGGATATCCATATCAATGCCGTCCACGCCTTGGAACCGGTGATGTTCTAAATGATACTTCTGGAAAGTTACAGACATGGGTACACCTATAGGGAGGTTAGCAAAAATCCCTAGCCATCGGTTGTAGACCGGAGTTGAGAATGCAAGATTGTGACTAAGCTCATGGATAGCCAAGAAGAGATTGTGGTTGAGAAATGAGCCAAAAAAGTATGCTACTAGAAGCATCTTCAGCCAGCCAGCATCTCGAAGCAAAATAGCAGTACCAAGCTGAAGCAAAACAACTACAGAAATCTGCAGAACAAAATTTTAAACACATTAACACACCTAGGAATTACAGATCCGTCCATATAAAATACATGTTAAATCTCTATCCTAAATTCATAATATTATGCAAAAATCACACTGAAGAATGAAACCAAAAATGTATACATACCATCAAGTAAGCCAGTGTTAACATTACTTTTATTAACTAAGTATACCAGAATGAAAAGGCGCTACTTTAACAGAAACAAGATTTGAAAGGTACCTTCCAATATGAATATCACAGTAGAAAGATTTATGCAACTGCAATTTTCTAGAGAGATCTATTTATTACCTATGGCTCAGTTTCAAAAAGTGCAATGCACACAAAGCAATGAATGAAATTAATTGATAAATAAACGTAAAAATACAAAGAAAAACGAAAAGAAATTGCAATAGATCTAACCATGATAATGAGAATGAAGGATTTGAATAATAAAACCTAGAAGGCATACATTATTTAAAAAAAGGGGGAGAAATGAAATTGAACGTTAACCTTGAAGAAAGCAGAGTAGTCAGGACCGAAGAGGTTCTTGATTTGAGGGTACTTAGAGAGGATCTGACGACGTCGTGAAGCATGAGGTTCATCTGTATATGACCAGAAGAAATCTCCTGCCATCACTCCTTCTCTTCCATCTTCTCTACTTACCCCCATTCTCTCTCTCTCTCTCACTCACAACATGTGATTATTATTATTATATATTTCATTGCAACCAACCAACCAACTTATATTCTATTTGTTTTCACCCTATTCAGAGATTCAAATAATATTTCATTGGTCACTATTTCTTTTCTAATTCTTGGGCCCCCCGTCATTACAGCCTGTCTTTTACACCCCTCACTCATATCTCTCCATTCTTAGGATTCATAACCTTCCTTTTTCCTATTTTATTTGCTATTACTCATTATAGTTAGATGTGTCAAAATGGGCGGGCTCGTGCGGGTCGATTTGCTACAACCCGAAATTTTGTAGGGTTTGGGTATTAAATTTGGCACTTTTTAGTGAATTTGGGCTTACCGGGCGGGTTCGGGCTACCCGTTTTCTCTTATTTTAAAACTTTTTTTGGGACTTTTTGGCTAGGTAATAAGCTTAAGATGAAAATTATTTTACAAAATAACTTATGATAAAAAAATAGATAATATATACTAAATATTGTGTAATGAACTTTGAATAAAAAATAGAGTAATGTATATAACATAAATATTTATAAATTACAATAATGTTATCAAGTTAATAATTATATTATTTTTCCTATTTTGCTTAATATCATTTTAATCACATTAGCAAAATAGTGTATCAAATTAACTGAGAACATTAAACCATATAGATTCTATTTTTATTTTTTTAATTGTATATTTAATTAGATTTAACTTCTACAGCAAAAACATAATAAAGAAAATAATTTTTACAACGAAACTGAAAAACAACTTAATTGTTTACCGTAAAGAACTCAACACAACCAAATTTAACATAACAGTTCACAATGAAAGTGTTGATAAAGAGCATACAAAAAATATTCATACACAAAGTAAATAAATATTATGATGATAGTTATACTTCGACAAATAGAATTCATTTTGAATTTGAGTCTATACTATCATTACTATAAACCAAAGTGATATTATTTTTTACTGTATCCATTTATTATATTGAAGTGAAGTTACAAATTATATTGTGTTAGAGATTGAGAGTCTAATATAAATAATTTTTTTAATGAATAAGTTATATTATGAATCATATCTGTAGACTTAACATCATGTCTTAGCTCAAACACATAGCATTATATCTATAAGTTTGGTTGCATTCAGTATAACAATTGTGTTAAAAAATTTATGCATTAATATCAAATGATGTATATATATATTAAATATGTTAAAATTTAAATAATTTTTTTTAATATTATGTGGGCCGGCCCGCCACAACCCGCAACCCGCATAGGGCGGGTTTTGGCTACATTTTGATATACATAAATTGTATCCGGACTTTTTAGTCCGACCCGTTCGGGTAGCCCGTTTTGACACCTCTAATTATAGTGATATGGAAACTAAACACTACAACCAATCACAATCATTGCATTATAGAGAAAATAGTTGAGAATTGTCAGACTCAAAATATAAATAAATAAAGGATCAAACGTAGTGGAAAATAATATATATTCTTAATTTATAGAAAAATAAATCAGTTATAAAATATTATTATTATAATAAAAGTTTCATTATATATTCTAACATTCTTTCTAACTAAAAAAGTTTAGACCCAAAATTGTCTTAAAAAAGGCCAAACATTAAACTTTCTTATAACCATTTTTGTTTTTGTTTATTTTTATTATTTTGGGTGACTAACTTGCGAACTACAAGTTAATTCGCTTCCAAATGAACTAAGTAATAGTTCACAAATTAGCAAACTAAGTTACCACCAGTTCACAATAAAAGTGTTCACAAACTAAATAATTTAGTCTCCAAAGATCACAATATCATCAACTTTCTACTCCAAAGAAATTTGACTAGTTCTTCAAATGTTACAATTGCCTTCAAGATAATCTTGAAGATAAATTTATCACCGTACAAACATTCAAATATTATATTTACCACCAAGTTAATCTTTCATATAAATTTTCACTATATTAGTCTTTCAAAGATTAATATTTTGTTATCAACTTAGTTATATATATATATATATAAATTTATCATTGTACTAAAACCTCAAATGTTAATTTATCACCATATTAGTTTCTTAAAGATTAAATGATGACGCAAAATCAAACACTAATGAATGTGCATAGACTCTATTATAAATATATGGTGAAATTTATAAAGTATCATTAATTTTTTAACATTCCTTTCAATCTTATTCAAATGTCAAAATCTCCACCTTCCTTCTCATGGGAAATGAGACATAACATATAACATATAAACAAGATTATTCTCTCACATCAATAATAAACTAATTCCTTTCCGGGGTATGATTACTCCTCCCAACATTTATCGTTCATGATAATCAAATAATTGACATTTTATCTTAATTGAAATCTAATGGAACCTTACGTCATTAGATCAACGATATTTATTCCTTAATAATTATTTAATGTGCAAATAATATATGTATAATAACATTCTAAAAGAGAAACTAATTTGATGACAAATTTAATATTTAAAAGACTAATAAATGGTAACAAATTGTATTGAAAGAATAAATATGTGACAAAATTAATTCTGAGAGATATGAAGATAAAGTTTGTGAAGGGTAATTTGGTGACAAATATAATCATCACCTAAGAAAATTTGATGATAATTTTTTTTAAAGGATTAAATTTGTGGCAAATATAATCTTTAGGCGTTAAAACAAATTTCTTTGAAGAATTAAATTATTCTTTTCATGTATGGAACTGAAAATTAACTCTTTATTTTATAAATATTCTATAGTAAGTATGGTGTTCCATATTTCTACCATTTCCATCACTCAATATCTATTTTGAAATTTTTGTATTGGTTAGCATGATTTTAGACGATTAAAATTGTAAATTCATGTATAGTAAGAGTTTAATATGTGTTTATTTTAATATAATAAAAAAATATCAACACTAAATTATATTATGCATGTATATTATTTTTATTTGTAAGTGAACAATAGTTAATATATAAATACTAGATGATGGATGGACAATTGGTACTCTTACTTTTTAATTGAACATTGGTTCCATGACTTTATATGAGGAAAGGACGAAGGTTATACTCCATTACTTATGATTTAGAGTTGTCACTCATTTTTGTGGTTAAAATGTAGAAAACAAAAACCATCTATATGCTCACTTTTGGAATACATTAGACTTTAAGTTTGAGATCAAAATTCGGGAGTCGATTACAGGATCAGAGAATATATTAAAATACCTTATGCCTTTACTTGACAATACTCTCACTAATTACAGGAAAAACTTATTTTTTTTCTCTAAGAAGATTATATTTTGCTCATATATATATCTATACGAGTAATAAAAAATTAAAACTAGTAATTTTTTTTAGAAAAATGTTTATTGATGTGTATCTTATTTTATAATTTGAAAAGAATAAATAATGTATAACATAGTATGTCATCCTCACCTAATAAAGAGAGTAAACACATCTCTTTGTCTACTACCATATCTCAACTTAAGAGGAAAGAAATCACAATAATAACCACATCCATTTTTGAATCCTAAAATGTTTTTTATTATAAGGTTTAAAGAGCTTATTAACCGTTTATCATAATTTGCTCACCTATTTCAAACAAGTGGAATACGACCTTATGTATAATATCACATCTTAACTTAAAAGAGTGTCAAATATTATTTTGATTGTTATAATCATATCAATCCTTAATATATTTTTCTATTTAATTTTCAATTATTAAATTAAAGTGGATACAAATGTGATAAAAGGACCAATTTATTTAAGGTTTTTTATTTATTAAAAAAGATAAAGGATGAAAATGAACTGTTACATACGAAATATATGTTTACATTAATTACTTTTATTAGTAAAAAAATATTTATCATTTTGTTTAAAAAGTATTGATTATTAATTGTAAAAATAAAATTATTTAATTAAAATAAATAAATAAAAGAAATGATAAATAGAGAAAATATAAACATGCATATGACGTCAACACACCTTATGATTACACTAGAATAGAACATTGTGGAAAATGATGAAAAATAAATAGAAGAGCGACACCAATTTTAAACTATCTCTTTATAATTCTAATATTTTGTGTGTGCCCTTGTGTGTTTTAAACTAGAAGCTACAAAATCTATTTAATGTTATATTGAGTAGCCTGACCGTAATGATAGAAAATATGCAAGTTTCAAAGTAAAAATATGATAAGTTGTTATCTTAATAGTCTCTCTTTTATTATTATTTTATAAATGAGGTGTTTAGAATTCAAAAAACTAAAAGCATATATATTAAAAGTAAAGGTTTATGTGTTCATTTATTCAATTACAGTATTGATAGAATTAATTATTTATAATGTGTTGAGATCTTCTGTAGTATTGAGCCTAGACACGGAGCCCAAACTCTAACACTGACACCAAAAAAGAATTAAGAGTATAAATATTTTATTCTTCTTAAATTAAATGAATTAAAAAAATTATTCATATCCTCATATTTTTGTACAAGAGGATCCAACTAGAAAGAGAATCTCATCTCATTTATAACACATTATTAGTTACTTTACTTCAAAAAATTTAAATGTTGAGAAGTGTCCTAATATGTTAAGAAATGTGATGAAAAAGCTTTGTTGTGATTTGAAGTTGGCGTTGAAAGAGATTAATTTAATAGTATATGGGAGATCAAATGAATGAAGGATAAAGTTGATTTTGGAGGTTGGAGGGAAGAGCTCAATGGGCAAAAATTAACTCCCTATTAAGCTTAAGACATTTGAAGAATATATTCCTTCACATTACACTCCTCAAGTTATAATAGACGTAGGCAGTGGGTAACATCTAGTGGTCTTGGTACGGATGAGAATATGACTGAACCAATGATTATAACCATCAAATAATCATAATAATCATAATAGTTGAATAGCAAGCTTTTTAAACTTATTCAACATTTTAGTCATGGAAAATCAAATAGTTTGAATTAGTGATTAAATCTAAACCATTAAATTTCATAGAATTTATGATATGGAGGAGTAAGTGAATATCTTCTGAATTGAATTAGGTCTACTCATTCTAATATAATAGGAGATATACAAGTAGTTGACATTCATGATAATTGATAATGGAAGTTTTAGAATGAATTTTGAGGAGCTAACCTCCATAAAATTAAAAGTTGGAGAATCTCCCTCTTAAGAATGCACTTTTGGAAGTGTCTGGCTGAGTCACATCATTGTCATCATACTCATACGGATAAGACTCACTTTCTTGAACTATCTAAAACCCGAATGCATATTAAATGTTCTCAATAGTAATATAAGTGGAAACATATTTGATTGAGTCTGATAAAGGAGTCATACTTCACTTGATTTAATTAGCATATCAATCTAATAAAATTGTCATACATATTCAAAATTTTGAATAATGAGAAACATAGATGTTAATTTTTATTATGTGTGTGGAATGAGATGAACTGAGAGACATGCTTTTCGTATAGGGTTACAAATATACTTTTGGATATGCGTCTAGAACAAGTGTTCCTCATTTCTAAAACCCTTTTTATATTATTAGATATAATTCATTACACCATCTCTTTTTTCTTCTTGTTCACAAAGACTTCATTATGCTATAAATTTGTTAGCAAAATAGTATATTGCTTTAGTTTTTTTGGAAACAAATGATAAAGTTAAATTACTTTTCATGTTATACCAACTTTACCTCATTCCTTGTTTGGATAGCATTGCCACGTTTCTCTTTATTCTCCCCATTGCTTCTATATATATAACCACCAATGACACATTGTTCATATCACTGAATCTTATTCTCTATTGTATCTGCAGCTATATATTTTGATCTCTTTTAATTGTGGTATCATTCTTTCCTTTCTCTTTAGATTTCTTTTCATTTGCATGATCATGTTTCATTGTTCAAAAGGCTTACAAAAATATTGTGTTGCTTTTGCAGCTATTTGCTATTTTCAAAGATGTTGGGAATTTTCAAGGAGAGGTTGGTGAGTGCACCCAAGGAACTCAATAGTCCTGCTTCTTTGAATTCATCCACTAAGCATAAACTTCCTCATGAAATTCTTCAGGACTTCATGTCCTTCAATCCCTCCAATGCTTTCTACATCAGCTTTGGAAATGATGCTTTATTAGCTCATTCCCCTTTAAACCAATCCTTCATTAATCATAGGTATATCAACATATGCCTTATTAAGGACTCAAAAAATTATCTTTTTATTGGAAACTACAGCTTTTACTTTTATAATATAATCAAATATACAATTTTTTCACTAAACGCCTTCTATTTTTTCATTCTTTAGTGACATCCTAAGCTTGAAAGAAAAAAGAAAACTCATTTGGCTAATTGCCTTTGGTATGAGTACACTGAAGTTTCATTTAACATAGGGATCATTTGTTAAAAAATTATACACTATCCTTCTTATATGTACAATTATGTTGTAAATACATAAAATTTGTGACAGGTTATTTAGTGGTGTGGAGAACATATACTGTGTTTTCATGGGTAGCCTTCATAACCTTAACAAGCTGAACAAACAATATGGGCTATCAAAGGGAACCAATGAGGCTATGTTTATCACTGAAGCCTATAGGACACTTAGAGATAGGGGTCCATACCCTGCTGATTAAGTCCTCAAGGAACTTGAAGGCAGTTTTGAATTTATCATTTATGACAACAAGGATGAAACAATTTTTGTTGCATCTGTAAGTCCCTTATTTCTTAATACACAATAGAAAAGGATAAAACATGTTTGGTTTGATAATTGTTCAAATATTGATGTTAATGTTTTTATGTTTTGAGTAGGGTTCTGATGGACAAATTGGACTATACTGGGGTATTGCAGCTGATGGTTCATTAGCTATTTCTGATAACATGGATCTTATAAAAGGAAGTTGTGCTAAATCATTTGCACCATTCCCAACTGGTATGTTAATGAATGATTGGTGTTGGAAATGTAGGGTGTATGTTCCATAGTGAGCATGGTCTAATGAGCTTTGAGCATCCCACAAGGAAGATGAAAGCAATGCCAAGGATTCACAGTGAGGGGGTTATGTGTGGAACAAAATGATGTCACGTGTCGGAAGTGAGGCTAATTGCGCTACTTGGGCCTCCAAAGTATAGGTGCCAAAACGGTCAATGTTCATTGGAACTGCCATTTTTTGTGGACAAAGCATATAAATTTAGTTTATTTGCTCGTTTTGCGTGTCTTGTTTTCTTGTGGGCATTTCTGTTGGACAATATGTGCCATACATGCAAATATATGTAAAATAAATTATGATTTAATGATTTAATTTTTTAATTTTTTATCTTTAATTATTTTATTTAGGAATTAAATCATCCTATCAACAAACAAAAAAATGATGTTATAAGGTGATACTCTATTTATTAATGATTAATTTACAAATGAAAGAGAGTTTGGTCATAGAATAAAATAATTTTAGTTTAGTTTGGTACTTTACCCTCCTCGCAAAAAATAGTAAGAGAAATTATACATTTTGGTCTCTCACGTTTTTTTGTGGGTACCAAGTTAGTCCCTAAAAAATTTTATTTGTCATTTTAATCCCCAACAATTTGGACGTTAAATCACGTTAATCATTTCATCAATTCTCATTCATTAAGTCTAACAAAGCTGCTTAAGTTGACATATGTGAGACAATCCTACATAGACTTTATGACATGTCATTAAAATAATGTCCTTTTGATTCTTTTTGTGTTTGAGTTTTGTAAATAAAATGACGTCGTAAGATAATTGATTAAAAAGATTTAAAGTTAATTAATGGATCTTTTCATAAAGTAAAGTATGATTGGAGGATTAGAGTTTCTTTGGTTGTTTGTTTTGTATTCTTTTAAAAATGAACGGCTTAGGCCTATTGACCCCGTACCTGCAAATAAAAAATATGCACGGTACGTTTGCTTATTATTTTTGGACAAATTCAAGTTTACAGGGCCGTCCACGGATATAATTAAAAAATAAAATCTATAAACAAAATAAAAAGAAATGAAATAAAAGATGATCTAAAATCCCCAAATCCACATAAGAGGGACACATATCATTTATAAATCAATCATTATTACATCCTAATATATATTACTTTTTATGGATTGAGGATTTAATATGAGATTATATCTTTAAGTTTAAGTACATTATATGAGTATTATCCTCCAATCTTACATATGCATCTGATATAGATTTGAAAGAGTAAAAATCATATTATACTCGTGATATCTTTGACTCAAATAGGAACAATAAAAAAACAAAGAGCCATTTTAGTGCAACAATGGGAACATGAAAAACAATAAAAAAACAGAAAGAGCCATTTTAGTGCAACAATGAGAACAGGAAAATGAGATTTGACTTTGATCCTTATTATAAGCTATAATAAAATACCAACTAACGTGTTGATTCCATTACAGAAATCAATTATAGAATGGCTTAACATGAAATACATCTTCCTTTTCCTTGTGCTTTTAAATTCAACTTTAAGACTATTGCACCTTTGCTTCCACTCTAATTCTCTTATCAACTGAATCAGGTATCAATTTCTAAATCCCTTGTATCATTATGTTTTGCTTTAAAATATTCACTAGAGGGTTTCCTTTTGAGTTTTATTATTTTTGTCTTGAATGGTGTGATGCTAAAACTAGTTGTTTGTTCTTTGTATCATTATGATTGTTCCTTCCTACAAGGTTCAGTTGTTTGTTCCTTATAGAATTAGAGAAAGTAGGGAGAGCTATGTAGCCCTTATTGGACAGTTATGGTTGCCTCAAATTTGGATTTTTAACAAAAAAAGAATTAGAGAAAGTGACAATATGGCTTTTATCCTTCAAATTAGTGCTTGGCTCTTTGATTATAAACCACTATGCATGTTTTTTCCATCCTAAAGTTAAGCAATAAGGTTTAATCTTCAATTGAGCAAGGAAATGAGGTTTCATTTCCAATTGAGTGATCAACCCTGTGCAAGGCTTTGCCTCTAATTAGCCTTTGTAAAAAGGGCATTTTACTTATATTACAAACCAACAACTTTATGTAATGCAGATTGTAGATTTAGAAGTTATATAGCAGCAGGACCAATATGACTTGTTGCTGCTTTCGATCCACGAGTATGAAGAAGGACAAAAGCTCTTCTCATACCCCCAAAGAAATTCACGGTGAGGATCTGGTGGTTGCTTATATTCACATAGCCTTCAACAATGTGAAAAAGCTTGTTCAATTTAATTTTTCATTTATTTGTGTCAATACTGTACATAAATCATGTAGCTTGATCATTGGTTTAAATGATTTTCTAGGTAAGCCATAGTGTTTGAACTTCTTCAATTAGTTGAGTGTTAATTGTTCTTAAACTGAAAAAAAATCACCTAGGAATCCTTTATTGCCAATTTTAAATTCACATTTTCTTCCCATTAGTATATAAGATATATTTTTTCTTATGCTTGGATTCCTTTGTTGCACAGGCCATCCCCTAAATAATGTTAGGAATTTCTCTGATAAAGAACTGAGTTCAGCAACTGATAATTATCATTTGAGCAATAAGATAGGACGGGGAGGTTTTGGAACTGTTTTCAAGGTATTGATGCTTATATAGTTGTAACATTTGCTTGAATATTTGATTCTCTTATTTATGGTCTCCATAAGATGAAGACTTTAATTCTGGTGCACCATTCATTGTTCAGCTTCTAGCTTTTCAAGTTCGAATATTTCGTAAAACCTTAATTAGTAGGCATCCGGTATCATACTTTCATACTTTAGGATAAGACTATCGGAATTAAACTCTACCAAATTCCTAAAAGGCGCGGTTAGAGAGTTCTTATGATCTGTATGCAAGCAATACTTCAAGGTTTCATGCTCTTATTGATTGTTAGGGCACTCTAAATACCTTGATTGCAATTTTGTCAGGGAACCTTGAAAGATGGAAGGCAGGTGGCAGTGAAAACCCTTTCAGCTAGCTCAAAGCAGGGAGTTCATGAATTTTTAAGTGAAATTAAGACTTTGTCAAATGTGAAGCATCCGAACCTTGTTGAATTGATTGGATGCTGCGTTCAAGGACCAAGTCGCACATTAGTCTACGAGCATGTGGAAAATGGCAGCCTTGATAGTGCATTACTTGGTAAATTTGACTAATGCATGGTGTGAATTATGGTCACAAATTATAAGATCCAAATGCAATACACTTGAAGCAATGCATATAACCTATTTTCCACTTTCCATCTTCTTATAGGCACAAGAAGTGCAAACATTCAACTAGACTGGAAAAAAAGATCTGCTATCTGCGTCGGTACAGCTAAGGGTCTTGCATTTCTTCATGAAGAACTTGTGCCACATATTGTGCATAGAGACATTAAAGCTAGTAATGTACTACTTGACAGAGACTTCAATCCAAAAATAGGTGATTTTGGGCTAGCTAAATTATTTCCAGATGACATCACTCACATAAGCACAAAAATCGCTGGAACAACGTATGTATTACTTCAGATTCTTGGTTATTTTTTAATGTTTTACCTCTGGCAATAGTTTTGGAAGACTTTTGCTATTTTAGTTGTTACTCGTTAGGACAAAATATTAATCAGTGTGATGTTATAGGGAGTAGCATAGAAATGGATTCAACCAACTAATGCATTATGAAAATTGTTCAATGAATCTATACTTGGATTATGAAAATGATTCATATCATGACCTGTCTTTGTTTTCCATTTTACAGTGGTTACTTGGCACCAGAATATGCATTAGGTGGCCAATTAACTATGAAGGCTGATGTGTACAGCTTCGGGGTTCTTATACTTGAGATAATTAGTGGCAAAAGCAGCTCCAAGACAAACAGGGGAGGGCCACACAAATTGTTCTTGGAATGGGTACATAAGTCTCAATTTCCATATTTTTAGGAGTTACTTTGCACCATCATACACTTTATGTTTTTTAAGTCTCTAAATTAATATTATTTAGCCTATCAAGTCTTAAATTATTCTCCAATTCTGTCAAGGATTTCTGAAACACATGAGTTTCTCCTTTTTTAGCTGATTAGAACATTAAAACAATCCTAAATGATATGGCTCAAGTTCCCATTAACTACCTTGTTTCACATGAAATAAGGCCACCTATAACCATCTGTGCCAACTATCTGTGCTGGTATTTCCGGTTGGTCTGCGCCACCCTCTCTAATCGATCAAGTAAATAAAAATAATAATTTTTCGACCAGTCAGAAGGAGTGACACAAAATTGGCACAAAAGTGGTATATGCAATTCCATGTGTAGAAGTGAGTAGAGCAAGGAAGTAAATGAAACTTGACCCATTTGTTTTAGATTTGTGGTATATGCAATTCCTAAGTTTTTTCTTGGACCAAATATTTGCAAGATGTGTTTTCTATTCTCAATATGGAACTTGAGAGTGGCCATGATAATCATCTTGATTTGCTATAATAGGCCTGGGAACTATATGAAGAGGGGAAAATGTTGGAGCTTGTAGATCCAGACATGAAAGAATTTCCAGAGAAAGAGGTAATTAAGTACATCAAAGTAGCATTTTTCTGCACACAATCAGTAGCAAGCAGAAGGCCATTGATGACCCAAGTGGTTAATATGCTCTCCAAGGAAATCCAGCTCAATGACAAGCAAATTTCAGCACCAGGATCCTTCATGGATTCAAGAGAGTCCTCTCTAAAGAAGTCACCCTCTGATTCTATAATTGCTCAGTTTAGCAATACATCTGTCAGTATTACTGAGTTGACCGCCCGATGACGGCTATATCAAATTATTCCTTATGTGAATTGCACATTTGCAAAAGGAAAAGGGAGTGAATATAGATTATATATCTTCTTTTTCTTGTTCATTTATTTATTTGATGCCAGTGCTGCAAGTATGTTTCAAAACTTATGTAATAGTTTTTAGTGCTTATGATAGGAAATTGGAGAGCAGTTTGCTTGTAATACAAGTCAGAAATGGTCCAACTGAAAATGTGCAAAGGATTCTTTAGTGTTATATAAGAATAAAAATTCATATCATATGTAATATAGACTGAGAGACTGTGTTTGCAACGATGGAAGTGGAATTGAATGAAATGGAACCATCTTCCAATAATTGGACTATATTTATTTATTTTATCTACGCACTTTTAAATAACATTGATCATAATAGTTTTGTCTCATTCACTTGACGTGAATAAAGTTGTATATATTTCTGTCTCATTGACTTGGGTGGATAAAGTTGTATATATTTCTGTCTCATTGACTTGGGTGGATAAAGTTGAATAGAAATTTTCAATGTAAGGGGCTTCATGGTGCACACAACAGTGGAAGAAGTGTTGAGTGTTGACCATTTAATCATTTATTTTAATCTAACTACAGCGTGATTCTTTGACTATCTCACTTCATTATATGTGGTGCACTGTGTGCTTGGCCACATGAAATTGCATAATAAATCTACAGATTTCATAAAAATTGAAATTAGTTCATATTTAAATCTACACATTCTCTGTCGTGATGACAATCTGCTCTAAATAAATATAATTGTTGAAAAATCTTCTCCTATTATTCTGCTCATTTTATAAATAATTGAGTGGAAGTTTTATATTAATTTCATACATTCTTTCGTCAAGTATGTGAGCTAAAGAAGTTGTTGCCCCTCACAGGCTTTGAAAATTGAACGTTGTGCTTCAACTATTCTCATTGATTTTCTGATTCAATGTCAGCATGACAAGACCAAAAGTTGGAACCAACCATTGACTTGTAGATATATTAAAATTATTAAAAACGTTCGTTAAAGTGGCAACTTTATAGAGAGAAGCTATCGAAGCTTGTAGATTCAGACATGGGAATATTCCCTGAGAAAGAGGTAAATAAGTATATCAAGGTAGCATTTTTCTGCACACAGTCAGCAATAAGAACACTAGGATCAAACACAAACCAATGGAAATACCAATACTTGGAAAAGAGAAAAACACTATTTGACATCACAAACAAATAATACTCTGTTTAAAAGGATGCATTAAATCCATAAGTATTAGATCTCCAAGCCATACTTATGAGTGCTGGATTTAATTCATACAAAATATAAATGTTGGTCATAAGATGTAACCAATAACCATTAAAAATTAATAGCAGGACAAAAAGAAGTAAGATAGGCAAAGTTATGCAGCAGGCTGCTCCTAGGTAGCAGAAGCTTCTTTCTGGAGTTCATCTGATACGCCATTAGAGGCGGCATCCTTTGGTTGTGATGCAGGTGCACCTTCTGCTTCAGATCCAGTTGTTTTAGATGCTGTTTCTTTTCCATCCTTACTGTCTTTAGCAGGAGTGGGTGGTGGAGGAATCATGTTGGGTGGTGGTGTATGCTTCAGCTTTAATAGTATCTGCCGCATTCTAGCAAGATCAGTGGGTTTGCCAGGCTTTGGGCCTTGGACAACTGTAATTGATGGCTTCTTCTCCTGATCCTTTTTGCCTCTTTTCTTTTCAATGTTGGGTACCTCGCGAGGAATGAGCTCTGCAATTGTTTTCCAATAAGCTTTGTCCGCCTCTTTGTGAAAGTTCTCTTGATTAGCCAAGAATAACTGATCCACAAACAAGTTTCATTTTATACAATTAAAAAAGCATGAAAAGATATACATCAGTTGAAAAATAATTACATAATGCAAGTAAAACCTACCTTCTCCCTTTCTCTATTTTGAACCTTGTCGGTCTCAACATTGAGATTCCTTTTCTCATAGAATGCCACCTTATACTCCTCAGCTTCCTCAATAATCTTCACTCTCGTTTCTTTTTCCTTTTTCTCTTTTTCCTCTAGCTGAATGGCATTTTGACTGTATAAGGAAAGAAAAAAACATTCATTTCTTTGTTGACAACTAGTTCAGCAAACTTGCAATTGATCTTAAGATCAGGAATTAAGAAAAACAATTCTTTTTTTCCCTACCATACAAACGGGATTCTTATTAATGGCATTAAGTTCTTTGGTATAAAAATATTGATGTTATTAAATATATTGTTACATTACCTTATTATGTTAAGTCGTTATTACAAATAGCACTCTAAGGGCGAGCCTTAGTGTAATGGTAGGTTGTTCTCTTGTAACATGAAGGTCACGAGTTTAAATCCTAGAAACAACCTTTCCGTTTGCTAGTGTAAGGATGTGTACATTAACTATCCCATACCCCACCAGGTGGGAGCCTTATGCATTGGGCGGGCCGCCTTTTTATTACAAATAGCGCCCTGAGTCGTTTTTGGATATCTAGAAAAAAACACTCTATCCGGGCTCCAAAAAAAGTTAACATACATGTTTTAAGTCATGCACCATGCAATTGGCATAAATATTTCATATGAAATTAGAATCTAATTTCTGTATTGCTACTCAATGCAACATAAAAACTAGAGTTATGCAATATGTAAATAAAAAACAACACAAATTTGTTGTTTATGAGGCCTAGACGAGTCAGGCATACAGTATATCAAATATTGTCAATTTTCAATCCCGTATAGTGGTCTGTGATTGCTGCAAAATTCACTAGAAATACAATGTTAATGTACCACGATTATAAGATGGGTTAGGACATTGTAATTTGTCAAACCACATAATCAAGGATGTAGAACTTCAAACTGTCAGTGTCAACTTAAGTACGACCATCTCACTTCCAAAGGGCAGCAGGGTCAAAAACTATTATTCTTCCATTAACTTTTAATCCAATATAATGAGCACATAAGACAAATCCTGAATATTAGAATCTACCGAGATTGAAATCCCAGATCAAGGTTTTTTGCACCATGGACTTTACCTAAAAAAAAAACCCACCACACAATAACTAATAAAATACCTTGAACATCCAATAAAAAAACATGATCCATCTACGAGGCTCTCACCTAGTAGGGTATGGGGAGAATAGATTCTTTTGCCACCCGTAATGCCCTCCAAACTCCCCCATCCAAACATACCTAGCATACAAGTTAATTCCTCCCTAGCATACAATTATACTAAATCTAACATCTTCATATCTTACCACGGCTAGGTTAACTACTTCAGTGAAATTGGAATAAATTAAGTTCATCAATTCGTTTTTTTCTACAGACAAGATCAAACTTCCTTAATTCCTGATTACAAATCCTAATTACTTAAGAAATAACCGCAACAAACTTTGTGATCAAATACACTATACTTCTCGATTAAATCGAAGTCATCAAAGATCTAAGCAGATTCAAACAAGACCTAACAAATTCACCAAAACAAACACAATTAAACAAGCAAAATAAAAATTAAACTGAAATTACTCACCGGCGCCACTCTCGAAAGACATAACCTTCCTCCGGCTCCATCTCACCGGGCGGCGGAAGCACCGGACCGTCGGAGACAAAAATGTCGTCACCATCGCCGTATCCGTTCCCGTTTTCATTTTCATTCTCTACAATGACCGATTCGAATGGAGACTGAGAGTAACCAGGATTCTGATCACTGAAGCCGTAGATCTCCGGAGACGCAGCGGCGGTGTGATCAACGGCAACATCACCGTCTGCGGAAAAAACTCCAGTGAAGCTGGAGTAGTCTCCATAGCCGGAGTAGGTATCGTTGTGGTGGTCGGAGGCGGTGGCGAAGTGGTGGTCGGAAGAGGAGTTGACGTTTAAGTCGTCGGAGAAGGCATCGAAAGACATGGTTGCGGGTTTCTCTCTCTAGAGTCTAGAGTGAGACGGAAGTTGAGCCCTTTTTAAATATCGGACAAAGATAAATATTGGAAATAATAATAGAAAATTTTGTAATAAAATCAGAAACTATTTTTATAATAAAAAGTATTGTTATTTTAATCGTGTATACTCTTATTTCAAAATTGTTTAATTTTAGTTTTACTAGACCAATAATTTATTAATAATAAATACACTGTTGAATGTATTTTGTTTTTGACATTAAAAGACCTATGAAACCAATGAGTTGTTGATCCTTTCTTGCCTCCCCTATTTATTTGATTTCATTAAAACCATTCTCCCACTTTCTCTGCATCCACAACAACAACCAAACTTCTTTTTTGAACCAAAACTATTAACTATTAACTATTAACTATATCCTCTCTTTACTTCCCTTCTTCCCTCTCTATCGTTATGGAACACTCCATTCCCAACACCACCAAACCTTCCCTTTCTCTCTTCCATCACTTACCCTTTTCCTTCTTCACCCTTCTCCTTCTCTTCCTCTTATCTTATAATGCTTCCACTGTCTTCTTCTTTCATCTCCCTTTTTTCTCTTCCCCTCACCATTACACCAATCCTCTTCCTCTTCCTCTTCCTCTTCCTCTCTCTACACCTACCCATCATTCAACTTCAAATCTTTCTTCTTCTGTCTTTATCTCTTCAAAGAAACTAACTTTACCACTCTTCAATTACACCCTTTTACCCATTCTTCATAATTCTCATTTTCATAACAGGCATAGAAGAGTTAAGAGACACAAACGTGGCCTCAGAAGTGTGCATTCTGAATCACCACCACTTCACTTCTCACTTTTTCAAACCAAGGTTAAAGCATTCTTTTCTGCCAACTCTTCTTGCAAAGGAAGGTTTTTTATGACTTGGATTTCTCCCTTCAAATTATTTGGTGTAAGAGAATTGTTGTCTATTGAGAGTTTATTCAAGTCTCATCCACATGCTTGTTTGGTTATAGTCTCAAAGTCACTAGATTCTGATCAAGGAATTAACATCCTAACACCATTTGTTAAGAAGGGGTTTAAAGTTATGGCTATTGCTCCTGATTTCAACTATATATTCAAGGATACTCATGCTGAAGCATGGTTTAATCGTTTGAAGCGAGGGAATGTGAATCCAGGTGAAGTTTCTTTGGGACAAAACCTCTCCAATTTGCTTAGGCTTGCTCTATTGTACAAATTTGGTGGAACATATATAGATGCTGATGTTGTGGTCTTGAAGAGTTTTTCTAAGTTGAGAAACACAATTGGAGCACAGAATTTTGATGTGAAGACTAAGAAATGGAGCAGATTGAACAATGCTGTGTTGATATTTGATAAGAAGCATCCTTTGCTCTTTAAGTTTATTGAAGAATTTGCACTTACTTTTGATGGTAACAAATGGGGGCATAATGGTCCTTACTTGATTTCTAGAGTGGTATCTAGGGTGAGTGTGAGAGAAGTGTTGAATTTAACTGTGTTGCCACCTTCTGCATTTTATCCTGTGGATTGGAGAGGGATTAGGAGTTTGTTTAGAAGGCCTAGAGATGAGGTTCATTCAAGATGGTTGGTCAAGAAAATGGACCAAATTCGCAAAGAAAGCTTTGCAATGCACCTTTGGAACAGACACAGTAGGAAGCTAAAGGTAGTTAAGGGAAGTATTGTTGATAGTATTGTGTCAAGTTGTTGCATCTTCTGCAACAATTATTAGATTCTAATGTTTGTAATTAGTGAAGTCATAATTGATAAGTTATAGATTTAAATAGTGTTGTATTTGTATGTAGTGTTAGCATTACAAGTGCTTATGAACTTATTTGTGTGACTTGGTTCATTCCACTATAGAAAAGGATATGGTAGATGGTTAAAATTGGAAGGCCAACATGTCCTTCTTGGAAGGATCTGAAAGTATAATAAGATATGAAAATTGTATGGTTATTTTATTTCATTTGTTTCTAAATAGTGAATAGGACAACATTTAGAGTATGTTACTATTATGTGCTAAAATTTCTGATTGATTAATTAATTTAAATAAAAATAGTTTCTTGACCAATCCAACAATCCATGCAACAAATTATAACACACTTTAAGAGACAATAAATTATCCCATACTGAATAGGACATTATGATGGCATGCTTGTTCCTGTGCTTTTGGATTGCAGTTTTTATATGGAAAGTAAATATTGCTTTCATTGATAATGAAGAAATGAATGAACAAATTAATCTTGGCTAGGACAATTAAATTTTGAAAGTGATTTCTCAGCTTGCATTCTTAATAGGGGACTTATTTTATTTCCTTCCATGTGACATCAACTTTCTGTCACACTCCCATCCTGTATGCATTAACTGTACTTCCACCACATGTTTCTGGAAATTATAATGTACCTTCCTCTAACACGATCTTTTTTACAAAAATGCAAAAACTTATTTGCTTAGAGTTGAGATTCTCTCTTTTACTGGACAATCTAATATAGGAATGTGACCAGATTAATTTGATGTCTCTTTCAGTTTGTTGATAGGACATGTTGATATTCCTCACCTATGCATATAAGTGATCCAACTACTTTTAATTTTCAAGGATTCAGCCACTGTTAGTTAGTTCAGACACAAATTTCTTGCCTAAAGTCAGGACAACAATGCATGTTTGCATATTATCTTTATAGTCCGAACCCATTAAAATGAACTAGATAATAATGCTACGGGAGTCATTACCTGCTTTGCATGTCAAGTGTGGTCTTAACGTATTTTCATCTTGTATCCCTTTCTTAGTCCCCTTCACACAACTTAAGGGACCCACTTTCTCATATCATATGCGCAAATACCATCTTCTTTGTCTATTCTCCCGATAAGACTTTGGTATAACGGTGTAATGCTCCCATAAATCCTAAAAGATTTGAATATCAAAAGTTTGATTCCTATGAATAAGGGAAGAAAAACTATAAATAGGATACTTGTGTTGTGACATTCTGTAATGGTGTTATTATTATTGTAATATAAATGCATTATAAATGGATATACCATTCAGATTTTGAATTAAAGATCTAATATTAACTATTAAGTCCCCTTACATGTCTAAATTTAACTCTCCTAATAAATTTTTTGTAATTCCTTGAATTATTTAATTCCAGAATAAATAAAAATTCGAATCCTTAATAATTTTTGTGTGTCACAATGTCTCTAGCTGGAACAAGGATTATTTTTTCCAAAATATTTATGTCTAAATGTCCTAAGACAGTCATGTTGTACTAAATATTTAATTTTTCCGAGGATTATTTTTAATTAGGTTATAATTTTTAATTGGATTGGAACACAATTGAGACACAAAAATAGGACAATGGATCTCCATTTATCCATGGGACCCTAGAGAAGAGGATGAGTAAACTAAGTACAAGTAGTCATATGGTTATTAATGATGTTCTATTCTTTAAATTATAATTTCATTTTCTATGGAATAGATATCACTCTTTTCTTTCTCGTGAGATATAAATAAGTTGTATTATTGTATATATTGGTCCGCATTTCCTGTTACTGTTAGATATATAATAAAATAAAGGGAATGGAGTTCCTTTAATGTGGGAATGGGATAATGCAAAAGACAACAACCCCCACACTCACATACTCACATGCTACTACAAAGACAGTAAATAACAACACATAGAATCACATGGTTATAAAAAATAGACAACATAAGTTCCTATCATATGTCATGAAATAAAGCTATCTATAAGAATTATCAAAGTACAAGTGAACATTAAGAAATGCTTAAGCTTATAATAATGCCGATGGCTTGAAAGAAGAACACTGGCATGAACTTTGTCCTTGTTTTGTTAGTAATTATGTAGAAGCAGAAATGCCTGTTCTTATAAAATAAAATAAAAATTGCCACCAAACTTCGGGACGGGCTCGGGGACGTGGTTTGGGACAGCAGATCCTTGTCCACAAACTTCTATGATAAAATATTATAATATTATATTCGAAACAACTACCGGCCTGTTTGCGACATTATTATATTGTAAGTCGTGGAATACACTTTTAGGATGACAATGAAACCCTATTTTTCTCACCGAAACTCAACTTGCAAACAAACCGGAAGGAACTCATGACTTCTGCATCAAACGCTCTACATCTCCCATTTCTATCTGACTTACTTGCAATTCTTCCTCATTTTGGAAGAGTACTTCAATATCCTCCAAAGTCTTCCCTTTTGTCTCAGGAACACAATAATGAACAAAGGCAACAGCAAAACATGAAATAAGACCGAAAATAAAGAAGGTTCCTGCGGTGGTGATTCTACGACTGACCGAGAGGAAGGACATTGAGATCACACCACTACTTACTCTATTTCCCACTGCTCCAAGAGCTGATGCTTGAGCTCTAAGTCTCAAAGGAAATATCTCAGATGACAAAACCCAGCATATAGGGCCAAGTCCTACTGAGAAGGAAGCTACATTGCCACAAACTGCGAGAATTGCCAATATGATGCCAGCTTTTGCATGGCTCAGAACAGCTAGAGAGAGGCTCAGGCTAAATAAACTCACCGTCATCCCGATAGTGCTCGCGTAAAGCAAAGGCTTTCTCCCTATTTTGTCGATGAATAATATAGCTATGAAGATGAAGAGAGTTTTGGTGAACCCAACAGCGATGGTTGCTTCGAAAGCCTGAGAATTGCCAGTGATCCCAGCATTCTTGAAAATTTGGGGGCTATAATATACAGTTGTATCAATGCCTGTGATCTGTTGGAAACATTGAATTCCACAACCAGTTATAAGCATTCTTCTGATTGGGGGAGAAGGACGCAATATTTCTAGCCAAACAGCTTTTGATTCATATTTATCCGCATTTGCTGACCCAGCAGCTATCTGAATTTCTTGTAACTTTTCTTCAGCCTCCTTTTCATTGTTAGTTATATTTATCAGCACTAGTCTAGCTTCTTCAATCCTATTCTGCAACACAAGCCATCTCGGGGATTCAGGTATGAAAAACAGTGCGACAGCGATAACAACCGAAGGAATGAGTCCCACACCAAGCATTACTCTCCAATTTATATGCGCTGGAAGCTTCGAAAATGCATAGTTGGATATGTACCCAAGAAGGATACCGAAGTTTATAAATATCTCAGGGAAAGATGTAAGAGATCCTCTAGCAATGGCAGGAGATATTTCAGCAATGTATACAGGTGCAATCATGACGCCGAAACCAATACCCACCCCACACAAGAGTCTTCCTATAATCAACACTTTAAAGGATGGAGCAAGAGCCATAATAGCTCCACCTGTTTGGAAGATAACTGCTGCCAAACCAATTGTCCATTTTCTGCCAATGGCATCAGTAGTCTTTCCACCGGCCAAACTACCGAAGAGAGATATTATGCTCAAAATTCCAACAAGTACTTCTTGCTGAACCTCTGTGATCTTCAGATCCTCCCGAATGAATATAATTGCTCCACTCATAACACCCACGTCTGCAAAATTGTAAGCACAGATAATTGACATTGGCCTTAGATTTGATCTCAATATTAGCACACAAAAAAGTCTTGCTATTTGTTTAGGAATAAAAAAGAAGTTTTCATCATCTATTAAATATATCACTTCTCAATATAGAACTACTTTTGTATATCTTTGCTAATACCGACCTCAACTAGTGTGATTAAAACTTGGTTGTTGTTGTATATCTTTATTAATGCTCGTAAAGACTGGCTCGAATTTGCCAAAAGAAAAAATGTGTGTTGTTGATGTTTAAGTTGATAATATTATAAAATAAATACAACATGGTGGAACACATGCAATTCTTGCAAGGGTCCTAACAGTAACATTACCTATATTTTTAGGCAAAGCACAAACATGATAACCAACATAGTCAATTTACCATGGAGGTGTTTACAAATAGACACACCAATAGCTTAACAATTGAAAACTCTATCCACATACATTATGTCCCTACATGTTTTTCCTTTAGAGCATTCTTCTGAGGCTAATCTCTATTTTTGTTTTTTGAACGGCCAGGGCAAGTTTCAACCTTAGACACAAAGCCAGTGTTGCAAATTACACAAAGAGCACTGCATTTTACATTGATCATTGTGATTATTAATATTATAATCGAAGTAAGCATCAGCTCGCACAAAAAGACAATAGATCCTACCAATTTGGGATTTTTAGGAAGATCAGATCAAATGCACACAAAAAATAAGTAATTACAATTAGATAACGTGATAAAAGAAATAAAAGTAGCTACCATAGCCGAGAAGCACTGAATTGAGAGAGGCAAAGATAGCACAAGCAAAGACGTATTTGTTGGTTTCAGGGTTATTTGTTGGCAACCCATCTTTAGTTTCAGTGAGATCAGAGTCCATCCTAATGTACTTTGCTTTGGTCCCTAATGGAATCTCAGATAACTCTCCACTCCCATTTTCCTGGATACCCACCAAGCCCATTGTTCTTCTCCCTTCTCTTCCTCAATCAAAATGGTGTCTTTCTTCTCTACAGAGATGAAAGACTTCAACTTTGACTCTCCTGGAGCTACCCCAACAGGTACAAATGGGGGTTTATGCTCTTAGATCTGGAACGTGGAAGAAAAAAGCAGATGGAATGGGAAATTGGGTATGACTAAGAAAGAAGAAAAGGAGAAACTTGCAGACCCATTGAATTGTTTTTCCATCTCAAAATTCCATTTTGTCCACAATGTCAAGTGGGAGTTGCGTCAACACAGTTCAGTTTTTACAAAGAAGCAACCTCTTTTGTAGAATCTTTACTTTTTCTTTTTGTTACAAAAAGCTGTGGATTTTATAATGAATACTAAAACATATCTAAGGTTCTACGTTTTAGTGTTTTTCTCAGGAATCAGATTTGGTTATTGTCAGACACATTATGTTGTACGGAGGGACATTGTGGTATTTGACCAGATTCGCGCGTGTTGAAATTCCAATTTTGACCAATAGTGTCAACGGTTTGAACACTGCAGTTCCAATCCTAAGTGCTGTTTTTTATGTTATGCCCCTTTTGCCCTTGGGCTCCTCACTTTCTTTCGCCGTATCCCTGGAGAAAACCATTGGTTTAACTTTATTCTCTTATTAGTGTAATATATGTCTTATTAATGAAATTTTATATATATTCAGCAAATTATCTACTATTTGTCTTACTATTAAAATTTAATGATGATTAAATATGAATGATAGATGATGAAGTAATAATATGAAAAACTTTTACACTGTATGCATATTTTTCTTTTTTTTATTGTGATTCTTATTTGGTTTCAACCTCAGATATCATTATTGTAATATAGTGTTATGTAATACATGTGATTCAAAAAATATTTATATTTAAAAAATAACAAAAAGTAACCTTATACAATCAATAATTAAAAATTAATATTTGACTATCAAAATGTCAAAAGGAGATAACAAATTGTTGGGATAAATTTATATTAAATTTGTAGTTATTACTCTTAAAACCTATAATTTTGCATTTACGTTTTATAAAGTAAATAAATAATCATGTTCTCATTTGTATAAAAGATTGTGTTATTGTCACAATATATATTTAGAAACTTTTAAAATCAAAGTTACACAAATTGGATTAGACTATTAAAATTTATAAATGTAGATATGAGATGAAAATCAAAATAAATTTTTTAGAAGATTTAGAAACTTCCAAAATCAAATCTAAGAAAAACAATCTAATATATATGCACCGATAATGTAAAGATTTATATATATATATATATTCATTATATCATTCACTATATTGATTACATTTTTTAAGTTAATAATAATTAAATATGAATAATAAATGATAAAATAATATTCTATAAAACTCATACATTGTTTTCTCAAAAGAAGAATTATATAACCCTCTTTCTAAAATAAATAAGGTTTGGCAATTATATTAATTTTTAGTCAGCTTTTTTATGTGCTATAATGTTAGTGCAACTAAGGTAGTTTAATGCAATTATTGTCGGTCTTACCTCTCACGAGTAGTTTTGGAATGGTGAAAAACCTTCTCAGGTAGTTTTCATTTTCTAATGACGCAAATGATTAATCTTCTAGTTTTTGTTCTACAAGATACAGTCTTTTGGGCCAAACAAAAATGTTAAGATGTGTAAAAGATTTCAAATTAAGAAACATCATTTTAAAATCAATCAAGTATATTTTGGTGATGTGTAAGTCTAATTTATCAATACTTTAAATTACACGTAAAACTTTCGAATCATTTTTACCTTAAATACTATTCATAATGCATGTGCTTGTTGAATATGTGGCTGTAAATTCTTCCACATAACCTTATGTCTTTTTGTGGCCAATAACATCTCCTTACTTGGAGGCCAGTCTTCAAAGCCTTCCTTATTAAGAATGTATGGAACAATTTTTTATTGCTATAAAAGGCAATTGATATGTGATGGTTTGTACATCCACCACATTCACACAACACAGCAACATCAAAAATATCATATAGTATATTTTTGTGAGAATTATTGTTTTCTTTAACAGAGTAAATGTGTGACAAAAATTGTTTTATTTAATGTGTTTTTCCATATAAATCCTGTGTATTATTTTTTCTTCTCAGTTTACTGGCTTATATTTAATTTGATGATTGATCTGGATAACACTATATACTATATTCCTAACAAAAATAGATGCTTGATTCAAAGATGAACAAACTCTCATGATACTATTATTATAGGAAAAACTGGCATATGCTTGTCTAAAGAATTCAGGGAATTCCATTGTGTTCACGTTTAACCTTTTAACAAACAAAATATATGATCTTTCCAATAAAAAAATTCATCACACTAAATGCTCCACAAGAATGAAACTACCTAAGCATTAAGCTTCATTTTCATCAAATAATAAAATAATATAGTTAAAGAAAATATCAAATTCAGCCACTTAGCCAATAAGATAAATAAAACCTATAATAAACATCTCAATCTAATGCTCCAATTAACTTGAAATCATGAATGACCCAAATCACCAAATCATCTCCACTTGTTACAGTAATAGCCACCAAATCATGGGCATGAGTAATAGACTAAGAGGATTATGTTACTATACACATCGCTAGTAAATATTTAAGTATTTAACAACTCATTCTAAATATTAAAGCTATCGGGTAACACAGAAATTCCAAGAGTACACATTAAGAAAGTAATTTAAGTAAAAGTGTAATATCTATACACTTATAATACTCATATTGAAAACTATAATGATTAAATATGAACAATAAATTATATAATAATAATATAATTTTTCTACACTATCAAATATATATATGTTTTCTTCTCTTTACCTCATTCTCTATGTCGTATTTCATATTTGTCCTACAAACATTGGTTGTTTTATTCTCCAATGTTGTATTGTAGAAGTTCATTACACGGCACACTTTATTTAATGGACCGACCAAGATTGATTTCATTGCACGTTAGCCCTTTATGGAATGTTACCTTAATAATGGCTTAACTTGTGGGACTTGGTGAAATAATTACAGTGTGATCTATCTGCAATTCATTGATTAATTTATGTATCAAATAAATTTCATACATTTCATATCTTACCTCAACTTGGTGCATTTTTAGTATTATTTTTTCTTTTGTCATGAATTAACTTGAAATTCACATTATTGAGCATGTTCCTGTCGTATTGTTAAAATTTAAAAGCTTCTGCTTGACACGTTGTTATTCTTTGTCCAAAAGTGTCGGCTGCTATCGAACCCTTGTCACAAATTTGTGTCAAGACATTGAAAATTGAATGTGTCTGCATTGATCTTATAGTTTATATGAGTACACTATTTTACACCGTGTGTGTATCTTTATTCTATTGTTTTGTTAGTTATTTTAATGGAAGGTTCAACTTAATTTGACTCAGGTTTGTTGTGGTGTATACGTGTTTGACCATAAAGTCTAGTACTTCTCACACACTCATCCAAATTATTCCTACAACTTTAGGCAAAACATAATCAAAAGCACAATATCAATTCTATATTTTATGAGAATCAATTATATACTTGCATTAATGGTGATAATGGATCTCAACTATTTATCTAGCAACCAAAACTTCATCTTAAATTTCTATGCTTAGCCAACATATCAGGGTGCTTGGATCAGCACCCATAATTGATATTTTAGTGTCCCTAAAGAGATGAGACATACACATATATATGCCCAACTTGCAACATGTAATCACATGACATAGGTCCATAATTGATCACTACATCTATTATTTCCCTTGTGCCTGCCCTACAAGAAACCATGTGTTACCAACTGATTTAAACCATACTGAAAATTATAGGCCCCACTAATACAATCACCATTCCCTTTCCCACTAATGTTAGTCAATTTTAAAGATATAATTTTAGCCCATGGACAGTAGTGTACTTTCCCTTCTTTTTTGCATTGCCAACTTTGCATTTGTATTGGAGGCCAAGTCTTCAAGCTACTTGAATTATTTATAGCATTGCATCATGCACATCTACCCTATCTTCCTTTTACAGCGCAAACACACAGCACTATCAATGGCCCAAAATCTTCCACATGCTAACCACCCATCATCACCTTAGGGGTTAAGTATTAAGAGTAAGGATCTCCTCTTAGAATTCATTAAAATTTTTATCTTTTTATTTATCACTAAATTATATTTTTGCTATTGAAAATATTAGGATAAATAAGTATTTGACTCTCTGTTATCGAGGAAGATTATGATTCAAGTACTAAACTATATTTCATTCCTCTTCTATAATACTTGTATGTAGAGCAAGAGAATTAAAATCCTAGGTTTTATTCCAAAATCTGTATAAAACAAGAAAACTCTCTTCACCCCACAAAATTTGAAGTCATTTCTTATGATATTCTAGTTATAATTATTGACCCTTTTACAGATAGATAAGGTCATAAATAGGTACTTAGATATAGACATATTAAAGAAAATAAATGCTCACTATTTCTCCTCACCTTCCTAGGCCTTTCCTTCAATCAAACCACTCCTATTCATCAATTTCCTTACACCTTCACACTGCTTGTTCTATAAGCACCAATCTGATCTTATTATCCTATTTCAGATTAATTATTTCTCTTATAATAGTACCTATTAGATCAAAGGACAAAACAAACAATTTGCCTCCTTTCTTGTCTAATTGTAAAGAATAAGATCCTATAGCTTTTTTGGTTATCATTAGTACTTTGAATTTAAGATATTATGGGTTTGAGTTCTAATCAGGTTTCTAATAGAGGGGTTGATTGGGACCCAACCTTATTGGAAGCACAAAATTTGGAGCTACCACAACTTCATGATTCAATGAGGAAACAACAGCACCAAAATCAGCAAGTACCAGAGCTTGTGAAATGCCCAAGATGTGATTCAACAAATACCAAGTTTTGCTACTACAACAATTATAACAAGTCTCAGCCGCGTCATTTCTGTAGAGCTTGTAAGAGGCACTGGACTAAAGGTGGAACTCTAAGAAATGTTCCTGTTGGTGGTGGCAGAAAGAATAAGAGAGTAAAAAAACCAACCACACCACCCTCAACAACAACCACTACTTCTATTACCATAACAAGTGTTCCTTCTCTTGAAGTGGATCATGATCACACAAAAATACCTTCTTCTCATTACCAGTCTTTGATTTGTCCTCAACCATCTCTTGATAATCTCATTAGTACTACAACAGATTCAAAAGATAAAGACTTTGGTATAGGTGATGGAATCTTTCTGAGTTCAAGTATGCCTCATACTCAAAACCAAAGCATGATCTTCCCTTTCTCAACAACCTCAAGCTCTTTTGACACAAACCCATGTTTTGTATCAACCTCTTTGCCATCCTCGAATGTGTATAACTATGGAGAAGAATTTAAAACAATGGAGGAGTCAACCATCAACAGCATGATGCTTATCAGTAGTGGCAATAACACACCACAATGGGAGATGCCTGCAACAGGTATTGGCATGGGAATCTCAAACAATTGGAGTTGGGAGGATATTGATTCATTTGTCTTAACTGATGTTAATGTTCCTTGGGATGATGATTCTGATGTCAAACCCTCAGAAAATAAAATGAAAAAAATGTAACACATTCTAGTGTCCATAGATTAGTTATTATTTTTTTGTTTCATATATATATATATATATATATAGATTAGTAAGGTGTATTTCGTTTAAGAAAGTGTTTTCTATTTTCATTTATAGTTACAAGTCTGGAACTTTGTTTTCACTCTTTTCAAAATTTTGTATAGAAAACATGAGAAGAAGGTGACATACTTGTAATTACTAATGAAAACATGCAACGGTCTTTCTTGTAATTCTTACAAAAATGATAGAATTTGGAGCTGTCTTGTTTTAGCTTCAGCTTCAAGCAATTAGGGGGGTCCAATTAACTGTAACCCACTTTGTTTGCCTATTCTAATTAATAAAACGATGTATATATGTTTAAATTCGTATAGCATTAATATTCATCAATATTGATTATTTTTTAAGGTTTCTGAGTGCTTTGTGATGAGGATAACTATTGTTGTGGATATGTATGTGTATAATATATATGTGTGTTGGTAGATATAGCAAGGATTTGATTGCCCACAATTCATCACAACCACTTGTTGAGAATTATTCTTTGCTCTTGGGCAGAAAGAATTATGGTTGTAAAATAGTTTATTGATACTCTGGTAACTATTATATACGTCAAGGATGTTTTCTCTGTGGGCTTGTAGTTCACAACTTCACATGGTACGTTCATATTTGTTGTAGTTTAGTACAACAGTTTATGATATCTTGGCCCACCATAATTTCAAGGATTGTTTGAGCTTGTCGTTTCTTCTTCTATTATTGGAGAGCCATGAAACAATGGTAGACCTAGAGGTGTCAAAACGGGTTACCCGGACGGGTTCAGGCTAAACTGGATCGAACTAAAAAGTCCGGATATAATTTATACATCTCAAAATGTAGCTCAAACTCGCCCTAAGCGGGTTGTGAGTTCTGGCGGGCCGGTGCGCATAATATAAAAAAATATTTAAATTTTAACATATTTAATATATATGTCATTTGATATTAATGCATAAATTTTTTAACACAATTGTTATGCCCAATATAACCAAACTTATAGATATAATGTTTTGTGGTTTGGAGCAATGCTCATATGCAGGTTTGTTTTAGAATCAACAAGTATATCCCACTGGTAGCCCCTATTTGTATTTGATCATATCATAATTTTTCACGGCATTAGATCCATTAGTCCTACCATCGGAGGCCAACTAGGTTGTGAAGCAGCGTCTAACACAATATTTATCATATATTATATATTTTTATTATAAGTTATTTTGTAAAATAATTTTCATCTTAAGCTTATTATCAAGCCAAAAGTCCCAAAAAGGGTTTTAAAATAAGGAAAAACGGGTAGCTCGAACCCGCCCGGGTAAGCCCGGCCCTATCCCGATTTTAATATAGCCCGGTCGGTCCGGGCTAAAAAGCTAGTTTCACTAAAAAATGTCAAATATAATACCCAAGCCCTACAAAATTTTGGGTTGTGGCGGGCCGGCCCGCACGGGCCCGCCCATTTTGACAGCTCTAGGTAGACCCTTTTGATATATGGAAGTTTTGACAACGCTAAGGTAAAGGGCGTTGTAGTCGGGATCACGATTACTGCGATTGTGGCAATTGTGATGCAAATTGTGGTCGCTGCAGTATGAATTATTTTGTGAGTAGAAAATATTTTAGATATCGATGTGGTTTGATATAGCCCGATGCGATTACTTTGCGGACTAATGTGATTGCCTTGCGACCTTTTCAATCGGATCATTGTGATTCATTGTCACACTGCAACCACAATACTGCAACAGTATCACGTGATGCAGCCGCAATTTAAAACACTTCATTTGACAATCAAATAAAAATATGGAGGATATTCTCAGGTTTACTGAATCACTAAGTATAAATTAACAACTTCAATTAATGTGTTAGGCATAGTTGCATTTCACTGAACACGAACACTGAACACGAACACGGTTGAATAACCATCGTTAATTGTGATGACTCAATTTGTATGTTTGACTTTGACTTGTTATATTATACTCAAGTGAATATTGTTTTAGTCTAGGAAGAAAACAAATCCTTTAAAGGAGATAAATAAGGGCATTGTTTACAAATTTATGGGCTCCATATATCAATTCACCAAAGTCTGGTGATTTTACTTGGACAACGGGCTTCAACTTTAGAGATAGCATTTCATCTTTTTAGGCCCATCATGCACCCAAACATATTATTGTTTAATGTCTATCCCCATCTTCTCATCCCAGTTATAAATTAAAAGTTATAAATATCATTATATTTTGATTTTTTTATGCTTTTACATATAATTATTCGAAGGTCCAAGCTTCAAGTTTCAAGGGCAAGGAGAATCCTTTCTTTTGACCCATGGTGAATCTAATAATTTTTATTCCTCATTGAATCACTTGAGCTAACCCTAATTCTCAAAATATATGATTTTAACTTTTAAGTTCCATTGCAATAATCAATAGTCATTGTTAAAACGAGACATCAACAATGAGATAATGGGTTAAACTGGGCTGAAATCAATCTAAGTGATTAAAATCAGTGTTGTTTGGACCGGACCGGACCGGCCGGTCCAACCGGTCCAACCGTCACCCTCTTGAGTAAACGGTCCTGTACATGTAGAAAATCGGAATTGGTTTCCAGCCGTTTTGGGCCGTGGAAAATCCGGTCCAACTGGGTTAGACCGGGTAAAACCGAAATAATCCGGTTGGTAAAAAAAAAACAAAAGAAAATGTAAAAAATGCACATATCTGATGCTTTTAATATGCTGTAATCGATTACGAGTATATTGTAATTGATTACATCATGTAAAATGCACATGTCTGATTAGTTTATCAGCATGTAATCGATTACCAGGATTGTGTAATCGATTACGCTGTTTAAAAATGCAAATGATCTTAGTTTCATGCATGAGTTTTTCAAAGATCAGTATTATACATATTTTCTAATTATTATACATATTAATCTAACGTATATTCTAATTTGTAGGTATGGTTGAAGGACAAAATATTACTATTGATTGAGTGCTTAATTTAGACTCTTTTCCTCAAGAAGATGTAGATAGTTACACTCAAAGTACATCTTTAACCAACAATGTAAACTTAGGATCTAACCAAGACAATGATACATGGATGAATTAGAATGTTTACTCTCTAAATGAGATGTGTTTTGATTTATTGCTCTAATTATGTAAGACTTAAACTTTGATGCACTTTTATTTTGATTTATGTGTAAGCTTTGTGCAAAGTTATTCACTTATTTTAATTAATTATATAATATATGTATATATATATATAATTATATATGATATTATATTGTCGTCCGGTCCGACCGGACGGCTTAACCGGTTAAACCGGTTAGAACCTATACAAGACCTCTTCCGGTTTAACGTCCGGCTCGGGTTTCACAACATTGATTAAAATAGCAATTGCTTGTACCTATGGAATGAGCTTCTGTTCCAATGCAATGGAGGGAAGTGGTCTTAAAAAATAAAGAAAAACTCATATGTAATGACAATTGTATACTTATATATATTATGATAAGACAATTTTATATTTAAAACTAAAGAGAAAAACAACACTTTCATCTTCATTAATGAAAATGAGTCTGATACGTACCCATGATATTCCGGCCTTTTAGTGTTATAAGGTGAGGACCAGAAAAGATATTTGGATACTTATGTTAGAATTTATATAGGGCATCATATAGAAATGCATAGAAAAGTTGAAACTAAGTGACGACAGATTAAAATACTCTCCATGATGCAATATTTACTCTATTTATAGTGATTTAGGATGAACATGATTTATCGTGAAGAAAGATCCAATAATATTATATTATGAGTGTTTGTACTTCGTAAGAGTGGTGAAACCACAGTACCATACCCTTGTAACATTGGTATATATTACCCTTAGCTTGTAGTAAACATTAGTTTGCACGTTTTGTCATATGAAACTACACTCATACTATTAATTTATCATATTTTAATGTTTTTTGGACTACTCATTACAACTTACACTATTCATTTATATGATTGTGTCTAAAAAGGGTTATGGACATATGTATGCTTCTAAATATCATCTAGAGCTTTCTTTCTTCTTAAATAATATTTTGGTCCGATTTTAGACCTTTTTAGGCCAACTCCGAATCATAGATCTGTTTTATATAAAAGTCTAATCTTCTGAAATATTTGTCTTGTGTAAGTAAGTTTATTCATTTTATGTTGATAAAAGACAAGGAAACAGATAAAGCCTGGAAAGCATAACAGATAACAACTGCACCACAATTACCTAACTAATGTAATAGATAACTGAGATTTGGTATATAACTAAAATTTTAAAGTAGATGTATTATTTAAAACTAGGAAACTTAGCGACAATTGAGTAAGTATTAGACTTTGGAAGCTGACCGCTCTCTATTAATGGAGAGACAAATGATTTTTTCATGTGTATTGTATGGGTAAATATGTAATCTTCTTTTAAATAAAAATGACAAATGTTATATTACATATTCCAATTTTTTTGATTTTTTTGGGTACTTGTCTGTAGAGAAATCTGGAAGCTAGTACCACTTGGAAGTCACATGGTGATGATATATTGGAGATAACCACGCCGTATTTTCATATAAATCTTTTCTCCCAAAACTCATTACTAGTTTATTACCTCTCTATTCTATTTATAATTTTTTTTGGTACATACGCAAAAAAAAAGGTAAGATAAAAGGAGTAAGACATTTTCTTATTTTTTTTAAGGACAAAATTATAATCTCAATATAACTAATAAAGATTTAAGTATTATTTTACTTTTTGTTTTCTTTATTTTTCATATAACTTTCATTTTCATTAATGAAGAATGTGAGTAAGATAAAAGGGACTATTGTATATATAACTTGTCACTACTACCCATCATATAAATTAAAAAAAAATCATCTATAATTTTAAGCGAGTACAACTTTTGTCCCAAAAATTGTATCACCCCATATATCTTTTGTGTATTATTGGTTAGAAAAGTAAAACATAAAGTAAAAATATATTAACTTTATATTTTCTAATCAATAAGAAACAAGAGTACATGGAGTGATATAATATAGAAGATGTGAAGTAAGACTCAAGTACAAAAAAAATCAAAGAAAATAAAATATGCAATGCCACTTTTGCCCTTTTTATTTAAAAGATGATTACACATTTACCCTTATAATACATATAAAAATTCACTTGTCTCTTCATTAATGAAGAGAGGTCCTACTCGAAGATGTAACTCCGACACTAAATAAATAATATAAAATTTTAGAACATGACTAAAATAATGACATAATAAATAGACTATAATTAGAAAATAAAATATAAATGTATAATAAGTTTTTAATACATCAAAATATTTGGAATAACATGACAAACTTAAAATATAAAAAAAAATATAAAATGGAAAGAGGATTAAATTTCTTAATAATTATAGTTATTTTTTAAATTGTTTTTCATGAATGATACTTGAGCCTAATCCTAAACTTTGCATCCAAACTTAGATAAGTTTAATCCAAAAACTTCATTACTGGTCAGGGTAAAGTTCAGCCCAAACAACAAAATAAGCACACATAGTTTGAACTATAATGTAACATATATTGAAACATGCAACCCTGTGATTATTTGATATACTTTTGTTTTTTGTTTTTATGATGTCTTTTTCAAAAGTTGTTCTTCAAATAATATAACTTTTATTCAAACTTCTGAACAATATCAGTTGTGAAACTCTATCTTGATACCTCCAATGGTGACTTGTCCTTGCCCTAACTTTGGTACCAAAGTGACCACCACATGCTCATCATCTTCAGCACCCAAATCCTCCAACAACTCTGTTATCCCAATCCTCAAGTGAGTCTTCATCTTACTTTTCCTGTGCTTGTGCTTATGAGGCAGATTCACAAAACTTCCTGCAAACTCAGTCTTTGTTGGACCACTTGGCACATCATCTTCATCATTGATGTACACATCAAATTTCACTGCCAAATCTCTCTCAAACTCAATCCCTTCTATCACCAACACCTCCTCCTCTTCTTCCTTCTCCTTCTTACTCCTACTCTTCTTGTTCCTCTTCACAATCGTGCTCACACTACTTGAATCCAAAACCAAGGGATACTTGGTTTCCTTAGAAGTCTCAGCAGCGTGTGCTGCATCAACACCAATTTTATTTTTTATTGCACTCAGAAACCTACTTCTACGTGGTGTAGGCTTAGCATCTAACCACGGAACATCAACATCTTGATAAATATATCCAAGCTTCGTAGTATCAAGACTGTCCTTAACCTTCACACGAACAAGATTCTTATTCTCATCATAGAAAAGAAACCCAGATTCTAACCAATCAGAATCCGTAATATCTTTTCTTTTTCCGCCAAGACTTTTCCATATTGACCACAATCTATCCACGTTAGCATGGTGAGAATAGAAAATAGGGTCTCTTGCTGCGGAATAGAGGGTCCCCATATCCTCACCAGCACCTCCTGTTCCCCCCGTCCAAGTATGAACAGGACCATGAGGGATATTCTCAACAGTTCCACCCCCAGGATCACTCTCATCTCCGGCACGATAAGTCGCGCCGAAGAAGAGAGTGGGAGTCTTGGAACTTGACACTACTTGGCGGTACATGATTTTGAGATTAGCTGATGCTTGGTCTCCAGGCGTATTATTGTTTTCATTGCCATCAAAATCAAGGTCCACAAGGGTTGGTGGTTGATGAATTGGATTTCTGAGAGAGTCATAAAGTGGTGAGTTCGAATCTACATAAAAGGAAGGGATTGGCATGCCATCGGGGGAGTCCCAATTCCAAAATGGGATTGAAAAATTTGGGTCAAGGTCTTTAACCAAACTCCTTAAGATTCTCTCATAGAAATAGAGGTACCAACGGTGGAAAGGAAAGAAGAGCCAAGAATCATGGACTTGAAGATCAAGGTCAGGGTACCCAACTTGGTGATACGCACCATCACAATAAGCGCAATGAACGTTGGCTTGTTGGTAGAAATTACGTGGATCATCAGATGGAAGTGCTTTCATGCGACGAATTGCTTCTTTGTAGTTTTGGATATAGGTTTTATCAACTAAATGTGCAGCTGGTCTAACCTTAACTTTGGTATTCAATGGGAACTGAAAGTCTATGATTTGTGAGGAAAATGGAGGGCAACAATTGATTGGATCAGCACCAGAAGGTAGGTCAGCTGGACCACAATTGGCTAGGTCTGGAGGGGAGATAGGAGCAGCAAGGGACAAAGGGTCATTGTTTAGGGTAGCTGCTGAGCCATAAAGTCCAGCTCCTAAGCCAATCAGCATGTTCCTTCTGTCAAACATCCCTAGATTAATGGGATCTTGTGTTTTATCATCATCCTTTGTGGCTTTGCATGACACTCTACAAACGTAGTATTGGCTTGGTTTTGCTACTTTTGGGGTTTTAGACTTAGGGCTTCTGATAAAGAAGGGACACAAAGAAGAGGTAGAAAGAGAGGTTCGAGTGGCAACATTATTGCCTTTGATGGAAAAGGGTGGAGGAGTGTATAGAGAACTAAGAGAAGCCATGAAATATTTGTTTTGCTACAATGTTGAGATTTCTATCTTGCACTCCAATTTTATAACCAAGTTGTAGAGACTTTTTGTTAAATAAAATATAAGTTGAAAGATTAAAAATGACAATTTGTCAAAAATAATCACGTGGTAATGTTTAATTCTTGTGCTAGATCGAGATCTAAAATAAGTCTCGTTGCCGTGCCATTCACTATATCTTCTCAAAGTCCAAATACAGGAATCAATTTGGAAAATAAATTAAACATACTTCATTGGAATCAATTTAGCTCAAGTCTGATACAATTATTATATGAATGCATCAATACGTGGGTAGTTTTTGTAAACAGATATAACTTTTTTATTCACATTAGGTAGACACCCAGAATATGATATTTGAATTATCACCATATAGATCTTATCCTCTCAAACACTGTAGTATGTCACTAAAAGTAATTTTGACTGAAATTCATTGAGAATAGTTGTTTAAAATAACTTTTGCAACTTAAAAGTAAATCGAGGGCTTCCCTTACTTTTTATATTTCAATTATAATGTTTTGTTTTAGATTAGTTATACCAAATCTCAACTATCTACTACGTTAACTTTAATTATTATGTGATGACTGATTGACAACGTAATTGAGGTCACTTGTAGTAGATAATGTTTTGGAGCCTTTTCCCTTTGTATTTTCATACTTCTAAGTTTTTTTTTATCAAGATGGGTTGTTCATTAAAATTTACATATCATACCAGACCACTATTACATAAGAACTTAGAGCATTCTTTTTTGGGTACATAATTAAGAGCATTCTTGTAAAGAGAATCTTAATTTCAAGTGAGTCTTAAATCTAATGTAATAATGGATAAAAAGTCTTAATCTAAACTCTGCAGTTTTGTCTTGTGTGCATTTTTCAATTAACGTTCGATTTTAGTAATTCAATGCTCATTTCATATGTTTTTGAATATTCTATATCCAAATTTGATCTTGAAATTCCATTTGATATTGTTTGTGGGTTAACAAGGTACTTAGACCAATGCATAGTTAGCATTCTTGTTTCCTAAAATCATATTTTCACCTTCTTTAATTTCCTTGCTTTAAGGACCTTTAATTGATCTTCGGATGTTTTGGCATTTCTTCCCTGATTTATTATTGCAATGTAACCACTATATATAATTAAGACTATTTAGTAATTTTACTCACTAAAAACCAACAATCACTAATATTTAATCAACTAAATAAATTCAAATAAAAAGTACCTTATAAGCTTTTTGCTACAGTAGCTATATGCTAACCCAACAAACTGTTAATTAGGAAAGATAAATCATGAAAATATTATATTTGTACCACCATCAATGTGCTAATAGGATCTCCAAAATTTGCTTACTAGGTCACCCACGTGTTAGAAATTCATAATTTCTAATTAAGGTGGACATCATATATTTATACAATTATATCGGCTATTTATTTTCGGGGTTATAAAATAAGTGATCTTATTACTGACAACCCTTGTGACTTCTAATATAAACTGATAATGAATATGAACTTAATGAGTGAATATTCAGAGTAGTTAACTAATATAGAATAATGAGAACCCTATAAGTTAACACATTATGAAGGTTATAGTCCCCAATACACCAAATCAAAGATAGTTTTCATCTCTCTCTATCATAAAGAAAACGAAGGTCCCAAGAGGAATCAATGATTTGGTTGAGGAAGATCATCATACCAAAACCTCTCTCAAAAGGTACATCAAATGAGTAAATCTGAGAACATAGATTGAAATCTCTGTTTTATATTCTGTGTGAGAATCATGACATTCAAGATTCTAATATTAGTAGTTTACTAATCATAAGAAAATTCCATTAAATTCTAACACCACATACTTTGGAAACTTGAAATTGAGTTCCAATAATATATATAGAGTTTGTTGAATTTGAATGGAAAAATATTGTGATAGAGCTCACAGAGTTATAGGCTTTCTTTTGGTGAGGAAGGAAAGTAAGGAGAAAAAAAAATGTGAGAGAGATAATAAAGAGAGAAAAATAGAAAGTAGATGAATTTTTATAATGATTGATAGAGAGAAAAAGAATATGAAGTCAAAAAAGACAAATGATTATGTTTTAAAAGACAAAAATACTTTTAGAATAAAAAGAATATTTGTTTAAAAAAATAGTTTTCAAATGTCATATTTGAAAAATAGTTGAAGTGCTTCAACTTTCTTCCCTTACAGAAGAAATTTTGTGAGTTCTACATTATTTTTATCATCTCCACCTTTTTTCTCTTCTCAACCAAATGGGTGAAAAACTCACTTTCTAGTCTCATTCTCTCTCGGTCTTCTTTTCATTCTTTCTCTTTGCAACCAAAGGAAGACTTAAAAGATAAAACTGTCTAGATAAATGTTAATGATACTGAAATTTTATAATTATTAATTGTCAAGCTGTGAAAAATGACTTGAATTTCTCCCCCCTCTTCTTTATTTATACATATGGAGTTAATCACGTGAGAATAATATATTATTTTAAGAAATGAGAACATTTAATATTGATTAGTAGATGTTATTTGAATGATCAAGATTAAAATATACATGTATGTAATATCATATGAACAATAACTAATTTTATTATAATAATAATGATGGAAGGGGTTACTAGTCAGTGGTTAGGCGTGTATTAATTTGAGATCCAAGCTGCATTTTCTATTACCCAGTTGAAAAAAATGGAAGGATTTATTTATATTGAATTGGATGAATACACAAAGTCCACTTGCGTAACATGACCAAATCAAAAAACAAGTGGCAAGAATCTTTTGCATTGAAATTGGAGGGGAAAGAATTAACATCTATTTTAGTCACCCAAATTTTCCATATTCGTTAAATTGGTCTCTTAAAATTGGTAATTCATGAATTGATCCTCAACTATTTTAAATATAATTTTTTTTACAACTTTACTAAAAATCAACACAATTTTTCTGATAAACACATATATTGATGTAAACTCAATTACAATTTATATAAAAAATCAATACGAGTAACAAGGTCAATAACCATTGGGCAAAAATGTTAGAAAAATAACCAACATCACTAATTTTCTATATCAAGCAAATATAACCTCTAAAAGGTAACTCTAACACTTTAACAACCAAACCAAGTATCCTGCTAATAAAATTAAGTGTTCAAATTAAACCATCACTAATTTCTTTCCACAAATAAGGAATTGTTATGAGACCATATAATTCACTCATTCAAGCCATCACACACATTAATCATTTTTATTCTAATATTGCCATGACATGCAGTTATGAAATGCAATTTAAATCATTGTGCACCTTCAATTATATCATTAACAATCACAACAGAGTCCATAATATTTCTAATATTGAGATTCAGATAGTAGGCTTGGGTGGACCTTAATTAAAATGAGTTACAAGATAGTTATTTTCTTTATTATTTTAAGTTGCAAGTGGTAGTTAGGAAAATGTATTAGAATAAAGATTGGAAGTTATTAAGTAAGAAGAATACGAAATTAAATGAATTATTATAGAAAAATAGGAAGTACTTAAAAGTCCAATATGAATAATGAATTCATAGTATTGAGATACCACTATACAACATTGAATTCTTAATTAATGGACACGTATTTGATTTACTTTAGCGAACCCCATAGTTTTTCTTTACATGCCAGTTTCTACTACTTTTATTTTGTGTCTTATTTTTAACAGGGAAATAAGGGTACAAATATGTTTAGGACAACATTAGCTGTATAAATAATAGAAAATTAACAATGATTAATGCTAATGTCTCAGAAGAAGATTATTATAGTAATCATTTATAACTAACCTCAAATAGTGTACCACCCATCATTTTGTGTGTATAACCAACAAAAGCATGGAAGTTAACAAACCGTGAAAATATTTTTGAATTCCAACATGTTGCGAGAATCTAAATTGAATTAAGTGATAAATAACCCAAGTTTTGCATACCAAAACCGGCACCATCAATCTCATATCTCTCTATTAAAGTAAATGTTACCCTTATGAAAAGGATAGAGTATCATCTTGTTAGTGTTATTATGATCCTAAATTATTATACACCACAAGAAAATGATATATATTACTTGTATATCAATCAATAATTAATAAACAATGTATCACTTGGTAAAATATGTTATTTTTCTCATATAGTGTAGGAAAATTTGGTTTATTGGGTTCATAAACACTACAAACTTTTCTAACTGAACTTCATCATATTCACTCATCTGTGGATTTCAAAGAGAAATTTAGCTCTATTAGACGTTGCCAAAATTACTTAATTAGTGAGCATATATTCCTATTTCAAAAAATGTATTATGTTGACATGCCAAAACAATAATACCCCACATGTTTTATGTGTGTTTACTTGCTGTCCAAAATTTGAAGTTTTATGATATTCAGCTACTGCAAGAGTTTGCGTAATCATATGTTCGCAGTAAGTGCTTATTAGATCACCATAAAAAGATTATAAAAAAACTCACCATGATAAAATACCATATTACTAAATAAATTGCTTCCATAAGTTCATCAAAAAAATAAAAATAAAAATGTTTGGTAAAACTAACAAATATAATTAGAATGATACTGTGTGAACATAAACTAAAGAACAACTCTAAGTTATTGATATCCATTCATTTTGATACCATGATTAATTGAGCTAAGTTTTGGTGGGTGTTTGAGTGTTCAATTTTGGGAATGACATTTGACAATGCCAGCTGCGGTTCTAACCTAATACTAGAAGACAAATAAGAAATACAAACAAATTGTACTTCCATTTGTTACTTCTACATTTATTAGTACAACCATTAATGGATATCGGATAGTTAGGATTGTGAATAGGAAGGGCAAGGAAGCAGATTGGGATTGAGTTTGTATATATCCAAATCCGAACCAAAACACGAATGACATAACTGACTTAGCTCAATTATATAATTATAAAAATTGTATGTGGTAATCAATGAGTCATACCCACACTTAAAAGATCATATCAATGAGTCAAACCCATAAATTAGTAGGAAAAAGATAATATCCATTACTGGAGAGAGAAATTACTTTTTTTCCTTTACTTTTAAGGGTATAACTGTAATCTCATCATAAACAAGAATGACATAACTAGCATTCCATCTTCCATTTTCTTTGATGGACATGAGTCTTAGTAACTTGTAGCTGAAAAATCAGTGTTTAGACATTGCAGAGATTGATCTATACAAGTTCGACCCATGGGATCTCCCAAGTATGCAACTTTATCACACACCCACTATTTATTTTCTCTTTTCATGCAAACTTATTGCCATCTTAGCCACAATATTATAATTTCCCTCCTTTTTTTTAATTTGGGGTGATAGGGTCAATGTTATGGAGATCATGAACTATTGCAGGAATATATGATTGATGTGATTACAATTGTGGTTGTGATTGTAGAAAATAATATAGTCTTGGTAATCTATGCAATTATATCCTTGTGATGGTCACAGTGCAATTTAGAACCTTAATGTATTCTTCGCATATGAACCTATTTTGGTATGCAATAATATTATTCAATTTTGAATGTTTTGGATTAATTTTTATGGGTTTTGCAGGTAAGGGCAACGTTTGGTGAGGAAGAGTGGTATTTTTTCAGCCCAAGGGATAGGAAATATCCAAATGGATCAAGGCCTAACAGGGCTGCAACTTCTGGATATTGGAAAGCTACTAGAACAGACAAGCCTATATTAGCTTCTGGTGGGAACCACAAAGTTGGAGTGAAGAAAGTGCTTGTTTTCTATGGTGGTAATCCTCCAAAAGGGGTTAAAACAAATTGGATTATGCATGAATATAGACTTCCTAACAATCCCTCAAACACTCCTTCTGTCACTGCACCAAGAAGAATTCCCTCAGGGTATGTATCATGCATGCCACATCCATAGTTTTAACTTTTAATTAATTGTGATTCTCTTCACCAAAAGTTTTTAATTGGAGTGATATTAATATTAATAATTAAATCATTATATCACAACTAGTACAGTGATATAATACTTTAAAAATAAATTGTCGCGTCCGGATTTTTGGGTCACGCGACCTCTTGAGGAGTCGTCACCACGTTTCACGTTTTTTGCGGTTAAAACATGGAAAACTCGAATTATGCCCGAATTGGATAAAATTGGTCTTTTAAACTAGAATCGTGAGTTCGGGAGTCGATTACGAATCGGAGAAGGTATTAGCACCCCGTTCGCCCGTTATTAAATGATACCCTAACTAATTGCATGCTTTTAATTTACCCTTATTTATTAAAATAAATTTATTAAAACAAAATGTTTATTTTTTATTTTTGTATCTGACAAGATTTTATCTTGCTCCTACGTATCCCTATGTGCAATAGGGAAATCAAGACTACGTAGTTCTTTAGAAAATTGTTTGTTTGTTGGTTTGATTATAAAAGTTATTTAGAGTTTTGTTTGATTTAAAAGTTGTTAAAGATTTGTTTGAAATTAATCGAAGTAAGACTAATAGACGACGAGTCACCATTGATTGCTTACCCTCTTCTCACTTCGATAAATAGCAGAAACAGTACAAGTTACTGCGACCGATTCTCGACTCGAAGTGAAAAGAACGATGCAATACGAGAATTTTTAAAGAGAATTTTTATTAACATTAATTATTTTCTGACTTCGATAAATAGCAGAAGCAGTGACTGCGACCGGTTCTCGGCTCAAAGTAAGATATTACACCAATCATACTCTTATTATTACATTTTTAAAATGAGTTATTAAGAATATTTCAAACATTTAATTTTTAAATATTATTTATTGTTATTATTTTTAAAAAAAATATTTATAGCATGATATTGTTGTTAACAAAACTAATATCAAATAATACATAATGCATGGTATAATTTTGATTTAGAATTAAAGGGTTGGTTACTTAATTGGCCAAAAACTGAATATTGGTTTTATGTTGCAACAGTGAATAAAATGAATGTCATATGTATTTTTTTTTATGCCGTGAATATGAATAATGTAATAGATTTGAAGCTTATTAAGAAGACATATCATAAGATTTCATGTGCTTATATCAATATTTTCTATATGTTATTTGTATTACTCAAAAGAAGATATCATAGAATATGATGTAATACACACAAATGCAATTTTTACTAGATGTTTATCAATTATTTGAGTTTTTAGCAGAATATGCAGCATATGATCCTACATAATATTACACCGTGTCCTAACCTTTCAAGCTTATCCCTTTTGTAGCTTCCAATACCCCTTTATGTTGCTTCCTCAATGTCCTTTTTCTGTGTGAAATGTCTTACCTTTTGAAAGAACAATTGCTTACAAAAAATAGAGAAAAAGAATTGTGTGCTTCTTTCTCTCTTTTTCAGTTCCTCATGTTCTCTTTGGTTGGTTGTTGTGTGTGTGTTTTTTTAAGTCCCTATGGCTCTATATATATAGGTTATAATGTTGTCATTTTCAATTTTCTCCTACTTTTTCATAATGCTTAGGATTTCTTTCCATATTTGTAATTCTCTTTTTAATTAAGGCTCTCCTTTATGCTATAATTTTATTTCTATTTTTCACTCTAATTGCCTTATTGAGCTCGTCCATTTATGGTATGTTGATTAGTGCCTACTGATGTTGATTATTGCATTAATGTGACCCATTATTGCTGCTTAATTATTCTGAACATATAATGATCCTTAATCTACATAACCTTAGTGAAATCTTTTCGAATTATATTAATTAGTGATTGTTGATTTATTGTATTAAGTGAATTTATTGAGTGTTGTCTTTTTTGTAATTCTGCTTGATTGCCTTTATTGTTTTATTACTGATTTGATTTCCTTTCCCTTCCGGCAAAAAGAATGCAGTCCACATTTAAAGCAAGAAAATGAGTGCATATGCATAATAATGAGATGATTCTCTCCTTAAGGCGTTCGAGGAAGTAAATGGGAATATATTTTTTCCTTTTTTTTAGTGATTGAATGTACCTTCACCCTCTTTTAAGACCAGGTGCATAAGATTAATTGTTGTATGCTAAAATTTCGAATATATTTATTGCTTAGCTGCTGTATGCTAGAAATGCGAATTTATTATGAAATGTTATGCAATTAGTTCAAATTTTTAATTCTAGTACATATCAAAAGTAGTGATAAATGCAATTTTTTTAAACTTGTGTAATTGGGTAGAAATACATTGATATTTTTGTTTATTTATTTTATAATGTGTTTTGGGCCGGACAAAATTGGGTACTCACACAAATGTTTATCAATTAATAATTTTGATTTCGTTATGTTATAGTTGTGTTACCATATTAGGTCCCACCCCACTAAACTTACACATATTCTAGATTGGGTTGTAGAAAATATTTATACTATATTTATGTTGCTGTTTTTTCCCCCTTTTTACGGTTTTGTAGCTTGATGATTGGGTTTTGTGCCGAATATACAAGAAAAGTTACGGTTCTAGCAACCTTTTAAGGCCAATTTTGGTGGATCAGGAAAAGATGCTTTCCATGGAAACTATGTTACCAACTTTGACAATGCCTTATGCTTATCAGAATTCCAAACCATCACTTTCAAGAACCGAAAGTTATGGACCACCAGTGGGACTAGTAAATTGATAACTTTTTTGATGGAATCTTAGTTGCAAATCATGATCATCAAAGCATGCAAAATGGCAATTCTGATTCTCACATAGTTTCTTCAAACTCAAAGGGTACTACTAATAACTTCCCTATGAAAAGATCAGCATTACCTTCATCATATTCATAGTTCTGGAATGAGACATATGGCTCTCCAGGATCATCTTCTTCGAGCAAGAGATTCCATTGTGATCTTGATACTGCAGATGAAAACACTTCCTTTCTTTCTCTCCTCAGGCCACATCTTTTCACCCAAATGCTCTTCTTCCAACCATGAATTGGAATTAATAGTGTGGTTTGGCTCATGGTTGATACAATATATTACTGGCTGTGAATATATATATATATATATATATATATATATATATATATATATATATATATATATATATATTGTTTTGCCAATACTGTAGGTCATTAATTTAGGTTTTATTTTTGTTTTGCTCTTTAATATACGCTTGTATCATGTTACTCTACCCTTGAACGTTATACTAAATCTGACACAATATAATATATGAATATTACAATAATGATGTTAATTCATTTAGTACATTTATCTATTATTAATACAATACTGGATATCAATATGGCCATAATGAAATAACAGTTTAGGGCTGAAGTCTAATTAATTTTTTTTTCCTGTATGTGCAATAGTAATTTACTTGTGACTAAGTCAAATCAATATAATATAGTGTTGTTCAAAATGTGGAGTATGAACCCAGATTAATTTTTTTTATATATCTATATTAATGGTGTGAAATTTTTACTTTACTAACATATCATTTATAATATATATTTTATTCGTTAACATATCATCTTTAATAAAAATTTAATATATATTATATTGATTAACATAGTTTTTTGTGTTTCACACTTAACAAATATTTGTTAACACAAGTTTAATCTATTAATTCTTTTAATTAATCTCTTCTAACAAAATCAAAGGTGTGTTTTATTTTTTTATCTTAATATATTCACTCCTTTTTATGGTACTCTTTTGATGTTATGATTCTGTTCATTTTATATGATTCTTTTGAAAAGTTATACATATTAATTATATTTCTGATTAATGAAGGACAATTTTGAAGACGTATGTATAATTATTGATACAACAAATATTAATCATTTTTAAATTCATGCAAAACTATCCAAAATGGTATTGTGACTAGAACCCGAGGTAGCATGTAATTCTCTCTCCTCTCCTTTTTAAACAAATAATTTGAATTGAAAAATAAAATATTTTATTTTATTAATTAATAATATTTTTTTATAAATTGTACTCTCATGTTCCGTATATTTTAGTATTTAGATTTATTCACATAATTTAAGAAAGCATTAGATGATATAAAATTGATGAATTTTTTTAATTACCACTTTATGAATAAAGAACTAATCTCTTTCGGTATGCATGATTATCTCTCTCACCAAATGTCACTCATAGAAATCAAACTCTTGACATTTTTTGTCATTCTCGGGGTCTAATGGAGTTTTACACCACTAAACTAATATATTGTTGATAATTTTAATACAATTTGATAAAAATAAACATACATAATTCTCATGGAAACAAAATTGAAGACTAGTGTAGAAATTTATAGTAAAAAATAAGTTATAAATAATGATATAGTTAAAAATAAAGTAAAATTATGTATTGAGTTTTTTAAAATGTTTAGAAGAAAAACACATGAAAAAGTTATATTATGTTTTCATTTTTTTCCTTATGTAAAAATAGTGTAGGCACATTGCATAAAAGGAGGAGTAATGAGTGTTCAAACTTTTAGGAAAAAAAAAGGGTAGGTAGCTATTTAAAAAATTATAGTGGTGATTCTAAATATTTTAGGAGATGTCTAAATTGAATTCCACCTTTTCTCAAAAGTCACATAACCATTATTAATCTGAAAATTAGGGCCTAGTGAAATATATATGTATTTGAATAATGATATTTCTTATGTATTAATGAATTAATTTATATATAGATGTAATATTATTCAGTGATGTAAGTAGGGGTGGCAATATGGGCCGGTCCGACTTGCCTTTGGTCCGCAAAATATTGGTTGGGCTGACCCGACCCTTATTGCTAACATGACTAAAAATGTCAGTCCGACCCATATTTGGTAGGGCTGACAAACAAGTGGACTGACCCGTTTTTTAAAAAAAAAAACTTATTTATAACCAACTCAATCATAATTTAAAAAATAAATAATCATAATACCTCATAGATGTCTTTAAAAAAACAAAAATCACAAACTAAAGTCCATAATCTCACAATGATATATTGTTTTGGTTTAAAACTGGTAAGTTCTAAACAACTAGTCAACATAGTCTTAAACTTTTAGATTCATAGTTTACAATAAAGCTTCAAACTCACGGGGAATTCCGTTATTACCGGGGTATGAGAAGAGTGAAGAAACACAAAAAAGACATCACATATTGAACCAGAACCTTAAGACATTACTTCCATGAGCATTTTCTACTTATAAACTCTTTTATTTCTCCTCACGTATCCAATGTAGGACTTCACACTTGAATAAACACAAGAATCTCTTCCAAGTGTGGATATCAGAGACTTTTTGGTATGCTACCACTTAAGTCCACAATGTCTTAGCCGAACAATCGGCTATGATACCACTTGTTGGTACAACGAAAGTGATCGTTACACAAACAATAAATAAATTGCATATAATAAATAGAAGAAAAGAAACAATAGAATTTGATAACGATGTTCGACCAATTATGTATACGTCCCCGAGAGTGTTGAACGACTATCAAGATATTATTAGATAATAAGTATTATAAGTTCTATCACACTCATTGACCCAAGTACTCATGTAGAGTTTCTATTTGATGCTTCTATTAAGTACACATAATAACAAGAGATATGAGTTCAATATAAAATCCCTATCAATTCAAATTTATTTAAAAAGATCAATAATCTAATTTTTATGAACTATTGGAAGCAACACAACCTAAGTTTTCTTGATTATATAAATAAATATATCCAAAATGATCATCTGTTTATTATTTAATAATCTATCTGCCTTTTAATCATATAATTTGAGTTTAAAAGATGAAATTGTTTAGTTTAATTAATTAGCAACAATTTTGACAAACTACGTTTATATATTCTATATATTTTAATTTTTAAGGTTATATATACAATTTATGAAATCATTAGATGATCTAAAAATTTGATATAATTGATTAAAATAAAGACATTTATTTCATATTGAATAATAATGGAGAACATATTGAATAAAAATAGAAGTTATAAGTATTATTCTTTATTGAAAGGAAAGACATAAAAAAGTTATACCATGTTTTCATTTTATCTCTCTCCTACCTAATCTTGTTATAAATACCCTTCCTTGTCCAAGACGTTAATCTCTAATTAGAAAGATTAAGATAAGATGTGCAGCCTTGAGAAGCGTGGCAACCTCTTCTTCCTTACCCTAACCGGTGACGACCAGCACCGCCTGGGACCACCACTCATCTCCTCCATCCTCTCCACTCTTTCCAAAATCTCTTCCGAATCCACCCCCGGCTCTGTTCTCATCACCACCGCACATGGCAAATACTTTTCTACCGGCTTCGACCTCTCCTATGCACGATCCGCTTCCTCCCCCTCCGAAGCCGTAGACCGCCTCAAAGCTATGGTCAAGTCCCTCCGCCCAGTCGCGGCTGCCTTCATGTCCCTCCCGATGCCAACCATCATTGCCGTCAACGGCCATGCCGCCGCCGGGGGGTTCATGTTCCCCATATGTCATGACTATATTCTCATGAGGAGAGACCATGGCGTGTTGTTCATGCCGGAGGTGGATCTTGCACTGCCGTTGCCGGATTACTTTGCCACCGTGATGAGGGAAAGGATCAGGTCCCCGGCGGCGTTGCGTGACATGATGCTGCGGGGAGTGAAGGTCACGGCAGAGGAAGGGGTGAAGATGGGAATCGTTGATTCGGTGTACGATAGCACGGAAAGGACGATGGATGCTGCGGTGCGCCTGGGGGAGGAATTGTCTCGGAGAAAGTGGAACGGTGAAGTGTACGCAGAGATAAGGAAGAGTTTGTATCCGGAATCGTGTCGAATTTTGGGTTTGACTCAGAAACCGCTCGTCTCTAAAATCTGATCTGGTTTTGTTCTCCATTTGCATATTTTCAATCTCAAATAATTATTAAATCTTTCAATCTAATATTTAATATTTGTATTACATTTTCTATAATATGTGCACATAGGATGGAATAAGTCTTTAATTTTTTTAATACAATATATATCAATTTCTTTTCAGTAACTTTAGACAATTCTTACATATCTATTTTCATCATTAGTGGGTAGTATCAGGGCTTACATTTGCAACATTTGGAGGATCTGGCCATGCAATTCCATGTTTTAAACCAAGCAACTCAGTCGCAATTTGAAGAAAGCTTTAGAGTATTATACTATTGTTGCATATCCAATAGAACAATTATTAGTTTATGATTAGTGTTGATGCAAATTCAACCAAATGATGGTAGGGTAAGTGTGAACATCCAATAGTAAAACCTAAATCTGTCTACCAAAAAATATTTTTTCAGAAAAGTATTATTGAATAATTTTAGAAATTAAGGAGAAATATTGTTGTTTAAACCTTTATTTTTAATAAAAGCTTACTAAATAAATACTAGATAACACTTTGGTATACCTTTTTAATTAATTATTAAATAAATTTCAAAAGTTAATAAAATAGGGAAGTTTCTATAAGGTTGTTAGATAATTATTAATGTTTATATCTAAATTTAATTAATAATAAAGAAAACTCATAACACATCATAGATAAAGAGAGAAATAAGAGAGAGTGATTATCATATTTCTGTTTATACTAATGCTCTCAGTTTCAACTATAAATATTTAGAAATAAATTAATAGAATAAAGTATTGAATTATTTTATACTTGCAAAAGATAAAAGAGAGGTCCCACCGAGATTTGAACTCGGGTTACTGGATTCAGAGTCCAATGTCCTAACCACTAGACCATGGGACCAATGCGTTTATTTGGTTGATAACGCATTTAAAGGTCCATATATATCTTTAAACTTAGAAAAATAACAGACTTCGAAATAGGTGATCTGAGTCTCATAAACTGGACACATAACAGCGAAACCACCGCACAGCACCATCTAAAGTTTTGGTGTTGCTCTAACATATGTATAAAAAATGAAAATACACAAATCAGAAAGAGCAACAATTTGAAAGGCAAATTATTATTTATATCTATATTCAAATGAACCACCTACTTACTGCGTATTAATATCAAGGTCCGTAACAAAGGATCTAAATATGTAAGCATTATTGAAAGCTAATATATTGTATGGCAGTGCATAACTACACATTTTGTTGAGAAATATAATTGACCAACTTTCATAAAACTGATATCTATTGCTTGATCTTCAGTTGTTGGATTATTCCAACATATATCTAGCATAAGAACATGGCAAGTATCAACTTCTAGAGTATTACATAATTTGTGATTGACATATATGCTTTATTGTATCAAGTATCAACTCAGTTCTGATAAGTTATTCCTCAAACATGGATTCAAACTTCAGAAGCTTGTGAGTGAGCGGTGACTCAAATTGCGGACTACATTACGTGTTGCAGCTGTAATATTATAATTGTGTCGATCGTCGCAACCATATCACACGACAATTATGATTTGACACTGAATCACAATAATGCAGTCAGAACACAAACGCATTAAACCAGATACTTTAATAAAAAGATATTACTTAAGTTGTCCGTTTTGTTGTAGATATTTGTTTCCGATAGTCTTATACTGTTGTACAAAGACATTCATCAATTCTTTTCTGAAGTAACCTATTGTCAGGAATTTTTTCTGTCATGTATTAAGGTTTATTATGATACATGTTAACCCAAATTCTCAAATTGATACTTAGAATTTAGAAATCTGAAATGACGGTTAAAGTAGCTGTTGGCATGGATTAAAGTATCAGTTTGTCCTAAAAATGCTTATTTGACTATAGCTTGATATTTTTAGAGGACTAAAAGTGTACTGTGAAAAATTTCAAGTACCAATTTGAGTATATTTTTCATGATGAATTAATAAAGTGCATGTTTAGCAATGGAATTTTACTACTTTGTATCACTCCCTTTTATCACCAAATAAGAAATAATCACCTCTCATAACTTGCTTTTTTTAATGGAAAATAATTTAGCATTGCTTTTGAAGATGGTGTCTGCCATTTACCTTGTCATGTTTTACTATATTTAACTCTACATGTGAATAATGTAAACTAAACATTGTTATAGCTCATGACAGAAGTAAAAATATGTACATTAACACAATAGAAGAGAACAAGAGCCTTTAAAATTCCTGCAATGCTTTACTTATCTGGGAAACCAGAAACATAAAAATACCAAACATAAGAAACAAGACTCAATTAACAAGCAAATCATTTGACATGGTTTTGACCAAAAGCACAAAAACCCAGGTGGTTGTGTTGTTGTTCATGCATGTGAGCTCCTCAACTCTTGCATCTCGGATATCAAAATGGGAACAACCATCATCAAAGTTGAGTGCATAGCTTGAAGGATCATATTGAAACTTGAGTTGTTTTTTCTTGTCACATTTCTTAAAAGCCTTCTTCACTGTAGCTCTCATCCTCCAAAACAAGCTCTTGCAACGTTTCTTGCCATAAGCATTCACCCATTCAAAGTTCCCTAACAAGCCCATGTGTGGAATAATTTGACAAAAAAAGAGAAGCAATGTCCTATAAAAGAAGGGGTTATTTATATGGAGAATGAGAATGAGAATGAGAGAGTAGCAGCTAGTGACAATAGCATGGTCTTTTCAAAACACAAGAGTGGGTATTTCATTGTTTGGACTGTAGTATTTGTTTATAAGGGATAGGAGGAAAATGCTTATAAAGGTTAAAACTTTTGGTGATGGGGTTGAAGGAGAAGAAACATGGAAATGGAAAGCAAAAAATGAAGGTGCGTAGACTCAGGTGCATTCTCTCCACGTTATTATATCTAATATATAGGGAGTTAGGGACTAGGGAGGGTCACTTTGGGATTCTAAAATTCCATCTTAGTGTATCAGATCAGAGATTTGAGAATGTTGTTAGAGCATAACCAATTTTAACATAATGAAAACCATGATTCTAGGTGATTACATTATCTACTTTGATTATGAATTTGTTGGATTCAAGTCAATTCTGAAACGTTCAAATCAGACCTGGAAATTGTATCTTTAAAATCATACATTATGGTATTGGTGTCTGTCACACAAATGAATAAAAGTAAGCCATGTAATTCATGATACCTCGACTTTACATGTTGGTGTTGAAGAAAACATATTTAAACCTCAATACATACATCTTCATTTAAGGGAAGGTATATGATTTGGTGTATAATTTATGTCCTTACCAAACTACATAAATAATGGACCAAGATGAAGAAAAAAATAAGTAGCCAAGGGTAATAAAAAGTAACAAGTTGGTAACAAAACCCGATTGTGATCAATCAAATCAAACCAGCCTTTTTGGGTCCTAAACTGATTTGTCTCCCACACAATGCCAAGCCAGTAACCATGTGGGCTTTCTTTGATTACCTTATGCCACCACATCTTTGATTCTCTCCATTTTTGTCTTCTTCTCTAAACTCTCTTTTCACTTTTTGCTTTATATGCATATATCTGTCATGCCTTATCTCAACATAGCTACTCTTGGCCCCCCACATGCACGATCCTTATCTCTGGTAGAATCCAATCGTATGAAAATGATCTTGTGTAATGATGTGTTCTTATTTATGCCCTCATGAAGGAAAACCATCACAACATTTTGTACCTCTTCTATATATATATATAGAGAGAGAGAATATTGTTAGTATTCATATTGAATAGATAATGCATAACAATTACTGAAACACTCGCAACTGTAAACTCAGTAATTCCCATTATTCTTCCCATCACTATCACTCACAAGTGTAGTAGTTCTATACGTTAATTTGTATTTGATTCCACAATGTCCTTCTTTGTCATGCATATATTCTCACTTTTACAACCCTTAACTATATAAGTATCAAAATGTTTTCTGTCCTTATGTCTTTGTCGCCCTTGTTACTTTAGTGATTCTTGATGGTATTTAGAACCACCAATTACTCATCCATCTTTCATTTTTGTGAGTGTAAGTTCCCAAAATTTGAACAAACAAGGGGTTTCCTAACTCCTCCTTATCATATTTACAATACAAAGTTTGTATATATGATCGTATAGTTGCTTTCATACTTTCCTCTTTTGGTCCAATAGTTAGTTTTTTCCCTTGGATTATTGTCCCCATCATAGTCCAAATTGATGGTTTCACCAATGGGCCTTTGGCCTTAGAGTTGAGTTTCTAAGAAAAACTGATAAACTGACATAAATAAATCCTGGAATATTGTTGATTTGCATTGTTATATGTTGTCCCATATTGGTACAAAACATTATTGAAAGAAAAAACAAAGTGGGTTAGGTAAATAGTCCCAAAAGAGCTGCATGTTTTGATGTTGGGACATTTTGATTCTTTTAGTTAGATTGAGATATTTTAACCTTTGTATAGTTTAACCTTCATATCAGAAATTCAAAGAAAAATATGAACAATGTTGCTATACACAGTTATAAATATCAAAGGCTAGTCATGTGGGTATGACATGTTACCTGTTAGAGCTGTAATGGGCAACACATGTTTGAGTGGTACTAGTAATAATGGCCTAATTTGAAGTCCCTTTTTTATTCATTTATAAAGTTGCATGCTTTCTTTTGTTTATTTTACTAATCACATGCCATTACCTTTGTTTGTCTGTTGCTGCTGACATTAAGAAATCTCTACCAAATCTTCAAAGGAGGAAAAGGCAGAAAAGATATATACATGATTGCAAAAGCATGCATTATTATTATTAATCCAAAATATAGCATTGAAAAAACAAAGGTATACCCTATTGCCGAACTAGTGTTTGCTTAATTAGAAGAAAAATAGTGTCATGGGTTCCACATTTCGTAGTACTACACTAGCATCTCATTTGGATTTGCTTCCTACCTATAATAATCTTTTTTTTATATGCTTTCTCAGCATATTCCCCTCAGATTTTTGGGGAGTTAAAACAAGTATTTAATATATAAATTAAATATGTTATGTTGGGATATCTATAACTTTAGGTGTAATTTTAACACCAAACTAACCATGAAAACAATAATGTTAAATAAAATTAGTAGAAATTATACATTCAACTAAAGTTTTGTTTTCATATTTCAATTACTTGAAACTAGTAATAAAAATTAAAAATTCTTGCAATTTCTTCTTCAATCAAAAGTACTAAAAGATTATATTACATCCTATTCTCAAGGAAAGAAAAATAACCAAAGTTAAACGAGCCATGAATCACCAAAGGACAAACACATTAGATAACTAATTTAAGAGGTAACAATCATTAACAATTGGAAGGAAAAAAGTGTTGATGTTTATGAAATTATAGCAACACTTTATCTTGCAAATAGGCATATCATGTGACAAAATCAAGTTAGGAAATTTGACCAAATATTTTAACAATTTAATAGACCCTAATGTAGTAAATGCCTCATGGAAGAAGATTGTACAGTGTAGACCCATGGCCACCCCTTGGCCCAATTCACTGAAAGTGTAGCATATATGATATATCCACTTGTCACAAATCTTTAAAGTGAAAAAAAAAACTAGAGAAACTCTTCTATTATAATATATATACCTTGTATAAACTCTCTTTTTTTGTTTACAACTTTTTCCAACAAATGGTAGCTTTAGACTAATAAAGCAGACCCTATAAGTTATTATAGAATTATGAACATAAACCTTAGAAAGATCTCATGGACAAACCATTTGATATACTATACCTATGCCCATCATCATTTCAATTCAACATTCTTATATGAGATAACCCAACAAAATAAACTTCATATAAAATTAAATGACCAAACTACTTTCTCCTATCCTTTTTATAAGTTTTTATTTTAGTCCTTTTTATAAAACTGTTTACAAAGTTTAATGTATATTTATTCATTTTGTTATCAAAATACCCTATATTAATTGATTAGAAAGTATAATTTTTAAAAATACTAAATTCAATTATATAGTTATATTTCTTAATTTTTGTAATATTTTCCAAAGGGATATTATAGAAACCACAGGAAGTATCATGTAGTAGAAATTATACAGCACTGCTTAAATAGCTTGATTTACTCCACTCATTCTCATTACCGTGCTGTTGCCAAAAAGAGAAACACAATCTATCTAATTATTCTCTATACCCTTTTTATAAAATGTGTTTTGGGATTTGCCCCCCAATTAACATACTCTTTACGAATTTATATGTATTATAAATGAATTTGTTATTAAAATATTTTTATTTATTCAAAAAATTTGAATAATAAGATAAAATAATTTTAATAACAATTTAAATAAATCATATCCACTTATTAAGAATTTTAATATTTTTTCACATTCTTTAATCCACATAAAAAAAACAACTTACAGTTGATAGGATGGAGTACATATCCAAGTCTAACATAATAAATCTATGCCAGAAAAAGAGGTTAAAGTATTCAATTTTGCTCCAAACCACTATTTCTGACTTAGAAAAAGAGGTTAAAATCTGTCTCATTTTGTAGCACAAAAAAAGAACACTAAATAGTAAATACCAAGGTTTTTCATATCTTTTCACAATAAATTCATTTGATTCAAATTTAGATTCTCTCCCTCATTATCATGTTGAAATGGTAATATATAAAATAAATAAAAAGTTAACTTATTTTATAATAAAATAAATTTTAAATCTCATTACTCCTTAATCCGGAACGAGAGAGAAGTTAGATACATACAATCTTCTTACTCAATGCTCACAAGCTCATATGTTTTGTTTTATCGTCAACCACATCTATATATATATTTTGTGATCAAATTTTTTTGGAATACTTGAGAGTCCAATACTTTAAAATAAGAAAAAAAGATGAATTTAGTGATTTATAATTTTTTATTTAAAAATAATTTAAAATATGTATCATTAGAAAAATTCAAAAACATATAATATAGCATTAAACCTAGAGAATATTGTTTCTCCTTTCTTGGCCTTATTAATACATTTCCCTTTATCTATTTAGCATAGAACTTTGGAATTGTTATTAGTGAAAGTGTGGATAGCACAATCTCCTAAGTACTCACTTTTATGAGCAAGGAATGGAAAAGTATGTAGTTCAGAGAAATTGAACGTAGATCTTCAAATTTTATGTCTCACGACTCTGCAAATAAAGGCTAAGTATTGGAGGCCGAAAAACAAATTATATATTATTTTTTATAATTTCTTATACACAATCCAAGCAACAAAATGATAATGAATAATGAATTATAAAATTAATTGTAATACTCCAAAGACTAGAAAGGTGGATAAGGTGCTTATCCTCACTTCTTTTTCTTCTTTTGCCAAACATTTGCATTCTTCAGTTCCATCTGCATTATGATTCACTATTTCACCATGATTGGATTCATATTCTTTTGAATTATGATTCATCATATACTTTTATTGTGAATTTATTTTTTAACCACTTTCACTAATATGTTGTGAAATTGCGTAAAAGTGCAGTGTCACGTGGATAATGATATCAATTAAACTTTACATTAAAGTTCAAATGAATATAAAGAACTAATTTTTATGTTAAATGCTAACCATATATCAACATGGGATTTTTTATATATGTGAATTTGAATGCCTAGTGTTATCCACCTAAAAATTACAACTTATTAATTATATCTAAGCCTCTTCTCTATTCACATTTATTTCAGAACAAGAGAAAGGTTGAACCAATAATAAAACTACCTTTTGCACATGAGGGGCCACAATCTATTTTAAATTCAACGTATGTGATGAGAGCATCACATGCATCTAAAAGTTTGTTAAATGTCTAACACATAAATCAATGTTTTTTTTTAATTATGATAAACCAAAAACGAAATGAGGATACTGTGAACTTAAGGATGTAAGAGTTAAGATCCTCTACATTAATGGAGAGATGAGTACATCCAAAACAAGAGAAAAATGAAATTTAATTTGACATTTTTATCCTTAAGATAAAATGTAATAACATTTTTAACCCTAAATGTAAGTGCAAAAGTGATCACTTGCATTTTTATTAATGGAGAGAATGTTATAGATAATTCTGATTCTTATGATACAGACTTTGAATTATTAAAGGGATAATTGAAATTTCAATCATAAATTCCAATTTAGCATTAAAGCTTTTTTTTTACATATAATAAAATGAGGCTATAAGGTATTGAAGCATGAAGGAGAGCTTTTTGTTTTTTCTGAAATAGAAGAAGAAAATAAGCAAGAACAACCAATGTGGTATCCAAATACCAAAGTTTCACATAATAGCAATCTTATATATATTTGAAGTACTTCAAGCAACCACCTTCGGAGACAGTGAAGTAAACTAGTTCAACTGTGAATCTCAACAAACATAGTTATTCGCACTAATATTGTATACAACTCTCTCTCTCTCTCTCTCTCTTTGGAACACCAAGAAACAACATGGTTAAACACAGTAGCTAATTTATTACTACTATTTCAAAAGAAAGAGAACCAATAATGGCAGTGCTACACGGTAACAATGGATTTTCATGGCCACCAATAGAGGCCCCACTTAATATGCAAGGTCAGAGAGAACATCAGCAACATTGGAGCAAAACCAACTTTGACAGTTCAATCAATGCAGTTTCTTTTGGATTTGTAGCCACTGCTATTCTGATCTCCATGTTCTTACTCATGGCCATTTTTGAGAGATTCATCCGACCAACTTCGCCACCCTCTCGTCGCCGGAGCCGCCTTGGCACTCACTCTCACCTCGCCCATGAAGGGAAACTTGGTCACCCTTCACCAAAAGTGAGTGTTTAAAAATTATATTTTGATTTTGGTATGTTGGGGGGTGTGTTTTAATTTCATGATGATGTGAAAGCTTTTACCTTTTATCTTTCTTCTGTGTTTGTTTTGCTTGATTTCCTTTTCCATGCTAATGTATAGTTCTGTGTAGATGCTTTTAATTTGGGTAGTTATTTTGGTTTCTGGATAAGGATCATTATATTTATCTGACAAGGGTTTTGTTGCCTAGTTTTTTTTTTCTTTTTTCTGTTCTGTTTCTAGGTTGCTTTTTTATGCTACATTATCTGCTCCTTGATGTCACTACCTTAAATTGTTTCTGCTTGCTTCCCTTACTATTGCAATGTTGGATCTTGGGCATTTATGAAAATTACTTGCATGTATTTTTGGGGTGTGTAAAGAGTACATGTCTTGTTCTGTTTTTTGTTGAATTCATATGGCACTGACATGTTTAATTCAAAATGTTTTGTTTGTGTCTCATCATGTGTATCTTCTTAATCTCTTTGGAGAATTTGTGTGCACTTTCCTGTTACATTGGCTCTCATATTCTCTTCAAACACAAAATGTTCTTCCATTACAGATTTTCCTTATTTACCAAACTTTCAAATGCTTATGCTTTTCTCCAATTTGGTAAGTAGATGGACTAGTGATGTTCTTCGTAATCGCAATCAATTAATTTAACCCCCAATTTCCCATTGAGTGAGGGTAAATTACGTCAAATCTGAATTTAGCATCCGAAAAATCCATTTTCAATTTCTTTTTTATGGCTATGTGATGAACTAAGGAGCTCTATCCTAACGTCATGGCCGAAATTTTCATTTCATTCTTTCTGCATTTACAAGTTCTGTCAATTACCATAGTTATGATTAAATCTGTGTTGTCTTGTGATTTTTATATGGAGATGGTCCTCCCTTGAAGTTTCTACTGAATGATTGGTACTTACCTTAGCCATGAGTATTTAGACTTATTTATCCAACTTGCTATGGAAGTTAAGACCCACATTATCCTTGACTTTCATGTGCTCCATCACCTTCAATCTTTAATGATAACCATACATGGCTTGTGTTTGTTGTCTGAGATAGATGATCAACCTTTTAATTTTTAATTTTATACTTATTTAATGGTCTTTTTTATTCTACTTGTTGCTAGTAGAGAAGAAAACACCACGATATTTAGTTTTTGCTCTACATATCTCTTATTGACTGATACTTTTTTTGATAATTTAGTTTTCAATGTAGCATTGTATGATGAATCTGTACCATGCAACATTTTTGTTTGGAAGAACAAACAAGGCCACCCTACTTATCCAACCTCAGTGTTCAATAGTAAGGCACAAATTGATTGAGACTTTGTCTGTGGAGTTGTTTCTTCAACTTTAACAAATTTATTAATGATTCTCTAGCGTTAGCCAATTAGTTTTTGAATGCAAAAAAAGCCCACTAATCAAATAATACAGAATTTTATAATGTATTTGTTTGTCATTTGGATCACATTAGGGATATCACTATGGTGTTAATGGAATACAGAATAAGGGATTAAAAAACATGCTTCCACTCTTAAGCTTCTGATAGGGATTCTTTTTATTTCTTTATGGCAATGATCACTCAGGAATTCAGATACCATATAGGGAAAATTCTTCTGATTAGAAATTATGTGATATTTAAGTCAGTTAAACATTGTAATCTCAAAGGATCCAAAACCTTCCACTGATGAGGAGTTTTTTAATTTTGATATGGTAGTGATTTTTTAATGCTAAAGTGTCTACGAGGTAAAACAAAGTTTTGAATGATAAACTTTGAATTATGCTCTCAACTTGTTCTATTATGTATATGCAAACAATGACTTTTTTAATACAAAGGCAACTATATGCTTTTATTGCTTTATTTTTCTGTGGATTCATGTCTCATCTATATGGTTATATCTAGGTGGACAGAGTTAATGTTGTATATAATATTTTTATGTTAAAGTCAAGTACATGATACGATGTTAGATGATGTTGGTGCCTTATCTAACATGTCTAGACTGACATAAAAGAAATAAAGGAATTCAGTAGGAGCATCAGCATGTCACTTTGTCGGGTTCGATGAATGTATATTTTTTTTTGTTATTTTAGTTCATTTTATATACAAGTAAGGTCCACCATTAAAAGATTCTGTGAACCTGGTGAAACTTGCAATTTAAACTTTAATCAGTTCGATGATTGAAGAATGGTGGATGATGCACTAACTGCATATAAGTCTTTACACTCTACTTATTAATGTACAAATTTGTATGATAAAATCAAACACTGCATACTTATATTTGTTTGGCCCTTAAGCAAGCAATGTGGTTAAAAAGACTACAAAAGCAATAGCTTTATGAAATAACAAAAAGCAATTGTTGCTTGCTTCTGAAGTTTGTAATCTGCCAAGCACTTTTTAGCCTGATATTTGGTCCACTTTTTGTAAAATAACTCTTTACCATTAAGTTGATATTTAATCAATTCAGCTGGTTCTGTAATTTGTGCAGATGAGTTTATATGGTAGTTGGGTTTCAGTTATGATGCCTGGAGATGAGTTACCTACATTTGTTGCCCACCCGGCTCCAGCGCCGTGTTGCCTCGAACGGATTTCATGGCCTTCACATCAACATAACACATTACCTTCCACTTCCAACACCTTACCTATTAGCAACCAAGTGTGAGAGAATTGAAGATAACAAAATTCAGGATATTGCATTTAGGAGTTGATGAATATTATGTGAAGAATAGACCCATTTTTATCTAGAGGAGCTCTCTTTATAGTTTATACCTTGTACATATGATTTAGTTCAGGGGAAACTGGGTTTGGTAATAACTAGGTTCATATTTGTAGTATGAGAACAATTTCCTCTTTAATTCATGAAGATTTGGAGTTTCCCATAGTGTAAATGGGTGGTTCTCAATACATAGTGTGTCCTTTAACTAGGTAACTTTTTTCTTTCAAAGGGTAACACTTCCATGTGTACTAAACTAAGCAAGGACCATGCTTAAACATAATAGAATAATCTTGCCATACCATTCCACATCATTGGTGATATTGGTAGATCAACTGTTTGTCTTTATGCTCCAAAGGGACGACTTAGAAGGAATAATCTAACATGCTTTATATGGCACCAAAAATATTTCAAGTAGAAACCTAGTTAGTGGAATCACTAGCAACGGGTTAATGTAAAATTAGGATCACTACACTAGTCTCATTCTGTGTTCCTTTTAATGGAGTCGGATTCTAATTAAAAAATATCAAAATTGGCCATAAGAGTTAAATCAATGTTCTAAACAAATCTTGATGGTGTTTCAGATACTAGTAATAGGCGATTTTTAAGGAAAAACGTAGAATCCTAAGTGCTACTAGTACAATGTTTACATGTATTTTTCCTAAAACTTATGTAGGTAAAAGGGATATTAGTGATGAATTGAGGTTTAGGATTGAAGGGCTTTTGTTATTTCCAATAAACCTTGAAGTTGTTAACAAGGAAATTGAACATGAATTGGGGTACTTAGTTGTAAATTTTGATGAAAATATTAGACAAACTTTCATGAATCTAGAATAATTGCATTGGTCTGAAAAACTTATACAAAGGGTAATGGATTGAAAGAGATGAAAAAAGGAAGAAATTGAGAGCAGTGGCTCAAAAGCACACACACTGATGGATTTTCGCCCAAGCCAAGGGAACCTCGCCCAAGCGAGAGACAAGTGATCACAAGCCTTAGCTACTGACGAATTTTCGCCCAGGCGAGGATATCTCGCCCAAGCGAGAGACCAAAAGTCTATAGGCGGTTTCCAACAGTTTTGGGTTACCTTTTGCCATTTGCACTGATTTTGAGAGCTTTAGAGAGGGAAAAAACACGAAAGTGAAAGGAAAGAGTCGTGGGAACGACTCTAGGCTTAGATTCATATTATTTTATGCATTTCGTCATTGTAATGTGTAGAATGAGGGGCTAAACTCTCGGTGAGGGATTGAATGTAATTTTCTGAACCTTTGTATTCTTGGATTCAATTCAGTTTATGTTTAGTTATTTGATTTTGGAAATCTTATCTTATGCCTAATGCTTGATTTTATTTAGTTATTGAAATCTTGATTTATTACCTCATGTTCAACTGGAAAGCGAAATATGTGGTTGAATCCGGATAAGTTTTCTTGATGTGTTGTTGATCTAGGGATAGACAATGACACATGAATTGCTTATACATCGGGTTTAATGCTAGATAATTTGTCAAATTACCAAGGAATTGGAGTTTGAGGAATTATCTAAGGATTTTGTAATCAAGGAATTGATACAAATGATTCGTGATGTGCATCAAGATCAATAACTTTTCTAGAATTGAATCTAAATGTTTACAAAGAGGAAGAAGATGAAAGTCAATCACACCCATTTTATTTACAATTTATCAAACCTATTTTAGAAAATACAAAAATACCGATGACTTTTATCCAAATCATTACTTGTAATTATTTACTCAATTTATATATTTAGAGATCAATATAAATCTAATTTGCTCATTGAGAATGATATCCCGATATTTACCGGTTTTATTACTTGAATGATACGGTACACTTGTTATACTTGTACGAAAATAGATAACATAAGTATTCTTTCCTTCCTTTCTTGTTATTGTATAAAGTAGAAGTGCTACTCTCAATCCCAAAATGCACAACCTCCAAAATCAGAAACCATGTGTATGACACTCTTATACTTGTAATCTTGTTAAGACATGGGTAAAATGATTCAATTTTGGGTGTTAGATTCTAACATTAGCAACCAAAAATATGAACCAATATATATCTCTTTTGTTGAAATAATGCAGCTTTCTATTGTGTCTTGACTTGAGTGCTTTTGTATTATTTAGAACAAAACTTAAGTGCTTTTGTATTTGGTATTTGTGTGTTCTATAATAAAAGTTTTATGTATAATAACTACATTTTTATTGACCAAAGTTAGAATCTTTCAGTGTCACAAAATAGCAGGTGAATATTTTGGCCCAGACTGAAATCATATATTGGCAGAAACTCAATCTTTCCTAACTTGCTACTCTGTGAAGAAATGGTAGAAATATAGTTGCAGAGGAAAATGCAGAGCACTGGTCCAAGTAAGGTAAAAGTAAGGTCAATTTTTTAGTACAAGCATTTACGTACACTAGTATCCAAAAGGCCATGTTGGAACAAATCACCCTTTCTCTCTCACTTCTATAACTGAGTACTACAATTGACCTTTGACTCCAAATATTCACACCCCAGACTGCATTAACTCCAAACACTAGTTAATGAAAAGTACATAAATTATATATGCAACCAAACCAATTTTTTTAACTCACCATGTTTTCAAAAGTTATATTTTGATGCAAATACACAACAAATTTCAGTCTCTGGAAAATAAAAGTTCTCAATTTGATCCTAAACATTCATTAACATGATGAAAGTGATTAGTTTCAGAATAAATCTAAGGACAAGTTAATCTAAGTAAAAGACTAATTTAACCAACATTTAGGTTTTTAAATAACCAAATTAAAAAAAAAATCATATTTTAAGGGACTAAATGTGTTTCATGTATTTGTAGTGATCACAAGATATCAAATGTATATAAGTTAATGATTTTTTTTGTAAATGATTATGGAAATATATGTAATTTCCCCTAATAAATATGATTTAACAGTAAACACTAGTGAGCTCACTACAGTGGTGGTTGAGTGGTGGCGCCACCCCAAAACCACCATTCAAGTTGGTAGAATCCTAGAGAAAGATGAAACATTCCAATGACACAAGTGGGTTTTCCAAAGACTCTTGCTCCATGGCTGGAGTTTCCCTCTTCCGGCCATCATTCTCCGGCGCGGTGGTTCTGACCCGAGCAGGAGATTGGTAAGTTCTTCTCGAAGATGGACTCCGACCCACGACGAATCTAGGTGCCACATTGTCACCGCGTGTCGCCGGCGACATAGATCGCCGGCAGGAGTTATCCCGGCGAGGCTGGTTCCTCACGACACCATTCCCCATTTGGCACTCTCTGCTCTGAACAAACCTCACATTCCTCCGACTCGGTGACTGCTCTGTCCTCCTTGCCGGCGACTTCCCGCTCCCGGCGCCAAACTCACCGGAAAAGGAGCATTTTTTGTTAATTGTGGCGGGAGATCTATGAACCCCTTGGCGCGGTTCTTGTTCCGTGAGTGTGGTTGTGGAAATGGTCTCGCTCAAGCTGCAAACTTCAGAGATCTCTTCTTCTCCTTTGCTAATCTCCAATGGCATAATTAACTTCTCAACTTTTCCCTCTCCTTCAAATTTAGCCACGGTTTGCTTTTGAAGTGGCCTCTCTGCATCAAATTTAGCCACAGTTTGCTTTTGAAGTGGCTTCTTTGCATCAAATTTAGTCACGGGTTGATTTTGAAGTGGCTTCTCTGCATCAAATTTAGGCACGGTTGGGTTCCATTTGGGTGTTTCTAAGAGCACTTCCTTCACTGTCTCTTCCTCAACTGAATCATTTGGTGGTAAAGATATGTTGCTCTTTTCACTAGTACTCACACAACAACCCATTTTCAATTTTCTGGTTGTGTAGGAAATCTTCTTGAATCAGTGGATAACACAAAAGTGATGGGTTTATAGTAATAGTATTTAGAAGAGGAGAGGGAAAAAGAAAAAGAGAGAGTGAAATGCAAGGAATGGATAGATAAGTTTATCTGTGATTTTTTAAGGGTAAAAGTGTATTATCAATATAATTAATAATGATATAAGTATCATTTTATTTTTTCACACAACTTCTCTTTTTATTAATGGTTTTATTATAAGATATCCAACTGTCATGCAAGTAAACATTTAATATACCAGACCAAGTCAACATATAACGCAAACTCTAATAACTACACACCAATCTTATGCTGCTCACTCATGTCATAATATTTGCTTACTAGCTAATGGTAATGCTTAAAAAATGAGTCTAATATCTTAGTACATTATTTATTTGTATTTCTTTGGTGAAGAGTTAATAATAATTATATCACTCATCAAGTTACTTTTCCTAAAATTCCATCTTGCACGTATTAAGAATGAATATATTAGGATTCAACTTACCTACTACTAAACCAAAAGCTTTGTTTGCTTCCAAAATCAAAGCAGAACTAGCCTAAGTAATATGCAATGAACACCACTAACAAGAGCTTTGCTGCTTCCATATGATTAAGCTTTTGTGGACAATAAGCTTAATCTGTCAATCACTTATTAGACCTCCCATTATCATTATTATTATTAGCGTGTCGACAAATACTTCGTGTCTGCCGACCCGCATTCTTATCAAATGTTATAATTCATAATATGTGTTGTCTCATTTGTGGTTAGAAAAATCATAACTCTTTTATTCTGATTTTGATTACTAATTTATAATATGTGATGAATAAATAGTATAAATGAATAAACCATAACCACACATATATAATTTATATAAAAATGATGTATTGTTTAAAAATAACATAGAATATGCATTGGGTATAGATGAGCATTAATATTGGATTATATATGGTTTTTGGTAGAAAATATAAATTAAAGAGGGCAAAATAGGCAACCACAAATTACACCATGGTGAGTAGTTAATTTGTGTTTTGCCTCTATATATAGTATAGATTAAGCATAAGAGGTTGTTATTCCAGTTTAGTCCAACTAGTTAGTGTATAATATGTAATGGTTATTGATTGGAATTCACACCAAAATTGTGTATAACACTCTAATTTATGGTTCCATCTGGTAGGGGTGAGCAGGACCCGATTCTACCCGCTTACCCGATATGACCCGATCATGATCGGGTCTATGGTCGGGTTTGAGTTCAAAAATTAGACTCAGACAATATATAGGGTCGGGTTGGGACCAAACATGATCCGTTCTGTCTCGTCCCATGGTCACTCACTCTTGATATTTGTATGTATCTCTATTCAAATGTGTACAGAGTAAATGATACCTTTTTGGTCGAAAATATCACCGATTATCTAATTTTATCATCGTATATATATACATATATTATTTTATATGTCAAATTACATATTTACAATAATAAATAATATTTAGAATACCTTATCTAAAATGATTATATATTATAGTTAATTGGGTCTATGGTCGGGTCCGAGTTTAATGGTTGACCCTGTGAATATTTAGAGTCGGATTAACTCCAGGTTTAGGGTCGGATCCGGGTTCAAAAAATAATCTGACCAACATTTAGGGCCAGGTAAAGACAAACCTTAACCCATCCCAACCCGGCCCACGCTCACCCCTACCATCCAGAGTAAAGGTTCCACAAACCCTCGCAGATTATGACATACACATTTTTGGTTTCATTTCCTTTCTTATTCATTGAGTCTCACAAGCAATTCATTACATTGGATAGGGTACATTTATATTAAATCTTAATGAATCAAAATTAGTAGGATCCTTTTTATTTAATCCAAAAAAATAGCACAAGTTAAACACATTAGTTGCACCACTGAAGACAAAATTGACAGATAAATTAAATATGTGAGTAATTATTTCTATCCCTTTTTTCTAATCATCAATGTGATGTACCAACCATCTAGGATATAGTCTAGTTCGTGCTAAAATAGTCAAATTGCTTATAATGGGTCATACCCAACAGCCACGAAATCATTTACCAAAAGCAAAGGATAACCAGAAAATGTGAAAACAAAGCAAAAGTTATGTCAAGCAAAAATGTACACTTTTTTTAAAGCATCTTCAACAACAAAAATGAAATATTTACTTCACATACTTCTCTTTTACTCTTTTTTTCTTCTTGTTTAAGAGATTCTATATTTCTTTGTGGTCTATTTCCTTTCAATTATTTAATTCTTGAACTTAGGCATTTTTTACTTTGTTAGATTAGTGGTTTGATTTCATGTGAAAATAATGTACCACTGATAGATGATATATTGTCACTATAGAAAAACCCGTAGTATATACTATTGATGTACATGCTGATTATCACTACATTACAAAAGCTTTATAACTTTGACAGAATTGTTATTAAAAAAAGTATAAATATAAATTAACTTAAGTTGGAACCTAATTTGGGTATGTGCTGCAAAATTCCCATCATTCTATTCTGTGGCCATTTCTCTTCTAGGACGGTGGAGCCCATAATCAACAATTTGAATAAAGAAAAAATAGTCTTTTTTGACATGTGAGAAGGACTATAGAGGGAAAAAACCAATAGGTACACTCATACATAACACTGCCTCTCTTTGGTAATCACAAATTTTCCGAATTATTAAATTACATTATATCATAATTTATTTAAATTTATATCTTTTGACTTTTTAAATAGTATATTTATGCCGCTCATATTATCCAATAGAAATATTCCGAGTTTAATGTGGGCAATGCAAGCCGGCCATATTGTCCATTTTGCCATCAGTAAAATACAAACACCAAAGTCACTATCTCTATCTTTAATTCTTTATCATCTTTAGTGCTTTGCAAACTCTTCATTCCATTTCTCCTTCTTGTTTCTTAGTGGTTAGTACCCATTTCTCTCCTATTTTCACTCTCTATTACCATACCCCAAAAAAAGTTTTTTTTTTCCATTATTAAAACAATTTTCACAGCTATTTTATTTGGCTGTATTCTATAATGGTTTTTTTTTCTGTCTCAGAATGACTTCAAATTCTTGTGAAAGTTTCTACCTTTGTCTTCTTCTGTAGTTTTAGTTCAGTTTTTAACTTGGAGCTCATTTGCTTAGGTATAACTGTTGAAGCTTCAGAATTGGAAGCTTAATCTCTTTCAGGAAATGGGTTTTAAGAATTTGGAGTTGCATGTCCGAGTCTTTGTTTTCTACATACTGATTCTCACTACAACTTTCTGTGTTGGGGACACTGACATTGTTGATGGTATTCTATACACTTTTCATTTCCTATTTTGCTTTTTGTCCTATTTTCTAGTATATGATGCTCTTAAGAAAACCAAAAGAAAAAAAATACTTTTTTTTTTTATTTTGTTATATTATTATGCTTCAGTTTTCTCAGCCATTAAGTAAATTCTTCAATGCTTTCTCTGTTTAGTCATGCTTCTTTAATAGTTGATTCTATAAATGCAATGGTGGAGTCTTACCTAGTTAAATACTATGCATGTTCTGAATGTAAGTGCAGACTGCAGGAGTTATCTATAAGCTAATCTTTCTTAATTGTGATGTGGTTATAGTTGCAACAATCAATAGTTTATATGTTTCTCTTGGCTCACCACCTCTTCAAGGGTGGAAGCCTGTGGGAGGAGATCCATGTTTTGAACTGTGGGAAGGTGTGGCTTGTGTCTTCTCCAACATAACTGCCATGTATGTTCATTCTACCTTTCTTATACCTGTGTTAGTTAGTTGTGTCATTGTTTTCATGTTCTAGGTAATAACCCTTCAATGGATAATGTTGCACAACTTATTTATGATTCTGGATTTTCACTAAAAAAATTTATCTGAAAAAAAAAAGAAAAAAAATGAACTTTAGGTTTTAGGAACTTTTCTGCCAAAATCACTTTTGGAGAATCACATTTTTGTAAAGTCTAAACAAGTGACCCCATATCTAGTGTTTCCTTAGTTGTTTGATTGATAGAGCTGAATGTTAACAACTGGACGGGGCTCAGTAGAATTTGTATTGTGGATTGTACTGACAGACACCTCGGAAGCATGAATTTGAGTGGAGAGCTAGGCAGTAATTTGGATTTCCCATCCATCTTAGAAATGTAAGTGTCATTTGTTAAGATAATGGTACATGTTACCTATGTTTACTGATTATACATTTAGATATTTTCTGTCTCTCAAAATTACTAAATTCAGCACTGTCTATGTAGAATGTGATTTAAATGAGTTAATCTTTACACATGCTCCTATTGACCCAAATCACTTGTCATTAGAGGAGTTGAATTTCTTTTTTATTAATTAATTGGGAAACTTTAACTCTTGACCGATAATTGTGTAACTATTTGCACTAGAAACCACATGAAGTTTTGTTTCACAAATGTGCAGCGACCTTAGCAACAACCATATTGGTGGGCCCATTCCATTTACTTTGCCACCTACTCTGAGGATCTTGTATGTTATATTCATCATCTCTAAACTCATGGTTTTCTTGTTGTATTTAGTAAATCGTATTTAGTTAACCAGTTTTTGTTTCTTTTTAACATTCAGGTCTCTATCAGGAAATCAGTTAAATGGAAGCATTCCAGATGGTTTTTCCTTATTAACTGAATTGTCAAACCTGTGAGTTCATAAGATATCCGCAGCCATCATGCCATATTGAGTCGTATTTTTCCATAATTTGTTTCTTCATTATGAGAGAATCTGCTGCCCTTAGATCATTATCCAATAACCTTTTAAATGAACAAATCCTAAATGTATTTCATCAACTTACTGGCTTCATGAATATGTAAGAAAATGGTTTTAAATAAAATTGGTAGTGTCATTGTTCCATACATAATTCTTGGAAACCATGTACTATATTGCAGGGATTTGTCAAGCAACAACTTGAGTGGTCAGCTGCCTTCCTCAACGGGGAGTTTATCATCTCTTACCACATTGTGAGTAAAATTTGTTGCTACTAACAGATTCCATTTTCTTGTTGCATAAGGATTTGTTCTTCATTATTTATTTATTTATTTATTTTGCAGACACTTGCAGAACAATCAACTTTCTGGAACTCTTGATGTTTTGCAGGACCTGCCTCTTCAGGATCTGTACAATTCTTACCATATGCTTTTTATCAAGCAACAATGCATATGAAATAGTATAATTTTGAGCTAAACATGTGAATTTAATATTATGTAGGAATATAGAGAATAATTTATTCTCTGGGCCAATTCCTCCAAAATTGTTGTCTATCCCAAATTTCAGGTGAGATGTGGTTTGAATTTCAAGATTTTATTTATCTGTTTTGAAGTTTTTTAGCTCACTATACTGTTTTTCAAATTCCAGTCTGATAATGTTTTGATCTACAAGGAGAAGTCCCTAGGAAAATTTGCTATTGTAATTTTATACAATTATAAGAATAAAGTCTGAAACACTGCTCTTGGCTTAGTTGCTTTGCATATTTCTCTAGGATAAATGAATTCATACACTTATTTCCAGATCTTTTATTCAAGTTAACATAGTAGCATGTCCCTTGCAGAAAAGATGGGAATCCTTTTAATACTACTATAATTCCGTCTCCTCCGGCTCCTGCACCAACCCCTTCACCAATCCCTTCACCAGCTCCTTCACCGTTATCTGTGGCTCCATCCCCAGGAGAATCGCCTTGGAAAGTGGCAACTAGTCCATCTACCATAGCACCAACGCAAGCAAGTGCTAGGAAGTCTTCCATACCAAAGAGTATCATTTGGATTGCTGGTGCAGGTTTTTTAATATTGGTTGCATTAGGAGCTTCACTTTTTATGCTGTGGAGCTTTAAGAGGTCAGAGAAGAAAAATGACAAGAAACATGATGCAGTTTACGAAGCAACTAATCAAGTGGAGAAAGGTACGTCCGGTACTCTGGTTCATCTTAATCAAACCTTTTTTTTATAAATATTTTGTATCCTTCTCAAACTCCATTTGCATTCCAAACAAAGCAGGTGAGAAACCATCACTTCTATATGAAGTAGCAAATAAAAGAATGAGTTTGATTCCAAAGGTTCAAGGTGAACAAGAAATATCTGTGAAAATAGTATCTGCAACTTCTGAAAGTGATGATGATGGGATTGGTGGCAGTTCTAAACTTCCACCTCTGCAGCCACCTCCACATCCTCTCCCAACTATTCCTGCCGAGGTCATCTTTAATCCGGCTATACCTGCCAAAGCAACTGAAAGACATGGTTCCATAACGGCTTATACTGTCGCATTGCTTCAGCAGTATACAAATAGCTTTTCCCAAGAAAACTATATTGGGGAAGGCACACTCGGACCTGTTTATAGGGCTGAACTCCCTGATGGAAAGGTAATAGTCACCACTTACATGGTACTAAAATGTGCAGTTTAGCACGCCTGACAAATTCATTTTAGATAGTTGTAGTCCAACAGTTAATATTGAGTGTTCTATTAATGCGCCCAATCTGTGGGGTGCACCACAGCCTTTGTCTTGATTCATGTATTATAAGCACTATACTACTTTAGATTTTCAATCTCGTTCTCCTGTTTTCACCCGCTTTACTAGAGCTTAACATGCTGATATTGTTTGACTTTCTTTATAGCTGTTGGCAGTGAGGAAACTGGATGCTACTGCTTCCACGGGGCAGGATTATGAACAATTTCTTCAATTAGTATCTAGCATCTCAAAAATTCAGCACTCTAATATTGTAAAGTTCATGGGTTACTGTGCTGAGTATAACCAACGATTACTTGTATATGAGTATTGCAATAATAGGACTCTATATGATGCACTGCACGGGGAGGATGAACACCATATAGAACTTCCATGGAATGCACGCATTTGTGTGGCACTTGGAGCAGCTAGAGCGTTAGAGTGAGTAGAGCAACTTACTCAAAAAATCTAATACCCTTTTGTTTAAGCTAAATTAACTCAATATTGGTCAGTGAGTAATGCTTACCTTGTTTTGGTGGTTGGAAAGTTAAGTTTTTTCAATCATTTTTATTATCCAAGAATATTTCTCAGCTGATAATTGTAGGAGTAGGGTTTTTTAGCATTGGTTGTTTTATTTACTACCTTATTTTTGATCAATTTTTAATTCATGGATAAGGTACCTTCATGAGAACTTCCGGCCACCTATCGTCCATCGAAATTTTAGGTCTGCTAATGTTCTCCTGAATGACAAGCTGGAAGTCTGTGTCTCGGATTGTGGATTAGGTCCTTTGCTATCTTCTGGCTCTGCTGGTCAGGTATATCTCTAGTTTTGATTTTCTTCAGTTAACAATGTCTTGTGCTTTTAGGCTTCTTAACTATGTTGACAGTTTTGAGGTGCTATTGGACATAATGGAATAAATGGCTTAAATTCATATGGAAATGCAAAAACATGTGATCAGATATTTTTTTGGTCAAATTGAGAAAGAAGCCAGAGGATATGCCTCGGAACAATAGTAAGGTTGTTGCCTAGTGACCATGAGGTCACTGGTTCAAATCTTGGAATTCGGTGTGCGGGGATTAGGTTGCATATTTGTACCCTCCCCAAACCTCACTAGGTGGGAGTCTCGTGCATTGGACCACCTTTTTCACTGAGAAAAAAGGCAGTTTTTATTTACTTTTCATGACCAATAAAGATGAAGGTATAGAACTTCATTTGATGTGAAAGGAGTGAAGTTACTTTTCATCTAACTGCGCAGCACAATAAGGATGGCTGGCAGGCAATTTCATTATAAATTTTCTTACATGGTACCAAAAACTCTAGTGTATGGTTTGTCTGTTTCTGGAAGCTCCTTGAAGGATAAGAACATAATGAGTTGGATTCCATTTCTCCTAGTATTCAGAACTTCTTCAAGTTGGATCCAAAATACTCTTAGTTTTTCTTCTAGTTTTGTTAAATTCTTGCTAACATTGATACATTTATCTCAGTTGTCAGGACGTCTCCTCACAGCTTACGGTTACAATGCACCAGAAGTTGTGTCCGGAAGTTATACACAACAAAGTGATGTTTTCAGTTTTGGAGTTGTGATGCTAGAACTTATCACTGGACGAAAATCCTACGATAGGTAAGCAAATCTATTTGCAGTCTAGGCACTTGTATCAATTTTCTTTTGCATAAGCCTATAACAATATCAGCCGAATGGAAGCCATATTTGAAATAGTGTATTTGGTTAATGCACCCCATTCATGTTTTAGGTCACTACCTCTTAGAGAGCAATTTTTGGTTAGATGGGCAGTCCCTCAACTACATGACATTGATGCATTGTCAAAAATGGTTGACCCCAACTTAAATGGTGCCTATCCTATCAAGTCTTTGTCACGTTTTGCAGATATTGTTTCCTCGTGCGTACAGGTAATTTTCTTCCTTACTGTGAGTTATACATGATTTATGATAGAACATTATGACGTCATTCGGTCCATGTAGCCGATCCTACCTAATGAGACAGGCTTAGTTGTAGATATATATAAGAACAATTTCTTATTGCCTATCATTTATTCTCATTTTCTTCCAGCATGAACCTGAATTTCGGCCAGAAATGTCCGAAATTGTTCAAGATCTGTTGCGAATGATGTAGAGCGACATGCCAAGTACAAGAGAATGAACTCCCTAGATAGGAAATGGAGTCAAAGACAGGGTTTGGTTCCCAAATTTTATGTATTTTACCCATCCATTATTTTTTATTGAATTTGTTGGCTTGATCTTATTTGTTTAGTCGTGAATGTGGAAATTCTTCTATGCTAATGTTATTGAGTTAGTGGAAATTATTCATAGTCAGATTGTATTTTTCTTATCTTTGTTATTGATGCTATGATTCAAAGATTTCATGGCCTAAGACTCTATGAGTAATGTCATTCATCATTGTTATATTACAATAAATAAATTGTTAGTGAATGTTCTTTTCCATACTTTTGAAAGTATTTGTATATTTTAGTGTGCTTTGGTGTTTTTTTTTTGGAAAAGCTGAAGCATTCTTGTGCTTTTCAAAAAGTGCCTTTAGAATGTTACATTTTATTTTATTTTGGGATTAATTTCTTTAGTTATGGTTAGATGTTGGGATTAAATATCATATTTGAACATAAAATACTATTTTAATTATTCTTATAATTTTTAAAAATAACTTCTAAATTAAATTCATACGAGCCATGAACTTTCTTTTGTAGATTAAATTAAGGTTGAGTTGTGTCTTGTTATGGCAACAAAAAAATGTCTTGGTTATATCGCAAACAGTGTTGTCACATTCCAACACTATTGATGCATTATTTTGCTTGTCGTTTTGTGCTCTTGTTCAAAAAGTAAAAAGAAAGTAAAGGTTAAAGTTTATGACGCAGAAAATTATTACACGAAAAGAGAAGAACCGACAAACAATTTAAGAGGGCTTTACTATAACATTGTATTAAGGCCAATGATTACAACTATTAAGTATAGAGACTTAATATATACCATGGTAAAGGTAAATATTATGATTTATGATATCTTCATTAATGTAGATGCAAATGCTTTAGAAAATAAAAGGAAATATAACTTTTAAGGACATTCTTTTGATTGCAATAAAATTATACTTTTATTATTAAAAATAAAGAAAAAATATGCATTTGTATCTTCATTAATGTTATTAGGTAAGCAGAGACACACTGACTCGAAAAAGTATCTAATATATTTTGGCAATGTTTCATTTTTTGCAGCAGACAATGAAGTGATGAACTGTTATGCCTGTTCTTAGTCAATGATTTTTTTATATAGCTTCCTGCCATAATTTTCTTGATGCAAGGTACATTAATGTTTTTAATAAGTATATCGGGTACTGTCAAAACATTCTTTTGATGTCTAGCATGTGAAAACATACAATCAAATAATCAAATAATGTCTATGCAGTATTTCAATCAAAATTTATACATAGTCATTGCATTATTCATTTAAATTATTTTCTTTTGAAAAAGCAATAATAATTAAATATAAATGATTAATGATACAATAACACTATATAGAACTCATACACTATCAATGAATACATATTTATCATAGTCAAATCCAACCCCACCAACATATAGTCATATTATCAAATAAGTATATGTGGCCCATGGGCAACCTTTTTTTAATAGCTTTTTATCATTATGGGAAAATAAACTTTATCACCTCCTTTTGAATCTTTTTAGCTTGCCAAAACACTTGCATACTCTACAACTTTGAAATAATATTTGTTTTTTGAGGCTTTACTTAATCCATAAACTTAAAATAATATTTGTTTGTAAGAGTTAAGTGACTTAGTAGAGTTTTAAGACCATTCCAACAATGGTACAAAATTTCCTTTCTTCCTTATCAAGAACTCTGCCTATAAAAGAAATTTGTTGGGTAGCACTGATATTTGTATGACATCTTTTTTGGAATAATATTCCTGTAATGCTTCCACTCTCTCAACATAATTATGAAAGCAAGTGATAATGCTAACAAAGCAAAAAAAAGAAACCAACATTGCAAAAACTATATTATAAGGAGTTAAAAAAACTAAATGCATAAAAATAACAATTAATTTCCTAATCCACTCTTTAAATATAATATTATTTCTTTATCAGGTGGCACATATATAGAAAAAGTGATTAATGAATGTTTTATTTGTTAAGAGCATGTGAATTGTGAAGAAACATGAGTGAGTGGCATTGATGGATATGCCACTGAGTATTGGCATGAGTATCTTACCTAAATCTATGAGCCCAGCATCCTACGTACATTAATATTCTTTTACTTTAATGTAACATTATGTTTATAGTAAACATATATCTTCCATCTTTTATGTCTTTATAAAATTAAAACTTCAAATGATTCTCAAAAGTATTAATCGGTCAAATTAGTTATTTTACCATTTTTTATATCTAATGACATAACCATATTGACTCACATTACAATATGCTAGCATTAGTTTGGGGTTATTTTTAGTAGATCAATTTGGTACATACAAAAATTAAAGATCAAAGTAGTTATTCACTCTAAAATTTAACAGGCAATTAAAATAAGGGATGAAATTCAATTACTCCAAGAGTAAGTTTTTTAAACTTACTTCAGATCATAGTCATAAATTATAGGGAAACACAATGATTTGAATTAGTAAGTAAATCTAAATCATTGGATCAAAGTTTCACTTTTCTCGATTAAACATGGATGAATTTGTGCCACATTTATGTGCAGAAAAATGTGGTTTTGATTCTTTTAAAAATAAAAAGTATGGTTTATTATTTTACCAAATTTATCGGTAAACTCTTTCATGCATTTTAATATTAATGAGTTTGAATTTGATTAGCTCAAGATATGTTTTTTTCTTTATATAGATTATAGCCTGTTATAGTTAGTTGATTGTAATACACGTTAAGTATATAAAATAATTTCATCATCAATAAATTATGTATGACCATACTATCAATTTTTTTATAATATCTATTTTAAAAGCCACACACATGATACATTACTGATTAGTAGGTAATAGTTTATACCTACACTATATCAAAACTATTCTAAATTTTTTTGATCAATTTTATAAAGATCAAATCTAAAAATATTCCAAAAAGATCAATAATTTAATTTCTGGAATCGACATTTATCAAGTAATCGCACATTCTAAAAAAGATTAATTTTCTACTACATAATAATAAGATATCCTTAATAATACTAAAGTGACACTGAAAATCAAATTTTGTGAGCACATATAACCAACTAGTCAAAACATTAACCATAATAAATTCAATACCATATAGATAGGTAGGTATGTTTAATTGGTCAAGCGTGATTTAGAAGGAAAAATAACTTAATGTTCTTGTAACTAACTGTTTTTAATGCAGTTGATATATGACCATCCATATTATTGAATGATGATAATGAAGTGTGGATATTACTTTCAAACTTCTAAGTTTTTCCTAAATAATGAAAAATTTAAGCTAAAGAAAGGAAGATTATATTATAAGAAATCTCTCATTGTTTGATACAAGTCATTTTCGTGCCTTTTTCCCCCTTCAAAACGTAAATGTTCATGCCAACTTGTTAGTTAATTTACTCATTACCGGTAGATATAGTATTTGTAGATGAATAAATAAATAAATAAATTTATTAAACTTTAGTATATGTAGTACATATTTATTTATTTTTCTAATAACAATTGCAATTATTTTATATATGGACCACTATCGTGCAAGACACAACAAACAACACCTCACAATAATGAAAGAAAATAAATAAATTAACCTTTACCACAAATATTATAATTATTTTATTTAAGAAAAAGACAACGGAAATAACACGTCAGCTACTTTCGAAAATATAAAACACGTTAGGACTTAGGACAAGGTGTTAGGTAATTTCGAAATGATAAGAAGAATAAGCTAAGGGTATTTTGGTCCGAATAAGAAAAGTGGCCATGGGTGGAATATGTATTAACTATTAAGTGCTTTTCTCTAATTAGTTTTTTTAAAATGATTTTTCTTAATTAATTTACTTTGCTGAATTGTGCAACGCCATAAAAGTTGGAAAATAAATAAAAAAGGAAAAAAAGAAGAAATGAAAGTGCTTATAATTAGTAATAATTAATTTAAGTACAGTGTTATATTAATTAATATGTTAAATTATACTATACACTAATTAATATTACTATATAAATATGAAAAGAAAATGAAATTGATTTACCTAGGGAAAATAAAAAAAGAGAAATAAAATTATTTATTTCTATATCACTGTTGAATCTGAGAATTGCTTTTTATTATTGTTGAGTTCAGACCATTTTTCTCATCTGACATTCTTATTCGGATTTTCATTCTGAACCCACCAAACCAAGAAAGATAGTTTCTTTCCTTTTTCATTTTCTTCTTCGGAATCAGTAGAAGAAGCAGAAGCAGAAGCAGAAGCGGGTGCAAAACCAAGTTCTGAATTAGTATTTCCTCTCTCATAAAGGAGTTTCATTTAAGCTCCAGAAGCTGGATTCTGAAGTGCCCATCACAAAATGGCAAAGCGTGGACACAAAATACGTATCCTTTTTTCTTCAATTTAATAAATAAGTGTGTTCTGCTACCGAATAGTGCTTCTAAGGAACTGTTTCTGTGTTTTTTTTAATAATATTATAATTAGAATTAGTTACTTGGAGCTGAGTTTGTATTGAAATTTTTGTAGCTTATCTTTACAGTTTCAAAGTTGGTTTTTTTAACCCCTTTTGGGTTTTCTGCGTTGTGAGGGGGAGAGGTGGAACGTGCAACTGATGTTTTGCTTGTTTTTTCTGGGAATAATAATTGTTGTGCCAATTTAATTGGTTATCATGAAAAGTTTTGATTTTAGGTCACTTTTGTAGAAGTGAATGGAAAGTTTTTAGCTTAAAATAGTGATTTTTTTATTGGTTGGGATTTTTCAAATTTTCAATCTTGTTTAGTTTGTCTGTTGTTGACTTGTGTTGAGTATATTTTGATAATGTGATTTCCTGAGCCAATCAACTGTAGAGGAATTTGTGGCTCATTCAGGAATTGTTAATTGTTTGAATATTGGAAAGAAGGAGTGTCGCCGTTTCATTACAGGAGGAGATGATCACAAGGTCAATTTATGGACCATTGGCAAACCAACTTCTTTAATGGTCAGTCATCAATATGATTCTTGTCTTATTTTTTAAGCATTTTGATTAGATCATTGGTCTCTCCATTTTAATGAAGGGTCTATTTCTGATGTACCTCTTGCATCTCCAATTATGTTATTGTATGTGATAATAGGATCTGCTTTAAGTTCATATTAAATGGTATTGTTAGTTTTGGTTTATTTCTTATTTTCTTCACCCTTTGCATTGGCATAATAGGCAGGAACTAGAAAGCTGGAATTTTATACCACACTTAGATTAGATCATAATAATACATAATCATCTATACTTCTGAATTCTCATGGTCGCGGATAGCATTGCCGTGTTGTGACCTAACAATTTTGTCTTATTGTAAATATGTGCAGAGCCTATCAGGTCATAATAGTCCAGTCCAATCCTTGGCTTTTGACTCAGCAGAAATATTAGTTCTTGGTGGAGCATCATCGGGTGTGATAAAGCTTTGGGATTTGGAAGAAGCAAAGTGTAAGTTAATTAGTCCGTGATTGGCTTAGGCTATATGATCTATGGTGGTGTTATTTTTAGAGCATTAGACTGTAAGCTAGAGAAATGAAAAGTTGCAGATCATAAACTTATATAATTATTTAAGAGTTATGAGCTAAGCTAATCTTCCTTGCATGCCTGTCACTATAAGGGAATTTGTAACTGCCATTGTAAGTTTCAATTTCAAATCTCAAAGCTCTTTTTTGTTAGGTGCAATATAGGATACCTACATTTTAGAATTTATCAATATGCTTCTAATATATTTGTTATTACATTTGAAGTATAGTGGTTCGCACTGTTGCTGGACAAAGATCCAGTTGTACTGCTATTGAGTTTCATCCATTTGGTGAGTTTTTTGCATCTGGCTACACGGATGCTAATCTAAAGATTTGGGATATCCGGAAAAAAGGATGCATTCATACATACAAGGGTCACAGCCAGGGCATCAACACTATCAAATTCACTCCAGATGGCCGTTGGGTAGTTTCTGGTGGACTTGATAATGTCGTGAAGGTAATATATGGATATTCATAGTGTATAGCTTGCAATAGATTTGAACTTTTACAATTTCTGTATAAATAAAACCATGAATCTACCTTATCACCAATGTATAGGTGTGGGATCTAACAGCTGGAAAGCTCTTGCATGACTTCAAGTTCCATGAAGGGCACATTACGTCCATAGATTTCCATCCCCTAGAGTTTCTTCTGGCTACAGGTGAGTGATTAAGTGACTTTTGAACTGTTGGAAACTTGGAAATGATAGATGCTTATTTATGTGCAATGTCTATGATACTCTATGCAAAGATTCCATGTTTCATAATTACTTACGGCTTTTATTGGGACGGTAAATTGAAGGAAACTATTCTAAATAATATCAACATAGTATTTAGTACACTAAATGAAAATGTACTTTTGTCATATATTTACTTTTTTTTTTTTATATTTTCAAATTTTAATCATGAGCTAGTTTTCATGCTTCATTTATTTAGGATTTTCCCAGGCGCTGGGTTCCGGCTTCTTTAAAAATAGACAAAATGAAAGCTCAAGCCTGTGATCACCTCTTATGTATATAGACTTGAATGTTCTAGCAATAGAAAAAACATAAACATTATCATACTCATTTTATTTTCCTTGTTTACATTTACATGGATTAATGATCTGCTGCAGACATAAAATAATTAACAGTGCAATTTGACAGTTTGGGAAATCACATTACCATGTCACAGAAAATGAAATTCAATAATGTTTTGCAGGTTCAGCAGATAGAACAGTGAAATTCTGGGATTTAGAAACTTTTGAAATGATTGGATCTGCCAGACGTGAGGTATCTAAACTTTCTAGTTGTTAATTTTGTTTCTTCTATTTGAAAAGTAACAATTATGGTCAATTGTTGAATTGCTTCAATTCTAATCTACAGAGACACAGTTCGATATTCTGCTTTAACTTATATGGGGACTGAATGTTGGGTAGAGATTAGAATCTTGTGTTGGATGAATGAGCATAGTAGACAAGATATGATTAGGAATGAATGCATTAGCGAGAAAGTTGGTGTAGCTCATATTATAAAAAAGATGATAGAATCAAGTCTGGGCATGTGTGGAGGAGACCATTAGAAGCCTCATTAAGAAAGTAGGTAGATCAAATTGAGGTTAGTCCAATTTCTAGAGGTAACGGGAGACAAAAAACATAAAAGAAATGATTAGTAAAAATTTAGAGATCAATGTTTTATCAATATACATATTTATGATAGAACATTATGTCATTGTTCAGCCATGTAGTTGACCCCACCTAATGGGAATAAGACTTGATTGTTGTTGTTGAAAAGAAACAATTAAGCCTATTTACACCATATATTTATGGTGTTGTTGATGCTATAATTTGTGCTTGGGTATTAACGTTCTTATTTGTTCCTTCTTCTAATGAAAACTTGTACACTTATTCTCCTAAATGCATGCATGTAGAGGCACACAAAATTTATACAAAACCATCAACTTTAATGATGGGTATAAATTCTGCTGCTTTTAATGCATATTTATTCTCTGAATTATACTGTTACTTTTTATTAGGTTTCAGGGGTACGCTCAATAGCTTTTCATCCCGATGGAAGGACCCTATTTACTGGACATGAGGATGGTTTGAAGGTAAAGATTGTTGTAATAGATTTGATGACAATAATAATAATGGAGCATGTAGAACAGGATAAGAATGTCATTTTCAATGCTGATATATTGCAGGTGTATTCATGGGAACCTGTTATATGTCATGATACTGTTGATATGGGATGGACAACACTTGGTGATCTCTGTATTCATGATGGAAAACTTTTGGGGTGCTCATACTTTCGGAATTCTGTTGGAGCCTGGATAGCAGACATATCGGTAGGATCCACTATCAACTGTTGCATTTAAATTTTAGTTTAAGAGTATCATCTTTCTGTTATGATATTCTATTTAACACAAGTATGTATAATCGCGAATTCATACTTATATGGTTGTGATGCCATTACTTGTGCATGCTTATGCCAGTACTTGGCGTTCATATGAGTCTTTGAATAAAAATGTATTATGAGATGCACATATCAGCCTCCCTTCTATGTTAGCTATGTCACTGAGTGTTAGTTTCATCTTGTCAGCTTATTGAGCCATATGCTGATGGTTTTGATCCTAAGAAGAAAAGTGAAGGTACAGAACAGAAACTTAGTCTTCATGGAAGTGAACTCAACAAAGTAGAGGTTGATGTGGGTCCAACTTCTAGGTTCCACATTATGTCTCCTGATGAATCAAAAGAGATAAAGAATATATACATCGACTGTAAGCCACTGACTCTTTGTTTCCATTAGTTACTCCTTGAAAATTGAAATTCTGTATTAATTAGTTGCAGTGTTGCTGCATTTATTGGCAAACTATAGCCTGCCTATTAAGAATTCCTTTGACCATGACATTTCTTAATTGTTTTTTATATTTCCTTACTGAAACTATTTTGCTAACTTTCATAAGTCTCTATCTTTCTTTGAAGTGTCAAGAAATACCCCACGTTGGCATTGATTGACTTGATAAACCAAATTTTTACTAACTATTGATACTTCGCATTTGACTGGTTGATCTATTTGCTTTTTTTTAGGGTAACCTCCATTACAAACACGATATGATTTTGGTTTATTTTTTAATTGGATTTGGCTTTGTTAGTTCTGAACAATTCAGCTTGGAAAATAGATTTTGCACCATATAGTTCTTCTAAGCAGATTCATAGGTAGGTGCATCCATTGCTTTCGTGGCTTGTTTCAGTGAAGGATGTGCTGACAATTTTCTTGTAGTGGGTCAAGCTGTAAATTGAACTTTACATGCAAGCATTTAGTAAGTTACTAACATGATGAGTGTTGTTTATATATATTTGTGTGTTCTGATCTCTTGAGGGTGAGACTCAACGCAACGGTAAAGTAGTTTGCCTTTTTCTATACATCTATCCTCCTCGGATCCCACTAGGTAGGAGCTTCGTGCGTGGGGCCGCTCTTCATATGTGTCTAACGAAATACTATTTTCTTCCATATAAAGGTTCTGGAGGGAAGCCTGTTGCTTTACAGAAATCTCCATCTTTTAATTCTACAAAAGCAGATCTCCCAGAGGAATCTGTGGAGATTTCTAAATCGGGAGCATTGAAGCAGAGTCCTGCAACTGGAGTTCATGTAAAATCTAATGAACAAGTGCAAAGAAAATCTTTCATTGTGCCAAGCACTGTATCTCGAAACATTCCTGATGATAAGGACTCAGAAAATTCTGGAAAGGAGACCATCACCTTTTCAAAGACTAGGCCTGGAATGCTACTTAAACCAACTCATGTAAAAAGAGCATCCATTCACAGATTTGATGTTGATAAGTATTCAGAAGATGTAAATTCTGAAACGTTTTATGATACTGCAAGAAAACTAGCCAGTACAAAAGATCCTGAGTTCCAAGTGAATCTAGGATCTCAGAATGAAGTAACAGAATCTTGTGAAGATAAATATCCTACCAAGACTTTTACAGACAAGTTGGACGAGACTATATCTCCACAGAGATTATCTGACCAAGCAAAACGTAAGTTTTTGGTGTTAAACCTCTTAGTGGGTCAAATACAAGTAGCGTTAATTATATTAACTTATCTTATTCTCTTAATATCATTTATGTTGTTTATCTTTCCACTTAGATAAAATGAGTTATCTCTCCTTACTTATTGCTTGGGTAAGTTGTTAGCTGAAATTGGTGCTGGCAAGTATTTGACATTGCATTGGTTGAGTAACTGTTTTTCCCTTGGATCCCAGCCTATATTTTGAGTTCATGCTACATGCTACCTTAATCCTTGCAACTGTGCTAAGTTCTAACCATATTTTTTTATCATCCATTCAGTATGATCTAATATTTGAATCTTGCTTGCTAAATCTTCCGAGATGTTATTGAAGTTCTCTACTGTGACACATGCGTCTGATTTCCAACTTCTATCTCCATTATTAATTAAACTGTTGGCTAACATCCTTGACAGATAAGCTCTTTTTTCGGTGTGAAGCATATATAATGACAAGTTGACTTCGATTCTATTTAGTAAAATAAAACAGTTGATGTCCCATGTGTATGATCATTCAAACAGAGATGTTATGTATAATTTGACTTATTATTTGTGATTCACGTTTTGAGTCTTGAGTTTTGAATGTGATTTTCTCAATATATTTAGTAAAAGAGCACCTGCCATGTACGACTTCAATCAAACAGAGAAGTTATGTATACTGTTGAAATTATAGGGTTTAGATATGGATTTTGCATATTTTTTGAGATTCAAGTTGTATCTTTGGAGTTTAATATGACTAAATTTCAGGTGATGAGTCCTCTTTTTGCAATGAAGAGATCAATCCAGTCAAATATGTCAATGGAGGTTTGCCATCCATCATAAATGTAGTTTGTATAGTATAGAAGCTGCTGAAAATTGATGTTCTGTACTGTATTCTGGCAGTTGCTGTTGTACGAGGAAGGACTCGCTCTCTAGTGGAGAGGTTTGAAAGAAGGGAACAAATTCAAATCGATGAAGATCAAACTATTTCTCCTCTCCCCGCAATAAATGAAGAGAGGGAAAAAATTCACAACGAAGATCAAGTTAATGCATCCCCCACTGGGGTATTTGAGAGGAGGGAAAAAATTCCCCGCAATGATGATCAAAACAATATGCCCTCCATTCCCAACACAACATCTGAAACCTCCACCATGGTATTTGAGAGGAGGGAAAAAATTCCCCGCAATGAAGATCGGAACAAAATTCCGAGGGAAAGAACTCCTCGTAATGAAGATCGAAACAATATGCCCTCCATTACAAGCACAATATCTGAAACCTCCACCATGGTATTTGAGAGGAGGGGGAAAATTCCTGTCAATGAAGATCGTAACAACATGCCAAGGGAAAGAATTCCCCGTAATGAAGATCAAAACAATATGCCCTCCATCGCCAACACAGTATCTGAAACCTCCAGCATGGTATTTCAGAAGAGAGAAAGAATTCCCCGCAATGAAGATCGAAACAATATTCTTCATATTCCCAGCACAACATCTGAATTGGATAAGTCTCCCACCAAACTGGTATATTCTAGCTCAGCTTTACAGGAGTTTAGATAGTGGGATTAAGACTCTTTTTTTTGTTATTCCTGTTTTCATATCCTCTGAATTTCGCTGTTTCTTGTTTTGTATAATGTTTAAAACCGTAAATGAAATATTATGTCTTGAAAGTATGTGAATGTTCAAACTCAATCATGCCCTCTCCTTTTGACCAACTGTTGCTTTGGGGTAGTTCAACTAATACGTATATCCTGTTATAATATTTTCAGAAAGTTGAGCCTCAAATTTCTAGAGGGGATTTAGACTCTGATAACGAAGGGCATATCATTGAAGCTCTGATGCAAACTCATGATGTAACATTAAGTACTCTTCGTTCACGCTTTACAAAGTTACAGGTAATTTTACCTAGTCATGAAATTTAATATTATTTGTTTGAATACTACTAGGTTTCCATCAAGTATTAATTACTATGTTGGTTTTTCTAGTCTGTATTCTTCTTAGCCACGGGACTAATAAAATGTCTGGCTATATGTTGTTGTGCGACATTGTTTTTCTTATTTTAACAGTTCTAAAGAAAGAAAATGAGAAAGGGAGGAAATATTCTTTTTAAATCAATGTTGATCACTGGTTAGTGATTATAATGTGTATATGCAGGTGGTGCGGCATTTTTGGGAGCGCAGTGATATTAAAGGCGCCATTAATGCTTTGAGAAAGCTTCCAGATCATTCTGTGCGTATTTTAAAGTAGCTGTGTTACTTTTTGGCTCTGTTCTAGTTTTGTGTTTATTGTTTCTAACTATAAACTTCTGGTTCATTTTTAAGGAATACATAGTCCTGAAAGTAACTTATCCCGAATTCGCGATGCAGGTTCAAGCAGATGTTATTAGTGTCCTTGTGGAGAAGATGGAAACTCTCACCTTAGATTTATTTTCTTGCTTACTTCCTGTGCTCACAGGCTTGCTGGGTAGTAAGACAGAAAGGTAATTGTTTACTAATATAGTGGCTTGAAAACTCATGTCATTTTTACCACATTTTAGCATTCGATTTAATATAAAATACCATTATTTCAAAACAGGAGGTTGAACTCTAATTCATGTTTCTAATGATGCCAGGCTTTGAAAATAAAATAAAACTAGTTTTGATTGAGATTAACTCTTTTCATACCATGCAGACATGTAAAGGTGTCACTGGATATGCTACTAAAGCTTGTAGCAGTTTTTGGTCTAACGGTACGTGAAACAGTTTCAGCACTTCCCTCTGTTGGGGTTGATCTACATCAAGAGCAAAGGTCCCTCCATTTTCACTTAATATTCTTTTCACTGTCTTATTTAGTGTTTATATGTTAATGAATCTAACTTCAATGAAATATCGGGGACAGGCGGGAGTGTTGCAACCAGTGCTTTATGGAACTGCAAAAGATACAAATGGCTCTTCCTATAGTGATACGGTAATCATGCAGTCTATAGTGTCCCTTGCCGGTTTTATATTTTAGTATTTTGGACATGCCCTTCGTAGCAAGAATGACTTTGAAAATGACATTCTTATTTTGGGAAAAAGGCAAGTAATGCATACAACTATATATTCAAATTGTAAAAGGTATATTGAAAATTTGCATATATAAGCTTCCTTTTGTGGCAGATTATTCATGTTTCTGATCCCTGTGATTTTTATCAAGCACCAATCTCTTATTATTCTGTTCACTGACCGTTGTGACTTGTGAACTTTTAAGCAGTCTCTTTATATCCCATCAATAATTGTTTAAATACCATGTAACAACCAACTCCTCATTTGCACGTTAATACACAAACTGAGAATCGAGTCTCTTTTCCCTTATTTTTTGCTGCAGGAGGGGTGGTTTATTAGCGAAGTCTGCCCTAGAGCTGAATTTGGTTCTTCAACAATCCTAACCAAAGATGTTGTATGAACTTAAACCAATCTATGAAGGAGTAACTTGGCTCAATACGCTTTTAAGTAGGGTTTTCTACCTTCATGTTCTCTGTTACTACGATCACCGCCTACGATTTTGTCTTGATGATTTTCTGTATTAGCTGTCATCATCGGCTTTGTAGATGGAAGAAAGCCTTATATAGTAGCAAATGATATATGCTATATCTGTAAGAAAGCTTAATGACTTATTTTACATTGTGTTTAGACACCTGAAGGTGGCAGCAGATATCTAATGATATTTGGTCTTTTAACAGTTCTGAAAGGCTTGTGTTCCCAAATCCCAACTTCATTTCACAGGCCTTGACCATTGCTTGTATGTAGTTTATGTTTTTCTTCAACTTGTTCTTTCTGGTAGTGATATTGACCCCTTTATATATTTGTTGGGTTTGGTGCACTTTGGTCAGTTACCACTGCATATAGTACCTGTCAACAAATATTGCAGTTAGTTATATGCAGTAATCATGCATATTTCTATGTATTTCTCATTTCATGTTCAATGAAGTTTACCTACATCTTTTTTGTTCAAACTGATTCAGCTTCTGTTGTTTAGAAGTATAAGGTGTTAGTCTTACTTTGCATGAAGTTATCTTTGCACTAAGCTTAAAATGCTACTGTTGGAAGGTTCCCTTTGATGGGTACCCAATAGGATTGAATGTCACTCTTACAACTTAAGGAAAATTGAAAAATATTAAAGAACAATAAATTAAAGTTGAAATTTAGAAAATAAGTTTCATTGTTAATACTTTTTGCTGACTTTGTAATATAATTTTTTACTACCTCATAGTTAACACTTGCAATAATCATTATATCATTTTTATGCCACAACAAGCAGTGGCATATTTTGACATGTACTCATGTTTTTTAAACTGAAGTCATTTAAGTGCAAATTTCTGAAGATTAGTCATGCATTCTGTTAGAAGCAGAAGGTGTCCAAATTGTATTGAAAATTTCTGTTATGCTATTTGATCCTGCAGAGTCAATCATTTATGGTCAAAACTCAATACTTTATCAATAAAACATTTTCCATGTTGAAAATTGAACATTTGATATCATGTTTAAAAAACTCAATATTTATCAATTATATGACTTATTTTTTATTTTTAGTAAAAAAAGTGTTTCATTCAATGGCGGCATTTACTTATTGTTCACATTTTTTAAATATTTGCTGCATGCATGTGGGATCATAAACTGTATCAAATGATGGAGGAGGATGAGTGTTGGAAAGTTCTGTACATTGGTTGCTTGAGAATTGTGACAAATATTGATGTTGATAATACTTGAAGGTCAATTTCCCTAACCTGTTATTCACTTAATTATACTATATAGCTTAATACTTAATTAATACATGCATGGACCTCATAAAAAAGTCACATAAAAATGGAAAGCACTAGTTGAAAATTTGAGAGAGACATCACTAGGTGAATTTAGTTCACTACCACAACAACTTTTTAGTAGAATTCTTAATCAGCTGCCATCTAAAAAAGATAAAAAAAACTTGATTGGTTCAACCAAATAACTACTTAATTTAAGAAAGAAATAAAAAACTACTGAAATAGGTAATAGAACTAGAATATTGAACTAGAATTTATTGGTGAAGGTCTAAAGTTTATTTAGAAAATTAATTTAGTGATTACCTTTGCTGCAACTATGATTAGTTCCAATTACACCACTTTTTTTCTTCTGTTAAAACTCCGTTGAAAAAAATTACAGTTCATAAGGTACTAAACATGGGGTTTTGACTTTGGAGTAAAACTTAATTGCATCCATATATAAACTTCTTTTAATTTATATTTTAAATTATTTTTATAATAATAAATATAAATGAATGTAATTAGACAGAATAATATTTTATTGTGTTCATAATAATATAAACTTACATCCATGGTCTTGTCGGCAACTAAATCAACATCACCTGCTATCAAATGATGATACCAACCAAACAACAAGCAACAAATTTGATTTATAAAATATTTAAATTAATATTCTAATTAAGATTTATATTTTATTCATTATGACTCATTAGAAATAATTATTATAAAGTGTTTAAAAAATTAATGACGCGCTACTGTATAATTGGTCAACAATGATTTCATTCTTTCATTTCTTTATAAGTATTATTATATGTTATTTTATACGAAGTAAAATATATTATTGTAATTTTTGATACTTCCTTAAAGTTTGAGAATAACACTCGAAGTTGGTGCATTAGTGCATATTACAGCTTCCTAGGTACCTAACGTGGCTCACCCTCTAATTTTTTAATTAACAACGAATAAAAGGTGTTTGTTAATTAATGGTAGTAGAGAGAATCCACATTAGGTATGAGTAATGCATGTGGCATCAACTCATTGCACAAAGTATTTTACGTCAAACCCCATCATATTAACAAAACATTCCTTTTTTTTAGTATTATATTCTCCAATTAAATTATCTTATGAATTTTATTATCCATAGAAAGTGTTATATGTTACTTAGATTAACAAGTAGGTACTCTTAGTATTTGGTTTTGCTAAATGATGAGTTACTTTGGATTTTGGAATTACATTAATAAATCATTCATCACTTCTAGAGACTCATTTTAATGGTATAAGATGATAAATGTGCAAATGAATGAAGGCACATTTGGTTTCAATCAATTATTAGAAAATGCCAAGCACTAGGATTTGTCAAAGTAGAGTATCACGCATTACTATTTATTATTATTATTGGAAGACTAGCATGATAGGCATCAAACACTTTGTTTTAAGATTTATCTGAATCCAGTTCGTTTTTCATTCACTTCCTTCAATTTGAATTCCTTTACTAAAAAGATCTTTTTGGAAATTCAGTTAATTTTATATGAACAACCGTGGAATATCAAAATAATTCACATCAAACAAAAGAAACCCCAAAAGTAATAGGTTACGTTTCACACCATTTTATTTTGTTTTTGTGTTCGGATTTTACAATTATCAGTTAGAAGAGGGATCTACTTTATTACTATTATCACTCTTTTAATCATAACTCATAATAATAAGAATACTTACAAGCTCCAATACAATACATAATATCATTTATATTTATATAATTTGATTAATTAATACAATAGTCAAGTGATGTGGTTGGGACAGATTTCTAGTGATCACATTATTCAAACTTCAAAGTGATAAAGTCTAGGATGTGGAAAACAAAACAGTACTAGTAGAACTAGATTCTTACAATGGGAAATCAATATTATAGAAAGGTTTATCTAAGTAATTTGCAATTATAGAATGAATTAAAAACAGAATAATAATAATAAATGGAGAAGTGGGATACATAAAACAAAAAGGGGTTGTGTGAGACATAAGATAAGTATATTACTTGATGTTGCTAACATCATATGCTCTTTCCTAAAAAAAGACCACCATTTCGTTATTGATATAGAAATAAAATCAATTTATCTATTAATTTTAGGAAGTCATTTGATTTTGATAATTCAGATAATAACCAATAATATAATATCAATAGATAATCATCATACATTATTTATTTATAATATTATTATTGCTTTTACTTAAAAGTCTATAATTATTAAATTTTTAATATAAATAATAATATAAAAAATGAGTTGAATGCATGTGTTTTCCGTATAAAGCAAGCCACTAAAATAACTTGGTTTGTGTTTTATGAAAAGAAACAAGAAAGAAAAGAAAAGAAATAGTATTGGGTAAGAAAAAGTGCAGGTGTCATCACACTCTTCATTGAGGTTATAGCTAAGGACACACACGCATGCATTCAGATTAAGCTTCAATGTTTTTTTTCTATGTTTTAAATAAACATGCACTTTCATTTCCGATCATTTAGCTCTGTCTTCTCTTCACTTCATTTTCTACATCAACTTCAATCTTTTAGGTAAGATCTTTGTCAATCACTTCAGCTGCTTCCATTTGTGAAATCATCTTCCAAGTTCAAAGTTCTATGCTTTTTGGTCTTTCGTGAATGCCCTTTAAATTTCTGAACCTCTTCTGCTTCCTGGACTTCGCTTTGTATGTTTTCTTTTACCTTTTTATAGCCTTCAACTGTGACGAGTATTCAACTGAAAGAAACAGTGGGAAACCTTCAATTTTGTGGACAAAGAGGATAATAATATGTCTTAGTAGTCAATGATTTTCTTAGAGTGGTATTTTTGGATGATATGAAACTTTACTCTTTGTTGAAATGAGTAGAAAGAATTTATCGAGAAGAGAGGGTCAGATCTGAATGAAACGGCATAGATAATAAGTTACTGTTTATTTTTTCCTATGGAAGTTATTTGAATTCCTTTTAGTTTTTTTTATTCTTTGGAGTTTGGTCTGAATTAAAGACTTTTAATTTGTGTTATATAACTCAAAGTTGTAGCCAGGTGTGTGTTTTTTCATCAACCCTTTTCATTTTTCATGTGATCATTGTTTTCGGGTAAAAGCTAATGAATGAAGTTTTTTCCGTGTTTCTAGGTGCTTATGTTGTAAGCAATTTGATGCTAGTTTTTTAAATTCCTTAGTTCGTGTTGTTTCTTTATATGGTGGTTTGGTTGGAGTTGTTGATAAAGGGGGTGTAGATTCAGTTTCATGAAACGTGGTCTTGTCATCATTTCCAATGTTCTAAGCATGTTTTCCCCTTTTAAATGATCCTTTAATTCTCCCATTCTACTAATATATTGTGTCTTTCACGTGAGTTGCCACATTTCATGTGAATGGATATCTTCTTTTGCACTAAATATAATTGCTTTTCTTCTCTATCTGGCTTTACCTATTAGATAAAATTGTATGAGTGAAGGTTCAGTTCGGTGCTGATGCTTCTCTGTTTTAGACTTCACATATTCTTAATGATTGTTTATGAAAATTATAATTTCTGATACTTCCTGTTACAGGTTCAAAGCAAGCAACTTGTTATGAAGGCTGAATAGAAGATTCAATTTTCCATGAATCCGATCAAATCATGGAGATCTCTGATGAGCAAAAAGAGTGGCTTATCTGATGGGGTCTGTCTTCTTATCTCAATTGTTTTGGATATTTTAAGCAGAACTTGCAAACACTCTTCCATTCTGAAGATTTATTTGTAGCTCTCACCATCTTGACATTTATTTATTGGAGCAGGGGAAATCGAGTTTCAAGATTAAACAGCTGCCTTTTATGGCATTCGTGTTAACAGTAATGTTGTTCATTGTGTATAGAACTACAATGTATCAGTATCAACAAGAAGAGGTACATGATCGATTAAAATTCTGCTGGATATCATTGTATGTTATACTAGGGGTCAAATGTTGATTAAGTGTCTAGTTAGTTGATGATATGATGCAATATTCAATTGATCATAAAATTTGTGAAGTGGCTCCCAAAATCATTGAACTACTAAATACTTTCTCCTTCTAATATTGCACCATTAAATAGACACATTGTATTCTTGTGCTGAGTGAGCTAATTTCTTTCTTTCTTCTTTGTTTATCATCTGGCATTATCAGCTAGACAAAAAGTGGAATTTCTGGGGAGAATCAAAGGTAAAAGTTAGCTGTCTAAGTTTTCTTTATACAGATTTGATCTATGCTGCAATACAAAGATCCTGCTGGTTATAGTAAATGATGGCTATGATTGCTTTCGAATTTTTGTGATGCACCTGGCTATTTTACAATTCTTGCACAAATATGATATGATTCTGTGGCTTGGATATATTTTCTAATCCGTGGTGGTAATGTTGATGCCACTGCAGGCATATTCTTCATCTTTTGGGAAGTTGAGAGGCTTGCCACGAGGTATCATACATGCTAATTCAGATCTTGAGTTACGGCCATTATGGTTGAGAAGTGGTTCAAGGTCAAAGGTCGGCCAACATTTTTGTGTTATTTTCACTTCTATTATTTAGTGTTTTGAATCTGACATTTCGTAGATAGAATTGGGGAACTTCAGTATCTGAGCTAACAAGTGTAATGATTACTTGGTGGTGATTATGAAATTGCAGCTTAGTGTGTACTCCAACCGTAACTTGCTGGCAGTTCCAGTTGGTATTAAACAAAAGCAAAATGTTGATGCGATGGTGAAAAAGGTATTTTTAATGATTTGTTAGATTATCAAAGTTATTTTAATCAGCATTCCTTGTCTAATTTCATTTATTTCAGTTTCTTCCAGAAAATTTTACAATTATTTTATTCCATTATGATGGAAATGTGAATGAATGGGAGAATCTCGCTTGGAGTAGCAAAGCCATACATATTGTTGCTCAGAATCAAACAAAGTGGTAATTATAAGACCGATCACTGATGTCTTATTTTAATATGGCTTTGTTCTGGTATTTTCTAACATTATATGTATGTGTAAGCACACACACTTACACGTGATTGCATGGTTTATTTTTTTAAACTTCGATATTAATTCATGACTTCTTTGACAGGTGGTTTGCAAAAAGATTTTTACATCCAGATATAGTTTCTGTTTATGATTATATCTTTCTCTGGGATGAAGATTTAGGAGTGGAGCATTTTTCTCCATCAAGGTATAAAATGATGCTTTTCTTGCTCTTCCTCTGCTGGTAGAATTTTGATATTTGCATGCAGTCCGTGGCAAATGTTATTAATTACCATTTATATACTATCAGGAACCTGTGATATTGGTGTAAATGTAATGAAAATTTACATTTTTATATGATTACAAGATAATATGATTTTTTATCTTTTAAAAAGTTTAAATCTGACGTGAGAATTGTCTACCTCCTAAATGTACATGCACAATAAGCTCTATATTATCCGCGTTATGTTGCGGAGAAATTTTTGCTCCTTTGGCTGGTTTTATATTATAAATCTTGTTTTAATTTTAAGGCGAGTCAATAACCTTTTGAAAGGATTTCATATGCTTGCGCGGCTGTGCCTCATCAAATCAAGGAACGAATTAAAATACACTTCTGTTTTTGCAGATACGTTAGAATTGTAAAAGAAGAAGGTTTAGAGATATCGCAACCAGCTCTTGACCCAAATTCAACAGAGATACATCATAGAATTACTATTAGAGCTAGAACCAAGAAATTTCATAGGTGACTTATTGTTAGAGACTATTCATCCATGCTTTCTAATCAATGATTATTATGCTTACACTGGATGATTTCATTAATGCAGAAGAGTCTATGAACGTAGAGGCAGTACAAAGTGTTCAGAAGCAAGTGAAGGGCCACCATGCACCGGGTAAATATTACTTTTTAAACCTAGTAGATTGATGTAGTTTTTAGGATGTTGTTCTTGCTGGATCTTGTTCATGTGAGTTATCTTTCTTTTATCTTCCATCAAGATGGCAGATGTTCAAATTTTTTCTGATGTTCAATCAAGCCTGTATTTCTATACCGTAACAGGAAAAAACTAATTGATTTCAACTCACACATGGTGACAATTTATGATTTAATAACAGAACAAAAGCTGATTAATGCTGAACTGAATAAAATCGAAGACATATGTCTGGATTCTAGGTGACCGATGGAAAAAAATTTCTTAGGTCTAAAGGGTGTGTGCTACTATCTATCATTTTCATGTCAGAGGAGTGCTCATTTCCTTGGCCATGTTAGAGATTAAAATTGTTTTTTTGTGGTATGCTGTGCGACTTGAATGATAGTGCAGAATAGGATTTTTTTGGATGCTCTATGAAGTTCAAATAATACACTGGAGTCTTTTCTTCTATTATTCTGAAAGAGGGGAAATGTTGTTGATTTTGTTATGTTTTAGATGATGACCATGTGGTACACTATGTTTTCCTTCTGTCTTTTCATTTGGAGTATGTGGACTTGCAGAAGAAGCATAAGAAAAATGACAAGAGGAATTGATAGTTTCCTTTGTGGTGATTTATGATAACTCTTGTCATGGATATTCTATAATGACACAAAAACTTCAATACGACTTGTGTAGGTTTGTGGAAGGTATGGCTCCAGTTTTCTCTCGATCTGCTTGGTATTGTACTTGGCATCTTATACAGGTAATACTATTTTTATGGTTCGTGGGAATATTAAATATAAGTTCTAATAAAAAGCCAGCTGTGTATTTTTTTCAAGATTTTCCAGACATGTTTGTTTCTTTTATAATTTCTAGAATTCAATCTTCGCTATGCATTACTAATAGATCAGAATATTCCACATTCCTGGCACTCAATACTGATAACTAATCATTATCGTTTTCATTTTTTACAGAATGACCTTGTCCATGGATGGGGAATGGACATGAAATTAGGATATTGTGCACAGGTAAGGATCATGCATTTTCCAGACAATGTTTATTACCTGCCATGGTCCTAGAACTCTTTTCCTCCTTTTTATTTTCTACTCCAGTGGGAGCTTTTTCTAATGAGCTCGTCATGCTAATGTTTTTTGTTTTGTTTTGATAGTGGTAAATATAGCCATAAAGTATGCAATGCCGTTTTTAAATGATGCACCAATGCTGCAATAATCCTGTGATACCAGCCATTTGCTTTATTTATAACATCTTGTATGATATGTGGTCTCTAATAAAAAATTTCATTTATAAAAAAGTATTGGGCTATTACTATCGCCTTTGGTAGAGGTAGAGTCATGGAATATTGTCGCACATATTCGTAACACAACATACTATATCAATTTGGAATTCGTCGATTCCATTTAAAAGTTACATATGAACAATTGATCATGTGTACACTAGGCTGACTTGCACTTACTCTTCTTTGCCATCATCTTTGTGTTTCATTTTCTACATGGTTAGTATCGATAATGAGATTGGTGTCATTATTCAGGGAGATCGAACTAGAAATGTCGGAGTCGTTGATCGTGAATATGTTGTTCACAAGGGAATACAAACTCTGGGCGGGAGCGGTCATGATACAACAAAGGTATTTGCCTCTCCTCTCTCCAGATGAAGTACTTGTACCCATTAGTTTCCTGTAAGATATACTCATTTGTCTGGTGAAGTTTTTGTTGGGAAGTAAGTCCCACATCGCCTACCTCATTGTATCGGGAATGGTTTAAATACTTGTTGGGCTACTCCTCTCATTGTCAATTGGTTTTGAGATGGAACCTTAACATGGTATCAGAGCCAAAGCCCAACTTCTTTCCGGTTGTTATGGGCCAAAAGATGCCTGGTCCGGAAGGCTTATGTGGAGGGGGCATGTTGGGAAGTAAGTCTCACATCGCCTACCACATAAAACTTGTTTTACTCTTAGTCTCTTGTAACAATATAATATTTTCTCTCTTTCATTCAGGTTTCAAAACTTAAAAAGACGACCACGGTACGGTTTTTAATGACATTTAGATAGCTAATCTCTCTATAATCCTATTTCATTAACTAACCCAGTGTTTCTGAAATTTACATATTTCCTTTCAAAAGCAGAGACAAGGCATTGATGTGAGAAGTGAGGTGAGATTTTGAACTACTTTGTGAACCAAGTCTTCTTGCATTGATATCTAACTTGCAAATGAGACTGTTTACATGTTAACATGGCTTGAGCAGATAAGAAGACAATCAACATGGGAACTTGAAATCTTCAAAGAGAGATGGAATCAAGCTGTTGCTGATGATAAACACTGGGTTGATCCATTTAAGGGTAGCGGCCAAAGGCGCAAACGACGATGGCACAGTGTCCAACGTTCTTCTTAGCAGTTCTTTTAATCTATAAGCTGGTTTCATAAGTTAAGCTTCATTCAAGGGCATTGTTTAGTTGCTCTATGTAAGTGTTTTCTTAATTCATTCAATTTTTGAAAAATCACATCTTTCTTTATATTCTCTTATTTTTCTAGTCCCCATCCCTTCTCCTTTCTCTCTATGCCAAACGTATACTTGAATGTAATTAGGCTAAAATGCAATTTTGGTCCCCCATTTTTTTCAATTGTGATTTTCATCCTTCATCTTTCATCTTACATTATATGCATGCAGAACAGAAGTAGTATTTTCTTCCTTGATGGCATTTTGATAAAACTTGCCCTTCATCTTACAATATCATGTGAAATTACTTTTTTTTTTTACTTTCTTAACAATATCATTAGAGCAATTGTTAATATATATACCTCTTAATTAACTAAGGTCCTTAACCTATCCTTACTTACAAGTTACATGCATAAGTACATAACAGTGAGATGGTAGTGATTAAATATCTCTTATGGAACAATGCCTCCAAAATCCAAACATGTATGTAAAATGATAATTTTCTACGACCATGGGCCACATAAAAAAATGTTATCCATATGGTCAATATTTTTCTGTACTATAAATAAAAAGAAAGAGGATGGAAAAAATAATTTAACAAAAGGTGTTGAGTTCAACTTTATGGAAATGCAAATATAAGTCGATATGGTTTTGCATGATATACCCTGAGAAGAGTCCTCCAATACGGACTATTAGCTTAGTGATTGAGGGTGCATGCCCCTAACAGTTGCTTCCTTATGTTTGGAATGTAGCCATGTGGGGCTCTTCCCACATGATTAGTTCAATCTTTAATGTGTCCTTTAGCTCCTAATCTTAAGATGTTAACCATCAAATCTACATCACCAATTCACATGAACAATAAATGTTTATATGAGATATATAGTTTTGAGATGAAGGTTCTATCACATCTACCACCTGAACTTTGTCCCTTTCTCAAACCAATAATATCATTTAAGAAAGAGGGTAACCTATTAACATTCCAAATTCATTATTAATTCACACAACTTATCATTAACCTACTTTAGTTTTTGTATCTTATTAAATTATGCTTAGGTATAGTCCACTCAAGAAAGAGTAGTTTATCTAACTCTATGTTCCAAATCCAATATCTCAATAATAAACTATATTTTCATATAATATATAGTAGGCACAAAAAACATTCCATACTCCATAATCCTCAGATCCATCAAACACTGTCCCACATTTTTTCCCCATCTATAGATATTGATACTACTAGAGGAAATATAAAGAAATCCACCTATATAAAAGATACATCTATGATCTTTTATTTATCTAATAAAACGGTGATCAAGATGACTATAAAGTTCATCCATAATATGATAATACAGTACCACACTGGTAATAACTAACAACTGTTACCATTATTACTGCATGAGCTTCCTTCAACAATAAGCTATGCACTTCTTCTTGCAATCAATGGTGCAACCACCACCACCGCCACCTCCACCATAGCCCTTACCGGAACGGCTGAAGGAAGTGAAACACTTAGCAGGACATGTCACCTTCTTCTGGTAACAAGGACCTTTATCTTTGCACACTACAGTTGGTTTCACTACACCATTTTTTGAGTGTCCTCCATTAGGAGTTCCATACCCAGATCCATACCCTCCTCCTACGATACCATTCCCAAACCCGTTTCCATATCCAGGTATGTTGAACCCTCCTCCAGGACCAAAGAAGCCACCATAGTTGTTGCCTCCACCATTGTTGTTGTTATTGTTGTTGGAGTTTTTGGGTTGATCTTTTGGAGAAGATTCAGTAGATACTGATCGAGTTGCTAGAGAGGGTGAAGCAGCTATGAGAAGAAGTAGAGTGAAGAAGAGGAAAGTGGTGATAGGTTTCATTTTTTGGTGAGTGGGTTCAAATGAAATTGTGTTAAGAAAGTGGAGTTTGATAAGAGAAAAGTGATATAGTGGAGGAGTAATATTTAAATATGTTTAGTGGAATGAATAAGAAAGCATTTATTGGGAGGGTGTGGAGGACAGATAGGAAGATTTATGATGTTAGGGTAGGTTGGTTGCAATTATTGTACTTCCTTTCTTCTGTCTTTGTCTGCCCTACTCAGTTCATGTATGGTTTTATGACACTTTCAAATCAAATCCACTTCCATGTGTTCTAAGTCAGTAATTATGATAAGATATTTTTATTATTTTATATACAATGAAATAATATTCTTATCATTACAAAATAAGTAAGAACAAATATCTTATTTTTATCCTTGCATGCCTTAAATTAAGTATCTTATGGTCAACTCATATTTATAGGTGAGTTAAAAATGTTTTTTACTTGTCCATTTCATGATTTAGCAGATCATTATATCTATACTACTATATGAAGGTGGTAAAATATGATTAAAGTACAAATATATATATAATTTATAAAAGTATTGTAGATGAGTTATATACTAGAATGATCCATCTATCTTATTTCTTTTTGTATTATTCTTTTATATCAATTAAAAATGTGCATGGATGGGAGAAATGAAAAGTGGAGAAAGCACGACTCCTAAGTTTAATGCAGTGTCATGCAGAAGTAAATAATAGTACAGAGAAAATTATGTGCATCAACTACCTAGCCACTTGTAAATATACTATCAACCTAAACGAAATTTGAAGAGGAGTAAGTCATCATATTTCAATAAATTAGTGTAACTTCTAACCTGCAAATGTCATAATGTCATACTTATATTTTGACTTAGCCAAGCCAAGTGTACCCACTCTTTCTGCTGCTTAGAATGGATATATATGCTTTAAAATTTAAGTTAAACAATCTATAGTGTAGATTTTGTTTAAGTGATTTTTTTCCTCCTTGTATTTATTGGTCATACATATTTTAGTTTTTATATTTTTTAAATATTTAGTTCCTCCATTTTGAGTTGATTGAAAAGATTTTTTAAATATTTAAAGAAAAAGAGGATGAACAATGTTAATATCAACTGAAATAATAGAGTTAATTGAAAAGATTTATCGATTGGATATCAAAAACTTTTTAAAATAAAAAACACTTATGAAATATTAACCTAAAAATAATTGAAGGAATGAATACAAAGATTTTGAAAAAATAAAATAAAATCAAAACCATCCCCCTTCAAGACTACATCACAATGCATGTTACAATATAAACTATGTTTATATATATATCAGCATAGGCATGGAGTGATTGCATATGTTTAAAAATATTTATAGATTGAGACGTGACCAAAGTCCGTGGGAGGTGTCATATTAAAATTTGGTCCCTAATTTAATTTTATGAAACTTGAATATCAAAGTTCGAATAAACTTGAGGACTTAAAATAAAGTGTAATGATAAAATAAAAATGAATGTGAAAATGTCCAGTTTATATTAAATAATTTAATTATGTAATAGTTTATAATAAACTTTGAATAAAATAGGCATCTTATAAATTTTGAAAACACAATATATATATATATATATATATATATATATATATATATATATATATATATATATATATATATATATATATATATATATATATACTATGATTTCATGACTTGCTAGAGACCTCTTTTATTCAAAATTTTGTAAAAGCATTATGCAATTTAATTATTTGATATGCAATGGATATTCATTCTTTTTTTTGTCATTCCAACTTAGTTAAATTCTTCAATTTTATTTGAATTTCAAACTTCATAAAGTTAAATTAAAGGCACAAATTTTTTGCTCTCAGCCCACCTACAATATGTTAGGACTGACATCGATTGGGAGCACTCCCTCATAAAAATAATCATGATATATTAACGTATTTTTTTCCTTATTCTTATACATGAATATCACTATTATCACTATTTACCAAAATGTTATCCTTAGTGCCATTCTTATACATGAATATCACTATTTACCATAATGTTATCCTTATGCCACTAAATACTAAATGGTAGACAATGTGAAATATGTTTTGTTTATGATATTTTGATAAATACATTATATTAAGCAACCAAAAGTTTGCACTCTCCACCATGAAATTTTTTATAAAAAATTGTGTTAAAAAACTCTTACAAGTTACAACATTGGGTGGATGCCTTTTTTACTGTTTAAGACAAGGTTACTAAGTGGGAGGTAGGACTGATATTTTTTGTTCTAATTAAACAATAACAAGTCAAATTCATGGTACCGAAATGAAGAGGGCTTTGAATACAATAAATGAAGTTTTTGACTTGTGAAACCACTCTGTATAGAAGAAGAATCCTCAACAAAGATAGGGTTGCACTTGCAGCCTCATTAAATAGGTTGTGCTCAGCATACAAACATGTCAATATGATTAAATACCCATTTCCACTGCAGCCGACATTAATTTTGTATTAAAAAAGGAATACTATAAATCAATACAAATGTTCTCATCTACAAACAAAAAGTTGTCCATGGAATCGAAAAGCAACTACAATAGTAAAGTAAAGGTTAAAAAATGTGTGACCAAAGTTAAAATTCAATACAAACATATTTAAACCAAAATAAATTATGGACAGAACTATGTCATTATCAATGAAAGATGGTGATATAAAAGGATAAAGATCCTCTAAAATTAGTAGTATAGAAGGAAAACTAATATATCAAGACATTTTTATTATTTATTATAATGATAAGACAAATTTATATTTTCTCCTTGTTTAATAAGGATCTATTTTATCTCATAAGTAATAAACTAATCACTTTTACTGTGTAACTGTCATCTCTAATATCTGTTGTACATAAGAATCAAATATTTCACTACCTTGTTAGTCGACGAATTTACCTTAACAATGTTGGATTGTGAATGAATGAAAACAAGAAGAGAAAAGAGAGAGAAACAGAGAGTTTGAGAGGTTGAAGATGATGAATAGTGTATTTGCTATATTTGGCAAAAACTGAATTTTAAAACACATAACTACCTACTATTTAAGGCAAGTCGTAAAATAAGCTAATCAGCCCAATTAGCTTAATCAATCCAAAACCCACTACTTAATCTATCTAGTTTGTAATTACATTCAACATTCCCCCATAATTCAAACTAGCTAGACTAACAACTCCAAGCTTGTCTCTTTGCCTTTCAAACTCAACCCTTTTCAATGGCTTTGTGAGTATATCAGCCTGCTGCTCCAAGGAAGTACAAAATTCCAGCTCCAAGTTCTTCTTCTCAACTTGATCTCTCAAGAAATGATACCTTGTCTCAATGTGCTTGCTTCTGCCATGTGAGACTGGATTCTTCGACAAGCTTATTGCAGATTTGTTGTCTACGAAAATCAGCACTTTCCCCTCCATGTATAACCCCATCTCCTTCAATAATGCCTTGAGCCACAAGCCTTGACATCCACCCAAGCAAGCTGCTATGTACTCAGCTTCACATGAGGAGAGGGCTACTACTTCTTGCTTCTTGGAACTCCAACTAATTGAGGCACTTCCAAGCTTGAACAAGTAACCACTTGTGCTTTTTCTGTCATCTTTATCTCCACACCAATCTGCATCAGTGTAACCATGGAGTGTTCTGTGTTTGTTTTCTTCACTGTTGGGAAAGATCACACCATGATCTATGCTTCCTTTTAAGTACCTAAGTATTCTCTTGGCAGCTTGCAAGTGTGAGGATCTAGGATCTTCCATGAATTTGCTGACCAAACCAACTCCAAAAGCAATGTCTGGCCTTGAATTGCATATGTACCTCAAAGATCCAACCAATTGTCTGAATAGAGTTTGATCCACTGTTTCATCACTCTGAGTCCCTTTGCATAGAATACTTCCAACCTCAACTGGTGTTGCAGCAGTGTTGCATTCATTCAGATTAAACCTCTTGAGCACTTCAGTTATATACTTCTTCTGGTTCATCAAAATACCATGACTTGTAGGAGTAAATTCAATGCCTAGGAAGTAGGAGAGTGATCCTAGGTCAGACATCTCAAATTCTGATTTCAGTTTGACCTTGATGCTATCTATCTCTTGCACACTACTTCCTGTTATGAGAAGATCATCAACATAAAGACAGATTATGATGGAAGCTTCTCCATTTGTTTCCTTCAAGTAGATGCCATGCTCATTCTTGCATCTGATGAGACATTGCTTCAAGAAGAAGCCATCTATTCTTTTATTACATGCTCTAGGGGCCTGCTTCAACCCATAGAGTGCCTTATGCAACTTATAAACCTTCTCTGTTTCACCTGGAACCTCAAAACCTTGAGGTTGAGTGACATACACCTCTCTATCTAGAGGACCATTCAGGAAAGCAGACTTGACATCTAGTTGGCTTAGGGTCCAACTTCTTGAGCTAGCTAAGGCAATGACTAGCCTTACTGTCTCTATTCTTATCACAGGTGCATAAACTTTATCAAAATCAAGTCCAGGCTTTTGTAGAAAGCCTTTTGCAACCAGCCTAGCCTTATGCTTGGATATTGTCCCATCTGACTTAAGTTTTGTCTTGAATACCCACTTCACAGAGATATGCTTCTTCCCTTTGGGCAAGGTTGTAAGCTCCCATGTCTGATTTCTCTCTATGGACTTCATCTCCTCTTCCATAGCCTCAATCCAGCAGCTCTGTTTAGAAGCTTGTTCAAAGTTTATTGGCTCCATCTCAGCTAACAAGGCCATGTGTACTAAATCACCCTCTGGAGTCACTGAGTCATCAGAGAAGACTTCATAATCTCTCAGCCTTGTAGGTAGGTGTCTATGCCTTTGAGGCCTATCCTTTATTCTTGCTTCTGTTGCAGCCTCATTTGTTGCAGCCTCATGCTCAATGACTATGCCTTCAGATTGTGGCTTCTGACCTTCCTCAATAATCAACTTCACTGGTTTTGATGTTGCTGCCTCATCTGTTATGTTCCAATCCCAGCCTTGAGACTCATCAATTCTTATGTCTCTACTGTAGGATATGGTATTTGTCATAGGATCATAGAGTTTGTAGGAGCCTGCTGTGTGATATCCCAAGAGAATGAGTTTCTGACCTTTGTCATCTAGCTTTTTTCTTTTGTTGTCTGGAATGTGCTTGAAACAGACTGATCCAAACACCCTCAGATGCTTCACATTAGGCTTGATTCCTGACCAGGCTTCTTCAGGGGTCACTCCATTGAGCCTCTTGGTGGAGCTTTTGTTCAAAGTATATGCTGCAGTGGACACTGCTTCACCCCAACACCTTTTGGGAAGCCTCTTTGTCTTCAACATGCATCTAACCATATTGAGCAGAGTCCTATTTACCATTTCAGCTACTCCATTGTGTTGAGGAGTGTATGGTGCAATCACCTCATGAGTGATTCCTTCCTTGGTGCAGAACTCATGGAACTTATGAGATACATACTCACCCAATCCATCACTCCTTAGCACCATCAATCTCTTTCCACACTGAACTTCTGCAGCAGCTTTGAATGCTTTAAATTTCTGAAGCACTTCATTCTTTCTACTGATCAAGTAGACCCACAATTTTCTAGTGAAATCATCCTTGAAGGTCACAAAATAGCTATTACCTCCAAGTGATTGCTCTTCAAATGGACCACATACATCTGAAAACACAACTTCAAGTGGCCTGCTTGACTTGTTTGGGATTTGAGTGCAAAACTTATTCCTGGTTTGCTTGCTTGTGAGACATTCTTCACACCAATCCTCCTTACCACGAATTGTAGGAAGACCAACTACCATTCCAAGCTTGCTCATCAGCTCAAGACTCCTCTGATTCACATGATAGAACCTTTGGTGCCAAAGTCTAGTCTCATCTGTTAAAGACTTTAGGCACTTCTGATTTTCAAGTTGAATCCCAATCTTGAAGGTCCTATTGCTTGAAAGTGGAGCCTTCAATATCAGTCTTCCTTTGTTGTTGAAAATCCTTAGTATCTTGTCTTCCATGTTGATCTTGTAACCCATTTCAAGCAGCTGACCAAGGCTAATCAAATTGCTCTTCATTCTGGGCACATATAGCACATTAGAGATTGATGAGGATGTACCATCCTTCTTATGAATCAGGATCTTGCCAATTCCTTCTGCATTGATGAAACTGTTATCAGCAAACTTCACCTTTGTCTTCACTGAATCATCAAAAGAGGTGAACCACTCTTTGTGTCCAGTCATGTGATTGGAGCATCCAGTGTCTAGATACCAACTTTCTAAGGCTGCTGCTCTAGGCTTAGTTGACACCATCAAACTAGCTTCTTTAAAATCTTGAGCTTCTTGCACCAAACAGTGAGTTTGAGTTTCATTCTCACTTGGGATTTCACCTTCTGCCAGCAACAATACCTCTTCTTCTGATTCTTCATCTTTAGCAAGCCTTGCCTCTGCATCTTTGTGCTTTCTTTCGAGTTTGCACTCAGATGCATAGTGTCCCCATTCCTTGCAGCCATAACATTGAATATTGCTCTTGTCCTTCTTCTTTCTTTCACTAGGATTATTTCTGTTCTTGGAAGATCTTGACACAGAGTTAGAGTGTTTGTGACTGTGATCTGATTCATGCTTCTTGCCTTCACTCCATTTATCCTTTCTTTTATTGTCTCTATCTTGATCAAAGAGACTCATCTTCTTCTTGAATTGTGCACTCAAGGCATGTTGTGATTTTCTATCCACTGATCTCTCCAACATTCTCTGCTCATGTATTTCCAATGAGCCTTGCAACTCCTCAAGTTTCAGCAAATCTAGATCCTTGGATTCTTCAATTGCCACTATGATGTGATCAAATTTGGGTTTCATGGTTCTTAGCACCTTCTCCACCACACCTTGTTCTACACCTTGATCACCACAAGATTTCATCTGGTTGATCAATCCTCGAATTATTGAGAAGTATTCAGATATGGTTTCATCTTCATCCATCTGAAGCAACTCATATTGTCTGTGCATTAGTTGCAGTCTGACCTTCTTCACCTTCACCCCTCCCGAGTAGCATTTGTCAAGAACCTCCCATGCATCTTTGGAGCTTGTAGTAGTTGAAATCTTCTCAAAGTTCACCCTATCCACACCCTGATGAATTAGGAAGACTGCCTTGCAATCCTTCCTCTTGGCTTCTTTGAATTCCAGCTTCTCGGCTTCTGTTGGATTTTCACTCAATAAGGGAACACCACCAAGCACTACATCCAAGCAATCTTGAAAGCCGAAAATAGCTTTCATCTGGATACTCCAATGATCAAAATTCTTGTCATCCAAGATAGGTACATTCATGGCAAAGCCATTCGAGTTTGCCATTCTTGTTTTTCTTTCCTTCGATTTTTACCCACTGTCAAAGCTTAACTTCAACTGGTCCCTTTGATCAGCAAAGCTCTTGATACCACTGTTGGATTGTGAATGAATGAAAACAAGAAGAGAAAAGAGAGAAAAACAGAGAGTTTGAGAGGTTGAAGATGATGAATAGTGTATTTGCTATATTTGGCAAAAATTGAATTTTAAAACACATAACTACCTACTATTTAAGGCAAGTCTCTAAAATAAGCTAATCAGCCCAATTAGCTTAATCAATCCAAAACCCACTACTTAATCTATCTAGTTTGTAATTACATTCAACAAACAACAACTTCACCCGATTGAAAAGATTGTTGTTGAAGTAATAGTGAGTGAATAAAGGGTAGATTGAATTTGTAACAAAAGAAGACTATTAAGAATTTGGGTAGAATTACTTGGCAATAGGATAAGGATCAGCCCACATAGAAAGCCCAATTAGAGAACAGAAAATCCTTTAAATTGAGGGAAAGAGAAGATGAAGTTCAACTCACACAGCGCATCACCGTCGCGCGTGCGGCGCGTGCTGATCAACGCTCCTCTCTCACATGATCTTCATTGAAAGTACAACCTTGATTCAATGACGTTTCTGAGATCTATGATTATTGAACTAAACATAATAATAAGTCTTAAGTTGATTTATTAAGGTGTTTAGATTTATGTATGCATTGTGCTGTGAATGATGAGATTATCAATTTTACAGTTATCCCTGTCTGATATTGCAGGTGCTGAAAATTTGTAATCTGACACGCATTGTTTGGTTCTGTACTTCTTTATAGTGCAAAGTACTTAGCTTTCTTTCTTTCTATATAGTGCAAAGTACTTAGCTAGCAAAGAAGTTAGGTTAAGTACTTACCTTTGATTCTTATTCTCTTTTCTTTCTTCATTCTTTAAGCTTTCTTTTTTTCATTCATGCATTTCTTTCACATCTTTCTTGTTTTATCAAGAAGGTTTTTCTCATTAATCGATGGCTAGTACCAAATTTAATAGTAATGGTAGTACTTAATATCTTCCTTTGAAGTTATATGTGTAGCACCTTGAGGAATGAGGAAGCAATGGCAGAACATTTTGTTATGTGTAGATATGATTGTCTTTTATGTTCTCCAACAGTATGCTTATCATACTTCACCATAACAATAAATATGATTGATATGTCATATGATATGGGCAACCAAAGAGAGTCAAGTTATAATGATATAACCCACAACCTCATATATGAGTGAATGGTTTTGAACTGCTACAAGAGTAGTATGTGTCACTGTCTCTTTTCTTTTTCTCTCTAAATGGAGACCTGTTGTCCCAAAACCTGTCCTTATTCCTTGTCCCAACAAATTGGAAATTGCCACATAAATAAAATAAAAATAAAAAATAACATATTTATCTTATTTGTTAAAATATGATTGGTTTGGGACATGTTTGGGGACAAGGTTGGGGGACAGATGATCTCATTCCCTTCTAATATACTGTCTTGGCTTGTTTATTAAGGAATTACACGTTTCCAACAAATTTTTTATTTACTTTATAAAATTGATTCGATTCACATATTATAATCTTTCAAATATTGATGAGTGTGAAAAGAGTTGGTATAATAGTATCCAACCTAGGTCATCCTCTTAAATATATAATAAGTTATATGAATAAGTTATACATTATCTTAGACCATAGTACATGCTCATTAAACAACTTAAATATGATGAAGATCATCACCATCATATATTAACACTTGATACCATATATGCATAGTAGTTTGTGTTGGATTTGTTATGTTGTAGATTGGTTATGTGGGATCCGAGTGTAATGAGTGTAAGTATGAAAAGTAAGGTTGTGAGTCATGCTTGTATGAAGATGGGTACAAGTAGTGAAGTATTATTAAATTTTATATGGATGAGTGTGTGACAATTACTTTAGTACCTTACCCAAACCCTGCTTATTGCTATAAATGCCATTCTCAACCATTAAACAACACAGAGAGAGAAAGGAGTATAGGAGAAAATAATTTACCATGAAACTCAAAACACAAACAGATTCACATGTTCCCATTAATAATTTCTTTTCATAACATATATAATCACAATTAGAAATTCAACATCCTTTTAAATTATAGAGTAGTTTTATATCAAAGGAATATCTCTTTTTCCTTAAAAAATGATGGAAATTGAAAGCAGTCTAACACCCATCTCACAAAACAATTGGAAGAATCGCTTAAATTGGTAGAGGTAGAAATATTAAGCATGAATAATAATAGTGCTGAAACTTGAATAATTTTCCTCTTTCTCAGCCTCATTAAAAGGAAAAGAAAAAACTTTGCTAAAAAAAGAATATCTGACAAAAAGAGGCAAAGCTGACGTCATCACACTTTCACATGTCTTCATTCATTCCAAACGCGTTTCACTTCTTCTCTTAATTATTGCATTTGTTGCTTGTAAGTTACCCACTCCTCTCTCTCTCTCTCTCTCTCTCTCCAAATCCTGTAATGTAAACATTTTGTGTTACAAATCTTTGGTTTCTTCTTATGTTGATACATCGTATTTTCATGCTTTCTTGCATCAATCCCTCAGAAAATTTATGGAAAATTACTCAAACCCAGAATTAAAGTATATTTTTGCCATTATTCTCATGCTTTGAGAAACCCAGAATTTCCAATCCTTGTTTTCTTGAGTATGTTGTGTTACTTGCAGTTTATGTAACAATAAACTTTATATTTTTAGACATTTTCTTCTCTTGTATATATATTTATGTCAATGCTCTCTTTTTTATCATTCTACTTTGTGCTTTTGATACTTACTCTCCTTTTCTGTGTTTTTGTTTTGGTTTCTTCAGTAAGGAAGGATCTTTTTTCACTGCGCGTGTCCCATCCTCTTCTCCAAAACTGTGTATGTATATAACCCTTTCACTAAAGTTATGAACTTTGAGAAAGCTTATGTGAGATACATAATCTCACCAAATGGGTATGATGAATTTTATTGCAACAACTTCATTCTTCATTTCAATACTATGGATCATGTCCACCCTTTGTTCACTGACCTTTTTGGAAGCCTCAACAAGTTTACCATTTTGCCACCACATTTTGAAGGGAAAACTAAAATGAAGGAATAGATTGGATTATTGGAAGTTTGAGTGCAGTAGATGAGTTTGATCTTGAGTCTTTGTTATAATTCATTTATGGCTTTTCTCTAACCAATGTTGGTACATGATTGAATGAGTGTGGGGTATGCATGTAAAATTATATTTCTTATTTTTTCTTTTCTTTTTTTTGTTTTAAGTTTACTATTGGAGTTGATGATTGGAGAGGAGTTGTTGGCTATTTGGTGACAAATTATATATTTTTAAGACTTTATTATATTTTACAAATTACAAAGGATTATGACTTTGTGATGATCATTAAAGCTTTTAATTTCTATGTTTCCAATGTACCAAAAAATTTAAAGCTTTTAATAACCATAGATGAGCACTGTTTTATTTTGATCAGCCTGTACTTGTTTGGTTTGAGTTTCCATGTACTTTTGGCAAGGTTGAATACTTGTTTAATCTAGAGTATGGACCATACTTGTTTGTCCTTTTATTAACTTAATATTTTTTACTCAATCTTACTATATGGATTTCAGCAATACTTTCCCAACATATGACATATCATGATCAAAATCTGCCTAATAATTGACATCATGAATAGTGCAAGACATGCATGTGCAAATAAGTCATGGGTTTGAGCTTTATGAGAAATTAGACTACAAATATAGCCAAGGATAATACTAATGAAAATACTATCATCTTAGTCTTTAATGGAAATACTTCCATTGATACACTTGTTAACTATTCAATAATAGATAATATTATGACTTGAAAGACAGTGTATTTGTAATAGTTTCCAATGATTCTTTCTTTTTTGTTTAGATTCCTTTTTAGTGTTAGCCACTCTATAATTATATAGTAGATTAAAGAAATAGAGGTACCCTAGTTTATTATCTATACCCAATTTGTTCAGTTGAATATGGAATAATATCTTACGAGTATCAATGGATGCAGCACTTGTAAGTGATCTTGAGTTGCATATTTAAGATATGTTCCTTTAATACGGAACATCATTTTAGCAATAAAAGTGTGTAAAAATAAGAAAATGAGGTAGAGTATTATTATTTTAAAAATATAGTTACTGAGAATTTGGGATAGAGTAAAAATATTAGTTGAATTAATTAAATGACATTTGATATGATGATGGGAAGTGCATGTGAAAAATATAAATGAATGAGTTAAAGCAACAATCTTTTGGATGCATCAATGCTAATACGTACTCAGAACAAATTTATCAGCCAAATTTCCTCGTTACTTGGTCCGTTATTAACATAAGAAGGATGATGAAACATTATTTTGATAGGAAGTAAGTCTCACATCGTCTAACTTATTGTTTCATGAATGTTTTAAATATTGTTAGGCTACTCATCTCATTGTCAATTCGTTGATATTAGTGGTAGATTTTATTAAAAAATTAGAGTTGTTGCGATAACATACGACATTAGTAGTTGAATTTGTTAAATAATACGAAATTAGACAAAAAAAGTTGGGAGTTATTTGTGTTGAAAAATAGAAAAATAGTTCAAAATCTATTTGAGGGAGAGATTCTTATGTGCATAAGCCCACAATTTATTAGTGGTAGATTTTATTAAAAAAGTAGAGTTGTTGAGATACAATAAGACATTACTAGTTGAATTCGTTAAATAATACAAAATTAGACCAAAAAAAGTTGGGAGTTATTCGTGCTGAAAAATAGCAAAATGGTTCAAAATCTATTTGAGAGAGAGCTTTTTATGTGCATAAGCCCACAATTTGTTAGTGGTAGGTTTTATTAAAAAGTTAGAGGTGTTGAAACAACATAAGACATTAGCAGTTGAACTCGTTAAATAATACGAAATTAGACAAAAAAAGTTGGGAGTTATTTGTGCTGAAAAATAGCAAAATGGTTCAAAATCTATTTAAGGGAGGGTTTTTTAGGTGCGTAAGGCCACAATTTATTTTTAGTAGATTTTATTAAAAAAAAATTAGAGTTGTTGAGAAAACACAAGACATTATGAGTTGAACTCGTTAAATAATATGAATTTAGACAAAAAAAGTTTAGAGTTATTTGTGCTAAAAATAGCAGAATGGTTCAAAATCGATTCGAGTGAGAGTTTTTTAAGTGCATAAGCACACAATTTATGTGTGCTGGATTTTATTAAAAAAATTAGAGCATTTGATATAACATAAGACATTACCAGCAGAACTCAATAAATAATACGAAATTAGACCAAAAACAATTTGGAGTTATTTGTGCTGAAAAATAACAAAATGGTTCAAAATCTATTCGAGATAGGGCTTTTTATGTTGATAAGCCCACAATTTATCTATGGTAGATTTTATTTTAAAAAAAATTAGAGATGTTGAGATAACATAAGTAATTAGCACTTGAACTCCGTAAATAATACAAAAGTTGGGAGTTATTTGCGTGGAAAAATAGCAAAATGGTTCAAAATCTATTTGAGGGATGACTTTTTATGTGCATAAGCCCACAATTTATATGTGTTAGATTTTATTAAAAAAATTAGAGTTTTTGATATAACATAAGACATTACCAGTTGAACTCGATAAATAATACAAAATTAGACCAAAAAAGATTGAAGTTATTTGTGCTGAAAAATAGCAAAATGGTTCAAAATATATTCGAGTGAGGGCTTTTTATGTGTATAAGCCTAGAATTTATCTGTGGCAGATTTTATTAAAAAAATTAGAGCTTTTGAGATAAAAGAAGACATTACTAGTTGAACTCGATAAATAATATGAAATTAGACCAAAAAAAGTTGGGAAATATTTGTGTTGAAAATAGAAAAATGGTTCAAAATCTATTGGAGTGATGGTTTTTATAAGCCCACAATTTATATGTGGTAGATTTTATTAAAAAAATTAGAGCTGATGATATAACATAAGACATTAGAAGTTGAACTCGTTAAATAATACGAAATTAGACCAAAAAAGTTGGGAGATATTTGTTCTGAAAAATAGCAAAGTGGTTCAAATTGTGTTCGAGTGAGGGTTTTTAAGTGCATAAGCCCACAATTTATATGTGGTAGATTTTATTAAAAAATTAGAGCTGTTGAGATAACATAAGACATTAGCAGTTGAACTCGTTAAATAATACGAAATTAGACCGACAAAAATTGGGAATTATTTGTGCTGAAAAATAGCAAAATGGTTCAAAATATATTTGAGGGAGAGCTTTTTATGTGCATAAGCCCAAAATTTATATGTGGTAGATTTTATTAAAAAAATTAGAGCTTTTGAGATAACATAAAATATTAGTAGTTGAACTCGTAAAATAAGACGAAATTAGACCAAAAAAAGTTGGGAGTTATTTGTGCTGAAAAATAGTAAAATGGTTCAAAATATATTCGAGTGATGGTTTTTTATGTGCATAAGCCCACAATTTATCTGTGACAGATTTTTAAAAAAATATTAGAGTGTTTGAAATAACATAAGACATTACCAGTTGTACTCAATAAATAATACGAAATTAGACCAAAAAAAGTTTGGAGTTATTTGTGCCGAAAAATAGCAAAATGGTTCATAATCTATTGGATGGGGGACTTTTTATGTGCATAAGCCTACAATTTATCTGTGGTAGATTTTATTTATAAAATTAGAGCTGTTGAGATAACATAAGACATTAGAAGTTGAACTCGTTAAATAATACGAAAATAAACCGATAAAAGTTGAGAGTTATTTGTGCTGAAAAATAGCAAAAATGGTTCAAAATCTATTCGAGATAAGGCTTTTTATGTTGATAAGCCCACAATTTATCTCTGGTAGATTTTATTAAATAAATTAGAGATGTTGAGATAACATAAGACATTAGGAGTTGAACTCCTTAAATAACACGAAATTAGACCAAAAAATGTTGGGAGTTATTTGCGTTGAAAAATTACAAAATTGTTCAAAATCTATTCGAGGGAGGGCTTCTTATGTGCATAAGCCCACAATTTATCGTTGGTTGATTTTATTAAAAAAAATTAGTGCAATTGAGATAACATAAGACATTACAAGTTGAAATGGTTAAATAATACGAAATTAGACCAAAAAAGTAGGGAGATATTTGTGTTGAAAAATAGAAAAATGGTTCGAAATCTATTGGAGTGAGGGTTTTTATAAGCCCACAATTTATATGTGGTAGATTTTATTAAAAAATTAGAGTTGTTGAGATAACATAAGACATTACCAATTGAACTCGTTAAATAATACGAAATTAGACCAAAAAAAGTTGGGAGTTATTTGTGCTGAAAAATAGCAAAATAGTTCAACATATATTCGAGTGAGAGCTTTTTATGTGCATAAGCCTAGAATTTATCTGTTGCAGATTTTATTAAATTTTTTAGAGCTTTTGATATAACATAACACATTACTAGTTGAACTCGATAAATAATACGAAATTAGACCAAAAAAAGTTGGGAGTTATTTGTGTTGAAAAATTGCAAAATGGTTCATAATCTATTGGATGGGGGACTTTTTATGTGCATAAGCCTACAATTTATATGTGGTAGATTTTATTTAAAAAATTAGAGTTGTTAAGATAACATAAGACATTAGAAGTTGAACTCGTTAAATAATACGAAATTAGACGGACAAAAGTTGTGAGTTATTTGTGCAGAAAAATAGCATAATGGTTCAAAATCTATTCGTCGGAGGGCTTTTAATGTGCATAAGCCCACAATTTATCTGTGGTAGATTTTATTAAAAAAATTTAGAGCTTTTGAGATAACATAAGACAATAGTAGTTGTACTCGTAAAACAATAAGAAATTAGACAAAAAAAGTTGGGAGTTATTTGTGCTGAAAAATACCAAAATGGTTCAAAATCTATTTAAGGGAGGATTTTTTAGGTGCGTAAGCCCACAATTTATTTTTAGTAGATTATATTAAAAAATTAGAGCTGTTGAGAAAACATAAGACATTATGAATTGAACTCGTTAAATAATATGAATTTAAACTAAAAAGAGTTTAGAGTTATTTGTGCTAAAAATAGCAGAATGGTTCAAAATCGATTCGAGTGAGAGCTATTTAAGTGCATAAGCACACAATTTATGTGTGGTAGATTTTATTAAAAAAATTAGAGTTTTTGATATAACATAAGACATTACCAGTAGAACTCAATAAATAATACGAAAATAGACCAAAATATTTTGGAGTTATTTGTGCTGAAAAATAACAAAATGGTTCAAAATCTATTCGTGAGAGGACTTTTTATGTGCACAAGCCTACAATTTATCTGTGGTAGATTTTATTTTAATTTTTTTAAGAGATATTGAGATAACATAAGAAATTAGCACTTGAACTCCGTAAATAATATAAAATTAGACCGACAAAAGTTGGGAGTTATTTGAGTTGAAAAATAGCAAAATGGTTCAAAATCTATTTGAGGGATGGCTTTTTATGTGCATAAGCCACAATTTATATGTGTTAGGTTTTATTAAAAAAATTAGAGTTTTTGATATAACATAAGACATTACCAGTTGAACTCGATAAATAATACGAAATTAGACCAAAAAAAGATTAAAGTTATTTGTGCTGAAAAATAGCAAAATGGTTCAAAATCTTTTCGAGGGAAGGCAATTTATGTACATAAGCCCACAATTTATATGTGGCAGACTTTATTAAAAAAATTGGAGCCATTGATATAACATAAGACATTAGTAGTTGAACTCATTAAATAATATGAAATTAGACTAAAAAATGCTGGGAGATATTTGTGCTGAAAAATAGCAAAATGGTTCAAAATCTATTGGAGTGACGGTTTTTATGTGCATAAGCCCATAATTTATATGTGGCAGATTTTTAAAAAAATTAGAGCGTTTGATATAACATAAGACATTACTAGTTGAACTCGATAAATAATACGAAATTGGACCAAAAAAAGTTTGCAGTTATTTTTGTCGAAAAATAGCAAAATGGTTCAAAATCTATTGGAGGAATGGTTTTTATAAGCATAAGCATACAATTTATATGTGGTAGATTTTATTAAAAAAATTAGAGCTGTTGAGATAACATAAGACATTAGCAGTTGAACTCGGTAAATAATACGAAATTAGACCGACAAAAATTGGGAGTTATTTGTGCTGAAAAATAGCAAAATGGTTCAAAATATATTTGAGGGAGGGCTTTTTATGTGCATAAGCCCAAAATTTATTTGTGGTAGATTTTATTAAAAAAATTAGAGCTTTTGAGATAACATAAGATATTAGTAGTTGAACTCGTAAAATAATACGAAATTAGACCAAAATTTTTTTGGAGTTATTTGTGCTGAAAAATAGCAAAATGGTTCAAAATATATTCTAGTGAGGGTTTTTTATGTGCATAAGCTCACAATTTATCTCTGACAGATGTTTAAAAAAATATTAGCGTGTTTGAAATAACATAAGACATTACCAGTTGAACTCAATAAATAATACGAAATTAGACCAAAAAAAGTTTGGAGTTATTTGTGCTGAAAAATAGCAAAATGGTTCATAATCTATTGGTGATGGGACTTTTTATGTGCATAAGCCTACAATTTATCTGTGATAGATTTTATTAAAAAAATTAGAGCTGTTCATATAACATAAGACATTAAGAGTTGAACTCGTTAAATAATACGAAATTAGACGGACAAAAGTTGAGAGTTATTTGTGCTGAAAAATAATAAAATGGTTCAAAATCTATTCGAGATAGGGCTTTTTATGTTGATAAGCCCACAATTTATCTATGGTAGATTTTATTAAATAAATTAGAGATGTTGAGATAACATAAGACATTTGGAGTTGAACTCCTTAAATAACACGAAATTAGACAAAAAAATATTGAGAGTTATTTGCGTTGAAAAATAACAAAATTGTTTAAAATCTATTCGAGGGAGGACTTTTTATGTGCCTAAGCCCACAATTTATCTGTGGTTGATTTTATTAAAAATATTAGTGCAGTTGAGATAACATAAGACATTAGAAGTTAAACTGGTTAAATAATACGAAATTAGACCAAAAAAAGTAGGGAGATATTTGTGTTAAAAAAATAGAAAAATGGTTCAAAATCTATTGGAGTGAGGGTTTTTATAAGCCCACAATTTATATGTGGTAGATTTTATTAAAAAATTAGAGTTGTTGAGATAACATAAGACATTACCAATTGAACTCGTTAAATAATACGAAATTAGACCAAAAAAAGTTGGGAGTTATTTGTGCTGAAAAATAGCAAAATGGTTCAAAATATATTCGAGTGAGGGTTTTTTATGTGCATAAGCCTAGAATTTATTTGTGGAAGATATTATTAAAAATATTAGAGATTTTGAGATAACAGAAGACAATACTAGTTGAACTCGATAAATAATACGAAATTAGACCAAAAAAAGTTGGGAGATATTTGTGTTGAAAAATAGAAAAATGGTTCAAAATCTATTGGAGTGAGGGTTTTTATAAGCCCACAATTTATATGTGGTAGATTTTATTAAAAAAATTAGAGCTGATGATATTACATACGACATTAGAAGTTGAACTCGTTAAATAATACGAAATTAGACCAAAAAAGTTGGGAGATATTTGTTCTGAAAAATAGCAAAGTGGTTCAAATTGTGTTCGAGTGAGGGTTTTTAAGTGCATAAGCCCATAATTTATGTGGTAGATTTTATTAAAAAATTAGAGCTGTTGAGATCACATAAGACATTACTAGTTGAACTCATTAAATAATACGAAATTAGAGCAAATAAAGTTGGGAGTTATTTGTGTTGAAAAATAGCAAAATGTTTCAAAATCTATTCGAGATAGGACTTTTTATGTACATAAGCCCACAATTTATCTGTGGTAAATTTTACTAAAAAAATTAGAGTTGTTGAGATAACATAAGACATTAGTATTTGAACTCCTTAAATAATATGATGTTACACCAAAAAAGTTGTGAGTTATTTGTGTAGAAAAATAGAAAAATGGTTCAAAATCTATTCGTCAGAGGGCTTTTAATGTGCATAAGCCCACAATTTATATGTGGTAGATTTTATTAAGAAAATTAGAGCTTTTGAGATAACATAAGACAATAGTAGTTGAACTCGTAAAATAATAAGTAATTAGACAAAAAAAGTTGGGAGTTATTTGTGCTGAAAAATAACAAAATTGCTCAAAATCTACCAGAGGGAGTCTTTTTTATGTGCATAATCACACAATTTATCTATGGTAGATTTTATAAAAAAAATTAGAGCTAAAACATAAGACATTACAAGTTGAATTGGTTAAATGATATGAAATTATACAAAAAAAAGTTGGATGTTTTTTGTGCTGAAAAATAACAAAATGGTTTAAAATCTGCTTGAGGGAGGGCATTTTATGTACATAAGCCTGCAATTTATCTGTGGTAGATTTTATTTAAAAAATTATAGATGTTGAGATCACATAAGAAATTAGCATTTGAACTCCGTAATACGAAATTAGACAAAAAAAGTTGGGAGTTATTTGGGTTGAAAAATAGCAAAATGGTTCAAAATCTATTTGAGGGGTGACTTTTTATGTGCACATGCCCACAATTTATCTGTGTTAGATTTTATTAAAAAATTAGAGCTTTTGATATAACATAAGACATTACCAGTTGAACTCGATAAATATTACTAAATTAGACCAAAAAAATTTGGGACTTATTTGTGCTGAAAAATAGCAAAATGGTTCAAAATCTTTTCGAGTGAGGGCTTTTTATGTATATAAGCCAACAATTTATATGTGGTAGTCTTAATTGAAAAAATTAGAGTTGTTGATATAACATAAGACATTAGTAGTTGAACTCATTAAATAATACGAAATTAGACAAAAAATGTTGGGAGATATTTGTGCTGAAAAATAGCAAAATGGTTCAAAATCTATTGGAGTGACGGTTTTTATGTGCATAAGCCCATAATTTATATGTGGCAGATTTTTAAAAAAATTAGAGCGTTTGATATAACATAAGACATTACTAGTTGAACTCGATAAATAATACGAAATTGGACCAAAAAAAGTTTGCAGTTATTTTTGTCGAAAAATAGCAAAATGGTTCAAAATCTATTGGAGGAATGGTTTTTATAAGCATAAGCATACAATTTATATGTGGTAGATTTTATTAAAAAAATTAGAGCTGTTGAGATAACATAAGACATTAGCAGTTGAACTCGGTAAATAATACGAAATTAGACCGACAAAAATTGGGAGTTATTTGTGCTGAAAAATAGCAAAATGGTTCAAAATATATTTGAGGGAGGGCTTTTTATGTGCATAAGCCCAAAATTTATTTGTGGTAGATTTTATTAAAAAAATTAGAGCTTTTGAGATAACATAAGATATTAGTAGTTGAACTCGTAAAATAATACGAAATTAGACCAAAATTTTTTTGGAGTTATTTGTGCTGAAAAATAGCAAAATGGTTCAAAATATATTCTAGTGAGGGTTTTTTATGTGCATAAGCTCACAATTTATCTCTGACAGATGTTTAAAAAAATATTAGCGTGTTTGAAATAACATAAGACATTACCAGTTGAACTCAATAAATAATACGAAATTAGACCAAAAAAAGTTTGGAGTTATTTGTGCTGAAAAATAGCAAAATGGTTCATAATCTATTGGTGATGGGACTTTTTATGTGCATAAGCCTACAATTTATCTGTGATAGATTTTATTAAAAAAATTAGAGCTGTTCATATAACATAAGACATTAAGAGTTGAACTCGTTAAATAATACGAAATTAGACGGACAAAAGTTGAGAGTTATTTGTGCTGAAAAATAATAAAATGGTTCAAAATCTATTCGAGATAGGGCTTTTTATGTTGATAAGCCCACAATTTATCTATGGTAGATTTTATTAAATAAATTAGAGATGTTGAGATAACATAAGACATTTGGAGTTGAACTCCTTAAATAACACGAAATTAGACAAAAAAATATTGAGAGTTATTTGCGTTGAAAAATAACAAAATTGTTTAAAATCTATTCGAGGGAGGACTTTTTATGTGCCTAAGCCCACAATTTATCTGTGGTTGATTTTATTAAAAATATTAGTGCAGTTGAGATAACATAAGACATTAGAAGTTAAACTGGTTAAATAATACGAAATTAGACCAAAAAAAGTAGGGAGATATTTGTGTTAAAAAAATAGAAAAATGGTTCAAAATCTATTGGAGTGAGGGTTTTTATAAGCCCACAATTTATATGTGGTAGATTTTATTAAAAAATTAGAGTTGTTGAGATAACATAAGACATTACCAATTGAACTCGTTAAATAATACGAAATTAGACCAAAAAAAGTTGGGAGTTATTTGTGCTGAAAAATAGCAAAATGGTTCAAAATATATTCGAGTGAGGGTTTTTTATGTGCATAAGCCTAGAATTTATTTGTGGAAGATATTATTAAAAATATTAGAGATTTTGAGATAACAGAAGACAATACTAGTTGAACTCGATAAATAATACGAAATTAGACCAAAAAAAGTTGGGAGATATTTGTGTTGAAAAATAGAAAAATGGTTCAAAATCTATTGGAGTGAGGGTTTTTATAAGCCCACAATTTATATGTGGTAGATTTTATTAAAAAAATTAGAGCTGATGATATTACATACGACATTAGAAGTTGAACTCGTTAAATAATACGAAATTAGACCAAAAAAGTTGGGAGATATTTGTTCTGAAAAATAGCAAAGTGGTTCAAATTGTGTTCGAGTGAGGGTTTTTAAGTGCATAAGCCCATAATTTATGTGGTAGATTTTATTAAAAAATTAGAGCTGTTGAGATCACATAAGACATTACTAGTTGAACTCATTAAATAATACGAAATTAGAGCAAATAAAGTTGGGAGTTATTTGTGTTGAAAAATAGCAAAATGTTTCAAAATCTATTCGAGATAGGACTTTTTATGTACATAAGCCCACAATTTATCTGTGGTAAATTTTACTAAAAAAATTAGAGTTGTTGAGATAACATAAGACATTAGTATTTGAACTCCTTAAATAATATGATGTTACACCAAAAAAGTTGTGAGTTATTTGTGTAGAAAAATAGAAAAATGGTTCAAAATCTATTCGTCAGAGGGCTTTTAATGTGCATAAGCCCACAATTTATATGTGGTAGATTTTATTAAGAAAATTAGAGCTTTTGAGATAACATAAGACAATAGTAGTTGAACTCGTAAAATAATAAGTAATTAGACAAAAAAAGTTGGGAGTTATTTGTGCTGAAAAATAACAAAATTGCTCAAAATCTACCAGAGGGAGTCTTTTTTATGTGCATAATCACACAATTTATCTATGGTAGATTTTATAAAAAAAATTAGAGCTAAAACATAAGACATTACAAGTTGAATTGGTTAAATGATATGAAATTATACAAAAAAAAGTTGGATGTTTTTTTGTGCTGAAAAATAACAAAATGGTTTAAAATCTGCTTGAGGGAGGGCATTTTATGTACATAAGCCTGCAATTTATCTGTGGTAGATTTTATTTAAAAAATTATAGATGTTGAGATCACATAAGAAATTAGCATTTGAACTCCGTAATACGAAATTAGACAAAAAAAGTTGGGAGTTATTTGGGTTGAAAAATAGCAAAATGGTTCAAAATCTATTTGAGGGGTGACTTTTTATGTGCACATGCCCACAATTTATCTGTGTTAGATTTTATTAAAAAATTAGAGCTTTTGATATAACATAAGACATTACCAGTTGAACTCGATAAATATTACTAAATTAGACCAAAAAAATTTGGGACTTATTTGTGCTGAAAAATAGCAAAATGGTTCAAAATCTTTTCGAGTGAGGGCTTTTTATGTATATAAGCCAACAATTTATATGTGGTAGTCTTAATTGAAAAAATTAGAGTTGTTGATATAACATAAGACATTAGTAGTTGAACTCATTAAATAATACGAAATTAGACAAAAAATGTTGGGAGATATTTGTGCTGAAAAATAGCAAAATGGTTCAAAATCTATTGGAGTGACGGTTTTTATGTGCATAAGCCCATAATTTATATGTGGCAGATTTTTAAAAAAATTAGAGCGTTTGATATAACATAAGACATTACTAGTTGAACTCGATAAATAATACGAAATTGGACCAAAAAAAGTTTGCAGTTATTTTTGTCGAAAAATAGCAAAATGGTTCAAAATCTATTGGAGGAATGGTTTTTATAAGCATAAGCATACAATTTATATGTGGTAGATTTTATTAAAAAAATTAGAGCTGTTGAGATAACATAAGACATTAGCAGTTGAACTCGGTAAATAATACGAAATTAGACCGACAAAAATTGGGAGTTATTTGTGCTGAAAAATAGCAAAATGGTTCAAAATATATTTGAGGGAGGGCTTTTTATGTGCATAAGCCCAAAATTTATTTGTGGTAGATTTTATTAAAAAAATTAGAGCTTTTGAGATAACATAAGATATTAGTAGTTGAACTCGTAAAATAATACGAAATTAGACCAAAATTTTTTTGGAGTTATTTGTGCTGAAAAATAGCAAAATGGTTCAAAATATATTCTAGTGAGGGTTTTTTATGTGCATAAGCTCACAATTTATCTCTGACAGATGTTTAAAAAAATATTAGCGTGTTTGAAATAACATAAGACATTACCAGTTGAACTCAATAAATAATACGAAATTAGACCAAAAAAAGTTTGGAGTTATTTGTGCTGAAAAATAGCAAAATGGTTCATAATCTATTGGTGATGGGACTTTTTATGTGCATAAGCCTACAATTTATCTGTGATAGATTTTATTAAAAAAATTAGAGCTGTTCATATAACATAAGACATTAAGAGTTGAACTCGTTAAATAATACGAAATTAGACGGACAAAAGTTGAGAGTTATTTGTGCTGAAAAATAATAAAATGGTTCAAAATCTATTCGAGATAGGGCTTTTTATGTTGATAAGCCCACAATTTATCTATGGTAGATTTTATTAAATAAATTAGAGATGTTGAGATAACATAAGACATTTGGAGTTGAACTCCTTAAATAACACGAAATTAGACAAAAAAATATTGAGAGTTATTTGCGTTGAAAAATAACAAAATTGTTTAAAATCTATTCGAGGGAGGACTTTTTATGTGCCTAAGCCCACAATTTATCTGTGGTTGATTTTATTAAAAATATTAGTGCAGTTGAGATAACATAAGACATTAGAAGTTAAACTGGTTAAATAATACGAAATTAGACCAAAAAAAGTAGGGAGATATTTGTGTTAAAAAAATAGAAAAATGGTTCAAAATCTATTGGAGTGAGGGTTTTTATAAGCCCACAATTTATATGTGGTAGATTTTATTAAAAAATTAGAGTTGTTGAGATAACATAAGACATTACCAATTGAACTCGTTAAATAATACGAAATTAGACCAAAAAAAGTTGGGAGTTATTTGTGCTGAAAAATAGCAAAATGGTTCAAAATATATTCGAGTGAGGGTTTTTTATGTGCATAAGCCTAGAATTTATTTGTGGAAGATATTATTAAAAATATTAGAGATTTTGAGATAACAGAAGACAATACTAGTTGAACTCGATAAATAATACGAAATTAGACCAAAAAAAGTTGGGAGATATTTGTGTTGAAAAATAGAAAAATGGTTCAAAATCTATTGGAGTGAGGGTTTTTATAAGCCCACAATTTATATGTGGTAGATTTTATTAAAAAAATTAGAGCTGATGATATTACATACGACATTAGAAGTTGAACTCGTTAAATAATACGAAATTAGACCAAAAAAGTTGGGAGATATTTGTTCTGAAAAATAGCAAAGTGGTTCAAATTGTGTTCGAGTGAGGGTTTTTAAGTGCATAAGCCCATAATTTATGTGGTAGATTTTATTAAAAAATTAGAGCTGTTGAGATCACATAAGACATTACTAGTTGAACTCATTAAATAATACGAAATTAGAGCAAATAAAGTTGGGAGTTATTTGTGTTGAAAAATAGCAAAATGTTTCAAAATCTATTCGAGATAGGACTTTTTATGTACATAAGCCCACAATTTATCTGTGGTAAATTTTACTAAAAAAATTAGAGTTGTTGAGATAACATAAGACATTAGTATTTGAACTCCTTAAATAATATGATGTTACACCAAAAAAGTTGTGAGTTATTTGTGTAGAAAAATAGAAAAATGGTTCAAAATCTATTCGTCAGAGGGCTTTTAATGTGCATAAGCCCACAATTTATATGTGGTAGATTTTATTAAGAAAATTAGAGCTTTTGAGATAACATAAGACAATAGTAGTTGAACTCGTAAAATAATAAGTAATTAGACAAAAAAAGTTGGGAGTTATTTGTGCTGAAAAATAACAAAATTGCTCAAAATCTACCAGAGGGAGTCTTTTTTATGTGCATAATCACACAATTTATCTATGGTAGATTTTATAAAAAAAATTAGAGCTAAAACATAAGACATTACAAGTTGAATTGGTTAAATGATATGAAATTATACAAAAAAAAGTTGGATGTTTTTTGTGCTGAAAAATAACAAAATGGTTTAAAATCTGCTTGAGGGAGGGCATTTTATGTACATAAGCCTGCAATTTATCTGTGGTAGATTTTATTTAAAAAATTATAGATGTTGAGATCACATAAGAAATTAGCATTTGAACTCCGTAATACGAAATTAGACAAAAAAAGTTGGGAGTTATTTGGGTTGAAAAATAGCAAAATGGTTCAAAATCTATTTGAGGGGTGACTTTTTATGTGCACATGCCCACAATTTATCTGTGTTAGATTTTATTAAAAAATTAGAGCTTTTGATATAACATAAGACATTACCAGTTGAACTCGATAAATATTACTAAATTAGACCAAAAAAATTTGGGACTTATTTGTGCTGAAAAATAGCAAAATGGTTCAAAATCTTTTCGAGTGAGGGCTTTTTATGTATATAAGCCAACAATTTATATGTGGTAGTCTTAATTGAAAAAATTAGAGTTGTTGATATAACATAAGACATTAGTAGTTGAACTCATTAAATAATACGAAATTAGACAAAAAATGTTGGGAGATATTTGTGCTGAAAAATAGCAAAATGGTTCAAAATCTATTGGAGTGACGATTTTTATGTGCATAAGGCTAGAATTTATCTGTGGCAGATTTTTTTTTAAATTAGAGCGTTTAATATAACATAAGACATTACCAGTAAAACTCGATAAAGAATACTAAATTGGACCAAAAAAAGTTTGTAGTTATTTGTGCCGAAAAATAGCAAAATGGTTCAAAATCTATTGGAGGGAAGGCTTTTTATACGCATAAGCCGAAAATTTATCTGTGGTAGATTTTATCAAAAAAATTAGAGTTGTTGAGATAACATAAGACATTATAAGTTGAATTCGTTAAATAATACGAATTAGACCGACAAAAATTGGGAGTTATTTTTGCTGAAAAATAGCAAAATGGTTCAAAATCTATTTGAGGGAGAGTTTTTATGTGCATAAGCCCAGAATTTATCTGTGGTAGATTTTATTAAAAAATATTTTAGCTTTTGAGATAACATAAGCCATAGGAGTTGAACTAGTAAAATAATACGAAATTAGACCAAAAAAGTTGGGAGTTATTTGTGCAAAAAATAGCAAAATGGTTCAAAATATATTTGAGATAGGGTTTTTTATGTGCATAAGCCCACAATTTATCTGTGGCAAATTTTTTTTAAAATATTAGAGTGTTTGATATAACATAAGACATTACTAGTTAAACTCAATAAATAATACAATATTAGACCAAAAAAAGTTTGGAATTATTTGTGCCGAAAAATAGCAAAATGGTTCATAATCTATTAGAGGGAGGGCTTTTTTTTGTGCATAAGCCTAAAATTTATATGTTGTAGATTTTATTAAAAAAATTAGAGTTGTTGAGATTACATAAGACATTAACAGTTGAACTCGTTAAATAATGCGAAATTAGGCGGACTAAAGTTGAGAGTTATTTGTGCTGAAAAATAGCAAAATGGTTCAAAATTTATTCGAGGAAGGGCTTTTTATGTTGATAAGCCCACAATTTATTTGTGGTAGATTTTATTTAAAAAAAATCGAGATGTTGAGATAACATAAGACATTATAAGTTGAACTCCTTAAATAACACGAAATTAAACCAAAAAATGTTGGGAGTTATTTGCATTGAAAAATGGCAAAATTGTTCAAAATCTATTTGAAGGAGGACTTTTTATGTGCATAAGCCCACAATTTATCTGTGGTTTTATTAAAAAAATTAGTGCAGTTGAGATAACATAAGACATTACTAGTTGAACTCGTTAAATAATACGAAATTAGACAAAAAAAAGTTGAGAGATATTTATGTTGAAAAATGGTTCAAAATCTATTGGAGTGAGGGTTTTTATAAGCCCACAATTTATATGTGGTAGATTTTATTAAAAAATTAGAGTTGTTGAGATAACATAAGACATTACCAATTGAACTCGTTAAATAATACGAAATTAGACCAAAAAAAGTTGGGAGTTATTTGTGCTGAAAAATAGCAAAATGGTTCAAAATATATTCGAGTGAGGGTTTTTTATGTGCATAAGCCTAGAATTTATTTGTGGCAAATTTTATTAAAAATATTAGAGATTTTGAGATAACAGAAGACAATACTAGTTGAACTCGATAAATAATACGAAATTAGACCAAAAAAAGTTGGGAGATATTTGTGTTGAAAAATAGAAAAATGGTTCAAAATCTATTGGAGTGAGGGTTTTTATAAGCCCGCAATTTATATGTGTAGATTTTATTAAAAAAATTAGAGCTGATGATATTACATACGACATTAGAAGTTGAACTCGTTAAATAATACGAAATTAGACCAAAAAAGTTGGGAGATATTTGTTCTGAAAAATAGCAAAGTGGTTTAAATTGTGTTTGAGTGAGGGTTTTTAAGCGCATAAGCCCACAATTTATATGTGATAGATTTTATTAAAAAACTTAGAGTTGTTCAGATCACATAAGACATTACTAGTTGAACTCATTAAAAAATAAGAAATTTGAGCAAAAAAAGTTGGGAATTATTTGTGATGAAAAATATCAAAATGGTTCAAAATATATTCAAGTGAAGCTTTTTAAGTGCATAAGCCCTCAATTTATCGGTGATAGATTTTATTAAAAACATTAGTGCTGTTGAGATAACATAAGACATTACTAGTTGAACTCGTTAAATAATGCGAAATTAGACAAAAAAAAGTTGAGAGATATTTATGTTGAAAAATAGAAAAATGGTTCAAAATCTATTGGAGTGAGGGTTTTTATAAGCCCACAATTTATATGTGGTAGATTTTATTAAAAAATTAGAGTTGTTGAGATAACATAAGACATTAGTATTTGAACTCCTTAAATAATATGATGTTAGACCAAAAAAGTTGTGAGTTATTTGTGCTAATGGTTCAAAATCTATTTGTGGGAGGGCTTTTTATGTGTATAAGCCCACAATTTATCTGTGGTAGATTTTTTTTAAAAAAATTAGAGCTTTTGAGATAACATAAGACAATAGTAGTTGAACTCATAAAATAATATGAAATTAGACCAAAATTGTTGGGATTTATTTGTGCTGAAAAATAGCAAAATTGTTCAAAATCTATCAGATGATGTGCTTTTTATGTTCATAAGCCCACAATTTATCAACTCTAGATATTATTAAAAAAATCAGACCTATAACATAAGACATTACAAGTTAAACCGGTTAAATAATACGTAATTAGACAAAAAAAGTTGGATGTTATTTGTGCTGAAAAATAACAATATGGATTAAAATCTATTTGAGGGAGGACATTTTATGTGCATAAGCCTACAATTTATCTGTGGTAAATTTTATTAAAAAAATTAGAGATGTTGAGATAAGATAAGAAATTAGAACTTGAACTCCGTAAATAATACGAAATTAGACCTTAAAAAGTTGTGAGTTATTTGCGTTGAAAAATAGAGAAATAGTTCAAAATCAATTTGAGGGATGACTTTTTATGTACATAAGCCCACAATTTATCTGTCAAATTTTATTAAAAAAAATTAGTGTTTTTGATATAACATAAGACATTACCAGTTGAACTCGATAAATAATACGAAATTAGACCAAAAAAAGGTTGGAGTTATTTGTGCTGAAAAATAGCAAAACGGTTGAAAATATTTTCGAGTGAGGACTTTTTATGTACATAAGGCCACAATTTATATGTGGTAGACTTTATTGAAAAAATTAGAGTTGTTGATATAACATAAGACATTAGTAGTTAAACTCGTTAAATAATACGAAATTAGACTAAAAAATGTTGGAAGATATTTGTGCTGAAAAATAGAAAATTGGTTCAAAATCTATTGGAGTGACGATTTTTATATGCATAAGCCTAGAATTTATCTGTGGCAGATTTTTTTTTAAATTAGAGCGTTTGATATAACATAAGACATTATCAGTAGAACTCGATAAATAATACGAAATTGGACCAAAAAAAGTTTGTAGTTATTTGTACCGAAAAATAGCAAAATGATTCAAAATCTATTTGAGGGAGGGCTTTTTACAAGCATAAGCCGACAATTTATCTGTGGTAGATTTTATCAAAACAATTAGAGCTGTTGAGATAACATAAGACATTATCAGTTGAACTTGTTAAATAATACGAATTAGACCGACAAAAATTGGGAGTTATTTGTGCTGAAAAATACCAAAATTGTTCAAAATCAATTTGATGGAGGGTTTTTATGTGCATAAGCCCATAATTTATCTGTGGTAGATTTTATTAAAAAATATTTGAGCTTTTGAGATAACATAAGACATTAGAAGTTGAACTAGTAAAATAATATGAAATTAGATCAAAAAAGTTGGAAGTTATTTGTGCAAAAAAATAGCAAAATGGTTCAAAATATATTCGAGGGAGGGTTTTTTATGTGCATAAGCCCACAATTTATTTGAAGCATAATTTTTTTTAAATATTAGAGTGTTTGATATAACATAAAGACATTACCAATTGAACTCAATAAATAATACAATATTAGACCAAAAAAAGTTTGGAGTTATTTGTGCCGAAAAATAGCAAAATGGTTCATAATCTATTGGAGGGAGGGCTTTTTTTGTGCATAAGCCTACAATTTATATGTTGTAAGTTTTATTAAAAAAATTAGAGCTATTGAGATAACATAAGACATTAATAGTTGAACTCGTTAAATAATGTGAAATTAGACGGACAAAAGTTGGGAGTTATTTGTGCTGAAAAATAACAAAATGGTTCAAAATCTATTCGAGGAAGGGCTTTTTATGTTGATAAGCCCACAATTTATTTGTGGTAGATTTTATTAAAAAAATTCGAGATGTTTAGATAAAATAAGACATTATGAGTTGAACTCCTTAAATAACACGAAATTAGACCAAAAAATGTTGGGAGTTATTTGCGTTGAAAAATGGCAAAATTGTTCAAAATCTATTTGAGGGAGGGCTTTTTATGTGCATAAGCCCACAATTTATCAGTGGTATTATTAAAAAAAATTAGTGCAGTTGAGATAACATAAGACATTACTAGTTGAACTCGTTAAATAATACGAAATTAGACATAAAAAGTTGGGAGATATTTCTGTTGAAAAATAAAAAAATGGTTCAAAATCTATTGGAGTGAGGGTTTTTATAAGCCCACAATTTATATGTGGTAGATTTTATTAAAAAATTAGAGTTGTTGAAATAACATAAGACATTACTAGTTGAACTCGTTAAATAATACAAAAATAGACCAAAAAAGTTGGGAGTTATTTTTGCTAAAAAATAGCAAAATGGTTGAACATATATTCGAGTGAGGGCTTTTTATGTGCATAAGCCTAGAATTTATATGTGGCAGATTTACTATAAAAAGTAGAGCTTTTGAGATAACATAAGACATTACTAGTTGAACTCGATAAATAACACGAAATTATACCAAATTTTTTTTGGAATAATTTGTACTAACAAATAGCAAAATAGTTCAAAATCTTTTTGAGGGAAAGCTTTTTATATGCATAAGTCCACAATTTATATGTGGTAGATTTTATTAAAAAAATCAGAGTTGATGATATAACATAAGACATTAAAAGTTGAACTCGCTAAATAATACGAAATTAGACCAAAAAAGTTGGGAGATATTTGTTCTGAAAAATAGCAAAGTGGTTAAAATTGTGTTCGAGTGAGGGTTTTTAAGTGCATAAGCCCACAATTTATATGTGATAGATTTTATTAAAAAAAATTAGAGTTGTTCAGATCACATAAGACATTACTAGTTGAACTCATTAAATAATACGAAATTAGAGCAAAAAAAGTTGAGAATTATTTGTGATGAAAAATAGCAAAATGGTTCAAAATATATTCAAGTGAAGCTTTTTAAGTGCATAAGCCCTCAATTTATCGGTAATAGATTTTATTAAAAACATTAGTGCTGTTGAGATAACATAAGACATTACTGGTTGAACTCATTAAATAATACGAAATTAGAACAAAAATGTTGGGAGTTATTTGTGCTGAAAAATAGCAAAATGGTTCAAAATCTATTCGAAAGATGACTTTTAATGTACATAAGCGCCCACAATTTATTTGTGGTAAATTTTATTAAACAAATTAGAGCTGTTGAGATAACATAAGACATTAGTATTTGAACTCCTTAAATAATATGATGTTAGACCAAAAAATTTGTGAGTTATTTGTGCAGAAAAATAGTAAAATGGTTCAAAATCTATTCGTGGGAGGGCTTTTTATGTGCATAAGCCCACAATTTATCTGTGGTAGATTTTATTAAAAAATTTAGAGCTTTTGAGATAACATAAGACAGTAGTAGTTGAACTCGTAAAATAATACGAAATTAGACCAAAAAATTTGGGAGTTATTTGTGCTGAAAAATAGCAAAATTGTTCAAAATCTATGAGAGAGAATGTTTTTTATGTGCATAAGCCCACAATTTATCTAGCGTAGCTTTTATTAAAAAAATTAGAGCTATAACATAAGACATTATAAGTTAAACCGGTTAAATGATACGTAATTAGACAAAAAAAGTTGGATGTTATTTGTGCTAAAAAATAACAAAATGGTTTAAAATCTATTTGAGGGAGGGCATTTTATGTGCATAATCCTATAATTTATCTGTTGTAGATTTTATTTAAAAAATTAGAGATGTTGAGATAAGATAAGAAATTAGAACTTGAACTCCGTAAATAATACGAAATTAGACCTTAAAAAGTTGTGAGTTATTTGCGTTGAAAAATAGCGAAATAGTTCAAAATCTATTTGAGGGATGACTTTTTATGTACATAAGCCCACAATTTATCTGTGTCAAATTTTATTAAAAATATTAGTGTTTTTGATATAACATAAGACATTACCAGTTGAACTCGATAAATATTACGAAATTAGACCAAAAAAAGTTTGGAGTTATTTGTGCTGAAAAATAGCAAAACGGTTGAAAATATTTTCGAGTGAGGACTTTTTATGTACATAAGCCCAAAGTTTACATGTGGTAGACTTTATTGAAAAAATTAGAGTTGTTGATATAACATAAGACATTAGTAGTTGAACTCGTTAAATAACACGAAATTAGACTAAAAAATGTTGGAAGATATTTGTGCTGAAAAATAGAAAAATGGTTCAAAATCTATTGGAGTGACGATTTTTATGTGCATAAGCCTAGAATTTATCTGTGGCAGATTTTTTTTTTAAATTAGAGCGTTTGATATAACATAAGACATTATCAGTAGAACTCGATAAATAATACGAAATTGGACCAAAAAAAGTTTGTAGTTATTTGTACCGAAAAATAGCAAAATGATTCAAAATCTATTGGAGGGAGGGCTTTTTATAAGCATAAGCCGACAATTTATCTGTGGTAGATTTTATCAAAACAATTAGAGCTGTTGAGATAACATAAGACATTATCAGTTGAACTCGTTAAATAATACGAATTAGACCGACAAAAATTGGGAGTTATTTATGCTGAAAAATACCAAAATTGTTCAAAATCAATTTGATGGAGGGTTTTTATGTGCATAAGCCCATAATTTATCTGTGGTAGATTTTATTTAAAAATATTTGAGCTTTTGAGATAACATAAGACATTAGAAGTTGAACTAGTAAAATATTACTAAATTAGATCAAAAAAGTTGGGAGTTATTTGTGCAAAAAAATAGCAAAATGGTTCAAAATATATTCGAGGGAGGGTTTTTTATGTGCATAAGCCAACAATTTATTTGAAGCATAATTTTTTTTTAAATATTAGAGTGTTTGATATAACATAAAGACATTACCAATTGAACTCAATAAATAATACAATATTAGATCCAAAAAAGTTTGGAGTTATTTGTGCCGAAAAATAGCAAAATGGTTCATAATCTATTGGAGGGAGGGCTTTTTTTGTGCATAAGCCTACAATTTATATGTTGTAGGTTTTATTAAAAAAATTAGAGCTGTTGAGATAACATAAGACAGTAATAGTTGAACTCGTTAAATAATGTGAAATTAGACGGACAAAAGTTGGGAGTTATTTGTGCTGAAAAATAATAAAATGGTTCAAAATCTATTTGAGGAAGGGCTTTTTATGTTGATAAGCCCACAATTTATGTGTGGTAGATTTTATTAAAAAAATTCGAGATGTTTAGATAAAATTAGACATTATGAGTTGAACTCCTTAAATAACACGAAATTAGACCAAAAAATGTTGGGAGTTATGGCAAAATTATTCAAAATCTATTTGAGGGAGGGCTTTTTATGTGCATAAGCCCACAATTTATCTGTGGTATTATTAAAAAAAAATTAGTGCAGTTGAGAAAACATAAAACATTACTAGTTGAACTCGTTAAATAATACGAAATTAGACAAAAAAACTTGGGAGATATTTCTGTTGAAAAATAAAAAAATGGTTCAAAATCTATTGGAGTGAGGGTTTTTATAAGCCCACAATTTATATGTGGTAGATTTTATTAAAAAATTAGAGTTGTTGAAATAACATAAGACATTACTAGTTGAACTCGTTAAATAATACAAAAATAGACCAAAAAAGTTGGGAGTTATTTTTGCTGAAAAATAGCAAAATGATTGAACATATATTCGAGTGAGGGCTTTTTATGTGCATAAGCCTAGAATTTATATGTGGCAGATTTACTATAAAAAGTAGAGCTTTTGAGATAACATAAGACATTACTAGTTGAACTCGATAAATAACACGAAATTAGACCAAATTTTTTTTGGAATTATTTGTACTGACAAATAGCAAAATAGTTCAAAATCTTTTTGAGGGAAAGCTTTTTATATGCATAAGTCCACAATTTATATGTGGTAGATTTTATTAAAAAAATCAGAGTTGATGATATAACATAAGACATTAAAAGTTGAACTCGCTAAATAATACGAAATTAGACAAAAAAAGTTGGGAGATATTTGTTCTGAAATATAGCAAAGTGGTTAAAATTGTGTTCGAGTGAGGGTTTTTAAGTGCATAAGCCCACAATTTATATGTGATAGATTTTATTAAAAAAAATTAGAGCTGTTCAGATCACATAAGACATTACTAGTTGAACTCATTAAATAATACGAAATTAGAGCAAAAAAAGTTGAGAATTATTTGTGATGAAAAATAGCAAAATGGTTCAAAATATATTCAAGTGAAGCTTTTTAAGTGCATAAGCCCTCAATTTATCGGTAATAGATTTTATTAAAAACATTAGTGCTGTTGAGATAACATAAGACATTACTAGTTGAACTCATTAAATAATACGAAATTAGAACAAAAAATGTTGGGAGTTATTTGTGCTGAAAAATAGCAAAATGGTTCAAAATCTATTCGAAAGATGACTTTTTATGTACATAAGCGCCCACAATTTATCTGTGGTAAATTTTATTAAAAAAATTAGAGCTGTTGAGATAACATAAGACATTAGTATTTGAACTCCTTAAATAATATGATGTTAGACCAAAAAAGTCGTGAGTTATTTGTGCAGAAAAATAGCAAAATGGTTCAAAATCTATTCGTGTGAGGGCTTTTTATGTGCATAAGCCCACAATTTATCCGTGGTAGATTTTATTAAAAAAATTAGAGCTTTTGAGATAACATAAGACTGTAGTAGTTGAACTCGTAAAATAATACGAAATTAGACCAAAAAATTTGGGAGTTATTTGTGCTGAAAAATAGCAAAATTGTTCAAAATCTATCAGAGGAAATGCTTTTTATGTGCATAAGCCCACAATTTATCTAGTGTAGATTTTATTAAAAAAATTAGAGCTATAACATAAGACATTATAAGTTAAAACGGTTAAATGATACGTAATTAGACAAAAAAAGTTGGATGTTATTTGTGCTAAAAAATAACAAAATGGTTTAAAATCTATTTGAGGGAGGGCATTTTATGTGCATAATCCTACAATTTATCTTTGGTAGATTTTATTTTAAAAAAATAGAGATGTTGAGATAAGATAAGAAATTAGAACTTGAACTCCGTAAATAATACGAAATTAGACCTAAAAAAGTTGAGAGTTATTTGCGTTGAAAAATAGCGAAATGATTCAAAATCTATTTGAGGGATGGCTTTTTATGTACATAAGCCCACAATTTATCTGTGTTAAATTTTATTTAATATATTAGTGCTTTTGATATAACATAAGACATTACTAGTTGAACTCGATAAATAATACGAAATTAGACCAAGAAAAGTTTGGAGTTATTTGTGTTGGAAAATAGCAAAACGGTTGAAAATCTTTTCGAGGGAGGGCTTTTTATGTACATAAGCCCACAATTTATATGTGGTAGACTTTATTGAAAAAATTAGAGTTGTTGATATAACATAAGACATTAGTAGTTGAATTCGTTAAATAATACAAAATTAGACTAAAAAATGTTGGGAGATATTTGTGCTGAAAAATAGTAAAATGGTTCAAAATCTATTGGAGTGACGGTTTTTATGAGCACAAGCCAAGAATTTATTTGCGGCAGATTTTTTAAAAAAAAATTAGAGCGTTTGATATATCATAAGACATTACCGTAGAACTCGATAAATAATACGAAATTGGACTAAAAAAAGTTTGTAGTTATTTGTGCCGAAAAATAGCAAAATGGTTCAAAATATATTGAAGGAGGTCTTTTTATAAGCATAAGCCTACAATTAATCTGTGGTAGATTTTATTAAAAAATTTAGAGTTGTTGAGATAACATAAGACATTAGCAGTTGAACTCGTAAAATAATACGAAATTAGACCAACAAAAATTAGGAGTTGTTTGTGCTGAAAAATAGCAAAATAGTTCAAAATCTATTTGAGGGAGGGCTTTTCATGTGCATAAGCCTAGAATTTATCTGTGGTAGATTTTATTAAAAAAATTAGAGCTTTTGAGATAACATAAGACATTAGTAGTTGAACTCGTTAAATAATACGAAATTAGACCAAAAAAAGTTGGGAGTTATTTGTACTGAAAAATAACAAAATGATTCAAAATATATTCGAGTGAGGGTTTTTTATGTGCATAAGCCCACAATTTATTTGTGGCAAATTTTTTTAAAAATATTAGAGTGTTTGATATAACATAAGACATTACCAGTTGAACTCAATAAATAATACGAAATTTGACCCAAAAAAGTTTGGAGTTATTTGTGCCAAAAAATTGCAAAATAGTTCATAATCTGTTGGAGGGAGGGCTTTTTATGTGCATAAGCCTACAATTTATTTGTGGTAGATTTTATTAAAAAAATTAGAGCTGTTGAGTTAACATAAGACATGAGCACTTGAACTCGTTAAATAATACGAAATTAGACGGACAAAAGATGAGAGTTATTTGGGCTGAAAAATAGCAAAATGGTTCAAAATCTATTCGAGGGAGAGCTTTTTATGTTGATAAGCCAACAATTTATCTGTGGTAGATTTTATTAAAAAAATCCGAGATGTTAAGATAACATAAGAAATTATGAGTTGAACTCCTTAAATAACACGAAATTAGACCAAAAAATGTTGGGAGTTATTTGCATTGAAAAATAACAAAATTGTTCAAAATTTATTCGAGGGAGGGGTTTTTATGTGCATAAGCCCACAAGTTATATGTGGTAGATTTTATTAAAAAAATTAGATCGTTTGAGATAACATAAGACATTAGTAGTTGAACTCATAAAATAATACGAAATTAGACCCAAAAAAGTTGGGAATTATTTGTGCTGAAAAATAGCAAAATGGTTCAAAATATATTCGAGTGAGGGTTTTTTATGTGCATAAGCCCACAATTTATTTGTGGCATAATTTTTTCTAAAAATATTACTGTGTTTGATATAACATAAAGACATTACCAGTTGAACTCAATAAATAATACGAAATTTGACCCCAAAAAGTTTGGAGTTATTTGTGCCGAAAAATAGCAAAATGGTTCATAATCTATTGGAGGGAGGGTTTTTTATGTGCATAAGCCTACAATTTATCTGTGATATATTTTATTAAAAAAATTAGAGTTGTTTAGATAACATAAGACATTAGGAGTTGAACTCATTAAATAATATGAAATTAGACGGACAAAAGTTGAGAGTTATTTGTGCTGAAAAATAGCAAAATGGTTCAAAATCTATTCGAGAGAGAGCTTTTTATGTTGATAAGCCCACAATTTATCTGTGGTAGATTTTATTAAAAAAAATAGAGATGTTGAGATACCATAAGACATTAGGAGTTGAACTCCTTAAATAACATGAAATTAGACCAAAAAATATTGAGAGTTATTTGCGTTGAAAAATAGCAAAATTGTTCAAAATCTATTCGAGTGAGGACTTTTTATGTGCATAAGCCCACAATTTATTTGTGGTAGATTTTATTAAAAAAATTAGTGCAGTTGAGATAACATAAGACTTTACAAGTTGAACTCGTTAAATAATATGAAATTAGACCAAAAAAGTTGGGAGATATTTGTGTTGAAAAGTAGAAAATTGGTTCAAAATCTATTGGAGTGAGGGTTTTTATAAGCCCACAATTTATATGTGGTAGATTTTATTAAAAATTAGAGCTGTTGAGATAACATAAGACATTACCAGTTGAACTCGTTAAATAATACGAAATTAGACCAAAAAAAGTTGGGAGTTATTTGTGCTAAAAATAGCAAAATGGTTCAAAATATATTCGAGTGATGGCTTTTTATGTGCATAAGCCTAGAATTTATCCGTGGCATATTTTATTAAAAAAATAGAGCTTTTGAGATAACATAAGACATTACTAGTTGAACTCGATAAATAATACGAAATTAGACCCAAAAAAGTTTGGAATTATTTGTGCTGAAAAATAGCAAAATAGTTCAAAATCTTTTTGAGTGAGAGCTTTTTATGTGCATGTCCACAATTTATTGGTCACTCTCTCCATGAAAGAATGAAAAAAAACATTAGAAAAGCTATTGTTTTTGCCGTTTTTATATAAACACAATATTCTCTATATACACGCATTAATATTCTTATATCATGGCCTAAGTTATCTTGGAATCCCATATCATATTCTTCAACCATTATCAATCAGTAAAGAGGCAAAAACAACTAAGCTCAACTTGCTGTTACAGTCTTCATTGTCATGTTTTGCAATTGTTCTCTTGCTATTACACAAAAAAAAACATAATAACTATGGAATGCTTGAACATGAATGAAGTAACCAATACTCCATCACTAAAGTGCATAATAATGTCCTATATATTCATGGTTTTTTACTATGACTCATGTCTGTTCATTTTAATATCAAATGAGGTAAAATTGCTGAGAAGAGAGGAAATAGGATGACAATGATGAGAACAATACCAAGAATAATGGCATAGCATGTCCACTTCCTAGAGCTTTTTTGATGTTCTCTTGCTTCTTGAAGTTGTTCTGTGCCTCTTCTTACAAATGAACTAGCATGTGCAACATGACTCTCTATATTATTGAGTTGTTGGCCTTGAGATTCTACAAGAGCTGCCATATCCAAAAAAACTTGATGTAACTCAATCAAGTTCTTCTCTATCTCTTTAACAGCATCATGTCTTTCTTGAATTTCTGATATTGTATCCATTATTTGACCTCTCCCTTGTTCTTGAATTGCCCTTTGAAGGAAACTTTCACTTTCTCCACTTGATATCAAATTCTCTATAGTTTCTTCATCTGCTTTCTCTCCTGTTATTGTGAAATACCTTCTTTCCACTGTTTCCTTGTATTCAAGTTGCATTCTTGTTCTTAACCCTTGAAAATCATCCATCATATCCTTTAACTTCTTCCCCAAGCCACTAACAACTGAAGTTCTTGTTCTATCTGCTGAAGAACCTGGACCACACCCTGCAAGATTTCTATTTGCAGCATTGGATCTCTCTAATGCTTCAAGCTTGCCTTTGATGATCTTAACGCGTTTGAGGACTTGCTCAACATCTTTATCCATACGCGCTCGAAGATCCTTCATGGTTTTAGCATTATGAACAATTTTGCTTTCTTCATTGGCCTCTTGCAATTTTCTATAAAGCTTCTCAACCACTCTCATTTCTTCTTTTACATTCTCCACATCTTCAAAGAATTTATCAAGATTAACACTTTCCTTCCCTGCCTCCACATCATCAAGCTGAGTCTGCTCCCTCAAATCAGTGTATTTTTTGAAGGAACTTGAGAATAGGTCGTTCATTTTTCTAAGTTTTTTGTCTTAAACCTTTGATTTAATGAACAATAACAAACACTTTTTGTTCTTGCTTTTGTTATTTGATATCTTCTATAATTGCTAAGTCAAGAGACAGAATGGTTTAATCTATAACAGCCAATACCATAAATGGTTTCAACTAGCACAATATATATTTATATGTGTGTGTTAATTTTTGTTTTGATCAATATCAAACTCTTGGGTTGCTAGTGTTTTCATCCTCCTATAGATGATGAAGATAAATTTTACTAAGGGGAAAGAAACTAGAAGGTGACAAAAGGTAAGAGAAACCAATTGTCATCAACAAAAGGCTCTGAGGGGAAATCCATTTTTTTGCCTACTTGGGGTGGAAGTATTAGAGGTCCATGGTTAATGTGAAACAAGAACCAACCAAATTATTAACTTCATACCAATTAAAGAAGGGTGTTCATAAGTTGGATATACCAAGGGTTACTCATATATTAACAAGTGTCATTCTTCTTTTTTACACGTACACTTGCTCATGTTTTTCTATTTTGGACATATTTTATCAGAAATTAAGTTTTTTAAATAAAACTACCAAGTTTTCATATGTTTTCACAAAGATTAGGAGATCGAAGCTTGCTGCATTCAAGGAATTTACATTAAACTTTAGAGGGCATGATAAATTTACGAATTGGATAATTATTTCAATAGTTTAAATTATAGTTATTTGTTACTGTACATGACAACTGAGCCATTTCACTGTGATTGTTGTGTTATACAAACAAAAAAGTGTTATAATGGTAGATATAAACAACCTTACCTTGGCAAAAAAAGGCAATTGCATATCAAAGGTTGTTCACTGCTACGGGCAAAACTGTGCTTCCACTCAAAAGATATTGCAACCAGAACTTAGATTCACTAGAAACATCTTACAGGCTAAGAAGAGCATGAGAGAAATAATTAGGGCTAGCTACATTTTCAATGTGGTAGTAATCAGGTGACAAGGTGAGCTCTCAATAGAAACTAAATAGCTTCAACCTATCACCCCATTCAACTGCATTTCATAATTCTCAACACTATCATGTCCACTGATGTTACCATAATATATTGGTTTTTCAGGAATTGCCTTTTTTCCTACTCCTCTTTATATACAAATCTGATAAGGCAAGATCAATGTCCAGCAAAGATATTTCCCACACTCTATTATAGCTTTCCAAGAATGTGTTAACTAAAGCTATAGCTTCAAATATGATTTTCACACATCCAAAGGCAAAGCTTGGGCATGTTCCTTATCAGCATTATTATGACTACTGCTGCCATGGGATACACCATTTCTAAGATGCATATCAGTGGTATCCTGGAGAAACTTCATCATACCACCAGAATCTGAATGAGGTGAAAACTCTTCTTCTCGCTCTGGCTGGATGTTTAGATCAATTTGGCCTTTGAATGGCGAAGCAGATGATATTATCTGGATAGGATCATCGTCAGAACCATCATTGCCCTCCTTGTTCTGGTTTGGGCTGCTGCTATCCCCTGTGTTACTAAAAGGCAAGGAATCATCATCAAGCAAAGTTTCGGATGAAGGTAATGTCTGAGGAAGCTGTTGCTGCTGTTTTTTACGTGTTGTCTCTGCTTCTTTGTCTGATTGTTTCTTCTCACGGCGTAACATTAGGGTATGGAAACGACGCTTCACTGTTAAGCATACATTACATATGCATGTTTGCTTATGCTTGGGGCCCTTTCCACTGGGAGGCTGGATGCAAACAATGCAAGAGCAGCCAGGTCTATGCCGTGGGTGTTTAGTTGTGGCCTGGGAAGATACTTGGAGTGCCTCACACTCCCCCAAGATGGCTAGATTTGCAAGTGTGTCAAGTCCCTCCAAAGCTTCAGCATTATCAGGATCCCGCTTGGATGCCTTCATTTTCTTGGATATAGCTGCCAAGAAAATGCATTAACATGGTAGTTTCATACTCTAGTTTAGAAATTCATTTTATCTACAATACATCATATATGAAAAGAAATCTAAGACATTGGTTCAAGTGAAGCAATCAAACAATTCAAACCTGAATTACAGGTGGGTAGCAAATTCTCAAGCTGTTCTGCTGTCATCTCTTGTGCAGCTGAGCAAGAAGATCTGGCAGCATAGAGGATTCAACATATAAGAATAATGCACAGAAAGATATATATTTATATAGATTTAAATTAAAGTTTGAGGAAATAATTCTGCGGGGCTGCCTTGTTAGATTAACAATGCGCTTAGTGCAAGTAAACATGGAATGAGTTGAGGGGGAACAGAGCCATATACATTGCCGGTAAACATGATGCCTGATTTTACGATAACAACCTCTCGAATATCACACAACTTCTAGACTCTAGTCCATACCAATACATTATGAATCGGCTGAATAGAACACATTCTTATCCACCTGAGAGTGCTAAAACTGCTAATTAATTTCATCCGCATATTTGCAGCGAAAGAAAAGTAAATATAACACAACAGAACAAAAATGCCTATGACAAAGGAATGGATCACTCTTGTACCTTTCTAGGTCCCAAGAATTATCGGAACACGTCCATTTTGATGGAAGAAGCGCATTTGCTGCCAATTTACGCCACTTGAGGCAATCTTCACATTGAGCCCACTGGACCTTTTCACTGACACAAATGAAGTTCTTTACTGACAACTAACTTACACCGTTAAATTGACGCAATAAACCGCCCCTTCTAAATGTAAAGTCAATTAAATTATATAAGAGAAAAATACATACAACCTTCTCAGGAACTAACTTACAAGTGACAACACAGGCACAACTATAAAATATGCTGATAACATCCCTTCAGAAGGTGCAGGAACACTAAAAAACTCACTCTTGTCTCCCAATGCAAGCAACCACACAAAATGAAACTCAAGATATCATCATAAAAAAGGCAGCATTGTGCATGAGACTCCTACTTAGTGGGGTCTGGGGAGAGTAGATGTGTACAGCCTTACCGCCGCAAGCGGAGAGACTGTTTTAAGAGAAATTACAAAAAATGAAGCTTACCAGCAGACAGGTAGCAGAGAGTAAGTAAGATAAGATTACATAAAGCAGTTTAAAACTGGTAATTTAATTTTATATATGCTCCAGAAACTAGAACACCCCCCCACTTATAAATAAAAAATTAAAGATAAGTGATTTACCCCATATTATCAGTGGTGAAAATTGTTGGCTTCCCGAGTACTGGAGCATCCTGTAAAAGCATTCTCAGCATAAAGGCTTCCATAATGCATAGCAATTCCCAAATCTCATTCAAAAGAATAAAGGCACTAAGATGACAACAAAGATAGACGCTATAAATCCAATTCAATATTGGAAGTACAAGTTTAGAGAGTTCAATATTTTAATCCAAAAATGTTTCAGTTCAACGGCAACAGGAGGTCAGTGAAGGAGAAAGGCTTTGGAATTTGAAGATAAGCATATACTGATATACACAATGAATTATGAGTTTCCTACTAGAACAAAAAATCAAAAGGTCACAAATGTAACAGTTCAATTAAGACCAGTTGAGGATCGGTCATGGTAATCAAATGCACAAATTAACTATCTTCCCCTCCCCTTCTTTCTTTGTACACTCAACCTTGGACTTTTGAACTTCTGAAACTCTACTCCTGAGTCTCATGCCTACATATTGGATTGATTATATACAACTAAGACTACACAGTGAATCAATTATACTACCTGCATCATGGACACATATGAAGTATCATTTGGTTAGTTGTATATGACTAAAGAATATAAAGAATGAAAACTCCCCAAACTTGAAAGCACACTTGCTGATTAGCACCTTAAGAAAGGTTCAGATTATCCTCATATGCTCTAAGATGTTCACATAACCATAGTGTAGGATCGTGGTTCTAGATTCTCCTCAGTAACAATTAGAATTAAAAATACTTTCATAACAATGCTTCACATGTTCTGACAACTTCTATAGTTCTGTACAGGGCCAGTAGACCATGCTGCTACCAAAAATGTCAGCCAATTTTTTAATCATAAAAATGCTGCCACTTTTGTTATTTATTCAAGCACTGTTCATCGCCCAAAATAAGGCACGTCTTTCTACCATGTAGAAAGCAGGTTTAATGATAGCTTTAGAATATCATGAAAGACACTGGTATCTTAGAATAGAAGAAAGAATGAAAAGAAATGTCCCAAAGCCAAAACAGAGAGTGTTCTTGGCTGGGCTCTATTGAATTTGTATTATTAATGTAGAAAATAGAGAAGAATTACAAGAGAAGACAATAGAAAGGATCCCACGATCCAATCCCCTACTGATTTCCACAATCAGTTTACAATTTTCCCAAGTTAACCTCCCCTACAAGTCTTTCCTTCTATTTAAAGACTCTAACTAACTTGTAACTGCCTAACTAACTAACAAGAAAGAGAGGGAAACTCAGTTGGTTAGTTATTTAACCAATCCAAGCCTTCCTTTTGCCTCTTTTGTACACGTGCTTTAATTCAGGCTTATGTCTAGCCTTATCAATACTCCCCCCTAAACATCTTAACTTGTCCTCAAGTTGGAAATGAGGAAAATTAGCTTGCAAAGTGGCTGCTTCTTCCCAAGTACAGTCACGTTGAGGCAAGTTTTGCCATTTGACTAATACCTCATGATGACCCTGCTCATTTTTCCTTGCTTCCATGATGTCCTCAGGTTGTACTTCTAATTCTAGTTCTTCATTCAGCATAGGGGGTAAGGGTTGTGGCTGGTGATAAGGTTTAATGGTCTTCTTCAACAGTGATACATGAAAGACTGAATGAATCTGAACCTCCTTAGGTAGAGCCAACTGATAAGCTACCATTCTCACCCTTTTAATCACTTCATAAGGGCCATAATACCTTGGTGCTAATTTAGCATAGAGTCTAGCAGCCAGAGATTTCATCTTATAGGGTTGCAATTTAAGGAATACCCAATCTCCTACTTCAAACTCCACAAGTTTTCTGTGTTTATCTGCATGCTGTTTCATATGATTTTGAGCCTTAGTTAGATTTTCCTTTAGCTCATCTAATATACCATCCCTCTGAATGAATAGTTGAGTGATCTCCTCTACCTTTGATGGGATATTTCCAGCTCTAATCAACATAGAAGGGTCCCTGCCATATAAAGCTTTGAAGGGAGTCATCCCTGCTGCACTGTGGTAGTTGGTATTGAACCAAAACTCTGCCCAATGTAACCAATGCACCCACTGTTTGGGTCTGGGTCCAGCATAGCATCTTAAGTAGGTCTCCAGGCATCTGTTGGTCACCTCAGTTTGCCCATCAGTCTGAGGGTGATAAGAAGTACTCAACTTGAGTTGTGTTCCATCTAGTTTGAATAGCTCTTTCCAGAAATTACTTAGAAATAGAGAGAGTCTCTGTCAGAGACTATAGAAGTAGGAAAACCATGTAACTTGACTATGCCCTTGATAAAAACCAGAGCCACATCCTTGGCTGAGAATGGATGACCCAAAGCAAAAAAGTGAACAAACTTAGAGAGTCTGTCTACTACTACAAAGATTGTGTCCTTGTCTTTGGTTCTAGGAAGCCCACCAATAAAGTCCATTGAAATGTCCATCCACACTTGTTGAGGGATGGGCAGAGGCTGCAATAACCCTGCATGGGCCAAAGTAGAGTACTTATTCCTTTGGCGCACATCACACTGCTCTATATAGGTTGTGATATCTGACCTCATCCCTTCCCAAAACAGGAAACTAGAAATCCTCTTGTAAGTCTTGAAATAGTTGGAGTGGCCATCCATAGGTGTTTCATGACATTCAGATAAGATCATAGGGATCTTATTAGATGAGGTGTACAACACCAACCTACCCTTGTAGTATAGGATTCCCTTCTTCAATTCAAACTCTGGATGAGCAACTGCAGACACTATTAAGTCCTACATTATCTTCTTCCATTTAGGATCCCTCTGAACCTCTTAAATCCAATTCTCCATTTCTTCATTAGTGACAATAGAAAGAGCAATATACATAAGCTTCCTTGACAAAGCATCAGCAACAGAATTTTCATGCTCAGGCATATACTGAATTTCAAAATTCAACCCTACCAGTTTTACTGCCCATTTGAATTGCTCTTCTGAAAACAGTCTTTGATCAGTTAAAAACGTCAAACTTCTCTGATCAGTTTTGATAATAAAATGCCTACCCATAAGGTAATGCCTCCACTTCTGAATGGCTTGTACCAAAGCCATCAACTCCCTTTCATAGGCAGACTTTTGTTGTGCTTTTGTTGACAAACCCTTGCTCTAGAAAGCCAATGGTCTCCCCTCCTGCATCAAAACAGCCCCCAATCCTTTACTCGAAACATCAGTCTCTACCACAAAATTCTTATTGAAGTCAGGGACAGCTAACATGGGCAGCTTCATCATTGCAGCCTTCAATTTTTCAAAAGCATCATGAGCCTCATCTGACCAAGCAAAAGCATTCTTCTTAAGTAAATCAGTCAAGGGTCTAGCAATCCTCCCATGATCCTTCACAAACTTTCTATAGTACCTTGTTAAGCCTAGGAATCCTCTTAACCCTTTTACATTAGAGGATTGAGGCCAAGTTTTCACATCTTCAATCTTAGCCTCATCAGCAGTCACACTCCCATTTGAGATAACATGTCCCAAGTACTCAATTCTAACCTGACCAAAGCTACACTTCTTCAAATTAGCCTTGAGAGAATTCTCCATAAGTAAAGCTAGAATTATACCTAGGTGTTGACCATGACTTATGAGATCTTGGCTGTAAACCAGGATGTCATCAAAGAAGACAAGAGTGAATTTCCTCAAGTAAGGTCTCAAAATCTCATTCATAAGAGATTGGAAGGTTGAAGGTGCATTGGTCAAGCCAAAAGGCATGACCAAGAACTCATAATGCCCCTCATGAGTCCTAAAGGCAGTTTTCTCCACATCTTCTGGCCTTATCCTAATCTCTTCAAATTCAGCTTGGAAAAAATTCTTGCCTCCCCTAATTCATCCAGTAACTCTTCAATCAGGGGAATAGGGAATTAGTTAGGAATAGTAACCTTATTAAGTGCCCTATAGTCAACACAAAACTTTCACCCTCCATCCTTCTTTTTGACTAGTATAATAAGGCTGGAATAGGGACTAATACTACGCTTAATAACCCCAGCCTCAAGCATATCTCCTACCAACCTTTCTAACTCTGCTTTCTGATAGTGGGGACATCTATATAGTCTGAGATTAGGTATCTCAGCTCCCTCTCTTAAGTGAATAGCATGATCTTGAGATCTTTTGGGAGGCAGTACTGACATATCTTGGAAAACTGCTTGGTACTGTTGCAGGACCTCATCCAATTCCCTGGGCACCCTGCTTTCTTTCTGGGCAGCATCATTATAGTGAAGCAGCATTCCTTCTCCTTCTTCCATCAGCACTTGCATGAAAGCTCCAATGGGTAACTCAGCTCTAGTAAGGGCTGGATTGCCTTCAATAGTCATAAGTGTCCCTTCCTTCTTGAGAGTTAGCCTCATCCTGCCAAAGTCAGTCTTCACCTCACCAAGACTTGCTAACCATTCTAATCCAAGCACCACATCCACCACCTTCAAAGCAAACAAATAGAAATCTTGAATGACCTCCAATTGTTGTACCAACAGTTTAAGATTGCCACACTTGCCTTGACACTTGATGTGATGGTCATCCCCTACTTCCACTATATAAGTCTTAGTCTTTTCCACCTGAAGCTGCAAGCTTTCTACCAATTCCTTATAAATAAAATTGTGTGAAGCTCCACAATCTATCATCACAATTACTGGTTTATTCCCTAAGGTACCTTCTATCTTCCAAGATTTGGTTGAAGTGAACCCCTTCATTGAGTATAGAGTCAACTGTAGTGAATTGAAATGTTGGATTTCACCCTCATCCTCCTTCTCTTCTTCCAACTCATCATCATCAACCATGAGCAGCATCTTTAATTGTCTGTTCTTGCATCTATGCTCCCTGGAAAAGGGTTCATCACATCTGAAACACAGACCCTTTTATCTTTTCTCTCTCAATTCAGCACTTGTTAGCCTTCTGAAATCCCCTACAGACCTTGTTTCACTGTCCTGCACTTTTGGCACTCCCACCACACTTCCCATGGAGGATCCTTCTTTCTTATGATTACTAGACAAAGAAGGGTCTGGAGTAACTACTCTGTTATAAGAATTACCACTAAAGGTATTGGAGCCTCTTACATAGCTCAGTGCAGGCTTCTTGTGCACCACTGAGTTCTTCTGTTCAATTAGCAGAGCTTTATGTATCACTTCTTGTAGGAATGTCAATTCATAGAGCCTGACTTCTGCCTTGATCTCCTCCTTCAGCCCATTGAGGAACACTCCCCTAACAAAATCCTGATTAAGTTCCCTCAATGCTCCAGCAAACTTTTCAAACTCCTCAACATAACTCTCCACACTTCCTTCTTGTTTGAGGGACGACAACAATTCAAAAGGGTTTTGAATCATTGAGGGTTGAAACCTTCTTACCACTGCTATCTTGAAACTCTCCCAAGTAGGAGAGGGATTGCAACCCTCCCACCATTGATACCAGCTTAGTGCTCTTCCATCCAAAACCATTAGGTAGCCTTCATCTTCTCTGCTCCAGAAACCGCCCTCATAGTGAAGTATCTTTCTAGCTTCTGGATCCAACCATAAGCATCCTCCCCTATAAAGATAGGAATTTCCAACCTTCTCCACCTATCATGGGTTTGGTTCTCCCTGTAACTATCCACTTCTTCCCCATTCTCACTAGTTCCATCAGCTTGTGCAACCCCCAGCTTCAATGCTATGGCAGCCAGTAAATCCTCAGTTCTTTTGGTTCTTACTTCATTCAATTCCAACCTCATACGAATTTCTTCCATTTCTTGGTTTCAACTCTCATTTTCCCTAGCCATACTTCTAGTAGATACCATACAAATTCTTCAGCAGCTTGTGGGTGGTAGGTTGTTTGTCCAACAGGCACCAGGATAGTGCTCTGATACCAGTGATAGACACTAGTATCTTAGAATAAAAGAAAGGGATGAAAAGAAATGTCCCAAAGCCAAAACAGAGAGTGTTCTTGGTTGGGCTCTATTGAATTTGTATTATTAGTGTAGAAAATAGAGAAGAATTACAAGAGAAGGCAATAGAAAGGATCCCACGATCCAATCCCCTACTGATTTCCACAATCAGTTTACAATTTTCCCAAGTTAACCTCCCCAACAAGTCTTTCCTTCTATTTAAAGACTCTAACTAACTTGTAACTGCCTAACTAACTAACAAGAAAGAGAGGGAAACTCAGTTGGTTAGTTATTTAACCAATCCAAGTCTTCCTTTTGCCTCTTTTGTACACGTGCTTTAATTCAGGCTTATGTCTAGCCTTATCATATCAGAAAACTTAAAAAGTAAAACAGTAGTACTACTACACCATTTCTGAAGTCAAGCAAGAGGCAAGGTACCTCATATTCCTCAAATTCAAAACCTTCAATCACCACAATGCTGGCAACATGGCTAGGAGGGGGACGGAGTAGGCCTTGAGCTTCTTGCCATGTAATTTTAAGCTCTATTAGATCCTCATTTTCGATCCTCAGGCGTTTATTCTTTGAACCCAAGATGCTGCTTTTCCTCTTTCGGATTGAAGATTTGCTCCCCAGTACTTCTTTTGCTATGTATCCTGACTTATCAATTTTAGACCATGAACTAAGATCAGCCAGTTCAACCTAAACGACAGAAAAAAATGCAACCAAGAATGAGAATCATTAAATGATGAACATTACCAGTTACAATATAGTTAGTTATGTGATACTAACCTCACCCTGTGCAGAAAATTCGTTTCCAGTCTTATTTGTTTCGTTGTCCTGCAAAACAAAAAAATATGTGGACAGATGTAAATTTTAGTTGACAAATCCAAAATTTCACCAAACTACATAAATGGATATCGGATGTATAACATACATAGTACGCAGACAAAATATGGAATTATTTATTAAATTGATGGACATCTTTTAGTAAAAGATATCCACAACTAGAAGATTAGCTATAGTAACCAAAGTTGAATCCAGATCCACATCATATACAAGATATGGAATTATTTATTAAATCAATGGATGTCTTTTAGTAGAAAATATCCACAAGTAAAATATTAGCTATATAGAAACCTAAGCTGGATCCAGATCCAGATCATATACAAAATTGAAGTCAGAAACAAAAGTACGGCATAGTAGAACTTCATTCTGTATCCGAAAAAATCTCCATGAAGGTAAATGTTGATTCCTCACACATGACTTCAAACTAATTTCATGTGTAAAATTTTGTTACAAACATCCACCTAAAGTTAGAGCTAAGCAAGCACATCTCTAAAGCCACTAGGATTCAGCTATGGTGAGGGACTCAGGTAGTTTGTGGAGACCATAGGTTCAAATCTCATTGTTACAATTTGTACCAAAAACAGCAGGCATGATTTCACTAACTACATAATTACAGTCAAACACATAATCACATAGTTCAGAAAATTGTACATTGCTATCAAGGCCATTACCTGGTCGGAGGGCGTAGCACTTGAAGCCTTTCTAAATCCCATAACCAACTTCCCTTCTGGCACCAGCCGGCTAAATGTTACTAATAAAATCAATTCAGGTCAGCCACAAAAAGAACTCCAACTAATAATCAATCAATGACAGCAAGATGGTGGTACAACACACAACACAGCACACAAATGAGGGAGGAAAATCTTAAGCACATCAGACAAAAGGATTCAATAAGCATTGTCCAAGGCAAGATCTAGAACCAGAACAATTTAGAAGACATGAATGCAAGCAAAATGATATGGCTAGTGTTATCAGGCAAATTTAGCATTGAATAAATTGCAGAAACAAATAATTGGAATTGAATAAAATAGCATCAAGTTCTTATGAAGAACTCCAAGCAGACAAGGCCACAAGGAAGGTTCAAGCAAATATGAGTATCTGACACATGAAGGTAAAGTGCCACTTAGCCGGATTGGAATAACAAGAATATTAAATATATTCCAAGACATGAATTTACCTGTATCACCTGCTTGCAACTGCATGGACTGTATGCAGGGAGTGACACCCTCTAACACATACATTCTGCTGTTATTGTTGGGCCAGAAACGAAACTGAAATATCCATTCTTTTCCTTTAGCATCAAGGATTTTAAGTGGCAATCCTTCAGGATGGGAAATTGGTGGGAAGTAGGCCTGTCTCATGGACCAATATATAATATAACTTACGCATAAAAATGTTCGTAAAAAAATAAGATGGCTATGCCAAATAAAGATGAAGGTCTCTACTCCAGTCATAGAAAGATTGAAAGTAGATTTGAACAATGAGTATGTAAAGATTGCATTGCACTACATCTCCTAGAAACAGTTGGATTGTCAGTTTATTTAAGAGAGGATAAGCTTTTATCATGCTTCTTTTGAAGAATAAAACTTCCTACTTTATTACCTAAGAAATTTGGTGGACAGGCTACATTCTTTCCTTCCATACTCTCCTTCAGTTTTTTTTATAGAAGTTTAATGAATACAGAAATGAAGTACACACAAAAAACAAGACAATACATTAGCTTAATAAGGCCTTCCAAGAATACCTCTATCAATCAGTCAAAGGAACCTAAAAAACCAGACAAATAGCAAGATTGCAAAGAAGCCAGGAAGACTCTCAGGTTATACATAATGTTTGGATGAAAATCTTTCTGGCATCACTCTAGCCTTAACATCTAACCAAATACGTCATACTACAGTAAATATATCGCAGATACACTCCAGTAAAAAACTAAACATGTATATCGCCCAAAACCACAAAAAGAAATAATAAGAATAAATCTGATGTTTCTCTTCCTAAAAGATTATAAAGAGGCCTGCATGCCTGCAACAGATTATTGTTATCAACCATGTCAAGTATAACTGCTTAAACAGAAATCTTTATCTTAAAAGGAGCTTTAACCATTCAGAAGGATACTATAAGGACTGGATAGTGAATGCGAGGATTCCCAAGAAAGAAATGAAAAACATATACAAGTGAAGGAACCAGAAGATGGCAGAAATAAATTTGAGATAAATAGGAGCAGTACACAAGGCATAAGGCATAAAGTTGATTCAAGCAGGGGGACAAATTCTTTATCCTTTTCCACTGCCTACTTGATCAAATAAACTACAGTTGGACGAAGCATTCTTTTTGGCCCATTTAAGCCTCACTTCTACCTCCAACCAATCTCTTATTGGTATTAACTCCTCCAACCAAATCATTACTAACTACAATGAGCAACTAGTCTAATATATCAACTATCTGATACACCACCTTCACAAGCTTTGCTTTCCTGAAAATGCCCATTTTCTTCAATCTGACAGTCAAAAACCCTTCTTTCCACTGTATTAGCTTATCTTTGGTGTACATAAACTTCATAAATTATCATTCCTGAATTCTCAACGGAGCCAACACCACAATATTCCTGACATAAATTCCTTAAGAAGGAAGTTCAACCTCTCCTAGTTTGTAAAATCTATAACTGTTATTACTTTCTAGAGAAATTCAAGTGAGAGGAGCATAGTAATATCATTCCATCAGATAAACTGATAAAACATTTTTATTCATAGAACACTTTCAATACCTGGAAGATCACAGGGGAACCGAAGGGGCAGGCTTGAGAAGAGAAAGAATGAACACAACAGAGTCTATCTTCAGGAATTTGAGAGCCCGACCTCTCCTCCCAAAACCAATTATTTTAACCAAATTCTGAATCTCTCCCCTCCCTCTTATACTCTCCTAGTGACCAGTATGTCTAGTGATATCAGTTTAAATTAACTGATGTATCTACAGTATCAATTAACAATAACTACTATAACTAACAGGGGCGGGCCCAACTGATTCATTCAGTACATCCTTATTTCATCTTACATATACTTTCCTAATTGGGGACTGGCTACAAACAAAAACTTACTACAAAATTAGCATCTTGATGCCTCATTGGAAGTATATTCTAATTCATGTTCCAAACAAGGAGCATATTATCAGTGTGAACAATTACAGTGAAAAACAAGAATTAAGGCATGCAGTCATTACAAATGGCAGAAAGCCAAAAGTTATTTACAATAAATTCAGTTTACTACAAAAAGCACGCATCCACAGAACTCATGCTCAATCCAAAAAGACTTCCCAATAATAGCTAGAAGAAAGAATCTCTAAACCAACCTCAGCACACTTTTTTGGAAGCACTAGACGCCCAATTCGCCCAGCATCACTAGCACTCAAGGTCTTTTGAAATAAGGGAGTAATTACAGAAGTAGAACTTACATACAGTTAAGATATTGTAGCTTCTTGTATGACTTCAAAGATAAGTGGAAAATGAAATGCATTAAAAAAGTTATAAACAAATCATGATACGTTATCTGAAGGATACTCTATGGTTATTTGCTGTAGTTCTTGATCAGTACACCTGGGCCAGTACCTTGACAGTAACTGGTTTCTGCCACGGGCATCTGCTCGAGGTCGTCCATTGCAAAACTGGGCTTCACCTGAGGAGTCCAGGGCTAAATGCGTAGTGTCACTAAATTGCTTTCCTGGAAGAGGTGTAGTTTGTTGTGGATGACTTCCAGTTACCCCAATTTGACCATTTCTTTCATTTGGAGTCGCATAAGATACAGACAGAGCAAATGATGCCGGGGACAAATCTTCCTTCAGAGAAGGAGGCTGCTGACACATATTTAAACACGAACTTGATCTGTCTTCATTCCTCATTCCTACAATATAATAATCAGGTTATATAGCCATCTCCTTGTTATTCAGAAACTCTGCATCTCCTACACCTGATAATGGAAAAGTAAAATGTGGAGAGAAGATCAAAGCCTGAATTACCATTCATAAGCATCATTTCCCGTGGAGCAAAATTTGTGCTCCAATTAACTGATATTCCAGACAAATCCTCACTTTTTTTCTCCAAGGAAGAGGTGAGTAACCTTTCATTGCCATAAATTTTATCAATGCCATTTGATAATCCAACTAGAGGGGACACATCTGGACGCAGCTCAGATGAAGAACCTGAATTGAACAGATTGGGTGCTTGCTTCCATGGTACAGGCCCGGACCCAGCTAATTGACTCCAACTTTTTGCAGACATGTCTCTAAGTCTCTCAGATAAACGACTTTGAAGGGAAAAGGATGGTGGCCACGTTGGATTAGATGGCTGAGATACAGATATCAGGATATAGAGTCACTATAGCCAAAAATGTAGCATCAAAACAGGACTGTAATAACGAGATATTCTCTGAGCATCATTCCATGACCAACAATTGAAGCTCATTTTCTTGTCAAGGAGTTTAAGATTTAAAGATATAAGCAAAAAAGTGGCAAAGGGTAACCTGAACTAACAGGCAAAGGACATTTCTGGACTGAGGGGAAAAACAAAGGCAAACCCAGACTGGATTGAAGTGCAGAAAGTTAAACATCACAGAACAAAAATAAGAGATATAGTAACCATAAAATATATAGACATATGGATGGGGAATGGACGAATTTAATGCAAATATGGTATCAAAACAGTCTTAGTGTGTGTATATATATATATGGAAAATGATATATCCTCCTACTAAATCCTCCTACTAATCCTCCTACCCACAAAAAAGTGACATATGTCACAAAGTGATACTTTATTTATTAGTGATTGATTTACAAGTGACATATGTCACTTTTTTGTGGGTAGGAGGATTAGTAGAAGGATTAGTAGGAGGATTAGTAGGAGGATTTAGTAGGAGAATTTAGTAGGAGGATATATCAGACACGTCTAGCCATAATATAATCAAAAGAGCAGTGAAGGACAATTAAAGTAAGAATTTAATTCAGTAACAAATACAACACTAAAGACATTAAAACCTCTTTAAGTTCATTTCACCAAAAACAGAGCAAAAAAAGGGATCCACACAGCCCACAGGACATTCATGCTATACACAGCACAAGAAATTAAGCCAGAACAGATGAGGGGGAGGAACAGATGTCCTCACAAGTCACAACAATGATAAAGAAACCTACCAAAAGAATATGTTTGCGGGCACATGCAAAGCATTCAATTCCTCCGGGATCCAACAACACAAAGGCATGACTTGAAACAATACATCCACAATGAATCCCCTGCAAAGAAAGACTTATTATCGGTTAAAATTAAATAATGCAAACATGGCTATGGGGAACTGTGTGTGTAAAACTACTTGTGTCTAACAGAAACATGAATCAAGCTATAGTGATTTGGCTCACCTTCCTACAAGTCTCACAATTCCTCCAACCAGAAGCATTTGAGTGAAAAATGTCACAGAATCTCCCTTCTTCAAAAGCAGAACTAAGTATCAAAGAAACAACCAAATTTTACAGAAGGAATAGCACATGCATTACATATCAAGACAAAACATATGATGAGCTACTGTCATGATTGTTTACATATAGGAGAATAGATTCTTGATCAAGAATTTTGATATCAAATACAACCACCCAAAGATTATTTATTTATTCTTTCCATCATAAGAAAACAGTGAAAATGAATAATTATGAAATCCAGAGGTCAACCACTGCTACTGAACCTAATTAAACACTTTTATGGATGTGATTACAAAACCCTTTTTTATCACATAACACATAAGATTCCAGAAAGAGTCCATTTAGTTTGTACATAAACCAATTGCAGGTAGAAGAAAATATAGATAATTTAGTGAATCAACTTGATTTGAGATGAGTACAGTTGAATTTGATTTAGGATGATATTCAGACTGCACAAGTCATTCATTTTAGCTAACAATTCAATTGCTTTCATAAAAATGTAGAAAACAGCAGATCCGAGAGGCCATAACCAGAAGGCAAAAATGTTGAACACAAACTAAGCATTAGAAAAATACACACAAGTTGAAGAGAAGAGATATCTTTATGTAAAGGAAAACAACACCAAAACCATCCATAAAAAACAAAAGAATAACTTGCATTACTTAGCATCTAATGAAGCAACAGAAAGAACATCAGTCATGACTCATAAGTTAGGAAATCTAAAACTAGTGAAGAAGAATAGTGGCAAAAGGGAATCATTTGACCAATAAACTTTGGTCAATGAGGCCAGTCCTAATACTCATAATATCATTCAAAAAAGACAATCTCTCCATGCCACTGTGCATGATTATTAATAGCAGACAGCAAACTTATAGTAATAAGGGTTCAAAATGGAACAGAAAATAGCGCATAGCATAGCCTTTTTGAAAACAACACATTAATATTAGATGTTTTTGGTATATTTAAGTCAAGATGACAACAAAGTGTAACTAAACTAGTAACGTGTTTGGAATACTATCATAGCGGAAAAAGAACTCATACTAAAAATATATCCAGAGTGAAACTGAATTAACCACAAAATACAACATTAAACAAGTATAAATATATAAATGTTAAGAGAATTCAGTGTCTACGCATAGACCATAACTGAATTCATACTACAACAAGCATAATCCCACTAGGTGCACTCAGGTACAAAGATCAATATGACCACCATTGAGCTTCACCAAAAACTAAAATTCCAGTCAAACCATTTAGAGCAAGGTGGTTTTAATGGTTTCTATCTCATAAAAATTTCTTATCTCTTTATCTACCCTTTTTAATCAGATTATCTATAACTTAATCCAATTTCTTATGAGAGCCTCTACTGGTATAATTGTAAAAAAAATAAAAGGGTTTATGGAGGGGAGAGGGTTACATCCAGTGTGCAACTCATACCGATAGACCTCTAGGAGAAAAATAAAAACCCTCAGCTACCAACTCAAAATCATCATAAGATTGTTTCTTTCATTTAAAACTAAGGGCATTCACATGCCTAGAAATTTTCAGACTTTTCAGCCTCTGGCACATCAACATTTCTTCTACTATTTTAGACATCAGACTTTATAACACAGCTAAGACTATTCAGACTCAGTTTTACACCCCATAAGGCAGTGACGCGACACAAGGGAAGTGTATAAAGAGTATGTTTGCTAACACCAGCAAGTAGCTGATAAGATAATCAAATCAACTAACTTATTTGACCAAAAGTAACCACCTTTTGGTGTTTGGTAAAAGAGCTTATGTCGATAAGCTACTTGGTAAGCTTGTATTTGATAAGCTATTTGAGGTAGTGTAAGGCTTATAAGCTAGGGGCTTATGTCATTTTACATCTATCTATCTTGCAAGTTTCCATCTACCTGATAAGCTTTCAACTATCACTAATTGGGCCAAAAAGATCAGCCAGGTCTCATAAGCACGTGGAGAAGACTTAAGAAGTGTCTTAAAACCCAACAACTCTGATAAACATTCCCAATCTTGCTGCATTTAAGACTTAAATATGAACTTAATTCCTAATTCCCAATTCAATGTACAAATGCATACCGATGATAGCTGAAATACACTCTAATATAGAAGCAAAATTTCAAAACAACTAACGAGGTAAAGCAATAAATCTTTATCCAAAATTTCAGAAGCAAACATTGAAACCTATAAACCTAAGCTATCTCCTATGTTGTAAAGTAACTAGCACGTGTAACTTGGTCAAATCATTATATTATTTTAAAAATAAATAAATAAATAAGAGAGTGTATAAGTGAAGAAAGAAAATGGTGAAATTACAAACCCGCATCGATCACAAAGGTCAACTAGGTCACCGGTACGTAGTCTCCAACCTTTCTTGGGTCTATCAGATTTGAATTCTTTGCAGTCAGGATTGAAACACAACAACTTTGACGAAGTAATTGAAGTCATTGAATTGAAACTTGAAAGAAAAAAAGAATCAAGAACCACAAACTCAAACGCGATCTGTAACAGTAGTAGTAATTATAATCATACTCATAATAAGTCAGAAAACGTGGTTTTAGAGAGAGAGAGAAAAAGAATAGGTTTTACTTGTAAAGTTGTTGTTGTTGTTGATCATTCAAGAATGGAATAAGTAGAGTTAACGTTGTTATTTAAGAATCTCTCACCAAAACTAAACCACATTATTGCCACCTAACTCCTTTCATATTTTCTCACTCTTTACTTATAAAATCAATTTCTTGAAAAGACACGAGTGAGAATAATTGCCTTTTTCAATCAACTCCTCCCTCATTTGGTAGTGATTTTTCATCTTCCGTGTTCCACTTCCATGACTAAAAATTGCATATTATAATAGTCATATGTTTTTATAAGAATATATATGCATTGCCGGTATATATTATTACATTATTCATATTTAATTAATATTAAAAAAAATTAAAATATTAATCAAATAAATGATAGAATGATTGTGTATAAATAATTTATAGATATTACATTAATATGTTAAAGGATACATGTCAACTTCGCATGAATATAAATTCATATTTTATATATTAAGAAAATTTTCAAGTTGATTTATTGAGAAAATATTACACTACTCATTTTTTATTTAACATATCAAAAACTACATCTTTAAAATATGAATTATAGATATCATAGGAGTGTTATTTGTTTATAGTGATTAAATATTTTCCACATATACAATAAAATAAAACACTTCCTCTCCAAAGTGTCAACATGATTAATAGTCTTTTTATTAGTATTGTACTAATTTACTAACTTAATAATCATAAATTTTAAAATTGACTTGTTAGTCATAGTAAAACTTCCAAAACCAATAAATATTTTATTGTAAAACTTGAAATCATATCATTTAATCTAAACATATCACTCCATGTTTCAAAACCCTTTTTAATTTAGCCTTTAAAAATAATGAAACAAATTATTAAATATTATAATTTTAATATGATATAAAGAATGTCTTTAATCTTATAGAGATCATGGTGAATTTAAATAATTTTAATATTTCATTATATTTTTATGGAAATGTGTGTACTTCTTACTTTATCATTAAAAAAATCCATGTAATGTTCTTTTTGAATTATATAAAATGAAATATACTGTAATTAATAAATAATATTAATGAATTAAGTCCTTAGCAAACTTTACTTGAGATAATTTTGTCTAACCAATAAAAAGTTGCTTACAATTTTGTGTAAGGATTTTAGTGAATTTTTTGCTTAAAATAATGTTAGAAGCTTAAACATTTTTTAATTCCTTAAAAATATTTTGGAACACTCATTTTGGTTCATTATCTTAACGTACACTCTCTACAACAATCTTGTGAAGAACAATCACAATAGTAGAAAGAAATTTATATTACTTATGAGATAAGAGGATACAATTATTCACACTAAAAAATTTCTCACGGTTAGAAATAGAATAACACATACTTTCCCATTTCCTTGAGTTCTTATAAGTATAAATACAGTAATTCTAAATTATCATGAGTCATCTTCAAAAGTCATTGAAATTAAATGTATTTATTTTCATTTAATACTTATTTTATTTAAAATATTGGAAGAACTTTTATAATTACATAGACTCACATAAATATGCTAGTAAATAAAAAATGTAAGAACCACAAATTGGATCTTATAAATTGGGAACACAACTTTTATTTCAAAATATAAAATTAATATATATGTCATTCATATTTTAATTTTATGAGAATTGAAAATAAACGATGAACCGAACGAGAACGAAAAATGGTTACGGGTGACATTTGAAAAAGGAAACGACAACCTCAACGTATAGTGTATATTGTAGGAGGGCATGTTGGTAATTTGAGTGGAATTGATTGGTGTCGGATAAATTAGGACACGTGAAAGGAATTGAAGGGGAAGAGGCAAGTGTGAAGACGCGCGCGACTGGTGATGGAGACACTTCTAACACGAAATTGAAATTCCTTGGAAGATGAGACAATTCAATTACAAACAATATGCTCCAACACGAAATTGGATATGTAATTGTAAAATAAAATATCCTTACAGGATATAAATTATTGTTTTTTGGTCCCTTCTAGTTTTCATTTTTCATAATGAATTATATTTAATGAACCATTAAGATAAAAAAAATGTAAAATCAAATTTAATATTGAATAGAAATAAATATAGACATGGACTACATGATATAGCATTTAAAGCTTGGTGGGTTGTAGTACATGTAATTCATCCAATAACAAATGAACAAATTACATTGGAGTTAACTCCTTGATCATTCAACAATTCTCTCCATCCACTCAGGTCCCTTATTTAATATAAAGAGTATGGTTATCTTAACCCATAAAAATAGTAATAATAATCTAAGCATATGTCCCTTAATAGTTCAAAATTTAAAAATAAAACTTTTCCAGACATCCCAATTTAGTAGTGTAAAGCAAACTTGCCAAAAACCATGCTTATTCCAATATATATATATATATATTGTGTTATACAAGAATAAATAACACATGGAACGTTCCATTGCTACAACATGCGTGCAACTATAAAAAATATGCATGGGAATATGTGAAGGACAATGATTGAACTAAGACAAAAATATTATATAGGGGTAAAAAGCGTAGCTAAACCTTGATCAATTGTTATCTGAAGTTTATCATATGCCATCAAAGCCTTCTTCTCATACTTGTAGGTCCCTTTCCCTCTTGCCAGAACCTCACCATCTGAATCTATGATCCCTTGCTTCTCTTGGTCTTTGGTGCGTGGCCCAGGTTCCAAAATGAAAGCTTTCACCTGTATTTTTTGTTACAAGAGACATAAATTAACAAAATCTGTCATGCAATTAATTAAATCAATGTAGAGACACTTTAGGAACTCAAAGTCTCTGCTACAAAATCTTATTCACTGAAGCATATTGTTGACCACACCTTTAAGTATGTTACGTATGGAGATTTTACATGTTCTCCCTTATTCAAATCTGACATCAATGACAACAATGGTAACTTCGGGCAATTCTTCATAATGATCAAGTCCAGATAACCATCAGAGAACTGCATTTACCAAATTATAATAAAAAATAATGATCAGGCATAGCCCCCAAAACAACACAGCTCGTTTATAACTTGCAAGTAATGAAAATGATGCTTACCACAGAAAAAGACTTACAAGTAACGATGACTAGGGAGAAACTTAGAAAAGTGAATTTTCTTAGCTATGAAAAGTCCTGGCAGCAATTAAAAGAGTCTAGAAATATATTTTCTATTGTGTTTATTTTAATCTTGAATCACCATAACTAATCATATTTGTTATATCACACTCATCCAAGTTCTTAAAAGTTCAATTCTGAGCAATAACAACCATTAAAATCAAACAAATTAGGAGGCATATAGTTATTCACTTATTCCTCATTATTTGTGTTATAACTTCATGGGGCACATTTGGAATTGTGTGATCACTGTCATGGAAGCAACTGGAAGCATTTTCCTCTATAAGGAAACAGAGAGTGACAGAAAGTAAAACAACATGAATTCTTAAATACACAACTAACCTTTGCATCAGGTGCTGCCATAGTGTCTTCGGCTCCCCATGGTACATTGTGAAGCCAGACAGAAATAAAGGGTCCGTTTATAACTCTCCAATTCAGTTTTTCCAAGTCTATTTCAGGTCCTTGATAACAAAGCCTTTGTAACTTAACACTTTCTGCTTCACTGGGACCACTATTATTGCCTTTGCTAGTAGATTTTCCGCAGTAACTAGTAGGCTCTCCGTAAGCTTCAAACCCAGGTGCAGCCACAAAAGAAACACATCCAATGTATTGCCTCAAATTGATGAATCGACAGAGAGCCTAGATCAAGAAGGCAGTGAATGAAGAAAACAATAGGGAATAACTTCAATTACATATCTGTCAAACAAATTACAGTACAAGAATAACAATGCAATTCAAAACTGCATCAACAAGCAAAGTAAAAAAAGCATAGTTTTGTATTTTTGTTACATCTTATACTTCAGTTCAATAGAATTGAACTAAATGAGGGATTTACCTATAAATAAGAAATATTTTCCTAAAAAGAAAGGCAAGTCTCATTGTAACAAAACCATTATGTATTTTTCTTTCCTTTATATTTTGGATATTTTTCTCAGACCACCCTTAAACACGCAACTATGGTCACCCAAAAAAGCTGAGTATGTAGATGGAAACTGCATGAGGTTGAGATGATAGATTTAGATTGTAAAATACCCAAAAACTAAAGTGGATGGCTTGCAATTCTATGATTTATTCTTTCATTTACGTTCTTGGCTTCATCCCAGGTGTTTGAAAATAATAATCCATATAAGAGACACACATATTGGTGAGAGAAATAAAGAAGGTCTTGTGGTAGTAATAAAATGGTTTACTAACATAAAAATCTAAACGAGCACTTCCCATCCACCGATACTTCTCAGACTCAATGTCAACATCTGCTATTAGACCTGAAACAGAATCATATCTTCAATGGATATCATATTGTTATTGTCAAGAATATATCAGAATGAATATCATGGCCAGAATAAGATGCAGACACAACCTGGGATAAATATATAGAAAAATAAAAGATGAAAAAATAATATGAAACCATTAGCGTAGATGTTTTAGTAGATCTACCACAACTTCATTGACATAACCTGATATATAGTGAGAGAATTACCCCATGCAAGCATCAATATACTGAAACATCTGGTTTCCCCTTGTGTGATGGTAGCCACATCAAGTGGTCGCTTATGTCCTGTCAATATTTAATATACAGTTTATAGTTTATATTTAATAATAGTAGCAGTGCAAAAAACACATGGTTAGATATGACATGCTTGAATGAGATAATTAGATTGAAACCTCGTATAATGGAAAGAACAGCATTAGCTACTACACAAGGATCACCAACTGCATCAAGAAGTGATTTTGCCATGCCATTCCCAGTACCTTCAAAACAAGGAAGAACTTATTAATTTCGCATAACTAAATATGTATAATTACTCATGCTCTAATTATCTGCAACAAAACAAAAGTTATACTTCATAAATGAATTCGAGCAAATAATATTAATCCCATCACCCAATTTTTGAAACAATCATGTCCTACTGTTGCCCAATTACAATTTAAAGTAACAAAGTACAATTAGATAATCCTTAATCATCAACCATAAAAAAGTGTTAGTATACCTGCTGGGACTACTCCAAGGGGCATTTTTATTGCTGTATCCCAATCCTCTCTTTGAAGCAGTCCATTTACAACCTACTAAAGTTTATGATGATTGTAAGAATGAGAAAAATAATAAAGAGCACGATGAAATAACGTATCAAACTTTTTTCTTCTTTTCTAACAAGATCAGAACCATGCATGACAATATGACATGCGATCATTGGATATATTAGAGAATTAATTATTTTCCGGTCCAACAAAATGTTTTGCATTATAAACATGAGGGGGTGTTAAAAAATTCATGATTAATATTTGTTGGAGTGATGAACATGAAAATGGTGGCACATGGTGTGACAGGCAATGAAACTAACCTCCACCAAAATTCCATCTCCACTAACACAAACAATCCCATCATACTTTGTAATATCCAGGGAACGAGCAATTTCCTTAGCATGGAGTTGATGTTTGGTTTCTGGAAATATGATAATAAAAACAAAATGAAACAACAAAGAGAAATAGCAATTAGCCACAATGAAAATGAAATGAAACATGGTTGAAAAATAAAAGTACCTTGGACAGTAACTTGGATTTGAGCATCTTCAAGCAGAGGTTTTACTTGATCAACAAATATCTTTTTACCACATTTCCTCCCACCAAATGGATTAACAAAAACAAGTAACCTCTTAGGCCTACCTGCATGTTCATTCAACATTTTAGGATTCATAATTCAAAGTTCATAGCATAACAAAGTTTTAAATTACAGCCATGGTTATAATTGCAAGAAAATGCAGCCAATGCAGTGGCAATAGTTTCATAGACAGCCAAAAAATACAAAGTTCCAGCCTTGATTGCGTTGGGACAACAATTAAATTAAACACATGTGCTACAATATTACGAATTCAGTAGTACCTGCAATCGAATCGAAATAGCCATTGTGACTTTATTGTTAAAGTTTGGTATGAGCCATGAAAGAAGCTTTCTTGATTAGCAAGAAAGATGAGAAAGACATGAATGAGAAAATTAAAGAAAGCTTAAAGAAAGCTTAGAGAATGAAATAATGAGAGAAAGAAATTATTCTCATTATGATTGAAAATGAAATGAATGAAATTACAAAGAATGAAAATGAATGAAATTATTCTACACTAAACCAGAAAAGCATAAAACTGAAACTGTTACCTGATAATCACTAACCAATGAAGCAACTAACAAGATAATCAATTAACACAAATAAAATTCCAACCGTACAACATCTAGATAATGGATTAACTATAATGTTAATCGATTATATATTACGGAATACACGTTCATTTTAACACTTATTGATCGCATTTTCTCATGACAAATTGTTCCGTGATTACAATAAACCTAATATTACTATAACCGCAATAGCAACCGCATTTAAAACTGTGAAGCATATCAAAACATGATTAAATAGTTTACCAAGGGAATCAATGAATTCAGTGAGCTTGTGGCACCAGAGCTCGTGTAATTCCTTGGAAGAAGGTAGAAAGACGACGTCGTTTCTAACGAGTTTTCCCGTATTATAACAACCATCTCGTTTCTCCACAAGAGTTTTGATCTTTATAAAAGGTCCATCCGCCACGAAGCCGATAACCTCTTTCTCAACCGCCAAACACCGTTTTCCTCCCTCCGACCACCATAAACTCCCGTTAGCCAGAAGAGCAAGCGGCGTCACCGTTCCGTTAACCGTTACCCGGTCTGCAACTAACGGACGCTGATGGTGATCGGAGCCTTTCATTTCCCACTTTCACGGTTGAGTTTGTGATGAGAATGATGTTGTGTACTTATTTTGGCTCAGACCGGTTTGATAAAAGAAAACCCGCAATAACAATATAACCCGGTTTTTACATACCAAGAGAAACAACCCGGTTTTTACATACCAAGAGAAAAACCCGGTTTTTACATTATAAAGGATTCGAGTCAACTTTAGATTATTGCATACTTGTACTTGTATATGAGGCTTTAACTCTTTCACTGCAATACTTAAATATACTAGTTAAAAAATTCAAACATAGAAAATATGTATTAAAAATATAATATTTTAATTTTAAATGCACCATTTATGGTATATATAAACAAATTTCCTCATATACTATTTTACATTACCTCAACACAATTCGGTTGTCTTTGGTTTCTCTCAAGTAAATGATGATAATTGTACTTCTAGATCTATAAGTACAACATTGAAAAAAATAAAATTATACAAAATAATTCTTCAATGGATTTAATATAAGATATCATTTGAAAAAGTTATAAATTTTATAATACCTTTTAAGTAGAATTAGAGATTAGTTGGCAACAAATATAATGCTAGTATTTAAAAAATAATAACATTATTTATCCTTGTTATTATACAAGATTCCATTAAAATGTGTTATAATAAATATTAGAGGGAGAACAAATATTTAGTGTGTCTATTAAATTTGATTATAACTCGGTTATGAATGTTCTCTTAAAGCCATGTTGCTCTCATTTTTTTATATATCATTGTTAAGGTATTTTCGCTTTTTAGATGACCTCTTAATTGTGATGGTGTAGTTATGTTTTCCAAAAATATCACTTTCAAATATCATATTTTTACTTAATTGATATTTTCATGATTTTTAATAGAGTATCATATAGAAAATATCACAAGACTTTTCTATTCTTCAAAATCCAATAAATGATATTTTACTCAAGTCTCATAATTTAAAGACACAATCAAGATCCATTGTGTTTATTTTCTTTTATTTGCCAACTTTCTTTATCATTCATTTTTATCTCCTAATAAAATTTTATTATACTATCAATATTAACAACAGTATCATTTAATTTAACAGTACTATATAAATATATATGCATATATATCTATAGTTTTTCTTGTTTTGTTTTAAGTTTTAACATATTTAAGATAAAAACATTCAAATCTAATGAGCTCTTTTGGAATTATATTGAATATTTTATTATTTACATTTGTGTATCATGATACCGATTATCACTCACAAACTATTTATACGAATATTCATGAGGTAGATATTTTCGTCATCCCTAAAATATCACATTTCTTTGGTATTATTTCATGTGTCCTCCATTTTTATTGCCGTTAAAATTTCGACATATTTTTGTAATACTAATGATATCCCTCATCCTTTGGAAAAGAAATTAATCTATTTCGATGCATAATTGTCTCTCCCAACAAGTATCGACTATCATAAATCACATCATTCTAGATATCTAACATAACTTTACACCATTAGACTAATACATTATTAATAGTTAAAATTTCAATATGATATTTCATATATAACACTAAACAATCATCCTACATCGAACTCTATTTACTCCCTACAAAATTTAAACACCAACATTATTGAATAGAATAAACGTGAGAGTTAAGGAAAAGAGTGATGTAACTAAATTCTTAAGATGTAAATGGAATTGTCATATTCCATATATTTATGAGTTAGCTTTTTATTATATTATTTTGATATTTTTTAATTGTTGGAAATTATCAATGTCTTATACTTAGATTTATTAACATTTCTTACATTTGCAAAATAATATCTCAAATTAATAATATTAAAATAAAAATAGAGAAAAATGATAAATATTTAATTTTTAAATTTAAGTTACACATATTTGAAATAGTATATTTCTGTATAAGAAGCATAAATGTGATGAAATGATGAGTGAGGGTCACGTGGGAAACTCCATTAAAAATTGAGAAAGATTCTGAATCCAACGGACAATAACTAAAAAAATCCATTAGCCGTAGGATGAAGACCCTACCCTCCAACAACTCTTAGATTCGGAAACCATTAAATCCGTGAGTCACAGAGTGAGAAAATTCGCAGACGCTTCTTCGAAATTTCTTCGATTCTCAGCATTTTCAACTTTCTTACCTTTTCTATCGTATTCGAATCTTCAGCTACTTTCGTTTTTCTCCGTTCTCTTTTTTAAAGGGATTTCATTTTACTACCAATTCATTCACTTTTTAGTCGAAGCTTCAAGTGTTTGAGTTTGTTCTAGTGTTACACAAAATAAGTTAAATAATGCAGAATAAGTTTTTGGAGAGAGAGAAGCGATCTTTGGATTCAAATTCCGTTGAAGAAGATCAACCTGAAAGGAAGAGACCTGCTTTGGCTAGGTAAGTGTATAAATTGTTTTTCATTTACTTTATTTATTTGATATTTATTGCGTTTTTAAATTCATAATATAGCTTTATCTCTACGTGTTATTATATTTTTTTCATGAGTTTCCTTATTTTTTTCTTAGGAACAAAAGAAATACTCCGAAATGGACAGATAAATATGAACGAGTTTCCTTATTTGATTTGATGCTCGAATTTGAATCTGTTTAGGTGAAAAGATAGAGACACTAATGAATCGAATATTTATTTATTTTTAATATATTATCACCTTGTGTGATTCTAGATGCTATTAAAAATGAAAATTAGAAGCCTTCGGTTTTCTGAGTTTGAAATATGTGGAAGGAAAAAATTGAGTATCTAATCAAGTCATGGAATATCCAGAATTAGGAAGGAATTTGATTCAATGTACCCGGTCCAAATAAGAAAGCCTTGGACCCTTGGTAGGTTCTTTCAGAGTAATTAACTATTTATAGTGGGTTTTGTTTAATATAAAAAAGGAGTACTTGAGTCACTTGAGTGGTAATTTAGAATTACACCATAAAACTACGTGGAATAGATACATGCATTTTTATTTACCACTACTCCTCCACGGAACAAAAAACAAAACCTTTAAATTTAAAGTTAGGCTTTTTCCACAAAGAAAGTTTGTGACTACATACAACTAATGAGTCTGGTTCCTCTCCATCAATAGCGAGCGCAGTGCATACCTAAGATCATGACACATTATAAAAACAAAATTTCAATAGTCCATATTTTTATTTTTCTTAAATTAAATATTTTAAAAAATTACTTACCTCATCTCACCTTCCCCGTACTGGACTCTCCGGTACCGGAGATGAATTCTTCCCACAACAAATGAGATGATTGAGCAAAAAATGGGAGAAAAAGTTCTCAATGACAATTCAAAGAAAATGGAAGTTACTATCTAGATTTTGAGTCCAGGCAATAATAACGAATGAATAAGATCTTTGATTAGATGAGAAAGAATGAGAGACATATAACCAACAAAAAAAGGTTTATAAGATTAAGGAAACCAAATTTGTACTTCAAATGATTAAAGTTTATTGGTTTATAAATAAAAAAGAATAAAGAAAACAAGAAGTGTGATTGACACCCTCTCTAGTATAAAAAGATAGGTACACATCTGTGTGTAGCTCAAATCTGCCTATGTAGCAAAATCAGAACGGAGGTGTGCAGAAAATGAGCGAGGTAGGACCAATTGTAATTAGACAATGAAAATTGTGCAGATGCGAGTGGACATGTGTGGTTAGAAATACAACTCCCAAGTATGGGTGATTTTAAACCTTTTACAGTTTTCAATGTAATATGTTTTGTGTTGGTCCAAGTGTACACAAGTCCAAGTCTTTTTTTTGTAAGACATATCACGCCTTGTGTATGTGTTGGCATACTTGATTATCATGATGAAAGCATTTATGTATTCACCATTTGTTAGAGCTTAATTTCATGTATAAAATTTGCAGATGAATGTATTTATTGTTTCTCTTCATTTATGAATATGAATTTGCAGTGTAATTGTTGAAGCCTTGAAGGTGGACAGCCTGCAGAAACTTTTCTCATCGCTGGAGCCTATTCTACGTAGAGTTGTAAGACAACTAAATTCATAGTGCTATTATTTATTAAATGGAAATCCGATAATTCGGATTCTCTGTTTGGTTTACTGGAATGAATTACCTGGTGTTATCACTTTCATCCATTGCTCACTCAACCAGACCCTAAAACTGCATCTGTCATCTGTTGGCTGCAGTTTGTGCAGGCAATTAGATTTTTGTTTTCTTTTCGTTTAGGCTTGTAGGCCTTGGTTAGATGTCACTATGTGAGGGATAGGTAATTTTGGTAGAGAATTAAAGGTCTCATTTTCAAACCTCAACAAGCTGAAGAAGGTGAAGTAATTTTTTATTCGCACCTGAGAGAGGCTTCCTGGAATAACATATTTAATTACTTCACCAGGGTGCTATATTATAAAACTGGGATAAAACTTCAACTTATGTGCAAGTGTCTGTATTCCACAGTGTTGTCAAATAGAAATTCAATGGAACAACTCCTTAATTGTAAATAGAGTGGATGTATATGCATGCCTCTTGGCATGAGTGATGTTTGATAATGATTTTTCTGTTATCTTATTCTGGCATCTTGCTGAACAGGTCAGTGAAGAAGTGGAGCGTGCTTTAGCAAAACTAGGCCCAGCCAAGCCTGGTGGGAGGTATTTTTTTCACTCAGCTTGTTAAAGCAGCTGTTTATATCAGGTGCAGAGCACATGGTTTTATCATGTAAATTAAGCCTTGTGTTACCATACACAATTTAATACTTTATAAGTTAAGGATTTAATAGTGTAAAAAAATTACACTGTCATCCAGTTAAGTATTAGCATGTCATTAAAGAGTTTGACTACAATACCAAGTATTTTAGAGATCAAACTCTTCTTATAATGTAGCAACACATGATTGGATAATAAATATAACCGTCAGTGGATCAAAATTAAAATCATCATATAAATTTGTCATCTAAATCATTCACTAATGTTTTCCTTTCTGGAATTATTCTCTCCTGCCAACAACTTGTAACCCTAGAAGTCAGAGCAAGACACTTAATAATTGAGATCCTATTGCAACTTAAAATTAAAATTTAATGACCCATATTTAATTTTTTTATATTGTATATATTTTTATCCTACGGTATTTGTATCTATACTTTGTTTTTCTAATAGTCAAAATAAAATACAGGTCTTCTCCTAAGCGCATAGAAGGCCCTGATGACAGTAACTTACAACTACAATTCAAGTCCAGGTTATCCCTTCCTCTCTTTACTGGTGGGAAAGTCGAGGGGGAGCAGGGCACAGCCATACATATTGTTTTGGTTGATGCAAATACAGGCCATGTTGTCACATCTGGCCCAGAGTCCTGTGTCAAACTAGATATTATTGTACTTGAGGGGGATTTCAATAATGAGGATGATGATAACTGGACTGAAGAAGAATTTGATAGTCATATTGTGAAAGAGCGAGATGGAAAAAGGCCTCTTCTGACCGGTGATCTGCAGGTGACACTAAAGGAGGGTGTTGGCACACTGGGTGAGCTTACTTTTACAGACAACTCTAGCTGGATAAGGAGTAGGAAGTTCAGGCTAGGACTCAAAGTTGCCTCGGGTTTTTGTGAGGGAATGCGTATTCGTGAAGCCAAAACAGAAGCTTTCACTGTTAAGGATCACCGTGGAGAATGTAAGTACATAACTTCATTACTTTTTATTTATCATTCTTTCCAGATCTTATTGTGATATAACTTAAACATGATTGTAGTATACAAGAAACACTACCCACCTGCCTTGAACGATGAGGTTTGGAGACTGGAGAAGATTGGCAAGGATGGCTCCTTTCACAAAAGGCTAAATAAAGCAGGAATACATACCGTTGAAGATGTCCTACGACTTGTTGTCAGAGATCCACCGAGACTGCGTAATGTAAGAATCTAGACACTCATGTCAAGGAAATGGGTTTTTAAATTTGATCAAATCCTTTTTCATTTGTGTTTGACTTAGTATTTTTTTAAATTTATCTAAGCTATTCTTAGGCTGTCCCCACCTAGTGGAACTAAGGCTTAGTTGTGGTTGTTGTTGTATCTAAGTATTTCATTGGTTAACTATCTTTTTGCAGATTCTTGGGAGTGGCATGTCAAATAAAATGTGGGATGTTCTTGTTGAGCATGCAAAGACTTGTGTTCTCGGCGGAAAACTTTATGTATACTATCCTGATGATGCAAGGAATGTTGGTGTTGTTTTCAATAATATTTATGAGTTGAGTGGCTTAATTGCCAATGACCAATATTACTCAGCTGATTCTCTTTCTGACAGTCAAAAGGTAAACAATTTTGCATGCTAAATATTGCATTTATGTTTGGAGTTTGACTATACTGTTAGATTTCTTCCATCATATGCTTAATCCGATTTCTCATTCTGTTTTTTGGAGTATTTGGTTAGTGTTCCTTTGTTGTTGGTAGTACAAGTAAATCTTTGCCTTGAGGTGTCCAACTCTAAGAAGAATATACACTTAGTTTTCTTTGCACTGTTTATATAAGCAATGTGCTGTGCATGGCTGTGGTTTTTTTTTTGTTGCTTAGTTTTCTTCTATTCCTGGATTTCAAGCACGATGAAACATATTTCTAGTTTTAAACTCGTTGCTCATACAGAGTATCTGTAAAGTTGTTTCTTGGAACTTGTGTGAAATGTGAACAGATAAAGATCTGCTAGGCAGTCGGCTTAGTTTAATAAATATACCGCTTATTGTTATAGGTGTTACGAGACAAGGTAAGAAATTATTCTCTTCTAGAAAAAGGAAATTGTAAAAGGCTAAAAAATGATATTGTTTAAAACTTGAAGGAAAGAAAAAAGTGAAATTTATGAAACTGTGGATGGTCTCTGTTTTTGTAGGTTTATGTGGACACATTGGTGAAGAAGGCATATGACAACTGGACACATGTTATTGAGTATGATGGCCAGTCTCTCCTGAATTACAATCAGAATAAGATTCCGGCACCTTCTCATTCTCAGGCTGCAACAGGTTCCCATGATTATTCAATTCCACACTCACTTGATCAGCATATATCCATCCCAAGTTTGCCAGCTTCTGTCCTTATCGGGCAGCCTTCAATTGATCTAGGAGTAACAGGTGGAGGTATATAGTTCAAAGTAAAACATTATTGTATTAGCAACAGAAGAAAAAGGTTTTTTGAGTTCCCTCCTACATGTTTTAATTCTCTCTGTAATTTTTTTCCATTTTCAATGTTTCTCTTCTGAACTCGACTAAACTGGAGAGATTAACCACCTTCACCCCAAAAAAAAAAATCCAAGACTTTTGTTGTATGTAAACTCATTAAATTTAGAGAGCTTGACAATGTATTAGACTATGGAAACATTATCCATTGTGGCTAAGTCAGCAAAAGAGATCTATAAGATTATATCTCCAGCTTAGTGAGTTGATTTAATACCACATCAATGTGTAGAATATATATTTTTTGTATCACTATAGATGTTTGTAGAGGGTGAGCCTCGCTACAATAATAAGGTAGAGAGTAAGGCTGCATTCATCTACCTCCCCCCAAACCCTACTAGATGAGAGCCTCTTACACTGGTCTACATTTTTTTATAGATGTTTGTCCTTAAACACATGGTTTCAAACAATGAGTGTATATTGGTTGCTGACTCCATACGAATAATTCTGCAGGTTTCCATGATGGTATGGCTACCAGATTCTTGTTGCAGCCACAGAATGCTACTCTTAATTCTTCTATTCAGTTTGATAATACTGCATTCCCATTACAAAATCAGCTGATGAGTGTTTCACACCAAGCTCAACTTCCAAGAAATGAAAATGGGCTGACTCTTGGTCTGCCACAATCATCAACACCTGGCTTCCAGACAGCCAGCCTTTCAGATCCTACTTATAGAGGATTTGATGACTTCTTCCGAGAGGAGGAGATTCGTGTTAGAAGTCACGAGATGCTAGAAAATGAAGATATGCAGAATTTGCTCCGTATTTTTAATATGGGAGGCCAAGCTCATACTCCCTTTAATGCTCCTGAGGATGGGTATCCTTATTCATCTGCTTACATGCCTACGACCACCATGAGCTACAACTTCGATGATGAGCGAAACCGTTCCTCAGGAAAGGCTGTTGTGGGCTGGCTCAAGCTTAAGGCAGCTTTGAGATGGGGCATTTTTATTCGGAAGAAGGCTGCTGAGAGACGGGCGCAACTTGTTGAGTTAGATGATTCATAGAATATGGGATTGGAGCCCTGACTCATCTGTTATGATCTGAAGATTTTGAACAATAACTTTTCGACCATAGGATACTTTCTTGACATTTAGAAATGGTACCAAACTGGTGTCTTATAGCAAGAGCAAGAATATGAAATATGGATTGAATTATTTGGTCCAATGTTTACGTAAATCTCCCATGGTAGCCGCATATACAGATGTTCAGGGACATCTGCCTGGAATATCACTCTGCAACAACTCTTACATTTGTTTCACTTGTGATGTTTTCCACTCCACGTTCACATTCATGTTAGCACGTTGTGAAGACTTGACAGTTTACGTGGTTTAAAGAGAAGTTTGCAGTGGCATGGGACTGCTAGCGTCATTTTGTCATATCTGAGAAAACTTGGGTTGTTTATTTACATTTAGTAAGATGTTCTGATTTTTGTGGTATAGGCTAGATGAGTCTCAACTTAACTGGTGTGTTGTGTAGTTGCCTAGTGGCACAATAGTTATAGTGAATAGGTGTAACTGGTGTGTTTTGAACTTCAATTTGCTTATTTGTTTTGAGTGTTTGCCTTGTCAGGGGCTAGTCTTGTGATACTCATTTGGAAAGTGAGAAAGATTAGATGTTAGACCTGACCTACTATATTCCTGAATGGACTAATAAATAAATGAACTCATTTGTGATTGAAAATTACACATTTACGGCTCATACTGGACTTGGCTAATTGGCTCTTAGAATGTCATTTCCCTCCATTGGAAGAGATTGATCTTGGTCTTGGATAATTCTATTAAAACACCAAAGCTATGCCTACATTAGATCTCTCATGGGATTTAGTGACGATGAAGAATGTTCCATGCTTTTTCAGCAGCAGTGTCTGTGATTCTGTGGCTAATAATTTTTTTAACACTTTCACCTATCTCACTTTTGGTCACATGTACATAGTGCTGTCCACTTCATTCATGGTATTGGTTTGACCCACTTTTGGTCACATGTACATAATGTTTTATACTTTGCCCTTTGTATAGTAATATGTAGCATTCGCGATTGTGTAAAACTGAAAAAGGTTGCACTTGATTCAAAGAAACTAACCAAAATACCATCATTAATTGGTTGTGCAAAATGGAGCTCCAAATACTAATAATCTAATAACATGTGTACTTATATATAACATGATATCTTAGTATTGAATGTAAAATATGGGGCACATGTTATCCCATATGGTGTTACACCTATTATTCTTATTGGGCATCATCATAAAATTATAAAGTACAATTTTGGACTCTCATTATTTTCAGTTGTATAAATTTTTTATACATTGTATTATATTTAATAAAATTAGAAACTAATAAAAAGTAGTTAACAGATAAATAATTAATCATTCAATGAAAATTACCTACACATCAACCTAGGAACATATGCTTATTCACCTACATTCATTGTCTACCATTTTTATTAAGAATGTTAATAGGATAGTTTGACTGAGAAAATCAATTTTAATTTTAAAGGAAAGTTTTTTATTGTTTCACAGGAAAAACTTACTAAAAACAAATTTTGAATGGAAAGTTTAATATCATAAATAGTATCAATACATTAAAAAAATGTTCGTTAATAAATTAAAATATAAATGCATTAAAGTAGTTGTGTTACTTTTAACCAATTTTTAAGTTTAATCAATCATACATGATTTAATGAACTCATTTATTTTTTTCACAAAAATTTATGAGGTTTGTTGTAATAATGAAAGTTATTGTGTTTATACTCTATATATGAAAGTTATTGTAATAATGGAAGAAGTAATATTGATTAAAGCGTATACCTCACATATTTAAAAGTCTTAGATGATCTGTTAGCCTATTTAAAAGTTTATTTTATATCTATTAAAGGGTCTTAACATAGAGCAATATTTTTATATTTAGTTAGGTCGGCCAATAGGCTACTTTTAACTAGGTTTATCTAACCCTAATAATTTAATTATATTTTTGTATAATAATATTACTTATATTAAATATGTTAGTATGTTAGATTTAATAAGTCTTTTAGATGCTCTAAAGTATAACATATTAAATTAAATAGGTTTTTTTTGTTAAAAAATTTGAATTTGTACACACAAAAAAGTTTGATTTCACCTAGTCATAGACCCATGATAGGCGACTTCACTTTTTTTACCCATAATTACTAGTGCAGTAATGAAAACATTCGCATTTATTTTTTATTTATCAATTTATTATTAAAATATTTTTATTACTTATTATTGATTCTATATTAATTACACATCATAAAATATTATTTTTTATTAATCAATGATTCCTATATTATTTGTACATTTTTTTTGGAGGATTCCCCATTAAAGTTTCATTAACAAAAAATATTTTTAACTAATTAGGATTTTCTTCATTAAAAATTCATTACTAATTTTTTTGACTAACTAGGAGATTCCTATTTAATGAATTATTAATAATAATTAATAATGGGGTAGAATAAAAAAAATAAGTAACATTGGCAACAACTTTATCCCTAGCTTCAAGGGATACAAAAAATAGTAGATTGTTATCACATCAATATGTAATTAGTCACTACTCTTTTCTAAATCTCTCAAATATTATATATTTAAGACATTAGATGGTAGACTCTAGTTGCTAATGGAGCTCATTTTGAGTATATTACTCCAAAAAAGAATACATCTGCTTTTTATGACTATCTTGTTATAGGCATTGCTGGATTTCATAAGATTGAATCTCTAAATACACCATTGAGGAAATCTAATTTAAGGTTAGATGGAAAGAAGTTTGATGATATCACAATACAATGTTATTAAAACCGTACCAGTTATTAAACCGGTCAGGGTACTGGTATAGTGGTACAGTGGTTCAACCAGTGGTTCAATAATTAAACCGCATAACGGTTAAACTATACATACTTGCTTATATATATATATATATATGTAAACCTATAACAAAAAATTTCAAATAAGTAGATATTCATATTCATAATTTACTTCAAATTCACACAAACAAACAACATTAAGTCTTTAATAAAATCAAAGTCTAAAGTGCAAAACATATATTAATCCAAAATTATCACTTAACAAACGCAAAATACAAATAAATGACCCAAGTATCAATCATTGAAGTTGAAGAATTGGTGAAGAATTGAAATTTTGAAATTTTAAAAAAAAAAATTAATGTACAAACCGACCGGTTTACCGGTTTTCACCGATTTTCAACCGGTTTTGACTGATTCTATTGCATATGCGGTATAACATACGTACCGTACCGGTTAGGGGTCCGGTTCACTGGTTTTCCGGTTGAACCGACCGGTATGGCAAGGTTTTTTAAACACTGTCACAATATATGAACATATTTTCTCTCTATCCTTTTTCTTGTATTGAGATAGGTTGGAAAAATACTAGTTATTCAAATAATGTGAAACATATTATAACTCTATTAAAAAATTTGAAGAGCAAAATAAAAAAGGAGAAATTACTTAAAGATGATAGTTACATCATGTTTTATCTATATCTCATATTATAAAATAGATATAGATGATAATGATTATTCATAATTATGGGTAATCACTAGATTGATTTGATTCAATTAAACACATGCATATCAATCACTTATATATTATTTTCAATGTTGGATGCTGTCAAAAACTACTAGTGCAAATTTTACAAATTATTATTTAAAAAATTTAAAATATATATTAAATTCGCAAGCTTTTAATAATATTTAAAAAAGACATATACCATTCAACTAATTATTAATTTATTTGTAATTAGTTTTAATTAATTCCAATAAAAAAGTATGTAATCTCTTAGTCCAACCACAAATTTAGTTTCCAAAGAGAAGCACGCAACTCCGAAACGAAGCATCTGTTGGTTAGAAAATATCTAATATAGTATGATGAAAATACATTTAGGATTAAAATAACTTATGATTAATTTTAATCGAGTTAAATAAAAATCATATTTAGAATAAGCGTACTAGATTAAATAGGAAAAAGAATTTAAGTTCTCACCGATAAATTGGTTACTTTGTTTATCTTTGAATAAAAATAAAACACAACTGATATATTTTGATTTAATATCTTTGTGTGAAGTAGCCCTAACTTGGCTCGCGCCGTTTGCTATAAATAAAGAGCAAAACACAAAATAGAAAACACACTTTAAGGTTTTCGTGGGTTTTGTTTCTTTCATTCATTTACCATAGACATGACCAACTTCACTATTCTCAACCGTTTCTCTACGGCTTTTCGTGACTATAACTCTCATCTCAAACTTGTATTGATATGCACCACTGTAAGGTACTATCAATATTATTATCTTTCAACTCCCTTCTTCACATACATGTTTTTCCTTTATCTTACTGGAATTTCATGTTCTTCTTAATAAAAAAGTTACATTCATATTAAACAAAAACAAACAATATATATATTCATGTATGTAAACATAAATCTACACTTTATATTTTTAAATTTTTTATGTATTTCATGGGAATGATTGAGGTGGGAAACTCATTTGTTTGAATATAATTAACTAGTAATGATTGATTTTTGTTTATTTTCTGTATTGACTTTGACTTATTTAATCTTGGGTTTTGTTGTTGGTGATAAAATTTTCCATATTTGCACTCTCAAGGAGACTAATCGTGGATCTCTCTCCCTTTATTTTTGATTTTTGTGTCCAATTTATTCTCTTATTTAATGTTATTCATTCATTCTCCTATTTTTATTTTATTTAAAAACATTTAATGTTTAAGAAGTAATAGTTTTTTTATGTTTCTTTTGCCCTAACTTGGCCACCAAGTCAGGCTTCAACTCTCTCTCTCCTCTTTCTCTATCATTCCCATATAAACCTTCTACGTATTATTTAATATCATAAACCGTTTCACTTTAATGAACTTGAGTGTTTAGTTAGATACATATACAATTATATATGAAAGTGTATGATCTATGTATAAGATATGAATGAATGGGTTGTGCAGTGGTGGTGGTGTTTTGGGATACAACGCGGTGGTTGGTTCATCGGAAGATGCCGTAGTGGCGGCTACAGATAAGAAAAAGGTGGTGGTGCTTGGAACAGGATGGGCGGCTACAAATTTCATGAAGAATCTAAACAATCCAAAATATGATGTACAAGTGGTATCTCCTCGTAATTACTTTGCATTCACTCCTTTGCTTCCTAGTGTTACTTGTGGCACTGTTGAAGCTCGCAGCATTGTTGAACCAGTTCGCAATATTTTTCCTAAGGTGAAAGGCCATATAAATTCTTACTCTTGCATTGTGATTTCATATATTATGATATGATGAGATTAGTGGTTGTAATAATTAGGATCTTTTGTTGTTTTCATGTGAGCAGAAAAATGTGCAAGTTCAATTCAGTGAAGCTGAATGTATCAAGATTGATGCTGAAAACAAGAAAGTTTACTGTCGATCGATTTCAAAGAATAATTTGAATGGGAAGGAAGAATTTGCTGTGGATTATGACATCCTAATCATATCAGTTGGAGCTAATGTCAACACATTTAATACACCAGGAGTGGTAGAGAATTGCCATTTTTTGAAGGTAACTTCTTATCCTCTTAATACTTTTATCATATTTTTTATGGTTTATAACATTTAAGATACAAAGATTACCATTTTTTTCATTACCTTTTCTGTTTGGATGGTTAACTGGATTCATTAGAGGTTTATTATTAAGAATATTGTGAAAATTTAGTGTAGAATATAAGTTTGTTTATGAGTTCATGAACATGCATGTGCAGGAAGTTGAAGATGCAGAGAAGATTAGAAGAACAGTTATTGACTGCTTTGAGAGGGCAAGTTTGCCTGATATAAGTGAAGAAGAGAGGAAGAGAATTCTTCACTTTGCTATTGTTGGAGGTGGTCCAACTGGAGTGGAGTTTGCAGCAGCACTTCATGATTTTGTCAATGGAGATTTGGTCAAATTATACCCTGGGATTAAAGATTTAGTTAAAATTACACTTCTAGAGGCAGGAAATCATATCTTGAGCATGTAAGCATGTGAAATATTAATCTCACCCTTTTCTTTTTCTACATAATCAAATAGTATGCTGTGTTTATGAAGGAAGAGTATGCATTCTAAATGAAGTACTTTTTTCCAATCATGGATTTTAACTTTGTGGGTTGGTTGGCCTTGTTCTTTAGAATGCTACTTCCACAACCATTATTAGTATACATATTCCAAGGAGTTGTTAATATGTTCCAACCTGATGTTATTTCCTCTTCTTTCAGGTTTGACAAAAGAATCACTGCTTTTGCTGAAGACAAGTTCCAAAGAGAAGGGATTGATGTGAAAACAGGATCCATGGTTGTGAAAGTAACTGATAAAGAAATTTGCACTAAAGAACTGAAGAATGGAGGTCAAATCACTTCTATTCCATATGGAATGGCTGTATGGTCAACTGGCATTGGCACTCGTCCATTCATTAAAGATTTCATGGCACAAATTGGTCAGGTGTGTCATTGAAAAATTTGATATCATAATAGTACCAATTCTTAATAATACCAATTCATATTTGCATGCCATGTTTCATTTAGTATTCACTCAGCATTGTCTCTTCTCAACAGGGTAATAAGCGTGCTCTACTTACTGATGAATGGTTGAGAGTTGAGGGATTCAATGATGTGTATGCACTTGGTGATTGTGCCACTATAAACCAGCGAAAAGTCATGGTATCTAACAATTTCTCCATCATATACTTTCTCAGTTTGCTTCCTAGCATGTGAACTCACATAAACATTTAACTTATCAGTATCAATATATGGTTGCATTACTTGATTCTTATTTCAATTAAAATATTCTCTTCATGTTCAATGTGAATTGGTTTGTGGCATTTCAGGAAGACATTGCAGCCATATTTAAGAAGGCTGACAAAAATAATTCTGGAACACTAACGGTCAAAGAATTTCAAGAGGTGATGAATGACATCTGTGAAAGATACCCTCAGGTGGAGCTATATCTGAAGAACAAACAGATGAGTAACATTGCTGATTTATTGAATGAAGACAATATTGATGTTAAAAAACAACTCAATATTGAAGAACTAAAAACAGCACTTTCCAAAGTGGATTCTCAGATGAAATTTCTTCCTGCTACAGCACAGGTGCATGCATGTCATGTTATTTTGCTCTCTTGTTATTCTCTATATAAGTATTTAGTTGATGCATCTTTAATGTTTCTCAATGAAATAACTTGTAGTTTCTGAACATTCATACCAGGTTGCATCTCAGCAAGGCACTTATCTGGCCAAGTGTTTTAACCGAATGGAAGATTGTGAAGAGAATCCAGAGGGTCCTCTCAGGTTCAGGGGAGAAGGTCGCCATCGGTTCAAACCCTTTAGGTACACTACAAGATCAAACAACATGGTTAACAATAACAATAACAATAACAATCTTAACTTGTTATCATTGTACTACTAGTAATAAAGAATGACTCAAGGTTTTTGATTAATTGGATAATGTTTTACTCATTAGAACATGGTTGATTGTTATTGAAGGTACAAGCATTTAGGTCAATTTGCTCCTTTGGGAGGAGAGAAGACAGCAGCACAGCTTCCTGGTGATTGGGTTTCAATTGGCCACAGCAGTCAATGGCTTTGGTATTCTGTCTATGCAAGGTACTATTCTGTTCTTTTTTTGCCTTATATTTCGAAAACTACCTGAATGAATTTTGAGACATTCTTACTTCAAGTTATAAAAATTTGAGGTTGTAAATCATTAAACTTACTTCATTCTATCATTTGAACTGCAGCAAGCAAGTTAGTTGGCGCACAAGGGCGCTAGTCGTTACAGACTGGACAAGACGTTTCGTTTTCGGGAGGGACTCAAGTCGAATCTGAGTAAGGGAATAGATACGTTTTCTAGAGGCTTGCATTGGCAAAAATATTGCAGAGCTTGTCAGTCTTCAGATTCTTTTGATACATCAAAAGTTTTGCTTTAATCCAACCAATTCCTTGACTAAGACTCATGATTTTTTCCTGCTTCTTGTCTTTGAGTTGCAGTATTATTGTATTAGTTAGCCTTCCATTTTTTTGATAATGTTTTGGCCCGGAGATACCATATGATTTTTTGTCTAATTATTATCATTCGTCTTATAATTAATCTTCTGTTATTTTCCAATCTGCTATTGTGTTGTCATTAATCTGTTAGTGTTTCTTGTTATCATTATATAGTAAGTAGCAACTGTAGTTTTGGCCATGTCAAATACACATTTTGACTCATTTTCTAGACCCTTGCATTGAAACGAAAAGTCTTCTATTTAGGGAGGAAAGGTTATGCATGAGAAAATGGTAGATCACGCTTGTGCTCAGAAAAATGAGGAAAGTTGCATATCATCACTACATGAAATTCTAAAACAGGCTAAATTAATCACAAGAAAAAAATTGTTTGTGATGTTTGTAGAGAACATGGAATGTCTTTTGTGGAAAGCTGCATAAGAAAACCTGGCCCATGATGTCTAGTTCCGGTGTTATGTTCCAATCAAGCACTTAAGTACCTAATGCATCATGCATCTAAAAAATCAGCTATTGATTACAGACAACTACGTTTTTATGACCAAAAGATCATGACAGAATCAATTTGATGAAGACTTTGTCCAAAATCATTGATCGACATAGTGAAAAAGAGTTAGAACTATCACAAGTCCATAATCATATAAGGTGCACAAAAACAAGAGTTAGAACTATTAGAATATGTATAAATTTTAAATGAAAAAATGAACATTCATTTTTATACTGATTTGATACTCTGGGGACAAGTTCTCCCAATTTGGAAAGTTCATTGTGAATCAAGAATGGACTGTTCATGAACTTGTATCTTTTGTTTAAGATTAATACAAACTAAAAAATAACATGATAAATTATTTTTATCTTTTCATTATATAGACTGGAATAATACTTTTATTATTAAAAATAAAAGGGAAAACAAAAACTTTGAAGAATCTTTGTTCGTTAAAAGTATATAAAATAAGGATCTTTGTGCAACATGTTAAAAGAAACATTTGTATCTTGTTTTTTTTATCAATTATACTAGTACAAGGTTTGGTGTTTTCTTAATTGAAATCATAGTTGATTCCTTAAACATGAAAACAAATTCATTGTGGTGATGATGTGGTTCTTGTTATATAGCATTATTAATACAAAATTTATTATCATCGATCTATCCATATTGCAATATCAAGCAATCTCCAACACTATTTTAATTAGTTATGATGTTGGTTAGGAACATCTTGCCCGTTGGTTGTGTTGATGAGCAAAGGATATTGTTTTATATCTACATTTTTCTTCAAAGCTAAGGTACACTTTTCTGCTTCTTTAATTTTCACTTCTTCAATACTCAAAGGTAGTTAATTACAAGGTATTTTGTAACAAACAAAATAGCACGCGGTTGAGAAGTGAAAGAAGCCTTAAGAAGCAAAAGTTATAAACCAAAAATAGTTACAGGCTAGATATAACTAAGGACTAGCAAGGAATGCACTAGAAAAGAGTGACATGACATGCATGCAATATAACTACATAAGGGGTTTTCTGATTATGTCCTCCAAATTGAGGCAATAGGCATGTGCTGATGGCAGAAACTGCGATTTTGCAATTATGTTGTATGGGTACCATTGACTAGTATTTTCCAATCACTTTCTTTTCCTTTATCTTTTTTACTAATCCAACTGCTACCTATGGCCACAACTACGATAGTGGAATATTTTGCCCATCAGTTTCGGTACAATAATAAAGTCGATTATTTTATGATATAGAAGTTGATGATTCAAATCCTAAAATCAGTATTAGTTTAAGATGATAAGACTCATGCACTTTATCACCTTTTTAATGATATTTTTGTAAAAAATAAGATACCAAATCAAATCATATATAGGTTATATAATATTCCCTTTACCTAGTAGTCTAGTACTACTAATTAATGTCTCATTTCTCATCATTAATTATTACATCTAATATTTTCATAGCCGACAACCATAAATTCTGCAAAAGTTAATATTGTTGGAGAATGGTTAGTGAATAGTATCTTCATGCTTTTCTGGGGATTGTCATGACATTCTCACCTTTATCCTTTTGCTTTGAGTTTGGCCACTTCCTTGGTCCTTACGCTATCTCCTCAACGCCCATCTTGCCCCTTCAAAACAATGCACACTATTTAGAATACAATATAACCTTTTTCCTACCCCGAAACTTCATATTTATTTTCATCTATTTTAACTTTCACGTACATCACACCATCCATTTTTTATCTCTCATCTCTATATTTTTTTAGAATAACGTAAACCGAAATGCATGTTACTAGATGCATATCTCAATGCTAAATCAATTAACATCGTACTTCCATTATTATATACTAATGTGATTTGTACAATAACTATGCTTCTCTAACATTAAAAAGCTATGAGAAAGTATTGTTAAAAAGGCTCATGGTTTGAAGAATAGAAACTTTGAAGTAATATGTTGTTATATATATGCATGATTGCAGCATTGAAGATGCATGCATGATTTGGTTGAGAATATGAAGATGATAACGTGGTTAAAAATTCATTGCAAAGTAGTCTTCCTTAGTGGTGGTAGTGAATTACCCTTTGGCTTTTGTTGGAGTGTTCTTAGCTATACGTATTTTACAACCAACAAAAAGAGAGTAGAAAAAGATAGCAACTTTTTCTGAATTGGTTATGAGAGAAACTCCCACTTTGAATAGAAAAGGTCACTTATGGCTGAAGGTTAGAATACAAAGAGATTCACATGGTGGGGTGTGTGTAGAGTACCCATGTCATTCTCATACTAATGAAACCTATCATCTTATTAACTTGTGGTCCATCTCCATTTTCCATCCACTCACACCTCTTTTGCTCTCCACTGCTATATATGTTTGCTATATATCTTTGCCAAATCTTTTCCTTACTTTGCCATCTTTATATAACAATGAACACAATCACAAACTCAAAACAAGCTCATTCAATGATATATTCAAGGTTTTCTTGTAGTCATTTTATCAAAAAAATTTGGAAAGAAGGAGCAACATTTATAGAACTGAAATTGGACGATGCTGATTTAATTCGAACATTGATGATGTTTTATAGAACTGAAATTGCATCAAACTATAAACACATGGTCCATATGTTCATTGTTATGTATATATTATAAGAACTTCAAATATAATTTTTAATGTAATTAATGTATGATCTCTTCTTCCAGTTTCCTTGACATGAATCACTATTAAGCACTCCATTTAATTGATTTAAACGTTAAACTAGAGCTAGAGTTAGTACTTAATAGAAAAGAGCAAGAGTTTAATTAGTTACCAGCTAAGTCATCTGGTATGAAATTTATTTATGGGGAAAGTTAACCAAAAAGAAAGTTTTGCTTTGGAAAGTAGTGAATTTAAAACTACAAGAACCAATGAAGTGAACCTTTTAATGTAAACTTTCCTTAATAAGTAGCTTCAATACACCAATTAATTACCTTACATTATAAAAAGTGCATTTTTAAAATGCATGCATTGCTTGCTAGTTGCTTCAAAGTTCACACCCACTAATTAAGTACTTTACTATAGTCATCTATACACCATTATATATAAATTATCATAATAAAAACAATCACTTATGGAACTTAGAATTAATTATTTTAACCCATTAATTATGAATTTAGAATTTTGTGAATATGAATATATTTTGAAAAATAAAGAGGCAGAAAAGGGTATTGGAGTAAATGCATAGAGTAGAATCCAAGTTTGTATGATGTGTCAAAGTGTAATGTAATGTAATGAAGTAGGAATAGGATAAGTATAGATCTGTAGTGAGAGAACCACATTCTCTCACAAACAATTATTCTTTACTTAGATTCCATAACCGCCGGAATCTTCTTCAGAATTCTCTCACCGGAAAATCATATGGCTTTCTACCATTGACAACCCAAAATGGAAAGGACTTCACCGGAACCATCTACTGCCGGAAATTCCAATCTCCGGCGAGCCATCGACTTCATTTCTTCCCTCATTTCCATTTCTCATCCCATCAGAGTCTTCGCCGGAAAATGGCAACTCATTCGTGCCAACCTCGAACAGCTTCATTCTTCACTAATCGCCTCCGAGAATCCCGATTCCGCCGAGAATCCCTCACTTTCCGGCACCCTCCGTTCGTTACTAAGCACCGCCGATGAGTGTCATGACCTCGCTCGCCGCTGCGCTGACGTGTCATACAGCGGGAAGTTACTGATGCAGAGTGATTTGGATGTAACGTTAGTGAAGCTGAACCACCACGTGAAGAAGCTCGATGAGTTGTACAATACGGGTATTTTGATACGTAGCCACGCTCTTGTTGTATCAAAACCTTGTCTTGGTGCTTCAAAAGAGGATATGAGGTTTTACATAAGGGACCTTTTGACAAGGATGAAAATCGGTGATGTGGGTATGAAGAAGATGGCTTTGATTAATCTTCATGAGGTTGTTGTTGAAGATGATAAGTACGTGAAGGTTATTGTGGAAGTTGGTGATGTTGTTCATGTGTTGGTTGAATTTATTGGTTCTTCTGAGGTTGTGGTTCAAGAAGAATCTGTAAAGGTGGTTGCTTTGATTGCTGGGTTTGGTGATTCTTCATATAAAGGGGTTTTGATTGGTGCTGGGGTTGTTGGTAATTTGATTAAGGTTTTGGAACGTGGAAGTGAGGTTGGGAAAATTGGCTCTGCTAGGTGTTTGATGAAATTGACTGAAAATTCGGATAATGCTTGGTTGGTTTCGGCCCATGGGGGTGTGAATGTTTTGTTGAAAATTTGTGGTAATGTTGATTCAAAAGGGGATTTGGTTGGTCTTGCTTGTGGGGTTTTGAGGAATCTTGTTGGTGTTGAAGAGATCAAGAGGTTTATGGTTGAAGAAGGAGTGGTTTCGACCTTTATCAGGCTTGTTAGATCTAAGGATGAAGCAATTCAGGTCAGTTCCATTGAGTTCATTCAGAATATTGCCTTTAAAGATGAATTGGTTAGGCAAATGGTGGTTAGAGAGGGTGGTATTCGTGTTTTGTTACTTGTTTTGGATCCTAAATTCTCTTGTTCATCTAAAACTAAGGAGGTAGTAATGAGGGCTATTGAAAACTTGTGTTTTTCTTCATCTACTTGTGTAAGTACTTTGATGAGTTATGGATTTGTAGATCAATTGTTGTACTATATTCGAAACGGCGAGGTTTCGATTCAAGAGTTGGCATTGAAAGTGGCATTTAGATTGTGTGGAACATCAGAGGAGGCTAAGAAAGCACTAGGTGATGCTGGCTTCATGCCAGAGCTTGTTAAGTTTCTAAATGCAAAATCATTCGAGGTTCGCGAAATGGCCGCCGAGGCACTTTCTGGCATGGTTACAGTGCCTAAAAATAGAAAGAAGTTTGTGCAGGATGACCAAAACATTGCCCTTATTCTTCAGTTGATTGACCCTGGAGAGGGAAATTCAAGTAGCAAAAAGTTCTTAATCTCTATCTTAATGTCATTAACGAATTGCAATACTGGGAGGAAAAAGATTGTGAGTTCTAGTTATGCCAAGAATATAGAGAGGCTTTCAGAAAATGAAGTTTGTTCTGATGCCAAGAGACTTGTAAGGAAGCTAGCCACAAACCGTTTCCGCAGTATGTTGAGTGGAATCTGGCATTCTTAAATAAATGTAATTATTTTGCTTTTCTTGTTCTCAATCTGTTTTCAGAGTATATTTAACTTCATTGTAGATTTTCTTGATGACACCCTGGCATTGCTTTTAGGCATTTAGCCATGGCTGTAGTATACAGAAGAAGGGAAGGATTAGATTATAGTTATTATATCATAAGGGAATGTATTTACTACTGTAACATATTCACATCAGTTTGAGTTTACATGTGTTCCAAATTTGCAAATGTTGTTAAATTATTTGCACATAATTTCTGTTACATATGTTTTTTCATCATTCTTATATTGTGCATGTACATCCAAAAAATATTATATTCCTATCACAAATCTCTTTCATGAGTAGGGGCAATCTAGCTATTCTCTATGTAGCATCCAACAAAGAAGATAGTAATAGATGAAGTTTCCTGTTAATGTTGCTGCTTGGGAACTTTGAGATAATACAACTATAAAAATTGTATACAAGAGTGATATTGATGCAATTTTATACAATCATGTGTGCAAAATGATATAAACTATAAAAATTGTATACAAGAGTGTGCAACACTGAAGTACACCCTTCAACCAATGAGCTTCTCAACTTGTTCAGATGGGAAAATTAAAGAAAAATTACATTCCTAATTACAATAATAATTAAAATATAATTTGGCTATATCCACAAATATGTGATGGTCTAAATAAAAATGAACTAGTTCATAAAATTTAGGAACCAAAACCTGTCTTTCCTTTTGCTCCACTTTCTAGCAAAGGAGTTCAAAATAGTGCTTTTGCCGAGATAGAATAAGAATACAATATGATAAACCACTAGCATGTTAAATAAGATCTTAAACTGCCTTATATTTTATAATAAAGACGACTTTTACTTCCCAAACTTCATATAGCATAATTATAGAATTCAACATGTACTTTTTTTGCCAAATAGAAAAAGTGTAATTGGAATTGGTTTGACCGAGTAGAGTTCACAAACTATTTTGACTCATTAACATCATCCATATGAGCTATATGGGAAAACTGTTATCAAATTTGTCTCAGACCAATCAAAATATCTCATATTAATTAAATAAATTAAAAATTAATGATTTTTTCTATTTTTGTTTCATTTTGATTGTCACAAGACAGACTTGAGACATCAAATCCTTATCCTATGGATAATATAATGTTTGAAATTGAGATAGAAGATGTGCTTTTTGGTTTAGTTAATTAACTAAAATGACAATTATTTATTTAATATATATAAACTTAATTATATATATATATATAATACTTTCTTATAATTTACTAAATGAAAATATTAGATCTTAGGTTTCTTTGTTGTTGTATGAGTTGAAGCTTAATTAGATCCTTAATTGAATCAATTGTCCTCTGTGACCAAAACTAGCATGTTCTCTTCCTTCACGCACAGGTTCTCTCTCTTCTATCAATCATTCTCTCTTTTCATTTTGTTTTTCTCGTCAAAATTGCTTTGCTTTTGCGTTCTATGTTTTTTATTTTGTTTTTCCGCTATTGAATTAAAGGTGTTAATTAGTGAGTATGGTATGTGTTTATTTATTTAAAGGATTGAATTTTAGTGCGTTTTATTTTAGGGTTGAATCTGGATTTAATTTTATAGTGGTGTGAATGATAAAGCAATGATCTTTGACACCATTGCTAACAACCTTGGAGAGTGGAGGTATATTCCACTGTAACTTAGCTTCAAAAGCAATTGCAATACAAATATTACATGAAAAAAATTGGGAATAAGATTGGGTGAAGACTCCAAAAAGTTAGGAACAAATAGTAGGTGCATTCTGTACTCTGTATCAACCTAGTTTTCAACTAATTTTTGTCTTTCCTTAGAAGGATTGAAGAGAAACTTTTGTAGCTACCAGGATTAAGGTAGGAACAAGTCAAAAGAAAAAAAAACTTAATTAGCACATGCATATTGTATGTAACAAATTTTAACATCATTCACCCTCTACTTTGCTGCAGTTGCCTTGCCCTTTACTTGTCAGTTCTCAGTGAGCTTATCGAAACTGCGGCGCACAGCCGCGCCCTTTGTAGCTGCCCTGCCCTCAACTCCTTATCCTTATTTTAATTTCTAGGTTTCTTTTCTCTATTTCTTTGTAGTATATCTTCTTCTTTTTTAGGTTTTCCGGTAAGCAAATAATTAACTGGTTGAAGAAAGTAAAGGAGGGAATAGAATACTATTAGAAGAGAAATGGGCACTGCCAACAATTTTTAAAAAAGTTGAGGTTGGTCATAGCATCATCCAGTCGTGCCACTGGTTGCTAAATAATGATTTATTTATGAATAAAATAACTGGCAATACAGTTTAATTATGTGATAAAACATTGTTGTGATTGACATAATGATTGGTTTGCAGACTTTAGATGCTTGGGGATATAGGGAGAGTTGCCCACTCTCTTCTTAGAATCTATAGAAGCAGATATGTGGATGTGAGTAGAAATGGAGCAATTGCCTCAGTTGGACCGAATATCCATCAATGCAGGTTGTACATGCAATATAAGTTTCCTAGTCAACTACATAATTCATTTTTGTGGTTTAGGTCCCATGGGACTGGGCAAAGCTTTCGCAAATGCTCTTCTTTTAGGAACTTTTCTGCAACCTCAGCGAGTAATGCAGTCATACATCATTCTCAGGTTCCATGGAAGTTGCTGTACAGAAAGTATTATTCCAGTGGCCATGGTTCATTTTCTACCATAAATATAATTGCTCAGGCAGTGAGCTTGGCTTTATCTCGTTCCTATTTGCTAGTTCCTGGTATTTTTGCATTTGCATGTGGAGAGCATGCATTGGCTCAGCATAATTGGGTAGATGCAGAACGTTACCAATCGCAGAGTAATTTGTATATGCGTGCTCAAGATGGTTACAGCTACATGTTTGCATTTGTATTTATGGCAGTAGAAGGTCTTGTCTTACTTGTGAGAGCTCTCTATCTAGCACTACTATTCTCTCCAAGCATCGTGATGGCACCGTTTGCAGATTACTTTGGACCAAACTTCAGGAAACTCTGGCTACGGGTCATTCATCGCACACTAGAAAAATCAGGGCCAGCATTCATAAAATGGGGTCAGTGGGCAGCTACCCGGCCTGATCTCTTTCCTCGAGATTTATGCATTAAACTTTCAGAACTTCATACCAAAGCTCCTGAGCATAGTTTTAGCTACACAAAGAAAACTATAGAAAGAGCATTTGGTCGAAAAATATCTGAAATTTTTGAGAATTTTGAAGAACTCCCTGTTGCATCTGGAAGTATTGCACAAGTGCACCGTGCTTCATTAAAACAACAATATTCTGTTCAGCAAGGAAAGCCCCTTGTGGTTGCAGTGAAGGTCAGACATCCTGGTGTGGGAGAATCAATTAGGAGGGATTTTGCTATTATTAATTTGATGGCAAAAATTTCGAAATCTATTCCTGCTCTCAATTGGTTAAGATTAGATGAGAGTGTACAACAATTTGCAGTTTTCATGATGTTTCAAGTTGACCTTGCAAGGGAAGCTGCCCATTTGAGCCGTTTTATTTACAATTTCCGTCGGTGGAAGGATGTTTCTTTCCCTAAGCCAGTCTACCCATTTGTGCATCCTGCTGTTTTGGTGGAAACATATGAAAAGGGAGAAAGTGTCGCACGTTACATAGGTGATCTTCAAGGGCATGATCAGACTAAATCTGCTATTGCTCACATTGGGACTCACGCACTTTTGAAGATGCTTCTGGTAAATTATTTTATTTGCAAATTTTTGTGCCACTGCTAACTTCTGGTCGGTGATATAATCATTTTTAAAGCTTTCATGTCTAAACACACAAAGATTTTACCAGTTTTTGCATTTGGCAAAACTAAAAATACAGTACTTAATACTGAGTTTATTGCAATGAAAATTTAAACATTGATTTTTAGTCTTATGCACATATAATTTATTTAATTTTAAAGCATGCACTAGTTTATTATTGGCTGATGATAATTTTTGAGTGCTGCATGTAGTTGTAAATGCTTAAAAGACAAATAGAACTCATCAGCATAATATTTTAAAATCTGTTTGTCTGTGCGTAGAAGATAATACAACTAGCATTTAGCAGGTGTGCTTTAGACAATCCAGATTTGTTTCTTGAAGCTGTCTTTGCTATGGGGTAATCTAGTTTTCTTAGCTCTTTACGGTGTTTAGCTAATGACTATTTGGAGGGGTTTTCATTTTTGAATATAGATCTTTATGAAAACCATTTCTTAGTTAATTAGCCTGTCTTGTTTATTTTGGGAGGATAACTTCATCTATGGCTGTAATTGCTTATCTCTTATCTATAATGAAATTCTTCTGTCAAAATAATAGTCTGTAGTTTTTACTGCACATGTTGATCAATTAATTATCATTTATATCCCAATCCTTAGTTGGAACTGAAAGGAGGGCAAGTTCTGTAGCAGTTTTAATTTTGAACATCATATAGTTTTAACTTCCAAGATTATGGAATGTCTTCTTTCAGGTGGACAACTTCATTCATGCAGACATGCATCCTGGAAATATCCTTGTTCGAGTGTCTCAGAGCAAATCTCGCAAGCGGCTCTTCAAATCAAAGCCTCACATAGTTTTCCTTGATGTAGGCATGACTGCTGAACTTGCTGGTAGTGATCGGGTGAATTTACTTGAATTTTTCAAAGCTGTTGCCCGCCGAGATGGCCGGACTGCTGCAGAATCTTGTCTCCGTTTATCAAAGCAACAGAACTGCCCAAATCCAAAGGCTTTTATTGAGGTAAAATATTGTTTCTTCTGTTTTCCCCACTTACATTTACTTGTTTTTAAATCTACCAATGTTTATTTCACCTCAGAAGTATGGTTAAGTTCTGTGACATTTATTATCAACATTTGTATGCACAGGAATATATTATATATAGATTAATACACAATGTAGACTTTTCTGGTCCTGGGACTAAGGCTTGCTTTTTGTTATTTGACACACAAAAATGGGATAATATTTCATTTTATCACGATTTTGCAAGTAGCTGTTGGCAAAGTTTTGTTTTGTTTGGCTGATTGATTTCTAAACATTTATGTGTATTGTTTTCTTATATTATTGCCTGTACTTCGGACTATCCTTGAATATGATTTTTGACAATCATATACATTTCTGCTCGTTTTTTAAACAGGAAGTGGAAGAGGCCTTTACATTTTGGGGCACCCCAGAAGGTGACCTGGTTCATCCTGCAGATTGCATGGAGCAATTACTTGAGAAAGTTAGGCGTCATAGAGTTAATATTGACGGCAATGTTTGTACTGTCATGGTGACTACCTTGGTTCTCGAGGTAATTATTTATCTTCTTTTTACCATAGTGAGTAACATGTTCAAGCGTGATGCCTTTCTAAATTAACCTTGGTGTAAAGTAAGAAAGTGAAGGTGTATCCATCTTCGATAAGTGCATCAAGATCTCAACCCATTAGATGTTCTAACTTCCTCACTTCACATTCAAGTTCACTTTAGACTTTACAGGGAGCCTTCTCTGACACATGCTCAAGAGTTTACCTGATTAACATGCATGGAAAACAATACAGTAGATGATGATAGCATAAGAGGTTTAGGGTGTGTTTGGCTGAAGAGTTTAGTTAAGTGCTTATTCAATAAGCTTTTTCGAAATAAGTTGATAAGAATTTATTTTCATAAGCTTCTCTAATAAGCTTATTGAAATAACTAGAAAAAGATTTATAGGAAGGTAATTAGCTATTTCCATAAGCTTATAAAAGTTGTTCTCGTTAGCTCTTCCAAATGCTCCTTCGGAAGATCTTCCTTTAAGCTCTTTAGCTTATGTCAGAATAGCTTATTGAACAAGTGCTTAATAAAGCCATTTACCCATACTCATCCTTAAAATATCTCCCTACCACATACTCTCAAGGGTGAAGTCTAGTTCTTATCCCCTTTACAATTTGTATTTGCTTATGTGATTGACCTCAATTGGTAATTATTTATTTTGCAGGGTTGGCAGCGGAAGCTTGATCCTTCTTACAATATCATGAAGACACTGCAGACATTGCTACTTAGAGCTGATTGGGCTAAGTCTCTTTCTTACACAATTGATGGACTCATGGCCCCTTGAGCAACTTTCCTTGTTTGTTGAAGCTCTAAGAAACAATTTTGACAGCATAACCCAAAACATTTTACCTATCCTAAAGGGTTCTCCTACATTTGCCCATTTTTGGCATTGTATTTATCTTGGCTGATTTATATTATAGTAATTCCACAACATTTTACGTTGCTTATTGACTGCATAACACAACCTATATTTTATCTAGATTTAGGAAGATTTAGGAATGACTATGCATAAACTTAGTGTAACAAAGATAATGTTGCATTGGATAAGTAAGCACATAAATTAGGGAGAGAATGTTGTACTAACTTCTATTGTAGAAAAATGGTAGAATCGCGCATTAGGTGGAGGAGACCATTAGAAGCATAGTAAAGAGAGTAGATCAAATGAAGGTAAATGCAATTTCTAGAGGCAGAGGGGCCCAAGAAAAATCATAGTGTCTATATTTGTTTATTCCATGATGAATATCTCACAGTTAAAGGAGAAATTTGATGCAAGAAGATAACAGCTCAGGTGAAGGACTGGCACTAGTTTTTGGGTTAATTAATTATGGAGCATATGAATAAAATGGTTTTTGAAGGCAGTGTCCAAGGTGGAGGACACTTTGAGAATTGCTCTAGCTGGCTTTGGTTAAGAACCTTATTTGTCTCTTTCATATCTTATTATATTCACATGGCACTGGCTGAAATGGAACATAGGGTGCTCAGTTTTTCATGGAAGGAAATGTGCAGAAAAGTGATTCATCTCTTGCTTTACCGCAGGCTCGCCCATATGCCACGATCGTTCAGGTCATCGGGATACTGTGAAATGTTGAGTAGAGAATGGTAAACTCAGATTATGCATGGGAATCACCAAGTTATAGGAGTGCATTTGCTAGACAAGAAAGTGAAATGCAAAACATGGTAATGATGAGAAGTGAATAATTTCTTTTTTCTCACTGTTTAATTTCCTAAAATTCCACTTCAAAAGTGAACATTTGTAGAAGTATACAAAGCATACTTTTTTTAATCCTAGAGTCAGGTAAGATAAATATCATAACAAACAAAATAGAATAGAAACTAGAAGTAATCAACTGAAGTATTATGTTAGATCTTAATGAATAATGGGGCTGGGAATTATGATCTATATACAAAAAACAAGACATGATCTAAAGCCATAGACACGACAGGTTCAGAGGTATCTACGAATATATGTTGGCTTATGAAATCATGTTCTGCATGTAAGCTCACGTATTTCTTTTATTGCTGTCTGTACTCATGCTATTAAGGGCCATCTTGTTCACCTGTTTTCATGAAACAAAACCTTTTCAATTCATGCATACATCTAAGAGAAGAAATAGTAACTGGAAATTAATATTATTATGAAATCTACCTCCAGCTTGTCTACTTTTGCTTTATGGTCTTTCCGGAGTAGACGGACCTCATCCACCAATTTGATACACTCAGTAGCATTCTCAGGGGACACAAATTCCAATACCACATGAACACAACACTGCATAGAATCAAACACACTGGTCATAAATTCACACAACTTGAGAAAATCAAAGGCCTAAACATATCAATACTGAGATAATAATATCATCAACAATCATGTAGAACGTAAGGTTATTAGTGTGATCATCCTTTGTTTTTCCTTTTAACTTCAAGCACACAATGCAAGTGTACATAGCAACATACACTGATATAATCTTGAGGAATCATTTGCTTAAATGTAAGACTTCAAATTTGAGGTTGTCGGGAAATTTCAAAATGTACAAATCACATTAACAAAGTTGTATATCCAGTTTAAGAACAGTTAAAAAATTCCGTTTAAATTAACCAGAGAGAAGTAAGAGAATATCATATATTAATGTAAAAGAGACCTTAGGACTTCTAATCTGGTATGGACATCCAGCAGGAACGATGACAGCTTCTCCAATATGTTGCTCAAAAGTCCATGGTTCAATTTCTGTTAAAAGTGATAGGTAAGTCAATTAAGTTACCCAGGAATGTGATAGACTATGAGAACACATAGGCATACTTACTGAACTCCTCTTTTAGTCTCATTTTGTGAGTATCGTCAAGAAAGAAGCTCTGATCTAGAATTGGATGAACCATCTGCATAAGAGAGACAAAACAAGTCAACACCAACTCAAACAAGATGATGGTTAGGTATTGTCTTGTTCTGGACTTACATTCTCGTGATATTCATCAATATAAGAGAACTCATTGTGATGTCTTTTAAGGTATTCTAAGAGCTTTGGTACATCTTTTCTTCGAAAGACATCCCACTGGGCACAATTATTCTCTGTAAGCATTTTACTTTTATCACTGGCTGAGTTTTCAACGGGATTTCCAGGATCATGATCTGGAGACATTTCAGCATGTTGAGTTGTCCCTTGGAGAGTTAAAGAGCTTTGTACTTTTTCAGTATCAGAGTTGGAACCACATTCTCCATCTGCAGAAATATTTGTATTTGAACACTGACTACCTGCTGTTCGGACTTCAGTAGAGATGCAAGATGTTCTATTGACTCTCCTGAAAAAATCCTTTCTGTCTCTTACCATATTCCGCAATTCTTTTTGTTCTGCATCTTCTGCATTGTCTGTAGTACTTTTAGAAGACTCCCTTTGACACAGAGCTTTGTGCTTTTTCAATAGCCTTCTTATTTTAGTAAGCTGCTCTGCAGACAGGGGGTCATCTGTGGCATGTGCCATAATATTAACCTGGTAAGGCACAGTAAGCAGCACCACATAACTTTTTATGTGCACAAGATTATTTTGCTAAGTGAACCAGGAACTGATTTTTCACACAAACACTTTGTAGCAAAACCTATTTTTTGTCTAGTATTTTTGAAGCATCATCTACTGCATGCATGCATCATAATGGAAAACAAGCATGGGAAGAAAAAAAGGAATACCTGAAAGGAGAGAAGCTCTCTCCCACATATATTGGAGTATGCAATAACTCAAAAGACGATGATAGCATGTACTTCATACTTCCTTTTCTTTGAATAGACCAATATTAAATGCATATTAAAATAAAGCTAGATAAATTCACAAACAGTTTTGTTTTTATTTGGACTAAGGAAAGACTTTCTATTAAGCAGATTATCTGAATAAGGATTGGGTAACTTTTGGTATTAATATCTACTTTTCAACATAGTCTGTTGAATATAACTACGAACAGCAAGGCTATTAAAAAAGAACTATCAAAATTTGTCCAACTGTAAGAATAAGAGGTGCAGCATGACTTGTGTTTTTTTCACATACAGACCTGCAACAAACACATATACAAGGTACAGGGTCTTCGTTGCACACAAGGGGTAATCAGTCTTCCCGAGCAGGAAGCTTTACATGAGGATGCTTATTACTTCATAATAAGATCCTATATGAAATATAAAAAAGAAGTGCATTCCATACTAAAATAGTAATATACATCACTTTTCCATTTTAGATTTCAATAAATATATAAACTAAAAGTTCAGAGAAAGTATTACTCAATATGTATTTGAGAAGTTAAAAGATATATAACAAGGGAACACACCACATCATATGAGTCGTAACAGAGTTTTGTCACAGAAACAGCTTCTTTGTCAGCACAGTCATATGAAATATAGACATATGGTCCTGTGTCATGTTTTGAACTCTCTTTTGGCAAATTTGCAGCTAAATTCAGAAGACAAGACACAGGGCTCATGTATTCTCGAACTGGTAGAGCATTAATTACTTCAGCAAAATAAGCTGGAAACTGTTCTTTGAACAGCTGGGAAGACAACCACCCCTTTAGTTTCAGCATCTCATGCCAAGTGTTTTTCTGAGACTGGTATTTAAAAGACCCAGTAAAATACTGCTTAATGTTGATTTCCACCTGCCACAGAGTAAGATTTCCCAAATTAATAATACTACACTTATTGACATTTTCTGTTTGGATTTCAAGCACAGCTCCACTGTTATTAACATAAATCAGAAATTTAAATATGATGTGTATAAGCACCATTGCACCAATGTATGGCAATTACCACTAGCAACAAATAATAACTAGGCAAATTAAAATTAGTCTATATTAAGTCATACATTAATTTGAAGAAATACCTTCCTAAGATAGCACTGACTTTTTTTCAAAACTAAATAGTATCAATTTAAAAGGATTACAACATAGAATTAATGGATAAACTGACCTCACACCAATCCAAACAAGCTTCAAGTGAGTCCTTATCATTCTCATATCTTGTAATGCTTCTCTCAAGATAAGCACAGAACATTACCAGTGGATCCCAACTGAGCTTTGATGTACTTTGGAGCACATCTCGCACTACTACAGGATGACCTTTACCCCAGTGTTTCTGAAAGTGTTCAAAATGATCATGTCTGATGTCCAAAACTGTGGGATAAAACAAGCAATTATCGTTAGAATCTTCTCTTTGAGCTGCTTCTTGCAACTGCTTATACCCGTTAGTTTCATGATCTTTGTCATTACACAGTGAGCAGCTTGATTTTTTATCCAAAGTTTCAGGAAAGTCATAGCTGCAAACTATTTCTTCTGCCTTTACTTCCATCTCTTTGATCCAACTTAATGGAAAAATACATCTCAAATCAAGGCGGCTGTCACCACAACCACCTAGCTCTGTAGGAGGGCATGATACACTGGCAGTGCCGTTACAACTCGTCCACTCAGGCAATATTGAAATAGCACTTAAATTGCTACTAGAACTGGCTTTATCATCTGAAAGGTGGTTTTCACTGGCAATGCAAGTGTTCTTGTTGTCAGGTAGCTTGGACATAGAAGAGCTAATTTCTTCAGAGGTGCTTCCTTGGCTAAATTCCTGACAACAACTTAAGCAAAGGCTATAGGAACATCTAATGCAACTTCTATGAAGATCCAAAATGGTTGTTTTGCAGTGATTGCTGAGACAAGTGTTACACAAACTTACATCTGTTAGCATGAAGCACTATGAATCGTTTGAACTGAATAGCATCAGAAGAGATCTTACCAGAAACTTTCCTCATTGCAACCAAACTGAACCTGCTTGATTAGAATATCAGAAATTCTTTTCCCTGTCCCACACAAAAGAGTCAAAGATAATCATGTTGTTATCAACAAAAAGTAATTCAGAAATCATCCATGTCTGAAAATGATGTACTACCATTAACTTTTGCTTCTGTTTCTAGCTCAGTCTGCTGGTCTTCACTTATTTGTTTTAGAACAGGAAGAAGCATACAGATCAAATAATGAAAATGCAATATTCTATCAACTCTGCTTTTACCATCCAAATATTCCTGGAAAGAAAGGAAAAAAAATTGAAGTGTTAGCAAGTGCTACTAAAGAAAAACTGTTCAAGCAGAAAAGCATCCAGCATTGATGTCAGACCTTACTTTCATTGTCTCTGCGTTGACTTGCAAAGCAATCTTTACAAGTGCAAGTTCCCTGGCAAACCGGACATGCCATCTTAACTTCATCTTGAGTCTCAGAATACCTAAATTTCTTTCAAAAATTAAATTTGCAAGTGTCTCATATTTTGAACCTCAACATCAAAGATGCAGACTGCATACCTCAAACTGGTAAGCATCTTAGTAGTTAGTATTTAGTACTGATCACTGTTGATCAGTGTTGTATTACCGTTTCCAAAAAATTAACACAAAATAACAGGGACAAGAAAGAATTACGAACTTTGATAACTAATTCAAAAGGGTATCCTTTCAACTAAGGAGTTCTAGAAATGCATCATGAAAAATCTCCAACAAGGTATTTAACTGATCAAATCAAACTTCTTAGCATTGTCCAAAATATATTACAGTTAACAATGAGGCAGGGACATTCAACACGAAAATATTTATGAAAATAAGTATATGCACAGATAATATCACAACAGTTTCAAGTTCATGGTAAAAATTGGTGTAAACAGACTAAACAAGTCCTAACCGTTCTTTAATGCAATCCATGCAGAAGAACTCCTTCTCACAGTTAGAACACTTAATAAAATTCCATGAATCACTACTCTGGCACCAATGACACCTCCTCTTCCTCTTACCCTTCTTTAAGTTCCTTCCACATGAAACAACCTGAAAAAAAAGCACCCTGAATCATTTCCCCCCTTTTCTTAAAACACAGAGACCCGAATCATTTTCTCACTTTGCTTAAAAGAAAACAAACAACCTTAAAAAACATTAGCACAGGTAGTGTGACAATCAAGAATATAAAAAGCAGAGAAAATCTACATTGGTGTTCCTGTCAACATTCCTTGACCTGAAGTAACGAGGTGTAAGTGTAACTGATCTCTGATCAAAGCTGGAAACTTTAACATCAGAATGAGAACCCACAATGTGCATTGAAGAAGCAGGAGCAATTTCCATAACGCCATTTGGCAATTCTCTTCTCAACTCTTCTTCACTGTAAAGCAATTCATCTTCATCAACTTCTTCTTCCTTCTCTTTCTGATTTTTCTTTTTTGTCTTCTTCTCCTTATCCCTTTTCTGAATCTCTCTCTCCAGAACCATTGTTAGTAATTCTATCCTTATATCAACATTTTTGTTTTTTTCCTTCCTCGAAGGCCCAATTGCATCTTCTGAATTCTGCTTCCTCTTCTTCTTTTTCTTCTTCATCAATTTTGCCCTAATTTCCACGTTTTCTGAAACGACACCGTTTTGGTTGTTGTTGGTGGTGGTGGAGGTTTTTCTCTGAAGTTTGAGTGAATCAGGAACCTTCTCCTTGTTCTGGCGACGACGACCTTGGAAATAGTGAGTCTCACACAGCTTCAGACAAACCATAACTCTCCGCCGGCATCGCCATTTCCGGCCATCGGTGCGGCTGCAACGGAGGTGGTTCGGCAGAGGCTCCTCCTCTTGCTCTGTTGATTTTTTTCCCATAAAAGAAAATCAGTTATTTGAAATTGAGATTGATTTTGATGCAGAAAGTGAAAGTGAAAGTGAAAGTGGGAAGAGAAGGAGGTAACTAAGGGTTTTCAGTTTTTTAGACCCTAAAATGAAAAGACTGCATTGTATTTATTTGGGAAGAAAATAAAAGAAAGACAGAACAAGTGTTGATTAGATGCAATATATTCTCCTAATTATTCACAACTTCAGTATTAGGAGGTAGCAAATTCACATTATTCATTGGGTTCCTCTTGTGTCACATATTTTCAGATAAAGTGAAAAGTTTTTAGAACCAATGTTGGTGTGGATCATTTTGGTTTGCCTTATTTGATTCATACAGTAGTGGTAATGGTTCTTGTTGCTGTTTTGATTTTTCTTTTAGATTTTAACAAGAGGAAGTTAGAAATAGAAGGGTTGATTAGTCTGCATACCATGTATTGCATGGTATATTTATATGAAAGTAATATTTGCTGATAGTGAAGATTGGGTTTAGTTGTATAATTACCAATTAGAGCACTTCATGGGCTGAAAATCATCAAGTTTTGTTGATGAAGCCCATTTTCTAGTCTCTGCGTTGTGTTGTAAGGGAATCTGTCATCATCATATTCCCACATCAATCAACCTCAGTTGTTGTGTTACTTCTAAACTAGTACATTCTGGAACAAGTATATATGATTTTATATATGGAATTTAGTAATTTGTATATTGCATGAATCTGACATCCTGCAAATGAATATGAAAAGGTAGAAGAATGAGAGAAACATAAGCTAAATGACATTACATACCACATTCCCAAAAAACATGATTGAGTGCATCGTTGATAAAATCATTTGGCATCTATCCGAAACTTCATCAACGCTGCACTCAATGATGTTTCTTAGATGTGGAGAGTTTTACAATCCTTTATGAAATCCACATACATTTATGTTGATATTTTCTTTCTAATGCATCTGTTATATATAAATATGATATAGCACTTGTAAAACAAGGCTAGACAATGTAGTAACACTAATCTCTCCTTCAGATTTGTACTACATCATTATTATGTGTACTGCTCTTTCTATCTGTACTGGTCAGTTGTACTGTAATGGAATCTTGTACTACTATTTTTGGTCTAGAATTATATTGTTTCCTGTCACAACTTTTATTGAAATCTGTATATAATAAGGTAAAAGACCCTTATCAAAATGAACAACATGATAATGCAAGTTCAAGTAAAATAAGAAATAATTAGCCTTATTACTTCCAGCGCAAGTCATTTTCATTGAACCCATTAAAAAATTAATAGAAAGAACAACTTGCCTATAATTTTATGTCATCATCATATACTTAATTTTCAGTTATTGACGTGTAAAATGTTGAGAAGACCCTCCTTTCAGTTAGAATAATTGTCACTTTTACCATCACACACTAATCACAATTAGAAAATGAGATTAAGCCTCCCAAATAGTACAAGTCATTGCAATTTGAACTTTGAAGAAATAGTTGCTCCAAACTTTGCTAAGTCATTTGCATTTTCAACAAATAGTTCCATTTCTATGTACATTCAGATATATACAAAACATATTCACTATGTACAACCAAAAAATTAGTAATGATATGTACAATATTTTATAATCTATAATCCCTTCCTTCTAAGAGCAATTTTACCTTGAGCATCTTGTTGCATAATAGCCAAGACTTCATGAGGAGGAATATGTGTCCAAATTGTAGGTTCATTCAAGTGATGCCCCATTTGAGCAAATTTATCAGCTGCCCTATTCCCTTCACGATATATATGACTCACAATGCAGTTGTTAAACCCTGATAGAATTGAATTTATATGATTTATATGTCTTCTTACTTCCATGCATCTAACTTGTCTCTTTTGCACTATAATTTGAACCAATGTTTTGGCATCTCCTTCAAACCAAATATCATTGTTCCAACCATTTTCAAGGACTAATTCAAGGCCTCTTCTAAGTGCTAGAAGCTCAGCAATAGTGCTATTTGCTTGTCCTATGGATTCAGCATACCCAAGCAAAAATTCTGCATTGTGATTTCTTACCACTCCTCCAATGCTAGCTTTTCCACTTTTACCTTTGCATGAACCATCAAAGTTTAATTTGGTCCAACCAATCCTTGGTTTTTTCCATGCTACTGGAATTGGTTCCTTATGCAAATACCTTATCAACTGAGAAACTGGACTATGCACAAGTTTTTGGCACCTTAAAATATTTATGAGGTCTAACATTATGTCTTCTCCAATATTTTAATTTGTGTCTAATATATTATATATAGGAACATAGCCTACCAATATATATGTACAAGTTCAAAATACTAACCTTAAAACATAACTCTAGTTTCTGATAGTCATAAAAAAGTTACCTTATGCAACTAACTGCGATGCCCAAATAGTAGCATAGGAAGTTATTGCAAATGGAAACAAATTAACATTTGAAGAAGAAATTCAATGTAGCACCATCATCTATATTACTAGGAAATAAAACATTGGAACTTTTTTGTTGTTGTTTCCAATCTCTGAATGAATTTCCACTAAATACAGAAATGGATAATGAATGTTAAAAGCATACCAATTCTGAGAATAAAAATTGATAAACGATGAAGATGTAAAGACTAGGTATAATGATACCAGCAGAAACCAAAGCCTTCAAACTTGAAAGTCAATGTTATAGAAGAAGAGTACTTATAATGAAAGCAAATAAAACTTGCTTCACGGAAGTTCACATTATAATAAAGTTAGAGTGGTGAAAAAGCAAAGAATATTCATAATTTTACACGCTCAAGGCAACATTTTGATACCAGGATAATTGAAAATGTCCAGAGAGGTTTCTTCAGGAACTCTCAACTTAAGCATATTCTTTAATATTTAGATAACCCACATTAAGTGCATGAATTTGGACAATACCATATATAAGTTTTGCATGACAGAAGAAAGAAAAGAAGACATGTAACAACCATTGAATTGTATAATTAGTATAAAAAATAACTAAGAAAACGTACTTATCCAAATATGGGAAACTGAAAGATGGCTATATTTGTCTGCACATGCAACAACCATACAACAACGTGTGTATATTAAATAACCTACAAAATAATATTAATGTTAAAATAAATAACTATACTAATACATATAAATAACTATAATAATACAAACAAATATATTCTCATTTTAATATGAAAAAACAACTACTGGTTGCTACATACATAACGGAAACTGCCCCACACAATTGAGAGAAATTTAACTATACAAACAAAACTGTCTAGGGGAAAAGTGAAAAAAAAATCATGAAACAAATATAATTCAATTGCTAATACTTTACTTATAAAGAATCTGATTTATTTTTCCAGAAGAAATGTGAATTTCATTATATCAGTAAGAGGTCTGATAATGAAGGCATTGTGAGAATTTGTTGGACTTCTAACGTGTTGGGCTATCTCAACAAGAACATTATTTGGGTATTGTTTGAATAAAACCTTTGGTTTGGAAGATTGTGAATAATGATCAATTAAGTAAACTTGCCTTTGTATTTGTAACCTCTTGATGTCACTGTGAGAAATATCATTCATCCTTGGTCACTATACATATTTTGCTGTGAACTAGAATTCTATTAGTGGGGCCATTCTGGATTCCAAATTCAGCCATCTTACAAGGGAATATACCTTCCTATTAGATCCAACTACAAGGTTGCTACTTTATAATTTAGACTCACACACTCTAATTTCGCTACACAAGGTTTGATTGTAACAAGTAATTATAAATTTAGACTTAAACTTTGTTTAAAAATCCATATAAGAGTAGTTTAAATGAAAGAAAAGGAAGTGTAGTGTTTGATTGCAACACAAGTAATAATTAAAAAAGATGATTGGCCATTGGCATTGGCATTGGTGCATATCTTGTTGCCATTGACATATGTCTTACAGAAGGATGGTTTTCATTTGAATGCCATGGTTTATCAGATACATAAACCTCTTCCCCTTCTGGCCCTTCCCCTATATATTGATGCATCACCAACACTGATGCTGATGTTTCAAAATCTGATGAAGCCAACAAATCTCCAATTGCACCAAGTTCTGGACACTCACTCCAATCTGTTAGTCCTTCTGTTAGTGTTGCTGATGATGTTGAACCTTGACCTCTACCAACTATAAACAAATCATTCACATTGTTCATTGATCTTATTGCTGATACTGTCTCCTCTCCATTATTCACAACCTTCTCTATGTATTCAACTGACTCATCATTTTCAGACATTATCTTGAACTCATTTATATACTCCTCATTTATTCTATTCTCTTTCACACTCCCATTCCTATAATTTATACCCATTTCTCTTTCATCATCTACTTCTTTTGCTAGTGTCACTGTTTTTGCATCAATCCCTGGAATAAAATGCATCACTGTGAGATGAACCCTTGGATGCCTTGACATTCTCCATCCATAGGATAGTGCCTCCCTATCATCTGGTCCTCCAAAGTATAACACAGTTACCTCGTGTGATGCGAGGCTCCCGGTTAATCGGTTCAATCCGTTTAGGCCTCTATCAACAAGTATCCCAACTGAACAAGGAGAATTCTGTACTAGATTATGGTTCACCATTCTGAATGCTGGATTAGTCTCTTGCATTTCTCCATCAACTGTTTGTTGCTTGTGGAAAGGAATTATGATGATGGATACTCTTTTCTCTTCTGCCAAGTTGCATATGTCTTCATGCATTGTAGAGTAAGGTGAAACTGCTGTCAAGGGTTGGACTGAGACATAACCAATTTGCTCCTCAAAGTTCTGAAATGCATTGATGATGTGGTCTGTTTGTGCTTGTGTTTTGTTCAGGGCTGGTCGGTCGGATTTTCTACTGGCATGGACAATGAGCATGGCAGAAGCTCTACCAGTGAGTTCAACTAAGTGGAGCACATAAGCACATATTGGAGACTTTTTGCTTGGGTGAGTTGCTTCAAGGAGATTAATTATTGTAGGTACATTTCTAGGAACATGAACACACACCAGCACTCTTAACTCTGCATCAAGTCTTGAATTTTGCATTGTTCTTTTTTTGTAAGGTATGAGCCTTTTCCTTGGTTTATAAATCAATGTCACAATGGGTGAAATAAGTGCTGTCATTACAAGTGTTACAACCACCATAATTGAAAATATTTCATCACCCAAGACCTGCATATAAACAATAACATTAGCATGCCTAAACCATAGTTGCAGTCATAATATTGCGGTTTTAGTAGTCTTCACAACTATGTACAACTGCAATTGTGACAGTATTTTTGCACAGTTATCCGCGATTGTGGTAAACGCATAGTAACCATAACTATAACGACAATCACAACTGCAATTTAAACCAATATTGATACTGAAAGTGAATTGCGCACCTTTTGTTCCCTCCCAACATTGAGCACAATCATCTCAACAAGGCCTTTAGTGTTCATAAGTAAACCAAGGATAACACCTTCACGAGTTGGTATCTGGAAAAGCATCGATATAAGTAGAGTTCCGATGATCTTGCCAATACAAGCAAGAGGAACCACCATGAGTGCACCAAACCATCTATTTGCACCTTTGACTAAGCTGATATCAGTCTTAAGCCCACTAAGGGCGAAAAAGAGAGGTAGTAAAAGCCCTGAAACAAAGTCTTCAAGTTTTTCTATTATAGTAGCTCCAAGTGGACCATTTGGAATTACAAGGCCATATATAAAAGCTCCAAAAACAGAATGTGTTCCAATAACATCTGTAATGAAGGCTGAGATCATAACACCAGTGAGTACAAAGCATATTTGGAACTCACTGAAAGGTTGTCCTTCTGGTGTTTTCCTTATCATCCATGAGATTCCAGGTCTAACAACAACAAAGCAAAAAGTAGCAAAAACACCACTTGTTAACACAACCCAAACTGAAGCCCATGTGTTAACACTATTCTTCTCAGATAAGGCAATAGCTAGAGCCAGCAAAATCCATGCACACATATCATTGATGAGAGCAGTTGAGAGTGCAAGCTTGCCAAGTTCTGTGTTTATGATCTTTAGCTCAGCGAGTATGCGAGCTAGCACGGGGAATGCAGTTACAGATAAAGCAACACCAATGTAGAGTACAAGACTGGCTCTGCTCATATGTAAATGGTGTTCATCTAAGAAAAAAGAGAAGAAAATACCAAGGATAAAGGGCAATATCATTCCAGCAATTGCTATTGACACAGCCTTTTTTCCAGTGCGTTTCACAACAGAAATGTCCATCTCTAACCCAACTAGGAAGAGGAAATATATTAGACCCATGCTTGCCATTGTTTCTATCACCATTACACTTTTTAGAGGGAATACTTTAGATGCAAATTCTTCATTTCTTCCCAGCACTGATGGCCCCAACAATAGTCCACCCTGAAAATATTATCAAACCAGTTACAATGTTAGTCTATACCAAATTTTTCTCAGTTACATGAATTAAACGACATAAGAGTGCTATTGTAAATCATGTCTATACCTATGACATCATTGTATAAAGATTCGATAAAGTTTTAAGTTAACTTGGGACTCGCAAAGCACAACATAGACAGATTTTATATAAAATATTTGAAACAAACAAAAGCAATGATTGAGTATTGCCACAACTTATAAGCCTAATGCTTATACTTATTTAACAAATAATTCATAATCATGTCTTAATATTAATCTATACATATTGCATGGTATCAAAGTTTGAATTTGACTCTCTCTATATGTTTCAATTCATAATCCAAAACAATTGGTATTTTGATAAAGCAATGAAAAGAGAAAGATGAATGAAATAATTACCATGATTTCACCAATGACACGGGGTTGGTTAAATGGCTTGAGGATGAAGACAAAGAAACGTGTAGAGAGGACAACTAAGGTTAATTGAAGAATGAAGAGAGGAAGAGAATATTCTAAAGGGTTATCTCCTTCCCATAATCCATTGGTTGTTGTCATAGCTGGTGTGTAACATATTAATGATTTGTCTGTTACATTTCCAGATGATGCTATAATGCTTGAGTTATCCATTCTCTCTTAACTCCAAAATCATACAATAAGGAATAACCACCACCACCACCCTTTTCTTATATCTCCTTTATGTTATGATATATAGTAATAATGAAGATATATATCTAGGTAGAAATGAAGGTAGCAGCTATCCTTTGTTATTCGGATTGAGAGAGATGAAGAAGAAGAAGATGAAAGTAATAATTAATGGTTAATATTTTATCATGTATCCTATTTACTTAAAATGTAAAACCAATTTTTTATTTAGTATATTCAAGGTCAGAAGCCAAACGAACTAAGCAACCATTTTAAGGAAAAGTGTATATCTCATAAGCTAAAGCATCTTCACATGCATAATGATGAGGTTAAAGTGAGAGAACATCATAAAAACTAAATAAAAAAATTACAATTGAAACCTCTTGAATGACTCTCAAGCAAATCTGCACATGCATAAACTTCACAATAAACATTACGAATGAAAAGAGGCCATTTGAGATGCAACAAATCTCTAATCTCTATAATAAGGTTAGAAGAGATGATGAAGATACCATAATGAGAGGAGAATCAAGTAAAACAAATATAAATGATAAAGTTGATAAGCAAATACTTGTTGGAAGTGACAATCAGCGTAAAATAAGATGAGATAAAAAAAAACATAGCTTGTAAGAGTAAATTTGGCCCACAGTCACAGTTGGGCGACGGTTCCTTTTAATATTTTTTAAGTAAAGAGCAAAAATTGGCTTCTGTAGTTTTTTTTGACAACCTAATTTATTTCTAAAAAATAAAGCAATTAAATAGTAATTGAAAATTCCCTCAAGAAGAAAATTCGGTCCTTGAAATAAAAGTATGTCGAATAGTCTTCAAGAAAACTTTGGTGTAGCAAATTGGTCCTTCAATAAAATTTCTTAGATAAATTTAATCCTTAGAAAATCAGATTGAAGTGAGAGAAATTAAAATTATGCACTAGTAGACATATTGACAACAAACTATTTAGTTATTTTTCATATCTTTAGGTTACATATGATCATATGTGATTTAGTTACATATCCATAAATAAGAGGAATAGTATAAGCATGAGAGAAAGAGATGAGGATCTGATATCTCATATGATATCCCAAATTATTTTTAGGACAAATAGAAACATGTCACATCAATTAAAAAAATTAAATGTGTATTATTTTCTATATTTTTATTTTAATATTATTGGTTTAGGAGATAGTTTAGAACACTATTTAAGATAATACATCCTTCTAGAAAAAGTTTACCGAGAGAGCAAAGTTTATTGGGTTCCCAACTGTGACAATGAAAGTTCAGGAATTTGAGACATAGCATTTAGTTTTGAGGCTTTCTCTTGCATCAATGTCATGACATACATAGAATCCTTTCATCCCAGGATGAGGACACTAACTATAACATAAATCAAATAACAAAAAAAGATATTGATACATAGTCAACAGTTCAAATTTTTATGTATTTTTAAAGCAAATAATTTAAGAAAGTTTCCTCTATCACATTTACTGCATATTCACATAAAAGCTATGAAAGTTACATTAATTACCCCAACCACAAAGTTTGATGCATGTAAAGGTGAAAGTTATTTAGCTTCCCCCATTGGGTATTCTTTCAATCACATCTTCTCTATGTTTCAACATAACATTTTCCTTATTACAATGAGGATCTCATATATTCAATGTATAGAACAAGACAAATTATTACTTGCTCTTTACTTAGTGTTTAACTAGTCACGTGTATTCTTATGTCAATTTTAATAGAAAAAAACATACATAAGGGGAATAGAGATTTGGGAAGAAGAAAGGAATGAAAAATGAGGAAGATATATAAGTGTTCTTGATTAAAAGATCTTGGTGTACATGTAGCATTTAATTTGCAAATTACAGATTAAGAGTTTAAACTCGAATTGTCTTTCATACGTGAATTTTTCATTAGATATTTTCGTATATATATATAGCAAGTAAGGAAAAAACCAATGAGAAATTCCATAAGATTTGACGCATAGTAAGTACTAAATTGGAACATTGTCACATACAAGTCACATGTAATGGTACCCCTTGTTGGTAAAGACAAGTGAATGTCCTTCAACACACCCAATACCATAAACGTTATATATAATAATTCCTAGAGCATGAGTGTCAATTTATGTGGCTAGTTTCTGACACACTCTTTTCTTCTTTATCATCATGTGAACAACTCTGCTCTAATGTCTTTAACACAAATGTCCATTCACCATTACATTATCAGATCCATATTAAATGTATATACCAATTGTTCAATTTTCTGCCATGAGAAATATAGCAACAATAATGTTCTTAACTTTATAGTAAAAAAAGAAATCAAAACTAGTCAAAGTTATTTATTAATTATCATTGACTATGTCATAGTAAAAGAGGGTTCCCTTTTGTTAATGTTGGGATTCAGATAGGAAATGGGTCAAAGGGAATAAAGTAAAGAGATTTCATAGCTATGATTGAGGGAGAATAGAGGTTTCTTGCTTTTTTTTTTTCCTTTTCTTTTCCAAGCAAAAAGGGTGTGCCTGATATAAAAAGCACAAACTAAAAATGGGTATACATTAGGACATAATTATAATGTCATGTAACATTGTTTATCTAATAATAATAATCTCATTTGAAAACAAGTCCTAATAGGACAAGTTGGATTTACCAGCTGCTTCAATAGAGGTATAGCTTGTACTTAGTGGTGGATTTAAGCAAACACAAATAAGTTAGATATATACACATTATGCAGTAACAAATTCACCTGCGGTTAAAAAGTATGGTTAATTGAGGTTTTAAACTAGTCTCAAGTAAACATCTTTTGCACTGAAAATTTAGAGTTAAACTACAAAATGTGCTATCTACATTCCCACATAAGCAAAAGGGGATTGCATGCCTAAAATATGTAGACACTAATTGTAGAAACTTATGATTTATGAACATCATGATATGTGTGGGACATTGAGTTCAACTAACCAAATTATTGTCACTTTGATGTCACAAAGGATGTAATGCTAATAAATAGTTGGTCCAATTCTTAAGGTCCTAATAAGGAACAAAGAATGCATAACATGGAATGTGTGAATAGTTTTTCTGCCAACTAAGAAGTGTAGGCAGCAGCACAATCACTTTTATCAGCACAGAGAGTGAAGCTTCTCTTTCTTTCTTTCCTCATCATTACAGTTACCACTTTTTGTCTCAATCTCTTTCTCATGACATCCTTGAATTCCTCATTAATAACTATAACAAATTCAGTCTAGCAAAAGAAAGTGAAGAAGATATGGAGTTTCATCTTGAAGACCCTTTTGCCAGCTTCAAAGAACACCAAAACTGTACTGTATCACTACTCTTTGCTTCAGAATCTGATCACATGCCCTCCCCAAACTCCTTAACTTCAACACATTCTCACCTTTCGTTACGCTGCGAAGCCGTTTCTTTCATACTTCAGGTGAAAGTTATGTGTATAGCATGTTAAGTACATCTTTCATATCACATTTGCTATAGTTTGCTATGTTATGCTATTTCAGGTCCAATTTTCATGCAATTTGGAGCCTTTTGTAACTTATCTTGCTATAAACTACTTGCACCGTTTCATGTCCAGGCAAGAAATTCAGGTAAGCAAATATCTAGTGGATAGCAGCTTAAAATTTGAAACAATTTTACATAATAAGATTCCAAGATTTCCATTATTTCAATCAGTCCTCTAAATTTGCAGCAGGGGAAGCCATGGTTACTTAGACTTGTTGCCATATCATGTCTTTCTCTTGCTTCAAAGATGAAGAACACGCCGTTTTCGGTTTCAGATATTCAGGTCAATCTTCAAATACATCTAATTACAATCATTACTACAAGTACATGTACAATGGTATAGTAACTTGAACTAATGGTATTTATAATGAATGAAACAGGAACAAGGTTGTGTGTTAGAGGCTCAATGTGTTCAGAAAATGGAGTTTCTAATTCTTGGTGCACTGAACTGGCGTATGAGGTCAATTACACCTTTTCCTTTCTTGCATTTCTTCATCTCTTTATCTGAATTCATAGACCAAGCACTGAAGGAAACACTTAAAGAGAGAGCTTCTGAGATAATCTTCAATGCTCAAAATGGTACTACTTGTAATATACAAACATGTATAATCCACTATAATCTTTAGTTATTCAATTTCAATCGATACAAACTCTGAATTGCATGAGTCTTATGGGTGCAGAGTTTAAGATTTTAGAGTATAAACCTTCAACCATTGCAGCATGTGCCCTTATGTCTGCATCTCATGAACTATCCCCGGCGCAATATTCTATTCTGAGAGATTCAATTACATCTTGTGAGTATATAGATGAGGTAAGTTTACATTCAACCACTACTTAAGGGAAGTATTTTGATTGTTTGATGGTTTTAGCATAACAATGTTGATGATAATTATTTTAGGAGACATTATCCAAGTGTTTTAACTTGATACAAGAGATGGAAACAAAGGAGTCAATGATGGATACAACTACAAGCTTTTTAAGCACTGAAACTCCCATGAGTGTGCTGGAGATAAACATCAAAAGGCAGAGAATTTGAGGGTCTCTTTTGCAAAAAGTAAATCTAAGAGGACTGAAGAGAAAATAGTCAAAGTTATTTGGTCCATGTGTTTTTTCTGTGTCACTGTTTCCACTTAGTCCAAAATTAAAGCCAGGCCACAAGGCTTTGATTTGGATTATGGAGTTGAGAGATTCATACCCTCCTTCCTAGTCACATTACCCAAAAAAGAGAAAAGGAAAGAGAGAAAAACTACTGCAATCTATTGCATAGAATGATATTTAGAAATTATTAAAAAAAATGCTATATGGAGAGGGAGGGATTATGAAAGAGGACAGAACAGTGGTAGGGGGGTTCATTTGAATGTAATTTAAAGTTTGTGAAGGTTATCTTATAATTATTATATCTTTAACATGCCATATTTCTCTCCCTCTATATAAATAAACACACTTCCCCTCTGCTGCATTATTACTTAAAAATCAAAAAACAAAGTTAAAATAGCTTGTTCCAATAATAACCCTTTTATAAAGGCACCATTGATATATCATTGTTCCAATAGCTTGTTTTATGTAATAAAATTGCTACTTGTTGAAAGAGCACCCCCTCTGAATTCAGTCTAGTCTGGTTATAATAACCTTGTTGCAAAGCTTATTTAAAGGACCTATATTGAAGATCATGTATATAGTCTTAAAATATAGACAAAAAATCATTTTATTAAAAGTGATTGACAAAAAAAATAGTATATGATGACATAGTACATATGTAACAAATAGACCAGTAATGAACATTTTCAAAAGCCCAAATTTTAATCTGCATCCTTGGATAGGCTCAAGAGATCAATTACACCTTTTTCTTTCTTTCACATCTTTATTATGTTAGGCATTTCCTCAAAGGGAGATTCAGCAGAGATCTCAGGGAAAAAAATATTATTCCAATGCTTAACATGATTCAGCCATTGTGATAAACCTGCAACATGTTCAATACATTTTGTGTGTGGTGAAACCTGTTCAAATACATTGCATCCATAGAGAATAAGAGTACTAGAGAATGAATGCTTTCATAAATCATAATAAATATTCATTCTGTCTATGCCAGACAATGTACAACATAGAAGATGGCATTCTTTTAACACCATAACACTAATCAAACTATACTAAAGGGGTTAACAAAATAAGACTCTTTCTTGAGAAAATGACAAGATCATATATGCACATTTGCAAAAACTAACATCTCCCTCCATCAGGGATCAAATTCAGATGAAGAATCATCGGTTAGTCAAGATTGATTGCTAACATCTATGCTCTTCTTTTCCATGCAAATTTCATCACTATAATTGATAGACACTACATGAGGAGGACTTAACTCAAACAGTGCTTTACTCCCATCACTAACGCCACCTATGCATATTGTGTCGCCCCTACCGTGCCAAGTACCACCTTGAACGTTGTTCATCTCCAATGTTCTAGACTCCTGCATCATATTACAAAGATACCAAAATTCAATACTATGTTTGACACAACTTATACTTACCTATGCCTCCACTTTGTTTATGTTCACCATTAATCGTAGTAAGCATGGTGGGAGGTACTAGGAAGTGATTACAAAATGTGGGATAAGATGGTCATGGGAATTAGCAAGGTAGTGAAGGAGACACTAAGCGAATCTAGAGGTTTTGGACAAAAGAGTAAAGAATCATGGTGGAGACAAAAACGTCCAAGACAAAGCATATCCAAGAGTTGAAACAACTACCCAGAGTAAAAAGCATATCCAAGAATCGTGAAAAGGGGATGTTACAAAGCATGATCCCTGTGTAAAACTACCCAGAATTGAAAAAATACAAAGTAGCTAAGCTAGGCACCAAGAAAGGTAGAAAGGGAGGGGAAAGAAGTGTCTATAGGCTTCAAAGGGACTGAGACCCATTAAAATGCATTAAAGATGAAGATGGAAAAGTCTTGATGATGGACAAAGATATTAATCAAAGATGGAAAAACTACTTTCACAAGTTTTTTAATGACGATCATGATTCTTTGCATTATGATACTAAACACTAAATTGGAGGATCAAAATTATACTTGGAAAAGGATGAGAGCATAGAGAGATACAAAATGTGCATAGAGAGATATTGTGATCTCATAATTTCTCTATTGCTATAGGACTACGCGAAGATCCTACCATACCATAATTTACTAGAAACAACAGAGGGAGACGTAAACCATAGGATTCTATCATATTGTATAAAAGATGGTAGAATCGAGTTGTAGGTGATTTGAGCATGAGTAGAAGAGACCGTTAGAAACCCCAATAAGGCTAGATCAAATGGAGGTTAGTCCAAAATTTAGAGGTAAAGGGAGACCAAAAACCATACACAAAACGATTGGATGAAATTTAGAAATCAATATTTTATCAATAAGCATAATTTATTAATACAGCATTATGGTGTTCCATGCAGCGAGATTATTAGTTGCTGTAATAACTTTAGAAAGATAACCAGGTTAAAAGGATAGGGAATTCTGAAATGACCTGACATAATGAACAGCAAGGACAGACAAAATGGTGAGCACAATCGTCCAAGGAACTATCCCTACCCTGAAAAAAGTACCAATAACTAGTGTGTTAGACAAGCCATTGTAGCCAAAACTACATCAAAGTTAGTCAACATATATTAGATAAAAAGTAAAAGCATGTGAATAAATACAATCCACAGATTACTAAGTCACATGACTCAAAGTATCCATATCAGCTAATCATACTCTAACACATGTGCAAAAATGGAAAATAATATTTGCCCCATCCTCAATCACATAAATTCAAGTGAATTAGATAACAAAAGGATACAGGGAACAATAAAATGGTACTGTCATCTGATAGCATATCACAAACTTCTTCATAGAATTAAACTAAATGCTGTTTGCCTCCAAGATGAATAAGTAATACGTAATTACATATTTAAAAATTAAAATGTTTCAACTCTCCGGAAGGTATAGCCTTATCCCAGCGGATAAGAGGTTTCTAGGAATTGAACTTGTGACTTCTTGGTCACTAAGTGACAACCTTACAGCTGCGTCGAAACTCACCATCTGCTGCTCATATTCTAATAGGTGTGAAAAATAACTAAGTTATAGTTTGTTATCCATAAACAAATAGATTAAACCCACACATCACATGCCTAACGCCGTGTATTTAATTTGCCATATTTATACCAGAGTCAGCATTAATGCTCCAGTAGTAACAAATCCATTACAGATATTTAGGGGATAACTATAATGCAAAAATATCTATAGTATATTTAAAAAGCAAAGAAAACAAGACGAAACTATGGTTGAGAGAGAAAAAACATATGTATACTTCTGTCAAAACCTATCTATGAATAACAAAGTATTACTAAAAAATTGTGGACATAAATACACACCTTGATGTTGAACTTCCTTCTTATACGTGTTCGGAAGAAACCTAAGTATACTCCAACAGTAATGGTGAAGGCAATTGCAAGGTATAAATAGTGGTGACGTCTTGTGATAGTAAAGGTAATAAAGTTAAGAAAGGCACCCATAGCAAGAAGAAAATAAGCTACTGTCTGCAAAGTAAAACAAGCAAATTAAATTTCAAAGAACTAATTACCAAAAATTAAAATGATGAAAGTAGAAACGGCAAATTTTAAAAGTGACTCCATTTCAACACAAATGCTGTGATTTTCCCCAAAATTTAAATATACCTGAACATAACAAGAACCAAAACCAGCTCGCTTCATGTTCTTCCCGAATCGGTAGCAAGGACAACTGCAACATATAAAACAAGCTATTACTTAGACATAATATATCATTCACATCCTTGTGAATAGCCACAAAACTCGAGCATATTGTTTGTGTCTGTGTGACTTTTGGCATCCCAGACTTTCATTTGTCAGACAGGTATTCAATGAATACACATATAAAGAAGTAGACAAAGTGCTCAAAATGTGTATGATTAAGAAAACAACCAAGTATCTTAGTGCTCAAAATGTGTATTATTCTAATTATGTTGAGAAAATATAATAATAATAATTGACTCCCTTAGGAATTCTATAATTCAATTAGTGAAACCAGCTAGTTGTAAATTGCAAACTAAGCTGTAATTCACATTACAGTTACCAAGATAAGAAATTAAAAGGGAAATCTAAACAGATAAGAAATTAAAAGTTCTTTCTTCTCTTTCAAACTGAAATTATAATCTCATAAGGATCCGTCTACCCAGATATTAAGAAGTAAAGAATTATCCCTCATTTCCTTCAAAATTAGCAAAGTTTATCATAACAAAATACAATAACAACAAAAACCAAGCCTTTTATATGAATGAAATGTTGTCATAATGTTCTATCATAAATATTGAAGTATGAAACAGGGTAATGAAATGAAGTATGGGGAAGGAGAAAGAAACAGACCAAGCAGATTGAAAAGCGATGGTGCGGTCATCAAAACAATCAAAGAGTTCACCCTCCCACAACCTAAGGACACCACCACCTTCACCTTGTTTTTCTTCTTCTTCATCATCTCCAACCCCAAGCTTCTTCTTACCCCAAGTGCCATGTGCAGTTTGCATAGCCACAGAAGAACACAGCATATTAAAATCCAATAGCCTTTCTTCTTCTCCATCTCCGTCACCATCTTCCTCCACCACCACCACCCTCTCTTGCTTCTCCAAATCCACCATACCCAAAAAAATACCCTTTCTCTTTTTCTCTTCTCTACAACCACAAAGATCCTTACTTTCGATACACCCAGATGAAATTTCAGATTTTTAAAGCCATCTTTGGGTTTTTTGCTTTATGGGGTTTCAGGAATCAGAAGAAAGATTATAACTTTTTACTTTTTATTATTTATTTGTTGTTGTTGAGATGTGTGTACTCTTTCTTAGGACGATGTTTGTTGGCGGGTAATGGTCTTGTGGTGGGTCCCATCATAAATGTCCCTGGTTTTGCCAACGTGGCCACTAAGATATAGCCTAAGATTTTCCTATCCTGATTATTAGGTATTTATTACCTGCATTTTAATTTTTGATTTTGATATTTTGTTATTAATAGAAACTAAAGCTTGAAAGGGTAAGAAAGTTAAATAGAAAAAGGTAAGAAACTTGACCAAGAATCAATTTCTTATTCTTTTGACTAATAAAAAAAGTTTTATATCTAAAGATGTCAACTAAAAATAAAAATAAAAATAAAATATCTTCCCCTTTTTGTTTTGCTATAGCCTATAGGGTTATTAATCAATAAAACAATTTGACATTGGTTCTAAATTCAACTCATTGTTTAACTCAATAAATTTTGTTCATAAATTAAATAAGTTGAATTTGAATTAAAAATTGAGTTCATTAAATAAATAAGTCGAACTCGATTATATACATTTATATATGAAACTACAAGTAAAAACATCTTTCATATAAAAATTATGAGAATTGTGTCCCTACAATCATACATTGATCCTTACACTCTTACATTAGCAATTGTTTTGAAAGAATTTCTATACATACATATGTATATATACAATCTTTAATACATGAAATTTAACTTGTAGATGCACTTATTATTAAAATTCACAAATTTTCTCTATCTATATATATAATTCACCAACATCTTTTAGACATTTTAAATTTATGTTGATGAGTGGTATAATTTGAGCTCACTAACTCACTCAAAGTCTATAAACTTTAATTGAGTAGAACTTAAGGTGAAAAAACAATTTGACATTAAAATCGGCTCAAAACTCGAGTCGAGTTGGGTGAGGTTTATCTCGACTCGACTCATATCAACCATTCTCAGAGGATGAGCATTGAAAATTAAATTTATAGGTAAGGGCAAGAGTTTTTACATAATTATATTGTTATATTGCATACTGTTATATATATTATATGATATAATTCATATATCCTGCACAGTTCAATGATCTGTCTGTATATGTAAAACCAATTTATTGTCAATTAATCAAGTTGTTTTTTATATGATATTGATTTAGAATGAAATTGATGGAATATAGTCATATTTTCTTTTGAAGTAGTGAACTCGTAACATATTAAAAGAATTAATTCAATCATATTATTTTATATGAGAGACTTTATTATCATTGATTATTCCTTTTTTATCAATATCTTCTATATATATTAATATATTTAATATGTATACATATTGACTATTATCACGGGAATTAATAGTTATCCAAATTAATTTTGTATTGTCTATGTTACCATTTGAAGCTTATATGGGAAGTAGGAAAGTTGGCCTCAATAGTTGTATCATCTTTATATGAAAAAAGGGGAGGGATCCACTTACTCCAAGAGTAAGTAGAAAATAATTACTTCACATCATGATCATTCATTCTTGAGAAATCATGGATCGCTCCACATGAAAGAAAGGTAAATATGGACATAACCACTGCCCATCCATCCACCACAGCCTATTTTTAGCTGTATTTGTTACTATGCACTTAATATATTGATTTTTTAGACAGAGAGTACTTCCCTTTTTGTCCCCTTGGTTGCATAAAAATTTATACCACTTTCATTAGAAATAATATATCCTCACATCATCAAACACAGGGAAAAAATGAGATCAAGATAAGTAACACAGCACCGAAACCGGAAGAGTTTTACATTTATACCTCTTGGGCCTTTGCTTTTCTTGGGGTTGTCCTTTTTGTTTCGTTCATAAGACTACATAACCTTTAACTGTACCCAACTATGGTCCTAAGCTCTACAATGATGCCAAACGACCCCTAAGATTGATGTAATGAAAGAGTAGGGATGACAAAAATACCCGGACCCGTGGGTACCCGTCAAAATACCTGCAATGGGTACCCGCAAAAATAGCTCATGGGTGGGAACGGGTATCATGATACCCGCCCCGCGGTACCCGCGTATATATTTTAATTAAATATTTTATATTTAGTTATTATTAATTTAACATTTGTTTATTTTATTATTACTTCATAATAAAATTTAGTAATGAGTCTATAATCATAAAATTATCATATACATGTCATATTATTTAAGTAAAAATTATTTTTATAGATTAATTATTGTAAAATATATAAAAATATAATTAGAATGAGAAACCTGTTGGGTACCCACGGGTACCCACTACCCGCACGGGTACCCGTAAATAGTGCGGGTACGGGCATGGGTATGCACTACCCGTGCCCGCCCGTGCCCGTTGCCATCCCTATGAAAGAGGCTCACTATTCAAATTATAAAAGGATTTATTGGCTAAACTAAAGAAGAAGAAAAGAAAAGGATAGGGTAACTAAGGAAGGGGATTTTTGTATGTGGAAGTGATATGTTAGAATGCTGAGAAATAAAGTTCAGCTTTCCTTAATATAAATTACTTTTGTTTTCTTGAATTCTTTAGGGCACCAGATAACATCACTGAAATAAAATAGTAAGATCACACAAAGTAGAACAGATCATCAAAGTTAAGGGCAGATAATGAAGTGTTACCACGGCAACATGGTAACTTTGTCTTGAGAAGTTAATGCACAATATTCTTGTTCTGAATTAAGTTCATAGATCAGACAAGCTAAATCAGTATGTCTTCAAGTCTTCATTGCAGGTCTCACCAGCCCCAACCCAGAACCACTTCCCAAATGCTTGAAGTCTCTGGCTTCAAGATTATCTCCATGACCAGCAAAACCTGTTCCTCCTTTCTCTAGATTCACCATATGCCTCTCTTTACATGCCTTGTTGCAAACAAGACAAACTTTATCAACAGCCACGAACCGGTCAGCACATTTCTTGCAAAATACATGCCCACATGAACTAAGGGCCACCAGTGACATTGTGTTGGTTAGAGTGACTTTGCAGCTAGGACAAATGTAGGTCCTATCAAGAGCGTTGGATTTTTTATGCTCACTAGTATCTTCAGTGAATTGGACAGGGAAAAGTGTCTTTAACTTCAGTTTCTCATTTCCTTCAGGACAGACAGTACTGGTAGAAGGTGCTTCCACTTTAACAGAAGCTTCTGGTGTAGCAGAAGGCAGCCAAAATGCCTTCATTGTCCGAAGGGCTTCCTCCTCATAGGAAGTGGCCTTCACACTGTTTGCCCCATGGAAACCATTCTTATCACGGCTATAATTTCTATCACTGTATTGCGGCAAAGCGCCATGATTTTGCTGATCAAATGCATCAAGCTCTTTAGCCTTTTCTAACATTAATCTCTCTTCTTCCTCCTCCTTTTCTTGCTTCTGCTGAGCAGCATGGGCTACAACCCTCCTGTTTTATTGTAAATACCAAAATCATAACCACATTGTTAAGATTAATAACATTACACTGGTTGTATAATTGCATCCACACCAACGAAGAACATAATATAATTAAAAACTAAGAAAAAAATGTAAAGGGGACTCATTCTTCTTCTGCATAAGAACTCAAGAGGAACAGCAGATTCTAGATAGAACTAGTCAATCCATTTTGTTAATGATAAGAAAAAATTTAAAAAATTCAGCAACGGTAGATGGAATACATAATTTTACAAGATTGCCCATGCAACATCTAAGCCAATTAAGGACCGGCCGTAAGGGACTAGAGAAAAATATTATGAAAATTCTGCAAACCAACTCATAATTTTACATGATAACCCATGTTATTGAACATCGAACTTCAGTGGTACACACATATAGGCATATTCGTGATACAACATTCGTTTGTGAGAATGAAACCCTTTGTGAATAAATATGATTATGAGAGATAAAAAACACTTATATTCTAGTTAGTTAAATTACTTGGTCAAAATATTTGACAAGTTTTGAAAAAACCCCTAATCTCCATTTTGCTAAAAAAACTCATATAGGCTGAGACAAATACCACCTTAAATGTTGGATTTTATCCATTCTTCAGCAATATATTAGGTGTCTAAAAGGAACATCCACACAATCCTGTAGTATCCTCTCAAAACAAAGATATTACATCATTATTAGGAACCTACAACTTAAACGTCAAAATTCTACATAGCAATGTAAACTTAGTAGAAAGACAATTTGCTAAAAAAAATTCACCAACCTCAACATTTTCAAAACTAGAGTTTTTTAAATTTCATCATGAAATAACCTATTCCATTAAAAATTGGGGCTATTTTGACCATCAAGGAAACCCTAATCCTTAATATATAATTTTTTTTGGAAAGTGATAGATAGAAAGGAAGAATGGAATGGAGTAAATACCTTTGAATGTCTTTCTTCTGAGACAAGAGGCACTCAAGAATGCACTGTTTGCAAAAGAGGTGTCCCTTCTGACAACTCATGGGGTCAATGAAGGGTTTCAAACAAAGAGAACATGCATCGAATGGTTTTATTGAATCCTTTCCCAACCTCTCTTTTTGGGTTCCATAACCAAGCTTGCGTTTCTCATCGTACGTGAAGAACGCAAGATCGTTGTTGTTCTTCGAATGTCTCTGAGGCATCTCTTTATTATTCAGATCAAAGGGTTCGTTTCTTTCAGATCTTCTTCTTCTTCTTCTTCAACCTTATCAATGGAACGTCGATTTCATGGGCTATTGGGCTTGTGTTCATGGGCTTTTCATAAATAATGAGAAATTCTTTATTAATCTTATGAGTAGATATATTATTAGTACAAATAAAATAAATATGAATGTTACGATATAGGACCACACATAGATTAAATTATCCTAATTGCTTACATGGATTGGACCTCTACTATAGACACTAAATTTTAATTCCCATTTCCCACAGTGTTTGGGTTTGGCCTAATCATAGTTTTCATTTTCCAATTGGACACGTGTCAAGAATTCATTGATTAATGAATATGTGCGAATAATGAGATTGATTACAAAGTTTTGGGAATTTAGGGATTTGTTTCACTTCACTGATCTCTAACTATTTCTCTCCATCATCACTGATCCAAACCCTTGCAGATTCCTTGCGTTTGAGTGGAAGGTTAAGCCCTAGAACTTTCCATTTTCTATTTTTTTTTCTTTTCTTGAATTATTTTCTCTCTGAAAGCTAATTGGAGAAAAATAACCGTGATTTCTTTCATTTTCAGTTACAGCTAAAAAAAGATTTTCTTTGGAACTTGGGGAAAAATCGGTGAATTGGTTCAAGAGAGGAAAAATGCAGAATAAAGATTCAGTTTATGAATATGAGGAAGTAGATTCTTTGGCATTTCCGATGTCTGAATTCGATGGATGTAACTGTTTTGGTGATGATGACATAATGCACCAAAAATCTTCAATCCAGGATGACGAAGCCAACAAGGTCCCATTTGTGGGTGACAAGGCAAGGCTAGTTGCATAAACACTTTCAAATTTCTTATCAATTGATTTAGGTTCCATTTAGTTTACGATTTACAAATTTTTCATGGTCTTGTGCTTATACCTGCTCTTCCCCTGAAACTTTGGATTTGGTTTATTTAAGGAAAGTGATAATTGTGTTGATTTGATTACTTTATGTTCCTCATTTTTCTCATGCCATGTGGCTTCTATTCATAGTTACATACCGGATTTCATATAATAGAAGTCTTTGTAATAATACTGTTAAAAGCGACGAACCATATAGAACTGGACATCAGAACTGATACTGTGAACCATATAACTATGCTTCTGTTATAATTTTACTATGACAAATTGGCAGGAACCGTTATCTAGTTTAGCTGCTGAATATCAATCGGGAAGTCCTATCTTGCTGGAGAAAATTAAGGTTAGGTCAACCTTTTCTTTCTCCATTTCTTTGTGTGTTTTACATTCTCCAAGCATCTTAACATGTTTCTTGAACCTTTCTCTTGTGATGTGTAATACAGGTGCTCGAAGAGCAATATGCTGCCATTCGACGTACTCGGGGAGATGGGAACTGCTTCTTCCGCGGCTTTATGTTTTCATACCTTGTATGTTTTAATGTGTATATCTCAGAATCAATTATCCTCCATTTTATGTTTGGATGGCTATTCTGGGGTCTATGGAGTATGACATCAAATATTTCAGTAATTTTGGTAAATGGATAAATTGCCTTGCTTTATTTCAGGAGCATATTTTGGAATCTCAAGACCAAGCTGAAATTGATCGTGTCAAAGAGAATGTGGAAAAAAGTAGAAAAGCACTGCAGACCTTGGGTTACCCAGACTTGACTTTTGAAGATTTTTTTTCGGTAACTTAAGCGCTTCCACCCCCCACCCCCACTCCTTCTTTTCTAGGGTATATGTGATTATTTATTTTTCTTCATTTAATATCTTAAGATTTCTTTGGCAAAAATGTTTACACACCTACACAACTTCTAAAGTTTGAAAAATACTACAAAATTTTGGTTGCTATCTATGAAAGTAGATATAGTGCACTGATGTACTGAGTAATCTCTCCTAAACTTTGTTCTAGTTGAAAGTAGATACCATGACTTTTTACATTTGACCACTAAGCCCTTATACTATGGGAAATGCTTGAATAGATTCTTCCATCTATCCATTTTTAAGTTGTTAATGGTTTCTTTAGTCATGTGTGAATCAGGTGACTAATTTTATCATCTCTAACTATTGTAATTGGTAACTTGTTACCCAATTACAATGTCACGTGATAGAGGTTACTGAGCTGAGTTCTTGTGAAATCATAGACTTAAAACCATGATCAACAGAAGCTGAAAAGTAAACGCCTCTAGAAGTTACATTTACAGGGTGTGGGAAATGATTTGTTTTGGTGAAGTCCGGGGTATTATTGCTTCACAAATTATGCATAGTGCCTTGCTTTTATTCTAGCCTTTTCAATGAAAATTGACCAAAAAGGGAAATACAAACTTTTGGCTGTTTAGAAAGTCTTGTATTAAAGGGAAGAATCTGGAAGATCTTCTGATCACATTGGTGTCATTTAATCCATGTTACCCGACCTCACCTCTTGGAGAAAGCTTTTGTTGTTGTTACTTGGCATATTGTTCTTTGTTTTATGGGAAAGTATAGCAAAATCAAGAAACATGATGCTCGAATACTTAAAGAAAATGATTTTAACTAGACCATGGTGGATTATAGTAATTCTAAATCTTTAGAGGCATTTCCAGATGTTTAAGTTTACACGTGCAAATGCTTTCCTTATTTATGGATATAATTTTACTTATGAATTATGATTATCTTGATCTTGTCAAAAATTTCAGTTATTCCTTGAGGAACTGGATTGTGTTATTCAAGGGAAAGAGACTTCTATAAGGTGTTAACTTCTTCCTTCACCATAGATTGGCATTGATAATCATGAGCTAAAACTTGAAAGCATGATATGTTCTTGGAATATTTAATTATCACAATCTGGTCATCATCTGTTATTTTCTTTTTCTGATGTGGTTTTGTTTGAATTAATTGTATAAACATGGTCACAGTCATGAAGAGCTTGTTCTTAGAAGCCGAGATCAATCAATATCTGATTATGGTGTGTTTTTTTTAAACCCTTCCCAAATGCCCTGCTCTCATTTCTCCCTTTTGTCTTGACAAATTTGTTTGGTTAGTTGTTATGTTCTTCAGATTTGTTACATCTGCTGCAATCCAAAAGCGCTCAGAATTTTTTGAACCATTTATACTGGGCTTAGCTAATACAACAGTTGAACAGGTTCGTTCAATGAGAAGAATTTTTCTATTCCTCCAAAAGTTCTTTGTGAAGTTAATATATGACAAAAATGAAACACCCCAGTAGTTTTATTGTTGAAAAACTGTCCATGTTTTCAATCTGTTGATTCTAATATATTGTTCTCCATCTGATGTCATTTATTTTGGTTTAGTTTTGCAAATCATCTGTTGAACCAATGGGTGAAGAGAGCGACCATGTGCACATTACTGCTCTTTCAGATGCCTTGGGTGTTCCAATCCGTGTCGTGTACCTTGACCGCAGCTCATGTGACACTGGGGCTGTCAGTGTAAATCATCATGATTTCATGCCTGTTGATGGCGATCTCTCAAATGCTGTTGCTAGCTCTGAGAAGAAAAGTCCTTTCATCACGTTGTTATATCGGCCTGGCCACTACGATATGCTCTATCCAAAGTATTGAAGAACTTCTTGTGAAAACCTTTTGTCTGTTACTTTTTTTTGTTGGTTCGTGGGGCGGGAACAACTATGCACGGAGCTTAAGCTGCTAAGCACACACTTGGGGTGTGTAACCTTGTTAATATTGAATGTTCAATTGTCTAGAATGTTGACTTGTTCATAAGAGATTGATCAGCAAAGTATGCCAACATTAACGCTCAGTAGTAATCAAAATATCCCTTTATGTCTTTTGTTCCATTAAGGGTTAGCCATGCCTTCGTTCTTCTTATCAGTATGCATGGGGGAGTTTGTGACAAATGTGATTGCATGCTTCCTTGTACCTAGCCAACTTTTTCTTCTTAATTTTCTTGCACACCAAATGTCATTAATTTCATACATAATTTATTGGTAATGACTAAAAAATAGTTACCTTGATACAATTCTTTACTATGTTAATACATTAAGATTATTTCTTATAAGAGAGATCTACTTACTTCACATCTTAGTCATCAATTCTATGGAAATTAATGGTTTCAATTAGTGAATAGATTTAAACCATTAAATTTTCTTAGAATTGATTAGTAATATGTGAAATAAGTTTAAAAAATTTAGTCTTTGTGTAAATGGGAGGGATCCACTTACTCCAAGAGTAAGTGGAAAAAACATACTCCACATCATAATCATTCATTCTTGAGAAATCCAATGGTTTGAATTGGTAAGTACATCTAAACCATTGGATTTCCAAGATTGGATGGTTAAGATTTGGAGTAAGTCATTTTTCACTTATTCTTGGAGTAAGTGGATCTCTCCTCTTGTGTAAATGAATCTCTCCTCATTTTTATTATCCAAATGTTTCTCTCTAATGTCAAAGTGTGTTTTTAAGTAGAAAATTTGTGCTGCCATCCTCTCCGCCATTGAATTGTGTGGACTCATATTATGGCGTGGTACCCAAAAATTTAAAGGTCCAATTTTTTTAATTAAATAAATTAAAAATGTATAAAAATTATTTCCTCTCATATTATGTCGGAGAGAGGATATTATTTCAAAAAATGTGTTATCCATAAATCAGATAAATAATTTTTCTCATGAAAGAAATCATGGATATTTCATATTGATTGGTTGTTATAGACATATCAAGTTGCATGTCATCCAACAAACTTGTATCATTAAAATAGAAAAACGAAAAAAATCCCATTGATTGCTTTTTGATTTAAAAAGAAACTAAAAACGTTTACATCAGTCACATTAATTTTCTATTTATAAATCAATGTATTAATAATAATTGATTGACTTCCTGACTCATAGTAAATTAATAGGTAGAAAAACTGTAAGACAACTGTCACGGATCTCATTCTGATACTAATTTATATTTAAAGTATATTTTCTCATGTAATTCTGCTTTCACTGATGTTTGCTACTTCCAATTATAACTATAACGTTCAGCATTATTTTTAAGACAATCTTTAAGAACTTCAAATTTTGAAGTTTTTTTAGAAAACTATAAATGTTAACTTTTAATATATCATTCTAATGTTAATTTAATATGTTTAGGTTCTTAAACATTCTCTTAAGATATAATAGCAAATTGTAACAATAAATGGAAAAATATAATCATGTGTTCATGTGATTAGTATATTAATGTTTTGATATAATATTTATTATTTTGAATGACGTAAAACATCATTCAAGTTAATGTTTTTCTCTTCCTTTAGGGGTGATAATAATATATACTACTTCTAGGTGTGATAATAATTTTGTTTCATTTACAAAATGGAAATACTTATGAATGAAATATTTTAAGTTTATATTTATATATATAAACGTGTTTCTATATGTTTGTTTCCCTTGTTATCTTCTCCTTTAGCCAATTTGTATTATTTAAGTTTATATTTATTTTTACAATTCTTATAATTCCCCCAAGCGTTGAATGAGCTGAGCCTTTAAGATAAAGCAATTTATATATCAATCTACAACTATAAATTGTATTCAAGGATGTTGAAACCTGAAGTTAAATTAAAACAACTTCTCAAGGATTAATGTTCTACAATAATTCTATTCCTTTTGTTTGCAAGTATGCTTACAGAATCATAGTATCAACTTTGCCACGATTCTGATAAATAATATTATTCAAGATAATTTGCAATAATTGGTACTAGTAAAAAATGTATTATTGACTGAAAAGGCAATAATCATAATTAAAATTAGTATAATTGACTTTGTCCTTTGGATTTTCTCATTTGAAAGTTGGTTCTCTTTATTTCCTTCCAACATTTTCAAGTTTCAATATCTTCATTTTAAAATGAATCAAGATAACTAACAAGTAACAAGTCATATTCAACTTTGCTGTTTTGACCAAAGAAAAGTCTAATTACATATCACACAATCACTCTTTTTTTAGTAAAATAAAGCAGATAAATGCTAAGATATTATTTTCAATTTTAACTTTTTTTAAAATTTTAATGTATATATATAAGAAACTAACTTTAATTAGCCAATATCAATTGTATTACTTAACTTTTATATCAAGTTTTTTAATTAGAAAAAAGAGGAAAATAAATAACAAGACGTGGATTTTTAATGGGTTTTGCCAATATTGCAACTTTTATTGCAAGACGTGAAACACAAGCAAAATGAAAAAGTATAATCATAAACTACAAAGATCAATTGTTTTGTAGTTAATTACAGAGTTAATTGCACAGCTTGAACGTGGCTTCAACTACTCCACCGTCTTGATTATGTAATATTAGTAGTTGAGATCCACTAATCATGGATTAGCCATAGCCACCATCAACTTGTATTTATCAAAATATCAATGTCAAAATAATAGTTATTTATAGTAAACAAATAATAAGGACAAATTAGATGTCAATATTTGCTAAATAAGAACAATGAATTATTAAATAACTTATAAGGTATGATACTATAAGAAGGGGTACCCTGTTAAGTCTCATTCACCAACATTTTCTTTTAGTTTCAAGAGAGAGCAGACCAAATTTACTATCAATGGCTACAAAAGTTTACATTGTGTAAGCCATTCTTTTTATTTCCTCTAATTCTTGTGTTTTCTTGTTGGGCAAATCGCCAGCTTAATTGGATAGTTTAGTTTTGAATAGAACTTGAATTTCATTTGTATCATGAATCTGATTGAAACTTACATTGCATGCATGGATGCATGAATATTTAGATACCATACTACGTACGGACATGTTGAGAAGTTAGCTGAAGAGATTAAAAAAGGAGCTGATTCTGTTGAAGGAGTAGAGGCAAAGCTGTGGCAGGTTAATTTGTAACAATTAATACCCTCTCCACTTTCATTTTCATTCAACAAATAAAGCAAGCTAGAACAAGTAATAATGATGTATCTTCTTTGTGTATATATACTATACTATACTATACTATACTATACTATACAGGTACCTGAAACCCTATCTGAAGAAGTCCTAGGGAAAATGGGAGCACCACCAAAAAGTGATGTTCCAATTATTACTCCAAATGAACTTCCTGAAGCTGATGGGTTATTGTTTGGATTTCCCACTAGATTTGGAATGATGTCTGCTCAATTTAAAGCATTTTTTGATGCAACTGGTGGACTATGGCGTACACAAGCACTTGCTGGAAAACCTGCTGGCATCTTTTACAGCACTGGTTCTCAAGGAGGTGGACAAGAAACAACTCCGTCAGATCCTAAACTTGTTTCTATTTCTTTTCATCTTTCATTCATAGATGTACGCAGTCTTACCCATATTATTCATTGCAGGTTGACATCTATTACTCAGCTTGTTCACCATGGATTGATATTTGTACCAATTGGATACACATTTGGTGCTGGGATGTTTGAGATGGGGAAGGTGAAGGGTGGGTCACCATATGGTGCAGGAACTTATGCTGGGGATGGTTCAAGACAACCCAGTGAGTTAGAATTAGCTCAAGCTTTTCATCAAGGGAAGTACTTTGCTGCTATTGCCAAGAAGCTTAAGGGATCCCACTGATTTTCATTCTTCATGTATCTTTCTAAATTAATGCTTCATTTCCATTACAATTGTTGTTAATTATCAAATGTATTCATGTATCATTATCCTTCAATATAGTGACTGCTTTATCATATAATCAAAAGTCAAAAGATGGCAATTAAACATCCCTAATCACATGATTAAGGTGTTGGGAGAAGTAGCGAAGTTTAATGGTACACTTTTGGAATATTAAAGAAATAGAAGTATATGATAATAATGCAATAATAATAAATTATATGTCATTTTGAAGTAACATTGAACCTGGACTCAACTACTCCACCATAATCTAATTTTAATAGTTGATCCACCAATCATTCAAAAGCCGCCACCATCTTGTACTAATAGAAAGATCAAAGTCAAATTAATAACCATTATACAATAAACAAATAAATAATAAGGATGACAACAACTATACTAATGTTAATATTTTTTTGCCAAATAACAATAATGAAGAAATAATGACCATATATAAGAAGGTTAGGGACTACATAAAATAGGTACTCTCTCAAAGTTTCTCACTCCATAACACTATACTAATGTTAAAACTTAAAACCATAAAAATCAAGACTAATCTAAGTCTTGGAATGCAAGGTCTTCTTCAAACTTATAAGCTCCCCCCATCTAAATTTTTCAAACTAATCTAAGTCTTGGACATACATGGTCTATTTTGAGACTAGGCTATTGATATAATATGTTGACCTAAAACATTAATAGTTAGGGATGCCAACCTTTTCCCTCACCCAATTTGCTCATTCCTTATTATATGCATAATTTATGCCTCCAATATTGAAAAAGCAAAGTGGGCTCTTGACCTCCGCCTAAGCAGAATGGTGGGTTGAAGACAAATGAGTATAGAAATCATTAACTTAGAATAAGTACCTTATCCTAGCTTATTTTATTATTATTGAATCAGAAATATACTCACTATTCTATGTTATTATCTTAGCCACCAATAAAAAGCAACTACCTTACTATAATCTTAAATGAAATGTAAAATGCTATATAGGTATAAGAGTTCACCAAGTTTCAAAAATCAAGTCATACCCAAACAAACTTAAAGTCTACTACATATTAATAAGGTCAGGTGTCATTGAATATGCTAATGGTCATAACTTTAGGAATAATTGTTGAAATGTGTCACAACTTTCTAAAGAGTTCTATAAGAATGTGACATATTTAGCATGTGTCTAGAGAGTTCTAAATAAATCACATTATGATATATATAACATGTATGGTCTAGAACTTTCATGATATTCTTGATGTATTGAAAATAGTCCTATAAATAGGACTTATAGATTAATAGTAGGGTGTGTGGTAGTGAAGGGTGCTCTATTATATATGAAAATCTAGGCTCTTCACCCCAGCAATGTACTCCTCCAACTAATGATCAATCAAATGTATGATGTCGTCATCTAAGAAATCTCCTCCTATGTTCAACTATTACTTCTATCAACCACTAAAACCCAACAATAATCAATGTCAACTAAGTAACGTTATACTTAAGTCAGTATCTATACATATTGCAACCTAAAGTCCTTTTGTCCCTTTCAAATGAGAACATTTCATTTAGGTCAAACATTTAACTTGGCACCACTAAAAGGTGTAAAAAGATAAAGGGGAGCCTTCTATATATGGAAGAATCAAAATTTGTATACATCAATGTTCTTTCAAAGAATTTAAGTGATATTATTTTGGGGTGTGAATGGACTGAAAAATCAGAAAAAAAGAAGGAACCCTTTTCAAGAGCTGGAATAAAAACTTGTATTACAAGATAGGAAAGACAGACCTTGCTATTGATTAGCCAAAATAAGAAAAGTTAAAGATTTGGATCAAAGTAAAAGGTATGTGAGAAGGATTCATGATATACATATCCTTTATTAGCCTCACAATGATGCTTCATATCTTTTTCTATCTTACTTTATGAAATTCCTTTTATGTATAGTCATATACTTCTTTTTTGTATTAAGTTAGCATGCCTTCATAAAGAAAAAACTAGGAACAGAATTGTTAAGTATGGACTAGGACTAATGGCTAATAATTCCAATATGCTTGAAAGTGTCGTCTAATCAAGAGATGCCAACAAATAGATTTTTAATTACGAAAGTTGTACTTTTTATGATTAGTCACTTCTCTTGCATATATTGATTCTTTAGCTTTAAGCTTGTTTCCCTTTCGATTATTACTTGAAATGGTTATTTAGCTCTCTTCATTGGTCCATGGTTATAAAGATTGTCATGATATATATATTCCATGACGTAGCTATATATTTGAGAATAAAAATTGAGTAAAAGATGAATGGATGGAGAGGAAAAATAACAATGTACAAAAGCTCTAGTATATAGTTTTAAATTAATTATAACGAGGAGCATTATTATATGTGTATCCAATTAATTATAGCATAAAATTATTTTTTAAAATTAGCATCGGTGACATCAATAGTGATGATAATGATTGGACAATTGTCCCTCATTGTACATGCAGAATTACAATATTTAAGGTGTTGAAGGTTAAGAATTGAAAATGTCTTAATTCGTTAGTTGCGTGAATCTACAAATATTCATTCTCCACATTTTAGGAATAAGAAAGTTTAAAGTAATAGAAGATTTAAGGGAAGAACCACATTGAAGTGTTTCATATTAAATATTGATTCAAAATTATAAGTTGATATTTGGTTTATGAGTTTTATCACTTATAAGCACTCCAACTTATTTATTTTTTTAATGTGAGATCATATTACTCTTAACTAAAATTCGTAAAGAGAAAGACATAACAAAGCTAAAATTTGCAGCTTAACATTTCAACAAATTAAATTAGCAATCACACCAGTAGGAAACATTCAATAGTTAATTTGGTTTTGAACAGCACTGTTAGAAATAGCAAACTAATATTGTATTTCACAATACCATACCCAACATTTTGATGTGAACATGTTTTTATATGTACAATGTTTTTGACAGAGGTGTCCATCTACTCAACATGAATCTGACTGAAACTTATTTAACATGTCTCTGATTGTACAAAAAGTTTAAAAAGGTGAAAATTTTGGATAAAAAGAAAGCGAAAATGTGAAATTTAGAATGAAATGAGTTTGAATTACTTTAATTTGGAGGTTTCAAACTTGATGCTTCCTTTGAGGATGATCAAGAATATGGAGATTGAAAATGAAGGATAATTCATTTGTTGTCTAGTTATATTTTTTAATAAAGAGACAGTACATATTTTTAAACTGACGCCTGTTAATTTTTGGTGAGGTACATCATATAAATATTGACTTTTAATTTAAATAATATATATATGAGAAAACTTGCGTAATTTAAAAATAATTTTTATCAACTTCAATACTTACCCAATACCCTTATCCTGTATTTTATGACAAACATTTTGTACATTGACCATGTTGAATATCACATCCGATATTAGTTCCGGAATCCATACTTTAAGTAGTCGTGATTGAGAAGATTATAATTTATAAGGACAGCATAATATTTTCTAACTATTTTACTTTTTAATAATAATAATTATTTTTTTATAAGGAAAAAATGTATCCACAACGGGTGCCAATCAAAATACAAACCAAAAAAAGGCAGAAAACACACTAAAAATGGATGAGAGGTAAATAATAATTATTAATAATGGATGATGTATTAATAATATAATGTATACATAATTTTTTTCCCATTTTAAAAAGGATGAGAGGTAAAATATTGAAGTCAAAATCTCTCCCAGCCCATTTATATTTAAATATTAAAGTGAAAATAAAGATTTTTGATGGGATTTTTAATGCCGACTAAAACGGGGAAGTGTCAAATTAGCTACTCATTCCACTAGCTCATTTCAGTCAAATAAACTAATAAACAAGACTAAATTATACAAAAATCAATTGAACAGTGTAGACTATAACTCACTTTATTTTGTTCATTTTCTTCCTTAAAAATAAAAATAAAAATTAGTGCGACCCTTTAATGATACAAATATATATAATAACATATATATCGAGAAACAGGAACAAAATGCTTATTAGCTAGCTAAATTCAGGCATAAATATTATGATTATCTCCAACAACAATCTCTATAATCTATTGCCAAATGCCCATGAATTTAGCACTTGTTCCTGCCCCTCGCTTGAGGCTATATTAATCTTTTAAGAGTTACTTCCTTTTTTTTATTTGTTTTCATTAACTTTTCTCTCCACAAATCATCATAACTTCAGATTTGGTTCTTCTAGCCGCTGTTGAATACGCTTCCAAATGTAGGAGTCCAGAAATCAATGGTGGTCTCATTAGTTACTGGGAATGTGCTTGAAATCGGTACCAAACATAGCCCTCGGCTCCTTAAATCTTGGTTCACATTATCACAATCCTTCAAAAATATATACACAAATATTTCAAAATCCATACCAAATATATAGTTAAACGTCAACATGTTAATCCAAAATCCGAATATTCTTGTTCTCCAAAAAACAGCACATTCATAATTAAGTACCTCAAAGCTTGATAATTCCTATAAATTAGTTCTTTTCTGGACTAATTTAGTGACAATCTTTCAAAATTTTAAATTTACATTTTGTGTCCACTATTTTATGATTTTATCTTTAAAAGACTTATCAATGTACTCTTGATTTGATCTAAATAAAATTTAAACAATAAAAGAAAATTTAAGGCTATATATAGTTATTATTAGTTTTTTTAGACGAAGGTGCTAAAGCACCACAATATATTAATAGAAGGAGGAATACAATAGTAAACCCATAAAGGTTAAAAGTTACAGAGAACCTGTAAGCCGGAAGAGATAAATTATTCATACGTCACTCCTCTAAAATAAAAGAGGGAGCTTCATTCCACCAATTAAAAACATTAGAATGAATTTCATAGTTTGCCAACTTATCCTCACAAGAATTATCCTCTCTATATATATGAGAGACATGACAGATCATGCTCTTCAATAAAAATTCACAATGTCTCCATCTAGAAAGAAGTCTCCAAATGGGTTTAGCTTTTCCTAATGTTATTATTAGTTTACTTTGCATGGTATTATATTATAGTTATATTTAAATAAGTTTTTTCGAGTACCTGCTGGTATTGGATGGGAGATCCATTTTTTAGATATGAAGTGCTCAAAACCTGAAATCAAAGAACCAAAATTATAATTGAACAGAATATAATCCTTATTATAAAACTTTCCTTTTTCAAGAATTTATACCATGTTAAAAATAATTAGGGTTTCCTTTAAAATAAGCTATGTTTAGAACAATAGAAACATACACTGACTTGATCATGTAGGAATTTGATGTAGTCTATGGCTTCATGAAGAACAGATGCTGTATCTGTCTGTTAAAATCAACAAGAATATAATTTAGGAGGTTTACATTTTTTTACCTTTCAATGTCTAAAAAGGTTACAGGGTTAAATTCTATCGTAGTCATGCTCAGCTGTGAAGGAGAAAAAAGTGAAAAAGAGAAACAAAGATCCAAAAAGAAAAGTTAAGTCACCTTTCCGAAAGGTGAAACCAATTGCTGAAGAGCAGTGATCCGGTCCCCTAGCTTCTCTTTTCGAACCTGTCCATATATATCATCAACTTCATCAAAATCTAAAGTGTAATTATTACCATGTTTGAACAAAAACAAGATCACAAGTAATTAAAGCTTTGAGATGAATTTAAACCATATATACTACAGTAGTTGTACCTTAAAGGTAGGCAATGGTGATGGAGTTTCAATTCTTGGCCTCTTGAATGGTGGTTCACAAGCACTCTTCTTCCCTACTGATATTGTGTTTGAAGATTTATCATCTTCCTTGAGCTGCACTTAAATCAACATAATTATTCCCCTTAGGTCTAACCCAAACAAAATTAGGATATTATTTTGGTATAATAATAAGATTTTCCTATTGTGTGTGCTCATAGACAGTTAAAATTATAACAAGTTTATTTGGGAGAATTGATGTGTTTATTATCTTAATAGGGAGAAATGATTGCATAGTGACAAATATTGAGTCTGGACCAAAAGTAACATCACACTTTGCCTGATGTGTTTAAAATGAGAAATTGTTGTTACTTGTTAGGCATCATTTTGTTACCTGCCATAATAATTAATATCAGATTGTGCAATATTTTCTCCAGGCAAGATGATATATTTGGTCACTTTTTAAGACAATTTATATTTTTAGAATCCTAAACTAATGTCAATGGACACATAATACAAAAGCCTAAGAAAACTACCAACTAGTTACCATGGATGTTTATATATAAAACTGAAAACCATAATTAATTACCTTGTTTAGTAGAGTACTTTGGGAGATGGATTTGTCTTCAAAAGTTGGTGTTTGATATTGTGCTTGTGATGAAGCAAAAACACCTGCTCTTATGTCATTTAGTTCCTCAGCTGAAGCATTCCAGAAAGAAGTATTGTTGGAAAAGTGCAATCCACTGCTAAGCTGTTGCTTTTGCACAAAAGAATTAGGGACTTCATCAGACCATGTTGTTGGTGACAATTCATTGGAGGATGATGTCCCATAGTTTGGTGCAGATGAGTAGGAATTAGTAGATGGGTTGGTGAAAAGTGAGTTCTGTGGTTGTGGTTGAGGATAAGCAGGTTCATATAAGCTTTGAATCAAATTTGAAGGGTAACCATAGGAGCTTGTTGACTCTATTTGGAAACCACATGATTGCCCACTACTAGTTACAGAACTTAGACCTTGATGATCTAAGCAAAATTCTTGGTTCATTGGCTTGAAAGCATCAACTGTGCTTTGTGATTTATTTGAGCTCCATTCCTTTTGGATTTGTGAATTATTAGAAGAATCTATGCCTGGTTCTTGTATCAAAGAATAAAAAATGCTCTCTTGGCTTCCACTACTATGACTGTAAAAAGAAACAAATAAAGATAAGAAGGATATGGTAATTAAGGAAAATTCAACAGGGAAATAAATAGTAAAGCATGCTTTACAAAATGAGAAAAATATATATTTTTCATAAGCAAAAACAAAACTTACAATAGAGACTGGTTCCAATTCAATGAAGTTGAAGAGGACAAGCCAAAACCCATCATTTGTATGGAAGAAGAATCCATCAATATGCTATCATTTCCACTAGCTCTTGCTGATTCACTATGTTGTAGTTTGTGAGCATCAAGAAAACCAAGAGAAGCATCAGAAACCAAATTATTATTATTAGTGTCCTCAACACAAGACCTTGTTGGCTTCAAATCCAAGAAATCAGTTTGCCATGTGCTATAGTTCCCTGCATCATTAGCAGCCACTGAACATGTTGATGATGAGCTCATAAGAGGGAATACACTTCTTGTTCCATTAATACTCCACCAGTTTTCACCACAAATCCCAGCTTGAAGAAACTCCTCAGCCATGATCAGATTTTATATATATATATTGATACTACTTATCTGCAGAATCTATGTTGTTCTTTTGAAATTGCTGACATGTTTGTATCTTTGTGCTCTACTTGCTCTTTAATTATGATATATATATAGCATGGTCAAATATCTATTTATATAAGGTTATTGGGATATATAGGGAAGGTTATGGAGATGATAAATTTTATATATGGAACGGTTAGAAGGGTAGGACAGTATAATTTACCAGAACCTGGTTGACATTACAAGGGCACGATTGGACAATTGAGAGAAAGAGATTTTTGAATCCAATTCTATTTCTTTGTTTTTTTTGGTTTAAAAATACTTTATTTATTTCTGTGAATAACTTTCTTGGATTTGTTTTCTCTTTATCTTTCTCTAGTGGATAATAACATATAGTTCTGCAACTTGCCATTTTTTTTATTTCTCCTATATATTTTTCCAAAGAGAAAAGTATCGGAAGTAGGCTATGATTATAATAAGAAATCTGCTCAAAATAAATAAATTATTGTATTTTTAATAACAAAAGTATTATTCGATTATATATAAAATTATAAAAATATCTTACAATATTATATTTTCCTTCGTTTTTTTGTAGTATTTACTTTTCCATTAATGGAGATATATGTACTTTAACTTTTTAATGGTTTTCTGATAATTGTCTTCTCCATTACTAGAAAGGAGTCTAGCTCCTGATTTAGTGTGTACAATGGGGTGACTAGGTATCATCTCCATTAATGAAAAGAGAAATATTATTTTACACTAGTTGTAAGGATTATAATATTATTATAAGTATAAATAAAGTGATATAATTGTCATTTTATTTTAACTTTTGTTTTGTTTTGCACAACACTTCCATTTCCATTATCAGCGAGAAGTCTGGCTCCAATGCAAATCAAGAACTTAAATTTAGAGTAAATTACATTGTTATCCCCTAAGTTTTAGTGAAATAATACAAATCACTCCTTAAACTTTTTTAAACCTACAAAAATTATTCCTAATTATATACATACATTACACTGACTACCTACCAAGAGAGATAAATGTAATTTCTTAAACAAAAAATAATGACGAGTGTAATTAAGTCAAACAAAATATGTTATATTGTGAAGACAAATCCAAAATAGTATAAAAGTCGATGTCTACTCATTATTTTTGTTAGTTACAATATATCGTAAGAGTGATTTAAACACATCTTAAGAATTAATGATATAGTTTATAACAAACAAAAAATAATGAATAGACATTGACTCTTATAACATTTAAAATTGTCTCCACAATATACCATATTTTGTTTGACTTAATTACACTTATCATCATTTTTGTTTAAGAAATTGTACTTATCTCTTTTACCGTAGTAGTTAGTGTAATATATGTATATAATTATGGGTAATGTGTATAAGTTTTAAAAAATAAGTGGTTTATGTAATTTTACTAAAACAAATGTAATTTACTTTAAATTTATGAATTGTAAGATATCAAATTATAATTATCTCTCTTTATTTATCTTTTATATCTCTAGGTGCATACCAAACAAATATCTAAAATTTAAATGACAATGTAATTAAATGCCCTTAACTTCTAGCTTCTAGTACGTTAGATTGTTTTAAATATTTTTTTAAGAACTTAGGTATAAAATACTTATTCACGAATATATATATATTTTTAAGGATAGTCGATTGTAATAGGATTTAAAAAAATGAGAAATGTTAATAATATATATTTTTCTAACATGCTTTATTAGGCTATATATCAGCATCTTTGTTCTAGTATTATATTCTTTTTGGGAAACAATCATGTTCGAGTCAAATGTATAATAAAATTAACTTTTTAAACCAGATTTTGTTTATATACAAGAATTGAGCCCAGATTTTAATTAAAAGATAATACATATATATGAAGCAAAATCAGGAAAAAAAAATATTTAAAATTTTAATTAACATATCATATTTTCATTGATGCATAACAAGATTTAAGATATGATTTAGGACAATTAATATAGGTCAATCAACCATTTTGTAAATGCGCATTGGGTGGCCAAATCGCAGTGAGTAAAAGCGTGTAGATTATGTGGGTTAGTGAAACCAAAACACAACCATATAATATACTAATAACTAAAAAAATACTTGACCTAATAAAACTGTAGCAGGGTCTAAATTCATATGTCACTGGTCAAGGACCTTGTCCCATTAAAAATTGATTTGACTTCTTAGGCTAGAAATATAACACTACACAATATAAGTATATATATTTGGGTTTAGGTGGTCAAATGAGATTGTTAGACATTGTCACCACTTGAAAGATATACTTGTGTTGGATGTCAAATACTTATTATATGTATACGTTTTAACCAATGTCAACCCCTAACCTTTTGGCGTTGTGCTCTTCTTTTATGATTTTCATATTAGATTGACATAATAATGTACTAATATTCTGTTTCGTTTTGACAAAGACATGGAATAGAAATTTCAAACAAAAAAAGTTGGAGTTGATTTGGATTCAATAATAAGCACAGTTAGGTCAGATCAATAAGTTTCAGTTCTCTTTGAAATTGCTAGGAAATTGACTTACAAAGATTTATATTTAAATAATAAGCTGAGGTTTACTTTGAATAACTTTAGAATTTTTGCAAGCTATTTGGGTGTGGAATTTATTGGCTTACGTATTAATCATGCAAACAATTTTGTGTGCGTATTTCATATTCTTGATACATTATGTTATGGACCGCAACCTAATATTGAGTGCATCTTAATAGTGAAGCTTTGAAATGTCCAAACAATTAATTAGCACATCATCCTGGTATATATTGGTACACTGATTTTATCTTCATTAGAATTAATCGGTAGTATTTTAGTTAAGGCCAAAGCTCCTTTAATTAATTTGCGAATTAGTAAGATTAGATAAGATACCCATTTATATGTGTTAATAAATTTTGAATAAAAATTAATCATTTGCTGAAAAAGTTGCAAATAATGACATAATCACATTTAGTGTGAACGGTATGCTGAGTTTTATATATACTTTTGGTCACCTATATATTAAATTAATACAAATCCTTTTTCTGAGGGGAAAAACATAAACCATGATTTAGACACATACACACATGCACTCATATAATATTTCCTATAAGTGAGAACATTCCTTTAATTAATATAATTGATTTGATTTATAGTAAGCAAATTAAGCAACCATAGTAGTAGTGGTACTGTTTTGTGAAACCTGTACCAAAATATTCATGTCTATCTATTCTAAACTAATCAAGTATCACAAAATAGAATAAAAATATTACTTTTTGTTTCTATTAATTTTATTTTTAAATATATGTCAATATTTTAGTAGGTTGTGACGCAATTGGACACACAATATGAGATAAATGATCTCATTTTTATTACAAACGAGAAACATGACGTCATGCTTATGACCAACTGAGGTGGTAAGAGTCAACAAAGGACCCACGCCAAGCATGCGCGCGTGCAATTGGGACATGGGGCCTATTGAATTGCCCATAGTCATAGTTTGAGGGAGGGTTGACTCTTTAGTCTGTTTCCCCTTTTTTTTAGAGTAAGACTAATGAAGAGATAGGTACTCAAAAAAATCAAAGTAAGTAGAAAATGTAATGTTATTTTTACCCTTTTTATTTAAAAGTTGATTATATCTTTACTTTTTTTATTTAAAAAATGATTATATCTTTACCCTTATAATACACATAAAAAACTCACTTATATCTCCATTAAAGAAAATGACTCATACTCCTTTTTTTATAAACAATCTTAATTGAGAGATATGTTGGTATTGAAGTATAGGGAGAGGGATCTACTTACTCCAAAAAACATTTACTCTTCATCTTAGCCATCCAATCTTGAAAAATTCAATGGCTTAGATGTACTTACCAATTCAAACCATTGGATTTCCCAAGAATGAATGGTCATGATATGGTAAGTGTTTTTCCACTTACTCTTGGAGTAAGTGAATCTCTCCTCATATTGTTTTGTCTAAAGTATGTTATACATCAATAATATTGAAATAAAAAAAATAAATAAATATTTTTTTAATTATAATAATATATTTTTATTGATCTGAAACATAATATTAGACATTAGATCATTGTCCACTTTGCACTTTACCAACACGTTAACAATAATGTGTTTATATACACTTCTTATTCTTCTATGTCATGACTGTCCAACCCGTTTGGATTTTGGAGCTTCTTCCTCGTCTTCTTTTGTTCCAAAATTGTTCCTTTCTTATACAGAGAATAAGATAATGACCCTGTATTGCTCGGAAATGGATACAGAAAATTCTTGCCCAGTACCTGCAGAGATAATAACATGTGTCATTTGAAACTTTTTAACGGTCTAAATTTTAAGTTATTTTTAATTAAAATATTTTTTTAAGATTTCAAATTATTATGGGCCTCACAATCCAGTACTGGTCAGTCCAGTACTGGAGAGGATCCCAACCCATATTATTCGTGTCATGGCTCACCAATGCTCTACCTAACTATATACTCAATAAAAAAATACATTCACCAAAAATCCTTTATAAATAAAAGAAACCATATAAATTACCGAAGGTAATTAATATTTTTATGACCTTTACTTCAAGAGATCTTCTCTATTAATAGAGATATAAGTGAGGTTATTACACTTGGTTTTAAGGACAAAAAAATCATTACAAGTACAATAAAATGATTGAATTATCTTTTCATTTTTTCATTTTGCATTATTTTACATCTCACTTGTATCTCCGTTAATGGAGAGAATCGTACTCGTTTGTATTTTGGCGATTATATTTGTACCATTAACAATTAACAAGAATCAACTATCACAGTCGCAGCATTAATAAATTGTTGCACTGTTTTTGTCGGATTTTGATTAAACAATATATACTATATGTGTAGTGTATCAAAATATAATTTGTGCCTTGAGTTTGTAATATGGCTAGCATTGTGCTGAATGAAATGAAGCCAAGACAAGAAATATAGGTTAAGAAAAGTATAGAATGGCATATGAATATGGCCGGTGACAAAATATAATAGTGATGATATCGACTATGAATGAAGACACCAGATCCAAATTCAAGTTTAGTTTCATCATAACGGGGGAAGAAGAAAAATAAATTAATTATTAGAAAGTGATAATAAAATGGAAGAAAGAAATTAATTGAAGAAGACGTGTTTGGATTTGAGCATAAAGTAGAATTGGTTGCCGTTTTTCTTTTGTACACTGTTGTTTTCATAACCACATGTGTTTTGTTCCTTTTGCTTAGCTTCTACATTAATCAAAGTGGTTGTTTTGTTGACTTGTTGTTGGTAAGCTTGGTGAGTCAACCCTCAATGTTCTTATCTACCAATTCAGAATAAGGGGAGAACAAAATACATAATAATGATTCATTTTTAACTTCTATTCCAGGATAACAATAATCATATGTGATCTTAATATTATGGTTTTAGGATATTCTATAAAGGAATTGCCACTGTATTAAACATATTTTTTCATAATTTTCCATACTTATAAACACAATCAAAATTTAAAACATGGTAGCCATCTATGCATTTATTAATATTTATGGCAGAGCATGTCGTTTAAAATACATTTGTTATCTTCAAAAGTAAAATTAAAAAGATAATAAATTATTTCTTATGGCTATTAAAATTATAAGAAAATACTTTATTCTTAAAAAAACCGTTTGTTAATTTCAAGGAATCTCTTTTGTGTTCCTTAAGTATATTCTTACTATTTTATGATATAATTCAGGAGAGGTTTGTTAATAACTTGCATTAATAACCAACAAACAAAAGACAGCCATTAAAAAGGTTGACTTGATGAATTTTTATGTAGAGTTTTGTTTTTTGTTTTAAAGGGGAATGAGGTCGATGTGCTTAAGTTGATTATGATGTAACTCTATCAACTAAACATACTCTCATGGAGACTTCTTGATGAACATGTTGAACACTAGTCAAATTATAGGCATGTTGTTTGAAAAATACTAAAATATTTACTAATAGATAGACACGTATTTACTACAGCTGAAATCCATTAGAATACTTATGGGATTTTATAGGGTTCAATGATGTAGATTGTAAATTGGTAGTTTCTTTATAGTGCATTATTTTCTTTGAGATCTTCTTTTGGATACTTTTATCAATAGTACTTTGTTCTTATGGGAAAAAGACTTGCATGTTATGAAAGTATGTCACGCACTCACGCACTCACATTTTATACCGCAATATAAAATTCTACCACGGTAATAAGTTTTTTTTTAATTATTAGTTTTGTGGCAAAAACTAAATCTCACCAAATTAATCTTGGTGGGGTGGACAAGGATAATTGACCCTTGGTCCCACACACTCGAAAATCCTTGGAATTTAATTCTAACAACAATTCATAATTGTTTTTTATAGGCCGACAATTCATATTTGTCTTAGTCTCTTATCTCAAATCTTTGATTTTATTTTTGTTTTAGTTAAGTTGAAATGAAATTCCTTTTGTTTTCAACGTATTGTTGTTCTAGCTAGACAAACCCTATTCCTTTTTTCTTTCCTCAAACTTATCAAAATCGGACATTGTATTTTAAACCATTCTTTTATGATGAACTACTACTAATAGCAATTTACTATTCCAAATCTTATGTATGCCCAATGATAATAAAATAAAAAGTTAATAATAAGGATTGTTTAAATTTTTTATTTAACATATTACATTTTTCATTAGTGCATAACTCATCCGTTGGTGCATTTTCATTGAGTGTTCATTTTAGAGTAATTGGTCCAATTTTGTAAGATCATTATTATAATATGTTAGATTGTAAGAGTTGAGTTAACTCAATTGATAAAGTATATGATACATTGTGAGTGTTCAGGGTCAAATCTGGATGAGTACACTTTCTTCACCTCCTTCCAATTAAATAATCTTCATCTCCACTTTTCATTTTTTAGTATAAGGTCAATCATACTCTCATGGATCAAAGGACATTGAAAAGGAAGGTGGCAAAAATGGACTTGAACAATGTGTTGAACCTACGCACTCTATTACTTCTTTCTTGTTTGTCATTATTGCACAACAAGTAATTTCCTTCCAGACACCCTTCTTCTCTCCCTTCTCGTTTACATGGTTGTTTTGGTGACTAGGATATATGATGCTAAAGATAAGTAAGGACATAGAACAAAATATGATATGGGCATTAAAAGTTTTAGTGTTTAATGACATTATCTTATAATGTTTATTTAATGACATCAAGTGTCATAACAAAATGCATTATCTTATAACGTTTATTTCTAAACTCAGTTCCGCCTAGGGGTGAGTATGGGTCGGGTATAGATGAGTTAAGGTTTGTTCTTACCCGGCCCTAAATGTTGGTTGAGTTATTTTTTGAATTCGACCTTAGACTCGTAGTTAATCCGACCCTAAATATTCACAGAGTCAACCTTTAAACCCAAACATAGACCCAATTAAATATAACGTATAATGATTTTTCTTCTAAATATTATTTATTATTTTGAATATGTAATTTCACATATAAAATAATATATATATATATATATATAATATATATATATTATTAAACATATATATATGATGAATCGATGATATTTTCGACAAAAAAATATCATTTTGTATACGTTTGAACACAGAAACATATAAACATCATGAGTGAGTAACAATGAGACGGGTTGGAATAGGTCATGATTGGTTCCCACTCCAGCCCTAAATATTGTCCGAGTCTAATTTTTTAACCTGAACTCGACCCTAGACTCGATGAGGCCCACCCTATTCAAAATCGATCTTGATCAGGCCATACCGGGTGAGCGGGTAAGGACGGGTCCTGCTCACTCCTAGTTCCGCCTATGTGATAGAAAATAGGCTAAGTCAACAAAATATATATAGGCCAAAAGATATATATAGAATCATGCTTAGCAAATTTTAGATTTCAACAATATATGACAAATTATCTTATCATACCATTCTTATTATGTCCACCAAAGGAATCTCTAAAATATCTCCAATAAAAGTATAAAACCACCAAAGAAGAACATCTACCGCCACAAGACTAGACAGAACAAAAATTAACGCACCAAAACAGCTCCAAACAAAAATTGAAGATAACATATGATATAAGATAGGTAAGACATGTATCCCACCTAATAAAAACTAAAGCTAAAAAAACTGACTTGTAATTAACTTCATTTTTAGTTAATTTTATAGGTTTTTCTAAGTATGGCAAATAAATTCACTAATTAATTCCTACCTCGTCATTAACTATATAGCAATTTGCCCCACAACAAAGAGGTTTAACTGCTCCTTCCTATTCATTTACTAATAACTGATAAGCTTGTTTGAATAACTTTGATTACAAGAAGAAAAATGGTTACTTTGCAAAAAAGAGATAATACTTAAATTGTCTGAAACAAAAACAACAAATAAAGAGGACAAAATGACCAAAAAATCTGGGTTGAAATGAATAGAACGATAAATAAATAACGAATGTGCCACATGCTGATGTATCTAATATGTTACAGCAACTAGATTAAAAAAACTAAGATAGTTTTTAACTATACTAAGGTAGTTACTCCAATTCAATGACTCCACTTTATTCTGCCTAGAGAATCATGGCACCATTTTTGCTTCAGCATGTTGCCGCAAAAATATTTAATAAACGGCTTTCAGTGACAATAAAACAGGGTTTGGTTTCTTCAAAATAAAATATATAAGGAGTTGGTTTGTTTTCTTTGTTTGTTACCATTTCTTCTTCCGTTCTCTCCAAATGTCCCTAAACTCTAGGTAATCAAGTTCTGTTCAACTGCTTATAACTACACTATTCATTATTCCTAATGAGACAAAATCTGAAGTCATGCTATTTGACATACAAATTAGGGTTTCATTTTATTGGGTTCAAATCTATTTCCTTCAAATCTTCCTCACTTTTTAAGTAAATGGAGAAGATAGGACTCCTTCAATAATTTATGTATATAATAAAATATCGAATTAAATGTTGGTTAAAGTATAAAATGAAGGAAATGGACAAAAATGAAGAGAATAAAATGATAAGAGTGGGATGAATTATATCCATAATTCTCCTTAAGTAAGTTGCACCTAATCTGAAGATACTGCCAAGAATATATCTCCAATTGAATTAAGTTATTTTAAAATCGTGTAGATTTTGGGGTCAAGCATTTGCTCATGATCTCTTCTTCTAAAACCTTAGGGTAAGTATACTTAAACCATGCAGAATAATGAGCTCTTCTTCTTGTGAGGTCTAATTCTAAAACCTAAGGGTAAGTTACTTGAACCATGCAGAATAATGAGAACCTTCTTCCCCTACATAATTCAAGACATCAAAAAATTAAATAAAATACACACTTGCAATAAGTTGGGTCATCTGGTTATTGTGAATCAATTGTTGATCTTGTTAAAATCTAGGTGTTTGACCTTTGGCAAAGAATGAGATGGGAAAGGTAGGTCAAAGGTAGAAAGCCCTAAAGAAATGATAATGGGATCTAGTAAGCCCATATTTATAGAACTAGAGTGGGCTTATAAATAGATACAAAAACTACTGCATATGGAATAAAATATTGTTCTGCTATAACTATCTCACTCTAAACTCTAAAGCCTTATTTTATATTAAGATTACATTTTTATATTTTAAAAAACACAAAAAAAAAATAGAATTGTCCTCTTAGAGAAGTCTAACTCAAAATATTCACAAAAGATAGTCTTTCTACACTAGTAAATAGGGATTGTGATCATCTCCAGTATTAGATAGTCTAGTATGAGACCCAAATTGATTTTAAGATTAGAAAATATATTTTAATTGAAAATAACTTGAAATTTGCACCATAAAAATAACTTTATAAGTGACCTACATCCCCACTTGTTTAATTATATTCTTACCTTCAAAAGTTCAACTTCTCACTTCTCAGCCAAACAATAGAAGTATAAAAAAAGTATCAAAATAATTGTTGTCTATAACATTCCGCATGGCATCACTAAGGTTTGACCTTAAAACAACTGTATGGTGAAAAGACTATGAAGAAGAAATAATAACAATTAAGATAGCATTTGATATAGTAAACATCTTACTAATTTTCATTAACAGTCCTAGCATCACTTTTTTCTTAGTTGTTTTAAGGAAAAAGAAAATAAGTAGTGAATTTTATAATAACTCCGAGTCGAAAACAAAAATGATGTTAGCAGACATATAGTTTCTTTTTTTAACCGTAGAATAAATCCTCTTAACTGTTAGTATTAGTATAAAACTGGAATCACTGAAAATAACTCTACCTATTATTATTAAATAACTAAAAGTCAATGTCAATTGGCTCTATTTCTCACTAATAATATCTTGCAGATACTTCTTGATTTGATGAACTGAAAGTCTTTCACCATCTGCACCCTGAATAATAACATAAAATCAGTTTCATATATACCAAAAAAATATTTTCGAGTCAAAGTTAGCATTACTCTTACCTTTCCTAAAGTGACCTGCATGCAACCTTCAATGAACAATGCTCCTTTTGTTTTTATCAGATTGGTATCTAAGAGCTCAAAGCCCAAAATATTCATGCCCTCCATTAATTTCTTGAAACTTCCCCTTTTGTTCTCAATGATGATCTTCACCCATAGTTTATTAGTATCAATTTGTGCCAACCTTACCCCTCTCTGTCGAAAGTAACAACAATAACATTATTAACTAAAGTTATAGAAGCAACTCATAATTTAAACTAAATTAAGAGAATAATATGCCTGTATCTCCCATTTATTGATATCTTCAGCAACTTCAACTTCATCTACATTTTTCACTGTTTTTTCATCTGAATAAGTTGCTTCCATTTGGTGAAGCTCTTGGGTGAGACTTTCAACTTTGCTTTGTAGCTCCTTAATGTAAGTGGTGGCATCATCAATAATGGTTGCTTTATTCATCTGAAGCCAGAAAAAACAAGTGTCTCTAATAAGTTTACATTGCAACATTTAAAACTAGTTAAGAATGATGAAATAAGAAAGGTGAGGGTTTAGGTGGTTGCATTAGTGATGATTGGTACTAAAGATCGCAGCATTAAGAGCCTAGTACTTAGCTTCTCCCTCCTTCTTCTTTCAGTCTCAAGGTTCTTGGATTTGTACTCTCTTATCTCATCATTATACTCCCTCTTTCTACCCATCCTTCCATTTTCAGACTCTTCTATATCACCACATAGCCAATCTTCAACTCCATACTCCATTTTTTTGAAGATTGTGTAAAGTGAGGAATGATTTGTGTATGTAAGATGCTGTTTCTTATATAGATAGAGGCATAAGATATGATAAGTACAGTGAAGGTCTTTTTCTATGGTCTTAACTCCCAAAGTTAATTCAGGTGTGTTTCTTATGATATTCAAGAGAGAGGGTTTTGGCCATCAACTGTGTCTTTTACATGATGGGATCTTCATAACAGAATGTGATTTATGTCATTTTCTTATATAAAATGGAATTTAAACTATGTTCATATTTTTAGTTAATATCAATCTAATTCATGTTCTTCCTAACTTCTTTTCTTTCATAATACTATAGTAGAGCGCTTCTGAAGATAAATTTACCACCATAGAATAAAAAATTAACTCCAAATAAGGTTATTTGTACACATTATTGAGGTCAAATGAAAGAAAGTTCTTCATTTCATGTATGTTTTTAGCAAAGTGGAAATAAACTATGATGTGCATTTTGGTCAAGTAAGGAATAACTTAGGTAGTTGGCCTTGTTGACTGAAACTGAAATTGCACTTGAGTAGTTGGTTAGAATAAATATGATATAAGACCACCTTGTCATGTGGTGTACCCACTCTCCATTCTAATTTTTTCTTTTCGCAAAAATGTTTTTTTATTAGGAATAAAAAATAAATGAATCATAATATTTTTGAATCACTTACCTCTAGTTATTCGAGAATTGGTCCAACATAAAAAAAAAAAAAGAATTCTTTTAAATAGAAGATCACATATTTTATTTGATGTTTCCTTCAGATTAAAATGTAATATTTCATTAAAAAGAAAAATTATAAAAAGTAACCTGCATAACATAAAAATAAAATATGATGTGGTCTTCATTTGTGATTCTCCTCCGTCGCAACTTGTCCACCACCACCGTTGCCGCCGCAACCTCACCATCAGAGTCCAGCATCATCAAGTCATTCCTAAGTGATCTCTACAATGAACGAAATCTTGACACCCTCGTCCACAACTTCAAAACCGCTTCTCATTCCCATCGTTTCCGTGCCAAACACGGCATCTATGAACGCGCCGTTCGCCGCCTCGCCTCCGCCGATCGCTTCCAATCAATTCATGAAATCTTACAATACCAGAAGCAATTCAATGACTTCTCTAAAGAAGGTTTCTCCGCTCGCATTATAACCTTGTATGGAAAATCAGGCATGTTCGACAATGCACACAAGCTGTTCGATGAAATCCCTCAACGGACTGTGTTATCTTTGAATGCCCTGTTTTCTGCTTATTTGCATTCCAAAAAGTTTGATATGGTGCTTAGCCTTTTCAATGAGTTGCCATCCAAGTTATCCATTGAACCCAATTTGGTGTCTTATAATACTGTCATCAAAGCGTTTTGTGAGATGGGTTCTTTTGATTCTGCTATTTCCATGCTTCAGGAGATGGAAAGTAAAGGGGTGGAACCTGATTTGATAACTTTCAATACCTTGCTCGTTGACTTATACACAAAAGGTCGTTTTGAGGATGGTGAGAAAATATGGAACCAAATGGAAGGGAAAAGTGTTACTCCTGATGTTAAGAGTTACAATGCTAAGTTAGTGGGAATGGTCGTGATGAAGAAAACCAGCAATGCAGTTGGGTTGTATGAGAAAATGAAGAATGAGGGTGTGAAGCCAAATTTGTTTAGCCTCAATGCTTTGATTAAAGGTTATGTCAATGAAGGTGATTTGGATGAAGCTAAGAAATGGTATAGTGAAATAGCAAGCATTGACTTTGATCCAAATGTGGAGACTTTTGCAACACTTCTTCCATTCTTGTGTGAGAAGAATGATTTGAAGGCGGCCTTTGAGGTGTCCAAGGATATCTTCAATACTAGGTGCCGATTTGGTCCGAGGGGATCATTGTTGCAGCAAGTGGTGGATACACTGGTCAATAATTCCATGATCTTAGAGGCAGAGGAGATTGTAAAACTTGGGAAAGGCAGTAGCCACTTCCGCTATAAGCTAAATTTGCCAGAAGGTTAGTAGAGTGTAGCACACATGTGTACTTTAATCCCTGTTATCATAACAGGGAATCAGCAATTGGAACCAAGTATTTCATTTTGGCATTCTAAGCCTTAGTAGTTAGTTGCTTCAAAATGGCTTAGGCAGTTTGACTGCACCTTTATTTTATTTCTTTTTTGCTGACTATTATTACATATATTATGTCATAGTTTCATATACTAGTAACATGTTTGATAAAATCAAGTGTGCAACATGGCTTCGTGCATCTTCAGCAGAAAGTTGATGTTAACTCATGTAGCATTCAAGGTATGAGCCATCAAGACTATTTTGATCTTCACTCTGCTGTAATGAGCAGATTCAGAAATTTTAGACAATGGGAAATTATGATATACAAGTATAAATGTTTAAGTATCGTGGGCAAAAATAACATTTATATTATTTATACAAGTATAATAGATAATATACAAGTATAATGTATATTTAAGTATTGCGGGCAAAAATAACATTATATACTGTAGCTAGCAAAAATTCTTCGTCTTTGTGATGATTTTCCACACATTGTATACTCTGCAATATATGATTTTCATTTGCTTTCTCAAATCAATACAGAAAGTGCAATTAAAATAACTATGAAGTGGGAGTACATACATACTTTCTAAACTACCAAAACTTGAAACATATAAAAGAAGTTAAAAAACCACCCACTTATAAAATGGGATACCATATGCCGAGTTTTGATGGACAAGTTTTTGCAAACTAGTTTCATAAAAGTAAGTAAATTATTAAATTATAGTTACCAATTTCTCCTTATTTTTTTTTTATTTCAACAAAATGAAGGAATGCTGATGTATTAATTTATTAAAAATAATACATTATTAAATTAAAAAATATAACTATCCTCAAAACACAATATGAAAAAAATAAAACATCTTGTTATTACAATCACTAGATATTAAGAGTTGGTTTAAATGTTTATTACTAGTAGAAACAACTAAGGTCATCTTATATGTATAACACAATAAATAATAAATAAGATGTGGATAAATTATTAGGTTTGATAATTATATAGAGTATTAAATGAAAATTGATTCAAATTCAGTTTCCTTGAGAGAAAAATAATGAACTTTGGAGTTTGAATTCAATTGTAAGACAAGATTTTTGAGATTACAAACATATTGAAAACATCAAAAATATGTTTGGAGAATTAAGTTACTATAGTTAATGAAAGATACACTTTATAAACTATTTTTTTAAAATGCAATTCGTATATGTCGACTCACATTCTTATTATTTTATGGTATTAAATATTTTTTATTAAATATTTAATTTTTATATCTTTTATTTTAATTACAATGTGTTTTCATATCATGTATTTATGTTAATTTTTGTATTTATTATAATGTCTAATTTTAAGGTGAGATAAATTATTATTGTGTTGATACAATTACATATGATTTATATATATTTTTGTATAAATTAAAGATGAGATATTCATTTACTCATTTAAATTATTAGATTTTCCTAGAATTGATGGTCACAATGTGGAAAAAAAACCTATCCTTAGAGTAAGTTGATTATTCCCTAAATTAAAAATATGAATGACCAAATAAGAAATTAGTTTGATGATAATTTGTGTTTTTATACGGCATAGATATATGGAGGATGAAAAAATATTGAAGTTATTGTGGGCCTAAACGTCAAAGAAGACCGTTGTGTTGAACTCAAAATTTTGAAAGAGGTTTAAAGTTATTTTGGTTGAACCGCCAGATCCAATTCAAATTTGCCTTCTCTACAAACCCTAACATCATCATCACCAAATCACTCAGATTTATGCTTCCGAAGCCTAACATGGCTTCCCGCAACCAGAACCGGCCTCCTCGCAGCCCCTCCAATGTAACTTAACCTCTCTCTCTCTCTCTCTCTTTTAGATTTTAGATTTTATTCGACCAATGATTTTATTCAGTAACAGCTGAAAGAAATTAGGGTTTTGTTATGTTTGTCCAAATGGGTGTATTAAAGGTGTTTCCTTTTTTTGATTTGGTTGCAGAGAAAGGTAGGTACAGGAGAAGTTCCTTCAGACAAGCGTAGAAGGATTGTTGGGACACGAGGAAGGGCTGCACTTGGTGCAATCAGCAACAAGCCAGATGATGTTGCTAATACCGAAGCCTCCGAATGTGGCACTGTTGTTGACTTCACAAGTGATGAAGTTGAGGCACTTCTCAATCAAAGAATGAAAAAGGGGAATTCTTATGATAAGGTTTCTCTTATCTTATCCCACATAATGATGAATGTTTATTTAATTGTTTATTATTTTGCTTATGATGTTTAATTTGAGGGTTTTTTTTGCAGAAAGAAATGGATCACAGGGCAGATCTTGTTAAGAGTTTAAAGAATTGCGTTAGGTGGTATAAAAGGGTTGAAGAAGGGTATATCCAGGAAATGGAAAAGCTCCAGATTGAACTTCAATCTGCTGAGAAGAAGTGCATTGACACCGGTGAGTATTCTCTCTATTGAATTTGTCATTTTTTCGGGTGATAAGTTAGACATGTTTTTAGATGCTATCTTCCTTTACTTCTCCAAAATGATTTATTTGTGTTTTGAGCATGTTATTATAATATGATTGCAAGTTCGCTACAGTTTTAATTGCAATTTTTGTTTTGAGCAGGACAAGATATTAGGCATTGTGGCTTTCAAGTATATTATTTTTTCTTATTTATAAATAGGGACATCACTCTTCTGTGTAATTATCAGTGATATTAATGATTTTTATTATTAAGGAAAAACCTTCACCTTTCCAAATGCACAGATGCTTGTTGATGAAAGTTTTTTCTTCTCTGTGACATATTTTAAAAAACTTGTTCCATATAAAAGAACCAGATAATTTTATTATTTTGTGATTAAAATTCCATGGAAAGTTAAAAAATTCATCTACAAAGAACAGTTACTCAGCGTTCACGCATCTGCGTTTTTTCAGAGACTGAGATGAGGAATAAGATAGAGGAGTTGAATGAGACTATATCTAATCTGAGGATGACAATTTCCTCTTTAGAAGAGAGAATTGAAAAGGAAGAATCAGATAAATTGGTAAGCTTGATTGCTACAACGTTGTGATTGGATATCCTGAGCCATGTTTTCCTTTGCTTGATCTCATATTTCGTGGTTTGACAATTAGGAAGCAATAGATTGTTATAGAAAAGAAAAGGAAGCTAGAAGTTTGGCTGAGAAGATGCAAGCTTCTCTTTCAACTGAGCTTGAGAAAGTTCGAGATGAGAAATCAGCTGCTGAGCGGAAGGTAATACTGTACTATAATATGGACAATTGCAATTTTTGTTAATTGTTAAAATTATTTGATTCTTGCAGCTTGTTTATTGTATTATTCAATTGCTTTTCCATTCTGAAAATGTTGAAAATTTCAGGCTAATTCAAATGAGGATTTGTATAAGAGATCACAAGAGTATAATATGAGTCTGCAGCAGTACAACAGTCGCCTTCAGTCAGATCTAGAAACCACTAATGAGGCACATAAACGACTGGAAACAGAGAAAGCGACCATTGTTGAGAATCTTAGCAATGTAAGAGCCCACAATAAAGCATTGCAGGATCAGTTGGCATCTCTTAAGGTGAGTTTTGTCAGTGTGATTGTGATATTTGATTTTAATTTTGTCGACTGTTGTCTTCATATGATGTTTGGTTCATTGAGAGTTTTAATTCTTGAATTTTCATATTGATATTGTAAAATCTTTTACAGATAAGGTATATATATGTTAAGGGTGGGGATCAACTTACTCCAAGAGTAAGTTTTTTAAACTTACTCCACATCTTAGCCATCAATTCTAGGGAAATCCAATGGTTTAGTGGTAGATCTAAACCATTGGATTTCCCTAGAGCTTGGGCACGAAATGGGAAATGAGTAGCTTGGCATTTCGAGCTTGCATTGTAGTTCTTCTATTGGCTACACTGCTGGAATTTCAAGTTGCTTGATAATTTTAACACATCGCAAATCATATGCAACCTATTTGCCAAGAACAAAAAAGGGAGGCCCGGCAAAATGAAATTAATTTTGACTTGGAACCTTTGTGAATTTTGTTACATTTTAAATGAGTACATTTATTCATTTAGTCTAGTAAGTATATTAACTGTCTGCTTTTTGTGGTGCCTGGTTCTCTTGCTTGTCGTTTCTCAGGTTTCACAAGATGAGGCTTCAAAGCAGAAAGAGATGTTGGTAAATGATCTGAATTGCCTCCGCGAAGAATTAAAACAAATTAGAGATGATCGTGATCGCCAATTGGGACAAGTGCAAGCTTTAAGCGGAGAAATTACAAAATGCAAAGAATATACAGGGAAATCAGTTGCCCAATTGGATACCTTGACTATTAAAACAAATGCTCTTGAGGTTTGTTGTACTATTTTGTCTTTATGTTTTTTTACATTTTAATTTATTAATAACAAATTCTTGTTTTCATTAGATTTATAACTTATGAGATAGTGGTCTTCTTTTATAGGAAACTTGTTCTTACCAGAGGAATGAAATTTTTAAGTTGCAGCAGCAATTGACTGCTGAAAAGGACAAGTCAAAGGTGAGTCATTTAAAAAAAGAATTTCGTGCAATATTTGCTTAACTTGATTAAAATATAACAGTGCATAAATGATTAAATGGTAATGATTGATGTTTTGCTTGTAATTACCAATTAGTTCCTGTTTGAACTAAAACCAACTTTTATTTTCTCCTTGGTAGATGGCTAATTTATCTGCTTCAGAAACTAGAATAGTGTTTGAAGATCAGCAAAGGATCATACATGAATTACAAGAAAGATTGGCAGAAAAAGAATCCCAAGTAATCGAAGGAGAGAAATTAAGGAAAAAGTTGCACAACACTATCCTGGTAAATGTTTTTTTTGCTGAATATTTGTTATTTTCTAAAAAATGTCCACACTTATTTGCCAGTTTTTGGCATAATAAATAGTTCAATGGTATCCAACTATTTCTGATCACAGGAGCTAAAAGGAAATATTCGTGTGTTTTGTCGTGTGCGACCTTTGCTACCGGATGATTCTACTGGAACAGACATGGTTGTTTCTTACCCTACGTCAACAGAAGATCTTGGCCGGGGCATTGAATTGCTACAAAGTGGTATATACACGAGCTTCTTTCTCCCTTCTCTGGTGCTACTATTTCTAAGATTCAGTCGCTGGCATGCCTATTTAAATATAATAATTCCATCATTGAACAATAAACAGGGCAGAAGTATCCATTTACATTTGACAAAGTATTCAATCATGACGCTTCTCAGCAAGATGTTTTCACAGAGATATCACAGCTGGTACAAAGTGCGCTTGATGGGTACAAGGTCATTTCTACTTTGCCTCATTTCTCTTCATTATGAGAATTATTTGCAATGGCTTCAGATGCTGTTGTAATTTTCATTGTTAAACTGTCTTGCCTGACAAAGGGATTACGGATTGTTATTGCAGGTCTGTATATTTGCTTATGGACAGACAGGTTCAGGCAAGACATATACGATGATGGGTAGACCTAATGCCTCAGATCTGAAAGGGTTGATTCCACGTTCTTTGGAACAGATTTTCCAGATTAGCCAGTCCCTGGAAGATCAAGGGTGGAAGTACAAAATGCAGGTTATTATACTATATCCTGCTTTTCATGCTATTCCATTTATAAGTTGAAACACTGAACACTGACAAAAAATTTGAAATATTTGTAGGCTTCAATACTGGAAATATATAATGAGACCATCAGGGATTTGTTGGCAAATCGGTCTGGTGGTATTGACCCAACACGAACAGAAAATGGTGTTCCTGGAAAGCAGTATACTATTAAACACGACGTTAATGGAAACACACAAGTTACAGACCTCACTATAGTGGATGTTTGTAGTGTAAATGAGATTTCCTCTCTCCTGCAAAAGGCTGCACAAAGCAGGTAAACTTGAAGCCTGTGAATGCCACATGCTTGTTACAAAGGACAAGTATTAACCCTTTTCAATTAATCAGTTAATGAAGATTTCAAGTTTCTCACGATACTGTGAAATAATTTCAGAATAAAACTTAGTGCACTTGATTCAGTTGGAAGATTTAACACTTATCATATAAGATACAATTAAAATGTGCTCTTGTTTGTCATTTGATTTTAAAACAAAGAAATTGTTTCCTTATGTTTTTCAAGGTCGGTAGGAAGAACGCAGATGAACGAACAGTCTTCACGAAGCCACTTTGTCTTTACTTTGCGTATATGCGGGACTAATGAGGTAAGTTTTATTTTCTATACATTAGTATATTCTTTTACTGTTTTATCTTGATACCATTTTCTGATGTACCTTTTTATCATTTGTAGAACACTGGACAACAGGTTCAAGGGGTGCTAAATTTGATTGATCTAGCTGGAAGTGAGAGACTGTCAAGGAGTGGGGCAACTGGGGACCGTTTGAAGGAAGCTCAGGTGTGTACTTGATTTGCATTTATTATGAACTTGGCTCTATGTCAATGACTCTGTTTTCTTTAATACACAAGTAGTGAACTTTTGCTATGTGCTCAGGCTATCAACAAAAGTCTTTCCTCTTTGAGTGATGTCATATTTGCATTGGCAAGGAAAGAGGAGCATGTTCCTTTTAGGAATTCAAAACTGACATACCTTCTTCAGGTATTCTAAGCTATTAAACTTGTTTTCATTCATTATTAATTGGGAAGATATATAATGTGTATTGTAACTAAAAGGTTGTGATTTGGTGACTGTTGGATGAATCAATTAACACATCAAGTAATAGGACTTCTTAATGTAATGACCAAAGCATATCTGATTCCAGATATTTGATTTCTATCAATTTAATTAATTTGAAGCAGTTATTAGAGAGAAGGATGACGGTTCAAAATTTGGCTGTTATTTTGACATGTTGAAATTAAACAACGAAAAAGGGTGGCACAATACGCAACCTAGTGGGGTCTAGAGAGGGTAGATGTATGCAGCGTTACCCTCACAAACGAAGAGATGTTGACAGGAACTTTAGCATTGTGCCAAGGCTCGCCCTTTATATGTTGAAATTAAACAACATGCTGCAAATTTGTTTGTTAATTTTATGTTGAAGTTTATTATCAATGCCATAATAGAAACTGGACTAGATAACCATCTCCCATATTAAGATGCCCAGAAGTTCCATGTTGGAGTCGTATCCCAGGGTATAAAACCAAGGCTTAGACTTACACCTTTGGTCCTTAAACTAAGGTTAAACTACATGTATTCAATTTTTTGTTTTCTTATGGCATACACAATTTTATTGCTTATCATAGAAGGACCACTAAACAATTTGCTTGACATATACTTTAGTTACATGAACTAAACTAGTAAATGTTCCTTTTAATGCCCTTAACTTGCTTTCTGTTGTTTGCATATGGCAGCCATGCCTTGGTGGGGATTCTAAAACTCTGATGTTTGTGAACATCTCACCTGACCCATCCTCAACCGGCGAGTCACTTTGTTCCCTTCGATTTGCTGCCAGAGTCAACTCATGTGAGATTGGCATTCCAAGGCGTCAGACATCGACAAAGTCCTTTGATTCTTCTCGTTTGAGCTATGGCTAAAACAGTTCTGCAGCCTAGCCACACTCATGATTAATTCATAACCAAATGTAACTGTTATATTTGCACTTGCTTCCCAGGGATGGAAAATAAGTGTTGTTTTTTTTTTGAAAAGTGTAACTTTGTTAACTTCTGAGATTCCAGCTTGTATAAATTGACTCTAGAGGCTTGTCTTTAGCCTCAAAACTACTACTACTAATGATTTGTATTGTACCATTTGGCTGTGACACAATAAGATTCAATTTATTTGAGTAGCTTATTGATTATAATTATTGTAATGGTGTCCTAGTGATGTTACTCTTAATCAATTATACATCACAATAATTATAACTTCTAAGATTTAAGATGTATACAGTGAGTGACATTGTAACAGTTTTAGCCATACATAATAAACAAAACAGTTTTAGCCATATATATCAAACAAGATTAATACAAATCAATGATGGAAGGTGTGGTGTAAGTGTAAAAAATCTTATATTGACTGCATAAATATGCAATAGTTTATCTATTTTCAAAATGATATATTTGTTAGAATAGTTTCATATCTTCATAGTTCATTTTCTTTAAAATTATTCTATTTTTTTGAAGTATAAAAATTTGAAATTATTCTAACTTTTTAATGTTTTTGAAATTATTCTGTTTTTGTAGTTTATCTCTTTATTTTTATTGACTAAAAATACATATTTAATTTATATTTTACTTTTTTATCGATAAAGTATTAATTTGTAGGAGTAGAAAACAGTGGGCGCCCATTGACAGTGAATCCCAAGACAGAGAGAGAAGATGGTAGGACCAGACCGTTGGATTGGATTGGATTGGATGGTGGAGAAAGGCAGAGAATCAATTTCCAATTACAACTTCTGGATATGTTTCAATCCTCTTATCTATCTCTTTTAATATTCATTTTTCTTTATTTTCATTAAAGAAAATCATAGATATTAATCTCTAAAATACAGCATGTGTGTCATAATATTGAAAATAAATAAAAATAGAGATATAGTGGTAGATGTTTCTCTTATTCACCAACTTTGTGAAAGATGAAATGATGGTAATTCCTAATCCAATAATAAATATTAAATAATGATATTGGTTTGTTCTCGATTCTTATCCAATGCTATATTTCCAACTAGATTTTACTACTAATCATTTAACTTAAAAAAGTGATATATGTCGCATACTTTATTTATTAGTAATTGATTTATAAGAAAATTTAATAGGAAAATATATATCATTTTTTCACAAATAAATCAGCCTTATTTATCCATTTAAGGTAGTAATCAACAAAAGAGCCATTTTACCATCAGCAAAATCATAAAGTACAAGTTGAAATGGAAGTTCCAGAGCAGAACAAGTCCAGGGTTGTGATCATTGATTCATTGCAATCATGGGACTTTTATCTTACTCAGGATTCACCTGTAAGTATATGCTATAGACTGCATGTTTATGATGCTTCAATTTGGTTTTGTAGTTATAGCTTTCAAGGTTATGTGTTTTTATGGGATGGATTGTAGATTGTTGTGCACTTCACTGCTTCATGGTGCATGCCTTCAGTGGCTATGAATTCATTTTTTGAGGAACTGGCTTCAAGCTATCCTAATGTTCTGTTTCTCACTGTTGATGTTGATGAAGTCAAGGTATTTTCTTTTAAACCATATCCTTCTTTGCCAAGATGGTATATTCATACACACCTCTTGATTACTTATAATCACTGCTACTTATCTTTTTTATTTTAAATCCCTTTTCTGTTTGTGTATGTTACATGTTGTTGTTGATGGATCTTAGGAGACACAAAATGTTAGGTTTAGTGAATGTTGAATAGAAAACTTCAGAGAATGAGCTTATAAGTTTTTTCCACTTATGTACTCTTCCACTTAACTCATTTTTTTAACAGTCCTAGGCTTCAATACTCACACTTGAAATTCCTACTCAAGTATTCTCTGGAGTTTGCTATTCAGATTTCAGCATGAATTGTTGTATTTATTAGCATTTCTCTCTGACCCAGAACTATATAGATTATACATATTCTGCTGATCATTATCTTAATCATGCTCAGGAGGTAGCCACGAAGATGGATGTGAAGGCAATGCCAACTTTTGTAGTGTTGAAGGGTGGTGTTGCAGTGGAGAAGGTGGTTGGTGCAAATCCTGAAGAGATAAAGAAAAGGATAGATGGGTTTGTTCAGTCCATTCATGTCTCAGTCACATAATTATTAAGAGCATCTATATCAATATGATATTTTACCTTTCAAAAGTTGTAAGATATGTGCTTGTGGTCCTACACAATGCCATCTTAATCAAAGTTGTAAGATATGATATTTTACCTTTTCACATGTAATTTCCAACTTTTATTACTACTTGTCTTCAGTTTTTGTCACCTAAAATTTGTATATTTTATTTCTATGTTGCATGGTTTAGCCACACAATGGGGAGTAAGTGAAAGAAACATTTAAATGTGACTTTCTCGAACTTCTATGGGTTTATTCCATTTGAATGGGTTCATTTTGAAGACTTCTTCCATCACAATTTAGAAGATGCAATTTTGTTCATATGATATGATTCTCCGATTTGTTTTTATATGTTCTTGCATGACATATTTAACTTGAAGGATGTTATAAGAACAGAGTCTAAGGTTTCGTTTGATGTCAAGATTGTAGTGAAACAAAAAACTAGCATACACTCAGAAACTGATGTACAAATTTGTGTCTAACAGGGTAGTTTGAAACCCATGGATCTCCCTGATTTATAGTCTCTCAAAACCTTTATGGCACCAAAGGTGGTCATTAGAACAGTACTTAAAGACATCACTATGCTAACTGAGAAAACTATTAAAGAGGCCCTTCCATACTTCTTGATTGCTCTCTTTACCACTAATAACCCAACTAGTGATGCAACAAAACACATTATGCCAAATATGATTGCAATCTCTATATGCTCCATTCCCAGTAACATATATTGAAATGCTGACAATGTAGAAGAGAAGAAAACCATGAAAGAACATGTTGCTGCAGTTACCTATACAACAACAAAAAACCTTAATTATGGGTACTGTTTTGTTACAAGCGTACGAGGTGCAAATGCCTTCTCTGATCTGTAATCGACTCCCGATCTTAGAATTCTAAATCAAAAGACAATTTTATTCAAATTGAGGTGGGTCACTTATAATATTGGAGCTTACCTCAGGTGCTATTCCAAGCTGAAGAAGAAGGGGATTTATCAGCATTCCACCTCCAATTCCAAAGGCACCACCCAACATCCCTGCTAGTAGTGCCACCAATGGAAAATTAAGCTTATTTGATTGTCTATTTCTAGTGAGGCCCGGGCCCTGCATATCAGTTTTAAGGAAGTTAGTTGCTAAGTAGAATAAAAGATGTTCTATGTAACACTGAGGATTAGTACAAACTGCTTTTCTATGTATGGTGTTTAAGAACCTCATGTTCAAGAGTTTGGTCTTGAAGGCTTTCTTTTCTAAATACAACCCAAGCAGTGAAAACTACAGCAAGAGGTACTTGAACTGATGAGAGAAACCAGTACCCCACACCACATGGCTCCATTGGAATAATACTCTGCACAATTTGCACAATTTGAACAATTGCATTAGAGGGTCCTTCATCAAATATTGATGTACACAGCTTTTAAGAGGGTTGGTTTCTATAACTTGCTACCCAAGCTTCTATCAAGTGTCATTAGTTCCATTTCTACAGTCTTTATTTATTCTTAAATAAAAGTTAATATCAGTATAAGGTATAATGAGGCATATAAAGTATAAAATTATTTGCTAACTTCACCTTATAACTTAAGCTTCTGAGAAAGTTGGTGAATGAAGATATCATGATATCATGCATTAAGTTTTAATAAATCTAATGCTTAGAAGATGATATAATAAGAACATTCAATCTCACTATTTAGACATAAACTAAGATATAAAACAACCTCACCTGTCCATATTTGTTGCCATGAAGAAGATAGATGGAGAAAAAAGACAACCAGATCAAAAGTAAGACCCACAATTTCAACCAAGGGATCTTCAACTTGCTATTTTCTTTAGGACCAACAAGTAGAGGCTCTCTTAACCCACTGGTTTCTTCACTAGTTACATTTTCCAACAGTCCATTTTCATGTTCCCTGTTCCCATTTTTTCTCATCATCTCTTCTGATTCAATCTTCCATAACAATATTCCACTTTTGCAAGTTTTTGATGTAGACCAAGCAAGAAAGAGTGCAAACAGAACAGTAATCAACCATTCTGGGAATACAAGATTACATATAACTCCCACACTCACTCCTAGTAACATACATGGTTCTGATGAAAGTGCTATGTCATAGTCAATCAATGAGTTGCCACCAAATTTAGGACTTGTGGTGCATATGTTGTACATAACATTTGCAAGTGAACCTCCTGTGACCATGAAAGCTGAGAGAGTTGAAGCTGTTTTAAGGTCTAAGCCAGCAACAATAGTTAGTGTTGGTATAAATAAACCACCACCACCTATTCCACCAGCATTAGATATAGCAGATGCTATGAAACATAGAACACCTGCTAGCACCAAATGATCATCAATATTAACGATATCTGAAATGGCTTGTCTTTCTTTTGCTTTTGATGGGTTGAAGGCAATGAAGGTGAGAATTAAACAAGTAAGAGTTGAAGTCCTCATTTGTTTATCAATGTATGAGCAATGGTAAGGAGTTTATGAGTTCCTATCTGAATGACATTATGCCTTTTATATAGGGACATAGTCACTTAGAGGAACTGCTAACAGTGCCTCTTGTTGATCATGCAAAACAAAATCTACAGCACCGAAATGCTTTTAGATAAATTCTGGTCCTGCACTTGTGTTTGTGATAGAAACAAACAAAAATGAGATATTGATTAATAATATATACACAATATTGTTAGTATGACAACTTATACATTTGAACAAAAAATTGTCGCTCATTTGTGGAATAGGATATTGAGGAATCATTCTTTTATGGCTTGTGGGGCATTTGCACGTCATTTTAGTAATTAACTTGGTTTTTAACTTGCATGTGACTTATCTCCTTAATATACATCCTAGGTATTACTTTATAACTATATTTATAAGAGGCTTAATAGCTTCTAGTTAGTTACTTTCTGTTTGCATAAACTAACAGATAATTCTGTTAGGAGTCCTAGAATTAGAAGTTGCTCAAGAAAAAAAGTAAACAGGGATAAGCCAGAATCAGAAGAGGAAGATAGTAAAGACTAAAGACCATAGAGATTGGGACAAAGTTGTAACTGTTGTCACGTGAAATAAGTTTAATTATATGATGCAGGCAAATTATGGCCTAGAAAAGTTATATTGTAGCATTCTTACAATTTCTGCACATGTTCTGATATTATGCAGAGTCATATCCTATTCTTCCTCTGTCAGAATATTTAAGTTTTATTTGCATATATAGCTTAACAAGTGAAAACATCCATACCATTATCTTACCATAGTAATCAAAGAAATTAAGGTAACACTGATTTATATAGCTAGCCTATGAATGCATATATGTGATTTGAAGTGTGCAACCACATATATAGAAAAGTAGTCAATTTCCCATACATCTTGCTTAATGCTCTTGGTGACCGAGTGAATAGATCTTATATTATTTGATAAAGATAAATGTTGTGTAGGTTGTGTCTTTTATCATAATGGTCTGAAACCTCAAATCATCATGCTGCTGCCAACACACAGAATAATAAAAAGGCTATGAAATTAAAAATGATATCCATTATCTAAAAATTCTCTTATACATATCAGAAAGTGATATTCAATTAGTTTATAAGTGACATGTATCCCATTTGAGGTTGTTTTATACATGTTACTATTGTAAATAAAAAGAGATAGAAGCATTGTGGGCATTAAGTTAGTCTTCTGGTGAGTCTTGAGCATTGGCAACAACACCCATAATCATGCCCACAAGAATACAGAACATGATGAAACCTTGCATTTGTACAGCCCCATTTTGTTGGTTATATATCAACTTGATGAAAAAGGTTTAAAACTTTTGCGTGGAATTTATAGGGTTTAATATTATTATATCACAGGTATATAATTTTGTACGTAGTTTGAAATGTAAATAATTAAGCAGCGTTGTGAGTGAATATCTTAATTGCCTTTGGGACTGCGGTTTTATGTACAAACATAAAATATATTGCTGTTCTCGTTGTACTAAATCATTTTCACCTGAATTCGTTACAAATGAGCTAAAAAATGATACTGCAGTTTAAGATCATGTAAATCAACACCATCATTATATTTTTTATTATTTTATAGTTATAGGTTCTCCCTTCTACTTTGCATTAGGATAGAGTGATTTTGAGCATTAGTCCCACATAATTTTATTCTTTGTTTAACATGTAAACCAATGGAGATTAAAACACTAATTCTCTCTTCTTAACTTTTTCCTTCACTAATTCATATAAGGAAGGCTTAGTGATTGAAAATAATGAAAAAATTAACCTGTATACAATTAAAACGTACCACCTGTATACAATTGAAAATAAAAATCGTTTCGTACCACCTGGTTGAACCGATAAACCAGTGAACCGGTCCCTATACCGGTACGGTACAACAATTATACCGGTTATGCAATTATATCGGTCAAAACTGGCCAAAATCGGTCATACCGGTCGGTTTTCAATTAAAACGTACCGGTCAAACCGGTCAATTTTTATTTAAAATTATTTTTTAATGAAAATTAAAAAATTATTGTTATTTTATTGATTTTTCAACATTAATGTTAATATATTATATATGTATATCTAACTTCACTACTATGCGGTTTAATTAGTGAACCACCGGTTGAACCACTATACCAGTACTCATACTGGTTTGATGACCGGTACGGTATTAATAACATTACATGTACATACAATTCATTTGTCACGTCTAATTATTTTATATATATCGACTGCTACAAAATATATAAATATTTATTTCAACTTAAAAATTGATTTTTTACCTGCAAATACCCACTAATTACACAATTACCCATAAATAGTACGAGTATAAGTACGATAGATAAAACACTGCCCACTCAGATATCATCCCTTAGTTAAAAGAGAGTATGCTTTCGGCACCGAAAGAAGATGATCCATTAGGAGGATTTGACTCCAAACTGATGAAAATGAATCATTTAAGCCCTGTAAAAAATCCATGAGATGTTCAGTAGCATAAATGTCATTGAAATTGGATATAACACCACATGCACAAGCAGGAAGTGTATGATAAGAATCAAGTTCATCTCGATAGGCCTTGAGTTGTGTATAATAAGCAGCAATAGAATTGGTTCCTTGAGAGAGGTTTGAAATGGCATGTCGTATTTCAAAAATACGTGGAGCATTTTTCTGATTAAAATGAGTAAGAAGATCAAGCCATATGTCGCGTGTACTTTTGATCCAAAGAATGGAATTTGCAATAGTTGGAATGGTGGAATGAACAAGCCAAGATTGAACCATACTATTGCAGCGAACCCAATTAGAAAAATTGGGGTTGTTTGGTTCTGGTTTGATAATGGTGCCATCAATAAATCCAAGTTTATTTTTGGCTTCTAGTGCCATGGTGATTGCACGGCTCCATGTGGCATAATTATCACCATCAAGGAGTTGTGTAACTAGTAATTGGCCAGTTTGATCTGAGGAATGAAGAAAATATGGGGAGGCTTGATTTGGAATATTAATGGCAGCCATGGATGATTAAAACAATGGATGATCGGTGGTAGGCTGATACCATGTAAAGAAGGAGTTTGAATTTAAATGTATATTCATATATTTGTTGTATCGAAACTGTACAAAGACTATGCTATTTAAACTTACAGATCAAACATGAAACGTAACTATAAATGGAAAATAGTAAAAGGCAATCAATTACAATCAAATCCTATTTTAATAACAAATCCTATTTTAAAGAAAATATATCCTAATAATAACAAAATCATTGTCAACAGCTATGCATGATTTGTTGTGATATCAGACTCCCTTAAGTCCTTAACTTTATCACTTGTTCTGATGCCCAATATATAGTTTTATTCTCTTGTCCTTATTGTAAGGTATCACCTAAAATGTTTTGATTGATCTTTTTATAAGAAATTTTAAATTGTCCAGTTTTTTCCCATTTGCCCATGTTGAGTACATACAGGAGTTTGCAAAACTTCTAAAACTAATTCCAATTGAAAACGAGTAGTCCATATATGATGATATTAAATTAATTTTTTTGTCTTCAAAATAATATTAAACTAGATTTTTTTTTTACTCTGTACTACGTTTCATAAGAATAAATAAATTAAAATTAACTAAAATAAGCAGCTTTTATTGGTATGTATATAATTGGACTATAAAAATGCTTTAAAATGTTGTAAATGGAAGTGAAACTAAAGATGAGTTAGAGGCAAAATATATTTTTGCACGCATGATTCCTCACAATCACTATATTTTTAAGAGATGTATTTTTGTTGTTGCAGTAGACAAGTAAATAGTTTTAGTAAAATTATACAAATTATCTATTATTTTTTGTCTTTATACAAATCACATTACTCTCTTACATGAATCATCCTAATTTTCTACATACATTACATTGACTACCCTATATATAAGTGTAATCTTTTAAACAGAAACATGTGATAAGTAAACAATTCCAAATAGTACAAGATTGGATGTCTCTTTATTATTTTTGTTTCGTTACACAATACATTAATAATTCTAATGAGATGTTTATATAATGAAAACACATTGACTCTTATATTATTTGGATTTGTCTGCACAATATACAATATTTTGTTTAACTTAATTACACACGTCATACATTTTTTGTTAAAATATTACACTTATATCTCATGTAGAGGTGATCAAAGTAATATAGTACAAAATTATGAGTGGTTCGTGTAAGGATAAAAAATGGAGAGATAATTTGTATAATTTCTATGAGTGATTATAATGAACTTTATCCTCCCAAAATCCAATTAGAAGATTTTGGCACATAGAAGTTAATATTGCAATAAACTAAACTCCTAAAAGAACCTAGAACCTGATTATCATACTTTAAATGGGTGTTATAATTTTTTTAATTATTCATCCATAAATATATACAATAATGACTAAGTATAGTGGTCGAATTAACTAGATGGATCGAATGATATCATATTATTTTATTACAAATTATATATTTGAGAAAATATTAATCTCTAAATCTTTTTTAATCGTTTCACATTGTCTTGATCTCTATACAAACAATGTTTATTTTTTAAGGAAGCAAATATTCGAGAAGAACATAGAATAATGCGGTTCAATTCGGTTTTGTTGTTCGGTTAAATTCTTTTTTAAAAGAACCATTCAAAAATAAATGAATTGTCATATTAACTAAAATATATTTCAGATTTGAAAATTCAGTCATTTATATGTAGCGATCTTATTATTAATATACACTATATGAAAGCTTTATCTATTTTATAAAGATTTACTTTTTTAACATAATTATAATTATATGTGACTCTTTAGTTATGTCCATGTTTGCTTACTTATTAAGGAAGTAAACATGAATAATTTAATATATTACATAACTTTTTCCTATAACACAAGAAATCTATTCTTTACCCATATGTAATTACTTATTTTATTTAAGTGACTTATCATTTTTATTTAAGAGAACTTACGATGTAAGAACATATTACTAATTACAAAATTTTATTATGATAATCAAGTATATAAGAATATCCAGTAACTATTTTTTATTATTTTGTCATTTTCATTGTACTAGTTTTTTTTTGTTGTAAAGTTTTTGAATTTGACTTGTTTTGATTTCCGATATGCAATTATGCAACTCATTGTGTTTTAGATTTTGGAGTATGTATGCTTGTTTGTTAGCTAAAGTGATAGTTGAGATGGAGAAATGGTGCCTTGCGGAATATAATTTGAAGGACTACGAGGCTTTTTTATAATAAAGACAGTAGCAACCATGGAACCAAATCAAACCGTTCATAATCAATATAGTTCAATTCCTAATCTAAATAATATCCTATTATTCGGTTCGGCTCATGAATTTCCCAAAATTGAGTGAAATCAAACTCTTACACCCTAGATTCATAAGTAACGTATGTAATATTTTATGAAGTTATATAATTTTTTTTACGAAATAGTGAAGGGTAAATTAAGACTCTAGATTTTTAATGCAAAAATAAATTATTTTTTTTGTTGAATATTAAAGAAAAACATTCCTATGACACCTCAAACCTAATATAAAATTATTTATTCTCTTTTTCCAAAATCTGATAGAAGTTAGAAAATCAATATAAATAAAGAGTGTATGCTTTATTCATTAATTACAAATAAATATTACACAATATTTTGATAATTATATTCTTTATATTAGTGGATCTATCCATTATTTTCTTTCCAAATAATTTAATTAGTGAATAAATTAATAGTATAATATATATGTATTGTTAGTGTAAAAATTATACATAGTCAATAAATTATCTACCATTTATTTGTATTACTTTTTTAAAGAGCCAATGAGGATAAAACATGAATGATGCTAATATAGTAATAGTATGTCAAACTCATATTCTATTAGTGTATATATTTTTTCCTCGTAAATTAATGTCTATTGGAGTTAGATTTTTGTATTTTCCCCTAAATTACCATATATCATTTCCTCATAATAAAGGAATTAGTCATAAATTTGTATTCCTCATATTTTTAGTAATTAGCTACATGTACATTTCTAAAAATACAAGGGTAAAATTATAATAATCACAATTAATGCTGTCTTCGATGTATTGATCTGTAATTGTTTTATAATATAATTTTATCATAAAACATCTATTTGACTATTTCAATACATACATGTTTACTTTTTAAGGAAACAAATTTTCATTGTAGTTTATTTAATATATTGTGAAGTTATATAATATTTAATTTTTTATGAGATCCTGAATGAGAAATTACGATTCTATATTTTTAATGCAAAAATACGGATTGTTGAATCCGTAATAAACTTTCTTATGAGACTTCAGGACTTAATAGAAAATTATATATTCCCTCTGTCAAAAAAATTAATAAAAGTTTGAAAAGTCAATAAATAAAAGTAATGTTGGGCATGATTTACTCATTGTTACAAATGAATAGTCCACAATATTTTAATCATTATTAACACTGGTTAATTAATAGTATATTAAAACTCATCTATTTAAATATGTATTTAATAATAACAGTGACAAATATCCGTACGGGTGTCGGGTAAGGCAAGTAACCTAGAGTTTTTTAAGTTTAAATATATATTTATATATTTTGTAATAATTAATATATATAAAATAATTATTATATAGATAATTAATTTATGCATATGCGAATCCATATGGAACTAGTACCATAATAGCTTTTCTCATCTATATGTTATTATTGTGTGTACCCATTTTAAGTATTTTTATTGGTACCTACAAATCTAGTTTTTTTTTTGCTATCCCTAATATTTTGAATTTTATAATTAATTTAAAAACTACATTTTTTATAATATATAAGTCAAGTTCATGTGTTATCCATTTGGTGGTTTGGACTAAGTTGCATGAACCATTTAGAGGTGTTAATGGTGCATTAAGTCACGTGTAGAAGCTAATGGTGCATTAATTGTCTTTTCTCAGGTTCACACTTCATACTTTATTGATTCTAAGTATTAAAAAGGAAAATTTTAATATTTATGCATTGTCATTATAAAAAAATAAAGGATTAATATATCATCAATAATTCATATGCCCTATATATAATTAAGAGCCAATGATAATTTACATATGAATATTTATATAAAAAACTTTTATGTTGTTATTGTACAAATATTTTCTCGCTATAAAAAAGATCATACAATCATTTATTTTTAAGGGATGTATTTTTTGAAACCATGCAAATAAATAAAACATGGGTTGTAAATAATTTTAATTATTGTATTAAATCTCAATAATGGAATATTCAAAAGTTTAAACTTCTTAATTATTCACACATCATTCTCTAAAAATTGTAATTATCTTTATCTGTGTCAGAGTCAAATTATAATATTTTATATATAACCAAATGCATCAATTTGTTCTATGATTAACTAATTTTTTTTCTTAAATGTGTGATTGTCCTCCGAAAAACATCGTTCCCAATAATCAAATAAATAGAAGATTTTGTCAAATTGAAGTTAATATTATCATAAACTAAAATCCTAAAAAAATAAGGATTATGAATATGAATAATTTCATTTAAACTAAAAAATAGAGTAAAAAGATTAATAAATTTTCTGCTATATATTTGGCATAATTTATTTTCTTGGTTAGGTCGTTCTTCCTTATTGTCTGATTGTTTGCTAGACTTGTTTTGGTTGCTGTGGAGTTGCTTCATTGGTAAAAAGCTAGAGAAGGTGAAACTCTTGAATTTACATGCTACAAGTAGGAATGAAACTTTAAAAAAATTAGCAGTTTGAATTGGTTGGAATAATGAATTTGATGAAAATGATACCCGGGTTCTGGTTTTGATAAATTTTAATTTTCTTTTGTACTTGTATTTTAAGTCCGTTGTACTCTATTACAATGTATTTTTATTTTTTTTATGGACCTTTAGTGTAATGTAATGGGTTAAGATACCCTTATACATTTGACAGTATATTTTTGTGTTTGTTATAGAAGAAACCATCTCCTTATGGATACTCTAGGGTGAAGTTAAGAAAATTAGTAATTAGTAAATTAAATTAAAGTAAAAGGGAATTATATATGGATTTTAACTTATAACATCAAACCAACCACAATCAATATCAACTGTGAGTTATGAACACTAACACAAAAACCTTATATTTTACTATTTAATTTCAATACATTGAAAAGTATCATAACATGGATTTATCATCAGACAACAACGCCTAATTAAATTCAAGATTTGATTATAGAAGATTTTCTTACCATATATCCTTAATACAAAAGAAGTATGACAGACAACTACTGTATAATAATTTCTGTAATATTATTTATGACTTAGTAAGGTCTATCCCCCATATAGTTACCAGGGGGATAATAGTTGCAAGTGATGAATGTGCCTCCATTATCACATCTTACTTTGGCACATCCAATGCTTGTTGTGGTTCTCCAAACCACTTGAGTATAATGAAGGCATTCTCCACCAACACAAGAGTTAGAATTGACATCATAGTTTGGTTTCTCACCCACCCACATGCTTACTGCATCAGTGCCAAACATCTCACCTGTGCTCATTGCAATATTCTCACCATAGTTTCCACCACCATCTGAGTGCTCAAGTTGGCAATCTTTGCGTTCATTAGCATAGTTTTGTGCGAAAGCCGCAACAGTATCATTCCAAACCAAGTTTGGAACATTAACTTCTGATCTTACAGCGTTCTGACCATTGAGGTAGTCTTCTTGTGAGTCTTGAGCATAGGCAACAAGACCTACAATGTTGACTAAGACCAAGACATAGAAGAATAGAGAGAATGAAAGATAATTGGATAGCCCCATTTTGGTTAAGAATGAAAAAGGTTAGAGGTATGGTGAGGTATTTAAAGAGGTTTTAGCTTAGCATAGAAGTTTTGTAACTAATTATTAATACAATTTTATCTCTTATGATACTTTAAATATTTCTTAGATTACAGGTTAGAAAAGTTCCATTTCTTTATTATGTGTCAATATAATATAATATAATATATATATATGTGCGCGCACGCCAGATTGACTAAATAGCTAGATTAAAAGATACCATAATACACTATCATAAACTACGTTTTTTTATAAGGAGAATAAAATATTTTGTCGTATCAGAAGATAAATTATCTCCAACATCTATTAAAATTATGACTTGTGTCATATTAAATCATTTTCTATAAAAACATTTCTAAAAACTAAAAAATAATACAGATATTATAAATTTAGTGTCTATGAGATAAATTATTTTGTAATATGAGAAAATGTTTTATTATAATATTGATATGTAAATCTTTTGTGATTTTTCACATAGCATCCATCTTCATGTTATTTTTAAGGAAACAAAATTTGATGATAAGACTCTAGATTTTGTATGGAAAGGTAAGGCTCTAGATGTGTGAAGTTATATAATATTTTTTATGAAATCGTTAATTTTGTTAAATCCTTTAAAAACACACTTCAAGACATAATATAGAATATATATTCTCTTTTTCCGAAATCTTCATTATGCTTAATTCATTAATTACAAATTAATATTGCATAATATTACTATTTTTTTTCTTTACAATTAGCCGATCAAATATTTTCTGTCCTTGTAATGTAGTATGTGCTTTTCACTTGTTTGTCGTTTAAGGCTGTTGCACATAGATTAACTGAAAAAATATTCTCTATTTTAGTTAGATTTATGTACTTTCCCCTAAATTACCATATATTACCTCCCCATGATAACTGAATTAGTCATCAGTTTTCAATCATCACGTCTTTATTAATTAGGTACACATCTATAAAATAGAAGGGTTGGATAATAAAAATTACAATTAAGGTTTTCTTATTGATTTCTAATTTTTTTTCCTAATTGATTTTAAATCTTACCTAATTATTTACTTTTGTCTTATTTGTCTTTTGTTTATCGATTGCAAAGAATAAATTTGTGAGCAATACAGGGAACCTTAAGAAATTAAAATTTTAATATTATAATATTTCAAAAAACAATTCATGAATCTATCTTAATAGATTGGATGAGTGAATATCCAATTCAGTTGATTTTTTGAAATGAAACTAAAAACATTTTTAAGAATATTACTTTTAAATCATTATGTTAATAAAGTATTTTTTAAAATCATTTTTTTGAAAACATCTTTCAAGTTCATTTTTAAAAAAATTTATTTTTAATTTTGTTCAGATTTTTTTTATTTAAAAAAGTGATTGTTTTGAACTTTTTAAAAAGTAAGTTTTTTGCCATATGCTACATGTATGTTTAAGGTTATACATATAAACATATCCTACCATTAATATCACTATCATCTAAGCAAATACTAATAACAATATATATCAATATGAAAATTTAATTTAATTAAAAATTAAAGTGAGAATGAGAAACATATATAAGAAAGTAAGAGTTGAAATAATGAAGAAAATTAAAAAACAAAATGTATTATGAGTGTTTGTTTTTACGATGGATTATATCGATCTAAATGAATATATCCATAAATATTTATTGGATGTAACAAATGAAATTGAGTTTATTATTAAAATTATTCATTGAATTATATCCAATAATTTGAATGAATTTAATTTTCTTGTATTTAGATGAATAATGAATTATGAATAATTTTATCATCTGTAATGTTCCCATTGTCAACAAAATTAATAAGAGTTTGAAAAGTGGAAATAATTAAATTTAATCAACAATTCACTCATCGGTTATAAATGAATATTATGCAATATTTTCATCATTATCGGTGCTTGTTAATTAATACTATGTTAAAACTCATTTATTTAATTTTTTATTTCTTTGGATTATTTATAAAGAAAATAATATTACCTACTTATGATGATAACTTTGATTAAAACGATAATTTTAAATACATTAAAAAAATTTAAAAAATGTGATTTTTAATGTTTTGTTTCTATTTTTGAATTCCTTGTCCTTGAAACCAATATTGTGAGGATTGGACCGGGTGGTCCGACCAGTCTGATTGTTTACGCAACTTGAAAACAATTATGATTTATAATCTTAATCGAGGAAAGTGCTAAACTACTTTGAATAGAGAAACTATAGTCTGATTGAGTGAGGGGTTGAATCACTTTGAATATCTTTAACAAATTAGTGTGCAACCTTTTGTTTTTCCCATACATGAACCTTCTCATACATGAACTTAATAGTTTCTCCATACATGAACTTAATATATAGTTTTTCCAATTTTTCCAATATGTTGCACCTTTCGTTTTATATGTATATCCATTGTCTTTATTTTAATTCATCCACCAACAAGATGGTATTATATATTTTTATTCTTTATAATTATTTGGTGTAATTAAAAGCAAAGTGACCTTATTCACTTTTTTCAACCTTCTCACTCCATTCTTTTCATTTTGACTCCATTGTTCATTTCTAATTTTTTTTGGAATAACCATAAAAAAATCAATTTAGAATAAGTTTTTTATCTTCTAGGAAACTTTTATTAATAGGCGAGTTTCTGAAATACTCCATAATAGAATTCGAAGTTACATTTTAATTTTTACGATTTAAAATGATTATCATGATTATTATCTCATTTGTATTTGGTATTACATGAATTTTCGACACAAATTTATTAGCTAATATATCGCACGTGTGTGTAAACTCTGTCATATGATTCATAGCTATATAAAAATGAGAAAAATTGAATATCGTTAAGAAATTAATGTGCAACATCTATGCATTAGGAGAATATAAATTTCAAAAACAAAATTAAAGATAAGAGTATAAGATTAATTATTTTTTCCAAATATGAACTCAATACTCTTTCCACTTTTTCCAATATGTTGCACTTTCCCTTTTATATTTATGTTAAATGTCTTTATTTAAATTTACCCACCAACAAGATGCTATTATATAATTTTATCTTATTGGCTTATCGTGAAAAAAATGTGATGGAGGGTAAAGGAGAAAATATATAGAAATGCAATAGGCATAATAACATTATTTGAATAGGAAAGACTTGCATATTCAATTTGAGTTAGAGACATGGTTATTCGATATAAAAAACATGTTTATTAATTGGAAATGTCAATTTCATCCATGAGTTTTTTAACGGACAAGAAATAAGTTATTCGTTGACATTATGATCTTAATTATTATGTGTTTTTTTTGTTTTCCATTTAACTTCAAATATATAATGTTATGTTGTTTGAATTAATGCATTGATATATTATTTTTTATTAATAGAATGAGATGATGCTTTTATTAAAATAGATATCTCCATATTAATCATTATATGAAAGACTTATCACATTACTAAAGGGTGGATACTTGATATATTTATTTATATGAACATGATATTTAAATGAAAGAGTAATAAAAATTCACAGAAAATATTTAAAATTAAAAAATTTATGTGGAAATAAAAGTTCATAACAATAAGTCATATAAAATAATAGAAAAACCAGTGACCCAAAATTTAGAAATGTGAGATATGTTAATATTCAAAAATAATAATATAAAAATTGTTCCATTTGGAAGGTGAAATGGAGAGGTATATCGGAAAAAAGAATTTGTGGAACGTTTTTCAATTGAGGCATTTCTTTATATAGAACATGAATTTTATGGTTGAGATATCTTTTGCTAGAATCGGTACAAAATTTTGAAAAATCATTTTTAAACGTTAAATGATATATACATTAATTACGCATTTGAATTTTAAGTGCTAAATTGTATGTAGTGTTGTAAAAACTGGTTCGTGTCAGCCATTTCAATCAGTAAACCTGTCACATTATCAATACGGTACAACAATTATACTGGTTATGCAATGATATTAGTTAAAACCGGCAAAAATTGATTAAAATCAGTCATACCGGTCAGTTTTCAATTGAACTGTATCGATCATACTGATTGATTTTTTATTTAAAATTAATTTTTAATGAAAATAAAACAAAAATTATTGTTTTTATTGATTTTTCAATATTAATGTTAATATATTATATATGTATATCTAACTTCACCAGTGTATAGTTTAAATAGTAAACTACCGGTTGAAGTACCTTCTCCGATTTGATAACCTGTGTGGTATTAATAAGAGTACTGTGTAACAAAATATTTTAAAAACATTATGAATTTAGATGACTTAAGTATAATTATTTCCTTAAAATCATTTCAATTATTTACTTCCATTTTTAGGGTAATATTATCAATTTACATGACTGAGTTCAATTTTTTCCCTTAAAAATGTTATTAATTATCTATTTCTTTTTTAAGTATAACATTATCAATTTATATGATTGAGTGCAATTTTTTCCCTTAAAAATATTATTACTTTGTACTGTATTATTTTATCAATTATTTATTTTTATTGTATTATATTTCTTTCCCTTAAAAATATTATTTATTCTTCCCTTTTTATTTATTTTTATTAATAACGTTGTCATCTATTTCTTTCCATTTTTAATGTTATCAATTATTTTATTTTTATTTATATATTGACCAATTTTTATGTGATGATAAAAATAACATGTGTTATAATATGGAGAAACTTATTTTAGTAAAAATAACAGTCAATTCCATTATAATAAGATAGTATATTTTTCCATTAAAACATTATTTATTCTTTCTCTTAAAAATATTATCAATTATTTCTTTCACATTTTTAGTATTATAAATTATTTATATATTGGTGAGTTTTATGTGATGACAAAAAAATAGTTCATTGCAAGTACAAATCTCACAATATAAAAATCTGTAGTTTAATAAAAACATGAACCCATTCGATTAAAAATAAGATAGTACATTATCACATTCCTATTATCATTATATGGTTTAGTTGGATAGAATAGAAGAAGAGTTTATCCAAATCATATTTCATGATATACATGCCTTTATTTGTTCTTGGCAAGAAAAAAATATATGACATTATATAATCAAAATTAATAATTTTCTCTTTATAAATTAAAATTTTATTATTTAAAAAGGGAAAATACAATTATATTTAGTTTTTACGTTTTAAATTTATTCTTGCATAATATATAATTATCATAAAAACAAAGGGCCCAAATTCTTTGTCATTGTGATATATATGTGGGTGTTAGTTGAGTAGGACTACTCTCAATTAATAGAGAGATAAGTGATTTTTTCATGTGTATTCTAAAGGCAAAAGTATAATCTTATTTTAAATAAAATTGATATAAATGTCAATACATATTGTCTTTCCTTTGTTTTTTCCTATCACCCATGTTAGTTGCATCGTCATGACAAATTGAAACCAAAATTTCTCAACATACAAGGACCAAAATCAAAGCAATATTTTTAATTATAAATTCATCAAATATTTTTTATAAGCATTTATATAACTTTATGACTAAAAATAATATTTATTAAACCAAAAATCCTTGAATGATTTCAACCAGTTTTAGTGCCTCAACGTTTTTAATATAAAATTTATTATTATAAAATGAAATTATCATTTGCTTCATGTTTTACAATTATTAATTTGCTTTATGTTAAAAAAATAATAAATATAAAATTGGCATAGTATTGCTCCACATCAAACATTGGATTGAGATTAAGGAGAAATCAAATAAACATATATTATTTTTCTAAAAAGGCAAATGCTTAAAACAATAGTTAATTAAGGGGACTTGGAGACATTTGATTTAATATGATAAGTAATTAAATATGGATATGAAGAATGTTGTTACTTGCATGTAGAGTGGGAAGAAGCCTAACAGCCTATTGGGTTGATAACCTATCTTATTTTTTATATCTACATATGGGAGACTTATTTAGACTTTTTAAAGTATCTATTTTACTACAATTGAAAAGAGTTTTCACTTTTCTAATTAACATGTGGTGAAAAGAGTTTTGATTTTTCTAATTATTCTAAAAAAAATTAATAATAAAGGTGTCCTTCAAGTCGATCTTATCGAGCCAACTCATGAACTTAACGAGAGGAACTACATTCAACTCAAGTTTGACTCGTTTATTTAATGAGCTCAATTTTCAGCTCAAGTTCGGCTCATTTGATTCATTAACTAAATTTATCGAGATAAATAACAAGTCGAGTTTCGAACGAATATCAAGTTGATTCGGTTCATTTTCAGTCCTACTTGTACATTTGAACATGGTGTTATTGTGTTTGCTTAGGAAAGAAGGATACTCTAGGGTGAAGTTGAGAAAATTAGTACTTAGAAAATTCAAAGAGGAAACACAAAGTAAAGGGAAATTATATATGGATTTAACTTATAACATCAAATGCACAACAATCTATATACGTCAACATGACTATAAATTGTGTGAGTTGTGAACTCAAAAACCTTATATTTTACTATTTGAATACATTGGAAAGTACCATAACATGAATTTATGATCAGACACCAACGCCTACTTAAATTCATGATTTTATTTTTGCGTTCTTACTATATATCCTTATTCTTATACGATAAGTGTCATCAACAACTGCATAATGAAAACAAACGATATTACATAATCATTCAATACTTAGTAAGGTCTTTCCCCAACATAATTGCCAGGGGGGTTATAGTTGCAAGTGATGAATGTGCCTCCATTATCACATCTTACTTTGGCACAACCAATACTTTGTGTGTTTCTCCAAACCACTTGAGTATAATGAAGGCACTCTCCACCAACACAAGAGTTAGAATTGTAATCATAATTGGGTTTCTCATCCACCCATAATTTCACTGCATCATTGCCAGTTAGGTCACCGGTGCTCATTGCAATATTCTCACCATAAATTCCACCACCACCTGAGTGAACAAGGTTGCAGTCACCTTTGCGTTGATCAGCATAGCTTTGAGCAAAAGCAGCAACAGTATCATCCCAAACCAAGTTTGCAACATTAACTTCTGATCTTGCAGCGTTATGAGCATTGAGGTAGTCTGCTTGTGAGTCTTGAGCATAGACAACATGACCCACAATGTTGACTAAGACCAAGACATAGAAGAATAGAGAGAATGAAAGATAATTGGATAACCCCATTTTGGTTAATATAATTCACAAGTTGTAAATTGTATGTGTTTGATGAAAAAAGGTTAGAGGTATGGTGAGGTATTTATAGGGTTTTAGCATAGAAATTTTTTAGTGGTTTGAAAGGATGGCAACTTCGAAATTAAGCAAGCATGACTAAGAAAATTGGATAACTTCCTAGTAGGGCTGCGGTCTTCATGCTCATAATTTCTCTATTAAAGTTAGTACATCTTTTTCTATGTGTTCACTAATTATCAATGTAATTTTATCTCTTAAGATGCTTTTAATATGTCTTACATTACAGGTTAGAACAAATTTAATTTTTTATTATATATCTATATATACATCCAACAAAAATCAAACGTAAGATTCATTACGTGGATCGAATGATGTATAATGCTCTCTATCATAAATAATGATATTAAGTAAAAAACAAAACATTAATTTCGAATTATTTTCTCATATATGGTTTCAGATATCTGCTTACATAAATATTTATTTTTTAAGGAAACATTTTTCTGTAATTAATATTTTGTGAAGTTATATAATATTTAGTTTTTTATGAAATGGTGAATGTATATTGAGTTATTCAAAAGCAATGTTATTTATAGGAATGATGATAAAAAGTGTGTAATTTGCAATAAGCATGATGAAACTATTAAGCATTTCTTTTAGTTGTGAGATTGTTTCCTCTATTTGGAAAGAAGTTTATTTTTGGTTTCAAGTATCCGACATTGCACCTACAATCATTGCTTAGTCATTGAATATGCATGATAATATATACGTGAAGAAATGTAAAAGTTCATAAGTTATACCCCCATTATCCTCCATCCTAAGAACTAAGGTTGAGATTTTTTTTTAAATGAGTTGGGGGTTAATACGTTATATACCCCAATGCATTTGGATTTGGGTTATTACGTTATATCAATTGTGTTATCATTAATTATTATTCTATGTATTAATTCATTGAATAGTCTGTTAGTTGTAATAATCATTCTTTAATATTATAAAAATATATATTTGACTCAAGGTTTTGAAAAGAAAGTGTAACAAAATTTATTAGATTTGAGACATATTTTATTTAAAATTTATTATAAAAATAAAAATATTAAATTATTTTGATATATAATGTGTACTTATTTTTATTTCAACCTCACAATTAATTTTGGACTCTCAATTTTGTTCAAACTTTAATATACAAAATTTACATGGTTAGATTTTTTTTATAGTTTTATTGCCCTAGATTTTTTCCATCATCGTACCTATTGAGGTCGTGTGATGTCAAGAATTAAATGAGATGTATGTAATTGCCCTGCTCAAAATTCATGAGTGGATCTTTGAAGAGTTCAAACTTCAAAGAGTGTCTTCTTTATTGGGGCTGCGGTTTTATGTTCAAACAAAAAATATGTTGCTGTTTTGTTTGGATTGTTGTATCATTTTCCTTTAGAAATGAGCAAAAAAATAGGATGGTGCAACTTAATTACCACCACAATAATATTATCACCATCATTATCACATTAATATCATTATTATCATGTGGTGTACATTGGATAGGATAGAAGAAGAGTTTACCCTAGTCATATATCATGCCCTCCTTGCCTTTATTTTATCTTGCCAAATTAAATAATATATGACATTATATAATCAAATTTGATAATTTTTTCTTAAAAAAATAAAATTATATTATTTAAAAGGGAAAATACAATTATATTTATTTTTTACGTTTTAGATTTATTCTTGCATAATAAATCATTATTATCATAAAAACAAAGGGCCGAAATTCATTGCCCATCGTCATAAAAAATTGAAACCAAAATTTCTCAACATACAAGGACCAAAATGTAATTAATTATAAATTCATCTAATATTTTTATTTACAAATTCATCAAATACTTTTTTATATGCATTATATCACTTTATCACTAAAAAAAATATTTATTAAAATAAATATCATTGAGTGATTTAAATCATTTTTAGTGCCTTAACTTTTTTAATATAAATTTCAATATTAAAGAATTAAATTATCAACTCCTTCATGTTTTATAATTATTAATTTGCATTATGTTAATTTTTTCATAAATAGAAAATTGGCATATTATTGCTCTACATAAAGCATTGGATTGACATTAAGGAGAAATCGAATAAACATATTTTATTTTTCTAAAAAAATGTAAATCTTAAAACAATAATTAGTCAAGGGAACTTAAAGACATTAAATTTATCCAATTTTATAGTTAGTTAAGGGAAGTTAAGAATTTAATTTAATACTTATCGGCATTAATAGTTATTTCTCATGTCCTTGTTTATTTAATAGTTCATTGATACACCTGAGTAATGAAAAAGATTAACGAGGTAGAAGAGAAATTTAATGAAGGTAATATGTATATATTAATGGTGTAAAAATTTGTACATAATCAATGCATCATTCATTATTTATTTGTATTAATTTTATTTAAAATTCAATGATCATTAAAAATAAATTGTAGGTGATATAATAATAATATAAAAATTTCTTACACGGTTAATATATACATTCTTTTCTCAAATTTTATATCTAGTATTGTCCATGTTTTTATTCAATCGGCATATTTTTTAAATCATTCATATGTATCACTTAAAAAAATTAAGTACATCATCAACCATTTATATTTAATCATTATTGATTTTTCAAAAAAATAATACAAATTAATAATATTTGATATAGTAGCTGTGTATAAATATTTACATGATGCATATATTACTCTCTAATTCATTATTCATATTAAATCATTATTGAGTCTTTAAAATTTTTAAAAATTAATCTAGTTGATAATACAATAATTGTATCTCTATGCTTCTAGTATATATTAATCTCTATATTTATTGATTGTGTAATTGTAAAAATACTTGGGTATCATTGCCCCAAAGAACCGTATATACCTTGAAACGAAGACTAATACCAAGACCTTGAAATGAAGACATGTAAGAAAACATTTATGATGTATTTGCATGACGAACTAGTATATGAGAAAGTTCTACCACATCACAGGCTTCAATCAAGGCGTGTTATGTGTTTCACAAATTAAATAGAAAAATCAAACAACAAAGTTTCAAAGGACGCTAATTAGTTGTGTACTAGTGTTTTCTTGGTCAATGGATTCGCACACATATTCTATAACATCACCTAAAATTCAATTTAGTGGGAGTAAATATTAATTACCAATATCAAACGCAATTAAATTTATAAAAAAAATTATATTTTCAATGCAATTGACTTCTGTAATACTCCATCGATCATTTCCACGATTATTTTTATAAGTTACTTTACTATTTTATTCCACAATTTATGCTTTTTTTCTTATTTGTCTCTTCTTTATTAACGACAGAAAATAATGTACAAGAAAACTTAAAAAACTAAATTTTTTAATGTTATAATAAATCGAGAAAACTAATTACATTTATGAATATATAATTTTATTTTAAATACCTTATATTAAAGAACAATAACATAACTAATTGTGGAGCTGATTATTACATGCATGTATAATTGGTTATACCACTTAAGAAGAGAGGTAAAGATAACTGGTATGACTATATCCTCTTGGAAAGAGTCGCTGCCATGTTTTATAAACAAAAGACTGAAAATCATTGTTATGCCCAATTTTGGAATGTGTTGATTAATAACTATAGTTCTAAACTCAAAAGTGGATTGTGGATTGGAAAATGTATTAGTTATATGTTCACCCATATTCAAACAATATTCTCGCTAATTTTATGGATTAATTTATACTCTAAACCTGTATGTCTATTTATTTGAATCTCTTATTCATTTACAAAGAATACAATACATTTTTTTTTATGTTTGACTATAGTTAATTTCACTCCTATATATCTCTATGCAAATCAAGACTAAATAGTTATGAATAGAAAAATATTGTTTAATCAGTTGGGTATCTTTCAAATGATTTAAGCAAAAGAAGTAGCATATCACAACTGTTCGTTTAATGAGTTGAGAAAAATAAATTATCATCATTCCTTAATATCATTATTATTTAAAGGTTTTTAGTTTGGATTTGATTAAGAAAAAAATTGTATTTATTTGATTTTTGCTCATTGTTAATTAAAGGAATTCTTTCAATGTTGTTATTATCATTATTTCAAGATTTTACATTTATCTCTCTTGATTATTATCAATTATCTATTATAACAAAGGTTTTTAGTTTATTGGCTTTCCTTTAATTTTATAACAAATTAAAATCTAATGAACAAATTGACCTATAATGATCTTTAAAAAGTTGATTTGAGGAAAGTAAGTAATCCATCACAATCTTTCATCCATATCTAATTATTTTCTATATACTTTTTGAAGCAAAATTCTAAGGAAAAATTGATGTGTCACAACCAATCAAAATATGGTAAAAAAGAAGTAAGTCATCACGATTTTTTCTCTATCTTTAATTATTATTATTTTAAATAGATTTATTAATTACTTGAGTTGAGATTACACGTCATTAACTTAAAAGATAATATTTTTATTATAATTATTACAAAGTTTGATATGTTTTGTTATCTAATAATCCTTATTAATCCATTGATTGTTGTTGTTATTGCAAATATTCAGCACTTATTCTTTTTATTTTCTTTTGGTTATTTTCATTATCCATAAGATGTAATATTTGTCATTTCGACTAATTGGTAAGTTTGACAAGAATATTTTTTATTTTAAAATGACAAATTTAGTAAACAAAAATGATGTACCAGGATCGTTCAAATACTCAAAAAGATTCTTTCTATTATTTTATAATCTCTAATATTCACCATATATGATGAATGTGTCAATTTTATTACTTCAAATCATCACTTAGTATTTATCAAAGTAAATATATATTACTCAGGGATAAATTTTATCAACAGTTAATGTTTAATGGGTAATTAGAAGAAAAAACTAATTCATGATATGCAAAACAAAAACATTAAATTTAGGATATTTTGACATACTTTTCTCTATTTTTTTCTTTGCAAAAACTATGTCCATAAATGCACCTTATGACTTATCCTATACTTCTATCCATATCCTTGTTCTATCTTCTAAGGCTCAGCAATGAGCTAGCCTTGTTACATGCCTACACCCGACTTTAGCTCATATCATTCATCATTTTTAACCTCTCCTTTCAAACTGCGCCTACCGTAAGAGTGACAGTGAAAGGGATAAATATATCTTGTCCTAAAGCACGTCCCCAAGTACGTCCCTCACAAATCAAAATATGTCATTTCAATTAAAAAATTAAATAATTATAACTTTTTTCTAATTTTGCTTCATTTTGATTGGTCATGGACGTGCTTTGGGACAACAGATCCTTGTCCCCGTGAAAATCCCCAAAGAAATTTGGTGATAGTTCCTCAAATACATTTTCACATTTAAATTTTAACCATGTCATTGACTTAGTAATTGTTACTCACTAATTAAGAGTTCAAATCCTTTTTATTTTTAGGAAAATGAACTAGTTTTCAACTATTAAATGATAGTTTATCATTTACATTGTAGAATATCAAATTAAATTTTGCATATAGACAAAAAATGGAGATAATCTCCACACTAATTAGTACCAAGTAATAATAATGATAGCATAAAGACCAAGACCATAACCCTAATATAAGTCTAGAAATAGTGCGAAAGGATTAAAATCAACCCTCTAAATTGGGAGTCTGGATCCTCTCCTGTAATGGAGAGGTCAGTACTACCCTAGGATTATGACACATGGCAAATTAATTTTTAACGACCAATATTTTAAAATGCAAAAATATAATTTTATTTTAATTAATTCAAAAAAAATATATTTCATCTTTATCTTCAACCATTGCTACTCCAATGCTACATTACCAGAAAGAAAACATAACTAAAATAGAGAAATCAAATTGGACCTTTGAGTTTTCTTGGTTGTTGATTGTAAACTATGAAAGGTTACCCAATTTATGTTGTTTTCCTTTCCAATTATGGGGTAGAGTTGAAAAATGAAAGACATCTACTGGTTTTAGTTGAGAAATAACGGTAGAAGAAGAAGAAAAATGACAGTCTTGGGATTTACTTTTCTCTATTTTAGTTATGTTTTCTCTCTGGTAATGTAGCATTGGAGTAGCAGTGGTTGAAGATAAAGATGAAATATAAATTAATTTGCCATATGTGATAATCCTATGATAGTACTGGCCTCTCCGAACCTTCAAAGGGTCCCACGGTTAAACACACTGCCATCTTATTATGTCCGTAAGTCTTGCACTCTGCACAAATTAGGCAATAAATTCTGCCTAGTAAACCTGAATAATGGAACCCAGCCTTTTTGTAGTGCTAGATTGCGTATTTATTTGTTATGACACCATTCATAAGTTTCTAATAGCTTCTGTTTTCTGTACACTAAAAAATACCATATATGCATGTAACACACCACGTATACTTTTATACATTATATCCTTTATATGTACATTAAGCTATCTTTCAACCAATAATTAAAGGTCAATCTCTTTCATGCATATATTTATATGCGGTATAGGATAACATTCAATGATATTAACATTGAAGGTTGATATAATTGATAAAGATATTTATTATAATATGATGTATACATAAGTGAATAAGATATAATTATAAAAAGAAGAGGATGTGAAAAACATAAAAATAATTGAAATGGCGTTATCAATGTTGACTTGCAAGTCCAAGAGCCAATAGCATTTCTTAAAACTCATTTGATTGAGTAAGGATCCTCTCCATTAATGTAAGAGGTAAAAGACTAGTACTACAAAAAATAAAAGAAAACAGAATATCATAAGATGTTTATATCATTTTATATATAATGGAATAACACTTTTGACATTAAAAATACAAGTAAAATCAAGTATGCGTCTCTTTGTTAAGGAAGAGGGATGAGAGAAAGAACATGTATTGGTTGGCAGTAGTGACCCGTGAACCCATCTTGGCATCACTCGAACAAATAACAATCCAATCATGCTTCTACAATAAATTGAGCCACTTATATATAATCCTGTTGCTGTTACTTTTACCCCTTATCTTCATTTTCTTCTGTTTTTATATGATGTTCAACCCATTATCCTACTAACTGAATATATGACAAAATTAAGGCAACTTCTCTCTTCAGAAAACAAACATTATGAGGTTTGAGTAAGGGTTCTAAAAAGGCAAAACAGACAATCATTCCGTGAAGATTATGTAAAATGATTGATCTGAATATGCTGTGCTCTATGTGTTTGTTCTCATAGTTGCACCATTCATTTTGTTTATAAAATTCTAATGGATAGAATATCAACAATCCTAACATAGATCACCTACTTAATTGACCTATTTATTCTTTATTATCTATACTACTATATAAGTCAAAACATAACTAAAGGGTAAATATGTATTTGAACAGACATGATTTCTATATTCTAAAATTACTCTCTTTAAATCAAATTAAGCTTTTAAGTAATAAAAAAACTGATGTTTTAGTGTGCCTTTAAGCCAAATTCTCATGAGAATCAATTGATAATATGGGCAAGGGCAATGTTTTTACAACTTTTGAATCTATAAAGTATGAAGGATAAATCTAACTTTCAATGCGAAAGCATAACATACAATGTTATAGGTTACTAATATTGTAACAACAATCATATTTGATTAACCACAATAAACCTTTTCAGTGTTACAAAGAACACACATTAATACATAATGCTAAACTATAATGTATATACAATAATTTTACAAAAATTGAATGCACATAGAATAGGTAAAAACATGGTCATAAAAGTGCTTAAATTGAATAAAGAGTTTATTATACGTGGAGCATCAATAATGTAATATTTTTATAGTATTCATACATTACCTAACATTTATATGGAATACGTTTATTTAAGAGTTAATAATTATTAATATAGATGATGTACTTAAAATGTAAAATTAAATCTTCCAATAATGACAAAATAGTAAACATTACATTTTAAACATGATAAATTTATTTTAATGATTATGTCATACTTATATACTTCACCTACAAAGAAATTTACTAATTACTAGTCATTCAATTATTTGAATGTTCAATTTTTAAACAATAAGATTGAACAATTACTTTATTATATTTAATATTTATAGTATGTAAACTACATATTATAAATAATAGGAAATTAAATTTACAAACACAAACACTGATTTATATAATTAAAAAACTATAATACTTATATTATTTATTTATATAAATAATAAGATAATCTTAGATGAAATCTTACAAAACAACAGGCGTATTGTGGTCTTTATATTTCTGTTGCTTTCTGTGTCAGACTATAGCAGTTAGTCCAGTTACAGTTACTAGCCGTTATAAATTATGTCACTGTCCTTTGGAAATCAATCTATTACTACTATTTTTCATTCTATAACTATATGCATTAATTTTCTTTAGTACCATTTTTTATTGTGTAATTACTTCTCTAAGATGATCATTGCATCATACACCTTCAATCCATATTAAAGTTCTCAAAGCAACCATCCGTTTCATATCTTCAATTAGGAAAATCATTCAAGACACTTTTTATCAATGATTTATTTATGTATACTTCTTAAATAAGTATTGATCAGATTTTTTTTACACTTTTGCTCTAATGGATAGATAAGAATGGTTGTACATATAAAGTTTGTGTCAAAAAGGTGTAGATAAAAAATAGGGAATAAAGTGTATTCTCACGTCAAAAGATAATTTATCTTCTTAAATTCACTCATTATTTGACATATGTTTTATTTTTTATAATATATTTTAAAATAAAAACTTCCAGAAAAAATGAAAACAAGACACATGTCATACAATAAATAAATTTAAGGAGATAAGTTATATCTTGGTGTGATGAGATTCTAAAAAAACAATGTAAAGATATCACTACTCCTTCAAATATAACCAAAATGATCATACTAAACAACTTTATAACATTAAATACATTATATATTAATAACTTTATGAAACATTGGAGAAAAATCAATAAGGTCGTTCACCCTCAACATTACCCGGTGGAAAATAGCTACAGATAACAAAGACCCAATCATTATCACACTTAGCTCTAGCACACCCAACATGAACAGAATCACGCCACACAATTTGAGTATAATGGCCACATTCATCATGAACACATGAGTTGGAGTGGTAATCATAGTCAGGCTTCTCAGTAAGCCAAAACTTTACAGCATCTGAACCCTTCATATCATCATAACCCTCAGCCAGATTCTCACCAAAGGGCCCATAAGAGTGCTCCATGTTGCAGTCTTGGATCCTCTCATTTGCATAGTTCTGAGCATAGGCTTGAAGGGTGTGGTTCCATGAGAGGGGACCAACACCAACTTCTTCCCTAGCTTGGTTGTGTACCTCAAGGAAGTCTTGAGGGGTGTTTTGGGATAGGCAAGTTGTGAACATCATGAAGAAAATGGTTATGATCACATCATATTGGGACCTCATTTTTGCTCTTGTTTGGGGTATTTTTTGTATTGTAGAGATTGGTTGTGACTTGTGAGTGAATGATATATGGTGCAGGGTATTTATAAGAAGAGAGTAGAGCAAATCAAAACCATAAAAACAGAAGAATTTAAATAGAATTATGATTTTCTCACCACATTTTTTCTTTACACATTTTCTTATATTTACCTTTTTCACATATTAAATCATCACATTGGAACATTACAAAGTTTGACCGGGCAGGGCTATAAAATTAAAAAACGTTACCCAATTAAAAAAAATAAAAAAAACAGAAAATAATTTTTTTTACATTATTTGGTATAATGTAATTGACTTGGGACATAAAGACAACAAAATATTTGAACAGGTAATATTGTTCAGTTATCCTATCAAATATCTGATGCCGCTAATTATAAGCTTAAATTAGAGCAGCTCATATCATTTGTCCTTATTATTTTTAAATCGTGGATAAAATAGTATTATTTTTAAAATTCAATGAATCTTTCAAAATAACAATGGCGAATAAGAGAATTATAATTTAGGTATAAAAAGTGAGGTAATAAAAAAATGAGAAGTGATGTTTGTGCAATTAAAAAAGTGTGCTTGTGGGCAGTGACTTCTCTTTCCCTCCTTTTCTAGATTCCCTGAAAAGAAAGTAGTGACAACCCTAGAGAAATTACCTATTTTGCTCTTATCATTACATTGATTGGATGAAAAGAATAAGAAAAAAAGAGAGTAGAAGAAAGCATAAACAATAATATTACCTTGACAAATAATTTGTAATAAATTTTTAGCTGTACTTTAATTTTGGATTTTGGACGACTTATTTGAATTGTATGTACAAGTAAGAGATAAAAAAATAAATATATTTTGATCTATTTTAAGATAATCTATGAAATCTCACACATTTAAATAACATCTCATAAGTGAAAGTACAATTAAAGGAAGTATATATTTTATTGCTCCCAACTACATATATACTAAGTATTAAGTGATTATTCAATTTCTTTTTCACAATAATACTATATATATGAGTTTCATTCTTTGGTGTCTTTATAGTTTTGAGTGATCAAATATTTTCTATGTATTGAAGTATGTTTAACAGTACACTCATGTGACCACCTCTCATCATTATTGTGTATCACGATAAGCTAGTAAATATGTAATTAATTTATTTAGCTAAGTTCCTTAAATATGTTGACATGTATTCGACGACTCAAATCATGCATATGATAAAAATATATATGAATTCAGCAATTAGAGGGACCCAATACTTCACGTGTCTCACCACGACTTCAGGTAAAGCCTATACGATTATTCTAGACATCTAAATTTCGGTGCCTAGGCATGTGAACTTTCTTATTAGTGCTATTATATAATAAAAACTCGAAATGCACAAGTTTTCTCAAATTGTTATTCTTTACTTTTTAAAAAGCTTACAGGTTTGTTTGTTATTATATTATTGTTATAATAGTAGAAACTAGCCAAAGTATACATGCACTTGACATAGCAACATAACTTTGTTGAAAGTGGTAAAAGTTTGTCGTGGAATATAGTAAGTGGCATTGAAAAGTTTAACTCTATTAACGGATTAACTTTAGTTAATCACAAGATGAAGAGAAGAAGGCAAAATATTTAACTTGCATGCTTTTTTTTAAAGCTAGAGCCCATCCTTATTTATATATATAAAAAAGGGTAATATAATATTCGAGCCTTCACCTAGTAGGGTTCAGGAAAGGTATATATACGGTGGAATTAATCGAAAAGTTGTATAAGGAAGAAAGAAAGAGCTTTGAAAACAAAACATATGGAAGACAAAATAGTTTAGAATGTGATTACCAAGTTAATAAACAATTAATTTGAACATGCCATCATGATTGGAATTTGAAATATGAAACAAGACTATAATTTGAACAAGTTTTACCCTTGGGGTGCTTAAGGTAGGATCATGTCATGGTTTGTGAGCACAAGACAGTAAATATATGATCAAGGGTATGATTTGAGGTGAAAAACTTGGCAAGCTGGTTTGTATGCCCTCTTGGTTGAAGCCTGCTCAAACTTCTTTATTGCACTTTCATTCTCTTCTAAGCTACTCTGAACAAAAAACCTTATCCACCACGATGAGCTGCGTAATTTGGCCTTCAAACAAGAAAATCAAACCCCACAAAGGAGAAGCCAAATTAGAGGAATACTTTATACTTTATACAGACATGAATTTGGATAACAGAGCTACAACACTAGTTACTAACAACTAAGCTTTCAATAAATGTCATGAAATGTGCAGTTCTTATTTTTAAGCTTTACATTACTAACCAAAATATTATTTCCCAAACTTTAGCAACATTCACTAGTGTACATCAAAATGCTTTGATCAATACAAGAATTCATCTAGTATGCCTACATCATTCAAGGAAACTCCTATTCATATTCTTCCAAAACGAGTTTGATTACTCAATTTGTTAGAATGTCAAACACCAGGAATTCCCTATGAATCCAGGTAATTTGTCTCTCTTTCTGCCCATCCAGTTTTTTATTTTATTTTTAATTTCAATACGAGTATAAACTTGTAATTTTATAAGCCCTTTGTCCACATATGTTACACCAACCGTCAATGACGAAAAAGATGCAAGTAGACAACATAAATGCCCATGATCACAGAAGGTTATCAAATCGAATGAAATATATAGGGCTACTTACTGGACGACCAAATTTGGCCACTTCTCCACCTCTAGCTCTCTGCTGACCTGGATAACCTATACATGAAATTGAGAAATCAGGACAAATAAGGTGAAAGTGAAATAAAACATCATCACAGTAAATAAACCAAGGGATATATACCCGAAAAGATGACAATGCCATCAGAAGATACCCTTGCCAACTCTGGCAGGGTTTTATTCAGGTATCTTGGAGATAAGTAATCCAATGCATCTGACACAATGACAAGAGAAAATGACTTTGGACGATAAGGCAGAGGAAACTTTATGTCAGCTACGCGCACAACTCCCTTGCGTACAAGTTTCTTGCACTTTGCACTAACATCATCTAACTCATATGGTTCTATTCCCCAAGCCTCGGTATCCTCTTCTTTTAACAAACTAGATACCAAAGAACAAGAGTCAGGGCCAACATGCAAAACTTTATGCAAGCTGTCTCCATATGCTTTCTTCAAAACGGGCAATGCTTGTAGTACTTCTGCTGTGCATGAAGCACCACCTACACATACATACTAGAGCTTCTTCAATAGCTACCAATGCTTAATATTTGAAATCAAAAGTTCTACATTAAATGTCAATGAAATTGTAATTGCTCTTATAGTGGCAAGACAAGACACTACATTAATATAATGTCTAACATATAGATTATGAAAAATTATCATCAGTTTCCAAGTTAAGAGTGTATGCACCAACAATATAATAAAAAAAAGATTCAGGACACTAAAGAAAAGTAGAATTCTGAATCAACTCTTAAATTTGGTCCAATACTTCAATTGCTCACCCTAGTCTACTCGGATTATTATATCAATTAGAAAATATAAGGCATTGTCTAAGAATAAGTGTCCGTTTTACAAATTATAGAAAGAAAGTGCAGAATATGAACTGATACTTTATATCTAAATTACTTCAGAGAGAGAGAGAGAGAGGAAACGAGAGTAAGATATCAAAATATTTTTTACAACCCTACTTCTACCCATACAATAACAAGCACCAAGCCTTAGTCCCACTAGGTAGAGGTAAGCTACATGGATCGAGTGTGTGCTTGATGCTATATATATAGTCAGTCCTAAGTTCGGATAAAAGGTGAACGTTGTGTTAGGCACTCGACAACCAACATAAAACTTTGTCGAATCTCTGATATGGATCAACCCTACTTTTGCACATATGCTTAGGAAAATAATCAGAGGTTTAAGAGCCTATGTAGAGGAAATAAGAGTAAGATATCAAAGTATTTCAGTACTCCAGCTTCATGGAAACATGTCTCTGCCTGTATAGAAGATGTTTTGGATGTTGAAGATTTCAAATAGCTAGAATCATAGTTAAAAATATTTACCTTCAAGTTTACTTACATCCTTAATACCACTACTAGCTCCACCTGCCATTTGAAAAATAAATTGGAGAAAAGGTCAGTACCATCAAAATTTTAAAGCAAGTGCGAATTCATGAAACAATATATCTCCATTATCAGTTCCTGTTGTGATGACTGCAATCTCTGTGCCCTGTATTGTGCCATGAGTGCAGATCCTCTTGATCAACAAACGACAACATTCAAGCTTACGAAACATAAGGGAGTTAGATAAAATTCAAGTTCTAAGACTGGACATAAAGTAAAAAATTAACTATATTTGATAATTGAAACACTAGACTTTGAGAGTAACAAACTCAAAATTCTTTTATTGTTTGATCATAAGATCCCTCATTTAAAAGGGTTTCAGACTTCAAGTTAGCAGATAAGTTACAAACCTGAGCTGCTATAACAATAACCGATCAAAAGGATTGCACCCTGAAAATATAATGTAAAGTTGATTCAGAGAACCATATAACGATTCAGAAACAGGGGAAGAATAAGAAGAAAATATAGGGAAGAGAACCATATAACAAGTCTATTGAGATACACATTTAAAAAAACGTACCACGACAACAAGCCCAATAGATAGTAGGGGAGAGTTGCGAGATTTATCCTGAATAGTGGCCACAAATGGTATACTTCCACCATCTCCTAACCGACGTGTAGGATTTACTGGTCTTCTTGACATTATAACAGCAATTAGACTTCAGGCCTAGCACAAGTTTTAGCAACAAGCTCAATTGTGGTGTTTCCAATAAATAAATATGTTTCTGTTTCCATTTTATCATATGTTTTCCACTCTTTACTTTGATCATTTGACTGCATGTCTATGCTACCAAAACTGGTTTCTTATAGATGTATTCTCTTAAAACCAGGGCCACCAGTTATGAGTTGAGAACTAAATAAGAACTGCATAAAAAAAGCTAAAAGGCAGAACATGGCACAGGTGGTTGCCAGTATAAGACACCATATAACTTTAGCCACAACCCCATGCCATCTCTAAGAAAAATCAAGTGAAAAAGGCGACGACTACGCTCTCCACAGTTTCCAATCAAACCGATGAAGTTGGGTTTTGAAGTGCCAACTACCACTTAAGTAGTTGAGCATAACAAGATATTAAAGGGTTTTCCTAGAGTATGCCTCAAGTGCATTTTTAGGATTCCAGAGAAGCAAAATTTTATTGGAAATTGAAGCATTTACTAGATATATCACTTCTCAAGATAATAAATGCATCAGTTCCTAAAAAAACTTGCTTTTTTCGGATTTCTAAACTAGTTTGAGAGAAGCTCATCAATTAACTTATTGTATTTTGCATAGCCAAGCAACTACTACTATACAGCAAAATTTGGCAAAAAATCTCATCAAACCCCCATATAGGAAACTACTATTTTTCTAACACTTTCTATGGAGAGAAAAAAAACATAACCTTGGCTATTGTTCATGCTATTTCCAGTTATTTTACCAAAATATAACAAAGCTGAAACCCATCACTGATTGATTCCCACAAGTTCCAAATGAAGAATTAAAAAAACAGTGTATAGTTCTAAGGAAAAATACCCAAGCATAAGCATAAAGTTCAAGCTAAGAAAGAAAAGATGAAATGGTTCTGAATGAAGTAATAAAACATGAAAGGTGGGGTTAAGTTTTAATGAAGTAGAAAGTTCAAATGGGTAGATTAGAAGGAAAGAAATAAAGATAAAGGAGAAAACTTTGGATTAAAAACGTAATGAAATGAGAATGGAGTTGAAGAAAGTAGAAAAAGGGTTACCTGCTGATGCTGAAACAAGTTGGATAGATCTGTTGAGACCCAGATCTGTGAATTGTGTTTGTGCTGCGAGATAGTGAGACACTCATAAAACCGGTGAACACTTTGGAATTTTGGATTCACATGCACTGTTTTTTTCAGTTTAATTTGGTTTTTAATCAGTATGCTTTTAAATTTAAAATAATAATTTGGAAAGATAATCACACTAATTGATTTTGACTAGAAAAGCATGAATATTTGAATTATACCATAATGTAATATTTGACTTATAAGACTTATAAATAATGTTTATATAACTTCATTTGGATTCCAAAAATATGTAAAATAACCATTTTATATAACCAACACATTCCAACAAACTTGGTGAATGTATTTTAATGGTTGTTTGTGTAAGGAAGAAAATGTTTGTATAATTATTTTCATGTCTGCTTATCCCTATCTCTGATAGTATTACTATTTGCTCCTATTCTAATCTACCAAAAGATTCCATGTTTCAAGAGGTTTGGGAAAAAAGCTAATCAAATCAGAATTCAATAAAAGTAGGGGAAAATACTATAAGAGTAAAAAAGAGTCAAATATAAAGTTCACCACTCTACAACAACCTCACATCATGCCAAGTTTATTTAAATATACTTTTGCAGGGAACGATTTTATTTGAGGTCATCATTATATTTTGATGATCAACACAATATAAAGCAATGAATCAAATGAAAAAGTTCTAGCTTTGAAACTTAAAGTAAATCATGAAACCAATCAAAGTAGATATATTGAGCTTAATTAAGTTATACCAGTTCCAAATTCAAATAAAGAGAGAATGGGTTCTTAGTCCGAGATCAAGCAAGAACAGTGTTGGATTCAGTTACTTGGCCTATCATGCAAATGTTTCTTATTACATATGTGAAGATTATACCCCAAGCAATCTTGTATGGATATGTTCTCTTGTTGCTTTTGCACTTAGCAAGGTTCTCTTACTGATGGCTATCTTATCTGCTTGTCTTGTGGTTATATTTAGACTTCCTTAACTTGGTTATGTTGAAAACCAAAGGCTAATCCATAAGTGGAACACAAATGTTTCCAATAGGATGAGTGGTTGTGGCAGCATAAAATGGAAGAGTATTATATACTCACAGATTTTGGAGATAGATGGAAGGAATCCACTTCCAAAGCTCCTCGATGAAGAAGTTGTGGGAATAATTACACATGCCAGTAAATCAGAATCTACTTTAATTTATAGATAGCTGCCTGTATTAATTGCATTAGTAACTCCATGGATCAATAGATATTTGAGACACTAGTATCTCCACAGTGACTAAAAAGAAATAATGTTTTTTCCTTCCTCTGAACTCCAATGTTTAATGTCTTAAAGTTGCTTGCAGACTTTGTCCACAAGAATTGAACATGATGTCTCTAGCTCGAATGGCATTTGATAAAAAAAATGTGTAGAAAAAACATTAGTTTCATTCAAATTGCCTGAATCTAAAAGTTAGTGTCAACTGTGAGAATAAAGTTATATGAAATTACAGAATAGCCTTTAATGATAATATTTACTTGTTTTCTCCTCCCTCTTCTTTTTCTTATGCTTAGATTTCTCTTTGGACCTGCTCTTCTTAGAATGCTCCTTTTCCGACTTACCAGCATGGGACTTCTTAATCTTCTTCCGCCTTTCTTCGTGAAGCTCCTCTTCAGAAGAGTCACAAGACTTCAGTGATGGAGGCCTCTCTGGACCATAAATAACACGACGTTCCCTTGCATCAGGACTAGGACTAGGGTCCCTATATGGGTGAGGTGGTGGTAGGTACGGGCCAGTCTCATCCATCCTTGGACCAATACCACCTCTGCCTCGCTTCTTCCTGCCACCAAAATGGAGTTTCTTCAGATCCAAATAACAGAAGTAAATGGGATTATGTGAAGGAATGCATGCACATAAAACGTCAGAAAGCATAAGAAAAAACAATACCTCGAGTGTAGAAACTCCTCAAGCTCTTCATCCTTTAAACCTTCTGGACTATGCTCATTTTCTCTTTTACTCGAGCATGAAGCAGAGACATTAGTCCTATCATCAACTATAGCATGTCTTTCTGTGCTTCTTGATGAGATACCATCTCTATGTCTTCCGTCACCCCTGAATTTATCTTTTGGTGTGTTGTTAACCCATTCGTCTAGCTTATATTCTCTTTTACTTGAGCATGAAGCAGAACTAGTGCTATTAACAGCAAAAGCATTTTTTCTAGGGCTACTTGATGAGTTGCCATCCCAATGGCTTCTGTCAGCATTGTTTTTATCTTTTGATGTGCCTTTAACCCGTTCATCCAGCTCCAGTTCCTTTTGCCGCAGTCGCCACATCTCATTCACTTCCACAGATCGGTTTGCTGGTAGAAAGCACCAAAATAAAATCATATTCGATTAATAAAATTAGTTATCAGCTAAACACATATATATCATACTCACTGTAAAACACCAGACAAAACATGACAAGGATAGCGATTTAACTGACTGAAACATTCAAGAAATGAAGTTAAATTTCAAGTTTAGACTTGGTGAAGTAGTTGTGTGTTTCTTTTAGAAACAACCCAAAAGAAATAAGTAGCAAAACAAAGTGATTTGTGTGAATCAGCTGAAATCAGCTCATAGCTACCGAACTAAGATATATGGTAACTTACTCGATAGAAAATTTTAGAAATAATAGCCCAAGTGTACTAAGTATGTATCCAATGAGTTCCTTACAAATCCCTAAAAGTTGAAGATCAAGAGCTATTATAAACTCAAAGGACATTGATAACACTGGTATCAAATCAGAAGATAGAAGAAAGATAGAAAAGAAAAGTCCCTAAGCCAAAACCTTGAAGTTTAATGGCAGGGCTCTAATGAATTGCTTTATTGATGAAGAAGAAGAAGAATACAAGAGAACAACTTTACAAGGATCCCACAATCCAATTGATTCCACAATCAGTTACTGATTCCACAATCAGTTACTTTCTCTAAAAATTGCATAGGTTTCTCTTCCAGCTAATCCTATTTATTAACAAGCTCAAAACTATAACTAACTAACTAACAAAACAATTAAGGAAAGTTAGTTATCTAACTTCCAAACCTTCCTAACTCTTCTTTTATACATGTGCCTAATCTTTTGATTGGCTTTGACCTTATCAATACTTCCCCCTAGACTTTCCTACTTGTCCTTAAGTTTGAAGTTAGGAAAATTCTCCTTCATTGTGGTTGCCAATTCCCAAGTGCATTCATAACTAGGAAGATTATGCCACTTCACTAAGACTTCAACATCTCCTTGCCTATTAACCTTGCTGTCAGTGATGTCTTCAGAACTCACTTCTAACTCCAATTCTTCAGTTAACATAGGAGGCAATGGTTGAGGTTGCTGATGGTGCTTGAGAGCTTTCTTTAAGAGTGACACATGGAAGATTGAGTGATTTTTATCATGAGCAGGCAAGTCTAGTTGATAAGCCACAGCTCCCACCTTCTTAAGTATCTGATAAGGGCCAAAAAACTGGAGCAAGCTTACCATAGGGTCTGTTGGCTAAGGATTTTAACTTGTAGGGCTGCAACTTAAGAAACACCCATTCTCTCACTTCAAACTCTATTTTCCTCCTGTGTTTATCTGCATACTACTTCATTGAGTTCTGTGCTTTAGCTAGATTACCCCTTAACTCTTCCAGAATCCCATCTCTCTGATTCATGAGTTGATTGAGTTCTTCCACCTTGGAGGGTATAGTGCCTGCTATTAATAAGAGAGGTGGATCTCTCCCATACAAAGCCCTGAAAGGTGTCATCCCAACTGATGTGTGATAATTGGTGTTGAACCAATACTATGCCCAATGCAACCAATCTAACCACTGCTTAGGTTTTGGACCTGCAAAACACCTTAAGTAGGTCTCCAAGCATCTATTTGTAACCTCAGTCTGCCCATTTCTCTGAGGATGATAGGCAGTGCTCAATTTAAATTGTGTTCCAACCATTTTAAACAGTTCCTTCCAGAATAAGCTAAGAAACAATGGGTCTCTATCAGATACTATGGTAGTTGGGAACCCATGTAACTTCACAACCCCCTTTTGGAACACCAAAGCAACATCCTTGGCTGAATAAGGGTGTCCTAAGGCAAAGAAATGAGCATACTTAGATAGCCTATCCACTACCACAAATATAGTGTCCTTACCTTGAGATCTGGGCAGCCCACCAATGAAATCCATGGATATATCCATCCATACTTGTTGAGGAATAGGCAGGGGCTGCAAGAGTCCTGCAGGGGCTAAGGTAGAGTACTTATTCCTTTGGCAAGTATCACAACCAGCAATGAAGGTCTTGATGTCTGATTTCATCCCATCCCAGAATAAAAAACTTAAAATCTTCTTATAAGTCTTGAAGTAACTGGAATGCCCCCTTGTTGGAGTCTCATGGCACTCAAAGAGTATGATAGGGATCCTATTAGAAGACTTAGCCAAAACCAGCCTGCTCTTATAGTATAAAACCCCTTGCCTTAATTCAAAACCAGGGTGGCTAGTAGAAGAGATCAATAACTCCTGAATCACTTTCATCCATTTAGGATTCAAGCTCAAGTCACTAACCCAATTATCTAGATCTTCATGATATATCACAAAGAGAGTAGTATACATTAACCTTCTAGAGAGTGCATCAGCTGTTGAGTTGTCCTTCCCAAGTTTGTATTGAATTTCAAAGTCCAGCCCAATCAGCTTAACTACCCACTTGAATTGTTCATCTGAAAACAACCTTTGTTCTGTCAAAAACTTAAGGCTCCTATGATCAGTTCTGATAATAAAGTGTCTGCCCAAGAGATAATGCCTCCATTTTTGGATAGACTGCACTAGAACCATGAGTTCCCTTTCATAAACTGATTTCTGTTGATCCCTTAGGGACAATCCCTTACTCCAGAAAGCCAATGGCTTTCCTTCCTGCATGAGCACAACACCCAACCCTTTACTAGAAGCATCTGTCTCTACTACAAAAGCCTTGTTAAAATTAGGAATGGCCAGCTTAGGTAAGTGCATCATAGTAGCCTTCAATTGTTCAAAAGCATAATTGGCCTCTGCTAACCACTTAGTCTTTTTTAAGTAAGTTAATGAGGGGACTAACCAACTTGCCATAGCCCTTCACAAATTTCTTGTAGTACCCTGTAAGTCCCAAAAATCCCCTTAAACCCTTAAGATTGTTGGGAACAAACCAAGACTCCACATATGCCACTTTAGAAGAATCAACAAAAACCTTCCCTTCTGAAATGATGTGGCCTAGGTACTCTATATCCTTCTGTCCAAATCTGCACTTCTTTAGGTTAGCTTTCAGAGAGTTTTCCATGAGCAGGGACAACACAGTCCCTAAATGTTGGCCATGAGAACTTAAATTTGGGCTGTATATCAAAATATCATCATAGAAGACTAGGGTGAATCTTCTTAGGTGAGGTTTCAGAATCTCATTCATTAGGGCTTGAAATGTGGAAGAAGCATTGGTTAGGCCAAAAGGCATAACCATGAACTCATAGTGGCCTTTATGGGTTCTAAAGGTTGTCTTCTCTATATCTTCAGCCTTCATTCTAATTTGGTGATATCCAAACTAGAGATCTAGCTTGGAAAATACCCTAGCTTGCCCCAATTCATCCAGTAGCTCATCAATCAAGGGTATGGGAAACTTGTTAGGAATAGTGACCTTATTCAAGGTTGTATAATCAACACAAAACCTCCACCCACCATCCTTCTTTTTAACTAGAAGAATAGGGCTTGAATAAGGGCTGATACTAGGCCTAATGACCCCTGCCCTAAGCATCTCATCAACCAGCCTTTCAACTTCAGCTTTCTGATAATAAGGACATCTGTATGGCCTCAGATGAGGTATGCCAGCCCCTTCTTTCAAGTGAATAGCATGGTCATGTGACCTAATAGGTGGTAGTTCTTCAATATCTTGAAAGACTTGATGGAACTTCTGTAGGACTCCTTCCAATTCTGTAGGCATAAGGCTGCTCTGCTTGACAGTTCTGTCACACAACAATAATAACCATTCCCCCTCTTCCAGTAGCACTTGCATAAAGGCGCCCACAGATAATTCAGCCTTGGTTAGAGCAAGATCACCCACTATGGTAATGATGGCATCTTCCTTCTTAACAGTGAGCATCATATTACCAAAATCTGCCCTTACTTCCCCTAGACTGGCTAACCATTCCAGACCCAACACTATATCAACACCCTTCAAAGCAAAAAGGTAAAAGTCTTGAATTACCTCTAGTTGTTGTTGAAGGAGTTTTAGTTGAGCACACCTCCCTTGACACTTAATATGGTGTCCATCTCCCACCTCCACTATATAAGCTTTGGTGATGCAAGTCAGAAGCTAGATCTTAGGAGATGAAATTGTGGGAAGCACCACAATCAATCATGACTACAACTGGTCTTTCTCTCACAATTCCTCCTACCTTCCATGACCTAGTAGAAGTCAATCTTGTCATGGAGTATAATAACAATTGTAGGGAATTAAAGTGCTGCATCTCTGCCTCTTCAACCAATTCCTTAGCCTCATCCTCTTCAGCTAGTAGCAACATCTTCAATTGCTTATTTTTACACCTATGCTCCCTAGAGAAGGGTTCATCACACCTGAAACATAGCCATTTCTCTCTCTTCTCCCTCATCTCAGCACTAGAAAGCCTTCTGTAATCTCCTAATCCTTTATAAGTCTCTGTTTCTGGTAGAGGTTTAGAAGTCCCCACCACACTGCCCATTGAAGATGCTTCCCTCATGCTACTATTTGTTGCAACAGGGTCAAAGGTAACTACTCTATTGTAAGAGCTTCCCTTGAAAACACTAGTATCCCTTCCATACCCTGGTGTAGCCCTTTTCTGTACAACTAGATTCTTTTGCTCAATGAGGATAGCTTTATGGATGACATCTTGAAGAGTAGCCAACTCATAAAGTTTAACCTCTACTCTTATATCCTCCCTCAAACCATTTAGGAACACCCCCCTTATGAACTCTTGATTAATTTCCCTTAGGGCTTCAGATACTTCTCAAACTCTTCCACATAGGCCTCCACACTCCCATCTTGCTTAAGAGACAATAGCAGCTCAAAGGGATTTTGAACCATAGAAGGTTGGAATCTTCTAACTACTACAATCTTGAAGTTGTCCCAAGTAGGTGAGGGGTTACATCCTTCCCACCACTGAAACCAACTCAAGGCCTTACCTTCCAGAGCAACAATAGTAGCCCTCATCTTCTCATTCTCAGTCATAGCTTTCCAGCTTCTGTACCCAGCCATAAGCATCTTCTCCCATAAAGATAGGAATTTCCAGCCTTCTCCACTTGTCACTGGTTGATTGGACTTGATGGCTTTCCACCTCTTCATTGTTTTCACTGCTTTCTTCCCCCTAGAGACACCTAGCTTCATAGTTATGGCAACAAGTAAATCCTCAACCTTTTTAGTTCTAGCTTCATTCAACTCCATCCTAATTCTCATCTCTTCCCTTTCCTGCCTTAACTCCTCTTTTTCTTGCATCCAACTATCCATGGTTCTTGTTTTGCTTCTTGTAGAGACCATAAAAGTGCAGCAGCTTGTCTGGTGGTGGATCCCTTTCCCTTGCAAGCAACAAGATGGAGTTTTGATACTAGTAATAACACTGGTATCAAATCAGAAGATAGAAGAAAGATAGAAAAGAAAAGTCCCTAAGCCAAAACCTTGAAGTTTAATGGCAGGGCTCTAATGAATTGCTTTATTGATGAAGAAGAAGAAGAAGAATACAAGAGAACAGCTTTACAAGGATCCCACGATCCAACTAATTCCACAATCAGTTACTTTCTCTAAAAATTGCCTAGGTTTCTCTTCCAGCTAATCCTATTTATTAACAAGCTCAAAACTATAACTAGCTAACTAACTAACTAACAAAACAGTTAAGGAAAGTTAGTTATCTAACTTCCAAACCTTCCTAACTCCTCTTTTATACATGTGCCTAATCTTTTGATTGGCTTTGACCTTATCAGACATACCCAGCATTCACCAAACTGATCAATTAAAAGATATATCTATTTGATACAATCAGGAGAGGTGAAACTGTGAATGAGAAATATAATTATTTTTTCATGCAATGATGATAAAATTTCCTCAAAAGCACAGCCAAACAAATATACAACAACTTAGAACAATGATAGCAAAGCTCTATCTTAAATTAGTGACTAAGGAATAACCTTGTTGTACTCCACGTATGGTGGCAGAGAGAAAACGTGAATTTGGCCGACCGCGTACATTAGGCTTACAAAGATAAGCCAGAACACCTTCCTTTTGAGATTGCCGCCGCAATTCAGCTGCTTCCCGCATAAGCATAGCAGCTAATTTGTTTTCAGTTTCCAGATCCATTTAAGTGGCTGATCATATTACCCAAAAACAAATAAGAGAAAAATAAAAATGAGTTAAATTTAATGAATAACATAACATGAAATTAAAATTAAAAAAGAATTGCAGGTTGTTGTGGTACTTTGTGTTGGCTGGGAAAGGGAAAGTGTTAAAATGGTATGAGCCATGCAAGAAGCTTTCTTGATTAACAAGAAATATGAGTAAAGACATGCATGAATGAGAAAGAAAGCTTTAAAGAAAGCTAAAAAATGAATGATAATGAGAGAGAAATTATTCTCATTATGAATGAAATGAAAAGAATGAATTGATGAAAATGAATGAGATTCAAAGATTAAGGGGGTTATAGGTAATAAAAGGTCGCACTCTAAAGTAACATAAAGGTTCAATCCCTCAAATTCACAAAAAAGTTGTCTCATCTTATTTGGGAACCAATATAATTACACAGACAGAACTAAAACAAAACAATCTATTGTCTATTTAAAGAATGGAGTTTCAAGATCAAACAAGAACAACGAGAAAAAGCAAGAAAAATTGTGGGAGACTAGGGTTTAGAGGTATTGATGGGAAGGCATAAAAGAGAAAAAGGAGTGGAATTTAATTGGATTTGATACAATTCCTTAACCCCCAGAATCCCACTATGTCAATAACTGGTTCAAAATCCAAAGTATAAAGGGTAGAAATTTCAGCCAAAAACAAAACACAAAAAAAGAATAGACAGACATTGCGGCGAAGTTGAAACCTTTGAAGGAAAGGAACGTACCTCTCTCTCTCTCTCTCTCTACGTCTGGCTCCTTCCGCTGATCTCTTCTCTCTTCGTTTTCTTCTCTCTCTCTCTCTCTCTCTCTCTCTCTCTCGACTATAACATTTGCTTATACTTTTATTTTTTCATTGCCTTTGGCCTTTGCTGCTTTCCTTTATATAATATGCTTGAGATCGGAAAACAAACAGACCAAGAGAGATTCAACAATAATAATAATAACCGTAACAATGTGTTCAATTATTATTAACTTTTTATTATTTTTGAGATTATATATACCAAATTTTATTATTATTTCATAATAATATTTAATTATTAAAATATATTAGTATTCATATAATAACTAGTTTTATGTATATAAAATGCTTGTGTTAGGTTGATTATCTTCCGCTTTTAACTAATAGTATTCTTTTACTTGATAAAAGAATTACATCTCTTGAATTTGAGGGTTTGAGCAAGTTTCAGTTATATATCTATATCATAAAATGTTTTTTTAAAGATTAAAGCTGAATAATTATTTACACTCCACATTCACTAATCACAAAATTGGAGCATAAAGTCTCAAAATTTTATTTTATGAAGCACATGACTTTTGAGTAAGAAAAGTGGGTGATATGTACTAGATGTGAACATGAATCTAGTTGAATAAGATGATTCTCATTTACCTAATTCTAAATGTTAGTAAGTTTATACTAGAAGCTAACATGATTTTAAATTTCGATTGGATTAATATTTAAATCTGAAGGTAAACCCGATTAAATATATCAACATTATATATTATTATGGATATATATATATATATATATTAATCATGTGAATATAATTAAAAATTAGAGAATTAGTTATAGTTTTGTTCAAAGAGAAGTCATTATTATCTAATATGTACACAATTGAATAGACACATACATATACATGATGAACAAATGATCATCATTCATGAGACAAGTCGAGTCAAATCATATTTATCTTTTATCCTGTTCTAAATATTAATTTGGTCTAATTTTTAAACTTAAATATGATAATAATTGAACCAAACTTGGTGAATGAGCAGGATCCAAATGAGGAAATGGGCTTTAAGGCCGAATAGAGTAAGATTACGAAAAGAACCCTTAGTTAAAGCCGTTTGTGACTTTCTCTGAGCACAACAAGGTTGTCCGAATCCTAACGGCTACTTAGAGAAAGAGACATTAGGATAATAAGAACACAACAACCTTATTACACATTCTCTCACTCAAACAAAACACACGCTCCTTTGTGAAGTTGAATGGCGGAAACTGTTCCTTTGTCAATGCCAATGATTGAAGAAGAAGAGATCATAGATGATGATTTTTACGAGAAAATCCAAGCACCTAAATTCGTCGACTTGACCGCACCTGATCCTCGCCGCTCCGGTGATGACCGCCACTGGTTCTGCTTCCGCGTTGGTATATATACATATTATTATTACTATTATTACTATTATTTCATTTTACTATATAATTTCTAATCTTTTTTTCACCTTCCTCATTATCCTATAATTAACTATAAATTTGTTACAATTCACTATTAGGATGTGATCAACAGCATGAACAAGAATTAGACTCTGAAGCTATTTACAAAAATTTTGTTCTTCGGGTAATTTGCTCTAACTTCACTCTTACTTCAACTTTATTGATTTCATCAGTGATTAATTATTCAACGTATATGGTTTATATGATATCGTTTTAAAAAAAATTAGGTTATGGCAGCCAGAAGTCCCAATCTACGTCTCAGAAAGGCATTGAAATCAAGAGAAACAAGGTATATTACTTTGGATAAAACTTTTCTAAAGTGAGTTTTTAAAATTAGAAAGTGAAGAGTGTATATAGTTTTAGATCATGTACCGGTTAAGTTCTCGATGATTTTATATTGACTATAGCTTGCAAATCCTACTAATAATCTCCCATTCCTCCTAATACTAAATAAAGAAAGTAATTAGAAAGGATTTGTTGGAGGAAGTTATGGGAAGATAGAACATTTCTCATTTTATTAGTAAAATTGTACTCAAATTGAATTTATTGTTGTGTAATGCTTCTTTAACATTATGTATTAAATGGAACTTTTCAAGCAATGACATATGTCAATTTTGCTGTTTGTTAGTGCAAATTTGAAGTGCCCAAATACAGCTCCACCAAAGCCAAGGGTGTCAAGAATGGCCTTGATTTCCTCATTCTCACACAAGATCAATAACAACAATGCCAAAGTTAAACATCTTTCTAAGAAGGTTCCTGCTTCATCAGCAACCCCAAATGCTAAGGTGAGGCAATCCCCTGCTGTGGCTAAGGCTTTGACCGCTCCAAGGAATCAAAAGATTTCTAATTTAGAGCAATTTAGAACTGTTCAGAGTAAGAAAGCTATGAATGTTGTTGTGCCCAAGAGTAGAGTGGTTGCTAAAGCTCTAGTCTTTCACTCACCAAAGAAGGTAAAAGTGGTCAAGGCCATGAGTTCTATAGAATTGAACACACCTATGAAAGCATTGTGTTCAGCAATGAAGAAGCTTGAGCTCTATGGTGCAAAGAAGAATGAAGAAGGGTGTAGCAATACAATGCCAGTGGCTTCAACAAGAAAGCAATTTAGGGGACGAGAGGTTAAGAGCCGCGTGTTTGATTCATTGTATTCCAATAATCGCAAGGCTCCAGAGGCCAACACTGTGAAATGTTTGAAGGAGAATAAGGTAAAAAGCATGCTGAAGCGCCAGGTTACTATGCCTCATGAAGAAGCTGAAAATTGTGACTCTAGTAACATGGAGATAGATGATAAATCAAGGGGTGGTTCTCTAGAAAGATGGCATGAGTCTGTATCTTCTGGTGGTGACATTACTTCACTGTCACGTTCAAATGAAGAAGAGACCAAGACTAATGAAGGGTGTGAAAATGAAGAGAGAAGGAACCCAATTTCAGAGGAAGGGAAAATCCCAGAGGTTACACAGAGAAAGGGTGAGAAATATTCTATGGCCTCTGGTGATAAAGAAAACGAGGGTGAACTGACTGAGAATGATAACATGACTAGTGAAGGGAGTGAAAATCAAGAAAGAAGGAACCCGCTTTCGGAGAAGGGGAGAATCTCTGAAGTAACAAATAGAAAGGGTGAAGAAAATTCTAGGGCATTTGATAATAAAGAAAATGAGGGTGCACACAATGAGAATGATGACAAGGAAAGTGCTTCAGCCCCAGATGAGAACATGTAAGGCATTTGATTTGTCTCAAAATGTGTTGTTCTGTTCTGGGTTACTTGTGTAATTGTGTTTTACTTTTTATTTTTTTACTTAAACTTCATTTAATCAATGAGTTTTTGGTACTGCAGAGTGATGATTACAAATTACGACGACCCGAAAAAGGCCTTTTTTGGCAGCAAGCATGAGGGTTTGAGGAAAACACCTAAGGTTTGGTCTAATTTTAAAAAATTATTGATGTTGTTTTCTGTGCTACCTGCTTCTCTGATCTGACTTCAATTGTCATCGATATGACTTTGAAACAGAAATCTACATCAACCTTGGCTGGTAGTCAAATTGTAAAATACAGAAAATTAAAGCCTACAAATCCTAAGCCTTTTAAGCTGAGAACTGATGTAAGTGATGGACACTGTTATAGTTGGTTTATTATTAAGAAGAAGTCATACTATTGGACTATGCTTAATTCATGTTATTTTTTATGCTGCAGGAAAGGGGAATTCACAAAGAAGCAAACTTGGTTAAAAAAGACCCTCTACCCTTGAAAGAAACTACAGACAAAGCTGGCAAGCTAATTAGGAAACACCAGAACATAAGACGAGCAAGTGAGCTTGACACTGATAATTATAGCAGCAGCGAAGAGAAATCAAACCAAACAACACAAGGAAACCCATCTGTAAGTTAATGCACAGGAGATAGCATCACTTGACACATTACTGCATTAACATGTTTTTTGAGACTAGTAGCTGAAACTTCACCAAAATATCATGTAGGGAAGCATTCAAAGTGACAACTCCAACGGGAAAAGGCATCATAGATTATATGCCAAAACACCTCATAGAAATCCTGGTGTTAAACTTCAGAAACCCAATGACATGGATAATCCATTAGAACATGGAGAAAAAGCTGCTAAAAGATTGAATGACAATTTCAACAGAAAATCCCAAATGATGCAGCACAAAGTTTTGAGGTCTCGAGGGTAAGCGATAATCAGTTTATCAAATATTTGTGTCTATTTGAAGTCTTTGGAGTGTCAAACAAAAATTGAAGTCTTTGTAACTTTAATTATACTAGTGTCTATGTGCAGTGCTTTGTCAAGGAAGAAAGAAAAGGTTCTCCCCGCAACACCATGTAAACTCAGTGTTATTGCTGAAAAGCCATCAAACTCAAACATATTGAAGCCAAAGGAAGTAGAAAAACCATGTGATAATGATGTTTCATCACCTGCAAGTAAAGTTGTCGATTCCGTTTCCAGACCTTGCTCACAGCGAAAGAGGGCTTTAACTGTTCCAAGGGAACCAAAGTTTCACAGTCTTCATGTGCCAAAGAGCTGCATCACCATGAAACAGACTTAAGTTCTCCCTTGGGGGAGTGGGGAGGATGTTGTTCAATGTCATCATTGAATTTTAGTAGCTTTGAGAAAAAGTTGATAATATATTTTGATGCAGGGATGTGTGTTTGTTGTAACATATGAGATAGATGAGATTCATTTGTACTGGACTATCGGGTTCAGTTTTGTATGTGTAACATGTTGATTTGATTCTTTTCTGTGATATTGTTCCAATCTTTAAAATGGGTAAACATGAAGTTTTAGTTATGTTTGGTCTATCCATAAAAAAAATTAAAATTTAAAGAAGTTATGTTGGCTAGACAAGTATCTACATGTGTTGATATGAGTAATTTTCACTTCAATAATAAGATTTTTTTACGAAGCCTTGTATTCTACTATTCTATAAAATCTGAATTTGTCCATATTAAAAGGCATTATGACCTCATTAAGTCTTGCTTGCTAAATTACAAGTATTTGAAAACTAAGATCCTTTTCCACAAAACAACACACTTGAATAAATAACATTGTGGTGTTAATTACTATTATCCGGAAGATTTTAAGGTATGTGAATATATTTTATGAAGTATCTTATTTCCTCTTACACGATCACTCATATATTAATGGAGTTTTGTTATTTCCTCCTACACGATCCTCTTAATAATAGACAAATAAAATTTGAACCGAAGGATTTATAGATTATTCATTGTACAAAGTTTCAAGCTAACCCTCCTTTGGTTTCTCAATAGCAGACAGTTCAAACTTGTAACTATATGCATTTATTCTTGATACAGTTTTGCAGGAACTGAAGCCAATAATATTTATCACCCCTTTGCAGCTTCACTTTCTAGCCTCACTTCCTGTGCTACTTGGCAAAAAGGAAAATGTTCAGTAGATTGAAAGCTTGAAGATTTTTTGCTTTAATCATCTATGGTAACAACTATGTTGGATAGAGTACATGGCTCTGTCTCTTCCAGCATTTGAACAACCATTCTCATCGATGGTCTCGAAGATGGGATTCTGGCAGTGCATAATGTTGCTATTCTCAACACCTTCATTGCATCTTCTTTGAAATGTTTTGAAATGGTAGAGTCCACCAATTGAACAATAGCATTTTCTTTGCTGCTACTCATATTGTTGCATACCCAACACACAATGTCTTTGTTCTCTCCAAACTCTGCCTCAATAGGCCTCTTCCCTGTTACCAGCTCCATTAGGACTACCCCAAAGCTGTAAACATCACTCTTCTCTGTCACTTTAGCAGTGTAGGCATACTCTGTCAGAAGAAAAATCATGATGATCAATTTTTAAGCACAATAACTAAAAACTGTCAACCTAATACTTTCCTAAACAATTATAGCTCACTAAATTGTTTTAACAATACTCATGCTAAACTATGCTCAATCACCAAAATATTAGTACGATTCATATAATAGAGATTCGACAAAGTTTTACGTTGATTGTCAACTGCCTAACACAACATTCGCCTTTTATTTGAGCCTAGGGTCAGCCATGTACAGCATCAAGCACACTAAAATATGAGTATATTAGGGAAAATTCTTCTGCTGCAAAGTGTGTCACAATTTTGTATCATGCATTCTCATTGATCAATTGACTTAAATATCAATAGTTAATAATGAGAGATGATATTGGAATAACATCAAATGTTTGTCTCACACTTTGTGCCACTCATTAGGAAGCATAATAACTGGAAGCTAACATGAGTCTTATCTAAATTTTCCATCCATTAACCACATAAGTAACAGCAATGCAACATGACATTTTTTAGTATAAGAGAAAGGAATATGATTTTAATCATACCAGGGGCCATATATCCAAGTGTTCCAGCAATGACATGGGTCCAATTGCCTGCACCTCCTTGCACAATCTTGGCAAGCCCAAAATCAGCAATTCTTGGCTTCCATTCCTCATCAAGCAATATGTTACTAGACTTGACATCCCTGTGTATAACTGGTCTATCACACCCATGGTGCAGATACTCCAATCCTCTAGCAGATCCAAGAGCAATGTCATACCTAACCTCCCACCCCATCTTTATCGTCTTATTACAAGTATGCAACTTGTCCCACAAGCTTCCATTTGGTAACAACTCATAAACAAGAAGATTACTATCTTCACTTGTGATGCTACAGTAGAGCTTCACCACATTAACATGCCTTATAGAGCTGAGAGTGGCCACTTCTGCATCAAACTCAGGTGACCTTGAACTCCCTTTAAGCATAGCCGAGCTGCTCCTGCAACTTCCGCGATCGCTTTGATTTGAAGTCCATATGTGTTTCACTGCGAATTCTGCACCACTTTTAAGCACAATCTTGTAAACATTCCCTGATCCTCCGCTACCAATCAAATTATCATCCTTGATCCCATGAATAACTTCATTCTCATTGAAGTTTAGCATGTGGTACTGCTTGACATCCCAAGAATTAGTCTTGAGTGGCTTCTCAAACTTGTTATGGTTCAGTTTCATGAAGAGGAAGTATGCTGAAGAAAGAAGCATAAGCATAAAAACAGCCATCAAACATAGTAGAAGGGCTCTGTGACTTCTCGAGTTGCCTGATTCCAATGAACATGGCTGGAAAATTTTCAAAGTCTGGCTGCATAAGCCAGGATTTGCCATGAAACCATCTCTGAAAGCTGAAATAGCTAGTGGTTCTGGTATTGAACCAAATAACTTGTTGTTTGATAAATCGAGAAGGCTAAGCGTACGAGGCGATAAACTTGATGGAACTTCACCAGAGAGTTTATTGGAGGACAAGTTCAATGAGTTGAGGGTAGGTAGAGATCCAATACTAGAAGGTATTTCCCCATAAAGAGAGTTACCAGCAAGGTTTATTTCATTTAGAGAAATACAAGAACTAATAGAGAATGGTATAATACCAGAAAGATTGTTGTTATTCAAATCAAGACTAGTTAGTTTCTTCAAGTTTCCAATCATTTCTGGTATGTGACCAGAAATTTGATTTGAACTTAGCTGAATAGATACCAATGAAGAAGCTTCTGAGATTTCCAAAGGTAACTCACCTGAGAACTTATTATCAGATAAAAACAGTTGAGCAAGAAGTTTTGCTTTACCAATACCAGATGCTATTGAACCTTCAAACTTGTTCATTGAAAGATCAATAAGTTTCAGATTTGGCAAGCTCCATATACCTGAAGGAACAACACCTGAAAGTGAATTACGATTAACGAGAAAACGTTGCAAAGATGTGCAATTTGCATATGTTTCCGGTATACTTCCAGTGAAGCTGTTGTTTAACAATGATAGCTCATCTATTTGGTTGTACTTGCACATGTCAAGTGGTATATGACCAGAAAGTGAATTATCTGAAACATCTATGAACTCCAAACCTTTCCAAAAGCCAAGATTTTGTGGAAGAGAACCAGTGAGCTTGTTATCATAAAGGGAAATTTCAGTAAGGTTTTTGAAATCTCCAAACTCTTGTGGAATTGTTCCTGTGAGTTGGTTCTGAAAAAGCTGCAGTGATGCAAGGTTTGTCAAGGACCTTAGCTCAGAAAGATCACCTTCAAGGTGATTAGAAGAAGCATCAAAGTTAACAAGATTGACAAGGTTGCCAAATCCAACTGGAATTTTCCCACTCAAATTGTTGTCATAAAGTTCAAGTTGCCAAAGCTTGTGAAGCCTTACAATATCAGCAGGAATCTCACCATACAAATGGTTATCAGAAAGTTCAAGATTCTCAAGATGAGTGAGGTTTCCAATACCAAATGGAATATTACCAGTGATGCTGCAATTTGCTAAGTAAAGCCAAGACAATTTGTCAAGCTTTAAGACCTCAAGAGGGAAAAGAGATTTTTCAAACAAGTTATCACCAAGGCTCAAGAAGGAGAGACTTGTTAGATTCTCCAATGATTTCCATGGAAATGCTCCAGAGATTCCACTTGCATTTAAGTTCAAGTATTGCAACTTGTTCAAACTTGACAAATCAGGCACTGCTCCATAAAATGAATTCCCTCCCAAATCCAAGTACTTCAAGTTGGTGCAATTTCTCAACTCCTCATTTATGCTTCTATGCAAGAAGTTGGACCCCAAAGAGATTTTTTCAAGTGATTGAAGTGTGCAAATTGAATCAAAAGGAAGAGTTCCAACTAGTTGTTTATCTGCAAGGTTGATTTCTGAAACAAAACCATTAGTATTGCACACAATCCCTGTGAAGTTGCATGGAGAATTTGCTTGTGTCCAAGAACTGAAAAGATTTTCATTTGAACTCTGGACAGAGAACTTAAGCTTCATAAGTGATTGAACCTCACTTGAATGAGTTGAGGTTAAAAGGCAGAGGAAAAACAAAATAGTGAGCATAGTAGGCGGCGACCGCCCCAAAATTCCTCGGAGGAACATGCCTGTGATGAAGGTTTGGTTGTTGTAGTGGTTGGTGTTGGGTCAGTGTAAGTAGTAGTGAGGAAATTGAGTGGAAATGTAAGTGTTTGAATATAGAAAAGGTGGCTTCAAAGGTTGGAAATTTTGAGTTTGGTTTCACATTGAGAATATGATTCACATGCATTAATGCATAGACAGAAAGAAGACTTAAGGGGTAGGCACCAAGTATGGACAAAGAAGAGTTCAATATGGGCGGTGCTTGGAATATTATGGGGCCATATTAATTATTGGGACATGGAAGATTTGAGTTTGTGATATATGATCATGTAATATCATGTTCATGTTGGTGGATTTGCATCTTCTTTCTATCACTTTTTTAATTATTAGATTGAACTTCAAATAATATGATGTGTTCCAAGTATCACTACTAAAATACATCTGAATCTGAATATTGGGTACCTTAAGATGTTACTTTTCTGTAAGATTTAGAATCTCAGTTTGATTACTTTAAGGTATTATTGGTACTTGGTAAGATAAAAACTATTTTTTTTCATGGGTAAGGACTTATTTTTTAACATTTGTGTAGGGAATTCCTGTTTTTAGAGAAATATTGCTATAGTTGTAATAGTGAGACTTTGTACTACTACTGATCTATGTATACTTATTTAGTTCCTTTTTATCTGGTGCATTACTTCTACTTTTTGATGTTACAAAATGAAACATCCATGTCAAGTTGTTTGATAATTCTTGAAATGATGAGCCAACAAAAACTATAAAGGTTTATATGGATAATATGAGTCAATAATGCATACTAAAAGGTGTTTTAAGCTAAAAATTTTATATAAAAAAGGTCTATGTAGCAGCAACTTTTTGTCACTCTTGTCATCAATGTAGAGTCAAAGATGTGTTAGGTTCGTGCACCAAAGACAATCACCCTCGGAGTTTTTTACAAATTTAGTGCTTAATATTTAATGAGGTCAATATATGTGCATTCCTAATATAAAGACTTATAGTGAGATATATTATATACTATCACTGATTGTTAACTAGTAAATGACAAATGGATTTCCTAATGGTGTTAAAAACATTAATTTTCGGTGCACATCATTTTTTTATCATATTTAATAGACTCGTTTCTCTTTCATTTAGACCAATATATATTACTTTTTTATCTTATTTTCTAGAGTACCATCAAAAGATTAATATCTTTAGTATAATTAAATATATAAGAGTAAATTATACTAATACTTACTAGAATTTAATTTAATTATATTTATGATCATTTTTGTTTAAAATATTAAGTTTATCTTCCCAACAAGGAAAATCAATTTAATATATGTATATAAATTTGTGTAGTTGCAAAAAAAAAAAAAAAAAGTAATTTGTATAATTTTATTAAAAAGTTTCTGCATAATTTACTATTGAAAAAAAGACAGTGTTTTAAAAGAACACGTTATGTAAGAAGAAATAAAGCAAAAAAGGATGAAAGACATGTTTATCAAACTCCAAGTATTGGTTGACAGGCTATGTAATGATGTTACCCTTTTCCTCAATAATGTAATGTGTAATTGTAAGTGAGCTTCACTACACTAACAAGAAACTCTAGCCATGATTCTTATCTTGACTAATTCAATTAGATTGAATACACCTCTCTGTATTCTGTCTTCTACAAGGGAGGTAGGGGTGAGTATGGATCGAGTTGTGACGAGTTAAGACTTATACTTATTCAACATTAAATATTAGTTAGGTCATTTTTTTTAAACTCATACCCAACTTTACACCATGCATACTATTTTAGATAAAGTCTCTTAATGTTATTTATTATTATGAATATGTAATTTCACATGCATACTCATAATAATAAATAACATTAAGAGACTTTATTTAAAATGAGTTTGCATTATATTTAATCAGGTTTAAAGTTAGGTATAGTTTTAAAAAAATTACTAGACTAATATTAAGAATCTAATAACAAACTTTGACTCATTCCAACTTGGTCCATGCTTACCCATACTTTCCTTGTATTGAAGACAGAAAACAGAGACATGCATTCAATCTAATTGAATTAGTCAAAATAACAATCATGGCTAGAGTTTCTTCTAAGTGTAGTGAAGCTCACTTACAATTACACATTGCATTATTGAGGAAAAGAGACATAGCTGGTCAACCAATACTTGGAGTTTGATAAACATGTCTTTCATCCTTTTTTGCTTTCTTCTTCATTTCCATAATCAATGATACTTTCGACTAAGAAGATATCATTACTCTCTACATATTTGAATAGAGACACATACACATGATGAGTGACTGATCATGGAATGGGTCGAGTCGTTCCTACCCGAGCCTAGATATTAACCGATCCTATTTTTTGAACCCAACCTGACCCTAGACCCGATGAGATCCGACTCTATTTAGACTTGATCATGATTGGATCTTATCAGGTAAGCGTATCAGGTAAGCGAAGTAACAAACATATAGTTTCACCTTTTGTCATAAGAAGGTAAAAGTTTGATGAAGTTTAACTTAATGAGTTAAGTCCTGAAAATAACAAGACAGAAATCAGATAAATGAAGGGATGGAGACCAAGATATTGTGCAAGATTGTGTGGACACTTGGTTTTGGAAGTAGGGGAGTGATCATTTGTTCTCTGTTAAGTCTGCTTATCTTTGCATTCTTGATTGTATCCCATCAGATTTGGATATTATAGGCTTAAGAAGATTTGGTCTAAAGATTTACAACTAATTGCAGTGACCAATTGTATTCACCATAATTCCATGTTTAAGACTTGCACATTAAATAATTGTTTAACTACCAAAAGCTCAAATTTAATCGAAATTGTCAAGAAAAGACTTCATTGTAAGATTAAAAGACTTTCTTAACCTTGTAATCAGAAAATAAGTGATATTAGGAAAAAGCAGTTATCTTATCCGATATAGTGTAATACTTCCTTTTGTTCATAATGGAACTTTCTTAACAATATGTAGCAATCCTATTAGTGACAATCATCACTTTAAATGTTGATAATACAGAAGGCATCACTGGCAACTCAAAATGATGTGAAAGACATTTCATTAATGGCTCTTAATTATCTACTGCAATTAGCTCATTTGACATTGCCAATCTCATTTCATCCCCTTTCAATGGCAACAACAGCCAACCCATAATAGAATGCTTCCTTCAGCTTCTAAATAAGGTCCATAAATAAAAAAAATCAAACCAACAACACTGCAAGAGAAAAGTGCTCAAATTAACTTTGGAAAGTGTTGTTCTCTGAACTTGTCAAATTCCTACTTACTGCTAAGTTAATTCTAAACCATCTTGCTAGCTTACATTGAAATTGTGTTATATAACCAAATGAAAGAATAAAACAGGATTTTTAGCGCCTAAAAGTCATGTAGCAGTCAAAGAAGCTAATTCATGATTGGCAAATAATAAAAACTTTCATTAATTAGTATTTTTACAAGGTTCTTTCTTAACTATCATGTATGTACCAAGAGCAAAAACTATGGTCTCTTCTCCCTTAAAAATATATTGTGTAGTTTATACAAACTGAAAACCATTCCCCAAATTAGAGAAGGAAAGGGTTTGGCGGATGATGAACCACTGGTGTCTTTGACATGGTTACATTCCCTGTCAGAACATTTGGTGCCACTGTATCCTCCAGAACAACAGGGTTTACCTGCATAACTCTCTCCGGTACGACTTTATTGCCGTCAACCTTAGCCAGCACCTCAAAATGCATCCTCACTGTCTCAGGTTTAGTCCTCCACTCAGGAAAACCTTCCAAACTGACTCCATCTCCTTCCTTTATCTTTTTCTCTGCCTGAAAGCCTATCTTCACAAATGTCTGAGCAGAAACATCTGCCTTCAACAACTTGAATGAACCCTTCTTGTTAGCCTTAGGACCTAACACAGAAGACAACAATTTCTCAAAACCCAACAAGTTCGCATTTGATCCATTAAGGGAAGCAAGAGGCCATAGTGTAGTAAACTGAGTCGGAGTCAACAGCGTTGGTGCTTCCTCCTGGATATCAACAGTTGACAGGGCTTCAACTGCTTTGGTGTTTGCCGGGGATGATAATTCGACAAGACCTGGTGCTAGACGTTTGAGCTTCAACCTGTTATTCGAAGAGGTTGAGGTTGAGGAAGGAGAAGCAAGCGATGTAGGACCAACAATGCGGAGTGAGAGAAGGGGAGCACCCTGGGCACGAGAAGTGTGGCGGAGTTGCTCAGCCAAGGCCAGAAGGCCAGAAGCAAATCCATTCTGTGATTGGTTCAAGGGCAGAGGTAAATCAAGGGGATGGCGAAGACTAACTGATCTTGCACCTTTCACAGTAACCACTGCACCATCAGCCAAAATCACCTTCTTCAATACACCAGCATCCACATCATGCTGCAAAATCAAATCAACATCTTTGTCAGGATTGGAAAAAACAAATCATTTTCCCGTTGTCCAAATCAAAATCCAACAACACTGCAAACCATCACGCAAGACACAAGACCTTAATATATAGACCCTTCATCATTTTACCAAAATAAAGAATGCCAACACAAACAAAGGCAGGTATTAGTTATATTTAACACAAATTCAACCATTTATTATAAAATCAACATTCAATAAGGGCCTGCTTGTTTAGGGTAAAAAAAAAAATGATTCTAAGCTATTGAAAAAAGTGATTTTTTTATGACGTGAAAGTTAGCGTCTAACAACTACGCAAATGGCAGAAAATGCTTTCATATTAAAAAAAAAACGAAATCAAACACTCCCAAAAGATGCTTATATAAGTGATTCTACAAAACTGGGTTTCAAAAAAATTGAAGCTGAAAAAAATAGCTTATAAGAAAACCTGAACGTTGCAGCTTTCATTTATATAGAAATTCAACCATAGAAATGTGCAATTGTCAAACTTGAGAATTGACATATTTATCAAAATAATCACTTTTTTTTTATGTGAGAGAAGCTTCAACAAGCATGCCGTTAATATACAAGTTCCATAGCAATTCCCTATGACAATACTACAATTCATAATTCGTAAAACTTGACAAAATAAAAAAGGTTAGTATTGAAATTGGAAATAATAGAAAGGGGTAAAAGAGGAAAGGAAAGAAATAGATACAGGGAGAGAGAGCCTGATGTGATCAGCGTCCTGAATCCAAAGTTCCATTGGTCCAGCCAATTGAAACGGAGCCAGAACCGGCAACTTTTCACTTTTCTGAACCAAACCGTATTTTTGTGAACCCGGTTCAACATCATCATGAACCCTGAATATTGGAAGATCCACGTAATCCCACCGGTTCACGTCTTCAAGAAGCTTAAACGGTATCACCTTCTTATCAACCTCAACGTCAAATTCGTATTGTACGGAATGTCCTACCTCTGCTTCTCTAGGATCCAAACCAGTTACTTTGAAATCATCCGCACTGAATCCTAACCCTTTCACTATCGATTCCTTTAAATCAGAAATTGCTTTCGAGTCCTCGTTGGGAGAAATCAGAGCGGTGGCGATGGAAGAATGAAGGAGAAGAAGGATCAGAAACGATGACGCCATCATCATTGTCTTCATGAATTGATATTTGGAATAACGTTGTTGCTGTTTTTATTGTGTTAGGGATGGGGTTAAAATATGGAAAGAATGTGGTGGATGATTCTAGTGGTGATGATGTGGACCAATGAGGCATTAGGAACTTATTTGAGGAGGAACGTGATTGGATGTCAATTCGTGGAGCCACGTGCTTAACAAATGAATAATAATAAGGTGCGTGAATTCAGCTTTAACTCCTTTTATCTCGCCTTAAATAAATCAGCTAAATGCGGATGGATAATAAGCTAAGACCCCAAATAACTTGTCATATATGTTCTTGGGACACATAAATAACCTTACAATTAATCACTTTTAGGTCCATCACTCCTCCAATTATCCGTAATCTTATATTATTAGAGTAACAATTTATTGGTGAGTAATCTCAAATTTATTATCGGTCAACATAATTTATAAATCTAAACACTCTAAATTATTAGGATGATCAGTTAGAATATGATTAATGATATATATATATATATACTCATACTCTCACAATTATAAGATGAAAACATTAATAAATAAATATTTATATTAAATAATCTTAGATTTTTTTTTGAAATATATAATTAAATAAACTACACATATGAATCAACAAAGATGAATTTGTTATCCCAAATCATAATAAGAAGAGAATTAACAGTGAAACAGGAAAAATAAATCCTCTCAAATGATAACGAGATAATTTCTTGATTTTATATGTTCTTTAAAAAATAAGAGTATATGTCATTATCTTTAAAGGATTATGGTACATTTTCATTTTATTTTTTCATATTATTTTGTAATTAATTATGTGTAGAATTGATATTAATAGCAGCACTATTACCAAACATACAATGAAAGTGAAGGAAGAGGGTGATTATACACGTGTGGTTTAACAATTTGTGATGCAATTGGAGCCAATGATATGACGCCAGGTAAGCAGTGAAAGAGTAATGAATGAAACATGAGAGGACGTGAGTTGCATGATTCTATCACCCAACAAGAGGGAACATTGAACATAGACATAATATTCTCTCTCTCTCTCTCTCTCTCTCTCTCTCTCTGACTCATCATCATCATCCATGGCCGCCACCAGAGCAATAGCCATAGTCACCAACTCCACATGTTCCTCTTTTCTTAGCAATCACATCCACAAACCTTTTCTCCTTCCTCGTACTACCTTTTCCATCAACAACCTTAGACTCTCTTCTTCCTCTTCATCTAAGACTAGGACCAGCTCTTACACCTGCAGGGCCATCTATAACCCACAACTTTTGGTCAAGGAAGATGGCCAGCCCGAAACCCTCGACTACAGAGTTTTCTTCCACGACCAATCTGGCAAAAAGGTCATTTTTTTCTCTTTCACTGGGTTTTGCTTTAAATCAATAATTAATGTGATGTTGGGTCTTCAAAGTTTATTACTTTTGTTTCATTCTGTTATGTATGTATCTCACAGAGCACAGATTGGTTAATTGAAAATGTAGGGGATATAGAAAATAGATTCTGTACTTTTGTTAGAGCTTCATTGAAATGTTTGGAGTTTTTTACGAAAATTAATTTTTTTTTTAAATCTGGCATTAACTGTTTTGGTTTTTTCAGTGCCGTATTTATGTGTTTTGCTTAGAATCAGAAAATTTTGATGTTGGGTCTTTCAAATTTCCTTTGTTTCATTCTGTTCTGTAGTTCACGGGACAAAGTTAGGTATATCCAAAATGTAGGGGATAAAGGAAGAGCAATGGAAAGAGGAAAATCACCTTTATTAGAGCTTGATTGAAATGCTAAGGATTGTTTTTTCATAGAATTGAATATTAATGATTTTCATTACCTGGCCATTTGTTTTTAATATAATGGGAATGGGAGATAAGCGATGCTTATTTGTCTTTAGAAGTAGTGTCTGGTTTAATATTTTGTTTTCTTTGATAGATCAATATCTTGTTTAGTAATTAGGAGTAGTGTCTGGTATCAGTGTTTACTGATTTTGTTATACTTCAGAAACTGATAGAGATATGATGTTTCATGTGTGTTTATTTTCCCTTTTTGTTATATCTTTTCTCTGCTTTTATATATAAACAAAGGGCAGGTTCCAACTGTCAAATGAACTTTACTTTCTGCATCATTTAGTTAGACTTGCTTAGGAACTGTGAAATTGCCTAATATGACCTATATGCAACAAGAGAAGGAAGATTGAAGGTAGTGTTTTGTGAATGAGTTCCTGCTTTGGTGTGCTTCTCATGACAATAGAAACCTGTAGAGTTCTACTCACTAAAATTAAATTGTAAACTATGCAGGTTTCTCCCTGGCATGATATTCCGTTGCAGTTAGGTGATGGTGTTTTCAACTTTATCGTCGAAATACCAAAAGAATCGAGTGCTAAGATGGAGGTTGCCACTGATGAACCCTTCACTCCTATAAAACAAGACACAAAAAAGGGGAAGCTTCGATTTTATCCGTGAGATACAAGCTTAAAGCTCCTATAGTTCCCTTTTTTGTTGTATTGTTTATCTTTGCCTGTGCATTCTAACATAAATCTCTTTTGCTTATCCATCCATGATTTTATCTTTATCAAGGAAACATTGGCAATGTAAATAATCCCACAGTATACATTCTTTACTGATGTCTATTCATAGCCATAAATCTACCTTGGAGCTTCAAGATCCATTGGTGGATTTTTTATGATTTCACTTCTTATCATGATATCATTTTCATGTTATTGTATCTATAATAATTGTAGCACTTTGCACGTCTCATTCATCAGGCATTTAAATTCTTATGCCATTCTTTTGAATCTTATGTTTTGTTAATGTAGCTATAGATTCAGTTCCATATTTACCCTTGTCAGTAAGTCTCACAATGTATGCCTCATTTTCCTAGTCAAGGTTTAAAAAATTTTGGGCTACTCCTCTCATTTTCAATTGGTTTTAAGATGAAACCTTAAGAACTCTATCTTGAAACATATATTTTGATGCTCTCCAGCTATAACATACACTGGAACTATGGCTTGCTTCCACAAACATGGGAAGATCCATCTTCTGCTAACTCTGAAGTCGATGGAGCATTTGGAGATAATGATCCAGGTAGGCGTAATCGTGGAGTGTGGACTCCAATCTCTTCCATGATGTTTTCATTAAGTATGACTGCAACAAAATGTGTTTAAAATTCTTGTTTGTTTGCAGTTGATGTGGTTGAGATTGGTGAAACCCGTAGGAAAATAGGTGATGTTCTCAAGATCAAACCATTGGCTGCATTAGCCATGATTGATGAAGGAGAACTTGATTGGAAAATAGTTGCAATTTCATTAGATGATCCAAAGGCTTCACTTGTGAACGACATTGATGATGTTGAGAAGCATTTTCCTGTAAGCTCTATTACCTAACTAACTGATGATTTATTTTGAATAGATAGGGTGATTTTTGAAGTTTCTGATCTACTTGGATTTGTTCATTTATTTATCAGTACTGCGAAATTGATTAACAAGACAAGTTTTAGTCAATTCATTCAGCATTGCGTGAAAAGTTTTGATCTGATTAGGAGGACAATATATTATTGTGTGTTGTAATCTTTGGATGTCTCCATTCTCCAGGGAACCCTAACTGCAATCAGGGACTGGTTCAGAGACTACAAAATACCCGATGGAAAGCCTGCTAATAAATTTGGCCTTGGAAACCAAGCAGCAGATAAGGTATTTTTCCCCTGCTTGAATCTCCTAAAGGAAGCATCCCAGGGACTTCTTTATTTCGTTTTGAACTTTGAGACTATAGTTTGCATGAACTTTCAAAAGAGTGGGTTTTGGTTGTTGTGGTTAGTGGAAAAAAATGTGTCTATGATTGTATTCCGTTTCGGTTAGGAATTGTTCTTCTGGTAGAAGGTTGTTGGCTTGTTGCCATGATAACCTTAAGGTGGTATTTGGTTTCTGGTAGGATTTTGAGCACATTCTTCGGAGTGTGATGCTAAAGAATCACATTCTTGCCTAAAAGGTGGGAATCCAACTTTTTTCCTCCCTCCACAAGTGAGATAGATGCCTAGGAATGTAAAAAACATTCCATGAGCCAAACACTACCTAAGGGTCAGTGGAGTACAATGGTGGTTTAGGATTACTACAGATATAACCTATTCATCTTTGTGGAATTGTGTATGACTACTAAGTTAGTGGCTGCAAATTCCCATAAGTAACAAAATAGTAATGACAGATAAAAGCTAGGCATTTATCTAATGCAGTATTTTCATTATCAGTGTATGGTCAGCATAGCTGCATTTTATGTTGTCTCTTAAAATCTAATGCAGTATTTTCATTACCGGTGTTATGGTCAGCATGGCATCATTTTGTCTTGTCTCTTAAGTTTTTAAACTTATATATGATATGCAGGATTATGCGCTTAAGGTCATTAAAGAGACCAATGAGTCCTGGAATAAACTCATTAAGAGATCAATTCCTGCAGGGGAGTTATCACTTGCATAAATGCATGTGGTGGTTGTCAGCTACTGATTCCAGTTCTTGCATTTTGGAGTTCTATTTATGACATGGCAAACTTTTGTGTTAAGCTTTGAAGTTGTATCTGTTTGACATCGATGCCCTTTTGACTAGGTGTTAGTACAATATATCATTGCTTGTGTTCTAATTTTATTTTAACTCCTCATTCTTTTTTCATTCTAATGAGATAACTTCAGATTTCCTTAATTAGGACTAGAACTCTAACCTAGTAGGACTCAAACTGAAGCATTAAAAGGCAACTATTAGTTAAATCTACAAGCACATTATTGACATCCTCCATTTAAATTACCAAAAACCAAGTAGTGTGTCAACAATGCAATAGAACTCATGTAAAGAATTGCATAATTTGATGTCCAATGTACATTACTTTCCTCTTTACAGGTTATGAATGGCCACTTATAAGTGGCAACAATCTATTAAGTTAACTCTGCAATTTAACTACTGCTATTGTGTTCACAAAAAGTTTAAATTTAGGATAGTTCTGCTTTGAATTTTATCTAGCCACACTGAACTTTCCCCCCACAATCAATTCAAATGACTATTTACCTTAAAACTGATCCAAATCAAACCACAAACTCGGTACAAATCCAGCTTGAGAGCAATGTCATCTCAGTGCCATTGAAGCAGCTACCAAGCATGGTTATGAGTTCAAGCCTTTTTGACTTGTATAGCTAACAAGCCAAAATTCAAAAAGTGATGGTGCTAATCAGCACACGCATATACATGACAATATGCTAGTGTGAACTTGGCCTTGCTCCATATTCTCATAAAATGCATCTTTCTCATAGAAAGAAAGTTACCCTGAACTTGTAAATAATAAATGTAATTATCAGGAAAGTAGTATCAATCTCATAAGGAAGTTCTTCTTGACAATTTCGTCTCTAACAGTGTAATCAGTATTTTTTTTAAATTTATTGAAAGAAGATAGTCCCTTTGAGCTTTCATTTGTGAGCATTCATATTGTGAAATAGCACTAACTCCCCTTAATGGAACTTAAAGAAACTAGCTTCATACAAGTAAAGAAGAAGAAAAAACTAATCAGTTCAAAGTACAAATAAATATATATATTATTGTGTTAATCTTCTCAAAATACAGCTAGTTCTCTCTTTAAGCATAGAGGTGAATAACTAGCTAGGTTGAAGTTAAACTCCTGTAAAACAGTGTTGCATTATTTAGGGACTGTCCTCATGTGGTGAATACAAAGTGAATGATTCTTTGGAGGGGCTAAAAGCAAATTATGCATCAAGTAAACCAAAATGAGTAGCATACACCTATTTTTGGTGGGGTCTTTTATTGAGAGTTCCATAACCTGGTCTCTCTTTTTTGTAACATATAATGGATGACATTTAATTTTTTGCAACATTATTTCATGAAAGGACATCTAGGACCATGATGTTTCAGAGTTTTATTTCCAAATTTATATTTAAATGAAGATGTCAAGGGAGTTTAGCAAAATGCATACAAGGATGGGTGGAAGCAAGTTTATCTAAAAGTACTATTACATGGAACTTTATTATGCACAAGAAGGTGCAGCATAAAAAATAAACATGTTCTTGCTAATTAATATCCATTAACTAAAAGCAAATAGATACTTATACAATCAACACTTTGCCAAAAAATAAAGCTATTTACACTGCAATGACTCCATGTGCAAAATAAATAAGAGAATCAACATTCTTGGGATTGAGCAAGAGATGCTGATGTTTCTCCAGTCTTCTCTTGAAGCAACGGCGTGCTGCTGGACCTTTCGATGGCCGATACTTGGTGCTCATTATCTTCATTAAATCTATCCACACTATGCATAAATATTCCTGATATACATATGAAACACACCAATCATGTTCAGAAAACTTTTCCATGGACTAGACAACATGAATATACAAATTTAAATACTTTATCTTCAAGATGAGATAATTTTTATAAGGCCAAGTAACATCTGTCATAGGTATTTTGTTTAACTTTAGGGGTTGGACATGAACTCTAGCATGATTAATGATATTCATGTCCAGCAATGCTACCTTCCCCCCTAAGAAATGAAATGGCAACCACAGTGTAAATTTAAGTCCCTCAAGGATCCAGGAATTATGGTAACATCTTAAAACTTGCAGGCGACTTAATTGGTGCAATTTTTCTTTGGCAGACTGATAACACCGGTAATAGAACAAGAAATCAAGATTAAGAAAGAAGAAGAATTCAATTCTGGAGTATGAGGAGGTGTTGTGTATTGGGTGATACCATGAGAAGCTAGGAAATGTCTTAGTTTGATGAACTCACCACCATTATCTGAATAGAGTGCAATGAGTGGGAAAGAGAAGAATTTTTCAACAACTAATTTGAATTTAGGAAAAATGGATGCAACATCGGATTTGTTTCTTAAGGGATACATCTAGACATATTTAGTAAAATGATCTACGAAAATTACATAATATAAGAAGCCATCAAAAGATTTTATTGGTGCAGGACCCCAAACATCAGTGTATACTAGTTGAAGAGGCTGTGATGTTTGAATGTTGTGATTCGAAAATGGCAGCTTGTGACTCTTAGCACATTGATATGAGGTGCAAGTTGCTGATGCTGAGGAATTTATTGAAAGAGAATGCTTAGACTTGAGATGATGAAGAGTCCGATGGCATGGGTGTCCAAGGATGTGGTGCCACGGTCTGGAAGAGGACGTATGGACCGTATTTGCTTGAAACTGAAAGGAAGCTAGAGAAGCTTTGCTGGACGGTGGAAGAGAGCAGGTATAGAGATTATTGTGGTGATGTCCTTGCATCAAGACTGTTCCTGTCTTCAAGTCCTTTACCAAAAAATGTTTTGGGAAAAATTTAACAGATACACAATAAGTTTTGCAAAGCTTGGAGACAGATAACAAATTTTGCTTAATGGAGGGCACACACAATATATCAGCTAGTTGAAAATGAGAGGAGGGTGAATGAATGAAAGATGTACCAGTATGACTAATATTCAAACCTGAACCATCTCCAACTAAAAGCTGATCAGAACCTGTGTATGGAGTATTGAAGGACAGGTTTTGCAAGTCATTTGTGACATGATGAGTTGCCCCAGAATCCATGATCCACTTAGGAGAAGAGTAGGTGGAAGTGTTTTGAGCATACATGGCAGCAGGGGGATGAGTGGCATTATTGATGGTGCGATTGGGATAACCATGAAGTTTGTAACAAACCTTCTTGTGTGACCCGGTTTGTGACAATATTTGCAAATGACAAGCTTACTGGAGTGAGGTCCAGACTGTGACTTAGAGGAAGGAGTCCAGTGAGGGGCTTTGGTGTTGTGTAGGAAGGTCTATAACGTTGAGCAGCATGAGCAGTGGGTATCACGTTGTCAATGGACTGAGCTGATCGCTTGATGTATGTTTCAAAGTCCTCTAATTTTTCATGTAATTCTTCAAAACTGATGGGAGTATCACGGGCTCTGATGGCAACTGCCACTTCACGAAACTCAACACCAATACCATTGAGAGTGTACTGCACCAGATCTGTGTTATCCAGTGGTTGATGGATAATGGCAAGCTCATCAGACAAAGTCTTGATTTGTTGCATATACGCAGTGATGGAGAGGTCTCCTTTGCTGAGATGTGACAGCTTCTCCTTGAGTGATAAGATGCGACTCCTAGAGGAATTCGCAAACATGGTTTTCAGTGTTTGCCATGCGTCTTTGGAGGTTTTCACACCACCAAGCATGTTAGTGATCGTGTCAGCAACTGAACTGACTATAGCAAGTACAATCAACTGGTCTTGGCGCATCCAGTGAGTGTAGTCAGGATTGATGATAGCGCTGGCTGTTTCAGTGTGTTTTGGAGGACAAGGGTGGGTGCCATCAACATATCCTATAAGGTCATAGCCTACTAATAAGGCATTGAATTGGACTCTCCAAGCAGGATAATTGCTGCCTGATAATTTGGGATGAATTTGGGTGCCAGCATTAAGAGAGATGAGAACATGAGAGTTATTTGATGGAGGATTGGTAACAATGATAATATTTGGAGATTCGGATATTGAACTCATGGTGAGCACAAGTCAGGAAAGAGAGAAAAAAAAAAGCTGTTAAACAGAAGCTCTGATTACCATAAAGAGTATATAAATTGCTTGCTTTTGTATTGATATGAAACACGTATATATATAGTTACATGAAGTGAATGAAACTTTGTAACAGATTGTAAAGCTGTTCCTAAAGTATAGCAGCTAGAGATAAGGCTATACTGTTGTAACTGCAAGATAATATGGCACATATTGTGGGTTGTTACAACAACTAGATAATGAGAATCCTTATCCTTTAGGAATGAGAGTTACAAGAGAAGAGAGAACCCTAATTGATTCCCATGAACCAATCCCTATTCAAAAATATAATTCTCCAATCCCTTTCTACTATTACCCTTTCCTATTTATACAATTCCCTCCCTAAGAAAGGTAGTTATTGTCAGTTACATCCACTGCCACATCAATTGCTGCCACATGTTCAACTCCAACTCCAACTCCAGCAGAATCAGTCTCACTGCCACGTGGGACAATGTTGTGCTGATGGGATAGTGTTGTGTTGATGGGACAATGCCACATCAGCTCTCTTGTTGCCGCGTGGACGCCTCCTCTCATATACTCGGGTGATGGGGGCTTAACCCTATCAATACTCCCCCCAGAAGATCCACCTTGTCCTCAAGGGGAAACTGAGGAAAAACCTCTCAAATTTGAGTCACCGATTCCCACGAATTATCACACGCAGGCAAATTATCCCATTGCACTAAAACCTCCAGATTTCCGCCAATGTCCTCCCTGCACTGCAGAATGTAAGTCGGATACACCTTCAACTCGAATTCTTCAAACAATATAGTGGGAAGAGTTTAGGATTGTTGAGCCGGTTTCGGAGCTTTCTTCAGTAACGACACATGAAATACCGGATGAATTCTAGCATGATCCGGAAGTTCCAACCTGTACGCCACTGGACCAATCTTCTCTAATATCTGATATGGCCCATAGAACCTAGCCGAAAGTTTGGCCGCTGGTCTTGACGCTAGCGTCCTCATCTTGTACAGCTGAACACCCACTCTCCCACAAATTCCACTACTCGCCTATGCTTACTTGCCTGGGCTTTCATCAAATCTTGTGCCCTTAACAAGTTCTGTTGTAACTCGTGAATAACCAGGTCCCGACACATTAGGAGTTGATTAACCTTTTCTACTTTAGAAGTAAAAGTACAACCTTTAATTAGAGTAGGGGGATCACGCCCATACAATGCTTTGAAAGGCGTCATACCCGCTGACACGTTGTAAGTGGTGTTGAACCAAAATTATGCCCATGAAAGCCAATCCACCCATCTCCTTGGCTTAGGCCCTACAAAACACCGGAGGTAAGTCTCTAAATTGCGATTGACCACCTCAGTTTGCCCATCCGTTTGAGGGTGGTAAGCTGTGTTGTCCTTCAGCTTAGTCCCAGCCAGCCTGAAAAGCTCCTGCCAAAATTGACTCAGAAAAATCGGATCTCGATCCAAAACTATAGAAGACGGAAGCCCATGAAATCTCACGACCTCCTTCACAAAAACAGCCGCCACATCCTTAGCCGTGAATGGGTGACCAAGGGGATAAAGAACCACAAAAATCGTATCCATGCCACTAGACTTGGGCAGCCCGAAATAAAATCCATAGAAATATCTTGTCATACATGTGTAGGGATCGATAATGGCTCCAAGACTCCCCTTGAAGCAAGAGTAGATTATTTCTGGCGTTGACACACATCACACGCCTCTACATACTACTTCACATAACTCTGCATGCCCTCCCAACAGAAAAAACTAGATACCCTTTTGTAAGTTCTGAAAAACCCTGAATGCCCCCAGATACACTGTCGTGACACTCAGCTAAAATCAAAGGCAGCTTATTGGAGGCTTTCGTCAATACCAACCTTCCTTTGTAAAGTAATCGTCCCGATTGGAACTGGAAACCCGGATGTGAGCTTGGATCCTCCGCTAGATCATGAATCACCCTTTTCCATTTAGCATCTCGGGCGACCTCTTCAAACCATTCATCCTCATCGGCTAAGTTGATCACTGACATTACGGTATATAAGGCTTTTCTTGATAAAGCGTCGGCCACTGAATTCTCCTTGCCAGGCTTGAACTGGATTTCAAAATCCAAGCCAAATAGTTTCACCGCCCACTTGAATTGCTCCTCACTAAATAGTCTCTCCTCGGTAAGGAATTTTAAACTCCTCCGGCCAGTCTTGATCACAGAGTGTCTGCCCATCAAATAATGCTTTCATTTCTATACGGCTTGCACCACAGCCATCAATTCTCTCTCGTACACTGACTTCAATTGGGATCTAACAGAAAGACCTTTACTCCAAAAGGCTAAAGGTCGACTCCTATTCCTTTATTGGAAGCATCAGTTTCCACCACAAAAGTCTTTGAAAAGTCGGGTACACTCAACATTGGCAAACTAATCATAGCCGATTTGAAAGTCTGGAAGGCGACAGCAGCAACATCAGTCCATACAAAATTATCCTTCATCAGCAAGTCAGTTAGAGGTTTGGCGATTTGCCCATAACCTTGCACAAACCTCAGGTAATATCCGGTGAGACCCAGAAATCCTTTCAAGCTTTTCAAATCTCGGGGCCTTGGCCACGAACTCATAGTGGCCACCTTCGACTCATCTGCGGCTACCCCCAAATGGGAAATGATATGACCCAAGTACTCTAGTTTAGGCCTAGCAAAGCTGAACTTTTTCTTGTTAACCATTAACGAGTTGGCTCTTAAAAATGTCAACACCTTCCTCACATGTTCTTCATGAGCCTCCTCATCTCGACTATAAACCAGAATGTCGTCGAAGAAAACTAAAGCGAACTGTCGCAAGTAAGGTCGAAGAACTTCATTCATGAGAGATTGGAAGGTTGAAGGAACATTCGTAAGACCAAAGGGCATCACAACAAACTCATAGTGACCTTCATGCGTCCGGAAAGTCGTCTTTCTCAATATCCTCATTTCTGATTCGGATATGGTGATATCCGGATTTCATATCCAACTTAGTGAAGATAGTGGCTCCTCCAATCTCATCCAACAATTCCTCTATAATGGGGATTGAGAATTTGTTAGGTATAGTTATCTTGTTCAACGCGCGGTAATCTACGTAAAACCGCCAGCCACCGTCTTTCTTTTTTACCAAGATAACTGGATTGGAATACGGACTAATACTGTGTCGGATCACTCCAGACGCCATCATCTCCCCCATTAACCTTTTTATCCCTGTCTTCTGGTAATAGGGATACTTATAAGGCCTCACATTAGAGATAGAAGCACCCTCAACCAAATGTATCGCATGATCGTGTCATCTGATGGGAGGAAGTTCTGTAGGGTCAACAAACAGTTCGTTAAATTCCTCCAACAATCCCAAAATTTTGGTTGAGTTACCAACTGGTAAGTCCCTCTCTCGGGTGGCCACCTCGCACTGCATCAACAACCCCTCCCCCTCCTTCATTAGTACCTGCATTAAGGCCCCAAAGGAAAGCTCTGTTTTTGCTAATGCGAGATTGTCTGTGATTCGGATCATATTCGGCCCTTGCTTCACCGTAAGTTCTAGTTTCCCAAAGTCAACCTTAACTTCGCCCAAACTCGCCAACCAATCCAATCCCAACACAAGGTCAATTCCCTTCAAAGTGAAGAGATAGAAATCTTGTACCACCTCTAACTGCTGTATCTAAAAGGACAACTGTGCACACTTTCCTTTACATCTCACCTCGTGCCCATCCCCTACCTCCACCATGTAAGAAGGTGTGTCTTGGACTGCAATTTTCAGCTTATCCACCAAATCATTGGCTATGAAGTTATGAGAAGCCCCACAATCAATGAGAATTACCACCGATCTCCCCTTAAGCCACCCCACCATTTCCAAGGTCTGGTCGTAATAAACCCCGACATGGAACACAACGATAACCACAAATCTTGAACAGAATGCAAAGGCTCCACTTCCTCTCCAAATTCCCCGTTCTCCTCTTCTTCCAAATCCGAAACTGTCGATTCTTGCATTGATGCTCCCAGGAGTAAGGTTCATCACACCGGAAACACAACCCCTTGTCTCGCCTCTTCCTTATTTCAGCGCTTGTCAAATGCTTGAACTCACCTCCTTTTAGCCGAGCTCCTTCAGTAACCGGTTTCGCGATTGACTTCTCTATGTTGTTACTTCCCCCAAAACTGTCTTGCTTGTTCTCCCAAGCGGCCTTGGACTCCACGGTTATTGTTTTCGTGTAAGGACTGCTACGTTGTCCACCCACATGTCGGCTTGCATAGTTGTACCCTCCCTTCTTGCTCAGTAACATGTTTTTCTGCTCAATCAATAACACTTTTTGTATGATATCAGATAAGAGTGGAGTTCATACAATTTTACCTCCGCTCGAAGTTCTTCCTTCAATCCGTTCATAAATATGCCTCTTGCGAATTCCTGATCAATAGTTCTCAAAGCCCCAACATACTTCTCGAATTCCACAACAAACTCCTCCACCGTGCCGATTTGCTTGAGAGATGATAAATGTTCGAACGGATTCTGTATCATAAAAGGCTGAAAACGACGAACCACAACTATCTTGAATCCTTCCCAATTCAGCCTCAGATTACACTTCTCCCACCAATGGTACCAACTCAAAGCCTTTCCCTCAAGAGCCATAATAGTTGTCTGCATCTTCTCACCTTCCGACAATTCTTTCAATTGGAAGTATAGTTCCAATCGGTGAGTCCACCCAAACGCATCATCGCCGAAAAAAATTGGAATCTCCAGCTTCCGCCATTTCTCCCGTCGGTGCGCCTCTTCGTCACCGCGAAACGTGCTGCTCGCGAATCCCTCGCGGTTCGCACTCTCAGCTTCGCGATTTTGGCCGAGCTTGGCCACTAAATCAGCGATCTGCTCCTCGTGTTTCTTGGCTAATACTTCCGTGAATTCCAGCCGCATCCGCATCTCCTCACGTTCTTGTTCCCAACCTTCGCCTGACCTCGCCATACTTCTCGTCTTCATTCAACAATGGCAGAAACACAATACTTCTCAGGGCACCAGAATCGGTGCTCTGATACAAGTGATAACACTGGTAATAGAACAAGAAATTAAGATTAAGAAAGAAGAAGAATTTGATTCGAAATCAATTCGATTCGGAATCAATGCGATTCCAAATACTAATGCACTTTATTCAATTTGAGAATGAGAGTTACAAGAGAAGAGAGAACCCTAATTGATTCCCATGAACCAATCTCTATCCAAGAATATAATTCTCCAATCCCTTTCTACTATCACCCCTTTCGTATTTATACAATTCCCTCCCTAAGAAAGGTAGTTATTGGCAGTTACATCCACTGCCACATTAGCTGCTGCCTCGTGGACAGCTCCAGCAGAATCAGTCTCACTGCCACGTGGGACAATGTTGTGCTGATGGGACAGTGCCACATCAGCTCTCTTGTTGCCGCGTGGACGCCTCCTCTCATATACTTGGGTGATGGGGGGCTTAACCCTATCATGGACCAGTTTGATGCTTAATTTTTACGCAGGGACATGATTTCTAGCATGACTATGATATTCATGTCCAGAAATGTCATTTTTATCTATTAAACATCCTTGCTCTTACATTAGTGATAATTAACTTGATGACTTACCAATAAACCATATTCCAGCTGCTGGAAAAAGTATAGCTGTTAGAATCAAAGTGGTCATTCTCCAGTTGTTAATGTTATCCTGCATTAACATTACGCTTCAAATAAAAATTATGTATTAAACCAATTAAATCTCCTTAAATATTCTATCAACTCATCCCTTTTGATTAAATGTGTGTATTCCTTATTATACTTAACAATTTTTGCTGCTTGATAACTAATTTTTGCTGCTTGTCTTCACAAGCAAGTTACATGCACTTGATTTTGCAGTAAATACTTATTTTTGTCGTTTGCTCTCATGAGCATGAATAGCCAACTTGGGCCTATAATTTGTGGAAACTAACAAAATTTCCACTAAGGTTACCAAAATCAATAACTTAAAAAGACAGAAAGTGTTCAGCACTTCAATTATTAAAATGTGAAGCAAAAGAATAGCCGAACCTAAATTTCCCAGAAGGTACATTACTCAACAAATTCTGTTTACCCAAACGAATTTTCATTATTATAAAAGGCTGACCTGAAGAATTCCAACAAGAGGAGAGGAAGGTACGTCTCCAAAGATATGAATAGCGACAGTAGACATAGCCATAGATAGTGGCCTCAAACTTGGTTCAACACAATGGAGACAAACATAATTCACAGGACCCTGACAAGAAAATCAGAAGTACGTAGATGATAAGTTCTGACTTCTAACCAGGTTTACAAAATGGTTTCTAAGGAGCACGGCGAGATATTCCTCACATAGAAAGTACCTGTGTGGCAAAAACAAGAAGTTCACCAATAGAGAAAAGCACAAGGAAGCCATACATGCTGTTGAGTAAGAAGGCACCAAAACAAAATGCCCCACCAATAAATGTTGCAATTGAGAGAAGCTGCAAATGAATTCAGAGTGTTCAGTAGGGAAGAGCAACGGAAAGTAAACAATGTGCTTGGTGAAACTAACTAGGCATGACTATTTATATAAGGATCACAAAAAATAGTCAGTGAGTGTGGTTTACAAGTTCCATCAACTGAATCAATGTATGTCTACACTTTAAGTGGCTCTATTCAATATTGCAAGTCCAATCTAGATTCTCTGAATTTGAATACCAAATTACCAACCTTAAATGCATTTGATAAAGTGTTTGTCATGAAGTCCAAAACAAAGCCTCCAGCTAATGTGCCTACTATTCCACACACAATTGTAATTCCTCCAAATACCAAATCTGCATCGGTCTATCAAAGTAAACACACTTAAGATTACAACAAACTTGCAAGGTATATAAGAAAATAGGAGCAACTATGTTCGTAAAATCTTATGCAAAGGTTCATTGGATGAAGCAAAATCTCACCATTTGATATATATTATAGCCAGCTTTCGGCCCCCAATATGAGTAAGCACCTAGAACAAAGGTGTATGCTATGTAACCTACAAATAGTATTCAGTTAATGGAATTAAAATAGAGACATGCGAAAACAATATGACTGCTGAAAATAAAGTAAGCTATCTATATAGAATCTTCTTACATGAATTGAACATAAAAAAAGGAGCGAGCGGCCCAATGCAGTCTTACCCTTGCAAGTGAAGAGGTTATTTTCCAGGATTTGAACCCATAACCTCTAGGCCACAAGGCAAACAACCTTACCATTACATCAAGGCTTACTGTATATGAATGTAACAACAAAATAAAGTAAATCTGATGCATACAGTATATTGGTGGGAAGAAAAGGTACCTAGAACATTGACAACATAAATCTTATTAAGCAAAAGCACTGTCATGTCAGTCTTAAATCTCGAGAACTGATCAAATATTTTGGTTTCAGATTTTGACCTAAAATAAGATAAGAATCAATCAAATGGAATTTTGAATACATCAGCCACTAAATAATGATGTCAGGCAGTTAAAGATACTGTAACTCAATAATGTACAAATAGTTATTTCAGAAGGTAAGCGTCCTCACCTGAAATGGTCATTTGAGCTTTGATCTCTGAACTCTGCCAAGGCCAATGACTCGTCTTTACCATTTGAAGCCGCCATATGATTGCATTAAACAAGTGAATTTTATGAAGTTTAAAGTTTCTTGGTTTTTTTACAGAATCTCGATTAGCATAATCTGTATCTATAAAATTGCCTTGAATATACAAAACAATTGTCTATAGTTTGCACTGAAAGTTGTTCTTAATCATGAGAGTTAATCTAGGGTAATGGTACTTTGGGGAAAAGGTGATATCTTGTGTATAAATAATTCATGACTCATAATATACCTTGAACTCCTGACACAACTGTTTCAGGCGCCAGTGTCTTTTCTGAATTAGCAGGAACGAAACCTGGGCCCGAAAGTAGTTTAGAAATGGAAAAATATAAAAGGGGTTCACAAGAAATCAATGCAAGATAAATGTGCACCTTTCAACTGCAAAGGCTTCATAAAAAATCCAAAAATAGCAAATGGAAGCATCAATATAGACTCTATCCAGAACGCATAACGCCAACCAAAATGACTTCCAACCTGTTTATAAACGGCAAAAGGTCAAAATCAAAGGGGGCAATTTAAAAATAAGTGAAAGGAATGTTAATTTTTACATAAGGTTTTCTTTTGTTGAAAGGCCAATGTTATGTTTGTATTCCAAATTAGTTATAAACTTACTCTCACTTCCTTATTTTATGAAACTGCCTTGTTAAATTAGTTATAACAGTTTTAAATTCATTTTACTTTTCACTCAGTTTTCAAAATTTAGAAGAACTACGCTGTCATCCTATGTTCCAAATGAAGTTATGTCCTTCTTCCACACCTGCACAGCAGGTGTTACTACTAGTATGTAAAAGATGTATGAAAAGTTGAAAACCAATAAAAACTTACCAAACCACCATAGACATAGCCAAGTGCATATCCAGTAGGTATACACATGTAAAATATTGAAAGCCACACCGTTTTCTGATAAATACACTAGAGTATGAGACAGGTTCCCAGAAGAAAAAAGGAAGCGATTATACTGACAAATGACATTCCAATTACCAAGAAGTAATATACAGTAGTAGCTCTAAATTCTTAAAAGCAGTGGAAACAATGTATCATTTAATTTCAGTTATGTAGTCAATGCCTGAGGTTGCTTAGGTTCATGACACTGAGTGTGTTTGGTAACACTATCATGGAGCTTATAAGCTAGTCAACTAGCTTATTTGACAAAAAAATAAGTTACATGTTGGTGCTTGGCAGAAAGGTTCATTTCAATAAGTTATGAGCTTATAAGGTTATAAGTTGTGGGCGTATTCATTCTACATCTACTAGCTAGCTCACTAGCTAATCTTACCAAGCAATTTTGATTCAATCAGCTAGGTAATGAGTTCTCAATTTGAAGCTCCTTACATGAGCTTTCAACTAGCTTACAAGCTTCTTGCTAGCTTATAAACGTTCAAATAACTTATCAGCTAGTTGGGTCAAGTAGAGCTTGAGAATATAAAGGTCTTTTAGATAATGATGGTTTTGTACTAAAAGGACAACCGACAAAAACCACTGTCAACTTTATGGATTAAAACAATTATTTCTCCAATATATTAATAACAAGTATATTGACGGCTTCACATTGAGCTTAACACACAATAGTATTCAAATTTGAAAGCAGAAGATACTTCTGTTGGAAAGAAAGAAACCTGAGAAACTGGGGCATTGTCATCAATGAAAGGTGCTGCGAGACTTATAAATGAAGCCTCACCAACACCAACCAGCCTATAGAGAATAACAAAAGCAAGGAAGGATAAACCAATTATTCTTACATTCTGTACTATCATGTAATAAAACAAAACCAAAACTGCATAACATGAAAAATAAGGTAACTAGGCCACTTACATGCGACAGACTGAAATGGACGAGAAATTAAAAGAAAGGCCACAACATAAGGTTGCAACTGTCCAAACTGACAATCCAACGCCTATAAGTCTAAATGGATTTACACTGCAAAATATAAGAATTGTGTAAGGACTAATATGTAAGTCAATGTTAGCAATTACATACAAGAAAGAAAAGGACAAAAATACTCATTATTCAAATATTAATGCTGCAAATTCCAAACACCGTAGATGTACAGATTTATGGATACATTGATTTGATTGCATGTCAAAGACAGTGTGAAATACAATAAAATTTATCACTGGTGGTTTAAAAGCTTGTTCATCTTTCAGAAGCTTCATTTATTTATGAAGCATCTCATGACGCCTTAATAGGTTGAATAATTAAGCCAATTAAAGCATAATATCAAGAATATGCTTCAACTATTGCAATAGAAAGAGACATTACCTTTTTGCTAGAGAGGCAAATATTGGAGAAGCCACAAGAAGTCCAACCATAAAAGCAGATGATAAAATGCCATCCTCAAAGTTGTTTAAGTTAAAATCACCCCTACACACAAGGAGAAAAAGCAGAAAGACTAAATTGACAGAAAACCACTAAATTGATAAATATTTACTTTAGCATATTACATTATTAATATCATGGCAATAAACATGAGGAAAATCCCATACAGACAACACGAACAATTACTATTGAAGTAGATGTGTATTTTGTAATATAATCAATTAACAATGTAGTTAATCAATTATCCATATATTGTATAGTTGTGAATCTATAAGAATTAATCAATTAACAGTATAGTTAATCGATTAGCTGGCCAGTTCTTGAGTTAGTTAGTCAAAGTTGTATATAAAGGGGCATACCCCTAATCTTTGTAATTCATTCATTTTTTATTTCAAGAATAATGAGAAATTCATTCCTTTGAATGGAGCATTGATTCTCCATTCTTTCTTTAGCTTTCTTTAAAGCTTTCTTTCTCATTCATTCATGCATGTCTTTTCTCATATTTCTTGTTACTATGCATATCAGACAATAAATAAAATTATAAAACTTGGTTAGTGTTGCTTCTTGTGCCATTTTGAATAGCATGCATAACAATAGGAGAACCTAGGTTTTAAACAAAGCAACAGCCCATCTTTCATTACCTATTCATTTTTAAAGGTAAACCAAATTTTGAAGACATGACACCATCCTCTATTCCTGATTTCTTGTTCTGGAGAAGAAGGAGGAATGAAAAAACAAATATTCAAGTTTGATTGATTGTTCATACATTATTAACTATTCAAAACCATTGAGAGACACATACTTAATGAGAATCTTCAGGGGGAAAAGAGAAAACTTGGAACAATCCCCCTAATACTTTAATGAAAATTAAATGGAAAAGGGTTAAAGAAGTGATCCATAGTATATCCATCTTACTGTATTCCTGTACCAGAAGTGCAAATCCCGGCTTTGGTACAAGTTCCCCTACTTCCATTCACACCATTGCTTGCAATTGCTCCTCGGTCCAAATAGTTCAACATGTTAATCATACAAAATATACCAAGTAGCCTTCAAAACAATATCAAATACATTACTAGAATAACAACAATCAGGGAGAAAAGTGAACCAAAAATACTCAAAACACTTAATAAGAGCATAATAAAAATTCAAGAAGACCCAGAATTACTTACAAAAATTCTTCACACACCCATATAATAAAAATAAAAAAGATAGAAAATTTCCTTCTTCTACTGACCCCCATCACGGATCTAGCCATGTAGGAAGAAAACCAAGAAGTAAATTACCTCTTTGGTGTAAACCATGAAGTTGTGGGAATCATAGTGGAAATTGATATGTGTGGTGGCTCCATAGAGAGAGAATGCATGAAAAGCTCTAAGGAAGCCTTTGACGTAACTTGGACAGATTGAGAGTGCTGTTGTGCCATCCCAATATTAATATATAGCATATGCTTTGAACCTTGGTACTACCTACTCATTCACTTAAATTAAATTGAATGGGTAATTAAGCTAAGTTTATTCAGTTTTGGAGGATCGGTTCTTGATTTTCTTTCAGCTTAAGTTATGTCAGCCTTTTCTCTTTCCTACTTTTTACCAAACAGTTGAAACGATTGATTCTTTATCTGTTTGTTTAATGAATTTGGTTTAACAGTCACAAGTTGGTTTGCCATGTCCCTCTCAATAAATAAAAAAGACAAATTATATACAAATTGTGTTTGTAGCCTATTAAAAAGTGACACATGTTTATTTATATCATTAAGTTTCTATCTTTTTTTGCAATTAAAAATCTCTCTCTTCAAAGTATATGTGGTAATGAACATGTGTCACCTTTTAATAGGCTACAAGTACTATTTGTATCTAAGGAATTATACCTAAGTTTTGTCCATAAATAAAATAATATTACATATATCATTAAAAATATTTATTTTTATGTGTCTTTCATTTCCGATGTTAAAATAAAAATAAAACTTTATGTGTCTTTTCACTTATAATCCTCCTGATTTTCTGTCTCATTTTCTTTGATTTCATTTTTATATCAAAATCAAAATTTCTAGAAGTTGTCCTAAAGCTATTTGACAACTTGCTAGATAAATTGTTAAAAGCTGAATTGATGGATAAATTACTAGAAGTTGAACTATTGGATGTAATTCTTGTATTAATGATTCAAGATTTGAATATATTTTTAGTCATAATCAAGATTTATTTTATTATATTTGTATTGTTTCACAACTTTTAATGTTTCCTTGTGCATCCCACGATTGCAAACTCTAGTTATTTTATATTTGCTACTTGAAATGCCAGGTGCAAATGATATTGAATTATTGATAGTTATTATTCATCTATATCTATGTATTAAATAGAACAATTTATTTATTTCAGGCTGCATGACTATATTTCTCAACAAATATTCTTTTAAGAATCAAATTTTTGACTTTTTGATTTATCTAGATATACAGTAAAATCTTATATCACTAATCTAACGTTTTGTTAGTTGTTCTTCTTCTATCTGACTTGTGGGGACTGAATCTTCATCTACTTTATTTGATTCAATTAACTCACATTCTAATTAAGTTGTTGCCACAGGTACATGTGTTTCAATCATCTTGCCAACTCTCACCTTACACCATAAACTTATCATTTTCGTCTTGTGCAAATTATATGGCAATGCCAGCAGAGAAATATGTCAGGTTAGCAAACACAAATTATGCATGGGCCAGATCTATCTTGCGAACCAATAGTTAGTTCGCATTGATACTAACTGTATTTTAGCCGTTGGATAAGAATTTGGGTTGACCTGTTACCGGAAAATGACTTGCATGAAGTCGTGTTAGTGTAAACCGACTTGCTAATGGAAGTCGTTAATTTTCGGACCGACTTGCTAACATCACAAAATCTCATTGAGAAGTCGGTTTGGGCCAATCCAACATCACAACTTCCATTGAGAAGTGGGTAAGGCTCATACCGACTTCTCAATGGAAGTTGGTAAGGCCCATACCGACTTCTCAATGGAAGTTGGTAAAGCCCATACCGACTTCTCAACAGGAACGACTCTAAACATGGCAGGTTCCCGGTCATCAAATCAACGATTGAGATTAAACGCAATATCATCCAACGATCAATGAAACAGTTCGCATCCAAGCGAACTAACTTGCAGTTCACAACATAGAACTGACCTTATGCATGGTATGGAAATATAGTTCTAAAGCAAAAAAACATTAATTTCCTTGATACATGTTGGAGAGAAGTGAAATTTGTGGAATCCCCTGAGACATGGATAGTTATCATGTCATAGGCCAAATAACCAAAGACAACTAGTAGAAAGGTGCACAAGAGAATTATGCAACTACCGAACCGTGACATATCATGAGACCAAATTTGTAATTGTATTTCATATTTTCACTACTTATAGTCTATGTTTGGCACAACTAGTAGAACAATGAGTTGAAGGTGACTTAAGTGTGGAGTTTATTAATCACATAATAATTTGATGAGACATCATAACTGTTTTTTATAACAAAGTGCATATACTCATTTTAATAAACTAATCTCTTTCGGATGAATGCATGATTGTCTCATCTAACAAACATTGCTTAAAGGAGTTAAACTCTTCACTTTTTGGTTTGGCTTACTTGGGGATGTAATAAAAGACTTTAAACCATTAGACTAACGTCTTATTGATAAACACGGTAAGTAATGATGCATAAAATGAACTAAAGTCAGAAGATATATAGGAAATGAGTAAAATGAAAAAGGGTAATGGGCTAAAGTGTAATTAAGCAAAGAAAACGAAAAAGCATTTGCATTCGTGACAGAATTGTTATTAGGGAAGAGTTGAGGGGCGAATGAGAAATCCGAAAAAATATATAGGAGAGGGTTTTAGGGTTTAAGCTTTGTACTTCGCAACTTGAAGTCTGCAACACTCATTTTTCCATCGCTGGTTTTCATTCACCATTGCCCTTTATCATGTGGACTTTACGTCGTGCTTCTCTTCGTCTCAGGTAACTAACCCCTCTTTCTATTCATTTCCTTCTTTTTTTTATCTCTTCCTGCGATGCACAAAACTTAATTTCTTTTATTTATTTATCCTAATGTCGTTCTCTGATATATCAACCATGTCTTCCTTATTTATTAATTAACCTTTGGGTGCTATTTGAATTATAAAATATGCATTGGAAGTTATAACACATTTTCGAAGACAAACGGTAGAAACTCGCCTTATATGTTTATTTTTGTATGTTTTCTTGCTAATGTCTACAATCTAGAGAAACTTCTTATTTCTAATAAGTTAAAAAGAGTTTATGATTGGGTAAACAGCTTAATTAGCGCTTATTCACTCTACTTCTTTTTCAAATAAGCTAAAAGTATATTATGACTGGGCAAAAACCATAATTAAACACTTTTTCAGTAGACCTTTTTGAAACAAGCTAAAAATAGCTTAATTTTCATAAGCTCCTTGGGTAAGCTTATTGAATTAAGCCTAAAAAGATTTTATATAGGAAGGTCATAACTCATAAGCTATTTTCGTAAGTTTTTCTCACAATCTAGAATAAGGTCTTCTAAATGCCACCTTTGTATTTGCTTAAATTTAGCATCCATGGCAGTTTTCACTGACTCTTCTTTGTGAATTGTTTGAAGGGGTCAAGGATTTAGTGTAGGAGCTTCTCGTGCTTCTTTTGTCAAAACAATGGCAACAGCTTGTATGGAGGATGAAGCTAGTGTCCATGATTCTCATCGATTAACGTTTAGTAGATTTCATTCAATGAAGACATTTCACAACGCAGGTCATGCTTCCCTGAAACTTACTGTGAGCAGACGTGAGCTTTCATCACAAGCTGACACAAGTAGCTCAAAAGACGATGATAGTTTGGAAAGTGAGTTGTCTGAACTGGAGACACATGAAAATAACAATGAACTTGAAGCAGAAATATCGGATGGTGAGGAGGATATTGAGAAACCATACGATGAGCTGGAGCTATCAGATACTGAGACTGACCTAACTCAGAAAAAATCACAGGGTAGAAAGGATGAATCACAACTGTTCAAGGCGATTATGAAAGCTCCAGGCTTGTCTGTCCATTCTGCTCTGGATAAGTGGGTTGAAGAAGGGAAGGAATTAAGCAAGCTCGAGATCCTATTGGCCTTGAGTTATCTTCGGAGGCGTAAAATGTATGGGAGGGCTTTGCAGGTAAATGGATAAAACTTGTATCTGCTTCCGTTGTATACAATTCAACATTTAAATTATCAGTCTGACAAATTATAATTCGCTGCTATCACTAAAGTTTTGTTGATATTTGGTGTCTTTTGTTTTATTATACTTTGACAATAATGTTTATCTGAAAATCAGCCTGAACAAATAATGCTGATGTTCAGTGTCATCCAATGCTTGTTTAACCTTCCACCTCCTTCTTTATAGATATCTGTAATGAGTTTCACATATCCTTGAATATAGCTATCGGAAACCGGTAACTGCTTCTTATCTGTTTGGTGCAAGTTTACTAGATTTAGTTTGGCTATATTCTTGATATTAACAATGGAAGTTTCCCCTAGGCGCTTCCAACGTTTATTTACTTTTAGTTTTAAAGAGTATTTTTTTCTTAGGATTTGATTCTGAGGTTGTCTGACCAGTCATCTAGTGCTCTTTCAACTTGATTCTGTGCCTCCCTAGTTTCTACCTTTACTAACCATTATTGTTTCTCTTTAAGAAAGGTCATGATGTTGCTCTTCAATTCTGTTTTAATCCTTAAAGTTTATTGGGGGAATGTCTACTTGCTTTCTCTTGATTATGAGATTTTGTTACATAGTTATGGATTACACATTAATATTGGTATACCTACTTGAAGTTCATCACCTATATAGTAGTTAGGGCTGCCTTGAGGTTGGTTCATTTTTTTGGCATATTGATATGTTGAACAACAACAAAGCCTTAATCACGCTAGGTGAGATTGACTACATGAATCAAACGACACCATAATGCTATATCATAAATCATTTTCGTTTACAAGACATTGATCTCTAAGCGTTTCTTAATTGTTTCGTCTATGATTTTTCTTGGCCTTCATCTTCTTCTAGAAATTGGACTAACCTCCATTTGAACTACTCTCCTTACTGGGACTTCCACTGGTCTCATCCACACATGTCCAAACCACCTAACGCGTGATTCTACCATCTTTTCTATAATATGGGCTACTCCAACATTCCCTCAAATGTATTCATTTTTAATCCTAATTTGTCTAGTGTGCCCACTCATCCAACACAACCTCCCATCTCTTCTGCATGAATTTTTGTCTCTTGTTGATATTCTACTGTCCAATATTCATTCCCATATAATATTTCAAGTCTTATAGTTGTGCAGTAAAAAAACTTTCCCTTGGTACCTTTTTATCACATATGGTACCAGAAGCACTCCGCCATTTCATCCAACCCGCTTGAATCCTATAATTTACGTTTCTATCAGTTCCCCCATCGTCTTGTAAGCTGCAAATGCTTTTAACTTTTGTTGTTGATAGATAAAGAATTTCACGAGAAGAGAATAGAATAGCAAAGAGAAGGGAATAAGAAATCCTCACAGAGAACAAAAAGAAAGGGGGCAATTAAGCTAGGAGGTTGATCCATGCAACAAAGCATACCAGCCCCTTTACAAGTCTACCATTGAAACCCCACAAAAAAAAAAAGGCCATGGCAGAGCACCAAAGGGATGCCATAAAAGTTAACCTTTTCCAAACAAATTCTGAAGAGTAGAATGAATCTCTAAAAATTCTACGATTCCTTTCTAGCTATGTACACCAAACAAGTTGCAAAGGCTTTTAGTTGCATGTAATTTTTCTTCACCAGATAATGCAGCCTTATTGTGAGAGCATTTTTTCAGGAGTTATTTTAGATTTATTGTCCCCTAAATATATTATGTATATTAAGGGCTATAGTGTATTTTAGTGAATGACTATTAATGCATGATTACCATGTTTGAGTTTCCATTTTTACAATATGGTGCTTTATAGTGTATTTTCATGTTATTATTTTTTGTTGGTACTGTAGCTCATGGAGTGGATAGCGGCAAACAAGAAGCTTGAATTCATGGAGAAGGATTATGCTTCTCAACTTGATTTCATCGCCAAATTGCGTGGCCTCCAGAAGGCAGAGAAATACCTCGAGACTATTCCAAAATCTTTTAGAGGGGAGTTAGTATATCGAACTTTACTGGCTAACTGTGTTAGTCAGAACAATTTGATAAAGGCGGAGGGAATATTCAATAAAATGAAGGACTTGGATCTTCCTCTTACAGCATTTGCTTGCAACCAGTTGCTTCTTATGTATAAGAGGACTGACAAGAAGAAAATAGCTGATGTGTTACTGTTGATGGAGAAAGAGAATGTCAAACCTTCTCCTTTTACTTATAAAATCTTAATTGATGTAAAGGGACGTTCCAATGATATTGCTGGGATGGATCAAATTGTTGAGACAATGAAGGCGGAAGGCGTTGAACCAGACATCCAAACACAAGCAATCCTGGTTAGGCATTACACTTCAGCTGGGCATAAAGAAAAAGCTGAAGCTGTATTGAAGGAGATGGAAGGTGAAAACTTAAAGGAGAAACGGTGGGTATGTCCAACTTTGCTCCGCACATATGCAAACCTGGGAAAGGCTGATGAAGTGGAGGGAATCTGGAAAGTGTGTGAGTCAAAGCCTCGAATAGAGGACTGCATGGCTGCAGTTGAAGCTTATGGAAAATTAAAGAAAATTGAAGAAGCAGAAGCAATTTTTGAGATGATGTCAAAGAAATGGAAACTTTCTGCCAAGAATTACTATGTACTCCTAAAGGTTTATGAAAATAATAAGATGTTAGTGAAGGGTAAGGATCTTATAAAGCAAATGGCAGATAGTGGATACCCCATAGGCCCATTGACGTGGGATGCTCTTGTGAAACTTTATGTCCAATCAGGGGAAGTGGGTAAGGCAGATTCTGTTTTGCATAAGGCAACCCAGCAGAGCAAGATGACCCCAATGTTCACTACTTATATGGCTATTTTGGAGCAGTATGCAAAGAGGGGTGACATCCATAATTCAGAGAAGGTTTTCCATAGAATGAGACAAGCTGGTTATACTTCTCGAATGAGTCAGTTCCAGGTTCTATTACAAGCCTACATAAATGCCAAGCTACCAGCATATGGGTTCAGGGAGAGGATGAAAGCTGATAATCTATTTCCCAATAGATCTTTGGCTAACCAGTTGTCTCTAATTGATGCATTTAAGAAAACTGCAATTTCTGATTTGCTTGATTGAGAATCAGCCTGCTTATTATTCTGTAATGGCTGCTTCTAGTACTATTAGCTGGTTAGATTTCAATCTTTTGTTTTGTAATGCCATCTATGCTGGAAAAACTCTTGCTTTTAGGCACATAAATTCTGGTTTCATGATTTTATTATGTCCATTGGTTTAAATGCAAACACTTACAAGAGGAGGATGCAATCTTTTTCACTGTATAAAAACAAGTTGTACACTAAGCCTGCTATTCTGTTTTTGTATACTCTTCTTCTAGAGTTGGATGGTGGATGAGTTAATAATCAAATGGGCAATTTTTTGGTTTCCATAGTATTTCTATTCGAAAGTGACATTGAGTTATATGTCCATAAAATAAGTGTTTATAAAATAAGTGTTTTGTATGGCATTGTGTGAATATATCATTATTTATGGTTCATTTATATTACTTATATTTTGAGTTAATAATATTAATAGATGATGATATGATGACAATATAATAAATGCTTATATCTATTCATAACAAAATATAACATCTTTTACCAGATAGAACATGTATTAAAATTTTCAGCATTAGTAAAATCAGTTTTGTAATTTTCATAACATATTGCTATCTAAGTCTTGATGCCTAATAAATTTGGATAACAGATATTTGAGAATATAATGTGACAAAATTATAGTACTTGAACATGAGAAAGACAAATACTTGTGACTTGTATCATGTATGGGATAATAAGAAAAAGAAAAGAAATAGGAAAGTAAATTGAAAAGAAAAAGAGGGGTTATTAAGGGCAAGATGGATATTTAGTCGAATTCTCGTACTCTCTCTTCTCCATTTCTTCACACAGTCTCAGGTAAACACCCGATTCTCATTCATCCCTCTCTCTCGTTCCTTTTTCGATCTCAATTAAATTTAACATTTTTCAGGTTTCCATTTGTTTTACCTCTGTTTATGTTTCCCTTCAAATTTTATTCATTTTCAATTCCAAATTCAAAACAATTCAAATTCAATTATATTTTTTTATAATAACCTTTCAAGCGTTTATTTGTTATCAGGATTTGTAAATTTATAATTCAAAATAGAGAAAACCAATTACTTAATTTTTTACCCGCTTAATCTGATTTGTGCTATCGAATAGTTGTGTTCTTTTTTTTTGCTTTTAAGACGTATTGATCTGCATTTACCATTTTGGTATTATGCCATGGTGAACTTGATTCTTCGTAAATATATTTTATGCATTTCAAAGCATCTACTATTGTTTGTAATTACTATTATAGACATCTGAGATCACTCCGCTACAAGTTATTGATGATTTTAGGTCATTTGTTTGAGCTCAGATTTCATATTTCTTTGATTAATCATGTATAATAATTGTTCTAATTAGTGGTCGTATAAATATGTCACTTTTTAAACCCCTATTTAAATTGTTTGTTTTTAGTCCCTATAAGCTAAAATACCAAAAATATTGTGTTGTTACTTTTTAGTCCATGATGAGGGACTTGAAGTTAAATCACATCATTTTTTTTGGTAAAGTGAGTGACTAAAAGTGAATAAGATTTAAATTGGGTCTAAAACCAAAAAGGTGTAATATTTACATTTAAGCCTTATTCATAATCGTGTACTATGATGTAGCAATACAGGCGTGGTTTGGGTTTCAGGGCGTATAATTGATGATTCATGTCAAACATGAAGGATACATCACTTATTAGTTTTCAAAGTAGGGACATGATAGGAAAACAGATTAACTGTTATCATGAAAAATGATACATTTTGTTGATGATCTAGTAGAAGCATTTAGCTGTGTGGGGTTGTGCTATACTAAATGCGTATTTTTATAGAAGTAAAACTGTGGTGAATCTTTCTGAATTGGGGTAACTGTTCTTTTTAACATTTGTATAGGAGTTTGTGATCTGTTCATTAAGATGGAGTTAAGTAGCATCAAAGATGCATTTGACCGTGTTTCCAAGAAGCAAAAGGTATCCTCTTCCAAGTCTCAAGAGGTCGTTGACCAGGTGGGGCATGAAATTGAGCAGGCATTGGCAACAATCCAGTCACCACACGTTGACCACAAATCTGTTCTTACAGATCTTAAGGTTAAAGTTGATGCTATTGGAGCACTAAAACAACTAGAAGGATCTCAAAAGGAATTGAACGCAAGTCTTACTAAGTACCAAAAGCTCCTTGAAAAATTGTTAAACCCTGACATATCAAAGGCATACAGAAATGTTGACTTTGATACTCACCTTGTGAATCAGATCATCGCAACCCACTTCTACCATCAAGGTTTACTTGATCTTGGAGATAGCATCATAGATGAGGCTGGAGAGCCTGATTCAACTACATTATTAAAATATGAGTTCTTGGAAATGCATCAGATTATTGAAGCTATGAAGATTAGAAACATTCAGCCTGCTCTGAATTGGGTCTCTGACCATAGAGAGAAACTCGTCCAGATCGGTTCTAATCTGGAGCTCAAGATTCACAAACTGAAGTTTGTAGAGGTCCTGCAAAATGGAACCCGAGCTGATGCCTTAAAATATGCCCGCACTTATCTTGCTCCTTTTGCTTCTCTCAACAAGGATGAGTTTCAAAAGCTTATGGGTTGCCTCTTGTATGCAGGAAGGCTTGAAAGCTCTCCTTATTCTGAGTTAATGTCCCCAATTCATTGGGAGATGACGACTGAAGAGCTGGTGCGACACTTATGTACTTTCTTGGGGCAGTCCTACCAGAGCGCGCTGAGTGTGGCATTTGCAGCCGGGGTTGAGGGGTTGCCTACACTCTTAAAGCTGGCGAATGTAATGGCGGCAAAGAAGCCAGAGTGGCAGGCGATGAAACAGTTGCCTGTGTCTGTCGAATTGGGTAAGGAATTTCAGTTCCATTCAATTTTTGTTTGTCCTGTGAGTAGGGATCAAGGGAGTGAAGAGAATCCTCCAATGCTGTTACCATGTTTACATGTCCTTTGCAAGCAATCAATTATTAAGTTATCAAAGAGCAGCACACGGACATTCAAGTGTCCATATTGTCCAGCCGAAGCTACAGTTGCACACTGCAGACAGCTGTATTTCTGATTATGTTTATGAGTTCCTTTTGCATATGTTTATTTCATCGGTGCAGTACAGTACTTCAGCTTTGTGATTTGTATATACATGTTCATCATGATTTCATCTATTCATCTTACCCAATTAGATTGACCAATTTTACACCTTGTCTTCTTTGAGCTCTAAATACTTGCATAGTTCTCTGAAGAAAAGCTCTCTGCTTCCACCAAATGGCTGTGAAATAAGCTGAAATTTGAGGGCTGTTATTTAGTTCAATTGAGATTCTTTGTTTAAGAAGTTTTTCAACATCTTGTCAACAAAGTTTTCTACCTACCGACCTTTTTCTTTTATCAAACTTCTCTGATTCTTGTCTTTAAATGTGATCGTTAAGCAATAGCACTTGCTGATCTATAAATACACTTGCCGGTAACTAGGATTATTTGCTGATGTACCCATGCCAAACTCATGCATATTTGGGTTCCTTACGAATATGACACCACAACTACATGTCATGAATGAAAGATAATTGAGTTTTCTTAATAATTCAGTCTCAGAGCAACTAAGATATAAAATATACTTATGAATGGGGATATCAGTAAGTCTATGTCATCATCAATTTGATAATAAGAGGAGCAATGAGTGGACTCAGTGGAGTTTCATGTATATATGGTGAGAATGTATAGCTAGCTACTCATAAATTCAAAATGTTTCATCTTATGAAGCCATTGAACATGCAGAATTACAGATATGGTCTATGGGCAAGTGAACTTAATACATTAACAATACTAGATTTTCCATTTGTGTTGTAACTTGTCCATAACCTTTAACAAATTTGTGTGAGTGGGAAAACAAGATACAGATAATTTAATTAATTCCATACTTGCCAACCTTGCAAGGCACACAACTCCATCATGAAAATTCAAATATAGGGGCAAATGTAGTTGGAAGATTGAGATGAGTGAGTTGGTTGATGTAATTCCTTATGACCTGAGTATGAGGTAATTGGCGTCCATGTGACTATAAGTATATAAAATACATATACGTAACTCTCTTATCCCCTCAATTGCATGGGACCCTTTCTCAACTTCACTATCAATCAAATTACTATTTTATATTATTTTTGGATTCTTTTATACCACAAAATGTAATCCAACTCACACAATCAAGTTATTATGCAAAGGTGCCCAACTAATGGCGAATAATGTTTCTTAAATTCATAATTTATGGAAGAAAGGAAAATACAATCAATGGCACAATAAATAGATTTAAAAAATCTTCCCAAACCCTCCTTTTTTGTCTGATGCAGTATTTCAATTATATGAAACTTAGCACACCCACCCACGGCCCCCTCATCAATCAATACCTCTAAAATATCTCAACTAAATTATTTAAATATTTTTAAAAGTAAACGCTAAAATACAGATATTCTCTTCCAAAGGTGAAATAAAACTATATATTTAAACTGGGACCATTAATTAACTTGATTAGGATATTGAATTTATACTAAAAATTCTGAAAAGGTTAAATATTAATTAACATTATTTACTTACTTTATATTCCAAATTTAAAAATATTATCATCATATGAGTACCTAACTAAAAGCCAACAAAAACCATTTTATTATCACAAAGTGTTACAAATAAGTTGAAAATAATATCAAACAATATTTCTTAGAGTTTTGTCTTCTACATTTACTAATTTTGTCTCGGAGTAGGTTTTACTTCTATTAACAAAAAAATATTTTCTATATAAACTACAAAAATCAAATATTTATTATTATTGTGTACAAACAAAATTAAGTATTACAAACACTACATGTATTAGTTATTTTACTTTAGTCATGTATTAGATATTTTACTTTAGTCATGTTTAATCCATTAAGTATTAACCTTAAATTATAAGATAATGATAATGGGTTGAGATTCTGTATGGTACTTTATAGTCCAATATAGAAAAATGAAGATTATAGTAATTTTTAAATTAATTTTATTTAAAAATAACTTAAAAATATAAGCCACTAAATATATTTATGTGTAAACATTGTTGTATGTATTAGGAGTGAGTGTGTGACGAGTTAATGTTTGTCCTTACCTGACTCTAAATGTTGTTCGACTCATTTTTCTGAACCCGAACCCGATCATAGACCCAGAGTTAACCCGACCCTAACTATTCACAGGGTCAACCTTTAAACTCAGACCCGACCCTAGACCCGATTAAATATAACATATACTCATTCTTCTAAATATTATTTATTATTGTGAATATGTAATTTAACATATAAAATAATATATATGTATATATATTATTAAACATATATATGACAAAAATTAGAGAATCAATGATATTTTCGACCAAAAAATATCATTACTCTGTATATATTTGAACAGAGACACATACAAGCATAATGAGAAAGTGAAAATGGGACGGGTCGGGACGGGTCCTGTTTGGTCCCTACCCGGCCCTAAATATTGTATGAGTCTAATTTTTGAACTCGAACTCGGCCCTAGATCCGATGAGACTCGACCATTTTCAAATCCGACTACGATCAGGCCATACCGGGTGAGGGGGTAGGGCCGGGTCTTACTCATGTATGATTGAGTGATTTGTTAGATTCAAATTTAATTATTGAAACATGAATCTGTACTGAAGACAGTTTGTTTTGTTGGAAATAGAAATTATAAAAATGAAGAGAAAAAGTATCATCTCCTGAAAAGCAATATTAAGAAACCACACACATCAACATGGAGAACTATTCATACCCTGATTCCGGCGACTCCTCTCCCCGTTCCCGCGATATCGACTTCGACAACCCGCCACCGTGGGACGACCAACAACAACAACAACCACCGCCTAACTATAAACCCAAATTCATGTGCAGCTACGGCGGTAAGATCCAGCCCCGCTCCCACGACAACCACCTCTCCTACGTCGGCGGCGACACCAAGATCCTTGCCGTCGACCGCCACATCAAGTTTTCTACCTTCCTCTCTAAACTCTCATCCCTCTCTTCCTTCCCCTCCGATGAACTCACCTTCAAGTACCAACTCCCCGGAGAAGAATTAGACGCTCTTATCTCTGTCACTAACGATGATGATCTCGATCATTTGATGAACGAGTACGATCGTCTCTACCGTACTTCTTCTACACCCTCCCGCATGAGATTATTCCTCTTCCATAATATCACTTCCCAACCACAACAACGCTTCATTCAAACTATTGAATCCGGTTCGCTTCCACTTCCGGTTCAACCCGATCCGATCAAACCTTCAACCAACGTCGATTTCCTATTTGGTCTAGATAACAAGGGAGGAGTTGCTGTTGCTCCGCCTCAACCACCACCTGTGGTCGATAAGTTTCACGATCCGATGCCGGAGCCTGTGGCGCCGTTGCCGGAGTATCAACAAAGAGGTGCTATTGTAGGTTCGGATCCGAATTTGAACCATCCGTTTGAGGTTCAGAGGCAGTTACAGCAGGAACTGCAGAGGATGAGAATTGCGGAGAACGATCAAGCTGCGTATCGGAGAAAAAGTAGCGAAGAGAATCGCAATCTTGTCGGGAATTATCCTTCCGGCGACTATTACGTTCAGAAGCCACCTGAGAAATTCCCGGTGTCTAATTTCCAGCCGAATGTGCCTAATCAGGCGGGTTACTGGCCGGAAAAGCATGGTTCCGGCGAGTTTTATCCAACGGCGATGTCTAACGCTCCCGGAGGAGGGGAACAACAAGTTTACATGATTCCGGCACCGGGAACGTTCTATCATGCACCGATGATGCGTCCACCGTCGGCGCCTCAGGTTACTCAAGGGTACTACACAGTTCAGCGAATGGGTTCTGATGGTTACCGTGAAGCGCCGGTATACGGTAGCGTGCAGCCTCCTAAAGCGGCGTTCTCAACTACTGCTCCGGCAAACTTGGCACCGGCACAGCAGGTTAAAGGTCCATCGTATACGGAAGGATACGGTGTGGTAAGGCCAGGTGGGATATCAGAAAATACGGGCGCATATGCACAAGTGGCGTATGATAGTGTGAGTGGGAGACAAGTTTATTATAATGCACCGGGTGGTGTAGTGCATGCTCCGCCGTACCAAGGAATGGACCCACCTGGCACCACTGATATGAGACCAGGTGGAGTGACGTTGGGTCAGGATGGTAAAGTCATAAACAAGGTTTCACAAGGTTCAGTGTGATTATGCTTATCTTATTTTTTAAATATTACGTTTAATATAATATATATATATATATATATGTGTTTATTTTTCTCTTTTATTTTCTTCATCGGATTTATATGTTATGAGATATTGTTAGCTTTTACTTGCTGTTGTACACATCCTTGTCTTGTGATGATGATGGAAATACTATCCCTATGTTCACATTTGTTTTTTATATATAAGTAGTGTTTTAATCATAGTTAAAAATAATTATAATTAAATTCGATGTCCTAAGTTTTTTGAATTAATCAATCCGTGAAGAAAAGTAATTAAAAGTTTATGCTAAAAACCTATGTTTCTTTGTTCTAGGGTAAGGGTCTGAGCTAATGGTGTTAAACTTGTGACAGGGTGATTTGTACAAAGTGAATGAATTAGTGTTCATATTAAAAATTCTAAAAAGGTTTATATTATTTAACAATTTTATACTTCAAATATAAAACATATCGTAATTAATTAAACAATTAAAAAATGTTTTAATAAGTGATAAAAAAATTGAAAATATCATAAAACAATATATATTTTATTCTTTAATGACAAAATAAATTTTAAACTTAATTAGATAACTAATGTAACAAATAGCAAACATAATTATAAATAAGTTGAAAATATTTATTATTTTTTCATCTCAAAGACACAATTTTTTGTTTTAAAGAAAATATTATCGTCTTGGTCGATCTGACCATATGAGTTATAAATTTTAAGTTTAAACTGAATGTCATTTCAATTTTGATGTAAGACGGTTTAAATGATTGCGTGAACCAATTATTTATGGTGAACCTTCTAATTTGAAGATTAAATTTTTAGTATTTATTAAGTAAAACAGTAAAAATAAAAATGATTATGTAAAAGTGACAGAAAATAGGAATTTAGTCATACAACATCTAAGTTCTTCTAAGGAAGAATAGAAGAGAACAAAAATGTAGGAATCACAGCCCGATATTATGATCATGAAGATAACATTGGATGCGACCTTTTCGTTCCCCATATAGTACCACCTTTTGACGAGTGTGCAAATATTTTGTTAGATGCTCCCATCCAAAATCAATTTTTTGTAGGGACCATAACATGTGGAATTATCACATACCAACTATGTGTTTTCTCGTGAATCAAACGTTCATGATTGCTCCACCACATCTTTTTCTATTCAACATTAAGTATGATTCAGTCTCTTTCATCACAATTTTCCATTAAGTTTCATTATGGATTCACACTACTAAGTTATACCCGTCACTGTTTTTGTGACAAACTTTGAAGCGGCGTGGCACCAATTTGTGTGGGAAAAACTTTGGGGTAGGTATTATATTTTGACTCTTATATTATATTATTCATCTCCTTAACTAAACCTATGACTTAATCAACGCAATTTAATAGCACCCACTTTGTGTAATTTCAATAATGTTATGCATCCTTTTTCTTTTACCTGAAGGAGTTTCACATAAATGAAAAAAATTACTACATAAGTTTATCACTTTCAATGAGTTTGATCCTACATATTAAACCATTTTTTAACTCATTTAAAAATGGATGATGACTTAGCTTTCCATTTCCACAACAATTAGCTTGTTAAAAACTACCTAAAATCTTTTAAGTTTATTTAGGAGGTGAACTTGAAAATTAGTAAGTTAATTGAATTAGAACAGATTGATAAATATAATCGATAAACTAATTAGCTACAAAAGTCAGGGGATAATGCAACCCTTAGCTGATAAGTTATACCTTATAAGCTATGCTCAAGTATTTTATCAAATATACATACTTATTAGTAAATAGCTTACTCAAATGTCATCAAATAAGCTAATTGATCAGCTTATAAACATTATTAATTTACTACTAAATGAGCCGAAAACACTGTTAATTAATACGTTTTTGTGCTGTGTTGTTCAGACTGGAGTACTGGACTAATCAAAACTGCTCTTAATTAACCTGGCCCAGAACATAAAAGATGGCCATAGTATTAAGATTGCTGAAAAAAGGCCTTATACATCAACTTTTTTCAAATTATAATTTTGTCTCAAAAAGTATATATTGAATTTCGAATGAAGAAAACAAATATGATATACTATAGAATCTGTAATTTTGCATTGAGCTTCAACTTGACTCAAACCATCCTTTCTGTTGCTCAGATTCACCAATCATGCATTCATACTGTATAATATAATAAAAAGTTATATAGAAGAGTAAAGCCCAAGCTTGCTATATTGATGGATTAAAGAGGATAATAATGTAATAATGATTATGATTTGGATATCCTATGAACAAAACTTGAGTAGAAAATGTTGATTGTTGACATTTCATAATGACAACATTCTATCTACCTAGAGATAAGGATTTGATGTCTCAAACTGTATCCAAAATTATGTTCTAAATCAATGATATTAAAACAAAAACAGGAAGAAGAAAAAAATTAATTTTTTTCATTAACATAATATGTTTTTATTGGTTTGAGACAAAGTTTGAGATATAACATCTTTTTCCTTAACCTAGGATGCATACCTACATGGCCACTTGGAAATTTTTTGAGATACGAATAGATATGTGATGGAGTGGTACATTGATTTGGCAAATCTTTTAAGCTTGGGCATAAAGAGAAGTAGAAAGTAAAAAGGTAACAAGTAACAAACAATAATATGACAAAAGGGGAATTACAAGACAAAAAGAAAATAAAGTCATTAACAACATCTATTGTCATTTATTTAAGTATAGCTCAACTTATCAGTGCAGTAAACTTTTCAGCTTCTTTATTCAAGTTTGGAAGGGTCATTTCATTTAACTTAGCAACAACACACCAATTACAAGCTTGGGCTTCACTTCATTTAATAGCTCATGTAGATATTCATATTCTTTGTAATCTTGTCACCACATTAGATGACTAATAGTTTCAACAGATTGGGAAGATTGAATACATTCAAGTGTAATTTCTTTCTTATATGCATTAACTAATAAGAATAAAAGTACAGAGTCACAAGTGAGACACCACGTTTTGAACCAAAATTTTAAGGTATTAATTATATGAGTCTTTTCTACTTATAAACTTTTTTACTCTTCTCCCAAAATGCATTGTTATTAATAAGAAATAGTTTGTTCTTCTAAACTGAGTTAGAAGAAGACGTGGTAAAAGCGTGTGAAACCGTTGATGGAATATATTCGAGCTTAAAGGTAAGGCAGGGCAAAAGAGTTAAGATAGGTACCATTCCCACGCATATAGGTAGAGATCTTCATGTGAATGCTTTTTAGACTAGAGCGTTGTATTCACATGGAACTTCATGCTATCAACTTTATTATTATAAGTGAATCAACGAAGCTTCCAAATTAATGAAATAATGAAAGCTGTAAAAGAGTATTCTTTCCTTCTCATCAACCAACCCACTTGTCAATTGTATTGGACCTTACCAATGACCCTTTAAATATTTAGTAATAGTTGACTCATTGTAGAATCCAGACATAAAAAAGGTATAGTTTTAGATGTTATTGTTGGATTATTCTGGTTCCACTAATGAGATTAATTAGAGTGGTGGATAAGTTGAGCAAAGTAGTGATGGTGAAGTTACATGCCAATGTCAATGAATGAGATGTCTTCTCTCGATCTTTCTTCTTAATTCTCTTCACTTGTTATATTCTCTCTTCCTTTTCAAAGAAGCATTTGCATGTGTACATACATACATATATATATATATATATATATATATATGCATTCCACCAACTACAAGTTCAGTTGTCTTTCAACAAATATTTTGAGTCTATCTGGTTTTTGCAAGGGTGGTTCTTCTAACATAGATGAGTGAGATCAAATATGGCTACCCATATCCACCACAAGGTACATACTGAAATATATTATTACTATTATGGCAATAGAGAAAGAATTTCAATTCCTGCAATGATCAATTTTTGTTCACTGCACAAATCATAGCCTAGATTTGAGACACTAATAGCTTGTACTTATTAAATGTTACTAAAAATGTTACTGTTATGTTGAACTAAGGTCCTTATCAGGGACCACCTCCGGTGGTGGCACCACCACAATACTATGTTGCTCCACCGCCCAAGAGATCACCAGGTTTCCTTGAAGGATGGTAAGCATTTACATAGGGTGGCATTTTTTCCCAACAAAAATGACATTAATTTTTCATGTTTAATCAAAGACTTCTGTTATTTGTATATCAAATTTTTATAAATGATGGCCCAACGTTGATATACAAGAAATGAGTAAGACTTCTATCCATTAATGGAAAGGCAAATACCCAAAAAATCAATGAAAGTGTAAAATATAATGTCACTTTTGCCCTTCTTACTTAAAAGAAGATTACACATTTACCTTTATAATACACATAAAAAATCCACTTGTCTCTACATTAATGGAGATGAGTCCTAAAGAAACATTAATACTAATAGAAGCATATATTACATTTTTGATTAAACCCTTTTCTTTTAATTTTGTATTGTTTGCTTTGTGAAAATATGCAGCCTAGCAGCTTTGTGTTGCTGTTGCTTCTTGGAAGAGTGCTGCTGTGACCCAACTATTATTTTTGCTAACTAATGCCATGAATTGAATATCACATAGCAAGACACCATTATTGTGATAAATATAAGTTTGTATTGTTTAGTGGATCTCATCAACTTAGATGTATGTGTAATATTTACCATATTCCTTTTCTTTGTATGCTTCAAAATTGAAATGAGAATTAGTCGATTAGCCTTGGTCTATTTGATAAAGGTGAAGGTTGGTGTGAAAACTTGAAAAATGACAATATATTATTAATAAACCCTTATATTCTTTGAACCAGTGGTGAATTATTTGTCATCATATATTCAAATTATTATATTTTAAAATTAATCCAATAACTAATTATTTGGGGCAATATATTATTTAAATTATGTTTTGGAAAATGATTTCTAACCTATATATTATTATTAAATATAACTAATTCAATCCTTTAATTTGAAGGGAGGGAGAGTAGTTATTATCTACAAAGCATAATAATCAATTGACTTTTCATAGTGCGGTGTTAGTTATGAGTAGTTATATATATATATAAGTAGACATTATTTTTAAGCATGCAAAAAAAAGTGAGGGGAGGTTTTATCTTCCTCAACCTGAAGCTAAACTTAATGGGTTTAAAAAATGAACAACATCCTCATTATTTTTGAGTTTAGGGTTTCCCACACCTCACCCAGTACACCTTACAAAATTACATCCATTTTAATATATGAGGATAAATTACCACCAAATTCCACTTTCTAATTTCAACTATTAAGGTTGCTAATATGATGACATTTTTATTCTTAGATATAAATGAAAATCAATAACTTATCTTTTCAATAGATGATTATTTTCCTTTATATGAGAATTTAGTAATAGAATATATGATGCATTTTTCTCAAACACCTCAAATGTGATTGTGTTTCACATCATACCAAATATTTTCGTAAGAAACACCTCGGAAGGGAAAATATATGGAAATTGAGGATGAAGTTTGAAAAATGTGTTGTGTAGATTGCAACTTCATTTTCCTCCTATAGATTCTATTTGTTGTTTGAGATACTGTATATTTTCTTAAAAACTACATTGTATTTCAGATAATCTTTTCCTAGTACCAATTTATTCAGTATGCATGCATTTTAGTCAGATAATTTTCTCCGCTCATAAGTTGTTATACATATACATGAACTGGATTTATAACGTTTTAATGACAACATTTAAACAACACAAAAGTGCCCCCTTTCCATTTCATCCCTTCCTTTTTACATCATGCTATCATACAAAATTTATTCCTTATTCATATGCTTTCATTAAAAGAATTTTCACATTTTGATATACACAACATCAATGTATATACAGAATGACAAAACATGTTTCCGCATCGTAATAAAGATTGATCAAACACAAATATGGGTGAGTCATATTAATTTATTATATAGGTTTCAGTTGTTATAAATGATATAATGATAAATTTAAATAATAACTAATAGTATAAATATAAATTACATATAAACTCATACAAAATGAGACTAACAAAATCTTAGACAGAATAATTCTGTATCAATCCATATTTTAATAAATTGAAATGAAGATATTTTTATGCTTATAAATAAAATCATATTAAAAAAGATATTTTAACTTGCATATGTAACACAATCACGATTCTTCTTGAGTGTGGGTGAACTCTTGTGGGTCTGAATCATTTTATCCAGAAATCAGAAGTATCAACAAATCAAAACAAAAACCCCTCTGGCTCTTTCTGCATTAAAGGAACTCAGGACAGGGTAGAACATGGTTATGAAAACTATGGATTAAAAGTTATAGTTGAACTAAAAACTAGATCTCATTCTGAAATGATGTGACAATTATATCGTCATATAATCATACTTGTTAAGATTAGTTATTTTTAAATTTTATTAGTTGGTTAATTTTCATTTCCATACCACGACTACATTTTTCTATACTTCTAAAGCATAATTTATCATCAAGTGAACCGGTCCGATTCAATTATCATACTAATATATTGATCGATTTGATGGATGATTCAATATTAATAGTAGATAACTTTTGAAGCTGAATTTTAATACCACCCTCTCAATGATCGGTTTTTACTAATCTATTTGATAAGTTGCTAACCAATAATCCCCTTAACTAAGTGATATAGTTAAATAAATGAATAATAAAACTATCTCACACTTGCTAAATGCCTTATACCAGAACTAAAATTATAACTCTCGTACTTTTATGAGACCGTGTTCATAAATTGTGACTTAAATGGGTTAAAAAAAGTAGATAAACAATTTATTTTCTTGGGTTTTTTTTTCCCGCACAATTCTCTAAATATAAATCTAAATCAAAGTTCATAATCTTTTACAAAAGTCTTCAATAAATCAAGCTATCAAAAATGAATTTTAAGCTAAAAACCAAGTAATTTTATTTGAAGAATGCAAAAATAAAAATAAAGTTCGTTGGCCCAATTATAATTAACTAAAAGAATAAGTTACTTGAAATCTGCATCCTTTATTTTATTGTGATCTAACAGGTGTAATTTAATGAGTAGAAAGTCAAGTGCTTCCCCACCCCCTTATATTCCTTTCCATTCCATTTTCTCTTCTTTCCTTTCACAAAAATCGCAATGCTTGTAATGGAAACAGGGTTCGCATTATTTTCACTATTATGTATCTACACCAATTCCCGTTATTACCAACACTATATATATATTAATGAGATTCATCAACGTATCCCTATTTCACCATTGAGTCTTGATCAACTTCTATCATCTTTAAATATGTATCAAAATATATAATAGGATATAAGCATCATTTTGTAATAAATCTTTACACTAAATATATTTTTAATTAGTATCTCAATGTTTTTTTTAATTATGTTGAGAACTTGATATGAGCTATATTATATTGAACCATAAAACTTTTATCTACGTAAAAAAAATACACTTAAATAAAAATAAAAATAAGATATGTATATGGACATTGAGCAATCAATATGACCTAAACTTCTTTCTCAACATTATATGGTAAATAGTGATTGGCCAAATAGATTTTTGTATTTTTTTATAGAACCGTCTTAAAAGACATATTTGATATATGAGGAATTTTAGGAATAAATAGAAAATAAATAATAGCCAAATATTCTTATTTACCTACCAAAGATTAACATATGGATGAAAAAAATATATACATGAGTTTTATATATTGTCATTGTATCATATAGTATTCATATTTAATTATAGTTGACTTTCTTAAAAAAATCAATTAAATAAGAGTTAATTACACTGACACCCCCTGAGTTTTAGTGAAATTACACAAACCACCCCTCACTTTTTTGTCCTTACACGAACCACCCCTAATTTTGTACATGTATTACACTGACCACCCCTGATGAGATATAAATATAATATTTTAAACAAAAAACATGTGAAATGTGTAATTAAGTTAAACAAAATATTTTATATTGTGTAGACAAATCCAAATAATATAAGAGTCAATACATATTCGTTATTTGGTTCATTACAAAATAGTATAAGGATTATATAAACATCTCATTATAATTATTAATATATCATGTAGTGAAACAAAAATAATAAAAAGACACTCAGTTTTGTACTATTTGGAATTGTCTACCCAATATATGATATTTTTTTTAACTTAATTACACTCACCACACATTTTTTGTTTAAAATATTACATTTGTATCTCATCAGGGGTGGTGAGTATAACATATGTATAAAATTAGGGGTGATTTGTATAAGAGTGAGAGGTAGTTCGTGTAAGGACAAAAAATGAAGGGGTGATTTGTGTAATTTCATTAAAACTCAGGGGTATCAGTGTATAAATATTTATAGTAATAGTAGATATTACACTCTAATATTTTTCTTAAAAAAATGAAAGTTAAAATTATGGGTGTTATTTTTAGCTTCAGGTTGTAAGAGAATCGATCCCATTAGAAATAAAACAATTAATTTACAAAGATACCCTTTAATGGACACGAGTTTTCCTCGTAGCCACGCGCTGCTCGTAGCTTCTCTTGTCCAAACCCTAAATGCACGACACATTCACCCCAAATTCACTTCAAACTCAAACCCAAATCCAGACACCATCTCCTTCCCCTATCCAACGCTCCGAACAAATCCACGTGGTAATTACTCTCAATCTCCACCGTCCATGCCAGATCAAACGGTCAGTCCGCATGACAGCCGAGAAAACAATATCACCCGTCAGATGAAGGTTGAAGAACAAATCAACGGTTTACAAAGCTTCCCGAAGTTACCACGGGCAGATCTCAACGCCTTTAAGAAGCGGCCATAGCAACCTCTGGTTCATCGCTCAGATTAGGGTAATAACCCCAAAATTCCAAACCCTATAACAACACGCCTTTTTTCTCTTATTCACGAAGCCTTTTATCGGTGGCGCGTTACCGCGCGTGATATTTCCGTCAGGCGCGTTAGAGTCCGATAAGCGCGTGATATTCAACATAGATCCGATTCATGTTTGTTTTCACCCGCATTGGGGAATTGATGCTGGTGATTGGCCGTAGCCTTATCGGAAGGCGGTGATTTCGCGGTTTCATGGCATCCGCCGTCTTAGCCAACCGGAACGAACCAAATTGGCCGCAGCATAGAGGCGGTGGAGCTGGATTCATGGGGAAAATTCCAAAATCGAATCCAAACCCTAACCCTAAATTTGCGAAGAGAACCCATTCAGATGATGCTTCTTCCATCAATCGAAGACCGAACGATGCGAATCATTCATCGCAATACGTTACCTTCAATGTCGCTTCTAGCACGAAGAAGGAGCTCGTCGAAATTAAGAATCGCCTCGTCTCCGAGCTCGAACAGATTCGAAGATTCCAAATTCGAGTCGAATCCGGCGAGTTGCAACCTCGGTTCAACAAGAAACCGATGAGCAAGAAGGTTTCCGGAACAAAACGTCCCTTGCCGTTGCCGTTAAATTCAACGATGAAGGATTTGAAACGATCAAATTCGGAAATTGGGAACTTGATGAAGGGTTGTAGCCAGATTCTGCAGAAGCTGATGAAGCACAAGCATGGTTGGATCTTCAATGTTCCCGTTGATGTTACGGGTATGGGTCTTCACGATTACTATGATATAATTAAGAAACCGATGGATCTGGGTACGGTGAAATCGAATCTCGCAAAGAATGTTTATTCTACGCCGTCGGATTTTGCTGATGATGTGAGATTAACGTTCAACAATGCTTTGACTTATAACCCTAAGGGTCATGATGTGTATGCCATGGCGGAGCAGCTTATTGTGAGGTTCGAGGAGCTTTATCGGCCAATACATGATAAAATTGAAGATTTGTTGAGACAAGATCGTGACTTTGATGAGGATTTGCCCGCTAGCTCGTGGAACCATGTTGAGCCAGAGAGGGAGAGGATGAAGAAGAAGGATAATTCGAATTATTCATCTTCAATGATTCCCCAAGCGAAATTGCAACATGAACTGCCATTGCAGTTGCATGCGGCTCCGGCAAGTTCTTCAAACCCTCCAATAGTTCAGTCTCCTGTGCGAACGCCATCGCCAATGCGAGTCCAGCCAGTGAAACCATTGAAGCAACCTAAGCCTAAGGCGAAGGACCCAAATAAGAGGGAAATGAGCCTAGAGGAGAAACACAAATTGGGGTTAGGGTTGCAGAGTTTGCCTCCGGAGAAAATGGAACAGGTGGTTCAGATCATAAGGAAGAGGAATGGGCATTTGAAGCAGGATGAGGATGAGATCGAGCTAGATATTGAGGCTGTTGATATAGAAACCCTTTGGGAACTTGATCGATTGGTAACTAATTACAAAAAGATGGTGAGCAAGATCAAGAGGCAAGCACTAATGGTTAATGTTAGTAACAATGTGACTTCAAACAAAAGCAATGGGGTAATAATTGAATTCTCTCATAGCTCAACTTATATCTGTTCAATTAGTGGATAGCATGTTTTTTCTCTCTCTCACAAATGGGTTGCAGAGAGAATATAGAAAACAAGTTCAATTTCCTGTGTTTAATTAGGGTTTAGTGTTGTTGTGACTTTGTTGTGATTGAATTGACAGGGATTACCTGCCTGTGAGAAGGTTGGGACGACACCGGTTGAGGTGAAGAAGGCAAAGAAAGTGGAAGCAGCAGGGGATGAGGATGTTGACATTGGGGATGAGATGCCAATGAGTATGTTCCCACCTGTTGAGATTGAGAAAGATAAAGATGTTGGAGGAGGCCATGCAAGTAGTAGTTCTAGTAGCTCAAGTAGTTCAAGTAGTGGTTCATCATCTTCAAGTGGTATTAACACTGTTCCAAGTAATAGGCTTTTGGTTGTTGTTGATAGTAAGGTAAAAAAAAACTGAAGTTTTCTAATTGCTTTTGCAGATTCAGATTCGGGGAGTTCATCAGGGAGTGATTCTTAAGCAGACAATAGGCACTGATAGCTATAGGGCAAAGCAGTGCTTTTGGTACTAATGGTCAAAAATAGGCCAATTTGGTGGGTATGGAATTAATGGAGGAATGTTTGCTTCATTGGTTTCCCATACGAGGTCTTGAATACATGGACAAGGTATGTCATATCAATGTTCATTATCACATTATTAAGTAATTTTAGGCTAAATTTGTGATTGTGTTTATACTTTCAGGGGTTGTGCACATTTGGTTCAGTTTGGGAGTGGAGTAACTTGTGCCCGAGGATTTGTAGTGTGACAGGTGTAAAAATTTATTCTGGAAGCTGAAGACTTAGTTAAAACAAATTGTAGGACATCAATTAGAATGGAGTTGGTGAAAGTTTTAGGATAGATATTACATATTAGGAATAGAAGGCTGGGAAATAGTGTTTTAGGAGTTTACCTTGTACACATTACCACCACAGTAAATGGATGGGTGGAATATCTCTTTGGATTGTGGATCTGCATTGATCTTGTTGGGATCTTTCTTTAATCTTAATCAATTAAAAGGCATCATCCTTTTCATTTTGTATGTAAATACCAAGGAACACGTGCAAAAATTAGTAAGTTACTGTAAAAAACATGACAGGGATGAATCAATCATTTGATATATGATAATCAAATGGGTAATGAAAAAGGAGGACCACTCAAATAATATATTATCACTTCATCAGAGAATTGTGCAACTCCACGAATATGAGGGTAATGGTGTGACGTGATTATTACTACAAATCTGTAGCTGGAGTGATGCTGTAATAATAGGTGTAAGTAAGGCACAAGTTCAATTGAAAAATGAAAAGATCTACTAGTATCTTATGTAAGACATACCATCATTCCTGAATTGATAATCTTTAGTCTCAATTGGATACATGAACCAAACAGTTGCTCTACCATATATGTTCGAGGTATGGATATCAAAAAAACTAAATTATTTTCCATCCTTTTACTAACCTTCATTTCATCTCCTTCACAAATTCCCACACAATTCTACAGGCAACCTTTTCACTACTAAATTTATTCCGAATCCAACTCCAACTTCCAGTTTTACATAAGTTAAAATAGACTCTTTACTTAAATGACAGAATTAAACTGATGTGAGATTAGAATTTTGTTCAAACAGTGCAGCCATGACAATAAGAGATTAATGAACTACATTCGATTATTCTCAAAAATCAAAACAAAAATTAAAGCATCCATAAAACTTCATGTTTTTACTACTCAGAATGTCACGCATAATTAAAGTTTACAAAACAAAACATCTGGAAAAAAAACAAACGAGAATATCAAGTTTAAAATTTTACCAAAAATTCCCCTAACAAACACCTCACAGATGTTTGTGTAAACAGCCCATGTCCCCACCCATCTTCTCTTCAAAAAGTTCCCACCTAGATTGAAATTAGGACTCGGGAGCACCAATCTCACAATACTGGTGCAGCTAGCATAAATAAATTCCAAACATCAGATGACTGGTGCTTGGACAACAGCATTGTATTTCAATCTTGTTTTGGTTTATAAAGTATGGAATGTAATGGCAAAAATCTCTTTATGCCACTGTTTATGTTTCCTGCTTCTTCAAACTTATGAATTGCTGTCCAAGTTGTGCCTCAAGGGCAGCTTGAGTCTCAGGTGCCAAAGTTTTAACAAATGACTTGGTGAGATTATGCTTAGACAAGATCTCAAAGGCCTTCTTACAAAATTTCAGCACCTCTGTCCGCCTTGCCGGTTTGCTAGGCATATTTGTCACCAACTCTTTCATCAGATAAGAGAATTTATCCAAATTACTTTTAAGAATTTTCTTTGGTGAAATCTGATCATCACTAACTGTTGCCAGAGACTTCAATATGTCCATTACCAAATCAAGTGCCTCCACTCTTCGAAATTCTGACTTAGCACTTCCACTTTTCTCCAAAATGAAGCCAAGTAAAGAATGCCCAATCCATGGTCGTCGTCGAAATATTTCTTTCAAAAATCCAGATTTGATTTGGGACTTCTTACTGTCAAAGTACCCAACAAATACACCCTGGAAAATGAGAACAATCCTCTGGAGTTCAGACTCTGAGAAGTTTCTTGAATCAACAATTTTCAGAAGCCAAAAGGTTGAACTTTGGGCAAGGGATGAAACCATTTTCTGTCTGTTCATCGCAGCTGATTGCTTTGATGGATTGGATGCAGACTTTTGTTTTTTGAATGGTTTTGATGCTAATTTCAAACTTTTTTCCAACAGAGCTTCAAGCGTGGCTAATTGGACACCATCACCCTTTGGATAATCCTTCGCTTTAAATATTTGCCTTTGTAATATTCCCCATATACGCTGACCGAGCTGCTCACTAACTTCTGCAGTGTGCGGATTAACAAAAGCCTGGGCCAAATTTGAGTACACCATAAGAACCTGAGGCTTACCTGTATTTATCAAAGCCACCATAAGAACTTTATGATGAAGTTAAAATGATCAAGACAATAACCCATTAGAATAAACTGAAATTACTGGACCCCAGTTTCAACTTTTCCCCAACCCTGTCTAGTAATGCTCCTTTGGTAGCATTCAAAATTCCACTGAGAGCAATGTTAAACTTTCTATACACAGCTTATTGTATGGATAATGCAGAACTAACATTTTCGGTACTTTACACCCTTTATGATTATCATATATACAGTGGAAGAAGAGCAAAAAAAAACATACTGCTGGCTAAATAAATAATAAAAATAAAATAAGAATTGTATACATGCCTGGATTCTCATGAAGGAAAATTTCCAACAACGAAAGTATGCGAAGTTTGAACAGCACAAGCTGGGAATGAGCAGTTTCATTTCCAGCCTGATTTTTCTTTTCTTTGAAAATCTGGGCCAGATATGTATCCATCCTAAACATTGCATCATCGTCCATTCCACTATCAGAGTCATCAGAAGCTTCATCATGGCCTTCACCAGTTTCATCTAGCTCTACTAATGATTCAGAGTCATCTGTCTGTCCATCACTTTCACCTGTTTCGCCTGTCTCTGCTTGATCAATTTCTTCATCTTCGATATTAAGGAAGTCATCGTCTTCCTCATCTTCATCTGAACTTGCTGCATCCGGGTGTCTAGCAGGTTTTAAATTTTTCTTAATGACCCGCAACATCCGCATCAGTCCATCATCAGTGATATCATCACAAAAATATTTGAATACCTACATAGAGAGGTTAAGTGTAAGAAAAATAGAAAGTAAAAGGCAGTGCGTAAGCCAAGATATCTATGTCATGTTTAAATCATGAGTCATGCAGAGACAACCCAGATCAGAACTCTTGTTTGACTTGAATTTAACAAAATTGGGAATGCTATTTGTTAGTTGGAGATTTTTCATAATATCTTCAATCAAATTGACATGCCTGCTAATATCTGAATTGAAATTGGAGAAATTTTCTTGTTTAACAAATATGAGTTAAAGATCCATTTATTAATTTTCCATTTTCAATTAATTTTTTGGACAGGTTGGCTTGTCCTATAAGAATTCCTGACTACACCAAACAGTATATCCATATTTGTCCTCTTAGGCTCTAGGTGAAGATTTATGTATACCACTTCAGGTAATAAGAAGGGCATACGTACATACCCCCAACTACGAGGTTTGTGAATTACTTGGTGCAATGCTAAGATGCAACATATGGGAATGCAGCCATGCACTGAGGTAATACAGTGTGGTACAATAATCTACTTGACATGCAATTACGAAGTTGTGAAAGATAAATATCATACTAACCTGCTCAATGGAAGACCGCATAGGAGCTGATGATTGTGGAAGCAGAGAGAGTAAAGTATCAACAAGAACGTCCATCAACTGAGGTGCATCATCATCATCCGAATCATCTTCACCAGATGACCCTGGAAGATCAAAAGCAGAGAAAGCTTTCTTGCAACAGATTACGAGTTCAGAAGCAGCTTCTGAGAACTCCCCGGGTCTAAGCAGCACTTGAAGGAGCAACTGGATAAGCAAGTACCTCAGTGCATGCAATTTATTAGCATCAGCAAGTTGGGCAAGGCCTTGACTCTTTTCCTGCTTATCATTACCAAAAAGATGAAGAAAAACAAGCTTAAAACTTGAGCAAAAAATGAACAGAAACATATTTGTTCACATGATTCCTGAAGAATTCTATTTAATGGTACACATAGAGGAAGACAGATAGAAAGTAAAAATTAAGAATAATACTGAAATATGTAGATCAACAAAATGAAATTTTATCCCAAAAACTGCCATAGGTTAATAGAAGCAGTAATCATAAGATAGTTAGACATTCAACCTTAATGCATAAAAGGTCAACACATACACCAAGACCCCTGATAGTTAGACCATATATATGCAAATGCCACATCAAGTGTTATTAGAACATACAAAACATATCACCAGCTGTTGTGGCAAAACTAAAAGCCAGCAGTAATGTATCAAATGTTAGGGGAAACAAAGCAAGAAGTTACAAAATAACATGGCAAACCCAAGCATATAAATGGTACTTACCATAGTGGGGAACTCATCCAATTAATTCAATAAGATTTGGTACAATTTTAAACACACAAGACCACTATTCATGCCAGCCCCCACTCCCAAAAAAATTAAGTCACTTTAGCCATTAAATGGTAAACGAATGAACCAACTAGTTGCTAACCTCCTTGTAGCAAAAAAATTAAAAGGGCAATATAAGTTCATGTTGAACATCAATAGTAAGTCACAAACAGTTACCTCTTTCAATAACTTCGCTTCCATTGCTTGTATTTTTTTCAATGCTTTATCATCCTCCTCCTCCAAAGTCCGAAAGAGGGAAACTGAAGGGATATTGCATAAGGTGCCAAAGAACTTCATGAAGTATATACCAAGGTCATTTAGCTCAAGGCTATTATTAGCCAAAGCACGTGAACCCTCTCCCTTCTGAGCATTTGCTAATAACAATTGGAGCTGGTCAATACAGATCTTGCAGAGAGCATTTGATGTGGGAGATTTTGGCCACTTGAGTTTCTCCTTTAATTCAAAAGAAGTCACCTCAGTACCAAGAGATGCAGTGAACAGACCCTGAACAGCCAGAAATTTCATGATTTCTTTCTGTACTCTGGACTTCTCTTCATGATCCAACTTCAAGTATTTCAAAATACTAGGAAGGGATTCTATAACCCAGCTCTTCAAAAAGTCAGAGTTCCCATTGGTCCTAGGAGAATCCTTATCCTCAGCTGAACCTATTTCAGAATTTTCATCTGTTGTTTGACTCTGGTCTGAAGGTTCTTCCAAGACATTACCTTCATCCACAAACAGGTTCATCAAGTTCTGAATAAAAAGCATGCAACCAGCTTCTGTTTTGAACTGTGACATAAAATCTTTAACAGTTTTTGTTCGTGTAATGTTATCAAATTTTGCATTGCTGTGTTTCTGTAAAGCAACAATAACTGCAACTCTTCTGACATCATCGTCCCCAACCCAATCTGCAAATTGTTTAAGAAAATGCTGTGCAACTTTATAGAGCCAAGTGTTCTTTGTTGATAGTATATCTATCAGGCACTGAACAACTTTGTTGGAGAGAACAATTGGAACCAAAGATGCAGACAACTTTTGGAGAAGAAGAAGCAGAACATCAAATGCTAAGTGTTTGCGGTCATGAGATGAGAATAGAAGGGATCCTTCAATAATTATTTCACAGAAAGACTGGAGATTCTTTGCAGTTTCTTCATCAGAAGAACCAGACTTTCTACTCTTTTTATGTTTCTTTAATGAATTTGAAGCTGACGCTGCATCTTCTGCTTGCAAAGTGTTGGGCAAAAGAATATTTAGCAAAACAGGCCACACACTATGAACACGAGGCTGACAGAAGGTTGATTCCTGCCACATTCATAAAATGAATAAGAAAAAAAACTTTCAAATTCCAACCATTACTTTTATCCAAACTAATGTCGACCAAACATATAAAAGAATATAAGCTACCTTCAAGCAATTACTCAGGGAGGATAGATGATCAGTAGAAAAAAACTGGCTAGAGCTGAATGGATTTGGCAGCAACTTTCCGAATATGGAGTGATCAACAGAAGTCTTTTCTCTAACTTTTAAAGCAAGGAGCAAGGCATCAGGATTTCCTACTTCTGTAGCCGCTTCAAACCATTCCTGGAGCCCCGGAGCTTCAATGACATGATTCAACAATGCTTCAACAGGAAGCTACAAAAATAATAATAAATAAAAGGCCTAATCAGTTAAAGAAATGGCCTTCAGCAATAAGGAGTCTCAATCACAATAATGCCACTAAATCCTGTGGCAGATACTTCCACAAATGACTGACAAAACACTGTCAAAGCTGATCCTACATTCCTTCTTGTGAGAAAATGATCTAGTTGTAGCAGATACTTCCAGTCACACAAGTAGTTATTTGCATGTGATTGAGAGGGTCTGTTATGCAGGCATTCATATATGGATAGCAAGCAAGATGTGTACAGAACTTCCATAGCAGGAAAGAAAAGAACATAAAAACAACTAGCATAATATCATACACAAAGACAAGCATTTTATCTGGCAATTGCACAAGTGGTCTAAATTCTAATACAGTAGATTCATCAGTACATTATGTCCTATTACCACAACAGAATATACTAAGAAGAAACCAAACAAGGGCAATAGATACTCTCAATCCATAATTCTTTTGTGTACTTGCAATAAAGAAGACAATTTATTCATTTGACTTATATAGAGAAAGAGTGAATGTGGCTGCATTGAAAGGATGGCTCAGTGCACGAGGGTCCCACTTAGTGGAGTCTGTGGAGGGTATATGCATGTAGCCTTACCCCGCAAGCGGAGAGGCTGTTTCAAGGATTGGAACCCGTGACCTCATGGTCACTAAACAACATTCTTATCGCGGTCGCATTGAAACCCACACACAAATCCAAGGCAATCACATTATAGTAGGAAACAGACAAGAGATAAGAACCAATCACTTTCGGGGCAAAACTATCTTATTCTCTTATAATATACAAACCTTTTCAACCAAGTCCAAAATTATTGAGACAGCAGACTCTTGCAAGTACCGCTTCCTATTCGCAAGTGAGATAAGTATGCTGATAAATTCTTTTATGTATGGGGTGTTTTTATCTGTACTCTGTTCCTGTGTAAGTCTGCCGGATCGAGCCAGAGCACCATAAGCAAATAAGCGGCCCAAAAGACAATCTTTTGCCTCCTACAATTTTACCAGGAATATACAAATTACAATTATAGTACTGAGCAAGCTGAGGGGTGAACCAAAACAAAATAATATAAGCATGGCCATATTTTTACCTGACCCTTCATTGATGAAGTTACTTCCAATAAATCAACTACAAGTTTAAGGAATGAGTCAATCCTGAGTTTATGGATAGTGCCAACTAGAACCGTTAAACCTAAAGCAAAACCTTGACGCGCACACTGCAAAAGCAAAAAATTGTTATCCTAGCAACAATTCAGCAAGCAAATTTGCAACAAATTTATACCAAAGAAAACATGTATGGTAAATACCAACTAAAAATGAATCAATATCAAATAAAGTAGCAACAAGTAAAACATAACTACAGAACAAAGTGACACATGGCATAGAGAAGATCAGTATGCATCAGAGATGAACTTTTCAACTAAAGTAGCAACGAGTAAAACATAACTATAGAACAGAGTCACACTGAGATTCTCCGACATGAGGTGAAGGGATAAGTCAAAACAAGCATGAATGCATTTAGGTAAACAACTTACTTAAACACTTACTTAATAAGCAGATTGTCAATAAAGTTATTGAAATAAGTAGGAAAGAAGGTTTATAGTAAGTACATGAAGTTATATTTCGGGGGTGTTTGAAAGATCTGATAGAGAGTTTGTTGTGGCTCATGAGAACAACTTAAGAATATAAACATATGAAGAGAGCTTATGACCTTCCCATAATCTCTTTTCAGTACACTTGTCAAGAAAAGCTTATGAAAATTACGCTTTTTAGATTATTTCAAACTAGTTTATTGAATAAAAAATTAATTAAGCTAGTGGTTTGCACCAATGAACATTATAAACAAGCTCTATAATCACTTACAAGCATCCCCAAAATTAATAAAAAAAATGAAATTGATAAACATGAAAACATTAAAAAAGGCAATAATTGATAAGAGAAAGAACCTCTCTAGAAGAAGAAACACCACGAATGAGCCTGCGAAGAGCATATCTAACAGAAGGAGCACAATCTTCCAAACCATCATCTTTCTCAGCTTCCAATTTAAACCCTCCATCACCAACCTCCTTCCCATTCTTCTCATAAGCATTCTGAACTGCTTTCAACTCCAGCACCATTTGTTTCGCCGCCGCTTCCCTAACAGACTCAGAAGCCGCCGCCAAGTCCTTGAACACACCAATATGAAACTCCGGTACCGCCGAACCACCGCTCGTGCTTCCCAAATCCAACGAAACAGGCTCTGCATCAATTGAAGGTTTGGAATCAGGTTCGGTAGTTTTGCGGTGTTTCAATTTATCTAATGTTTTTCTTTTCTTCTTCCTCTCCATTGGTTTATCAGAAGATGATGGAAGTGGAGCAGCATCCTTATCCTTCTTTGGCTTCTTCTTCTTTGGTGGTTTCGGAGAATCGTTGGTGGTGGTGGTGGTGGTGGTGAGATTGACGTCGTCGTTGGTGTCGTCGGAGGCGGTGGCGGAGTTCCTCTTCTTAGAAGAGGCCATGAGTGCGGCTTTTAGGGTTAGGAGTGTGAAGTGTGAGAATGTGAAACAAATAAACTTAAACCTCTCAATACTTATGTGGACCGACACAATTATTCTTATTATTAGTATTAGGGTTTATGGGTTCATATCATGGGTCAACCTCAATTCATGCCATTGCCTCTTCCCTACCCAACTTACTTTACTCTTTAATAATTAATTCTTTCGAAATATAAATAAATAATATACTTACTCCCTTAAAATATTTACACATTTTTGTAACCACTTATTTTGTATTATTTATTCATTAGGAAAATTAATAAATTCATAATAAGTTACTTTTTCATACTTTTAAGTGTTTTACTTATATAAAATTTGATAATGATAAATATGAGTTGGTACTACTATTTTTAAACACATAATTATATCACTTTATTCACGTAAAATTAGATAATTAGGCTTAGTTGGTAGTGCTATTTATATATCTGAATTAAATTTGAATCACCAACTCACAACAAGAATGCCTACTACTTAGAACGTTCTACCAGGTGTATCAACTTTAATTTTTGAGTTCTATTTTAAAATAAAAATATAAGCAAATTTGAGAAAAATATTTGAATTATACCTGATATAACAAAATAGGAGACTAATAACCAATAATTTTCGAAGGACTAAAGATGCCTGATATTTTTCTTTTAGAACCCATGCCACAGCTTCCAACTATTATACTTTGAGTTTTGTGAGTATAATAAGTATTGTATATTGCTTTACATATTTATACATTGTCTCGGTTAATTTTAAATATAGACACGTATACATAAGTTAAAATTTGGCAAATAATATCGCCTTTTATCACAATATGCCTGATATTCTATTCTTTGATATAGCTAACTTTAAATTAATCATCTCGCAACATATTTTTCAACAATCAAGGTACAACGCAACACCCATCTTCTATATGTGATTTGACACGAACATCATATCCCTAACAGTGATAGTATTTGTAATAGAATTGTAAATGAATTTCAAGTTCGTTGGAAATTATTGGTAGCAAATATGACCATGCTTTTAATATTTTTGAGAACTTAATTCGGTAGTTTATAACATAATATTTTCGCCTCGCTTCAAAATATCTACCTCAATTATTTATCCTATTCCAAATATCAAAGCAATACCCAATCAATTAAATTGGAGTTTAAATGTCGTTATTCAAACAGCATAGTTCGGTACTCCAAAAGTACAACAAATTTAAGAGCCTTGTGGTAAAAAAGCACCTCCCACATTACATACAAAAACTAAATAACCTTATATTCTTGTACTAAATATTAAAAAAAAAATAACTCATTTTTAGTTTTGTCTAGAGATAAAATCAGGTGAAATAACTATGGCTAAAACCCATTAGATATCTCTCACTTCTTCACCTCCTCATATTCTGCCTCTGGAGCCTGATCCCCGCCCTGAGGACCTCCAGCTGAGGAACTGCCACCGGTAGAACCGCCACCAGTAGAACCGTCACCTGACATGTGCTCCCCAATCTTGGACACAGCTTTGTTTGCAGCATCAAGTTTCGCCTTAATCTCATCAACATTGTCCTCTGACATGGCCTTTCTCAAATCAGAAACTGCATCCTCAATCTCTTTGGCCACTTCACTTGGAATTTTATCTCTGTATTCACCCAAACTCTTCTCAATGCTGTAGATGGTCGTATCTGCACTGTTTCTGGTGTCAATAAGAGCCTTTCTCTCTTGGTCTTTCTGTGCATGCAACTCTGCTTCTTTGACCATCTTCTCAATCTCGTCGTCTGAGAGTCCACCAGATGAACGGATTGTGATCTGTTGTTCTTTACTAGTGGCCTTGTCTTTGGCAGAGACAGTGACAATACCATTGGCATCAATGTCGAATGTGACCTCAATCTGAGGCAAACCTCTGGGGGCAGGAGGAATGCCAACTAGATCAAACTCTCCAAGAACTTTGTTGTCGGAAGCCATTTCTCGCTCCCCTTGCAGCACCTTGATACCTACCTGTGTTTGATTGTCGGCTGCTGTTGAAAACACCTGAAACAATGATATCAAGAGTCAGGACAAGACTAGAACATTTTGCAAAAACACATCACTAAACTGCAAGGATATATTAAATATGTATTGATAGATTCCATCTTAATACCAATTGGCAATAATGGAGTAGCCCACGAGGTATATAAATCGCAAAGGTTGAGGTATGTCATGTGGGACTTGCATCTTGCCTCCCAACCGATAAATGCTGGCAATAAAGGCAGCATCTCTAACTCTAATACAATGCTAGATGTGTCTAAACCAATTGGTATTAGACAGAATAGCCTAACAAGTGTAAAAACCATGCCCCCGAGTCTGAGGCACATGTGGCACTTACTACATGTCCATGCGCAACAAAACGGATAAGATACTATGTGAAGGATTTCAATTAACCATACAAGTTTTCAATGTATTAATCACTTTTGAAAGATTGAACACCTGTCATCAGGATATTAGCAAATAGAAACAATTGTCTCAAAGCAGATATAAGTGTTAAGGGATTATTACCTGACTCTTCTTTGTAGGGATAGTAGTGTTACGGTTGATCAACCTGGTAAAGATACCACCCAAAGTCTCAATACCCAGGGATAGTGGAGTTACGTCAAGAAGTAGTAGCTCTTTAACATCTCCACGTAGGATACCACCTTGAAGAGCTGCTCCCATGGCAACTGCCTCATCAGGATTGACTCCTTTGCTAGGAGACTTTCCAAAAATATCCAGAACCACCTCTTGGACTTTAGGCACACGGGTCATTCCTCCAACAAGGAGAACCTCATCAACATCCTTGATGGATATGTTAGCATCCTTCAAGCAGTTCTTACATGGTGCCTTAGTCCTATCAATCAAGTGATTTACTAAAGCTTCGAACTTAGATCTAGTCAATGTGATGTTCAAATGCTTAGCACCAGATGCATCAGCAGTGATGAAAGGCAGATTTATTTCGGTTTGAGAAGTTGATGACAGTTCAATCTTGGCTTTCTCAGCAGCTTCACGAAGCCTTTGCAATGCAAGCTTATCCTTTGAAAGATCAATACTCTCAGTCCTCTTAAACTCGTTCACTAAAAAGTCCAATAAGGCATTGTCAAAGTCCTCTCCTCCCAAGAAAGTGTCACCATTTGTTGCTTTTACCTTGAAAACAAATTTTAACAGTATAAGTTTCCAATATCACCTCCTTCTAACAACTTTTAAGAAAGGAATGCATATATACCTCAAAAACACCATTAGAAATTTCCAAGATAGAAACATCAAATGTTCCACCTCCAAGATCAAAAACTGCAATAAGACCCTCCTTGTTGTTCATTCCATATGAGAGTGCAGCAGCAGTGGGCTCATTGATAATTCTCTGCACATCGAGACCTGCAATTCTACCGGCATCTTTGGTCGCCTGCCTTTGAGCATCGTTGAAGTAAGCTGGTACAGTAATTACAGCCTTAGAAACTGTCTTCCCTAGGTAAGATTCAGCAGTTTCCTTCATCTTGGTGAGAACAAAAGCACCAATTTGGCTAGGGGAATATGTCTGCCCATTTGCCTCAACCCATGCATCACCATTTGGGGCCTTGACAATCTTGTAAGGAACCATTTTCATTTCCTTCTGTGTTTGAGGATCATCAAATCGCCTACCAATCATTCGCTTGGTACCGAACACAGTGTTGGTTGGGTTGGTCACAGCCTGACGTTTGGCTGGCGTACCCACAAGTAGCTCCCCTTTCTGGTTGAAAGCAACCACTGATGGTGTCGTTCGGGCACCTTCAGAATTCTCAATAACCTTCGGATTCTGAATAGGAATTAAATTGAGTCAGAACAAAGACTAAATATTGCCAAAATGAATTTAAAAAATCAGAGCAAAGACCAAATATTTAAGAACAGGAAGGGCAAGAATGCCTTACCTTTCCCTCCATAACAGAAACACATGAGTTAGTTGTGCCCAAATCAATACCTATGACATCATTTCCAGCAGGCCGTGAACTGTAATGAAATGAAAAGTTACAATGAGTCAATTGATGAGTATCGCAAGCTACCCCGTCTTTATATGTCAAACAAAATAAAAGCAGTAACTATAAAATGCATAACCTGAACGGTCGAGACAAACTTGACCACTTGTTAGCTACATATGCGGGTTTAGTGCTGCCTGTCAACTGAATCAACATGCGAAGGTAACAAAAAAAACTTGTATCAGAATAGTTTATAGTTACTCACCACACAAATCAACCAATCACAATTCTAAGAATAAGAGCATGATATCAACAATTGTACACCTACCTCACTAAAAACCAAACAGCAGAAAGGGTTTTAGAGGGTTATATGTACACAGAAGCAATTCTACAATTATATAAGCTTGAAAGGAAGCTTGTAAAAATTAATAAAATTGGGTATATTAAAAACAATATCAAAGGCGTGTGTGTATAGTATAAAACTATAAATCACAAAAAACAAAAGATTATATAATTGGGAAATGACAAAATCAGCTAGTACATAGAGACTCACAAACGATCTAGCAAAAATCATAACCGGTAAGCCATTATCCCTAATTATTTGTAATAAAAAGAGGTGACAATTGCTTCGATCATCGTCTGAAAAGATCTAGATTCAAATTTCTAGTACACCTTCCAAAATAAAAATTTGAAGAAATTGAAAATCTGAAAAACTAGAAAGTTAAAATTTATCTTAAAAAGGTGAAGAAAACATAGCAAAAAAAATTGGATTTTAAGACATACAAGGAATAAATCAGAACACAGGTCACAATAAAAGTGAAGGTAGGGTATAAGGAAGCAGAGAAGTGAGAGGGTGTTACCGAGCGAAAGGCAGAGAAGGATGCGGAAGCGACGTCACGGCGGCGGAGAGAGCGGAGGACGGCGGCAGTAGCCATATGTGTAGAAGAGATTGATGAGAAATGAAAGAAGGGTTTAAGGTAGGGTTTTAGATAGAAATGAAATGAAAAAAGGTGTATAAGATATTTGGTGGGTTTAGGGTTTTGGATTGAAATGTAATGAAAATGGTTTTGTTGATTTTTATGTTTTTTTTTTATAGATGGAGAAGCAGATTATTCTAGACTTCTAGGTCCTGAAGAAGGTTCTAGATCACGCATGGGTATGGGTATGTATGCATATGTGGCACCTAGGCTACCGCTACCTCTCTACTTTTTCTAACAACATATTCACCTATCACATTATTTCATTTATTACTATTGTTTTTTTTCTGTATTTTTTTTGTTGAATTCTCAAATATGAAAACTGAATTGGATCAATTGGATTTTTTAATGGGAAAATGAGGTGAAAATTAGGTGGACAAGTTAAATATAAAAGCTCACTTATTGATCTAAATGATCATTCCAAATTAAATAAAGTCTAAGGATTGTGGAGTAGGCTTAATCTTATTATTATTTGATATTTGAAAAATATGATTTCCTAATTATTAAAGAATTATATTTTCTTTTGGGATTTATATGAGTATTTTAAAGGAAGTGAATAAAACTCCCTTAATTAGATTAGACCTTTGTAATAATATATGTTGATATTTATCGTATAAGAATTAAAAACTTACGATTAGGATTATCATGAACCAAACCGATTTGATTTTAGTTAGAAACTTAACTTCTTATTTAGCTCGATAAATTAGGTTCACGAACCAAACTAGTCGAACTTGAACTAAAAATTAAGCTCATTAAATAAATGAGTCGAACTTGCCAAGTAAACACATTAGGTTTATAAAATGACTCAATTATATATATATATATATTGTTTGTGTGTATGTATTATGTGTAAAAAATCTCTATTTTTATATATGTTAAATAATAATAATCCAAACTAATGAACTAAATTAGATGAGCTAATGAGTTGAACTAAACAATTCGCGAACTTTTAACGAACCAAACGAATTTGAGCTAACGAATCAAATTGAACAATTTGCAAACTTCAATCGAGAATAATTCGAGCTGGAAATATAGTTCATTTTAAACTCAAGTCGAGTTTTGAGCTGAGCAAATCCTTATCGAGATGAACCGAGCTAAACTCTAACTGAACTCAGTTCCTTTCCTGTCCTAATTATAACCAATAAATTAGTTGACTGAAATGAAAATCTTTGTTAAAATTGTCTGGTAAACTAATAAGTGTAAAACAATCTATATCAGAACTTATATCATTAAAAAGTAACTCTAGCCAAACATGAGTGACTCCTAACTTATTTTTGATCAAGTAAATTAGTTGAATCCTTCCTTGTGGAGTACCAATCACATAGTTTGAATAAGCATGAACAAACTCCACAAGTTCCATGCTCAATATAAATTACAATTAATCAATTGAAAAATATGGAGCTACTATCTTATAGAGCATCTAAAATAAAAAGAGAAGGTATACTGTACAAATGTCCCCAAAATTGCTTTTTTTTAAGTATGTACCTAAACATCCCATTCCCATATCCAATGAAAAAGGTTAAACAAAATGAAAGAATAAGATGGAGTTGATTACAACCTCCATTTTACTCTACCACCAAAGAATGTGTGCTATGTGCTTTCATGAACATTCCTTTTGGGCTTAAGGGTATCTTTGTGTGAATAAGACATTGTTGAAAACATAAGGTAATGAAAAAGTGGCTTGAATGTTGATTCATAGATACCCTTTAGCATTAAATTTGAAGGTAACTCCCTCTGTCCTGATTTACTATTCTTGAAGTTCTCTTGAGCAAAGATTTCTTGCTAAGTGGGCAGCTTCTTCCCAGAGTTCTCTTGTTTTGCCAGGCAGCAGCAATATGTCTATAAAGAGCTGGGAAAATGAAGCAGAGTAGTATAAAAAGTATCATAACAACACAAAGTAACATCACATTACGAAAACCATCGTTTAGCTCTGGCACATTTTGCCCTGTCCATGGAACTCCTCCAACATTCATGCCAAAAACTGCAATCAAAGTCCAAAAATCAAAATCAATCATTAAGCTATACTTTTAGTCCCTAAATGTATAATTATTTTCAATTTGGTCATTGCCATTTATTATTGTTATAAGACCGGTTGTTGGAGTTAAAGTATATGGACCAACTTGAAAATGATTGTCATTTGTCAAGTCTTATGTACAAGGATCAAAGTGAAGATGATTATCACACAGGGGTCAAAAAGTATATATTTGGTCCTTACATGTGACAATCATTTTCAATTTTGGCTTTATACTCTTTAACTCCATCAACCAGTGTTATAGCAACAGTAAGAAGCAATAACCAAATTAAGAATAATTGTACATATAAGGATTGAGTTGATTTTATTCTTCTGTTTTTTTCCGGTACAGAGACCAAGTTGAAATTAGAGACCAAAAGTGTACTTTTAACATTGATGCTTATAATAAATAATGAAAATTCATAAAGAATCATATTGCTAACCTCCTGTTATGACGGATAGAGGTAGGAATACTATGGAAAGAAATGAAAGATAGTAGAGTTTCCTGTTTATTTGCTCTGATTGCCAGCTATCGAGGCCTGCCTGAATTGCTGTTACACGATTTATGATAAACCCTACGTTCTCCTTCAACCTCCTTAACCTTCCAATTAGTTCTTCAAGGGAGTTAATGTCTTCATTGGCAAACCATCTTTTTGAAGAGCATTTTTCTTTGACTCGGAGATATGTTTGCTCTCCATAGGTAATCACCTGAATACAATTGAGGCAATGCAAGATCAAAAGGAAGTTTAGTAAGTCCACACAAAGGATTTGATAACTATGACAGTAAATCATGCTGACATTCTTCATCACTATCGTTTGCGTATTCATGCTGACATTATTTTCTTTCCTTGTTCAAAACATTTATTCTGTAGTAGCAATTATGCTCCTCCATGTAGCCTTTTTATTTTTACTAAAGCAATTTTGAGTACACTGTCTAAACTGTGACAAAAAGGAAAATGGAAACGCACTGAAGACTTGCATGCAGAATATAACACTAAGATATCCTTTTATCCCCTTTCCACTCCCCCAGAAATATTTATGAACCCAAAAAGATGCCCTTGTCGAATCTCGAAGTCATTGAATTAAATGTGATATGGTGAGACCCACAGCCTTAATGCTTGATGGAAAAACAATCTAGACTATTCATGAATTTGATAGTGAGATTCATATTTGACTGATTTACTTGGCGAGACTCATGTAAAATTTTGTTTCTACTCTGGGGGGTCTATAGTCTATACATTAAATCAGATGAAAGATATGAAAGCATAAAAATGAGTGAAGTAGAACTAGTATAGAACCTGCAGTAGACGCTGTAAATTAATATGCAGTTTGGGGAATCTCCTGTCATCTAGCATTTCTTTCTTCAGATCATGACCACCTCCAATCAAGCAAAATAGTTATTCTTAATTCAATTCCCTAAAACAATTACAGATATGGTACATAAAGGAACTAGTATAGAAAGCAACATGCACAAAAACACGTTGGAAACAGAAATTTCAGTCTATACACAAGCAACTCAGAATTTCAGACTAAAGAATTTTAGTTCACCTGACAAAACATTATTTTAGATAACCTTTAGTTCACACTAATATGACTCAGAACCCCATTCTTCTTTTTAACAAGTTACATCGACTAATATAACATTCATAAATCTCCCTGCATATCAAATACAAAATCATAAAATAAGGTTTATATGAAATTTGGAAAATAAGGTGGCCTGTATAATTTTTCCAAAGTTTAAAGTTTAAAGTTTAAACTGCAAGATTATATAGCACATCATCCATGTACATGTTTTATTTATAATTTCCCGAAAGGCATATTCCTAACCTTTTCAAAAAAGATCAAATATAGCCCTCAAATGGAAGCATATTGAACATAAGAGCATGTTAATAGAAACTTAAATATAATTGGCTAGAGATGGTATGTTGTCTTATCTCTTAGAGAAGAGATTATGCAGGGCAGGCACTGAACTTTTTAGGTCTTTGCATCACAAATAGCTGATAATTTGTCAACCATAGTAGTAATCACATTGAAATCAATGCAACAATAAACATGCCAACAATGAAAAGACTAGTAATGCATCCTATAACATCTTAATAGGAGAATACATCATTAGGATGTTGGACAATATATAATTGACTCAATTGATGGGTGTTAAAGGAAATAATCAACAACAGCCTTTGGGGTAGCTCTTAGTTGGGTACCTATCCTCTACTTCCATGCATACATAAATACAGAGACAATTTACGTTTGAGTTGCCTTCTGCAAGGCCTAGAAACTAACAAATATTTAGGATTACACTCAGTACCTTTATCAACAAATTTCGTTGAATGAAGTTAGGGGCAAATTATCAGAAACTTAAGATGTTACCTCGTTCGATAAATTTTAACGATTCTTTGTTGGGAAGACCACAAAGTACATCTACACTCATTTCAGTGTCCCTTTTATGCCACTTCATAGAAACTAAGGCATACTTGCAGCAATTAAGAACATTATGGATTTGTATGCCATGAAGAGTGCTATAATGTCAGAATCAATATATCCTGAGGGCCATTTATAATTAGTAATGGCTCAAACAAGTAAATTATGGTTGTTGTGGATGACATCATTGATAGAGAATCAGACTAGAGGATCAAGGAATGTACAGTAACAGAAATTACCTTTATCCAAGTCAAGCTCCGCGAAGTCCAACTCCATCTCAAGCTTTGTCACAATATCTTGAAGCTGATCTACATGTGTGTCAATTATGTGAACTACGAGATTTGAGACAGACCTAGGAACACGGTTGTCAGCTTCCTCAGAGTGATTCATAGTCAATAAGAATTCAAGAACATGCTCCTTAATCACAACACCCCTTCCTTCCTGCTGCTGACCTCTAGACTGAGGGGATCTTTCAATACTAGGAATCTCAGAAAGTAGAGATTCGCCCATGCGTGAGAAACCTAGCCGGGGAACACGCCCCAAAGACACGGTGATCACTGAAGTTTCTGTAACTCTAGCTGCAATTCTAAATGTGAAGTCACTTGAGGAAGGTCCAGGTGAATTAACCCGGAAAACAAGTGCCCCGTCAACATGTGCACAGAAGGGTCCATTGCTGACAATTGATAGAATGTCTTGGAGTTTCAAAGGCGGGCAAAGAACACCAATCAAATCCTGTGCAGATTGCGACAATTTTTTATTTCCTTTTGGGAGTTCGACATGGTACCAAGAAAACTTATTCGACCCTCGACTTTCTGTTGCATCCAAATCTTGTTGCTCTTTTTGATAAAGGTCTGCTAGGTCCCAATCCTTATGATAAAAATTACCCATTCCATCAAATACACAAGCTCTCTTCTTCACCAATCCAATACAAAGGGGAGGGTATATACGGTGTTCCCTAATAGGCTCCTCCTCCATAGAAGTTTCACTCTCCATCTCCTCAACTCCCTCATTCACCATTACTCTATGATTAGCTAGTTCAATAACTTCCAACTATGGAGAGAGAAAAAAGCAAATTGATTAAGAAACTCAAACATCAATTTCAAATCAAATTTACAATCTTTTAAACATGAAAAATACATTCAGATTAATGGGTCCAATGCAAAATCCGGATATTGAGGCTGACAAACCAAAAAAAAAACCAACATGTCATCGTTTGCAATAAAAAAACAAGGTGGACAAATCCAATGAGACCTAATAGAGAATGATTCATTATGAATGAAAGTTGCAGTGATTACGACCCAACAATTTGTAGTTAATTAATAAACATGACAAAATATAATATTGAATGATGATCCAAAGTCCAAGTAGAGGGAATTGAGTGAGTTTAACAAAGTAAAGTAATAATGAGAACAATAGAAAGAGTAATGGATTTTGGAAGAAGTGCATTGATTACCTTTGATGATGTTGAATTACAGAGTGAAAAACCCAATGGTTGAATAAGGCACCGTCGATTATATAATAGATTGAAAGGTTTAAAGGGATGATGAACAAATATCTATCTTTAGTCTTGTCATTCTTATGCTAAGGATAAGTATATAATTTCAAAAATATCATCTATAGGTTCTATAAATCAGATACGTTGAATTTAATATAAACTTTTTTTGAATTTAAGATTGACTCATTTGAATTTGATTTGTACGAAAAAAGTAACTTTTATTATTATGTATATATTTATATAACACATGAATTAATGTGCATATTTAATTTAAAGGTTTCTATATATTATATAATATATAACATAATTGACTCATCTCATAAAGTCAATCTATTGGACTATAACTTATTTAAGTTTGACTTTACTCATTTATTTAATAAATTCAATTTTTAGTCTCAAACAGATGTGAATATTGGTTCACCACTCTTATATGTCTTATCCAGAAAGTGGTGATTTGTGTTTAAAGGGTTAAGGGATGAATACACCACTGTCCAAAAAATAATTAGTCAAATGTAAACAATTGAAATTACCAAATATGCAATGATGTATGGGTTTAGTATTATAAAGAACAGTGTAATATCTGTCACCATACAAATTATATACAATCAATATATTATTTTTTGTTTAAAGAATCTATAATAATTAAACATTATTTATGGATACAATAATAATATATAAACTCATTCATTGCCCATATATTTTTCTTAATATACAGAACTAATTATCTTAAACAGTCGGCAAAGGGTAAAGATACGGTGTGTAAAGTTTGATTGAGGTATTAATTATCTTAAATATTCCTTTGCGGCATGATTGAGACTTGTGAGGTAGGACCTTTGGGACACACAAACTTCAAAAACAATAAAAGAAGTTGCTATGAAAATGAGTTGTATACTTAATGGTGCAATAGACTATAGGAAATAGGAAATTAGGAATTGTTGTGAATATTGGTTGGCTAATGCAACAACCTAAGTAGGAATTATGCGTTATAGTGTTAAATGGACCTAGTCCCTTTACTGCAATCTAATATGTATGTTTCATACCGGTTTAATCCTTTAATAATATTTAACTAATTGTAAAGTATTAATATATTATTAATGGATGTAGATATTAGTTTAACATTTAAGTAATTGAAAAGTTTTATATATTGATAATATATTTTTTTTGTATTATTTCAATTCATTTTCTTCAAGTCAAAACCTATAAATAATAAAAGATGTGCTAATAATATATAAAATAACACCAATGAACTGTGTAATTAATTATAAAGTTATTTACACATTAATATATTATTAATGGAGTAGATATTAGTTTAATATTTAAGTAATTGAATTTTTCTAGGGTTAATATATTTTTTACCATTCATTTATATTATTTCTATTCATTTTCTTCAAGTTAATAATAATTAATTTATGAATAATAGATGATATCTATACTATATATAAAGGCAAAACCTCTAATAACTACCTATATGGTATAATTTTCTATTGCCTATTTTGCCCTTCTAATTAACTATTATTACAACTATATACTATATATAAAGGCAAAACCTCTAATAACTACCTACATAATATAATTTTCCATTGCCTATTTTGCCCTTCTAATTAACTATTATTACAATGTTTATCACACAATAAAAGAAATTTCAAAATTATAGGTTTTAATATATGTTACATATATCAAAAATATCAAGCCACCAATATAATTGTTAATAATATCACAATTTATTTTCATATTTTTTTATTACATAAATTATAATATCATGTAGAACTATCAATACAAAAATTTATATATTTCTTTAAAATGAAATATTTAAAGGTGAAATATTTAATATTAGAAAATAAAAATGCGGGTCGGCATGCACGAAGTGCATGTCGACACGCTAGTGCTAATAATGTAAAAATACTTACACTATTAGTTCATACATATTATATTATATTTTATTATTTGATCTTTTTTCACTTTGATATTTTTTCCTAACTACATATACCTATCCTAATATATATATATATATATATATTTATTGTTACTATTATTTTATATTATATAGTATAAAAATATATAATTCTACAATTTTACTATGTATAATCCTTTTTGTTTTATTATTACTAGCGTGTTGACATATACAATGTCTTTCAATCCGCTTTCCTATCGTTCAATTTTAATGAATAAATGGATTGATTGTGGAGAATGAGATATATGGTTTTTTTGGTAGAAATTATAAGATATTAAGGGCAAAATAGGAAAATATTAATTACACCATAGTGGATAGTTATTTTGGGTTTTGGCTTTATTAATAATAATAATAAAATAATAATAATAATATAGAAATATAGATATAGATTAATAGTATAGATATAGATAATTGTTGTATTATTATATTTGTTATATTATATATATAATACCGTATATATATTTTAGGATTTTAAATTTACCCTAGTTTTTAGGATTTTGAGATTTATCTTCCTTATATTTTACCTTATTTTCAATAATATAACTTAGTTTGTAGTTGCACAATAATTTAAATTTATTCTAATTTTTAATGATGTCCGATTTGACTTTCTTTAAACTGTTACCATGTTTTCAACAATATGATCCATTAACTTAAGAGTAAGTTTTTTAATCTTATTCTACATACTAGTCATCAATTCTAGGGAAATTCAATGATTTGAATTGGTTGATAGATCAAAACTATTGGATTTCCCTAGTAAATTTAAAAGACTTACTCTAAGTGTATCCCCACCCTATTTTCAATAATAAAACTTACAGTTGAAAAAACAAGGTCTTACATACAAAATGGTATTTTAAAAGTGCATTTGGATAAACATATTATATGAAATTGGTTTCTACAATAGGAGGGTTTGATGGCATTAATTTATTATCAGTTAATCCCATCCAATTATAAATAAGAAATTGAATGGAGTGTATGAATTAGGTCAGATGTTACGAATTGGTAATAAACAATCCAACATTTTTTCACTGAAGATGTACTCCATCCTATAATAGAAGACTAACTTTCATTGAAGTGTGAAAATTATCAAAATAAAATAAAGAATTATCCGTCAAACATTTTTTTATATGGGATAACCCAAAAGAACACATAATACACTTGGTTTCTCAAGTAAATAATGTGGTAAAAGAAACCAGCATGCTAAATGTTAATAATATAAGCAAATATAATATATATTATGATGTTATACGTTGTTTGTTGTTCAATGAATGTATTGTATAAGTTTATCTCATTGGACGAAATCAAGGACCTCTTATATATATTAAATAGTAGATGAACTAATAATGTATCAACAGGTGAAATTAGGCTTAAAAACTCTTCTGGGTTAGGTTGAGGTCAAATTTGTGTGAATTAAAAGTTCCAAATTATATAATTTTTTGTATGCGAAATCATCTAATGAAAACAAAATAATTATGTTTAAAATTTTAAAAATTACAATCTCTTTTTTATATTTCTTTCACAAAACTTTGTAATATTGTTGTCTGATTCAACAAGTTATAATATAATAAACAAACAATAAGGTAGTGTTATACATGCATTTACTACATCACCGTACTCATCCCACCTCATGAACTTCAATTTAAAATGGTTACGATAACAAGTTATTAAAGATATTATTTAAGAAATATAAAATAAGTGATAACATTTATGTCTAAATACGTTTAAAGGCAATGTTTTTTCAATATAAAATTACTTTTGCTTTTTTAAAATAATGCATTTAATCCTAGGGAACTTTTTAAATAAGAAAATATTTATTAAGAGTACAAAAGATACTATATTCAACCCCTTAAAGAAAATTTATTAAGCTTGCTATTAACACATTAGGTTCGATCTTGAGAAGTCATGATCACTTGTCCTAAAATAATAATATTCTTATATACGAAACCTATTCTCTATCCTACCACTAGAACGAATCTCACCACAATAGAAGAACACATTACAAACTTCTAATCCTATGTTTGGCGGCTTTATCCCTCAAGACATATAATTTAATTAGCAACACATCGTCTTGTCAAAACAAGGTGTGTTTATTGTGGACTAGGTTTGGTATGATAACCATTCACATATAATAAAATTCTTTGAAATGATTCAGCCACTATAGTTGGGTCAATCATATCTACGCACTTCCCATAAGAATATAAAATTATAGTGCATGCTATATAATAAAAAAATTAAACCCATTCAACCATTCCTTTTTTAGTCAATGACTAATAATTCCCTTTCAGCTAGGTGATACCATTTTAGAAGATGCCTCTAAAAAATATCGCATTTATTTACTAAGGTTTCGCTAAATCTCCATATTTATCAAAAAGTTAACTATTCGTTTCCTCGAAATGATAGTTATTGAGAGAGACAATCATACACTTTGAAAGAAATTAGTTCATTACCCATAGGATAAATGATATTTTTTGTAATACAAAAAAATCATAAAAATAATGGCAAGGAAATAACTTGCTTCAGAGGTTTAATTTTTTAATATTTTCTTGTATAGTTCCAGAAGCATAATTTTTTATTATTATTCAAATTCCAATGGTACTAAAACCCAAAAGAAAATGTAAAATCATTCTTAGGATAATGACCTTGAGCATCCTAACATAAACTCATAAAGTGTGATAAAAAAATCTAGGAACAAAACTAATAAAAATTACAACCAAGGTTATCAGAATAACAATCATTGCCAAAGTCATATCCACTACTTACCAGATGATTATATAATTTAGTTAATCTTATTTGTTTTTTCGACATATAGTGCTATATCAAATAAATATTAGTATTAAAAAATAACAGCCCTTTTATATTAGTAAGTAAATAAAAAAGGTAAAATAATTAACACTCCATGACAAATAATAAAATTTTGAAATAAACCCACGAATAAGATTTATTTTATGATTAAAATTAATGAGAATAGACTATAATTTTTAATGGAAAAGTGTTGGAAATATAAAGGGAATTGAGTGGAATCTAAGGTTCAGGCAAATTTCTACTTAATAGTTATACACTCACATTAATTCTGAGCCTCAACCATAACCTATTTATTTGTGAAGGCAATATTACGCAATTATTTATTCTTAAATCCTATTAGGCGAGAACATTGTCGATCATACCCCTTTCTTATTCTTGTACTCAATATGGCATGTTCTAAACAGTGTCTAGTTATATTTTATAAATTATTTTTTATGATGGCCCTCTTCATGTTTGTTCATTTTTACTTGACTATTTTCTATGATGGCTCTCTTCATGTTTGTTCATTTTTACTTGACTTTTTCCATACTAATAAAACTAATAGAAAAATGATGTATGTGCTGATAGTTTAGAAATGTTATATATTGTTAGTCTATCATTTACAATTTATAATCAATCATCAATGACTCATCAAAAATAATAATATAAATGAACATTAAATATTACAATCTTAAAGTAATGTAATTGTCCACATCAAAACTATTCATATGTGTAAGCACTATTGCTGTATAGACTTTAATATGTTAACCTTATTCCTTTTTGCAATTCTTTCAAGCTATTAAAATACAACTTTTTTTAGTATACCTTCCTTAAATTATCCCAGTTCGAAAATAAATAAGATTTATTGTGCTTGACCTGTTTTGGCGCCCGGTTTCACGTGAAGAAAAGTTACCATATGATCAAAATTACGTAAAATAATGAACATGAGTAGCACTATTTTCTTACATAAATAAATGCTCATAATATAATATAGATAACTAACTTGTTACTATGTTGCCAGCAATAATGGTCACTTTAGTGGTAAAATAAAACACTGTGAAACCAGAAATGAAATGTCTCTGGGTTGGATATGAAAGATAAATTATATAAACACACAATTAATTAAATAATGTAATTGTTTTCAAATAATTTAATCAAATTTATCTAGAATAATATTAAATTTTCTCTTTGTTTTTCAAAACCATATTTTCCCTATAAAACTGTTTTCACGAGACACATTTAAGAAGTACCTCTCATAAGAAGATTAATTTTTTTCAAATACATATATACTAAACTACATCCATCAAGTGACAGTATGTAGCTTTCAAAAGATGGCTGTTGTTTATTAATTGAATCTAGTTTTGACCTAAAGAAGAAGATATGGGTCTGCAAATATTGACAGCTCACACAATTTGACTAACCTTACACCAATCCGATGCAATTATAAAACCACACCCAAGTTACTCAAATTATTGAAAAACCTCACATTCTCTTAGAACTCATGGCATACACTAACATGAGCTTAAACGTAGAGACACCAATCACTCATATCGAAAAAGAAGAAGAAGAAGAAGAAGATGAAGTATCTCCAATTGAAGAAGTTCGTTTAACAGTGACCAACACTGATGACCCCACCCAACCCATATGGACTTTCCGTATGTGGTTCCTGGGTCTACTCTCATGTTCACTATTATCATTCCTAAACCAATTCTTCTCTTACCGTACGGAACCACTTGTTATAACACAAATAACCGTTCAGATAGCAACACTCCCTATCGGCCACTTCATGGCGGCGGTGCTGCCTTCACGTAAGTTCACAATAGCTGGGTTCGGGTCGAAGATGTTTTCGTTAAACCCGGGTCCGTTTAACATGAAGGAGCACGTGTTGATTACTATATTTGCGAATGCGGGAAGCGCGTTTGGGTCAGGTTCGCCGTATGCGGTTGGGATAGTTAATATCATTAAGGCCTTTTATCGACGGAGTATCTCTTTTCCTGCTGCTTGGCTTCTCATTATCACCACTCAGGTGATCTGGTTTTTTTTAATTTATGTTATTTTGTGATTATTAATCCGAATGGTTCAGGGTTCATGGTTCATGGTTGGGTGCAGGTGCTAGGATACGGGTGGGCCGGGTTGTTGAGGAAGTACGTGGTGGAACCAGCCCATATGTGGTGGCCTAGCACCCTCGTTCAGGTCTCACTCTTCAGGTACTAATCATTCCGCTTTAAATTATACCATTGTTTATTAATTATATTTGATCTAATTATTGAATGACGTATGAGTTAGCCTAAGTTATTGAGATACCAGAATATTCACTGCATTTCCACACACGGAGGCGTGAAGAGTGGGATATATTAATTATGTTTGTAGAAAAATCGGATAACTGAGTTGGCCCATTTAAGATTCTTATATTGACTTCAAGCTAGTTAACTTAAATATGAATTAATTTAATTAAATATATCATTGTCAAGCACGCTTTCATGCACTACAAGTCTATGGTCCATGACTTAACTTAAATCACAATCCTCTAAGTGTAAATTGGCAACCAGGCATATCTAATCAAGTCTTTCAGTTCACACCAGCTATGTCTTAAGTTCAACTATTATTGCCAAATATTACTTTCATATTTGGTCTTTGGATTCAAACAGTTTTGTAGGGAAGGTAGGATTGAATCAAGACAGTTTACATACCCTTATCATTAAGGAATTTTAAATTTTCCGTGACACCGAATTATTGTTTTACTTAAACCCTTAAGCCATGAGGTTTTTCCACTTAATACATTATTCTTTTGGGTTAGACTCTACTTATTGCTTAACTCCTTACATTGGTGTTTAGCTTTATAAGATGTGCTATGTGGCAAGATGAGGGATATGTGGAAAGTAAAGACCAAAGAGTATATATATTCTCTCATCACTTTTTCTATTACATCTCTTTACAGATATTTTTATATTTGATCTAAACACTCCTTCTTTAAAAATAACAATGATATATGATCAATGACTATAATAAGCATAAAAAAGGGTGTGAGTAAAAAGTGACAAAGATTATCACTTTTCAAAAGTAAATTACCGTTAATACCAGTGGGAAGTTAAGGATCTAACAGGCAAAGCTGTTAAAAGAGTAGTATTTATATAAAAAAAACTACACAACCCAAGCAAAGATTCAACAATCTAGTCTTTCCCAAGGCAATGGTAGAAGAGTAGTTACTATTTAGTAATGCATAAAATCCAGAAAACCGAAAAAGATTGTACCTTGTAACATGGGTAAACTGTGTATTGATTCGGATTGTATACATTAATTAATTATTTTGCATTTGAAATTCCATAATTCATTGTAATGTTGTCCCTTTGTGACTTAGTAAATGAATAAATCTTTAGACACAATGCATATGAGGCAAAACTAGCCAAATACTTCCATGTGATTAGAATATCAATTTTAAATGACAGCAAAGTAAAACTACAGGTCTTTTTGGAAAACATTTGTTTCTTCCTTCAATTATTGCAGCTGCAGTGTCTTAAACAAGAATCCGCTATCATTTTATCATTACTTGCTATTTGAAATCAGACAAGAATTACCATCTGTCAACTGATCCTGGAGATATTTAATGACTTATTGCCATTTAGCATTACTACTTCACATAATTTCTGGCTTCACAGTTATATGAATATGCATCTCATGGCAGGTGAAGCAATAAAATGTTTCACATGAATGTATGCAGACTCTATATTTTGATGATTTTCTTAATGATATATATATTTACATACAGACATTGTTATGTTATGCAGAGCTTTGCATGAGAAAGATGACCACAGACTTTCAAGAGGAAAGTTTTTCTTTATTGCACTAGTGTGCAGTTTTTCGTGGTATGTGTTACCTGGATACTTATTCACAACTCTCTCAAACATATCATGGGTTTGTTGGATATTCTCCAAGTCAGTCACAGCTCAGCAGATAGGGTCAGGCATGAAAGGCTTAGGACTTGGTGCATTCACACTTGATTGGTCTGCAGTGGCATCATTCTTGTTCAGCCCTCTTATCTCACCCTTCTTTGCCATTGTCAATGTTTTTATGGGCTATGCTTTAATAGTCTATGTTGTGATTCCTATAGCGTACTGGGGTCTGAATGTGTACAGTGCAAATCACTTTCCCATTTTCTCATCACACTTGTTCACAGAACAAGGCCAGCTTTACAACATATCTGCTATTGTCAATGACAAGTTTGAGTTGAATGTTGAGCAATATCAAGAGCAAGGTAGGATTCATCTAAGTATGTTTTTTGCTCTCACCTATGGCTTTGGATTTGCCACCGTAGCATCCACCCTTACACATGTTGCTTGCTTCTATGGAAGGTAATGCTATTAATATTATTTAGCTGAGATGTTCATTTTCTTACTATATTAATTCAGTAACATGGCAGAGAATAAACATACTCTTTATTATATTATTGAGTTTGAAAGTTCTGGACCAAAACATATGTAACAGTATGTTATGACTTCTAGATTACTTTATTTGTCAAAATATTAATGTAATTTATATGATGGAAAGATACTTTGTGATTGCATACTATACAAACTAATGATAATCTGATACTGTAAGAACAATTCTCAGACTTATACCCTATTGCTCATTTAAGCTAGAGCATTAGAAATTTTATGCTTCACAGAATGATTTGAAAAAATTGTGTTGAACAATTATTATGGGCATCTGTCAATTTTCATGAGTTCATGTTCAACTTAATGTAAAAATTTATCTGAAGAAGGTGTATAGAACATGACACAGGTGAACATGCAAATGAAACATTAAGATAGCACAGGGAACTATCTTTTTTAGCATCACAGGTTAAAGTTTTATAGAGCTATAAGCTATTCATAAGAAAAATTCTAGTTATATTTTGATATGCAACTAAAAATGCAGGGAGATTGTGGAGCGCTATCGTGCTTCTTCCAGCGGAAAAGAAGATATCCACACGAGACTGATGAGAAGATACAAAGACATACCCTCTTGGTGGTTTTATGTGTTGCTGGCTGTGACGCTTGTGGTTTCTCTCTTACTAAGCATATTTCTGAATGATCAAGTTCAAATGCCATGGTGGGGACTTCTCTTTGCTGGTGCCATTGCTTTTGTGTTTACCCTCCCAATTAGCATCATCACTGCCACCACAAACCAGGTTAAAATCTTGTAACTTTTGTTCCATGTTCACTACCTCAAAAAGAGGGGGAAATAAATCTTAACCGCTTTTCTATATTGCCATGTACTGAATCTGCCTTAAAAAGGAATATGTTAGGTGAATACATGCTTGGTTTTATATCTAACATTCAGCCACAAAAGGGTTTTCATATATGCATTGCAATCTCTTTCCTGACGAATTTATTCCTTCTATGAATTTCTTGGCATGGACAAGTCAGAAACTTTCTCTTTGAACGTTTTTTATAGCAAGCTAGTTACTGATATTGATTACTCAACTGAAAATGCTCTGATTACTTCTGAATCTAAGAAGTTTTCAAGATAAGGTGGAACTATTAAATTTGTATGTTGTTTTATATGGAATTTTAGTCGGACACTCTACTTGTGGTTTTAATCAATGGTTTTTCTATTATGTGTTATGGACACTGGTTAAGGAACCCGAAAAATAACAAAAACAAGTTCTAATGGGATAAATAAATATCTCATCTCTCAATATAATAAATACATCACTTTTCAATGAAAACTAACCTTTTTTTGTTTATCCCTAAACCATTGCTTGTAAGCACACAAATGAAAAACCTTTTAAACAATGAAATACACAACTCTCCTCAATATCTTCAAATTTTAATTACTGCTCTTATGCTCTGTATACAGACACCAGGGTTGAATATCATCACAGAGTATGTCTTTGGTCTCGTTTACCCTGGAAGACCAATAGCAAATGTATGCTTCAAAACCTATGGTTACATAAGCATGGCTCAGGCTGTTTCATTCCTCAGCGATTTCAAGCTTGGCCACTACATGAAAATCCCTCCAAGATCAATGTTCTTAGTTCAGGTATATCCTTCAAGTACAATTCTACTCCGGCCCTCAATTTATTTGTGGAATTTACATGCCAGTTTATGATTATTTAGTTACTATGATCAGATGAAGAAATTCAAAAAAGTTGATTCCAGGATAAAGCAGTTATAATCACTTACTATAAGAATGCCTTTAAGTAGCCATTAAAATAAAATTATTATCAAATCATCTATTGCCATACATCTTAACTTTTGTGTCTATTGTAACCTCCAAACACTGCACCCATATCATACATGCTGGGGTTAGGTACTAAATCTACAGTTCTAGACTTCAGGTAACTATATCACACTCTGAAAATAGTTAACAAGTTATTAAACCAAGCATAAGGCAGTTTCCACAGTACATGTTAGGAGTGTCTTCATGCAAGAAGATTTCTCAACAAGTTATCTTATATGTTACATAATCAAATAACTTATGATATTAAAATAGTACAACAATAATTTCTATGTCCTAACCTCTGTCACACACACACACACACACTTTTTGCCTTACAGACTAGAATTACATTTCTTCTGTAGTTTCTAATGCATTATATTTTTTGTTTGTTTATACATGTATAGTTCATAGGTACAATACTTGCTGGAACCATCAATATTGGTGTAGCATGGTGGTTGCTGAACTCAATCGAAAACATATGTCAGGATACTCTCCTTCCTGAAGGAAGTCCTTGGACATGCCCCAGCGACCGTGTTTTCTTTGATGCATCAGTTATTTGGGGTCTGGCAGGACCAAAGAGGATGTTTGGTTCTCAAGGTATATACAGTGCAATGAATTGGTTTTTCGTTGGAGGTGCAATAGGTCCTGTAATTGTTTGGCTATTGCATAAGGCATTTCCAAAACAGTCATGGATTCGTCTAATTAACCTTCCGGTTCTACTTGGAGCAACTGGTATTATGCCCCCAGCAACAGCATTGAACTTCAATGCATGGATTGTTGTTGGAACAATTTTCAACTTCTTTATCTTTCGTTACAGGAAGAAGTGGTGGCAGAGATACAACTATATTCTATCAGCAGCACTTGATGCTGGTGTTGCATTTATGACTGTGTTACTATACTTTTCACTAGGTCTAGAAAATAAAAGCATTACTTGGTGGGGTACTGATGGTGAACATTGTCTATTGGCATCTTGCCCAACTGCAAAGGGTGTAGTGGTTGATGGTTGCCCATCAAACTAATCACTGTCTTCTTTACCTTTTCGATAGTTTCACTATGCAAGAAAAGTGTGAAATGCAGAATGTAAAAACTATATTTGTTACACGAATACAAAAAATGTAATACATAAAGACTATGTTTGTCCATATAGCAAGTATTTACATTACATGAATGCAAAAGTTAGTATATTCTAAAAAAATATCAAGTTTTTGATGAACAAAATTATTGTAACAAATTACTTCTATTTTAATAAACTGCCAAAATTGGACGGATGTTTCCAGTTTACTTTGTTTCAAAGTCTTTACAAATTATAATGCTTCTGTTAGCAGCATTGGTTTGCAAGAATTGCTTTTTCTTAATTTGTTTGGTTAGCAAGAAAGTGAGCTTGAAGGAGCTTCCAAACAAGTTGACCAATTCCAAGTTGTTACTTAACTTCAATACTTGTATGGTTAATTTCCAACTTTGATTATCACTTGTCACCCTGCAAATTCTATACTTCAATGCAGGCAGCTAATAAAGTTTGATGGACTAAGACAACCATAAAATTCAGATTTGATGAAAGAAAAAACTACATAGGTATGTGATTAGATAACAAATTACTATTCAATGCTAAAATGCCAAAGTCTTTGATGTTTCAAGAGTGTAATTGACCTCAAAACTTCCAAAAAAATGTCTTACTGGATTATTGGTCATCTTCTTACACAAACTCCTATCTTGTACTATGCAATTGGAACATTTTTATTCCTCCAAGAAATCCCTTCTACAAATCCACTATCATTTAACTACCCCATGTTTAGCAAAACTGATTTTGTCCTGAAAGTTCAGAAATTCAACTCACTTTTAATAGAGTTGGTCAGGATAATAATCATAGTGTTGGAAAAGTGACAAGTGTTCAAAAAATGCGCCTATGGGATATGAGCAATGGAAAACTCACATTTGACTACATAATGATGTGTGAAGCAATAAGTATGATTTTATATCGTATTTATATTCAGATAAGATTATAAATTGAAAAAATAAATAATAATTTAATATTTATTTTCCTCACTTATAATTTTATTATAATTTAATTACATAAAAAAATTAATTTATAAAAAATAACAAGTACTTGATAAAGTGTTTGATCCCTGCAAAGTGCAAACCTTTTCATTTCAGAAAAAAACAACAGACCCCTTGTCCCTTTCACTTACACAGGTCAGTCACTTATATTTTCTTCATTTAATCTCTTTTCCAAACTAATAATCATACTCATTCAATAAAAGGGCCTATACATACTATGTTCTTATATCATCAAAATTAAATTTAGTTATTATGAAACTGAATCTCAAGCTTTGGTTTGTTTTTGTTATCTTATATTTAATTGAATTTCAGAAACCATTTAGAAAAAAGTCTGGTGGTTTCAGATTTTGATTTCATGGTTTCAACGTAGTTGTTACTGATTTGTGCCCTTTTTTCATTGTCAGAACTATGATTTGCTGGCTTTTGATCTATGATCCTCAAATATGTTTTTTTCTCTATTTTGTTGCATGATGATTGCTCAGATTTTGGTATACTCTTTTTGTTCATATGTTCTTTAGAAACATGGAGAGATTGTTTTAACTTGCATGAAATTATGTCAGACTTGTGAATTGTAACTCTTCTGTACAAACAAAACAAAATCTCTGTAATTAGTGGCTAAGGTAACCATTAAGATCTGAATTATGACATCTAATATGAGACCAAATAGATGCAAACATTAGCTATCTTAGTTACCTATTTGTTATTAGCACTTTGCAAACATGAAATAATTATCTATGGCATGGCCTCCTTATTAGAAGTTAAACAAAATTTTCATAGTCATAACCTTCAAATTAATGCATGACCTCCTTAGTTTAGTTTCATGAAAAATAGTTTCCTTATGGTACAGCAGAAAATAATGAATTCTAAAGGTGTCACTGAAGATTGCCTAGGATGGGCAGCAAGAGATGCATCTGGAGTTCTTTCACCTTACAAATTCAGTCGCAGGTGAGTAATGTGCATCGCATTTCACTTAGTAAAGTTGACTAATTTTTTCTATTGATGTCCAATTTTATTTTATTTTTCCATTAGCATATTTGTCTTTTCTTGGGATAAAGGTCTAGTTACTAGCCCTTTTTCTTTTATTTTTGTTGATTTCTCAGTTGACCACACCTAGTAAGATTAAGGTTTGTCTATTGTTGATTTCTCAGGGCTGTTGAGGATGATGATGTTTATGTTAAAATTACACACTGCGGTGTTTGTTACGCCGATGTAATTTGGACAAGGAATCATCATCATGACTCAAAGTATCCTCTTGTGCCTGGGTAAGTAGGCCTACTTTTCTGTTTTGGCTGAGACTCATATTTATTTAAGCTAATCTATCTGTTGTATTTTACATATTAGACATGAGATTGCTGGGATTGTGACAAAGGTTGGTTCCAATGTGCACCGTTTCAATATTGGTGACCATGTTGGAGTAGGAACTTATGTCAACTCATGCAGGGATTGTGAGTATTGTAATGACCAAGTAGAAGTTAATTGTGTCAAAGGATCAGTTTTTACTTTTAATGGTGTTGATTATGATGGTACAATTACAAAAGGAGGCTATTCCAGTCACATAGTTGTCCATGAAAGGTGAGCTTAATAGATAAGTAGGTGCTGATTTTTTTTTGAGTTTATTAGATCTCTCTTCCTGAAATTTCTTAAATTTACTTGTTTGATTTTGTATTAAAGACAGAAAGGTTAGAGAGAAAGTTCATATCATATATCTGGTCTTGCATCTGCAGGTATTGCTTTGTTATACCCAAAAGCTATCCATTGGCTTCAGCAGCTCCTTTGCTTTGTGCTGGAATTACAGTTTATTCTCCCATGATACGCCACAAGATGAATCAACCTGGTAAATCTCTGGGAGTGATTGGTCTTGGAGGCCTCGGTCACATGGCAGTGAAATTTGGGAAGGCATTTGGATTGAATGTAACAATTTTGAGTTCTAGCATATCCAAGAAAGAGGAGGCCCTGAATCTGCTTGGTGCAGACAAATTTGTATTATCATCTGATCAAGACCAAATGAAAGTAAGTATCACATAAAAGCATCTAACACATAACATTGTCTTCAAACCTTGAAGGCAGTATTTATGTTGATAACCCTGCTTTTGTTCTTTGGGAAAGTCCAAAACACCTCCTAAAATTTTCATGAAGAGCTATTCATTCCTTAAATTTCAAAAAAATGTATAAAAAGGGCCATGAACTCTGATTCGGTTGCAAAATAGTTCATTATTGTCTAAAATATTAAAAGTTGGATAGAAAGTGTCAGGTGCAAACCAAAGTTTAAGGTCTTTCTTACACATTTTTTTTGAATGGTGAAGGACTGTTTTGCGCCCGAACTAGAGTTCATAATCATTTTTACAAACATTTTAAATTAGAGGATTAAATTGTATATCATGCAAAATTCAGTAGTTTCCCTTATTTTCGGGTCAAATTTTATGGTGATTCCTATGCAGGCATCGGCTAAGTCACTGGACTTCATAATTGACACAGCATCCGGTGATCATCCTTTTGATCCTTACATGTCACTGTTGAAGACATATGGTGTTTTTGTCCTAGTTGGGTTCCCAAGTGTAATCAAATTCAGCCCTGGAAACCTTAATATAGGTAAGTTTTTGAGATTGTAGGAAGTTTTTAGTAGTGAGTAGCTTTCATCCATGTAATTCTATTGTTAGCTTGAAGCAGTTAAACTAAATATGCATAATTTGTTTGACAGGAATGAAAACCTTAGCTGGAAGTATTACAGGTGGCACAAAAGATATACAACAGATGATTGACTTCTGCGCTGAAAAAGAGATTTATCCGAACATAGAAGTAATTCCAATCGAGTATGCGAATGAAGCTCTTGAGAGGGTCGTAAATAAGGATGTGAAATATCGGTTTGTGATTGATATTGAGAACTCCTTGAGAGCATAACTACATGCATAGGAAGTTGCTCCTCAAATTAGACATGGTTGGATTAGAATTTTTTAATACTGGGTTTGTCTTAAATATTCTTCAAAATCAGTGGACTATGCATCCACTCAAAGCAATACTATTGGCTTGTTACTAAACAAGTTGAATAAATGGACAAAATTAGTTATTAATATCATGTTCAGATGATTTCATAAGTTTTACTTCTCCTTCCTCTTTTAGGAGGATACATTATTCTTACATGTTCTATACATGTATGATAATGTTCATATGTGCACTCCTATTTTGTGCCGTTGTTTCTATTTTTTAGTGGGTATTGAAGGTACAAAGAACTTGGTTATGAGTTATGAGTTATGAGTTATGACTCATGAGAGGGAAAATGTAACATTAAGAATCATTATTCATAATTTCATATGTTCTCTTAACAAGCAGCGAGATAAGAACATATACCTTGGCTGCCCCTATGTAGTATAGTGAAGAAAAGTGAATTTAATTTGACTGAGTTGCTAATCGATGTGTCAAATGAGAAGAGGATACAAGTACATGAGTAGTACATTTATATACATAAAGGAACATAGCAAGTAAACATTAAAGAGGATATTCCAATCAAGTGCACTGTGAAATAGCATTATGATTGAAGAGTGTAATACTCTCGTATCAAATTATAAGGAGATACTTTATTCTCATATACAAAATAGTAATACTTTCTTAAACATTGTTATATGTTATCTGGAAGAGCACGCAAAGGAGCTAGTAAACTAGATAGATCTATGTTTTTTTTCTAGCTGGCCATTTGCAAAATTCATGCAGATTCCAATTTCCAACTAGAAAGGTAGATTTTGTATTATATACGTTTGTAATTACTTTAGAAATTTTGTTGATAGGATCCAAATCCTTTCTCTGTGCGGTGTGAGATGAGTGAATATTGTAGAATCATTCGTTGAACACAACATATATTTTGATAAAGGTGTGGCATTTCAAGGAGTGTGAATATTGTATATCACATCCAATCTTATATTTTGTAAGGGTGTGTGACTACTTTCACATAAATTTGAAAGCCTATAAACATTAATGAAAATGATAAAGGTTTAATATGGTAAAGGGGAAGTGTACTTATATCAGTGTCTGATATCTGTATGAAATGGCATGAGTTATATGCTCCTAACCCATGCTCTCATATTTCTTCATCTCCTTCTCATATCTCATATCTCATTTCCCCTTTTCATCTTCACAAACAAAAACAAAAACAAAAATCATCGTTTTCAACATCTCTCCGTTTACACTGATATGATACTATGAAATTGAAACACAACAAAATAGGTGCTTCTATACATTCACTTTTCCTGACCCAATTAACAAATAGCCCTTAATTTCATTCCCATATACTCAAAATAAAAAATTGGGTATTATTGGATGATAAGACTGAGATCTGGCGTAGGGTCACCAGATGCAGACTCTGGGTCGTTTTTGTTTATTGTTTGTTCTTTCATTATACCAAAACTTTCTTAATTTCTCTCTCTCTTTCATGGATCTCGCTTCCACCTTCAAGTTCCTCACCCATGCCAGCGAGGTTAGTTGCGGCTTCGTTCTCCTCGGTGGTTACTTTCCCATACTCTTCAACATTATCGGCCTTCTATTGATCTTCGTTTTCTCTTTTAAAATTGTCCGTTCTCGTTGGAGTACCCATGAGTTGTTACAGTTTCTTTCTGAATTTGGAACAAGCACACCTAGATTCCCTTTCGATTTGGAAGGCTCAAAGGTTGAAACTTTGGTGAAGAATAAGGGTTATAATGGTTTGGATGATGGGGTTGAAGAGAAAGAGAAAGATGATTATATTGAAGATGAGGTGTTAGACGTAATGACGCTGAGGAGATTGGTGAAGATAGAGAGGCAGAGATATCATGCTGCGTGTGCTGAGATTGAAAATGAGAGAGTGGCAGCCTCTTCTGCGGCAGAGGAGGCAATGGCTATGATTCTTAGGCTGCAGAATGAGAAGAGTTCGATCGAGATTCATGCGAATCAGTTTCGGAGAATGGTGGAGCAGAAACAGGAATATGATCAGGAAGTGATTGAAGAGTTGAGGTGGGCTATTATGCAGCATGAGTCTCAGAAGAGTTTGTTGGAAGATCAGTTGGGGATTTATAGGGAGAAACTGAGAGAATATATGACTGATGATGAGATAGACCAACTTGAAGGAATTGATTCCTCTAGGGGCTTTTTGAATTTCTCTGTTGAATGTGATCATATTGATCCTTCTTTAGAAACCGATTTACAGACCTTGTAAGTTTTGAAAATGCTTCATGCAAAATGGAAATCTGTGTTTTACATAACTTTTCTTCTAACATGTTTTTGAATTTTGGTTTCCAATTTTGTAAATTGTATTTATCTACATAATATTCAATGTTGAATGATACACATCTTTATAATGTTCAATTTTACTAGTGTAATTGTGAATGAGTTTCATCAAGCCATTTCTAGGCTGGTAAATGTGATATCATATATATATGGAGTGAGAAAAGTGGATTGTTATTCTCTCTACTTTCAGGTTTACACTAATGAATGAATTGCATTTGAACACACCAGGGTTGCATTAGACTGCTTCAGGTCACACCTCGGAGCATTGGATTCAAAATAAAAAACTTTGTCACAATGCCGGTAAGAACAACCATAATGATAACAACATCATTTGATCCAGGAATAGCCAACTCCATTTAGTGAGAATAAGGTTTACTTGTGGTTCATTGATGATACTTGTAAGTTTGAAACTCTAATGTATATGCAGTGTACATTTTATATGATTATTTGTGTTATGTTATCTGCATTTCCCTTATTCTTTATTCTTCACCAATAGAAAATAGTTGATTTTCCTTATTGCAACAGGTAAACATGCAGACATTGTGTATTCCAATTTTCATTTCTGTTAGTATAATGCTAGACTGCTAGTAACTCCACTGTTCAGTTGATGCTTAGTTTCTGATAAAGAGGTAAGCTAAGAGATGCATTTTTTTAGAATGAAAAAGAATAAGTATGCAACACCACTCTTTCCTATATTCTTCACCCTGTTCAAGACTTCTTCTACTTCCTTTCTTAGTTACCAAAAGGTAAGATCATCCACTAGAGTCAAATAAATGATAGTGCTAGTGATTCAGGTAACAATCTAACTGTAATTTCTGACATTTCAAGAATGAATTCAGATCACATGTCTTGTCCATAATTCTTAATGCTACTTCAAATCCTAGAGTTCAGGTTTCCCAAAACAAATACTCTTTCTTATTCACAATGTGCATAAATTGTTTTTTAATGTTAAGAATAATTACAATATTTATAACAATAGTAAAACACCAATGATAAATTCACAAGAATACCACAACTCTAACACGAACAATAAAATTGTAATTGTATCCGAGACTTGTAATAACAACAATTTTCATCTTGTGTAATCGCCTAAACAACAAAGAATTATGTTCAGCAATTTACACAATTGAGAAACAACTTTTACATGCATCTAATGTCAAATATTAACCAGATTAACAATCGTGGACATAAATGGCTTATTCCTTAAACATTTTCAGCACAACAGCATGATGAAATTAAATCAGAACAATTATTTTTCTCGAAATGCATCGTTCAAATAAAACAATATATGTTCACAAAAAGATTTTAATCTTATGATAAAACATTTATATACACACATAACACAATACAATCAAGTCTCAAACTCTCAATATTAGATTATGATGGCTCCATTAATGAACAACATCATACTATTTTGTTATAAGTATACATGTCATCCAAATAATACATAGAACTTATTTTCCAGCTTACATTTGATTAACTAGTTGAGATACCTAAAAGGAAAGGTAGAAGCTTATCTCATTTTAAGGCTTTGTTTAACGCGACTAACAGAAAAGTTAAAGCAAGCTTAGCACTTTTAAGCTAACTAAAAAACGTATAAGCTAGGAATGGCAACGGGACGGGGCGAGGTCGATTTTGTGTTTACCCAACTCCGAAACCGAATTAAGCGGGGTTGAAAACAATGATATTATCCCCGAACCTGAAAAAACCCGAACGAAACATATTTATATATGGCTTTTATATGTGTATTTATGTATAATTTTATTCGGGTTGGGTTCAGACGGGTACCCGTGAATTCGGTTTTCATTTTCATCCCTAGTATAAGCTAGGAGCAGAAAATCAAGAGCTGATAAGCTAGTTGATTTAACTCTAACCCTTTGATAAGAAAGATTGGTGTTAAGCGCCATAAACTCAGCTTATATGCTCATGAACCAACTTATCAAATAAACTCAGTAGAGATGGCAACCGGCCAGGAGGACAGGGTAATATTTTTTCTTAAGGAATGAGAGCAACAAATTACACAAATATAAAACTCTATTCGGTAATCTTAATTATAATTTAGCATTTTTGCCAAATGTTCAATCAAAAGGCTCAAAAATAATTAAGTTTCATCTCATGCAATTCATTAATAATACAGGAAACCAACATATACCAATTGTATCCACATGTACAACATGGATACACGCATGGATACGGACAGGTATGGGTAATGCTCTTATATTCAAAATGGATAGCGGGTAGCTACTACCCATGCCCATTGTCATCCCTAACACCAACATAAACTTATTTATTGTCGAATGAGCTATTTGACAAGCTTATAAGCCGTCTGTTAGTGACTTAGTGTTATATCAGATGGCTTGTCGGCTAGTCTTACCAGACAATTTTGATTCAACTAGCTAGCTTATCCACTCTTAAGCTTCAGCTTCTAACTCATAAGCTTTGGGCTATTATGCCAAACACTATAAACAACTAGAGTAAAAGTCAAATTTTTTGTATCAAGCATTTATGAAAATTCTGCAGTAAGGGTGGACAAAAACTCCGACAAAAAGCTTCAGTATAGTGTACATGACAAACATAACGTTCCACTCTAATGTTCTTTAGTTTCTTGGATCCAATTGACACTACTAGCTGCCGTGCCAATACCATTAAGTGGGGTCTAAACTTAATGATTAAACAAAAGAAGTGGAACCCCACATCAAGACCAACATCTCTAAACAAAAATAAAATGGACCTTGCTGCAAGTGTCAATTGGATCTCTAGCCGTTAACAAAAAGACCAACATCTCTAAACAACAAAATAGATCTTGCTGCAAGTGTTTCTCTGGGAAGAGAAAGAAACTTGATAATGTATTCAGAAAGTTAACTTAGTTATAGCTCAGTACAAACCCAAGAAAAACACATAACTTGAAGCCTCGTGTCAATGTTATTCACGATATTATTAAACATTAAGTTCCTCAGATGTGCTGAGAAGGGGAAAAATGTATAGCATCGGTAACTCATGAAAATTCAGGCAGAGCATTATGCACATCAGAATCCTTTAAACAAAGCCTAATCCATGAGTAAAATAAGCATTTAATGGTTACAATTTCATTATGCTGCTTTATGGAGGAAATTCAGGACATTAAAATTTTCAGAAAAATCAAGCCGTCGCAGCCACTTTCCCAGATCTGTAGCATGCTCTCTTTGCAGCACGAACAATATCTTCAATCTGTACATCCACATATACTAGTAAGCAAACAAATTTGAACGATCTTCGCTCATGTATCAACATTCTTCAACCAATTAGCATTTTTTTATCAATCCAATATAAAACTGTTGTCACACGGAGCCATCATCTGAGGGCCATTACCCATTTAAAATATGGATGCATTTTTGGATCAATGTGTAGATTAGGAAAACAAGTCTGCTAAACAGTTTAAGAAATTCACAAGAAACAAAGCTACTATTTAAGAAAGCATTACCTGGGGGAAAGCCAACCTCTCCAGATTGGCTGCATAAGGTGTAGGAACATCAGCCCCGGCAATTCTCTCAACTGGTGCATCAAGATAACCAAAACTCTCCTCAATGACAGATGCACTGTTCAAGAGTAGTGTATAAACTTACATCATTTCCATGAGCTAAGCAGCAATATACAAAAAAATTGCAATTTGCAACATAAAGGGACAAACCAGATTTCAGCGCCAACACCATGCTGTGGAAACCCTTCTTCAACTGTAACCAGTCTGTTGGTTTTCCGGACAGAAGCATTGATTGTGGATCTATCAAGCGGCCTGATTGAACGCAAATTTATAACCTATGGGGACAAGATCATCATTCACTGTTATAACCACAATAGAGATGTGTGGGGAGAGTGGTCATTGTAAACTATTTGTATGGCAATGGCAAGGCTTACCTCCGCATTGATGCCTTCCTTTGCCAGTATTTCCGCAGCCTATATTAAAGGAGAAGAGTTATTCATAAATGTTCTCTCTTCTTTGGATAGTGAATCTAATTTTTCTTTAAAATATAAAACACCCCAAAACACGAGAAATCCCAAACATTATCTATTTAATATTTAAAAGCAAGATAAACAAACCTTGAGAGCATAGCCAACCATTTTTGAGAAGGCTGTAATAGTCACATCTTTTCCTTCTTTCTCAATCTGTTATAGGTTTAATGCATTAAGCAAACATGGATCAAATAAGAATTAGTTATTCGATATAAGTGTGGCTTTAAGAATCATAAGTAACATATATCTAATATAATATAGATAATTAATCACCTTGGCTTTTCCTATGGGAAGGCAGAAACTGGAATCAAGAACTTCGGCTGAAACAGGGAATGACTCACCGTATCTAGAGGACATAACTCATCAATTAAATAGTTTTTAAACAAGAAATTATGTTGAAAATTATAAACTATTCATTTTAATGTACTACTGTACTAGTCAAACAGCACAACTTACAACAACTCGTTTTCAAGGAAAACAACAGGATCAGGGTCCCTTATAGCAGCTTTAAGCAAGCCACGAGCATCTTCAGCTGAATATGGTGTCAAGACCTTCAACCCAGGGCAAGAAGCATACCAGGCAGCATAACACTGCATAAGAAGTGAAATTAATACAGAAAGTAACAAAACCTAAACTACTTTGTGATCAATAGTACCATTATATTCGAAGTACATTAAAGAGAGAATGCAAAGAAATAATTTACATAAACGAGGAAAGTGAGCAGAAACATACTTGGGAGTGTTGAGCACCAACACCAGCAGCAGCACCATTGGGCCCTCTAAAGACAATAGGTACAGATATTTGGCCAGCAGACATGTAATTTGATTTTGCAGCAGAATTAATGATGTGATCTATTGCCTAGAACACAAGTTAAAATACAGTGAAGAAATGATGATGAAGATTAGAATACAACAACAGCAACCAAACTTTTATCACACTGGGTGGTTTCATCTACATAGATCAAATGACAATATAATGATCGATCATAATTCACATTCATTGACAAAACATTGATCTCTAAGTCCTTCTTTATCATTTCCCCTATGGTTTTTCTTGGTGTCTCTCTTCATCTAGGAATTGTACTAGCTTTCATTTGATCTCTCACATCTTTTCTATAATATGAGCTACTCCAACTTTCTTCCTAATATATTAATTTCTAATCTTATATTGTCTAGTGTGTACACTCGTCCAACACAATATTTGCGTCTATGCGCCTAACATTCAGTCTCATATAGCATTGCATTAATATTCTATTGACGAAGATTAGAATGGACTCATAAATAAAAAGAGAGAGAGTGATTAACCTGCATGGAGAAGTTAAAAGTCATAAACTCAACAATAGGCTTGAGACCATAGTAAGCAGCACCAACTCCAATGCCAGCAAAGCCAGCTTCAGTAATTGGAGTATCAAGAACCCTTTGAGGACCATACTTGTCAAGAAGTCCTTTGGAAATCTTATAAGCACCTTGATACTCGCCAACCTCTTCACCAATCAACAACACTTTTGGATCAGCAGACATTTCTTCATCAATAGCCGAATTCAGAGCATCTCTCACTGTCATCACATTAGAAGATGAAGACAATGCTCTGAAAGCACCACACCGAACAATACTCTGTCATTTCAAAATTCAGAATCAGATCAATTGATAAATTGATTAATTAAATAAATTAGATGTATATGTATGTAAGTACCTTGTTGTGCCTTATTACGCCACCCAACATATTGTTTGGCTTCAATTGCAGGTAATAGTTAGTCACATGAATATAAATATCATATTGAATTGAGAGAGTAAATAGAGAAACCTAACCTGAGAGAGAGATGATATGAGTGAGTGGATCTGAGAAAGAGAGGATCCGATTGAGGTTGTGAATTGATGAATAAGAGAGAAGCTGCAGTTACCGAAATATGGAAACCCTTTCTTTCAAAAGAGAGAGTTTGACACTTTTCCGGAGCAAAAACAACGTGGATGAGAGAGAAAGGGGGAATTAGGGTTTAAGTTTTGTGTTTAGAAAAGACACATTCGTTTTCCAACTTAACAATTAATCATTACTATTTATTTACCTCTAACCTCCTTAATTATTTGTACAACAATTTGCTAATAATATATACATATATTCACGGTGTAAAATGAGTGCACCGTTAATCCGTTCTAAGAAATAATAACGATTAATATGCATTATAAAATTATATTTGAATGACTAACATTAAAACATTTATGATTGTTTTTTCACCATTTTTATATTTATATATATATATATATATATATGAGAGGACTTGTAGGGAAATTTGATTGGATGATATATAAGAGAATTTGTATGTAAATATCATTTTCTACTTCATTTATTTCTGCCACGTGCAATCATAATTGGAAAACTATATCTTCTATCTTACTATTTATGTCATTTCATATGTGATTGATTAGAAAAAATACTTAATAATTAAAATTTAAACTTAAATATATTTTTTAATGGGACTACTAATAATACATGAAGTAACAGGCTCTGAGATAATAAATGTGCTGCTGTAATGGGGTGAAGTAAAGATATTGTCTCTTGCTTATGATTTGCAAGGACAAAACTCACTTGCTCATTGGCAGGGCATGTTAAATGCTGGAAAGTCAAAGGTGTCTGTCCTAACATCATCCTTTAGTCTATATTTCCTATATAAGAAAACTAAGTTCTTCTCACATTAATCATAACATAGTTGTTACCACAATTATTATTTTTCCTCCAATTTTTTTTTTCATTTCTCCTCCAACGTTGTCAATCTATACATGTTCATTTTATTTAAGTTTCTTCCTCATATTTGATATTTGATCATGTGTCTTTAAATCATTCAAACGTCAAAAATATAATGTTTCTTCATTGTTCTAAAAAGAGATGTACAACTTTTCATGGAAATTAACTTAATATATTCTTTTATCTTTGAGTCAATGTTATGGTAAAAACAAAATTTTATTGTTATCAAATTAAAATATACTATGAATACAATTTTTTTATCTTATATTTTTATTGAATTTATTAATCATTACATATGTTATATATTTATTAAAATGACATCATAATTTTTTAATTATCTCTCAAATGTATCGATAAGTTAATTAAAGATAATAAAATGTCATAAATTCTAATATTTTGTTTTCTTTTTTTTTTACATTTAGACAAACTTTTCAAGTATTAAAATGATCATTTATATGAATGGTGGATAATTATGGAATAATAACGGTTTTGGAGAGAATTACTCTTGAGATTTAAGAATAATTAATGTGAACAATGAAATATGAAAATACATAGTAGAAAACTAACAATAAAGTAAAAATCATAAGGGAATAGAAACTGCATAGGTGAATAATGACAATAAATTTTGTTATGCTATTGTAATTTGTAATCGAATAAGTGAATAAATATTTTCTATCAGTTGCCAACTAATAATTACTTTGAATAAATACCGTCGATCATTAGGAATGAAATAAAACCGGTGAAAATAAGGGAATAGAAACATATATTGTCATTTAATGTGATGCTTATGGGTGATATCGATGATGCTATTAAAGGTGAAAAATAATGTATAGTAATCACTACATGCAAATTAGTATGTCTGCTCTATTTTTTTTTTTAAATCTAAAAATTTAATTCTAATTTTCTCATTTCCATTACTATATTTAAAATATTTTAACAATTTTAATCCTAAATAATTTAGGCCTCCATTATTTTGAGAAAAAAACCGAACTATATAATTTCAACTTCTCTATTTGAATCATTTATTACTAAATTTCATTTGTATCTATTAAAAAAATTATTTTCGAAATTGTCATACTAAATCATTAAACCCGTAAAGTACTAATCATTAAATTACTTATTCAAAAATATGAAATAATAAATCAATTATACTAACAACTACTAAGAAATAATATCTTAGAAGTAAAATAAATTATAAACAAGTTACATTAAGAAATTATCACAATAAATCATAAAATTAAACAAATTCTCCATATGCACGTCTATGTTAATAATGAACAATATAAGTTTTTATTATATTTATTAGTTAGCTAAATATATAGACTATAGAGCATGAAAATTAATTAGGAAAGTACAAAAATGTATGAGTAACATATATTTTCTTAGCAATGCGAATGTACGGATAACATGTGTGTTTTTAACCATGCGAATGCACTGGTCACACGTGTCTTCTTAATGCACGCGTAATATATGTGTTTTAACCATGCAAATGCACAAATAATGTATGTTTTTAACCATATGAATGCATATGTAATGTATGTTCTGAAACATACAACAATAAAATATTGTTCCGGTGCAAATGCACGAATCACTTGCTAGTTTTTGTATAAATTCATGTGTTACTAGTTTTATAATAGATTAACTTCGGCCAGCATTTATAAACAATAAAAAAACTCCATAAAACTAAATATTAAGAAATTAAACAAAACACTTAAAGAGTGAAAACAAAAAATTGATATGTTATATGAATTTGGAAAAATCAAATTTTTGAGATATTAAATCACATTACATTATAATTTTTTATTTTTTATATTTTTAAAAAACATTAAGTTTATAAACTTGTCGGACAAACAAAACAGATAAATAAACTAAAATTAAATGTCATAACCTTTAAAAATATGGGCTATGCCAGTAGCAAACCAATATTGCACATAGATTCACATTAGGATGAAGTGAATAAAGATCAAATTCACATTCAAATGAATTTTTTGTTTTAAAAGTTTTTATTTTATTTATGTGAACAATATTTCATTGACTTAGGATAGGAAATGAGATATTCTTAGGATGAATGATCTCTTTCCGGATGAAGTTGGGTGCATGATTGTTGGGCCGTCTGAGCCCATCGATGGTGCTACATCCAGATCCAAGAGAATAATTCAACCACCAATCAAATTTAAAGATTATGGTTAGATTAGTTTTGAATGAATATAATCCTAAATTTAAATATTATCTTATCTAATTAAAGATTACGTGAGCTCACATGGCCCAACAATGATCATGTGAATTTTTCTCATCTTGGCTCCCTTATTTTAATTGATATTACATTCATGTATATTTATCTTTTTCATTGCAAAAAAACACATCCATTAACAAATATAATGATTGTGTTCAATTACGTGAAATTGTTATATTTTTCTCATAATAGGTGGTTATTAATTTTCCACTATTTTGTGTAAAGAAATAAAAGATTAAATAAAAACATATAGGGTAAATGAGAAATAATATATGATTGAATTTCTAAACTAGACATAAAAAATATCAACATGTCCCCCCTCAAATATCTCATTTGATAGCTGGAATTCAACATCAAAAAATAAGCATCTTGGATCTCCAAATGCAATGTTGTTTCAACCACATCCTTACTAACATCATGTGCCCTTTTCACTGGTGGGTACCACGCCACCCACGCCTAACCTTTATTTTTATTTCATATATATAAGATTTGATGATTGGTAAGACAAAGATGGGACAGTAATAATGCATTAATGGAACATCTTCATCCATAAAAACAAGGAAAACGTGGATCATTCTAACCACTGTTGTGATAATCGGACGGTTCGACCGGTTTGATCGCTGTCTAGACTTGAAAACAGTTTCGTTTTATAGTCTTAACTGAATGAGTAATTGAACCGTTTTGAACCGGATAAATTCTAATTCGACCGTGCTAAACCCAGTTAAATTGGAATAACTCATGAAAAAACTAGACGACTCACTTAAAAAAATATCTTTTGTAATACAAAATGTAATTCACTTGTTTCTTTATACTATATATATATATATATATATTTATTTACAATATATAAGTTTCACATATTGTCATTGTATCACTCATTATTCATATTTTTCATTACTCACTCTTAGAAGAGTAACATAAATGAGTAGTAGATGATGTCCTAATTATTAAATTTTTACATTGATAATGTATAGATATTTCTTTATAAGTGTTGTATTAGGTTATTTCGTGCATACCAATAAAATTATATTGTACTATTTATACATAGTCAATATAATCATATATACACAGTCACTATATTATGGATCATTCATTTAGATTTTTTTTTTTTGAAGAATCAATTATTATTAACTATGAATAATCCACCTACAATTTATAGAACTCCAAAATTGTGAGTGTAATTTTTTAAAATTATGTGTATACATATTTTATGTATATATACATGATTATATAATGTATATATTTATGAGAATGATATCTATGGATTGCATTGAAAATAATTATACAGAACAAATGTATCATTCATAAATATTTTATTTAAAATTCAATGATGATTAAATATAATATATGATGAATGATATAATGGTAATGTAAAAATATCATCTTTTATATATATATAAAATTCAATATTCTCTATATCTAATGTATATATTAAATGTAGATGTATATATGATTATATATATAGTTGGGTCAATTTATAAACACAATGATATAAAATATATTTTCTTAAGTTCGACTCGGTAATTTAATGAGCTCAATTTTTAGCTTAACTTTAACTTATTTGACTCGTAAACCAAGTTTTGATGAGTTAAATAATGAGTTAAGTTTTAAACAAAATCGAATTGGTTTAAGTCTTTTCACCTTTAGATATATTTGATAAAGAAGTAATTAATAATGTCTTAAATTACATGTAAATATGAACAATTTTTCTTCTTCTAAAAAACCAAGTAACTGAAGGATGACTATATTGTTATTATAAGGTTTAGACCTACAATCAGAAAAAGTAAATTCTTAAATTATATTGATAATTTGTAATTAATTTTTATACAAAAGACATAATATTAATGTTTATTATACTTTTACTAGATAAACAAATCATAAAAAAGAGTAATATTAATCCTTATAGATCTTCTAAGATAATTTAACAAACCATAATGATCATAATATGGAGTTTACACTGAATTTTGTCCCACTAAAAAAATCACAAAATTAATATTAAAAATTTATTACAAATTTCAATTTCAATTTCAAATATCTCTTAAAACTAATTTTGTTTTTAATTGAGCATTGGTTCATCCAATTTTAAAATATTTCCCCTCCCAATTTGCGTTTTCCCCATAAAGTAAAAATGAAAAATGTGCTAAAAGTGTTTAATCGGTAATTATTGGCTCAATAATGGCCAAATATTAACATAATTTCATTTTTGGTTTTAAATAAGATTTGAATAAGTTATTATTGACTCAATAATGACCGAATATTAATATTATCCTACTTATGGAAGGATTTATTTTTCTAAAAAATCAATCAAAATTCCCCAATTTTTTATTTTCTTAATTAAATAAAAATAAAAAATGCACTAAAAATACCTATATGTGATTTTATAAAAGTCAAATGATTGTTTTTTACTTATTTATAGGTAATAAATTGATTGTGGGATTTTATAGAGTTACCATGGAATTTTTGTCCAAATTAAAATGAGTTTCTTGATACATGCATGTAAATTAAAAATTATTTTATACCTTATTGTGAGTATCACTATACTTCATTAGCTTTATAAAAAGTTATTAGGGTTATTTTTATTGCCAACAATGCGTTTATTTAGGACTCTCAAGACTTGATTTGTTTTTCTAAATAGTCATTTAGCAATTCTTATTACAAAATAGTCATATACATACATGATTAGTCACAATACCCCAAAAAATTACAAGAGACTCTCAAAATAGTTTAAAATAATGATCCTTTTTAGTAATGAAGAAGTAAGTGATTGTATTTATCTTTATTTTTACCGACAAAAACATAATTTCATTGAAATTAAAAGGATAAATGTGTTACTAAAAATTATATTTTTATTTTATTTTTTGAAACACTTGTAAAAGGATTATAACAACACCAAAACTAACTATTATATGTGAGGAGGGATTAATTTGTATCCAAAATTAGTTACACTATTTACTCTCAATGTAATTTTTTTTAAAAAAAAAAATCCAATGGACAATAGGGATGAAACTTAAAATTTATATAATATTCCTCTTTATCTATCTCATCAAAAAATATTTTTCTTTCCGATAAGTAAAAAAACAAAAAAGAAACAATTATAGGTATAGATTAGTGATCGCAAATAATGAGAGTGTCGTCTAATACCGAGGAATATATGCTAATACTTTTCCAATATGTAACCCGACTTATGAGCCTAAATTTCTAATTTAAAGATCAACACAATTCAAAAGTATAGAAAAAAATGGGTTTCTATATATTGACTGCAAAAACATAATGTTAACTCTAACCTTCTATTCATGTGATACATAACCATAAATTAGGACGCGACATATAGGATGATATATCCGGATCTAAGCATTTCTAGATATTTTCTGTAAAATAATTTAAATATCCTCTCTAATAGAATAATTTTAAAAACATGAAAAAATAATTTAAAAAATATCAAGAGTTGTTTTTAAAGGAAAAATTATGTAGATGTTTGAACGAGGATTTAAAGTTATTGTTGCAAGAAGTAATATATTGTAAATGATATTCGCAGTCACATTCAAGTTCATAATTACTTGCGCCAAAACAATGAGTCAATGAGACATATACTCCATTTATTAGTAAATACAAAACAGTTCATCCACACAAAAAATATAAGAATATTTCACATTACATTATTCATATTAATTTTCATCAATCTTTATTTATATATATATATAGGTGATATCAATTTACACTCAACCTTATCCATTCATTTTTTAAATCCAATGAACTATAGAGGTGAAACTTAAAAGTTATATAATATTTATCTTTGTCTCTCTTATCACCTCTATGATTCTTTTGATTTAAAAAATAAATGGATGGAATTAAATATAACTAGTATAATTTAATTTGGGTGTAAATTGATTCATTCTCATAATATATATAATATATAATATATAGAGTGGAATGTCCACCCATGTAAAAACGTTAAACATGATTTTTTTTTGTTATTCTTATATATACGTTAAACATGGATAGTTTTTTTTGTTATTTTTGTACTTTTTAAGATATTTTTGGTACTATTAAGAGTAACCTTTCACGTAAGACCTAATTATTGTTGGAGGATAATTATATCTCATAGGGTAGTTAACAATAATTAAAGTATTAACTTTTTGGTTTGATTGTTCCAAATATATTGAGGAGAATGGAGTGTTGGTGTTATACATGGATGGATATTAAAATGAAGCAAAATTGGAAAAAAGACAGTTTTGTACAAAACGATGGGTCCCCGCAATAGTGAAGGGTGGTAATTAATTAAACATGGTGAGGGTCGTAATTAAGATAACATAACGTGTCCACATTGATACCATGAACCCTTTATAAAACCAAGCAAGGTTGTCATTCCCATATACTATACATAAGGTTGTTTGTAACAGTGTCTGTTGAGAAAGAAAGATGGAAGGTGTGAAGAGATATGGGGTGTTAATGTGTGCAGAGGAATCAGATTACGTGAGGAACAAACATGGAGGGTATTTTGGGGTATTTGTGAGAATGCTGGCGGAGGAAGGGGAGAGGTGGGACATGTACAAGGTGGCGCGTGGGGAGTTTCCTGAAGAGAATGAGTTATGTCTCTATGATGGGTTTGTGATAACTGGAAGTTGCAATGATGCACATGGAAATGATCCTTGGGTTCATCACTTAATCAATCTCCTTTCCAAATTAAACTCCATCAATAAGAAAATCCTTGGCATTTGCTTTGGTCACCAGGTAACAATAATCATAATAAATAATAATCAATTTTCCAATTATTCCTTTTCATTTTATAAAATAATAGTCAATAAAAATTGGCACACTTGATGCTAGGTAATATTAGGTGGCATAGTGATGTCAGAAGATAGGAACATGAGTTATGTTTCTGGGTTAATTGGTGCACCTTTTGTTGTTTAAATATAAGTATAGTTACTACATTTTTTTCTTCTTCTTTTGTAGTTTAAAAATTTAGTTTCAAGATTTTTTTACCTTCAAAGTTCATATTAATTGATTAATGTTTTGATTATAGTTTTTAGTAGGATACCGAAATGATTTAGTTTCTTAGTGATGGTGGAAGAGAATTGGCATCTGGTCCAGTTCATTACTTTAAAACATGTGACAAAACACTCTGTTTTTGTTGTGCTATCAAGAAGAATTTAAGGGTGAAAATTTGAAGCACAAAGGATGTAAATCTATATTACATAACTTTTTTGTGTTCGTGGAGGTTCTTAATCTCAATAGATTTGTCTTATCGTTTTATCAATTTTCTTTTTAATTTCTCATTTAATAGTACTATTTTCAGCTTCTTCTGTTTATTCAAAACTTCCTTGTTTTTATCGATAGTTGCTAGAATCATAAAAATGATCACAAAATGTCTTTTTGTAATTTGTGCGTTGCTGGAATTATGGATTAAGACAAAAGTATTGTAAGCATGTTATTATGAAGACATATCCCAATCTAATGAACTATAATTGTTTGGACCAATGTACCCAAAAAAGAGAGGTATATATGCAAAATGGAAATGAGAGAAGTATTAATTAACTAATAATTTAAAGTGTGACCACTTAGTTAGACCACGTACCATGTTGGATTTTCACATGCTTACGCTAAGATCATGGTATTCCATTATTGGATGGGAGTATGGGTTTATGACCTATCAGATAACGTTGGGTCGTTTTAAAGGAATAATCAACTCATTCCTTTATGTTCTTTTAATTAATCTCTCTTTTTTATTATTGCTTGTAGCTAGGTTTAGGTTTAGGTTTTATTTTATGTAGAAAAACTTAACCTTTCTGACAAGACTAAGAAAGAATATGGGTGATGTTTGTTTGTTTGATCAGATACTTGGACGTGCATTGGGTGGAAAAGTGAGTCGTTCTCCAAGTGGTTGGGACATTGGTGTGAGAACCATAACTTTGTCATCTTTGAACCTACCATCTAACCTTTCTATTATTGAATGCCACAGGGATGAGGTATATATATATATATATGTCTATTTTTAAAGAGGGAAATGTTCATACCTTGTTAATGATTATTAGCTAATTCATATTTAGATAAGAGAACTGCCAGAAAAAGCAGAAGTGATAGGATGGTCAGAAAAGACTGGAATAGAGATGTTTAAGTATGGAGATCACATAATGGGGATTCAAGGACACCCTGAGTATACCAAAGACATCCTTTTACACCTTATCGACCGTCTTATTCAGCACAACTTCATCATGGTATATACTTCATCTTTCTCTTTCATAAATATATATTTTTTGTTTAGTTTAGTTGGTGTCTTATGGAAGAAGACCTAGCTATATGAAAAAAAGACACATCGTTTTCTCTAATGTTACGCGTTACAAAATTTACTAACGAAAAGACTAATATGTGAACATAAATAAAGTTGAAAGACAAATTTGAGAAAATAAATTAATATGAAGAATCAAAATAACAGGTTTAAACTATTCTTTTTGACTTTGTACCATAATAACACTCTAGGATTTTGTCTAGAACCCTTGTATTAATGATTATGTGTTTTTTGTTTAATTATCTATATCATTTTTGAATAATTAATTTTAATTTTGAAAGATAAATTAGTATGGAGTTATGAATGATTAGAAGAGAATAATGTGAATAGAGAATTCATTTACAGATATAAAGATAAGTTATTTAGTTTTGGCATGTCAGGAAAGTTTTGGTGCGGAGATAAAGTTAAAGGCAGAAATGTGGGAACCAGATACAAAAGCATGGCAAAGACTTTGTGTCAGCTTTCTTAAGGGTCGATTACATGGCAATACAAAGTTGAGTAGCATAGATGGAATTTGTAAATATTATGAATGAATTATATTAGTCATGTCAATGTGTAAGAGAATGGCATGGAACTTGATGTGTCTGTGTGTTGCAAAAAACTGCTTCTGCACTAGGAAATATAATATATTATATTATATTATATTGGCATCTATTGCGTCATCTTTATCAAATTAAAGCCAAGTTGATTCAATAATTAGAATTTTCTAGTTTTGTCAATAATACCTTCTGCATCGTTAGTTGGATAGAGAGAAATAAAAGGTACAACACAAACATCCAAATCACTACGCATTAGAGAAAAAAGAAGAGAAGATTTTTCAGAAAATTGTTTAAAATAATGGAGACATGTATATAGACTTGGAGCCAGTAAGGATTCAATTGGGTGGGTGCTTTCCACTAAACTGCACATATTTTGTGACCCATTCAAATCTTATCAGTCCAATGTTTCGCCAATAAAAGAGGGTTGACCCAAAATGAAGAACAAAAAATGTTAATAACTTTTTTAAGGATATTAATGTTTTAACTTATTGAAAAATATTAATTTAGGATGTTTAATATTGACTGTTTTCTTTATTATATTCTTTAAACAATACTCTTAAAACATTTCTTAACGCAACTAGAAAAGAAATGTTGTTATGGAAATAAAAGTCTCCTCCGTGGAAGATTAAAAAAACTTTGCACTAACTTTCATGCTTAGTTCTTTTGTAAAGTTTCATATCAATAATTTAGAGCAAAAGCATATAATTTTCCACAAGAAGTACAGTCATATAATGCATATGATAGAGCCATAGAGGGTTGCTGCTAAAAAGTTTAGTGGTGAAGAGTGGGAATGATAAAGGGCGTTCAATCATTTTGCCTTGGTGATAACATGTTCCCATGAGATTTGGATTGACTAATACATTCCACATTTTTCTTTTCTGCCAAAAATAATAATTAATTAGTTCATTTAATTACTAATTAGCTAGATTTTTCTCTTCAAATGTTTATATATTACTTTCTCCCCACTCAAATACAAGAAAAAAAATAACAATAACACATATTTGTTGGTATACTTTTTTTTTCAATAAACAAAAAAGTATTAAAATCAGCACAAGATGTGCTATTCCAATACAAGGGAAATATCAGGAATTTGATCTTTTTGAAGCTAAGGTAGTACATGTTTCTAAATCATTACACTAATTGGCGCTACCTAAATCATTACACTAATTGGCAGAGATAAAAGAAATTGGAGCAACTTTGGGTAGGAGCAAAGACCAAGACTTAGCGATCAAATCTATAATATGCACATAGCTAATATTTTCCAGAGAAAATCAGGTCATTCCTTATACTCTATATAGACCAAACCACAACAAACAACAACATCCTCGACAAATTTGCTTCTTTTGCATTCCGTCTAATCCCATCATGCAAAACAAAGGACTCACCAATTGAATTAGGTGGTTGGAGAGAGACTTGTAACCAAGAATAGAATCATTTCCACACATCAGATGCAAAATCACATAGACAAACAGATGCTCAATAGATTCCATATGATTCTTACAAATAACATACTTAATATAATCAATCCTCTGAATTTAATTTCGAATTACATAGAGGAAATTGTTATTTTTTATTTTTTAGAAGATATTAAATATAATTGACAGTCATATGTTTATAATAATTTATGATATGATTATGGAGTGCACATGTGTTAGAAAAGTGAAGCCTCTGAAGTCCATTGATGTGATGAAAAAGATATAAATTGGGAAGACCTTTTCAGTGAAGGCACAGAGGAAGAGGATCATTATAAATAGATATTGCAAAACATTCTCATATACAAGTGTCTCTCTTTGCGTGCAAGTTTGTGTGAAGTGCACATTACATACGAGTGATATTTAAGCTAAACCGGCGGTTAATCAAGATTCGCAGTACTATTTTCAAGGGATGAAAAGTGGAGAAAACCAATCCAACTTGAAGCATTTGCAAAATATAATCAGCACTAAAGAACAGTCACAGGGGAAATCCCTACATCTCATATATATTGAAAGGTCAATATTGGCAACCAATTATGTCTTTGCTATTACCAACAAACTGTGGAAGTGCATAATTGCCAAGAACACTATCTGACTAATCACGAAAAAGTAAAGCTCATTCATATACATCAATATTTAGAAACACGATTTCAAAAAATGTGAAAGATCATCCCCCTGCTCCTATTATTCTTTCTGGAGTCTGGTATCAATGCCAAATTGCCGATACTACGAGAACAAAAGTGCACTAATAATGTATAAAGAAAGCAGTGACCAACATTCAAGACCATTTGAGTTATAGACAATAGTAATTTCAGGCAGTCGAGGAGCTTCGGAAGGCACAATTCCCAATCCCAAAACTTGTGGCACGATCAAATGCCTTTGACTTCAACTACTTGGCCAAACGAGCTCATTCAGCTACAGCTCATACATCAACCATGGGATAAAATCCTGACGTGAAAGGCCTTCCACTTCCATTGGAATCAGAATTAGCATTCATCGGTGATTGAAGTTCCCCAGAATGGGAAGACCTTCTCGACTTTGGGTTCTTAGGAGAAGCTCCATAATAGTCTCCTGAACTGCTACTAGAATACATCGACGAAGTTGGCAATCCATGAATTTTAGGCAAACCAGTTGCTTCCGGCAAACTGTATCCTCTTTCAACCGTTTCAGCTTCAAGAGGCAACTCCTCCAAGTCCTATCAAGAAAAATTACAGTCATAACACAGTGGCAATACTTTGTTACAAGTGTTGTAAAGAATCCTACTAGAGTTCACACTGAACCAAGGAGAACTACACTTGTATTAACTAGAACCAAGAAGAACCAAACATGCCATGTAAAATAACAGAATTTGGTAACATATTGCTGATTAAAGTATTAGGACTAGACTACCACCTTAAAAGCCTGCTGATAAGCTCGAAGCAGTTCTCGACAACGCTTTCTTTTCATGGCCACCTCATCAGGTTCTTGCAACATCTCTTCAAAAAGGTTGTCTCTGGTTTGAACATACAACATAGAAAGCACAACCAGCAAGGAATGTCAGATAAAATTTTATATATGCATCAAACTGAATTAACAGAAGCATAACCACTACGGCACTATACATTACCTGTATAGCTTTTTAATAAAGACATTGTGAAGCTCTCTCTTGGTGTTGTTTACCTGATAAGACACAGTAAAAGACAGTTGTCAGAATTTATGGAATGCCAAAACAAAGTAATTTAATATCAACACAACTACAAATAATGGTCAAGTATATGAATGTTAACATTTTATTTTATTTTTATAAGCTGAATGTTAAGAAGATAACTACCACCAACCAAAAACAAACTCCTAAATAGTCAAGTACAGAGTTCATGTACTTAAATTCAATAATGAGATAAATTGTAACTACTCATAACACTTTTAATCATGCAACAGAATAATTCGGCCTACAAATTGGGTATGCTAAAACAATTACTGGATTTAAACATATTAATCATTCTATAACCATTTTACATATGAGAAAAAAGATGTATGTACTGACAGTATAAGAGATTTTTACACTGTCACAGAATCATCCACCATTCATATTTTAAATATAAGTAATACAAATGAATGGTGAATGTTATACTGATTATGTATAAATCTTTACACTGACAATGCATAGATATTAACTCTATATATTAGAGAAGATATGCATCAAATATAGTAGATATTATCTAGTAGTCAAGTTAGAAAAGAGATAATTAAAGTGGGAGCTTGTTATTCAGCATGCTACACAACACAACATTTGAATTAACAGTAGGAGACTACTTTAGATTTATTGCAACTTAGCAAAGCTTAAAAGAAGAATATGAAGTACCAAGAAGTGCATAATTGCTTTCGGGACAAAATCCTCTACATTTTTCCTGACAATGTCATAGTATGATCTCAAAAGCAATTTTGTGACTGTAATTTCAATAGCTTCCGTCTCAGAATTGGTGTCAGATGGCCTCAAGACTGCCGGTGGCTACAAAAATTAAAGCATATTAACAAAATTTATACCCAAGGAATATATTGATCAAGCTCGTGATAAAATAAATGTGTCACATCACATATACCTCTCTTAAATGAATCATAGAAACTGATTGCTCCACATTGTGAACGGGTTCCATTTGTTGCTTACTGGCTACATTCTCCTTCACAGATGCACGGCTATCACCACCAAAAATGGATGAGATACCCCAACTTGATCCACCAGTGTTTCCTGGACAAATTTCAATCATTATAAATTGTAAATATCCTAAAATAATAATGAAACACATTGATACATCAAAAGCACATGATTAAGGACTGGACACCAAAAGAAAAGCACAGAAGCAAATATGTAATAGACTAATGTAATGACAAACTGAAACAATAATATGAGAAACAAATTACCAGAGGGTATGCCTTTCTCAACATCTGATGCAGCACGGACACCCTGTTTTGATTTATGCCATCGGAATTGAAGTGATAACAATGAGATATAGTAGCCCTTGTACTGATTCTCATTAAGTAAAATATGAAAACAAAACTTCTGAATAATAAAGTAGAAGACAATTACAAACCGGATCAGCAACTACTCCATTGGATTGTCTTGCAAGAATAGCCCGAGACTTCACACTTCTTTCAGAAGCTGACCCCTTATCAGATTCCAGAGTATCCTATAGGAAATAAGTAATTTTTGGAACAAAAGAAAGATAGCATGAACTTGTTTGTACTCATAAGTCAGATGAAAAACATAGGTATATTTTGAATTGAAGCCCATAATTTGTATACCTTTGTCCTAGAAGCTGTTATAGCAATCCTAGAAGACTTGGTCTGTTGCACTGCAACTTCCAACGCCTTACTTCCACCAATAAAATTTGGGTGAGAAGTGTTTATGTAGTCCATCTGAAAATTTGATTAGTTTAAATAAGAAACAAAATAAGTAGATTGGATATTCACTCTGGTGAACAAGGCATGTTTTACGAGAGAACACACTTTAACACAGCAAACCAAGTCATGCTCAGCCTATGAACAACCATTAGGTAAAACCTCATTTCAGTTTTTTATGAAATTTCAGAAACCCCAACTCCATAAACTAAAAGGTAGATATATTATAAAAATTGAAGACATACCCACCAATACCTATTACTCCCCAACAACTCCATTGGAAATAATTGTTTCATGCTGTTACATGAAATAATATTAAGGAAATCGAGGAGTTGGGATCAGTATAAATGAGACAGGTCAACTGGTCAAGACTGCATGACTAAAGTTGATCCCAAACTATAATGAGAAAGTTTTATCAGTTTCAGATGATCAATTTCATTTATAACTTGGTAGGATTTTTTTAAGTGAATGAAGTTTTGGCCCTGTAACAAATTGAGTTTTAATAAACTATTATTCACATAATGATTGCAGTAATAAGTAGAGGAAGAAGCAATTGTACACTTATACATCAAACAAGTTAAATTGCTGCAAACCTCCATTTCTATGATGTGTGCAATCATGTTCTCCGAGGGTTCAAGGCCTTCCCGTAAAAAGTTCCCTATAACTTCATCCATGCGTTTTCGCAGGAAAGGGAATCGCTGCAGTTCAGTCACCATACATCGATGGCTGATCTGAAGATGAGGAATTTTGTTCAGCCACATACTTGATAATGTGAAACAGCATAGATGGCAAGCCTTAAAGCATTGCCCTTACCTTTATTAATTCATCATATATAAACCTGGCACATTGAAGACTTGGATCCAATAAACGAGATATTTGCCTTCGCACCAGGACTTCAAACGGCACCTGATTACATGGAAATAATAGATAAATATATTCTTCAGTAAGAAAATTTCCTTTACATATTTGGTAAGATTAACGCTAGGATTCACACAGAAAATGCAAAAAAAAAACACAAAAATCAATTGAGAAAATTTTAAAATGTAATTTCTATCTCATTTTTAAAAGAAAAGAAGGCAACAAGACCTACTTCTGGAACAAACAAAGCTGATTTTGGCCCACTTGCATTCTGTATGGCAGTACGTATGTCATCTTCAGTCAAGTCTTCACATGGATCCACCTCCTTCAAGATAGCATTAAGTTACAGAAAAAGCCTCAAAGGAACTAGTTGTGATAAAATTAACAGAAGCAAGTAGCAACACATGTCCTAGGTTCTGTGCTGTCAAAATTAATCGCCTAAAACTCAAGACCACATAAATCTGCTAATAATAAAATTAATCTGCTTCCTTTCCCTTGAAATACATTGAATTTTAATCGGTACTATTTATATTATTTGAAACAAAAAGAAATTCTTCACTTTCATTGTTAAGAAAATCATACATAAGATTACTGGTATTTGATAGTATAACTTCTTTAATAATGTTTAAGTAATATTAAACAGTAAATAATATAAAAATAAAAAGTAAACGGCCAGTTGGATCCATGAAGTGCAATAAAGAGACAAGAATTCTATTAAATGAGTGGGTTAGACACCCACTATAACAAATAGAAAATGGGCTGATTGATTTATTTTAACCTGCTTTATTTTGCATCTCTAGTTTAAGCATAGCATAAGAGTAGTTACATTTTTTTAATTTACAATCATATGTAAATACAGAAAAGTATATACCTCCAAACTCCTCACGAAGATTGATTGAAAAATATAATGAATTCGTGCGCCGCCAGATAACTCAGATGTAGACATCTCCTCATTCTTTCCCTCGACCATGGAGGAAAATGCTGTTAGAAAGAAAATGAAGATAGAATTTGTTGAATTTGGAAAAGTAATTATGTATAGTACCAGTTAATAAATACAAAAGGAAAATATGAGCATAAAATGTAGAGGATGAAAAGGAGATAAGAAACCAAATACTAGGGATGTTAGGTACCTTCAGAATATTTTGAAAGGATATTCAGGAGAAGAGCACCCTGACCAGCCTATTGGAGATGAACAATTATAGATAAGCAAAAAACCAACCCAAAGTAGAAAACAAGCTGCTTTTTAATTACAATAGTATAACTATTTTAAATATTTAACAAGTCATTGGGGAATATCAATATTCAAAACACATCCAATGTTAACACATGCCTTGGACTCGGTGATTTCTCCATAGCTAGCATGTTCCTTTGCAACAGCGACTAGTGAAGTGCTTATACGTGCTCTCAGCCCTGGTAGCACAGCCTTAATATGTTGTGCTAGAATCTACAAATTGATGGACAGGCAAAAATACATATTACGACATGTATCACTCCAAAAACTGCAATCTTAAAAGAATTTGCAGTGGTTTAATATTTTACATTATTTGCAAGAATTTAGTTCATTTTAATGTATACTTCCAAGAATCATCTAACGACTTTCCATTTCAAGTGATGAAACGGCATGGATTTTGTCTGAAAAGTTAACACTTGGCCATAATCTCTTCAAAGCAACAAATAAATTCCAATATAAAGTTCATTTTGTCGCACCCAAAAAAAGTTCGTTATCTCAACTCTCCTTCCTCTCCCTTTTCGAAGGATGATACAACTTATTGGAAGTAAATTTCCAAAACCAGCACAAGATCAGCATTGAAGACGAAACAATTATGTAAGCCAATCTCCTATAGCCAATGGATGCTATTAAATAAAACCAAACATGAAATTTTTGCATGCTTTAGTACAAAAGGAAAACCTAAATATTATAATGTCAATGAAAAGTAGGATTTTTCTTTTGGCGCAAAGAATACTTTATCCTGTATGGATAGGGGGTGATTGTACACTACAATTAAGGCCAGCATTTAAAAAATTAAAATACATAACCAAAGACAAATTATGTTCTCAACATCATAAAGAGTTAAAGACCCTACCTGGTTCAACCTCTTTGCCAGTTGAGGAACACCACAACTATCTGCTAAACCACTGTATACCTATGAAAAATAGCATAAATGGATAAAAAAAGAGCTTACAAAAGAAAGAAGCTTTAAATATAAGGCAGAGGAATTTCCTTACAGGACGGCTGCGGAAAAATTTCTCTTCAGCAATAAGAGCATCTTTTATACTCCGATTCATTTGAATATCCTAATTTAACGAGAGAACAGACAAACCATTATTCAGCATCACATTTGACCTGCATCCTAATCAAGCAAGTTTCATGTGCATGATATTCGCAAAGTGCCCTTTATGAACAGTACATGTACACATAACAAGTATGATTAACAAAATATGAAACACAAGACATGCAAAGGTATACTCAAGTGCTGCCTTCATCACAGTAAGATAACATCATTACCTCCTGACTCCGATTTACAACGCCGACATAACCAAGTCGGAGGGGAATAACTTTTCCTTGCAACAGATTCCGGGCATCAGTACCTCTGTCCATGATATCCAACTACAATCCAAATAATACATGCCTAACAATGTCAAAATGCGGCAACATCATAATGCATTTCACAAATACACCCACAAGTTAGAATCAGAAGAGTATACTAAACCTTTGTGATTACACCAATTGTTCTATTACCTGCAACAGAGATACGAACATTTAAAAATACGTCAAAGAGATGTGAAAAGATTAAAGTTACAGTTATATGAAAGCAAAAGCCCACCATCAGGATCAGCAATTCCTGCCATCTGAAGAGCGTCTGAATTGGCCAAATCTGAATTTGCTGGTGTAACAGCAAGAATGAGACAGGTGGGAGTTTTGATGTATGACATGATCATTGTTCTAATCCGGGCTTCAATGTCAGAAGGTTGGTCACCAACCGGAACCTTCGTTAAGCCTGGGAGATCTACAAGTGTGATGTCAAGAACATTGGGTGAAAAAATCTTCAGCCGAATCTGCTTGTCTGAGACACCTTTATTCCCTCCGGCTTGCCTATCAGTTTCAGCCTATAAAAAGAGGATAAAGATATTACAATTCCATGGTCAGATATTAAGGAAAAGGAATTAAACTAATAATTATATACCATGTCAGTACTCGTGAAGTATATGTACTATACAAATGCAAATAGTGGAAATCATAAACTCAACTGTTTTTTCAAGCTTAAAACATGAAAACCAGTTCCGGTGGATTATAGACCATCAACCAAGACAACAATGACCTGTGAATATTGGAGAGTGACATTGATCAAGTCTCCAATATTAGTTGTTATTCAACTAATTTGCATTTAATTGTAATTGAATTCACTAATCTCAATGGATCAAGTCTCCAATATTAGTTCGCTCCACTATATGGTTGCTGTGATTGGACAAATGGATGCCATAAACTCCTAAATCAACTTCAAATATATGGACATGAACATCAAGGATTACGGCTAAATTGTCTTAACGTAAGTTCAACTAGGCTAAGTGACAGTTAATTTCCTGTGCCACCTTCTTGTGGATGATTGATTACAGTGCATCTCATTGTTCACAAAGTGGCACTGAGGACATGTTCTGTATTTTCACTGACTAATAAATCTCAGGAAGAAGAAGCAATTAAGCATAAACAGTTTCTACAGATATAGTGAAACAAAGAAACAAAAAATAAAGAGAGATTAACGATAAGATATAGGTAGAACCTCAATTTCCCTGCGAATATCGGCGAAATCGAAGAACCTCTTGCCAGGCAAGTGAAGGAACTCGCCATACTCTTCTTCAGAGCCATCAGCCTTCCTTTTAGTCTGAACAAGCTGGAGAACGAGAGGTCGGCGCGTGCAGATGTCGTTACCGCGAGGGAGGAAGTCGCGGCCAACGAGAGCTTCGAGGACACTGGACTTACCGCTGCTCTGGCTGCCGACGACGGCGACTTGAGGGAGGTCGATGGTGGATTGGCTTCCGACGCGGGAAAAGATGTCCTGGAGACGATTAACAAGGGAGATAACAGAGGAACCGAGAGGAGAAGTAGAAGAAGACGACGAAGGAGTTGTAACTGCCTCATCCGCCATTGATTGATTAGATCGATTGAGAGAGAGAAAGAAAGAACCCTAACTTCAATAAAGAGAGAGAGAAGAAAATGTGAAAGGTGTGGATTCTTCTCGTGTGGTTTTCAATTTTTTATTATTCCAATTACTAAATAATATACTCCTCACTCACTCAGCTCTGAACTTCAATTATAAGCTGTGTTTGTAATCCTTTCTTTCTTTCAAATACTATAATCCCGAATACTAATTATGATAATGTATTATTATACTTACACATTTTGCCTGCTTTTTTAATATCATATAATATTTGAACTTCTGTCATTAACTCATAGGCTCTCTCTCCCTTGACCCAGAATAAAGGAAGTGCATAAGCAAGGGATTCTTTTGACTTATCACACATCTTCTCCATATATATTACTCATATCCAACTGTCTCTTAAAATGTTATGTTTATATCATCAAAACTCTTAATTATATAATTTTCATATTCCAATTAACTAATTTGTGGAAAAAGATTCAATAACCTTCAATTTTGGTGACTTTGATAAATCTAATTCGAGAGAGGAGAGCTGATGCAGTGTGAGTGATGAAGGTTGCCAAGCATGCGTGTACTTTGGGATTTATTCATTATTATTTATCAGTGATAAATGTATTTTATTTTTGAAAGTATTTGTGTTTATATTTTAAAGTAATTAGAAATGCACAATGCAGAGTGGAGTGAAAGATATAAGGAAGAGAAAGAGGAGGTTATTGAAAATGTAGAGAAAGGATTAGAAGATGCAATGGTTGCAAAACAAGGGTTAACTCAATTTGAAAAATGAATACTTCATACACAGTATACATGGGAGTGAAGAGGTGACTAATCAACATATTTGAGTTCATGAGGTTTTGAATGAAATACACAATCAAATTATAATTGCAGATATTCAATTTAACGTATCATTGGTGACCCATTTCTGCTTATTCTTCTGTGATGCATTCCAGTTTTGAGAAAATCTTGTAAGGCCTTCTCTAAAAGCTCCCAGATTTACCCCATTTCCAACCAAAATGCTTGTGACTCCCATTTTTGAGACCTACCATATTATCCATCCAATTAATTATACAGCATACATTACAACTCAATGGGAAATGTAAAAGCTAATGTTGATAAAGGAAATGAGAGACTAAGTTGTATCACTGTTATTACCGATTGGATGTTCCGATTCTCATCATCAAAAAAGAGCATGGAGTTGAAGGAGATTCCAGTCCTGGTATGAATTCTCTGTTTTGTGAGTCCAACTTGAAAATATTTCCTGAACAATGGGATAGGAGGGTGTTTGGATAAGATTATGATCACTATTTTGGGGTATGCAAAATTGATTAAATTATGAAGGAAAAAATCATTTAAAAAATAGACATGTAAGAAGTTCCAAATCTTTTGGATTATTTAAGAAAATAAATTATATTTCTATTAAAAAGTAAAGAATAGGCTAAATTGCAATTTTGTTCCCTCAAATTTCTCAATTGTCTAATTTTACTTCCCTATTTTAGTGCAAAAACATTGAGAAGAATACCTGGGCAACAAACATGGAATTGATAGTCAATTTGTTTAGAAAAGCGTTTGCAATATCAATGCCTTTAACATGAGGGTATAGTGAAGGCATTTCACGCTTCGATCTACACTCACTGAACATAAATTAGGTTTTACTATAAATAAGGAGTGTTGAATGGTACCAATAGAAAGGCCAGAGAGTGTAGTCGAGATCGAAAACAACAAGCTTTGGTAACACTTCTAACATTCCAATTATCTGCAACGCTTCATCCTTCACCTTTTCTATGTCACCCATCTTTCCAAACCTACCATGCTCCCTTTTTTCCTCTTAATTTATATATACCAATCATTTTTACTCAAAACACTTATGCTTCCGCACAATTGCTTGTTATTCTCTGTGGAGCGTGGTAGGGTATTATCAAGCTCAAATTACTATAATAACCTTAATCCAATCCTAAATATCATCTCAGTTTTTTATTTAGAATCCAAATTAAATTAAATACAAAGAATATTTATTTTACATAAACTCTTCTTATTATTATTACGTTACTTATTATTAATATAAAATTTGATGTAATATATTATTAATAATTTACATATATGTATATAGAGTTAATTACACCAACATTCCCTATTTTAGTGAAATTACACAAATCACTCATAACTTTTTTGTCATTACACGAACTACCCCTCTCTTACACGAACCACCCTTAATTTTATACATATATTACACTGATCATCCCTAATGAGATATAAATATAATATTTTAAACAAAAAAAGTGTGGTGAATGTAATTAAGTTAAACAAAATATTATATATTGCGTAGACAATTCCAAATAGTACAAAATTAAATGTCTTTTATTATTTTTGTTTTATTACACAATATATTAACAAGTCTAATGATATGATTATATAACTCTTATACTATTTTATAATGAACCAAATAATGAAGAAGCATTGACTCTTATATTATTTGGATTTGTCTACACAATATACAATATTTTGTTTAACTTAATTACATACATCACATGTTTTTTTATTATAAATATTACACTTATAACTCATCAGGAGTGGTCAGTGTAATATATGTACAAAATTAGGGATAGTTCGTGTAATGACAAAAAAATGATGGGTGATTTGTGTAATTTCACTAAAACTCAGGGGGTGTCAGTGTAATTAATTCATGTATATATGATGCAAAAATAAGAAAATGATATACTTTGGGGCAAGAATGAGAATAAGTAGAGTGATAAAATGAGGATGCAAGTATAAAAGTAAGTGTAAGCATAAACTTTCTTACAATGAAAGTTCTTTATTTATAGAGATGTTGAATGTGACATATTTCGAAATAAGATGTTTTAAGTATGTCAAGTCGTCCTATTAGGTTTACCTAGACTAATGTGAATTGCTTTATCCGTGTCGGACGTTTCTGTTATATATGTGTTCTGATTGGCAAAGGTGCTCTAAAACACAACACAATTATACTTTATAAAATGCTTTCTCAAAACAAATGTTTACTCTACAAAATGCTACATTCCAAATTTGTATGTTTTGATCCCATGCACGATTGGGATAGCCTAAAAACAGACAACCTAATTAGAAATATTTGCTAGATAGAATCAAGTTGAGACACAAGAAAGACCCCATATCATCACAAACAGGAAAGCCTGTCTCTAGTGGCCAAGCTAAGAGTGGAGCCCAATCAACATTTACCAAATGACATGGTAAGCTTTGGAAGCTGTTAGATGCAAAACATTGGAGGAAAAAACACTAGATCTTGGACAATTTTATCAACACCCAAAAATCATTGTTACACCTAGAGGGGTAGATCATATGTCAGAGTATAAATAGCCAAACAGATAGACCATCTACCTTGGTGTGAGCAATGAGTTTGAGTTTGAATATCATGGACGAAACCGAGAATCCCATTAATGGGGTGCAACATTCCTAGGCCCTACACTATATCACACCTCTCAGATGTGTTTAATTTGATACCCTTCATGCCCCCATCAAGCCTGTATAAGGCTAACAAGCCATAAGGGCACAGGTTCTCTACGCTCTATTCTCTACTCACACAAAATCCGAGACCTGAGGATTGGAATTCCCCCAATGGGGAACCATTTGATACTTAACCTTTACATCTAGTGCGGGGAATAAGCTCTGCTTTCTTCCATGGCTAAGTGTCTCGGGTATATTAGGAAAATGCTTTCCAAACTTTAACCTTCCGGAATAAAAAAACAAACTTGCGAAGAGAAAAATACATCTACACAGAATACTTGTTATATTTACACTATTTTACTAGAGTTTAACTGTCTGTGATTGTCTAAATTTGGTCGCACCAAAATTATGAGAACAAAGCTGATTAACAATTGATGGGATAGGCAAGGGTGTTTTACACAATTAAATTTACTATTCAAAGGCCACATGTTGATACAGCCATTGCTCTAATTCTATTTCGTTTCACTTCTACCTGTCTCTGATTCGGGGTTTACTGCTTTCAAATATTAACATTCTATTTACCTATAGCCACGATGATGCCACCGACACTAGTCACAAGACATAAAACATAATTTTTTTGACATGCTTCTCGTTAATCGTTGTCGTTGTCTTCGTCCTTCTGCATTCATATGCTTTGACCTTTTAGCATCACATTTCACAGTTTTTGATGTTAGTGGCTCTTCCTTACTAATTAAAGAATCATCTCCAACATTCATGCTGTTTTCCAAATCAACAATTTGATGGGATACTAAATTTATACTTCCCTGAAATGAGGAATGAGACTTCGCACCCATATCAACATGCACATCATTCAACTCTGGAGAATCCTGAACTTCCACGACTTCCATTTTGGAGGTTGATAAATTCTCAACTGCATCTGTATTGTCTACAGTGTAAGACCACCATTCAGTTTTCTTGATAGGCTGGTCTTCATGAGCTCCTGTCTGTAATGTGTTCCAGGATATGCTAGTAGATGCTCTTGAGCATGAATGACCCCCAACAGGTTCCACAAAATTTTCAGAGATTCCCTGCAGTGATGTTTCGGGCACTTTAAGATCTCCGTTTATGTACGACATGGTTGGGAAATCAGATGGCAATATGGTGGCTTGAGAATTTAGTGTCTCCAATGATAAAGCACTTCCCCTGCCAGACTCTTCAATTTCCTGCAGTGGGGCAAGAGACGTGGCATAAATCAGATGATCTACAATTTTTTGTACAACAGGCTCACACAACAAGTTGCTGTATGATTTACCTTTAATTTTAACTATTATGAAGAAAGAGGGGCTCAAGGAAATTGAGAACTATTCATAACTTTCAAAGGTCTGTGGACTTTGAATTCTACCTATGAAATATAATTGGCTCTATTCCTAAACATCAAATTATCATTCCCAACCATCAATACAATGAGACCAGAATTCATTTACCTCTATTGGTGACATGAAGCTCATCTGGTAACAAGTTGACATCTGCAGAAAATTAGAAGAACCCGAATTTACAAGTGCCCCTTGTATGTCAGTGATAACAAGTCCGGGTTCTCTCGAAGATGATGCAACTCTTAAAGGGGAAGTTGCTGGGAACAGAATATTAGTCTCTTGTTCAGTAGTTGAAATAGAAGGATTTTTCCCATGGCACATTTCTGGATAAGAGCTTCCCCCTTGGGAATTTGCTTCCACATGCTTGGTAGTGGCAGTTTCTTTAGAGGAATGATCTTTATCAAGACAATCAGCAGGTGGCTCTTTCAGAGAATAATCGTCGAGGATATTATAAATTAAATTATGTATATGAGATCGTTTAAGAGAAGCCTCTGGCGGAGGGAACCAGTTGCTGCTCAACTGAAAATGGAAAGAAGAAAATTCAACGGTGACTGAACATATTAAACAAATCAGAATGAAACTGTAAACATTTTGTATGATTTATAAACTATAATCAAACAGTGTATTCATAAAATGCAGGTGGCAGAAAAAAGATGCATGAAAAAATTCCAGCAATAAGTAATTTACAAGAAATATTAACATAACTAATTGAATTAGTAAAATTATGGTACACATGAGCATACTAAATTACTAACAAACATCTAGAAACAAAAGCAGACTTTCACAAAAATAGGCACACAAGCAGACTTTTACGAAAATAAAGACACAAGCAGACACATCAAACACAACCTAACATTATCATTGGACAGGCTCATATGAATTCCCAAAATACAATAGAAAGTAACACTTCCCAATTTTTTGGCAGAAACAAAGGTGCCAAGGTCCAAGTGTACAAGTACACAACTAAACACAGTTTGTTGAACTAAATGCACAGAATGACTTGACCGCATTATTCTAGCACATATAATCCTTAGTTTCAGTGTTTTTCTTAATTCCAGAAGAAAATCAGAGGGCAGTATCAGCAGCAAGCATATATACTCATGATTGTCCTAAATCCCAATCTTTTTCCATCTAATACAGGACAAGACAGAATCAACCAGATCACCAGACTACTAATTGTTAATTCAAGATACAACAAACTACACTGCTACTTGAAATATGAAATTTGAAATGAAGTTAGAACTTAGAAGTCAGCAGTCTACCAAAGAAATAAATGCTATTACAAAATATACAGCACATTAAAGTTTTTTATGCAATGGGAAGTCACCCACAAAATTAGAGAACTTCGTTATTATCTTAAAAGGGTTGAAGTTAACAGGAGCTTCCTCCAGAAAGCGTTCCACATAATGGAGCAGAAAGAGGCCACAATCATAAAAGTTCTCCTGCTGGGGCAACTATAATAAGATGAAAAGAAAAACGTTAGCCAATGAGGTGTAGAATTTTATTCTATAATATAGGGAGGGAGAATACCTCTAATGAGATGAATCGCAAATGTAAAAACTTTAAAACATCATCATCTGCCACATTATTGTGCCTCACTTTCCATTCTTCACATAGGTAACTGTCATTTCAGCAGATATAGGAGACAGCACAGACAGACTCAGTGTGCAATAACAGAAAGCATGTAAAATCTACTAAAAGAAGGTTTTGCTTATAAGATTGAGTTTCCTCTCTACTAAACCTAGTATAACTTTCTGCAGTGGCTACAAAAATTGATAAACCAAAGAGCTAATGTTGCCTTGTGAAAACATATAAGCCCATGGTTCTTTATCAGACTGAACATCAATACCATGAGTTTGAAGCCGTTTGGCAATCTATAAAGAAACTTTGATGAGCAAATAAGTTAGTGGGAGTTTAAGATCAACTCTTTGGCAGGAGTGACCTCTGGTTTCAGCAGAAACCAGAATCCATGAATAATATCCCATGTTGCCTCACTCGGTTATAAAAACAAATATAAAAATAAAATCAGAAACCTCAGAAAACAACCAAAAATAGGAACGGAAAAGGTGAAAAAACATCAACTTATTCTCAACCATCATCACGCTACCTTTGGAAAACATTCTTAAGACCTTTATGACTTCCTTTTAGAGAATCCATGTGCAAAATGCAAGGTACTTTGGAAGATTCTTTAAACTCTTCTTCTACAAAACAGTCAAATAAAATGGAGAATGTCCCAATAAACCATAGATGATAGAATAACTCAAAGGAAAAGAAGCATCTTACCTTTGAAGCATACAACTTCACCAGGGTGACAAATTACAATCAAACTCCAGTGAAGACTGTCTTCATCAACAAACATTAGTAATGTTTCTTTAGATGCAGCAAAATACAAATGAGCAAGCTAGATACTTCAGTTAACCTCTCACCTGTAGTTTATGGGAATTATGATATAATCTTTTTCAAAAAGGTTGACTCTCCTTGTCCATTTGCGTACACGTTGGAATGCTGCTTTACCATCACAAGCACTTGATGGATCTTTGTCTAAATCAGCAAGCTTCCGAAAGAAGAAGCAATTGAAAAAGTGAAACCTGTCTTGTTCACGATCTGGGATTTTATTTTTCAAATACCTGTAGGTACGCCAAAGTTAGAAATGTCAGTCCGTTCATTTGGAGCCTCAAAGAAAGCAGCAGACCTAACAATTAAGTACATATTATCAATCATGGCATTATCACTGGAATAAATTGAGGGGTGGGGGGGGGGGGATAAAAAAACTACCTTTTCTTAATAATAGAAATCAATCATGGCATTATCACTGGAATACATTGAGTTACAAATTCTACTATCATGCTTACTTGATATAAAAGTCAATGATAGTATCATTAATGAAGGTTTCAGGCCGTAAGAGCTCAACATCTCTCTTACTAATAGAAATGGCATCAGGTTCCCCCTTTGGATAAATAACCTCGTCAAAAGCCTCATCAAAACTGCAAAGATGATAAAAGAATAAATTTATTAAACAACATGAATACAGGGAAAAATGATATTTAAGAATAAATTTATTAAACAACATTAACAACCTGTTTCTTATCAGCAAGAAAAATGATAAAAGAATAAATTTATTAAGATGAAGAGAAAGATATCAAAGAGAAAAGAATCCTTCTAAAGTGAAAAAAAAAACATAAAACAACATGAATACAGGGAAAGTTATTGTACAATAGTTTCCCAACCCCTCGACATATATGTTAGACAAACCCCATAAGAAGGACATGGGCTTTGCACCATATGGACTCCAACTGCCTAATCTTATCCCAATCAATTGCCATAGAAAAATTCAAAATATAGTTCCACTCTAACCAAATAAACCCCTTCATTTTAAGGATGACTCCCAACTTACTAGATGATCAATTCTTGTATCCTGAAGGCCCCACTAGAGAAAAACCTTCAAGGTTATTGCCTTATTGATAAATATTATCGAGTAACAGAAATCTCAAAATGATAGTCGAAATGTTCCTCTTACATGGGAAAATAATGCTTCTGAAACAAATGGCGGTACTGCTCCGATGGAGAAAAACCTTTGTTCTTATCTGTATCAATGCTGCAGGGAAATAAAAATACTAATTAACACCTTAAACAAATGTAGCAACTTTTTTAAGAAAAACTATTGAAGGAAAATAAAAGAAACTGCAAAAGGCAAGCTGTGGACAGAACATTTCCTGAACATGCACACTTGAAAAGCTAAAGCAGAAATTAAATTCATCCTATCCCAACAAAATTTTTAAGGTTTATGGTACGAGACAGTCAAACGAGGAAGACACTTTTTGCTTTTCTTTTCATTTCGCTTCTAGAAACAGCCTCTTTGCTTGCAAAGATAAAGCTGCGTACATCTATCATCCCCACACCCCACTAGGTGGGAGCCCCATACATTGGGCCACCCTTTTTTCATTTCCCTTGATCAACGAAGACAAGTTGTATACTTCATTCAACCCGGAAAAGAAATATAATCTGGATTTTAAAAGCTAACATCATTGCACTTATAAATAATATATTTTACACCTCAATAGTTATGAAATAAGAATTCTTACTCAAAAATAGTACTCCATATAGCTGTGTATCGCGTATCTAACAATTTGATAGCTTCTTCTGCCTTGGACCAGTTTGGATCATAAACTGCAAATCTCAACTGCTTGAAGCCTGCATGAGTGTAAGATAAGGTTCTGGAACTTCAGCATATTATTGATCGGTTTTGCACAAGGTCTAGCTGTCTAATATCTTAATTATAGCAAGATGGTCAATAAAAAAACTATAACCTTAGCATGTCTAGATTTTTCCTGACTTTGGAAGAAAGGCTTCCTAACCACCACGAATGCTATTAGAAGGTTTCCAAATTTAAAATATATATGGAGCAAACACCACTGGGACAAACTAATCCAATTACATATTATTTTCAAATAAAGGATGCTTCCTTATCCTACTAAATATACCACATTTTTCTAGAATTCTATAAGATTCTCAGTAGTGCATGGGTGTGATGGATAGCATCCTTATTAGCAGGGTTATAATTCTCAATCTAGTTTCTTATGATCCCCTCCACTCTTCCTTGTTTATCTGTTTGCCTGCCTTCTACTTAACTTCCCTCTGAATAAAAATTGCTAGGTCAAAGCATGCCATCTTTAGAGGACGGAAAAAAGCAACTATGACCATTCCTAAAAAAATCAATAGTGGCTGGGAATAAAAATTAAGTATAATATTCATTACGGGACAAAAACATAAATATACCAAAAACATAAATATACCAAAAAACACAAATATAACATCCACCGTCACATAAATCAACTTGGAACTAAGGCCTGTTTAAAGTATATATCTGTATCCACTAATAATCTAAAGCTTCAAGTCTTCAACCACAGTGAGATATCTCAAAGACACGATACACTAATAAGTTCATTGAGTTGAAACCACTTTTGTTCATCATTCATGATTTCATAAAACAATGGCCAAAGAATTGACTACACTATACCAACTAATGTCACAAGCGAGCTGATAAAGGTCATCAAATCTATACTGATGGACAAAGTAAAAGAGAAAGATCGTTGACATTATTTTCAAAAGTAGTGGCACCTAGATTTTGATTTATATTTCCAGCTTCTGCAGAACCTTTTGATTTGAGGAGAAGGTTGATCATGGCAGTTTCAACCTACAGACAAAAAACAATGAAATTTTTTAGTAAGAGATTAAGCAAAAATAAATAGATGATGCAACTTACCTTTCCAAGCCAATATGATTCAATTTTTGTAATATCTTCACATGCCCACTCAAGTTTGAAAGTTCCCACAGTTCCATTAATTGTAGAGCCTTCAAGTTTCAGGGAGCTCCATGAGAAAATTAACCTCGACCTAGTGGCATATAAATCCTCGTATTGAATAAAATCAGGGAAGACAGCAACCACCTTTTTGATGTTGTCCTGCACATGAAAGAAACAACAACGATTTACAAGAGATGATTAACTGGCATAAAAAAATAATAAATCAAAACATAACATTATAAAATTCTATTTTGAATATCTCAGCAAGAACAAGATTAAGCATATAATTAACATTTAAAGCAGATATTATTATATATAAAATAGTTCCAATTGAAAATGAATGAACAATTCACAAGTACAACCATTGATCAAGTTCTCCAGACACTTTTTTTAGACTGAGTTAGAAAAATTAGATCAAGCAAGCTAACCAGACCAATCACAGTGTGCTGAACGAGTGAATACCGACAGCTTTTGATTTCCAAAAAAATAATTTCAAAGACACCATCTTTATTATTAGGAAACTATTAGATAATAAGTTTAAGGAAACCAAATTAAGTCAGTGGAAAAAATTCTTTTATATAGAATTCAAGCACTACACATCTACACATGCCTCCAGGTCATTTATTTTATAAATTTCCAACCAAAAAGTGATCTGGACAAACAAGACTGGAGACGGCCAGAAAAGGCTTGCTGGAGATTAATAATGAAGCAACACCCAGAAAGAGGACTGGACAACGCTCTCACGTGCGTGAAAACGTGAGTTTGGGAAGATTCCAGGAAAAGGCGTGCGGTGAAGCATCAAAAATTGTAGTGAAGACGTAGTTCCAGTGGCTGGCCGAGTGGATGGCGGCTAAATCTGTGGTGCATTTGGCCAAAAGTGGTACACGCCACAGTCGTGCGGGTATGAGAAAGCAGCCATTGGAGGACAGAAAAAGGGGAGAGAAAATGTGATGGTGATGAGAAAGATCTATGGTTTCGATACCTAGGGGAGGAAGAAAATCATAGAGATAACGACATTATCACAACAGAGTTCCAGATTTTTTAGAACTCGACAGTAGAATAGTGACTAGTAGGTCACTGAAGATGTTACCTCTCTGATACCATGTTGAATTTGACGGTTTCAGTTTCAAGTCACAAAAGGAGGGAAAAAATACTGAAGAGTCAAAAGAATGAGATTAATATTGATATTAAAATGATGATATGATACAATGGAGAAAACAAATAGTTTTATTTATAATAAGAATTAAAAAAGTAGTAGTAGACTTCTAGTCGTAATTGCATAAGGAAAATATCAGGGAACATAAATAAGAAATAAAGCGTAAGAGATTATCTAGGATACTCAAAAATATAATACCGTAAAATAACTCTAACTGATGCTACTACTTAATGTGACATATTTTTCCCATAAAGAAAAAGAGATAGTGAAACTAGGACCAGTTTTCATTTTATATTTCATTATGAACTCAGTTTTGATGCATTGTATCCATGAGTTACAACTAAGAGACTATGAAGCACGGATACGCCAAAATTGGTGACGTAGCTACATAGTACTCATATCTCAAACCAATAAATATGTGATGCATTTGCATCCATATTTTTGGCGCGCTCCTTTTCTTGTTAACCCGGAAACAATTTATTTTCTTGCAAGGGTAAGACTACATACATCCACTATTCTATTTATGCATCAGTCGGTTCGTACCGGATAATTCGCACCCAAGCAACATCATAGCTATGAGGTAATACAATAAATCATGTTAAAAAAACATTGTATTTATGTGTCATATTGTGCCGGTACTTCACACCCAAGCAACATAGCTATTACTGATTAGGTAATATAATAAAGCAATGTTAAATGCGATAGAATCATGCTATTAGAGTATTGGGTAATATAATAAAGATATGACAGGTAAACTTACAATGTCAAATGCTATAGAATCATGCTGCTCCATTAGCTGGTCCTCCAAGGGAACTGAAATCACAAGAACAAAAACTCATTATTAGTACGTGGCAAGCCAGTACAAAATAGAGTGGTTTAGTACTGGTTATGAAAACAATAAATACACCATATTTCACTTAGAATAACTGAAAGGAAAAGGGAAAAACCTCCATCTTTTGAAGTAATTGAAGTTGAAGAATTTATTTGACTAAGGTCATCACCATCCTCCGAATCTGAAACCACATCAATCGACTGATTCTGAAACAATATTAACTTAACAAAGTCACACAAAAACTCCATGATTTAAGGCATGTGTGACACATTATAGAATCGTGATGAACATAAGTAATTATTTTCGAGTCAACATCACTTTCTACACTAATAGAATCCGAAATCAAATCAATCAACTGGCTCTGAAACAAAATAAACTTAACAGTAACCAAAAACAACTCCATAATTTAAAAAACATGCATAACACACGATAAGAACATAGGTGATTACTTTCAAGTCAAAATCGCTTTCCACAGAATCATTAAAGCCAGTGATCTCTTTATCGGCACATTCTCGTAGCGGTGTGTCCATTGACCATGAATTAGCATGTCTCACTTCATGATCCATATCGGCCGCTGTACCGTTGCCGTCACCATCATCAACCTCTAACGGTTTGTTTTTGTTAGCAACTTTCTCCGGCGCGCGTTTTGCTTCTTCTACATCAGAATCAGATGAAACTTGACAAAAATAAAAGGAATGACAATAAAACCATTGAAAAAACGCAAAAAAGTATTTGTATGGATGATCAATGATGAGTACCTTCATCGTCGAGGTCAATCGGATCATCACTGGTAGCAACATTCTTCAACGGAGTTTCGGAACTACGCGCAACTACACAGAATCGAGAAGTTGTAACCGCGAATGCGAATTATAAAAATGAAGGAAAAAGCGAAATGAAGTGAAGTGACTTACAAGCTTGGAGGAAATGGTATTTGGCAATGGGAGAGTGGTTCCTAGGGTTAGTGAACTTGCCAAGTATTTCTTGAGATGTTTTCTCGATGCGTTCGTCTTCTTCGTTGAACTCGAACACGTCGTAATTCCTCGCTGAGGAAGAAGAACTATGCCGAGTCATTGAGCGAGTAACTGGGTGAATAGAACCGAGTCAGTGTGAGAGAGAAAAAGAAAGAGAGCCTCGTTTGAAATTGAAAATTAGAGAAATGTTAGGGAGATGTTATTTTTGGTCTTTTCATTTTCCATTCCTTTTTCAGTTCTCTTATTGGGATTAGTTAAAATTTAAATTTACTCTATAATTTAGCCATCAATTCTAAGGAAATTCAATGGTTTAAATTTACTTACTAATTTAAACTATTGAATTTCCCTAGAATTGATGGTTAATACATTGAATAAGTTTATAAACCTTACTCTTAAAATCAATGTATTATTCATCTCATTTCTCCATGGTCTATTAAAACTAAATGTTTTCAAAGTGGATATGCAAATGAAATTTGCAATCAACCGTATCTCATTTTACTTTAAATTTTGCAATCAATCATATTTCATTCTACAGTCAAGATTAAGTACTACATGAATTTTCTTTTTTTGTTGAAGTGTGCACATTACTTTAACTTGGTGATATATGAAGAAAATAGTAAGTTGTGGGAAAATAATGAAAAAATCAATTATGATCAAAGAAGATGAAAAACCATTGTGAGGCAAATCCAAATTGGCAAATTCTATTCTCATCGACACCATCCAAAGATAAAGTTGTTATGAGAAAAAAAGTGATTGAGTTGATTTTCATTGAATAAGTTGGTGTCCTTGCACCTTGTGATGTATTAATCAACATAAATTGTTTGTTAAAGAACTTTCTTGTAATGCCAAATTTATGTTAATAGATTATTCATCTTCATTTATCAGCTTCTTTTATGCCAAATATAATTAAGAGAGTTGGGAAATTTGGTGATGTATTAATCAACATCACCACCTCTAATATTTTCATAAAACAAAATAAAATTCTTACAATAATTCACTTGCTAACATTTCACTTTTAAATACATTGTTGAAACCAACCAACATTGATCTAGTGACATAAATTTCCGCTAAATCTCTAGAATGACTAAAATGTTAAAAGTTTGATTCATAAGAACAACATTTGTTGGGATTAATCTTGTCGCAAAAAATCACATTTTTAAAGCTTCCTTTTTTAGTAAAGGGCATTTCCAAAAGTCTTTATAAATTGGCTTGGGAGATATCTTTTTGGAAAGTACCCAAATAAGGGAAATATAGTTTAAAAAGAAGAAGATTGTAGGAGTGAAAAACATGGGAATACTTAGGTAAATAAATCTTATAAAAGGAGTGGGGTGTTGAAAGGAAATGTTTAACACGTCCCAGCCTACTCATAACTTTCAAATTTGCACTTGCCTTAATTTGGTTTAATTATATTTGATGTCTCTTTATTTTAAAAGTTATATTTATCTTCCTTTTATGAAATGTTAACATGATTTCAACATTCCCCTTCAAGAGGTGTGGGTATTAGTATCAAGATAACTGGATAACATAAACAATAGAATTTAGACATGAAATTATTATTATTTTTTAATATTATTTGATGAAGTAAGGATTACTACAACTTAAAGTTTTGTCAAATTAACGTTATTGTTAATTATAATGAAACTATTAATAAGGCATCCATAAATAATGCATAGATATTATATTCTCATTAAATATCAAATATTTGAAATCCCGATTTTTTTTCATCACCCATTGTAATAAGAATATTCACTATAACTTTACAATCCCTCCATGCATTTTGAGTAGTATGGACTCATCATAACTTTAGTTTACTCATTTTACTTACATATACCCACTAATGGATTGCGACTATATTTTATTCATCATGTATATGTAAAGGTGTTTACATATAGTAATCCAATCCCATGCATGACCTTGAGGTGTTTGCTTAAACTAAGTTCATAACCCTAATTCTTTAATTACAATTTCATAATCTTAGCTCATTCCTATTTTTGGCTCAACAAATTTATTATTTCTTTGATTCCATTTAGTAAGATAAAAGAGATATTGAACTAATAAATATATTCTAGAAGCTAAAAAGGGTATTTTGAACAATTTTAATAGTTATGTTCATTGATATTATAGATGGTATCACACATACAATTATATTCAATCTGACATAATTGTTTGATTTTAAAGGGAACTTCTGAAAAAGTTAGAGTATAAGTATTAAAGTCAAATAACAATATTCACTTCCTTAAAATAATATTTGTGGAAATCAAAGTCAGATAACTAAGAGATGAATAACTATATATCAAAATGATGAATGATTAAGAAAGACAGAATTAAAAATAGAAGAGATCAAATTTATGAAAGATGATGTTTCGTATTCAATGCTCGAATTTAATGTTTATCAAAAAAGAAATTTCATCAATTAAGGACTGAGTAAATTTCTACACTTCACATTAAATATGTAAAATAAACTTTCTCAACTTTTTATCTTTTTGTAATGGAAGAGTTGAAAAGGTAAAATTTATACATTTTTCAAGTTAGTATTTTTTATCTCCACATTTTGATTATATATTTAGTTTCAAATAATTAAGTTAATTGTTCCTTGATTTTGTATTATTCTACGATTTTAGAAAGTAATAGATATATATAATTAAAAGGAAAAAACTGAGGTAGGACCAAAATAAAACATAAAATAATTTAGAAAATTAATAAATATAATGAAATTTACCTATAAATTATGAGACCTATCTCTCTTTTTTTTTCTTTCTAAAAAGGAAAATCAATTATATTTTGATGGAAATAGTGTTAGAAATAAGTGAAATAACATTGTTGTTGTTGGAAAGTAAAATAGAGTCCCACACTCGTCACACGTCATCAATCTAACGTCCTTTCTGGTTTATCCAAACACCCCAATCACTCTTTCACCCACACACACACACTCTCTCTCTCTCTCTTAAGACTTCACATTTACCACTTCAATTCACTTCACTCTTCTTACTTCCAACTTTAAACCCTTCCATTTCTAAATGGACGCTCAAGGTAGTAGCGGTGGCGGTGGCGGTGGCGGTGGTGGAAGAGCTGAAGCGGAGCGGTGGCTCTACACCGCGAACAAGCTTTTAACCGCACGTGACTTGCACGGTGCCCGTTCATTCGCGATCCGTGCCCGAGAATCCGACCCGAGATTTGAAGCGACGGAGCTTCTACTGGTTGTTATTGACACTCTACTCGCCGGTGAGGCACGGATCGGAGAGCATTTACTCGATTGGTACTCAATCCTTCAGGTACTTCCATACACTCATAGTATTGAGTATATTGCTGCACAGTACCGTCGTCTCGCTATACTCCTTGATCCTCATCGTAACCCTTTCGCTTTCGCAACTCATGCCTTTCAGCTCGTGCATGACGCGTGGTCTGTCTTGTCTAACCCTAACAAGAAAATTGTCTATGATAATGACCTTAGGTTGTTGACTGAACCACCGCAACAACCGCCTCCTCCTCCGGTTGTTACCGGTTTTCAATTTCCCCCGCCCAGGCAAAACCAAAATCAAAACCAGCATCACGACAATCAGAATCAGTATCAGAATCATGTCTACCAGAGTCAACAGCAACAGCAGCAGCAGATTCCGATTAGGAAAAACCCTAAGCCTTCGAATCAGGCTAAGGTGCCGGTTGTTGAGGAAGAGAGACATAATGAGACTGAACTTGAACCGGTTCAGGTGAATCGAACTGGTGACCCGGCGTTGACTCGGTCTGAGACTGTGTCTGTGACTGAAGATGAGGTACTGAGTTTTTGGACTGCATGTCCTTATTGTTATGTTATGTATGAATATCCTAAGGTGTATGAGGAGTGTACGCTCCGGTGCCAGAGTTGCCGGAGGGGGTTTACTGCACTTGTGGTTAGGGCACCACCTAATTTGGGCATGAACGATGATGGTTATTGCAGTTGGGGGTTTATTCCGGTAGGGTTTTCAGGCAATTCCAAAGACTTGAGTGGGGGTTCTTCTGAGTGGAACCCGTTTTCCCCTTTGTTTCCTTGCCCTCTGAAGGGTCGGAGGGGTCGGAAGGGGCCTGTGGCTTACTATGATCAGGAAGCTTGCACTGCGTTTGTGGAGAAAGAACTTTCGGATACGAGTGATGATTCTGATGATGGGGATTGGCGGAATACTTACACTAAGAAGTTGAGGAAGAGGGCAAGGGGGAGTGGAAGAAGGACAGGCATTGCTTCTGCTAGTGGTGTTGTTAGGAGGTCAGCGGTTGATAGGCCGAGGAGGGGGGTTCAGAATAGTGCCGGGGATGGCAATGTGGATAACAGTGAGGCTGTTAATGGTGATGGTGGTGGTGGGTCTGCGCCTGCGGTGCCAGTTGCTGCGTGGTCAGACACGAGCAAGAAGGCTGCGTTGGTTGGTGCCAGGAGGAGGGCTGCAGGGAACTTGGGGAAGTTGGATTTGAATGTCGAGTTTAGCAATGAGGTGGAAGAGCATGCCCCTGGAGTGAGTGGACGGAATGGCAGGAATGCCAGTGGGACTGCGACTGGGACTGGGCATGCCGAGGATAACATCGAAGGCATTGGGTTTTTTGAGGGGCTTGATGAGTTCCTCAGTAGCTTACCCATTCTAAATGTTGTTGCCGATGATAAGGTTAAGGGTCACTAGTGTTGTAGGCACCTGTTTTTGTTGTTGTAGATGTTACTTGGATGTTGGTACTTGTTGTCGCACAAGATGATGCTGCTAGTCTTATAATAACTTGCGTCTATGCCTCCTCACTTTCTTTTGAACAATCTTAGGAGGATTACTTTATTTGGTTTAGAATTTTATTTATGTTGGGGAAGGATATTTGCTTATTGAAATTTTAATTAGACTTTTAAACAAGTCACACACAGTCACACTACTAACCATGACAGCTTTCTTTGGAGTTCTACCTTTCTCTCGACTCCAACTGGTTTGAATGACAGCCATCTTATTTGCATTTAGGTATTATATGTTCATCTGCTGGTGCACTAACCATGCTTGTTAACAATACCTTGTCTTTTGTTTTGTGTTCAGCATGTTTACTTGATTCATGTAGTCCTTGCTACCTAATTGGATCACAACGCTTGGTTTTGTTGTTATGGTGGTTTTTCTTCGACCATGTTCCTTTTTGGCATTAATGTGGCTTTGCACTCTTGTTTTTTGTTTGTTTGTTTGTCAAAGGATTATCTAAAATGTGTTTGCCTCTAAAATGAGAAGGCATGGGTGTTATGGTTGTTGAGTTTTGTATACACTTTGGCCACAGTAAGGGTGTGCTCACATGAGAGACTAGCTCGCTTTAAAGGAGCTTTCACCCTTGTTTTGCAAGGAAGAAGTTTTTAATGTGTTCAAATTTTGTGAATGAAAAAAAGTTGAGAGATGCTGAAATTCTGTTAAAAAGCTCTTATCTCTAGTCTAAGTTGAGTTCTCCATATTATTTTGTTTTGCTTATATGTAATCCTTGTTAAAATTTACTAGAGAAGGCTTTATGGTTTGCATATTAATCCAACATGGCATGTGTTTGGTATGTTATACTGATATATTTATGGGGTGATGTGAAAATTTGGGTTTCTATTAGGTGCTGCTTATCTGGGTTTCTATTAGGCTTTATGGTTTCTATTATGTGTTTGATATGCTTTGTGCATTCCGTTTAGAGTCGTGTACTTGAGTATAAATCTGATCAGAAAAAGTTAGTGTTGTACTGCCTTTCATCATTTGAGTCATAGAAAGGAGTCTCACTACCTGTCATTGTAAATAGCCAGACAGGCCATTCTGAAAAATGGTGTTTCTATTTGAGGAGGGATCCATTTACTCCAAGACTTTACATCTTATCCATCAATTCTAGGAAATCTAATGGTATAAATCTACTCACTAATTCAAACTATTGGATTTCCGTAGAATTAATAGTTAAGATGTGGAGTAAGTTTTTTATTCCCTCCCTTCTATTTTTACTGTGATTCTTCCACATTGGTTGTATTTTACAAAATTATGGTTGGTATCTATTTTTTGTTTAGAAAATATACTAGATGTTTACATTGTCCACATTCTGAAAGGTAACTTTATTTAAAAAAGGTAATTTTGAAATTATACATAACTTTTGTACTTTATCCTTCTCCCAATTAACAACACACAAGGTAGGAGTTGGTCATCCATATCTGGGTTTTATAACTTATAGTAGCTAACCAACTTATCAGTCCAACATAATATAATGCTTTTACTCTAACACAGGAAGATGACCTAACAAAAAAAGACTGCCAAGGTTCTTTTTGGTTCCTTGACGTATCTCTAGCTCTATATAAGACCAAGCACTTTCGATTAACTTCTCACACATTCTCAAAGCAAATCCCCTCTTTCCAAAAAATCTTCATTTAGCCATGGCTTCAAGGAAATTGTTCATCACAACATTACTCCTTGCTCTGGCCTTATCAAGCATGAGCTTGAGCCTAGGAGCTCGTCATCTTTTACAAACAACAAGCTCACCAAATATCCCAACCATTCCCACTTTGACTAAGCCAACAACATTCTCACCTTTGCCTTCAATGGGAGTCAACATTCCACCCTTGCCCTCTATCCCATCTCTTCCTAAGCCCACTTTGTCTCCACTTCCTAGCATGAGCATCCCTACCACCATTCCAACACTACCGCAGGTTAACCTTCCTCCATTCCCACTCACTTCATTGCCCTCCATCCCATTCTTCTCCCCACCACCTTCAACCCCCACCCCTTAAAATCTTTCACAAGATCATTCATACTTTGTATCTCTACCAAGTTGCATGACTTAGTCCAATGCATGCAATAGATATAGCTTTCTACTTTCATGTATGTGAGTGTGTATGAAGTTGTCATTTTATCTATGTTGTTCGGTGTGATATTGCATTGTATTTTCTTTTCACCTATTGAGTTTCTTGCACTTTTCCATATATTATATAGTTTGTGAGTTATTACAGATTTATAAAGTTATGATGTTTTCTCCTTTCAGACTCTTCTAAGTTCAACCATCCTAATTAGCCATCTAATTTTTAAAAGTTGAGATGCTATCCAATACTCAATGAGGAAAGAGATATTTTATTAATTTAAAAGTTATATTACTTCAAAATAAGGATCGTTAAAGGTTTAATCAGTGAGGAATGTAATAAATATTTCAAATACGTTTACTAGAGACACAAACTACCAATCTATAAAGATAATTTGGTAGAAGTATACTCAGTGGCAGATACACAAATGTAGTATAATCATGGGAAATGAATGAGTCAGAATAATCCACATTCTTAGTTTTTCTAAAAAAAACTTCAACACCATAGGGCACAAAGTGCAACCTATTATAATTGGTCAATTGATTTAATAATTAAATAGTGACATATGGTTAGAGTAGATATTATCCTTTTTATGTGGTAAGTTAATTAACTCTAAAGCATAACCTAATATACCAATTATTGACCAGTCACGATGTCAAATTGCTTACAAGGACCACATGAAATGTAATATGGTTAACAAAATATTAAAGATTTAGTTGTAATATAAGTCATAAACTCTTCATACAAAGTGGTCTAAGAGATGAATCGGCAAAACTGAATCCATCATAGTTGTGTGTTGTGAGTATAGTACATAAGAAAAATCAAAGTATTAAGTATCTAGGTGTGAGCAAGTGATATGCTATTACCAATAAAAAAATGAAGACGGCAAGAGTGTTGTTGCCAATGAATCCAAAGGCCTGATGAGACAATAGAAAGAGAAAGGAACCAAGCAAAACATCAAATACAAATCACTAACAACAATTGCAACTATCCTAATATATCAATTTCACATTATATTTACACAACTCACCATCAAAATGCAATCTTGCTACACCCATTAACTAAATATATATAATGAAATTCAAAAATAAAAAAAGGGGTATGAATGAGAAATTGACCTTTCGTGTCGCTGAATCCTGAAATTGAAGGTGAGCAGTGAGCGGATATAAGAAAAGAAAGAATGAGTTGGTGACTTTGGGAGCAGCTAAACGACGTCGTCTGAATTTTCAAAAAATTATTGTTCAAAAATGTGGCTGCTGGGATTCGAGCCCAGGTCTCCACGGCCACAACGTGGAATTCTTACCACTAAACTACAGCCACATGTTCATTGATCTTCTATTGAATTTATTATTAGTTTGTTGAAGTTAATAAAAAGTAAGATATAAATATTTGGTATAAAATGAAAGGAAGAGAAGGGTAGGGAAGAAGAGAAATCAATAGAAGAGAGTATAGAGAGATGGGAGTGGAGAAGCAATTGTTGAGGGCAGGAAGTGGTCCGAAACCAGTTAAAGGTCAGAATGTTACTGTTCATTGCACTGGTTACGGTTAGTCCTTTCTTACCCCTTTTTCTATTTCAGATTTTCTTTGTCTTTTGATGTGTTCATGTAATAATTGCTCTTCTTCAGGCAAAAATGGTGACCTTTCTCAAAAGTTTTGGAGGTTAGTTATCATCTATTATTATCTATTATCTATAATAATAATAATACCCTTTTAACCAAATATCACATTCATTTGATTGATTGATTCACTGAGATGTTGTTTTTGTTTGTTTGTATTAATAAAGCACAAAGGATCCTGGACAGCAACCATTCACATTCAAGATAGGGCAAGGTTCTGTTATCAAAGGATGGGATGAAGGTGTCCTTGCTATGCAAATTGGTGAAGTTTCTCGTCTCAGGGTATTCTTTCTTATTCTTATTCTTATTATTTACATATTATTGTGATTTTGATTTAGATATAATGTTGTTGGTGTTGCTTTATCATAATATTGCAGTGCTCTCCTGATTATGCTTATGGAGCTGGTGGCTTTCCTGCTTGGGGAATACAGCCTAACTCTGTCTTGGAATTTGAAATTGAAGTCTTATCTGCCCAATGAATCAACCCTTCTTTCTTACCTTGTTTCCCTCCTTAGCCAATAATCATAACAATAATCACTATGCTGCATTTCCATGGACATGTTTAACTACTTATAATGCTATGTATCCCGTTTGTGAGTGATCATTCATATCTACCCTGCTTCACTTGTTTTAACTTCAATAAATTGTAGTCATTTCCAACTCTTTATTTCTTCACCAACTACTTGTTTAATGCATGACCTTAGTTATAGTTAGTTACTGCTTCAACTCAAATGCTGCTTTTGCTATCTTCATCCTTAACTCATTTGCTATTGTTTGGGCATAGAAGGCAAAAAAAAACATTTTGGCTTGGCTGAAATACGTTTGAGCATGTGTGCTGCTTGTGTTATTATTGTCATGTTTTGGAGAGCATGTTTTATATGCCACAGCCTTGGCTGCCATTTCCGTTGAACTAACCCTCTGTTCTTATTTGGAGTATTTGTTATTAAACTAATCCCTCTATCATTCAATATTGTCTATGTATTTCAAAACCTACTTCATTTGATCCTCACTTCTCCCTTCTTCTCAATTGGATCGAGTAATGGCATATGATATCTGGGATCTACAACCCAATCATGAATGATTAGTATTAAAAGTTAGTTAATGGTCACGTGATAGTCATGTGTACGTATCTCTTAATCTAGACCGTTCAAATAAGATCCAACAGTCCATATTAATTGTTATCATTTCTCATTATAGCACATTGTTCTCACTTGAGTCACTCCCTCTCAAGCAAAACCTTACGCCATATGTCTTGTGATCAATTGCCTCATATGGAAACTACTTCCATGTGTAGCACCAGCACACATTGGCTTTCAACAGCACTATTTTAGCATAGTTATATTCTTCCTATTGGTGATGTTATTAGTACCAGTGTAATATCATTAAACCATAGTTATACCCTACAGGTGTGGGGGTGGGATGAAGAAACCAGAAACACTAACACTAGTGTACATGACTACATTGCATTATAACTAAAAAAGCACATGGATTTTGAAGGATAAAGGCATTGCTCCCATTAACATGACATTGTATGAAATCGCTTGAGAATGAATCCATTCCTATGCTGTACCATGTTAACTATATTCATAGGGTTAACTACAAAATACTGAGTGGATTATCATCCTGCAAAATTCCCATCCAAATTCATCAACTATTTCACACTGAGATTGACTATAATGCACTGCAATGATAGCTTCATGAGTAACATATATCTAAACAATTGAAGGCTAGTCATTCATTCATGGCCACTGTAACTATTTTAATAATGATTCAACAATATTATTATTTTTGGATATCATAGGCGATATCAATGATTTTCCTTCAAAATTTGAAAGTGAGAGAATATAATAGTTTCATTATTGTCAATGAAAATTGTTAAACTTTGATGTTCAAATAATGAGACTTGGTACATTAAATAATTACATAGCAGCCCGAAGACAAGTTGAAGAAATTTCATATTAAAACAATAATGTGGAAGGGAGAATGATAGCACATACAGTACATGATTTTCCCGATTATATATAGACAAAGGAAGAGACATGATTAGATATTCCAACATAAATCATTTTATCATGCATGACAATGGCAATACAGTTGTCACGTGACAAGACACAACTACTCATTTATAGACAAATAACTTAGTCTTTCATTTCTTCTCTGATGCTTTCATTTATAGACAACTACACACTACCTACCACATAATCTTCTTTTATTGATTTGATTCTTATGTCGTTTTCTTATATTCACGGCACTTTATTTGGCATGAGACACACAGTCAAAAGAAGAAGATAAGTGAAATATAACCAAACAGAAAACTCAGTTTCAAAGTTGGCAATTAATTATTCAATATTAATTCCTCATCTTTCTCAGGATATAGAATTTCTCCACCTTCTAGTAGTCTTTTTGTTCTGTTCTTCAGAAATTGGAACCTTAGGTGAAAGACCATGACCATGATGATTCTCTACATTACTCATCTTTGTAAGTTTGCTCAGTTTCTTCCACCCACTGCTCCATGCTGATGTTTGCTTCTGCTTCAGCATCATCTTATCAATTTGTTTCTGCAAACTTTCCATATCATTTTGAAGCTCCAAGTACTTGGTTTTCACACTCTCAAGCTCAAACTTGAGTGTGTTGATGTCTTTTTTAGCAGTTGCCCACCCTTCCTGGAATGAGTGTGGTGTCCCTTCAAGAAGTGTTTTTCTGTTTATAACCATTGGCTGAGTGTGGGAGTCAACACCTTTCACAGAACTGCTGGCTAGTGCATTGCTAATTTTGACTTGTTCAGAGAATAGAACTTGTACAACTACCCTTAATGGAAGCCTTTCATTTTGTGCAGCATGCATGCATGCATCAATGGACAGTTTCTGACAATCCATTACTCGGCACAGTCTCTTCCTTTCATACTCAGACAGTGTTGGATGTGCCTGTTAATTTGTTTCACAATAGGGTAATTAGTTTAAGTGTCATCTTAAAAAACTTATTTAGATATAAGCTAGAAAGAGCCTGAAGATCATAACTATTTTTATAACCTATTCTCATAAGTTGTTAAGCTTACTTTATTAGCTGTTCTATTACTGAAAATCATTTTGCCATGGAAATGATTGACTGTAAGTTTGGTGATCTCTTCTTACCTTTGATATAGTAAAAACCATCATATACCCTAAATATTGTTTATTGGAGAATGAAAAATGTTCTATATTGCCAGTTAAAAATGATTTTCTAACAACCCACTTTTCCCTTTATTATGTTAAAAGCAATAAGCATGCCAAAGACAGACCCAATTTTTCATTTCAAGTCCAAAGTGTCATATGTAATAACTAAGGAGTAAAATAATTGAAGTAAATTACCTTAAGATAGGAATCAATTGCTCTGTAAAGTCCATCATCACAGGTCCTAGCTGACTCAGGCAAAGCTTCAGCAAGTACTTGAAACTTTGTCAGGGAAAGGTTTCTATCCCTGGACACCTCAGTAAGATAACTATCAACAAGCCTTGCTACTTTTGCCTTGGCATTTACATTATTACCCCCCATATGATTTTCAGAGAATGATTGTCTACTTGGACTTTCAGTCTGTTCCTGAACAAGAAAATGCTCCACTAGTCTCTGAGCAAGATCTACATCATACATAGTCTCACTTTTGTCATAAGAAGGGATAAGAAGATCAGCAAGTGTAGCTTGCTCAAATTGCATTCCAACCCTTTTCTCCAATTCAGTAACTAGTGCAGGTGCAACATTTAACATGTTTGCCATCCTCAATAGCCTAAGAAGGAAGCTGCATGAGACACTGTCCTTCTGAGGTGGAATAATGCTTATGAGGCTCTCAATAATCATCCTTTGTTCCTTAGCTTGCACACTTGAACTCTCATCTTTAGTTCCAGACACAATCATATGAAGTCCACCTTTCCAGCAAGTACCACCACTTTTAGTACTAGTACTACTATTACTAATACTGCAGTTACTTGCTTCATCACCTTGTATTGTTGATGTTTCACTTATCAACCCTGGTAGCCATTTAGTTGCATAATGCATTATTGTAGCACCAATCAATTCAAACCTCATACCCTTTACCTTAATAGCAGTAATGACTCTAACAAAGTGATCAATCCTAAGGATTGAAACATCTTCAAACCACCAATCATTAGGAACCTGCTGATTGTTCCTACTTGGACTTGAATCTTTCACATTGTTGTTCCATTTTGGACTTGAAATCTTCGCTGTTCTTCCAGTGTAGGACCACTTTATACCTTTTGGATTAGCACAAGCTTTCCAAGCTATGGACTCGCTGCACCGACGAACAATTTGAAGGTTCTCAGCCCATTGTGAGAGCTTCTCACAGCTTTTGAGAACCACTATGGAATCTCTCCATGAAGATAAAACAACATAGCTGAGGAATGCTTCTGTCTTGAATATAAGATTCCCTTCTTCTAAGTCTTCTGTCATTTCAAGATACTCAGCAGCACATCTTAGGCCAGAGATATTACCTGCTGTTAAATCAACAGCAATTCCATAACAAAACTTGGCTGCAAGTTCAAAAGCCCAAGGCCCTCCAGGGATATCATCCATAAGTATCTTATTCAAATCAGGGTCCCTTGATTCATTTATGATTCTATTCAGCTTTCCACTCCTAGATAGCAAGGGGTACTTTCACAACAACAAAAAAGTCACAAAGTTCAATAGTAATTTAAAACGGCATAGTAATTTTTGGAAAGAGAAAAGGATAGTTAGCTACCTTGTGCAAGTGGAAATTAGCTTCTCCAATTTGAACTAAAAAGTCACTTGGAATATCAGTAGCAACATACCTACATGAAAAAGGAAGAGAGAGGCTATATTTTTATGCAGCTTATTGTTCAACAGTTTGAGATGGGTAAATTAACAGTACAAAACAGTATTATCAAGACTCTCAATTCACTAGAAATAGCACAAAATATTAATATCTTATTAACACAATAGATTAATAATATCGCCAAAGGGTACTATGCTATAGTATACTAATTATGCATTTAACTAACATACTTACCAAGAGTGGCCTCTTTGAACAAATCCTTCAGTCTTGACACTATGCTTGCTTGAAGTGAGAAGTCCAGTCCCATATTCCTGCCCTACTTCACTCCCTGATTCCCACATGCTTCAAAGTTGAAACCAGATTCACAGAATGCAAAAGCTCTAGATTTTTTTTGGTCTAAGTAAAATAGTTCTTAACTAAGAGAAGTCACAGCCCAAAAAAATCAAAGGAAAAGAGCAAAGTGACTTAGACAAAACATAGTTCATGAAATAAGGAGGATCCAACATGGGGTGTTTTAGTGATGAGTTATCACAAAATTGTCGGTTTCTAAACACAAAAATTCAAGGATATCTATTACATGCTGTTCTGAAATGGGCACACTCAATCAATATTGTTAAGGTGAATGATCAATCTGAGTGTTCTGTTTCTTTCAGCTTTGGCTTTAAGGAACCCTCTTATGAGTCAATTAGTATAAAGACACCAAGTTTGAGTTTCTTTATGCCTGAACTGACCATACATGTCTAATACCTTTTCAGCTTCTTTTTATTTATTTTATTTCTTTCCTCCTTTTACTATGAGTAACACATTTCCTTAGCAGAGTTTTTGGGGTTGTAATACTTGGAATTTAGATCCACAATTACAATATTGTTACTTGATTATCAATCATCTCGCCATTTAGCTTTTCAAGGTTTGATTGGAGTGCAAGTAAAAGAGAAATTTTCTTGGTTAGCATAACAAAAAGGATAAAAGAAAAGTATAGCTTTTTATCACCAAGAATAAATTTGAAAGGAAAAAAAAACAAAGTGAAAGGATAAACAAGTGGTGGTAGATAGGAGGCAAAATGACAATGACTTGTGCCTTGTGGTACCAACATCTTTAATTGGCATTTCCAGAAATGTTGCATTAACTATTTGGTATATTTTTGTAATAATTGAAAATGAATAGTTTGGGTAAGGTAAGTCATAAAATGCATATTGTAAGAAAATATAAACATCTTACAAACTGCTTAAAAGAAGTTATAGCTTTTGTAAATTGCAGCAACTTTTTTCTGCTGTAACTTTCTTTTAATATGAATATATACCTCATAAATTATATCAATATTACTAGACTGTGAATTGTTGTTATATCAAGGAAACTTTGGTCTATCTTTTGTACTTGAATTTTTGGAAATTCAACACCAGCAGAGTAGTTTGATTGTGTCTCTTTAAGTTGTACTTTACCAGCTTGTCACCCCAAGAAATGGATGGTTTTGGTTTTGGTTTCACTTCACTAATAAAATCTATGTGAATCATGTATTTTATGCTTATTCAACTAACATATTTACTCATTAACTGTTAGAAGAATAAAGGGGCACTAAATCGGATTCTGGATAGCAAAGATTTTCAAAGATTCAAATATGTATATATTCTGAATCATGTACCTTACAACAATTGTTTTTCAAATATGTACATATTAACAATAATCTTATTTGATGAATAGAGGTGTGAACATTTATATATGAAGAAACGTGAAAGGGATAGTGTTTCCAAAGTGTATGGTGGGAGTTGAGCCGCGTAGGCTCCAACCCTTTCCTCCACATGCCTCTGCCATTGGCTCTTCGGTTTAGACCAAACATAAGTACACTAAACCCGAGTCTCAAACTAATAATAATATAAATATTTAATTTTTTTAAATTAATATAATATGTTTTTATTGGTCCGGGATATCGAGACAACACATCCTATTCCATTTTCTTATGCATCATTCATTCAACACAAACCATCCCAATATCTGTATAATCTGTACTCTTTGGGTTCATCTATGATCTTTGACATTGAATGGTATTCCAACCAAATTGATCAGCAATATTAAAGTCAGAGGCATAAATTGTGAATATGATAATATGAAATACCAAATTGAGTAATAATAATAGTAATCCTAACAACTAAATTAATAATTGAAGGACATTGGTGGAAGCATATAGAGAATGTAAAGATGGAAGATAAATAGTTGTTTAGTGTTTATACCATGAAAACATGACAGCATTTGGTTGAGTAAGTGAGAAGAAGTTACTCCTTCTTTTTCCATGGTTATACTCTATAGTCTATATATATATATGAACTCTTGTTTCTCCTCTTCACACACAATGGTAGTGGAAGAGGTGATTTGAATATGTTTTGTATCTATTGTGAGAGAACTAATCACAGTGTGTGTGTATGGCATGATAGTATAATTAGCACTTTTCAATAACGAAAAGGTCTACTTACATTTGATTAATGATTCAAGAAAGAAAAAAAAATATCATGTGAATGCATCATATATGAAGCCTTCTGAACAAAATGAAGCAAATATTTATTTGCAACTTATTGCATTGTAATTATACACTTGAGCATCACATACTTTGTTTGATGCATATAGAAATATCTGCAATTCCCAGCTTGTTGGGACTTACATATAAATATTTTCATAAAAATTAACATAATCATACGTTTCTTGAACAATTAAAAGCTTCCCAGAGAAGCATTTTGCTTCCTCTGACTGAGGCTATACCAGGATACAAGGTATTTACCATTATAGGAATGTGACCTCTTCATTGAACTATGCAGCACACTATGCAGATATCTTGTCCTAAAAGATGAGCTTCTTTTGGAATTGGAACTAGTTGGAAAATTTTCATTTCCAGTAATAAACCTCTTTGAAACAATCCCTTCATTTTCACCACTTTGAACTGATGATTGAACATTTGCAAGAGCAAGATTGATATTTGCAACAGAAGATGAATCCAAAGAAACAGATCTTCTTGGTCTTATATTCACCACAACACTTTCAGTTTCACATACCCTTGTCTCATCTTGAACTTCCCACTCTCCTTCTTCTGAACCATTCCTAAGTTGAGGTCCTTGAGGGGTATGAGGAGCACTATTTTCCAAAGAAGTTGGATCAAGAACAACATTATTAGGCAGAAGAGATGGAATCCTTGTAGGGTTGGTAACAATTGGAGCTCTACACATAGGACAATTGGTATGAGATGCAAGCCAAGTATCAATACAAGGTAAATGAAAAGCATGATGACACTTAGGCAAAAGTCTTAGACTCTCATCTTCTTGAAACTCACTCAAACAAACAGAACACTCAGTTCCTTCAATCAAACCCTCTCCTTTCTTATACTTACAAACTGTGATTGCACTGATAATTGATTCATGAAGACCAAGAGTACGGATATACCAAATAGGATGATCCACAACAGGACCATGTTCCTCATCAACAAAATCATCATGGTTCTCTTGTGTTTGTTGCTGCCTTGATAATATTGATACCCTTCTGCTTCTTCTTCTTGAAAAAAACTTGGTATAGATGGCATGGCAGCAAACAACAAAAAAAGCAGCAAGGAGAATAGAAAAAGATAGGATCAAATAAGTGGAGATTTTGTGGTGTTTCCCTTCATGGTGTTCTTGTTGATCTAAGTATAAAGGTGTTGATGGTGGTGGTTGAGAATAATAATAAGAATATGGATTGGTTAGACATACCTTGATACAAACTTTGCAATCTGATAAACATGGTTCTTGCTCAGTATGACAGAGCAATTCACAGATTTGTGGTATCAACTTTCTGTGATGCAAACCCATTATGATCTTATCATATCATAGACAAAGGTTTGTTGAAGTTGAAGGAAAAGAGAGAAGAAAGCATCAACATCCACCTAAGGTTATAGTGGTTGGAAGAACATCATGTGAGTAGGTTTAAAACTTTGACTTTGTGTTGAATATACTCCAAGGAACACTTTCATTTTTTCCTTTATATGAAAAACAAAACAAAAACAAAAGTACAAAACAATTACTTTTATTGAATGTTGAATATCTCATTCATATCACCAGGGAGCTGTGGGGTTTAACTATGTACGATCTTACTGTATTCTTCTCATAATATATCTTGGTAACCAAGAAATTATTACATTCTTAGCATGATACAACATATTCTTTATTAAAGTCAACAAAATATCACGTTAGGATTCATCCCCTTAAGGAAAAAGATATACAAATTATTAATAGGAAATCAAAACTTTCATATTTTCAATTAGAATAAAGTATCTTCTCTTCTATCAAGAGATAAATTATCTCAGTTACTAAAATCATCACATGTGTATTGATTTTTTGACTTTTTAGTCTGTTGCATGGTTTGTGTTGGACATCTGGGTTTCATTTTTATGGTGGCTGGTGTCGGTGGGTCTGGGCCTATTTCATTCCACCCGAACCTATTACACACCAATTTTTATTTTTTTATTTGCTACCACAGAATTGGCTATTTTGAAATTATTATTTGATTGGCTATTTTATATATAATGGCTATTTTGAAATTATTATTAATGAATTAGATTGTTCATGAAGTGGCCTTTGGGTGAATGGAAAAGCCAAGTACTCGTTCTGTTGCTCTAGGAATCAATTAGATTGTCCTTTGGTTTAAACTAAATTGGACACAATTTTATGCATGAATCAACCCATAATATATTTTTATTCTTCTTCAAATTTCGAAGTGGTAAATTGCAATAATTATTTGAGTATTATACATCTTAAATTTGATAATTTTTCTCATAATAAAATAAATTATTTCTATCCCTCACTCATTTTTTTTATATTTCATCTCTATATACATTTCAAAAAAATTCATCCAAAAACTAAAGAACTAAAAATTGTCATAAATTTTAATTTATTTATCTCTCAAAGGCAGCTTAGTAGGTGGAAATTATTTTGGTTAATGATGGCTCCCTTAAATTTTTAATAAAGATATGTTTCTCACACTATCTTCCTAATTAGGAGGTTAGGAAGAGTTTCAAAGGAGAAAACGCCATAACCATATAAATGTGTGATCAAACACAATTTGTAGTATAATAGAAAGTAGAAGAAATAGCAAGAAAATAATGAAATGAAAACAAGATACATAGATAAAATGATAAGCTAATACAAGTCTCTCACGTACATCAAAGTAAGAAACTATATAATATTGATCACATGAAGCAAAGTTTTTAAGGGGTGGAGGTTGAAGGTGGTGAGATGAAGGGGAAAGTGATAGGGATTGAGGGAAATGAAGTGGGTGGCAATAGAGGACGTGTTGGAATAGTGGGCAAGGGTGGAACATTGACTCCCATTGGAGGCAAAGGTGGGAATCTTGTTGGGTTAGGCAAAGTGGGAATGGTTGGGATATATGCTGAACTTGTTCTTTCCAAAATATTACGAGCTCCTAGGCTCAAGTTCATGCTTGACAAGGCCACAACAAGGAGTAAATATGTGAACAACAATTTCCTTGAAGCCATGGTATGGTTAATGAAGAATTTAGAACTCTAGAATAGGATGTGCTAATTTGAGATTGTGTCACAAGTTAAAGGATCGTTGTTCTTATATAGACAGAATTTTGAAGAGTTTTTGTTAGTTCACCTTCCTCTATTTTTGTTATTGGTATAACCAAGATACCCCTTTATAAAGAAATATTTCATTTTGTATATGTAGTTATTCTTCTAACAAATGTTAGAAGTAACAAATTTTATACGTGTGATTATTCTTCCAACAAGTGTCACTCACATACACATTACTTTATTTCAATAAAACATTTTTTGATAAGTTAGTTACTGTGAGCTGTAAACCCAATTATTCAAATGTTGAACGGCCAACTCATGCATTGTATGTTGTTAATTGGGGGGAGAAGGTTATTGCTTCCTTTTTATAAAAAACAAAATAAATAATAAATAAAATTAAGAGAAGTGCATCCAATTGGAAATAATTTGGGTCGTTTAAGCCATTGCAAAGCAAAACCCTATTTCCTTGACCGGGAGAAAAGTTGTATATTGATGAATCGAGGAGAGCAGTATTTGTGATTAAAGAGGTAGCAAATGTAGTAGAAAAGGTGTTAAAGGTTGCAGAGAAAGCATCAGAAGATAAACAAAGTAGCTATGGTGGTAGAATGTGTGTATCAAAATATGCAGTTCATGCTGTGCATATAATGACCACATCATACACAACAGAAAACATAATAAACAAATAATAACTCTGATTAGAAGGAATCTCAGTAATCCACACTGAGCTATAGTATAAGAGTCATCTTCAATGAAAATACCAAGCAGCATTAGGATATCAAAATAGTTAAGTGATAAAGAAAGTGTTGCAAATATGGACATCACCAACAACTGTAAAATGTCTTGAAAACAGTTCACGGCAACCTAAACTGCAATCTAAACAAACATCATCAACTCTGGTCTACTGTAGACATTGCTTTGCTCATCCTCCAGGGCAGGGTATGAAGCAACAAGAGCATCCTGGGCACCAATATACAGTGAGTTATAGATCTTCCAGTACACTTCCCTAACCTTTCGAGCCGGGTGGAACAGCCCCTGGAGACAATAGTTAAGAACAACAGCAGCACCCAGTGCAACCCTCATTCCTTCAATGGCTTCCATTACAGCATTGATCACATGGGGAGAAGTTTCAAATATGTTTGGCCAGACATAATTCAGCAAATGGACCAGCGCATCTTCACAACCCAGACCAGCCACTCCTAGTGCCATGTGCTTAACAGCAGAAGCCGCTGTCTGCCTATGAACTAAATCCCTGTCCATAAGAGCATCCTCAAGCAAAGGAGTCACTGCATAGATGTAATCCTTTCCCATTTCACCAATGTACTCAAAGAGGAAAGACAGAGACTTGAGGACACCATTTTGCACATTAAGCTCTGGCACGCGGTACTCATTCATCAAAGCTGGCAAAACCGTAAAGGGTGAACATGTTTCTGCAACAATTGCAATAGCCACTGTTGTGCAGACACGGTTCTGCCTCTCCTGCACTTTGAGATTATTCAGTAGAGTTGCTAACACATCCTGTGGCCCAATAGCTTTCGCAATATATCCAAAGGTGTTGACTGTGGCTCTACGAATTCCCTTCTTGTGTGCCTTAAGCATCTCAAGAAGCTCAAAACAGATTCTCATCCATTCTCTCGCTGGTACAAATTCAGCCCCACGGTCAGCAATTCTACCAACAAGGTCAATACAGTTCTCCTGGACTTTCTCATGCCTGTTCTTCAATATTGGTGTTAACCTGGGAAGCAAATCCTTGATAGGAGGAGTCATCTTTGTCATACCAATAACATTGACAATTGACTTGAGAGCTCCCAGAATTGACCCTAAAACTTCAGGATACTCTTCTCCCAAATACTCATATAAGACAACACCAAGATGACCCATCAGTTGTTCCTCATGACACTGCTTCATGACAACAGCAATCCTTGAAATAAGGTCAGCTGCTTGTTGTCTCACCTTCGCACTCTTGTTGTTTAACCGCCACTTGATAGTACCACAAATCTGAGGGAGATATGGTTTCACTCTTTGCCCAAGAGAGTTCACAACTGCTCCAAACCCATTAAGCATCACATTTGCATCATCACTGGTCTGCTCTTGGAAGGCATAAAGAATACCATCAATCAGAAGCTCTTCCAACCGGGCATCGATATCAGAAGCTCCCAAGTTAGTTACCACCTTCTCAATAGTTTCCATAACCATTCGCCTGTAAGGCTCACTCTCATCTTTAAGATCCTCAACAATTCTCGCAACAATATCAGCAACACCAACTTTGTTTGCTATCTCAACAGTTGTCTCCACAAGCTGTTTATAGTTTCTTCTATCCAAAGCCATCCTCCTAACCCAGAAATTCTTGAAAAACTCAGGGAGGATATCACTCTTAATATAGTCAGCTTCCACACCTTCAGTGCTCACACACTGCTTCACCACTTTCAGAACAATCTTCTTCATTTCTTCATCAGGTGACTGGAATTCACGAATCAGAATAATCATGACTTCCTTAGTATAGTAACTGGCATATAGGGCTTCCATCAGTGGAATGATAAAACCAATTGCCTTCAAGAATGCAGCCAAAACCTTACCACGGTGCTGCCTAATACCCTTCCAGAGTGGCTTCAAGACAGAGTCAAAACTCTCGATACCATAAGGAGCAGCAGCCTCAGCAAGTGCAGCAAGAGACAAGGCAGTTATAGTTCTCACCTTCTGATTCTCATCATTCAGACCATGCTCAATAATCTCCACAAGAGACCTCAAATGTGGCAACACAGCACAACCAATTAAAATAGCAATTTGTTGAACAATTTTAATACCAGTGTGCCGAGCCTGCCATGACTTCTTACTCTGACAAACAGCCTTCAAAAAGGGCAATAATGCAGGAATACCAAGAGCAGATGCAACAACACTGAAAGCCCTAGCAGTAGTGTTTCTGACGTATTCATCAATGTTGTCAATATCAGGACGCATAGCAGCAATCATGGTGGCCAATCCAGCAGCCTTACTCAGATTAGATATAATTTCTCTCCCCTCAACACGGGCATAGTAATCTTCATCAATCAACAAGGGTTCAATAACAACAAGAATCTTATGCACATAAGGCCTAACCAACTCATCCAACTTGTACAAAACTCTATCAATTACCTTAACCAAAAGATGCCTCTCCTGATCCTCCAAAGTAGGCTGCATGAGCAACGGCAAAATCCTGTTAAACAATGGACCAGCACCAAACTCGCGAGCCTTATCAGTCAGCTGCCTTAAAGCAGTTTTCCTCTGTGGGGGAGTTCCATTCTTCACCTTAAGCAAAAGCTTCATGATCTTCCTCTCTTTCTGCTCATCTGGCGACAACTCCTCCTCGTCCTCCTCATTCAACAATGCTCCAAAATACTGATAATCCTCAGGTTTCATAAACGGCAAACCACCAGGTACTTCCTTAGGAACATCAAACTGCTGCCCACGATTCTCCTCTGGTATCTGATAAAGAGGAGTCCCCAATGGTGTTGGGGTAGCAAGAAGCTTCCTCGCTGGAGTCCTAATTGGCACATACGAAGCAGGAGGGTCCAAAACCTTATACCCTTCCTGTGGAAAAATTGCATCAAGCTCCTCATCAGTCAAAGGCCTATTCCTCTCCTCAATATCCCTCTCCCACCTCAACAAATTATACTGCTCTGGCGTTATCGCCCCTCGCAAGGCCCCGGGAGTCGGTGTAGCCAATTCAACCCCTCCAACAGGTGTAACACCAGGTGTATAACCAGCAGCAGGTGTTGCACCTGGTAAAGGAGTTGCACTACCCATTGTAGCAGGTGTCTCATCCCACCTTGACCTTTGTCTCTTAGGTGTTGGTGTAGCCATTCCCGAAAGCTTTGGTGTGGCATCCCAAGTCCCAGCAGGGGTTGCACCAGGTGTGGCGCCACCAGCCGGAGTGGCATCAGAATCAACAATTCTCCCAGGAGTTGGAGTCTCATCCCAACGGTTCCTCCTCCCTGGTGTGGCATCGATAACCCTCCCCGGCGTTGGAGTAGCATCCCACTTCCCCGGAGTGGCTGCACTGTCAGGCATATCCCAATCAGATGTTTTCGCTTTTTTAACGGCTCCTTCATTATCCTGAGACATGTCCCACCTGTTCCTCCTTTTCTGTGCCTTATCTTTCTCCGGAGCAACCTTGCCCGCTTCCTCTTCCTCCTTCTTCTTCTTTGCAATTAGTTTTAGTGTTTCATCCTTCTCCCTCTTCAACGCCTCTTCCCTCATGATATCAGCATAGGTTCTAACATTTGGGTCCGGTGTTTTCTCACCGGCGGCAAATGCATCGTGACGTTCCGGTGAGATAATCTGGTTCAACCTCCGACGACGGTAATCATCTTCACGATCAATTATCCTTGAGGGCTTACGGAATCCAATGTCGGCGTCAGTGTCGGCGCCACTGGAAACGGTGATATCCTTCAAGAGAGATTTGGGAGCAGTGTAGGAGGCAAGTTTGCGAGCAACCTCGTTGTCCATGGCGTCGACATTGTCGTCGTCTTCGTTAGCAGGGATTGAAGTGAGGTATGAATCTTTGTCAGCTCCGCCGTAGAGATCTGTGTCGTAGACGACGGAAGTGGCGTTGAGGGAAGCGAGTTCTTGCTCCATTTTCTTCCGTTCTTCCTGTGTCTTTGCGATTTCTGGATCCATTTTGAGGGATTGTGATTCAATGAAAGAGATGAAGAAGTGTGTTCTTAAAACCCTAACTGAAAGAACCCACTTTTTACACAAAATATAATAATAATAATAATAATAATAATAAAGCACACAAGAACAACAATAGTAATAGGACAAACTATGTTTTATTTATTTTTTTAAAATTTCGTATTGTAGAAAAAAATTAAGAATTGAGAAATATGTGAGAGAAAGTGAAAAGAAAGAAATAGAAGTGTGAATTTTAATATTGTCTCGAATTAATGAACACATTCATGTCAATTAAAAAAATTATAATATTTATTATTTTTTATTTTTTTACTTCAATATCATTGCTCTGAGTTATGATTTGAGACAACAGGTCTACTCGTCTCATTTTCTGGAGGAGAAACAAATTTGATGGGTTACCCCATTTTCCTTCTCTCCTTTCAAACTCCCCCTAAACCAATGGGGAAAAACTTTATTTCTCCCCAACTTCTCTCTTCTCATTCTTTTCTTTTTTTACTCTACCAAATGAAGACTTAAAGTTAAGAGTGAAACATCCCCGTAAAAATTCTTATACGATTAATATATTATCTATCATAATTTATATTACATTCTTTAAAAGACATTAATAATTAAATTGCATAATGAATAATAATTTTCTCTAAAACCCAAAAAAAAAATTATAAATGATTTCTTTCAAAGTATAATTGGTTTTATTGAGAAATTATCTCAAACTCTCATTTGTTTTTGTTAGATTTCCATTCAGACATATATTACTATATAAACATAAACTAGTGATTTTTTATTGTATCTATTTATATATTGAAGTAAATGTATAAATTATATTGTGTTAAAGGTTGATAGTTTAATAGAGATAAAATATTTAATAAATGTGTAATGTTATAAATAATATATGTGGACTTGATATCATGTTTTAACTCAAACACAAGACATTAGAACTATAAGTTTAATTGTATTGGACATAACAATAATATTAAAAAAGTTATACATTAATTTTAATTAATATATATATATTAAAATTTGAATAAGTATTTTTATTATTATACCGGTTGACACGAGTTCGAGCTATAATTTAAAATATATAAATTATATCCGTGTTTTTTTAGTCCAATACGGTTCAAACCCAATGCCTTAGTCCGTTTTGAAAACTATATATTTCTGGATTGGATTGAAAAACAAAACCATATAAATCAATAATTTCATAAATCAGTTTTGTTTTTGTGTCACTCTCTTTCTATCTATATCTAGCATTGAAGAGAAGAGAAGGGGAAAAATGGCTCTAACCTCTTTTTCATCCCTAATCACCTTGAAACCTTCCCTCTTCACACTTCCACATTCACCCCATCATCATCATCATCATCACCACCGCAACAAATCCATCATCACTGCCAATTCCATAGACCCTTTTTCCAGATCATCATCCACCACCGTTCCAATCTCCACCACTTGGAGTATCGATAGTTGGAAGAAGAAAAAGGCCCTTCAGCTTCCAGAATACCCAGATCAAAGTGCCCTCGATCAAGTTCTCCAAACTCTTCATTCATACCCTCCAATCGTATTTGCAGGAGAGGCTAGGAACCTCGAAGAGAAATTGGGTCAGGCTGCAATGGGGAATGCGTTCCTGCTTCAGGGTGGGGATTGTGCTGAGAGCTTCAAGGAATTCAGTGCTAACAATATACGTGATACCTTTCGTGTTATTCTTCAAATGGGTGTTGTTCTTATGTTTGGTGGTCAAATGCCTATTATAAAGGTATTAACTTTATCATATAATAATAATTATTATTATTATTACACCACCTTTAGTTCTTTATCATTACTTAACTTTCAATTTCATCATTTATAACAAATGATATTTTTCCATCAATAGAAGCTGGCAATTGGTTTTTATTTTGTCACCCAAAGAAATCACCAAAAAACAACTATAAGCATTTAACTTTTGTTTGTATCAGCGAATTGCAAGGGTTCCACTTGATGGAAAGGGATTCAGTTTATAATATGTGTGACAAATGGATAGATTTGGATTTTGATGATAGATGGAAAGTGATCCGCCAATCCATATTTCATGGATTTGTAATATGCATTCCATTTGATTTTTTAATTGAAAGTACACAATTTTTGAAAAAAAAATCAACTTTTTTTAAATACCACTACTTCAATAAAACATTTTTTAAGAAAATCACTTTTAAAAATCATTTAAAAAAATTCCTTTTTGAAATGTGTTTTATACCTTTTTTAAAAAGTGTTTTTTTTTTTACTTTTAAAAATCTAGTTTTTTTGCAATATTCCGCAAGTGTGTAACATTTTGAACACATTTTTATATATCATTTGTACTTAAAACAAAGTTTTATATTAATTACGTCTACATGTCCTGATCTCAATTTAATAGAAAAAAAACAAAGTTAGAGTGAGAAACACAATAAGAAAGTCATAGTTGAGATAATGAATGGAATTGTGAAGCAAATAGCATCATTCTTGAATGTGTTTTTTTTTTATGGCTTGAATATCCATCCAAATGGATATATCCATTGGATATAATGGATGAATTCAAATTCATCCGTTACTGAAGTTATCCATCGAATTATATCCATTTAAACCCATTACCTCTAATGGATGAATTTGGATGGATTTAATTTTCTTGAATTTGGATGGATTGTGGATAAATTTTCAACCTCTAGTTTAAAAGTTAAAAGGAATAAATTGTCTCCTCAATTAAGATAAAAGACCAAGTTGAAACTTTATCTAAAGATAAAGAACCAAAAGTGTCATTTAGCTTTATATTTATTCATTTCATAAAATTGGAATATGATTTTTTTACAATTAATTGAAACATTTCGCTGTTTATATGTGTTATGGGTTGAGTCTTGATGATGAGAAAGAACTGTGCTCGAACCCAAACAGTTTTGTGTTGTGATTTGGGGTTGATCAAACTCGTCCTTTGGGGCGCAAAGAGGTGTATCTCAAAGGCACTCTAGAGCTCAAGTCATTATGGAAATTGGTTAGGGAAGTGTGTCTGTACAGAAGAATTGAATCATTTATGGTTTGTGAGAAATAGCTACTTATATAGGTGAGAACATTTGTGTGGCCTTTATATAGGGGAATGTAGGGTAGCACTACTTGGCTGAGTGTGTCGGGTGTGTGCTCATTTGGTTGTTGAGGCAGGAGACTCCCTTGATTTGTGGCTGTCACCTACCTCATGTCGTGCTAACATGACCGGTTCATGTAAAGTCGGGTTGAATCGTACGAGGGCGCCTGAGTCAGACTTAGTGGTTTTTGGTCATCGAATGTGGGGTGCCCCATTCATGGCGGAGGTTGGGGTCATGGTCCATATCACAATTATTTGAAGCTTTGCTTTGTTTATTTTTGTTTTATGAGTAACCAACTTGGAGGAAGAGGAGGGCGTTTTTCTTGGGTTGGGTTAATCAAATCCTCCCCTTGAGATATGAGAGGCAGGCCATTAGCAAATTAGATGGAAAAAATGGAAAAAGAAAAAAAAATGTTCAGTTAGGCAAACTAGTAATTTTACATTTTGGCAGTTTAAAATTTCATTATGAATGTGAATGATAATCTTTAGCAATGGATATGATAACTTAGGTGGGGAGAATGGCGGGTCAGTTTGCAAAGCCAAGGTCAGACTCATTTGAGGAGAAAAATGGGGTGAAGCTGCCAAGTTACAGGGGTGACAATGTGAATGGTGATGCATTTGATTCAGCATCTAGAATTCCAGATCCACAGAGGATGATAAGGGCCTACTGCCAATCTGTTGCTACTCTGAATCTTCTGCGGGCGTTTGCCACCGGAGGTTATGCTGCCATGCAAAGGGTCAGCCAATGGAATCTAGATTTCATGGAGAATAGTGAGCAGGGAGACAGGCATATTTTCTCTGACCTTTTTTTTTCAGATTTATTTCAGGCTTTCAACTTGTTCATGTTTATTAATTCTTATTCTTTGTATTTGAAAATTGAATTTACTCTTTTCATCTTATTCGAAAGTAGTGGAAGTCTAGGAATATAAGAGGGAGGGTAAGGCTTCTCTAATATGAGAATGAGTGTAAAGTGAGGAAGCAAGGATTTATTTTGATTAGTTAATTTGAGTTGAGATCTAAGTGCAATTTTGCTAATCAATGGTGGATAAACATTTACTTGCCCTAATTTTTTAGAGGAGCGTTTTCCTAAAATGGAAATTCAGAATAACCCAGACTACTTCCCTTATCTTTCATTCTGCTTTTGAATAGGATCATATGGAGAAATAAAATGGGAGAAAATCAGAGGAAAACTAGAAAGGATTAGAAGTGGACTAAAATTAAAGGCTTTGTTTTGCTTGTCTAGTAAACTTAATGAACTAAATGTGGCTATTTAGTAATAGGAGATATTCTCATTGGCGCATTTCTCATGCTCTTTAATGGTAATGACTAATGAGATGGAGAAAAGAACATGAATAGGATTTTTTTTCATAATCATTGTGTACTCCCTTCCCCCTTTCAGTGTTAAAATTACATTTGCTCCAAATTTATTGTAAGTGATCCAGTACAACTTAATCTAACTTACTAACTGATAGAAACCAGTTTGTATATCTTAAGAGTTTGGCAGCATAAGAACAGTAGAACAGTTACTTTAGCAGAATTATATTGATGAAATGCAAATTACAAGGAATAACAGAAAACTAGTGTAGTGCAGTAAGAACAAAACAGAATACAGAACAGCAAGATTCCTCTACCCTGTGACAACAGTCACCCCCTTAGTTCTCAATCCCCCCCCCCCCCCCCCCCCTACATATTCCCCTCAAAACCGTAATTGCCTATCCATTAACCCCTTTCTTTCTCTGAAAGACCCTCCTAATTGGAGGCCTATCACTAAACTTGTTAATAATGATAAGTATTAACAATTCTTTTGTGCATTCTAAAGAAAAATGGATTCTGTTTATACTTGATATTGCTCTATCCTGAAGTTCTGACCCCACCTAGTGGGACTAAGGCTTGGTTGTTGTTGTCTCAACTTCTATCAATTAGTTATTTTTCGGTGTGGGCCAACAGGTACCGTGAATTGGCTCATCGGGTGGATGAGGCTCTTGGTTTCATGAGTGTTGCTGGGCTCACAGCTGATCACCCAATCATGACTATAACAGACTTTTGGACCTCTCATGAGTGTCTGCTTCTCCCTTATGAACAAGCGCTTACTAGGGAGGATTCTACTTCTGGACTTTACTATGATTGTTCAGCTCACATGCTGTGGGTTGGGGAACGCACCCGCCAACTTGATGGAGCTCATGTTGAATTTCTTAGAGGAGTTGCTAATCCACTTGGCATCAAGGTGCATACATAGCATTCCTCGTCTATGTCGGTGATACGTTTGGCTATGTCACCATTTTGGTTTGATTATCAAATTACTTTTTCACGTGCTTTATTTAGTTTTTTTGTGTGTGTATACATTTACTTATGCATATGCTTGACTCAGTCAATTATTTGTTTTTATCTTTTAATATGATGCACAAGTACTTTAAGTACAATCGTATCTGAAAGGCCTTGGTCATGTAGGAGAAATTATTGGATGGTCCAAGACACATCTTCACCATTAATTATGCAATCATGAGTTAAAATAATAAGAGTTAATTCTGAATCAATGGTGAAGATGTGTCTCTTACCATTTGTTCTGGACCATGCAATAATTTCTCGTATTGTATCCAATAAATAATGCATGTTGACGAAGAATTTGCAGCTGCTGAAAGGCTACTTGGCTTTCAGGTGAGTGATAAGATGAATCCAAGTGAACTTGTGAAGCTGATAGATATTCTGAACCCTAAAAACAAGCCTGGAAGAATTACTGTGATTGTTAGAATGGGAGCTGAGAATATGCGAGTGAAACTCCCACATCTTGTCAGGGCAGTGCGCAGCGCAGGTCAAATTGTCACCTGGGTTAGTGATCCCATGCATGGGAACACCATCAAAGCTCCATCTGGACTTAAAACTCGCTCTTTTGATTCAATAAGGGTAATTTTCACATACACTCGTCTCTTTTAATATATTGCCTTTTTGTGTGTACTCAATATTTAGGCAATATACAAGTGGCATAAAGAAGGCTTTATGGTACTATGTACTAGGTCAATATTTTTGGATCCTATAGAAGCGTATAAGTTCGTGTTGCTGGTATAATTTTTTCTATGGCTTACAATTTAGTTCTGAAATCTTCCACGCTTCGTGTTTTTTCACATAACACTGATTCTGCAGAAAATACAATGCTAAAGTATACACGATAAATCACATGTTAGAAAATACAAAGTTACAGGAACTGAGAACTTAGTGAAAATCACTTTGGCTGTTTGTTGGAGAACTGCTCTTGCAATATTAGGTAGCACTTGGTGCTAGACAAAACAGGATGGGACATGGCAGAATAGGGTGTTATATTCTGTTATCTTTTTTGGTCCTACCCTTACAACAAAATTAAAATGTTTTACTTTTTAGTGTTTTGCCATGTTATGTTTTGTTTCGAAAATACTCTAAAAATAAAACCCATATGTTTTGTTCCGTCGTGTTCTGACATGAAGTTGAATTTTGTAGTATAATTCAAGTTTTATAACTAGTGATGATAAATACATGTTTGTGTTATTGGTGATAGGCCGAGTTGAGGGCATTCTTTGATGTACATGACCAAGAAGGAAGCTACCCTGGAGGGGTTCATTTAGAAATGACCGGTCAGAACGTGACAGAATGTGTTGGAGGATCTAAGACTATTACTTATGATGACTTAAGCTCACGCTACCACACTCATTGTGATCCAAGGCTTAATGCTTCTCAATCTCTTGAGCTTGCATTTGCTATTTCACAGAGGTTACGCAAGAGAAGGCTTAATATGCAATCACTAGCATCACTTTCAATTTAGAAAAAAGATGGGTCTTACTTTTGTCCTGAATCATAAATACTGTTTTATGATCATGCATTTAATCTTGCAATAAAAGACGGGTCCACCCGAATAAGAATTCCATGATATAACACATGAAAGTGTTTATTTCTCTACTTAGTTTTGATTCCTTCATTATCATCTAATCACATTCTTGTGACTCCTAGTTTTCATAAGTTCAAAACATAACAATGCATAATTTGTTTAAATAAATACATAATCACATGGAACAATGGCATATTGATCATAAATCAGAATTAATTAGCTAATTTGTTTATTAGATATGAGCCTGATTAACTTTTAAAATATATATTGCATTTGCATAGGCAATGAACAACTTGGGAAATTTTCTCAAGAAAATATCAAATAACGTGAAAGAATTCCATAAAAGAGTGAAATCAAATAACCATTCAATATTTTTCACGAGTTTCTATGTTGTTTATGTAATTCCAATCCATGCAGATTAGTCTGCTATAATATAATAACTGAGTTTAGAATTATAGTAACATAGACAAGGACAACACTTCCATTTTTATTCTGATTTTGGACAACACTTCCATCCCCATTAGTTCTATTGGTTAAGTCGGAACAATCAAGATTTGAGATGGATATATACTCCATCAATCAAATACTTGATAAACAATCATATTATATTCAGATATCATAATATTTTCAACAATTTTACAAAACTAAAACATTATTACATGATATATATTAAACTTGGGTTTGTAATTGCAAACATGAAACATCAACTTCTATTGCTGAATAAATAATAAAATCACAATCACACGAGCGTCTTGCATGCTGAACTCTGAGGGTCCCACATTGCCGGCAACAGATACTTCCTTCCATTCACTCCATGCGCATTATAACTCGCCCCGCTGCTCTTATCCACAATAACCCGACCCGGATAACCCGGATACGCCCCACTCCCGAATATCCCCGCGCACGCCGTAACCGCCTCATACGACGGCGCCGTCACTGGTCCCTCAAAGTATCCTTTGTTAAACGGATTCGTAACTGTTCCCGCCAAAAGAGTTGCCAAATTAATAACCATCCCGTCAACTCCAACGTCTCCGTTAGGCGCCACTAACGGTGCAGCCTGGGGACCGTAAATAGGTTGGTGAAACGGCCACGCGCATTGACCCGGACACTGCGTTTCAGAGTTCCCAACCCAAATATACGCGGTCCGGTTCGAACCGGTTCGAATTGAACCGTGAGTCCCGCAGCGTGAACAGAATCCTTCAACGGCGACGTCTTTGTCCGTTAAGATGACGTTAATTGAAGCGGCGTCGTTTAGATTAGAGGCTAAAGCGAGGAGGTGAGTGTTTTTAAGATATTTTCCGAGGGAATAATCCTGGTGTAGGATTTGTTTCCCTACGACGAGAGTAGAGGATCCTAACCCTTTATAATTCTCGGTTGTTTTCCACCACGTGGCAGGTGAGGGGAGTGGAGCTAGTTTAGAAGAGGTAAGAGAGTTAAGGAAGTCGACGATTATGGAGCGTTGGATTGGGGTGAAGGTACCGTACCATAAGAGATTAACGGTGTGATGACCATTGAGGAGGTCACCGTTATGGTATTTTAGAACTAGTGGTTGTTGGTGTACAAGTTCCCCAACTGTTGGGTTAACCATAATAATAACAAGTAGAAAGAAGAGAGTAAAATATAGGATGGCAGAGTTGTAATTAAAGGCCATTTTGAGATGTTTGAATGAATGAGAAGGGTTTATGGTGGTATTTATAAGATGTTAAGAATCCACGTTGGAGTTTGTGATTGGCTGTAATGGATGAAAGAGTGTATGATTGTTGAGGTGGTGGTGTATTGAGATCACTTATTCCAAATCGTGTTCTAAACTCTTTCTCATCTAATCAAATTATGCTATTTATTAAAGAAAATTAAGTAATAAGAACCAAAGTTTAACTCGTACAAGGATAACAACTTACTCTTCATTATACCTCATTCTTCTCTGCTCTTTTCTTCTTAACTACTTTCTTTCATGTTATGTTCATGCTTTTTTTTACCGTCATATATTATGAACATAAAGATGCACTCTTATATATAATGATATCGATTTTAGTGTAATTTTTCAATATTCAAAGTTATTGTTAGGAATATTGATCTAAAAATTGGGTTGTAAAAAATGAAGAAAGTAAGAAAGAACAAATATAGGTTGGGTCAACCCATGTTAGAGGGAGAGATTAGAGTGAGATTTGGTGAAATGAGGATGAGTAGGCAATAATGAATGCATGCATTCTAGTTAAAAGGAGAGGTATTTGGACCGAATAGCATTGATTCCGATCCCACGACAGGAACTACGTACTAACTTTATTCATTGCCTGTGGAAGCATGGAACCATGACGTCAGGTACAAGTTTCACTTGGGGGAGTTTAATTAGGAAATTCTACTTTTTTCCTTATAATACATTTTATGGGACCTCATTCATACAAGAGATTATAAATAAATAATTTGTTTTTTTAATAAATATCTCTTTTTTATTCTTAAACCAATTCATGGATAATATATTTCGTTTCACACAATCTCTAAAATATATATTATTTTCAATAATAAATTATTCAACATCTAATAAATTGATTCATCTCTCAAAATCCATTAATGCATATTGTAATAAATTTTATAAGACAACATCTCCTCTGGGTAATTAACAAAAATAATTAATTTGATCTGTCTAATTTAACTTCGAATTTCATCACACATATTGTTGGGGTTGGATAGTAGATGAGCCATTGAAGAAGCAGGTTCCATTATTCTAAAAAGTCACCATATTTAGTTGATATGTCACTATATCTATAAACTAAAGAGTTGGTGGTTGTGATGATAAAACAAAAATAGTCTCCAAAGTCGAAACCATTAGCCAGGTGTTGGGGTTGGCAATATTGGACATGGTTGTTAATGGCTTTACCTTTTTCATCTTCATTTTTACTTTATGAATATATATCCCATAATCGATTATAACATATTGGGACGGTGCCGACTTCAATTATCCATTCAATTCACTACACTTCAATGGAGCTAATTACTACATTTTGTATTTTTGAGCTTGTCAGAATTCCATCACCTTACATGACTGTGAGGATTATTGGATTAACATAGTGTTCATTTTGTGTTTTCAGAATTACCTAATAATCAATTACCTCTTTAAATGATTAACTTAGTAATAATCTAATCTTTGCTCTAAAAAATTAGTCACTAACTAAATTTTCTTACAAAGTATGGTCATCTAATATTTATGGAACCTCCTACTTAAGGTTTTACTCTAATTTTAAATTATAAAAGTGACATTTTTAATAATATTTTTACAGAGGACCACTCCAATTGAAATTGGAAAAATATATTTTAGAAGTGGTATCCAGCAACATATATATACTATGATTTCTTAACAAATATTCCAATACATTAATCGTGGCTTAAGATTCTCCAACAATTACGTACCATTTGTATATTAGTAGTTTCCTTTTTCTGAACTAAACTGCATGATATGATATCGTACAGCTAGCATAACACCTAATATTTATTTTTAATTATAAAATAAAACACCTATTTTTAGAAGTATAGTTTCTTTCAATGAATAGTTCAATAGGGTTAATTAAACATGGTCTTCAATTTCAACACTGCGATGGCCAATATTAGTTATCCTTTGCATTTAACTGTCTTTCTAGTATTGCACATACATGAAAAACTACTACTACCGTACAATTTTCATGCAACTTACTCCTATGTAAATTTAACTCGTTTCATTATACACTAGAAAAGTATAGTAATACAAAACAAATTACATATCCAATTCAAAGGTATATAATTGAATACCAATGAAAATTGGCTTTTACGCTAGCTAGGTATATAGTATATGCTGATCAATTCTATAGTTGCGGCCAAGAAATTGAAAACGAAAATTATTTGAACATTCAGGTATATTTCATTTCATATAGTAGTAGCAAGTAGATAGAAATATTAATTACGTGAATAACTTTGTCTCGATCAAAATTAGAAAGCATAACCAAACAGTTGTTTAAATAAACAGTGAACAGTTTTAATGAAATAGTGTAGAGACTAAAATGTGTAGTCCGACACTAAAGTCTCCAATTTGGCACCATCGAGTGCATTTCAATGATATCGCTGGTCCAAATCTAACACTATTCTATAACAAATGAAATTAATATTGAGTTGGAAAATTATTTCTTATAATAGTATTGGTGATTTTTCATTTATTAAATGGAGGCTTCAACATCAAACATGCCCAATAATTAAGCTTCATAATTGCAATAAAATGTTAAAGACCCATCAATAACAAGAAGCTGTAGTTGAATATGAGAGACATTAATCAAGTCAATATTGAGATGATAGTGAATAATGTAGACCCGCCAATTAAAATAATCACTTATCTATTGTATGAATGTGATTATTGGTTGTTTAATTTGATTAAATTAATGTCTCCATAATGCATTGCCAAACTTGGCCTAGTACATGTTTTTTGTCTTACAAATTTAAACCATTGGGTCAAAGACCATCACTTCAGCTTTGTTTTGATAGATACTGAAAATTGCCTTGTTAGGGAAAAAACAGACATTAATTATCTCTAATTAACTATTATTGTTAAATTAATTTTGTTAATATAAATTAATGGGTCTTCATGTATATCAGAAAAAGAAGGGGTCATTCAACAGTAAAATGTCCCCAAGGTAGACTTTATGTTATAGGTGCATCCACTTTGTGATTTTGAAAATCATGAATGAAAATGATGGGTGATGGGCTCTTTCCATGAACCAGAACAATATAAAATTTGAACATTATATACTATTAATTAAGGATAAGATCATACTAAAATCAATTATTTTAGAAAAGCTTCTTCGCCCTCTTGGAATCAATTTAGGTATAGGATAACAAAATAAATAAATAAACACAATGCAGGCTCCAATGTATCTCAGTTGCACGCACCATATCAACAACTACAATTAAGTTTTTATGCACCAAATATTGGACTCATATAACGAGTTCATGTCATAAGAAATAAAATAGAACCAGATCCAAATTGCTTTATTAAATCAGAACGTTTGATTACTATTTAATTTAATAATATATAGGAGTCTGTCATTTGCGAATCTTTTATAGCTCCACAATGTATTCTTTTGTGTGTGTACTATTTCCTCACCTGTTGAGTATTTAATTATTATTTTTTTGTATGAGTGGTTGTCTCTTTTAATAGATGTTGTTCTTATAATCAAACTTTTGATATTTGATCTTTTTTAAAATCTACTCAACGCCCTTGTTAGTACCTAATTACTAGGATGTTGTTAACCATCATACACGTTAAGAAAAACATTAAATGAGAATATAATTGGGAAAAAAGGTTTCACTAATCTTTGAAATTGTAATATAACAAAAAAATTGAAACAAAAACCTAAAACAGTAAAAGATTAGTAATAAAATGAGTAGTAATCATTGGACATTGAAGCATTCATCTCATGGATAAAAAAATAATAGATAATGATATATATTCTTACAAATCATCATATCAATTTTCAAACAACATCAAACAAACTAATTATTAATAACTAAAACATTACTTTGTAACATTTGTTAAATTTTCAGTAGAAGAATTTATACGAGAATATATAAATTTTCATAACTAATTTTTCATTGTTTAATGAGAAGAATTAGAATATAAAGGAATAAAATAGTATTCTAGCTTATGTCACAATCTCTCCTATTGGAATGGCTGAGTAAATTATAATTACTCTAACATCATTAATGAATTTGGTCTTAAAATATAGAATAAATTACACTCACACCCCCTGAGTTTTAGTGAAATTACTCAAATCACCCCTCACTTTTTTGTCCTTACACGAATCACCCCTAATTTTGTACATATGTTACACTGACTACCCCTACATAATATAAAAGTGTAATATTTTAAACAAAAAAACGTATAATGTGTGTAATTAATTAAACAAAATATTATATATTATGTAGAAAAATTCAAATAATATAAGAGTCAATGTGTCTTCATTATTTGGTTCGTTATAAAATAATATAAGAGTTATTTAAACATTTATTTGAAATTATTAATGTATTTTTTAATTACACAAAAATAATAAAGAAACATTCGCTTTTGTACTATTTGAAGTGTTACACAATATACAATATTTTGTTTAACTTAATTACATTCATCACACATTTTTTCTTTAAAATATTACACTTTTATAACATGCATGGGTAGTCTGTGTAATGTATGTATAAATCTAGGGGTGGTTTGTGTAGGAGGGAGAGGTAATTTGTGTAATGATAAAGAAAGGAGGGGTGGTTTGTGTAATTTCATTAAAACTCAGGGGGTGTGAGTGTAATTTACTCTAAAATATAGATAGTAAAACAGACAAAGTATTATGTAGCATCACTCACATAACCTTCAAAATTTTGCGAGCAAAACATATAAACTTTGTTCATTTGTTCCGTCTATTTGTTTGCCATGTCTGCATACATTTTTATTGGGCAATACGGTCATGAACATGATGTATGTAAGAGAAGAAAATGAGAAAATTTCAAATAAATTATGATATAATATCTCAAAAAAATTGTGGTATGAAATAGTGTCAATTTCATATAAAACATCAAAGTTTGTTTAAAAAAAATTATCTTAAATTTTGCGGACATTTGCGGGTACAGGCAAAACGAGTTAATGTTTCACAATATGAATTTAAAAAATTCACAATCATTCATCTTTTAATTTGTACGATTTAAATAAAATTTAATATTACCTATTAGTTATTCTAATTTCTCACAATAACAATTATTCAATCTTTAATGCACAAATTTTAATTGATTGTTACATTAATTGAAAGAAAGTTACATGTGTTATTCTTACTAAGTTTGTGAACTTGAACTATTTTGAAATAGCACAATATTGAATTTTGATCGAGTAATTTTTTAACGATTCCAAATTCAACTTCACTCATTTTCACCTTACATAATAATGAAAATAGACCTTCTTTTAAAAAAAACAAATTGACCTTGCATCAAAATCTTTGTTGAATTAGACCAAAAATTAAGGGTTGGCAGTTTGGGGTGGGATACCGATTCCGCTATCCTTCCCCGAAAAATTTTCAATAGTGTAGCTATAGATACTGATTAGAGAAGAATGGGCCAATTTTCCATTCAGAAATTTCAGCCCAACCTAAAGTTAAAGGGCTTCGGCTTATTTTCTGGAACGTACAAATGTTATGAGAGAACTAGAGAAAATATTTTTCAGACAACTTTGAACTTAGCTCAATTTTCTCTAATACAAAAAATACTTAATTTAGTTGTTCTCTCATAATCTCACAAGAATATCTTAGCATATATGGTTCAAGTTGAACTTTAAGTTTAGTTGGTTTAGGCGAATGAAATAAACAAGATGAAGAATATTTGAAGTGAAGAACATTATGAAATGAAATTTGAAGTTGTTATTATGAGTTTTGATCTGAAAGATATACTCAGTTATTGTAGGCATCAACCATATTTGTAAGACTTAGTTTACAAGTTACTTAAGCAAACTCAAAGAGTTTGACTATATAAGGACAACAGCAACAAATACTTAATAATCCATAAGAAGTTTTTGTTGCTGTTGGCTAATCCCCAAGCAAACTCAAAGAGTTGCTCATGAGACATAACTGTGATGCTGCCAAAATTAACATATATTACTGATCTTGGTTCCTTGGATTCAAGCCACTCAAGACATATATTACTGATCTTTCCAGAGACTTGAACCTGATGAAGCAAAGTGTGAAGAGATGGGAACATAGATGAGAGAACATTCAATGCATCAGTCTCAAGTTCATGACAAGTATTAAAAATAATAGTTGGAGCTGATTTCTGAATAATCAAAAATTGAAGCAGAAAATTATTTGGATCTGTTGTCCTTATATAGTCAATCTGATCCTTAAGTCGAAAATTTTGCATACCGGGAATGAAGTCCAATTTGGTGTCCAAATACCCATTTCTAAGATAACTCTCATCCAAAAGTATCCGATTCAACTATAGTTTAGCTCATCTATAGTACTCTAATGTGAGGAAATTCCCCCTCCCCAAATTTCAATTTTTTATAATATTAAAATCCACTACTAGATAGGGCTTTAATATTGATAATACCTATCACCCTAAGTCATAATTGAGAAAAAAATAGTATATGATAAATTGGAGAATAAAAACAATTAAACTGCATTCTATTTACACTAATTCCATGTTATTAATCTCACGTCCCTTAACATAATAACACCAAAAACAAAGTAATTATGCTTGAATGTAATTAATTCATTGCTCAGGAAATCTCATTCTATATTAATAAAATAAAAAAAATATATGTATTGATAGTGTAAATTTTTATATCATTTATTTTTAATTATTATTGTTTTTTTAAATAAAAATTATATATAAATCTTTATAATCACATTAAATATATATTATTAGGAATTAAAGACTAATAGAAAATATATTGGAAATTAAAAAGTTTAAAATTTTGTCGGAAAAAAGGCAACAGAAGAGAAGCAGACAGCAGTCAAAGTAATAAAGAGAAGTGAATCTTTCCCTAATTTACTCCCAATTTCCATTCCCTCTCTTTGCCGCGCCCTGTAACAATGGCCACCAACTCACAACCACCGCCGCAACAAGCACTGAACTTAGAGTCTCTTTCCGGCATTGATTCAACAACTCTGTCACAATCTGAAATCCAAGCCCTCTCTCTCTGCTCTCTCTCCACCTTCGATCTTCGCTCAACACGTCATCTCGTCACTCCCATAATCGACCCTTCTTTCTTTAACGAGAGCTCCGGCTCAAGCAGACAAACCTACTCCCGCCGTCGCCGTCTCCCCGGTCTCATCACTGCCACCAAAGATGTCGTCACCGATCACAACACCGATAACCGTAGAATCATCGATTATTTAAAGCAATTGATAAGAGAAGATCCAAAGTTCGATCAAATCGAGCTTCTTCAACCTAGTGTGAACACGGAAATTGTTGCTCATAATAGCGATCCGAGAGAGAGAAGCGAGTTAAGGTTAGTGAGGAAGAGGAAAAGAGGGAGGAAGCCGAAGGTGAAGGTGAATTTGGATGAGCGTTACAAAGGAATGGAGATTGTGAACAATAATGGTGTTGCTATTGATTTATTGGCATTGGCTGTTGCGGATGATCCGTATGGTGAGGAATTGAGGAGAAGGAGTGAGGGATTGAAGAGTGAAGAAGAGTTGTTAGGGTTTTTGAGGGATTTGGAGGGGCAATGGGGAAGCAGGAGAAGGAAGAGGAAGATTGTGGATGCTGCCAGTTTCGGCGATGTCTTGCCACGTGGTTGGAAGCTTTTGCTTGGGTTGAAGAGGAAGGGTGGCCATGCTTGGATCTATTGCCGCAGATACATGAGGTTGATCTCTTCTAAAAAATTGATGATGATTAGAGACTAAAATGTCAATTTGGTACATGAGATTGACACTACTTGGTCCTTGATTTTGTGAATTGTCAATCAATTTGTTCAATGAACAAATTGACTAATGGTATCAATCTCCACGTTTCACTCTTAAATAAAAAAATGAATTTTTTTTCCATTTTGATTTGCCTTTTTAATTTTCTACCGTTGTAATTTATTGGCATGCATAAGAATATCAAACCATTTTGATTTATTGGCATGCATAAGAATATCAAACCATAGGACGTAATTTGCATTGCATAACAAGGTTGCAAAATTCTTGACACGGTAGAAGTCCAGTATAAGAAATCTGACTTCTTTGCTATAAAATTGAATAAAGCGCTAATGTGCTTTGCCTATGACCATGTAAGGACTTTTGCTCTGATGTTTTCTTTGTTATGTTGATTGTTACCATGGATAATTTCTCTTTTGGTACTATTCCCTTTCTATGGCTTACATATTCTCTTATTTGATATTCTCCAGCCCCACTGGACAGCAATTTCTGTCTTGCAAAGAAGTTTCTTCATATTTGCAGTCTCTTTCCGGTCATAATGATGCACAGTTACAAATCAGTTGTAGGAGTGAGCATATGCAGCAGGAACATACATTGACTATGAAGGAACATACAATGACCACAGAAAATGTAAGTATAGATTTGCATCTAAATCATGTGTTTATAATTTTATTACATGAGATTTATGGGATGTGCTGCAGTCTGAAGGTGTTACCCACGAGGATCGAGACCAATGGCAGATTGTTGTAGCTAACTCAGATGTGCCCAATTTACCTGTTTCTAATGAACGCTTGAAGGAAGTGGCCTTGCTGGGGATTGACAATCTTGCAGATGTGCAAATACATGACCTATTTGAATGTCACAGATGCAACTTGAGCTTTGATGAGAAGGATACATACTTGCAGCACCTATTGTCAGTTCACCAGAGGACAACAAGGCGTTATCGACTTGGTTCTTCTGTTGGAGATGGAGTTATAATTAAAGATGGAAAGTTTGAGTGCCAGTTCTGCCATAAGGTGTTTCAGGAAAGGCATCGTTACAATGGCCACGTGGGGATCCATGTTAGGAATTATGTGAGGAAAGATGAAGATTCACCAAGCCAGGCAAATGTTCAAAGGAGTGATAATTCTCCAGTCCGGGAGGACATACCTTCAAGGATCTCTAAGATGGATGCCCTTATTGAAATTGCTCAAAGCTCTATCATGGAGAACTCTGTCAAGGAACCCCATACTTCAGTTGAACTTAATTTAATTCCCGCTTCAGAAATCGCTGCTGGTGACTTAGATCAAGACATAAACATGGAGTCTCCTATTGGTGAACAGAAAATGGAGTATTGCATGACTGGCAAAAATGTGGTTCAAGATTTAAATCAGCAAGATTGTCCACATTTGCTTGGGGATGGGAAAGTAGAGGAGACTGATGGTGATAACCAAGTTATAGGTGCAAAGATGATTACTTGTCTAGATAACATGGAGTTGTTTTCTGTAAATGAGCAAAATGTTAATGCACATGATGATGTGGCGTTGACTGCTGAGGGGTATGATCAGTTTGGGATTGATTTGGAAGGAGTTTCTCAAAGCCCTTCACTTCATTTATGTGGCAATTACATGATACCTGAATCTGAGAAGAATGAAAACTCTGGTTGCACTAATGCCAAGCAGCAGTTTAAGCTTGATGGAGACAGAAGTAATAGGAGTGCTGGGTTAGATGGCTGCATGGATGTACCTGTTAGCGTTAATGTTCAATCGATGGTAATGCCAGCTTCTTTAGAAAATGTGGTGCATTCGAGGGATTCTAAGCAATCTATATCTACAAAGCAATCTTTGGATTGTTTTCCTTGGATCACCTCAGATAAGGTATAAGGCATAACATATGGATGCCTTTATTGTCAGGACCTATTATATCAAGGTCCTCCTAGAAACTGATTGTTTGGATACATGCATGCTGCTGTGTTTACCTCCATGATAGCTAATGCTTTTATGCAATGTTGAGTGTAATTTTTCATTGTCCTTAGCCATTTCACTTTAACCTGCTATTTTAATACTCTGAAACTTTCAGTCATTTGGTGATTCAGAATGCATGTCTCTCGAACAATACAATAAATATAGTGGTATTATTCATTTGTTTATTTCTTGTGTACTTGAAACAATCTTGTCTAGTATATTTCTTATTTTTAATGTTCTTTCTTCATTATAAACATGCTTTGAAGCCAATTAGGATAATTGGAATATAACATAATCAACAACAATTTTTCTCATGCAACAATTAGCTACTATCTGCACTCAGATGATACATTTCAACTGATTGGTAGTGCTCATTTTACCTTGAAAATTTATTCTTGTTGTTGCTCATTGACAGGGTGGAACACAATTTTGCAGTGTTGACCATGAACATGATAATGTGAAGGGGTACCAGGAACTTAGGTTGGATGAAATAGGTCTTCAATACGATTTTGCAAGTGGTCAAAATTCTCTTTCTCTGTCTGATGTGACAACTGAGTTGGCAAGCAACACAGTGATGGAAGGGATACATACATTCCCAGTTCATGCTGAACAAGAAGTTATGTTAAATATGGGTGAAAGAACTCAGGTCACGGCTGTGTGCATATGGTGTGGAATAGACTTTAACCACGATGCTGTTGATTCTGAAATACAGCCAGATTCTGTTGGATTCATGTGTCCAGCTTGTAAGACAAAGATCTCTGGTCAAATCAATGTGTTGGACAGTGGATCACTGAATGCTGATCATCTTTAGACTGGTAATGACTGATACTCTATATATTAATGCTGATCACCAAATGCTTAAATGATATCGATCAGTCAAAATTTAACTATTTTTTTCCCTTCTTTCCCCCCTGCATTTTTAAAACTGGTAACCCAATGTTTTTCATTCCAATTTAGCGACTTTGATCCCTCTTTTACTTGGCCATTCAGATTTGCTGTTATGTGGCACGTGGATGCTCACGAGAGGGCCATGTTAGATGCTATGTACTATCCATTTGGGCATCCTAACAGCCATCCATAAATGCTATTTTGTATGTATTATCTCCACGTGGTCCTGCTTATTTGCTAAGGAACCAATATTTCTCATGTAATATTATCTAGTGTATTGTGTGTATTCCATAATTACACGTATTATTTAATACTATATGAATGAAGAGAGAAATAGAATGAGTCCCATCTATTTGCCACCGTCCCTTCTCCCAAGTCAATTTTCAAAATTAATTATGTACCCAAAAATTAACCAAACATCCAACATAGTGGCTCAACAAGCTACATCTACCAAATTTGACAATATTATAATGATATATCAAATTTTTAAGTAAACATCTACATCTTCCCTAAATTAGGCTTCATATGAAATAATTATTATTATTATTTTCTTGAAGAAAAATAAATGTAGGCAACAAAATAGATGGCAAGATGATGAAGCTTCAAAATACAGGAAAGTTGTGGTTTGTATCTAGATTAATTGCTTGCGAGATGCGGTGCACCAACGAGCAAAGCATGCATGAAGGTTTGGCCAATCAGAGGATGGGGAAAGTGTAAAATGGTGGAGCCAGAGAGAAAGAACCTGCTCCTGTTCCTCTTGTTCCAATCTCTCGATAATGTCCTCCAACACCTTTTCTAACTCGGCCCTCTCGCCAATGCTTAAAGCTGGGACATCGGTGCCATTACTGGCCCTGCACAACAATGGCAACCATGATTGTAACATCTTGAACTTCACTTGCATGTGTTCCTTCTTCTTGCTTTCCTCTATTTCATATAGCCCCATGTCTTTTGCTTCCTTGAACAAGAATGCTGCAATCAAATCAAAGCTTACACTTAGAGTATATAAATGATTGACCTAAACCTTAACTTACTCTAAGGATGAAATGGCCAGTACTAGACTAGAAATTCTTAGCCTCCCAAGTACTTTTCATCAATAAATGTGAATCATCTCAAATATATGGGGTTATTACTTGATCTTAATGAATGTGAATCACTTTAGTTATGTAGGCTTTTTCACTCTTTTCTGTGGTACAATAAAGTTTGGGTCAAGAGCAGTTCCTGATCTAAAGGGTTAGGACAGGCCTCCTAGCATAACAAGCATTTACAGCAATACTGCAATACTATTCACCAACATTGAATCCTCAAAAGAATTGAACCCTCGTTTGAGCTGGCTGCTATGTCTTATTCCTTAAAGCCTTATAGGGAAGAAGACATTGCACCTCACCAACCATTAATCTAATATCAAGAAGAATACAAACAAGCAAGTCTTTATCTTTATCCCATTAGATGTGATCGACAATTACAATTATGTATGTCTAATCAAGGATATGATAAGCCGAGAAGAATAGTAAAGAAAAATTAGGAGGAGAGCGAAAACCTGAAAGTTTGAGAAGCGAAGTTTGCAAACGCGGGTCAGCGGTAAGAGAAAGGCAACCCAAATTCCATGCATCCGCCCACCTTCTAGAAGCTTCCTCCCCACATCCACATTCCGCCAGCTTCCCCGCCACCCACACCAGCTCCGCCGCCAGCTTCTCCGCCTCCACCCCACTCAACCTCCCGTCTCCTCCTCTCCCTCTCCAACCAACTGCCCTCACAACCCTCCTCAAATAATACTGATAATCTCCCTCCACGCGCTCTCCTTCCACTCTCTCCATCGCTTCCTTCTCCAACTGCCCCAGCGCCCTCGTGAACGCCGCCGATAAAACAACACGGTTAACCTCACGCAGCGCGTGAACCCCCTCCTCGTGGTTATCTCTTATAATCCTTTCAGCCAAAGAGCGTACCAACTCGTACTTCCTTGAACTCACCGGCACGTCGTTCAATATCGTCAACAACTGCGAGAGCATGCGACCGATGCTGGTGTCGTTTTGAGGAGCGCGTGTGTCGTATAAATATTTATGTGGTTTTGTGGCCTTAACGGCGTCGTATCTGTATGATGATCTGAGGAAGAAGGAAGGGACGAAACGGATGAAGAAAAGGTAGATGGTGATGAAAATGAAACGAAACGTTTCGAGGAGGTTGTGATGGTTGTGGAGAAAGGATAGAAATGACTTTTCAAGGTTGATGAGGTTTAGGATTGAGGAAATTAGGTTACGGAGGATGAGGAAAAGCGGTGGGTCTGGGAGTGGCACCGTATCGTTGAAACTCTTCTCGGTATTTTTCTGACCCATTTTCTCTTCTTTTCTTTCCTTTTCTCTTTTTCTTTCTCTTTCTGTTATTTTATACTAATTAATTACAAAATTGGGTAGTACATTTGAGTTGTTGAATCCTTGTACCTTGGAAGAGGATATTAGGTGGTATATGCTATTTAAGTTAAATGCCCTAAAATATCCTCATTTCTTATCATAAGCTTCTATGCCTCCTTTGTGCCTGGCTTCTTGGTTTGTACCATTAGGTTATTGCTCAAATCTGGCACAAAGGAACAAAAATAAGGAAATAATCTTTTTCCATTTCACTATATTTTTTAAGGAATGTATTTTTCTAATAGCAAATCTTTGATAATTATACCATTTAATATCTTGCATTAGTGCATTTGTCTTGTTTTATGGGGAGAGATTTACTTACTCCAAACAACTTACTCTACATCATATGCATCCATTCTTGGGAAATTCAATTGTTTGAATTAGTGAGTAAAAGAAAATGATATATTATTATTTATTAAAAATTAATTTACCTATTATTCTTTTAAGAATCATCAACTAATCTTTTACTCTGTATGTTGATTAACTTATAGTGATAATTAAAATAAGAAGAGGGGGAGAATAAAAGATTTGGTCCCTCTTTGTGGGGTATGAATGCTTCGACCATCATAACAATAACTTTCTCACTGCAGAAATTGAGAAAATGGTGTTGGGAGATAAGAGTGAAAGAGTAAGATGTGGAGTTCCTTTTAAAGACAAATAAATAATGGTGAGTTACAATATTGAAGTGAAAATAAAGGGTTGTTTAAAACATATTCTAGTGAGTGTATCTTTATACCTTGTTATAAGAGTATTATACATAATAAGACTAACTTCTATACTAGTCACATGAAACTGTCCCATTTCTAACCCTCATAAAAAATGGAAGAAACTTGTCCCAGAAAAAAGACTTGACTTATTATAAGGAGCTGAAATCACTGGCAAGTAAGTTGGTTCTAGCTTCTAGGTGCTATAAAGTTATAAATTGCAATCTCCTCCATGTTGATGTTGTCATCGTAAAATAAACAAATTCCATCACTTATTGAAAGCAAATGTCTTCTGAATTTGCTCCTTCAAAGTAAGTTGTGAGGAGGGACTCATTGGCTGTGTATCAATAAGGAATGATTTCAAGTGCCTTGTAAATTCTTTGGGTTTTTCTAAGTTCACAGCATGTCCTGCATTCTTAATCACTACAATTTGAGCATTTTCCCCTATATGCCTGCTCCAAAGATAAGTCCATACTTTTGTTAGTTTAACATGATGCTTGCTTGCTTCAATGCAAATTATAAGCAACAAAAATGAACTATCTATATATTCTGAGTTGAGATCTCACCCTTTTAATCTGTAGCCCAATTCCAGAGGGAATATCTGATCCTGCTCTCCCCATACAATTAAAGTGGGCTGTTTATTGTAATCCACAATGTTAGTAAAGATTCAAATAACTACATATTTAGAAGCAGGTGGAGCACTTGATTAATCTACTAGCTTGTTATTTTTTTCCTGAGATAATCAGAAATCAATGCAGCTCAGAATGAGGATATGGTAATTATTTGGGAAATGTTGAGATTTGTTTAGCAGATACTCTAATAGGTAAACATGGATTTTAGAGTGCTTGAGATACTACTCTTTTATCTGTATAGTCCTTCCTTATATGATGAAATAAAACATGAACAAGCTACCAAATTAACTATCTATGAAGACAAAGTATAATGACAGCAACAATCACCAAGCATGTCCCATTATGGTGGGAAAACACAATTTAAGAAACAAGAAAGAGAGACCTGCTATGGACAATTAGTCTAGTGAGGATAAATACCTGTGTGATCTTAGGAAGATTGGAAAGATGTCGACCTTTTAGTATTGCCTCGATGAGTCCTCTCTTTTCTTCAACGTAATTTGAACACATAACCTGTCCAGATTAATAAACACAGACATAGTCAATAACTCAATATTATTAAGAGGGGGAAAGAGAATAATTGTTTGTCAAAATTCTAGCATTGGTGTCTTAAACCAGTTGACCTTGATAGAGGCCTCAGCCTTGATCAAAATGGTTTGCCTAATTGCTTCATATGACTTTTGAATAAAAAGTTGAACTTTTTTGTTGGATCCAAGGGAGAGAGAAGAATGTGTAAGGAGCTAAATGTAATGCAGTGTGTGAATCCGCACACTCAGGAATCAGATGAGAGAAGATACTACCATGCTGAGTTCACACACAAGGAGAAGAACAAGACCAACAAGCCATAAGGCTGAGACTGAATTTCAAGTAAATTTGGATACAAGGAAAAGAACTTGAACCATAAAAAGAGAAATATGATATAAGTCTTTTTGGTCAATTAAAAGACATTGACAACACTAGGGGACTAAGGCTTGGTTGTTGCATAAATTACAGAATAGACACAAATATATTTTAGCAGGTCTAATGATAAAATCCTTGTGTACATCTCTCTTTCCCTTGAGCACTTGACAGCAAAAACCAGCTAGAATTGAATACTTATGCACATATTTATGGGTTTAATGATTAAGTCAATATCAAGATTTTTGCAGCTACCGAACTGTTCCAAGTATAAAACATTTATGAAAAGCTCCAATCCACGAAAACATGTATAAAAAAGGAAAAAGTGGCATACATACTTGAATGAAATCTGCAAGGAAATAAGAAGGGACGCCCCTAATAGGATTCACATGAGACAACTTCATCAATTCCCTGAGCTTATCCGGTGTCTGAGGCAACAAAATGCTAGAAGCCTCATCCAAAGATGAAACCCGAAAGAGCCCATCTTTCATATCATTCTCTTCCAAACAAACACCAGTGCAACACAGCACCAACCTGTAGAACACATGAGAGGAAGGGGCCAAATATAGTAATAAGGGATTGGCAAGAAAAAAAGAACAACTTTGATACATAAATGATGAATCATATGAATGTGTAAAAATAAATTGAAGAAGGTGTGTCCCTCTCAACCTGTCCACCGCCTCAGGAAACTGTGAAGCCACACTGTACCCTACAAACCCTCCATAGCTGATTCCAACCAACCTCATTCTATGAACCCCATGTGCCTCCATAAGCTTCATTAAACACTGAGCCTGAAACTTCTCTGTTCTCTCTGGCCTCGATGTGAAGGACTCTCCAAAGAAGATAAGATCTGGCACATAAACATTGAAGTGTGTGATGAAATGGCGAAGATGTTCACTATATTGCCACATTGCATTAGCACCAAAACCATGAATCAGAACAAGGCTTGGTTTGCAAGGGTAGTGGATCTTGGGTACCCAACAATGCATGGTGGTTCCTTCGCCAAGGTTGGTGGCCACGGAACGGAGACCCGCCAAGGAAAAGGAGTGGCGGTAGAACCAATCTCTTGAAGCGGTGAAACTGAGGTATTTTGAAAGTTTAGGCAACATTGAAGGAATAAGCATGTCTGTTGTACAAGGAACAATGAAAAACACACAACAAATTGTTTTTTTGTGTGTGTGGATGATAGAGAAGAAAAAAATTGAAACTTTTTGTGAGCAACGTGAAATTTTGTGGAGAAATTGAAACGGGGTATGAAGAAATCCAAGTGGGTATGCTGGTAGTGTTAGATGAAGGATTTTGATGAATGGTTGGTTTGTGTATGAGAAGGAGAAGTCAGAAAGAAAGAAAAAGTGTTACATTGCTGATATCTCTTGAAATTGAATAAAAGGAGAGAAAGCATGATGAACATAATTGGAAGAACGGCAAGTTAACGAAATAGTTACGTGCAACCACAACATTGCTCTTTTGTTCTATTTTTGGTAATATTAGATTTCAACCAAAGTAACTATTCCACATCTCATGATGTTTGTGTTTTTAATGAAACTCTAAGGTGTAAATTTAATATGTGAATTATGTTGTGGACCACTGTTTGAATAATGGATATTGTTGGAACACGCTGGTTCCAGATCCTCATTGCATCACAATACCAGTTTATAGCAGAGTTCGGTGGTAGTATCGTATGGAATCAGTAATCTAGTACACCTCTTACCTAACAACCTCATTCACCATACAAATTATATATTTAATGTGTCATAGTTGACAGTGATCATTCTTTAGTTTTACATTGTTATTATTATATCGTAATAATTATGAGAGAGAATATAAGAGTTTCGTATATACAGCATTTGAACTTCTGGATCAGATCGCATGTGTGATTTGAGGTTTTTGTCTCAAACAAAAAGGATTCACAGTTTCACACTAATGATACAAATATATCTTTATATTAACATGCCAAATTGTTTATATAAACCTTATCCTAAGAGTACGAAGTTATGGTTAGTGAAGTTGATACTTTGGCAAATTGTTACTTAAGTTGTAAAACTATTCTACTCGTTCTTTATTCTCTAGAAAAGTAGTATAGTATAGGTGAAGATGCTAGTAAATAGTAATCATTAGTTACTAGTTGGGATTAATGAAACAACACAAAGTAATGCATACAGCATATCTAAACCTGAATCAAGTGGTTGGAAGATCAAAAATAAATTTTGATAGAATTTATGCATGCTTTTTTATTTTAGATGTTATCATTTTACAAGTAGAAATGTTGATATTATAATAAAATTAAAATTAAGTAGTAATAATCAACGCAGTACTTTCAAACCGGATCCTAGGAAAACAACTATAGATGTAAGAACAAGAATATGCTCACTAATATTTCATTTCACAACAAGGTTAACATTATTTCGGAATAATACCTTATATATATAATCTACAATGATAATTTTGCATTGAGAAATGATAAATTTAGGAGATAATCAAGACAGTGTGGCTGTCCTTACATGAGAGACATAGATATTAGATTGATCAAATTTCATGATAAACATAAGCCTGCATTTCTACAACAAAGATGTTGAGTTACTAAAATAGAAAACTTTAAGATAATTGAGGAAATTATTGTTAAACTTACCAACAAGTTGCAGAAAATGAACCAAAGGAGGTCCTAGAAAAAATGGGATATAAAATATTCTCAATAAAACAAAGCTCAGATGTCATAATCAGTACCTGGTTATAATTCCTCCCATCACAGTCCACTTCTGTACAAGCTGCAGTTATAAATTATGCCATAATCCCTAACCAAGTACAAATAGAACCATCCTTCCATATAAAAACAACCATAAACAAAATCAAACCATATCTCATTAGACTACAATATCTGAAACTGTCAAACCAGAACGCAAGCTAGCTATATTTTATTCTATTTCTAATTATATTCAGCCATGGATCCAAGTAAGTTTGAATAAGAATTATATACACCAAGACGATGTTAGATAGGAATAGCCACCAGAGAATCAATCAAATGCTAAAGGAATGAAATTATCATCTAACAGCATATCAATATCAATCAAGTCCTCCACACCATCAACTGTCTCTTCGGTATTGACTAAATCCATATTGCATGCCTGCCAGACATCAAATGAACATATCATTAAGTGTGCTCAGTAAAGATGGTTTTAGACAAATTGATTGTGATTTTAGCTTTTTCATTTAGCAAAACAACTGTTTTTGGGAAAAGCTGGTGTATTAGGTAACATTGAAGCTTTACATGTTTTAATGTTTTAAAACCTGGAAGTTTCAAGGTTAGTTAACACAGCTGACGGGATTATTCTGAAATCAATCACATTTTTCCAGTTCACCCGTCCTCCCAAATTAACCATCAAACAAATATTACTAATTTATACAAAACATTTTTATTCACTTTGTCGTAATTTACCATGTAAATCGTTTTTTGCTTACACAATTCAAACGAAAGAGATTACCTTCAAATCGCTTTTCAAACCCAAACATAAATGAATGCAGCTTATAATCAATTATTGAAATAATTTTATCTCCAAAGCTGCTACTGGAAACAATCACCAAGCCAAATGCTAATTTCAGACATCTGCTAGATGTTTAGAAAAATACCTTGGTTTGACGGAAGTCCTCAACAACATTTAGAAGCCGCCTGTATTGAGCTCGTGCCTCTGGATACTGAACCATGGACTTCACCCTTGAAAGGGCCTTTTGAAACTTCTCCTCACTTTGTTTCCTTCCATCCTTGAGAAAATCATAATCATCCTCTTTCACAGAATCACTTTGTTGGCTGGGAGCCTTAGGAAGGGCATCTTGTCGAAACCCACGCAAACCACTGCCCTTGCGTCTCCAGCGTAATATAACCTTTTCCAGTATTCCCACAGACCAGATTATTGTTTTATACTTCTTTCTTACCTGGTGACCTCTAACATGGGCCTAAGACCACGAAAATCAAAAGTCGGTGGAAACAGGTGTGAGACACAAAAATATAAATAAGAGAAAGAAACAAGGAAAACAGGACAATCTCTAAACAGACTTTTTTCACTTAATAGTTATATTGAAGGTAAACCTAGGTAGGGAAAGGGGACAGGTGGGTTGGTGGGAGATCAAACCTACAACATCAAAATCAAGTCTTATAGACTGGGTCAGAGACAATTGAACTTCAAGCTAGTTGTAAATCTACGAATGTCTTTTCTACTCTCTCCTAAACTTTTTTGAGAATGTAGAGTGTGTCCCCAATTTGAAGTTCTGTTTTACACCTTTATGAAATTGTGCTATATACTATGATATTCTTTGGAGTACTTCGTTGGAACAACACTCTACTCTATTCAAGGGTTCTTAATTTCCAGTGGATCTTCCAAGAGACAGGATTGGCTTCAGGGCTTTCACTTGGTGCTTAAGCTTATGATTTGATGAGACATCAAGTACAAAGTAGTAACCATGTAAGGACGAACCACATGGATAATTTTTCAACCTCGGGATTCCTCACATTCAGGAGATATTTCTCAATTTTGACAACATATAGAAGAGGGTCAGGAATTAAAAAAAAGTATTCACAGGAGCAAATTTGCATTCTTAGAGTTTTTAACTTTTTATCAAACTTTATGATGTAATCAATTTTGCACCTACAATGTCCAAAATAGCAGAGTAACTGATAGGACAACTAATGGCAAATTAAAAATATTTAACGTCCAATTTACTTAAAATAACTTCCATGGTGTTAAAAATGAAAACCCAAGTAGATAGAGCATATCATTGCACCTGGATTTTAACAATTCTCTGACGAATGAACAAGAACTCTTGTCTCTTCTTCCAACCACGAAACTTTTTCTGTATTTGTACCGCAGCAGTATTAGCTAAACCATCTCCTTGTCCGGATTTGCATGACTTAGAAGCTACAAGGGAAAGAGCTTGCTGCTCTGCCAACCCAAACCCATCATCATCTTCATACTGATTTAATTGCTTCCTCTGAAATGACTGCATTCTGAATACTTGATGTATACGATCAGCAGCTTGTATAGCATTGCGGACAGCAGTAAGAGAATCCTTGAGACTGAGGGCATCTGGCATATCACCATAGAACACAGGTGTTACAGTTCGTTCGGAAACTGTCTGCACTGAGCTCGATCCTGAAATTTGTTGCCCACCACCTTTGTGTTGTTCATCCATTGTGAGAGTTTTGAGATGGCTGGTTAATAAAGTCTCGGCCAGAAAACCAGAGATTCCTTTGTGCCCATTGCTAGATGCAAGATCTGCAGGTGTTCTACCTGAAGGAAATGCTGGAGATGGATCCGTCAATGCTCCAGAATCCGCGCCCGTGGAGACAAGGACAGCAACTGTCCGCTCTCTGAGCAAAGGAGGACAAAGAATAAGACAAGGAATCAATTAGTGTTATCCTGAACATGATATATTTATGAGCCATTTGTGACTTAAAAACAATAAATCTTCTGACAAAATTATGAGAGCATTATAAATCCTAGAGAGACTTATGTGATCTGACTTTAACTGTCAGAGGCAATTTATGGGATAACTCCAAGTGGGTTAGCTTACATGCATAAGGAATACCGCTGTGAAGTTTAGCGCAAAGAAAGTTTAAACATAAAAGGGGAAAGGAGATTTGAACATGCAAAATGCCAGAACCCTTTGCAGGACAGTATTGAAATTAATAGCTTCATATGCTAGTACAAACAAAATCTGTCAACATTTTCTAAAAGTCTGAAAATATAATGAATATCAAGGTAGAAGAGGAAGGTTCACCCAGACTGGTAAATATAACTTACGGACAATCGACTAAACATAATTAAGGGTTAAAAAATCTCAAGGACCCTAACCTGCCACAGAATGCAGCCCAATGTAGAGCCGTCCAACCATTCACATCACGGAAATTGATATTAACTCCAGCAGTTAAAATTGGTTTTATGCCCCAATCATAACCAAGAGCAGCAGCTAAATGTAACACCCCCTGCCCGTTTTTGTCTAAGATATTTGGCCCTTTACCACCGTCAGTTACTATGCAAAGAAGCCATGAATACAGCTTCTCTTTAACCTGCCTGTGAAGATGCTCCTTAACCTTTTCTTGTGGTGTATCCTTCTTCACAATGCACTCTTCCTTACTTGAATATTCCTCTTCCTCCCTCTGTGAAATAAGCTTAAAAATTATGTTTCTTTGCTCTGAATAACCCTCAAAAGTTAGATTTGAAGGGTGCACTGGTTTTAAAGAAAGCAACTCCTCCAATTGCAGATGAAGTGACATTTCAAATGAACTGGAATAGATATCTGCAAAATCTACATTTCCAGAAAAACCAACTCTATAATCAAATTCCCGCACCTCACTGCAAGCTAACCTATTCGAACATGTTACGTAGAAGGGGACCCGACCAAACTTAAGAGGTGGAGCTTGACAGCACAGAATTCCATTAGCTAAAACCTCAGCAGGAACCTCAACTTCCCCAAACATACAGGACCAGTTACAGGTTGTCCCCTCAGGTTGACTCTTCAAAAATGCTCCAATAATCAACACCTGTATGGTTTTAATAGGATATATGTCAGTCAAACTACACTGGGTTCTTTCTCATTGCATGTTAGCAACAGAGACCTAAATATAAGAGTAAAAGCAATAATCATATATAACATACCAAGCAAAAAAAGGAAAAACTGTCGGGGTGTGTTTTGAAACACCGCAAATATAAGGAGTAACACCGAAATAAATACAAGTGGAAAACATTTAAATTTAAAAAATCAAACGAGAAAACTGCATACATCAGGCCAGGACAAGATAGCTGATACCAGAGGCAAAAAGTAAAAGGATCTTGTCCTCAATGAAAAAATACTCGTTCCCAGTACAGAGTAGAGGGAAAAGAAAGGAAACTACATAGCCATTAAATTTTTGGCTGAAGAAAAACTATTCTTCAACTGTAATGAAATCCAATATCAATGTATAAGTTGATGTTTATTCTATATTTTTTTCCACCTTTGATTATCTTTCTTATTAAAAGTACTAACAGTGTGATCGGTACCTCAGTTTCTGATTCAGCATATACCCATTTAGGTGAAAAATCATTTATGCTAAACAGCTGGTCCTGGGAGAGGGATGGGCTCAATGAGGCATCATCTATCACATGCCCACTTTCATCTGTACTCCATGAAATACCGGGTGAGGACTGCATATTCAAATCATCAACCTCTCCAAGTTCTTTATTAACCCACTGAGAGAAGCTATCAACCTTCTTCAGGCTTTTGTCTCTATCCAATAATGTGCGCTTTGCAGTTAAGGCATAGTTGACGCTTTCTTCACCAGGAACTTCACTCGCATAATTGGATTGTAGTGCTAGTTGAGGTTGTCCGTTTGACTGCTGCTCTGGATAGTATTGCTGCACAGGCTGCTCTTTTGGCTTACCATGAAAATTGAACAGGTTAGGAGCAATATCAGAACTTACATTATGAGTTTCATTCCCTAGTAAGCCAGTGCTATATTCTGATCCCAAATCCAAACTCAGTGGTTGGGTTAAGGATTGCAAGTGTCCTGAATTGTCTTCAAAAGGAATCTGGATCAAGTCAAATAACAAGATGGAAATAGTTAGACATTGTTTGCAAAATTTTATGAGCTGGTGTGCTTATGATTTTTTTTATAATAGATGTGGATTGAAACTTTGATACAAGAGAAACCAAATAAACCCCAGTTTAAAACATAAGCTTCAAATAAAGCAATCAAAATATAAAATTATTGACACCAAGCCAAGCCAATACGCTATCATGGCTACAAACTAAGGTATTTAGGAAGAGTTCATACTAATAAATACTCATCTCAGGAGGAAGTCGAATACAGATACATATGGAGAAGGTTCGAGTCACACCAAAAAACATAATAAAGAAAAGAACCCCTCAAATGTATTATAGTATTTATAAAATTTCAACCAGTTAGTGCAACACAAGGAGATCAATACCAGATAGTTCATCAGTAAGTTTAATTTAAATTATTAGTAAGTATTTTAGTTCAAGTGGCATTCACATCAGTCTTAGTCACGAAAGACTCAGATGGTGACGTTTCCATCCTAAAAAAATGTTAGTCCCGGATGATGCTAGGGACAGATAAGCATGCAGCCATGCAATAACAGTAAGTACCTGCCAATTTGATTGGAGAGACTGTGAGCTCCCTGCCTCCTCGGTGTAGCCACTTCTACCCACAAAAAGGTCACTGAAAATGGTATGTTCTTGCTCAAGAATGTTTCCCACTAAACTAGATGGGATGGAAGGAAATGATATAATAGAAGGATCAGTATGCAATTCCATAGTGCATTGCTCCAAGACATTGTCCCAGGATGCCATGCCATGTACTTTCTGGCCATCAATGTAGGTACTATCATTTCCTCCAAATTTATCCCGGGGAAGAAGTGGGATATAATCTGTTCCAGAAGGTGATGACTGCCCATGATCACCTGAGAATATTTTAATAAATTCAAAAGAAAACCTACTTGTCAAACTGAAGTTATGAACTGAGACGTTGCATGCTAGGAGTTATTAAGGTTCCATCTCAAAACCAATTGGATATAAGAGGAGTAGTCCAACAAGCATTTAAATCATTTCTGATACAATGAGGCAGAAAATGAGGGATTTACTTCCCATCATGTCATTCCAAAGAAGCCTGTCAGACTATGCGATGGGTTACCTTTGACCCATGACAAAAGGACATTTTTTGGCTTATGGCAACCAAAAATGAACTTGGGCTCTGCATTTAATACCATGTTAAGGTCCCATCTCAAAACCAATTGGTAATAAGAGAAATAGCTCAACAGATATTTAAAGCAATAACGAGACAGATAATGTGGGACTTAATGTTCAAACAATCATGTAAGACAGCAAAAAAGAATAGAGAAAAAAGGCAAGAAACCTGAAATGGGATGAAGAAGATAATTACTGTTCAAACCAGCACCAAGCTTGTCCATCGGAAGAATGTTCCCCATACGTTGCGACTCACGTAACATGTGTAATCCAGAACTTGCTTGTTGAATATCCTCTAGGAAGAAATTCAATCAAACCATTTGTGTGTGACGAAATGAGCCAAACTCTTAAGTAAATATGTGGTGTGACAATACACCATGATATTTAAAGCCTTAGCATATTAATTCAGTTCACAAGTATTACATAAAATTATAAACCCCCACAAAATAAATATAGGTAGTTACCAGAATCAGCATCTTCACGTAAAGATGCCAGGCTGCTAGTTGGGCTCATAGAATCTGTACTCAGTGAAGGCACAGTACTATAATTTGAGGGAAAGCCAGATGATGGAGAGGTGACCTTTTGGGAATCTGATGTAACGTTGTCACTTCCTGTAATTCCTCCAATAGTTGTCTTGTTACCCTGAAAGATAAAGAACTCACGATAAGTCACCAAATAAGCAAAGTCAGACAAGGCCAGGACTATAAAACAAGGATCCTTTTACATTGAACATCTTCAAATGCTTGTTTCCTGACTTCAAGAATAACAGATACAGATTTCAGGATCTTTTCAAAAACCCTTATGCATCTTATCAAGCATCATAAATAGAAATTTTTAACAGAAGGGGCTTTTTCTTCAACGATAACATAAACAAAAAGCATAAAAATAAAAGGAAATGGACAAAATACCTTAACTTCCAAGTAGTGAACAAAAACTATGTGCATCATATCTCTGCAGTAAAACAAAATCACAAGAAAACCATATTTTGATTAATTATAAGAAACAAAATTATTTCAGTATATGTATATTGAAAACTTAAAAATCGGCGAAAAAAATTCCTGGCGAGAAAATATGTGGATTACAAACAGGGAGGATTAGAAATCTTCCAAACCAGAAAATACAATAAGCAATAGAAAACTAAGAATGCAATCAAGCTGCCCAATCAGTATACCTAAGCTAGCAAATGCTTTGAAGCATCCATGAGCAAACACCAAAGAAAAGCCAAAAATGTAGAACTGCAATGTTTGTGGGCAAACAAATACCCTTGGAAGGTTTTGTGAACATATTGACTTAGAGAGTTGAGAGTTGACATATGGTCAAAAATGTAGTAATGTAGTGCTTATATAATACAAAGCAACAAGCATGTGGTATAGGACTCTACTTTCATTTTCAAGACATATCATTACACAAATCTTAAAGTAAATCAGGTCATACTCACGGTTCAAGCATCCAGTAGCTTCGCCTTTGGAAATTTTCATTATCTTCTCCATGGGCATAGTAGCAATGTAACACATCAACACTTCCCACCTAAATTTGCATAAAGGATGTCACAATCCCAGAAAACAATTATTCAAGGGTATAGACTTGTTTTCCAATTACACAAGACTAGTTGAAAAACATTCAACTCGTCTTATAGGGCTTTGATTAACTACAAACTCAAAAATCATGCAAATTTTTATCTAACCTTCAACTTTTCATGCGCTTCTTTCACAGTTTTTCCATCTTTTTTCTTTCTCCAATTATGCCCATCCTTTCTAAAGTATCTCAAAATCTTGCGATCAAAAATAAAAAGTGAACCACCTGCAATCATGAAATTTAAGTTGCAAAGTGGCACCTTTATGAGTATTAACTAATAATATGAGCTAAAAGATGGACTACAATTAACAAGGCAATATTTTAGGAAGAACAGCAAATTAACACCATTCTATCCTAAAAACTACAGAACTTGTAGCATGAAAATATGATGCTCTTCTAACAAATTTTAAGAAAAATTATTTACTTGGTGGCCTGTTATGAGGTTCTGGTGTGATGTGAAACATCCGATAATTACGGAGAATTTCACAAATTTCTGAAGGCCGCAACCACCGATGCTGGGCTTCAAATTGTAATTGCTGAATATCTGCACATTCATATTACATAATATTACTAACAAGAAAGAAAAGCCTAGACACAATTTTAATGCCATCAAGCACTGTTTTCCACAACCTACAAAGCCTAGTTGTACTAAAAGGGTCATCAAAATGTATTTTTTGACAACAACCCAAAATTATTAGCTAAAAAGAATTCAAAACCCTAAATTGATTGAGCTCAGTTTTGAGCCATCAAAGAAATCCCAAACCTTAGGTCCATTAGCAAAGAAAAAACCATTTTCATTGACTAACACGCTTTAGAAAAGGAAACATAATTAAAAAACTGCAACAAGAAATTCCAAGAAGGTCCATAATAAGAAATCATTCAATTACATGATCCAAGCAATTTACGAGAAATAAAAGAACTCAATAAATAAAGGAAAATAGAAAATAATGACCTAATCGGGGACCTAATCCATAAGAAACACCCTCCGCCATGTAGAAGACTAAATCAAAGAGAGAGAGAAATGAATTTCAATATGAAAGAAATAGAGCCAAGAAAGAACGAGGAAAGAGTATCGTTGTCGTGTTTTGTAAGTCTCAGACAAAGTGACGTAAAAAGGTGAAAAGATGACACTGTATTTATGCAATTATATAAGTTTCTGGGGAAATTAAATTAAAACATGTATTCTTTATTGCAAGGGATTTATGTCTAATAATTTCGTCACCATATCTTGGAATCAACCTCAATCTCCTCTCCATTGTTATACCTCAAATTAATGATTGATGAATCATTTATTTTATTTTTGTTAACATAAAGTTTACATTTTCAAGGTTTTCGAGTATTAAATCTACCACTTTTTAAAATATAACTGTTTTTATTACATTAATCAGTTTTCTGTAAGAGTTAACATTTTCCTTTTAATTTTTACTCTTTTAGAGTGGAAGAAAATTGATTTTATGTTATTCTATTTATTATCTCGTGATACTTTTATTTATATTAATATAGACATTGATCTTAATACACATAGGATATGGGATTTATATTAATATAGACATTGATCTTAATACACATAGGATATGGGATGGACTGTATTTGTTTGTTGAAGAAGAAAATGAAGTATACTTTTAACTTGGGATGGTTGTGTTGAAATTGATATTCAAGAGAAACTTTTGATGCTTGATTTTGATAAATCAATTGATGCAATAGTATGTAGTACTTATCCAAACCTACAACATCACTACAAGGATGAAGAATGGCAATCTAAAGCAATATTTGCATGAACAAGTGAAATTGTTGATCAAATAAATGATTATGTTCTCGTTATAATTCATGGTAATTTGTTTTTCTTCTTTTTCGGTGTTTTACTATTAACTATACAGTATATTTGATACAATTATACTAATAAATGTTATATTCTATAATTATAGGTGAAGAAAATGAATACATAAGATCAGATAAAGTCGATATGTCTGGTGTTAATGAAATTGAAGTAGACAACATGTTAACTCCGAAATTTCTAAACACACTTTCAACTTCTAGTCTTCCAAATCATAAGATTAAGTTGAAATTTGGACTCAAATAATGTTGTTGAGAAATTTAGATCGAGTAGAAGAATTATGTAATGGTACAAGACTGGTGGCAACTAGAATGACAAAACATGTACTTAAGCAAAAATCATGTCAGGTAAAAACATTAGACGTATCATATATATTTCTCGCATGTCAATGTTTTCATCTCAATCTTCATGACCTTTCAAGCTGATTAAAAAACAATTTCATATAGTTGTTTCATATGCTATAACAATCAATAAATCTCAAGGACAGTCATTAGAAAGTGTGAGCTTATATATATGTGTTCAATCATGATCAATTATACGTAGTTATTTCAAAAGTTCAAAACAAGAAGGGATTAAAGATATTGGTACATGACAAGGATGATCAATTATTTAAGTCAACAACAAATGTAATTTATAAAGATGTTTTCCAAAATTTATGACAGATACTATATAACTTATCTTATATTGTATTCTACAATTTTGTTCATAATTAATACAATATTATCTACACCATTCTTTTTGTCTATAGCTCTAATTTATCATTTAAATATATAAAAATCATCTTCAATGAGTTAATAATTACCAACTTTCTAATTTAAAATTTATTTTTCTCTTTTTAAATAAATTCATTCAAAAAACGTTATACGCACGGGTATCCTACTAGTATATGATAAAAGAAAAACACATCTATTTGATTGAGAATATAATTGTTTATATAATTTTTATCGCATACATGATTAACAATACATATGTATTATTTCATATATCAAATTATATATTTATAAAATATTTAGAAGTAATTAGATATAAGATGAAATTTGGGCCATGGACTCTCACACCTCTATCTATCTGTCTTTTATCTATATTTGTTTTTCCTTTAGCGATGTGTATGAGCGTGATGACAACTACGATGAAACCTGTTGCTATGTTTGTAAAACCCAACAACATAACTAAAACTCAATCCCCTAATCAATTATTCTTCAACTCTCCCAAAGTTAATATCTTCCCTTTGCGATGTTCACATTCTTCCGCTGCCGGTGTTGGTGATGTTGTTCCTATTACTCTCCATGTTGGGGTATATCACTCTCACCCTTCTCTTTTTCCATTTCAATTTTGAAACCCTACTTACTTATCTCTATCTCTATGTGTGTCAGGGAATGATGTGCGAGGGATGTGCATCTACCGTCAAAAGAATTCTTGAAACTCAAGTAAGGAATTCAATATATTATAGGCTTAATTTGTTTCTGTTGTTAAGGACTTCTTCGCTGTTTCATATAACTTATAACTGTTATATGTTCTATCATCTCATGTTCACATTGGAGTTCAGGAATTAAAAGTATAAATGCGTCATTGAAAGTTGTAACTCCAAGTTGAGTTAGAAATGAAATGAACATGATAGAATAATGTAGTTTTCCCTCATACCCTCGCAGTTCTACTACTACTACTTCGGCATTAATGTCATTGTTATTCGGTAAACAACAAACATCAAGAGCTTGTTCTACTCACATCTTGCTCAATATCACATCATGTAAATCAGGAATAATAGCCAGCTACTTTTCTTAAAAACCTCTTTAACCAATCAAGGCTATGGAATTATTGTTGGTCATTTTTGGTCAAATAAGTTCATTGCATAGCTGATCAGAGTGAAAATTTGTTTCCTCAACCCTCAAATATGTTACCAAACACATGAGAGGTTAATTTTTTGTTTTCTGTTTTCCAACATATACTTCACTTCCATAATTAATTCCATTATGAACAGCCACAAGTGTCATCTGCTACTGTAAATCTAGCATCCCAAACAGCAACAGTTATACCTGCTATCGAATATGAAAAAGAAGAATTAGGGGAGGCACTCGCACACCATTTAAGTACCTCTGGTTTCACTTCTACCTTTCCACCTCCAGGTATACATATATACTTATTATACTCTTTCAATTCGATATTCAAATACACCTCAATTATGATTGTGATACGATGATGGGCATATTTACTTTATTTTTTGTTCACTTAACTCTCATTATGTTGTTTTGTAAAGTTCATTTGGTGGGTTAACTGGCAGGTCAGGAAGAAGCACAATGAAGGAGTTATTGTTTCAGCATTTATGTCCATAACAGTGGTTTCCTTGCTTGGAGTCAATGCTATATATGCCCTCATTTGACTACGTTTCCATGTGAGTGTATATATGTATGACTACAAATTGATGTTGTAATCTCTCTTTTCATCAGTAGGTTGCCACTTGTGGACTGTAGTGGCTATTGGATGCAGTGTCTTTGCTCAGGTGGCCCTTCATGTTGTACAATTTTATTCATGTTTGTTGCTTCATTTTATTTAATGATACAATTTACTCATATTCAATCTACAACCAGCAATTGTTTAGTTATCATTTACCTATCTATTTTCTCAGGTGGCCAATTTACTCATCTTAACTAGCCTCCTTATTTCTGTGAACTTGGTTTTGTTTTGTGTGTATGACAATAATGATATACAGTGCTTCTTGTGATGTTAATTTTCAATGACATCTGGTTGCTTTAAGATGTTGATTATAGTAATGTCCATCTAAAAATGGCACACTATTAAAGTATACACAACTCATTCAAGTTTAGTGAACATCTTTGTAACCGTACCTGTTAACAGATAGGAGTTCAGAATTGATAGATAAGAAGACATTTTATCATGAAGATAGGATACACTATTTTACAACATTATACCATTAAGAGCTGTTTATTATGCACGATTTCATTTTCATAACCCATTCAAGTTTTCCAAGGATAAACCACTTTAGCTTGAATGTAAAAATTGTTGTCATCACTAATAAATATCATAATACACGCATCTCATAATGTGTAAAGAAAATGAGGCTAGCTACTTGGCACGACGCATTAAGTTTAATGGATCACAGGTTAAACATGTAATGGATCCCCACTACCAAATGATCAACATTCTATAAGTTTAATTTATTGTGGTGTTGAGTACCCACTCTTGATATACATGTATGTGTTCCTTTAATTTGTTTAATCTCCCATATTTCACAATTTTTATTTAATGTTCTACGGATTCTTCACTCACACTCAACATCAAAATTTTGCACTGACCAACCTGTCAGTTTGGTATGGATTCTACCACAAAATAGTTAAATGAATTATCAATGTGATATTGCACATAATGTTTATATTCTTAGAATAATGATATTCTCACAATTGAGCATTGATTATAAACATATACTAACAGACATGGACTAACACTCAATTTGAGCATATTGGACTAAAATGCTTTTCTTTCTCTCCTTTCAATTTTTACGTGGGTCAATATGCATCAAGCAACGGGTAAAGAAAAAGTCACCCAATTCCTTGAGCATTACCAAATATAGATAAGTGAAGGTAACAAGTAACACCAACATATCTAAATACTCAACATCAGATATCTCTATCACTCAGGCACATGCCCTATACAGTCAAACACATGCTTACAGAGACATCCATAAGGTAAAAGCAGGAAACATACGCAGATAGATATCAAAACCAGAGGAGCAATACATAGCGGGAAACATCTCCCAGCAAGAGTTATGGAAGATTCAGTTAGGAATGGAGGGGGTGAACCTTAGACACAACAAAATTCTGATACAATAGGGCCAGAGGAAGCTCTCAAAGAGACCAAAAGAAGATTTCTACTGAGATATTTTTCCCACTAAACCTTACATGCCAAGTAATCAACAAGACTGTAAAATCCTTCATAGTCCAAGATGGGAGCACATCTACTATCCCAAAAAGTTTGTCACTCCATGTGCCGCTTGTTGTGATTCGTTGAAAAAAATATATTTAAGTTAAAACTTTAATAATTAAGTGTTTTTTGACTAACCACAACAAGTGGCATATGAAGTGACACATTTTTTGGGACAAACGATGTGCTCCCGTCCAAGATAGTCATAGTCATATTTCCTAGCTTGCTGCCATATTTACCACAAGTACCTAAGAGGCAGATATAGAACCAGACTAGAATACTAGATAACACACCATAACAAAGCTGCATCCTGTTACCATGTTACTAGATGATTGGAATAACATGACTATGGCAATCCTAGATAATGTTCACATTGGTTGATATAAAATAACAACAGTGTAGCAGGGTAGGTCACACCTAAAGCATACACGTCACAGAGTAGCAGCTAAATTGTGCAACTTGAAGTTTCTACTTTCAGAATATACAACTTGTTGGTGGGAAGATTACTCCTTTACACTTGAAGAACTCAATAGCTATATGGAGTCCAGTTAGCCTATACAGTATTATTATTCTTTATGACATGTTTTTCTTTCATTACTTGCATTGGCTAATGCTGTAAAGAAATCCTTAGTTATCAATAACATGATAATAATCAGTCCACTTTAATCTAGTGGCAAGCATCAGGCAAACCATTCAAATTCTCTATGCGTCCTCAGAATCTACATTGAGAAGGAACCTAAAGGCACAGATCATTCACACTAAAAATGAAAAAGTACAGCAGGATTGAGATTATAGATAAGTGGTTCATAAATAATCTCCTAAGCATAAAATTGCATTGGGTTTTTTAATAGAGGAGGAATCCCACCCTTCCCTTCAATACGAGCTAGACTATAACAGGCTAAAATTATAACACAAGGAATAGATTTTGCTGCAAACATTTTCAGAATGGATATGCAATAATAATACATATATAGCAGAACACATAAAAGCTACTGCAAATGGACTACAAACAAGTTATGAAAAAACGAATACCTTAGTCAATTCCTTCAATCTTTAGAGAGTAAAACAATAATTCAAAACGAAAGCAATGCACCACGTAGAAATTGCACAAACAAGTGCATTACAACCAAACAAAGGGATCACGCACACACACAAGTGAAGCACATTGTCGCAAGAACAAAACTCAAATATAGCTAGCTAACTATATTAACTAATAAACAAGCAGGTAAAACAATGTGATTTAGAAGACTCTATGATACAAACTGAATCCTCCTTACTGTATTAAACTACACATATTACTCATGAACTAGTACCGATATATCTTGACACTCACAGGCAAATCGAAATCATCTCTTCAGCAATCACTTGGAAACCAAAAGAACCTCAGGCTTCTTGACTTTAGTAGGAGTATTAACATTGGATGAAGCATTCACTGCAGCTGCCGCCATCTTAACAGCCTGCCGTGCCCTCTTATCAAGCTGAATGAGACTCCTGGTGGCAAGAATCCCCTGTGGCACCAAATCATGAGACGCCCTCGCATACAAACGCCTCACCGCAAAAGAAGCGGCATCCTTTACATCCTGCGAGTTCAAAGGACCCAACAAACAGTGCCCTAGGATTCTCAACACAGGCTGAAGAATCTCCCATGGCAAAGGGATCCTACCCCCTTTGGAAACCTCAACCTTGTCATATTCCTCAATCTCCAAATTCCCCATATCTTGAACAAAATCCTGAATCTCATTGGATTCCAAAGCCGCAACCCCTAAACCATTGACATGAATTTCATCAAATTGAGCATTGCAGGGACAATCCTGACCAGCCCAACCAGATGCAAATTGACAAAATTCAATCTTTGACCAACTTGGCATCTGGGAAATATGTTTATAGAACAAATCAAAAGCGACACCGACAATAGAAGCGCGCTTAGTGGATTTAACAGCAAGTTGTGGCTCGAGTGGAGGAGAGAGAAGAGAAACGGAGGGTTTTGAAGTAAAGGGTTTGTTAAGAGGAGAGTGATAAATGGAAGGTTGGGATAGATCAGGGAGAGTAAGAAGGATAGGTTTTCCAGAACGAGATTTGACTTCAGAGGAGTAGAGAGCGAGAAGAACAGCTTCGAAACCAGCAAGGGAAGGTGGAGGGGTAGAAATGGAATTATGATGAATACGAGAGAGGTATAAGCCAGAGATAAGAGGAAGATAAGAGAGGAGGAGGAGGCGGAGGTGTGGGTCATCGGAGAGAAAAGTGTCGTAGAGCCAGTGACAGAGAGGATCAGAACCGGAACCGGAGGAAGGGGAGGAGAGGGCGGAGGAGATGGAAGAGTAGGCGGTGGGGGAAGAGAGGAGAGAGAGAGCGGGTCGATCAGAATCAGCAAGAGAGAGAAGAGATTCAGAAGAAGAAGAAGAAGAAGAAGGAAGAAGATTGATGAGAGAGTGAATGCGAGAACGTGCTTTCGAGATTTGTTCCCACCAAGTGTGCATTGTCGATGATGATGAAGAAGAAGAGTTCTGGATATCTAAATCCATGTTCATTCAGATTTCAGATTTCTCAACAAAGACGTTTACTTTTATCTCTTATTGGACTAAATCATCCACTTAGTTACTCACCCTTCTCATGTTTTTTAACTTTTTTATATTAGCATTAATTAAATGGGATATTAACCTTACACCCAATGTTGGAATATCAGTTTGTGTAAGATACTCATATCACACTGATATCAGCAGCAAAATAAATAAATACCATAATGAGATTTCTTCAATAAACCACTGATCCACTTTCCTTCCTTAATATACAAAATATAAGACCCATCTGTATGCTATATATATATCCTCATTCCTCACCACCTTTTTCTTACGTTTAAATGTGATATTGGAAATATCTGGTATCTGAAACTAATACTGCACCATCATCTTCATTAGACAAGTCTACAATAACCTTCAATTTCTTATTACATAGTAAATCTCATATATTCAAGTTCCAAATTCTGATAGGCCTTCTGGGTTGAGAAAAACAACTAGTGTTTGTAACTTTCTAAACCAGCCCAGAACCTGCTTGTTGTACAAAAACCTTTCTATAGTTCCTTGTGAGAAGTGAAGGATGTGCACAACAATGCCTCACTCTAGGATTCGTCCTTATATTTTGTGTTATTATTGAGATTAAGGAGTAAAGATTCACAAGAAATTGATAGACATTTTGGAGTTGCATTCAGCAAAAGATGTCAATATGGCTGGTATTCTCCATATACAATAAAATTGATAGAGGCTAACATTGAAGTTGCTCATCTCTCTCTAGTTAACAAAAGACATGGTGGAGAAGGAGCAACGAACAACGTGACTAGTGTTGATGCTAACTCCAGTGAATTGATGCTAGTATTGACTTCCTTAGAGTTTGAACAAGTTGCAAATGATGAAGAAATATCTCACCTCAATGTGTATCAGTCAAATGATGCAAGCCATACTAGTTGGCCATAGTTGGTCACCTCAATGTGTAAATTGTTGGAAGTTGGTGTCTCCAAGTCTGTCTTATCCAATAGTATAATGTTATGTATATCATTAGAAATATTTATTCATATGTGTCCTTTCATTTTTCGTGTTGAAACAAAAATAAAATATTATGTAATATTATAGTATTGGGCGAAACATGGTTAATAATACACTTATGATCTTCATCCTTATCTTTTACCTCAATTCTTAATCCATGACTACTAAAATAATCCCCACTAGGATAAGTCCTTACTAAAAGAATTCATTTAACTACTATGAATCTCTAAGTAAAATAGGAATTAGATTTACCTAGTTTTTAATAGAAAATGTATGATTGTTTGAATGTTTGAATTATTTAAGGAACATAAGCAAAATATCATGTTCAAAATATCACTTGATGGAAAAATGAATATTCACTATCATTTCTTCATCCTTAGTATAATTATTAATTTTATATTTTAAAATTAATTAAGATAATATTAATGTTTACTTAACATTAACATTAGAAAATAAATTAACACTCAGTTCATATGTACTAAGGTGATATTATCGCTAATTGCATTAACTACTTTATAGTTTTATTAATTTATTTCTTTTAATTATTAATTAATTTATTTATAAAGGATAAAAATATTTTATTTATACTTATGTCTAATAAGAATTCATCTAGCTACTATGAATCCCTAAGTGCAATAGGAATCAAGATTTACGTAGTTTTTGGTAGAAAATGTATGATTGGTTGAGAGATTGAATTATTTTAAGGAACACAAACAACATATTGTGTTCAAAATATCACTTGATGAAAAAATGAATATTCACGGACATTCCTTGATCCTTAGTATAATTATTAATTTTATATTTTAAAATTAGTTAAGATAATATTAATGTTTACTTAACATTAATATTAGATAATAAATTAACACTCAGTATCTACTAAGGTGATATTATGGCTAATTGCATTAACTACTTTATAGTTTTATTAATTTATTTCTTTTAATTATTAATTTATTTATAAAGGATAAAAACAATTTTTTATATTTATATGTAACAAGAATTCATCTAGCTACTACGAATCCCTAAGTGAAATAGGAATAAAGACTTATTTAGTTTTTGGTAGAAAATGTATGATTGGTTGAGTGTTTGAATTATTTTAAGGAACGCAAACAACATATTATGTTCAAATTATCACTTGATGAAAAAATGAATATTCAAAGTTATTCCTTCATCCTTAGTATAATTATTAATTTTAAAATTAATTAAAATAATATAAATGTTTACTTAACATTAATATTAGATAATAAATTAACACTCAATTTGTATATACTAAGGTGATATTATCGCTAATTGCATGAACTACTTTATAGTTTTGTTAGTTTATTTTTTAATTATTAATTTATTTATAAAGGATAAAAACAATTTTTCTATATTTATATCTAGCAATAATTCATCTAGCTACTACAAATCCTTAGTGTAGTAAAATGTCAATTGATAAAAAATTGAATATTCATGGACATTGAATAATTATTAATTTTATAATTTTATATTTTAAAATTAATGAAGATAATATAAATGTTTACCTAACACTCATAACTTATTATTAAATGAAAATATTTATTTTTATTATTTTAAATGTTTTAATTATTATTTTATTATTTTAAATTCAACTTCAGCGAATAAAAATGACATATCATTACCATTCATAGAAAATGTGAAGAAAGGAAGTGACATCACTATCTTAACTCAATTTTATTATAATTTATTTTAATAGATTGATCATCAAGTATGATAATAATATTATTTTAAAAATAATTTATTATTAAAACAATATTAAAAAGGAACTATTATTTTTAATAATATTTTATTAATAAAATATGTATTTATTATTATAACTTAATACTTTTATATTTATAATATTTTATTATTAAACAAATGAAAATAAAGTAAGTATTATAAAATGAATCATACATAAATCTAGAATATTAATAAATACAAAATTGAATGAATACCGTAACAAAAATGAAAAGAATTATTAATTTAAAATATGTTGAAAAATAATGTAAGAAGTTGTTCTTAATGATATGAATTGTAGTAACCGTCATAAAAATGAGGATCGACACAAATTTATGGAAGAACTTATGAAATATGAGATTGACAAAATGAGCATGAGAGTGATGAAAATTTATGAACTAATGTGAGCCTAAATATTGATGATTATGAAACTCTTATTCTCTCTAATATAGATTATCTACAAAATAATTCAAAATTTGCAAAACTAATTTAAAATTATGAAACATAAGTTTTTGGAAATAATACAATTTTTTTTATTATGAGTAAAAGATAGTAAAAAAGATATAGAAAGTTGAATTTTTAAAGGTAAATAAATCTTCTATTTTTTTTGGATAGGAAAGTTTGCGCAACTTTTTAGAGAAAGAATTAAGTTGACCCTGATAAATGTCTAAAAAACTAATATGATTTAAAAATTGATATAATTGATTGGTTTTTAATCCAATAGATAACTTTAAAGTTTTAACAATTGGTCGTAGATATTCATTTTTAATCAACAAATAGTTCTAAAAACAAGTATGATTTAAAATGGATAACATTTAACAATCGTTAATATTTATTTATTTAAATCAAGAGATAACTCTTAACAAACAGTATGATTTATATATTTTTATATATCATTGAGATTTGTAAAATTAATTTTTGATGATCTATAATTGAAATTGGACAAAATTAGATAAGACTAATCAAATGATATGTTTTTTTGGGAGTGGTAGTAAATAGGTATATTGTACACTTAACCTCCTTTTACATATGAATGGAATACAATGTTCTTGTTGGTAACTATCTATGTTTGATGCTTAGCAAATTTCTTGTAATTTGGAAACTATCTATGTTGGTTACAGGTTACTTGTATGTAGACATGGATAAAACTTCGAAAACATAAATTTTCCAAGTCACACTCACACTGGCAATGATCACCTACCACAATTTATAGCTTTTCAAATAATTTATAGTTTTTATCCAATCAATAAATTAGTAGATCTTGATAAAAAAAATTGAATCAAATTTATAGCTATGACTTTTGAACTTTGAAAGCTAGTTTGTAGAAAATTATTTCAAATACCATAAGATTTTTCAGCAATTCATTAGTCAATTTTATTATTTTAAGATTTATCAAATTACAATAGTTACAATACACTAAAATATCTGCTAACAACTATAAATAATTACAAATTGGGTAAGTAAATAAATATAAAATTATTAATATACCAAATTTAAAATATTTATTTAATAATAGTTTTACTACATATTTAATTAATCCAATTAATAATTATAATTTAATTAATAAAAAACGGAACAATAAAAAAAATAGTATATATTTTTTTAGCCAATTAATAAATTTCAGTTAGTTTCATGATAGTTTTATTGAACCATTATAGTTTAATAGTTTATTTTGAAAATATATATATATATGTATCAATAATGTACTAGTTTTATATATTATCACTGTATCCTCTATCATTTATATTTATTCATTATTGACTCTTAAAAAATAATATAATACAGATTGTGGATGACATACTCATTGTATATAAATCTTTACACTGATTAGAAATGACAATGAAAATCGAACGTGTGAGTACTTGTCAGAACTTATAACAGAAGTTAATGGAGGAAAACACGATATGATTGGGTTCAGGTTTGAGTTTTACCCGATTTCAACTTTCAGGTTCGAGTTCGGGTTTGATACAATTGATAGCGTACCCGACCGGCCCTAAATCCGATTAATGTATATAAGAACCTGTGTGCATAGACGGCAATGTCCTATTTTCAGTAAAACATTAAGTGACTTATGAATAAAGTCAAAGTTACTTAATTTAAAAAATAAAAAATAAAAAAATGGCGAAAGTGGATGGAAGAAGCTTATTTAACTCGTAGCCATTGTGGGAGATTCTCACATCTTCTCATTTGTTCATCAATGGCTGCAAAGTTATCATTTTCAGTGATTCTATGCATTATTTCCATATGGGCCGTTGATGGTGCTGACCATGCTCTAGCAGCACCAGTGGATTGTTCATCTGTTATCTTATCTATGGCTGATTGTTTGGCATTTGTATCCAATGGAAGCACTGTTACTGAACCAAAACCGACATGTTGTTCTGGATTGGAACATGTCCTTAAAGTTTCTCCAGATTGTCTATGTGAGACTATCAAAAGTAGTGCTAAGTTTGGTATTGCCTTGAATCTCACTAAGGCTGCATCCCTTCCTTCTGCTTGTAAAGTCTCTGCTCCTCCTGTCTCTAGCTGTGGCTGTAAGAATTCAACTCATCCCTCATTATCTATCATTTATTACTCTTTCTACATTCATCTTCCTAATCTATCTCTCTTGTTTTTCAGTGTCTGTATCCCCTGCTCCTGCTCCTGCTGCTCCTGCTGCTCCTACTCCTGTTCCTGCTGCTCCTGCTCCTGGTATGTTTCATCTACCTAGTCTTTATGTATTAAATTATAATCTTTTGCTTTTTGCATTTGAATCTTTTTTTTTTGAAGGATGCTTTGAAACTTAATACTTTATGCAATGTCCAGATCTTTGTTTTGTAGTTTTTATGTTGTTGAACTTTGTTTCATGTTAATGGTGGGGTCATATGCTTAACTAGGATAGTACCAATATGTTAAGAATATATTCTTTTTGTTGTTTTCCTTCTTTTGTTGCTGGCTGTTGATCTTCTAGATATTCCTTTCCGTTACAATTTTTATATCAATTAAACATCATTATATTACAAATATTGTTGTGGACCCTACAATCCTTGCTCCTCATGTGCTCCACAGAATGTTCTGACTTTTGATGTCTGTATATGTAACTAGATAAAATTAAACAATTTAAAGAATCATGACCCTAATAACAAAAGGTGATCTATTACACGAGGTTCTCACCTAGTGAGAAATGGGCCTTACTCCAGAATCGGATGTTTCCGGGAGAGACATTGATCAATAAAAATAAAAAATCTCAATGAATTCCTTGTTAAAGACTATTTTATCCTTTTTAGAATAAATCTTACTCACACTATCCTATTTTGACCTAAATTTGACTTCTTATGGACCATGTTGTGATTTTTCATTCTTCACAATACCAAATAAGTATGTGGTCCTTCACTCTTATTTAAATTTAGTTGTGGGATTTTTTTATTATTCCTGTCCATAATTTAATATCTTTGTGTTTTAGTGTATGTTTATTTGAGTATGATGATGAAGAGGCATTGAGGTTTTTGATTTACTTTATACTGTGGTATTTGGTTGGGAGATGCCACTCATGCCAGATTTACAGATTGTAATAAGTATTATTAGAGTGTAATATTTATGAACGGATTTATACTGAATGATGTAGTATTAATGTAAAGAACTCTATATCAAAAGTTAGATTATCAAAAGCTGTTGTCATTCATCCTATATCTTTCTGCATTCCAATTAAATATGCTTGCTTTGTTTGAATCACATTTTTCACATATGCTATTCATGCATAGTTAAGTTTTTATTTCATTGTACGAAATCTTAAACATTTTGATATTTGGAGTTAGTTTCTGACTTGATTGGTGTTTCTAATTTGAATGATTATAAATAGGTGCAGTCCACCCTCCACCACCATCTCCATCAACACCTGCTGCTGCTCCCGGTTCGGATCATGAGCATTCACCATCTCAAGGGAACTCATTATTCCCCATCTCAGCTGCATCCTTTATTCTTTGCCTATTGGTAGCTATATTCTCAGGCTTTTGAGAATACATGAAATGGACTTTTTTGAGGTTTTCTTAGTTTCATTATTATTGCACCTCTTCTAATTTTATGTGTGACTGAAATAGATGAAATTCATAATGAGTGTTGTACTTGTTACTAGTACCCTCCTTTTATATACAATATGAGAATGCATTTTATTTAGCATTGTTATTATTATACATGTTACTATTGATTTTGATTGGTGTAATCGAGTTTCTTGCCAATCACACATTATGGAGGAGGGCTTATGTTTGAGCAAAAGTATAGTTGAAGTGTGCTGAGATTTAACTTTGTTAAAATCTCAAACTTCTTTAGCTAACTTACTATATATCCTTTGTTGGTAACCACATACACACAATAAATACAAAAAATGAGTCCAGCAAATCATGAAGTCAACATTTGTTTGGTTTTTTTGGCAACCTTTTAGATTTAAATTGTACATCATGAAGAAAATACCAGCTTACACAATCAAATAAACATAAGATATATTATAAAAAAGAAGACATCATTCTTTCACTTTGATTTTTATACATGGACCTGAAGTAGAAAAATCCAATACTTAAACTACAAAAGACAAATCCACATGACCTTTTTGCTCATTAGCTTTCCAAGTTCCTATAAGCTACCTGAACATCTTCCTGCTTTTATTTAGGCTTCAACACTTAAACTGAAATAGCAATTTTTTTTTATAATTCTGAACCCTTTGTAACAAAAGTTGCAACAGCATCAGTCACTGATAGAAATATTTTATGTTCTCCAACTAAGTCAGTTAAGTTGGATGCATGGAGCTTCTCCATCACAATTGGTCCCGGGTTTGCTAACACAAGCTGTTCAAAAGACCATACAAAGATGAATGTCATCACAACTATATATAATTACAAGTTGTTCTCTTATTTGTACATTATAACAATATCATTATACAATTCACTTCTCTTCACAAGAAATGCTAATTACTAAGGATGCACAAAATGTTGAGTTTCTGTGATTGTGTATTACCTGCACTTCCCTTTTATGAAGGCTCTTATATAACTCTTCCAAGGCATGGATGCCACTAGTGTCAATATCAGTAACAGCTGCAAGAATATATGGTTCCACAAATAAATTCATTGATAAAAAATAATCATTGAAAAAGTAGGAGTTGATTTCATCGAAAGCCTTACGCGACATTTCAACCACAAGATACTGTATTGCGGCTAATTCACTTCCTGTCCTTTGAGTCTCTTCATCAGTCAGCCATCTCAAAATTCTAACAATCATGATTGAATCATTCATCAGGCTCATTATCATCAAATTTTCATATTAGAAACTTATGGTTATCATGTTAAATTATGCAGTGCATATTTCTACTGTAATACATACAAGTTAAATTAAATATGATAGGAATAACAATTACCTCTCCTTGATATAGTTGGAGTTTGAGAAGTAGATTGCAGAGTCAACTCTGATAATGAGCATGCCAGGAATCTGGGTTGCTTTTGGATATTGCTGGATGTTCCTGTAAACACTAGTCCCTGGAAGCTTCCCAAGTACTGCAGTCCTTGGTCTTGTCACTTGTAAAAGGATTTTAGCAAAAGATATTGCAACCTGCATTTAAAAGTTATAAAATACTTGGGAGGGAGAACTGAAGATCCAAATAAGCTATAAATTTCTTAAGAATTATCCGTTACCGCAATTAGAAGGCCAATCTCAACACTTTTGAAGATCACACCAAAGAAAGCTCCCATGCAAGCTAAAAAGTCAAATTTATCTATCTTCCATAGCAGAATTACAGCTTGAATGTCGATAAGGCCTAATACAGCAGCTATTATAATAGAAGCTAGCACTGCATTTGGTGTGTACTTAAACAGTGGTGTAATGACTAATAGAGTTAATAGTACAACAAGGGCCATAACAATGTTTGATACAGCGGTTTTACAACCAGCCATATAGTTCACTGCTGAGCGAGAAAATGATCCTGCATAAAGATTAGCAACACTTAGTAAGATGACATAAAAAATGCACAAGGTTTCTAGTATAGGCTAAAACAAGATTGAGAATTTGCTTCTTCTTTTGTACCTGTAGCTACATAACATGATGTCAGTGAACCAATAATGTTCATTGTTCCTAGAGCCACCATTTCTTTGTTACCATCAAGTGAATAGTCTTTCATGGCAGCAAATGTTCTCCCAATTGCTACAGCTTCCTGAAGTTTAACAAATTCGGTATAAGTCTCTAACCAAGTTTCCAGAAAGGGAACAAAAGGGATGAGGAAACAGAATCATACCGTGAGTGCAACCATGCCAGCTACCACACCAATTCGAGCACCTGCGCTCAAATATTTTCCACTGAAAAATATTTCACTAGCAGATGCTGGATTCACACCTTTTTTAATATGTTTCACCTGAAATAATGTACTTTGAGTTTTCTAGTGCTTAATTTTTTTTTAACTTTAAAGCATTCATCAACCTTATGATAACATGACCTGTATGTATCACTATCTGTGCCAACTTCCTATGTCACTTGCTTTGATTGGCATATGAAGTTGACACGGATAGAGGTACTATGGATGTTATCCCTCCACTTACTATTGATACGCCTTTCTTGTCAGCCCTGGTAATGTAAACAAAAAGGGTAGACAGTATGACACAGGTCATAGGAGCAATTGCAGCCACCCAAAAGAGTTTCTTTTCCCTTTTAGCCTATCCATTACAACAAAATAGTTATGAAAGTTTAAATAGAAAGGAAGAAGGAAAGAATGGAGATTGAAATAGTTGGTATTCTTACAATATACTTGGTTATAAGAAGAAAGACCAAGAATGATATTCCTATCACTATTGTCTGCCAGTTCCACTGTAAGCAAAGATCAAGGCAAGTATGTTTTAGCATGCTTATACTTTTACAGTTTCACTTTTTCATCTATACTGATTACTGAACGAGAATTTTAATACTAAATGAAGGTTTACCCCATGGTGCACTGAACTCCAAACTGAGTCCATGACAGAAATAATGTCAGTTTTCTTAGTGAAGTTTTTTATGCCAAGCAGACCTTTCAGCTGTTGCAGCGCAATAGTAATGGCTGCGCCAGCCATGAATCCGACGATGGCAGCATGAGATAGGAAGTCAATCAAGAAACCAAGCCTGCAATGTTCATAGGTGGTATGTAACACAAGAAGAATTTAGGCAAGTCAAGAGGTATATAACAATGGATAAGGATCATTTACTAAGTCAACACTAGTATTAAATTTGTACCTTAAAACTCCAAGTGCCATTTGAGTAATTCCTGCAAAGAAGGTAGCAGTCAATGCAAGACGTAGGTATTCATGGCTATGGTAGTCCTTAATCTCATCGCTAAGCATAGTCCCGAGCAAGAGGGACACCACTGCTACTGGTCCTATCGCAATATCTCTTGAGCTTCCCATGAAAGCATACACAAGAGGAGCCACAAAGCTAGTATCTGCACACAGTGACAGAAAACCAACTCATTTAACTGAAGAGAAAATAGAATCAACATGTTTATGTTTCTTAAAAGAATTCAAAATACTCACATAGTCCATATTGAGGCTCCAAATTTGCCAGCTTTGCATATGCAATGTCCTGTTATGCATGTTACTCATATGTTAGAGTAATAATCCAACAACACATGCTAAAATTATTGGTAATAATGAAAATAATGCTATACATAAGTTACTAGAATAACGTTACTCAATAATAATATCATTCAGAAGTTACTAGTCACCTGAGGAATACAAAGACTTGCAATGGTTAGTCCAGAAATGAAATCACTTCTGAATGCTTTAAGGTTGTAACCTCTTGCCCAATTGAAAATAGGGAATACTGCTTGCAGGCCTAGAACAAACTTTCTTCTTATGGTTTGGTCCTTAAACTCCTTTAAAGGGTTGTCTGAGAAGAAAGTTTCCTTCACAGAATGTTTGATCTCTTGGAAAAGAGTTTGTTTAGGAGGAGATCCAACCTTGTGAACATATGGCAACGTTTCAACATGTCTACTCGAAGAATGTCCACTTCTTAGTTCCCCCATAGCCATTGCCACAACCTCGTCGCTGACACGCTGACTCATTTCAGCTCCAGAGACACTTAAATAACCTGTTAAACCACCACACAGTAATTAGTTATGCAGAAAATAGTGTGCTGCATAATTGCATTAGTGCAACAATCTATTTTAGAGTCAATTACTTGTTCAGAATCACATTTTGTCATGTTTAGCTAAGTTTCTTAAAAGGAATAATCATAGCAGTGTATCTATCTTAGTTTCAATTGAACAAGGAATATTAATTGAATGGAAAAGACACATGGAAAGTAAGTACCAAAAATATGGTATGTGAATTGAGAGCCCCTGAATATGCTGTTATTGGAAGGAAAGGTAATGGTTATATAGAGAAATATCAACTATGCTTGATGTGATATGTAAGGCTTGACTTTTTTTAAACATACTGTAATTCTATTATTAATCCAAGTCAACCATATCAAATTGATATTAAATATTTGGTAGTATGGGAAGAAGTGAGAAATAGGGATATATGATACAATTCTTAAAATTTAATTATCATGTGGACTACAGAGTTTGCAGACAATTGATACCTGGATAAGCTTAATTATTAGAGTTGACCAAAATTAACAATTCATTATAGTACACACATGGTTTTGTGGGCTGTATTATATTGTTTGTTTTCCCATTCTTGAATGTTGTAGTTGAGGTAGAGACAAGTGACAGAAGCTATGAGCCAGAAAAGGAGAACCAAAGAGAAAAAGAATTTACTTGGCTTTTCCTAGTAACTCCAATAGTGGAAATTGGTATGCAGATATAAAGAGAATTATAATTCTAATTAATTTCATTTCACTATGCAAGGGTAGATATTAAAATATTAATTGAAGGTTGTAGTTATTTATACATAGCTGGATTATATAAATACAGAAACGTAATTTTCCTTGTAACGTGTAAAGAGCAACATGGACAGAAGTATAAACACATGATGTTGAGCGTATTTTCGATACTCAACAATAATAGATTATTCAACTCTTATATTTTTACGTAACTCTTCTTATACATCTATCACTTTCTCTCTTCTTTTTTTCATGCACCTTTCTATCCCTATTTTTTTTTATTTTTGCATGTAAAAATGGAAGAGTTGAATTTGTGTGTGGAAGAATACAAAGAATGAGAAGAGTTGACTATGAATAAGGTAGCCACTTGGTTGAGTATAACCCTAAAAATGTGAATTTGTGCTACCTTGTTGCACTCTAATCAAGTTTTTAAATAATTGATACTGCTTCGTATCAGATGTTTAAAGTTTATAGTAATGTTTATCATTTAATTAAATATAATAAACAATTGTTAATATATGTGATGAGATTATGAGAATGGTTTTATATTTGTCTTAAAAGATGAAGAGCTGAATTATGTGTTCATTCTGTGTCATCCTTAACTGTCAGTCTGGTAGTGGTGAAAATCAACTGCTTTGGTTACTTCATTAGCACGTTAGGACTCAATTATCATTAATTTCTTAATCATCATATTATCCCTTCAAATAATAATTAATAACAGGGTTACCTAATTAAGATATAATGTCATAAAGCACTAACTAATGCTCAAACATCACTCAATTTTGTTTAAGCGTATTATAGTATTTTTGTTTGGGATTTGATGATGGTATAGGGTGTTGTTTAATGCAGAGGGCTTAGGTAAGATTAAATTATGGGTGCTCCCATTTAGGTAGTTATATAGGAGATGGAGTGGTAGAAACAAGACACAACCATGAATTGAATGCTAGGACATTGACACCTCTACATTTATATTGTTTGATCAATTGATTTGACCTATTTGTGCTCCAATTCATCACTGCATTTATGTTTAGAAAATGACCTAGAAGGTAACAAGTAGAATTAGTGAAGGTCCAGCTTTGCCATATAGCTTTATTCTTTATTATTGTATTGTATGTAACGACCATAAATAGAGCATTAGTTGACATTCTGATAGAGAAGGTGTTTGAGTCTCTGAGAGGCTTCAATGATGGACTCTCTTTGGCCAAAAGCACTAATTCTTATGTACTCTTCACCCCCTGGACCAAAACCACTGCCTGGGACAGTAATCATGTGAGTCTTCTCAAGAATTTCAGCAAACACATTCCATGATTTTGAGCCTGGAAAATGGACCCAAACATACGGCGCATTTTTACCACCATAAACTGTCACACCAACAGAACCCAAACCATTCACCAGTATTCTTGCATTCTCCATGTAATATGCAGCAAGAGACTTCACAGCCTGACAAAAATATAGGATTCAATGTCAGAACGGTTGCATAGGATTCAATGAGACATGGGAACTATAGTTGAAATGAAAGACAGGAATTTTGACAAGTTTATAGAGTTTCTTAGGGAACTAAAACCTACTCTGAAACCTTTTGAGGAGAGACATGCAAGTCCACCAGCCTGAGCTATGTTGGATGCTCCATTAAAGCAAGTGCAGACGATGCGGTTGAAATCATGTACAACAGGGAAGCCATTTGAATATAAGAGTTCTTCAGGGATCACCGTCCAACCAAGGCGGACACCAGTGAAACCAGCAAATTTTGAGAAGGATGAAACTTCAATTGCAACCTAAAGCATAATGAGGAATGAAAGAGGTTTAAGTTACCATTGAGAACAATAGTGCAGAATCTAGAAACTCAAAAAACTAAATGCCATGCAAGATTTTCATCTAACCTCTCTGGCTCCAGGAATTTCAAAGATTGATTTAGGACTATCATCAGTAATATAAGCTGAATATGCAGAGTCAAAGATAATAATTGATCCATTCACTTTGGCAAAATCTACAAGTTGCTCTAATTGCTTCCTTGTTGCTGCATGACCAGTGGGGTTGTTTGGTGAGCAGAAGAAAATGATATCTGGCCTTGAAATGGTAGAAAGATCTGGGAAAAAGTTGGTTTGAGGTCCACATTTCATGTATTCTATGTTTTTATACTTGCCAGATTTATCTACAAATTCTCCTGCTCGACCAATTATAACACTTGAATCTATGTAGGCCTGCCTCATAAAAATTTGTCATGATTAAAACACTTTCATTTTGGTCACTCTATCTAAGCATGGATTCAATCTGAGGTGAGACATTGTCCACTTTAAATGCAATCATGCAGTTAGGAAAATATTTCTGACAAGTGATAAATACAGTAATGTAACCAATATTTCTGGAAGGAATGAATAATATATTATATGGAAGTCCTATAACTAAACTTTAGCAATGTCCAGTTCATCATAATCCACCAAGTGCTTGTAAGCAAAATCAACTGTATGGAAATGGAACAAAAATTCTCATAACTGCATGACATCCATCCCTTGTTAGTTTAGAATACTTGAATCCACAGTAGTTGCTAACATGTTCTAGATAATAGATCACATTAATTAGATAGATTGATTACTCAGTAATTACAATACCGGAAAGGATGGATCCTGTACAGCTATCTTCAGATTAGGACCCATGAGCAGCTGCAAATATTGAGACAAAACAAAGTTTTAAGTTACTTTAAAGTTTCAAAGATATTAAAAGGGAAGAGGAAGAAATGCAGAGTATAACAAATAAATATGAAGTTAGAATTGATGGTATACCTGAAGACGAGTAATATCACACTGTGCACCATCTGAAACAAAAACCTCTGTGGGTTTTATCCCTAAATCTTTGTAGAATACATCACTAATTTCCTTCCTCAAGGCCTGCAAATGAAAGATCATTATAATGTTCTACTATATGACAAATGGAAGTCCAAATAAATGGATCAAGATAAATTCCCTACAGACTCAGGTTTGATACTTGATAGTAAGTACTTCTTCATGAACTATACTCCTAAAATCTTAAGTAATTAGATGAATGCTTGTGAATAGTTTATATATTTAACATCTCCCCTCAGGCAAGAGTTCTTTGGGATTGAAGCATTAATAATGCATAGGCCTACATATCTTATGCTAAAATTTAACTTTCTATGGTGTCAAGGATTTAATTGTAGTCCACTTGGTTATAATCTCAGAGAGATTCTAATATCATGTCATCAACCATCTCTTCTGAAGTTTAAACTTAAGCTGTTATGTGAAGGATAATAAACGATTTACATATCTTTCTTTTTTTATCAGCAAATGTTAGTATGTTAGTATTTTGTGGTGGGTGGGATTTGAATCCTCAACCTTCTTATCACTCCACTCCTTAAGTCTTCCACCCTTACCACCTTGACTACCTTATGACTCCCAACGATTTACATATCTAACATCAATGCAGAAGCAATATAAGAAAAAAGTTCCTTTTTTTATAGCAGAAAAATGTTTTTCCTTATTGGATCTAAATGAGTAGACATGTATAAGTTTCTCAAATATGCTCCAAGGTACCTTTTCACCTTGCTCAGGTCCATATCCTTTATAACCTTTTCTTGTTGAAAGGCCATGCACAAACTGCAAAAGACCATATGAGCCAATATTTTAAAACATGCAATGAAAATAAAAATTGTTCATATTGATGAATGAAACTGATAGAGACTGGTTCTACTTCAACAGAAAGAACCTTAACTTACATCAACCATGCTTGTTGTCACAATTGTTGGTAAGGGTTCTGTAGTATCACCAATTCCAAGGTCTATTATGTTTGCATGTGGATACTTCTCTAAGTGCATAGCCTCATGCCTATCAATCTGAATCAATCATGACAATGGTTAGCTTCTACATAAAATTCTAAGACATGGCATGTGACAGAGCTTTGAAAGCAATACATAGAACGTGTTTGGTAAACACAACCAAGTATCATATAAGCTAATCAACTAGCTTGTTTGACACAAAATAAGCTACTTGATGATGGTCTTTGGTAAAAGGACTTATTTCAATAAGCTACAAGCTTATATCATTTTATTCATATCATTCAGTTTATAAACTAATTTTACCAAGTTGATGCAATCCAATAAGCTAGCTTATAAGTTTGTAGCTAACTTATCGACTAGAAATAGAGCCTTAGATGAGATGAACAAGATTCAGATTAATAATGAAGGAATGGGTATATTATTGAAAAACACCTCAGGAAACAAATAGCCATGTTGCAGTTTCTCCATGTTTGCATTCCGGGGTACCTTTGTGCAGTGTCCTGCATGTGACAGTCATAATCATAACTCATAAGTTTAAGGATAAAGGCACCAATGAAAAGTAATCCATAGAATATAAAAAAAAATGTATCAAACAAGTATCAATTATCTGTATACCGATTCCAACACTTCCATTCTTCAACCTGCATGACAATCATTAAAATTATCATTAGATTCATAAGTCAATTAGGAAGCAGAAGAGAATCAAAAGTATAAGTTGACATTGTATTATTATTTTTATATACCTTGCCTCTACCATCCTAGGCTGCAAAATATTTGTACTAAACATAATATTGCAGATAGACATATTGTACATGTTAGGCCTGATTTATGTTATCCAACCAGAAACTCCTACTTTACTAAGGCTATTAGGGTGCCTTTGGTTGAGGAGACAGAGGGGAGAAAGAGAAGGAGTGGAGAGAAGTTAGAGATAAAGTGTTAATTTCCTCATTTGGCTAAGGAGGATAAATGAGAAGAAAGAAGGAGGATAAAATGACCCACCAATTTTGTTTCTCCTCCAAAGTGTGGAGAAAATGAGAGGAGAAGAGAGACTAAAATCTGTTATCTCAAACTGTGTCCCAAATTATGTCTTAGAGCAATGATATTGAAATAAAAAAATAAAAAGTAATAAATATTATAATATTTGTAATTGACATGAATGTTTTCATCGATCCAAGACATGATTTGAAACATAATTTTGGATGATAAATCATTGTTCAGGGAATAGTGAGGAAGAAACACTCACTTCTTTCTATTCTTTTTCTATACAACCAAACAACATTAAAATTCACTTTATTTCTCATCTCTTTCTCTCTTTTCATTCTCTTTCCCACATATTTCTCTCTTCTTATTTTCTCCTTCCTAATTCTTATTTCAGATGATCCGTAGCAACTGTGCCTGTTATTCAAAATGACAAATATATATATATATATATATATATATATTATAGCTAAGTGTCACAAGCAAACAAGGAGAAATGAGTTCCAAATGTCAACATCAACAATTCCACTTTCGACAGCACCTAATGTTACCTGTTTTCATTAAGTTTTGTTATCCGACTTTTGGTTACACGGCATTTTTGTTGTAAACATTGAATACCCTTAATTTATTTATAATAAAATTATTAAAAGAAAATATTTACTTTTTTTATTTTTGTGTATGACAAATTTAATCTTACTCGTACCCTAAATGCTTTATGAAATCACGACCACTTAGTTTTAGTTTTAAAGTTTTTGGATTAATTGATATGTTTGTATCCATCTTTCTTATTTGAATAGAGTGTAGCAGTCGTGCTCGTTTCTGCACCATAGCTCTATTCGATAAGATAAACATTTTAATTCTTAGTTCATCTTGGATAAAGTAACAGCACTCGTGTTTGCACCTTACTCTTAAGATAATGAAGCCGTAGTGTCTACACTAATTTTAAGGAAATGAGGTAGCCGCACTTATGTTTGCACCTCATTCGCTTATCTAATTTTAAGGGAATGAGGCAGCAACGCTCGTACGCACTTAAAAAGATAAGTTTTTTTTATTACCATTGAATCTACTTAAGCGAATGTGGCAGCATAGCTTGTATGCACACGTCATTCATCTTAAAGAGGTAAGTTTTTTTTATTGTCAATTAGTTTACCTTAAGTGAATGTGGCTACAATGCTCATGTCTACGCCAAAAGGAGATATTTTCTTAATTATAAAATTTACTTTTTATATACCTTTACTATTTAATTTATTTATTACAAAATGTCATATTAATGATACACTATTTAATTAATAGTTATGAAGATAAAACTTGTCAAAATTGTTTTTTTTGTTTATGAAACAAATGAGCTAAACTTGATCTTAAAATTGATCTCTTTATATAAATGAGTTGAACTTGAGTTGGATACAGTTTGACTCATTAAGTTAATAAGCTAGCTAAATATATATGTTATATTTATACTATATATATAAACTAATGATTTATGTTTATTGTTATTATACTATTCTGCATTATTATTTTTGTTTATTGTTGTTGTATTTATATATAATTTTGTGCAACATTTTTTAAGATAAATTAATTATTTAACTTGTTCAAATGAATCAATTCGAGTTGAGATGAACATTTCGTAAACTTTAACAAAGTCGAACTCGAGCTAAAAAAACAACTAAAACTCGAGTCGAGTTTCGAGTTGAGCAAATCTTTATCGGACTGAGCTATGGTTCTGTAGATCATGTATTTAACGTATTGAATTTATTTAAAATCAATTACTTATATGTGTCATGGACCATATATTTATTTCCCTTTTAATCATATTTGCGAATGGTAGAATTCACCCGTGCTTCACTAAATCACATTTTGATCCATTAGTCCGAAATGATGAAATCCACTAAATCAGAATACCTAAAAAAGTGTGTTGCTGCTACCTAGAATTCGAGTGAGTTTAGGTTAGATTAGACTTGTTAATATAAAGTACAAGAAAAATGCACACAACCATTTATTGGAAAATGTATACAATCATGAAATCTACTCTATTTTGTCCCCTATCATAAGTTAATTTTATCTAATTCTCTAACATTAAGAAAACTAGTTAAAATTGGTTAATAGCAATAAATTTATAGTTTTTTAAATAATTTTCATAAATTATCCTCAATTAAAAGTTTATGAATTCCATTATTTTTTCTGTATAGTTTAATTAACTATTTTTTTATAATTCCCTTAAACTTCTCTCTCCATTGTTCCACTATCTATAGTGGTATAATATGTCTTCTCTTATTGCTTGTCCAAAATTATTTCAACTCGTTTTTATTATATTCCTTGAGTTGAATATAGTATCTCATTGTGAAAACTATAAATGATGAACACAAAGATGCATTATAATATGTCAATCAGTGATCTTCCTAGAACATTGAATCTTGGAAGACATGTTAGTTCCAAATATCAGTGGAAAATCTCAACCCACTTTTGACCATTAAATGGATACAGCAGACCCTAAAAATAGATAGACTTGGGTTACAAGAAACTACATGGAAAATGACATCCTTACATAAAAAAGGGATCTTGACCACACTATCTTCAATTTATTAGTTAATAAAACACAACTTCTATTAAAAGAACAAATGTGAATAGAAGATAAAAGAACATATTATAAAATTTGAACTTGCTATATATTTAGATTGATAAAGAATAGTTTTATCTAGGATTTAGGAATTTATTTTTAGTTTAAGTTTACTCGTTACTTATTATTTGAATTCATCATCTTATTGTTTGTAATGACTTTTACCTATATAATAAAAGTTTGACCAATTTTTATTAGGCTAGTTTATCAGATTCATTGTTGGGTAGCCCACTAGAAGCCATGAATTAAAAAAAACTAAATAAATAAAAAGGATGGAGTAATAAAAGTCAATGTGAGTAAAGAAAGATAATGGGGTGAACATATTTTGTCCTAAAAGTGTGTATTACTCAATTTATCATTTATGATTGGTCAGAAAATTATTTAATTATTAAATTTTTCATTTAAATAATTTTTTTTGACACAACATATTTTAGGCCGAGCAAATGTACTCCCCACATAATGGGTCTTTGTCATTCCCAATTCACACTCTCCAATGGTTTCAATTTGAGACAAAACAGTCTATTAAACAAAAGCAGCCCAAAACATTCTTCTGAACTAAAAATGAGGATAAATACAATGCATCAACTTATCAACCAATATTTTCTTTCTTCATATTTGCAATGTGCAGTCCAATTATCATATAATAGATTCCCCACACCACCAGACAAAACATCATGGAGAGCAACCGGAAGATGAACGCAAAGAATAGTCGTGAACATGACCCGACCTTATTCGTTTATCTGATTTGACCTTATTATGATTAAGTCAAAATATGGTCGGTCTCATCGAGTTTAAAGTCGAGTTCAGATTCAAAATTAGACCTAGATGATAGTTAGGGCCGAGTAGAGGATAAACATGACCTGACTCGATTCGTCTCATGATCACTCACTTATCATGTTTGTATGTATCTCTATTCAAGTGTGTATAGAATAACAACATTTATTTGGTCGAAAGTATCATTCATTATCTATTTTTTCATCATATAACATATATAATGTGATATATCAATTTACATATCCATAATAATAAGTAAAATATTGAGAATACTTTAGGTTGAAAGGTTGTCACAACAATGCTGTCACAATCATTATTTAGGGTCGGGTTAGCTTCGGACCTAAAATTAGTTCCGAAGTCAAAAAAATAATCATACAATATTTAAGGTCCAGTAAGGAACAAGACTTATCCAACTACCCCTACACCTCAACATTCGAATAAATCAAAACCCGTAAAACAAATATTTCTTATTCGAGTTTGTCATATTATCCTTATTATGGTTCTATCAATAATGCTACAACAACCTTACTTGTTTTTCCCTATTGTATTATTTCTAATCACATATTATTTATTGTGTCCACTCCTTCAATGTAATTTTTTTTTCTTTGTATATAAATAATTTATTATCTTATTAACATTCTACCATGGTATAAATTCAATCTCATATAACATTGTATAAAATTAATTTAAGATGTAATAATAATAAAGTGAGCAATTAGTGTAAAGTATATTTTAAAAAAGTAAACGCATTTGATTTTAAAAAAGTTATTTAAATTATTGATGTTAACCATAAAATTATTATTGGTGTTAACTATGACAAAAATATGGTGTACTTATCTGAATATGATACTAGAATAGCATTTATTTCCATAAAGATCTCTATACTAATTTCTCATACATGCAAATGAAAAAGTGATGGGTACTACTTTCATTTGTGACCTACAATTTTAACCTGCAACTTCATAACCCAACAGAAACTTCCAATTTCTTCTTTCTTTTCATAATCACAACATGATAAATGGGACATATAATTTAAACATTAAGATAATTTCAAAAAGGGATAATAAAATATATCATATGCACAAATAAGGGGCAGGATTGTGTTTGTGTTCTTCACTTATCATCTAGGACCTGATAGTTCATCTGGTTGGATATGTGAAGTTGAGTCTACTATCCAATTTGCATTTGGGTGATGAATGTGATTAAAATCTTGTCGGAACGTCTCCTCTTTCTGCCATTGCTCCCATTTTTCGGCCAAACCGTCGCCTTCTAGCATTCTGACAACCTCGGACATCTTTGGTCTTTCTACAGGTGAGCCTTGTGTGCATAGTAAGGCCACTTGGATTAACTGCTCTACCTCATCATCATCATAATTTCCTTGTAAATCTGCATCAACCAGTATTTCCAACTTCTTGTCTTTCAGTAGTCCTTTAACCTGGATTTCATAACCATGTCACTCAGATGTTGACAATTTTATGCACACATGATAATAGGAATAAGCGTCAATGTATCACTCCCTCTGATTGGTCTAGTAATTTGACCAATCAGATGGAGTGGTACAAAAGTACAAGTGTTACTATCCCCAACAAATAAAATATACAACAGAATGAGGTTACAAAACTGAATAATAGATGCTATGTTTAGCTCAAAAGCTTTTCAAAGTACTAATTGCATATTGAGTAAACTGTAATTCCTACCCAGTCAAGCAACATGACATCATCATCATTTGCGAGTCGAGCTAGATCGAAAGCCCTCTGTCCAGTTATTAGTTCAAGAAGCATCACACCATATCCAAAAACATCAGTCTTCTCTGAAGACTTTCCAGTTGAGAGGTACTCTGGTGCTATATGCCCAATTGTACCACGTACCGCAGTAGTAACATGGGTATCCTTGTAATCCATAAGTCTTGCTAAACCAAAATCTCCAACAACTGCTTCAAATTCCTCATCCAACAATATATTTGCAGCTTTGACATCACGATGAATAATCTTAGGGTCACAGTGATCATGCAAATAAGCAAGCCCCCTAGCAGAACCCAGTGCAATACTCTTCCTTATTGGCCAATCCAGTGGAGGATCACCATTCTGACGTTCTACAACAACACAATCAATATACATATACACATTTTCAATAGTGAAGTTCAACAGTGAGAGCATTCATTTGCATTTGATCTATTTATAAGTTTCTACATTTTTGTATGGGTTCTGGATAACATCTATGAAATAGATAACTGTTATCTCTTGAATAATAAATCATAATAAACAAGAAACAATTTTGACATTAAAACTAACACTAAACATTTCTATCAGAAAAAGATATATCAGAGAAGTTTTATACACGAGAAAGTAAAGTAAAGTATGACAAAGCAGTTCAAATGCAGAGTAAACGAAAAAGGGTACCTCGTAAACATGATGCTACACTTCCATTAGCCATGTAAGGATACACAAGCAACCTTTCAGTAGGTGTCATGCAAAAACCACGGAGGCGAAGCAAATTACGATGCACTGCCATGCTGATCATTTCGACTTCTGTTTGAAACTGCAGCTCCCCACCCTGCGTGCGTTCCTCCTTAAGTCTTTTTACTGCTACAAGAGTGCCATCAGCTAAGCGCCCTTTATAAACCTTCCCAAATCCACCTCTACCAAGAATGTGTTTGTTACTAAAGTTATCTGTAGCAACTTGCAGCTCACGCAGAGAAAACCTTTTGAGCTGACCAAGGTGAACTTCTGGATCCTCCTCAGCTGCCAGCAAAAGATAGAAAAATGAGTAATAGGGTATATAGTATACAGCACTTATCAGTATGTATACCGTTTGTTCTTTTTACTCAACTAACCAGGAACATCAAAGAAATGGTCCTGAGGTTTCCTTCTGCGCCAATATGCAAGGGCGATTGCAGGTGCTGCAAACAACAGGGCAGCACCAGCAGCAACTCCTCCAGCAATAGCTCCAGTGGCACTATTACCTGCAAAAAAGGATTAACAGCTTATATAAGAAGTTATACTCTCTTCTAAGAATTTAACTGTCAGTAAATAGAATAAAAACCTCAAGGTTCAAATTTCTTCCTCTCTTCAATTTAACTAGGAGGCATATGCACCAGAGCTAAAGAAGCTATGCTTAAGTTACGTCCTTTTCCATAATTACAGAATAAGCATTTGGAAAAAACTACATGGCCTATCAAATATTAACCTTCTACCTTTCTCGTTATCCATTTAGGGAAGGAGCAAACAAAACATTGGTATGTAAGAGAAAGATCAGAGGAAGCTTCTAGGAAGAAACAAAGGTGGAGTACAAGAAAAATAGAATACCCGCTTCAAACCATAACTTTCACTAAAAAAATTGTACAACTTTATGTTATAAAGAAACTATTCTTGGGCCTTTCATTACCAGCTCAAATTTTTAGATCAAATGGTTATGTAACATGGTATTAAAAACTAATTTCCCACTTTCCCTAGTGGTGTAGGGTTTTCTGATAGTAATAATTTCAAAACAAAGTTGAGTTTGGTTTCAAATCAGGAAGCTGTAAGCCTCGATTTGCTCACATTTCAACCCCAGTGGATTCTCATGCTAAATGGCTACAGAACATGCGTAAGTTATAATCTTTACATAAGCTTGTCAGACAAGTTATGCTTTATTTAAAATCATTACCAACAATAAAACAAATAAACGAACCTGAAGATGTTGCTGCCGGTGGAGAAAGTGGCGCAGAAGGAGTGTTATTTGGTTGTTTCAATCCAGAATTATTTGAATAACTGTAAAATGAAACAAATGGGTTAGCAAAATTTTGATGTCATCCCTCAACAACAGCCATACATATGGACAAAGTTATCTGCACCAACCTGATGGGAGTAAATAGTGAAAATGAACCATTCACTGGTACTACTCCTTTAAGCTGGTTGTTTGAGAGATCACTAGACTCCACAATGACCATGATGTTAGGTTACAACCGTAAAAATATGACACTGCTATAAATAGGAATGTTCATTTACATTAACCCATGGGAAATCTAAATATAGTAGCAGAAGAACTCACAGAACTTGCAGGGAAGTAACGGCTGTCAAAGACATCGGAATGCCTCCTGACAAACTGTTGTTATTAAGACGCCTATTTTAAGGAGGGAAGTGAATTAGTTTGCAGGTAATAAGCATAGATAGAGTGGAGTAATAACTCATGATGGGAAAATATTATCAAATGGTGAGTTTATTATTATAACAAGGGTTTTGTTCACACTGGCTCTTACCTCATAGGGCTGGGGATGATTATACAAAAGTGAAAAGTTTTGGAAGTCTTCACTAAACTTTTGTATTTCTGATGTAATAAAAACATTCTACTTTATCCTTACCCTCGACTCTAAGAGTTGATGTTAACAAAACCCTTATAATACTTGTAATGCTATCTTAAGTTAGCATAGATAACAAAAGTTGTAATTCGCAAAACGAATTGGTCAATTGAAAAATATATTGAACTCTAGGAATGATGATATATTCATAACCTAACTCTTAGCGCAAAGTACACGAATTAGATAATATGGCGGTAATTTTCCTCCCCCGGCCCCTACAAGACAATCACAATAAAATTTAAAACTCTCTTTCATGTAACTAATTTTCCAGGGAAAAGACTACACAAAGAAGTGGGGCTTCATTCCTTCAGAACATTATAAGACTCATTGTACTAGAAGCCCAATCCTGCCAATATGGTCAACAATCTTAAATCATTATTTTTAACTAGAACAACCAATCTCAGCACTACATTCAATCATCACCTATTTCATGTGATTATGCACATACTCACATTATTGCATCAAATAATATTAAGTTAACAACAATAGCAATAGAAGTAGTAAAAACTAGTAATGATATTCTTCTATAGGTATTGTATGCATTCATGTATCTTGCAGGCACTATTGGAAATGTAGTAATCATGTTGCAGATGAAAAACTATGGATGTTGAATTGTTGAAATGGTGGAGAAAGAAACAAGTTGAAACAGAGTTAAATAAATTTTGCAGATCAGAGATATGAGAATAAGGGAAGCATGTCATACAGGAAACGCAGATTTGCAAGTTTGCCCAGTGTATTCGGTATAGGACCATTTAACTTGTTCAAGTAAAGATCCAAGCTCACCAAGTTTGTCAAATTTCCAATCTCATCTGGGATTTTTCCACTTATATTATTGCTATAAAGCTCCCTGACATCGAAAAGAAAAAAAAATATATAGATTTTTACAAGAAAAAAAGTGCAAGAAATGATTAAAAGGTGAAGGAACATAATTTACTTGAAAGAAAGCAATAAAACCAAAATACAAGAGTCAAATTCACTCAACAATATTATAACTGATTTATAACTTACAAGTACTGCAAATTTGAGAGCTGACCAAGTTGGGGAACCAGTTGACCCGTAAGGTCTGCATTTCCAAGATCGCTGACGAAACACAAATAAATATTTTACTGTGATGACAAACAACCATAAAACTACTAGTAAAAATCACATAATAACTTACACACGGGTCACACTATTATCACCATTGCAAGTAACATGAAACCAAGTGCAGGGATTGACAAGGGTAGCATCCCAACTTTGAAGAACATTGTTAGGATCAACCAAGTTGCTTTTCAATGTATTTAGGGCATCACCTGTATTAGAGAGAGAGAGAATCAATATTCAGATGCAAACATCCTCAATATTAAATCATACAGGGTAGAGGATCAAACAAGGTGACCATTTAGACTTTGTTTGGCATAACTAGCTCATAATCTAGCTGGAAATTTACAAGCTAGAGAGCTGAAAGCTGAAAATTAGCTTAATGAATCAGAACTATTTGGTAAGATTAACTTATAAGCATTGAGTTGAAATATTACAAAAGCTACTCCAAATCTATTATTAACTTCTCCAGTTCTATTAGTCAATCAAAGTCGTGACCAAGTAACAATAAAACTGATGGGCTATACTGCAAAAGCTAGTTAGTGCCTAAACTTAGGATTGAACATTCAAGCAACTTTACAATTAACAAACAACCCAAGCTAATAATGATACAGAGCACCATCCTGCTACGAAAATCATTAAAACCCTTCATTTCTTCATCGGGTTGAAATATTACAAAAGCTACCCCATTCCAATTTGTCAATCAAACACATGAGCAACCAGTAATGTTAGAAAGTAAAGGACAAGCAAGTAGATCACAGAAGGATAAAAAGAGTAAAAGCATAATACAGTGAATTTTCACAACCCTGGTCATTTAGAGCACTTTGTTTATCGAGAACAATTACAAACATTTATGGAACAATTAAAAAGTCGAGGTAAAGACAAAAGGGTCACCAACACCCACCTTCCGCATTGGCAGAAACCTTAAGCACCAAAATCGCACAAATAAGAAAGGAAACTATAATAGATGAAGCCACTTTCTTCATGTTTCCCTCACACTATTCAAATACCCCAGCTTTCATAACCATTCATAAAGAAGTTGAATTTATTCTCTAATCCAAATACCCCTTTTGATATTACTCGATCTACACGATACCCTTCAAGCAAATTAACACCTTGACCTCGTTGACCAACCAAAAATCACAGTGAAGTTTGATGATATGGTGAAATTGAATTCTGGGTAGCTCCAAGTTCTCTTTTTTTTACGGTTTATGTTGTTGGTATGGAATCTGAAAATTAAAATCTGAGATGGGTGTGGCTGAAAATGCAGGGAATAGGGTTGACTGGTCGAGGAACAGAAGAGAGAGGAAGCAAGTCAATGAATGTTGCAGCATACTTTGTTAGAAGATTTGTTTCTCCTTTTCTGTTCTACTTAGTAGTTATTGTTTTGCTTTTACTTTAACTAAATTCTCTATTTTAATAATAATTATCACTGCTTTAGTTTTTGTTTTATGAATTAACTGAAATTTAAATGAAGAAAGAGAAAGATAAGCATACAAGAGAGTTTGGGTCAAAGATGCACGCTTGTACGCCTGTCACTGTGCCCACCGATTTAGGATTTTTTGGTTAGAAAATTAAATGCTTCAAAAAAATAAAATAAAATTCATCTTTTAATAATATATTTATGTGGTACTAAATTCAAATTTCAATCATTAATTTTACTCGGTATATAAATATCACCCTGTTATAAATCATTTTTATTAATACATCATCTCTAAAAAATTTATAGATGTTTTACCTATTCTTTTGGTCTCTTGGTTATATATAAATTATACTATTTTTCATTTAATTTATGATTCTTGGTTGGACTCTTAATGATCTCTCAATGTGTAACATAATTCAATATTTTCACCCATTTAAAATCAAAGCTAGATGACAAACATTTTACATCTCTACATTTTAGTTTGTGGTTGGTTCCTTAATTTTTTCATTTTTTAAAAAAAAAACCAATTTTAGAGATTCTATAAAATAAGTTATGAATTCAATTACACCAGATTATAAATTTTGCTTGAGGTTGTGAGATAAAATCTATTGAATATGACCAAAATAAAAAATATATATTGGGCAATTGGAAAACAAAAAGTAACATCCTGGTGCCTTTTAAGACACACTTAAGATTAGTATACTTTAATTATCCAATATTTAGGATCAGTTGTAAAATGAAATTAGTATATATTGATATTTTTGTCAGCTGATTACCTTTTGTTTTTCTTCCTTTCTTTGCTTCTTTTTTTTCCATTTTGTTTCACTTATATTTGATTATGCTGTTTTAAGATTATGATGTTGGATACCTCAAATAACTTGCATACATCAATTGATATATAGATCTCTTGTAATTTTCTATGAAAGGAATATGATTTATTGTTATGTAAGATAAGTTATTTTCATCTGGCAATGATATATAGGGTAAAATATTGTTTATATAAGATATCATTATTCAAGTTAACAAGTAAACTGACATTGAGAGGTTTAATATTACAATTCTTAGAGTTATTACTAGTAAGATAGCATTGATACTTTTGTGGTCAAAATTATGCTCACATCTTTACTTTTGGAGCAATTTTAAGAATTACCAAACAAGCTAAATGGCTAATCAAATGTTCAAGACTTCAAGTTATAAAAAAACTTAGTATATCGGTCTTGTTTAGAAACATCTCATAATTTATTCTAATCGTATATTCATTGATATAATTGTGGTCATGCAAATCTTTTTTTAAGAACATTTAATAATTTATCATAAAGTTGATCTAAACGTTATAGTTTATACTATCACTTTTACAACTTACAAATACTCCTTCAATTCGTGGATTATATATTGGCAAAATAAGTTATAATAAAATGTGTAAAAGTTGTCACATTATTGGAAACTAACAATAAATACTCACTGAACGATATAATATATATTAAACTTCTTTGACAAATTTAAGAGTCATGCCAACTACTTGCTAAATATGACAAACTGAACAACAATTATTAAGTTATAACTTATTTTTTCTTTCTCTTGTCTCAAAATCATTTGTACCAAATGATATGATTTTTTGTACCAAAAATATCATTTTTACTAAATGCTGTGTTAGTGTCTCTTATTCATTGGAACAAGTATGCAGCCTTATTCATAAAATAATAAAGCATAATTATTATAGTCAGGTGATTTTTTACAAAACAATTATTTATTTACTAAAAAGTATTAACAATACCTCGGAATTTATATTAAATAGGTTCAACCTATATAATTACCTATTTAAAAAAATAATGTTTATGTGTGAATAAGTGTGATCCAAACAAAATCATACTAATATATAATATAATTATATAAGATGACTTATTAATTTAATAGGTTTCTTTTAGATAATTTAAAGTTTAACATGTTAAATTAAAAATGTTTTTAAAAAAAAGCATAATTTATCCTGTCAGTAAAAAAAAAAGTGGTAAATGATGACATATTGTATAGCAAATAATGAAAACAATGATCGATTTAGTAAAATAATAAAAAGGAAAATGTTGTGACAGTATTACTATATAGTATATACTAACAACCAAATGGAAGTAAACCCTTAGACTAAGGAATAGTATTTAATAGATTTTATTAAAGTGACCAAGTCATGTCTTTTTGTCTATACGCAATACATTATTGACTAACATGAGTAGTAATAAAATAGAAACCAACCACTCTCATTGGATACACTTTAATGTTTTTATGCTATCTTTGTCTATAACTCTCATTTTTTTAAATGTAATTATTATAGAGGAAACATGTTCAAGACTCAAGAGATTGAAGCCCATTTTCTTCATTTACAACCTTCTAGCCCATTTTCTTCATTTACAACCTTCTAGCCCATTTTCTTCATTTCAGGCTCAATCTAAACTAATTGTAAATTATTGTTTTATTTTTTAAATGTATAAAGCTGGTCCTAATATTTATGTGGAAAGAAAATAAAATTATGGCAATGAGATGAGATCCCCCAACTAAGTTTAACAAGATTCATTTTCCCACCACACTTTCTCATTCAACATTATTTATGTGTAGGATATTATTCTTAACACATTTTTAAGATATTATTATTGTATGGGATTATCCATTAAAAATAATTGTGTTATTGTTGAGATGCTAACATTTCTCATCACATTTGAGTTTTTCAGTGTCCCGTGTGACTTGCTCTATTTGCTTTTACACAATCTTTCAATCTCCGCTATCCCCATGCTAAAGTTTTTACTATTTTTATATTTTACACATTAAATAAAAATGACAAATATTTTACCAAGTCTATAATAATAGCATGAAACAAATGACTTTATTATTTCTAAATTTAAACACAAGCAAAAGCTAACCCACTATATTATTTGCATCAAAATAATGATTCACTAAACAAAAGTAAATAAAATAAAAACACCGAACCTTATATTATTTGCATTATTAGGCAAAAGCCAACCCACTATTATTGTGTGTGTATATATATACACACATACACATACCAAGTACTCACTCATCAAAAATTGTACACAGATTCTTTGAGTTGTTTAATTGTCTCTACGTCAAAAACAGTAGCTGTATTCACTCACTATACTAACATTGCTTCCTCCTTCTCCATCACTGGTTACTATAAAACTATCTCAATGTTTTCTCAAAATTGGTTTTTTCATACATAATAAGAACCATACTACACCCTTTTTGTTTATAAGCATACCCTTTTGTCTGTTTTTCTTTTATATCTCACTTGTTTTCTGTTTTGAGTTTTCAAGGGTTGTAATAGAATGGCCTACGTTCAAAACAGAGAACCTGTCTCCTCCATTTTCTTGTGTTTCTCATTTTTCATAGCTACTGGTTTGTTAACCTGTGAGAAGGTTCATGGGCAAACATCAAGTATTGTTTTTGCCTGTGATGTTGCCAAGAACCCTGCTTTGGGTGGATATGGATTCTGTGACATTTCATTGTCAATGGAGGATAGAGTTGGTGACCTTGTGAAGAGGCTTACATTGCAAGAGAAAATATGGAACTTGGGTGATTCTGTTGGTGAAATAAGTAGGCTTGGGATTCCAAAATATCAGTGGTGGTCTGAAGCACTTCACGGTGTATCAAATGTTGGTCCTGGCACACATTTTTCTAGTTTGGTTCCTGGAGCAACCAGTTTCCCTATGCCCATTCTCACTGCTGCTTCTTTCAACACTACTCTCTTTGAAGCCATTGGAAAGGTCTGTTTTTTCTTCATTTTATCTTCTCAATGTCTTTCCAGTTTTTACCTTTTTCTTTGTTTCTTCTTCTTTATAAGTGAAAGATTTATTGTAATGATGAGTAGGAAGTAATAAATATTAAGTGTAATATAATGGGATATATTTGATATACCTTATTTAATATTAGATGAATATGATGTATATTCAAGGAGAACACAATTTGTAAACAGAGAGATAAGAAGTTATTGAAGTTGGTAGTTTTTTTAAAATGAAAATATGAGTACACTGAGATTTTCAATTGGAATTTATTCAAGTGATGTTGTTAACGAGACACTCTTTATTAAGGAAATAAAGATAGAAATTTTGCATTAGAAATAAACACACTCTTTAAGAATTTCAATACAAACTTTCTAATTTTAAATCCTTATTGGTGAAATTTTAATTTTTGAGGATTTTTGGTGACGCTTTTTCTTTTAAACATTAACTTGGTGACACTCGTATGTATGGAAGAAGAATTTGATATTTTATATGTACTCCTTAAAATTTGATCCGTATTTCCATTCCCAATTTGGGATGCTACATTTATATGGGAAATTACAAAATTGTTTTAAATAATGAAAATACAGATTTCATAATATTTTAGTACTTCAGAATTATGATTCTTGTAATTAACAAATTAACATAGAGTTACACTTAAGCACTATTGTAATAGAAGTGTAATTCAAATGGTGATTATGGCATGGCTAACCTTGGTTGATTTGTTTCCAGGTTGTTTCAACAGAAGCTAGAGCAATGTACAATGTAGGATTGGCTGGTTTGACATATTGGTCACCAAACATCAACATATTTAGAGACCCAAGGTGGGGGAGAGGACAAGAAACACCAGGGGAAGACCCTTTACTAGTTAGCGTATATGCAACACAATATGTGAAAGGTCTACAACAAACTGATGATGCTAACTCCAACAAGCTCAAGGTTGCTGCTTGTTGCAAACACTATACCGCCTATGATCTTGATAACTGGAAAGGTGTTCAGCGTTACACATTCAATGCTGTGGTAAGAACTAAGATATCCAATATTTTGTTTGAAAATTCTAGGAGTGTAATAGTTCGATTTGGACTTCGAAAATCACTCTCTCATATGCTTTTTCTTGTTAACTTTTGTCAGGTGACAAAGCAAGATATGGATGACACATTCCAACCACCATTTAAGAGTTGTGTGATTGATGGGAATGTTGCCAGTGTCATGTGTTCCTACAATCAGGTTAATGGAAAACCAACCTGTGCAGACCCAGACCTTCTTAAGGGGATTATCCGAGGCGAATGGAAATTAAATGGGTATCTTTTAGTTTCTCTTAACTCACCTCTAATCATGTTTAACTTTTCATGTTTGTTGCAGATGTTATCTATAGTAATATGAATGTGTTGTATGCAGATATATAGTTTCTGATTGTGACTCAGTAGAAGTGCTTTTCAAAGATCAACACTATACCAGCACTCCTGAAGAAGCTGCAGCCAAATCCATTCTTTCAGGTAAAAAAGAATATATATATATATATATATATATATATATATATATATATATATATATATATATATATATATATTAGAAGACTATATACTCACATACTCATTGACAAATGCTGATTTTCGAATATAAGTCCTTGTTTTAAAATTATATAACATGACTGATCACTTATATTTGCCATATGTAAATTTGATTTCACAGGGTTGGATTTAGACTGTGGAAACTATCTTGGCCAATATACACAGGGGGCTGTGGAAAAAGGTTTTGTGGATGAAGCATCCATCAACGCTGCTGTCTCCAACAATTTTGCCACGCTGATGCGTCTTGGTTTCTTTGATGGCGATCCAAGTAAGCAACCTTATGGAAACTTGGGTCCAAAGGATGTCTGCACTCCAGATAACCAGGAACTCGCACGCGATGCTGCAAGGCAAGGGATTGTATTGCTTAAAAATAGTCCAGGATCACTGCCACTAAATGCCAAAGCCATTAAATCATTGGCAGTCATAGGGCCCAATGCTAATGCTACTAGTGTCATGATTGGAAATTATGCAGGTATCAAAATTTCCAACTCTTTATAATTTGTATATACATATGGCTTGGCCATGTGTATATGAAGTTGGGAACTAGGCCAATAATAATCATATAACACCCTTACTGTCTGTTTTATCAGGTTCAATAATAATCATATAATTAGATCCCTAAAATCTTCATAATGTCCTCCAACAACAGTGTTTTTTAAGGCAAAATAAGTTGTTGAGTGATATAATCTATTTGTACCAGATATAGTATGAAACAAACACACCCTCAGTAAATGAAGGGAAAGTTATCAAATGGTTTATTATAGTTTTTCCTTTACCTTCACTTAACATTACATTTAACAAGTATCTGAATACTTTACAGGTGTCCCTTGTAAATATATAACACCCTTGCAAGGCTTAGCAGCCTTAGTTCCTACAACCTATGCTCTTGGCTGCCTTGATGTGCACTGTGCTAAAGCTCAGGTAGATGATGCCATGGAAGTTGCAGCATCTGCAGACGCAAGTGTGATTGTAGTTGGCGCGAGTCTAGAAGTAGAGGCGGAAAGTCTTGATAGAGTTAACATTCTTCTTCCAGGACAACAACAACTTCTAGTGACTGAAGTTGCAAATGCAGCAAAGGGACCTGTGATTCTTGTCATAATGTCTGGAGGAGGCATGGATGTGTCCTTTGCTAAAACTAATGATAAAATCACAAGCATCCTCTGGGTTGGATACCCTGGCGAAGCCGGTGGAGCTGCCATAGCTGATGTGATTTTTGGATTTCACAATCCTAGTAAGTCATTCACGTTCTCCCCGGCATTTTTGAGTAAACCCTCAATTTAGTCCTCCAAAGTTAATAGTGTTCCTAATTAAGCCCTTGAAAGATATAAAGCAATGTTAAATATTTGGACTTGACCTAAGTCCTTAGAAGTTAGAAGAACCAATGTCACCACATTTTAAATCTTTTCAAGGACTTAATTAATGACAAAAGACTTTTAAATACCTAAAAATTGGTGACAGTATTATCTTTATAAGACTGAATTGAAGATTTACTCTGGAAGATTTCGTTTAATGGCACATCTTTGACACTCATGCATGATTTTGTGATGCAGGTGGAAGGCTACCTATTACATGGTATCCACAATCATATGTAGATAATGTACCAATGACCAACATGAACATGAGGGAAGATCCTGCTACAGGTTACCCTGGCAGATCATATAGATTTTATAAAGGCGAAACTGTTTTCTCATTTGGAGATGGCATGAGCTTCTCTGTTATTGGGCACAAAATAGTTAAAGCACCCCACTTGGTGTCTGTTCCACTATCTGAACATCACAAATGCCGGTCCTCAGAATGCAAGTCATTTGATGTTGCTGATGAGCATTGTCAGAATTTAGCATTTCATATTGACATTGGTGTCAAAAACATGGGGAAAATGAACACTAGGCATACAGTGTTATTGTTCTTTAGCCCTCCTGATGTGCACAATGCACCTCAGAAACACTTGTTGGGTTTTGAGAAAGTGCACTTGGTAGGAAAATCAGAAGCACATGTTAGGTTCAAGGTAAATGTTTGCAAGGATTTGAGTGTGGTTGATGAACTTGGCAACAGAAAAGTTCCCTTGGGACAACATCTGTTTCATGTTGGAAACGTAAAGCATGCATTGAGTGTGAGGATTTGAAACAAGTCTTCAAATCCTTTGCACAAAGGTTCCATTTTTTTCTCTTTCTCCTAGGCATTTCTTTAAAAGAATTTTTTAAGGAACCAGACACAAGTTTGAGATAAGAACAAATTTATCTGATTTGTAATGCTGTATTCAAATCACAAAATTGAAATGAAAATAATTTTTTTTACTATAGCTTTCATTATATTCGATCATGTAAAAGGAAATTTGTTATACATCTTGACAGTAGTATGAATCTCCATGATCCCACTGAGAACTACAATTCCCAGGAATTCAAGTTATTTATAGAGCCATCCTTATAAAAAAAGTATCTTTAATGTTTTATTTTTACATCTTAACTTTGTGAAATAGAAAACTATTGCACACCTGGGCTCAAAATCACCATGGTCTGGACTTGAAGAATATTATACTAAGTACTACAATAAATATGGAAGAGTACTATAATATAAAAAATACTAAAATCAATTAATCATCATGGTCCCTTGTTCTTAAATATGTGGCGCTTCAACAAGGGACCAATTGAACAAGCCAAAGCTAATTGTAAAAATGTATACATACTCCATAATTCATTTGTATTACATTTTGTTTGAAGAGCTATGAATAGTGTGATTGATACAATGACAATGCATAAAACTCATAGACTGTCAATGCACACATTTTCTCTTAAAATTAATCTGTATATGTGAAGCTATATCATTCATGATTAAGGTAGGAGATCATCTAGTCAGATTGGTAAGGATATCCATTGATAGTAACAATGTACCTTTTGACATTCTTATTCTAAAACAAACATGACAGTAGGAAGGAATTTGTATAAGGAATTAGGGACCAGTGAATCATGAAATTGTGCACAACACTCATGCTGCTTGTTTAGTATCTCTTGTAGTAAATTCATAGCATCATACTTTATCTTTCTTTAATTTCAATAGCATATCCTATTCAAGCAAATATCATCATCATCATCATTCAATTAAAATAAACGTAAATGTTATAAATGTAGTTTATAATACTTAATCCTTCATATTAACTATATTATATATCACTATCTGAAAGTTTAAATTAAGATCAAAATGCATTAATATAACAAATCTGATTTTGAATAAACAGTAACGGACCCTTGAAATAAAACACGTGCATTGCTTAACAAACACTATAAAAAGCCTTTCTTTACAAAAAATAAACAGAGCAATTAGTATTACACCTTTACATAACACTCTCAGACGAGATACTTGTAGTTTCTTCCATGTTTGTTTCGTGTTAGAATTTATTTGTATACTTTTAGAGCTCATTCATAACAATGTCTTCCACTAGAAACAGAGTAAACTCTGTTTCGTCCATTTTCCTCTGTTTCTCATATTTAATTTTCACTGGTTTGTTGTTAACATGTGAGAAGGTTGATGGGCAAATACCATTTGCCTGTGATGTTTCAAAGAACGTTGTTTTGGGTGAATATAAATTCTGTAACACTTCATTGTCAGTGAAGGATAGAGTTGCTGACCTTGTGGGTAGCCTAACATTGGAAGAGAAAATAGGAAACTTGGGTGATAATGCTATTGAAATAAGTAGGCTTGGGATTCCAAAATATGGGTGGTGGTCAGAGGCACTTCATGGTGTATCAAATGTTGGTCGTGGTGCTACCAAATTTTCTGACTTGATTTCAGGTGCAACCAGTTTTCCTATGCCCATTCTCACTGCAGCTTCCTTTAATACAACCCTCTTTGAAGCCATTGGAAGAGTGAGATTTCTTTTCATTTTTCACTTTATTATTCTACACCAATTTAACCCGTATTTTGTATTTTACATTTTATAAAACCAAATATGTCTCTGGGACCAAAATGAATATCTTTATGAATTTATTTATTTTTGCATTCATAAGTGGTCATGCAATCTTTTATTAATTTCATTAGAACCATTATTAGGGGAAAATGGTGTTGAAACATGTGCAATGAACTAAGAAGTGATGTAGTATGTCGTATGTAGTATTTTAATTTCTCGGAAAACCATTATTCCATTTAGGGAAGTAGATAGATGGAGGTGAATATAGAAAACACAAAAAATAGTTGTTTTATTCCTGAATTAGAAAGTTTGATATTTAGTTACTTACATGCATCTCAGCAAATGAGGTTGAAGCTATTCATTATTCTTTGTTAAGAGAAGTAGATTGGTTGAAAACCATTATTTTGTTGCAGAATGAAGATTTTGTGGCTAGACCCTATTCTAGAAAAAAGTGTAATTCAATGGTGTTTATGGCATGGCTAACTTTGGTTGATTTCTTTGCAGGTTGTTTCAACAGAAGCTAGAGCAATGTACAATGTAGGGTTGGCTGGTTTGACATATTGGTCACCAAACATCAACATATTTAGAGACCCAAGATGGGGAAGAGGACAAGAGACACCAGGGGAAGACCCTTTATTAGCTAGCAGATATGCAACAGGATATGTCAAAGGTCTACAACAAACTGATGATAGTGCCTCCAATAAGCTCAAGGTTGCTGCTTGTTGCAAACACTACACAGCATATGATCTTGATAACTGGAAAGACGTTGACCGTTTAACATTCAATGCTGTGGTAACATACATTTGATTGAAAATTTTCGAAGTATTTGGACTTGGGAAATCATTTCCTTATCTGCTTTTGCTTGTTAACTTTGTTAGGTGACTGAACAAGACATGTATGACACATTCCAACCACCATTTAAGAGTTGTGTGGTTGACGGCAATGTTGCTAGTGTTATGTGTTCTTACAACCAGATAAATGGAAAGCCATCATGTGCGGATCCTGACCTACTTAAGGGGGTTATCCGAGAGAAATGGAAACTAAATGGGTATGTTATGTTTCTCCAATTGCTCCTCTACTTATGTTTAGTTGTTCATGTTTGTTGTAGATTTTGTCTGTATAATAATATGAACATGTGGTTTATGCAGATATATAGTTTCTGACTGTGACTCTGTAGAAGTGCTTTACAAAAATCAGCACTACACCGCCACTCCTGAAGAAGCTGCAGCTAAAACCATTCTGGCAGGTACAAATATGAAAAAGACTATACTTACATATTCATCAGCAATTGCTGAATTGCCAATAAATAATGACATAGTTATTTGCATAAGTATTGGATTTCAAATTAAATAAGACACTTTCTTGCTTATCTTTGATATATGTAACTTTGATTTAACAGGGTTGGACTTGGACTGTGGAAGTTATCTTGGCCAATATACACAAGGGGCTATAGACAACGGGCTTTTGGATGAAACATACATTGATATTGCAATCTCCAACAATTTCGCCACTCTGATGCGTCTTGGTTTCTTTGATGGCGATCCAGCCAAGCAACCTTATGGAAACCTTGGTCCAACAGATGTCTGCACTTCAGATAATCAGGAACTTGCTCGTGAAGTTGCAAGGCAAGGGATTGTCTTGCTTAAAAACAATGAAGGATCACTGCCTCTTGATAAACAAACACTTAACTTATTGGCTGTAATAGGGCCAAATGCTAATGCAACATCCGTCATGATTGGGAATTATGCAGGTATCAATATTTCCAAAGCTTATAGTTTGTATATGTATATGACTTGGCTATATGGATATAAAGTTGGGAACTAGGCCAAATATGGTAACTCTATTAATTATTTCTCTGTAGAAGCACTGAACTTAGTAGATGATGGCAAAATTTATCAAATGGTTTGTTGTTATAATTGAAGAGTTATTTTCCCTACCCTCTCCTTAAATTGGATTTGACAAGTTCTCTAAAATTTTGCAGGCATCCCTTGCAAATATTTAACACCCTTGGAAGGTTTAACAGCCATAGTTCCAACAAACTATTCTCCTGGCTGTCCTGATGTGCAATGTGCCAATGCCCGGATAGATGATGCCACAAATATTGCAGCGTCTGCAGACGCAACTGTAATTATAGTTGGTGCGAGTCTAGAAATAGAGGCGGAAAGTCGTGATAGAGATAACATTCTTCTTCCAGGACAACAACAACTTCTAGTGACTGAAGTTGCAAATGCAGCGAAGGGACCTGTGATTCTTGTCATAATGTCTGGTGGAGGCATGGATGTGTCCTTTGCTAAAACTAATGATAAAATCACAAGCATCCTCTGGGTTGGCTACCCCGGTGAAGCTGGTGGAGGTGCCATAGCGGATGTGATTTTTGGATCTCACAATCCAAGTAAGTCATTCACAATCTCCCTTATATATCAATAAAATTCAAGTAATCCATCAATTTAATCCTCCAAAAACAAGTGTAACTAATTAAGCCCATTGAAGATGTAAAACAGTGTCAAGTTGTGATAGTTTATTGATGGTTTAAGTCCTTAGAAGGACCAACATGGTGAAAATTCAAATCTTATAAGGATTTGGTGACAAAAATTGAAGGACCTAACTGGTGACAGTATTATCCCTAGAGAACAAAATTCGAGGTTTACTCAAAAGATATCATTCAATAATTGCACAACTTTGACAATAATGGATGAGTTTGTGATGCAGGTGGAAGGCTACCCATTACATGGTATCCACAATCATATTTAGACAGTGTACCAATGACCAACATGAACATGAGGGCAGATCCTGCTACAGGTTACCCTGGTAGATCATACAGATTTTATACAGGGGAACCTGTTTACCCATTTGGATATGGAATGAGCTTCTCTAGTATCAGGCACGAAATAGTTAAAGCGCCTCAGTTGGTGTCTATCCCTCTAGCAGAAGATCATGTGTGCCAGTCCTCGCAATGCAAATCACTTGAAATTGCCGAGGAGCATTGTCAAAACTTGGCATTTGATATTCATCTTGCGGTCAAGAACATGGGGGAAATGAACAGTCAGCACACAGTGTTATTGTTCTTTAGTCCTCCTAATGTGCACAATGCACCTCAAAAACAACTGGTGGGTTTTGAGAAAGTGCACATAGCAAGAAAATCAAAAGCACAGGTTAGATTCAAGGTAGATGTTTGCAAGGATTTGAGTGTGGTTGATGAACTTGGCAACAGGAAAGTTCCCTTGGGACAGCATCTGCTTCATGTTGGAAACTTGAAGCATGCCTTGAGTGTGAGGATTTGAAACAAGTCTTCAAATCCTTTGCACTTATTATTATTTTTTTTCCATAATTGGTTTCCCTAAAAGAAATATTCTAGTTATCAGAAAAAGTTTGAGGTAACTGCAAAAAAATTATCTGATTGGTAATATTGTACTCCTTAAATAACAAATTTGAAATGAAAATATATTTCTTTGTTACCTACTAAAGCTCTCATTATAATTTGATAATGTTGTTATACAGCTTATCAGCCCTATGAATATCCATGATTCAAATAATTCTCAAGAACTATCTTTAACAAAAACTCGTCTTTGGTTTAAGATAGTTATAATGTGAATATTAATTTTGAGAATCACATTATGAGTCTTTTTTGTTTTACTTTGACCATTAATAATAATAATAGCTATGCTGTGCATCAAATAAGAAAGGCAGAAATAAACAAAATTGCATGATTCCAAATAAAAGTATCACATGAGAAAGGTAAAAAAGTGAAACATATGAGATTAATGGTTGTGGTGAAAGAGACACAGTTTTGAATGTTGAGGGTCTTAGCTATTGGTATTAGTACAAAACCCAATTACCATTTCAACTTTGTAGCACCTCTGTAATGACACATACCATAATAAAACACTTACAATTGCTTGGAGCGTGTGAATGAGATATGTGAGTGTAAAGGACGCACCTTTATTTGATTTCAATTGAGACCAAACCCTAATTCCTTTATTCTTGTGTACCAAAACGCAGAGTCGTTCACATTTAAATTGAATAAAACGACGGCAATGAACAAAACTAAAAATGAAAAAAGTATGATGCGTTTGCCGGGAGTCGAACCCGGGTCTATTGCTTGGAAGGCAATTATCCTAACCGTTGGACTACAAACGCTTTTGATTTCAATTGGCTAAGATAGCCTAGACTATTATAAATTTATACATATTTAAATCAATTAATATATTCAATTTTCCAAAAATAATTGATAAATATCTCTTTGATTTTTTTAAAAATAATTTTAATGAAATGTTGTTATCAGCTATGATAATTTCTTGACCTTGTAGTCAATGGAAACTATAAAAGCCCAAAAGAATATAAATAATATAATGGAAAGTAATTAAAGTGATATGGAACTTCCAACTCTATCCAGTTATTAGCACTTACCAAGTAGTGTTTAGATAAAAATATGCATTATTTCAATTTCTTTTCTTCCATTCATTATATGTGGATAACAAGCCTTTTATTTCCTGCTATTGGATGGACTTATAGCAGATCCACAGTCTTCATATATTAATGGTGCAAATTGTGGAGGTAAATAGGGTTTTTCTGTGACTACACATGCTATATATATTTTTCAGTTAAAGCATGGTGTATATATACACACATATATATCTGTGACTATGCATGGTATGTATATTTTTCAGTTAAAGCATGTTAATTGTCAAGTGGGTAGGCTTTCACAGCCGAAATTTAAGCAGCATGATGCAGTTGAGAGATATGTGATAGAGCATTGACGTAACTATAATGGAGTTAAATCAAATTACTAACACCTTCACTCGCTTTCAATCAAACACTATCATCTCTGATAGTGATATATAAGATGTGCACAATCTTCCCTATCTTCTCTTTTATGCTAATAATTCTTTTTTTTGTTCTTGCATACTATTAGCACGTTTTATTAACAGGACATTGTAGTGCTTTCTTCCACAGATTGATCAATGAATGATTAAAAAAAGGTAGATACATATTTCCATTTTGATTATGTTTTGTAGCTACGCAAATATGTTTTGTGGCTCCATAGCTATGCAATTATAATGTTGTTAGCATAGCATAGGAAGCAAATGAGCTATTCATAGAGGAAGGTTTGATAATCAATAATCTTTTACTGTGTGCTTCCCAAAAAAATGCCCCTGGGGAGAATCAAGGACTATAAAAATATATGAATAGTGCAGTAGTGTACTCCACAACTACTTAGTGTAACAACAAGTAGTATATAGCCACAGTAAAATCATTGGTAGCTAGACATAGTTCATTCTATTTTATCTTTTCCCCTAACCTTTGATGTAGACCAAGGCCAACAAAAAGAAAAGATAATGGGATAGAAATATATGAGATTAAAGCTTGCCTAACTCAGAGACCCACCACTCAATCATGATAACATCATAGTCAGCTAGCTAAAACTTGCTTAGTCATTCCATTTAGAGACCAGTATAATGAATGCTCTTTCATATTATATCAAATAAAAGGAAACATAAGAAGGGTTAAGTATAATTGGGATTGATTAGATGTGTGAAAATCATCTTTAAAGTCAGTAATTACTTTAGCATATTGGTATTGACATTGAAATATACCAATACCAATATGTGAATGGTGGTAGGACATATTTATATGAGAAGGGTCATCTTAGGTTTTTCTGAGTCTAGCAATAAAAGACAGAAGGGGCTGAAGAATGGTATATGCTGTCCAATCTCTGTCCTTGTTTTTATCTTGTAGTCTTTTTCTCATAATAAACCCATCCATCATGGAAGATGCACTGATGCACTCTATATGTATTTACTTAGCTTCCTCTTAAATATATAACAACCACACAACTTTGTATCCATTTCATTGATTAGAAAATATCTTTCACTTAATTACCACAGGTAAATGGGCACAGAAGTAGAATTGAAATCTCTAAGTTGTTTCACTAGTATTACTCTTTCCTTCATCCGTTTAGATAGAAAAAATATTCAAAAAAGACAAAAATAAAACACTAGTACAACTACTAACATGTGCATGTGCAATTTGTTTGTGGAACAAGCACTGATAACCAATAAGATGAGTAGGTAATGAGGATGAAGAAATAGGAACATGAATTTAGGAATGTTGCTCCTTGCATGGATGAAATTTGTCTTTTAAGTGGAAATTTGTTTCTCTATTCTCGATCCACTAGAGCCCAGAAATGGGGCATATATATCTTATACAAATGTTAGAGGAGGATATTGAATATTGATTCCAATTCTTCTACATATTTTTTGGTATCATGAACTGTACTTAAAATATTGGTAGAAGTGCTGTTTGATCACTTAGTTAGTATCAAGCCTTGGGAATCAAATTAAAGGTATCATGTTATGATATATACCAAGAATTTGAAACCAGATATGTAAAAGGATTTGAATCAACAACTAATTGTGTAGTTAATATATAATAATAACATAAGATTGAAAATCAATATCAAAAGTGTTAGAAAATGTTATTAAGGATGGAAAAGTTGTAAGCAAAGTAGTTCATTAATTGTTAGTGTAGGATGTGATTGGTTATTTCTTGTGCAAGATTTAATAATTGATTAATTAATAAACAATGCAAGGGCCCCAAGCAAATGAGTTAAACTTCCCCTTCCAAAGAAATAATTGATTGGTTTGGGATGTATGTGCTACTTCTACTAACCCATTCATTACTAAAGCATATGGGTTGATAAAGAGCAAAACAAAAAGTTATTCATATTTAAAATTATGATAATTGGTAATAATTATGGAGCATGTATAGATACACTCCAAGAAGGTGGGTCACCCCTACTTCAATTGGTTTTTGGTCTAGGACCAAACCCATACTAATGTATATGACACGTCGACAACAGCAGGTAGATCATATCAGTACCAAGTGTCATGATGACCCATACCATCCATCAAAACTTACTTTTTCTTCACATAATTTTCTGTGAGTTATGTTGAGAAGGCTCATTCTAAATAATAGAGAGGTAATTCAATACATTTGATGAATTCAGATTTAATTGTAAAATGGGGTGGATGGGGTGTCTTAGTAACTATTTATACATAATATGTTAAATGAAGACATGAAATAATGATGAAGGTTTGTAAAAGAATAAACCAGATCAGTACTGTAAATTCCTTGGTTTCAATTAACCTGAAATGACCTTTCAAAATAAAAGTTTAACCTGAAATGAGATAGCTAGTCTAATATAAATGTGAGGCTTCTAAAAACTGAAAGCATGTGTATATTTGTGACTTGATCATCATATACCTTGCTTAAAGGGTTAAACTATGTATATATTTGTGACTTGAAAGAGTGATGTTTTTACTCTTAATTTTAAGGATAAAAAGTTTGTATATATATTGATGATAAATGAATAAATGAAAGTGCAAAAGAATCAGAGAGTAGTACCACACTCTCTCCCACCAACCTCACTCCATCTGATCTAGTTACTATCTATCTATGTATCATATATTTGATCTTTATATATATTTTATGATTAGTTGTATAAGTTTTTTACGTGATAATAATAAGCACTACCTTCTCTTTCACGTCACATAACATATATGATATATATATATATATATATCTACTATTCTTACCTTCTCTGCACTATAAATATTACCATTCCTTCCAATCTTACCTTGACCAACAACAACATACATTAATTCTCTTTGTTTGCTTTCATGGGAGATAATAATGCCAACCTTCCACCCGGGTTTAGATTTTATCCAACAGATGAAGAACTTGTTGTCCATTTTCTTCATAGAAAGGCATCACTTCTACCTTGCCAACCTCATGTTATCCCTGATCTTCACCTCTCTCAATATGATCCATGGGAACTTGATGGTATATATATCACAATCATTATTTTCTATTCTTTATTGAATGGTCATATATCAATGGTCTCAGACAAATTCTGTCTCATAATTGTTAATTGTGGGTTCTGGTGGATATGGACAGGTACAGCTTTGGGAGAGGGAAACCAATGGTACTACTACAGCAGAAGGACACAAAATAGGGTAACTGAGAATGGGTATTGGAAGGAAACAGGAATAGAAGAAGCAGTGGTTACAAGTTCAAGTAACAAGAGGGTTGGCATCAAGAAATATTTTGTTTTCCATGTTGGAGAATCCACTGCTGATGGAATCAAAACCAATTGGATAATGCAAGAGTATAGTCTATTAGATTCTGCTTCCTCTAGCACCAGATCATCCAAAACAAAATCACATCAAAAAACAGTTAGTACCATCTAATTTCTATACACAAACTTTCAACACACAAAAAATATTATAATAGTAATGTGGATAATTATTAGATAAATGTCTAAAAAATTGTACTTTTTGTTTGGTTCATCAGGATTACAGTAAATGGGTGATTTGTAGAGTTTATGAGCTCAATGAAGATGAAGATGAAGATGATGATGGAACAGAACTTTCTTGTTTGGATGAAGTATTCTTGTCATTAGATGATCTTGATGAAATTAGCTTACCAAATTAGATGATGGAAGTGATTTAGCTATAGCTGCATTATCCAAATGGATAATTAATAAAGCTCATATATATGTATTTGTTTATTCAGATGATATTATATATTATTGTTATTATTACTTGGTGATAGTTAAATCCATTATAGCAGTGGTAGCCTGGCATTGTAATCAGTGAAGTTGGTATAGGTACATTTCTATAGCAGCTCTTCCAAGTGGGGCACTATCTCAAATTCATGGCCAAACAATATGTACTATGACGTTATGCTTTCAAAGATCCCATTCATTACCTTAGTCACTTGAAATTTTTGTACTTTTTATTCTCTACAAGAACACGTGGATAATTGCCATCATAGTCTCCATTCTTAGTCACTAATAAATAAGTTAATATGTCCATGTTAGAATGAGCTAACCATAACCATAACCATAACATTGCCCTTGCATGTCATGATTTGAAACCCTGCCAAAAAGAAGAAAAAATATAAAATAAAAACTGAGATATAGGAGGAAATGGGTTTGTTTCAGTCATAAAGCAGTGTTAAGGGTAGGTTGCAATTGAGGAGCATTATATTGGGCAATAATCATATTAGGCTTTATAGCTTTTGTCTACTTTGATCTGTATTTGGTAGCTACTTGTCTTGTTTCAAAATGCTATCTTCTTTTTTTCCTTTTCTTTTTATTTTCTTTGTTCTGCTTTTATTACATACATTGGTGCCTGCTTATGCAAGCATCAAGTCATGTGTGATGCCAGCATTCGCATGCTTTCAAACTCCAGCACGACCACTATATTATATGCATATATATATGTATATATATATCACAAAAAGTTTGACACAACATTTCATGATGCACTTTATTCATGAGGTTAGTTCTCTTCTCTCACACACATAGTCACGAAATTAAGGTAAAATATGGGTGATATATGAACCAAAAAATAGAAGAGTCCAACAAATGGGGTTAATTATCTTTATCATCAACATCTATATATATATCCATTCACTACATTAATTATTAACATACTAAGAAACTTATAGAATAGTGTTGACATAATTTGACATCATATTATTGATGCTAGTGATAAACTTGGACATCATTATTGAAATGGAGTGAGTCATATCCACTACTGTTTTATAGAACTTGAACTTCGTTTGTGCATAAAAAAGAAACAATGGGGAAGATGAAGGGCATTTGAATACTAGAAAATCAATAAAGTTAATACTAAAATACATTGTCCTTCACCAAATGTCTTCCCGCATGCCTACATTATAAAATAGGATAGTATATAATAACCGTCACAATTCAAAGAGTGCGATTCAGCTAAAACCTTCGCTTCCAAGTTACTATTATATATAGAAGTGATATTTCTATTTAATATGGTATTTTTATCCTATTAACATTTACAACTAGAAAACAATGCAATTGAAGTAAAACTTATTTTCCAAGTTATAGTACAGAAGTGAGATTTCAATTTAAAATCATGTGGCTCTTTTCTCAATGCCGTTTTGAAGCCTTAAGATAGAATCAATCTATTGAGCATAACATTATATTAAAAAATTGTGGGAAGAAATCTCTTACTAGAGATGAAGGGACAAATTGAAGGTTATAAAAGTAGAAGCCAAACACTAAATGTAATGTTTTGAGGTTTTTTAATAATGTTTTGTGGTTTTGAGTAGACCTGACCTTGTGTAAAATTCGTTTATACAATTCTTAACTTACTATATTAAAAACAAATGTTTGAAGTGTTTTGGTTCAATTATTATTGTCTCTGGACTATATAGTATTGAAAATATTTGAGTTTTACAAGTCATATATACATGTTAATCTAGATTAAAAGAAAAAACATTACATAGAGCACATAATTAGACTTTTTGGCTATGAATCCCCCAGAAACTACATGCTCCCGTTTGAAAATTGAAAAGTCATGAAATCCCTCTTAGAAAATTGATGTATATTAATATAAAAGACATAAAGGGTAATTGGCAAGAGGTGTTTGACATGTATGGTTTGCTTGGTATGATGATTTTATTAACATTTACAAAAAGTCTGAATGATTGTGAGGCCAATATCTATGTAGCTTTTGAGTGAAGTTAATTGCACTAACACGTCCATGCAACCCATCAAAGGTCAACAGAATAATTTCAACCTGAGTCAACCCCACATATAATAGCTAAGATTAACAATGAAAATAAATGTAAAACAATTGTTACATATATATAAATATTGCTTATCAATTAGTAAGCTTTCTTCAGTATAATGCAATAATTTCAATCTCAACTAATTGAAACTTTATTAGTAGAAACATTACTCATTGCAACAATATCAACGCCGGAAAAAATTGTATTCATTAAGCAACTCAAGAATGCCTTATAACAAGTGTTATTTTTGTACCTTAAAAAACTTGCTTTCATAGTAAAAATACTTCATCCATAATTGCCTTTTGAAAATCAAAATATGAAGGCTATATGATGATGTAAGCAATGACCACATATAATTCACTAAATCTTTTAACAGTGAGTAATGTGGCTTGACCATAATCAAACATTTCTTTTTAATATCTCATCAACCATCTTAATATATTATTTGATATAAGAGGGAAAAGTGTATATAACTCTTCTAAATTTTATATTATTCTAGGTGGCTTAAAGCCACTGCTCTACAGGAATAAGTACAATAACAGAAGTATAAGTGAAGGAATAAAGACTTGAATTATACAAGTTCCTAACATGAAACAAAAATCTTAAGAATAAATAGTGCTCACTATATGAATCTAAATCATTTCTAATAGTAATTTAATAGTCACCTCCACACCACGACTCATATCTTGTTTTGCTGAAAGCTGTGACAAACTATCCAAGATTTGCAAATACTCATACACTACAATAAACATCTTAGAACTTGGCTTATATCCAAAAAAACGGGGGAGTAATTTAATATTATCTTTACACAAGTATCAATTTCACTAATATTTAAAGTTTAAGATGTAGTTATAAAAAAAATAGTTCATAATACATACTTACAAAAGACATAAAGTTTAAGGTGATTTTAAAACTTTTTATATTATGATACAATTATTACAACTTTATATCAAATCCTATAACCAGCCTCCAATACATTTGTTCCTGTACAATAAACACACTAGAAATACATTATCTCTTTCGTTTTAAATTTTTAATATACCAAAAATTCATATAATTTAAACATGGATAAGATCTAATCTATTTGATATGTAGTTAAATTATCTAAGCATGAATGATAATAATCTCTATTTAGGCATGTTAATTTTGGGTGACTAAACATTATTTTTAAAACGATTACCCAAGCACCTAAAAAATATATTTGAAAGTAAATAAAAAGACAAATAGCCGAGTGTGCTTTTTTGGCATTGCATGATAATCTCCATTTCTTCCTAAAATGGGGAGACAAATTTTTGTGTGGGACCCACAACTTCCTTATGCTGTTTTCTATTTCTTCTCCTTTGCTTTTCTGTCCTCCTATTTTCTATAAAACCAAATGATGCATAATTGGATTTGTATGAGGCATAACATAGCCCAAATTAAACTATATATATATATATATATATATATATATATATATATATATATATATGTGTCTGGTGTACTTTACAAAGTGAGAAAACATGTGGCATGAATAGGCAATGATGTGAAGAGTGGAAGAGGAGAGAGTACACAATTTCAACAGAATTTCCTGTTGGAGATGCCCAATCTCATCCCTACAGAGACCAAGGTTTCCAATGATCTGTTGCTATTAGCTATAAGGTCTTCATCAATTGCAATTGAGTTCTGCATACCATAAATTTAAACAAATTTGAGTTTTAACTTTCTATTAATCCTTCTAATACTTAATAAAACTAAGGTCAATAGATTTCAATCCTAAAAGAGTAGGAGTAGAACAAATCTAAATACCAACCTTCTCGAAAATACAAATCACAGTGCTTCCACCAAATGAGAAATATCCAAACTGTTTAACACAACAAATCTCAACTTCCTAATTAGAAACAAAGAAAAATGGAGAAACAGTAATCAAATGTAACTTACTAACCTCATCTCCCTTCTTGACATTGTCACCTTTTTTCTTTGTAAAAGTAATGCTGCCAACCATTGTAGCTCCTATTGCAACAAATGCCACCTGAAATCCAAATCATACATAACTCTCTAAGATAACATAAAACTGTAGTGGAGCCACTGAAATTATTTAAACTCAAAGATTTTAGGAACTTTACAAACCTTCTATTTTTTTCTGTGTGTGGGAGGGGGAATGAAAGAAGAAATTTACAGAGGTGGAGAGAATAAAATAGAAAGCGGAGGAAGTATAAGGAAGGGAATTGAAAAATAAACATAATAATAGGCTTCAACCCTCCAATGTAACTAAAATAAAGTAATTTGTACAGAATAGATTCAAATATATGGTGCAAGGGGAAGCATTCCAAAAATTAAAAATGATTTCAATTGCCAAAGTCGCACTGAAATTGTTGAATTGATAGGGTTTTATACAGAGTCATGTTTTCCAATAAATCATATCCATAAGGACTGTTATAACTGATGCATTTGGACACATAAATTGATTACAAAGACAAACCTTTCCAAAATCTGCAGTAGAAATTATTGAAACAACTCGCTTATTCTCCGTGAAGACATTACAGTATTTGCTATTTACAGCAATAGGATTGACCTATGTAAAGTAAACACAGGAAAAAATTGCAAACGAGAATTAACATCAAGAAAATAGAATCAATACAGATAATTGTTTTTCTAACCATCGCAGAAAGCCTAATAGATAAATGAAATATCATTTTCCTTAGGTGATTCTTTCACATACTGTGTATAAGCATCCGGGGATATTTACAAATTGCTCAATAATTCCTGATACTGGAATGTGGAAACGGTGATAATCCTGCAACAACCAAATTTCCAAATTAAAATGATTTCAAAAGATTGCTGAAGAGTATCATGCTGCACCGATAGCAGTTATCAAAGCGTCTGCAGATATCCCTACATATTTGATTAACAGACTTTCATGGTCCCCTCCATCAGCAGGCTAACTTAAAATTAATGTGGTTGCAGCAGAGAAAGTGGCTCGTGGGGTTTGATTAGGAATTTAGATGGTAATTATTTGGCTGCTTTTCTGTTAATATGGGTAGAATTTTCAAGAAATTATTGTTCTTCATCTATTTCTGGACCTACACAATCATTACGGTGGAGGGGTTACAGATCGGTCTACCTTGAAGCAGACTCCACTATGTCTATTCTTATTGTTGCTAATGGCTGGGGTGAACCTCATCCCTGCAACTCATTGGTCTCAGCTATTCAAGATCTTATGCATCGAAACTGTTTCGTCTACTTTCGTCAATCTTTCAGGGAGATTATGCGAATATGTTGTCTAATAGTGGTCAAAAGTCAAAACCATGCCTTGGGTCCTTTCTTTATTTTGATAGTCTGCCTTCTTTTCTTTCTTTAGCCTCTTTAGCAAATTGCAGTGGTTTAATTTGGACTAGACTGGCTTCTACTTGATATTACTTTTATTTGGGCTTTTGCCCCATTGTTTATAAAAATAAAAATACTTCTAAAGGAACAGAACACAAAGAAAGTAACAAATACCTGTGGTGCCAAACGGAATATCACCATGGTTCCATCAACAAAATCACTGGAATACGTCTCTTTCCCTAAAAGGCCTTGAATTGAAAACTTTCGGCCCTAAAAGCAACAACCAGAATTCCCGAAAGTCAATTGGCATACAAAATTGAAAAGTTTGAAGGATAGGAGATATCCCAATTATGAGGATATCAGATTCTCAGATGTGAATATATATTAAAAAGAAAATGCATCTTGAGACCGGAAAGTCGGAAACCTTCCATGTTCAAGAGATGGAAAAAATACCTTAATCCAAAATCTGGAACTGTCATCAACTGATGTAAATGCCATAAGGCGAGAATCAGCAGCACATACAGCAATATCATCGCATTCAGCAGAAGCAACTGGTCTTGAACCTGGCTTCAACTCTCTAATGAAAAATTCATTGAATGTCTGTATAGGACAAAATTTAAGACAGGCATCATCTAACAAGATAAAGATAAATACTATCAGTTTGAAGTTCATAATAGTTCTCAACATGAGCATTGTTCAGAAACTAAGCTCATCTTCACTCCAACTGCTTATACAAACATAACTGTCTATTACTAGCTCAGTAGAAAATAAGTCATCTTAGTTCCCTATATAGGCCATGCTCCACTGGGATCATGTAGAAGATGTATTCAAGCTAGAAGGTGCAGGGATTCTAATAATAACAATTTAATTGAAACAAAGAATTAGCTCGAGTGATCAGGGTGGAGTGAGGTTTGGCATGTATATAACATAATATGTGCCCAGGTAAGGAAATAGAAAAGGTATTCAGATTGTTCGTTTCATGATTGGGTAGGCAAAGCTAAAAGTAAACAAGTTAATTTACTTCAGCAATAATCAATGAGAACTGCAAGACAATATAAAGGTCCAACAAAAGCACATGGATTATGGCTAAAAGAAGATTTCAAAAACAATTGAAGCGCATAATACCATAACCAAAATTTAGGTCATTCAAAACAAGAATGTTTGTATGTAACAAGAATTAAAGTAATCAGATAATTTTTAAAAATAGCCACTTAGTGAAATCTATCATTAAGTAAGCATTGACCACCGTAAGGAAACAAAGGAGAAAAGTAAATGTTTGTTGAATTTTTTTGGCACCATATAATGTTTAATTCCATTAAAATTAAGACACAAGACCATATACATATGATGAAACACAGTTATCGCATAATCCAAGAGTGTGTTCAGGAACAATTGTGCATCGTTAATACACAAATTGAAACTTAGAAGTTCTATCCCACCTTAAAGTGTTCCAGAGGATGCTTGACTTCAGCCAAATTGATTTGACCCTACAAAATAATAGTCACATCTTTTATAAGAAGGGTATAATTATACGCACACAAGTCCAGCACATAAAGAACTACAGTAGAAAATGGAAATATGTGTGCTAAGAAATAAGAACAGCACCCTAATGCATTTTACAGAATAACTAATTTAACTCTTCAAACTCTTTACTGTCCTTCAGTTTTTCACTGGACAAGTTTTATATATTAAGAGGGAGAGAATACAAGGGAGGATAAAAAATCTCCAAAAGAAACCAGAGTTCAAACATGGGCCAGCACATAACTACAAGCTTGCATTTTCCTTTGAGATGCCAAAATCAGATTGGCCATCCAGAATGAACTGAAAGAAGCATTGTCAAACCTTGTAAGATTCAATAAACTTAGATATATCTGCAGATGATTCAGGTGAATCCATTCGTGCTCCCTGCTTTTCAGAAATGCTTTGCAAGAGCTCCTTCACCCCTACATATATGAAGTCCGCCAATGTAAAGTATACAAAAGAGAAGGGTAAGCTTATTCAAGTCTGATATGAATCTAACATTAACTTCAAACCCAGGTCTCAATTAAGTATGACCTAACTTCCAAAGGGTAGAATTATGATAAATAGTTTTCTCACAACTAATTAAACCACAAGTTGGCTTAACGAGATATCACCAAGATATGACAAATCTGTATAGAATTTTTTAACCAGCAATATTATTATAGCATCAATTCTATTAACACCATTATGTTGACAATTCAATGCCACAAGACCCAGAACAAAGAGTGATGGTTGGTGAAGTTAACCCATACCTATGTCCATTAGGCCGAGACCTATTTTTGACTGATAAATAGCTCTCATGGACAAAACAATCTTTTTGTCAATTAGCTCTTCGACAAGCCTCTGAGTCTTCCGATCATATACCTGATGTAAAACAATTCAAGTTAATAAATAAGAATTTGAGGGTAAATAGATGTGAATGTATAACTGAAAATACCATTATATTAGTAATACTGTTCCATTTTCCTATAATTCCCTTAAGGATAGCTCTAATTCTCTACTTTCGTATTGTTATTGAGTCAATAGAAGATGGCATACATGACAAAGGTTGCTAATTTATAATAGCATGAAAATGATGGGACTGTATATATTAGCAACTAAGCTTGGAAGCTTTTCTTCTAATTATGGTGCATGTGATTGGGCAAACTCAGTCTGTACATCCTGATATAAATTGAAACACACATACATGAATGATGTATCATGTATCATATAAATGTTCCCTAATCATGAATTCTTTTTACTAAAAAGGGAAAAAGGGATGGCAAATAAGGCTTACCAGAATATGGGAAGCACTTGATCCAGATCTAAGGCCAACGTCATAGGATGAGAAATGGGCCCACTCACTCAGTTTGAAGAACCACCTATATAAAAAAAATACAACAACAATCAAACCTTAATCCCAATAAGTGGGATCAGCTACATGGATCAAACGGCACCATAATGTTTTATCATAGATTATGTCCATTGATTAAAGGAAAGAAAAATATGTATTTTTTTATTTTATAATGATGTACAATCATAAAAGAATAACCATAGTCCAAATATATTGCACTAAAGAGTAAAAAAAATGTTACATAATCCATTTGATCTTCCTTTATCATGTTCTCTCTTTCACCCTGTTTCTCAAAGCCTAAATTAGCAAAAGTTTGCAGAAATTTACCCATATGAAGCCTGCTTATCTGTCAAAAATCCTCCAGTCATCACCTGGTTGCCAGTCCCTTCGTCAAAACAGAGAGTTAAGTGGATCATGTCAGTCATCTGGTCAGAAATCTGAAGGTCCTCACCACAAACAGGGCAGCAACTCAATAATGGTTCCCTGCAATAGCAGAAACTAGCTAAGCAAATAAGAATCAAACAACAGTTTGAAAAATGAAATTCATGCTTCTAGTCTTCTCGCAATTCAAAGTAACTCTACTTCGAGTGCATTCATAATCGTAATTATAATTATTTATCATCAAGTCTTTAAAAAACTACATATCAAATGAAAATAGTAAATATATCATTATTGAAACGACAAAAATAGGTATACAAAAAGTAACGCTTTGAGCTTGCAGGAATCTAGATGGGTCATTACTTTTCTTGTTGAAAAGCAAGAAGTGAAGCCAACTCATCCATGCTCACAACGCCATCTCCATTCTTGTCAGCTGCTATGAACAGCTCCTCTCTCTATTGAAAAAGAAATTGTATTGCTGAGACAGTAAAAATTGTATGTACAAAACTAGACATTACTTGCAATTTCATTTCAGGATTTTCAGCGCAGAGATTTATTATTTGAACCTTGAGTCACATGCTTGCTTTAGTGAAGATTCGGACTTAGATATAATCCACTAAACCAATTTTCAATGCCCAAATTCAAGGCTCTAAGTTCTAACCTTCAGACTGTTATTAGTTTATAGAACCATAAAATCTAGTAATAGAAGATCATAAAATCTGAATCTGGATATGCAAGCAAACTAAAGCTAATTTAGGAAGTAAATAATTCAGAACTAAGAATTAAAATGAAAATATAATGAGAAAATAGCTGCTGAAGTCTGAACCTTGTCGATTGCTACTTGATTACCAAAAGCGTCAATTAGGTCAGAAAATTCAGATAATGAAAGCATTCCATCTTCATTATAGTCCTGTATAAAATATAACTTCTCAGATAATATTAAATATTAGAAGATGCTTAATGAGATCAGTATATTTAAATTACCAAAACAAGAATGTATTTCATATTGCAGTCTCAGTGGCAAACAGCATTCGAATATTCTTATCTGATTCAGCATATATAGATTTTTTTTTCAAGTTTAAAGAGCCTTCAATGGAGAAAAGGAGAAAACCGGAATGAAATAGAAAAGCTGCTCATTGTTATCTACAAGCAGTTTGTACAACATAAAGTAAATGTATGTTAATTTCGGAACAAAGTCCCAACAACTATCCTTGGTAAATATTGGTTTAACATCAGTACTGTCATGTTAAGGGGCTAAATTATTATCTCTACTTTTATTACCTCATGTACAGCCCACACAAGGAACAGGCTATCAAAAATAGCAGAAGATAAAACATACCACTATTGATAAAATGCGTCTAACAAAGCCTTTCTCCATTTCAATTGGATCCTGATAGATTTATATATAATTGTTAGCAATCCTTATCATACTCAAACAATATAATTTACATTGTATTCCCTATACCTCTACAGAGCATGAAATGGAAATGCTGCCGACCACTTTTCCAGGCAGTGATGGATCTAAAAGGTCGTATATCTCATTGTCAGAATCAGAATCCTGCAGGGCCATAAAGTTGAGAACAGAGCTTAGAAAATGAACAAAGCTGAAATATAGAAGAAGCTGATAAGTGAAAGAGAAATTTACTGACCTGGGTGAGAAATTCGAACAGATCAATTTCACAGTATCCAACAAGAGTATTGCTGGAAAGTTTGTTGGTCTGTAGGAGAAAAAAGACATCAAATTTAGATGCAGTGTTAAAGTTAAAGAATTAAATACGTGGGTTGAAGAATTTAAGATTGCAAGAAGCATAGAAAGAATAATTAATTTGAGTGGGTGAGACCTCGAAGACAGAAATCCTTGCAAGACGAGGTCCATTATGGTCCAAAAGAAGCTTCTTTTCCTAAGGAAGAAAGAGTGTGTGGATGAATGAAGTAATAAATAAAGAAAGAAAAGAGAAAGAAAGAGTAGTACTAACAGAGTTCCAAAGTGGTTGGTCTGTGCTGCAACACCCACCAATAGATAATAATGAGTTAGAAGATGAATACAAACCCTATTATATATAATAAATAAAAAAGAAAGAAAGAGAAGAATGTAAGTAACTGATGGGAGGTGATAGTACGGAAGGTTTGTTCCCCAAAAGAGAGGCACGCGATCCATTTATCCTTGAATTGCATCTCTGCCTATTATTATAATAACAAATTTTGAAACAATCAAGAAAAACTAATTATTGAATAGTGAGATTAGTGAAGAGAGAGAGAGAGAGAGACGCGGAGGAAGGTGAAGAGAGCAATTCCAGCAAAGTGAGTGTTATTGGTAAGAGAAGAAGAAGAAGAAGAAGAAGATAAAGAATGTCCCTTGTTACTACGATGAAGATGACGACGCATACTCTCTTTCAAACGAGCACGACGTGATGATGTTGATGATGAAGATCCTTTCTTTTTCTCTTTAATTTTCTCAGAAGATGAATAAGAGTGTTTAGAATGTTGATGTCCCATGACTTGTCTTGCTGTCTCAGAGATGCTTGTGTATATATTTATTTTCAACTACTCAGTCAATTCTCTACTTCTTTCAAAGGAATAACCAGATATTATACAAGATTTGATCCCTCTAATTAATTATTTCATAATATTAGTTAACCAAACTAACATAACCTCTTGACAAAAATAGAAGAAAGGTATCCTTGCCCTACATCCAATGTTATTTTAACGAAAATAAGTGTAGTGCTTGTTAAAAGAAGATGATGGGTGAGAGGTCATTAGGTGAGGGCCTTACAAAGCCCAATATCAACTCTATGTATGACTTAATTTGTTGGAAAACGTCAAAAGACTTAAACTTTGATTTGTAGGTGAATGTTCGGAAAACGAGGAAGACATATTGCAAGAACAAGGAGTGTAAAAAGCACCAGTAAGACTCTTCTCCATTAAAAAACACACCACAGAGTGCACAAGGTGACGCGATAGAAGAAGGGTAAGGATAGATATTGCAAACAATCTGGTTATGGTGGTCAGACTAAGCCTGTTTTCCACAAGAACCTAATACAATATTACTATTATCTCATTTCATGCTTCTTTATATTCTTCTCAATCTTTGTTGTGCTAATTGAATAGGCAAAAACCACTAAGAAAATTGTCTTGAGGTTGCAATGCCAGGGTTGCAAGCATGTTTCCCAACGTGCTATCAAGGTTACTTACCTACCATATCAGTAACTTTTTTCTGCTTTGTCTATTTACTTGTTTCACATTTTTGTAATGGATGATTCATAATATCTGTATTATGCAGAGGTGCAAGCATTTTGAGATTGGTGGTGACAAGAAGGGGAATGGAACATCTCTTTTTTAACTGCACAATTACTATTCGCGCTTTTAACTTCCTAGTTTGTTTCAGTTGCCTCTGGTTTGTATAAATGTTGAGAAAGTGAAGGAAAAGTTCCAATCTTCAATCCTAGCATCATTGACTAAAACAACAGAGCAAGAAATAAATTCACTCATATACTGCACTATTATTTGAATTTTAAACTGCAAATAAAAATGGTATAATAGTTTTTGAAGTGTTGAATATAGATTAATATACGAAAATTTAAACTCCTTGCGAGTGAGTAATTGGTTTACCCAATGTTTTCGGTATTTTGTTAATGGATTGAGCTCTTCTGATATTAGACATTTTAGGAGGTGAAAGAAGTGGGCAATGAAAGGAAACAATGCAGTTTTATGACTATATCAAATCTGAATGCCGGTTTTCAATTTTTCACCTGTAGTCCTAATATAAAACCCTGAAAACAAGTGTATCTAATGGGAATAAGAAATTGTCACTAGCTTAATGATAGTAATTCCCATAGTTTTGTGGACACCCTCCCACATAACTATTATTAGTAGGTAGTTGTCCTCTCAAGCCATCCTTTGCATATTGCTGCCACATTAACTGTTCTTCAACTAATAGCCTCTGCTTCTTCTCCATCTCTGACATTTGCACATAAGATGGAGGTGCCACAACCAACGAAGCTGCAAAAGGGTCTACACTTGCTGAACTTGCACCGCTACTCCCTGATGTTGGTGGTGCTGGCAATGCTAGCATTGCAGGCCTTCCAGCTGAACCAAGTGCCACACTGCTAGCACTTCCACTCGTTCCATAACCTGGTTCTTGCATTGCCGCGTTGACTTCTGCTTGTTTGTACATTCCATCCAACAACAATGTGTCAAAACCACCCCCTAATGTTGGCTTCTGGTTTGTTAAGTTGCTAGCTGTTTGGACCAGTGATGTTTCCCAATCGGCCCCGTCATCAAATGCATGCCAAGGAAGTGCTTGTGTTGCACCTGATGTTGTTAAAGCTCCATCATATAAAGCCAGAGCTAGTTTATCGGCATGTTCTTCCTTACTCACCATATCATCTCCTAAATTCAATAAATCACCTTCAGTCTGCACAACTTTTTCTTCTTTTGGCATTTCTTCCTTTCGTTCCTCTTCCTTCACTTCCTCGGCTGGTTCATCACTGAATCCCTCTGGTGGTGGCAGCGCCTTGATTGCATTCATATCCTCCTCTGGCTCAGGTTCCTCAACTTCCTCATCCACTTTGTTCTCTTCTTGTACATCAGCTTTCATGTTTTTTGTTAAAGCAGACTTGTCTTTGATAAACTCTTCCATGACCTCTAGCTTCTTTTGTGTGACCTTGTCAATCTCTGGATACTCAGAAGAACGTGCAATTCCAGTGCTCTTGGACCAGCCATAGAATAAATCTAGTTCATCATACTGCTTTCCAACGCGGCAGAAAATGTCGTACACCTTAGTACAGTTTGCCACATCCATGTCAGGGAAGCGATCGATTAAGACACCCAATATTTCTGTTATGTCATAATATATCTGAAAACTCTCCTTCACAATTGGGTAAAGAGCCACAATCACAATTCTATGGTTCTTTGCTCCTCCTGCAACATTGAAATAACTATTAGATTGGTTTCTACGCAATGGTTTCTAAAGTCTGTGTTCACATTAATTAGGAGAGTATATGATTATTCATCTAATGGTGTATATTTTAAAAAAATGTGAATTGATGTGCAATCTTCATAATATTTGATTTTAGATAAACATTTTTAGTCATTTCAAACCTTCCTTAGGGGGTTACAAACCTGTGGGGCGACAAGCTAAAAAGCGCTCAAGCAGCAACTGCAAATGTTGCATTTTGGAAAAAATTTGCTCCAACTTCATGTCATGAACTGGTATGGATCTTACAACAATTTCTTTATCATTGTCCCTTTCTCTTTCCCTTTCCCTTTCTCTTTCTATTTCCCTTTCCCTTTCTCTCTCCCTTTCCTCCTCGTCTTCATCAAGACCAAACATGCTGCGCTTTCCACGGCGGCTTTGCATCCTGTACTCAAGCTTTTCATCTAGGTACAATGCATATGTGCGCGTAAATGCAGAGAAGTCCCACGAACCAGCTTTTGAGTTGTCACGAAAATCAGACATGTTGAGAAGGCGAGTACCGCGGCGAGTTGAGAAGAATATTTCCTGCTCATATGCAGGATCGCCTTCAGCTAGCAGCCTTTGAATCAAAACAAGTGTTTTCAAAGCTACTGTCCAGCTTCTAGTCTTGTTGAGACGCCGAGAGAGGGTGTTAACACATGCACTAATGAATGCTCTAGAGTAACATGTTAAGCTGAGAATCTCCCTTATATGCTTCTCTTCAGAAGGGTATTCATCATGCCTCGTTGCCTTCACAATGGCCACATCAAGATCAGCAAGTGAGGTGCTGCTTCCTACCTTGGCTAAGCCTATGCTTGTTTGATCCTTCACTGCCCCTATGGCCCTTCTCAGTGAGCTTGGAGGCATGGTTGGTTTATTTTCTAGCTCCTATGACTTGTTTTAATTTCCTCTAGAACTTGCTCCCAATGTTCTGTTTTTGCAGCTCTCAACTTGTTTGAATATAATAAGCACATAAAATATGTCCAAGAGTAGCCATCAAAAGAAAATTTTGAAATGAAAAGGATATACAAGGAATGATAAAAAAAAAAGGCAAGAGGAAAAATGGGTTCCTACCTCTCTGCAGTGATTAGAGAATTAAGGATGTATTTGTCTGGTTCCTTTAATGCCAAATGTTTTGAGGGATAAAAATAAGAATCGATAGATAGATAGATAGTTATTTCTATCTGTCCTCTATTCCATATTCCCATTCCTTTGTTCTCCTCTCTATGGGGAAAGCATTACAATCTGAACTCTCAAATTGGTTAAGCATTGCCCCTATCTTTAGCTTCATAACGTGGGAACCAAACATTATGTAATGACATGCATTACTCATTATAAACCATTTGACTCTGATGTTCACATTCTTGGATATATATATATATATATATATATATATATATATATATATATTCTATACTTGGAATATCTATATTATTCGTCACCTTTTGACCTTTTCAATAGTAGAGTGGCCAACCTATGTTTTCTAATTAAAAGGTGAATATTTCTGAATTATTTATTATGCTTTACTTAAAAATTGCAATGAATGTGATGGGTTAGCAGCAATATGTTTGGCATGATGTGAGGCTTGGTCTCAAAATTCATTCAACGTGGAAGCAACGTTTTTATGCATCTCCTTATGCCTTACCATATATGGTAACAAATATCATCTTCAACTATGATTCATCTTTAAATCATCACCCACATGTGGTAGTGCACTAGAATATGAAGCATGAGGGTTCTAGCCCAACTACCTCAAATATGTCATCTACTTGGGCTAGTTTATTATCCAATGGATCTATCCATCATGCACTATTTGCACTTGAGATTTGGTGGCACGTGGAAAATAAGCATATATTTTTTCTAAAATCTAAAACAGCGCCGTCGTAGTACTACACTATTACTTCTACTTCTTCCTTTTCAGTTTCTTTGTTTTCTTTATTAGGTTTTGGAATTGCTCTATCTCGACGCTCACCAAACCCTACTTTCACACAACTACTCCTCATCCCACCCGCTAGGTACTCTTTTCAATTTCTTTATTCTTCACTCCAATATTCGCTTCTTTCTCATTTCAATTTCAGTTTATATTTTAAATTTTATTTCTTTATTAGGGTTTTCCTAACTTTTATATTTTCCTTCGAAATCATGAATTACAACCTAGAGAGGGTGATGGATTTTGTTTTAGATCTATGTATTGAAATCATAGGGTTGTTGGGTTTGCTTGGAATTTAGCCCTAAAATATATACTTGTAGTAAATGTGTTTCCTTTATTATTTTTGGCTTTCTTCTAGGATTGAAGGAATGTAAATATGATTATACTTTTGCTTTCGTGATAACACTGATGTGATCATAGAAAAACTGCTGTTTGATTGCTTAATTCTATCATATTATGTTTCATGTTAAATCTTTGATATAGAATAGAGTTTGTCAGTTTGTGTACCAAATTGAATCAATGTGCTTGATAGAAACCAAATACATAGAAACCAAAAATCTATAACATGTTATATTATGGGTTTTGCCATATATAAGCCTTGTGTTTTCACATTGGTCTTCACCTATCATACATATCCTTGCTTTAGGTATATAAGAGAGTCACTACTTTATAGTCAAATATCCTTACTCCTTAGCCATGTTATATTATGTATGCAATTTGGACATCATTCTTCTCTAGAGCTTTCCACTATAGCCTCCAGGCACCTTATCATACATTTTCTTCAAATCAATGAAAATCATGTGCAAGTCCTTTTGGTTCTTTCGGTATATTCCCATCAATTGTTGTAGCAAGTATATAACCTCCATGACTGACCTCTCCGGCATAAGACCAAATTAGTGATATGTGTCTCTTGTCGCAACCTCCATTCAATTATAATCTCCTGTAGCTTCATAGTATGGCTATTAAAAAATACATATATACATAATTAGAAAGAAAAAAGTCAAGGGAGCCGGTGCTCACACCTGGTTGAACTGGCTAGTCCAATCTGGTTATTAAAAACATGTTTTTTTTTACATTTCTGTCTCCCTAACATTTTTCTTACGATTTTAGCCATCAATTTAATTCAGAAAATCTCTATTTTCACATCTAGTGTCTTTTTCACCTTAACTTAAAAACTATGTAAATCTCAGTTTTACTCTTCAAGTGGCTCTTCCCTTGACTGAGACCTTCTTCCTCACACAAAAGCCATTGCAAAGACTTGCATCTTCTTCCTCGCACAGCGGCCATCGCAGAGACCCATCTCCTTTTTCCTCACACAAACCCATACCACAGAGACCCATTTCTTCATTTGGTTTTAATTTTATTCCAGCATTGCCAATCCCCATTTCAGGAAGTTCTTTTTCAGAGACCATAGCAGACACCCACTTTCTTCCTTCTTGTTGTACGATTGCTTGAGCTTAGAAAGTTTGCTACATAGAAATTGAACTTAAACATTGCCATTGTCTGCATTTTCTCTTCCACTTATATGACAGGTTAAATTATGTTATTACAATTATTCATGTGTATTGGATTTCTCCTACATGTTGATGCCTGAGTTCAACATTCTGTCTAATGTTAGTTTTCCTGCAAATATGCAGTTTCAAATGTCTGAAGCGGATGAGTTTCGTTGCTTCATTGGTGGCCTGTCATGGTCAACTTCTGATAGAAAATTAAAGGATACATTTGAAAAGTATGGCAGACTTGTTGAGGCAAAGGTAACTAATTTAAGGGTTTTTCTAATATGTGCCCAGTGTCACATTTTAACTTTGCCAAAAAGGGTAAGTTTACTTTGGGAATTGATGCATTTATAAAATTTATGTGCTTCAATAAACGTGGTATCACCAACCCAATGCAAACCAGTCCTTTTGGGAGAAGGCAAAAGGGGCCCTTGGACACAGATTGGAAAGACCCTTAATTTAAACTTAATTGTGGTTGATGCTTAGAAGTTTGTTTGTGGATATGCTTTATTTACGGTGCTGCCTATGCCATACTTTGGCAAGTTCTGCAATATCTTGTTTGTTCTTTGCCAATATATGAGGAAAATGGAAGATCTGCAGTATCATTTAACTTATATTGCAGAATTGAGTGAAAAGCAGAGAAAATAATTTGGTGTTATATAACTGAGAAGTAGGTTTGACGTGTATTATATATATGTTTGTTGCTAATGGTTATTGTTTGGCATTTAAGATGTTAAATATATTTTGATTTAGGTGGTAGTTGACAAATTCTCTGGCCGTTCTCGCGGTTTCGGGTTTGTCACATTTGATGACAAGAAAGCTATGGAGGAGGCTATAGATGCTATGAATGGAATGGATTTAGATGGTCGAACTATTACTGTTGATAGAGCTCAGCCTCAACAAGGATCAAGAGATGATGGTGATCGCCACCGAGAACGTGGCCGTGATCGGGGTCGTGATCATGATTATGGAGGTGGCCGGGGATCTAATGGTGGTGAATGCTTTAAGTGTGGTAAACCTGGTCATTTTGCTAGAGAGTGTCCAAGTGAAGGTGAAAGAGGGGGGAGATATGGTGACAGGGAAAGTAGATATGGTGACAGGGAAAGTAGATATGGTGGCAGGAGTGGTGGTCCTGATAGGAATGCAGATCGTTCTTCTGGTCGGCGTCACAGGGATGCTGATAGTCATGGAGATTCTGGAAATGATCGATATGACCGTGACCGGGCTGGACCTTATGAGCGTCGAGGATCTGGAGGCCATCGTTGATATGATTTAGCTTCTTTAAGGTAAGCATTATGCATTGTGCTCTGCTTATGGTTCATTGTATTCACGGTTCTAATGGATTTTTTATGATTTTTGCAGCTTTCAAATTGGAGGGGTTGCTGTTAATACCTCAACTTTCTTTTCAGTGACTCTGTTATGGGATTGTTGTTTGAACGGATGAACGATAGTGCTTTGACATACAATACTCGGCACATATATCAAACTCTTTTATGTTCTTAAATGCTGATATTTATGGTCTGTTGAAATCTTATCAATGCTTGACTTTCAGTGAAATATGATGTTGTGCTCAATCCTATTGTTAATTGGTGCTGGGTATCTTGTGATTCGTGACTTTCTTGCATGAGGGGTTATATATGACATATTTGCTGCTGTATTGCCAGTTTCTGCTCCAACAAAGTCATCCGTTAGTGCACTCAGTATGCATGTCATTCATTTGATCAAAGGGGGTCATATTTTTTGGATTATACTGCGTTTGTTTGGAAGCTCTTCATGTGTTGAGCAAATGCGAACCATCAATTTTATATGCGCTTTTGCTCTTTTGGGTTGGAGATTGCTCTTCAGTTTTTTACCTGCCTTCATGTGAGATCCTATTGAGTGGCATACTCCAGTCAAACGTCAAGTTTTGTTCCTCATTTTCCTTTCTCTTCTACCATATGATTGAGCTCAGTAATATATGATTTGAATAATTAACCAGCCTCCTTCTTAACCTCTGCACGATTGTTATGAAAGCAAGTTGGATTTGTGGTTATCCTTAAAATCTCAAATTGAGTAATTAATCTGTGATGGTGTATTTAAAAAATTATTTGTTTCTACTTAAATGGTAATGTTAAAGATAAAGCTTCTTTCCACACATTTGTATGTATTCTGTTGTCATGCCTTCTGGTAGATTTTATTAAATTATATAATGTGGTTGTGTTTTTATCGATCTGTTAGAAATGATTTGTATTGTTTCATAATCGATAGTTGAAACTCTGGATTCATAAAGCAAAGAAATAGTTGAATTTGGAATGTTCATTATATATGGCTAAGTCATGTATCATTCAAAGAAGGCTTGTTTCACAATTGAAGATCTTTCCTTGTCTATTTTTTGGCTAAACTCATGTGGGTTGTTTGGGTTAGATGTAGTCATTCAACTCTCATATATACCTTCTGTTAGGAGCCAATGATGGTTTGGTCTCAGTTGCATCACTTATGATGGCTGTTGGAGCTGTTAAGGAAAACACCACAACATGCTTCTTGCTGGCTTAGTTGCTAGCAGCTGGGACTATAAGATTAGGCTCACTGTTGTTGCTGCTGTGGTTAGTGTAGCATTGTTGGTTTTTGGAGCAATGATTGGAAAAACTACACTTACCAACTCTTGTCTCAGAATGTTAATTAGAGGTTGGATGGCTATGACCATAACGTTTGGCCTCACCAACTTTATTGCATCGGTTACATTTTAAACATTATCAACTTTATTGTGGTATGACTATGATGTAAAAGTCGAATAAACATATCAATTACCACAGAGAAGCGGTCTCCATCATATGTAGTTGAAATAGTGAAGTAATTGATATTCAACCGAGTTCATTATTGTGTCAATGTTTTTTTCTAAATATTTAAGAGTTATGACAATGTCTGCAAGAATATTATTGCTTTGAAACAATTTAACTGTGCTAAGCAGCTAGTAAGTTATTAATTAGTTACATAGCTTGATCACCTTCTAAATTTGAAACCTGAAGCAACTAGTAAGTTATTATTATATTTTACATTCTTTTGAACTTTCCAAAGATCAAGACATAAAAAGTTGATATATATGTATATATAATATATTAAGACTCGATTGAAAATAATTCCCTGGGAAAGAACAAATTTGGTTCATACTATTAGTTAATTATCATATATAAACACTTATACATTTATTTTTATTTTTGTATCTTAACTAACATCCAATAATTTATATTAAATATTAGATGATAATAACTTTTCTCTCACCTTATTTATTTATATATGCCTTCACATAGAATGGAGATCATAATGTGAGATTCTTACCCCTATAGTTTTAGAAGGGAAGTTATGACTATTTTTCTTTCTATTTCTTTACAAGATTATTATTAACCTCTTTCAACTCTATAATAGTTAACTTATATTTTCATAAATTAAATCACTAACACAATAAAGGGCAAATTACAAAATCTAACTAGTAAATACATATTTTATTGCAATTAATATATCATTTTTCATTGTAAAATAGTCACTAATAATCAGTTAGCCAATAATCTTCAACATCACTTTTTTTAAGGGAAAAATAGCATATAAACAAAGAAATTTGAGAAGAGATAGTTCTCATATGAAATAACCTTACTCAATAAACATATAAAGAAGCCGACCAAAAAAAATAAACATATAAAGAAATGTTTGTTCTCCTCTGCATATGAAAATATAATTCCACTATTGATTGTTTTACACTAAGGGTGCATACAATGAATCCTTAAAGCGTATTATTTTTCATTGTCAATTATTCACCAATAATCTCCAACTTGTCTTTCTTAAAAGAAAAAAACATAGAAAGGAAACATAACAAATTGAATACATATATAATTGATGAAGTTCTCATATGAAATGACCTTATTGAATAAGCATATAAAGGAGTAATACTTTTACATTGAAAACAACAACAACAACAAGAGCCTCCAAGATTTATAATTCCAAACCACTAGAACCCAACAATTTGGTTAGCCCAAAAGTGAGAAGCATAGCCATCCAGCCTCCAACAAGGACCCTAGCACAAGACCTTATCTTAGGTGTCTTTCCCAACAAAGCCCCTACCCATCCAAACACCACCAAGGCTAAACTGGCTACAAACACAACCACTATAAGCCTTATTTTATAATCTATAACAAATGCAGCTGCAAGTAAAGGAAATATTGCACCTACAACAAATGAAAATGCAGATGCAAAAGCAGCTTGTAATGGATTAGGCAAAGCCCTTTTGTTCTCTAACCCTCCAAATTCCACATCTTTTTCATTCATATCTCTCTTCCTTTGAGCAACCTCAACTTCATATTGAGTATACACAGATACAAACTCACCTATTGCCATACTACTTGCCCCTGCAACTGATCCTGCAAAACCAGCAAGCAACATTGGTTTTACATCTCTTCTAACAGCACCAACTCCCATCATTAATGATGCAATAGAAACCAACCCATCATTGGCTCCCATTACAGCAGCACGAAGCCATTGTGCCCTTTGTGAGTAGTCAATAACATTCTTGTTGCTATTATCTTGTTGGGTTTGTTTTTTATCATGTTGGTTTGGAACCAAACTGCATGGCTCAACAACAGCCATAGGAGAGTGAGAGAATATCAAACAAGGCTTAAGTGAATGAAGTACTTGAGATTGTAGCCATTTATTTTAAGGAGAGGCCAATTTGAGATTTAAACAATGATTCATTATGGGGTTACATCATGTATTATTCAAAGATTGTTTCTGCCTTTGCCTGATCAATTCAAAACAGTATTTTAATAGCCTCATACAAAAATATGGTTTTAGAAAATATATATTTTCGACCTTTCATGGTTATAAAAATATAAAAGAGACAAATTGTGTAGCTATCTCTGCTACAAAGGGCACCCTAATATATTCTGAATTAGAATATTGCTGTCAATGAGTATAAGTAATTCTTAATTATATTCTCCCATAAACCTTTTACAAGTCTTCATAGTGGATCTTAAATACAAAATACCATTTCAGTCAACTAATACACAGTAATCAGATTGTTTATCTATCCTTTTTTATTTTGGTAATACAGTGTCAGTATCTATAAAAATGGAGTCAAATTTAGTACTGCAACTCATTCTTATTAATATGGTAGCATTCACCAAATTAGTTAAATTAGTGATATAATGGTATAGTGGTTCAACTAATGATTTATTAATTAAATTAGATATCGGCAAAACTGTATATATATAATACTAATATCAATGTTTAAAAATTAATAAAGAAATTGATAAATATTTTTACTTGTATCATTTGTAAAAACAAAATGTATGACTCTTTGTTAGAACATGTTTTAGAAGTATGATAATGTTTGTATGTTTGACCCTCCACACAAACCTTTTGAAAAAGAGTAAATTAACTACAGTTTTAGTAAAATTACACAAATCATTTCTCATTTTTATACCTACAAAAAACTTTTACTCTTGCATAAGAAATAAATGTGATATTTTAAACAAAGAATTATGATAATTGTAATTAAATTAAACAAATGTGGTATATTACCAACACAAATCCAAATAAGATACAAGTCAATAAATTCTCATCGTTTTTCGTTCATGGAAGTGATTTATACAACCACAATATATCATAACTTGGTTACAGTTATCATTTTTTTTTAAATCACATTTATTTCTCATAGAAGGTTAGTCGGTATAACATACGCATATAAATAAATTATGAGGTTTGTAAAAAATGGAGAGTAGTTTGTATAATTTTATTAAAACTAAGTTGATGTCAGTGTAATTTCCTTTTTATAAATGATTTCTTTCTTCAATAGAATTAATATATTCATAAAAAAGCATCTTCAAAATGATAAAAATAAACATCTTAATATTCCAAACTCAAAGACATTAAAAATGTTGGATCCATGCCAGAATACATCTTCTAAATCTCAAAGTTACAATCTGGCATAAACATCTTATTAATCAGAACCAGAGGCCATCAAGGGCCCAAACATTTCACAGTAAAGAACATAAGGTTTGATTACAAAATCAAACGTTTGGGAGCAGTATTTTGGGACTGAAAATAGAACAAACATAATGATAATATACCATAAAATTATCCCACCATCACTTCAGTTTGGGGAGTAGCCTTGGCGCAACCTGCATTGCAGGAATATGACTTATCAGATAACACAAAAGCAAACCAAATGATTCAATCAATATTTACTAACAGTAACACTTACACATTTGTCAACACAAGACCAATAATCAAAATACTGTCCAGTGCAATGTTTGTGACCAGATTCATCGCCTTGGATCCTTTTAACACATGCCTGTAGCAATTTTAAAAATTACTTTTATTTGCAATGCAAAATGTTCTTTACAAGAAAAAGAAAAATAAGGCAGAAAGAAAAAAAATAGCTAATGATTCTTTAGTCCTAACTCCTAAATTTATTGTTTATTAATACTATCATACACTGTAATCTAAGGTATTTTCATTATTACTACAATTTAGTGTCTAAGGTGCATGCCCATGACCAACGAGGGTCACTTGGTTGACCTTCCGCTACTCAGAACTGCATAACATGTGTTTGAATCCAGGAATCTCCTGTAACCAGGCAATCTGTATTCCCATTGTAAATCTTTGCTCAGGTTAGTCACCCAGACCTTGAAATTAAGAAAACCTCCTTTCACCCTAAACTTTTCTTCGAATGACAAAAAATAAAACCAAAGGTGCCTACAAATGATATGAGTGTGTTACTTTTGTCAATTAAAAGGAGATGAAAGGGGTTATAAAAGGAAGCTCACAATACCGCAATCTTTTTTACTGAACATGAAATTGAACCTAAGATCTCCACCCTAATCACACGATCCCACAGATGTAAGTTTGAAGTCTTGCTTCTTTAAAACTTGTTGATACATCAAGAAATATCCAGTATGAGGTTCAATTAATGCCAACTCTCTAAAAGAGACCAGCAAATACTTAATTACTGTCAGAAGTCTATCAATCAGCAAATTTATGCTTTCCTTACTTGAAGACTAATCCCAAAATCCCCAAGACCCCAACAAAAGTGTACATGCTAAATTCTCCATAGAATAGAAGTAAAGAGCAAAACACATCAGAATAAAGGAAAAGCACCTGGATATCATGTTATAGTTCAGTATAAAATCCAGTTTAATCATTTATGAAATTTTGATTATAAGATCATATACAAATTACCAAGACCTTTGGCTAAAGACACCCAGAACCTCCTTCACGACTTTCTTTGCTACATTGCATTTCTTATAGTTCTCATCATGTCAGTACCACCTTCATGCTTCTTCATATACACTCATCGTTATATGGACAACATGATTGACAAATAGCGATAAAATCCAACTATAGTGTTTAACTTTAACTAAAGGAGAAAAAAGTCAATTTTCACCCATCTTCTATCGATTTTAAAATATATGCAATAAAAGAATCTTGTATTGATGACTTACATTAAGAATAGAGCTCATATTTAAATTATCAAACTTCCAAGATTATAGGTTTACAAATGAGAAAAGCACACCTGATATTCAAGTAATGGTTTTACACATTTTGGTTTGCATGACTCTTCAAGGTATTTCTTCTGATCAACGGGTTCCTCATCAGCCCTATATTCATAACAAAATCCAAAGATAAATAGGAGTGAATAAAAATGCCATAAAAATACAAAAGAAAATAATAAAAAATAATGTCAGAATCATATAGGCCAAAAAAACCAAAACAATCAATTTTCAATATATATCATTACTTTTTCATAACCAGGCATATTATAGAGGGTGAGTTTGGCGCAATGGTAAGGTTGTTGCTTAGTGACAATGAAGATCACGGGTTCAAAGCCCGATAATAGCCTCTTCGCGTATGGGGTAAGGTTGCATACATCTATCCTCCCCAGATCCCACTAAGTGGGAGCCTCGTGCGCTGGGCCCTTAACTAGGCATATTATACTTGTGACACCACAAATATTAATGAGGCAAATTACAATTGTGCGGCAAACGTGTTCAAACATTTAAGTAAAATATACATGAAGCATATGCAACGGGTATAGCAAATAAAGAAAAGTCAAGCAAGTGAAGAAATCTGTGGCTCTGAAATTATGTTTCAGTGTGTAAATCAAAACATGAGCAATCATTCTCACACAAAATCCAAATAACAGACAGTCACTTAAGTAACAAGGAATGGCATCAGTTACTAATATGCATCTCAAGAGCACCGCTGATATCATTCATAATTCTTGATTAAGAGCTCGTTTGCATAAACTACTTAACCAAACACTTATTCAATTTAAATTCCCGATAATAAGTTATAAAAATCTTACAAATATGATATATAATATTTTCATAAGCTCTTCCAAAGGCTCCACAATCCAAAAGCGTGGAACTAAAAAAAACTCCCATTATCTGAGCTTAACAATTTCAAGGTGGCCGGTAGAAAGAAAATTAAAGTATAGCATAAATTTCGAATCACAACTATTTCTGTATAAATAAAGGCTATTTTACAAATGATAATCGCATGATCGTGTGTTTTAATAAAAAATAATGATGAAATATTTGAAAACCCTAGATTTGAAATAATGATGAACGTGTGTTTGGAGTTAAAAGAAATATAATAAGAACAGATGGGAGAAATATGTAAGAGAATGAGAAAGTTACATTGTAGAGATGTGACGAAGAAAATAAGTTATGCTTGCAGGTGCAGATTGTGTACTTCGGTTCAACCATTTATGAATGGGTCAAATTAACTTTCCTATTGGATTAGAAGTGTAAAAATATTTTGATGAAATTAGGATTTGGACCTTTTGAAATGGGCTTCAAGCTAGTCTTAGTCTTACCTTTCTTTCTTCTTTTGTCACAACCACAAAATGTCTTCCTCCACTTCCCCTTCTCATTTTCTCATTCTTTTTACTTTGAAAAGTAAATCAAAAATAACAACTTTCTAGTATTGATTTATTGGAGATGATCCTCATTCATTATCAATCAAACCTCAAATTTAATGGTGTAAAATGTTTATACTACTTCTTAAAAAAACAATATTTATTTCCTCAAGATTATATCACAAGAAAATTAATTAAAATTTTATAAGATGTATTTAAGTTAGTTCAACATTTAGATATTATTTTAAATCACATTCACAATTCTTTTAGTATTATTTTGATTTTTATATTTTCAAGAATCAAACTAATATAGATGAAAATATATAAATATCAAAATAAATATTTACTATGATTTTTATTGTATTTTTTTGTATAATAACTCAACGAGTGAATTAGGAGAACTATTAAGGATCAAAATTAAGAATAGTTTGCAACATATATTCTATAACTTTTACAAACTAGCTTTAAAGATTATTTATAATATTACATGACTCACTCAAAAAACTAAAAACTAAACCCAACAAAATAGAAATAAAAATATTTTTTATGTTCAAACATATGGATTGGTAATGGTTACCCGAATTCACGTGTACCCACAAATAATAACCAAATAGGTTGAGTACAGGACTATGTTTTGGACATGTGGATAATTGATATTTTCATCCCGTGAGTACCTGAACTCGTTATTTCTTTATAAATATATATATATAACAACATAATTGTAATATCATATTAATCTACATTTTAATAACATATTAATCAATAATTATAAATATCTTATTAATTCATAAATGTGATTGTTATGTTGTTTAACTGTGATGTTATGTTGTTAAACAATGATATTATATTGTTAATTCATATGTATGATATTATAATGTTATGTTAATTGAAGAGTTCCTATTAAATGAATTATTCATCCTAATGTTGAAGTATGAAACAATTACACAAATACTAGTTTTAAACAAGTAATTTTTGCAATTATTACTTTAAGTAATTTTTTAAAGTAATTTTTTCTAAAGAATTTTAAATTAAGTTTTATTAATTTTTTCTCCTGTTGATTATCAAAAAATGAAACAACAATGCGAATCCGGGTAATACAATACTTGAATTCATCTTAAACTCACTATCATTCTATTCAAACCTTCATTATTTCTTTCCTTTTTCTTTCTACCTTAACCCGTAAGTTATCATTGAGGTTATAACTTATATTTTGTATTATTGGTGTAAACTTTAAAACATAATTAATATAACATGTATCATTCATAATTATATTATATATATATATAAATAATAGTTAATAATAATTAAATAATTATAAATGATTATTCTAACATTATTGGTTACATTATTTCTCATTTGTTTAATATTAATTTTGGTTTGAATAATTGTATGAGAACATTGAATCATGGATAGTTGGATACATCGGTTGATAGAGGCTAACATGGCCACAGCAAAACTTTGAAGAATTGGTCGGCACAAGTAGGGTCCACAAACCATCACAGCCGACCGTGGTGACGTGGCAATACACACACCACATATCAATTTTTTAAGCGGTAGTCAAGCTAGGCTTGATTTTTTTAACTTAAATGAAGATTAAACACCTATCCACTATATTTATTGTAGTTCTAAAATATGATCTATAATTAAGGGATATATTTTATTTTAGTAAATATTATAGATAAATTTTCAACATACATGTATATCAAAATTAATATTAATGTTAATATATATCATATATAGTTTTTAATATTAATGTCAATGTAATATATTTGTATATCAAATTCAATATAATATATTTGTATATCAAATTTAACATGTATACAATTTAACAATTGAATTATTATATTACTATATTAATATTTTGTCTAGATAATTAATACAATATTAATAATATTGATAACAGTTAATAAAGTTAAAGTTGAGAGAATAGATTATATATTGGTACGTATAAAATGATATAAACATTTGCATTATAAGATATTCCTTCTATTCTATCATGTATAAACTTATAACTCAACAAATTATTCAATAACGTGTCAACATATAAAATGGCATAGGCAACCATGTAACTTATTTGATAAAAATAAACCATGTGTGTGTTGGTCTTGCTGCAGAAGATTCAAATGGTCATTTATACAACTCAAAAGCGTTTGTCTCATATACAAAATAAAGAAATATGGACTTTTAATAATGGTATTTCGTAATTATCTTTATTTAAATAAATTATAATTTTAAAACTCAAATGTGATAAAGTGTTGAAATAGCTTATAAAATTACAAGGCACTTATTTTGTTATCAATTATAAGAAAAAAATATTAACATGCTTTTTTATCTCAAATATAAACAAATTTAATTATTTTTACAATTTAAATATTCTTTTTAATTGAAATAATTTCTCATGCTAAATAATTGAAATATTTTTTCATATACAAGATCTTTCTCATATTAAATCAAAACAATTCATTTCTCTCCTAATTAATTTTCTTAACATGTATGAAATTAATTAAAAAATTATTATAAATGAGGCCGGTGGAAAGAGGGGTTATATGATTTTAGTCAAGTCAATTATTTTATGAGTCAATTTTATTAAATATTTTAAATTAATCAACTAATTCCAACTCATAAAGTAATCAACAAATCATATTAAATAATTGTTTAATAAAAATAACATATTTTTGAAGTAGGTAATGATTTTGCCAACCAAGTTCGAGCAGGACGGTTTGTGGATTCCAAATCAGCCAAGTCAGATTTGGTTGTTTTTCTATTCCCTGTTTGGTTTCCATTGAGTCAACTTTCCTTCTCAGACACTATTCTCGCATATCTCGGGATAGCGTTTCCATTACAACCAAACGCACCCGAATAGGCGAAAATATTTCATTTGCATTTGAGTTTCATTTCACTGTCATTTAGCTTTTTTTTCTTTTCATTTAATATAAAAACTTCTTCACAAACACTTACATCACTTATTGTTCCTTCTTCTGCTGCTCCTCAACTTCAAATCCACTTCCTCTTTCAAATTCCCTTCTGTTCAAACTAGGTGCGTTTTGATTATCGTTTTTCTTATGTTTTCTCTTGCTGAATTTTCGTTTTAATTTTGTTTCTGGATCTGCTAACTTTTGTTACGATTCCTGGATCGAATATTTTTCGATCTTTAGTTGCTCTTTCTGATCTAGATCTACTTTGTACCTGCTAGTTTTCTGTGTCTAGATTTCGATTCTGACTTGATTTTATTGTGAATTGTTTCTCGTACATGGGGTTTGATTTCAATTATTTTGTTAATTTTATTTGTGCCTTTGCCTTTTGATTTTATGATTTTTGTTGCATATGCTGTTCTATGCATGTTTCTGATCTATTGAGAATAGTGATGTTTTCGTTGGAATTACATAAATTGCTGTAATTACTTGTTTGATTGTAAAATAAAACTGTGTTTGTGCTACATACTAATTGATTGATTGTCTAATTGACAAGTAATGAAAACCATTACACAAATATTATAATCTCTGAGTATGATAAAGGCTTGGTTGTTGTTGTTGTATGATGATGTTTAGCATTGCAATTACATAAAATGCCACAATTACTTGTTTGGATGAAATGTAAAATACGGCTACATAGTAGTAACTGGGAAGTAATTTAAAGAGGTTTCGTTTGAGAATTAGTTCATGTCCCTGGCAACTTTTCGTCCTTGCAAATTATTTTACTTGGTTTTATTATGATCTCCTTAACAACTTTTCCTTCCCTTTCTGTTACGCATGTTCTAGAAAATGGCTGACGCTGAGGACATTCAACCTCTTGTTGTTGACAATGGAACTGGAATGGTCAAGGTTAGTTGAATTTTTTATATGATTTGCTTTATCATGTTATGTGTGTTACGTGTGCTATGCCACACTGTTTTTTTTTCTTAGCAATTGGCTAGTCTGAGTTGTTATTATGTCTTTTGGCTTTTATAGTAGTGGTTCTGGTGCAAATGTTGATTTATATTTTTCTTGGTGTTTGCAGGCTGGTTTTGCTGGTGATGATGCTCCTAGGGCTGTGTTCCCCAGTATTATTGGGCGACCTCGTCATACTGGTGTAATGGTTGGGATGGGTCAGAAGGATGCTTATGTTGGTGATGAAGCCCAGTCAAAGAGGGGTATTCTCACCTTGAAGTACCCAATAGAGCATGGTATAGTCAGCAACTGGGACGATATGGAAAAGATTTGGCATCACACTTTCTACAACGAGCTTCGTGTTGCTCCTGAAGAACACCCTGTACTTCTTACTGAGGCGCCACTTAATCCCAAGGCCAACAGAGAGAAGATGACCCAAATTATGTTTGAGACTTTCAACGTACCTGCTATGTATGTTGCAATTCAGGCTGTCTTGTCTCTATATGCGAGTGGACGTACTACAGGTTTGTTTCTGTAGTTGACTTTTACTATTTTATGATCATGTGACTTCTATTGGTTTTGGTCAATTTAAAATGTGGTAAATGTTGTAAGCTGATATGATGAATATGAGGCAACAGTCTCCAAGATGAAATGTGGCCAATAACTTGATACCTTGGGGAGCTGGTTGAAGTTCAACATAAAATGGTTTCGTTTATACTTTAGCTTAGTTGAATTTTATGCACCAGGCATAATTCCTTATGTACAACAGTGCAAGGGTGGGATATACATGCACATCTATACTCGTTCCTTGTCATTAGCTTAAAACATGCTTCCTTGCTTACTTTGTGTTGTAATGTTGGTATTTTTGGTTCTATATGTAGGTATTGTGCTTGATTCTGGTGATGGTGTGAGCCACACGGTGCCCATTTATGAAGGGTATGCTCTTCCTCATGCAATTCTTCGGTTGGACCTTGCTGGCCGTGATTTAACGGAGTACTTGGTGAAAATTCTTACTGAGAGAGGATACTCCTTCAATACCTCTGCTGAAAAGGAAATTGTCCGTGATGTGAAGGAGAAATTAGCATATGTGGCCCTTGATTTTGAGCAAGAAATGGACACTACTAAGAGTAGTTCTGCAGTGGAGAAGAGCTATGAATTGCCTGATGGGCAAGTCATTACAATAGGTGCTGAGAGATTCCGTTGTCCAGAAGTACTCTTCCAGCCTTCTCTAATTGGTATGGAAGCCCCTGGAATTCATGAAACTACATACAACTCCATCATGAAGTGTGATGTTGATATCAGGAAGGATCTTTATGGAAATATCGTTCTTAGTGGTGGGTCCACTATGTTCCCGGGTATTGCTGATCGTATGAGCAAGGAAATTAGTGCTCTTGCTCCAAGCAGCATGAAAATCAAAGTGGTTGCACCCCCTGAGAGAAAGTACAGTGTCTGGATTGGTGGTTCTATCTTGGCATCACTTAGCACCTTCCAACAGGTTTCGTACTGTTGCTTCTCTCAATGTTTTGCTTTCTTCATGTTTTTTCATTTATGCTTCATTATCTCTAGTACTAGAATGTATCAATTTATGGAAGTCATTGGGGTTTTGTTGTATGCAGATGTGGATCTCCAAGGGTGAATATGATGAGTCTGGTCCAGCCATTGTTCACAGGAAGTGCTTCTAAGTTGTGGGTGTATTTGAAATTGATGTTGATCAAGTTCTTGAAGCAGTGTTTTGCCATATATCAGTCAAGTTTGGTCGACTTATTTGATGCTATGGGCTTTTAATAGAGATATATCTACTTAAATGGATGAATGGATTTGTAAGTTGAGAGTATGTTATGTTTCTTCATTTGGTCCGTGTAAGCCAGACTATTTTATGCAAATGGCGGATTGTATTGGAACTTTGTAGGTTCTGTTTGGTTTGATTTTCCTTTTATTCGTTTTTCATGCTCTGGGGTCATGAATTTAGGTGCCTCAATATGGGAGGACGATAAGTTGCAGAACTATTATCTCCCATGTAGGGATTTTTGAGTCGGCTTCTGTTTATATTTATTTACATTATGCTTGTTTGTTTTTAATTTTTTTCACTGCACCGCACCGCACCCTCTTTTCACAGTAGAACGCAATTGCCCGTTTGTCATATTATTGTGATTTTTTTTTTGTTAAAAGCTACAATCATTGTAGTGAGGTTTGAAATTATGGTATTATGCAAGCTGTTCTCGCCGCTCTGATCCATTTATTAGTTTCCTGTAATTTCTTTATGATGCTAGTATGCTCTTTTCGAAGCCCCTTTCTTTCTTCAGGATCCGTCAAAAAATAATGAAAAGAATAAGGAGATACAATCATAGGGGTGGGATATTTTGTTGTGCAAAAAAAGACTATGGAATGGAGATATTTAGAATGCGAGAGAAGAGAATCAAAATCTACATTTTTTATTGAATAAAATCTAAAATTAAATGGATCTTAAATCGATTATTTATTTTTAGAACTCAACTTAATATCGATGAGTTTAATGTGTATTTGTCTGTTCGTCAGTGCATTACTCACTCTTAAATAATGGAATAATTAATAAGATGATGGATGATACACTTGGTGTAAAGAAAAAGTAAAAAAAAACTTCAAAATTACAACTCGACAATTAAAACAATCAACTGATTTGATGATAGAGACAACACAATTTGGTGATCTCTATGTGAAGGGGTTAATTTATAGCTTAATATTTGATATGTGGACCGAATTAAATCCTTGATGCAGATAACAATGTATTTTCAGCTTTAAAAGTTTGATGTGGTGTAATCCGGCCTTTCCTTAGTTTTTTATTTGTGGAAGTGTCAAAACAACGTCATAAATTTAGTTAAACAAAAAAAAAAAGAAGAAATAAATTAGCATGTAACAAGTGTACTTTGTATGTGTATATCCCATGAAAGTCGGGGTTAGTAGTGAGAAGGAAGAAGGTGATATGATGAATAAGATTTGTTTGAGAGAATAGTTCGTCCATCACAGTTTTGTGGATCCATCTTGGTATACGTGTAATCAACAATTATTTAATTATTTATTATTCTCATCTTCTGCACTCTGCTCATGGTAGAATTTTTCATCCTTAAATTGTGGATTCATCCCATTCTTTTTTCCTTTAAAAAACATCCTAGTTTTTGTTTTTTTGGATTTTCATAGAAAGAAAGAAAGAAAAAAGTGAAATGGATCATGCAGCTGATACAAACAGGACAGATTTGATGACCATAACTCGGTTTGTTTTGAATGAGCAGTCAAAGCATTCTGAATCACGTGGAGATTTCACCATCCTCCTTAGTAACATTGTTCTTGGTTGTAAATTTGTCTGTTCTGCTGTTAACAAGGTACTATTCTGTTCCATGCATTAACAACATAGGACAAGGGACAACCATAGTATCATCTTTTTACATTTTTTGTTGTTGGCAGGCAGGGCTTGCAAAACTCATCGGACTTGCTGGAGAGACCAATGTTCAAGTCAGTTCTATCTTCTATTTTTTACTTTCTAATAAATTATTCATAGACACTGTCTTAAGGGGAACATATATATTAGGTAGCATTTGGTTCATGTGTTAGAATGATACATAACACACCTATTTTATTCTATAATCGATTTACTTCACAAATAAAATACAAATGACATGAGAATTTAAAAAGTGAGACATATTGACAAAGTCATGTTCCAAATCTCAAATAATGTTTTTTAATTATATTATTTAATTTTTTTTGTGTGTTTTGTTATATTTGGGCAATCACTTTCAGGGTGAGGAGCAAAAGAAATTAGATGTGCTTTCTAATGAAGTATTTGTGAAGGCCTTAGTCAGCAGTGGACGCACAGTAAGTCTGTTATCTCTCAAATCTGGTGCCTTAATTGTTTAATTCCATACATTTTATTAAGCCTGCTTCAGTGAATACTACATTTTTGCTATTTTGTACAATTGTATACTCTTTTTGGAAAATGTTATTAAGATCTATCATTTTAGCAACTTTCTTTCTTGACTCTTGTAAAATGTAATTTGTTGCCTTGTCAGTGCCTTCTTGTCTCGGAAGAAGTTGAAGAGGCCATATTTGTGCCACCCTCAAAGCATGGAAAGTCAGTATGAAGCTCTCTACAAACTCTCTAATACTCATTGGTACCACTAAGCTACATGACCATTTATAAGTAACAAGTTCCTTTTGATTTTACAGATACATTGTTGTGTTTGATCCTTTGGATGGATCCTCAAACATAGACTGTGGCGTCTCTATAGGAACTGTATGAAATACTTATCTAACATAATTGCTCTATTTACAAAACTTTAGAACATTAATAAATTCTACTATTTTCCTTGTTGCACATAGATCTTTGGTATTTACATGGCAAAGGATAAAGATAATGCCACTCTTGATGATGTGTTGCAACCTGGGAACAAAATGTTAGCAGCTGGTTACTGCATGTATGGAAGCTCATGCACGGTAAAACAAGCCAATCTGTGCAATGAATAAACACTTTTCTTGTCATGATTAGCTGATGATGCTGAATGAATAAACACTGGAATTGCAGTTTGTGATTAGCACAGGAAATGGAGTCAATGGTTTTACACTTGATCCTTCCCTCGGGGAGTTCATATTGACTCATCCAAACATCAAGGTACATACATACCTATGAGACTGTCAAGTTGGTATTTTAAGTTGTTAAAAATAGGACATGGAATTTTTAAATAATCTTTGTTGTAATGAGGTGTAGCATCAATGGTAAAGATGCATCCTGGATCGTGCTCTATTGTGGTCTAGAACCATGTAATAGTTTCTCATTCTTGAGTCCTTTGTCATTGCTTTGTTGATAATGCTCATAAAATTTGTGTTAACATGTGAAGGTTATATTATGTCGGGAGCTTTGGCATTTGTTTAATTATCGTGTTGCTTGCACAGGTACCAAGCAAAGGAAAGATTTATTCGGTAAACGAGGGAAATGCCAAAAACTGGGATGAACCAACCACAAAGTAAGCTTTGTATTTGAAATTTAATTCTCAAACGTGAAAGAGTTGATTTAATTTGTGGATAACAAAGTTCTCCACACTCCTCCTTTTCCAGATATGTAGAAAATTGCAAGTTCCCTCAAGATGGTTCATCACCAAAGTCTCTTAGGTACATTGGAAGGTATTTGATTCTCAACTTGGTGTCTTTTTTTTACTTTCCTTCATATATGTTCATTTATTTAGCTAACGCTGATGAGTATTGCAGTATGGTTGCTGATATCCATCGAACATTGCTTTATGGTGGTATGTTCATGTACCCTGCTGATTTGAAAAGCCCAAATGGAAAGCTACGGTATGATATGTGTTGTGTTTAGTTCTGCCACATGAATTAACGTGTACAAATGAGTTTACGATTTAGTGCAGTAAAAAATGTTGCAGTCGCTGTAGTCAGAGAATACTAGCTATTTGATGAAGATCGTATGACTTAGACTCCATTCTCAGCAAACCGAATTTAAAACACAACTCGGAATTTGAACCATTCATCCATCGACTTGGATTTTATTATCGCACCGATTGGCTGCACTAAATTGTAATCCCTAGCAATGCCAACTCTCACCATTGCACATGCAATTTTCACTAAGACCTGTTTTCTTAGTTGCATATGAGGATCCCTAAAGAAGAGGGGGATTCAGAACTTGACACATTAATATGCCTAACTCTCTTTTGTTTATATATATCCTAACGAGAAAATACATGACTTAGTTATGGAACTTCCATTGTGAAAAAAATAGGGTTCTCTATGAAGTCTTTCCAATGTCATATTTGATGGAGCAAGCAGGAGGTCAGGCTTTTACAGGAAAAGAACGGGTATAAATAATCTCTTTAATTTACTCTATTCAATAGCTTATTATAAAAGCTACTTAAAAGTGATTGCATTGCATACATCTCTGCTTCTTCATTTGACATGAATTGAAGTTTAACTGAATGTTGTAACAAAAAAAGTTTAACTGAATATGAATCAAATTTTATATTTCATAATCTTCTAAGTTTGAAGTGGCTAGTTCAAGTTAGAGACAGAGCCCCGGGAATTTATTTGAGGGGAGTCAAATTAAACAAAGAAAAAATTAATTTGAGACCAAAAAAGCATAAAGAAATATATGAAAAGATGACAAAGTTGGGGGAACTCTCTGCCTGTGGTTTCAGATACATAAGATGGATCTCTTAGTTTAGGCAATTATAGTCAATTCTTACTTATGATGTCTATATGTTTTCTTGTTTCTGATATAGATTGTAAAATTGCAGGCACTTGACTTGGTTCCAAGCCATATACATGATCGATCGCCTGTATTCCTTGGCAGCTACGATGAAATTGAGCACATTAAAGAGCTTTATGCTGCATGCAAATCAAATGGTGCATAATAATAATAATTGTATTTGAATCTCAGTTTGTGCTTCATGTGTTAGAGATATCAATTATTGGAAGTTAATTGGGTAGGACATGATTTGTTTAGGTAGAAGAACAGGGTATTTATTTGAATAAGTTATGTAGGTAGAAACAAAACTGCAGAGAGTGAAGAGAATCATTACAAATATGAATTCCAAGATTTTTATATATCTGATATCAAGCATTACCCCAACTGTAATTCTATCCGGTGGATATATTTACTATAATCTCAACATCCTACAACAATTAAAGGGCGTCTTTGAATCAGAATCAAAATAACTTCATTATTAAACAAGTTTAATATCCAACAAAATCACCTTAAAATTTACTATTTTTCACTTAAAGCAACTTTAGAATACACTGTATATCATTTGTCAAAACCTTCTTCCTTTAAATTTTTTTGTCTTCAAGCAGCAGCAACTGTTATAAAAAGAAAAATTGTAAACATTTAAAAAAAATGATTTTTAGATTCTTTCTATTTCTTGTCAATTTCCTCCACGTCTTGTTAACTTTTAACCAGAATTCAATTCATTATTTTATGATAGATTGATGGACTAAGATATGATCCATTTACTAAATTATTCCAAGTGCAAAAACGGAGGGTAAAGATTTTTAATAGATATTAAACATTTTTTGGTACTTTAATGTAAAAGTTGGATATTAAGCTAAAATGGTATTTTTATTGGACATGCAGACGATTTTCTTTAATTATATAAAAAACTAGTTAGATGTTTATGATACATTTAGTTCCATTATCAATGTTTCTGTTTCTAATAACTGTGACAAGTGCAATTCTTAAGGTCTAGAAAATAAACATCAAAACCAAACATGTAGTTGACTTGGTAGCTTCAGCTTGGTGACCAAGGATAGAGGAAATTGTTTTAGATAGTATGATCAATTTGAAATATTGCAAAAATATATGCTCTTATGTTTATTCCTGTAGTGGCTAACATGTTGGTGTGCTATCCTAAGATTTTTCTTTCCCCATGTCCCTAACCAATCAAACTTCATAAAATAATATTAAAATATTAATTTCTGATTTTGTTATTTATATTTTTACTTGAATTGATTTTTCTGATTGGCTTGGTACATCAAATAGGATATAAATGGGGACATGTGATTCCCATCCATGCACAAACATGGTTGTTGGCCAATTTCTAGTTTCTAACTAAAAGTAGCATATTTTTTCTAAAAATAAAATTTTTACCCTATGAGATATATATTTTGGATTTTATTCTTCTCATAAGGCTTTAGGAAATGATTGTTATATGGAATATTCGGGTTGAGTCAGTTGTGTGCATTTTTTATTTTATTTTTTAGAATAAATTAAAGAAATGATCGGTATTAAGAGTGATACAAAATGATCATATATAGAATATATATTCTGAACAACCATGAAGGACGTTTTTAATTTCTATTTATAACATTATCATGCTGTTTTTTTTCTTGTATTAATTATTAATTAATTGTGATGAAAACAAAGGATTGGTTGTCATATATATCTTGTCAACCACACAGCTGTTTAGTTTAAAATTAATTGCTAATTTTAATTAAAACATAAAAGAAAGGCAATTATGAGCAATGAAATAGTAAAGTAATGTATAGCCGTTGGCCTCCAAAAAATGTTCTAGACCACATAAATTCCAACCATATGACACACTATAAAAACACTAATGTATGACATTGTTTTTTACTTAGCCTTGATTCTCTTGTTTTGCTCTGATTTCATTTTACCTCAAAAGGAAGAACAAATCAAGTTGGTTAGTTCTTCAAATTGAAACATGGGTAATTGTGGTAGCAATCCTAAGACCAATGAAGGTGCTGAGGAGGCTCCATTACCTGCTCCTATTGTTGTTGAGGAAGTGAAGGTTGAGCAACAAGAGAACAAGGTTGAGGAAAATGCTTCTGATGAGATTAAGGCAGAGGAGCTTCCTCTATCCACTGAGGTATTACTTTTTTGCTTATGCTTTGCATGATTCATTTGCATCATTAGGGTCATTTCATTAGGCTTGAAACTTGAAAGAAAGAAAAAAACAGTTTTTGACAAATAATATTCATAACCAAACACACTCTTAGAATCTTCATTTTAAACTATATTTGTGTTAGTAAGGATATTCCTATAGGTAAGGATATTGCATGTTCCTTCGTATAAGATGTTGATAACAACTAATTTTGAAGAATGTATTAGCAGAATAGTGAGGTCAAGGTGGAAGAGCCCAAGACTGAAGCTAAGGAAACAGAGAAAGAGGAGATAAAGCCTGAAATCAATGAAGAAAAACCTGCAGTTGACAAGAACTAAGAAAGTGCAAATGTTGTTACTTTGAAATATTAAGTATACAAATGTGATTATTTCAATTATGTGCTTTCAGAGAATTCATTTAATTTCTTATGGAGATTCATGATTATTTGCCTTAGTATTCTTCATTTGTTCTTCATAACTTTTTTTGTTTGGTTGCATTAATTCAAAGTCGTGTGGAAATTGAATGGGCAAAGTTAATAACCAACTCAGATGACTTCATTTTCTTAAAGAAATATGTCAAAGCTAAGGTATAACTTATATCATTTTTTGTAATCTTTCCACCTAAAGAAATTTCAATTAGACACCCTTTTGCATAATAAAAAAGAGGGGGTAAATAACCATATTGTCCTCCAAAAATATCATGACAATCAAGAAATTTAAAATGATTATCATTTAATATAGAATTAAGTCTAAGATTCAAATGGACATCAATTAAGTTTCTAAGAAAGAAATACATATGAGAGTCATTTTGATATTCAGAACTTATTTAGTAATTATTTTATTTTCAAGAACTATACTGATAGCCATTGCTTTTTTAAGGCCTATTTGATATTTTACCTAAAAAATAGTTGATGTTAAAAAATAATAGGAGCATCTGAGCATGTCAAAAAATATATAAAAACAACTACAATAAAGAATAAGTCGATGAATAAAAGTCACAATAACAATGCAGTGGCAGTCTGCAGTCATAAAATTCATTTATTTATTGATATTTTAATATTTTAGAAATTTAATATACATTTATTATTTATCTTCAAAGTCATTTTTTAATAGACTTTTACTAATATATATATATATATATATATATATATATATATATATATAAACTAAGGGTTCAACAAATTAAATCAATCTTTTTTGTCTAAAGAAGTCACACCTAAAGTTGTTGCATTAAGGATGAATTCATTTCACTATTGTTTATAACCATAAATCAATAGTGTGTGAATAAAAACTAAGATAAGATCAAAAAATGGAATCAATATCTCATCTTCTTTAAGTTTTACTCCTGGATTTCCATAGCTTGCTCAATACCATAAGTTTTAACTATCCATTAATGAGAATAAAATGATAAGAAAAAACCCATTTATTTTATATTTTGTCTTAATCAGATTTCTATATGTTCTTTTCCCTTAATTGGTTTTTAAAATGTTATGTTTTCAATACTTTACCGATGTTAACAAATAAAACAACTATTTCATATTTCCAAACAAAACCTTTCCAAAATTGATGAGTGAGATATTGTTTTCAAATATATTTGAATTATCACTTTTAACTATTTCCATTTCTATTTTCTCATAAAGAAGCCAATTCACAAAAATGGTCTAAAAGAAATGATACACTTTAAATGAAATTACATTTTTAAAATCTTTTATTATTAATTATTGTTATTTTGAATCAGTATATTGTTTTGAAACAATTATATATGTTTATTTAGATTTTATAGTTAGTTATGAATTGTAGTTAACTAAATATATGTTGTACCTCAAAGTCTTACAATAAGATAAGATATGCTATTGTGTTAAATATTTGTATTAGTGTATGGGTCCTTTTATTGAAGTTGGACCGAAATCAACATTGGTGGCTGATTGATACACGTGTAGTTAATGTTAGCACAGGTGTTGCATTGCATGTGCATCATTTTAGATAAACACAAAGTCTATAAATATGAATATATCATATAAATCAATAGATATAACAAAAAGGGAGTGAAGATGAAGATGAAGATGAAGAAGATAGGAGTTGCAATTATTATGCTTTTGTTTGTGATTTGTTCCCAGATGGAGACCGTTAACTCTGATGCTTCCGATTGCTTAGATGCTTGCTCTACTGCTTGTGTTCAAAGAGACAGTTAGTCATTTCTTATTCATCTTCTTTTTTCTCGAAATTAATAATATAATTTATTGATACATGTTATGCAGCGAGGCTTATGCAAAGGTGTGATCGCAAGTGTCAGATTAAATGCGGTCCAGGTATACCTGATCCCAACTAACTATTTCTGAATTAGATCACTATCAACCAGAAGTATGTGATTATTGTGATGAAATCTTACAGATTCCAAAGTGGAGGAAGACATGAGTTGAACGAGAGTAAACAACATTTACCTGCCCAGACAACTTGCTCCTTAGTACATGTCTCATGTAATTTGGATATTGTGTGTTATATGTACCCATAAAATACTTTCGATGTAATCAAGTTTCTGTAAAACAATTCCATGAATACATTATTTTAGTAAGCTTTTCACAACAATAGCTAATACTGAGAGTTAATTGTTTTTTTTTTCATTGTTGGACTTTAATAAAGACATTTTTTTATTAAACTAATTATAATAGCACATATTAATTTAAGTTATTACGTAATATCATAACTTTCCACTCATATTGCCAAACAAAACGTATTTATAGATTAAGTAAGTATAGTAACCCTTATATTAATTTAATAGTATTTTATATGTTATTATTGTTTTTATGTTTAAGTGATTATACTTTGGTCAGTGGTGATTGTTTGCGGCTTATACCTTGTTCTATGGGGTAAAAGCAAAGAGATGATAAAGAATATTCAATTTGTGCCGCAAAATGACCATTGAGAAACCGGAACAAAGGAAATAATTGTCTAGTATGAAGTGCAAGATACTGAACATAAAAAATTCTAGATGTTATATTATAAACTTTTATGTTCCTATTACAAGATACTTAACACAAAAACCTTTAGATGATTGACTCTTAATGGGCCAACCTTTGTAGGAAGTAACAGGCCTTTGCTTCTTATTAGATACACGTTTTGAATCACTTATATTTATAAACTTGTGTTGATTAATATATTTCTAGAAAATGTTTCGCGTGTATTTTTTAACTCACTATGTGTTTTTATTAAAAAAATGAATATAGTATAAATTCACCTTAAACATTATGACTTTTATAAGTATGAATCATCAACTATTTTATCTTCCTAATTATACCTTAAACTTTATCTCTTAATAAAATTGGTCATTTTATAAATATATTGTTAAATTGGTCATAAATAATAAGGAAATTGCTGCAATCGGACTCATAATAAAAACAATGTAACAATAAATGTTAATATTGATATATAGGGGAAACCACCATCAACATACAAATTTGATTGGGAAGAAGAAAATAAATAAATTATAGATTTAAAAGTATTATAGTAAGATTGTTTTATATATAAAAATAAAATAAATTAAAAAATAGATGAGTTAAAAAAAAGTAAGCTCTTATACTTTAAACAATTCAAAAAGAAAAATAGCTTAATAAGCATAGATAATAAGAGAAGATGTTTGAATAAAACATCTGAAATTGTTGGAGAGAGTGAGCTCATGGCAACTTTTTTTCTGAGTCAAGTGGATAGCACATGGGATAATCGAATTCCATTTGGTTATTGATAACAAGTGGGTGTATTTATGTTTTTCTATTTAAAGAAGTCTGAAGAATCTTATGAGTTTATTCAACAATTTATTGAATTAGTAAAAAAAAACTCTGTAAAATAATTCAATACATTATTTTGCATAGAATGAAGTTTTTGTAAGTAAGGTTTTGAGGAACTACTACTTTAAAATAGATTTTGTTGAAAATTGTTGGTTTTAAGATGCATTAAAGCACATTAAAGTGATCATTAAAGAGAAAGCTTCTAATATGAATTTCAAAAAACTCTCCAAGTCCCCCACACACACGCGCACCACTTCCTCCTCCGCCGTCCGGCTCGGTTCGGGTCGGGATTGCTGCCAACATTCTTTTTAGTTAAAATAATTTTTTATTTATTAATTCTTTTAGGCCATTGGGCCTATGCTAATGGACCCGTGTGGATGACAAAGTCAAGATTGACTAAGTAATCACACGTGGGAACCGAGAAGGATCCAGAAGGTGCATGAAGCCACTCATGTTGCACGATCCGGTCTTCAAGGAGGTGAATCTGCGCCTGGATTCTCTCTGCCGTAGATGAAGTCAGTGGGCTTTGATCGCGGCCATCAGATGAAGGATTCGTTGGAGGCCTCTGACTATAAATAGAGGCTTCTCCCTTCATTATTTTTTGCACTAGAAGCTTGTACGCTTATACAAACTTCTTTCTCCCTCCATTAATTTTGCCGACGCAATTTCGGCCTCCTTTCTCTCCCTTTCTTTCCGTGGCACTAGAGTTGGAACAAGAATCCAATATTGTGGGTATTTTCGTGACTCAGCCAATAAAGATTATCTCGTGTCATTGTTACGGGCTACCGATACAATAGATTTTCAATATTGAGTGTTATTTGTTTTTTCCATTTTTTGGACTTTAATAAAGACATTTTTTATTAAACTAATTATAACAGCACATATTCATTTAAGTTATTACTTAATATCATGATTATCAACAACAATTTCATAACTTTCCACTAGAACAAAAAGTATTTACAAATTAAGTAAGTATAGTCCCTCTTATTTAAATATTGATTTTAATAATTTTTTGATATTATTAAGTGTATCTCTGATCTTATGGGTAATAAATTAATTTCTTTTGAGATGTGTGATTGTTCATTCCAATAAGTATCACTTACAGAAATCGAAATATTAACTTTTTAGTCTTTTAGGAGATCTAGCTGAACTTTAAACTACAATTCTAATGTTTTGTTGATTATTGACTAATAATTTAAGAATGAATGTTCTCTTGTTATATAGTTTAATTTGTGTATTAAAAGTTAGAACAAGGAATGGAAAATGAGATAAAGACATAAAACTATGGAAAGCTTTGTAGATAAGCAAATAAAAAATGAAAAAAGAAAGTTAGTGATGATGATAACTTGATGAACTAGATTTAATGCAGGCTTGGAGTCCGGATAGAAGAGAGAGAAAGTGGTTACCCTTCTGACCTAAACCTTGTCATATTTTTTTCAAACAAAAGGATCTCTTTCTGATTCTTCTTAGATTTTTTCATCTCTCAAACACACTCCTAATGCTTCAGATCTCTTCAATATGGGTAACTTTCTTCCTCTTCTTTCTCCTATTTTTTCTTTTCCTTTCTATTCAAACAATTTTGGATTTTTTTATTAAAATCTGAATTTTTTTACAAATGGGTGTCTGTTGAAAATGCTGGTTGAGAAATTCATGAGGTTTCAGCCTTTCAAATCTGTATTTGGAGTTTTTGGAAGGGGCACACTAATGGGGTAAAATTGTTTCTAGGGTTGGATTTGAAACTCAGATGGTTTTGATGACTCATTTTCTAACAATTTGTTATGCTTTGCAGGTAAAGGATGGCGTTTGATTCAGCTTTTGAGTTTTGATCAACTTAACTCCAAGTCTTGAGAGGTATAGTCTCATGATCTTCTAGGTGTTGAGCAAAATTTGCCAAAATTAAATTAAATTCATTTTTTTCGTTTTATCTGATCTGCAGAGTTAGTTTGTGAATTTGGTGATAGTTTTGCCATTTTTTTCTTCATATTGTAAATAATTAATTTTGTGATCTTCATAACGTGCACTGTATACAATTTGATAAAGATTAAAAGTGTGGAACAAAGAAGTTATCACATTTTTACTTCCATATTTGCCATTAATGATGGTGCATAATGATGTAATGCTTAATCTTTATGCCCTTTTTCCTTATGGTCTTTCATTATATGTTGTGGAACTCCATTGACTTAAATTGTTATAAATATCTCCTACATTTGATTCATGGCTGTGAATGCTTAAATGCTAGTCTTAAGCTGTTGATCTATGTATTGGATGATATCTAACTTAGGTTTACTCTATTGATTTTTTGTTGTGAAAGATGAAGAGTAATTACTAGTTACTATATTTACAACAATAATAATGAAATGTGGTTCTGAGCTGAAACTTTCTTTTTATGGCAGCCATATGTTTGCAGTGGTTTGATATACTCCATCAGACTTTTACATAAGTGAAATACTTAGTTATTGTTGGGATCAACGTGCATGATGTCATTCCGTAGCATAGTTCGTGATGTGAGGGATAGTTTTGGGAGTTTATCTAGGCGAAGTTTTGATGTCAGACTAACTAGCCATCATAGAGGAAAGTCTCATGGGTCGGTACAAGATTTGCATCACCAGTCTCTAGTAATTCAAAGCAGCCGATGGGCAAGCTTACCCCCTGAATTACTGTATGATGTCATTAGACGGCTTGAGGAGAGTGAGAATGCATGGCCATCTCGAAAGCATGTTGTTGCATGTGCTGCAGTTTGCCAGTCTTGGAGGAATATGTGCAAGGAAATTGTTGAAAGCCCTGAGCTCTGTGGAAAACTTACATTCCCTGTGTCCCTGAAGCAGGTTAGCTTCGCTATTGTTTTGTAGCCGATTAACTTTTCCTTTATTAACTAATCTGTTATATTTGAATGGAGATATCAATGATAGTTGATTTGGTTGGTTGAAGTAACACCATGGTTTTTTCTTCTTTTGTTTTTCAGCCTGGGCCACGAGAAGGAATGATTCAATGTTTTATCAAAAGAGATAAATCAAATTTGACATACCATCTGTTCCTTTGTCTCAGCCCCGGTAAAGTTTCTTTTTATACACAAACGCATACCTTAGGTTTATACTGTTATTATGTTCAGATGCTTCAGGTCAATGAAGTTACATATTTTGACTTCAGATATGATCTTGACGTGACATAAAGGCACACAATTGTTTTTTTGCATGTGTTGATTTTGGTGGTCCATTTGCATATGTTTGCATGGATATATGATTTGAGATCTTTATGTGTTGACACTTGTAATGCAATAATTTGTGCCGAAGCAAATAGTAGTTTTGGAGAATACTTTCGGAAATTGCCTTCATCGATCAAGTTTCATTTCACATTTTTCTCATTCTCGGTTCATGTCATCATTCACACGTTACCGAGCTTGAAAATAAGATAATTCCATAATGGTTGGTTCTGTGTTTATTTGCCTCAATGTTTGGTTGATACCATTAGTATTGGATCATATTGTCTGGTTGCCATTTAGTTGGGAGCAAGCCTTAACAACCTTTTTGTCGATTTGAATGGATTATTCCCTTACCTAACTTCCTCGTGACATTTTAAGACTATGGGGATATTTACTGGTAATACTCTAAGTATTGAACTGAGACTTTTTATTAGGTTGATAAAGCTATTTAGTTGCATTAATTTATGCTTCATTGTTTTCCCTTATGTTTTTGGTTGGTTATTTCTAGATGTTCAAGTGACAAAATTATGACTCATCTTTGTACTAGTTGGGGTTGAAATTATTTCAGTCACTCATTGAGTTATACATTTGGAAACATTTTGTTCTGTGAAGTATTGGGGTCCATCTGTACATTTTCTTTTCTTATATTGGTGATAGTTTCGGCTGTTGCAGCTTTGTTAGTTGAAAATGGAAAGTTCCTCCTTTCTGCTAAGAGGACAAGGAGAACAACTTACACAGAGTATGTTATTTCAATGGATGCTGGCAATATTTCTAGATCAAGCAACACTTACATAGGAAAGCTGCGGTGAGTTTACTGCTTGGAAGTGTTGAACATCCTCTTATTATGCTGTATCTGACTATAAACTCAAATTTTAAAGAAACTCTCTTTCTGTGTCTAAAAAGAAACTGTTTAAACTTGTAAATCTAAGATTTAAACTTGACTTGTGAATTCTAACATCCAAAAATATAACAGTAGATGTAGACTGTGACCCTAATATATTTTAGGTACACATAAGTATTTAAAAATACATCATATCTGTTATTGCCAGAAGTAAGACCATCTTCTGTTTTTCAATATGTAATTTAAGGGAATAGTTTAGGTTCTTATTCCATCATCAAACTTCCTCTTAAGCCGTGCCTTGTAGGTTTACCAGTTTTTTTCCATGCCCTTTTCCTATTATGCCTTTTTACCTATGTTCTATTTTATATGTCAGTCTTCTATCTAACGTGCTTTTCTTTAATTTCATACACCAGATCAAACTTTCTTGGCACCAAATTCATCATATATGATACACAGCCTCCATACTCTTCTACCCACATATGCCCTCCTGGGACTGGGAGGACAAGCCACAGATTTTACTCCAAAAAGGTCTCACCAAAGGTCCCATCAGGGAATTACAACATAGCTCAGGTAACATATGAATTAAATGTGCTCGGGACACGAGGCCCAAGGAAGATGCATTGCATCATGCATTCAATACCAGCCTCCACACTTGATGCAGGTAGCACTGTTCCTGGCCAGCCAGAGCTTCTTCCGTGTTCCCTTGAGGACTCATTTCGCAGCATCTCATTCTCGAAGTCCCTAGATCATTCCGTCGAGTTCAGCAGTGCACGATTTTCTGAGATTGGAGGATCTTGTAATGAGGACAACGATGACAAGATGAGACCCTTGGTTCTGAAAAACAAGCCTCCAAGATGGCATGAACAATTACAATGCTGGTGCCTTAATTTCCGAGGAAGGGTGACCGTTGCATCAGTTAAAAACTTTCAGTTGATTGCGGCCACCCAACCAGCTGCTGGTGCACCAACACCATCTCAACCGGCAGCACCGCTAGAGCAGGATAAGATTATTCTGCAGTTTGGCAAAGTTGGGAAGGATATGTTCACCATGGATTATAGGTTTCCTCTATCTGCATTCCAGGCTTTTGCAATATGCTTGAGCAGCTTTGACACCAAATTGGCTTGTGAATAGATAAACCAATGAAACATGAAGCAGGTCTTTTAAGAGAACAAATGAAAACATTAATGATGGTACTCTTTCCTTTATTGTACTTTAGTTTTCCATGTCTTATTACCAGTGTTGAGGCAATAGGAAATTGTTGTTGTGACCAAATTGTAACAGTAGTGAATCCCTGATGTAATAGGGTTTATTTATGTAATAGCATTAACTTGTGATGTTGCTATGTTTCTTTATCAGTTTATTATTCTAGCATATCAACACCATGTTCCATGTTATCTTTTCTACCTACAAAGTATTATTTAACACAATTTAGGTTATGCTGACGTTTACATTTTATAGTAAATGTTTAGATTTGACAGGTGTTTATGATATCTATCACATGATGCCGTTTTTGCTTATATCTTGCACATTACTCTACTTTATAGATATGAATAATGGGTTTGTGAAGACGAGTTGAACAAATCATAAAGCAAATGCTTTAGAAGTACAAATATTTGCGGTTAGTGTGTAGAAATGTACTTTTATAACTGGATATTATAAAACTTAAGTGATGCTATGAAGCATGAAGTTACTGATGATATTCAATGGAACATGAAGAAAATGAGTTAGACTATTTGAAAATCTAATATTTATTTGGAATGTTTGAAAATGAAGTATAGTTTGAATTATAAAATCATAAAGAATTAATTTTTTGGATCTTGGAAATCTATCAAATATGATAGGACTTCAATTGATTTTTCTTTGGACTAATTGATTTTAACCCTACCAATTACCAAATAGGATACCATTATAAAAGAATAATCCACAAGTGATTTGAATCTAGAATCAAAGAATGATTACATCTTATTAAAACTACATACATTTTTAAAATAAAAAAGTAGTCTTGTGAGTAAGATAAAATGTCAAAACTAATGGGTTATGAGGGACAACATTCTATTTCCGGAGATATATTATATAGGAAATGATAATGAAACCAAATCTCCATATATAAGGGAATGTGAAGAGTTGACAGACGATATTCTAACATGGAAACAATAATATGAAGTAGAAAATGGAAGTTGAACTGATCCTCAAGAACTTCACTCTTTTTTAATATGAAGATATTATTACCCTAGGGAAGTTCTTTAGAAAATTCTTTGAATTCTAATTGTTAGTGTACAACATTTGTCCAAGTTCTAAGCCTACAGAATGACACACCCATGTTTCTGTTCATTTGTTTGGTACATGTGCATGCAAGAAATGAGGTAAATTGCTAAGGTCCTTTTGTAGATCACAGTAGCCAAATAGGTTATATCCCTATCCATTAAAAAGGAGAAAATAAAATTATGTTCAAACAAAGTAATTTACAACTGCCAAGGTCCCATGCAGATCCCAACCACCTCTTTGCCTTGATGAATATTTATCTAGCTACAGAATCATGGAGTTTTCACCATTAATGGACACTTGGATTTGCCATCTATGATCTGTTTTGATTACAAATTCACAATGCAGTGTTGTCAGCTCCCTTGACATTTTTTTAAATCAACATAGTTGAATGGAATTCCATGCAAGTTCCCTTGTTCACTATATAAAAAGCTCTGAAAAAGACCACATTATGAACTTCACAAAAATGTCACACTCCAAGAACTCAATATGAGCAGCCCTTCCAAGGAGTGTGTTAATGCTCCTGCCATTGGAGGAGGTTTCAAAGTTGACGTCACAGCGCAAGACCACACGATGGTCCGACTGAGTTCGGAGTTGGTCCAGACAGTTATTTAACATCTCCACAAAGACTTTCCCTTGTTTAGAGAAATCCAACGAAGCTGCTGGACAGAGTTCTATTCTGGCAGAATGGTATGGAACATAACCATCCTGATACATAACGACCAGGAAGGGAAGTATTATGATAAAGCTTTAGAAATTAAAAGGGAACACATTGTTATATTATATGTTTATTATTACTATAATACTGTTTACTGATTCAAGGTTATGCAGAAGATTTTGGAAACATCCAAATACGTTAAGAAAACCTCTCTAAGGTCACATTGCGTTAAAACTCAAGCTGAAAAATTAAACAAATGCATGCTTTGTTGATTAATGATAAAGATAATGTGAGAATATATGGATTATCAGGCATGGGCATTTGTTTACTATTAGTATTATTCCTATATGTGCAATATTACTACCTTGTAATTCATATTATGTGTATTCTAATAATTAATTCCATTATAAGCCTATAAAGCATGGTTACCTGAGGTGAGGATAAGAGAATCACATTCCTGAATTTTGCCATTGTGTTCATCTGTAGTACAAGATAAAAAATATTTACTTCGGCCGCCAAATACTAATGAAATAGTACATGTATCATGAATTCATTACCTTTGAAAGATTGTAGATGAAGGTGTTTTCAAGATCAAGATCATCTGTGAAAGTTAGTTGATGGATGCATTGTGGAGCCTTGATCTTCTTCCAGAGCCACATCCCGGAGTTGAATATAGTGTTGGAACTATACATATAACCCAAGTGCGGACCAGCTATAGAAACATATGTATACAAGTATTTTAGATATGGCTCCATGGTTCTATCTGAAATTGAAGAAAAAACATATTACATTATTACTATCCCTGTTTTGAATTTTGATGACTACTATCCTTCATTCCTTCAAAACATAGTGCATAAATTACCTGCTAAAGCAGATCTAATAATGAGATTCCCAATAGAATGGCCAACAAAGCTAAGCTTTATATCTTTTAAGGTTCCATTCCTTGGAGCTTTATCCGTCTTCCTTTTTAGGAAAGAGATCACTTCCTGTGCAAGCCGGAATCCCATTTCTCTGAAGTCTTCTGATGTTTTGTCTTCGTTTGATTCTGACATAAGAAACTGTATTTTGGGGTCTATTAAAAGCCATTGGTTCCGAACAAGCCGTAAATCCAAATGATGTCCCTGTAAATGTTTGAGTATATAGAGGAATATTTGGTCAAGTGGAACAACATAAAAAAAAAAGACAGAAACTAGTAAGTCAACATTAAAAGCTGACCCAGACAACAGAAGTACAAACATCAAAGAAGGAATGGTCAATCAATTCTATACGTACTAGTAAAAAGACACAGAGAACACTAAATAAATCAGGCCAGAGTAAAAAGTAGAAGACAAGGGTATGAAAGCAAGTATCATTTAATTAGGAAATAAACAAGTTGCATTACATATCTCCACATTTATCTTTGAAGGTGATATCCTTGTTACCATTACCACATTTCTCAAAGAAAATAATTATTTTTTTACCTCCAAAAAATTGAAGGTCACAATGAATCAAGAAATCAAGGAAGACATGTCAACAAATTAAGGAGATAAAAGTAGCCCCAAGAATGTGAAACTTGCCTGAAACCCATGAACAAAAACGACTAATCTCAAAACTCGATCATTTTGAAGCAGGCTTCCCCCAGACAACTTGTTTATGGCTCTAAACCCATTTTCCATGACATATCTTCCTTTCTCCTCCAAAGGAGAGAAGTATGAGTTCACACTAGAACAACGGTACATGTTTGCCAAGTGTTCTACAATAACAATAGGAGCACGCAAAAGATCTTCAAATATATGCATGTCTTGAAGTGATCGGTTATTGATCTGCAGCATGGAATTCGTTAAAAATTCCAATCCGCAAGAAAAAGAATGATTATAATTAATAAAAATCCTCGTGTAAATAATGACTTACCTTCATTTGTGCTATACCTCGCCTTTGAAGTTCGGCTCGCATTATTGCAGTCTGAACAGGCTGGAAAAAAGATAGAGAAGACATAATTGGAGAAAATTATTTAGTTAAGCAGATCAATATTACAGCAATAATGATTAATTTTAAACTTAACAGACAAAAAGTGAAGTTTAGGAGTGCAATAGAGTTTAATAAATAATTACATCATCAATTGACCTCCTTGTGCTTGATGATCTTCCACGCAAGCCACGGTACAATGATGTCCCCTCAACTCCATTACTAATGTATTGGTGGGGCATTTCAACCTTCGAACACACCATCCATATTGAACATTCAGTTCTTTGATCATTAGCCCACGAGTTACGTAGAAATTCCAGTAGCTTTGTTGTATTTTCCCTGGATAAAGCGATAAGATTAAAATAGAAGAGAAAGCCATGTTATTGGCAACATGGAATGCTAAAACATAATGCTCTAAGATATTAAACTGAGTGCTTCATTTCTCATAACATAACAGGCTTGCTATGCCTACATATCACCAGTAGAGCTAACACTACATGTATACAAAAAACCAGCCTCATTTGGAATAGGCTTAATTCCAAATATCGTGTATAGCAGAACTGTTCTTGACTAATTACAGCATGCAAGAGAGAGTAGCCTTTTCAGGATGGCATAATGATCGGAATGGATGCAAGAACATTGCATTAATTCATTGAAAGTGACCATAAGCATCTCTACAGCTGCCAAAATGATGTAACTATTTGGATGTGCAATTACTGCAATAAAAAAATAATACACCTATGAAACTTCTGAAATGTATTCCAGAGATACAAGAGTTGACTCCCAACAAACTGGAAGGAATTTAACATATCATCCCATGAAAGAGGTTGCAATGATTCGGCAGTAAGACAATTGACAAGATGAGCATATTTCTGTAGCAGGAAAGAAGCGAGTGTTATGCTAGCAATAAGTCTAAAACATCAAGATGACATAACAATAATAACGCATTCACAATGCCAGAATTCAGGACCTCGACACTGACTGGTGGATTGTCAGGGAGCTGAAATGATGGTGAATTAAAATGGAATGATTTGGTAACATCTGGTTTAAAATTAATTCCACTCAAATCAATAGCTTGGTCAATTCCTTTGCTAATTCTTCGCAGATCTTCAAGCAGAATATCACGGGCAGACAACAATGCTTTGAGGAGCACAACCTGATTTGAATAATAAAATACAGCTGTAACTCTGCAAGTGTCATAAGCAATTAAGCATCCTTCTTGTGGATATTGTTAAAACACAATTTTACAGTATCAATTATATTATCTTAAACTTATCACTATGAAGTTATAAAAGATTTACTGTAACAGAAATACCTTATTTGACCCCACATTGTTTTCTTCACCATAAGTGCTTCCAGAATCCCAAGAATCACTGGTAGAATTAAACTAACCACCTTATTTAAAACAGAATAGTATGCAACAAAAGTAGAAGAATCCGACAAAAGTTATGGCAGCATAACAGCCACTAGGGTATCTATTTGAACCATATAAAAATGAATTCTGACAAACCTGGGTACCTTCAATTGGGGTCTGCTATAACCAGTTCTTATACTAATATGAACACTTGTATCAACAAGGACAGCATGGAATGAATCAAAATAGACAGGACAATATGAATGCAATCCCAAAAGAGCTTTAGGGGGAATTCTATACTCATGTACAGAAGCAAAACATGAATCCAGAGAATTCTGTAACTCAGGCCTGCACAATGATGAAAATAGTTTCAGGGATGACAACCTCAAATGGACATCATAATCTAACTCCAGTTAAATCAATATCATTACACTCAACTTCCACTTGTTTAATACACCTAGGACAAGGAAAGAGAAGAATTAACTGACCCAATTTCAGATGTAGGAGAGTGCATGAGCTCAAACTTCAAGATGACAGCAGAGGATTTTCCCTGCAAATAAAAAAATATTAGCCCATATATCTACGAAATATAATATAAAAATGGTCGAACTAGTGGTACACCAAGAAGTGAGTAAGCCACTACATATTTTCTTCACTTCAAAAAATAATCATCGGAAAGAGAGAGCACAACTGAGAGGATCTTAAAAAGAAATGAAAAGATAAAAGCAATTCTAAGTAGCTAAAAAATGCAATTCTAAGTAGCTAAAAATGCCATTCTAAGCTAGAACACTGCACACAATAAGCCAATCTTTGCATATTGATTTTGACACACAACCATAACATAATAATTACATTAAGGCTTGTTTGCAGCTAAAGATCATGTATATCTGTGATCTTTGCCAAGAATTTTTACTCTATATGTTTCCTATATTTCTTTGTCACCATTTATTATTTTAGGATTTCACAATAGTATATGGAACCAAAGATTTTATACTTCTTTCCAGCACTTAAAATTTCTGTCACATGAACAATAAGTTGGGTCATTTTCAGAGACATTATTTTGTAAACCACATAGGACACCTCAAAAAGTCATGTGCTACCACAAATTTATCTTGCTTATGATAAGCCCATTTCTAATATATTTTTTTGTGCTTTAATCTAAACCTACTTAGTTTGTTAAGCAAAAACAATTATTTTGTAAACCACATAGGACACCTCAAAAAGTCATGTGCTACCACAAATTTATCTTGCTTATGATAAGCCCATTTCTAATATATTTTTTTGTGCTTTAATCTAAACCTACTTAGTTTGTTAAGCAAAAACAATTATACTCGGTTGAATACATATATGATAGTTTATACAGAAATTGTGAAGGAGAAAAAACTGACCTCATAACCACCAAAAGATAGATAGAATGAGATCATAATAGAAAGAAATACATCCTGCCTTGCATATCTAATCCGGAATGGCTGTGTTGAAAAACTGTTATCCACATCATCAATCATCCAAACTCTACATATATTGTCAACAGCCACATCAGGAGCTGCAGCTCAAAAAAACGATGAATTCTTAGATTTTCTTTCCTATCTAATACAAATCACACAAATATTACACACTAAGTTGAATGCATGTGTGATTACTCAGTGTATCAAGCAAGTCAGTGCCAAAGGCCAATTATCATGAATATCAATGAGTAGATGGTACATGTAGTTAAGCATAAAGTATTTAAGAATGCATCCCAGTCTAGGCAATCAGTAAAGAACATTGGAAACTCATTCTAGATTTAAAAACTGATTAAATAAAAAATTTGTGAAGCTCAAGACCTATATGGTGGAACAGTGAATATACAGATATAAAATATAGAATGAAAGGAAAGAAGTTCTGTTCTATATTCCCTGAGCTGAAAATTGGAAAAACAACAATTAGCAGTTCATTTGATACAAGTTTTCCTTCTAAAATCCTAAACTAAAAAACTTCTTTGCTTTTAACTGTTTCAAACTAATTAAACAGTTTCATGTTAAACAATGAATTGGCCAGAATTAACATGAAATAAACAATTTCCCAAGAAGTAAGTTAACTTGAATGAGGTTGAAATCGACGTTTCAACCAATTCCTAAAACCCTAAACTTAAATTGAAACACTTAAAAGCATATAAGGTTTAAGTAGTAAGTTGAATCAATTCCTAAGATGAAACCAATCAGTTCATTCCACTGTTTCAACCTAAAAAAACAATTTCTGCAACTTCAGTAAACCAGGATTATTAAGGCATATTTACAAGAGATACACATCTGAAGCCTCATCTGGCAAGATAAAATGATCCACACAATCATCACAATTTACTACTTGAAATCAAAATAAAAACACAGGTTATGTAGAAATGCATCATGTACAAACTCACATGCAATTACGAGCCCTAGGCAAACCACGTACAAGATCAAAGAACCAAAAGTGTGTTCCAACAAATTAAATCAGCTTATAAAAGCAAAACCTATGTCAAACTACAAACACTTCCTCCAATTAACCACTGACACTTTCATTATATATATCACCTTCATACTGAACAACCCGCGCAGGAATGCCTTGATAAGAGCCTTCACCATCCTCCCATCTCATAGTAACCTTGATTCTGTACCATCTGCACATCGATAATAAGAATTAAAATTGTTACTGACTGGCATATAAAATTGACCAAGAATTATAAACTTGGTAAAATTGAAACATACCCTTGTTCAAAAAGGTCAAGATTATGAAACCTATGAATGTAAATGGCAACTTCATGAACAACATCATTGAGCATAGGCTTCGGCTTTGGAGGTTGGTCTTCACTGAGCAACCTTTTGTTCTTATGATTGAGGCCCACAACCCATCCACGTCTCTGCAACATATGTTAATCTAGCATACACATGAAACAGTAACAATAACACTTAATCCCCAAATAATCAATCCTTAGCATTTCCAATACAAGTTGAGCAAAAACCCACAAATTCTTAACCAAAAAGGAATTAAATTTGGCACCCTCACCTAATATGGAAGAAGTTGAGGAAAAATCTTCAACCAAAAAGGAATTAACTTTGGCACCCTTACCTAATATGGAAGAAGTTGAGGAAAAATCCTCAACCAAAAAGGAATCTACTTTTTCACCCCCACATGTGATTGCTTGAAAAAGTTACACACATTTGCAATGTGGGCATTGATTGATTGGGGTTAGATAAAAAAAAGAAAATGGAAATGAGGCGTGAAATTATGAATGCAATGAAGTGGAGGCGTGGAATAATAAAAACATGACATGCCCTTGTTTTCGATAATTAATAATTATAGTAATAAATGAAAATGATGAATAATAAAAATTCCTAATACCTGGTTGGAAGTTGCATGATTTTTCGTCAACCCTTTTTATCGCAGATGAATGGGGTGATCTTGTTAATGATAATGGTGATTTGTTTTTGTTGTTGTTGTTGTTTGTTTGTTGCTGTTTTTTAAATTCAAAAAAACAAAAACAAAACTTTGAAAATGGCACCGGTGCATGTTGTCTTGTCAGTGAAGACATACCAACATTTCATTCCATTTCAGCTCTCATACTTCCCAACACTTTTAACTTCTTAGATAGACTATCAACTATATGCCACTAAATACTTTTAATTATATCAAAAAGAATAAAAAAAATATAATATACCATCTTACAAATTATCTATAAACCATATACATGTGTCACTACTTTATAGTGAATCAATTCCTACATTGTTTGATACGATAATTAATTATAGTTATACTCACTTTTCAAGATTATATTATTATCATATGATTGAACTTTGAATTGGTTTATGCATTAGTTCGTCATTATTATATTATATTGATGTATGGATGACTTTCTAGATTAACTTCCTTTTCAATCAGACATTTTGGTTACTATTATTAGAGAAAATTTTCCTCTTGAAACAAAATAGAAGCACAGCTAAACTAAAACTATAAATTGTTGAAAAGAAGGCACTTAACCATATGAAAGTGGAAACATATATATCAAACTGATAATATATATTGATAATATAAAATAGATTATAACTAATAATTTAAAAGGATTGCATCTTTAAATCAGAAAGTGCATGATAAATGGGGAAAGGCATTTGAAGTAGTATAAGAATATGAGTACTATTAAATATGAAATGGGTAAGGTCCAGCGTGACAACTAACCTTAAGAAGGAAGTTGTGAAATGTAACAACAGCGTTTGAATTAAACAATCAAGAATAGTGCATGTAAAGATAGAGTTGTCATTGTTGCTCCTTATATAGGAGTAATAGTATTAGAATATATGATATTATTTTAGAATATCTTAAGAGAATATATCATATTATGATCATATCTTATATTTGTTTAGAGTATCTTAGAAGATCTTTTAGGATATAAATTATTTTATTATGATTTGTTTGTTATTTAATTAGAAGTATGATATTAGTATAAATATGATTTAGTTGTAAGCATTTCTTAAAACAATCAAATAAACACAATATCATCATTTCTACTATTATACAATTTACTATTTTGAGTATTTTATTTTCTCCTTCTATACATCAACCCTATAAATTCAACAAATAGAATTTTTTAATTATATTCTCTGAACAACCCTATAAACATGGTTATCTGAACAAGGAAAATATTAAGATTTAAAAGGAAAACTATCTTTTTAGCAACGAAACTTAAGACCTTTTATTGTATAAGATTTCTTACCAGGATTGTAAACGAAGTTATGTTGAATTATAAGATTGAATGGCTAATATGATTTTTTTTAGCAAGGAAAAATTATATATGGAAATTATAAGATTTGAAAGGAAAATATGCATACTTTTTTCTATTTGTACTTCATTCATGTTTTCACCTAAAAAAATTAACGGTACAAATTTTCAATCATTTTCAATTAAAGTTTTTTTAATATTCAAATTTTTTTGGGCCTAACTGGAAAGAATCCAAACCTGTTCAAAGAGCCATAATTTGCTTTGGTGTCAAGCAATTCAACAATCATGTAACTAATTTTGTGGCTTAAATTTGAGATATCTTTTATAGCATCCCAAATATTAGCCTTGCTTTCTTTTTAATATCTCATTGACTTCTCCTTTTCTTTTTTCCATTGGGTTGGATATTTTTTCAATGGCATATTTTATAGTTATCCTTATCTATTTTATTTGAGATTTGAGATCCAATTTGAGATTTCCTTTTCTATTTTATTTCAATATGTTTTCTCTTAACATATTTCACTAAAATGTCACTCAAAATATTTCATCCAAATTACCAAACGCATTGAGTACCATAAGATGTTTAGTAACTTATAAAAAGTTCTAAATTCTGATTGAATACCAGTAAATTTGAAATTTTCATAAAATCATAATAATCATCAACCAATATCACAAGGCTCATTTATATTGTATAAAAACCTTGATTTGACACCATAATATTTTTTTGGGAATAAAAAGATCATTAAATTCTTATGAAATCTCAATCCAATACACATTAGAGTGCTTTCAAGAGGGATACAATTTTTCCATGGTTTCCTATAATAATTACAAATGGGCCACTCGGCCCATTTAGCCTACACCTATAAAATGCCCAAAAACTAAAAGTAGTAGTAGATATGTTTGTTACTTTGTTTAGTCAAATTCTCAATACCTTTCCATTTTAAAACGAGTTAATGAGTCACCGATTGACATTGACAAACAATAAAAAGGTAAATAAAAAAAAACTATAAAACTGAACAAAAAAAGTAAACAAATAAGTTGAAGTGAGAAAAATTATGATTTTATAGGATGTTAAAGAAATAACATACAAATCTTTTGTGGCATTGAATTACAATTTTATTTTTTTTACTCATTGAGCCCATATATGCCTGTCCAATAGAGATAGATATATGTGGACTTGACTTGAAGAATACATGCAAATGAACTAAAATTGTATCCATAAAGAATGACATGCAAGGCATTCACCACTTTCCCATCACTAGTAGTTTGAAGTATTGGGGATAACAATCTAATTTCGCTTTATTATATATAGTTTAATTTATTTACAATTTTTTAAAGATAATTTGATTTATAGATTAGTTTAAATGTGAAAAGTAAAAGAAGCTCAAAACCGTACATAATCCGGCAAACAAATGCAAGTAAACCCACAGAAAATTAGGGACGGTGGAAAGTTAAAAGAATAAGAATAATAGTCCTTTCCTTCTTGAGACATAAACACATACATCAATGATCAATGTCTCTTATTACATTTTTATGTTTTTCATATCTTCTCTTTCTTTTCATTGATCATAATTGATATTATTTACTAATTATTTATCGATGGTAAAAGTTGAAGAAAATGAAAAATAATAGGGGATGGATGGAGGGAATAATAGGGTAAGAAAGTGGTGAGAGCAGTGGTATATAGGTATAATAAAAGGTAATAATAGAGTGAGAATAGTGGAGAGCATATGCATATAGAAGGACACCTTTTTTATAGATATATGAGTAGAATAAATACATTACAGTACTTAAGAACTGTGATGAAAACTCGTGGAGGCTCTCTAACCAATTCGATACATGGCAGTGAAAGCTTAATTAGAATGAAGCCTATTAGATTAGATTAGATTAGTCGTTAAGTAAAGTAAAAGGAGTCATGGCATAGCATCACCACTATAAAAGTAAAACCCACATGTGAGAAAGTGCGCTGCACCCACCATGCATGAGGACGATGCACCGTTGGTTTCATGTTTTCAGTAAAAAAGCTTACTTTTTATCTTCTTAATAATTCATTAATTAATGAAGGGTTTTAATCCCAGTACTCATACTAATAACTCATCCATACATTATATGTCAATATTTCTATAACCTCTTTATGACCTATTATCAAGGGATCAATCCTTGAGTCAGGACACTAAGTCACGTAAACTTCAATTTATGAAAGAAAATATACTAATAATGTTTATGTTTGTGACATAATTTAGAAAAATATATGATACTCCAAAACAAGGATGGTAAACGTACCCAAAGAAAATAGGGTTGTACCAAAAAAACAAAACAAGGATGGTAATAATGTTTGAAGAGAGATCATATGTCCCAAATGAACATTGTCTTCATCCAATAATACTATTAGGAACAACCAAATGACACAGCTTCATTCATAATTTTTAAAACCAATGGCACCCTCTTTCTGTACAACATCTCACTATTAATCAATATAAGTCTATATTCTACACTACATATTTATCACTTAATCTGACAACGTCGGTGTTACAATTCTACCTAATCATTACTTTCTTAAGTGCATTTTTTTATACAAGATTGAATGACTAACGTTCAAACTTCTTGTGTTTCACTGTTCACTTTTTATGTCATGCTTTTCCCTTCTCGCTTTGAGACCTATGGGCTATTGACAGGGAAAGAACATAGCCTGCAAAAGCAAAACTATTTATTTAATAAAAAAAGCATAACTATTTAAACCAGCACTAATTATAGACAAACGGAGCACGGTATGATTTGATTCCTATTAAAACAAAAAAAATGAAGCTTTCTCCAACACCAATATAATTGTTTGGATTTCTGCAGAAACGGGACTGAATATGCTCGAATATCTGTACTAGCTTCATTTATTTGCTTTAAAGAGGGCAGAATATTCAAGAATCTCTCTGTACTCGATATATATTTGGGTGCTTCTGCACACATGCTTTATGCTTATATACACATATAGTGGTTGTAATGGTTCTAATTAAGATTCTCTTGGAGATTTTAATGTAATATGAAACTCAGCATTTGTTTTTTGGAACTGTTTATTGTTTCTTAATTGTTTTGATTCGTATCTTCTTTTGTCCAAGGGATTTTGATTCGCATCTTCAATTATATCACATTATGTAAGAACTAGTTTAGAGATTGAATTTAACTTAATACACATATTGAACTTTTTTATATCACAATCTTTCCTCTTTCTTTTTTGCTACTATTAGACCAATTTTGTGAAGAATGGATCCAAAAAGTACTACTAGTTCCCAATATTAAGTAAATAATGGTTAGACCACTTTAAATTGAGAAGTTTCGGTTCGATTGAGTTACACCACATTAAATCGAATAATTTGGGAAGTGAGGTAGACAATTTACTTGATTTTTTTAAATGCATTACTACCTAAATGTTTTGCTTTTTTTCCACTCCAAGAAAATGGTGAAATGTTTTCCAATATAATTATAAATAATTAATCGTTTATATATAATTTTATACATAATTATTAATTATATTATATATATATAGGGGTTTGCTAACATGAGTAACCTTCATTTTTAGTTAGGTACATGTTAGCATTGAGTACGATAAAAGTTGAACAAAAAATACCTTTAATGTCATATTCAAATGAATAGTAATGCTAAGGGTATTTTAGTAAGTTGCTATTCTAAAAATTAAAAATAAGAATTTATTATTTTTCTCTCTCATCTCACTCACCATCTCCAACATTCAAACTCAATTCTTCAATCCAAGTAAGAACCCTAATCCCCAATTTTTTCAATCCCAATTTTTTCATTCATCTCACCGTAGTCTAGTTTTTTAACTAATTGATTAAACAACACAGAACAAAATAAATTGAAAATAAAACAAATATTTCAAACTCAAATAAGATTACATAACCTCATTATCAAACCTCAATATCAAGTTTATGCAATGTTCAAAACAGAATGATAAGATTAAATGAAAATTAGAAGAGTGGAAAATGAAAAAGGGAAAGAAGATTGAACATAGAATGAAAAAAGATGGAGATTGAAAGCAATAGTGAAAGAATGATAAGAGAAAAGGATTTTTGGGAGTAAGTTTTGCTAGGGAAGAGAAAATGATTTTTGGGTTTAGAGGTTTGCTCGAGAGAGAAAGAGATTTTGAATCTAATTACTAAAATAACTTTTTCATCAAACTTGTTCCAATAAAAAATTAAGGGTATTTTTGACTAAATTTTTTGGTACACAATGCTAACATGTACCTAACTGAAAAAACACATTCTTGATGTTAGCAAACCAATACGTGTGTGTGAGAGATATTATGTTATAGAATGAGTTCTATTTTTATACCATTCATATAAAGAGGGGGGAACAAACATGCTATTTAAACTTTAAAGCAACCCCCACTTGGAGGCAATCTCTAGAGTAATACAACAACTTTATTTTCTCATGAGAGAGAAGAAGAAGGAGCAATGATATTTTAATAAATGATATGAAATTTGAGTTGGACATCAAACTGTAAGATGTTTTGTCTGTAAAACTGTTCGGTTGGATCAAATGATTTTAAATATAATTAATATTTTTTGTTGATAAATATATAACTATATATAAATATAAAATTTTATATAATTAATAAATATGTATAATTTTATTGATGTAACATCTCTTGATCATTTTTGGACCGAAGTAAAACAAAACATTAGAGTAATATTCTATTTTCTTGATCGTTTTTTAACACGACCGGACTAGAATTTCCTAAGTTCATTCAATGATCGGAACGATCGGACCACCTGGTCCAATCATGCTCTCACAACACTAATCCCACTATTAGAACCACTTTTTATATATATTCCATCTATTTTATGAATGCACTCAAAATTGAAGGGTCGAATAATATATTCAGATGATAATATATGCACTTCATAAAATTTTGATAGTCTAGATTTGAAACTATTTATTAACAAATAAAAAATTATAAATTATAAAATCAAACTTTACCTTACATTTCAGTGAAGATTCTAATACCTAGAGGATCTCAACGCTTATTTTTTAAGTATTAAATCTTAAATGAAAGTGCTATCTGGTGCAGGCACTTCCATATACCTGGGACTGCAGTGGTAAATTTATGTAATTGTATTTTGGCAAATGAAGAAACTTTTTTCAGGTTTTATAAATGTGATATTCTATTAAAAAATAAATATTAAGAAAACAACTATAGTAAATTAGTAATAGATGATTATAGTCCACGTGCAAAAAAAAAGTGTGATGAATAAAAGGTAGTCATAAAATAAACATTTCTCTAGACAGAATATGTAGTTAGTTGTCTTGGATCCTATTAACTATAAGGAAATCTGTAGTTGTCTTGGATCATATTAACTATGGAGATCATACACTTATTTTTTTCCCAATTGATGTATCAACCATGTGTTTATTTTTTGCCTATGGTTTTCAAAGGAAGATACTATATGGAACAAAGATATAATTTTGTCTCATACGATGTGTCACACTAGTTAAAATAAGTTATGTTGACTAAAAAATTTAAATTTTTATTATTTTTATTTCATTATCATTGATACAAAATAATATATATGACAAGATGCGAGACAATAGATCTATATTCCTACTAAACTATAATGTTTGTATGTTTTTAGAAGAGTTAAAGTAAATATCCGTCATATTGCTTTACAATGTTTGACCAGCTTGCACCTTAAGAAAGGGTATATCTAATATTGTGTCATTTTCATAATTAACTGTTCATATTATATGTGCATGAATTACCCATATATAAAAAAGCATCAGTACAAGGAAGATCCCATTTCATTTATTCATAAGCAAAATAATTAAATTAAAGGAGAAAAGGCTCACCCATATATAAAAGATGGATTCAAGTCAAAATAAGAGGAGATCACAATACAAGACCAAATGTCAATACACCAATCATAAAATGGCAATAAGAATTCCCTTTCTAAGTATAAAACAAACTTTAAAATCTAATTTTAATTAAGTTCTTAATATATGTATAGCTAAATGGTCTATTTGGGAAAATCATAATATTTCTCTAATTTTAATAAGTAAATTAATTCAATGGTGATCCCAAGTATCCCCCCTTTCAATTCTTAACCATAATTATTATAAACTTTCCATTTTTGTTTGAATGGAAATGCTCAGAATTGTACATAAATATCCATTTTCATATTTTATAATTTATGGAACCTTATCTCCATTGTTAACCATGATATGGACTTACTACTAAATGTAAACCATTAGTTAGATGCCACAAAGTAACATACATGTACAAGGCAACTAATTCCCACAACGTAACTTATTGATTATAGCATCAATTGACATTTGACAATCTTCAATGCCAAATTTGTTATATCTTCAAATAATTGGATAGTATAGTGCCAATAAACGCAAACTGCATTCTCTCACTACAGGCCATCGGTTTAAAGGGATATAGTTTTGTATGTTGCAGAATAAATGGTCCAAACATATTCAAATTGTTTTTTAGGTTTATTTAAAATGTTAATTTTTGAATAAAGTTACATGATTATAATTTATTAATGTATGATAAAGTGTGTTTAAAACAATTTCTTTAAGAAGAAGTATACCCACGTTTTATAAATAATTTTAACTATTATTTATACATTTGCATCAGCTGTACGTATACCTTCCCTTTTAGAGAAGAAGTGAGAGATGAAATATTAGAAATTTTATTTATATTATTACTTAACTATAAAAAGTGTGTAAAGAGTTGCTATACAATTAAGATGTATAAATATATTAGTTCTCATGTAATGTGCGGCACTTAACAACTATAAGTCGAAGTTAATTTGTGGTGCCCCGCTAGATGGATGAGAGTATGACTTGACTTTACCTGCTCATCCGGTATAACCCTATCATGTATCGAGTTCAGGTTAAAAAATTAGTCCAAATCAATATTTAGGATTGGGTAATGACAAAACATGACTTGTCTCGACCTGTCCAATGATCACTCACCCATGATGTTTGTATATATCTCTATTTAAATGTGTATAGAGTAATAAATACTTTTTTTAATCAGAACTATCATTGATTCTCTATTTTTCATACATATATTGTTTTATATGACAAATTACATATTGATAATAATAAATAATATTTAGAAGATTTTATCTAAAATGAATATATATTATATTTAATTGAATCTATAATCGAGTTCGAGTTTAAAGACTGACCCTGTAAATATTTAGAATCGAGTTAACTTCGTGTCTAGGGTCCGAGTTCAAAAAATGACTAACCAACATTTAGGATCCGACTCACCCTCACCCTCACCCTCACCCTAGATGAAACTTTGCAATACCTATGCACACCTTCCTTATCTATGTAGTCCGACAAGAGAAAGAGTATAATGTTGTTTGTTTTTGTTTTCTAATTAAGTACGTACATGAGAGAACAGGTTTCAGTGAATAATTGTGTGGCCAATATACAAGCTCTATACCATCGCACATTCACATTAATAATCAACCAATCATAAGCTCCTAAATTTTCTATACATTATCATCCACAAATTGGGGTCCAAAAATAGTAAATGATGGCCTGAGAAGCTAATTCACCATCATATAAGTGTTAATTAATATTATTTATTTGAATTTGAACATATTTTTTGAGTTCTCTATTATTATTATTATTATTTCAAGTTGATAAACTTCACCGGTTATTGGAGGTTACTTGAGTTTTACATTATAGAGTTATAACTCCTGAGACCTCGCGGGGATTAATGCAGAAATTCTTAGGGAAAGGGGGAATGGGAATTGTGAAAGCCAGGGGTCACAATTTCATAATTTCACGGCTGCTATTCATCCAAACGGGACCTTTTCTCTTCTGTCATTTTCCCTTGAATCAAAACAACCCTAATATTATTGCCTAACAAATTAAAACAAACATTTGTCTTACGAACCTAAACAATATCTACCATAACAAACTTCTCCCTTATTTGAAAAGGAAGAATTATTATTATTATATATATATATATACATACTACTTCGTAACAAATAGTAAAAATAATTAAAATAAAAATCAATATCAATATAAAAGTAAATGAGAAGATAACCTTGAAATTAAAGGAATATTGAGAATTCATGTTTCAATAGAAAAATAAGTCAACCTTGAAATAAAAGGAAAAGAAATATTTAGAGACAAATTAATGTTTTTCCTTTTTACAAAGGATAAAAGTGTTATTACATTACCGACAAGATATTGGTATGATGATGTAAGATTCTACTAGATCGTAAAAAAACAAAATGTCAAGCATTTGACTATTGAGAGCAACACTTGTTGGGAGAGTCAATCATACATATTAAAATGAATTAGTTCCTTATTCATAGGCCGAGATCATATACTTTGTAGTACCAACAAATGTTATCACCTAACATTTAAAATGCAAAACAATCACATAATATTATTTTTTCTTTTCTTTTTCTATGCACTTTATTCTTTCAGATGAACTAGATCTAAAATAAACAACCCATAATAAAATAGTTTTAGTTTTTGGTTTCTCCCCCACAAGGCCACAAAAATAAGACGAGTTTATAATAAGTACTTAGGTAGGTTGTCAAAGATACTTACTTAATAGTACAACTTTAAACTTATTTTTAAAAAATATGCACACACAAAAATTACAAACTTTCATACATATAAAAACAAGTTCTTAATATGCTTATTATAAGAAAATTTCAATTAAATTAAACATATCAATATAATTAGATATTTTCTTATTTTTAAATTATTATAACATTATAATACTATGGTTTAATATGAATATTTAATTAATAGTAATAGTGTGTTAACAACAACAAAAAAGAGGTAGTTTAGTATAAGCAAATGAATAAAAAACGAAAAACATATTATAAAAGAATTAGTAATACCTATAAAAATGAGCATATATATTTATATCTATAGTCATATAAAATAGGGGTGAGCGTGGGCCGGGATAAGGTTTGTCCTTATCAGACCCTAAATATTGTTCGGGTCATTTTTTTGAACCCGGACCTGACCCTAGACCCGGAGTTAATCTGACCCTAAATATTCACAGGGTCAGCCTTTAAACCCGGACCCGACCCGACCCTAGACTCGATTAAATATAACGTATACTCATTTTACATAAAGTCTTCTAAATATTATTTATTATTATGAATATGTAATTTGACATATAAAATAATATATGTGTATATATATTATTAAACATGTATATATGATGAAAAATTAGAAAATTAATGATATTTTCGACCAAAAAAGTATCATTACTTTGTATATATTTGAACAAAGACACATATAAACATCATGAGAAAGTGAAAATTGGACGGGTTGGGACGGATCCTGTTTGGTCTTTACCCGGTCCTAAATATTGACTGAGTCTAATTTTTGAACTCGAACTCGGCCATAGACCCGATGAGACCCAACCCTTTTTAGGCTCGACCATGATCGAGTGATACTAGATATGCGGATAGGGTCGGGTCGTACTTACCCTAATATAAAGGGGAAGTTACAATAATGATGGAATGATTTGAGGGTTGTTGTGAATTTAGTTGTAGAATAGTCGGTTATGCATAAGTGGAAGGAAACGGAAGGTGGGAGAAATAAGGAAAATAAAAAATAATACTTCTGACACACGAAAAACATTCAATTTGCACACCAAAACAGCTAGCTCACACTAAATGGCATATGATAAAGTGTGTATTATATCAAATGACGACAAATTAGTGAAGATGACTAAGGCCATGTTTGTGAATGTCACGTGAATCACTCAATCCTTGCCTCTAAACTTTGGCTTCCTCGTATCCCTAAAGTTCTTATACAAAGTACATAGTTCCATACCCTGAATCCTAAATATTCCCACTCCGCGCCTTTACTTTATTGAAGCCCATGGTATCCTCTTACACAAAAGGAAAACGTTTTTCATCAATCAATACCATACTTCTCATGCATTCTATCTTCAACCACCAAAACAAATTACAATCAACTTCACGCTATGACTATGATAACGTCTTGCAATCTATCATATCATTTCAAATCTTAAATATAATCCTTTTATATAGGAATTTAACATAATTTTCTCCATATACATATATACAAAATCCACTTTAAATGAGCTTAATCATAATAATAAAAAATAATGCATAGTGAGAACAATCTCTACCACTATTTTTTATAAGGAACACAAATGACTAATAGGATCAAAATTATCAACATTTAATGGTATAATAAAACTTTCAAAAATTGTTTATATAAAAAATGTAAGAATTTCAGTTAATGATATCAATTTTGTGACATGCTGAATGGAAGGGATAGATATCACATGTACTCATTCATGTATCACTTTATGTATCAAACCAATTAGAAATTTTTATTCAACTAAAAAATAACAAAATAAAATTTAATATTTTAATATTATTTTGTGAAATTTAATTGATCAGGAACATGAAGACAAAAAAATTCGGAACAAAAGATCATTGTCCAAATGGAAGTGGGTGCGATATTGCTGAGTTGGCAAGACAATTGGCCTTGTGCTAAAAAGGATTAATCCCTCATGAAACCTTAATGACTTCCATTAAGGAGAAGCATCCCCCACCCCTCATTCATAATAAAAATGATGTATAATATCGATGCACTGTTAATGTAATTTCTTTCATTTGTATTACTTTTTAAAAGTTAATAATGATTAAACATGAATAATGAATGATGCATTAATAATGTATAAAACTTATTGCACATATCTTTTTCTGATAAAAATAAAAATATATACTTCTCGCTATATATTTCTGCTTTTGTTGCTATTTTTTATATATTATAACATGGTTGCTTTATATTTTTTATTTTCCAAATTTTTATTATTATTTTAATCTCTCTCAGTGTCTGGTTGTGTATATATATAGGACTAGCATTGGTTGCTAAACACATCCTACTCTCATTCAGTGCATATTTGAGATTGAGGGGTTGAATTGGACGAAACCCACCTAAGGTTTCTTCAAGAGATATCATCATGGCTTTCATGTCTTTTTCTGCCAACCCAGGGGCTTTTACTTTTGGCATTCTAGGTAATAAATTATGCCTATCATCATATCTCAAAGTTTTCTTTCTTTCCTTTTGTTTTTAATTTCTTTCAAAAAATTATTCTTTCTTGGTTTTTGTTCTCGTGCTCAAATTTCATTTTAGTGAAAGTTGTTTACGCAAATGTGATTGCAGCCTCATCTTCATTTCTTCTTTCTCTCCCTTTGCATTCCGTTTCTCCTTAATTTTGTTTTATTTTTAAACCCGTTAAAATGTTTTGAGCTACATTTCTTCCCATGCAAATATTTTGTTTTATTCTCCTTCTCTAGCAATCAGATAATGAGATGATTCCATTAATATTTATTATAGTTGAGTTTATAGGTTGATCATCACAAATTCCAACTTACTATAGTAGTTCATAACGTCGTTTTTTCACATTTTTCTCTTTTAATCGTGTACCAGCTGCTTTATCCATTTTCTCATGTGCCATGTTTGAACTCTTAATATTGCAATCTATACTCTAATGATAGGCATAGCCTCTTGTTTTTTCTTTTCCTTTACCAAGTAATGTAATTGACTTATTTCCCTTTTGTTGCTTAGGTAACATCATTTCCTTCATGGTGTTCTTGGCTCCATTGTAAGTATATCATTACGTTTATCAACTAACTTTAGTAATGTTAATTATTACTTATTTTAATAAAAAAGTTATGAACCGATATATAATCATTATAACATGTAACAGAAATAATTGTTTGTTCTCCCGAATTTCAGGCCAACATTTTATCGGATATTCAAAAAGAAATCCACCGAAGATTTTCAATGCCTACCTTACCTGGTGGCATTATTCAGCTCTATGCTTTGGTTATACTATGCCTTGATAAAAAAAGATGTTATTCTCCTTGTTACAATAAACTCCTTTGGGTTTTTCATAGAGATCTTTTACATCGCCATGTTCATAACTTATGCCACAAACAATGCAAGGGTATATATGCAACTTTAATTTAATTCTAACTTGTTATCAGTTACTTCATCATATATAGAGATAGCCGTTTCTTACCAAGTAGTTAAAATTAAACATATATATATGTATATGTAACGTTTTAAAATTTGTCACTTTAATTAATATATACCAAAACTTTAATTGCAGAAATTAACCATAAAGATATTTCTGGCTATGAACGTGGGGTGCTTCGCCTTGATCCTCCTCATCACACATTTTGCGCTACATGATTTGTTAAGGGTGCAAGTCCTAGGATGGATTTGTGTCTCCATTGCAGTTAGTGTCTTTGCAGCACCTCTAAGTGTTATGGTAAGTCAAACATTAATTCCAATTAAAGCCATCAATATTGGATTCCATGTCTCACTCAAAGTCATATATAACTAATTGTTTCTTGCATAATGCTCTACAGGCACAGGTTGTTAGAACAAAGAGTGTCGAATACATGCCCTTCAATTTGTCATTTACCCTCACAATAAGTGCCATAACTTGGTTTGGCTATGGTTTATTTCTCAAGGACATTTGCATTGCTGTAAGTATATGTCTACTATATTTAGTTAATTAATTAGTTTATACTTTAAATACATTTTTCGCCCCTGAAATTATACTTAAGCCTTAGTTAAATTAGATGAGAGCAACTTTATCAATTAAATAATGAATCGATTATATTATATATATACTTACTCAATTTTGATTAATGCAGCTGCCAAATATTCTGGGTTTCACATTAGGGCTACTTCAGATGATCCTGTATGCTATATACAGGAAGAGAGGTATGAAAAAGAAAGAGGTTGCTGTGGGAGAGCTTGAAAAGGGGAAGGAAGAGCCAATGAAAGCCATTGTTGTAGTGAAGACATTGGGTGATGCTGAAGTTTACCAAATCCCAGATGGTGATACAAAAGTTGATATTGATAACGTGAATCAACAAACAAAAGGAGGGAATGAAAAAAGTGTGGAAGGTGCCAACGATTGCAAAGTGTGATTGATGATCATAATTAGTAGTAGTTTACATTTACTTGTGGAGAGAGTAGTTAATTAAGGCTCCACTAGGATCTTATTTTTATCTATGTTTGTTGTTAAGTGCATTTGTTAGTGATTCTATCATCCTTATGTGTGACTTTGATATTAGTATTAGTAACAACTCATTGTTCTAGCTCCTCCCTTAATCAATGTTCAAGCTAGTTTAAAGCATATTTAATTGTTCAAGGTTTCACCCTCTTTCCTTTTACCAATCCTAATCTCAATGTTTATAAAATTGCTCTCATTAATCTTATGATTTTGGAACTAGCTCAATCACACTTACCGTTAGGTTGATCATGCTATTTATCAATTATTCATAATTGTGACAAATACAATAGTCACTATAACTTACAACCTTGTTAATGACTAATAATTCTAGTTTTAAACTATCAAGTTGAAAAGTTTACGTAAATGTGGTATAGGTTGACCTCACATACATCATTTGATTAAATGTGAGATCAACCTATATCATGTATGCAAATTTTCCAAACAAAAAAACGCTTTTTAAAGTATAAAAACAACTCCCCCCAATATATTTACGTACTACATACGACTTACTCAGATATATAACCTACGGCTAAGAAATCAATGACAGTAGTTAGAGTCAAAACATACCCAACCTCATAATTGTTGATATTTCCGAGGGTTGTTGTTATATGCAAAAGAACGGCGCAAACTGAAAATAAAGCAAAAATTTGTGTGGCTGTTAATGAATATTTTGATGAATGCTTAGCGTGCTACTTTGGTTGCCACCAAATGTGGATTGTGTTGTGCACGAAAAACATCATAAAAAGGTAAGAGTTTCCGTTATATTGTCACTTTTCTTCAATTTTACTAACTTTTAATACTGCTTCATGGCTAATCATACAGTACGGGGCTCACATTTTATACTTGGCATTTGGTCAAAAATAAAATCCCAATCAGCTAGCTACAATGATATACCTTGTTTTAAATGATTGAGGCTATTGTCACATTAATTATTTATTCAAACTCTCATTTGTTTAGTTTCTATTTTTTTCACATACACCTAAACTCAATCATTAATATTTCAAACTCTGGACACATTAGAAGGTTTGATACATCAGTATGATTAAAGGTTGAAGTTTGAGCTCCTTGTTTCTTGGCCAATTTCGTGGACCCAAAAACAAAATAAATAATTAAAGTAACGGGTTGGAGCAACATACTGTAGAGATGCCATATATTGTGGATTTGTGGTCGAGGGAAATCGAAGCTTAATGCACACTTTCAAGTAAAAAAAAGTTTATATTGAAAAGGAGATAGATACGAAAGATCATTGCGGGGATTTGAATCCAATCACCAAATTCCACTCTTCAACTTTGACTATTAATATTTCATTATTTAACAGAATGAATTAGCTAGCTAGTGAACTAACTTTATTGGACTTATATATACTTTTATTCTTTTTCCTGTCCTTAATTAATCATATATATATATCTTGTCATATCAAATCTGGGTGAGGGTAGAACTCTTCATAAAGTTTAAAAGGATTCCAATCAGGTAAAGTTTATTTATGGACGCAGTTCACTCCCACTATCAACAACCAATTTTATTATATTTATTTATATATGTGTGTATATATAATAAATTGTTCTTGCAATTACTTATATCTTTAATGATTAAGATTCACGCACAAAAACATCTAAATGAAATCAAATATATTCCCATGTCCTTAATTATAAATAATACTTAATTAATTCACACAGATTAAGAAAAATATTACTATCAAATTCATTAAAAATTTCCATTCAATTAAGTGGAAAATGAAATGTTTATGTTATATGAAGGAATTAATAAATATATTGTCGAAATATTAATAATATATTTAATATGAATTATTTAATACTACACAAAGACATATATATATATTAAAAGAAAACCTATATTTAGGAAAAAAAGGCAACAAATTGTAGTGATCCTTTGAGGTCTTAATTATTTGAAAGTTTAAAAGAAAGTGTGAGTCCTCATTGTAGATTTGTAGCTCACTAATTCTACATTTTGTTTACTACTTTTGAATTAGCTAGAAGTATTGTGGACCAGTTTCTTGTTCAAATTAATTAATCAACCAACTTGAGTGTAAGCTGGAATCCAGAACCTTAGTCTCTTGGGAGTGTTTGACAAGTTATATGTGTGTGTATATATATAATACATATTTTTGATTACTTACTTGTGGAAGCATAGTCATGTTACGTTATCTATGTAACTTCATAATATGAATTAAACCATACACACTCAACTAACCATATATGCACAAGAGGGAAGGGTCCTAAATTATGCAATTTTCAAGTCAATGACAACTGCTATCATTGTTTAGAGAATAAGCTACTTGAGAAAGAGAGAATTCAATTATACAGAAAACTGATATTGATATGTAAGTGTATAGATTGATTCTATTAATACAAGTGTTTATCTATGATTGGAGCCAGTTGTATCACTAACTATAGTTAAGCTTAAGTTCAGCTGTCTACTAATAGAAGGAAGGACAAATAACTATGTTGCTTCTAACAAAAACATGTATTGGTCAATTTTATGTTCTGATATCTTCATTTGTAAAGAACTCTGCTAAAGGAATTAGAAGGGGTGGTTTTTATTAGAAAACTAGTTAATGTTTTAAAATATATATAATAAGTTGTTTCTATGTAGAATACTGTATTATTTAATTTTCTGATTTTTCAATAGTTATGTCATTTTGTTAATGATTGTATAATAAAACTGTATACATGATAGGCATTTTTTGTGATGAAAGGGTCAAAGCCCAAAGAAAAAATTACCTGAAAATAATTCTAAAGAATATATTAATTCATTTTAGGAAACAATTTCTGAATAAAACATCATTCTTGCAAAATTCTAGCATGCCAAATTATCTTGTTCAGTTTTATACTTTTATTTTAATAATCTTAATTTTATATTTGATTTATTTCATACATTTATTATAATCGTAATTTTTTATCTTATCATCAATCTTAGATATGTACACATACACACACATATTACATATATATATATATATATATATAATATCGTTATGTATATAAGTATATATATGCTGATAAATCCTCATCATAACTAGTCTAATTATATATGCATGAAAATAAACTAGTATACGTATTTAAAAATCAGTCTATTAATTTTGTTCCTCATAAAATAATATTATTTTAACAAAATGATTTTAAAATTCACCAATGCCGTCAAGGTTTGGAAAACAGATAAACAAATTCAAAAGAACAAAAGTTAATTTAACAGTAAGTGAATTATGTGACTAGTAAGTGAAACAATAATGAGATTTTATTGGATTGATGTTGGAAGTTAAGAAAATGATTCATCCACCTCTAAAACTTAAAGATTATATTTAGAAGATATAGGTTCAGGTATTTGTGGGCTGAGGCCCAAAGAATGCATCCAGTTTTATCTGAACTGAACCCTATTTGGCTTCATATTCATCCCTTTCCCTCTCCTATTTCATATTCATATTCATATTCGCTTCAAAAGGTACCACCACTATTCCTCTCTTTCATATTTTGCTTTCTTTATTCATTCTTCAATGTATGCAATTTGGTCTCTCTAACTAAATTTATATGATTTGTGTATTGGTTTCATTTGTTAAAGGGTATCCTTTCTTCACTTTTGTTTCCCATAGTTCCCCCTTCCTTTGTTTTATCTATTTGCACCTTCCAATTTTTATTTGTATTTATTCTTAGTCGCTTTGTTCTTTAACTGCTGGATGTTAATATCAGAATTACAGAATTTTTGTTTAGATTAATGTCACACAATCACAATGTTTCTAGTACACTACATTACAAGTCTATCAATTCTTTTGTGAGTTTCGAGGTTGAATACTTCACATGATATCTTGTGGTGAGGGAAGTAAATTAGTTTTATGGACATCTTATGATGTGTTCAACATGTTTGGGTTTTCACAATAGAAAGTGATAACATATGTTTTTTTACAGAATGCGTGGGAAAACTGCTGTTTTCTTAATTATTGTTTTGTTTGATACTTGGATCAGGATGGATTGGATTCCTATACACTCTACACATTCTTTTTGCCTCTGTGAATTTTGTATTGGCTCTCATCCAAACCTTCATTGATCAAGTTAAATGCTTGTGTCAATTTTTGAATTGCATAAGATTTATGGTTATTTTTATGTATTTGATGGAACTTTTATTACAGCCCACCAATCCAATCATTGATTTATTTCACTTTTCTTGTAGTTTCACAAATTAATATTTTGAAACCATAACCAAATATCTTAATGTTTTTGCAGTTTAAATTCCAGATTCTATTGAAACTGTGAAAATGGCAAGAGGAAGCAAGTCACAACGGAGAATTGCTTCTCGTCAGTACAGAGCAACTCCATACCCACTGTCTCCTTGCAAAAGGGATACTTGTGAGGATATGTTCCCAAATAACTGCTCTAAAGCCTCGGATAAGAAGGATTTGGAAGATGTTACATGTTCTGTGTGTATGGAATACCCACACAATGCTGTTCTTCTCCTTTGCTCTTCTCATGACAAGGGATGCCGTCCCTATATGTGTGGAACAAGCTATCGTCATTCTAACTGCCTTGACCAGTATGAAAAAGCTTACACAAAAGTAATTTCATCCAACAATGGACAACAGCCATGGCAGGGCTCCATTAGTAACCAAGGAGTACTTCAAGATTCAAACTCCACTTGTGGGGAGAATGAAGTCTCAAAACTTTCATGCCCCCTATGCCGGGGCCAGGTGAAAGGTTGGACCATTGTGGAGCCTGTGCGGGACTATCTGAACAAGAAGAAAAGAAGTTGCATGCAGGGTAACTGCACATTTTCTGGGAATTACAGGGAGTTGAAGAAGCATGTTCGCGTCGAGCATCCCTCAGCACGTCCACGTGCTGTAGATCCTGAGCATGAAAACACATGGAGATTTCTTGAGTGGGAGCGTGAACGTGAGGATGTTATCAGTACAGTGACATCAGCCATGCCTGGGGCATTAGTTCTTGGAGATTATGTTATAGAAGGGCACCCCAATATTGATTTTGACGGAGATCTAGAGGAAGAGGCTGCTCTTGACACAGCAATGGGTACAAACAGAAATGGAAGACTTCAGATTCCTGTCGAAGCCATCAATTTCTTCCGCATGTTGCATGAAATTCGGCAAGGGACTGATGACCTTATTAACCTTAGACGGCAGTTGAGGCAATTATCAGGTCAGGGTCTGACACACCCTGCCCCTCCTCGTGTTGAGGGTGGTAATAATGATAGGTATAGTGGTGGTAATGATGGTGTATCTCTGGTTAGCCGTCTCCATCGCCATGGCAGTGGCAGAGTTTTGCTGAGCCGCTCAGGCAGGAGGCGTAGACATAGAGAAACACATAGTTGAAGATGGTTGTGGAAGCAGGAGGTTGGTAGTAGTAGCTATATATTTGGACCTGAAACTTTCTCAACTTAAACTGTGGTTAATCTTAATAACATTTGCTGGGATTCTTTCCAAGAAATAGAAAAATCAAAAGATGATGATTTTTATATATTCTCTATTGTAATTTTATTACATGTACATTCCTACAATGCGACCTCCCTCCTATTATCACTGCACATTCAATCATGGAAACGATTATGAGGTAAAATTGGTTGTCTAGGAATGAACCCATTGTTGAAGAATCATATCAAGGAAAAAAATGCAAGCATCATTAGTCCTGGGTGGAGCCCCTTATAAGCTTCAATATAGAAATGGTTCACGGAATTTTTTCTGTATTACTATCTCTGTAAAAAACTAATACATTATTAGTTCTTTTAAATATCTTGTTTATCTGTTTATTAAAATGGCTATAAATAATTAGGTATTCATTCAATTTAGTAGGCACTCTTTATTTTTCTAAAACTTAGGTGCTTTACTCTCATTCTTAGTTTTTTTAGTCAAATGTTTAATAAGAACTAAGGAGTGTTATAATACAAACTAATGCGCAAATTTAAAAAAAAAATATTTACCGTAGGTATGAAAACTTGTTTGATAATTTAAAATCTATAAAAGCCAGATTTAAAATAAATAATATTAGAGGAAATAAAATTTGAATTTTAACCTTTGTTTTTGTACATTTTCTGCCTGGTCATTAACGAAAAGTATATGATAAAATTCTTATGCAAAAGAAAATGATATAACATTAACTATCATAGAACACATAATTTAAGTGGATGATAAGCCAAATGACGGATCAACAAATCCTAACTAAGAGATATTTGGCAGAGGATAAATTCATTACCACATATTACTTATTACAATTGACAATATAAATTCATTGTATTCTTTTATTATTGTTAAGCATGTTCATGATTCTTTTTGGTAAAATGTTCTGTAGCTTTTAAAAAGTTATACAACATTTTTGAACTTTATTGTCATTGTTACATTTTTTTAACGTTTTACTTGTAGCTTTAGCTTTGTTTTATTGATGATTATCGTAAGACTTTTAATCTTTTATATACTCTTTTTCACACTCAACTAGTTTTCAGTGTGTGTTCAACCATAGATCATTGCATGTAATAATAAACCTAAGGTTTTGTTTGTGATTTTAATTTTGGAGGGAAATGGAAATCTTGAGAACTATCTCATAAGTATATTTTATAACTTTTAAACCTTCATTTTCCTTTATCTTCCAAAAAAAATTAACTCGCAAATATACCGTAAAGAAATTAGTAAAAGACTTAACAAGTTTTGGTTCACTTCCATGATTCATGTTTCCAAATTGTTTGATAATCAAACAAATTCCTCTAACTCACTCAATATCAAAATCATGTCTCTTTAAATGAATGAGACTACTCTCTATTAATGGAAAGTAAAGTGATGTGAAAAAATAAAGGAAAAACAATACACAATAACATTTATATCATTCTTATTTAAAACAAAATTATATTGTTACCCTTAAAATAAATAGGAAAAAATCATTTCTCTCTCAATTAACAGAGAAGAGTCTCACTCCTCTTCAATGAAGATTAACATACAAATCATGAATGATATGTTGAAAAAATAAAAAAACACTAATATTATATATATATATATATATATTGAACTAAAAAAAACAATAATGTAGTGATTCACAAATAACTATATATATTTATGCATGATTGGTTAAGTTTGCATTGAAATTGAAAGGAATTAAAAAAATGATAAGAAGCCCATATGGATAGTAAAAGCCCATGATGAATATAACCCATGCCAGATATAAAGCATAAAACCCTAAGCAGAGTTTGTATTGTCATTGTAAGCTGCAACGAAGAAGAAGAAGAAGAAGAAAAAGGAGGAGTCTGAAAATGCCTAAGTCAAAGAGAAATAAACAAGGTACGTCTTCCAACTTTTGACTATGATTTATTCTTATGTGAAGATGAGGATGAAGAGTTTTTATTTGATTTTTGGTTGAGCAGTTACTTTATCGAAGACGAAGAAAAAGGGTAGGGATCATAAAGAGGCGATAGTTAACTCTATAAAAGATGCCTCTGATAAATACAATTCAGTTTACGTGTTTTCATTCGAAAATATGAGGAACCAGAAATTGAAGGAGTTTAGGGAACAATTGAAATCGAGTAGCAGATTCTTTTTGGGTTCTAACAAAGTCATGCAAGTTGCTTTAGGTCGAACTCCTTCCGACGAAATTAAACCTGGCCTTTATAAGCTTTCTAAGGTTCTCTATTTACACTTTTCCTTTTGATTAACCTACTATTATTCAATTATTATTATTATTCTTAATTTACTCTTTATTATTGTTGTCATAGCTTTTGCGTGGAGATGCTGGAATGGTTTTTACCAATTTGGATAAAGTTGAAGTTCAAAGGTAGCGTCACTAAAACTATTACTTTGCTTCTTCTTTTTTATTCAGGAGCATTCTTAAAAATACAGGAAGTTATACATACATCTCTTGAGATTTGGCTTAATTACACGTGACATATTCTTTTTGCAAAACTACATAAACCTACCTAAATATCATTACTTCTTTATGCTCGTTTTATGATTGCACTTGCACTGGGGAGGATAGTTAATATAAATTATGTAATAGAAGAGGTGTTAGGCATTAATTAAGTCTAACCTTGAGGGAAATTGGGATGATTTTGCCTAACCAATATCATTTTTTGTGTACCATAGTAGACATTTTTGTGATATATACTCGGCTAGTTATTGGCCGAGGAGTTAAAAATATCAATTCAACATTTCAAATCTCAACCTTTGAAATTTTAAAATTTCCACTACATACCCTCTGTTTTGCGCCCTATAACCAATGCCCCGGGGCCATTGATTAAGGTTCCCCAACATGTTCATTTTAAGAAACGACTTTATATTATATTTCCAATGGAAATGGAGATTCCTTTATCTGAGTGTCTATTGAGTAACTGTAGTGGGTGCCAGTAAATATTGATTTCAGACAAAACAATTTGTGTTCTATTTTGCACTATCTAGCATCTGATTACATGTTTAGGTATGCATATTATTGAGTGCTGCTTTATACTGGTTTGTGCATGTATCTGTTTTTTTGTCTATCTCACTATTTTATAGATGATAAGCTATGGATAATTTGATATGATAACTTGTTTATTACGTATAATATTTTCTTCCTAAGAAGTAGTTTATTAAGATTTTCCAACCCAGACATTCTTGATGTCACATTTTTTATCGTTGATTTTAACATGATTGTAAAATTATGTTTGCAGGCTGTTTAATGAGTTTGAGGAATATGACTTTGCAAGAACTGGAACCATTGCCACTGAAAAGGTATTCCAAATCTTTCATTTATAACATATCAACTTCTCATTCAAAGGTCTTGTAATGGAAGCCATCTGCTGATTTGATTATACAGAGATGTACACCCTTCTGATATCTGATTGCATTATTTTCATTTTGATGGATGTGATTCTGTAACTTCTTTATCAAACATAATAAAGTAGCATATGAGTAGAGACTGTTTTCCGACATGCACTGTAATATATAAATAGAACTCACTTTCTTGATCTGAGTGTTTCAGGTGGATCTCAAAGAGGGTCCTCTAGAGCAGTTCACACATGAGATGGAACCCTTTCTCCGGAAGCAAGGCATGCCTGTTAGGTTGAATAAAGGTGCACTATTACACTCTCTTGCAATTGTGGTTTAAAAGCACCTGTCAACACAGGACAAGCATATTGATTTTTCCAAATTTTGCAGGAGTTGTGGAGCTTGTTTCAGATTATGTTGTTTGTGAGGAAGGGAAGCCTTTGTCACCCGAGGCAGCTCGTATACTGGTTAGTTATTTTTTTGTATTATTTATTACCTAAAATTATCCATTCCAATTGTAGTTTGCATATTTGATTTAGTTTGAGTAGGATGATCTCTTTCACTGTCACTGGGAAAATTATAAAATTATTTTCCCTTTCCTTTGAGTGGCTCCATTACTCTCATTTCTCCTAAGGGAGTGAGTAACAAGGCATAAAATTGAGGTTTTGGATTTGTTTTCCCTTTTAACTCCCTAGTAAGCATGCATTTTATCCTTCTACCATTTGTTGCCTGTGGCAATTTAACTATTACTTGACTTGTACTAAAGGGTCAAAGTATCAATAATTAACAGTATTACTTGTATCATTTTCTGACTGTTATTCTTTGCAGCGTTTGCTGGGAATCAAGATGGCTACATTTCGACTTCATTTGATTTGCAGGTGGAGTCCTGAAGAATTTGAACTTTACATTGATGGCCCTGATGATTCAGATGTTGAGTGACCTTAGTAACTTTTTTTAAGTATGCTGAAGATTACAATATATATGAATGGTGCCCTTTAATATCCATAGGAGGCTACAATTAATGGGAAGTGCCCTTTAACCATTTCTGTAACTTCAAATTTTAACTTAATTGGATTACAGTTTTAATTGCTCTACATATTGTCTACTGCTCAAATTAATTTCTTTATATCCTTTCAATTAGTTATCCAGATTCTCTACTCGTCAGTAAAAATAAATCTATAAACATACTGTTAGCTGATATTCCCAAGAATATTTTTTAGCCAAATCTTTAGGTCACTCGCTATGAAATTTCGGTCAACCTTCTAATTTGTAGAGAATTTTTCATAAGTATTTTTTTAATATACATACCTTCCTATCATCATATCTTAAGGATTATATCTGAACTAAACACTTACATATACCAAAATCTTTAAAAGCGAATCACTTCACACAATCTAAGGATCATTTTTTATAAACCTTCAGCAAATGTCCTCATTATCTTATACAGGTTAAGTACATATTACTTTCTGCACTGTACAAACGGCTATTTCATCTTCAATTATAACTGCCACTGACTATAGGGTTTTAGAGAGTTCTTGTTTATTTTCTGAGCCTTTTCCCTCACTCGTTGCTACCACCATTAGCCATGTGAGGAAGATGAAGGGAGACATACATCAATCACTCACTCACTCTCTCTATCCATCAGTTCTTTTAGGAATATAGTGCATAATATTAGTCCTTCATAATATCTTATACTAAATCAAGCTCTTCACTGAGGTTATAGGCATCACACTGAACTTATGTTTGAGTACATTTCACCTGGTACGTGGTGCATGGTTTAATTGTATATTTGTATAGAGAATTATATAACAATGATCCATAATACTTCAGCATAAAAATCGTGTACAAATTTACAAAATGAATCAAGTACCAAACAGATACAAAAGAATACTTTTTTACTACTCTTTTAAAGATAATCATGTTACAAAATGAAACTCGAGCATGTAAAGATGGATTAACCTAGAGGGTAGGTAACACCGACAGAGATCCTCTGTCCCAAAAACCATGTCCCTTCCTGTCCCTGTCCAATAAACTTCCACCAATTAATATAATTTTGTTTTTATAATTTTCATTTTTAAGTAAATGATGTAATCTGATTGGTGTGGTACATAGATGGGGACGTGAAGCGGGTCATGAGATCTTCATCCAGGTAACACATTTGCTTTTAAAAACAGTACACTATATACCCAAAGGATATAGCAAATTTTTGTTATCAGCATTTGCAATACATGGATACAATAATTACATACATGATAAAACACAGCTAGAATTCTAAAACAGAGAATATGAAGCTTGTTCTATTTGGGCACAAATGAACAAAAATTTACAACACCTCTTTGAAGGGTTGTAGCACAACCATAAGATTTGAAAACCAGTTGGGAAAACAATACAAGTGGGACAAAAGAAAGGTGTTATGAGTTTATTCCCGTTTATCCTCCTCTGTATCGTCTTCTTCATCAAAGGATGCATCATTTCTGGCATTCTTCTCTTGCTTCACTAAACTTACTTCACCTCGACCTTCCTTAGTTAGTGACTGAGATTCTTCATCGTCAGAATCTTCTCCCACTTCTGAATATGCATACCTATGCATAGTTGACACATGTAAATCAAACATATTTGGGCCTATGTTGGGATGTATAAAATCATGTAAACAGCTTAAAAAATACAATTCACCTTTGAGAGCTTTGGGATGGGGCCCAAAGATAGCATATAACGCAGAGTAATGCAAAGGCTAGAATGTCCCAAAAAGCAGTAATTATCCAAGCACTCTGCCAGCGCTCATTGAAAGGATCTGTGGCTTTGAAGTATACCTGCAGAAGAGAGAATAGCAAATCACGATTGCAACTCAGTTAACAAATTAAAAGTTAAACATTACATGAACGTAAATTTCAATAAGAAAACAACGCATATCCTATATATAAGCCTTGAGTTGTGGATAAAACCTTAATTTCTTTGATCAATTACAAGAAATCTATGTTAAATTGCACAAGATAAAATAAATTGATTATAAGCCTTACCTCATATCCTATCCAAGCAACTGAGGCGATAACTGTTGCTGCTAATGCATTTGAGAACTTCCTATATATATCCAACTTAATAGAACTTCGTTTTGCCTGACAAAGCAGACACAAATGAAACAAAACATATAAAAGCTGGTCTTTTAGTGCATACATATTGGGAAAACAAGATGTAAATAAAGTGAAAAAAAAACAGACAAATTTAAAGGTATGGTGCAAAAGAATAGGAAGTTGAGGGAAGGATACCTGCAACTGTTCGAGTGTTGATGAAAGAGATGTAAAAATCCATAATATCAAAAATGCATCCAAGAAAGCATCAGGAAGAACAAGGAGGAGCCTTGCCCGTCCCGATACATCATTGATGGTCCCCACATATTCAGTAATATCAAGCAATTCGGACGCTAGAAAGTAAGTGAGTCCAAGTAAAAGAACCTTAGAGGTAAGACCACCAAGAGTGGGCCTGACAACACCATATCCCATTGAAACAGAGAGAATAAGAAGGCGTGATATTGTTTTTCTTATAGCCCCGATAGTAACAACCCATGTTGTGACGAAAACAGGTCTGATTCCAGTATCATTGAAATTGACATACTCAAAATACCAAAGAATCATCTCAAATAATCCAAGTCCAATAACAGTTGTGATACAATGCTGAAGTTGCAATACATCATTCCAAAACCTAACATATTGAAGGAACCAAATGACGGCGAGGCATAGGTAAGCCAGTGTCATGAAAACATAGAACTTCTTTAATGGGGCCATCCTTCCAGGTAAGTAGCCATCAGGATTTTTCCAAATGGTCTTTCCACTCATAACCAAATCCTTGAGCTTTGGATCACATGCTACAAAAAACAAATTATACATTCCAGTTTTTGTGATAGAAACCTGTTGAGAATGAAGAGTAGTAGCTAAGCGTTTTCCTTTGAAATGTACATCTAAAATGAGAGGCCAGTTAGTGTCAGTGTGGGAAGGTCTCCTAAGAATATCTCCTTGGATGCAACCTCCCATTTTAGCTAAATCAGAGGTGCAACAAATTGCACGTTGTCCACCATAAGCAGAACCACCAATATTGTTACGATCAGAAGCTTCAAATATTATAACATGTATTGGGCCTGCGTTGTGCTTGTTAGCAGTTTTACTTCTCCAAAATGTGATATTTTCAAACCTATTGTTGAAAGAATAGTTATAAAGTATGTATATATGTATGTATTGGAAGAAGAAATAAGATTAGTGGAAAGAGGAAAGAGTAGCTTACCTGATGTAAGAAGGTTGATTAGTGGAAGAGGAAGGAGAGAAGATTGCTTCACTGCCACCGGAGAGAAGGTAAGCATTACCAATTTCAGTGAAGGGTTGATGATCGTAGATGTGTATTGAAGCAAAAGTATTTGAAGCAGTGAAAATGAATGAACATAACAATACGAATACGAAGTTCATGGATCTTGAATCCATGCCGATTATTACTCAGATTTCAGATTTCAGATTTCAGATTTCAGATTTCAGATTCATAGATTCATAGATAGATGTTGTTGTATTCGTTGTATTCGTTGCAACGTCACTCTCACTCTCCGCTGTATCTTCACGCCTACGTCATCATCTTCCTTTCTTATTCTTGGGCTCCCCGGCCCATAGGTCCATTATATATATAATATATATATATTCTCCATTCAGACACACACATGTTATAGGATAATGTCATTAGTCAACTTTTATACTAAAAACTAGACCCATAATTACTCTTTAGTCAAATAAACATGTTTCATTCTGAAGGCCTTTATATATTGAGGATATATTGCTATCAATCAAAACATTTGTTCTTCACCTCAATAATCAATCTATAGATTATCTTACATCACACAAAAAAGTGACATCAGAAAATGGTATTTTGCCATTTCATACACACATGTCAAAAATTTGCTTATTAAACATCCCAACACTTAAAAAATAAGATATTTGCCAAGAATTCAATTTGCTACCCAATCACTTGAATTTTTGGAACATCTCAATTTAAACCCAGCTCTTCCTTGAGGTGCTTAATTGCCTCTGATACTCCGTCCTGGAAGTTCAAGGGTCGTGTTAGTATGGCAAAATATAAGTATTAATATACCACCTTTAGGTGTGTTTCATTTACTAATACTAGGGACAACATTGCACAAAATTTATACAATAAAATAAATACTAATCCTTTCCAAATTATATATATATACATTACATTGACTACCTTTATAGGAGAGATAAGTATAATTTATTAAACAAAAAATGGTGACAACTAAAATTAAGTTAAACAAAATATGACATATTGTGAAGACAAATCCAAATAATATAAAAATCAATGTCTTTTCATTATTTTGGTCAGTTACAATATAATATAAGAGTGATTTAAACACCTCCTTATAATTATTGATACATTTTGTAGCAAACCAAAAAATAATGAATAAACATTGACTTTTATACCACTCGAAATTGTCTTCACAATATACCGTATTTTGTTTGACTTAATTACATTCGTCACCATTTTTTGTTTAAAAAATTACATGTATCTCTGCTACACGGGTAGTCAGTGTTGAATGTTTTTTTATTTGTACACTAAGGGAGCGTGAGTGTAATTTAATCTAAAATAAACTAATACATCTATTAGTGAGTAGATCTAAACCATTGAATTTCCCTAGAATTGATGACTAAGATGTGAGTAGATCTAAACTAATACTCGAGTAAATGGATCCCTCCTCCTTCTAAAAACAGAAACCAGAGTATATAGAATATTAAAATTCATGGCAGCAATAAAGATAGAGATTTCATCATTCATATGGCAATTTACCTCTAAATAGTGTTCCACACAAAAAGAAGCATGCAAAAATAAAAGTATCAACCTTTTAAGAAAAGTTAATACCTCAAGTGATAATCTTTTAGCAGTTTCTGCTGCTTGTGCTTTGACTCTTGATGATAATACATCATGTATTGCCATTGATAGTACATGTGCAGCTTCCTGGATACTTGTGTCATCATTTTTATCAGGAACCAAATGATTTCTACGTAGTGGTTCAGGTGAAACACCAAGCCAATACATTCTTTCAGCCCAATAAAACTGATCAAGCATAAAAGGACACACTACCTGCAAGTTTTGCTGAGCCTATTCAAGCACATATATAAAAAGTGACCGTTTACTTCACGAAAGTTTTGTTGAGTTGGTAAAATTAGTTTGCTAAACCTAGTGAAATATATGTACAAAAACGGCGATTCGGTTACGAGGCTCCACATTTGGTGAGTTCTGGGGTAGATATATATAGCCTTATCCAACAACTAGAAAGATTATTGCGAAAATTAGAACTCATGAGTTGTAGATCATGAGGCAACAACCTTACTAGTACACTGAGACTCATCCTCTAACGATATGTATATGCATATATGACAATAAGTGATCTAATGATCCTATATAGGCAATAACTCTTGAGATACATGCAGAAGACATGTGCCATTAAGAACAAACCAATGCTTAACCTTCCCCTTGAGACATTATATAATCCTGTGTAAGGACCCCAGTACAATGTTTCAAATTTCATATACATATTCCCTAAACAATTGATCAATAATTATTGGACATCCAAATGTCAAACTCCATTCCCCTCATGAAGCAGTATATCAGTGTAGAAGTGCATATCCATAACCTTATAGTACTGATGCAAATAAACATAACCAAATTAAGTATGTCACTATGTCCGTAAACCTGGGATACTCCGATAGCTGTTTTTTTGGCAACACTAATCTCAACCAAACACAGTATATATCCAATCATTAGACAGTTTTTTGTGCAAAGCATGTCTTCTGCTCTTTCTTGTCTGTCTCAAGGGTGTTAAAAATCATGCAACAAATCCTCCATCTAATAACGCATGTATGTTAGCAAGATTTGATTCACCACTAACCTGTGGTGTGCCTGCCCGTAACGCAGCTGCAGTAGTTCCACTAAATATAGATAGAAACATTCCATGCATAAAATGTACGTTAGCGAACATGCCTCTTGAATGTTTCAATGTAATGATAATATAAAAACAACCAGGGGATCAGAATACAAATTCTCCTACCTGCCTCCATGGTGAATCACAGCAGCACAGTTTGGGAAGAGCCAACCATATGGTATGGAACTATTCACAGGATACAAAAATATGTCATTACTCAAGATTAAAAGAGACTGATGGTTAACTAGCATTTTCTTCCGTTTCAAAGAACTTCAGAAAAAGAATAGTGACTTTTCTTCTACATTTGCATAGATATGATCATAAGAAACCATAACCTCAATGGTGAGTGACACTAAAGAAGCAAAAGAATACCCACCCAGAAAAGCAGAAGAGTCGACCATCATAAAGATGGACACAATCTTCGTTCCTCATGTTCTGGTCAATTGATGCTTCAGCAGCAATCATGTGAACAGTTGATTCTAAAGGTTCATATCCAGCGGTAAAGAGAATAAATCTGTATTCTGTGGTGTTTAGAACACACTGAAGAACACGAAGAAATGCACAAGGGTCTCTCAAAAACCCCATGCTGCAGATGGAAAAAAAGTAAAAATCAGGTTAACAAAAAAAAATATGATTGCAATGACTATCAACAACTATGCTGGGTTACAAGGTTTAAGACATTGAAGCAAGTTATACCTTCCAATAGAACTTAACCCAATGAAAATTGGAGTAGTCTTTATAAAGTTTTGCAACTCTAGATGACTCGGACATAAATCAACTTTAGCATATTGATGTCTTGATGAATTATATACTGAAAGTTCTCTGCATTTCTTACATGTAAACTGCCATTCAGTAGGGAGGAACCAAAAACCACAAACTCGTACTTTTGATGGCCAATATGCTGCCAGTGCACCAGAATTAGTAAGGTGATGAAACTGATTTTAAAAATAAATGTACTAGAGGAACCATAAACCAAGTAAATAATCAAATTTTGCGAAGAAGAACACAACATATCGATAGGGAAACAGACTTTAGTACATCCTCATTAATAATGACTTCGGAAAGTTTTCTCAAAACAATCAAAAGAAAGAAACTTTATCATGAATAACTAATTCAAAATTATATTCTACTTTCCTACTAAAAAACCAGTGGAGCTTGATTTGAAACAAATTTCTGCTTGATGTTTGACTAAGTGAATGCTTCATATGTGGTATAGAACATTAACAAGATATTTAGTTAGACACAACGTGTATTGATACATTCCTCATTTTTATTCTTCTAATGTTACTCCTACCTAGCAAACCTAAAGAGTTTCCAGATGCAATGAGTATAGAAAGCCATCGCTCAGTGTAGTACAAATTACATATGTGGTGCCGAGAGACTGTAGAACATAACATAATCTGAGAAGCATTCAATTGGACCACTACTCTTTACCCATCAGCATGTTACTGTAGCTACTATATGTTTAATATCAGGGTAGTTCCTCCGAAATGGATAAATAAAAGAAAAGAGCATAGAAAAGGACTAAAGCATAATCAAGTATCTCTGACTCTAAACAGAAATCATGGACATCAATATATATACATCTAGTGAAAAACAAAGTATTTTTGGAAGACAAGTTAAAAAAAAACGTACCGGGCCATTCAACTACTTCTTTACTAAAACCATACCTGTTGAACAGGGCACAAAATCAACGAAAGAATTCAGAACTAATATTGCATATCAATTCAGTAGAGCGTGTAACTGTATAAATCACTAAGTAGGTGAATAAAAAAAGTTCAATCATCAACTTGCATAAAAAATAAAGATTTCTTTGTCAAGAACTTTATAATGAGTCGTCATAACAGGAATTTTGTTGTTGATACAACCTTCACCATTCACGCACAATGAGAAACACAAGTTTGTTAGTTTTTCTTCTAAAAAGAAATAGAAATAAAACCTCATTAACTTGTAGGACTTAGAATACATCATTTCAAATTCCACAACTTAGATCTAGCTTGGCCCACAAACAATACATGAAATATTTGAGCAAATATCAATATGAATTCGTCCTGGTATGTTCTGTCATAGAACAACTAATTTTATAGAAAGCCAGCTTTTGCATTCAGCACCTATTACTTACATCAATAGAGGAGATTGTGGCCTATCATGCCAAGTAGGAATACCTGTTACAGGATCCTGAAATCACCCAAAAAAATAAGTGCCTTTTTGAGTTTAAAAGAATGAAGGAGTCCTATGCTCCTTTGAAAAGCTAATGTGGCAAGGACATGGATTGAAGCAGATTTGTAGCCATATATTTAATTTATTAAATGCAGTGAAAAGATAGGTATAGAAACACTAACAGTAAAGGGACACGGACTTAGATGCAACTCATCATTTCTCCATGATCCCCAATTTTCTGTGAAAAGAGGCCACATCCAGTGAATCACATCCTTCCAGCAGACCTACAGAAAATCAAGATGATTGAAAAATGAAAAGAAAAAACAAGAAATAAGCTGGAGTTTCCACTTCCCAACCTTAATTTCATCGCAGCAGGTGAGAATAAGAACTCTTTTATCTTTATTTTACACCACAGTTTCTCTTTATAAGCAGAAAAGTGCCACTCTTAGAAGGAAAAGAAACAGACTAACTTGGCACGGCATCTTTCCAAACTGGAACAATAGAATATAAAAAGAATGAAAAAAATACCTTACCAGGAGGAGCTTCAGTGAGATATTGGTACAAAAGAGGGAGTTCTCTTTTAAATTGGCTTTCAAATGTTCCAGGTGCACTGCACAGTAAATCAATGATCAAAGGATGGAACCAAGTTCAGAAAGTAGCTTCAGCTTTCAAAATTTAGTCATAAATTGGATGATGCAACATTTTATATTCATAACAATCATTTTATAGGCAAAACATACTGTCTTTCTGAGAGGGGAAATGACAGACACTAAAAGCAGCTCATATGCCAACCAAATGGTAGTAACTTACAGCCACACACTGATAAGTGCTTTTCATTTTGATATTGTAATTCAGTTTGTTACCCTACAAAATAGAATTGTAAATATGCGTTTTCTATGGCACAGAAATTCCCAAGTGAAACTAAGCTAACTTTTCCTGCTGATAGCTATTGGGTAGTTTTTCTATTAAGAAAGGTAGTTCAAGTATCTGAGCTCCCAATGATAGGATATATTCATGAACATGTATGCTCTTGCAAGAGTGTAACTGCCCACTACAAGACAAGCATATCCAAATTAAATTCCATAAAGTTTGATAATACATAAGGGGGTGTGAACTTCATAAGTACCTATATGGAACAACGTAAGGAGCAGCTACAATGCAACGGACATGAAAACTTTCTGCAAGGCTCCATCCTTCCTGAACCATCATGAAAAGCTCATCAATGACCAGATCACTTAAGCACCTTTAGTGAAATTTAGAATTGTTTAAATACCAATATCTTCATAAGCAATCAGAAAGCATGTATGCATAGCAGTTATAAATTTTATAATCTTGAGAGATTATTCACTGTGCTTAGTATTATTTCTTGGAAATATTGTATTATTCTACTTTTCTATCAGGAGAGTCCAGTGCATACTCTATTCCACCATGTTTACTATCAAACAAGAGTGAGGATTCTACTTTCCATCCATAGTATTAATTGTCTCATTATCTCCTTTAACACATACAGTTTTATACCAACTATTTTGCAATTCCATATTCAGCAATCAGAACTTTTATCATAAATCACTGGCCATCAACAATAAGGAGTCTTAGCTCAAACATCCCCCCCCCCCCCCCCCCCCCCCAATGATTTCAGAAACTTGTCCAAAAAAAGTCTATATGGATGGCAGTTTTCGGTTTAGAATACCAAAGCAAAAAAATTGATGACAATAAGATCACCGTCCAAGGTTGGGCTATCCCCGAATATTGTTTCAATTAAAGAATAGCATTGTTGTCTATGATCTGTTGTAATATTCTTTTTCTGCAATAAAAAGGACAAGTCTCCTTCCCCTGATAAAATAGAAGAGCACCCATTAGAACTATAGTTTCACCCCATATAATAGCATTCTACATTTTGATAAGGAGAAGGAAGATGAGATTTGAAACCTTCAATATTGTTACTGTGGTGATGAGTAGAAAGGACAGGAGGTGATGAGATTGAGCAATATTGAACATGTTTTAGAGACAAATGAGAACTTAGGCTCTGTAAGGAAAGATTTTGTTACAGTGTGAGATATTAACAGTATGTATGTATGTTGATTTGGTGTAAAAGTTGAAGAAGGAAACCTTATGTGCGGAATGAGTCATTAGAATGACATCGTATTGTCTCTGGTGAGAAGCAAAAGCTGCAGCAATGGCCTGAAATCAAATAAAAGGACTTAGAAAGAGGTAGAACTTGATTTCAGGTTAGAAGAATATTGAAGGGGGGTGGCAGTGACTGACAGCAAGAGGATAGACATCGCCTTCAGTGCCGAATGCCATGAACACTGCCTTTGCCTTCCTTCTCTCCTCTTCCATTTCCCTTCTCTCTTCTTACTACTCAAATAAAACAAAACTTCTTTTTTATTCTTATTCTGATTTAACCGGATTTAATACGATTGATTTCCCACTAGATGAAGCAAATCCCATTTTTGTGGCCACTTCCACTTCAAACCTTCCACTTCCTTCTGAAATCTTCCATTTCCCATAGAAACCTCTTAAGTGGTAAATCCCTTCACGCATTCTACATAAAGTCCCTGGAATCTTCCATCTACATTTCCAACCACTTCACCCTTCTCTACTCCAAATGTGGCTCCCTCTCCAATGCCATCACCTCTTTCAATCTCACCCAACACCCCAATGTCTTCTCCTACAACACCATCATCCACGCCTATGCCAAACACTCCCTCCCCCACCTTGCCCACTCACTGTTCGATCAAATTCCCCAACCAGACCTCGTCTCTTATAACACCCTCATTGCTGCCTACGCCGATTGCGGGCAATGCGCCCATGCTTTGAGGTTGTTTCAGGAAGTCAGACAGACCCCCCATCTTGGGATTGATGGTTTCACTGTATCTGCCATGATCACTGCCGCAGCATGCTGCAATGACATTGATTTCAATTTGATTAAGCAGCTGCATTGCTTTGCAATTTTTGGTGGGTTTGATGCTTACACTTCAGTGACCAATGCAATCCTCACTTGTTATAGTAGGAAGGGTTTTTTACATGAGGCGAGACAGGTGTTTTGTGAGATGGATGGTAGAGATGAGGTTTCATGGAACTCAATGATTGTGGCGTTTGGGCAGCACCGGGAGGGATTGGAGGCGCTGGTGTTGTTTAAGGAGATGATTAGCATGGGATTGAGGGTTGACATGTTCACAATGGCTAGTGTTTTGACTGCATTCACATGCCTGAAGGATTTGGTTGGGGGGAAGCAGTTCCATGCTATGATGATTAAGAAAGGGTTCCATAGGAACTCTCATGTTGGAAGTGGTTTGATTGACTTGTACTCTAAGTGTGCCACCAATGGCAGTGGCATGTTGGAGTGCAGGAAAGTGTTTGAGGAGATTCCTGCACCGGATATTGTTCTTTGGAACACAATGATTTCAGGATTTTCCCAGAACGAGGACTTGTGTGAAGATGCTCTTTGTTGTTTCCGGAAGATGCAGCATGTTGGTTTTCGCCCCGATGATTGTAGTTTTGTTTGTGTAATTAGTGCCTGCTCCAATTTATTGTCGCCCTCTGTTGGAAAACAGGTTCATGCATTAGCAATGAAATCTGACATCCCTTACAATTGTGTTTCAGTGAATAATGCTCTTGTTGCAATGTACTCTAAATGTGGGAATCTTCAAGATGCAAGAAGGTTATTCGATACAATGCCAGAACGTAACACGGTATCATTGAATTCAATGATTGCAGGTTATGCACAACATGGCATTGAGGTTGAATCAATCCACCTCTTTGAATTGATGCTGCAAAAGGATATTACCCCTAACAGGATAACCTTCGTATCTGTTCTTTCTGCGTGTGCACACACCGGAAAAGTTGAGGAGGGTCAGAAATATTTCAACATGATGAAGGTAAAGTTTGGGATTGAACCAGAAGCAGAACATTTTTCATGCATGATAGATCTTTTCGGTCGAGCAGGCAAACTCAAGGAGGCTGAGAGGATTATTCAGACAATGCCATTTAATCCCGGTTCTATTGAATGGGCTGCTTTGCTTGGTGCATGTAGGAAGCATGGAAATGTGGAGTTAGCAGTGAAAGCAGCCAATAAGTTTCTTGAGCTAGAACCTTATAATGCTTCCCCATATGTTATGCTTTCAAATACGTATGCCAGCGCTGGGAGGTGGGAAGACGCTGCAAAGCTTAAAAGGCTTATGCGGGAAAGGGGGGTGAAGAAGAAACCAGGTTGTAGTTGGATCGAGATAGATAGAAAGGTTCATGTCTTTGTGGCTGAAGACACTTCACATCCAATGATAAAAGAGATTCATGAGTACATGAGGGAGATGTTGAGGAAGATGAAGGAAGCAGGGTATGTGCCAGACATAAGATGGGCATTGGTGAAAGATGACGAGGAGGCAACAGAGGAAGAAGAGAAGGAAAGAAGGTTGTTGCATCACAGTGAGAAGCTAGCAGTAGCATTTGGTCTGATCTCGACCGAAGAAGGGGTGCCAATATTGGTTGTGAAGAACCTACGTATTTGTGGTGATTGCCACAATGCCATTAAATTTATTTCCACCATTGCTGGTCGGGAAATCACAGTTAGAGATGCTCATAGGTTTCATTGTTTTAAGGAAGGGCAGTGTTCGTGCAGGGATTATTGGTGATAGTATAATCAAGGCACCTGCTTCAGTATTAGTTATGCTACCATATTTGATTGCATCCTTTAAAGTTTAAACTTGTAAAAGTAAATGGTGCAACTTCCCATCATAACAAGTCAATACAACGCTTAAGTCAATTAAGTCCAGGATCTCACTTTTATCAATTTAATGAGCTCTAGCTTTTCCAACATAAACAGCATTCCAATACATGGCATTTGCATCCATAGAGACCACGGGATTAAAAACATATATGATCATTCATACCTTTCAGAAATACCATGCTAAGTGCTAACTATATGTCATTATACAAAACTAAAATTCATAGCCAACCTAAGAATAAACTTGATATCATACAGTATAAATATGCATATTTGCAAGAGAAGGAACCTGAAAAGGTTCAAAATGAACACAGAATACCCATTGGATTCAGATGTCTAAGAAAATGCCTCCGGATCCAAAATGAGCATTCTGATATGTTTGATAACTCAAGCAGAAGATAAAAAGAATTAATGAGTATGAAAGATTATAATTTATAACCACAATGTACATTAGTATAAATACAGCATTGAGCCCTCAAGGTGGTTTTTCAGAGACATATTCACAGAGCTTGTTTGGCATACTGGCCACCTCCAAAATTGTCACCATCTATGGAGGTGGACAGAATGCCAAAATGTCTATGGAACAAGAACTTTGAGAAACCCTAGAGAGAAAAGATAAGGAAATGGAAATGGAAATGGAAATGCTAGTTAATTAGCTGAAGTTTACTGAAGAAGAGAGATAGGGTGTAATAATAGAGAAAGGAGGAAGAAATAAACAAGTTTTGTTTTGTAGAAAGAAAGGTTTATCAGCGTGCATGGAGTTGTTTATCTGTGGGGATATGGTGGGGCACTTGTGTTGTTGTATTCAGAGTAAAGAGACTTTCAATTCAACCCTTGCTTTTGTCTTTACAAGTTTGCATAATATGTTGTATATCATAGGAATCCGCTTCTCCTTTGCAGTAAAAGACTCAGGTGTCAAAAGTGAGAAATTTCTACCATAAAATCTATGAAGAAGTAGTGGTTGCAGATAAAGTTGCTTCCTTTATTAATGTTGAGCATGGAATTGGTATTGGTGGTGGAAATCACTATGCTTTTTGACTTGCTGCAAAAGGAGGGCGCAGTATGGGTTGCCCATGTCTCCCACATAGTTTGTCAACTAACTTTTTCATCTGTTCAAAGTTCAAACTTTGAGTTTAAATGGAAATATAAATCTTATGCACATTTGGAGAAACTACATATATCATTTACAAATTACAATTATCAAATGCCGGTCTAAGTATCAGAAAGAAAACACCTTTATGCTGGTTTATTTCCTTCAGAGGGGGAAACCCTGTTTAGATTATGCTTATCCTTGTCTAGGCATAACAAACCAGCCTTACAAATGTTGATGGGTTGGGACATAAAATACACAAATAGTCATGAAAAGAAATTCCAGAACACAGTTGTTATTTGTGGCAAGCGACGTAGACACCAAGGAAAAACCATCAAAAATTGCTTTCATATTTTGCATGTGAAACAAGACCCTCTTCTTCAGTAGTAAATCTAGATTTTGTTTAACCTAGGCAAACCCTCTTTGCTTTTTGATACACCTCATTACAGTTCAAGATGCCTGTGTAGTTACAACCATTTAACTACCTCCTTAAAATTGTTAGAGAAAGTACAAGCCTTACATTGTCTTCCAACGCCAAATTTAAACAATGATTCCTGACCAATTATTTGAATCACTGTTGATAACTTGAATAGTATTAGCACATCCAATCTATTGTATATATTTATCAAACAACTCACCTTTTAGTCACTCTTCACAAAACACCTTTACAAATTTCTATTAGCCAAAATGTCTAATCAAGAATTAGCCAAAGCTTAAATTAGTTCTGAAAAGGTCACAAGATATCACTCAGAAACTCATAACTCTAACTTTGTCATTTATAGGAAAACTATAAATAAACTCTATTTGTAATTCACAATAAATCAAATACAGAGTAAGGGATTTCAAACTACATCACCCGTCTAATTTATAAATTTTAAATGTATTACTTCTCTACTTTTTATTCCTCTTCTCATTAGAGGATTAAGAATTCTATAGAAATATAATGAAGAAACTAAACTTATACCCTTTGTAATTATGAACTTCCCCCCGTGAATTTTGACTGTCTTGATCCACAATATCAATCAACATAATTGGATTCAATCATTCATTCATTTGTAGACTTGTAGTTTCCTTATACATCTTCAATCTGCATAATGAGCTACACTGCAATGCTATTTTCAACAACAGGACTCACATCTTGAACTATTTCCTCAACAGGGTTATCCTTAGCCCAGACAGCAGCATCGAGATATCCAAACTCAAAGAGTCTGTCAAGAATTGCATCATCAGCTGGCTCAAGTGCCCAGTCGAAAAGCTGAAACAATTACATGCAAAATATTCATCTCTTTTATGATTAAGAAAATTGTTATGTTATTTTTTAAACTGAAGGGTTACCTGCCGCGTGCTACACGCATTTTCAGGATTGCAGTCTGGACTAATCCCCACCCCTTTCAATCCTAATCGACTTGCTGGAAACGCACAAACACGGACCTACGAAGAGGTAAATGCTTATTGAGGTTGAAACGTGACAATAAAATCATGGTAAGTCATAAATGTAAACAATCATATCAGAATTGAAACAGTAGAATTAAAAGAGCGAATATTTTCAACCATGTTAGACCTGTTAAGTCCCATGTTTGATACATAATAACAGAAATAATAATAAAAATAACAAGACAGCACAGTAGTAACTATTATGTTTAGACAGTAGTCAGTTGAAAATGATGGGTTATATGTGAGTCTGGGGAGTCGAGAGAGAGAGAGAGAGTGTGAGGTAGTTATCAAATGTTTTGGGAAAAGAGGAGGAGAGCACATGGGGCTTCAGTTTTTTAAGCTCATTTACAACAGATAATAGACAGAAAAACATTCTATGAGTGATTCATTTAGAAACTGAAAAATACCTTAGAGAACGAATAGCCTAAAATAACATATCAACCCTAAAGTTTTTTTGGTACACTAAAGTTAACTCCTCCAACAATCATTGATAGGTTCTGTAAATATTGTAGGGGAATCACTCATAATACATCCCAACAGGGGTTTCACCAAATAACCCATGAATTAAATCAATAAACCAACAAGTAAATAAATATAGGAAAATACCGTCTTTGCTGCAGACGTTGGCGGCATAAACAATGTCAAACCCCCATCAACACATAGTCGATTTCTAAACATTGTTGCGGGTCTCGGTGCAAGATATCTGGAATGAGATGCAAGTTCAAATTTACTTAATCATTTATAATGAGTAAAAACATCATATGCAACAAAGGAAAAGCAATATACTAACAAATCACCCTGGAATAAAGGATGAAGTAAAAACTGCATTAATGAGATCTTCCTTGGAATCAAACTGATCCACCAACAATCCCCTGGGTCTCCAAAGAAGCTGTGTCACAGCAACTGCAAAAGATACATAGTAAGTTTTAGCGAAACTTAAAACATATCTACTACTAATAAATAGAACTCTTTAGGCACGTTATAATCAGTACCTTTTTGTCCAAAAGGTTGGAAAATATATTTATGTTTTTGTTTCTTGTTTGATAAACTATATATGAAGATATGTTTAATTAGTAGCTAAAAAAATTAAATATGAATTGTTATAGACAACTACACAGAGTGTTTTCTCTCTTTCATCTGTGTCACCTTCAATACTAGGAAAAAAGAAGAAGAGAAGAATCTCCAGTTTTGTACTTCTCAATTCACAAGAATCTCCATAACAAAAATAGCTGAACATTCAGCCTTACCTCGAACTCTCCCATTGGATCTGATATGAGCATCATCTGGTAAAAAGTCCACAAGAACATCACGTAGAACAGCCTATGCAGAGAAAAGGGTTGCATTAAAAAAATTGAGTGTTTTGCTAGGAAAGTAAAAAATGTAATCCGAAAACCATAAGTCAAGGATATTACAACAAAAGAAAACCATATAGCGCTTTCCCTGACGGATAATATTTTTATCATGTTTCACAAGCCTTTGCACATAACAAGGCTCTCATTCCCATTTTAAAAAACTTTTACGGATGGAAATTTCACACCAAACATAGGGTGGGAGAATTTAATTATCAGCAACTGAGCCCACCGTACCAGATCACTCCATGTAATGTTATTTGCATCATCATTAATGTAACATAAATAATAATAGTAAACAAGCACAGGTAACTGACATCGAGAACAACTAAATAGAGGCATACCCCCAGCCGAAATGCAGTTCCTCGATTTCGACAATCTTCAGCCAAAATTTTAGTAGCCTTTAAGGCTTCTTCCATGGTTGCTCCTGAAGCAATCACTGCACAAACTATAGCTCCAGCAGAGGAACCAGCTAGTGGTGTGGTTTCCTGCTCAAGTATCACCATAAAATTGTTGAGCTTAAAAATATGAGTGAAAAACAAAGACATAGACACCCTCGTTCCGAAAATGGTAAATTAAATAACTTGAATAGTCAGCTTAGTATGAGCTAGCTAGCGCATAGCAAGGCACATTCCAGTTTAATCTTGATATTGCATATAACATGGAGCATTTAAAAAATGTACAAAATACTGCAAACTTCAGACTACCAAAGTCAAAAAACAAATTATGTAAGGACCGAATTTGAATCCCTATATGACAGTGGATAAATGTAGAGTTAAGGACCTCATCCAATTAAAATTCAGAATGATAATTGAGCTAAATAACAAGCTTATATGAATAAGATAATAAAACATACAAAATAATAATAAATAAAAAGGGTACCTTGATGTAACCATTCTGAATGAGAAATTGAGCAGCACCAAGATGATAAGGGAAGAGAAGACCAGCAGCAGAGAAGCTAAACCCAGGGCTTGTGATCACTCTTAAATTGCGTTCCGCGTCAACATCCTTCACCCTCTGTTCCCAAATAATATCAGGTTGAATCTCATCCTCCACCACCATGTTCCCAATCCTCTCATCAAAAATTCCATTTTTCAATTCTTCCACATTTGAAGCATTCTCAAGCAAGAAGGAATTGGAATCGGAGTCGGAATATCCATCTCTACCGTTGTTGCGTTTTTGAATGAAACGCGTGGCTAGACCCAAGAAGAGCTCCCCGGTGGCGACGGCGAAGGATTTCTTCTGAGAGGGTTCAGGGAGGGGAGGGGGAGTGGTGGAGCTGTGAGAATTGGAGGCGAATGTGAGGAATTGAGTGCGACGGAGGACGGTGCAATTAGGTTTAGGGTTCGGAATTGGGAAAAGATGGAGTTGTGAAGAAGAAGAAGAGAGAAAGGTAACAGTGGGAGTAGACATGTTCATCATCCTCAACCTCAACCCACTCCAACTAACTCACTAACATCTTTCTTATTTATTTATTATATTAAGCATTCAATTTTTATATATTTTATTTTATATAATTAATATTTTGTATTATGAATTCTTTATGTTAAAAAATGTATTTATTATAATGTATAATTTAAAGTGAGATAAATGATTAATGTGCTAATGGTAGTTATTTATGATTATATGATTTTTTTTAGAAAATAAAAAAATGTAAGGGCAAAATAGGAAAATTTGAAATTATACCATGTGGTAGTTATTTAATGTTTTGGCTTTATATATAAATACATAATTAGAATATGTATGGGTAAAATAGGAAATTTGAAATTACACCATTAAGCAATTATTTCATGTTTTGATTTTTTATTTATATATATATATAATATATATATATATATATAGTATAGATAACTATTATTATTATTTTAAAATCTTTCTTTTTTATTTTTTATTATTATAATAATTATTTTTTAGAAATAAAATGAATATGTTGGTAATGTAAGAATTTTTTATATTATTATTGTATTATTTAGTGAGACATGGATTACTAAAGTAAATTTTATTTTTTAATAAATAATTTTTATACACATGAGAAGAATCAAATTTCTTTGAAGTATAAACCAATCATTTTAGAGTTTACTAATATACTTTCCCCTTTAAATGATTTATTTCTTAACATAAGTTTCTCATAAAAAAGAATAACAACATTGTGCCAATCCATTTGGATGTAATCAGATTCACAAATGACTCCTCCCTCAAAATTACAACGTCACGTTTAAGTCTTTTAAAAATATGTCATAAAAAAACAAATACTTTCCACCTATTTTTAATTATACTTATTATTTGTTTGCTTATGTGATAATAAAACTAGTTATTAATTATATTTAACTTATTTATGCACTTTTGTAACAATTAAAATGTAAAACTTGTTATTTGACAATATTTTCAACCCACTTCTGACATTTTTATGTAGTAAAATACATTTTATTAGTTATTTAATTAAATGTTATGTGATGATAATATTTTTAAATTTGGAATATATATTATTATGATTTTATTAGAATTTTAATATAAACCGAGTAAATTGATACTGACTCACTCATATAACTAATAACTCATTGACTCATCTTGATTGAGCTAATAATTAATCCAAATTTTATAACACTAGTAGAATCTTCTCTCATAATTGAAAACAAATACACACAAAACAGGTGAGAAAATAATATGTTTTGATATTTTTATCCTATATATATAACACTTTTTACCCTTGCCCTTGTATACAAATGTAAAAGTAGTAATTTACTAGAAGATATTTACTACCTTTTAAGTTAGTGAGTCTATGTTGTTGATTTAGCAAAAGGCAAGGCAAAAGATATTTATTACCTGCTGGATCATTGGTGAAGAGTGGAGACAGAAATAACTAATGCACTATGGTATTGTTGGACCTGTTAAAGAGTGGAAGAATTATCTCATAACAAGTAAACGCTTAAAATGTCTCTTTTAATTCCTCATAGCAAGACACAGTTAGTCTCTAGTTGTATTACTTATAAAATATGTTGCCATTTTAGCTATAGTGCCATCACTGTATGTGGGGAGTTTTTATACTCAAAACAGAGGAAGATTTTTGTTACAGAGAAGTTTACATCAGGAAAACAAGTCTCTCTTTTGAAGGCAATTATATCCCTTCATGTACAAAATATTTTGGAGTGGCATCTAATATTTCATTAAGTAAAGTTTACCTTACAGCATTGAATTATATTAATACAAACCAATGATTTTGTTCTTTAAGTATAAGTTCCAACATCCAACCAAATGGAATGTTTCTATTTCCATTGCTTAGGTACTCTTGTAATCCTGAAGAGATTATACATTGGTGCACTGTCACTGAAAGCTCTTCTTCCATCCCTAGTTGTGGATTCATATTTCCATGCCGGTCCAATAAGCCACGACGCAGCAACTCCACCAATCAACCCTCCTAACTGAAAAAAACATGTGTTAAAGGAAGCACTAGCTATAGGAAAAAATAAGTAGACAGGTTAGAATGGTTTAGTTATACAATCAATCATGTTATTAGTATAACAAAAATCATTTTCACTATCAGTGCCTACATTTAAAGCAAGAAGGCATGACAAACTTATACCTTATCTGTTAAATGATATCTTATTGTCTCAATCAAAAAGCTTCTACAGTTATTTGGTGAACAAAAATTAAAGAGAGTTTATAGCTTTTGGAAAGCTCTTCCAATAATTCATGTCCTATCTTTACCCCTTAATTTTTCAGCGAATGACAATTTTTACCCCAACCCAATATAATAATATTGTCATTCTAAGTCATTTAACAAACTTCACCTAGTCGTATACCTAGTTTTGCCAAACATGGCTTTAATAGGGGTAACCATAAGTCAATTTATACCAAGAATAGAGTAGAATAGGCTAGTTGAGATGACCCACAACAATTGCCTAACAAAAGAAGAAAGAAAATGAAATCTGAGGCATTAAGAAAACTCCATTGCCAATTCATCCATTAACTTTCAAACGATTGTCTAATAATTGAAGAATAAATTAGAAAATGAGAGATGTAAAGATATTATACTTACATGTCCCCAATTGTCAATGCCATTGGATAATAGCCCTAGGACCTGTATGGGAAATACTTGCAAAAATGAGAGATAATGATGTAATGCATTAATATACATGCAGATTCAGTGATTCACACAAAATTCTTTCAAAAAATATCTGTTCACTGCTTGCTAATCAGGAGCACAATTAATGTAAATGCAACAATTTAACAGAATCAGTAGTGACCCGAACACTTTAATTCAGAATGAGAAAGCAACCCTGACAGGTAAGTGATAATTCAATCCAGTTCTAAATATCCTAGTATGGACAATATAAAAGGCTTTCAATTCTACTAAGACAGGGAATAAAGACACTGACCATGTTGAGGGCAATCACACGTGCTATGTGCAGCAAATCTTCTCTACCACCTCCTACGATGTCTTTGTGCCTCAAGACAAACACTGCAACTGATCCAACCTGAAAACCATGTATTGCTTAACGTCATTTTTCTACCTTTTCCATACAGAGTATTTCAAATCAAGATAAGCATTTGGGAGAGATAAGTACTGTGGGAACAAAAAATTACAGAAGAGGGTTCAAGCCTCAGGGGAAAGAGAATGAAAGTGGGTGGGTTATTCTCTCATCATCTTCGATAACCATCCCAAATGTGAACTCAAGTCTATTATTTTAACCTTGCCTTTTCACTTTTCAGGTGGGGATAGCATGCAAAAAGGATGACGTGGCAAGTCTCCAACGTTGTCCTTTGTCAATAAGACTGTTTATCTAGTAACATACACAAACTCACATGTAAGAACTCAACACAATTTAGGATCTACGTTCATATTTTTATTCGTTACCTTACCTTTGCTCCCCACAATAAAAGCTTGCCTTGGGTCGCAAGTTGTGCAATATAAAATCTGTTCAAATGATTAGTATATAATAATTCATATCATCATACATTTGTCCATTTCCTTCCATTAAATGGATTTTTTATGGACATCCCAGCCTTTTGAAAGTAACCTCCATGTCCTCCTCCACTAAAGAAAGAGAAAGCAGTTGAAGAAGTGGACGTGAAAGCATCATTTGACAGTTGAAAAGAATTGAATCTTTTGAGTTGAATGGATTCTTGACACCATTTATCCTTCAATCTAAACACTTGTTTTAATGGAGCGAGTTTCTGTTCGGGAAGTACAGAAATGCTATGACTTCATCATCAAATGAAGATCGAGGTCTGATGTCCAAAATCTTATAAACAAATATTGATTAAACCTCAATTCAGTTCTTGGTTGATTATGGTTGGGTCTAATGTCACACAAAAATTGGATAAACCTCTCAACTACTATGATTATTATAAAAGAGATGCTAGGATAACAAAAGAAACACATATTTAAAAGGATATGAAATACAGTTAAATTGGTTAAAAAAGAGTGAAAGAGAAGGGACCTTGAAATAAGAGTGAAAAAGAATCCTGACGGTGGAGATGAGATGAAGCGAGTTATAACCTGCTGACACATCCACCTCCGAACCCAAATTACATTACTATCCTTCTTTCTTTTATTTACCCATCGGGTAGGTGTAAACACTTTTTCATTATTTATAGACAATAACTCATGAACAAATCACTACATTAAAATATATGTACATGAATTTTTATGTAGACAGAAAGTATAACAAATATATTTAAAAAAACAGGACACAATTAGTGAAGTTCTCCTTTTGAAATGCTAGTTCTAAACAAATGATTAAGATTTCAAGCATAACTTTTAGGCACACATCACCAAGTCTTCAAGATCTTCTTCATCAGTTCTCTATTCTCGATCATGTTATTGCTATTAAGTGCTATGCACCCTTTACCTGCTTAATAGTAACTACTATATGGAATAGCTCTAAAATGCTATTTCAGATTCCAGACTGAGATCTCTCTCTTAGATGAAGCTATAAAATGAGTAATGCACGCCACCAAGCACTACCTGCAATTATCTACCAATTAGACATTAAACTACCAACATCTAAAGAATTTCGCCATATTCTCCTCTCATCTTATTCAATTACTCTTATTGGCTGCTATACCATCATCATCAAATATGTTATAAACTAAATCATATATATACATGTTACAATTCAAAATTATACATCAAACATTTTAAAATAAAGTATAACTAGCCCTCCTAGACATCATTTAACGTGCAAGCATTCCAATGAAATAATTCTTATATTATGTTTTTTTTACTCTACACTTTTTAATAAAACCCTTTTCTATTTAAATTAAATCATGTTAGTTTCTGTCCTAACAAATGCTACATTAGAAAATATGGTCTAACCTTGGCCACCATGTCTTTGTGTCCAACCCAGGACTGCACGGATAGGCCTGAAAGAAGCCAACTGGTTCCAAATCCAGTTGAAGCTGCTTGCAACATCCTCAAAGCCAAAGCCAAAGCCATACTCATTCTCACTGTGAGAATGGTAATCAGCATTAGGAACAGCTTTTAACTCATAGCGGCATACTGGGCAAGTGTTGTGGATTTGCAGCCAAGGGAGAATGCAGTCTGAATGGTAGAAATGTTTGCATGGCAACTCTCTAACTTCCACACCAACCTCAAATTCATCTTTGCAAATAGGGCAATTAGGGTCACTTGCCAAATGGGATCGTGTTACTTTAACTATTGGTAATGCTGCAATAGCTGAAGATGCTGTTGGAGGTGGCCCCGGTCTATTATTGAGAACCATCCCTTGATCAATGAAGCCATCATCTAATAATGTATTATTCTCAAAAGGGGTGTTGTTGTTGTTGTTGTTGTTGTTTGCTTGAGGAGGAAGCAATTGCCTTGGTGGACGAGTTGGTCTAACAAACCGAAGAGTAATCCAAGCCTAAGGACAAAAGCAGATGTAGAAAACATTAGAGATCCAGCTAGATAGGCTAAGTATTTGAGTAAAGTATTTAAATTCATGGCTAGAACCATTCTCACCTGTGGATTTGAACTATCTTCATCACTTTCTGTATCCCATTGTGCTGTTGTGTTCAAATGGTTGCTGTTGTGGTGGTGTTGTCTCCGTAGAGATGGATCAAGAATGAGAGACAAGTCATTCATTAGCTGAGTAGTAGTAGGGGAAGGTTGTAAGTGAGTAGGCATATTATTATTCATGAGAAGCCTTGGCCTTGAGATATCAAGCTCATAACGCAAATAATGGAAGCAATAGGGACATAAAGAACCATTTGGATTTGTAAAGGGTATCCTCACAGTACGTTGGCAGTTTAGGCACCAGAAATAGTGGAATGTTCTCATTCTTCTAACTCCATTCACAATAACACGAGGACGTGGGTTTGTTAGAGACATGCCTGAGTTTTGGAGTGTGTTGAAGAAGAAGAAGCAAGCTAGAACGTGGACCTATATTTATATGTATGTGGTTTTGCATGCATGAAAATTAAAAGAAGGGGAAAAGAGATGGAATGGGTTTGGAATATTGGGGGCACAAGAAAGGGATTCCTTTTACTTTGTTACTATTGATTGATTGATCTCAACTTTGCTCCATCTTATTATGTCCAAAATTGGTTTTCTTAACAAAGTTGTTCCTCTTGACAAGGTAAGTGATGCTTGAATGAGGTAAGTGATGATTTGCATGTGATATTATAATAAACGAGTTTGGCTCCTCTCGTGTGGAGAAGTCAGTGAGCCCTCAGATTGCGACCCGTGTAATAAAAAAAAATGGACGGCTGAGATTTAAAATTGTATTACGTGTAATCGATTACCATATTGTGTAATCGATTACACCAGTTAAACAGTGTAATCGATTACACAACCCTGGTAATCGATTACATATTTTAAAAAAAATAGAAAGACATGGTTCTGACATGACACCAGTTAAAAATTTAAAATACAAACTCAACGGCTTTCTGTAATCGATTACAATGTGAAAAAATGCACATATCTGATGCTTTTAATATGTTGTAATCAATTACGAGTATAGTGTAATCGATTACATCATGTAAAATGCACAGGTCTGATTAGTTTATCATCATGTAATCGATTACCATGGTTGTGTAATCGATTACACTGTTTAACTGATGTAATCGATTACACGTAATACAATTTTAAATCTCAGCCGTCCATATTTTTTATTACACGTGTTGCAATCTGAGAGCTCACTGGCCTCTCCATTACCCATAGTAAACGGACCCAGCATTCGAGAAAGGCAATGGTTGGAATAGAATTGGGCCGGGTTTGGGTTGGTGGAGTAATGAAGTAGGTATAATAATGTTGTTGAGTTCTTTGTGTCTTGTTCAGAATGGCGAATTCTGTAATCCATTTCCTCCAACAATGGCTAGTGTACCACCCTACCATTCTGAAGTTCTCATGGAACCCTCCTCTGACCCCTTTCTCTTCTCTCCCTCTCCTCTCCCTCTCTCTCTTTTGTTACATCTCTCTCACTCTCTTACTCCCCTTTCTTCCTCTCCCTCCTCTCACTCCTCGCTTTCTCAAACCCATCACCTCTTTCCACTCACTCTTCCTCTTCTCCCTCTCTCTCCTCATGTCCTTCTCCACCATGCTCACCATCTTCTCTCTCCCACTCTCTATCCTCTGTTTCCCTCCCCACACTAAGCCCAATGGGCCTCTATTCTTCTGGGCCTACATCTTCTACCTCTCCAAATTCATTGAACTCATTGACACACTCCTTATTATTCTATCACGCAATTTCAGACGTCTCTCATTCCTCCACGTGTACCATCACGCAACTGTTCTAATTATGTGCTATCTATGGCTTCACACTTCCCAGTCTCTCTTCCCTATTGCTCTTATAACTAATGCATCAGTCCACGTCATCATGTACGCTTATTATTTTCTCACCGCATTGGGGATAAGACCTACGTGGAAGCGTCTAGTCACTGATTCTCAGATTCTACAGTTCGTCTTTAGTTTCGTGGTTTCTCTAATTATGCTATACTATCACTTCTCTGGTCAAGGTTGCTCTGGTATTTGGGGTTGGTGTTTCAATGCTCTTTTCAATGCTTCTCTTTTGGCTCTTTTTCTTGATTTTCATCGTAAGAGTTATGCTCAAAGGAACAAAGATAAACTAAATGTTAAGACGGATTAGTTTTAGACTCCACGCCAATTATTTTTTTCTTGTACTTCATTGCTGCTGAATAACATGCATCCAAATGAATGTTTCACTCAGACTCAATTTCTTACCTTATTTGTTTATTCTTATTTATTCACTTTTGATGCTAATTTTGTGGTGAGATAGAAAAGATAAGCATATCAATTTGAATGGGAGAAGCAAAATCATTCACAAGCACCCTTCAATTTACTGTAATATTTATGTATTATTATTGCTAACGTGTTGATAGAATTGTAATTGATTTGTATATTTTTATTACATTTTTAATAACTATAACAAAATCAACAAAACATAATTTGCAATTTTGCATGTTAAAAAATGAAAATGATAAATTGTCGTGTTCAAATATTGCATTGATCTATGTGAAAAACTATCGTGTTCAAATGAAAAAATACAGCTCAATCATTTTCGGGATCAGGCTTCGCAACCAGAGAAGCCACTTTCATTGAAAATAAACTTGGTCCTTCATAGCAGCACATCCATATACAACCTTTGAAAAACAAATCAACAATTTCTAATTAGACACCCGTAATGAGAGGAACAAAATAATACACTAGATTGAATTGTTTTATAATTCACAATAACAACCAAGTAGTCATGTCATGTTTTTTATTTAACTAGTGGCAGCTACTCTAATATGGGCATGAATGAGGGGAAATCTACTAGTAAGTACGTAGTAACAAACTCAATATTAAGAGTAATTGGAAAATTCCACATACAGAAAACTGAAACACGAAACAGATGAGTAGTAGTTAAGTGCTCTTTGTTTAAGTTTTTTTTCATATTTGGGTCAAAATTGCTTCCCACATTTGTACATTTGTTTGGCTGAGTTGTATAGTGTTTAGAGGCTAACAAGATAACAAATGAGTTGTAGTTTTTTCAAGGCAATGCCCCTACTGTGATTAACATTCCCTCCACAAATACTTTCTCAATTACTATGTTAAAATAAAAATGTAAATGCTTCTATGAAATCAGCTCGGAGAGGAGTCAAAGGACTCTCTCCTCCCAATAACATGAGTTGGGGTAGCTTTAGAATTAACTTCATCAAAAAAAAGATTTTATCATAAATTTCACAAAAAAGTAAAATATCAGAGTGTGTGGTAACTTATTGGACCTACTTATAGAACTTAATGATTCCTGAAGTAAATTAGTAATCGAGCTACTTAATAATTTATAACAACGGTTTAGAATATATTTAATGACTAAGGTAGACTTGTCAAAATTCGTTACTATAACAAGTTCACTGGTCTGGTAAAGTTAAAATAGATTTGTCGTTTTGAGGAATTGAATAGTAATTATCTAACTTTTTACCACTATAATAACAATGCATTATTGGTACTTGTATGATGGTTTGGGTGGGAGATTGTGTTAGGCTTGTTAAAAAGAATAGGAAACCCAAACGGGTGCGGTTCAAGGTGGTAATTTTTTATATTTTATTTTATTTTAAAAAAGTAGAAAATGTAGTTTGGTCTATCTTCTTCTTCTTCTTCTTCTATCATCTACCTCTTATTAGGGTTTTGACACTTCCAATTCATTCTTCTAATATTCCTTTTCTTCCCTCTCTCTAACTTTCACTAATCTCTTCAGATCCATAACTATCTCGCCATATCTCCTTCCCTTTATTTTTCAGGTCAATCTTTATTCTTCCTTTCTTTTATTTATGATTAATCCATTACACGTTAATATGTTTTGTCCTGTGATTTTTATGCACCTCAAATTTTATCCATGTATTAGTTTTGATGATTATTATTATTATTATTGAAGTAGTTGTCCTGAATCGTGTGTTAGATTATCAGGATCAGGTGTTAGGAGATGCCGAGAGACTTGTCACGATCCCGATCGCCTCCTTATAGACGAGGGAGACGTTCACCATCTCCTTACAGACGAGTGAGGAGCAGAAGAGATATAACTCCATCTCCTCATTACTCTAACGCCAGGTCTTCCTCTTTCTTTCTTTTTTACATCTCTTCACTTCCACTCATTCATTCTCCAAAACGTGTCTATTTTGTTGCTCTTCTTCTTTATCATGTCAAGTACTATTTTGTTGCTTTCTATGTGCAAATACCAACGATATCATACTTTATACAATTACTTATTTAATACTTCATCATATCTACCAAAATCAGATTTAGACTTTGAACTCGAGTATTTGCCAAGGGATCTGTAACATGTTACCAGCCAAAATGTGGTTCTACTTTTATCAGACCTCTTTCCCTTTCCATTATATTATTTTCTTATTTAAATTTCAAATTTTCTTTTTCTTTGTGTCAGTAGATGTCGAAAACTGACTGTTTTTGTGTTTGAAGAAATGAGTGACATTTTCAGGACTACAGAGCTATTGTATTTTTATGACCAAAACATTTAGGTCAAAGTTGATACCTCTCTGTTGAGCTCCTTGAGCCCACTCATTGATATGCATACCGTCCTGTTATGCTGGATGATTGATATTGCTAATATTCAAGTATTTGGCCAACTTGTCATTTGTCTGGTGACAGCGTTTCTTTTATTGCGTTTCTTTCTTTTCGGGGTTTATTATTTGTATGACGTGGTGGAAACTCATCAATGACAGACACATAGAAGATAGAACAAAATATAATAATATAGAACATGATAGGATACATGTTATTCATAATAACATTAAAAGATCAGTTTCTTTTCCATAATATGCGAAGTGAGGGATGTAAGCAGGTGGTGGTTGCTGATGAGTGTTTTTTCATTGCTCGAGTGTGACATATGCTTCTTCATGTGCTAAAAGATGGAGCACACAATGGTTATTCTTATCAATTTATGAGGTAACTGTACATGTTTTTGCATTTAGTGTGCTAGATGGTGCGCAGGTAAAATTCACTTAATGTAGCTCTTTTCTTTGGCGGAGATTTGTTGCTTATGATCATCTTTGTCATCATACAGGCGAAAAAGTCGTTCTATTTCTCCAAGGCGTCGCAGAAGTCCTTCTACGACCCCAAGACGTCGTAAAAGTCGATCTCCTGCTGCAAAACGATACAGAAGACATAGAAGTAGGAGTTCTTCATTGTCACCTACTCGTAAATCTGCCAGCCCAAGCCTCGGATCAACAGAGCAAAAAACTGCCATTGAAAAACAACAGAAAGAAGAAGAGAAGCAAAGGTAGATAACTTGCTTGTCATTTTCTTCAAACTCGACCTTCTCTTCACCTGTCCTTGAGTTATGATTTTAAAATGAAGTGATTTACTAATGGGTAGATTCTTTTGGTTTATGATGAGAATTTTTAATCTTCTATGCAAAACCTATAACTTATTATGTTTATATCTTCTGTTAAAAATAAATATGCATATTATCAGTAATAGACTGCTTGGCGAAATAGGTCTTGCTTCGAATTTCCCATCTACCTTATGTTTATTTTCTGATATTGGCATGTTCCACTTTTGGTAGTCTAATAATGTTCTTGTATCTTTTAATATATAACCATATGGTAATAAAAACATTTCCTTGGTTTGTCTGTTATACATAAAATCCATCCGCTGAGACCATTAGACAACATGATTATAATGGTCTGTTGTCTAATGAATGGTTCTCTGTAAAGAAAAGAAAATAATATCCATATTAAAGAGTAGGATGTTGCATCTCTTTTGTCTATCACATTTCTATACGTGGCATAGTGGGTCCTGGTCTGATCCGTGTCTCTTTGGTGGAATGTCCTAGTCATCATTATAGCATAAGGAACAATAATTGTGCTTTATTGCTTGATCAATACATCACCTGTGGGGAATCTAATGATATGAATAGTTCAGGAAATTTGAGAATTCAAAATAAGGAACCTCTGACAAAAATATTGACCATAAACGTCATTTGAAGTGGTTATTGTGCATATATAATAGCTAAATAACCACTCGGACTAATTATTGTTCTTTATAGTAAATACTTTTATGAAGGTATAATTTTTTGTTCCCATTTTGGAGGAGGATAAGTGGTTCGGTGGTTCCCTTCAGTACTTTTGACTTTTATAGTAACACCCAGTAAGAAAGCTTGACCTGACCCATTGATCCTAAAGCTGTTATTTGCACAAGTTGTTGCATTTCAGTTTTAGCTTTGACTAGGAATTTTATTAGTGTAAACCTTAGGTTTTACCGAGTAAGTATTATTCTCAACAGGATCAACCTATGTTTTTAGTTGTTATCATGCCTTTGGCACTTGACTAATGAAAAAAACTTGGCCTAATTTATAACTAATTTGTCAAAGATGTTTAGAGTAAAAATTACAGTATTTCCATGATTAGTTTAAAACTGCAGCAGGTTACTTGAATTTCTTCTCCACAGGCTTGTCTGAAGGAAGGTACTGCTATAATTCAACTTGTTATGTTTGATGATCAAATTGGCTGCCTCATTTATCTACTGTTCACCAGTTTTGAAACTCATTTGTTTGGATCAGGATTCGATAGAGGTATGCCTTAAAAGCATAACCATTTTTTTAGTGCCACTGTCATCATGGAGGTTAGTTTGCGGTTGATTGTGGTTTTCCATTAAGTAGTTTAGGGATGGGTAAAAGGAAAAGTGACAATAAAAAGGGAGAAAAAAATGAAGCAGACATGTCTGCTGTCCAGCTTAGTTGTTAACTGTCTATCTACGATAATTAACGTTGAGGTTGAATCTGAGTCCACTGATTTGTGGCATCCCCCCTGTTTGAGTGGCCATTTCTTGCTTAACATAGTGTTGCATTTTCACAGGCGTCAACAAGAAGCAGAAATGAAATTAATAGAAGAAGAGACTTTAAAGAGAGTTGAAGAAGCAATTCATAAGAGAGTCAAAGAAAGCTTGAACTCGGAGGAAGTTCGGGTGGAGATTAAAAGGCGGTTGGAAGAGGGACGAAGGAGACTTATTGGTGAAGTTTCAGCTCAACTTGAAAAAGAAAAAGAAGCTGCTGTTATGGAGGCTAGACGGAAGGAGGTATTTGGCTTGCATGGTTCTACATGATTGGTTCCTTGAATATATGAATATGTAAATTTGCTTATTTGATTGGTCAACTAAGTTGATGATATGTTTGTGTGAAGGAACAAGCTCGGAAAGAGAAAGAAGAGGTTGAAAGGATGGTAGAGGAGAATAGGAGGAAGGTTGAAGAAGCACAGAGAAGGGAAGCATTAGAGCAGCAAAGGAGGGAGGAGGAACGTTATAGAGAGCTAGAAGAGATACAGAGACAGAAAGAAGAAGCCATGCGTAGGAAGAAACAAGAGGAGGAGCAAGAACGCTTAAACCAAATAAAGTTGTTGGGTAAAAACAAGTCCCGACCAAAATTGTCATTTGCATTTGGATCCAAGTGAACATCGCATTTCACCTTATTATTATTATTATTATTATTATTATTATTGCCTGAATTATATGGTATTTGCATGTGTAATTTGAGAACTCATATATACTACACCCTTCTCCTCACCCTCACCCTCACCCTCACCTTAGTGTCATATTCTTCTTACTCATATTCACTTAACTTTCCATATATGCGTAATGCGTCCATGGCTATCCTATTTTTGCTGAGGAACCACGCTTACCTTTTTTTTGGGGCATTTTAATTAAATGAATAACGAGAGCAATAGTGTTGTGATGTATGACATATAAATCATAATAGATTAATTTAATTTCACTCATTATTCTTATTCTTAAAATATTGCATTCACTATCCCTTAGGAGATATTAATGTAATTATCCTCATCCCTTAGACATGTATATATAACCTATGAATGATCGGTGTAAATATAAATACGGAAGGGCCACTAATAATTTCAATGACATCAATTTCCTTCATTCTCCTACTGTTACTAGTACATACAAACCTAAAAGTACTCATTCAATCAGTAATTGTGAAAAATTCACTAACCAAGCTGCAGTTTAGATGCCACAGTCTTAGTCTTGCCATTGTTGTATATCAAAAATTTCTGGACTTAATGATAACTGAACTTATACTATTGGCTAATGGTTGTATTTATTAAAATAATTGACCCTAAACTCTACCCTAGAAACTAATTCCTTGAGCTAGATCAACTTATTATACATGACTCTTGACTCATTATTAAGGGATGTGAGAACTCAGTACATAATTGTATTAAATTTACGGTAAACTTACATAAACTAAATAAAACAATATTCACCATGCTGATATATCACTTTCTTATGAATGGTGTGATTTACAAGTTGACTTTTTTGGATATATTAGTGGACTGGATTTCATGAGAAATTTCATTTATAAACTTAAATCTCTTTCTACAGAAGAAATAAAATCATCTTGTTCATGTGCTTTGGTCTTTTAAGCATTTTTAAGTAAATCTTCCATTCATTCATCATCTTTTCGCTAGGAAGATCAGGAACTATACAAACTTACAGATCATAAGCTAATTACAGGAACCATAATCGAATTGTTTGTTTTATTTGTCCACAATCAAGTATAACAACAATATCATTTGACCCACTGAGTCTTTCAATTTAGTTCAGCAGGAATTACTGGGGCTCCTCAACCTGCTGCACATTTGAGTATAAGAAAGCATAGCTCTCAACATTGGAGTTGCCCTCTTTGACCTTTGTCCATGAAACCCTCCACGTTTTAAGCAAACTTTGCCTGGCAATCAGAACATGTCAAGATAGTATTAGTAGTGAAATTATGATAGATAATGTATTGACCGTGTAAAATCATTATACTAATGATGCATAGATGTTACTATTGTAAATTAGGATGCGCTTGCTTGGGTATAAGGTACTACATAGTCTCTGCTGTCCTAAAAGGTTAGGCTATTGGGTGAAGGCACATAAATGGTTTTATCTATCTAACATCCACAAATGCTACAATCATTGGAGGACTAAATGTGATAGCAACAACTCACTTTGTTGAATAAAAATGGGGATCCTAAACTAAATATGTGTAATCCTCTTGCTCTTGTTGATCTGAGATAGGATATTTTACAGTAGGGCTGCCATACTAGGAACAGGTTCCATTAACCTACTTGGCTACAAATTAAATATATCACGTTAACATGCACTGATATCCTAACAAAGGGGGAAATAAATGTGATAACGAAATGATTACTGGTGAAAGTGAACCTGTTGCTTAGAGAGTTTGTAATTCAAATGCAGTAATTGAAAAGATAAACGATATATGTATTTAAAGAAATAGAATAAAATGTTCATAATAAAAAATTTCTGTAGTCAGACAGAGAAACACGCAAATCTTCAGATAATAGGTTCCATTTGCTAAAGTAACATTTATGTTACTTTTCCATTTCCAAGCATCATATACATCCAATTTCCATGCTGACACTTCTAAAAAACACTTAGGAGTTAGGACCTACTTGTTCCCATAATTAGATGCAGTATTCTAGCACACAAATCAAACTCATGCTATTTTTAAGCAGTTTAATGTTGCAGACACGTTATCATACCTCTCTGCTTCAACACTCCTCTTTGCAAGCATCAGTGTCAAGAAGACAGGAACCATGGCAGCAAACAAATGCTTAAGTGTGTGACCACTAACAATATGATGAGTCCATTTATAAATATCCTTATCAGTAGCCTCTAGCACCTTAGCAAGAAGATAAAACCCTGGAAAAAATTAAAATCTGAGCATCGTTGAAAAGTTCAAGTGACTATTATGCCATAAGACAAATCTAAACCTGCAGCCCATAGCCAGTAAGTTGAATGCGTGTACATTGGAGGCAACAAAATAGCCATGAGAGGAATAGCAATGCATGGTACAAATTGGACGAGAGCATATGGACGGAGGTCGTCGAAGAACCTGGGGCAGATGGACATCAAGAGCAACTATTTCAAGAACTACTCTATAATTTTTTCCCACACAATAAATCATGAAGCTACTATGTATGGGAAATATGTTTGCATAATTGCCAATTAGTTTTTATCCATTTGAAGAAATTGTTGTTACTTAATATTGCAATCACTGAATTTCAGATAACAATATAGGCTAAGAAAATGAAAGATTGTAAATAAAATAACGAGAGAGTAGTAGGCTTGCCTCCAATACAAAATGCTTATTATACCCACCAAAACTAGAGGTATAATTGAAATCATTCCCTTCCTCTCATCAACCCGCTCAATGATGAATATCGCGACAATTGATGTGAAAGCAACAGTCATCTGTCATAAAAAATGGTTTGAAAATCAAAATCAACAGTGGGAATGGACTTCTATCGATAATGAATGAAAATTCAACTTGCATAGGAGGAACTCACAGGCAACCTATCCCACACAAGGGTAGCATCATCTGGCTTGAGATGATAGTATGAAGATCCCACTCCAACTGCAGCCACACCAACATAAAAGCATGTCCAACCCCATAGTTCACCTTGCAAGCTTTTAGCATGCATTTTTATATCCATAAAAACAACAATCATATAGGGGGCGTTTGGAAGTTATTCTTTGGACTAATGAGAATACATGTTATGAAAATAGCTTAGAACCTTCATATAAGCTCAAGTGAGCTTATTTTAGTAAGGTTGTTAGAAAATAAGCTATTTTTAGCTTATTTTGAACAAGTTTATTGAATAAGCGCTTGATTAAGTTATTTAACCAAACACACTCATACAACACAACCAGCTTTTCATTTTGCAAGCAGTAAGAAATTGATTGTGACACAAAGCACAATACCTGAGCTGAAAATAATTTCCATGATGACAAAGTATCAACCCAATGAGGCCAATAACCAGAAATGGGAAATTCGATATCACGTTAAGTGCATTAGGAATGCCTGCAAATTCAGATTACAAATTGACCACAAAAAGTATTAAAATTGATCTACCCTAGTTCTCAACGATTCCTCTAAAATCATATGTAGCACACCCAAGGTCAAATTCTATAGGTAACCCGTTTGAAAAGGAACACAAACCTAAAGATAATAGAAGAGAAAGGAAGTTGAAAGGAACTGAAAGGATGTTAAAAAAAATCAATTTTTTTAGATAACCGACTTGAGAGGAAGTTAAAGGGTGTTAAGAATAAAGAATGAAGGAAAAAAGGATGGTGATAATAGAAGGGGTTACCGAAGAAGCGGCGGTGATCAGCGAAATGATGGTATTGTTGGGACTGAGGAATAGAAGGGGTCACGATCATCAAAACTAGGAAGCAAAATAATGCTACTAGCCATGCGTAAACGCTGCGTTTTCTCATCTTTGTCGCAGAAGAGAGTAAGAGACTGGGGATTTATTATAATGGCTGGTTCAACGCATTATAGGCCCAATTACTCTAACCTTTCGGCCCAATATATCCATTAAAAATATTGATATTCATCAAATAGTGCATGCTATATTGTTCCACTATAAAGTTGCAAAGTTAATATTGAAGTTTGTAGAAAATAAGGTTGCTATAGTTTTCACCTTAGTCATAAAAACACCATCTCATGTCTTGTCTGGTTAAAAGGAGTTCCTAGCTACCTAGTCAAATCTATCTCCTCAAATATATGCATATATAAGCAATAGCTATGTCCTATGGCTTAGCAACCTAGCTAGTGTTGATGATATTCATAAGCTGCATTCTGTAATATCCTTATTTTCCCCATCAATTGGTTGCAGTTTGGAACGTTAACAAATACACAATACACATAAGAATACATGGTTTATTTGAGTACACACTGATTGTCAATTTTTACATTATTATTATTACAAGATTCTCTTTAAGGTAAACTGATACATAATACAGTGAATTCCATATGCGAGAAGCGGATAGTAATGAGCATAACTTGCCAAACTATATATGCATAAATGATACCAATAAATTTCTATAACTGATAGGTAAACATTTTGTTCCTTAGCAACATTCTTGTAGAATACAAAAAGCTTGTTGCCTTTGTTCATCACTTAAGTGAGTGGGGAAGTGAATGAGGAATTTGACAAGAAGGTGACCTCTTGTACCTTTACTTTTGGGGATTGGCATGCCTTGGCCTTCAATAACCTTCTCATATCCATGATATATGACAATATTGTCTAATAACAAACTCATATTTTTGCCACCTAATAGTGGGATTGGGATGGAGCAACCAGTGAGTGCATCTGCTAGAGGAATCTCAACACCTATTTCCAAATTGTTGCCGTTTCTTGTATACAAAGGATGTTTCTTTTCATCAATTACGAAAACTATATCACCTGGTAGGAATCCAGGTTTCTCATCACCTTTTCCCTCAAATGTGATCTTTGTTCCTCTTCTCCATCCTGGTTGGATCTCAATCTTTAAAATCTCCTCCTCTTGAAGAATTACCCTGTTGCAAAGTTAAGGAATTTCCATATATAATAATACCTAACAACAATATAAGAAGTTCACGTGATATAAATATGCATATATATACCCTGGATATTTGATAACATCTCTGGTAACTTTAATCTTTTTAGTGCATCCAAAGCACAAGTCCTCAAGTGAGCAAAAGAGTTTTTTCTCAACTTCAGGAGGTTTCCTTCTTGCTGTTGTCTGTGAAAATATGATAGGTGTTGTGGCCCTACGGCTGAGATTGCTTGATAGAGATACTGAAGGGATTTTTTCACTTTCCTGATCAGAGTTTTTTCTTGTTATTTCATGGATATGGTCTTTAGTTGGAGGAGAAGCTGCAGGGGTTGGCAACAACTCAGGTGTAGAGATTTCCAATGTACCCATGCTCTTCCTTGAAAAAGAAGCTGATCCACCTCTTCTACTCAGAATCCTTTTGAGAGATGAAGAAGAAGATGATGATGAAGAAGAGTTTCTGCTTTCAGTTCTTGATAGAGGTGTTGGTGTTGGTGTTGGTGTTGTGCATCTCCTACTTGGTTGTCTTGACATGGATCTTTTAGTAATTGGTGATGGAGTTTTAGATCTTCTACTTCCACTCCTTGATAATATTTTAGGATTACTCCAAATGTCTTCATCCAAACTTTTATGATTAATGTGCACAAAACCTGCCTCTGTAGTTGCCTCCTACATCATACATACAACATCATATGGGACTCAATAATATCTCCAAACCTATTGGGATGTAACATTTTCACCCTTCAATGATTGCATTAATTAGAATTTCATAATAATCATTATTTATTATTTTAATTTGACTAAATTTATATTCTAATCTACTTTTCAATTAAATCATAGGAAAATTGAAATTTCTAGAGATAGAAGGAGATCAAATTAATATTATAGAAGAATCTCACCTTATACCAAATTTTGTATATAAATACTAAATTTGCAGACACAATAGGCTTCTCAACCCAATGGAAATGATTATAAAGCAGACATAGAAATAGAAAGGGTGTAAGAAAAAGAGAGAACATCATTAATGATGAAACATGATATGAATGATTGAAGAAGTTGAAAATAGAAAAGAAATAAAACCTTCATGGCTCATTTAAGACAGCATATGCATATGTTAATAGAGAAAAAAATGAAAAAGTAGAGTTGTAGAATGTGGATGATTTGGGATGTAGAAACAGTAGCGCTATATATGTAAGGATTTGAAGATTATTACCTCGGAGTTTTTCTTGTCGTTATGGCGTTTGTATACAATGGATTTATATACCTTGCTCACTTCTTTCAATGATTTAGCTTTTGGTACCTTAAAAAAGTGGGTTAAATCCAATGTTGGTGAACGTGGGTTGTGTTCTCCCATTGCATTGAAGATAATGAAATGTGAGGAAGAATATTGAAGAGAAAGAGAAGAAGAAGCGTTTGAACAGGCACGTTTGTTTGATTTTGATTATGTTGTTTCATGTTACGTGGACTTTACCCTATATTTAGTGTCTTCAGTCATACCAATCTCTATTAATTCACAATACTACTTTTGATAAACCAACTTCTAATTACAATTATCGTTATCATCAAAACCAACCTAAATAATGTGTTTCATTAAGAGAAAGAAAAATAGAGCAGCTGCATTGAATGGCCAATTGCTATTGCTATTGCTATATCAAATGCTTTTCCAACAATACTACAAATATGCTATTGCTATGTCAAATGCTTTTCCAACAATACTACTCCCAACAATACTGCATTATAAGTATTTCTTTCTGGCTTCACCTATTTTGAATAATATTTTCAGCTCACCTAAATATAATTAATTCTAATCTCAATTTTAGTTAATCATCTTGACTTTTAGTTTTCATTCATAACTTATTAATCATATTATATTTATAATAATAAAAGTGGTCAACATTTCTCCAAATTATTATAGGGAGTTTTTTGGTACATGAATTATAGATACTAAAATCAAAGTACTAATTTTAAAATATATAAGAATTAAAGTCTTAAATATATTTAAGTATCATTCATAATGACAAAAAAGAATTGCAATATTTTCAAAACACTTTTTAACATTCTCCTTAGAATAAGTAAATTGAAGAGTGTGAGATTGAATTATATATAACAATTAATTTGAAGGAATATAGAAAAATACATAAAAGGGTGATAAGTTGGGGGAAATCTACTATGTCCCTCACAAGACTAAGGATTTGTTAAAGGACATACGAAATCGGCACTATATTGCTCAAAGTGAAGCCCTTGTTGCCATCCCTTTTTGGTATAGGACTTGCGCAACACCTGAAAGAAACATCTCAATTCAACCTTCCTGATGTTTCTACCTCTGAGTCATGCCTTGATGATTTTCAATCCAAGCTCACTTCCCTTTCATCTAGCACCAGAATATGCACTCTATGGTCAACTAACCGAGAAAAGCGATGTCTATAGCTTTGGAGGAAGGCTCTTGATTTGTCTCCAACAGGGAATATAGAAGAGGCTTTGGATGGTTCATTGTTAAAAGATGAAGACTATCCTTATTCAAATCCTAAGAGCATAATGGAAAGATTTTTGTTGGTGGGAATTCTATGTTCTCATGTTATGGTTGCTTTGAAGGTGATATTGAAGTTCCAACGATCCCTGATCGGCCTATGCCTCTCGGGGACCCTTCATTTTATTCTAATGATGGCAATACTTTTAGCATTTCCCCTGCATTAAGTGGCCCAAAACTGCAAACTGGAGACATGCTCAGGTAATGAAGAAGTGTTTAATTCATCACATTGCTTAATATGTAGAAAAGTGGAAGTTGTTTCCATTCTAAGTGTACCACAACGAGTTTAGTCAAATCATGCCCGTAACTAGACTTCATTTGGGATCAATAAACTGATCAGTATCATGGTACAAATGAATTTGATCCCACTAGTTGCTCTCAATATCTGAAGACTGGGGTTAGCACCAATTATAGTTATAAGGCCAACCATAAAGGAAACCGTAGAAATGGAAAATGGTATCTCTTTAGATCAACTAACTACCTTGTGAGTGAGCTAAGGTTCAGTTAAATAGTTGAAAATAGGTATAGAGTAATTTTAGGACACTAGAAACTTGTAAAAAGATAGATGCATCTTTCACTTTCATCTCTTTTCTTGTAGAGCAAGGCATAAATAAAGGCTCCTGTTTATATAAGGGAAAATGTTAATTCCACTCTAATGTTGTTGCGAGTGGTATTTGGAGAAAAGACCCTGTTTTTGTCATCTGGGTCTTCTCTTTTTGTCCACTAAATCCTCTCATACTTTCTTCCCATTTCCAACACACACTGTCTCTTAATATGTTAATAATATTTTCTTAACTATCCTCAAAACTTATTCCTGCACACTATTTTCATTCACTATATTACTTCTCAAATAAATATATTAAATTTGTAGTGCTTTGAAGACGTACATGGCTATAATTATGCAAAATAATAAGGTAGTAGTTTTATTTGTATGATTAATGGTGAATTTATAATTGAATATTCTTACATACAGATAACAGATACATGTGCTGAAAGGACATTGAACACATACTTTGATTGCTGTGCTATGCACTCTCAATCGTGATGCACGAGGCCGGCCTAACACTACTCTCTCACTTTTAAATTCATGTTAATTGGGTTTACAGTCAATTTTTATCTCAAATTCAAAAGGACATTAATTCGCAACACTAGCCACTTTCAGCCTCCAATTATATAATTAAATGCATACAAATTGACTCTTCCATAGATTGTGTATTAATATTTAATTAACATTATTTTTAAGAATTTCATCATTATTATCATGGGCCAACATTCACTCTATATCAATATAGTAATATTAGCTCTACTTAGTTTTTATAGGGACTAGATATTGATATTCATCTTCTTATAGGATTTTTACTAATTTTTATTTTACATGTTATTGATATATATATATATATCTTCATTAATTAGTATATAACGAAGATATAAGGAGATTTTTTTATTATACCAAAAAATATATTGAAGATATAAATATATACACATATATATACATCTAATTTTTGACATATTTAATGAAATTAATTAAACTTTTTAATCCACACGAAAATATCCAAACATTTAAGTTTCACTTATCTCTTGTTTTTTTTCAAAATAAAGACATTTTGGTGTCAATTTAAATTTTACTCGTTCATTAAAAGGTAAGTTATTGGAGAAGAAAATACATTAAAAAAAATAGTAATATTTTTATTTTTTAAATGCGCTAACATACAAAAGACAAAAATAATAACATACTTTCCAATATCAAAAACTTTTTGAGTTGAGGTAACCCGAAACCAAGTAGGACTCTTCTCCATTAATGAAGAGGCAAATGAATTTTTTATGTGTATTATAAGGATAAATATGTAATATTCTTTTAAATAAGAAGGGTAAAAGTGACATTACATCTTTCACTTTCGGTAAGGAAAAGAAAAAGTGATTAGTTTATAATTTACTAGCTAGTATCATGCCAAGAATAAACCACAGTACATAAATTCTTGCAATAATGCACACATAGGTCATGATTCTTAACCTTTCTAACCACACATTTAAGTTTGTTTGCAAACAAAACATGTTACATCTGAAAGTGATGTTACTTACAATTATACGACAAATGGAGGGGGGGAAAGGAAAGACAGAGAGGAATGGGCATAAAGCACCATAGAATTAAGAACCCAAGTCTTCAATATAACCATTTCTACTGCAAAATTAATCAATTGAAATCTTACACACTCTAAACATTTCTTCACTTTTGTCATCAACTTTTCAATATTATATTTTTATAATATATATCTTTATCTTTATCACACTCTTACTATTTTAGGGAAAGCCCACAAATATTTCATTAACTAAACATGATATACAATTTAGTCTCTGAATTTAAAAAATGTGCGAAAGAAACTGTAAATTCTGGTTTATGAGTAAAAATAGTCCTTTAATGTGAGAAGTTTCAAATATATTTTGAAGTTTAAGGACTAATTTACACATGGTGTAAAAAAATTTCAAAGTAACATTGAAGAACAGTTTTACACTCAAATCAAAGTTCAATGTTTGTTCACAAATTTTTAAAATTGATGGAGTAATATAGAAATAAACATCAAATGATATACATGTTTTAACAACACTTTACATGATTGGACCTATTTTGTACCAACACATCATTTTCCTACAGGGTCATCACTACATGACAGTACTTCCTAGCTGATCTTCAATGCCAACCACAATAATGTCATCACCATAAAATCATGTTTCACATAGAATCTATTCTAATTATATTCCTTTAATCATGTGAATCTATTCTAAAACCTCTTTTCTCCCCCCACTTTTAATCCTTCTATCTTCAATGATACATACATATTCTTTCTCAAAAATCAACCAATAATTTGTGTCTTGTGGGAAAGATATAATAATGGAGAGAAATTCCAGTTCATATAATCCTCACCTAACCTCTACTTTGAAGAAGAATTCTACAAAACAGCAGCTTGATCATTCAAAGCATCATCATCTTAGAGAAGATTATATCTCTTCATCTTTCAATCTGAAGAATGTTTCAAAACTCATTCTTCCACCACTTGGTGTTTCAAACCAGAATCAGTTAAACTCAAAAGGGTGGGTCATATCTCCAATGGATTCAAGATACAGGTAAGAATTGCCTATCCACTGAGATCATATATAGTTTGAAAGCCATAAATGATTATTATATATGTGTCTTCATGGTATGTATATGTGCAGGTGTTGGGAGAGTTTAATGGTTGTTCTGGTAGCTTATTCAGCATGGGTGTATCCATTTGAAGTTGCTTTCATGCAGTCTTCTCCCAATACAAAAGTTGAAATTATGGACATTGTTGTTGATCTTTTCTTTGCTGTTGATATTGTCCTCACATTCTTTGTGGCATACATTGATCGAACAACTCATCTACTAGTTAGAGACTCCAAGAAGATAGTAGTCAGGTTAGTAATTACTATTTAATAAACCAACTTTTGGTCTTGTTTACTTCTGCACAAACCAACTTTTTACCTACTAATGATTTTCCTATTCCTTATTGACCAGGACAAAAAAATAAAAACAACTTATTTAAGCAACTTCATGCAATCTAGAATTTTTTATCATGTATGTATAACATGATTGCCTAAAATGATGGATAAGGTGTTTGATGTGAATATAAATTATGGGTTGTCAAATGATATCACCAGGCCACTTTCTATCCATATCACTTTTTAATCATGCATTTTCTTTATATCTACTTTATAATTACTCATCAAATACTCCAAAGATAACCCATCATAATAAAATAGGGATATCAAATGGTGTATGTAAAAAAAGTTGTATGAAAATATATAACTGTTTAGAAAGAAGAAAAAAAGAGAGTATTTATATTATGATTGAATATGAATATGTAAAAGTGTTATTAATGTAAAGAGAAAGATCAGAAGCTTCATATGCAATATAACATGGAGATTATAAATAAGGAGATAGGTGATGTTGTTTTATAAATAAGTTGAACATATAAGTGTTTGGTTAATGATGAGTGTTGATTAGGTACATTTCAACATGGTTGGTAATGGATGTGGCATCAACTATACCATATGAGGAATTGAGTTATTTATTAACTGGCAAACACAAAGTGGGTCTCCCTTGTCTCCTCTTGGGCTTACTCAGATTTTGGCGAATCAGACGTGTGAAGCAATACTTCACTAGGTTTCTTTTTCCATTCTTATACTACTAATAATAATACTAACAATTTGGACTATGCTTCATTACTATGTTACACTCTTTATTACTACTGATTTGGCAGGCTTGAAAAAGACATCAGGTTCAGCTATTTCTGGGTCCGATGTGCTAGGCTTCTTTCTGTATGTCACATTTCTTTTCTTTTCACTCCTATAATAATATACTAATAAATATGGTAAACTTGTACATGTCTTAGGCAATAAATGTGGTGATAATTGATAGGTACACTCCTATATATCAGTCTATTTCTTCTTCTATGTGGGTTTATAAAAAAATGTAGCTCAAGATGATTACACTTTCTAGAAAATTATCTTACCATTCATCCATCCAATACTTAATTGTGAAAGAGATAAGAACATGTTAAGAATTGGTGTAGGTAACACTGTTCTCAGTTCATTGTGCTGGGTGCCTCTATTACATGCTAGCTGATATGTACCCTCACCAAGGGAAGACATGGATTGGAGCAGTGATACCAAACTTCAGAGAGACAAGCCTTTGGGTCAGATACATTTCAGCAATGTATTGGTCCATCACCACCATGACCACTGTTGGTTATGGAGACCTCCATGCTGTGAACACCATGGAAATGATTTTCATTATTTTCTACATGCTCTTCAACCTTGGTCTCACTGCTTACTTGATTGGAAATATGACCAATCTTGTTGTTGAAGGAACTCGCCGCACCATGGAATTTGTGAGTATAATTCTTACACATTTGTTTCATACTTTTTCTTCAGCTAGGATGTATATGTAGGGTAGGGGTCTTGTATAATTCTTCAGGTGGCGTTTGGTGCATGAAATTAGACCTCCCAAGTCCAATTATTCTGGTTCATGTGCACATTAGAGCTGGAATTAAAAATTCCTAGTCCAATTCTAGCTATGGAATATAACTATTTTATATTATGTTCAATTTTTAGATTACGTCTTAACACTTACCTATTCCAAACTTAAAAGTTGGAAAACAAATATTCAACTGTCAACAGCATCTTTCAACTAACACTACTTTGGTCTGCCACCAACACCTCTACAGTGGTGACAACTTATCTGTTTTATTATGCATTAAATTTGAACAGCCAGCTGAGGACAATATATGTTGTCTCATATTTAACTGTGACTCTTGTGATGTCTCTTATAAAGAACTTCATGCAATTGCTTAATCATGCATGACATGATTGGTGCAGAGAAATAGCATTGAAGCAGCATCAAACTTTTTGTACCGAAATAGGTTGCCACCAAGGTTAAAAGAGCAGATCCTGGCCTACATGTGTTTAAGATTCAAAGCTGAGAGCTTGAATCAGCATCACCTTATTGAACAGTTACCAAAGTCTATTTGCCAAAGCATCTGCCAGCATTTGTTCTTTGCAACTGTAGAGAAAGTATATCTTTTCAAAGGAGTCTCAAAAGAAATTCTTTTGTCCTTGGTATGAAACTTATACAATTTGATTCTAACAATAGTCTATAAATCATTAATGGATAAATAAATTGTCAAAACGTATTGTTGATAAACAGGTTGCAAAAATGAAGGCAGAATATATACCACCTAGAGAGGATGTTATAATGCAAAGTGAATCACCTGATGATGTTTACATTATAGTGTCCGGAGAAGTGGAAATAATCGATTGTGTAATGGAGAAAGAGAAAATTTTAGGGACTCTACACACAGGTGACATGTTTGGAGAAGTTAGTGCACTTTGTTGTAGACCTCAGAATTTTACCTTTAGAACCAAGACTCTCACTCAGCTCCTCAGGTTGAAAACCAATACCCTCATAGAAGTAATGCAGATTAAAAAGGAAGACAATATACAAATTCTCAAAAATCTACTTCAGGTGAGGTAACTTGGCTTCTATATTTTACTACACATAATGCTTAAGGTTTTTTTAATTCTAAAACTCATTGTACATGTAATGCAAATGCAGCATTTCAAGCAGCTTAAGGAACTGAGTATTAGAGATTTAATGGTGGAGAATATGGAAGAAGAAGATCCAAACATGGCTGTGAACTTGTTAAGTGTGGCCAGCATAGGCAATGCTGCTTTTCTTGAAGAGCTTCTAAGAGCAGGTTTGGATCCTGACATTGGAGACTCCAAAGGGAAAACCCCATTGGTAAGTTTTAAAATGAGTTTAATTAGTATGCAATCATTTTGACAATTCATCATTTATTGTTGTAGATGTTAGGGATATTAAAAAACAAAAACTCATTCATGGAACATTACCTAATAGCTTAATCTTTTAGAATGGTTACTGTCGTCCTACACTATAGTTAAGTCTCCATTCTTGCGGACGTTCCGGTTTTAGAGCACATCTTGTTATCGTTGGAGGAACTCAGGTTTTCCAAGTGGTGCAGATATATTAGGGACGGTTCATAAGTTTAAGGACAGTGGGATGAACCCCCACTGCTAATGCTGTAAGAGGAATTAGCAAGAAATATTTGTCAAAGTTAAGAATTTGTTGTTATGCAGCACATAGCAGCATCAAATGGGCATGAAGAGTGTGTTAAAGTCCTACTCAAACATGCATGCAACATACACATAAGAGGTAAAAAATTACCTCTAGGGCTCTACCTTTTTTTACACATATACTTACTTCCCTATTAAGTTATTCTTATTCTACATCACATACATGTATTGATTTATATTCTCATTATTGACAGACATGGATGGCAACACTGCATTATGGGATGCTATATCATCAAAACATCACTCCATATTCCGGATCCTATACCAGCTGGCTGCTCTCTCTGATCCACACATAGCAGGAGATCTCCTATGTACAGCAGCAAAAAGAAGTGATGTAACATTGATGAATGAGTTACTAAAGCAAGGATTAAATGTTGACTCCAAAGACCACTATGGTATAACACCAATCCAAGTTGCCATGGAACAAAATCATGAAGACATGGTTAAGTTGCTTGTGATGAGTGGTGCAGATGTCACTGATATACATACTCATGAATTTTCTGCATCCACCTTAAGTGAAATTCTGAAGAAGCATGAAATTGGACATCTAATAAATATACATGAGGCCATACCTAGTGAGGTTGTATTAAGGGGGCCACGTCAAGAAGATAAAGAACACATTTGGGGAAGATATAATGGACTAAACTGTCCAAGAGTTAGTATATATAAAGGCCACCCTCTACTGAGAAAAGATAAAGGTGCCATGGAAGCTGGGAAGCTAATAAGGTTGCCTGATTCATTTGAGGAGCTTAAAACTATTGCAGGTAATAATCTTCAATTTCCCACAAGTCAGTACTGAAATTATCAAAATATTATGTACACACACCTACGTTATAACTAGCTGATAAGTGCTAGTTGAAAGCTCACAAGCTAGGAGTTGGTGAACTAGCTCATTGAATTATAACTTTTTTTGGTAAAATTAGTTGATATTGTACAATGACTCAAGTTCATAGCTTATATGCTACCTCCACTAGCTTATCAAATATAACTTCATAAAATAGTAGCTTATTCAAATAAGCTCCATTATCAAACATTATTACATACTTTTTTATCAAACAAACCGATTGCCTAACTTATAAGGTACCTGATGATCATGTTAAACCACTCTGTATAGAGAATTCAGGTTACTAAACTACACATAGATGGTTCAATGGTGATGTAGAAAATAAAATAGATCATGATAAAAATTTGTCATCCCACTTCTCAAACTAATAAAGTCCTCTCATCTAATGTGCCTTCTTAACACATGCTATTGTCAGCATTGGAAGAGGAAGAAAATTTCGAGGTCAGGTTACTTGAATGCAAATTTTACTAACGTGTGACATCTTCTTCAACAGGTGAAAAATTTGGGTTTGATGCAAAAGATGTAATGGTGACAGATGAAGAAGGAGCAGAAATAGACTCCATCGGCGTGATCAGAGATAATGATAAGCTTTTTTTTGGTTGAATAGGCAAATGATCAAATATATGTGAACTGTAAAAGTGTAAATATAGTTTTGCAGAGTATAATAGAATTGTGCTGGTCATTTTGTTGCCTAATGAGAAAAACTTGGCTTTTGTTGGTGATCATTTTGCACAGTATAATAGGAAAGGGATGTTGAGGTTGGGCATGGAATGGAATTAGCTTCTCTGTGAGGATTAATTATCAATAACTAATTATAGAGAATGTTTGTTGAAGCTCTATCTGCATACAACACTCGAGTCTTAAACCAGGAAGAAAGAAAACGGAAACAAATTTCCTTCTAGACCTACAAGAAAGCCTTAAAAACAACTCAACACTTATAATATGCTCATAATCAACATGAATCAACAATCATGTACAACAATAAAAGAAATGTACACCCATATTTATTCAACTAAATGACCTATGCAGAATAGTGAACTTTTATACATAAGAGGAAAGGAAACCAAGAATCTATTGCACTATCTAACAATTTACACATTTTTTTAATTTAACTGATATGAAACTCTCCACTAGCCTGCGCCTCTTTGACCCTCTTTTCATACTCATCTTCCTCCCCAGCTTCTGCTGCTTCTTTTGTTTCATCATCTTCTTCTTCTTCTTCACCACCCCAGCCAAACCCTCCAATTGACTGCGAAACTGGAGGTGGAGTTTTGGCCTCCTCAACAATATTCATGATATCTTCTATGCTCTGGAGGGAAAAGGTTGGATTTTCTTTTCTGTAGTAGACAGCTTGAGCCATTTCTGTCAATTCTCTAGGCAAATTCTTTAAAAACCATGGGTGGGACTTTATTTCCTTAATGGTTACTCTCTGCAGTGAATCACAATATAGAGTTATAAGTTATTTTACTACAAAATGTCCCCTTACTATGGGAAGGGGAAAATGAGAGGGCAACTTAGCAGCATTACGCTTCCAGTTTGAAACTTAGCCAATGACCAAATAAACCTTCATAACTGTGATCATGAAATTGATGAAAAATTATGAAACTGATTTCATGTGACATCATACATCTAGTATACGATAGCTTTATTTTATTTTATTTTGATAATGTTCCTAATGAAAATCAAGACATAATTATATAAATAAGAACTCTGAAATGATGTTTGGCAGCATAACATCTACGTACCCTAACTGGATTTGCCACAAAAATACGAGATAGAAGATGCCTGCAGTCTTGAGATATGTGAACATAGTCTGGGATCTTGTATTGAACAGCCATAATTAGCTGCATAACAATGTAAAGGCTCAGACAGAATAGAAATTTTATAAATCTATCAACTGAGGTGAAGAGAAAATAAATTACATTTATGGTTTTCCTGAAGTTTTTGGGATCCTCTTGGTGCTCAAATGGGTATGCTCCAACCAGCATTACATAAAGAGTCACTCCACAGGACCAAACATCTGCCATCTGAAAAGACACAAGAACAGAAGAACTAAGAAAATGAACATTATTGACATACACGAAACCTATCGAGCAACATTCAGTCCTTCAAGGGCTGAATACTTCAAATGTTTCCTCTCTGACATTAGTAAAAGAACTTCATAGTCATTTAATCATCTTTTTGACAAGGAAGTTGCAAGTTCATTGATAACTACACAAGTAATCTGGCTCTTCACATTTAATATAAATCAAAACTCTAGCTTTTTCCATGTCAATGTGGATTAATGGTCGTAAATATAGAAAGGGGAAGTCATCTGATAGAACCACATATTAAAAGGAAACCAAAACAAACACAAATAACCAGAATAAATGCCCTCTCCTTTATATGGCCAAATTCCTTAAGAGCATTCGATAATTATTAGAATTCACCATTAGGCACCACCACATATTTGCAACATGCATTCAAATACGTACTTTTCTCTCACAATTCTGGCAATTAAATGTAGATACATCAAGTCATTAAACAAAATGTACATCTATAATAAAGTGACCCATTGTGTGCAACTAAGTTGCTTGACGCCTTGAGCCAATAAAATAATTATCAGGTGTTTAATTCCTTATTTCCCTCTAATAAAGAAAATTTTATGTGTGTTTTTTGAATCCTTCCACCACAATCCAAATCTTCTGCCATGATAGAAACTAGATTACCTTTCCATCATATTCTCTACGTGAAAAAACCTCTGGTGCAATGTAGGCTGGAGTTCCCACTGTTGATTTAGGCCTTGAATGAAGCAGAGATGACTATAAAAGTAAAGGATATCAAAAGCAAAACTTGTCAAACATACCTTTAATAGATTATTTAAAATATTTGGTATTGATATCACTCCAAAATTGAACCTTAGAATAACCAAAATCACAAATTTTGAGACGTGGGGCAGGGCTGCCATCCAATAAGGTGTTCTCCAGCTTCAAGTCTCGATGGCAGATTTGCTGCAAAAGAAGGAAAATTGCATACAGGCGAGATAACAGATTACGCGATGGACTGAAACAAACAATCCATTCATAAAATAGTCATTTCATTTACCATGGAATGACAGTAGCAAACTCCTGAAATGAGCTGCTGGAAGAAATATCGAGCCTGGAAATTTCGAGGATGCAACAATGAGAAACAAATAATACATTCTTCCCGAGTTTGTTAAGAATGAGGGGGAGGGGATAAGCATCCTTTTGCCTTTAACAAGTAGGAAACTCCAGGGAGGGGGCAGTATAGAAGAATGGCAATAAAAAACACAAAATTTAATACCTCGAATAACTTTTTACTTAAGCATTTATTTCTCAGGACAGAATGCTATTTTCTTTGCTACCAAGTTTGTTTATTTTAAACTTTGCTCATCCTACATCTATTAATCAAACAATGTAGTAAAGGATATGAGCACAAACCTCATCTTCACTGAACCTTCCAGCATTGCAAATTCGGTCAAAGAGCTCTCCACCTGCTGCATACTCCATAACTATTCCAAGGTGTGTGGGAGTCAACACCACCTGTAAAATCGAACTCCCAAGTTAAACAACCAAAACATGATAGAAACTAAGCTATTACTCCCAGACAACATTTTAAATCGCATTTAACGCAATTGGGTAAAAGTGCAGCTGATGCAATCGTGATATAGTTAAGGAGGCAACGAAAACCACAACATTGCAGCCTCAATTGTGGTTATTTACCATTCACAACCACAACAAAGACACATATACACATATATACAGACCTCCTTGAAGCGAATAATGTTGGGATGGCGAAGACTTCTGTGGTTTATGATTTCCCTTGCAACATTCTCATCTATCTGAAAAAACATCAATTTAAACAACATTATATATGTGTGTGTGTGTGTCAACAATACATGGACATACAAAGGTGTGTGCAACAAAAAAGGGGAAATGATAATAATGATGATGAAACGATACAAACACAATAATGTTTTTTTAATGTATGAATTTAGCCACTTAAACTGTCAGGAACCAATCTCATTCCTCTTTCATTTTTGGATTATAGATAATGATATGAAAAAAAATAGAAAGAAGGGAAAAGAAAGGAACCTTGTGACCACGTTCAATGAATTTCATGGCAACGAGCTCTTTGGTGTGTTTGTTACGCATAAGCCTAGCAACCCCAAAATTGCCAGATCCTATATCCTTCACCAGCTCGTACTTGTCCATCGAAATTTGCAAACTTTCTCGATACCCAGAAGCAGATCACGTGAGAGAATACAGAAAATCCGAAAGGTAATAATAAAATTTACGAGAGACTGGTAATACTGTTGGGGTTTGGTTGTGAACGAACCGAACCGTGTGCGCAATTTGGAACCCCAACTCATTAATAATTGATTGAATTTTTTTAAAAAAAAAGAGAGTTATTGATTACTTTATCACAAAAAATATGGTTTTTATAATATTATTACATATTCTTAATTTATATTTAATGAATGACATTGTATTGATATAAAATGAAATGAAACTCATGAAAAAAAGTGTTGATTTACATTGTATCTTTTTAAACAATGCCAACTAATTTTACATTGTATTTGAGGATTCTGGTAAATATAGTATTCAATCATCCTACTAGTTGTTAGAGACATTTAATAAATGCTGGCTTCTTTGCTCATCATATTCACTAAAAGCAGTAACCATTGGTTGGTCCATCTTTTATCTTTGTGCAACAACCAATATCAGATTTGCAGGTTTGCCTTTTGTTTTTGGAAGGACACCTTTACCGTTTTGGATATTGTTTGTTAGTCTAAGAAGTAAAACAATTTGGATGTTATCATTAATTGAATGATTGCTTTTGAAGTTTTGATATTTTGGCCATTCTTGACATTAGTGTGAGATATTTGCTCTGTGTTTCCTTGGTGGAGTGTAGACAAATAATAAAATTGTATTTGTATAATAAATTATGCAATAGAGAACATTAGATGATTTGACATTTCATTCACTTACCGAGTGTTGCTTATTTGACATTTCTGTTTGAAGTTACTTATAAGTTTATTATTATCATGATTTATAGATTGAAAGAGATGTTAGTAAAGAAAGAGAGGAAAAAAGATGGGGAAAGAAGTGGAATGGCGATATACTAGTACTATTTGAAGACAAATATGGCAGGCTTCTATTTTGGATACACTTTGATGTTTTGTATTGGATTTCCAAAATCCTAGGAGATTACACTGTGGCCAAATTTTTTGAGGTCTACAAATGATATTGTACATCTATACTTTGAACAGTGAAACTTAAAATATGCAACATAAATTGATCTTGTCATGTCATGTCTTCTGAAATAAATCAAGGAGTGTCTCAACATTTTGTTTCTCTCCATTGCCAACATGGATTGAATCTTGAGTGTTGTTATCACAAGTGTGAAAGTTGAGTTGATCTACTGAAGTTACTGTTATTTGATTCATATACTCTAAGGAAGAGCTTCTAGTTAAAGTACCAGATACTACTGTTATCTCATCAATTGTTGATTCAATAGAACACACTGATCTAGCTGTATGCAAAGAATCATGCTTCGACTTCTGTTTCACTCTCTTGCACCAACTATGCAATGACTCTCTAACACTCTCTGCTACCAACGCCTTCTTACAATGGGATCCCATCTGTGAATATCATAACAAAAGTGATATAACAACAGCAACTAAATTGAAAATAATTATACATCTATGGACTAAGTTGAAAACGGGTGTCATAATTTAACTAGATGTTATAAATTTTGTATGTTGGTTTCACTGGTGCACTTTTCAACCTATATAATAGACCTGCCTATCCTTTCAATTTGAGAAAAGAAACAGAATGATGTTCAAATAATTAGAAATAAGAATTTGAGAGAAGACTGAGTCAACCTGGGAAACAATTACATTGAGGGGCACTGTCATGTAGCTACACCAGAACTGAACAAGAACACTGCAAGTTTAAATACAATGAGTTCCTGCAAATTGAATGATTGTAGAAATCTAGAACATAAGACAAAAAAAAGCATTGTTGAAAGAGTAATGAAACTCACCCAGAAGTCAATCGAATGATGATCATGTAATGATTTCTCATGAAGCATGATTGTTCTTTGAAACCCCACTACACATACACAAATTTAAGAAAACTCATCGGATCAAACAATTTCTTAAGCAAATCAAGACAGACATTTTGAAGTGTACGTGCTTCATAGCTTGTTAGCACTAGTGTTGTGATGGAGCATTAATCTAAGTCAAGATTTCTTATAATAATGGGTTGGGTTGGACTAACTCAATGTGTGGCTATGCATAAGCACCCCTACATTCTGGCATAAAAACAAAGCCATTGTTGAAGGTTTAAAATCTTACCAATGTCCAAATAAAACTTGCCATTTCAAAGGCATTCTGCATGAACAGTAGAACAAATAAGAGCAAAAACAAGAATGATCAGAATACAAATAAGGTGCTAATAAATTTAACCTGAAACATGACAAATTGTATCAGCCATGACAGTATATCTGGTTTTTTGAACCAAAACAGATCGTCACGTGGCTTTACTTGTGTCCTAGCATATGGCCCTGTTTGCTCCAATATTTCAATTGCTAAGGTTGATACAACATGTTGAAGTTTTGTCCCTATTAACATGACAACCTTTTACATATAGAGAAATTAGATGTGAACAAAAAAATGTCAATGAACTGATTTATTGAGATATGAAATCAAAATATCAATACCAGTGCAGGGATAAATGAGAGCCAGAAGTATATGTTCAATCCTGCAAATTTAAAAAAATAAAAAATATGTGAGGATATTAATCAAAGACACTAACAGAGTACAGTACACTAATATTCAATTTTGAAGAAGAAAGGTTACCATGGATATTCACAAAGATGCAGACTATAGCATAAATCCAAAGCGGCCAGCTGTAACAATAAAAAGGTACGGTCCTTAGTTATTTTCTTCATGGTTTTCTTTAATCTCAATACTTAAAATACTAAACCTTAATAAAACATTAGTAGAATAAGTCTGTTGCTAGCTCCTTATTCAATTTGACAAGTGTTATGGACGTTTTATACTCTTCTTTACTAAGAAGACATGGCAGAGAACATACTTTTGAAGAAAAACTTCACTGCTTCAGTATTTCTTGGTGACCTGGTCTGTTAGCTAGAAGAGCATTATTTGCGTGAAAATGAAGGAGTTATCTCGGTACCAGTTTATCTGGTATTAGTTTATTTAATGCTGACTTGTATGTCGTGAAGGTAATATGTTGTCATCTACACTTTTACCTTTGTTCACACATTAGCTAAGGTCTATGTATACTTGAAACATCACATTTATTGTTCATCTCAAACTGGTAGCTAAAAGTTTAATTGTGGTGTATTAAAAAAGACATGAGTATTTGCTATAAATAACTCAGGAATTGCTCTCATAGGAAACTTCAAAGCTCCTCATCCTATCCCCTATGTTAATCCAAAACATTGCATGTTAACTAAGCAGCTGCGTCAAGAACTTACATTGGTTTGCAACACATTAATCTGTCAAAGGAAGAAACTCATCTCAGAATGATTCATACCTTATTCCTAGAATGGCTTGAAATTCATCTTCCATGCTACGAACCATATAATTATGAAAATTATAGGACAGCGGCAATTTGTGTTCCTGTGAATTGAAGCAGAGAGTGTTACACAGTACACCAATGGTTTATAATCAGCTAATAAGGAAGATGAACAACAAGTTGATGATTTTATTCTAGAAAAACAACTAATTGTAATCCTCAAATTTTCATATAATAATAGTTTATGTGCAGAATGCTTTGGATTTTTGCGATTTGTGAAGGCAAGGGTGTAGCTCAGTCCACAATGTATAAATATATTTGAATATAGAAGTATAGATCAAGGAATTGAGTGACACACTTTCTCACGATTTCTTTAGCACACCCTCTCTTATTTGAGTCACATGTCACACACACTCTACTTCCTTTTTCGGTTAAATCATACTTCAAAGAGAGTATGGGATGTGACTCAATAAGAGAGTGTGTTAAAGATTGTATGAAAAAGTGTTTTTGGTAGCACTCTATATATAGATAAAAATAATAATCACAGTGGATAAAGAGAATCTCCATTTTTCCATTATTTTGTTTTAAATGTATCAATAGAGGAGAAGAAGAAAAACGAAAAACCCTCAGCAAATAAAAACCTTACAGTGATGAAACCAAGACGAAGTGCAAGGTAATCGGATTTTTGTATAGAACTCCTAAACTGACGTAGAAAACAAAGCTGCAAGTTCAGATCAAACTGTCATCCATATAACACATCCAAAACTTGCATAAGACTGGTACTAAGCAAACAATTCATCACAATATGAGTTCAGTAAAAAAAAACAAGGTAATAAATAATTAGGGACGTATAATAAGATGATATATCACCATCCAGATTAGTATGGGATTCCTGCTTCTGCTCCAAGGATGAGAAGTTTGATGAGAAATAAAGGTTATCTGCCGCCTCATCACTTTGATTTTCTTTGCTGTTGAAAAAGGGGTATTAACATGTGATATATGATGCATCAAATTATTGCATCAAAAAGTGGAAACCAAGTTTGTAGAATTTTTGTTTCTGCCATGTCTTTGTTCCTGTAATGGTTGGTGTATGAAGCACAACTATTGTATGTTATGTACCTTGCAGATTTCCATCAGCTGCAATGGTAGCTTGATTTTCCCATTTGCGCCAACTATAGATCTACAAACACATGAAGAGAAAATCAATAAGTGCTAGACAGGCAAAGATATAGAAGAAGAGGAAGTGAGAAAAGTGAGTTATTGGACAATAATTGTGAATATTTGTTGTTGTTAGTATGAGAAGACGTGAAGGATTAATAAGGAGTAAGTAATGAAGAAGAAATAGTATAGATAAATTGAGAATAGAGGGAAGGAAGTTAGAGTAGTGACCTTGGTCATTGCTAAAGCAACAGCGAGACAACTGTAGAGAACATGAGTGATGCCAAGAACAAATAAAAAGCGATGCAGCTGTTCAAGACCCTCATATGAAACAAATGGCTCATGCCCCTGCAATGCATTCACTCTTTTACTAATTGAGATGATTTACTAAAGTGATGAATAAATTGAAGCATATTACCTGTCTACATTGATGAAATGCAACATTATTTACTTGGTTTGCAATAGTAGTTGTTTTTTGAGGTGGAGGGAAAGAGGAAGAAGTTTGAAGCATGAATTTGTGATTGGTGTCAATGTCTTGTTGAGAACAGGTATAAAATTGAGTAGTGAAAAGTGAGGAAGGTACACAAATTTCAGAAATCCACCTTGCGCTTTGTGCCAACAACAAAGAGATAAGGCCAAGCAGCATGAGCTCTAGAAGGAAAGATGAATGCAAAATAATAAAAATGATTAGACAATAGAAAAGAGTAGTGAATGAAGTGTAGAAATGCATTGTGTGATTGATATATAGTTTGAAAGTGAGATTTAGGGGTAGGTAATGAAGAAAAGGATTGACCTTCCTTAATTTTGTCAAGTGAAGCAAAAAGTGCCTTCCTTCTTGTCTTCTTCAACCACTGAAAAAGGAGGGAATGATGAAGTGATGAAGTGATGAAGTAGAAGTGTTAGATGATAGTGAATAGTGAATAGTGAATGGTGATGAAGTAGAAGTGTTATTACCTTTCCAAAGCGGTAGATAGATCGTTGAACCAAGAAGCAGAGGAAGACCATAACAGTAATAACTGAAGCAACTGAATATGTTGGTGTCTCAGCTAGAGACCGCCCTCCCTCATGCATGTTGACTATGTTGATGGGTTAATGTTAATGTGATATGATTAATGATGATGTGAAGGATCCACGAAAAGGGGAAGTAGCCATAATAAAGAGAGAGAAGAGAAACATGTCCATGTCTCAGCTGAGGCAGCTTTTTTAATTATTTGATGCAAAGTGCATGTGGACACTACTCACATCATTAATTAATATCATATACTACTTATATATTAATACATCATTAATTATTTAACATGGAAAATAAAAGAATAATCCCATAGTATATTGTGTTGATAGATAGAACAGAAGAACTCATCTCCCTAAACCCAAAACCCTAACCGCCATGGCGTCTTCCTCAATTCGCCTCCGCCGCCCCCTCTCTGCCGCCCTCTCCACCTTCCACCGCTCCTTATCCACTCCTATCCACCGCCCACACTTAACACCGAATCATCATCATTATCATTATCATCTCCTCCAGACCCCTCTTCCTCAATTTCAATCCACTCGTGCATTCAGATCATCACCGATTTCGTTTCTCTCCACTCGTCCTTCCTCCTCTAACGATGAGATCGGTCCCGATACTATTCTGTTTGAAGGATGCGATTACAATCACTGGCTCTTCGTCATGGATTTCCCTAAGGACAATAAACCTTCACCTGAAGACATGGTTCGTGTTTATGAAGACACTTGTGCTAAGGGTCTCAACATCAGGTCTCTCTTCTCTTCTTTTCCCTTATTGCATATTCATCCTCTAACTTTTTATATATATTTCAAATAGGCCCCTTAACTTGTTCTATTGTTTTTTTTTAATGTGTGGTGGTGTTGTTATAGTGTGGAAGAGGCAAAGAAGAAAATATATGCTTGCAGCACTACCACTTACACTGGCTTTCAGGCTGTCATGACTGAAGAAGAGTCCAACAAATTTGAAAGTACTCTTTTTTTGCTTACTCTCAATTTCAATCATGTTGTAAACAATTCTCTAGGCTTCAAATATGATTTTTCATGAGTTATTTTAACTGTTTTTTTCTGGGTAGCAGCCAAATTTAGTGTCTCTTAAAGGCTAATTTTTTAACTTTTTTTGCTTCAGATATTGGTTTTTAAGTAAAAGCATAACCAAATAAGTGCAATGTTAGAAGTGATTTTTAATGATTTTTTTCAAAGAAAAAAAGCCTACACAAACGGCGTCACTGGTTTCTGTTTGAGGTTTTCAATTGTAACCACGGGTACTCTCAATTTCAATAATCTAGTGCTGGACTGTTTAGGCATAAAAAATGCCGTTTCAAAAGTGATTTTAACAGGTATGTTTATGTGAGAAGCTCCTCAAAGCTAAATTTCCTGTTTTTTTAATGTATAAATAAACGTTTTTAGTAGAAGCTCAACCAAACAAGCATAATCGTTATAAGTGATACTTTTCTATATATAAAAAACACTTTTAAAATAAATAAAAAAGCCTGAACACATGGGCTAACAGTGCACATAATATATATAAAAAATGAAAGATATATGATTTGCTGTTTTTCCAACAGGTCTTCCTGGAGTCATCTTTGTGCTACCAGATTCCTATATTGATCCTGTGAACAAGCAGTATGGAGGTTAGCAAATATGCACATAATTATTCTTGCTCATGCTCTTACTTGACCTAATTGGGACTATTTCTTTGATGACTACTTCATTCTTTAGCTACCCTTGTTTGCAAGATAAATTCTGAAAGCAACTTTTGATGTGTGATAAATAGGAGATCAGTACATTAATGGAACGATTATCCCTCGACCTCCACCAGTACAATATGGAAGAAATCAACGAAGACAAGATGACCGAAGAGGTCCAGGTCGATATAACCAGCAAGGAAATCAAATGTCAAACCCTCAAGAAAATTTCTCCTACAATAATCGGGGGCCTGTGCAAGGGGATGGAAGGAACTATGGTCCTGCACAAAATTATCGTCAACCCCAACAGAACCATGGTCAACCATCGCAGAATTTCCCTCCCCAACAGAACTATGGTCAAGCATCACAGAATTATCCACCCCAGCAGAACTATGGTCAAGCATCCCAGAATTATCCACCCCAGCAGAACCAAGGCCAAGCATCACAGAATTATCCACCCCAGCAGAACTATGGTCATGCATCCCAGAATTATCCACCCCAGCAGAACCATGATCAAGCATCACCTAATTACACCCCCCATCCACAACAGCCAAGGAATGGGTCCAGTTCCCCACAATATGCACAGCAGCAGAACATTGGACCACCAGGACAAGGAGAAAGAAGAAGCTATGTGCCACAGCAGAACTTTGGGCCACCTGGACAAGGAGAAAGAAAAGATCCTGCTGCTAGTCCTGGAGGAACTGGGACTTCTCAATCTTGGGGTGATACTTCTTTTACCCCATCCTCTGTGAAGGATTTCAAACCATCATATAAGGAGGAATTTGAGCAATTTGGACAGGCTAACCAGGGGAATTATCCTCCCAAAGAGCAGACGGGGTCCCAACAAAGATATCCACCTCCTGGCCAGGGTAATTTTACTGGAGAGGTATGGTAGGCCCAAAAAGAGGGGAAATATTTGAAGTTTCTCTTCTTAAATCAGAATAGAGAGTTGTTTTATAGTAAAACTAATATTGGTTTATAATATTTAGTTCGTTTTTAAAACTTGAGCAAAACTGTAATTGGCGAGTCTATAGCAATGTTTGGTACATGAACATAACATGATGGAATATGAGAGACAAAATGTTTTGATCTGTTTTTCTTGGATCAATCTCCTTATGTTCTGTTTCATCACGTTTTGACATATATACCAAATGCTATTTGAAAAACTGTGAACTGTTAGGCTGAAGCAATGCAAAAGATGACTTGATTTTGTTGTTTTGTGCAGGGAAGATATTGATAGTAGTTTGAGACATGCATGCAGTAGGTATTGAAGTTTATCAAGTGTATTCTTAGCTGACTGCATGTCCTTTCCAAGTTGTGATTGTATATCGGTCAATCTAATTTTATGTGACAGATAGATGTGGTATGTAAAGGCTGTACTAAGAAGCTGGGACGGGTTTTATTAAAAATGGTTGAGCTTTGAATTTCATGTTCCCTTTCTCTGTAATGGATGATTGCCAATTTAAATGTCTTACTTCTTTGTATGCTTTCATAAATCTTTAATGCACACACTATGCAATATTTATCATTCCTTAAATCACTACTATTTTAGAACCATGCCTAATTGCCTATACTATACATGATGACTGTGAGAAGCAAAGATCCATGAAGGATGGAAATCGAAAAAGCAATTTTGCTTTAGTTGAATTGCATTACATCCACATTCAAGATCTTGTCAAGTGTTGTTTGCACACCGAAAATATTCTTTAATCTATCTCAACTTAATTTTATATGTAATTAAACACTTAACATGAGGAAAATAGTTTGTGTACTCAATAGTGTAATATGATTATTAACTTTTTAATTAAAGTAATACACACATGAAAGATGTGTGATTTTTTTTTGAAGAAAATCAATCTTTTAAAGAACACTATTCATATATAGCTTTTCTAAAATCATTTTTTAAATGCTTTTTATTTTTTAATAAAGTGATTTGTTAAACTTTTAAAATAACATTTTTACAACAACGTTAAAAGTTATGTGTATAATTTTTAATAGGTATTTACGCATATATAACTTATTTAAGAATAAAATATTAATATTAATAATATTCAAGTGTGCTTGTCATTGAGCAGTGCTACTAAAAAATAAAAAAGTAGGGAAATATAAGAATTTAATTTAATAAAAAATTTGGTGAGAATGAGGAATATGTAAAAAATATATAAAAGTTGATATAATAAGGATAGTTAAAAGGGTAAAATTTATTTTTAGATGGATTGAATATATATATCTATACTTCTATCAATATCTATGCTTCTATACTATTAATACTATTAATAAAGCCAAAACCCAAAATAATTACCTCACTATGGTGTAATTAAGGATTCCCTATTTTGCCCTCACCATCTTTTAATTTCTACGACAAAACCATATAGCCCAATAATATAACTATACTTTTATACTACTAATTTATATCTATATTATTTCTATATCTATATCTATACTTCTATATCTATACTATATATAAAGCCAAAACATTTTAAAACTATAGTGTAATATTTTATTGCCTATTTTGCCCTTCTAATTAACTATTATTACAATGCAAATAAATTAAAATAATTATTGAATGTGTTAATTATCTATATCTATACTTAATTACAATGTTTACCACATAATAAAAGAAATATCAATGAAAGAAGTTACATATATAAAAAAAATATCAAAGCAATTTTTAATATAAGTTTTAATAATATCATAACTCAATTTCATATTTTTTTATTACATAAATTATAATATTATGTATACTCAATATAAAAATTGTAATATAATTCATCATTACTAAATATCATTCATCATTAATATTTGAAAATAAATTATGGTTAAAATATGAATGAAAGATGATGGGTAGGAATAGAGATGGCAAAAAAACTCGTAGCCGCGGGTAAAATCCGCACGGGTACGGGCACGGGTCACAAACGGGTATCCGCGGGTATTCCGAACGGGTTTTTTAAAATACCTGTAGTACCAACGGGTGGGCACGGGTATTGTGGTACCTGTACCCGCGGGTACCCGCTATATATGTAATTACAAAATTATCATTCCCCTAAACTCTTTAATTCTTATTTCCCTCCCTTAAAATCCCTAATTTTTCCATTCCACTTAAAATCCCCAATCTCTTCCCCTTCTCTTCCCTTTTCCCTTCTCATTCTCTTCCCTAATCTCTCACCCAACAACATCTTATTCACACCTTTCTTCTCATCCTCCTCAACTTTGCTTTTGTTTTGTGAAAGGTAATTTTTCTTGTTATTATTGGTTAATATTATGGATAAATTTTGTGTTTGGCTTTGAGCATGTACTTTGTAATAATGAATATATGAGAAATTATATGTGTGGTCCTCGAGTTCGGACCATTCCCTCTCATTTGGCTTTTCGTGCATTTTACATGATATAATCGATTACGATATACTCGTAATCGATTACAACATATGAAAATCATTAGTTTTTGCTGTTTTTTAAACACCGTAATCGATTACGAGTATATTGTAATCAATTACAACACATTAAAAGCATCAGTTTTGCTGTTTTTTAAACTCGTAATCGATTACAACATACTAAGCGGCTACTGAATTTGTTTATTTAGAATATGGCACATTATTTCAAGAAATACTTTTCAAATGCAACTACATTGGAGTACAAAAGTATGTAATATAACATTCATTCTCTGCCAATGAAAATTCAATTAAAGTATAAAAACTCGCGGGTACCCGCTGTACCCGCGGGTACCCAGAAATACCCACAAAATACTCGTTCACGGGTACCCGCGCGGGTATTGGGCGGGTACAGGTACCATTCCCATATTCCAGAACGGGTAGCGGGTAGCTACTACCCGTGCCCGCCCATGCCCGTTGCCATCCCTACCTAGGCAGTGTACCTAATAAATTCACATATATATATATATATTATATATAATTATTTAGGGATTGGGTTGAGATTTAATTAGGTATCGAAGGCGAAACCCAAGTGTTATTGAGAGTGACGTCGTCTCCTGGAATTGAAATCCAAATTGATTGAAGAAAGTAACATCTCTGAAGGTAGGGTTCCTCTTTCACCTCATATTTCATTCTCATTTTCCCATTATTCAATTTCATATTTTAAAGGTATGTCCTTCATTTAATTACTATTTCATAACCACCGTTTTTCATATTCTATTCCTTTTTTTTAACTCAATCTCTCCATTTTTGTTAGTTCTCAACTTGACATGGCCAGAAAACACACCATTGAATCAATCCAACAACAACAATATGTTAGAAAGAGTATTATTCAAAGGAATGATGATTCTCAAAGTTCTGAGGAAGAGGGTCAAATTCTCAGTAATAGGAAAGTTAGGGAAGATGGAGGTGATAGATCGCGTCACCATTCTAGGAAAGAACCTCACTTAGATGATTCAGATGCCAGACCTAAGTCACATGACAGGACCTATGAGGGTCATAGACGGCGTGGAGGTCATCACAACAGACATGAAATCAAAGATCGCCATGCCCCTCATGATTCAGAGGAAGAAGATGATAGGGAAAGGAGAAGTGGTAGGGATAGAGAAAAAGAAAGGGATAGGAAAAGTGGTAGGGATAGGGAAAGAGAAAGAGAAACAGAAACAGAAAGGGATAGGAAAAGTGGTAGGAATAGGGAAAGAGAAGGAGAAAGAGAAAGGGATAGGAGGCATAGAGTTGAAAAGGATGATGACAACGAGAAAGATCCTTTGGATAAGGATGGGAGCAAGCACAAGGAAGAAAATAGGAAGGAAGAGGATGGACATGAAAGAAGAATGCTTGAAAATACAACAACACACTCAACCATCCCAGAGGGTAAGGTGAATGGTAGTCATGCAACTAATCTGGGTAAGAGTGGAGGTGTTTACATTCCCCCTTTTAAGTTGGCTCGGATGATCAAACAAGTTGAGGACAAAAGCAGCGTTGAATATCAACGATTAACATGGGATGCTTTAAGAAAGAGCATCAATGGACTTGTGAACAAGGTTAATGCTACCAATATAAAAAATATAATTCCAGAACTATTTGGTGAGAACTTGATTAGGGGAAGAGGTCTTTTCTGCCGCTCCTGTATGAAGTCTCAGATGGCATCTCCTGGATTTACGGATGTCTTTGCTGCATTGGTTTCTGTTGTGAATACTAAGTTTCCTGAAGTGGGTGATCTTTTGCTTAGAAGAATTGTTTTGCAGCTGAAGAGAGCATATAAGCGAAATGACAAGGTTTGTGACAACCCTGCTAATATATTGTGCTGTCTTTTTCTTAGTCCAATGTTTCCATTCCATTTTTTAACTGTATTTTTTATTTCATTTCCAGCCTCAATTACTAGCTGCTGTTAAATTTATAGCACATTTGGTAAATCAGCAAGTAGCTCATGAGATCATTGCTCTAGAGTTGCTCACAGTTTTACTGGAGAAGCCTACCGATGATAGTGTTGAAGTAGCTGTTGGATTTGTCACAGAATGTGGTTCAATACTGCAGGATCTCTCTCCTAAAGGCCTTCACGGTGTGTATTCCTTTGTACTACATATGGCAATAGTGTGTGCTTAGGCTTTTTATTTGCTTATATAGGATTCACTACTTTGCCATGTCTCTACTTTTGTTCCTTTCGCAGTTCATGTTACACTGAGAATCAATTTTTTGTGCCTCATGGTATAAACTATTTTATCAAAGCATGGTATAACACATAAATTTTATTTGGATTAAGATATTACCTACGCAAGAAAGGGGAAGAGTATAACCAAGGTTTTAAAATTCCACCTTCATGAACAGAAATGGATTTGATACTTTTGAGAGGTCGTGTAAATTTAAGGAAAGATTAAGTTAAACAAACAAGGCGGATCAAAGTTGAATTGCAGGAATGATAGATGATATGTGTTTTGCAATAAAAAGAATGATATTTAGTCTTATTGGGTGCTATGAGTGGTTAGCATTGGTATTGACTGTTTGTAAGGCTTGTAACTCAAGGTTTTATTATTATCATTGATTACTAAAAGTTATATGTAAACTATTGTAGCTTGATACTAACATTGGATACTGACAAGTATGTTTTTCTGTCAAGTTATTATTCTCAAACAAAACAATTATATCTCTTATGTATTGCTAACCCCAGTGTAGCCACTCCCACAGGGCCTTCTGATGGTTTTACCTATATAGATTCCTCCATGCTTGTAGAAATATGCAAATACAAGACACTTATAATGGTTGATGCTTAAGTCTAATTTCAGTCCTTGATAATTTTTTAATTTAAATTTATAATTTTGAAGGTATCTTTGAGCGTTTCCGTGGAATTCTCCACGAAGGAGAAATCGATAAACGTGTCCAGTTTCTCATCGAAGGCCTATTTGCAATAAGAAAAGCCAAGTTTCAGGTATGAACTTTTTAATAAATTATTTTGGGAAGCAATATGTCGTGCCCCGATTTTCGGCTACGCGACCTCTTTTGGAGTCGCCACCATGTTTTTTGCGGTTAAAACACGGAAAACTCAATTTGAGCCCAAAAATGGATAATTTGGTTTTTGAACAGAGATTCTGAGATCGAGAGTCGATTACGGATCGGGGAAGGTATTAGCACCCCGTCCGCCCGTACTAAAACGGTATCCTTGTTAATAACATGGATTTTTATACCCTTAAAATTATTTATTAAAATTCAGTGATAAAAACAAAATGTTTTATTTTTTATCTACGTATCCCTAGATGCAATAGGGAAATCAAGGCTATGTAGTTCTGGTTCGAAAATTAATTGGAGTTTGGTTTAATTGATTTGAAATGTCGATAGAATTTGATTAACTTTGAGAAAAGATGAAGCAGCAGAAGCTAATGTCCGCACCGCATCAAATCTCAAAGAAATTTTAAAATACTTGAAATATAATTAAAATTTATTCATCTATAAGACAGATGAAGTAGCAGAAACTAATGTCCGCACCGCATCAAATCTTAAAGAGATTTTGAAATAGTTTAAAATATCATTGAAATTTGTTCATAAGTTAGATGAAGCAGCAGAAACTAATGTCTGCACCGCATCAAATCTTAAAGATATTTTGAAGGTAATTAAAATATAATTGAAATTTATTCATCTTTAAGATAGATGAAACAGCAGAAACTAATGTTTGCACCGCATCAGATTTTAAAGAGATTTTGAAATAATTAAAACATAACTGTTGGGAACTAAGCCATAATTTATTTCTATTAATAAATTAAAATATAATTGACAAGGAGGAACATATAATTGCTACTCAATATTATATAAATAAAAAACAAAAAAAAACATAAGTGGATTACATTAAACTATTTGGTGTCATTATGTTGATTGGTGAGTGATGATTCATTGCATTAAATGTATTTATTTAGTGCTATTTTTTGCAATCCGATTTGATTGCTTTTATTATTTTGTTGTTGATTTGATTTCTTTTCCTTTTTAGGGATTGAGTGTGGAGGTGTAAAATTTAGGAGGATCTTCCCATTAGTTCCTTCCCCCTTCTCTCTGGGAAATAGGATCTTGGATTATTTGCACTTTGATTGTGATTCCAATTTGATTTCTTGATTATTTGGCATGATTATTCATTTATTCATAAAACAGTTTCTTTTCTTCAAATATCACCATCGAAATAAGCATTGATTATGGGATTATTTGTAGCTAATGATAGCATCATGAAAGAAATATATGAGTGATAGAAGAAACACGGTTGTTTTAGGAAAACTATGTAATCAACTTATATACCAAACGCTTAAATCAATGAAATGATGCATAATTTTTGTTTTGGTTTTTTTTTTTTGTGGAAAAAGTAAATGGCCGGACAAAATTGGGTGTTCACACAATAGCACCTTAAAATTTAAATCAGTTTAAAGGACTAGGTTGAAATTGACATGCTTTATGATGGGTTGAATTTGCAGGGTTATCCAGCTGTTCGTCCTGAACTGGACCTTGTGGAGCAAGAAGATCAGTTGACCCATGAAGTTTCGTTGGACGAGGAAATAGATCCAGAGATTTCTCTCGGTACATTTTTGTGATCTTAAGTTCAAATTTGTATCTTCTATCTAGATAAGTCAACCTATCATCATAGCAAATTGTGAATTCACTATTTGCCATTTTATTTTTTTCCTCAGATATCTTCAAGCCAGATCCAAATTTCCCGGAGAATGAAAGGCGTTATGAAGATTTGAAGAAAACAATACTGGGTGAGGAATCTGAGGATGAGGACGGTTTTGAGGCAGGGTCGGATGAAGATGATGAAGATGATGACGATGATGAATCTGATGATGAGGATGAGCAAAGTATGCAAATAAAAGATGAAACGGAGACAAACCTTATCAACCTGCGAAGGACAATTTACTTAACAATCATGTCCAGTGTAGATTTTGAGGAAGCTGGTCATAAGCTTCTGAAAATCAAACTGGAGCCTGGTCAAGAGGTGAGTTTGGAATCTCTGCTGGCGGTTACTGTTCTGTTGCCCAAACTTAATATTTTGTATTAAGTTTTTGTGCAATGTTATTGAAAACCCAAAATGCTTTCTTTCCGTCTCTCCCTTGTTTATTGTCATTAATGTGCTTCCAACACTAATTCTTGCTTGGGAAAGCAGTTTATATCTTTGTGCTTGATTATCTTCATATTGTGCTTTAACTGGATTTCACTTGGGTGCAAGATTATTTGTTTATTGTGATTCATGATTACCTGATTTTAATGCTGCTATAAAAATTAGAGCTCCAATTACAGCTTATTTGACTGTTATAAGCATTAGCTGCATCTATGTAAGTAGTTACTCAGATTGAACATTGTTTCCAGCATCTGATAATTTTGTTTGATTGGTGGCAGATGGAACTGTGCATCATGCTTTTGGAATGTTGCAGCCAAGAGAGAACCTACCTCCGATATTATGGTCTTCTAGGCCAGCGTTTCTGCATGATCAACAAAGTCCATCAAGAAAATTTTGAGAAGTGTTTTGTGCAACAGTACTCAATGATACATCGGCTTGAAACTAATAAACTGCGTAATGTGGCAAAGTTTTTTGCTCATTTACTTGGCACAGATGCTCTGCCTTGGCATGTTCTATCGTATATACGTTTGACTGAAGAGGACACGACTTCTTCATCCCGTATATTTATTAAGATTCTCTTCCAGGTACTTTGAATCAACTCAAAGGATTCCTCTTTTTGTTTAACTATGTATTTGCATTATCATTTCAGCAAGTTTCAGTTGCGAGTTTTTAAAACATGTAGTTTTTTTTTTTTTTGCAGAGTTGAAACATGTTGGGGTTTTGTTTTCTTGATTCCTTAAAATGATGTGGTAGAAGGAATTTAGTCTCTGGAATTAAAAGGCTCATCTAACGAAGTTCTTGTTTACTGCAATGTGCATGCTATGTATTTAATTTACTTGTTATGATTTTGAATACAGGAAAAATTATTAAATAAACAATCTAGAAGGTATTATTGTTGCTGTTGAGGTTAAACGATTAAAACAAGTTGACTTGATAATGTTGATTGTTGCATTCAAGTTGTCTATAAAAAAAATGATTTTTTCAGTGATGTCTTATGCTCTATATTTCTGATGCAGGAATTATCTGAGCATCTTGGCATCCGGCTGCTAAATGAACGGTTAAATGATCCAATGGTACAGGACTCATTTGAATCTATATTCCCAAAAGATAATCCAAAGAATACACGGTTCTGCATTAACTTCTTCACCTCCATTGGGCTTGGTGGTCTTACTGAAAACCTTCGGGAATATTTGAAGAATATGCCTCGACTTATCATGGAACAGCAGAAACAAGTTTCAGATTCAGAATCAGATGATGATGAGTCAGGGAAGTCTGATTCATCAGATTCAGAAACAGCGAGTTCTGAGTCAGAGTCAGAATCTTCTAGTTCTGATGAAAGTGACAGAGGAGGAAGAAGAAAGCGGAGGAGAAAGTGAAGCAATTAATTGCTATTGTTGAAGGCCCTGTCTAGCTTCCACAAAACTATGATAGAGTTCCGTGGTTTCACATTTTGTTTCAATATTTTAGAGTAGAACCTGTAGTAGAAATGCTGCGATTTCAGTTGCTGTGCCTTTGATCATATGTTCATTTGATAAGCTTAAGGTTGTACTGATGATTCCTTATGACATTTTTAATTATGTTACTTTAAAGTAGAAGTGTCCTGGAAGAGATCTATGAACCTTTATTTATTCGTTTGATATGTTTTTGGAAGAGATCTATGAACCAATGCTCTTTCATGTACCGCAGATCACACATCTTGTTCTGAACTAAAGGAAACTCCATTTGCTCCACAACAGTCCTGACTATTATTGGATAGCAAAGAAGCACTGCCATTAGCCTTGACAGAACCATTTTGTTGAATAGTAGGGTTCTGATCTTTCTTATCAACCACATCTTTTTCACCATTCATTTCATTAATTAGCATATAGCAACAGTGATTTAATGTTAACTAACCTATTGTGCCTTTCACTTTCTTACACACCAACCAACATTGGCACCAACAAAAATCCAACATCGACAATAAATTATAAATGAGTATAAACAATACATGAAAGATACTAAATGTTACAAATTAAATCACATCAGTAAAATGGGATTGAAATATAGAAACACAAAGATGGGATTTTCACAGAAACCCAGAAAAATGTAGCTATAACAACATAAGAATATAGAATGAATAAATGGCATGATATTTGTAAAGATCCGAAACAAAAGGAAAAATGAAAACTTTACAGATAAAAGATGAATGAGGAAAGGAAGAGGAGTTTGTCACTCGCTGACTGCAATAAAAGTTATTATAAAAATAAAACATGTCAATAATTAAATTTTAGGATATAAGTTATTTCATATTTGGTAAGTATACTCTTTTACAAAATTCAAATATACATTACTTATAAATGAATAAAACAAATCATCAACTTTACGCATGTTACTTAAGGATTTGTAATGAGCATTTTTCATACTTAATAATAGAACTACAAAGAAATTTCATGGGAGGAAAAGTTAATAGATGAAATTGATAAAATAAAATGAGTTAAAAGATTGAGAAAGGGTCTAAATAATATGATGGCAGTAAATAGTGTGATGATATACTTTTGATTAGTGAATAATGGGATACATTTAGAGAGTGAGTTTGATTGTTGAATAATGGAGTTAGAATAAGGTACGGTACAATATTTGATTTGTTTTGACTTTGAAATTTGAATGAATAGATAGGGTATTGGTATTAGCCAATGTATTGATTAAATTAAATGGCAGTGAGGAGAAGGTGAATGAAAAGAAAGAGCAATGTATGTTTAGGCCACATGGACTATACTAACACACAAAACTCAAGAGAGTTGCAGTGAGGCATGTTTTGGGCATTTAATAATCCCTATAAATAAATATGAATCCATTCACACACCCCTCCCTTACAGGGATCTTGTGAGGTTATCATGCATTTTATTTATGTACCAATCTCATAATAGTGAAGGAACACATATTCTGATCCAAGTTTGATGTATGTATATGCAATGTGCATTGTATCAGCAGCAACAACAGCTGCCACAGAATACCCCAATTTATAGAAACAATATTCTTTTATAAGAAATACTGATGCCAAACAAAATACCCCAATTTATAGGAGTGCATCCTGTTAAAACAACTCTTTCTTTATGAATTACCGGTTATGTGAAATGCGGAACTATTATACTAACCTTCAAAATTTCTACAAGAGTATAGAAAGCATTAACACTGAGAACAAAACTATGAAAGAGGTTGTAGTAGTAATATGATTTGCTTTGTTGGGGAGCCTAGGATAATCATCAGGAGATGGCATAACACATTCATCACCATTAAATGAAATCTTTCTAGGGAAAGCCCATCCTTCTTTGAAGGTGAACTCTTCTTTATCTTTGTGTAGTAATATCTCTGTTTGTACATTCCCATTTTCCCCATGTGTCAATAACATGTCGTTGTAGTACTCTAGCCCCCAAAACATCCCTGTATCATCTGAAACAATACAAAAAAATCATCCCTTCAATATGATTATTTGGTCACTCTAACGATTTAAGTCACCAACTAACTACTTTACTTTAGCAATGTTTGACCTCTTCCAAAAACTTTGAAGGGTGTAAGTGGTAAAAATATCATCTTTAGAAGACTAAATTGAAAGTTTAGTCTAAAACATAATTAGGAACTAAAGTCATAATCATTTTGATAGGAACTGAAACGGAATAAAATGTAGCCACTTACTAAGATTTCCATAAATTGGTAGGGGCTTGTAGTTAAAACTGAAAACTCGGTGTACACTTCGAAAGTTGGGGTGTAACACCACCAAGTTCCACTGAGAATAGTTTTTGACAAAGTTGAGATTTGTAATTGTGATCTTCACTCGCCAGTACTCTTTATAACTTTGTTTCACATGCCAATGAACACGAATAGGGCACATGTGACGTGAACACCTTACCAATGGTTGTGCTGAGTCATTTCCTTGTGGCAATCTCAGCATAGGAGGAAGACCCTTATCATCACTGAAAAGTTTCAAGATCAAAGTTGTAATTTAAGCAATTACATGATTTGCACATAATGATGACAGTTTAAATCAAGCAAAAAAATAATTGCATCCTCCATGAAGTAACTATTGCATGCATGCATTATTTTGTATCCACTCTACAACATCGATCCATTCATAGTTGTTCTATTATATGGGGATCATACTTACGTCTTCCAACAGACAATCAAAAGAATACAAGGATTAAGAGAGAGCGAGGGAGAAAGAATATTAAAGCTTCAACCAATAGAGGGAAGATAACATTTTTTACATATTTAGAAAACTTTTTTTTTTACTAATTACATCTTTGGTATAGTGAGTGACATATAATATGGGAACAAGATGTTATTCTAGTGATAGAACGTGAATATGCTTATGACAAGTTGAAATAATATACATGCACACTATTTGTGCTAACTTCCTATGTCACAAATGATGATATGGGTGGGGTTATCCTAAACAGATTTAGTCTCACCTTCCAATAGGGGTTGACTATTATTTTTCATAATTAAGGTTTCAGAATAATGAAATAATCTAGGCTGGCTAAATATGAAACCATTAATATTGAGAAGCAGCTTCCAAGAACAAAAACAGTTAACTGAAGGTGGAGATGAAATTATACTTGACACAATTTGCTCCTGGCAGGCCTTGGCAATTGCAGCTGCATATGGGGCAAGGTACAATGGTGCTATAATAGAATGCTGAGAAGGAGACACAACATTTTGGTGCAGGTGATGCTAGAAACTGAGAGTACATGCAGGTCACATTCCACGTATCTGCAATTCACCCACAAAATATGAGTAAAACTTGTAAAGAAACTATGTTTATTAGGCACAACCAGTTAACTACATTCACATTATTATTTAAATATTTTTTTTTATAGAACTATAAAATCCTTATTGCAATTATATTGAAGTTATCTAAGATTTTGATTGGCTGTGCCTAATTATACAAGTCTTTCTCTTAAAATATACAACAACATAGAGCATTCCTAACTAGCTACATGTCATGAAATCAGCCATCAAGATCGTGTGTATAAACGTGAAGAAAGCAAATGTAAATTGATATTTTTATGTTCTGCAAATGTATTTTGATGTATAAAGATAATCATTTGAAGCCCATTTTTATGTATGCTTTACTTGGTTTTGCGTAGCTCACCACTTAGGAATTAAGATATACTTAAAGAGGAACCCAGTTTTTACACATCAAGAAAAGTGTTGAAAGAAAAAAGAGAAGCATTCACATTTTATGCCCAAAAAGGTGATACTAGTGATGGGCATTACTCATATATAACAAAGAAAAGCAAGAAAAGTACTGACCTAAGACTTGTGTCCATCGTTTTCCATCTTTGGTAATCTTGGTTGGTGGGACTTGGAATGGTGCCCCACAGCTATAACCAGGAATTCCAAGAGTGAAATTTTGAGGCATGGTGAAATTACCATCTGCTTGAGGAGGAGGAGGGTCATCATAATCATCATCAGTCTCTGAAGCTTTCTTATAATTCATCTGAAAGGTAGCACCATATTTGGTAACATCTTGTGTGATAGATGTTAGGACTCCACCCTTACAGCAATTAGCAGATTGCATGTTATATGGTGTTCCAGGCATAAGATCAATAATATTTGGCTTCTTCTCACAACAATGTGGTTTTGTTTGTCCTCTGAAACTACTGCAATTCCCTTGCTCTGTTGCTTCTGCTCCCAACATTGTCCATATCACCTCATCACCTCTCCATGTCCATCCCAATCTCCAACCAGGTTGCTCCACGTGCCGAAATAGTTGAAAGTTGTATAATGATACCTTCACCTACAACATTTGTGAAATTGGACTAGTTAGTTGAATAATATATCCCAGAAATTGGTACATGATACAAGATTAATATTGTGAACATACACTATATCTACAATCTACATGAGTGAAGTACTAGGATTGGTGACGTGGAGTGAAGTGGTTGGAATTGATAAAATAAAATACCTAACAAACAAAGCCCTTTTCCTTTATTTTGATTATTATTATTATTATTATTGAATTGCATCATCCCTGAGCCATGTGTTACTGACAGTGACCTCACAACACAAATTATTAAAAAAACAATTAACAAATTAAAAATTCTTACATCGACATTGTCCCCATTATCAGCCAAGAAATCCCATGTGATGGTGATGTTTCCATATGGATCCAACGAATCGTATCCATCTGCATTCACAATCAAATTCTACTCATAAATTAATAAATGATTTATGAAACATTAAGAACAAGTATTGAGATTCTTACAAGAGACAATGATGAAAAAGAATAGATGGATTCTAAAAAATGGATTCATAGTTAATAAGATATCTTCAATTTGACGATTCAGGATTCCAGAATAGTCCAACCTTCAAAATTTGAACAAACAAACTTTGATGTGGGTAGTAAATAAATTGTCACAGTGTTGGGAATTTGTATGTATTATTATAATTTATAAGATAAAAAAAAAAGATTAATTAGAGTAGCTGTAGCGTGCCGTGTGCTACTGACTCCTTTGACTACTTCTACAGCTAAGGACTTTTTCACTTTCATACTATTTCTTTTCTCTTAATTTTAATATATAATTCCTTTTCCACACAATAAATAAATAAAACATTAATAAAGTATAAAGAATTACATTTCTTAACATGTATATCACAATTAATTGGAAATTGACCCAATAAAAGAATAACAAAAGGCATTTCATAAATATCATTAAATGACTTATGTGACCCATCTAACGGGATTAGTGTTGAAGTTGAGGAAAAGAGAGGAAGATTGAATTGAGGCTCCATCAGGATTGTGAATATCATTAGTGTTTCAAAGAGTTAATAACATAATTGGAGTGATGATGATAATGAACAACAAGGTTGGTAGTTGAGAGTAATATATAATAAATGAATTATGTGATTATTAGTGTAAGCTATATATATGTGATCAAACAATAGTAAAATAAGTGAAGTAAAAATATGTGTATATTTGGAAGTAATATATACTATTTTAATGGAAGAACCATATATAAATCATAATGATATGAAAAACCGTGTAATATTTATTCGTATGAACTAGTAAATCACATATTATATTGACTATTTTTTTGTTTACTTTTACTAAGATGTGGTTAAGAAGGAAGTACAACATAACAACTACTATTAAGTTTTTTATACAAGGGTGCTGATTACTATATTAATACAAATTATATTAACATGATTTCACCAGTTATTGAAGTTTTTAGAAAAAATAGTATTTTGAAAGATTACGCAAATAATATTGCTGAATTAGGATTTAAAGTAGCTCTCCATTTTGTAAACGATCATCTCTTCTTTCAGATTATTTGGTTCATATTGTAGATTTGTAGGTTAAGTCATTTTACTAATTATAAACCTTCCATATAATTTTGCTGTCCAATATGATATAAAGATCCATACCAGCAAACAGAGGAATGGTGGAAGAAATGAAAATTGAAATTTCCATGGGCCTTAGGAGGGCAATTCTGTCACCACAGATCCCCCACTTGTAAAAAAACGTAGGGTAGGGTGCCCAACTAAATTTGACCACTAGAAATTGAAAAGAAAAAAAAACTATGGTGTTTATAAAAAGGATGGAAAAGGCATGCATAGAATAAGGATGGAAAAGGCATGCATAGAATAAGGATGGAAAAGGCATAGAAATTGATAGATAAAGTGGTGTTGGGATGAGGTGTTGTGGTGCATTAGATGCCTTTATTATCCGGTGCTCACATGTACTGTGCATTTAAGTGTCATCTAATATGTGCCACTTTTTGCATTATTCCCTACTCTCATCATCTTAACTAAATCTCCCATTCTTTTCTTCCCTATAATTCCCACCACCCAACAACACTAAGATCAATCTGCATGAAATGGAGTTGAGAAGAAGAAGAAGAAGAAGAAGAAGAAGAGTGAATCTAAAACCGATAACCCCAAAACCAAACTCACTCTCTGGGCCTGCTCTCAATGCTTATGCTAATAGTGGAGGAGAGCATGCTGCTGCTCCTCACTCCATGTCAACTTAATTGTAAATTCTTATTAGTACTTCATTAAGTTGTTCACCCAAACATATGCCATGCCAATCAAGACAATGAAATTAAATGGATGTGTATGCAAAATGCACATTTCAATCATCATGTTAGACTGTACAAATAATACATTTGATCACCATTGTTTATATCCACAATAACTTTTGAACCACCATTGCTAAATTAACCATAATAACTCCACAATTGGGCTTTGGTGGAGTTGGTACCTTTAACCTTAGGCATCTGAATTCTGAAAAGCCATGTTGAGTGTTGTGTAATCCACTGCATCAGTTTATTACATAACATCTATACTCCACACAAAGTTAAAGGTATCTTTAGTTTGAGAAAAAAAAAGGTATGTTTTCACTTTCTACATTAGTTTTCATTACTTGCTGTACAAATCTTAGAAAAAAAGAAACGAAGTGAAGACACAAGGTCAAATTCGTAGTTAAAAAAACAAAGATTACTATTAAAATTAATAGTAAAAAAATGAAAATAAAAAACATTTTTCTCAAACCAGCCAGACTCTAAAAGTTTAAAATAATTATGGTTCTGATAAACAAAATTCACAGTTTTGTATTCTTACCAGACATCAATTATTGTGGCAGAATCATTGACTAGAACAGTTTTATTGTGATTTTCTGTCTTGCATCTGATCCCATTTGTCCTGGGGTAAAAGAGATAACAGCCACATCCTACATAATTACTAGAACTGTAAGTACTTTATAATACAAACATGCAAGCCCATTTAATCAATAATAGACATTTTGGTGACACTATAGACCTATGGTGAATGATTTCATAAACGTCTCTCATCCTAAAAAAAGAATAAAAAAATTATTTTTCAGACATCCTCCAATTATCCCCTCAAAGCGTCCAAAATCCTTAAATTTGGGCGTGTGAGATAAAATGACCACCCATCTATCATATAAGGCCATAAATCACCATAGAAGCACCCTTTTTGGTACTTGCCTAGTGTCTAAGCTTAATAATAATGCAATGTTGCAATTGAATCATCGAAAGCTTACGACACTTTGTTTGCAACATAAAATATTGGAAGCCTCTCCATTCCTGCATCTCTCCGTTTGTCTTTTTCAAATGACATTTCTTGCTCAGCATTTGATCCAGTTGCAGTTAAAACAAACTGAAATATAGAACTCGTTAATATTATTTGATTCCTAAAAACATAACATGATATTTAAGCATTGAATAACAAAAGGACATGAAAGAAAAATGCATCCAGAAGTCAAATTAGGAGGAAAAAGGAAATAGAAGGGAAACTATCAACATGGTCGTACATACCAGTGGAAACAGTATAGCCATGATCCCGTAACTCACAAGCGGCGAGAAAAAAAATATGGCCAGAACGCAAGGGCTTCCTGTAAGCAATAAATTACTCATTAATCTCAAACATGAAGTGAATCAGAGGATGGTGAACTAGGCATACAACAACCATGCCTTAATCTCATTACGTGGGGTTGGCTACATGGATTGAGCGACATCATAATGCTCTATAAGGATAATGAACTAAGCATAATATACACAGTTTGTTCCACAGTTCTATGTTCTTCGATAAAAAATAGTGTCAGATTGAATTTTAAACTTCAACAAGCCACCACGGCAACAGCGCATATGAAATCATATAAATTCTGCTCAATACTATCATAACTCGGCATAGTTATAAATCCTTAATCGGCATGCGTCAACTACCCTTAAACAAACCCATAACACTGATTCTTGTATAAACATGTAAGAGAGACTGGTTGAATTTTATTTATTACTGGTTAATATGCATACACTTGAGTTGTTCTCACAGATTAACGTTTACTTTATGAATGTTTTATACATACCTAAATAGACAAGTATAGTTAATATAGTTAATAAGAATATATTGAATATAAACATACCAAAACCAGCAAAAAATGCCCAGTAAGATTCAAAGTAGTCCAGCCTTTTATCAAGAGCAACTTCATTGAAATTCCATTTGTACCTAATTAAAAACTACATCTTTAAACACCACCCAAGTGTTAAAAAAAGATATTAAGCAAAAGGTGCATATGAACCACATACTCGAAGCAGTAATATGCATACATCCAGGAAAGGAGTACGAAATTGAGCAGCTTCCCAATGTATGGTAAAAATCCTGTGGCATAGACCTGCATATAATATCAGACATGGCTTTTTAGTGAAGAAGTGGGGATAGAATGAAGTATATTGGATATGAAGTGATATAGAGTAGTTGATTAATTACCTCAAGAAAGAAAACATTCAAAAGGAGTATGGAGTAGACCTGCTCTCCTATTCCAATCATGACCCTGAGTTAACCCATGATGAATTAACATGAACAAGAAAAGGAGAAAGCATGAAGTAAGTATTAAATGGAAGTTTACCCTCCTAGGCCAGATGGTCTTTTTACATGATGATCATTTTGTCCTTTGTGTGTAGTGATATTTGATGTTTCCATTGCAGCATATCCATACTTGGCAATGTCATTGTACCTGAAAACATGATGAGTTAATAGCTTGAAAAAAGAGAAGGGAAGGATGAAATGAGAAATGATTAAAAAGATAGTGTTACCAGATGGTGCTTAGAACTATGCTAAAGACATATAATGGGTAAAACCAAAGGACCTGGAGAAGTAAAAAAAGAGAGAGAGAAGGTAAAGAAGTTGAAAAGTATGATGAAGATATATATATATATATATAGATAGAGAGAGAGAGAGAGAGAAAAGAAAGAGTTACATAGAAGAGGTGAATGAGTGAAAGACGTAGGAAAGAGTAATGATGATGATGATGAGGCAATATCCATGAAAGTGTTGGGATGATGAGAGTGTTAAGGAGAAATAAACTTCCTAAGAATATTAAACCATTTAACAGGAAACACTGCCCTGTTCGCAACAAAACCCTCTTCGACCTGAATCAATCAATTCAGAATGAATCAATCAATTCAGAATGAATCAATCAATTCAGAATGAATGAATAAGAATGAATACCTGAGAGAGAGAATAATAACGCGATGAAGACAACACGCTTCTCTGAAACCTTCAAACCATAAAAATCCAACCTTTTTCATCATCTCTCTTAAACCTTTCAATTCCATTTCACAATTAGGGATTTCTTGGCCCAACACAACACGCCTATTTTCTATGCTCCTTATCATTCAAATTCACAACCCAACTTTCTTATTATAATTTTATTATTACTCATCCCTAAAAAATACTTACTACTTTATTATAATAAACTTTTTCTCTTATCTATTTATATTTTTTTAGTTTTTCTAAAGTGATAAGATTCCACACATATTATAATTTTAGATAAAATTATCTTCTCCTAAAAGATATTTTATTCTCTTAACTTATATTTCCCTTAAATATATGTGGGTTGCTTTAAAATATTAGTATTTTGATTTTTATATTTTTTTATTCAGTCTATAATAAGAATATGATTAACGTCAATATATAATACATCAAGTAATAAAATGTTGGTCTATGAATGACACTCACACATTTCAAAAAAAATATTAGTTTGTTATTCATAGCTTTAATGGTTACCGTTAGTAATACTAAACAAATTGTGGTGTTGATGGACAAATACTTAAACCAAAAGTATTCACATGTGTATAATGAAGTAAAAGTATATATAGGAATATCGGGGTTTCTGGTCCATTTGGATTAGTTTTAAAGCAAAAGTCATTTGGTCCAAACACGTAATTAACATATGGTCCGGTCTATTTATATTAGGATGTCAGCTCCAATCGGTTTTTTTACAAAATAGTGAAATTATACTTACATTCAAAGCTCATAAAAATGACTAAATATTAAGCATAAAAAAACTAGAAGAAAAATGATATTCAACAATATCAAAACAACATGTCTATCAACACTAAGGTCATGTTTGGCATGAATGATTTTTACTAGATTATGCTTATTTTTAAAATAAAAAAAATAAGCTTAAAATATAAACTATGTATGTTTGACAACCAAATGAAATTATAAACAGTTTTTTATTAAGAAATAAACTAAAAGTAGAAGCTCCAAAATCATGAGTTGATTTATTTTGTATTAGCTTATTTTTTTCCAACTTTTCTATTTCTCATTTTACTTCATCATAACTTTATCTATCTCCTCACTTTTACTATTCCACCAAACATTATAATTTTTCACATCATCAACACCAAACTACATAACTCTCATTTTCATCTTTCTCTATCACCACCAAACTCCATACATTATAACAACATTTTCCTTTATTTATACATGTATATAAACACAGAATTATGTATAAAAATTTTGTTATGCAATATTAAATTTTTGTAAATTATATATAAACTCCAAAAACCACAAAGCTTTTGTATAAAACTAAGCATTTATATATTATTCATTTTATGAATTATGTAATTCAAGTTTAGCAACTTCTATTTATTTTTGTTATATTAATTTTAATATTAATATTATATTGTATTTTATTTTAATCTATATTTTTAGCCTTTGTTATATACAATATTAAAAATTTAAAATTTTATAGTAAAAATATATATGATGGTAAATATTAAAAAATGTATATTTTAAAATTTAAAATTTTATAGTAAAAAAATTCATGATTGTAAATATTACAAAATTTATATTTAGAAAATAGTGTAAACACAACCAAAAGAAAAATAACATAAACAAATAAACTCGTACCATTTTCTATATTTTACTATGTAATTCTACCTTACAAAAATAAAACATATTAGTTTATATTCAGTTTCCAGCTAAGTTATCCAAACACATACAAATTAAAACATAATTTTGTACAAAACTCGTGCTAAGTATCAACAATAAACAACAAGACAACAACAATAAAAGCAAAGAATGACAAAAACAACAATAACAATATGAGCACATGAAACTTAATTTTAACAATTAGAAAGTGTTATACCGACAATTAATAATAACAATACTTCCACGACAACAAAATTGATAATAATATAGCTAATGAAAGTCACCACCTCAAAAGGATTGACTCAAGTTATAATTTTTTATTATCAAATATACTTAATATAATTTAAAAAATAGCAAATATATGTGTTATACAATATAATAAATAAAAGAGACACACAATTTTGGAGATAGGACTTAGCATTAAGTCTTGAAGACACTTAAAAATGTTACACACTTAATATTTCTGTCTGGTTTGAATCGATCTGGATTCAAGAGGTGAAACAAAAAACCGAACCAAACCAATTGATCTTTAAAAAATAAATTCAATATAATCCAAACACATTCATTTATTTCAGTTTAGGGTTCAGTAGAAAGCAAATATTGGATTCTGGGGGAGGTGTATACAATTTCATTCCATGCGACAGCTGTAACCCAAGTAAAGATAAAGATGCTTGACTCCATACTCTTTCAGTTTGCTACTTTTTGCAATAACTATAAACAATATATTTTCTTCATTAATAAAAAGAGAAATATCAGATAATAATAAATAGAAGACAATATATAATAATATTTTTGACAAATAGGAAACTACATACTCTATACATGTAGTACCATCTTTTTACCCATACATGTGCCTCTAATCTTCCAAATATCTCACACATTGTCTCAACTAAAAGAAAGTAGCCCCTCTAGAATGGACGTGGAACAAATCAATTGCAAAAAACCCAAAAACTGAAAGCAAAATAATAAAATGGGAAAGGTGCCATCTAGGAGTGCACATGGGTTTCTAAGACCTCAACCAACCTAACTCATTCTATATGAGCTTCTTCAGATATTATTTACAATATCTTACTTTTTTAACTTTAAATCATAACCACATAAAGATTTACTTTTATTATTTACAAGTTAATAATTATACAGATTATATATAATGATTTTTTTTTGGTTCATAAGTTAATAATTGCATAATTTATATATATAAAATATTTTGTTAATCATTTATATATGTTGAAAAAAATTATAAAATCATTAATATTTTAGTCAAAAAAGATATCATTATTTTATACACAATTGAATAAACACATAAAAACATGACGAATGAGACATATGAGATCTAACAATGTGTGTCCATGAGACACAACATAAACATTGACAAAGTCTAATTTTTAAAACATAAGTAACATGAATCCAATCATATTTTAAACCAACTATGATCAGGTTAAACCGAGAAAGTGTGATCTGAAAAAAATAAAATGCAAACTTAATTACTCTACATAACTTTGTTTGAGTGTAATATTATATTGGTACAAATTAGCTGGTAAATTAAGTATTGAGATAAACTTTTTAGGAATAGAAGTTTTGAAGTTACCAAATTTGTGATAAATAAAATAGATGTCAAAAACTTTATTAACATTTATAAAACAATACTGGTACGGGAGATTCTGTTATGGGGATAAGAATTAGAGCTATTATGGAAATAGATTAAGTCATAATTTTATAGAGTATGTGTGGAATCCTTATTAAAGACACTTTTTATATGTTTAGAAAAATAATTAAAATAAATAAATGAATTTGAGAAAAAAGGAATAAATAAATATAAAAAAAGAGAGGATAAAAAAGGGGAGAAAGAGAATAATCTGAAAATAAGTAGTGGAGAGAAGGAGTGTGTGTTAGGGATACAACAACAATTACAACAAATCAGAGTGATGCGTCTCACTCTTCCTCTTCTTTTTCTCTAATTCTCAATTATTGCATATTTGAATTGGATTTTTGGGATCAATACTCACTCCGATCTAACAAAGAGGGATCTTTTCCTCACTCGCAAGATCCCACACCCTTCTCTATCAGGGATCGAGCGAAACGACTTAGGGTTTTGCGTTTAATCGTTTCCTTGTCGTATGGCTACTACTACTTCTTCATCATCATCTTCATCATCATCTTCTTCTTCTTCTTCTCCTCTTTCTAGCTGGAGAGAGGGGATGTCCTCTGATAACATAAAAGGACTATGTTTGGCTCTGTCTTCAAGCTTCTTCATCGGTGCTAGTTTCATTGTTAAGAAAAAGGGTTTGAAGAAAGCCGGTTCCTCTGGTCTCAGAGCAGGTGCGTCTCTCTCTATTATTCAACTACTCTTTCCTTTTTTATTATAGATTTCTTCTCATTTTTAAGGATCCCTTCATATCATATTTCAAACCTCTCTACTTTTTTACACTCGATCCGCTCCATGTGTAGATCCGGTATTGCCTTCCAGGTTTAACACTATTTCAACTTCACATCTAAGATCTTACATACTCACACAAAACTACCTAAACATAGCTGCTTCTAACACTATTTATTCTAACATGTTTTCTTTTCGGATTCGGTCGGAGCCATTTACTTTATTATCGCCTCTTCCCATTTTGCTGACCTCACTTCTTTATTCCTCCTTAGTATCGTCTTACTTCTCACACTTCAAACTTGTATTTTATTTTATTAATTAATATTTAGCATGTTATTTCAATACATACAACACTATCTCTGGTTTACTATATTTATTATCATGATTGGAAAATGGCTTGGTATAACCATCCATTTATGGAATTGAACAGAAAATAGAGTTTAATTTGATCTGATGTTGTGTTAAAATGGGGAAAACTGTCTAGTATTTATGAGCTGAACGTTGCTGCTGCTCTTCTGTAATGCCATTTTTTATCCACTTGATACATTATACATCAACAAACAAAACACTTTTCCTACTCCGTGTAGTTAGCCATATGGATCAAAGGATGCTATTGTGTTCTATTCAAAAAGGCCATTTAAACTTATGTCATTTTTAGTGGTTTTACCCAAAGGTTTTTCTCAGCCCTTCCAACTATTTCGCTATCCTCCATTAGAGCCACTATTTCTCTTACATTGCATTCCACAACAGGCATGATAAAACCATCCTTTCCTCACTATGTCTCGTCCTTACTTTCTCTTAAATGCATCCACTTGTGATCTTGTCTTTTATGTGTCCATCAGAATATTCTCATCTCTGATGTACTGAGAGATACATTATATTCAATTTAAATGAAATGCACCATTATCAACTCTATTCTCCCATTTGCTTTTCATTTGCAAACTACCGTAGATGCATGAATAGTGAATGCATATGATTATTCTGCTAACAGTTTCTATTATTTGGTGTACTGTCTCTGTGATGGATCATGGACAACAGTGACTGACTTCCCAAATAATTATCTTTGACAGGAAGTGGAGGTTATTCTTACCTGTATGAACCGCTTTGGTGGGTGGGCATGATAACAAGTGAGTTATATATGCTTCTGTTTGATTGTGGAATGATTATTGAATTGATTGATAGTTTTTCATTTCATTTACAGATTTTACATGTGAATGCTTAGTGAATGGCTGATATTGTTGAACTTTATTGTTGATTTTTTCCCTTTTAGTGTATCCCTGCAGCTCTTCCCTTTGATTAGTTTATATTTACTTTACAAATGGAGAAAATTAATGTACCTATTAATCCTGTATAAATCAAGCTTTGTACTGAATCTTAACAAATCCAAAGTAATGTGCCTATTATTTATGAATGCTTTAGATATTTTTGCAAATTTTATTCAGATTTATGTAGCAAAAACATTTGCTAAGGCTTGTATCTTTAAAATATAATCATCTAACCTCTTTCTCTTTCTGTTTTTACCATCCAAAGATATAATCTAACTTTCCACATACAATTTATTGATCTGAGTTGCTTATAATTAATGATATTAGTAACTGTACTAAAATTTCTATTCTAACAAATTTTTTATTTCAACAGTGATTGTTGGAGAGATTGCCAATTTTGCAGCATATGCATTTGCTCCGGCTATATTAGTCACCCCTCTTGGTGCTCTCAGCATTATTATAAGGCATGATAAAAATTTAGCATCAAATTGATGCTTGAGTCTTGTTGGTAAGTTCTAATCTGTGATGTTATCTTGCAGTGCCGCTCTTGCTCATATCATTTTACGGGAGAGGCTACATTTATTTGGAATTCTTGGTTGTGTTTTGTGTGTTGTGGGGTCTACAACAATTGTTCTACATGCACCTCAAGAGAGGGAAATTGAATCCGTGAGAGAAGTATGGGATCTTGCTATGGAGCCAGGTAGCCAAATTCCTACCCAAAATATTACTCCTCACGAAATATCATATTGGACTGCTAACCAAGAGACATAATCTTTCTTTTGCAGCATTTCTCTTCTATGCAGCTTTGATTATAACAGCAGCCTTTGTTCTTATCTTCCATTTCATTCCCCTGTATGGCCAGACACATATACTGGTTTACATTGGTGTCTGTTCCCTTATTGGTTCTTTATCGGTATGAATCATCAACTGGGTTTTGATAACTTTCTAGCTGTCTTTGCTCCAATTGTTATATTCTTTTTCTGTATATTTATTTTAAGGTTTTCCATTGACAGGTTATGAGTGTTAAGGCTCTTGGAATTGCCATAAAGTTAACTCTATCAGGGATGAATCAGCTAATTTACCCCCAAACTTGGGCATTCACGCTAGTTGTAGTTGTTTGTGTTCTTACTCAAATGAATTATTTAAATAAGGTAAGATATCCTTTTCTTGTTTGTTCTGTGAAATGTATATTTAATTCAAGTACTATCATGTACTTTTTATCTACATTCAACAAATGGTGTGATGTACTTCTTTTGATCAACACTGGATGTGTACTTCAAAATGGTTTAATAGACTTTCCATTGTAACATTCAGTGAAATCTGTGGATGTGTCATGTATTTTATGCTTTCATGAATGCTTTTGATTTTTAAACACTTCACATGTTTACTCTTTACGTTGATTATTGTTGATAAGTATATAACATTTACATGTGGAAGTTGATCATCTTATTTGGCTTGTACATGAAATGTTTCTTGAACCATGTCTTTTTCTTATGGAAGACCATTACCATATTATCATCACTTGTGGATAGTGATCATATTAAAAATGAAAAGGAATCGGTAAACCATGAAGCAACTTTGAAAATGGAAGGAGACTTTCTCTTGCTGGAAAAAAATAATGCCATGAAAGCATTAATCTGAAGAGTAGGAATTATAAAAGATTATCCATTTTCATTTGTAGTGAAGATATTTGGCATTCCTGATTGGCAATTCTTCTATAAAGATAATAATTTTCCTTAAAACTCTGTTTTACATGAGTATTTATCTAAGAGAACAACAACCTCTTGGGCAATGTCTTTTCTTGATCAATGAAGTAGGGAACTGAAATTGATCTCATCGTCCAATAATTCTAATAAATATATTAATGGCTTGCTTGTGGGTAATAGGAAGATCTGGTGAAGAAATTGGAACATTTGGTTTAATAATTTTTTTGGGTAGAAATTTGGTTTAATAATTTAAATGCATATAGAGGCAGATTTGGGTATCCAGACGGAACAAGATATTTTTCTGTTGCTTCAAACTTAAATTTGTAGGATCAGGATGAGAATTCATGGTTGTGCGATTATTTAATATAATGTCGGTCACCTCTTTTGTTTTGTTTTTGTTTTTTTGGGGAGGGGCTTGATGGCTAGTGTTTCTTTTATAATTATGTGCTAATTGTTTTAAATTTATGCAATCAGGCACTGGACACTTTTAATACAGCAGTGGTGTCTCCTATATATTACACTATGTTCACCACACTAACCATCTTGGCTAGTGTCATTATGTTTAAGGTAAATTTTCTTGCTTAACAGCTATTATTGCTGTACTCTTTACAGTTCTATAAATTGTTAAAATAATCAGGATTGGCTACCTATTGTATAATCTGCATGTTCTGATTTTATCTGCTAATCAAGTTTCTCTTAGTTAGTGGGTTCCACATAGAGATCATATGTAATGAACTAATGATCTGCTTGTGAAACAAATGACTGGCTGCTGTGAGCCTGTAACATATGCATCTAGAAGATGTGAAAATTGTGTGCAAACATGCATTCAAATGGCTGTGAAACTTATTCTGCCTTATCCTTGTGCAAATCCTCTGGTGCATAATAAGAACCAAGAGAAATTTAAGACTGTCTTCACTTTATCACATTTTAACTTGCAAATGTATTTAGTGTTATTGTTATTTAGACATTCAATATCTGGCCATATGCTATTTTCGAATATTGATGTTTTTTATTTTGGAAATTGATATTATCAGGACTGGGATAGACAAAGTCCAACACAAGTTATCACAGAAATATGTGGCTTTGTGACAATACTTTCAGGAACTTTTCTTCTTCACAAAACTAAGGATATGACTGATGGTCATGGTATGCTCTAGTGATCCATTGTAGTAGATTATGGTCCTTTAGTTTACCTTACCCATTCTCAAGTTCTCATCCTTCTCTCTAGTGTGAGGTCTTGAAATGAATAAAATATCAATTTGGTCTTTGAGATTGACATAATCGGTTAATGGCCCCTAAGGTTTTAGAAACCTACAAAGTTCTCATGGATCGAATTCATTGATGATGTGGAAAATCAAGAACCAAATTGATGTTTTAGTGATCTCAGGACCAAACTGAACAATAATGCCAATATCACGCACCAAATTGGCATTCTACTCTTGTTGAAATCTTTAGACATGATTGATTAATATTATTATTTTCTTGTGTAGGTATGCAATCATCTTTATCTTCTGTTAGACTTTCTAAGCATTCAGAAGAGGATGCACAGGATGATGTTGAAGGCATTCCTCTTACTCTAAGACGGCAAGAATCAATGAGAGATTCGTGATATATTATTTTCATTGAGTCACGTCTTTTGCATAACTCACAAGCTTTGATGCGCTGGGAGGGACTTTACCAAGGTCATGGTGCAATTTATTGAGTAGTATTTGCCTCCCCGTCATATTTTTCTGTGATACAGTTGGAGTGGAAGGATGGGATTTTTGGTGTCATTGTTCTTCATGGCCTCTTGATGATTATGCTTTCCGATCTTTCCTTGTATACCTTTCACGCTCCATACAGAAGACAAGAAGCCAATGTAATTTTCTGCACACTGATTCTATATAGTGTACCTCAATTAAATGATAGTATTCTGCATATATTTTTGAATTGGACTGTATTGCAATGTTATTATCACTATCTGCCATTTGATTATTATGGTCAAATGAATTGCTTAATGCATGCCTTTGGCGACTGTTTTAATACCACTGCTATATAAACTTAACACCTCATAACCATGCAACCTTGAGCTCTGGCTTCTTCATCGGCCCTTGTTCTTTTTTTCTTTTGAATTAAAAAATGAAGAAAATTTGATTGCCAATTGTCCAAATTAATTTGAGAGATTGCTTAATTAATTAAATTTAATTTGAAATGGATTAGGTGAAATGAAAACTACAAAGAAGATGAATGGCATAGGGAGCTTCATCTCTATCTGAATATGATTCCTAAGTTATTCCATTCTATTCATTCAAGTTACATGGACTTAGATCAACATTCCATCCATCTTCTCTGTTTTTATACATGTGCACCTCCACATATAGTAAATCTGATTACTAACTCAGAATCCTTATGTATACTTTTTGCCTTTTTCTTCTTATTCAGATTAATTATGCTGACCAAGATACAGCTTACACAAACTTTGATTAATTTTTACAAGCATAACATATATCAGAAAACTATTTAAAAAGAAAAGACTCACTTGACAAAGATAATGCAAATTAACACAGCTTTGAACTTGGACCACTTCTCCGAAATCCAATCCAAACAAGAAAAGCATACATTAAAAGGGAGAAGCATAAAGAGGATTGTTGTGATTGATAGAAGAAGCCTTTCTTCTGGAAGAAAAGAAATCTGCCACAAGAGGAATAATGGGCTTGTGCTTCATCCTCTTCCTATGTTTCTTATTCCCTCCAAATAGATTATCATTTTCTCCCAGACTCAGTATATGAGCTAAGGTTTGTGAGTCCCTTCTTATATTGAAACCCTTTTTGTTTCTCATATTCATTCCCTCATCATCATCTTCTTCTTCTTCTTCTTCTTCTATTTCTCTCTCAATCTCAAACCTCACATTCTTTGTTGCACCTGCAGCCTTCCCTGCTTCCATGGCTTCAGCTTTAGCCAACTTTGACATGTTTTTGTGAAGCTCAGCATTCAGTGTAGCCAACGCCACCTCCGTTTCACTCCCTCTTTCCTTCATCAACTTCACTTCTGCCTGTTCCATATTAACATCATATTAATTACTCTTCATATGCTTTGATTATAAATGCTTATAATTTTATGTATTGTGATGTATATAGCATCTATAAATATAATATACTGAGTAGGTGAGAGAGAAAAGTAAAGAGCAAATAGTAAAATCAAAACAAGTTGTACGAGAGTTTTCAGTGTTTCATGCTTCCTTATTTTGTAATGCACTACCTTGGTTTTTTGAAGTTCTTCCTCCAGCTTCTTCACGGTATCAACAAGTGAGTCTTCTTCTTCTTCTTCTTCTTCTTCTTCTTCTTCTTCTTCCTTAGGTTTGGTGATTGGAGTTAGTGATGAAGAAAACCTCAAGGATGGTTCTCTCTTAATAACAGGAGAAGGAGAATAATATTCACTGTATGAAGAAAATGGCTTTGGAGAGTATATTTCTCCAACAAGAAGGCGTTCACCAAAGATGGCTACGGCTTCTTTGACGGAGCTAAAAGGACGTGAAGTGTCTACATTGGAACTAAAATCAGGTTCCATTTTTTTTATGAATTAGAAATGAAGGAATGGGGGTAAAGGAATCAGGAATGTAATGTAAAATGAAAAGAAAAGAAAAGGGAGAGGATAGTATTTGAGGATTGATTGGTTTGGTTCATTTTGTTTTCTTTGCTTCTACTTCAAAGTTGATATATAAATATAAAAGAAGAGAGACATGGAGTGAAAGGGATGATGGTAGGTAGGTTCTTGTTTTATGGTTAAGGCAAAATCAGAATCAGATTGTGTTGGTGTCCATGAAGATGACTATCAAACTAACATTGTATTAATGAGTGTTGGTGTCCAGAATTAAGATGTCCATACAGAAAAAGGAAGGAAGAATGTGGTAGAAGAGGTTGTAATGCTTAAGGAAGGAGAAAATTGTGCCACTACCTTCCTTTGCGTCCAGAAGATTTAATATAATAAATAGTCAAACACACTCTTAGCTCACCAAGTATTTAGTACTTGATATTTAAATTAGCATAACATATGGAAGTTTTCTTTGTATTTTTAATCTCTCATCTTCGCTTATTTAATAACGAGTTCATAGTTTCTACATATTTGTTACAGTTAACCTCCACATATTGAACACTCCTCCTACTCACCTAACGTCTCTATATATATGAAATATTATTTTACAAATCTGAGTAACGTTACCAGTAAACTTCTTATCCCCGAGGCAAGTAAGAGACTGAAAGGGAAAGGGAGGGTCATCTAGGAGCAATTATTGGATGGCCCTCGTTGATCATGCATTAATAAAAAAAGGCAATCTCGGGCACGAGGTTCCCACCTTCTCTAGTGGTGGTATTTGTCTTACCCTCATGAAGGCGAATAACTTTATCGTTGCATCGAGATTCACCCTTTTGATCATGCATTAATGAGTTAAAATTATAGGCCTAAATGCATTTCTCGTCATGGACTTTTGCTCATGTGCAAAATTCATCCCTCAACTTATTGCAGATGATTTTGGTCCTTAACCCTTTTCAAATATGCAAAGTTAGTTCATCCATTTTCGTCAAAAAACTACAGGACAAAGCCTGTGCTTACTTTAATTTTTAGACGAAAACTTGATAAGGGATTAACATTGCATAACTGAAAAAGTTTGAAGATCAAAATTGTCCCAAAAAAGGAAGTCGGGGATAGACTTTACACATGACTAAAAATTGAGATATGAAATATGCATCTAAGCCAAAAGTATAAGAGTTCATTAGAAATCAACGATAAAGATGTGTGTGCCAACACAGAGTAACTTCTCATCACCGAAGGGAACAGACAAGTAGGACCTTATCAATCACCTTTGGCAATAACAACGAAAACATCATCGAGGGACCATTTTCTTGGCACTGACTTTTCTGAAGGGTTGATAATGGCACGTTCTTGGTAAGCCTGACGATAGCCAATAACAATCTCCCTTCTTCCACGACCTCTAACCATTATATCATAAAAACAGAGTTCTTCCTGGTCAAATAAATAGAACTCAGCTGGTTTAATACACATCTCGTTCCCCTGCCATAAAAAGTCCAAAAGTACATGTTATTTTGATCCTATAATTCAAAACCACATAAAATACACAATACTCTAAAAAATGTTATAGAGCAACAAATACTAATGAGCCTATTATCAACAATGAGAAAGCAAGGCCCAAAGTGTGGCAAGTATACACTAGGAGAAAGAAAATGGGCCAGGAGGAAAGAGAAAAAGAAAGTTAGTTAGAAGGGGAGTGAGGTGGCATGATACCCGTAGATATATGGGATTCTGATGTAAGGGAAATGGGAGAGAAATCTGTTAGAGGGGAATAGAAGGGAATATGCTCTAGAGGAGTCTTGGACTCTGGTTAATTGCTGTTTGCTTTCTTACATACTTTTGTGGAGCTCTTAAGCTCATTTTTCTTTAAATTTAATAACAACACAATGAAATATTACCTGTTTCTATCATTGGTTCGACCTGCCGGATACGAAATCGGAGCTAGTGAAGGGTGCAGTTGTCCATGCCACCAAAGATGACCGATAGAATGACTGTGTTGGAAGAACGAATGGCAACAATGGAGGTTAGAGTGCGACAAGCTCTAGCGGAATTTCGTCAATCCATCCTCGAAGAGTTTGTCAGATTATGTAATCCACCAGAGGAAAGTACCAACACATTTCATCGAAAGGACACAGTGACAGAGTACCAAATGGTCATAAGAAGGTAGAGTTACCACCTTTCGATGGCGAAGATCCAGTGGGATGGATCACAAGGGCGGAGACTTATTTTGAAGTCCAAGGAACACCGGAGGAGGTGAAGGTGAGGTTGGCCAAGTTGAGTATGGAAGGGGCTACTATCCACTGGTTTAACCTCTTACAAGCAACAGAAAATGAGCTGACCTGGACAAGGATGAAGAGATAATCGATCGTTATGGCAGTCACAGGTGTGATAACCCATTCGAAGAACTCAAAGATCTCAACCAAAAGGGAAGTGTCGAGGAATGTGTCGGAGTTTGAGTTCATCTCATCCCAAGTAGATAGATTACCAGAGGAACAATACTTGGGTTACTTTCTCAGAGGCTTGCGTCCTGAGATCCGCTTAAGAGTTCGAACGTTCAACCCGGTGAATCGTCTTCAAGCCATGCGTGTTGCACGTGATGTAGAGGCGGAGCTAAGTGGGGCATCATTATCCCGTGGCAGTGGAGTGAGTGGTATGTAAGGATGGAAGGGAAATAGGACCTGGAATTCGGGTTATGAAGGTAAGGTAGGATTAGGAGCAGGCCAACCCTCCAATCCTAGCAAAACGGGATATGGGCCTGGGCCCATTAAGGGACCCCAACTCTTTTGAGGTCAACCAACTCACAAAATGAAACACGAAGCTTTTCTCATCAACAGGGAAATCACACATCCAACAACGAAGGGAGAAGATCTTTCAGCAATGATCGAAACCGTGGCACCAAACATCTCCCATATGCTGAATTAATGAATCGAAAGGCTCAAGGGTTGTGTTTCCGGTGTGGAGAAAGGTATCATCCCCTTCATCAGTGCGCGGAGAAGCAATTATGCTTAGTAGTGTTGGGAGATGATGAAACAGTGAACGAAGCAGGTGAGGTTATTGCCATTGAAGTTAGAGAGGAAGAGGAGGAAGAACCGAGTCTGGACTGTGGTTCTATGGGGTTTTTTGGTGTGATGGATACAAAACAACGGAGTGGGTTCTCACCAGCAACACTTCGAGTGGAAGGAAAAATTAATGGGGTGTCAGTGTTGGTGTTGATTGATAGTGGTGCTAGCCACAACTTCATATCTCCTCAGGTGGTAACAACGTTGGAAATCACAGTAGGGCAAGGAAAACCTATGCGGGTAAGATTGGGAGATGGACATAAAGTGGCTGCAGTGGGAAAATGCAGAAAAGTGGACATTAAATTGGGGGACTTTCATACATAAGTGAAAACACATGTGTTGGAGTTGGGCAACTTGGACATGATTTTGGGAGTAGCCTGGTTGCAAAAATTCGGAAAAGTCACTTTTGATTGGGAAGAAATGACAATTAGTTTTGGTTGGAAGGGAGAAATAGTGGTATTGCAAGGGCAAAAGCTAGAATATTACAAGCACCGGGAGAAGCCTATAGCATCACTGCAAAGCTTAATGCATGAAATTGTCGAAACAAGGGCACCCAAAGAGAATGTAGGGCTGCCAATGGGACAACAGAGAGAAATTCAACAAGTCCTAACAAAATTTTCTGCCGTTTTTCAACAGTCCCAAGGGTTACCGCCATCAAGAGGTGTTGCTCACTCCATTGACCTACAAAAAGAGGCGGAACCGGTTAGTGTGAGACCTTACCGATATCCTTATCACCATAAGGAGAAGATTGAGAAACATGTAAAAGACATATTGCAGCAAGGAATCATTCGGCATAGCTCCAATGCTTACTCTAGCCCTGTCATATTGGTTAAGAAGAAGGACACCTCATGGAGGATGTGTGTGGATTATAGGCAGTTAAACAAGGTAACTATTCTTGATAAGTACCCCATTCCGGTGGTAGAAGAATTATTGGATGAGTTACATGGCGCGACTTATTTCTCAAAATTGATTTAAAGTCGGGAGGGATACCATCAAATACGTATGAAGGAGGAGGATGTGCATAAAACAACCTTTCGAACGCATGAGGGACATTATGAGTACTTGGTTATGCCATTTGGATTAACAAATGCTCCGGCAACATTTCAATCCACCATGAATGAGGTATTTAAACCTTATTTGAGGAAGTTTGTTCTAGTGTTCTTCGATGACATATTGGTATATAGTAGAGGGTGGAAAGAACATTTGGAACATTTGACAATGGTTCTGAAGGTCTTAAGAGATCAACAGTTTGTGGCTAATAAAAAAAGTGTGTTTGGAAGTCAACGGGTGGAGTATCTTGGTCACTTAATTTCAAAACAAGGAGTGGCTGTGGATCCCGAAAAAATCAGAAGTGTGGTTGAATGGCCAACACCGCACAATGTGAAGGGAGTAAGGGGATTCCTTGGGTTAACATGATATTATAGGAAGTTCATTGCGGGTTATGGAAAAATTGCCAAACCCCTAACAAAATTAACGAAGAAAGAAGGGTTTCATTGGAATCCTGCAGCTTTGGCGGTTTTTGAGGAATTGAAAGGAGTGATGACTAAGGCTCCTGTGTTGGTCTTATCGAATTTCTCCCAACCATTTGAGATTGAATGTGATGCTTCCGGGAAGGGCATAGGTGCAGTTTTAATGCAGAATCGACAACTCATTGCTTACTTTAGTAAGGCTCTATCACCAAACAATTTAGGCAAGTCTGCATATGAAAAGGAATTAATGGCTCTAGTGTTAGCGGTACAACATTGGAGACCCTATCTACTCGGGTGGAGTTTCAAGGTGTATTCTGACCAAAAAAGCTTGGGGCATTTTCTTCAACAAAGAATAACCACGACTGACCAGCAGAATTGGATAGCGAAATTGTTGGGTTATCACTTTGAGGTAATTTATAAACCAGGATCAGAAAACAAGGCTGCTGACTCATTATCCAGAATGTTCGAGGAAGGAGAATTACGGGAGATCACATCTTTTCCAATTTGGGAGCATGACAAGCAGCTGCAATTAGAAATGGAAACATACCCATTCTTGAAACAAATAGTGAAGGACTTAGAAAATGATGCAAACTCAAGGATAGGTTTTAGTGTACAGCATGGGGTATTGTTGTACCAGGGCAGGTTGGTCCTTTCAGCGGCCTCTAAACTTATTCCTAATGTGTTGACAGAATTCCATTCCTCTCCAGCCGATGGACATTCGGGTTTTTTGAGGACTTATAGGCGAATTGCTGGAAATTTATATTGGGTTGGTATGAAGAAGATGGTGTAGAATTTTGTCAAGAAATGTGATGTTTGCCAACACCAAAAATATGCAGCGACGTCTCCAGCAGGTTTACTACAACCTCTACCTATAACCTATTCCAGGTCGAATTTGGGAAGATATTTCCTTGGATTTCATTACTGGGTTGCCGAAGTCTAAAGAGTTTGAGGCCATCTTTGTGGTGGTGGATAGGATGTCTAAATATGGTCATTTTCTCCCTCTTAAGCACCCATATACAGGTAGGACAATGGCAGAAGTATTTGCTAAAGAGATTGTGAGACTTCACGGTATTCCACGGTCAATTGTAAGCAATAGAGACCCTCTGTTTATGAGATTATTCTGGACAGAACTGTTCCGTCTACAAGGGACAACACTGAAGATGAGTTCTTCATATCACCCAGAGACTGATGGCCAAACAAAGGTGGTTAACCGGTGTTTGGAGGCGTATTTGCGATGTTTTGTGTCGGAACAGCCCAAGATTTGGTCTTATTGGGTATCTTGGGTCGAGTTATGGTATAACACGACATATCATGGATCAACAGGTAAAACACCATTCGAAGTGGTCTATGGGAGGACACCTCCTCCATTGGTTCGCTTTACTCAAGGAGAGACAAGGGTAGAAACTGTGGCAGCCGACTTGGTGCTCAAGATACCCAACAACAAATGAAGAAATATGCAGACAATAAGCGCAAATTCCTTGAGTTTGAGGTAGGGGAGTGGGTGTTTATTAAACTACGTCCTCATAGACAACAAACTGTGGCTCGACGGATAAACCAGAAGCTGGCTCCACGATATTATGGACCATTTCCTATATTAGCACGAATTGGGGCTGTGTCTTATAAGGTGAAATTACCCGTTATAGCTAGGGTGCATCCTATGTTTCACATTTCACAGTTAAAGAGGGCAGTTGGGGAGTATGCGATGGAAGCCTCTTTACCAGCAGATTTGGAGGTAGAAGCAGAAGATTGGGAAGAACCGAAAACAATACTAGCTTCAAGAGACATTCTCAAACAAGGGCAAACAACAAGACAATGGTTGATCAAGTGGAAAGGCAGAGCTGTAGAGGATACCACATGGGAGGATGAAGTATTACTCAAAATTCAATTCCCTTCTCTGCACCTTGAGGACAAGGCTGTTATTGTAGGAGGGGAGAATGATAGAGCAACAAAAACTAATGAGTCTATTATCAACAATGAGAAAGCAAGGCCCAAAATGTGGCAAGTATACACTAGGAGAAAGAAAATGGGCTAGGAGGAAAGAGAAAAAGAAAGTTAGTTAGAAGGGGAGTGAGGTGACATGATACCCGTAGATATAGGGGATTCTGATGTAAGGGAAAGGGGAGAGAAATCTGTTAGAGGGGAATAGAAGGGAAGGCTAGAGTGAGGGAGAGGATGCTCTAGAGGAGTCTTGGACTCTGGTTAATTGTTGTTTGCTTTCTTACATACTTTTGTGGAGCTCTTAAGCTCATTTTTCTTTAAATTCAATAACAACACAGTGAAATATTACTTGTTTCTATCAAAATGCTAAAAGGTATATATGGCCAAAGAAGTTGAAATTTGAAAGTCAAGTGAGATCTATTAACATTATGATAAATAGCAAAAGTAAGTTTGAATGAGGGCTACCTCCTCAGCAAATAATTCCTCAAGAACACGGTTGATTTGCTTGTCTTCAGCCACCATAGCAAGTGCCATGCTAACCAGCTCATTAGATAATACATAATCACTGATTCTGGATACAGACACTAGATTTCTTGTCCTAGAATCCAAAATTTCACTAATTATAATTGATTTATCAGAAGCTTGCTGCATTTCACGGATCCAAGAGCTGTGAGAAAACCCAGATAACCTCATAGAACTGGACTTTTTGTCTTTGTATGGTAGACGTCTTGACTACAAAAGGATTTTAAAAAGGGGAAGCAGTTTTATCATGAATCAAAACAATGTGGCAGGCAGTCACTGATATGAAAATCATAAATTCTTAACCCTAATATGAAATTCAACAATTCGGATACCTGTATATCACGAATGAGTAGAAGGGTTGCCAGAGATCTTGAGTCAGAATGAGCAACAGAGTCCTCCACTGACTCATCTGCAAGAATAAGGATCTGTCCTCTTAGAGTTAGTATACAGTTGAAGAAAATTTTCATTTATGACACTAGCTTTGTTCATGATTCAGATTATTTTTTCCCCATATATACGCCACATGGTGACAATCATTCTGATCAGATCACAGTTTCTGATAGGAAGAGGGATAATTGCAAATGAGATAGAAGATGACTGAATCAGTTATCTGGAATTCTTATTGCATCAGTTAGCATAAAATATGGTCATCGCGTGATGTCCAGCTTTGCTTTTTGTTATTCATGACATGAACCTTGAAAATTCACATGATAGATAAATACTGGAGGGTTCCCTCCTTAGGGAACATATCCATTCATACATTGAAGCTTGAGATGCTAATAAATATGAAGAGAAGATTTAAAACTTACAGAATCAAAAGTCTCCAAGGGAAGACTCTCCAGGTGTCGCCTAATGACAGCATTTCCCTCCCTATGGACAAGCTTTATGTTCTCTAGCCCAAAAACATCGAGTCCACCATCAACGAGCTTCTTCTCTCTTTCTTTTTCAGGAACCTCATTGAACATCCACAGTTCTGAACCAGGAGCCAAGAAAGCTTCTAAAACCTAATAAAAACAATAATCAAGCAAATTTAGAGGATTATGAAGCTTGAATCAACTATCTCTTGTGTGCTTCAGGCATTGGCATATGCTATAGCCAATTCTGTATTTTCCTATAGTCCTTGAGTGTCAAAATTCAATCTTCATGTTAGTAAATTGATAAATAATAAGATTTTTTTAATATTGCTTAATTGGATTTTTTGTTTCTTCAAAGATTAAATTAGTTCGTGTACAAATCAATAGGATAGGGCAATGTAGCTTGTCTAAACACATTAGGATATTTAGTAATAAAGATGAAAATGTTGCGTTGGATGAGTGAACAAGACAAGATAAGAAATAAATACATTAGTGATAAAGTTAGAGTAGCTCCTATCGTATAAGAGATTATACAATCACGTCTCAAGTGGTTTGGATATGTGTAAAGGAGACCATTAGAAGCCTCATTAAATAGAGTATATCAAATGGAGTTTAGTCCGATACTTTAATGTCTAAAGGAAGATGGAGACCAAGAAAAGTCTTAGACGAAACAATTAGGAAAGATTTAGAGATCAATGTTTTGTCAATGAACATAATTTATGATTACGTCATACTATGTTGTTGTTATTGTAATATGGAGCCTAGACAATTGAGGGAATTACCATGATCATGTCATCAATATCACGGCGCCAGCCACAAAATAATATTTTCTCTGGATATTTGGGTGGATCAGGTATCCAGGGATAAAGGCCCTTGCGTACCTGTGCAAAATATTCAATATTAAAAACACAAACCCATATATAGTGTTGATGTCTGACTATAGAAATTAATTGGTCGTCACCCATTATCACTGATTTGATAAGTTCAAGAGAATGTGCAAGAGGAGTTAGAACAGAAAAATGACCTCTGGAAGAGGACCTGGAGCATAAGTGTCATCATCCTCAGCTATGACAAGGACTTCATCCCCATCTCTCAGGACATAACTATCATCTGGGTTTATGATAATCTTTCCCATATCTGCAGCTACCTTAATTCCACAAGGGATTGCATCGGGAAAAGAAATCAATACATCTTTGAAACAGAGACCATCTATTTCAGGCCATCTTTTGATGTAAAACTCAGCATTCTCAAATCCCAGTATATCCTCCCATATCTGGTCAAGAGAAGAAAACAAATGAACCAATGCTAAATGATATGAAAGTTGGGTCTTTGGAAGTGAAGTGCAATAGATAAGTCATAACAGTTGAGCCGCTAAGAAGACAGAAAATAGGTTGTGACTTTCACTATATATGCAACAGGCTTTTTATTTACAAATGAAAAGAGTTCATGCATAATTTTTTCCGGTAAGAGGCAGGATTCAATAGGCATTCTATATGTCGCATAGAAAAAAAATGTTCTAGTAATTGTAAACAAGTATTAAGAAAACGTGAGCACACTGAACCAGTAAGGCTTACAAGAGGGATAGAATTATTTAAACAACCTGTGCAAGGCCAGGCTGTAAAGCACACTGAATCATCAAGCGTCCAATTACATCATGTGCAACAACTGTTTCAATGAGTTCTCCGCCAACAAGTTTCACTAAGGGTTCATTGTCAAGGTCGCTCATCTCAACAACTACATGGCCTGTTAATCCCTCCTTCACACCTGTGAGGCTAAGAACAACTCTCAGAGCACGAGCATCACTCTGGAGAGAGATACAAGAATAACATTAACAAAGAAGAAATTCCTCAGGAAGAGTTACGAGCATAAACAAAGGGGTAATGAATTACATAAATGACCTGATCTGCATTTTCATCTGAAGCTAAAACGATGATTGCACGTGCTTTTGAAACTGAAACCTGTGAACAACAATAACTTAATTTTTGAGAGGGTAGAGAACAGTTGACAAGAGGTAAGATAGAGGAAAACATCTTAAGCATATTCCCACATTATATCATTGACAGATTATGTTGAACCTTAAAAATTGAACAAATATACCACATCAACACCTTCTTTAAGTCAGCTAGTATTAGAGGGCTGCCACTTCTACATATTACAGATGTCCCCATGAAATCAAATTCCAGCTTTGCTATATCCATTTCCATTTTTTCCTTTTCTTCTTCTGCAAGCACTACAATAACACCACCACCAACACTCTTATTTGCTATTGCTAGCTGCTTCAAAAGTGAGCCCTGCAATCAAATATCACTTATCAGCCTCTGTTTTCCATTTTTTGGGGAAGAAAAACAGTGGAGGCCATCATGTTCCAGAGTCAAATATCAGAGACCCTGGAAACAATTGAAGGAGGACAAAGCATTGAGGAGATTACCAATTTGTCACTCCACCCAAGAATGAGTATGTGGTTTCTTTCAATGACTTCACTCTTCCCTTTTCTGAGTGAGTCGACCTTCTCAGATATAGCATCTGAAACTAGACCAAGCATCATAGCAAATATGAGCATGCCACCTGAACTAATTGAGACAGAGACAATCCTCTGGCCAGTTCCTTGAGTCTCAGCATGATTTCCAGAGTCAGCTACATAAGTCCAAGAATGCCAAAGTGCTTCAGCAAAGGTAGCACCAGTGACGGCATACAAAGCTAAACCACCAAATCCAATAAGAAAGAGTGTTGCAAAGAGAAGGGCAAGTAGCTTTGCATAAGGGTATATGGAGAAAAAGACATCAACCATGTATGCAACTCTCTTCTTTAATGGAACATCTTCCTTGTTATTGTCTGTTCTCCTCAAGAGATTGATGATATGAGGGAGGTAGTCAAGATATTTGTACAAGAGAAATGGCAAAATGAGTGTGAAGAGAACAATATAGAAAGCAAGGGTTCTAGTATCTGTATTGAGGAAATAAGAAAATGAAGGGTGATGGTGGAAAGAACAATACTGAAAATCACAACATAGGCGATTCTTCTCATCCTGCAAAGAAAGAATGGAAGAAAAAGATAAATAATATAATGTAAGAGAGAGAGAGAAGTAGAAGTGGGAATACCTGGAGTGTAGCAAGCCTGTAGTATAGATAAGCTGAATGAGGTAATAAAAGAATGCAAGTGATAATGAGCTGCAACAGAGAGAGAAAGAAAAGGTTAGAAATTTATATAATAAAAAAGGGAAAGAGAAGGAAGAAGGAGATTACGAGGTAGAAGAGTGAGGATGACAAATTGGAATTATGAGTGTTGATGTTGGGAATAGGAATGAGAAGCTGTGGAGGTGGTGGTGGTGATGGTGATGGTGATGGTGATGGTGATGGTGGTGTTAATATTGTTCTTGTTCTTGTTCTTCTTCTCCTGGTTGTAGCTCCGAGGAATGATGGATACTTCCACTGTTCTTCTTGTTCTTGTGATAATCCTGTTCCTCCAACGGAGACTCTGAGATGATGGAATGAGTTTGTTGAGAATGGTGAAGATGAAGATGAAGATGAACATGAAGGAATTGCCTTTAACTCTTCCTTCTTCTTCTTCTTCTTCAACTCTTCACTGTTCCTCATTCCCACTCTCACACACTATCCTCTCAGATCTACTCTCTCTCTCTCTCTAGTAATAATACTTGACTATGACTTTAAAGGAATGTCACTTCAAACTCTCAACTTACTATAAATATCCACCTTTCAACCCTTTGTTCTTTTTTATTTATTATATAATATTCGAACCAACATATATTAATGTGGTTAAGTTAGTAATTAATAAATGATGAAGTTGGTTGTTATCTATATTTAACAGTTTAGCGGAGATATGACACACTACAACTAACAAGAAACATAATATAGTTGTCAATCATACCTATTATTTGCTGGTTGGACTTTCACGTTCCAAATCCATTTTACTTAATATCACTTTCCTTCCTTCCTTCAATTATTATTACAAGGAACAACACAAGGATTTATTGAAAAACATGTCTTTACTATTGAAGGATCCTATTAGTTACCATAATATATGTATGAATTTACCACCTCAGGTGAATTCAGAAACACCATGGGGACTCCATATCAATGCTACCAACCTCCTTCCAACTTATGATTTGCCATTGTTCCAAATGCAATTGTTTATCATCTTTTTTGCCACTTTTCTCTTCCATTCCTTTCTCTCTCGTCTCAGAATCCCCAGATTCACTTCTATGTCCATTGTAAGTCCAACTACTCTTTTTTCCTTCCATTATTAGTTTATCATTTTTCATTTACACATTTAATACTTCTTTTCATTCTAAAATTACTACAATATATCTTAAGAAATATGTCATACTTCAATTTCCAACTACACTCACATAAATCATTGACTATATATATTATCTACAAATGTTATTAAAAAGGAGACATTTTAAATGACTAGGTTGGGTTCATCATAGGAACAACCTTCAATGAAACATGGGCAGAGAAGATGAAGAACCTGTTTGGCCCCAATTCACAAGAAAGTTTGGGATTATTTTCAGCATTTGGTTACATTCTATTTTTCTTCTACATTGGGGTGAAGACAGATATGAGCGTAGTGCTGAGGACTAGAAAGAGTGCGACAAGCATTGGCACGGCTGCAGTAATGGCACCCTTTCTATGTGGTATCACTATTCTCCATTTCAACTCAGCAAAATACTTAGACCATGAGCATGTTAGAATGCTTGGATTTCTCACTGGGATGCTTTGTCTAACCCCTTACCCTGTAGTTTCCTCTGTTTTAAATGATCTTAAGATACTGAATTCTGAGCTGGGACGATTAGGCCTCTCCTCAGCACTAGTTAGTGAGATGTTCAGTATATTCTTGAATGTTACTGCGGCACTCACCCGCACTTTGTCAAAATATGGTGTCAAGGAAGCCTTCATTTGCTTGGCGGCTGCAGTTTTGTTTGTATTCTTGGTAATATTCACCATACGCCCCATATTGTTTTGGATTATAAAACAGACACCAGAGGGTTCCCTTGTTAGTGATCATTGTGTCTATTGCATAATTATTGTAGCTCTCTTAACAGCCTATGCCTCCCATCTCTTTCAGTTCTATTCTATCTTAGGTCCTTATATCTTGGGTTTGGCTATCCCTGAAGGACCCCCTTTAGGTACTGCCATCATTAAAAAGATTGATACTTTTGTAAATGGTGTTTTTATGCCTATCTTTGTCACTACATGTGCAATAAGGGTAGATCTCACTGACTTGTTTAATTGGACCACAAAAAATGGTTCTCTTGACAACTTCATGGTACAAACATTGGTCATTATTTTAGTAACTGTCACTGCCAAATTTGTTGTCTGTATGATACATCCTTTGTGGAACAAAATGCCGTTGAATTACGCTCTTTCTCTCTCTTTGATCATGAGTAGCAAAGGCATTGTCGAGATGGCTGCATACTCTCTCATCAAAGATATGATGGTAAGTATTTCATTTCTTCTCTTGTTTCATAAGTTTGATTTTCATTCTTGGGCATATCATTATCTATATGATTGTTTGCAATGCAGGAAATACCTGATAACGTGTTTGCTTTGTTGATGGTGTGCATGATGATAATCTCTACGATTATGCCAATGCTCTTGAGTCTTCTGTATGATCCTCTGAAGAAATATGCAGGTTACACAAGGAGGAATATGATGGATCTTGGAAGGAACACAGAGCTTCGAGTTCTAACATGCATTCACGGAGACGAAAACATTCTGTCCACAATAAAGCTGCTAGAGGCAACATACCCAACAAAAGAAGATCCAATTTGTGCATTTGTGTTACACCTTATAGAGCTAATTGGAAGAGCATCCCCAATATTCATTAGCCACCAGTTACAGAAGAAGAAGAACAAAAATGATTCAAATAGCTATCTTTCAGAGAACTTGGTTGATGCTTTTAACAACTTTGAGAAAGAAGTAAATGGTGGTTTAACAGTGAATGCGTTCACAGCAGTTTCACCACAAGAGATGATGTATGATGACATTTGCACATTGGCACTTGACAAGTTAACATCATTAATAATCCTTCCATTTCATAGGAAATGGTCATCTGATGGGAATTTGATAGAGTTGGAGGATGAGTCATTGAGAGAATTAAACTATCGTATTATGGAAAGAGCTCCATGTTCTGTAGGAATATTAATTGAGAAGGCACAAATGACACACATTTTCTCATCAGAGACACCTTACACAGTTTGTTTACTTTTTATTGGAGGGAAAGATGATAGAGAGGCTCTTTTTGTGGCAAAGAGAATGATGAAAAACCCTCATGTTAGACTTACAGTGGTTCGGTTCATAGCTGAGTCAAATAGGAATGGTGATATAAAAGACTGGGAGGGAATGTTAGACAGAGAGTTACTTAATGAGATCATAATGATAAAGCACAAGGTTGGTGATGTGAAATATATAGAGAAGAGTGTGAAAGATGGACCAGAAACTGTATTGAAAATTCGATCATTGGTGAGTGAATATGATTTAGTGATAGTTGGAAGACAAGCAGGGGTGGAGAGTGCTCAAACATGTGGACTATTACAATGGAGTGAGTATCCAGAACTTGGTGTCTTGGGAGATTTGTTAGCTTCCACTGATGCTGCTGGAAAAGCTTCTGTTTTTGTCATACAACAACAGAGAACAGCTACGGATGTTTGAACTTTCATATTATAATACAACCATGTATATACGTCATTAATGATTAGAATCTTTTGTGCAATGCCAAAGCAAACACGCGATAGCTAACCAAGCCAATTAATTAATGACACATGTCATTGGATGTCCTTTTGTTTTCCTCTATTTGTATTTTTATATATAATTATATTTTGAAATTCCACTTGTCATCAATTTGTGTGAAACATGTTTTGGATGAAGAGTGTGATACCAAAAATAATAATATTTTAGTAGTTGACTTCATTGATGAATGAATGCAATGAGATTTGTTTCTTACTTTTTGGACTAAAACAGCCCTAGCTCTCTGTGTCATGTATATTCATTCTACTACTAATAGTCTAATACTAACAATATGCATCTTTTCCTCCTCATCGACCACTTGCTTTGTTTCCTTAAAAACAACTTCATTTCTTCTTTTAAAAAAAAAAGACATCTAAATTCAACAAGGAAATGAAAAAGCATTAAATAACATTATAATATAATTCCTCATATTTTAGACCATATAATTCAAGAACCACCAATGCAACAAATATGTTATGATGACAAGTGCAACACCACTCTGTTTCTACAATGATATTCAGACCATAACATCAATATCCACACACTAATAATTCCTGCAGGACATTATTCCTTAGTAGTAACCACACCGTCGATGGTATTTCCTACTCTGAACTCTACAAGAAACTCCACTGTCAATAGAAGCCATCCATGTAAAATGGACTATTCCTTCAAAGTATTGACTAGGAGGTAGTCCCAAAATTATCTAGGATCATAAGCAAGTGCCCACTTGTATTGCACACACATATATATATATAAAAGAACTAAGGAGACAGATATATATAATGCCCCGGATTTACTAGTAACGAAAACAGTGTATAAACCCAGCCAACTTGCCATCCTATGCAAATCTATCCATAATTCTTCAAACAGGCAACGTAGAAGGGAGACCATGAATTTCGATACCATTCTTCTCATTTCTCTCTCTTCTCGCAGCCATCTTCAGTGAAGTCTTGTCTGAATATTTTAAGCCAACTCAAATGGATCATAGTACTTGCCTCTCATGCAAAAGAAATTTTTTACCACGCTCATTTACTTGTAAGAATCTGTCAATCAAAAAGAGACAGAATCGGGCAGCTAGCAAATGGGTGCTCCAAAATTGTAAGTCAGAGAGCTTACCACTGCAAAAGGCAAAAACCATCAAACTTGTTATTAAGTACAAGAAAAACAAGTACAACTAATTTGAGCAGAGTAGAACACAAAAAAGATTTTCCATATTGGGTCAATAAAACATCATGATAAATTCATTTAAATTAGTACTACTGAAGGTTAAAAATGTGAAGGGCCACTATGAAAAGAGCAGGAAAATGCACCAGAACATATGAAACTACTCAGAGATTTAAAGAAAGTCAACCAGAAGTATCTCACCCACATGTGACATGTCCATTAAAAAGATCCGCAAAACTACTTCACAGTCACAGTTCAAACAAAATTACACAAAACTGACATTAACACAAATGAATAGATATGGTAATGTAGTACACAGAAAATCAATGATAAGTAGATGTATAGAAAAATGAACTCATAATCATAAATATTATCCTAAATTGTCAATGCCACGCATAGAGAATTTCAGGTCATAAAGAATATCAGTTAGGTAAGTTCTGATTATGGTTCATCAAGAAATATCTTTCCATGCTATGCAACTACAGGCCTGATCAAGAGAATGTGTCTCACCAATTTAAATATTCTAGGTCCCAGAACTTGCTTTTTGAACCCAAACTTGTTTCTGCAATTTAAAGGAGAGATAATGACCAATTATAGAACCAGCAAAGAAATATGCTGTATGGCCATGCAGAAATCAAACTTTGGTACCTCGTGGGAACCATAAGCAGAGCCACTAATTCTTCTAGGAGGCTTCCCCTCACTTGAAAGTGAATAGCCATCATCAACATCCTTCACCCCATGTGATGGACCACGGCGACCAAAATGCTTACTGAAACCTAAACATACATAGCAATGAAACTTAAGTAGAAAACAACCTAAATACAACAACCAACCATAATCTCACTAGGGGTCAGCTAAGGAAAAAACTAAATGCAAGCATAAAAATATCCAACTTTATGTTTTCCAAAACCAACCATTTTCTGATGAATAACTGGCTCGGCCACTTCCAATAGATTTTAGCTCCCCACCTCCTGCATTTGGCATGTCGTGTTTCAGCTCTGCTTTACCTCCTGTTTCATATACAATAATACATGTAAAAATTCCAAATTGTGACGAGCATCATAGGCAGTGGTATTATTACGAGCAGGCTGTAGTAAATTTTCCAATGGTATTATTACGAGCATCATAGCTACTGGTGCTATCCCCTCCTCCTTTTTCACAGGCACAAAGGGCTAATCCACAACTACCAAAACTAAATCATAGGTAAAAAAAGCATGTACCTTCCAAAGTATTTGCTTGTGAGGATGCAGACAATGACAAACCATCATCACCTCCATTGGAGCGATTTGTCCATATACCACGATCAGGTCTATCCCTATGTCTAACACGTCTCTCCTGCCTCTCACTTGAAACATGTAAATCATGCATACCAATCCTATTTTCTGGTGTCCCGTTACTGCTCTTCAAAATCGTCGGAACATGTAAGGAGTGAGATGGTTGTTTTTCCTTTTCTAGATTGGATGCTTGGATTTGCGGCTCAGATTGGGGCCTGGGAGACTGACTTTGAAGCAAATCTTTGTTTGAGAGTATTCTTCTGACAATCCTTCCAGTACCTTCAGGCCGTTGATTCCGCTTCAGAGCTGTTGAATCAGGAGCCGTTTTAGCTGAAGATGTTATGTTTTTATGCTGTGACATGCTGTCAAAGTCAGATATCTGCATAACAAAGAACAAACAAAAGCAAAATAGACTCTTAGCAGAACTGCAGTCATAACGTGATCCAACAAGATGAATCTACCGAGGATACGGGCAAAGGACTAACACAATCCACACCAAAAATTTATATAGAATTAACGATCATCACATTTCATATGCCCGGTAGCAATATGGCAGCAGATTATAGGAATCAAATATTGGCAGCCTCTTATAGCGAATCAGCAAGTATTATTATACCTTTCAAATCATTTGCATTACCATACCTTCATTTCCTGGTGCTTTCACCAATGCACATGGACCTTTTATTTATTCATTGCATATATAATTACGTACCAGTAGCTTCTATCATATTAAACTTCGATTTCTCTGACTGTCATTAGAATGATAACATTAAAACTAATGTTTATCCGCAATTTCACTTGTCAATGAATTAACGGATTACCACCCACCAGGAAATTAGCATGTTATTTTGTTAAGAAAGAATAAATTAAAGTGTGACTTCAATAACAACAACAACCAAGCCGTAATCCATCTAGGTGGAGTCAGCTACAAGGGTCGAACGACATCATAATGTTCTATCATAATCATGTTCATTGACAAAGCATTGATATGTAAATCTTTCCTAATCGTTTCACCAATGGTTTTTCTGTCTTCTTCTTCCTCTAGAAATTGGATTAAAAAGTTTCATCTACTCTCCTTGACGAGAATTCTAACGGTCCTCCACACATGTTCAAGCCACCTAAGACGTGGTTCTACCATCTATTATAGAATAGGAGCTATACCAACTTTCTCCCGAATGCATTCATTTATAATCCTATCCTGGTTTTATATACAACATCTAACGCAACATTCTCATCTTTGCTACATGGAGTTTATTTTCTTATTGACATTTGACCGTCCAACATTGAATTACATACAACATTACTGTTTGCAGGTCTTATATTTGTGCAGTAAAAATTCCCCTTAAGCTTGAGTGGCTTTCTATCACATATAGCCATTTCATCCATCTGCTTGGATCTTATGGTTTACATCTCCGTCAATTTCCCCATCGTGTTGTATAATTGACCCAAAATACTTAAATCTAGTGATTTGTGGTATGGTGTAATATCCATAAATAGAATTTGCCACCTCTTGCTAAACTTAAAATGATAAGTTCATTATGTTTAAATGATAAAATCACAATATCAGTTGAAGATGAATTCAGTTGATGCAAGCTAGACGAGATTAAAGAAAAATTGCCAATATTGAAGCTACCAACATAAAGAAGCATGGTGACCGAGCAAGAGACAATAGAGGGAGGGGAGTGATTTTCAGAACATAATATAATTCCAAGTTGCTTCCATTTCCAATTGTAATAATAAGAATGGATACAATTTTCTAATAAGCATAGGTCAGGGTTGTCTATTGGTACATAAAAACCTCAAAAAATGAAACTTGAAGTAAAATGCTGCTTCTCATACATCTAAGTGCATCATAATCAATCTTTTCACACAATGTGAAGAATCAACATAGAAGTGGGATATGAAGATAAAGGTCAGAAACTTACTGTAATTGTCTCCAGTCCCTTCCCTTTAAGAAGCAGGATTTTCTTCTTCCCTGCATCATTACTTCCAGATGCTCCAGCTAAAAAGGACGTAATAAATTAACATGGCAAACAATAGCAATTCAAGATACTAGAAAGGTTAGAGATATTAACATCAAAAGTTACATTAAATAGAGGTCATAAAATCATCACAGTAAACCAAGTGTATATATCAACAGGGGGCTTTAAATGGTGGCTCCAAGCCACGAAATAAAACCCAAAGAGAGAGAAAAAGGAAATTATCACATTAAACTTCGAATAAAAATAGCAACCTTACCATTTTCATCAAGTGTTTGAGTTCCATCTGAAGAAGCCACGGTTGAGGTTTTATTTGAAAGATGTTGATCACCTTGCCTGCGAACCGAAGTGTAAGTTGATTTGTCTTTTATAGTTGAACTTTTGTCCTGGTTCCTTGCAACATACTGTGCATTATACAGGCAAAAATTAAACAAGTTGAAATAAAAAGATGTAAGAACCAAGAGCTAATACTTCATATGTTCGTGTGTAAAGCAATTCCAGCTTAAAAAGCAAAAATGTTTTTTATTCTATTTTTTATTAAAAAAATATTTTATTAATATGAATAGCTGATAATTAATATGACCAGCTTTCAACCACATCTCTATGTTTCTTCTGAAATAAACAATGACTGGATGGGAAATTTATGAAACTAGCATTGCAAGAAAAACAAAATGCAGAGTGGAAACAAAAGGATAGAGAGGCTACTATAAACTAGAATCAATGCCCCTCTCTTATTCTTAATTGGGAAATAAACCAAAGATATACCATTGTCCTAAACTTAGAAAGAAACTATTTGTCTAAGCTGTCAAATGCAACTTGTGGTTTTTTATTTATTTTTGTCTTGGTAAATTATGAAGACCTTTTCCATCTATTGCACTCACTAACAAATTAACGCTATTAGCAAAATACCATTGTAGTGGGAACCCTCTTCTTTCCAGAACCTCGTCTTGATGTAGCAGAGCTAGAACTCCCATTTGACAATGTGCCAGCTTTTCTACTCACTTTTCCATTAGAAATTGATCTCTGCACAAACATCATGTACATTACAGAAGCAAAACCATGCCTATAAATCAGGATTCAAATCACGAACCAGAAAGTCTATTTTTTGGAATTGTGAATCAAAACATAAAATACATAATCAGGTGTTAAAAATAACATATAACATACTTTTCACATGCATAACTAAAAAATACAGATAAAATATTTATTCTTTTATTTCCATTTTACCAACATTAATTTGATATAATTTTATTTCTTTATTTTATGTATATACACATTATTATTTTTCTTATTTCCTAAGCAAACTGTAATAACTTCCATATTTTTATTTCCTTCTTTTCTAAGTAGGATAAATATTAGGGTTTCTCTAAAAAAAGTGGTCCGGTGCATGAGGCTCACACCTAGGGAGTCTGGGAGGGTAGATGTACATTGTCTTACCATGCAAGCGGAGAAGTTGTTTCCAGGATTTGAACCCATTACCTCATGGTTACTAAGTAGCAAACTTACCTTGCACCGGAGCTCACCTTCTATCTTCTTTAATTATTTCTCACTGCCACTTTCTGTCCCTAAAAATCTGCCTTTTCATACAAATCATGTGTGACCTAACCATTTTTTGAGAGCAACCAGTTTGCCAGTGGATCATCTCTGGATCGTTTTGTCACGATAGAGATAATTCTCGAGGGGTTCAAGAGTCAAATTGATTCATCAAGCTCAAGATTTCTGTATTGGAAGTCCCATGACACATAACAGATCACAATTTGATTTGTACGATACGACCAATTCTAACTACAGTGAGCAAGATACCAATAGCGCTTACAGATAAAACATAATAATGAAGGATATTTGTCCGGGATTTAATTTTCTCGGCCCAAACCTACTGTCCTTATTTCCATACGCACACAAGAGAGAAAATGACAAGTGATGGCAAACATATTTCTTTAAAAGTTAATGGATTAATCCAATGCAAAAATACCCGAGGTCCCTTGGCAGCTCTTTTCTGGCGCACAAAGTCCATCAGTGGGGTAACTATAGGAATATCTTTTGCAGCACCTGCATAAGGACAAGCTCAATAAATATCATTCTACCTGCAAATTATATTCATGTGTATTTTTGTCTGTGTAGTCTAGACCATTGAAACACAATTTTCTCATTTTGGTAGAAACAAACCGGATTTGTGAAATGGTAATGTACATTCACTTACATGAGTGAATTACAACAAGCAAGAAAGAATTTTATCCTTGGGTATTTCTCCTATGGTGAAAAAAGTTGATTCAAACATACAAGAAGCAGCCCTAGAAACGACTGTGCAGAGAGCTATAGAAACCCTATAGAATACACTCATAGTGTAACGATATTTGACCGAATAATGTGTGCACGTACCAAAGAGAACCACATATGAGGTGACTATGGTCTACACTAATTTAACCTTAAAATTTAGAGCATGTTTACACTAATGGACTAACCAGATCGTTCTGCTTCCCTCTTGTCCAATTGTATCTCAGCACTGGGAAGATTCTCAACAGGCTTGGCAAGATGGTCAAGAAATTCCAGATACTCAGAATCTAAATATTGAGAGGAAAATAATAATAGTTATTTAAAAGAATGAAGAATATATTATATAAAATAGTTGGGATGGAGAATTGAGAAGAATGTGTGTGTTATGGGTAGGTACCTTTGAAAATGGTTCCATCACGAGCGTCCTTTTTAGAACGGTGAATTGGAACACGTTGTGAAGGAGCATATTCAACAATGACTTTGAAGTGAGCACCTTTTTCATTAACGAAGACGTGAGCGTTAAAGAAATCAGCAAAATCTAAAACGTCATCTTGACTCTTGAACTGAATGTACGCTCTAGAATACGATACATGTTTCTGGCTTCTGAAAATAACAAAAAGATATATAAGAAGAAATAATAATGATATTAATATTAATATTAATATATGGATCGGAACCTGAATTTGGCAGAACGGAAAGAGAGCCAATTGTAACGGCCAGAGAAGACGGCGTCAATTTGTTGAGAGAGGGCAGATTCAGAAAGGGAAGGAGGCAAGTGGCGTAACACCACCTTCGTCCGATCCATCGCACCACCCTTCATCTTTCTTTCTCAATCAAAACCCTAAATTCCCACTTTTCAAACTAAAAACGACCCAGATGAAGATCATAGATAAACGAGTGAGTGAGTGAGTGAGTGATTGATTGATTGAGCCCTAATTCAACACAGAAACAAAACCCCAATTACACATCAATCACCTATGCCACTATAAATAACATACGCTTGCGTCTAATTGAATTATGTGTGTTTTTAATCACTAGCCATTAGGTGTGTTTTTAATTGGTCTAGGTCGATTCAAACAATAATTAACTTATGGTTTAGCCTAATTTAATTGAATTCTAATCCAAATATTATATGAGTTTCACTTCAGTTTTTATATGAACAACATATTACACTTTAAAATATTATATGTCACTCAGAAAAAACAAACAATATATTCAACAAAACATAAGCAAAAAAAAGTGTTCAACAACACTAAAAATTAAAGTTGAGCAACATCACAAAACTGAGTTCAATTTTGAGCAACAACAAAAGACTAGTTGAAAGTAACCTTATGAAAGAGCATCAGAAGACAACAATAGCAAATTTGCATTGTTTCGGTTTGGTCTGAATCATAGAAATTGAACAAAAAAAAATTGAATTAAATTAATCAGTTTTTAAAAAATAAAATCAATACAATCCAAACACATTTGATTTTTATGATTTGAAACTATTATAGATTTGTTTTATTTTTTAACCGGTCTGGATTTAAAAACCTCTAAAAAATTTTATAAATATAATTGCATCTTAAAACATAAATTACAATAACACCCTCCTTGAGAATGTTATTATCTCTAATTTACTATATAATCATTGATTATCCATTATCATAATATATATCCACAAATAATGATATTAAATTTATAGATCAACTTTTTTTTGAAAATGACAATATATACCATGGTTGGGGTTAATGTGTCTTATCTCTCCTCTTCCCCTATGGTAGAGGTGAGTGAGTTATTAAACCCTAATTATAACCATTAACGAACTCTCTCTCTTCTTTTTGAATCTCAATCTCTCTAATATTCCTTCCATTTTGATTGGAATAATAGTAATAGATAGATAGAAAGAAATGGGAGAGAGGAATGTGAGTGGAAGTGGCAGTTATTTCCATTACCCTCCTTCTCCTATCACACCCATCTCAGATCGTCAAAGGTATCTTCCTCTTTCATTCTTTGAATTCATCTTTCAAACTTATTATAATCATTGATCCACTTCCAGATATTTGAATGAACTAGTCACAGAGAGCCATAAGTTAGCACCATTTCTCCAACTTCTACCACTATGTACCACCCTCTTAACTCAAGGTTCAATCATTCATCTTTCTAATTTATCCTTATTATTATTAACACTCTCTACTTTTAAGTTTCTCATAATTTGCATAGCAGAAATCAGACGAGTATCATTGGATGGATGGCCAATTCAGGTAATAGTAATACTATCAATCATCATCTCATACTTTCATGCTTTTCTATCAAAGATCATCAACCTCATTAATCTCAAACATCAAATGATCACTGTAATTTTTCATGCAGGACAATGGAAATCAACAAAGAATGCCATCATTTCAACCTCCTCCAATAGGTTGGCCTGGGGTACAAGGAATTCCGACTTCTCCTGTGGTGAAGAAAGTTATCCGGCTAGATGTCCCTGTAGACAAATATCCAAATGTAAGTCAAACCATGTTCTTACACAGTTACATCACTTTTTCTTTTCAGTTTTTTAGTTCTCTTTTTGTTTCAAATCTCAGCAGTATAATTTTGTTGGTCGAATTCTTGGTCCCCGCGGCAACTCATTGAAAAGAGTGGAAGCCATGACAGAATGTAGGGTTTACATCAGAGGTTGTGGTTCTGTGAAGGATTCTATCAAGGTATAGTTGATATATATATATACACTTAGAGGAATTGTATAATGCTTAATTTGATATTCATTTTTTTATTGGTGATTTCCTAATTCCCAGGTGAATTTTTTTTCCCAACTGACTGACATGCACAAACTTATCTCACCAAATCACATATATATTTATTTGGATTTTGTATTTGACTTTTTCCTAATTTATGCAATTACTACCAATATACATCTTCGAAGTTCTCATCCTAAGAAGTGAACTACTCACACATATGTTATCTTCCATGATGTTTATTTCAACTATCCTAAATTTTCATGATAGGAAGAAAAACTTAAAAATAAACCGGGATATGAGCACCTTAAAGAGCCATTGCATGTGTTGGTGGAGGCAGAGTTTCCAGAGGATATAATCAATGCTCGGTTGGATCATGCTGTGGCAATACTGGAAAATCTTCTGAAACCTGTGGTAAGGATATATAGTTGTACTTAATTTCAATAGTGGTACACACAACACTAGTCCTGCTAAATTTTTGTTCATCTGACAGGATGAATCCCTTGATCACTATAAGAAGCAGCAACTGAGAGAGTTAGCTATGCTCAATGGTACTCTGAGGGAGGAAAGTCCAAGCATGAGCCCTAGTATGAGTCCAAGCATGTCTCCTTTCAATAGTACTGGAATGAAACGCGCCAAGACAGGAAGATAACCCCAACAAATTGACAGTGGATCATACATTTTTCTCAAGCCAAGTTGTTAGCATCACTGAAGTTATTCACCAGAAACATCTTTGGGGCTGAATCTCCTCAAACAGATTGATTTAATTTTATATTTTTCACTTTGAGCAATGTCTGTTCTTTGGTGTATTAACCGTCAGAACATTGACTTCCAGTTTGTTAAGTTATAGACTTATAGTGTTAACTAACTTTCAGGTGCTACCGAGTAGCAAACTCCTAGTTTGTTAGATTCTTTAATTTTGTTTTTGCTTGTCAGATTATTAGATTACATACATGCGTATTTCTATATATGCATTGTGTTAATTCTCAAATAAGTAAAACAAGTGGAGTGACTTTGTCTGTATTGAAACATATAATATTTTTGACATCATTGTTCAAAGATTGACAGTTTTATCTATTATTTTATGTTTGCATTGCAAGTGATTGATGTAGAGCTTTATGCACTGGAATTTGAAGAGTGAAGTATGAAAACAAGCGATCTTGCTATCATCAAACAGCCACAAAGGCAATATATTATTGTGGTAATTATTTTGTACATCAAATCTAGGATATTTATCCAACATTTGATTATCGAAGTGTATATTTTTTAGTAGAAGTGTCTCTATACAATACATACAGTATTATATTAATAATGTGAAAATCTTCAAGAGTCCTTAAGAATTAAAAGTACTTTTGAATGGTATGCATATTGAGAGTAAAACAATTTGTGTTAACAAATAGTCCTCTCAAGCTATAAATAAGTCTTTGGAGATATATGAAAGTAAATTGTTCAAGTGTCTATCACGCTATAACGTTTGTCTATTGTCACTCCTACTATATTAACTTTTTTTAAATGATGCTTACCTTTATTTTGATCAATGGCACAAAATAACATGATTGATAGTTAATGGATACAAAGGAGTGGTAATTCACATTTCCCGTATATAATTCAAGCATGAAAATACATACCATTACTGTAACAAACAACATAAATTCATATGTTATCAATGACATATGTGTGAGTAGTTCACTTCTACAATTCAAGCATCAATGACCCTTTCACTATACAGACCGTTACTATAACAAACAACATAAAATACATATCTTATTCATTGTCTCATCCAGGTTAGTTTAGGAAGCAATGCTCTCAACTTCATACAAAACAATCATTCATGGACAACATATATTACCTTCAACATGTCAATACTACGTTATAATACATATATCAACAAATTTCAGGTGTTCCATACTCTAGATAACACCGTCCAATCTCTCTGTGCAAATTTTATCTTCTCTTCATCTACTATGTAGATATATAAATATCCATGTAAAAGAATCAGCAAATTTAAATTGAATATAGCATTACAAACATCCAACCGCATATTCCCGGTAACACTCCACAAACCCCAGCAGCATAGGAGCTCATATCCATCTTGGCTATGCAAGAGAAATTTTCAAAACCAGCAAACTCAGCTAAACCTGTAATTAGAACATTTAAAAGGATCAAGACAAAATTACTACACATTTGCAATGGAAAAACAACCAATCCCCCTCAAAATATAAAATAAAATAAAACAACAAAAGAAAGGGATTATGACAAGATTATTTCTAAAATTCAAACATCAATACTATACTTGTTGCATGAAAAAAGAAATAGTATTTTTTGCAAAAGGATTATAAGTGAGAAGTCCTGGATTGCCATTTCACAGAATAGCAGAGTTTATTCAAACTCCAACAGGATAAATGTAAGGAATGTTTTAACTCGATCAATTGTCTCTCTTATGAGTTATGATCAAGAAAAAAACAAAAAGAATGTAATATTTAGAATCTAGTTTTCACAAATGAAGTGTAGATCAGTGAGGAAGTATAAAAGGCCTAAAGTTGAAAAGAATAGAAACCTCAATTACAATGAGTGCAAGATGTTAAATAGCAATGGTCAGTCCCTTAGGCCAAGCTCAAGCTCCAACTCATCATCTTCTTCAAACAGTTTCAAGAGACGGGCATATTGCTCTTCTCTTTTCTTCTTCCGCCACAACTTAAAAAGTAAAAAAGAAAGCAAAGAAAATACCACAAGAACAATTAATACAATGAGAATTATAGGACTAGTGGTGTGGGCATGAGCTTTAGTCTTTGCAGCGTCTTTAGAACTAGCTGAGTCATCAGAAAATCCTGAGAAAACACCCGTAAAAGGTAAAATCAGGTATTCTTAAGAGTTTGATGTGGGAAAACAACTTATCACAATGAAAATGAAACTAAAGTTACTAGGGAAATCATGCGATACACACACATATGTAAGTATACTGATGTGGTGTGATGGTAATTGATAAAAGCAAAAGCAATGAATGAAGATAACAGTATACAATACAAAATGGAATGAAAGTTGAAGTTAGAAGTTAAAATGAAATAAATCCCAGAAACACATGAGGAGGAGATTGTTTATGATAATCAATTATTGGCAAAAATCAAAGAAAAAGAAAAAGGGAAGAAGAAATGAGATGAACCTGGAATGAAATGTAAAGAGGAGCAGATAAGGAAGAAGAGGAGCGATCTGCATCTTCGAATTGCAGTATTCATACTCAGATCTCTCCAATTTCTGGATCCAAACAATTGCAACGTTACAAATGATTTTAATTAATAATTTAAATATACTCTCCAAATTATGTCTTATTTTCTAATCCAACCCACACCTCTAAAATGCTCGGTACCTTCCCTACTTTTAATTGGGTTTTACAATAATTTCTGAATCTGAATTAGGGTTATACCGTTGCATATAATGTTTATTCTAAACTTACTCTATACTATTATTACTAAAAATTGAAGCAATATGATATTGTTTTTAATAGTATCCACAAATTTATATATTAAAATGAAATTATAAATTGTATTGTATTAAAAAGTGCAAGTAGATTTAATAAATAAATTATCTTAAAGATTAAGTAAATTTGTCATTACGTCACAATTCAAGTGTAAGACATTATATTTGAGTTTGATTGAAATGAAAATTAGAAGTGTATTAAAAGATACATTAATATCAAACCATATATTTATTTATTTGACACAATTAATTGAAATTACGTTAAAATCATTAAATTTAAATTAAAAAAGGCCTTTTACAGCAAATAGTGTAGGTGTTTCTTAATCTGTTAATCGCATGACCCATCATCCTTAATTGATTGGTATAACATGTGTTTTGTTTTGTGAGTCAGTTTATCTACATGTCTGCTTCATTCCTCCTCTCATAGCATTTTAAACTATTAAGTAGCTACACAGATTTGTTTCTGCTTCATTACCAGTGATGATGAGTTTCAACATGTTGGAATTAGTGAAGAGGTTGAGGACAAGCCAAAAGTAGGATTTTCTTATGTTATGAACAATAATTGTCAACAGTATATTTTAATAAATATGAGAAATCCGCTTTTAAAAAAGTCATATGTTACTGTATAAATAATTGTTCTTATAAATGAGGTCGACAATGTAATGAAAATAAACTCCTACAATATCTCTACATTAAAAATCACCACACCCAACTGATACCTTGTAAGATATATGTTCTTTTCTATCTTCTTTTATATGTTCTTATGCCTAATCAAAATTTAGACCTTTATTATTATTTCTATTTTTATTTTATCATCATTCGTGTAAGACAATGTGTGTGACATTATGTGAGATAATAATGTCTGTGTTCAAGATATTAGAAACCTAAGTGTACTTATAATTTATAAAGAAATCAAAAGAAAAATGTGAGGAAGAAAGTGGAAATAGAGAGATAAGAAGTAAAGTTTCGTATTGTTTAATTATATAGAAAAATAAGATAAATAACTAATTTTACTTCTTTACTATTTTTTTCACATTTTTTCTTCGAGTCCAACTTCATTTTTTACTTTCTCATCTTAAACTCTCTCAGGAGAAAAAAATATTTCTCTTCATCTTCATTCCTCTTATTTTCTTTCTCCCATCATTCTCCTTTACCAAAAGAAAATTAAGAACATTCACTATAATAATGTACCTGAAAACACTTCTCTCACCATATACCAATTTTGCTGATATTTGATAATAGTAAAAGTAAAAGTGATGTACTCAAACACATAAGATGTTCAATAGAGCTTAAATAAGCACATTTCATATGGAATATAATATTAGTATCACTATATTATATATTATTTTTAATTAATTATACTAAGTGATAAATATAGTGATATACTTTTTTGGGATAATAAATGTGTTCCTTGTTATTAATATAGAATAATAAGTCCGACTAACATTTGACTTAAACATATATAATATATAAGAATATGTGTGACCATTTAGTCTCTTTAAAGAAATTAAAATCTAGGTCTGACCCATTAGTATGTATAAAGACATGTAATACTATATTTAAATGAGTTAATATACATACTTTTAACTAAATTCTTATAACTCTAACAATTAAATAATATTTTTATATTAAAATTATATATAATAATATTACTTATATTAAAATAGTATAATGAGAACTTTATTATATATTATAAGAAAATACGATGAATGTTAAGTTAAATATATATTTTAAAATTTAAATATAATCTGTTTACAAAAAGAAATATATTTTAACCTTACGTATTAGGTAATTGATAATACGCTTAAGATACCGACTTGTTTCCACCTGGTACATACATTTTTATTTGTCTGACTATGTTTGGTTTTTGACTTTGAAGGAAAGCATTTATTTTGAAAATAGAAGGAAAACTAAATTTTTTTTATTACATAAATATAGGAAGATATAAATTTTGGAAGTTTTGATTGGAATGTAGTGGGAAAAAAATATGATTAGAATTTTGAAGATGGAGGGTAAGTGTTTAGAATTTAGGATTAAGAATAAAAATGGTAGAAAAAAGAATAGAGTGATGATAGTAAAAAAGAGAAGAATAGAAAAGGTTGGAATAGGGAAGATAATAAATGACAGCTGGAGACAGGGTGTAAGCAACAAAGTCCCACTCACACACACACATTACACATCAATACATACATTTCCCTTCATTCACAATTATTCTCTTTCATTCTCTCTCTATTCCATTCCCAATTCCAATCCCAATTAGGGTTTCCTTCCTCCTCCTCCTCCTTCTGCTGCTGATCCCCTTTCTTCAACATCAACAATCATCTCTCTCTCTCTCTACTGTAACCTCTCTCTCTCTCTCTCCTTTTCATTATTCCATTTTTATTTCTTTCAATAACAATCTCTCATTTCATTCTCTCAAAACGTAGATTTACATTTTCATTTAAATTACCCTTTGTTTTCTCTTCCATGATTCTTCACCTACCGTTCATTTATTCTCATCCTTGTCAATTTTATGTTACTTATTAACTATTACTTTCAAAATGCCATTTTAAGTACTGTAACTTCATATATTTCGCATACCGCTTTCATTGGTTACCAGACAATAAGAGACTTGTGTCTGTACTATTTCAATGTTTTGAAATTAATGCTCTTCAAATCAAGTTAGAAGCAGGGATGGATGGATCCAAATGACACCAGAGGGTGGCCATACTATATCAAATAAATTATACATATATCTCTAATATTTATTTAAAAAAAATGTTTTTTTTTTCATTTACAAAATACACTACACATATGTAACTAATCATACATAAGTGCTGCTCGCCTCCATTTCAATCTTCCCCTTGTTACAAGCCTGCACTGTTCCCACTTTTCTGTAACGCCTTTTTTCTTACTGCTTAGATTCACTTTAATGCTTTTGTTGACATGCTGCCATTCACTGAGATAATAGTAAGCTTTTTTATGATGCCAAAGGTCTCTCCTGAGTTTGTTTAGAACATGTTAACCGTCACTCATTCACTTGGCCATTCCATTATTGAATTTCCATTATTACATGTTGCTTTTTCTTGCTTATAGGCACTTCAATGTGGTAATCATTTCCACACATGCTTTTTCCGTTCTGAGCCTATGGATTGGTGCTTGATTGATCTGGAGTTCATGGAGTAGTCTTCCCAGAGTGATTATGCATGTGGAGTTAAGTTCACTCACCATTTCTTATTTACTAATATTGACAACTTCTTGAAGTATACCAACCTTCTGGAAAGAAGGCCCGGGCACAAGAGGATTTCTTGTATCCATGCTGTCAGAGAGCATGCGTGGAATCTGTAATTTGGGTAATGCCCCTGACGAGATTTGCTGCCGATGCATTCGGTGTGGTGACAATTTGTCTAGTAGCCATCTTGGTTCTTTTTGGGTTCATGTGTATTGCTTACTCATTTTACTTCCGCTCTCGTATTTGCCGTCAGGGTTTTGTTCAGCTAAATTATTTTAGTGGTCCTTGGATTATCAGAATCACATTTATCCTTTTTGCAATCTGGTGGGGTCTTGGTGAGATTATTCGTTTAACTTTGTTAAGACGCATCCTTCACTTAAAATGGCAGGCAATTGTCTGCAAATGTTACATTGTGTCAAATATGGGGTTTGCGGAACCGTGCCTCTTCCTCACACTTGTGTTTCTCCTCCGGGCGCCTTTACAGAAGTTGGAGACTGGAATTATGAACAGAAAATGGAACTTGAAAACAGCTGGATATATTCTTCTTTACTGCCTTCCGATGTTTGTTCTTCAGCTTTTTGTTATTTTGATTGGTCCTTGGTTAGACAAGAATAATGGTTCTGGAAAAAAACTGCCTCATTATTTTACAAGAACAGTTGTTGCCCCTTCAATGGCCATGGAAGATGATGTTGCCCTCTGTACTTACCCTCTACTCAGCTCTATTGTCCTTGGCCTTTTTGCCATCATCCTGACGTCTTACCTTTTCTGGCTTGGTAGTCGGATTTTGAAATTAGTTATCAATAAGGGTTTGCAGAAGAGGGTTTATACATTGCTATTTGCAGTTTCAGGTTTCCTTCCATTGAGGGTTATTTTTCTTGGTTTATCTGTTTTCTCTGGACCTGGGGATTTTATGTTTGAAGCCTTTGTTTTCTTGGCGTTTCTTGTGCTTGTATGTTGTGCTGGGGTTTGCATGTGTATGCTTGTGTACCGCCCAATTGCAGATTCGTTAGCTTTGGTGAATTTGCAAGACATAGAAGGTAAGGAGCTTAACGAAGATCTAAATGATACCGTATCTCTTATAGCGATCCAGAGTCACCTGGAAGATAATGTTGAGGAAAATGCTCAGTCTAGCCATGGTAGGTATTCTGATGAATCAACAAAGCGCGGATCAATTTCATTTCGGACATTGGAAAATGATTTTACTTCAACAACAGGGACATTTGTAGAACTAAGCCTCTTCTCTCCTAGCCGAAGTGTAACCCCTCCTGGATCGCATCCTCCTCTTCTTGGTTGGCCTATGAGATCACCAACACAAGCAGGCTAGAGACTGATTGTGTTGGGTGAATGTGTACTTTTGGTCAAAAGGAAAACTGATTGTAAAGGGTTTAGCTTCAATAAGGCTGTTTTTATTCTTGTTATGTTTGCTGCTAATTCTAGCTATAATGTTTTTGCTCTGAACCTTATTGAGTACCCTTTTACTTGTCTGGTACCATCTCGAGATCTAATTTTGTACTTTAATTGTTCGAGTACTCTTTATATATGCTCATACATTCTCCTCACTCGTTGCACTATTTTTCTGGGGCTTCCAAGTCGGCTATTTGTACGTACTCATGCATGTGGTAATACAATGCAATTCCAAGTTTAAGTGTGTATTTATATATGAGAAAAAATGTATACACCGATAATGTAAGAGTTTGTTTTTTTACCCTGTTATTGTATCATTCATTTTCAATCATTTTTCACTTTTAAATAAAAGTAATACAAATTAACTATGTATGATGTGTATAATTTTTTATAATTTCAGTATATAAATATTAAACTTTTTTATATATTCTAATTTCTAAGTCTAATCATGTGATTATATTTTCTGTAATAATTAAGATATATAAAAGATTTATTACATAACATTCTAATTAAAATTTAGTAATTTTAATTCATTATGAAATATCAAAATAATACAATTATCATATAAAGTATCATGGGTTGTCGCAGTTGGAACTATTATGGATATTTATGGGTGTGGATATTTATCATCCTTGCTAGTCAGGTTAAGGAACTTATTTGACTAAAAAAGTCAAGTAACATTGTTTAATTAAGGAGCTTTTATACAAATATTGACTTATAAGCTCTAGTTATGTATTAATAGACTTATTTTGCATCAATATCAAATGTCTTTTATCTATAAATTTATCTAATGTGTATATAACACGGATGAGATGTAACATTAGTGAGGCCATGTGGTTGTGTAAAAATACACGTACATGAATATACAAATTTTATTCATTCAATATAGGTTGTGCATCATAGTTTTCAGCCTTCAACTGATATTGGGGCTTTAATTGTCTAATAAGATGCGTCGAACACACTTGATTGTCTAATAAGCCACTGAACGAGATTTATTTGTAGTTGGATTTCTAAGCTTTGTTGGATTACAGTAGTGAAAGTTAAGAACTGCTTAATCTACGACCTCGGTTTTATGGTTGTGTTAGTTAAATCATTATTAAGTTTGTAAATATGGCTATATAGTTGTGATCTTGATTTTAGGGACATTGTTGTGACTGAGATTGTTGAATACGGCAGAAGAAGCAACAACATATGTTCACTTGTTCAGTGGTTCATTCACTCATCACATTAATTAATTAAATAATGCAGACAACTATGAGATGATTTGCATTACCCAAAAGACCAAAAATCAATTCAGGTGCTTATTTAGTCATAACACTTCAATTACATGTAAACTTTGATAAAGCATAAGTCAGCATTCCCGCAACATAAATAAAATAAATATACTCAGTTTTATAGGAATATAAGATGAATAAAAAGGGACCAGATCTGACATCTGAAGGGTGCAATTCATCTTTATCAGCAAGTGTATAGATAGAGGGTATTATATGGGGATATGGTTGTCACATAAGGAAGCTCAATCCTCAACTTCAGCTTTAATTTCTCTCAACAACTCATTCTTGTAATCCTCAAATGTTCCAGGGAAACTTCTACAAGTACCATCTTCAACAACCCAGATTTGACTCCTCTCTTCATCATCACATACACGTGATATCAATCTAGAATCATGACTCACAAGAACAACTCCACCAGTGAATTCATCCAGTGCATCAGCCAAAGCATCGATACTCTGCATATCTAGATGATTTGTGGGTTCATCTAACAATAAAATGTGGGGTTTTGACATGGATATCGACGTGAAGACAACACGAGATTTCTGCCCTCCAGACAGTTTGGCAATAGGGGTAAGATGGTTATGACTAGGTAATCCAAACTTACCGAGTTTAGCACGGACAGCCTCCTGCTTGCTAAGTCCCTCCTGGTCAGGATGGAGACGAAGAAGATACTGAACAGGTGTTTCATCCATCGTTAGAAGGTCCACAAAGTGTTGGGAATATCTTCCTATTCTCAACTTCTGACTCCTTCGAACTTCACCCTCACTTGGATCCAAATCACCAGCTAGAAGATTCAACAGTGTTGACTTTCCAGCTCCATTAGGACCGACAATGGCAACACGAGTCCCCATATCAATGCCAACATCAACATTTGAAAGTCTAAAATCCTCCCGATTTGGGTAGCTGAAGCTCACTTCAATAAGCTGCAAAAGTGGGGGTGTGAGCTCAGTAGGTTCAGGAAAGTGGAACTCAACACTGTAATCCCTCCATTTCCGTGGCGCCTCCTGCGGAGCATCATCCTCATCAACCTTCCCCTTCCCCTTGCTTTTAGATGCTTCCTTTGCTGCTACAAACTTAGCTCGATCCTTCACCTTTTCTTGCTGAGTCCGGTTTCCACTCCTTTTAGCTGCTTTCAATTGCTTGTCATAAACCTCATACTTCTTATTCATCTCTTTACGACGCTGTTCATACCCGCTCTCGAAAGAATCAAAATTTCCTCGATAGACATGGAGTTTCAAATCATGCAGATGAATAATCTCAGAGCAAACGGTATTCAGGAAATCTTTATCATGAGAGACAACCACCAAACTCTTCTTCCAATGGCTCAAGTACTCCTCTAACCAGAGAACAGCTCTCAGGTCAAGATGATTTGTGGGTTCATCAAGCAATAATAGAGTTGGCTGCACAAAAAGTGCTCGAGCTAAAGAAATTCTCATCCTCCAACCACCGCTGAAGGATTTCGTAGGACGGCCCTGCATATCCTTTGTAAAACCCAGACCAGCTAAAATCTTTGATGCCTGAGCTTCAGCAGCATCAGATCCCATCAGCTGTAATTTCTCATAGAGCTCAGCTAGCTTCTCTCCTGCACCATCTTCCTCATCATTATTATCTTTGTCTACACTTCCTTCCACACTAGTTTCACTTTGCAGAGAAGCAACTTCTTGTCGAATTTTAACAAGTTCTTCATTAGCTGAAACAACAGCTTCAAGCGCTGTTTTATCATCACCAACAACCTCCTGTTCAACGAGAAGGACATCAATATTCTTAGGCACTGGTATCTTCCTCCAAGCAAGAAGCTTAAGTAGGGTAGATTTGCCCTTTCCGTTGGGCCCAACCAAACCATACCTCTTCCCATGAGATATCCTCACTGAAGCATTCTTCATCAGTTCTTTACCCCGAGCAGACACAGAGAAATTGTCTATCGCTATATCTTTGACATTAGCATCAGCATCATCTTCTCCGTCAAGGACAGACGTCCTGCTTCCGATGACCACAGTGAAAGCATCATGATCATCCTTAAGAGCTTCTTTCTTTGCCTGCTCAACAGCGTAGGCAGCTAAAATGTCCTTCTTTTCACGCTTCTTCAACTCCTTTTCTGCAATAGATACCTCAAGTTGCTTGACATCAGGCCTTTGCTGCTGGGTTGACCGTTTGGATGTATTATTTTGTTGTTGCTCCAATACCAAAAGATCTTCATCATCTTCATTGTCAGAGGGGGGAAGATCAATGCCATCAGTGTATGTGGAAGCTTTTGGGGCAGACTTCACCTTCGGCTTGCTAGACGAAGAAGCAACCTTTTTGGGTTTATCAGGTTTTTCATCCATACCAGCCAGCATGGCAGAGACAGAAAACTTTTCCTTCTTAGTATTATCCTTCCCACCTGCTTTAGCCTTTGCAGATGAGACAGCATCCTCTGTCTTTTTCCTTCCCATTGCAGAAAACTGGAATAAGTAAAACCACATTAATTTATGTCAACAGAGTCCTCGAGATTTATAATCAAATATTATTTGTCTATTTCTATTTGCCAGAATAACATGTTGAGGTTTTAAGGAACCAGGTAGCCATAAATCATTCTATCAAATCAATAACTCACGCGACAATTTTTAAGAAATTATTGTCAGATAAAATAAGTAAGTAATAAATAGATGAGTGGTAGAGCCAATCATACAACAATAGAGACGGCACTTAATCTGTAAAATCAGCTACAAATAAATAAATAAATAAAGATCATGCGAATACAGATCGAAAAAAGAAAACAAAATTGGGATGAAGAGATAAAGGGGAAAAAGATTAAAATCGGGGGTTTGTAGTTGGATTGCAGATAAGAAGAAGCAGTGAAAATTGAAGAGTGGGGACTGAACCTGATCTAATTTGGAAGAAACGAGAGAGATGGAGACCCCAAACAATGATATTCAAAACATAAACAGGGTTCTCTTATCTAGGGTTCTAATCTCAATTATATTGGGCCTTTCGGCCCATTCACCTCCTATCAAAGAATAAACCACAGACACCTTTTTTAAATTATCAAATTTTCACTTTCAACTTTATAAATATTAAATTATTAAAACATGTAAGCTGACCAATCTCAGACTATTAGATTGAGTATGTTTAACACAAATGTTGATATGATTTATCTTGATAAATCAGTGTTAGAAGTGTTTTTCACATATGATATTAGCTAGTCGAAAATAAAACATAAATCATAAAAACAACAAAAATGAAAGGATTTACATAATGGTGTGGTTTGGGGTTTAATGAAGAAGGTGAATGAGGGTAGAGAAAATATAGGGTTATGCGGTGATGCTGATGAGGTAGTTAGTTCCTTTTCTCTAATGAGTTTAAACTCAATGAATCACATGAAGTAATGTTATTAGGCTATCATGCTCACTTTACAAACATAACAATAAACGGTTTATTACATGGAATTGAACAATAACCAAGATGACAATGTAATAATATTCGTGCAATACAGACACAGTTTAAGTTGATGTTGTGTCGTTGTAACTTCAACCTCGTCCACCCTGTATGTACCATCCACTCATTCATTCACTCAACACGCATTCTAATATTTTATCTCTTTCTTATACATACCCCTTCATCATTTAAAAGAAACAAAAAGGATTCTTACCATCCTATTTTTTAATCACCTATATGTAAAAATTAAGTACATATTTCTTCCTACTTTTACATACATATATATATATATATATATATATATATATATATATATATATATATATATATATATATGAGTTAATTACACTAATACCCTCTGAGTTTTAGTGAAATTACACAAATTATCCCTCCATTTTTTGTCTTTACACGAACCACCTTTCTCTTACACGAATCACCCATAATTTTGTACATATATTATATGACCACATCTGATGAAATATAAGTGTAATATTTTAAACAAAAAAACATGTGATGTGTGTAATAAAGTTAAACAAAGTATTGTATAGACAAATCCAAATAATGCAAGTCAATACATCTTATTATTTGGTTCATTACAAAATAGTATAAGAGTTATATAAATATGTCATTAGAATTATTAATATATTGTGTAATGAAACAAAAATAATAAAAAAACACTCAGTTTTGTACTATTTGGAATTGTCTACACAATATATAATATTTTGTTTAACTTAATTACACTCACCACACATTTTTTGTTTAAAATATTATACTTATATATCATCAGGGTGGTCAGTGTAAAACATGTATAAAATTAAGGACGATTTGTGTAAGAGTAAGAGATGGTTCATGTAAGGACAAAAAAATGAGGGATAATTTATATAATTTCACCAAAACTCATGGGTATCAGTGTAACTAACTCTATATATATTTACTAACAACATTATTTCTACTTGAATATTAATGTTTCACATAAATAATACGAGTGACTTTACTATATGAATGATATTGGTCGGGTATACAAAGTCTTATTAGATCCTATTCGGTCAAAGTCCAAAAGTTCAATTCATGATACAGAAATTTGTAAAGATATAATCACATATAATGGTGAAAATAAGCTATGACACATATAGAGATCTAGTACTTAACATATGTCAGGTCTACCTTTCAATAAATATATCACATTCAGATTAATCAGAAAATTTATTTAACATAAATACATCAAACACATACTTTTTAAAAAATTTATTAAGCCTAATAGGTCAATTTGTATTATTTTATTATATATTTAATATTAATTATTTTATATAATATACATCAAATAAATAAAAAATATAAATATTATAGATAATTTGACATTGAGAATTTGAAATGTTAGATTTGTTAAGTGATGTTGACCCATTAGCTTATGTGAATATATTGTTAGTTTATTTAAATATTTTAGATTATATTAGACTATTTAGTTAGACATGAGTGTTCAAAAAGAAATTAAATATATAAAGAGATTAATCTTAGTCTATAATATTTTAAACATGTCAGACTTATTTAAGTCAAGACTTGTCCTATTTACACTCGGATCATGTATCCTGAAAAATTAGTTCTTTATTTATAAATAGAACTATATAATTTAGTTCCATCTGGCATCTGGTCCCTCACCATATATATATTATAACAATTTATCTAATTTAATTGCATAATAAGATATACACTTCATGGTTTAGATACGGTGAAAATACAATTTTGTTCTATTTTGTCAACTATTCTCTCACCATAAATTTATGAGTAGGAGTTGCATTTGCTCCCAAATAATATTCTCTAATGGGATCATACATTGGTTTTCTTAGGTTGTAGTGTGCTTTTACCACATGCCAAAAAGGTCGTTTGATCAAATTAACATGCGGTCACAAAATGTTCAAAAATCAAAACTGAGCATTGATATGCCCATTTTCTGGTCTAATTCTCATAACTTGCTCTTCCTAAAACGGGCCAACCCAGTTGCAGCAAGTAAAGAAATTTATAAAGTTAAACAAGATATTAAACAAAGAAGTTGAATAGACAAAAAAATGTTATCTTATATTCTTATATAGAAATATAGAAATATAGAATTGATCAAATCAATATCAAAAAATATTTATATTTTAGTTTTATTAAACACTAAGCCTATCAACTTCTCATATTATCCAAAAGAGATACCTACATGTTTGACGGAAAAACGTGTCTATGAGTTCCATACTCCGTTATCCCCTTAAAAAAAATATAACTTATTTAAATAAATTTAGTTTTATGAATTAAAATCATTTCCATTAATGGAGAGACAAATGTATTTTTTTCTTTATTTTTTAATAATTAAATTGTAATTGTATTGTAATAAAAAAGATACATGTATCACTGAAGATTGCATTTTCCATTAGATTTTGATGCTTCTCCATTATTTGAGAGTATCCTAACCCGTTAATTATGGGCAGACATTTCAAGGAAAAATGTCATGACACGTACGATGTCGTTTTGGGTTGAATTGGAGGCTCTTTAATAGTATTTGCTTTCTTCTTTCTCTTTTACCTTGTAGAAACATTTTTCTCTCACCTTTCTTTTCTTTCTTTCTTTCTTTCCTTTTTGGTTGTTCCTTCCTTTCTTGCTCTGACCAACTTTCTCTTCTCACTTCTCCTTTTTATTCTCTTTTCATTGTTTTTCTTATGTACTTGCAAGCCTTTATGCTTTGCCTTCTTCTCTTACAACACCACATCAAATGAAGCCTTTCAATTTTGTAACTGTAAGTTCTTATATCTTCTTCACAAAATGGGCATTTTGCTTTCAATGATATTCATACCTCTCCAGTGTTCTCTATAGCCACTTTTTTTTTTAAATGGTGGGTTTGAAGTATTGAACCTTGAATTATAATAAAGTAATACTTTTTTATTTTCCAGTGGAACAAAATTAGAATTTTTTTTGTTGGGTTTTGAGTCACACTTCTGTTTGGGACGTGGTGCGGTTTACTGAGAAAATTAACGCTATATATATAAGGAGATGTAGCGTGGTGTGCATGTCTCTCTGTGTAAGTTGTTTCCTTCAGGATCAGGACACTGGAAACACGATTTTCTTATCATTAAATTAAAAACTACTTCTTTAATGTAGCTCTTAAGTTTTCTGTTCTTGCTACCTCAAATTCTATTAAGATTTTTTACTGTTTATTGTTTTTCTAGCAAATTTTAAATTACATAATTGTTTCAATTTCAAACGAACCGAAAGTAATCTGTAATTATCCTCTAACCTTGCAACATACATAAGATAGTGAGATGAAGCTGTGTTATATGTTATTCATTTATAATTTTTATTTCCGAATAGGATAATAAGTTTTCTATGAATTCCTTTTTGGTTTATGGAACTGAATACTTTTGCAAGTTATTCCAATATCATTATCTTTGTCAGGGTTCTGTCTTGCCTGACCTGAAGAATAGGTTGTTTCTTTGGAGTTTCCTTATCATGGTTTCTTTGATTTGTGGTGCTTACTTTGTCGGCTATTCATTCACTGCGAAGGAATACAAGCAAGTATGTATTTCTATCCCCAACTTTTTCATTTTCAAAAAGTATACTGTATATCAGAATATAATCCTGGTTGTTATATGTTCTTTGGAGCATCAACACGATGTATTTCATAGCCTGTATTTGCTGCTTGATATTGATTACAAAAATTATAAGATTCGAAACTATGGCAGTCTAATGAGTTACCTCATATAAATGGTGAGATGTTGATATGTAAGTTGGCTTGGAATTCACGGTCAAGAGTTTGACTTGAACAACTACTCTACCCCCTCTCACATGAATTCATACTTTTCACGTTAATAATGTGTTGAATTCTTAACTAATACGTTTTCCACAATATTGATTTTATACAAATACATCGCAATTTGAGTTTTGACTAGAAAATTTTGTGGCCATTACATATGCAGAGATTAGCACGATGGGGACTAATTTATTCAATGCCAGATACAAAACCCAGTGCATGTGAGGTTTGTCATTTTGGGGGGAAGATATTATTTTTATATGACTTGTAACTACTTGGAATTACCTCTAATTCTCTTCTTGTTTCCATTTCCTTAGAGACAATGCTGGCCTACTGGAAGCGAGGCATTGCCTGAAGGAATTGTTGCTAAGACATCCAACTTGGAAATGCGTCCCTTATGGGACTCTGGTATAAAAAGTGTAAGTGAAGTGTGTGCTAAATTCTAGTCATGTATTTTGGACAAGTTAAAATCCTGCACATTTTATAGCTTTGATGACATATACTTTTAATTTTCTTTCCATACTCCTACCTTTTCTTATGCAATTTTTTGACACTTCTTTTGCGATTCTTTTTTGTTTCAGAGAATTTCAAAGCGTCCATCGAATTTGTTGGCTATAGCAGTAGGAGTTAAACAGAAAGAAATTGTCAACAGAATTGTTGAAAAGGTGATAGTTGCTTAACTTATACTGTTTGATTTTGATCAAAAGCTCATAATATTATATCTCCTGAGTCATATTTCTGATGGCAGTTCCCTTCAAGTGATTTTGTCGTTATGCTTTTTCATTATGATGGTTTTTTGGATGGATGGAAGAATTTGGCTTGGAGTAATCATGCCATACATGTATCTGCTATCAATCAAACAAAATGGTATAATCAGCTCATATGTGAATTTGTTTTCCCAAATTATAGTTGACGACTCTGAAAATTAAATTCATGTGTAATTATTGAACAAAATAATGCCGTGTGATGGTATAGGTGGTTTTCGAAACGATTTTTGCATCCAGACATAGTTGCTGGATACAATTATATATTTCTCTGGGACGAGGACCTTCTTGTTGACAATTTTGACCCAAAAAGGTTAGTCGCTTTTGCTTGTCTTGTAAAATTCAACTTCTTATAGACATACATACACTTATAATACAAAATTCTTACTTTTTTATTTGAATTACCTACATATAATATACGAATTAGTGATAATAGCTTTCTTGTCCACAGTGATTATTGACTTGCTGGTTATTTTGTAGGTATTTGTCTATTGTTAAAGAAGAAGGACTTGAGATATCACAGCCTGCACTGGATCCTGGTAAATCAGAATTACATCATCCACTGACAGTTCGTCAAACAGGATCAAAAGTGCACAGGTTAACATTTTTTCTCCCTAACTCTTGTGAAAAACTGTGTTGTGTTGGTAGATCTACATCGATATTGCAGCATAATAACCAACACGTATTCTGTTAATGAGCTTAAAAATTACATCTTTCCTTGTCAATTTCCGGGTTATATTTCCTAATATATGTGCACACTCGAACACATTTGGAAGTTGTTTCCCCAAACAGTACTAACAATGCTTTGGCATAATTATATCTCTATGCAGAAGGTATTATAAGTTTAAAGGCAGTGGAAGGTGTGATGACCATAGCACTGCTCCTCCTTGCATAGGGTAAACAGTGGCACATTTGTATTATGTGTTATTCTGTCTAAACTTTTATTATTATTTATAACTCATTCTGATAATTTGTGCCTACTAAATAGGGTTAGTTATTTAATATGGAAAGAAATTCCTTTGCAGTTGGGTGGAAATGATGGCACCAGTGTTCTCTAAAAAATCTTGGCAATGCGTATGGCATTTGATCCAGGTACGGAGAAGGAGGGAAAACCATGTCAACATGGAACCAAACCATATTGTGAAAATTATGATAAATTATTTCTTGTTGAAAATGATGATATAACTTGTTGACTTAAATTAAAAAATTCTGAAGCATGGTTTCTTATTGTTATAGTAATGTTTATGTTCCTTTGTATGCACAGAATGACTTAATCCATTCATGGGGCCTGGATAGGCAGCTTGGTTATTGTGCTCAGGTGGTTTAATTGTATATTCATTAGATTGCTAAATAATCCATCCCACTGTGGATAGTTACTTATTCATATTTATGTAAACAATAATATTCCAGGGAGATCGAATGCGAAATGTGGGTGTGGTTGATTCGGAGTACATAGTTCATTTGGGTCTGCCCACTCTTGGTAGCTCAAATGGCAATGAGGCAAGTGGTCTTATTTTTATATGTAGTATGTAACTTAAGGATAACAATAACACAATTCCTTGCCTTGTTCAAATGATAATTTTGTTATAACTAACAAGGGTTTGTCCTTTGGGTTGGTTACAGGGGCTATCAAATTCTTCAGATAGAGATAGTGATAGACCCAAAGTAAGTATGGTTATAATTAAGAGCCTTGGAGATAGTGGTTATCCTTATTTTGTTGTTGAATGAATAAAACAATGAATGCATTGCTACTTTGTTATACATACAGGTTAGGATGCAGTCATACAATGAAATGAAGGTTTTTGAGAAAAGGTGGAGAGAAGCTGCAAAGATGGACAAATGTTGGATTGATCCATATCAACAACAGCAGCAGATAAACCAGACTAGTCTTTAGTCTACATTGTTCAATGTCCATCCATGTTCATAGCCAACTTACACAAATGAGATAGATTTTGGTGAATAAAACATCATATTTGTTTAGTGATTAAAAATCATCCATTCCCTTACCTTACCTTACCTTATCAATCATGGTGTAAATAGGTGTTTGTTCATTTGACTATACCATAAATGTGAAATCATAGATTTTTTCACCCACTTGGTATTTGGTGTATATACATGATTGAATAGTCTGAAAGATATTTATTCTTTATTTGGACTCCAGTTGGTAACAAAATGCTATTTTCTCTGTAAAATGCACTTTTGATTGTTTTAAAAATCTCATCTCTTTTTATTAAAATGAAATAAAATAAACGGAATCCAATAAAAAAAACATGCTTTTGAATTATAATGAGTAGCTACAAATGACTACATGGGTCGCTCCCATGTAGAGAAAGGTGTTGGGTAATATTAGTGGGTCTCTATTCTCTATTCTCTAAGGTGGAAAGGTGTTAGGTAAATACTAAAATGAGTGGGTCTCTATTCTCTATTCTCTATTCTCTAAGGGGGAAAGGTGTTAGGTAAATACTAAATAGGGGAGGGAGGTAATATTAGAATTTGATTTGTTAGTTGTTACTATATACTTTGATATTTTGAAGTGAGATGTAACTAAGTGAGGTAGGGTTTAAGAGAGTACACATTTCTTCTATTCTCTTCTCCAACAAAAACAATGACACTTTACCGCCTCCTCCTCCTCCGCTCCCTCCGCCGTGCCTCCTCCTCCTCCACTCTCCTCCACCGTCATCCTCTTCATCTCATCTCCCAATCTCGATCATTCGCCTTTTCCTCAGCCGAAGAAGCCGCCGCCGAGCGCCGTCGTCGCAAACGTCGTCTCCGCATCGAGCCTCCCCTTAACGCCATCCGTCCTCCTCCTCACCACTCTCAACCGCGCGACCCCAACGCTCCTCGCCTCCCTGACTCCACCTCTGCGCTTGTTGGCCCTCGCCTCAGCCTCCACAACCGTGTCCAATCCCTCATCCGCGCTGGAGATCTCGACGCGGCCTCTTCCGTCGCCCGCCACTCCGTCTTCTCCTCAACCCGCCCCACCGTCTTCACCTGCAATGCCATCATCGCCGCCATGTACCGCTCCACGAGGTACAACGAGGCCATTGCCCTCTTTCACTTTTTCTTCAATCAGTCAAATATTGTTCCTAACATTGTTTCTTACAACAATGTTATCAATACTCACTGTGACGAGGGTCGTGTTGATGTTGCTCTTGAGGTTTATCGCCACATCATTGCCAATGCCCCCTTTAGTCCCTCCCCTGTTACATATCGCCACCTCACTAAAGGTTTAATTGAGGCAAAGCGGATCGGTGAAGCACTTGACTTATTACGCGAGATGTTGAATAAAGGTCATGGCGCTGATTCCTTGGTTTATAACAACTTGATTTCTGGTTTTCTTAACTTGGAGAATTTAGATAAGGCCAACGAACTTTTTGACGAACTGAAGGAGAGGTGCTTGGTGTATGATGGGGTTGTCAATGCTACTTATATGGAATGGTTCTTTAATAAAGGTAGAGATAAGGAGGCCATCGAGTCATATAAGTCGTTGATGGATCGCCAATTTAGGATGACGCCTGCAACATGCAATGTCTTGTTGGAGGTGTTGCTTAAGCATGGCAAGAAAACTGAGGCTTGGGCTTTGTTTGATCAGATGTTGGATAATCACACACCTCCAAATTTCCAAGCTGTGAATTCAGATACATTTAATGTGATGGTCAATGAGTGTTTCAAGCTTGGGAAGTTTACAGAAGCGCTTGCCACTTTTAGGAAGGCAGGAACAAAATCAAATTCAAAGCCTTTTGCTATGGATGTTGGAGGCTACAATAACATCATTGCAAGGTTTTGTGAGAATGGGATGTTATTGGAAGCAGAGACATTATTTGAGGAGCTATGCTCAAAATCTTTGAGCCCAGATGTGCCGACTCATAGGACTTTGATTGATGCTTACTTGAAAATGGAGAGGATTGATGATGCTTTGAGGGTACTCAATAGAATGGTGGATGCTGGTCTGAGGGTTGTTGCTAGCTTTGGTAACAGCGTGTTCGGTGAACTAATTAAGAATGGGAAAGCTATTGATTGCGCCAAAGTTTTGAGTAAAATGGGAGAAAAAGATCCCAAACCAGACCCCACATGCTACGAGGTTGTGATCAAGGGACTCTGTGCTGGGGATTTTTTGGATAAAACTCAAGAGTTGCTGGATGAGGTTATGAGGTATGGGATTGGGGTCACTCCTGCCTTGCGAGAGTTTGTGATTGAGACTTTTAAGAAAGTTGGGAGGGGTGGGGAGATTGAGAGACTATTAGATATTAACAGATTTGGACACAGTCCCCGTCCATTGGGGCCAATACCTCCATACCGTCCACCATCTGCAAGATTTGGACATGGTTCTCAAATATCAGGACAGCAGCGCTCACCTTCTGGACCTCCACCTCATGTTTCGGGACAGCAGCGGCCACCTTCTGGGCCTCCACCTCATATTTCAGGACAGCAGTGGCCACCAGTGTCTTCTGCTCAAATAACTGGTATGCATCAACCTTCATGGGGAGTTCCTCCTCAAGTGACCGAGGCTCATATGCCAGCATCTGGACCTCCACCTCATACCTCAGGACAGCACTTCCACCCTCCATCTGAATTTCCTCCTCATATGACAAGAACTCATCAGTCTACTTTTGGGGTAGCCCCTCAAAAGACAGGACACCATTATGCACCATCTGGACCTTCACTTCAAATGGCAGGACATCAGCCTCATGGAATATCATCTGGGCCCCAACAAATGGCAGGACAACATCATCCATGGTCGGGGCCAACTCCTCCAATGTCAAGTCCATCATATGGAACACCAGCTCAAATATCACCACCATATTATACAGCCCCAGGACCATTTTCTCAGATGAGTAGACCCGATCACCCATCATCAGGTCAGTTGGAGGAATCACATCAACGACAATCAGATGTTCCTGAGGAAGTAGTAGCTTGATTTTTGTTCAAGTAGCAGTTTGAGTGAAGAGATGCTCTGTCACTGCCACATGTTTAAGTATGCTGATTTATGGTTTTCAGAATAGTTAGGTATTTATGATGTTATTTTATAGATGACGATACAAGAATCTATTTTATTGTTCAGTTCATAACATGTAAGCATGTGTTGTATGACATGTGATATCAATTTATTCTTGTAATTCAACATTTCAACCTTTAACATCTGCATAAATTTTTATATTTGGTACTGCTTCCATTGACATACTTTGTCATTAAGAGTTTAAGACCTGAAAGTGCCTTCGAGCCTCTATCTACATGGTGTACTGGATGTTACTTTTAATGTTTATGACAGTCATCACAATTTGATTGTAGATTGTAAAAAACACATGATAGTATATAGGATTAACAGCCCTTTTATGCTATCCAGTATCCACATTTATGTTACTCTTATATCATGACATGGTTTGATATCGTATCAGGTACAACAAACACAAACACGTCCATTGGCTTTTGAATCACATCACAATTTAGTCGGAACATAGCATCTAATTTGCTTGTCTTTTAGAAAGTTGAGTCTTCTGCTGCTGGAGGTTGAAGATCCAAATTAAATGGTATTTTAACCCGTTAAGAAAGAACACATGTTTCTGATTGCAGGGTATCAATCTTGCTAGTTGCTAGCCTTCTGCTCATAAATCATGATCCTTCCAAAATAGTAATTGATCTTAGATTGTTTGATGATTACAGGCTGGTCAATGCCTACAATGTCATCATTGCCCAACTCTCTGCAACCATTTTAGCTGGTAGTAACTTGTATCGACTAACGTAGAAGCTAATGACCATACACTTATGCATATCTAACTCATTGAAGATTGAGTTATGCATCTGTAACATTTAGCTGGTAGTAACATGTTTTTGATGATTATTGTTTGTATTTCATGGATATTTTGGGAAGTACTCGATGAAGAACTCAAGTGGATCTATAGTAAACTGAACCTGAGTTATAAGTTATGATTTACGAGATTAGTCTTAGTCTTTTAAGGATTGTATTGGATCGCCACAACATAAGTAATAAGTTCAATTGAGTGCAATATCACTACTATAGAAGTTGACTTCAATTGAATATGTATTACATGTCTTGAAAGAATTGATTCCTAAGTAATTCATCTTCAATTACATCATATTTCTTCTTTATGTCCCCTTCTTCCAAATTAGTTTAGCAAGTGTTTAAATTAATAAAATCGAATTTAAGAATTTTTAGGACCTGAAATTTGGCACTCTTGACAATGAAACCAAACATTTTCAAATTTTAGGCATCATTAACTAGTAAACATGGTTAACTATTGTATACCACAAACAAGTAATCCAATCAAACCTATATCTTGGGTTGGATTAATATGAACATAGATTTGTTATTTCACATCTTGTCTTATAACTTGGGAGACATTATCTAGGATACATGATATCTGAGTTCTATATAAGGAATGAAAGAAACTTATAATAAACCAAAGCACAAGTTTATAAGGTCTACAGCTCCCCATCCCCTCTTGTAATCTAATTATACTCCCAACCTCTGTTCTCATTCTCTGCTTCAGGGAGAAATTCCTCCTCGTCCTTACTTCTCTTGTCCCATAGATGTCCACGTGGACCCCATAAGTTTTAATATAATAAATAATTAAAACATGATAAAAGCAAATACAAGTCAAGCACATTTTAAAGCCAATCTTTCTATTTTGTCATTACTTTACTAAGATAAAATCTCTGTATTTATGTATAGAAGGAATAAAATGCATTTTCTGCAACAATATCCTAATCATTAACAGAACACAAAATTCCCTAACAATACCTGTACACATATGTGATAGCAAAATGATTTAGTACTGAAGTTGTTAATTTGTCTACCAAAATCTATGAAGCCAAATTCCTGATCTCTGAGTAGAAAAATAGTTTCAATAGTTCATGACTTGTGAGGAAAGGTTAAGCAAAGGCTCGAGTGCAGTGTGATCAAACTTGCGAGCAAAGAGGAAACAAATGGAAGTCATCTCAGAATTATACCGACAAAGGGTACCATTGTTCCTTATAGCCTGCATAAAACTCATTGTTATATTGACTCTCCCATATGTTGCTGGATGAGGACCCCCCATGGACCAATCAACCCATGTAACTGTTCTGTTTGAATTATGTGAGCCATGGAACATATTGAGGAATGTTGGAATGTAATGTTCATCTGGGTAACAAGCAGGTTTACAGTATTTACGGAAGAGGGAGTAGTAGTGGGTATCAGAGACAATATAGACAGCCAGTGCGCGGTTAAGTTCAAACCACTGAGATCCTTTCCGCCAATGTTTAAGCTGGATATCAGGAAGCATACTGCGGCTGTAACGGCCACGGCCATATCGAGAAGGGTCATCATATGACTCAACAAAGCTGTGGGCAGAATCAGTGAGATATCTGTAAACAGTAGGGAAGTTGTAGACTGGGATGCAACTCTCTGAAAGAAGAACAAATCGCTCATTTGAAAAGTCTAGCAGTGCATTGGCTAAAAGGCGCCTCTCAGCATCAGCCAGGGTTACTGTTCCCCATGAAACATCCTGTAAAACACAACTCATATGAATGAATTTCTCATAGTTCAGAAGATTTTGGGTGGAACTGGACACGGTTTAGAAAATGAAGCCACGTTGCTTATAAACAGACCATCAGGGAAATCTCTATTTTCATAAATAAAAAACAATGTTCAGATGGAAATATAAGAAATATGCATTAGAAGCACTAGTCCTTGACAAACAATCAATGAAGAATAGTAACCCTGGCTGATGCTTATAGACATTATAGTCCTCTCAGCATCAGCCAGTGTGGTTTTACCGCATATAGAGAAATATATTAGCCGAGAAGGCATGTAATTACTAGTGCCACACCACATCAATCAATGTAGAAAACAAAACAGTAACATGGTGAGACCTGCAACTCTGCTTATATATATATATGATTGTAATTATAGATGTTGGGTAACATATCTGAAGGAAAATCTGGACACTAAAACAGTTTTCTCTTTCACAATTTGTTAAAAATCCATCATTTAATAGGATCTGGTTGTATTGTGAGACCTGAGTTGAAATAGATAAGATTTAAGAATTTGATGATGAGAACATATAAAAAGAAGAAGAAGAGATGGGGAGAGAGATGGCAACGTACCTGACTTGGAATGTTGCGATTGTGAAAAGGGGAAGAAGTAGAAAGGTTGAGGGAGAAAGAAGGAGGAGAATGGATATAGATATTGAATAAATGTGAATGACCTTGAAAGAATCTCTCCCATAGAGGGAGCATGGGGAGTGGGCCCCTTGTCAAGAACATGAAAGCAATCTTAGGTATTGTTGTGAAAGGGTTATTGTTCTTGTTATGTGGTTTCAAAGATGCTCTCCATAGAAGCTGATTATCAGACATGCTATGATTCAGTGTGTTTGGATGGAGGAAGGTTTCAAAATCAAAAACACATTCATCTTCATCCTCCTTATTATTATTGTTGTTATTAACAACTACAACTTGTTGTTGATTTGATTGAGAAAGAGTATAAGAAGTGCGATTGATGTGAGAAGTGGTGGTTAAACCAATGACAACACCAGCAACAAAGACAACCAAGAAACTCAAAGCTTGTGCTAATCGAAGTAAACCAGCGTGCTTCTCATTATTATTATCATCTCTATTCCTCCCCATATCTTTCTTCTAAATCAACCAAACCAAACAGGAGAATGAGATTATTAATGGATAGATAGATAGATAGATCTAAGGAATGGAATGAAAAGTGAGAGAAAAACAAAGACAGAGATGAACGTTGGATGGAGATTGGTTGTCTTTTCTTTAACACAAACAAACACAGTTGGAACTTCAAAGGAAATTAATGAATCATTTAATTATGAAACGGTCTCACTTCCAACTTCAACCCCGTTTTCTTCGCTTTTTTTCTTTTTCATTTCTTTCTATAATCAATTTAATATATTACTATAAAAGCCTCTTCCACATTTAAAACCCCTTCTTTAAATTTATTTACGTATTTTAAATATTATCAATCATCCTCCAAATAATATTTTTCTCTACTTTATAAAAGCCTTTTGCACATTTTCTCTTTTTACCACCAGTAAATTACTAAGTATTTTTATAACAAAATTAATTGTTGAACTTAAAACATTGAAAAACGGACCAAAATCAATACCCAAAATATGCTATAAAAAGGAATATATAATACTTTTTATTACTTAATTTTTTAATTAAAGATATAAAATTTTCTATGAGTAATAATAACAATTTATCTTTAGAGATGATTAAGTAAAATATTATTTGTAAGAGATAATAAGTTATAAGTTGGAAATACAAATATAAATTGTTAGAGCAAAATCTTTCTAAATAACTACTTACAAATTTTCGCTTTATATATTACTATAGATAATTATATATTGCATATTTTTAGTTATTTTAAGTATGTTCACAATAATCAATCATATATTTTCATATTTTTATTTATGATTGATTAACGGTTATGAAGTCAATATAATCCAAAAATTTAAAGACATTCCTTTAAATTTGTATCTGGTATTGATTCACATAGAATAGTTATAAATAGGGGCAGAACTAGACTCTATCCTCTCATCAAATTTGGTCTAATAGTGAAAAGGTCGGGATAAGATGAAATTTCATTGGTTCTAAGGTTTGATGATAATACTAGCAAGTTATCCGTGCATATGTACAGAGTAATATTTTTGCCGCATGATTAATAACACATATTACATATGCATTTATATGGTTAAGAACACACATGTTATTCATACATTCACATAGTTAAAAATACACATGTAACATGTACATTCATATTATTAAGAACAAACATGTGACTCATGCATTTTAATGTTTAAAAACAGACATGTTACTCGTACATTCGCATGCTAAGAAGACACATGTTACTTATACATTAGCATGGTTGAAACACACATGTTGTTCGTACATTCGCATTGTTAAGAGCACTTATGTTACCTGTATTACCAATTGAAGTACAATTTTATAAAATGTTTACATTTTCATCAATAAAATTATTCAACTCTAATGACCAATATTAATTAAATTCCTCATACAAAGTAAAATATAACATTTTGGAAGAGATCCACTTGAAGAAAAAAAGTACATTAGTCTAAAGATAATGATTATGTCACTCTTATGTATATTCTTCTTCACCATCTTCCTTCTCTCACTTTTCTTCATCCTTAAGCGATAGTGTGGTATGAAAAGAGATTGCATGTTTGTGAATTATGAGAGATGAATACAAAAACACACACACTCCAGAGCTTTGGCAACAACATATATAGAAAATGAAAGACAATAGATAGTGAGTTGCATATCAAAAAACATTAAAAAGTTAATATACATAAGTTAGAAGGGAAGAAGTAAGGAAAAAGCATACATGGATCAAAGAACTCACTAATTCACTCTTCATATGACTCATGTTTTCTTTATAACTTCATCTTTATGGACATAAATATGAAATATACATTTTTATATTTACTATTCTATAAATATCATTGTCACCATTATTGAAACGTTTTCTTTATAATTATCATTCATTCTTTATTATTGTCACACTTTCTATATTATTCTGTAAATACAACTCATTATTTGTATCTCTCATTTCCATATTACATTTACACACTAAAAATGTAATTATTATTACGACGTTACTTTTCTTTAATATTACACACTAAAAATTTAATTATTATTACGACGTTCCTTCTCTTTAATATCATTCATTCTTTATTATTGTCACATTTTATATATTATTCTATAAATACAACTCATTATTTGTATATCTTGTAACGCCCCGAAAAATACACCTTAATTTTAATGCGGAAAAATGAGTAAATTTTTTTTTTAATTGGTGATGTAAAAATATTGTTTCCTTTTTAAAATGTTTCTTTTTCGGGACATCACCTTAAGTAACATACTATGCGGAAATCACTAACTGTTACCTAACGATAACGGGAATGATACAATACTTCCCTGGAATTTACTTCATCATTCAACAGTTAGTATTTATACAAAATATCTAATTGTGGCGGAACATACCCATCGCCCAACTAACATATCAAAATGCTATACTGCACAACACCCCCAAAACATGCACAGCAAAAAGAACAGCAAACTCAGAGCTCAACGGCTAGATACCGCACTGCTAGGAGTGCTAGAACACTCACTGGGATCCTCCTCTGTGCCAGAGTCGGATGAGAGTTCTATCACCTCGATGGAACTCTCTATGTTCACCAGCTCTAACACTCCATCCTCGTCAGCATCCGCCTCAGCCTCTATCTCAGTTGACTCATCCTCCATCGGGTCCGACGAGGAGCTTGGAGGGTCGGGAAGGGTTCTCCGTATACCCGTAGAGTTTCCGTCCATCTGTCCAAATTATAAACAAGTACAAGAATAGACAGGTAGAGAGAGTAAGACATCTAATGAAAAAAATTCATTGACAGCGTGGACTTACTCTGAATAGGACACTCAGACAAAAATATACTTTTCATAACATACAATTTAATCATCTGACAAATCACATAATAATATACAGTCATCGTACAGTATAAATATATCGTCATAATTAATATATCATGGATCTCACATGCACAATACTAAAGAGGAATAATGATTATATCTCAAGTATAAAAATAAAAGTTTGTGCAATGCAATGCATGAATGCTATGTCATTTCATCCACCTTATACCATTATCCTCCCAAATAGCCTATTCGGAAACAACCGAGAGTACAGGTCCCATACCAAGCCGATTGTACGCACCAAAATAAATAACATCCTCGCAAGGATGAATGATCGATCTGTTCCAAAGGAACTGTCCATAACAGGACGGTGTCGTAGCAACGCTTTCTGGGCATCCCTCTCATCGATCATGATTGCAAATCGAGGGGTCGTCAGAGATTGTCTAGTTTGCGCTGTGAGAACTGTCTGATCCAACAGGATATCCTCTCCTAGGAATACAAGGGACTCGTCTCACCTAGACTCTCCCTCAAGGCTTTTGTTGACGAACCACCGTCAAGCAAAGTCGCCCTCCTTGCATCTCAGTGCTCATACGTCATCCTGTAATGTTTCCTCTCCACTACTTCGTTATTCATAATGCATATGCTCTCTAACCGAAGTTAGCAAAATCCGAGCTCTTAATCATTCTTTTATATAATCGGCCCATCTTAAGACATCTCCTAAAGGATGTCCGCTCCAAAAGGAATGCTTCTTATGGGACCCGATATTTCTCATTTATATCAAATGTTTTTAAACCTTGTATTTCAAAATTATCACATACATATCATTCCCATAATAATCATTCAAACATTATAATTCAAGAGTAAACATGGTATTTGCATATATAAACATAACATAAATCGGTATAAGAAATATTGTTGTACTTAATCCAAACAAACATGCAATTGATTAAGTACAAGCTTTCTTAATACTCAGGGCAACTCCAAACTTTTGAGATAGTTTGGAGGTCCGGGTACCATATTCGAACACCACTATGTCGCGATGTGTTCTCTCTCACCTGAGTGTGTCGGGTCGTTAGGTTCTCTGTTTGCAGGTGAGCTTACTTGATCCGTTCTCCTCTCGAACTCTTCGTTATGCCAAAATAACGTTAATTAGTTAAGTGACGATAATTATTATACTTACGAAACAACTTTTTACGCGAAGATAAAACTTCCGATTTAAAATGAATTTAATTGCTTTCGTCCATCCAATTCAAGGTTGAATATCCTTGAATCGTCATTTGTCATTGAAAGTCTTACAATCAAATAATACTTTTTAAAGTAAAATTTTCAATAAAACTTATATCGGAATTATGTCGTAATCTGTGGATATACACCAGGCTAGTTCCCAGGAAAGAGAGGTGGGTCATAAAGACACCCTTAAATACCAAGTCTTTCCTTAGACAGAACCTTTCTATACATGTATTCCCACTTCATTGCATTTTTCCGATAATTCATAAATCTTATTTTTGTAAGTAAAACATTTTTACTAAAACTAACCTTTTTAAAATAAGATCATTAAGCTAGACTTATCCTTTTTAAAGTAAGTCAATTTAAACAAAATCAATATTTTTAAATCAATACTTTTTAAGTAAATCTTACCATTTTTAAAGTAAGTTCACTTAACTAAGTTTCAACACAGAATTTGGAGTGAAAATATTTAGAAAATAGATATGGGTACACTCGGGGTCTAGATTGACTCGAAATGAAATTACGAAGCCAACGGAGCGATCGGAATTCGATTTCGAGTTACGAAACTCAAAATCACATTTTTGAGCCGTATCGAACGGAATTTATCCCCGACAGTGGTCCAGAACCCACTGTCTCCGAAATTATCAAAATTTCCCATAAAATAGGAAATAATCAAAAAAAGCTAAAACTTAACTGTGGCTTAGCCAAATTCCTTACCAATTAGTGCAGAAAATTCATTTTCTAAAAATAAAAACTCATAAAAATCATAATTCCAAATCAAAAATTTGTGGTGTTACATATCTCATTTTCATATTACATTTACACGCTAAAAATATAATTATTATTACGATGTTATTTCTCTTTAATATTACAAAAACAATGTAATTTAATAAATTTTTATCCTTAACTAAACAGATGTACACATAAAAAAAAGAGTACATTAAATAAATAAATATATATATAATATTTAATAATATTATAGTTAATATTATTTATACGATGGAAAAATAGACATGAACTAAAAGACTATAATATTATTTTTAAAAATTGTTATATTACACAAGAAGTTAATTCCATGTAAAAGTTAATTAAACTTTAAAAGTTGTTATACATAAAATATTAATATATTTCAGAGGAACATTTTAATAAATTATATAGAATGAGGGAATATAATCAATATATTCTCAAAATAAATAAATGAATATAAAATTAAATGACAAATATATATGTTCTTTATAAAAATAATTAATTTGTCTTCATAGTTGTTAGAATATAATATAAACATAATAGTTATTGACTTGAGATTAGAGACTATTAACACATAATAATATGATGTACAAAAATAATAGACTACTATTAGCGTGTTTTCATGTAATGCGTGTTCTTAATACGATATAATTAAAATGAGATATTTTTTATGAGAATTAGATAGAGTGTGGGTTGGTGCATTATAAGTTGTTAAGCTATTTTGGAGGGAAAACATTACACCAGAGTGCAACATGTGTCCAAAGATAACATCATTAGGACATTTTTTCTTATATAGTAATAGATTTCAATTCATGTAACTCACATATAATCTTTAGAGGTCCGTTCGATTTAGTTTTTTCAGAGACTATACAAGCTAAGGATATACTTCGGTTTGGTTAATGTTGAATTTTGGTATATAAAGTGAACCGATCTTGAACGTTTTGGTTCGCTTTCACGATTTGTTTGATTTGTAAAAAAAATGTGCATCATGTTAAATTGTACATCGATTATCTATTTCAACTACTATTTTAGCTACCAAACTTACATTTAGATTCAAAAAAATTTAAAATGTGATTCATATGCATAATTATATAGCAAAAATCACATTCATAAACTTGACAAAACACTAGTAGAATGAGAATGATGAAATAATGATATATGTGGATATATGAATAACATATATGTTTTTAAACATGTGAATACACATGTAATATGTGTTATTAAATATGCAACAAAAAATATTACTCGTGCATATGCACGGGTACCTGACTAGTTCATTAAAACAAAGATATCCTAATGAGATATTTATCCATTATTAAAAGATTTTCTTAATTATGGATGGTTGATCATTAACTTTTTTATTGAAAAAATAAAAATGTAGCGGATTTGTAGGTTTGAGAATATATGAGAAAATAATATTAGGCAGTTTATGTTATATATATGAGCTCTGCAATTATTAATGATTAATAGACTTAGTCGAAGGGAGCGGAGAAGAATCGTTCAAAGTTCAAAGAGTGGTTGGAGTAATTAATAATAAGACGTGTGGAGTTAATAGAGAATAGTATAACATGTTAACCTAATTGAATAGTAATACTATAGTGAAAGAGAAGAGGAATGATGAAGAGTGTGGATGAGTTCCTTCAACAATGCGAGCATTCTGGGGATGCTGCCTATGCAGCCTTACGCTCTGTGCTTGAACAACTCGATGATCCAAATACTCGATCTCAAGCTAGGATTTTCCTTTCAAACATTCAGAATCGTTTTCAAACAAAGGAAGATTGTGATAAATGCTTTGATACTTATCATTTTAAAATCGAAGACATTATGTTAGAGCAACACCCTGACCCTGTGGATAAAAGAAGAAGCAAATTGACAATGATGGTGATTCCTAGCATTTTCCTTCCTGAAGATTGGTCTTTCACTTTTTATGAAGGCATTAACAGACATACTGACTCAATCTTCAAGGATAGGACCCTTGCTGAGTTGGGTTGTGGAAATGGCTGGATATCCATTGCACTTGCTGACAAATGGTTACCTTCAAAGGTCTATGGCTTTGATATCAATCCTAGAGCTATCAAGGTTTCATGGATTAACTTATACTTAAATGCTTTAGATCATAATGGTAACCCCATCTATGATGAGGAGAATAAAACTTTACTTGATAGGGTTGAGTTCCATGAATCTGATCTTCTCTCATATTGCCGACTTAATCATATTCAACTTGATAGGATTGTTGGATGCATACCACAGGTTATCATTTTTCATGCACTCTAATGGCTAAATCTTATCCTATCCAATTCATTCATTCATCCTTTTCCTTCTGCAGATTCTCAATCCCAATCCAGATGCAATGTCTAAATTGATTACGGAAAATGCAAGCGAGGACTTCCTTCATTCCTTGAGTAATTATTGTGCACTTCAGGTACACAACATACTCTCTCTCTCTTTCTCTCATTTAATCATTCCTATCACTCATCACATGAATGCAACATTCTTTTGTTTCATCTTGTTTACAGGGTTTTGTGGAGGACCAGTTTGGCTTAGGTCTAATAGCCAGGGCAGTTGAAGAGGGGATATCTGTAATCAAACCAACTGGAATTATGATTTTTAATATGGGAGGCCGCCCCGGTCAAGGTGTTTGCAAAAGATTGTTCGAACGACGGGGTTTTCGTATTACAAAGCTTTGGCAAACTAAAATTATACAGGCTAGTAAAAATATGTTTCACTACATATCTTTTCTCTCCACTGGAAGTGCAATCTTACTGGCATGTATTGCTACAGGCTGGTGACACAGATATTGCAGCCTTAGTTGAGATTGAGAAGAACAGCCCACACCGCTTTGAGTTCTTTATGGGGCTTTCTGGAGATCAATCTATATGTGCGCGGACAGCATGGGCCTATGGAAAGGCTGGTGGCAGCATTTCCCATGCTTTATCAGTTTACAGTTGTCAACTTCGTCAACCCAACCAGGTTGGTACTTCACTAGTAAAACCTGTTATTCCTAAAGAGAATATCTATTGCTCTGAAGGAAATTTAATGCTCAATGCCATTTCTATATTGACAGGTTAAGGCTATTTTTGAATTCCTTAAAGATGGATTTCAAGAGATTAGCAGTTCGCTAGATTTGTTTTTCGAGGATGACTCTGTTGCTGACGAGAAGATTCCTTTCCTTGCTTATCTCGCAAGCATTCTAAAAAATAATTCTATTTTTCCATATGAGCCACCGGCTGGAAGCAAACGTTTCCGCAATCTCATTGCAGGATTTCTGAAGACTTATCACCATATTCCACTCACTGCCGATGTAAGAAACCAGTGCTATATTTATTATTTAAATACATTGCAGTATGCATATACATAGGTGCATATAGCATAAGGTGATATTTCATTAGGTTATATCTCGTCATATAAGTGCTGTTCTCTACTGAAACCAAGCAAAATCCCATGCATTAATGAATGAACAGGTAGGTAGAATCAGTTATCACCTAGGTTCCGTTCTAGTTCAAATCCTTCAGAATCTTGCATACTCTTCTGATTTTCTTAATTTTTATTTGTTTCAATATAAGAACAACCTAACCTTAGTCCCACTAGGTGAGGTCAGCTACAACTTTATCTGTTTAAACAAAGGGCATCCCAGTGCACGAGGCTTCCACCTAGTGGGGTATGAGGAAGGTAGATGTACACAACCTTACCGCCACAAGCGGTGAGACTATTTCCAGGATTTTATCTGTCTTAAATCTAAGCACAAAAATATAAGAGGATTTTTGGGCCCTAATTCTTGTGAATTTGTCTTAAATATAAATTGTCTGTACTCCACAAATGAATAATAACAAATCCATAGATGAAAAGCTAGACAAAATATGATTTGACATCTAGGTTTTGTTGATAACATGTAACATGTGAACCATTATACTCAGGTAGGGATTGGGACCTACATGTCTTAAATTGTATTTCTTTGGTTCATAAAACCATACAATATTTACTTCATTCTTTGAAATCTTGTGCAAGAATGTTGTCATTTTTCCTTCAAGGGCTGCAGCAATTGAGAATGCTCTTCGCTTGTTCTCACCTCGCCTTGCAGTTGTCGATGAACATCTAACTCAACACCTACCTAGGCAGTGGTTAACATCTTTGATACTTGAGGTACATAATAGTCATGCCTTGCTCTTTATGCTATTTGAAACAATGATTTCTGCAATTTTTTAAACATGATTACTATTTTATTGTGTCCCTGTATTCTCATATTCATAGAAATGCTACTATGTGCATATTTGTTCTTGGTGTGAATTTTTTTCTAAAGAAAGAATCATTTTTTGTCAATTTTTTTTAAAACACTTGCATGGACTATGTATCCGTGCACAAATCCAATCTGTACCATTCGTTCCACATGGACAGAAGGATGCCTCAGTTTCTACTTCTAATTTCTGGCCTAACACTATTAGAAGTTTTAGGAAAGGATTTTATTTACAGAAAAGGATGGAGGCTTGTTGTGCACCGTTCACTTTTTTGGAAGTAGAGCAAGATATGTTGCTTCCAGCATTATTAGTGGATGATATTTTCATGTTCTGCTGCAACCGTATTTTTTTGGGGTATAACTTAAAAACTCTAATGTGTTACTCACAGACATGAAATCCAGACACCTCTGAGTTTTCTGATTTTAAACTGCCTTCTGTAGTTTACTCTCGGACTTTGAGTTTGCTCAGAAAAAAGGCATATTATGTATATTCCAAATTGCGAACACTAAACAATACTCATCACATCTGCGAACATTTATTGGTGATGAAGAGACAACCTTGAGAAAGATCACCTTCTCCTGAAAGTTAGTTCCTAATTGTAAATAGTTAGTGTATTGTTATCTCAGATGTCATTGATGCTCATCTACTGGTTGTGCTGTGTATGCGTCTCATGGCATTAAATGTGTATCCAATTACATAAATTATTTTTGCCCATTGTAGTATCTGGTTGTGAAACCTTGGATTCAATACATATGAAATAAATGATGGAATAAATTTCTCTTACATGGTCTTTATAACAATTAAGCTTGTTTGCTCCATCTACCGTCACAACTAATCTATCTTTCTTGTAGAACACTGGAACTATTGACCCTTTAGATGATACAATTACAGTAATTGAAGCCCCTAGGCAATCAGACTTAATGATAGAACTAATAAAGAAATTGAAGCCTGAAGTGGTGGTGACCGGGATTGCTCATTTTGAGGCTGTTACTAGTTCAGCTTTTGTGCACCTTTTAGATACAACACGAGAGGTTGGATCTCGCCTTTTCTTGGACATATCAGATCATTTTGAGCTGTCCAGCCTTCCTAGATCGAATGGGGTCCTTAAGTATCTTTCAGGAACTCCTCTGCCCTCTCATGTGGCAATCATTTGCGGACTGGTAAAGAACAAGGTAATATTCCTTGTGAACTACTTGACTTACTTAATCTTAGGTTGTATATCAGCCTTATGTTTTGGCTTGATTTTCACAATTTCATATTGATGGCCCTTGCATCATGTTTTCCAGGTTTATCCAGATTTGGAAGTAGCTTTTGTCATATCAGAAGAAAAAACCCTCTTTAGCGCCTTGTCGAAAACTGTGGAATTACTAGAAGGCAATACTGCATTAATTAGTCAATACTATTATGGTTGTATTTTTCATGAGCTTCTTGCTTTTCAGCTTGCAGGCCGACGTGCACCTGCTGAGGTTTGTCGCCTCTCTTTTTGGTTTACAAAATTAAGACTCTATTTGTTCCTGGTATCTTTTAGCTCTTTCATTTGTGGTTCTAAATATATTTGGATCACAAGTTAACATTTTAGATGGAATATGCTTATCTTGGCTTCCGACCGTAATTTTCTGTGAGGACATTGCATGTCGCTGTTATACTCTGCCTCTTCCCAATTTCTAAGAAGGAACCGTGTTAGTATCATTCATGGAATAGTAGCCAGATGTTGTCACCTGTCACCAATTGTAATGTGACATTAGGGTCTGAATTTGGCTAATAGAAGGCAAAGGCCAACTTAATTTATTTGCTTTAGTAGGAAAGAATAACCCTGGTTCCATGTCATAGTAGACCTTGCTGTTTTTGGCATTAGAGGTTGCTGGGGTATATGAGAAAACATATGCAATCTAAGTTGAGGCATAGGCAATTACTCATTTAACTACTGATGTTTAACCACTTAGGTAGGTGGCTTGATTATTGTAAAACTCGGGCCTGATTAATGTGTCTATGTTTGGCAACTCAAAGTAGAACATCCATCCTAAATTTTCTAGTTCTTTGCATTTTGGTTGGCATCATTTTAAAACTCTCTTATCATTTCTTATGAGGGGGAGTATGCCCTGTAAATGAACACAAAGGTATCCCTTTTATATATTGGTTTATGATGTGTATAACTATTATTATTTATTCCCATAGCAAAATTTTGATCACTTCAATTTTAACTCCTGTCCTTCAGAGAAACTGTGAAAATTTCAAATCAGTTGATATGATAGGGTTTGCAAAATCAGCCTTATCTGTCCTTAATGATGCCGAGCTATCTATTGATGGGGAAGAAAACGGGTCCCTGATTCACATGGACGTCGATCAAATCTTCTTGCCTGTTCCATCTCCTGTTAAGGCTGCAATTTTTGAAAGTTTTGCTAGACAAAACATGTCTGAGTCTGAAACTGATGTTACCACAAGCATCAAAGAGTTTGTCAAGAGCAACTACGGTTTTCCAACAGGTGGCAGCACTGAATTTATATATGCCGATAATTCGAAAGCTCTTTTCAATAAGCTGGTTCTCTGCTGCATCAAAGAAGGTGGTACCTTCTGTTTTCCAGCTGGATCAAATGGGAACTATGTTTCTTCTGCCAAATTTCTTAAAGCTGATACGATAACAGCCCCTACCGATGCCAATGTAGGTTTTAAGTTCACTGAGAAAACTCTCACCGGAGTCATTGGGACAGTTAAAAACCCATGGGTGTATATTTCTGGTCCTACTATCAGTCCAACTGGCTTAGTTTATAGCAATAACGAGATTGAAGATATTTTAAGCACTTGTGCTAGATTTGGTGCAAGAGTTATAATTGATACTTCATCCTCTGGTTTGGAATTTGACTGTGATGGCTGGGGTGGCTGGGATTTGGAGGGCTGTTTGTCTAAGCTGAATACTTCATGCAAGCCATCATTTTGTGTATCTCTTCTAGGAGGATTGTCTCTGAAGATGCTCAATGGTGTTCTCAGATTTGGGTTTCTGATTCTAAACCAGCCAATTTTGATTGACACATTTTATAGTTATTCAGGATTAAGCAAACCTCATGGTACTGTTAGATATGCTATAAAGAAGTTGCTGGAGCTTAGAGAGCAGAAACCATCAAAACTATTGGATGCTATTGTTGAACACACAAGGGTATTGAGAAGTAGGTCTAAGTGCTTTAAAGAGGTAACTCCTGATCAGCTAAACCTTTCTGTTTGAAATTTATCTTTATTTTGTGTGTGGCTGTAATTCATGTTCTTGTTCAGTTATGCATGCTATTGCTAACCTTTTTTTACCACGGTAGGCACTTGAGAAAAATGGGTGGGACGTGCTTGAATCGTGTGCTGGTGTTTCTGTTGTGGCCAAGCCCTCCGCTTATCTCAACAAGGCGGTTAAGGTGAATATGGGAAATGACAATATTGAAATCACACTGGATGACTCCAATATTAGGAATGCGATTCTCAAAGCCACTGGATTATGCATCAATAGTGGCTCCTGGACTGGCATTCCTGGGTACTGTCGCTTCAATATTGCATTGGAAGAAAATGATTTCAAGAAAGCATTGGATTGCATTGCAAAATTCAAAAAAGTCGCACTAAATTAAACCACCTGTCATTACTGTGATTTCACCTTTGGTGCTTGTTATTCTTTTTCTACTTTTTTTTTTTGCTTTTTGTTAAGTTGGAGTGTTTATCCTGATACACGCACGGTAAAATGGCCATAATTGTTCTTTTACGGTTGCCTGGACTGGCAATGATGAGTTGGGATGTGAACTTCTAGTTCAAGTTTAAATGAAATTGTTTCCTCTGCCCTTTTTTAGTTGGTATGGTAGTGGGAAGCAAGAAGCAAGTAGCTAGTAGCAAGGTACATGGCTCCCACCGCATAATGTGAACCAACTTGTATTTTCTACTCCTTTGTTGTCACGGATGATTGAATCCTTTAAAGCATGCTTTGTCATGTGTCCTTAATTGGGGTGGGGGGCTTCACCTTTGACAGTGTAATGGACATGGACTAAATCCACTCAAGGGATGATACCCATTCGGATTGACTTAGAAGGTTGGATTCTAAGTTTTATTTCTAACCCTTCATTTTTAACATTATATCTGATCACAGATATGTGACTAGTTGACGTGCCCTAATATTTCTCAATTCAAAATGGAATTTATTTTCATTGAATTCAATATCGTTAGACTCAATGATCATTTTTGCTTTAAGGTCGTACAACTTGTACGCCTTATTGTTTACAACATACCTAATGAATACAGATTCATAGACTCTACTTGCGAGTTTAACTCTCTTAATGTCTGACATCGAGACATAATCCAGATAATCCTAAGCTCTCAAATAAGACAAATTTGAATATATATATTCTTAAATATTTCATATGGGAAAATTTTGCTTTTAGTTTTGAAGACTCTATTTATCACTAACATGCCGTTAATAAAATTGCACCCCAACAAGAGAGTGTTGTACCAAAACTTAACATTTAATTTAAGCGTGTCATCAGTCGTGCACTATTTCCCTACAAATAGCCCACCTATTCATAGTAAGAGTGCACGTTTGCAATAATTCTTAGTGACACGAAAAAATAATTATTGGCTGAGCCACGACTAAGTCTGTCTCTTTAAGATATTTCGTGGTACTATCGAAAATGTGCAAGTAGACTATTAACCACGTCGTCCTCAAAATAAAATAGTTTGGTTCTCTTTTATTGAGTTCTTACTACACTATAAGAATGGATCTCAAATAAATCCACAATTTGGATACTAGTGTCAACTCTTGAAATACTTAAAGTGTTTACCTGTGCCAATTCTCTCACGATCTCAATATCAATGTCAGTTCTCGAAATTCCCATAATATGCCCGTCTATGCTAATTCTTAGTGTCATAGAAAGAAAAAGAGCGAAATTTATCGGAAATGCGTCAACAGAGATTACAAAGGAGAAAGAAGAAGTTGAGGTATAGAAAACTCAACTTGAGACGAGAAATTATGAAGGGAGTATGCCTCTTTTTATAATATGAGGTCTCAAATGACCACCTTTATCCAACGCCCCAGACGAGAGATGCATCCCCAATGATCATATAATCCAACGATTATACTCTCAATGGCCATATTTCATAATGGTCATATTTTTTAATCTCACTTACTAGAGTTTTTCGTTTCACACCAAAAAAATCCTCATAAATAGTCACAAGCAAATTCCAACAACAACATATAGACTAGAAATCTTCACTGCGGTTCACCACTTATATGTTTGTAAACAAGTGTAAATAACAAAAAACAAAATAAATGTGTATTTTGTCGGATGGCTAACAAGACAATTCGCTTCCATAAGAACAAACTCGCAGTTCACACCTTTTCATTATGAGGGAATTGACTTAGGTGTTATGAATGTCCACCAAGTTAACACTATTAACTAAGGTGATTGGTGAAAGGAAAGGAATAAATTAATAGGACCTTGGACTATCAAGGAACAAAGTAGTTACATACCTTACCTTGATGATATATGAGTGAAATGTAACGATTTATATGTTGTTACTGTATTATTCATTATTTATTTGCATTATTTTTTTGAAAAGTGCATGATAATTAAAATGAATAATAGATGATGGACTCACACTATATAAAACTCTTATCATGTCAATATATAATTTTGATTTATCAAACATATACATTTAGTTTTTGTTATGAACAAGGTTAATCAAATTATCAACTAAACTATACCACCTTCTTTATTTTTAGTTTTGGTGAATACCTTTTGTGTTTGATGGCTATAAATAGTATAATTTGGTTGGTAAATAGTTTTTATAATGGGTTAGATAATAATTTTAAAAGCAATATATATGTAGTATTTTATATTGATTGTGTTTTAGTAAAATTATATACGGTAATATAATGTAAAAAAAGAAGAAATATTTATAATTTTAGAGATTAAAATTATTTTTTTTAAAATTTAAAATTCACATGAAGAGAGCTTAGGCCTAACTCATTTGTTGTCTTGTTTGAGATGGAGATAGAGATGGAAGAAACCCTAACTCACTCGGAAGCGGAAGCAGCATTGGAGAAAGAGGAAACTTTGCACGATTCCGATTCCGATTCCGATTCCGATTCGGAGCTGAACCTTCAAATTCAATCCCTCGAGGCTGAGCTCGCTGTTAACCCTTCCCACTACGATTCACATTTTCAGTATATAAAGCTTCTGAGAAGAATGGGCGATGTTGAAAAACTCTCAAAAGCAAGAGAAGCTATGAGTGAACTCTTCCCATTGAGCCCTTCTATGTGGCAGGAGTGGATCAAAGATGAGGTTTCTCTCAAACCCGATTTCTCCGCGGTTATCAACCTTTATGAGCGTGCACTCTTCGATTATCTCTCCGTGTCTTTGTGGTGTGATTACATTAATTTTGTGCAAGAGTTTGACTCAATTCCTGGCACTTCCAAGGTTAGGGACCTTTTTGAGACTGCTCTTGCTGCTGCTGGTTTGCATATTTCTCAAGGCAGTCTATTATGGGAATCATACCGTCTATATGAGCAAGCTATCCTTCTCACCATTGATGAATCTGACACTGAAGCTAAGGATAAGCAAATTCAACAAATTCGTACTTTATTCCATCGCCAGTTGTCTATTCCTCTAGCGGATATGACTTCCACACTTACTGCCTATAAGATTTGGGAAGCAGAACAAGGAAATGATCTTCATGAGGTTGATATTAACCCCCACGTTGCATCATCATACCAGAGGGCCTTGGACATGTATAATGCTCGTAAGCATTTTGAGCAACATATTTGTAACCAGGAGGATATTCCTGATTCACAAAGGCTACAAAACTACATGGTATGTCTCCGAGTAGATACAATACTATACTAAACATTTGTTTTATTTGCCATGTTTAACTCCAACAAGAGAATTGTACTGCAGAACTATTTGAAATTTGAACAGTCTTCTGGAACACCAGCAAGAGTTCAAGTTCTATATGAGCGTGCTATTACTGACTTTCCTATATCACCTGACCTATGGCTTGATTATACTCGCTACTTGGACAAAACTTTGAAGGTTTTTTAGTTTACTCTGCTATTACCTTTGTTTTAACTTCCATTTCCCAAGTCCAAGTTTATGATCTGAAATTTTCTCCCTTTTTGTTTCTTTCTCCAGGTTGGTAATATCGTTAGCAATGTTTATTCTAGGGCCACTAAGAACTGTCCTTGGATTGGAGAACTCTGGGTTCGGTATCTGCTTTGCTTGGAGCGCAGCAATGCTTCTGAGAAAGACTTAGTGGAAGTATGTTTTTGTTAAAACTCACGTACCCTTTTCGTGGTGCAAATTAAATATATGAAAATCCAATTTATGCGTCTTTACTCCTATATAGGTTGAATGGTTGATCAATAAGTAAATCTTGTGAATTATTGTTTAATTGCAATTGCAATAGCAAGTTCTTAGTGCAGTGATGTACTAATCTTTCTAATTCTCCCACATGGATTTGTCTGATAGTTATTCATTCATAATAGAAAAGAAAATTCAATTTAGTTTTCCACTGATTTCAGGTCTTCGAGAAATCCCTTCTATGCACCTTCTCAACTTATGATGAGGTATGGCCAATATTCAATTCAGTTTGTCCGTATCATTCTCTATAGTGCTTCTAACATTATGTTGTTATGTTAGAAAGTAAGTCCCAGGTTGCCTGCCCCATTCTCCTAGGCATGGTTAAATTACCTCTTAAGGCTATTTTTTTCATTGTCAATTGGTTTTGAGATGAAATCTTGACACGATATCAGAGCCCAAGAGCATGTTGGGAAGTAAGACCCATATCACTTGCCTCATTCTCCTAAGCATGGTTTAAATACCTGTTTGACTACTCCTCTCATTGCCAATTGGTTTTGAGATGGAACCTTGACACGTTCTGTTTCCCTTCGTCTAACCCCCTTAACTTTCATAACTCTATAATATATTATATTTATAAATGGCTTAATCTAAACTTTTGTTTCAGTATCTTGATTTGTTTCTCACTCGGGTAGATGGCTTAAGGCGAAGAATGACATCCACCTATGAAGAGGATCTTTTGGATTATAAAATAATTCGGCAGACATTCCAGGTTGGTTATGCTTATTTTAGGCCTAATCCTGTACACCCTGCCCAAGGGTTACTTGGTCTCCTCACTAAAAAGCTCCGTAACTCTAAGTTGGAGTGGTATAGTATAACTGTATAAATGGTCTAATGGTGCTTCTGACCAATTTATTGTCCTTATGGCGATCTTATCACAAGGCAATTGCTGCATGAGAATAAATAAATGGGAACAGTCCGTACTAATATTGATCTTATGTCATATGTTATTGCTTTTATGAATGACATTTTTCTATTATACATTATGAACATTTTCACAAAACTGAGAATAAAGATGCCAAAGTCTATTACACTTTAAGAAAAAAAACCTGGGTTTTAAATTAAGCTGAAATGTCTCCTTAGAATGCTATGTATTATTTGTGAATTGATCTATATGCTATACTGTTTACTATTTTCAGCGTGCATCAGATTACCTGTCACCACACTTGAAGAATACCGAGGTTTTGTTACACATGCATGCATATTGGGCCCATTTAGAAACAAAACTTGGAAAAGATATAACTGCAGCTCGTGGAGTTTGGGAGAACTTTCTTAAGATCTGGTTTGACAGTGATCATTTCAAGCCTTTCCAAATTAAATGTTTTGATTTTGTTTTATCCATCATATTAATTTCAAATTACTTTATGAGTAAGTTTATTTTACTTTTTTTTTTTTTGATGCAGTGGTTCAATGTTGGAGGCATGGAAAGGTTATATTACAATGGAAGTTGAATTGGGTCACATAAATGAAACAAGGTCTATATACAAGAGATGCTACAGTAAAAGGTTTTCTGGGACTGGTTCAGAGGTACAAATAGCTTTCCCTTATTTCTATTTTTTCTGATGCTATCTATTCTAAGTATTATGATTAGATTCATGGCCCCACCTAAAAGTTTTCCTGACTTGGAAGGACTTAATCAATAGAGAGAAATGAAGAAGTTAAAGACAAGAAAAACTTTTATTTGCATAAGACAAGTGATCAAGCTTCTTACTTAGCACTTGAATATTTACCTTATTTCATTGGACTTCCAATTCAAGTTTTCATAGTGCTGCTGTTGGAGAAGAGGTCACGGATTATCACAGATAAAGCCTGATAAAAACTGAGGCCTTGTGCATGTGGCTGTGGGGGTCGAGGGAGAGTTAAGTGTGTGCAAAATTACCTTCATGAGTATACAGTTTGTTTCTTACTAAGGCCTGTGATCATCAGTTCACAACACAGCAACCTATTGTTGTGGCAAGACTCACCCTGAAATAACCCCTTGTAGCGTGGGGTAATTGTAATGAAATAGTAACTCCTGACCTGAAGCTTCAGGAAATGTGGCTATTAAGATGGGAGGAAAACCACCAAATGAAATCATCGATTTCTGTGGTCGCTTCTCGCCTTCTCCCTGGTGTGAATATGGGAAATCAGATCATAGCCACAGTATTTTAGTTTTTCGTTTTCTATTTTTCAGTGAGTAAATGACGAAAAGATTGTGGTTGTTGAGTTTAGACAACGCTTGTGGGTTATTTTACTTGCTGTGTAATATTGTTTGGATTAGATGATACCTTCCCTTCCTAAAAAACAGAATCATTCAGGACATATGCAACTCATGGTTACGCTTTGAGAGGGAGTTTGGCAAGTTGGAAGATCTTGATCATGCTTTACTAAAGGTACATCACTCACTCTTCAACTTAAGTTTCATTGTTTTTTCTTAAAATGGAGGCTTTTTATGCAGGGAATAAGGAAAAATTAGAAAAGAAACATAGAATAATATGACATTGATATTAATCTGATGTAATGATAATGTGTTGAAGTGATTATAAAAGACAGCTCCAATAGTTCTATCTTATACCAATTGAAGAATCCTAGTCCTAATTAAATAAGGTAAGTAGGTAACAAATCATAAAATATAAATAAAAGAAATTTTTAGATATTCTAGTAGGGGTAAGGCTTAGTGACCATGAGGTCATCAGTTCATATCTTGGAATTAGCCTCCCGCTTGCGGGGGTGAGGTTGTGCACATATACCATTCCCGACCACACTAAGTGGGAGTCTCATGCATTGCGCTGCCCCAAAGATATTATAGTAGGAAATGGGATTCATTCCTCTTTCAGTAATAACAGAGTTCTATGTGAAGCATGTGGCAAATGTGGTCCATATCACTGTTCACTACGGTTCACTTCTTGAGGACATTGCTTTTATTAAATTGAAATATTCATAATAATTGGTATTCTTTTTCCATCCTTTTCTATTTAGTATGTCCATTGCCTGTTAATGAAATGGTTAACCCTACTGTATGAACTAGTTTATAAATTGAACATGCAGAACTATAGCTAATAATTGTTGGGTGTGCTGATTTATGTTTTTTGGGCACTGCCTTTCCTTAGGTTACCCCTCGTCTGGAAGAGCTAAAGTTATTTAGGATACAGCAGGAGTCCAAGTTGGCAGAGGAAAATGAAAATAATCCGAAGAGAAATGCTCGTGACAAGCGAAAGCTGGGGCCTGATATAACTGATGAGCAGTCTCCAGCAAAGCTACTGAGGGATGGTGGTAGAAAAATAACGAAAGCTCCCAATGAGAATAAACATCAAGTGCAAAACTCTTCTCAGGTGACAAAGGTGGAAGTGGTCAATCAGAAAAATAACATATCTGATAACTTCAATGAGCAGCATTCTACCACCAGAAAAAAGCGGGCATACTCTGATCAGCACACTGCTTTTATATCAAATATTCACCCAACGGTATATACTCTTTCTCAGCCTCTCTATCTATGTGTGTCGTAGTGACTGATGAGTTGTGTCGTCGCAGGCAAACTATGAACATATTCGTAATTTCTTCAGTGATGTTGGTGGAGTTGTTGCAATTCGAATCCTGCATGACAAGTTCACTGGAAAATCAAGGGTACTAACCACTTATTTTATTTTTCCTATATTTATTTTTTGTATGGCTTGTTTTAAGATGTTAACTGGTTTATTGACTAAAAAGCTTAAGTGGACTTCAATATGGTCAACGCTTCTTTGCTATGAAGCACAAATACAGATAGTGTATCGGATACGTATCGTATCTGATACGCCGATACACATTTTTTTCTAAAATATAAGATACGATACGTTCAAGAATACATGTATAAAATAGTAAAACATATATAAAATAGGATAAAATTATATGTATAAATCAAAATATCCAAAGTAGAAAGTATAATGGAAATTGCAAATCATTATCCTCCATTAGTGTTTGCCTTTAAATAAGTTGGTATTTTCCTTGATTAGTGGGATGCTTTGATTAAAATTTATCATATTTATCCTAGTTTTTTGTTGAAAAAGTTTCAGATACGTATCCTATCTATCTTAGTTTTTTGTTCAAAACGTTTCAGATACGTATCTTAACATTTTTTTATTTTTTACTTTTGGATACTCTTTGGACACGTATCCATGACGAATCGGAGCGTATCCATGTCGGATACGTGTCCAACACCGACACGTGAAGGAGTTTCACGTATCCGTGCTTCACAGCTTCCTTGCATGGGTTCCTCAGTGGGTGAGCGCGGTGGATTTGGGCTGGATTGGTGGCGCCTCTTCAGTTTCATATCCTTGCAATTTCAGGGATCTCGACTTACATTTTCGCCATATGTGTGTTAGGGATATAAACTACTATTACTCTATTAGGTCCGGGGGAAGCGCAAAACACTTTGGAGGTCTTCTTTCACTGACTAATTTATCGAATTACACTTATAAGCACACCACAGTTTGAGTCAAAACCTTGTGGGATTAGGTTCATGGGTTTTTTCAATTATATGGTACTTCTCTCACTTTTTTCTTTGACTTTGGACGTTTCCTCATTCACACTTGAATAACGTTTAAACGTTGGTCACTGGCTTAGCGGACTCTGGAAGTATATTCCTATAGCATGGGAAAACTTAACATATTATACTCTGTTTTTTATCAGCACAGAGATACACTCACCATGTAACCAAGTGAACAAGTCTTGTTACATTAGGTCAAATGAATATATAAACACATGCAATTTGTGTATCACATTTTATCTGTATCTAGCTTACATAGTAATCTAGTGTCTACTGTCTAGGAAATAGCTTCCAGTTTCTAAGCCTTGTTATAAATATATGATGCTGAGTGGTGTCAAGCAATTCCATCATATTATTTCGCATTTCTATAGTTATGAATGTGTATTTTGACATTTGATGCAGGGACTAGCATATGTGGACTTCATAGACGATGTGCACCTTGCTTCAGCAGTAGCCAAGAACAAGCACAGGTTACTTGGGAAGAAACTAAGCATTGCTCGGTCTGACCCAAAGAGAGGTGGAAAGGAAACTTCTGATCCAAATGCCTTGAAAGAACATGGTAAATGATTTGGACTTCATTTTGTTGCTTCAGACAGTTGCATACATAAATGTGCATGCTGGCCTCCCTACTAATGTTTGCGATGTAGTGATCTTGATTTATGCTTAAAATTTGTAAGAATATATGCTTTCGCTGTTAAGCATGGTTGTCAGATCAGGATTCTAATCGTTAATGTTGAACTTTATCACAAATCTTCAACTCTATCATAAATTATAAGATTTATGATTAATAATCTGTTAAAAAACGTCTAAATATTAGCATTTTAAAATCAATCCCCTTACTATTTTTCAGTGTCCAAAGAAACAGATGGTACTTCCAAGGAAGATGGAAAAGTGTCATCTAAAAAGATAGGAAATGACAACGTCCAGCTTAAAGGGAAGAATACATTTGCAGTGCCTAGAAATGTCCGACCACTTGGTTTTCCTGCAAATAAACCAAAAGCAGAAGAAGAGGGGGATGAAAAGCCAAAATCCAATGATGAATTCAGAAAGATGTTCATTCGTTGAGGGTTATGTTTCTGTTAGTGCCAGCAATTTGTCACTTTGTTCTGCTAGATGTCTCTAATGTTTATAATTAATTGATTTGCAGAATGTTTTGATAACCGATGTGTATGTTACACTTTCATATTACAATTCACTGTTATACGAATGGCATAGTATATTTTCATGCGAGCGTGTAAACAGGTGAAGTCGGAGTTCGAGGGCTCTGGTGCATGTTTTCTGCTTTTCTGGTATGGAAAGTTATAAGGAACCTCTCTCTCGTCTAGGTAAGAGAACGGGATTTCGCTTTAAACACTTGATTTTGCATTTTCATTTAACATTGCTTATATTCGCATGCATGATGCATTTGAAGAGTAAACTGTACGCTTAGGGTAAGCTATTGAATTTATTTTCATATATACTAATGAAACTTAGGATGATTGTACCATGCATCCTGTTATGTTTGGTTGATGGTGTGTTTTCATTTAAACCTATTATTTCCAGTTTTCTTTTTAAATTAATAAAGAAACCCAAAGTTATGCATTTTCATCCCACCCATTTCCTTTTCCACCTCAACCCCCTCCCCTCTCATCATGGTCATCTGTTACTCACACGAGTCACATGGGAGTCTATTATTATGTTCCCTTCAATCTAAACAAATTACTAAATGTTGTTGCCCCTAACTTGAGTAAATCTTTCCAATCATGTTAATTCTGGATTGGTTTATTCACTGGTTGAATTGCAAAATACTTATATGATGTTATTTCAGTGACATCCTGATTCCTGAGTTTTGATTTAGTTGCACCTACTGTTCCTTTTGTTTAAAAATAAGTATGGTGGCATCTCTAGGGTGCTTTCTTACTCACTTTCTTGTGTGATAGGCTAACAAGAAATGCAGTATCGTGATAAGAAGCATCTCTAATCTATAACATTTAACTTAAATATTATATTCATTTATTGTTCATTTGTTATCCGTAAAATAAAATTAAAATAATCAAGCTTTAATCTTATTACGTGAGAATAGTTACATGAATCGAATAATTTCATAATGTTTTATCATAAATCATGTTTATTGATAAAACATTAATCTTTAATTTTTTCTTTATTGTTTTGCCTGTGATTTTACTTATCATCATTCTTTTTCTAGGAATTCAACTAATATTCTGTGGTCTATGGTTTCTACTGGTCTCTTTCATGTATATCCAATTCACATAAGATATTTCTAATTTTATCGTATATATTGTGTTCTATTATCCAATGCAACAGTCTCATATGTTATAAGAAGTTTATTCTCTTATTGGCATTTGTTGTCCAACATTTGTCTGATATAACATTACATATTTTACGGTGTGATAAATTTTTCATCAACTATTGTTTTTTCATGTATGATGCCTAAAATACATCATTACATCTTATAACCTAATTGACTCCTATGATTTCTATCTCTATTATCTATTAGTTCCTCATTGTCTTATATGATTAACCTAAGGTACTTAATTATATGATTAACCTAAGGTACTTAAATATAGTGATTTGTGGTATAATTTGATTCTCAATCTTTACTTTTATGATATAATTTGCCTGCCTCATATTAAGCTTACATTCTTACTTTGACTTATAATAAATTCGTGTGATTCTAAATAGGATTGTCAATGGGGGGATCGGGCCCGAAATTGTATTTACCAAATCCCAAACATGAAATTCAGAATCCAAATTCAGTGAGGTTGAAAATAATAGTATTATCTTCGAACCCGCTGGTTTTAAGATATTTTGAACGTGATAGCAAACCCAAAAAAAAAACTTTACTAATTCCAACTTTATATCCCTAAAGAAGCGGTTATAAAGATCTTGCATTTCAATCCGTTTCAAAATAGTAGATTATGAAAGTGAAAGTAACACAACTCATCTAATGCAAAATGCACGACCAAAGTCAAGAGAAGGTGGTTTATTGACAGTGCTATAGAAAGAGGAGTCATATACATTATACATATATATGGTGTGGGTGGATCAATGGATATTTTCGGGGGAAAATGAAAAACATATAGCTGTCAAGTGTATGTACTTATGTCAAGAATGCTGCTCAGAGCTATAATTTTTTAATGGATTTGAGATTGGGTATTAAGTGTCAAATCTGAAAATTCAACTCAGGTAAAAGTTCAACTTAATTACAACTAGTTTTCTCTATTAAATTTAGGCCGAATATAGACGATTATCCATAGATTCGATTTTCATTGTCATCTATTTTTCTAAAACTTGTTTTCACATTTCTAGTTTTTTATTATTTAATTACTCTCGGTCTCCTTGGGAAAGAATATCATTTGCAGGAAACATATGTTTTCGAAGTGTTTCTTGGATTTGCTCAACGAGCACATCCAAGCCTTGTGTAAACGAGTAGGGTTCAATGTTCACTTATGATATAGTCCTATGACAAAAAAAAATATTATGAGGTTCTATCTTGTATTTTCACATGTTTTAATTTCATCATACATATTTTTGATTGCTCAAATGTAAGTAATTCAAATGCCAAAATGTAAGTAATTCAAACACATTTCTATATGATGCTCTTCACAAAAACTCTTTGGGCACTTTTTCATTGTCTTCTCCAAATCAATGATGAATAAGTACAAATCATTTGACTCCTTCAATGTCTCTACATGGTTGGCCTCCCCAAAGCTTCTTGTCTCGATCATCGCTCAATTATCTTCTCTCATGGCTCTCACGAGTTTAATCCGTATATAGTTTTAATATTATATTAACTAGCGTGTTAACAGACACTTCGTGTCTACCGATTCGCATTCTTATTTTATTATATTAAGTATTCAATTTTTATATATTTTATTTTATGCAATTATAATGTTTTTATATTAAGAATACTTTATGTTAAAAAAAATGTATTTATTATAATTCAATTTAAAGTGAGATAATGATTAATGTGCTAATGGTAGTTACTTAAGATTATATGGTCTTTTTTGTAGAAATTAAAAAATGTAAGAGCAAAATAGGAAAATAAAAATTATACCATGGTGGTAGTTATTTCATGTTTTGACTTTATATATAGTATAGAAGTATAGATATATATGTAAGAAATTTTGGGTCACACATGTAATGCTTAAATGTGTTTAGGGTCATTATTATAAGTAGTCAAATTAAAGTGATATACTTCAAGTAATGTTTATGGTTATAGACATAATTATTATGAAAATTATTGTGTCCTAAAGTTTTATTTCTATTTTATGATGGACAAAATTGAAAATAAGAAAATCAAGTGGCATCATCCTTCATGAAAGGGTATGCACTTATTATAAATAGGGGTTATGGTCCCAATTGAAGACTACGTCATGAAATAAGATGAACCACAACAAATCAATATTCTTTTCATCCCATTAGAGGAGAAAATAAGGCTAAGGGTGATCTACAATTGGAATGCCAACATCCCATTAGGGCATTAGGATACAATGATATGAAGTTGATGGACACAGGACAAAGAATGATATAAGGTTCATTCACCATATTCTATATAAATATATTAAGGTACGCTTCCGCTAAAGTTCTAGTTCTATACATTTATTCTTAATGATTTGATATGAAAGATCTTGACTATGTATTATGCATCTTTAGTATAAATAAAAGTTTCCCACCATCATTTTAAAGTCTATCCTAAAGATTTTTCCTACAATATATAGTATAGATGTTGTTATTGTTCTTATAAATAAGGATTTAAAGGTTTTTCCTCATTTTGTTTAGCATCTCCTTAGACCTTGATACCTTAACCAACTTTGCCAGTCAATTAACACCCTATTCTCGTAGAACCTTTCAGTCCTAAATTTTATGATAAGATGTATAATTTCGATCATTCTCTTTTGTGTTTAGCCTATCAGAATGTAAGGAATCACATATCTCGTTGAAAAACATGTGAAACTTAGTTCTTACGCATTCCCTTAATATCTTTTTCATTCATTTCATTCATTAAAACTTTTTCATCTTGATTTTTAACGCATCTATGTCATCCAAGTCTCTTGTATTTTTTTCACTATCATTTGAAAGCTTGTACAACTTCTTTCATCTCATCTAGTACTTAGAGGTTTGTATAACTTATCATAATACACTCACTGCTTTATTAGTTTTTTTATATTTTTTTTCAACTTTTGGTTTTTTACGCATTGTCATTCTTTTTTCATCTTAATTATGTCTTGAACACTTTTGCCACATCACTATAATTCATTACCCATTTCGTCTAAAATCTCAATTGCTATCTTCTTAACTTAATTAGATATTTTTACATATATACATGGCTATTTTTACACACTCATGTATATATATATGGTCTTGTTTTCTTTTGCATCAGTATATACTATATTATAATATATTAATATTTTTATTTACTTAATTGTTTTATTTTTGGTGCATGATCCGATCATGACCGGGTCTGAATATGGCTGAATCTCATCGGGCCTAGGCCGGGTTCAGGTTCAAAAATTAGACTCAGTCAATATTTAGGGCCAGGTAGGGACCAAACATGACCCGTCCCGGCCCGTCCCATGGTCACTCACTCTTGATGTTTGTATGTGTCTTTATTCAAATGTATATAGAGTAATGATACACTTTTGGTCGAAAATATCATTGATTATCTAATTTTTCATCATATATACATGTTCAATAATATATATATTATTTTATATGTCAAATTACATATTTACAATAATAAATTATATTTAGAAGACTTTATCTAAAATGAGTATACATTTTATTTAATCGAGTCTAGGATCGGGTCCGGTTTTAAAGACAGACCCTGTGAATTTTTAGGGTCGGATTAACTTTAGGTTTAGGGCCGGGTTTAAAAAATGACCCGACCAACATTTAGGGCCGGGTAAGGACAACCTTAACCCGTCCAAACCCGGCCCATGCTCACCCCTAATTGCAACCTTCCTTGAGTAGCTTTTTTGGGTATTACCCCGAACAAATTAATATATATTTTTCAATTATATTTTATGTTTTAAAAAATATTTTTTAAATTATATTTTCGAAGGGCAATATTATGAGAGTTATATTTATGCATTTAATATATTAGACCTTGTTTTTAATTTTGAATTATAAATAAAGAATGGTGTGATATAATAGATATATAAGATATGTTTTCAAAATCTAAATGAATATGGTATTACATTATTAAATTAAAAAAAGTACCTTTTCAAAAATAGGTCGGATGTTTGTTTGAATAATAGGAGTAATAACACATTGTTTCGAAAATTAAAAGTTTTTATACAAAATTTATATTTTAATTTATAATTAAAAAGTAATATAAAATATTTAGTTATTATTTTTTGATTAAATTTATTTTTTTCATGACACATTTTGGTGAAGGATGGGTTTGTGGGAGTGATTTAATGGAAGAAACAAAAGAAAAGATGATCAGCACCACTTCTCTGTGTCACTTGGCAATTTATTTTCCTAGGGTTTCTCATTCACTCTTGCTTTGAGACAGGTTCAAATCAAATCTATTTTACTACTTCAATTCATTCATTCATTCATTCATCTGCTTTCATGTTATTGCATTTTGTTTCATTCAATTTGAGATTTCAAATGAATAATACATCTACTGATGGTTGAGCCACAAGGAAGGAATGCCATTGCATTTTTCAAGCATCCACATCCATTGCAACAATCTGAGTGCTCTCTTGATTATGTTTGTTGATTGCTTCACAGATTGCTGATTTTTTTGTGAAATTTGGAGCAAACATGGCGAATTTGGCTTTGACTGGCATACTAGAAAAGGTATCATCACATATACATACATATGTATCCGTAACATGTGGGATAATGCTTTCCTATTTCTTCTCACAGATGACTGGGAAGGATAAAGACTTCAGATACATGGCCACATCTGATTTGCTAAATGAGTTGAATAAGGATACATTTAAGGCTGATGCCGACCTCGAGTTTAAATTGACAACTATCATTATACAACAGCTCGATGATGCCGCTGGCGATGTTTCTGGACTGGCTGTCAAATGGTGACTTTTATGCATTGACGTTATAGGATAACTTCAAATGCATTTGTTCTGGACTTTTAAAGTTCAGACATAATAGTTTAGTCATGCAATAAACCTTGATGGATTTTTTGCTTATTCAAGTTGCATATCCTTGTGCTTTTTCTTCTTTAAGCTAAACTTTTTTCTGCATTTAAAATAATTTCATGTAATAACCTATCGTTTTGGTAGCTGCTGCTGAAAATGAGTTGTCTGTAGATGTTTCTCTCATGTTATAACTTATAACATTCAAGTTGCATCTGGTGAAAAGAAAAAAAAATCAAGTTTAAAGCGGTGTTCGTGCCTTATTTATTAATATATTTAATTTAATTGTAAAAATGGCAGTCTTGCTCCACTGGTGAGGAAGGTGAATGAGGGAATGGTTGTGGAAATGACCTGTAAATTATGTGACAAATTGCTGAAGGGGAAGGAACAACATCGTGACATTGCTAGCATAGCTCTGAAGACAATTGTTGCTGAAGTTTCTACTCAGTCTCTTGCACAGTCTATTCTTCAGTCTCTCTCGCCACAATTGATAAAAGGAATTACTGGCCAAGTAAGTTTTTTATTTTGCCTAGAAAATCCAATGCATTAGGTTGAAAATTAAAAACCCAAAACTTGGCTTACCTAGGTTAGTTTCCACCAAAGATCTATCTCCTTATATAGATTGATTATATATATTTTTATACATGTTGATAATTTTATTTGTATTTGTGGCTTCTCATGTCTCACCTGTTATGGTTCAGTGGATGAATTAAATAAGAAATTCTATATCCTTTATATGCATTTTCATCCTTTAGATTGCTAGTGTAAGTATACAATGTCCTTTTAATTGACTATTTTATGGACATAAAGTGTGTCACATTTCACATTCATTTGTGCATCTTGCTTTTTCCATTATAAATATTTCGGGATAAAACCTAGGCTGAATTTTCTGTCAACATAATTTTTTCTGTTTTGTTTTGTGGTTAAAATTTGATGTATGCATGATGTAGGGATTCTATTATCTTCTTGTTGTGCGTCACTTACTAAGGCATGCAGCCAAAATAAACATGGGTTTTGGCATTGAATTTTGGGTCTATTTAGGCCCATTGCTGGTGGTATATGGTCTTATAGAATTCTTCTTGACACGAAAGTAATCTGGATTATAGGAAGACTTAGTGTAGTTTCACCCACTTACAGGCTTAATTGTAAATTATGAACTTCTCTTCCATCTGCTGCATTGCCATCTGCCATTGTCTGTCATATGCCATTTACATCACTGAGTGCGTTTCTTGTCAGCATTCTTACATGACTCATTTTTCATCTTCAGGGCATGATCGCAGAGATAAAATGTGAATGTCTAGATATCTTATGTGACGTCCTTCATAAATTTGGGATTCTAATGGTGGCTGACCATGAGCTGTTACTTAGTGCTCTGCTACCTCAGTTGAGTTATAATCAAGCTAGTGTGCGCAAGAAGACTGTCACATGCATTGGTAAGTGTAATTTAAATATGAGTGGATTTTATTTCATATGAAAAAAGAATTACTTATTGGTGGAGAGTTGGTTGAAAATGCTGTATAAAATTTGTTTCACCAATGTCTTCCACACAATTTTACCATCCCAGATTTTTCTCTATTCTTATCAGAACATGTTGACATTTGAATGGTGATTTGAATTTTCATGTTAACTAGAATTTGGGCGTAACTTTAGATCATGATTCTTGTGTTGGTAAGAAACAACTGACAGGGAGGCTGTGTTACATTGCCCTTCATTTTTTAATAATCTCAATAATCTCTTGTGGGATAAATATTAAAGATGTAAATTTTCTCACTTGGAACTCATTGTATGGAAAGTTTATCATATGCTTTATCTTTTTGTTTTTTGAAATTGCTGAGCCAGCATTTATCTATGAGAAAAATCATTAGAAATATTGCTTAGTAGGATAAGTAAAATAGAATAATTAGAAAAATGGGAAAAGAAGAAAAGTAGTTGCCTTCTGATAGAAATCTATTGAATGGATTTTTCAATTCCATATTTATGTTTATTTGGAATGGAACACTATTTGATTGGGTCTAGTACATATAACTACTGATATCAAATAGATATACTTTGAAGGAGGCTGATGGGCCTCCAATTACAAGGGTATACAGAAGAAGAAAGCAGGGTCAAGAGAGTAAGGGTAAATTAGACACAAAAGGGAAAGAGTCTTTTGCACATGACTCTAACTAACCATTATACGTGGCAAGCAAGGAGGGAGAGAGAAGATTGGGAAAAAAAAGGGAATAAGAAGGAGAAGATTGTGGGGACAGAGGCAGGCTATCATTTGGGAATTGTGGGGTGACTATTGTCACAGGGTAGAGGCAAAAACACATCACTGTTCTTGCTATACTTTGTTTACGGCATTACATCATTTTCCAGAACTGTACTCTTGCATCTAGTACTACACTGATATATTAAATTCTGCATTATGCTATCTTAATTTTTTTCTGTTTTTTTTGTTCTCTTTATTCTCTGTTCTGGTATCTATCAGAGGCTGTTGTCAACCTCTTCTGAGAGGGACACTTCTTTGATTTGGTTGAAGTTGACAGTGGAAGTTATATATTCTATTTCACAAATTCTTTTTCACCTTTTCAGCATCTCTTTCTTCAAGCTTGTCAGATGATTTGCTTGCAAGGGCAACAGTTGAAGTTGTCACAAACTTAAAAAAGAAAATTGCCAAGTCAGAAATGACCCGTACAAACATTCAGATGATTGGTGCTTTGAGGTTAGAAACACCTCTCCATTACTTTCCCCTTTTTGGTCATTTTTACGTTGGTCCAGAAAAGAAACCATTTTCGACGGTGAGCCTTGGTGCACTGTAAGGTTGTTGTTTTTATAACTAGGAGGTTCCTAGTTCAAATCCTGGAAATAGCCTTCCCACTTGTGGGGCATGACAACATACATTTACCCACCTCAGACCCCACTATGTGGGAGTCTCTTGTACAGTTGTACTGGGTCACCCTTTTTTCTAAACAGAAAAGGAACCATTTTCTTGCTACTGGCAAGTTATATTTCATTGGCATTGCAGTCGTGCTGTGGGTTACCGGTTTGGACCCCATCTTGGAGACACAGTTCCTGTGCTAATTAATTACTGTACTAGCGCCTCAGAAAATGATGAAGAGCTTCGTGAGTACAGCTTGCAGGTATTGCTTCACTTTATGAACAATAACCATACTTTTAAATATTTGTATACATATTATACTTTCACGCGTCTGCTCAATATTTTTTTACTGCAGGCACTAGAAAGCTTTCTTCTAAGGTGTCCAAGGGATATTTCGTTTTACTGTGTGGACATTCTTCACCTGACTCTAGAATATTTAAGTTATGATCCAAACTTCACTGACAACATGGAGGAAGATACTGACGACGAAGGTCATGAAGATGAGGAGGATGAGTATGTCTTTTGGTCTATATGTTTGCAAGATCGAATTCATATCTGCATAATATTCTTGTAAATTGTGCCTATTCTTGTGCAGTGAGAGTGCCAATGAATATACAGATGATGAAGATGTCAGCTGGAAAGTTCGAAGAGCAGCGGCAAAATGCCTTGCAGCATTGTTTGTTTCTCGTCCTGAGATGCTTGCAAAGCTGTACGAGGAGGTAACTGTAACTTTGCCGTCGGTTTCAAATTCATTTATCAGAAACAACTTGTTGACCACTTTACTCTTTTTATCCAAAAAACTTGAATAAAATTTCATACATCATGGCATGTTTATGGTTTGAGTTCCTGTTTATGATCTTTAGTTGGTGACTTCTTAACCTTGTATTCGTCTGTAGGCTTGTCCAAAACTGATTGATAGATTTAGAGAGAGAGAAGAAAGTGTCAAGGTAAATCAAAATGAGTATCTTATTTTTAATTTCTTATAACACAATAACGTTGCTTAGCTGACATAGATATGTCACAGATGGATGTATTTAATACTTTCATTGAGCTCTTGCGTCAAACTGGAAATGTCACAAAAGGACAGATGGATATAAATGAATTGAGGCAAGTTAACCATATCATTGTTAACTGCAAAGTCACTTTGTATTTACCTTTTTGCTTTTCAATTTCCCCCCGCTTTTAGCTTTATTTAGTGATTGCATATTCAGAATGTCTATTTAGGTAGCTTAATACTTTTACAAAATAGCTGTCCAGTTTTCCATTCCACCCTCCTCCTGAGTTTGCAAATGATCTATTTTCATACATATAGGAACATGAATGAGGAATTTATGTTTAAACTTTAAAGATGTGTTTGATTGAACAACATTCTGGTATATATTTGTAACTTCTGAAATTAACATTGGCTATAAAACCTAACAGTCTTCCCGAGACTTTGTATCTTGTGGCATCCATTAATTTAAAATGCTTATGTCAAACCTAGTAAAAATACGTAATTGATGTTTCTTTTATGGAGATTCAACAGTTATAGGTGTCCCCAAGAGTCAGCTCAGTCTACTGACTTCTATATACTTGTGAATTTCGGAACGAACATTGTCTAGAAAACCTAACATTCCTTCTTGAGACTTTGTATCCTTTGGCATCCATTATTTTAAAATGCTTATGTCAAGCCTGGTAATAATACTTAATTTATGTTTCCTTTTTTGGAGATTGAACAGTTAAAGGCTTTACTTCTTTCATAGGACGGATATACTATATTTGTTCATCTGATCTTTCTAGTTTTTTTATAATAAATACATTTGGATGTGTATGTTCATATATTAATTTTTCCCAACTTTCATTTGGGTTATTAAGCTTTATCAAGAGCTACACCGTCGTCCAGTTGTGCTCTCTACTTTTTTTTGTTATCATTAAGCTAGTTTACCTCAAAGTGTGGCATTGGTTGACTGTTTTAGAACTCTGGAATGTATGTAATGCAGTCCTAGGTGGTTATTAAAGCAAGAAGTGCCAAAAATTGTCAAATCTACAAATAGGCAGTTGCGTGAGAAATCTATCAAGACAAAGGTATGAGTCACCCAAATTTAATAATTGATTCAAGTCAATAAACTCCAAATTTTAAGCAAAGTTGTCTGTACAGGTTGGGGCCTTTTCTGTTTTGAAGGAACTAGTGGTTGTCTTGCCAGATTGTCTTGCAGATCACATTGGGTCACTCATTCCAGGAATTGAAAAAGCATTAAATGTAAGCAGTGCCATTTCTACTTGTATTAATTTTTGATCACATGCAGTGCTTCCTTGTAAAAACTATAAACTGAGCATAAAAGAAAAGCTAAAATAATCTGCTAAGAGCATAAGAGAAGCTTCATTTTATTATTGATCTTGTTGTTCTACAAGCAATAGGCTCAACTCTTATATAGAGGAGTTAACATACTCTCAAGGAAGCCAACAGATTGTAACTGACAATCAGTTACAATATTTATTACAACAAGTCATTAAGTCTTGAAACTGAAACTGTTTCTTAGTTTAATGCAATGACCCTTAGACTATCAAAAGCTATACTCTAATATACCCCCCATAAACTAAGGGTGGTTGACTAGTGATGCTGAGTCAACTACTCTGAGTTGCTTCCTTAGAGATAGAAACCTTGCAGTTGGTAGAGGCTTTGTTAGTATATCTGCTGTTTGAAATTCTGAGGGAATATGCTTGACAAGAAGAGTTTTGTCCTGAATTCTGTCTCTAACAAAGAATAAATCCAGCTCTATGTGTTTTGTTCTGTTGTGAAGAACAGGATTATGAGCCATAGCAACTGTGCTTAAGTTATCACATAGAATTAAAGGTGTTTGATAAGGAACTCTTAATTCAGCAAGAAGAGATTGAACCCAGATCATCTCTTGAGCTGCCAAGGCCAGGCTTCTGTATTCAGCCTCAGTGCTGGACCTAGATATGGTTTGTTGTTTCTTTGACCACCAAGTTATAATGTTAGGACCAATAAAAAGTGTAGCACCTGAGATAGATTTCCTGTCATCAGGGTCTGTGGCCCAGTCTGCATCACAAAGAGCAGTAAGAGTGATAGGTAGGGAGTGTGAGACAGATGCTGACTTGAGATGTATCCCATGGGAAATAGTTCCTCTTAGATACCTAAGAATCCTCTTCACAGCCACCCAATGTTCCTCTAAAGGATTACTCATAAACTGGCATACTTTGTTAACACTAAAAGCTAAATCTGGCCTTGTTATTGTTGCATATTGTAGAGCTCCCACTATGGACCTGTACAGAGAGGGTCTGTCAAACACTTTGTCTCCAGTCTTGGTTAGTTTGCATGTGCTGGCCATAGGTGTAAGACTAGGCTTAGCAGTGTCCATTCTTGCTTTGATGAGCAAGTCCTTAATGTATTTGGCTTGAGAAAGGAAGAGAGAGCCATTTGAGAGATGCTTGACCTCAATTCCTAGAAAGTAGTCCAGTTTGCCCAGCCTTTTAAGTGCAAATTCTGAACTGAGATTGTCAATGAGTTGAGACACTGCTGACTTAGATGACCCAGTGATGATTATATCGTCAACATAAACCAAAACAAACATTTTGTAGGAAGCAGTGACACACACAAATAGAGAATTGTCACACTTACTGTTTTTAAAACCCAATCTAAGAAGAGTATCTTTAAGCTTCTCAAACCACTGTCTAGGAGATTGCTTGAGACCATAGAGAGCTTTGTGTAACTTGCAAACAGTAGTTTTATCACCATTTTGAAAACCAGTTGGTTGAGTCATATAGACTTCTTCATGCAAAATGCCATTTAGGAAGGCATTGTTGATGTCTAGCTGTTCTAGGACCCATCCATAAGTTACAGCAAGTGTAAGGATGACCCTAATAGTAACAGGTTTGATAACAGGTGAAAAAGTTTCATTGTAATCAATTCCTTCTTGTTGATGAAACCCCTTAGCAACCAGCCTTGCCTTGTACCTATGAACTGAGCCATCAGGGTTTTCCTTTACCCTAAAAACCCACTTGCAACCTATGGCCTTTTTGTTAGGTGGGAGAGGCACTAGAGACCAAGTCTGCAGCTGCATTAAAGCATCATATTCTTCTTGCATTGCAGACTTCCAAACAGAACTTTGTAGAGCCTCTTGAGTGGTGGTTGGCTCTTGGTTAACTAAGAACAAACTTGCCAAGTTAGGAACAATAGACTTATTGATACCTGATTTTGATCTTGTAGTCATTGGATGAGTAGAAATAGGTGCAGACAAGGAGAACTGAGTGTCTGATCTGGTAGATGAGGAAGATTGATGAGTATGACTAGATGTACTGTTAGGTGAGGATTGAGAAGAAGAGATAGTAGGTGAATTGTAATTGTATGAGTTGTTTGTATGTTGTGAGGGTTGATGAGTGATGGTAGGAGATTGAGATGAAGAATCAGTGGATTGTGAAGGAAATGAGTGAAAGATAGGTGAATTAGCCATGCTTGAAATATCAGTGGTATTTGTAGGATTGATAGACTTGTAGGGAAAAGCTGCTTCATTGAATGTCACATCTTTTGATATGTAAAGTCTGCCATCCGTAGATAAGCACTTGTAGCCCTTGTGACTAGGAGAGTAGCCCAAAAAAGTACACTCTGCAGACCTAAATTGAAGTTTATGAGCATTGTAGGGTCTGAGTAAAGGAAAACAAGCACATCCAAAGATTCTGAGAGTAGTGTAGTCAGACTGCTTGTTGAAGAGTGAGAAATATGGTGAATTGTAGTCTATTGTAGGAGAGGGAAGTCTGTTGATGAGGAATACTGCAGTGGTGAAAGCATAACTCCAAAAATTCAATGGCAAGTGAGCATGAGCAAGTAGGGTCAATCCTGTCTCAACTATATGCTTGTGTTTTCTTTCCACTGTCCCCTGTTGATGGTGAGTATGAGGACAAGAGAGTCTATGTTGTATGCCTAAATTAGTTAGGAAGGAGGTGAAGGGTCTAAATTCACCTCCCCAATCTGTTTGGACAGCTTTAATCACAGAGTTGAATTGTGTTTGGATAAGAGTGACAAAGTGTTTGAACACAGTAAAGGTGTCTGACTTTAGTTTTAAAAGATACAACCAGGTGAATTTAGTTTTGGCATCAACTATAGACAGATAGTACTTAAAGCCTTGATCAGATAAAACAGGAGCAGGTCCCCAAACATCAACATATACAAGATCAAAAGAGTTAGAGTAAACAGTGGTAGACTTAGGGGCATGAATTCTGTGAGATTTGCCAAGACAACAAGCATTGCAAAAGTCAAAATCTGTTTTATTGACAGTGGGAATATTACAATGGGAAAGTACTTTGTTTACAATAGTGGCATGAGCATGCCCTAGTCTGCTATGCCACAAATTGTAAGTAGAACTAGACTTAGAAGTAGTGAAAACAGTGGGCTTGCAATCTGTTGGAGAAACAGAGGCAAGATGAGTGAGTTTCTTTGAGAGAAGACTTGGGAATGCATATAATCCCTCTGAGGTGAGAGACCCTTTGAGGAGGATGATTTTAGAATCCTGTGATTTCACCAAGCATTCATTAGCATGAAATTCAAAGAAGCAATTATTGTCTTTGGCAAATTGAGAGACACTAATTAAGTTTTTAGTGATTGTAGGAACAAGAAGTAGGTTGTTAAGTGAAAGAGAAATATTGTTATTGTAAGGAGATAAGAAAGAAGTAGTGCCACTGTAAGAAATAGGTGCTTTGGAACCATTACCCATGTATAGATGCTCAGGCCCAAACTGTTCAGCAGACTCATGAACCAGGGCAGGATCTGATGTGATGTGGTTTGTGGCTCCAGAGTCAGGGTACCACATGGAGTGCTTGATATCTGTTGGTCCAGTGGTGACATTCATGGCATAGGACTGATTTTGTTGATGAGCAGGTCTAGGAGTGTAGTATGATTGTGGATTGTAAAGTCCAGAAGAATAAGATGATGCATTGTTTCCATGGTAGGCATTGTGAGTGGAAAATTGTTGAGGAGGAGGTCTTGAATTGTTGTAAGTATGAGTATGATTAAATCCAGAGGGTCTAGGAAACATAGGATATGTAGAATGAGGATGAGATGGTTGATGAGGAGGGTAGAAAGGATAAGAGGGATCTTGTGGCGCAAAGTAACACCACTCTAAATCATGACCAGGTCTGTTGCAGTAGGAACAAAAATAGTTAGATCCAGGCCTACCTTGATTTCTTCCTCCTCTAGAGAATCTGCCCCCTCTTCTTCCAAAACGACCATTTCTTGCATTGACATTTAAGTAGTGAGGTGGTTGAGATGTGGAGTCAAATCTGTGAGAGGGTGGGGATCTTGGTTTGGAGACAGAGGCTGGGGATTGATTGGGAAAGGACATAGATGCCACATTAGCAGAAAGAGCATCTGATATAGCTTTATGTTTGTTCTTGGTCAATCTTGATTCAAAGGTTAGCAATGACTGTTCTAGGTCATTGATGGATGGAGGCTCAATTTGGCTTTCAATGGCTGTGATAATAGTCTGAAAGTCTTCATTGAGCCCATCTAATATGCAATCCACATGCTCTGCAGTAGAGATTGGAGTGCCTATGGATGCAAGAGAGTCAGTAATGACCTTTACCTTAGAGAAGAAGACAGAGATGGAGTCAGTGCCTTGAGAGAGAGTTCTAATCTGAGCTCTTAATTGTCTGCTTCTGGCCTTTGTGTGAGCATTGCAGAAAGCTTTCAATTCTTCCCATAGCTGGTAGGAGGAGGTGCAACCAAGAACTCTAGGTTGAATGGACTCAGAGATAGAGTTGAGAATCCATGAGAAAACTGTTTGATCTTGTTCCTCCCAACTAAGATAAGAGGGACTAATATGTTGATGAATTCTGTCAAACTCAGAGAGATACATGGCTGGAACATCAGGAAGGTGCACAAATCTGAGAGCTCTATTAGATTTGAGGGCTGCAGTCATGAATTGACTCCATGTAAGGTAGTTTTTCTCACTAAGTTTGGTTGTTGGAATAGGTAAAGACATGGAAGGAGAGACAGCTTGTAAAGGAGCAGAAGGGGGTGGGGATGGAGGTGAAGGAGGAGGATCTGTGGCTGAGGCCATTAGAGCTCTGATACCATGTAAAAACTATAAACTGAGCATAAAAGAAAAGCTAAAATAATCCGCTAAGAGCATAAGAGAAGCTTCATTTTATTATTGATCTTGTTGTTCTACAAGCAATAGGCTCAACTCTTATATAGAGGAGTTAACATACTCTCAAGGAAGCCAACAGATTGTAACTGACAATCAGTTACAATATTTATTACAACAAGTCATTAAGTCTTGAAACTGAAACAATTTCTTAGTTTAATGCAATGACCCTTAGACTATCAAAAGCTATACTCTAATATTCCTATTATTGATTATTTGGTCTTTCATTGCTTTTCAGGACAAATCTTCTACCTCAAATTTAAAGATTGAAGCCCTAATCTTTACAAAATTAGTGTTATCTTCACATTCTCCTGATGTTTTCCACTTGTATATCAAGGTAATAGTAATTGCTGATTTTGGGCCTTCTCTTTTGCGAGTACATAGAGGGTAATCCTTGGCACAATGGTAAGGTTGCTTGCTTTGTGACTTGGAGGTCATGAGTTCAAATCCTGGAAACAATATCTTCGCTTGCAAGGGAAGATTGTGTACATCAATCATCCCCAGACCCCACTAGGTGGGAGCTTAGTGCATTGGGCTACCCTTTTTTCTTTTGTTATTACATGATGAATTAACTCTTTTGTGAGTACATTTTCAGGCTCTGTCTGCTCCTGTTCTATCAGCTGTTGCTGAGCGTTATTACAAGGTCACTGCAGAGGCTTTAAGGGTATGTGGGGAGCTCGTCCGTGTTGTCCGGCCCAACATTGAGGTGCGTGTATATAAATTATGTACTCTTGGTTTGGGAAATGATATTTGGCATATTTGTAGTTATTAGAATGGTATTTTGGTGCAGGGCTCTAGTTTTGATTTCAGTCCATATGTTCATCCCATATATAATGGCATTATGTCTCGCTTGATAAACCAAGATCAAGATCAGGTTAGTAAAATATTTTATACAAGGGTTTTCTTTAATTTTTATAATTTTGTCACTTATAGCCATATTCTCTCTAGGAGGTTAAGGAGTGTGCTATCTTCTGCATGGGCCTCGTCATATCAACATTTGGTGATCATCTCAGTGCAGAATTACCCACATGCCTTCCTGTGCTTGTTGATCGGATGGGAAATGAGATAACCCGACTTACAGCTGTAAAGGTTGGTAAATTGAATGCATGAATTCTCTGCTTTATAGTTCTGGAAGTTGTTGATTTATGATGTAGACAAATTTGTTAAGTGTGTTGTGATAAGGAAGGCTGTTAGAGTTAGGAGGAGATTTCTTGTTGTTCACCCACATAAAATCTGTAGTTAATAATTGTGGTGTCAAGAGGTTCATATTTCGTAGTTAGTGTTGCATGCAACTATTCTAAGTAATGGATGAAATATTGTATTTTTGACTTGTCTCTCTCTCAAACTGATTTTTACATGTTATATTATTAATGCTACTACTAGTTTATTTATAAAGTCAGTCAGATCACACCGGTGCCAAAAATTCTTTTGCTGGTATTAGTGTCCCAGTATCATTCTTTTATTTTCTCCAAAAAGTCTTGCAAATCTACTTTGCGCATGTCTTGAACATCACAGTTTTGTAATTTCTATGCAGGCATTTGCTGTCATTGCTGCTTCTCCACTTCGGGTGGATTTATCATGTGTTCTGGAACATGTAATAGCAGAGTTGAATGCATTCCTACGGAAAGTATGCAATTCTTCTCTTAAATAGTCTGTTTATCTTGTGATGTATTATTTTGAAAGTTCGTATGTTCTATTTTGGAAGCCAAATTTTGTTTCGACTTTGTTAGAATTTCCCATAAAAGGGGTGAAAGGTTCTAAACTTCACTTTGTTTGCAAACAGGCTAATCGTGCACTAAGACAGGCCACCTTGGGAACCTTAAATTCACTTGTAGTTGCATATGGTGATAAGATTGGTTCATCTGCTTATGAAGTTATTATTGTCGAACTGTCTGGGTTAATTAGGTTTGTCTTACTATACTAGTATTTGGGTTCCTTCTTACATTGACATAGGTGATCTGGATTATTTCACCTAGCTTTTCTTTCTTATTTCCACCACCTGTGTTTCAGTGATTCTGACTTGCATATGACGGCACTTGCCTTGGAGCTCTGCTGCACATTAATGGGTGACCGGAGATCAAGTCCTAGTGTTGGTTTGGCAGTCAGAAACAAAGTTCTTCCTCAAGCACTTACATTAATTAAAAGCTCATTGCTGCAGGGGCAAGCTCTTTTGGTAGTTTTTATGCACGTGATAGAACATGTTCCATTTTTGTTTGATATGAAATATGTGCATTCATAGCATTGCCCATGTTTAAATACTGCAGGCTTTACGGAATTTTTTTGCTGCTTTAGTCTATTCTGCAAACACTAGTTTTGATTCTCTTCTGGAGTCACTACTTGCTAGTGCTAAGCCTTCTCCACAGTCAGGTGGCATTGCAAAACAAGCACTGCATTCAATAGCTCAATGTGTGGCTGTTTTATGTCTTGTTGCTGGTGATCAGAAGTGTTCATCTACAGTGAACATGCTTACCAACATTCTCAAGGATGACAGCAGTTCTAACTCAGTAAGTTTTGTCTCCTTTTTTTCATTGTCATCCCAAATATTTTGTTGAAATCCATGTCAAGAATGTGTTATAAAGGTGCAGCCTGTTCTCAGTTAATCTGATGATTCTTACCCATAGTTAGTTTTGCATTATTCACCATTCCTTAACTATATCAGATTTTAATACTTGTCATATACTCATATGATATGCATGGACCATGGTCTATTGCCTGTTTGATTGTATTGTATGATACATGAATGAACTGGTGATTTAGTAATTTTTATTTGTTACTTTCATGTGTTAAATGCATGTTTGATTAGAGTACATCTATTTCCAGAAGTGTAACTTTTATTTGTTGAAGTATCTATGTTTCAAATGTCATACAATACATGAATATTTGAGAAACCAATACTTCTAAGATGAATGATATTGACAATTGTGCTAACATCTTCTGGTATGGTTGTTGGACATGTGCTTCCAATTTTCTTCTTTATATTCTAATTTTTTATATCTCTGATTTCTCTCATTAAAATGAATACATTACTATATTTGTATCCAGTTCAGATTGTTCTTCATCTCCTTTTTGTACTTATTATTATTCTTTTTTCTTTTCCAAGGCTAAGCAGCACCTTGCCCTTCTATGCCTGGGCGAGGTTGGTAGAAGGAAGGATCTAAGTGCACATGCCCATATAGAAAATATTATCATCGAGTCCTTCCAATCTCCATTTGAAGAGATAAAATCTGCTGCATCTTATGCTCTTGGTAACATTGCTGTGGGCAATCTACTTAAGTACTTGCCATTTATCTTGGACCAGATTGATAATCAGCAGAAGAAACAATACCTCTTGCTTCATTCTTTGAAGGAGGTGTGTTCCTTGAGCAAATATTATCTCAGATTTGTTGTGATATTTTGTCTAATATCTAATTTATGCGTGATCCTCTTGCTCCTTCCTGCCAGGTAATTGTAAGGCAATCTGTTGATAAAGCTGAATTTCAAGAGTCAAGTGTTGAGAAAATACTTAATTTACTCTTCAACCACTGTGAAAGTGAGGAAGAGGGGGTGCGCAATGTAGTGGCTGAGTGTCTGGGAAAAATTGCGCTTATTGAACCTGTAAAGCTTGTTCCTGCACTGAAGGTATCTGAACTGTCTACTGGTACCTTGTCCTTATGCTTGTGAGTTGTGATGTCCATATTTTATATTTGATTGTTTATTTTATCTATTCTGAAATTTCTAGGTAAGAACCACCAGCCCAGCTGCATTTACTCGAGCTACAGTTGTCATTGCTGTGAAGTACTCTGTAGTTGAACGTCCCGAGAAGATAGATGAGATCATATACCCTGAAATATTGTCATTCCTTATGCTTATCAAGGATAATGACAGAGTGAGTTTTTAATCACCTTTCTAATTCATAACGATCAAAGAATACATTTAATTTTTGCTGTATGTGTATTTGGTTTGAACCTTTCCCTGTTTGTTATTATGAGCATTCAGCATGTTAGGCGAGCTGTTGTCTTGGCTTTGAGCACATTTGCTCACAATAAGCCAAACCTCATCAAGGGATTTCTTCCTGATCTGCTGCCTCTTCTTTATGATCAAACTGTTGTTAAGGTAACCTGACTTCTGATGTTCAGCTGAATTAAATTCCATTGGGTATTTTTAACTTTCTATTTAAAACTGGCTTTTCTTCATGAAATACACAATTTTAGTAAATTTTGTAAAGGCTTCGAGTCTACTGGCATTAACCCCCTTTAAAATCTCATGGTATTGGAGGTGGTCTGATCTGATTTTTATAATTTATTTCTGACAGAAAGAGCTGATAAGGACAGTTGATCTTGGACCTTTCAAGCATATTGTTGATGATGGCCTTGAATTGAGGAAGGCTGCTTTTGAGTGTGTAGACACATTACTTGATAGTTGTCTTGATCAAGTGAATCCGTCATCATTCATTGTTCCTTATCTTAAATCTGGTTTGGATGGTGAGCAGTTGTTTTTCTTTTCCTATTCCTTCAAACTACCCTTTTTTGCTTCTAATTCGCCAACCTAATGGGATTCAAATTTAAAGCAATCATTTCTTGATAACTCTGTTTGGGCTCTAGCGTGTTTTAAATTATAAAGATAATTCTCTTTATAAAATAATAAATTAAGAATGGATATCTTTTATTAACACTGTTTATAGCATTAACTTTGAGACTAACCCTATCATTATGCGGGAAGTTGTTTAGGGTTGTGTTATGACCAGCTGCAGTAATGTACACAGGTTGCTATCTGTGATGGCATTAATATGGTTATACAGTTAGTCAGTTAAGATTGTAGTGACTTTAGATAGTGCTATCATTGTAAAGCAGTTAAGATCTGTGGCATATCTATGTTTTCAGTCAACGACAGTTTTTTCAGTTCAGATTCTTTGTTGATCTCTCTACCTCGTCTCAATTTTTCCTTAACCTTCTTGCCCTTTCTCAATGGTAATAGTTTCTATTGAAAGTTAGTTACATTGTACAAATTTGTACTTGATTGTGATTGCTGTGTTACTGCTTATATATTGGAAGACCGAGGCACATATGGTTTAGATTATTTTAGGGGAATACTACTTATTTTTCAAAAGCTCTAATACTATAGGCAGGAGAAGGCATATGATAAAATATTTCTTGGTTTTTCATTACTAGATTTAAGTATATTGGGTCAATCATACAACATGATAGAAAGTTTGAGGGTGATGTAAGCCACATGATTCAAGTGACATGGATGATTCAAGCATGGTGGATTCTATGGTAGAGTGCACCAAATGTCATGTGTTAGAAATGTGTACTCAAGCATAAGGAGAAAGTTTACCACACAGCTATAGGACCCACAATATTTGTATACACTGCAAATTGCATGATCACCCACAACAATTTTTCTTAAATTCTTTTATAGCACCCAATCTTTTAGTTTTTATGTATCAATAGTGTGTTTATTGAAAGTTTTAAGTATCTCTTATTATTATACATTTCTCTCAGGTCTATTTCCAAAGTTACATTTATTACATATTTGAGTAATGGATACTCCATTATGCCAATTATTATGAAGTTTATTTCATATAATGTGTATGTTGTAGTAAAATTTCTCTGCATAAGTTATATGGTCTTTAGCCTTCAGACCCGTTAGAATAAAATCGTTCCCTTCGTTTAGTTTGGTTCCACAACTTAAATTAAGGGTATAAATTTTTGCTTTTCAGATCATTATGATGTTAAAATGCCCTGTCATCTGATTCTCTCAAAGCTCGCGGATAAGTGTCCATCTGCAGTGTTGGCAGGTTTGTGATGTCTCTGTTTTATTGTGCAAGACTTTAAAAGTGAGATTTGGTTATGTTGGATTATTTTTTCCTAACTTTTAGTGCATCTTTCAGTTTTAGATTCATTGGTGGATCCTCTCCAGAAGACTATTAATTTTAAGCCTAAGCAAGATGCTGTCAAGCAGGAAGTGGATCGTAATGAAGACATGATTCGAAGTGCACTTCGAGCTATTGCATCCTTGAACCACATTAGGTTTGTATTTGGCGCTGTTTGTGAATCAAACTAATTATATTTCACATGACTATCCTCGGCAGGAGAATTATAAAATCGGAAGTAAAGTTATATTTGTATCATTATTGTTCCCATGTTTATGTTAGTGCTTTGTATCTTATTTTTGTAGTGGCGGAGATTGCAGTGTCAAGTTCAAGAACCTCATGAATGAAATATCAAGATCACAAACACTCTGGGAGAAGTATCATTCAATTCGCAATGAATGATGGATAAACAGATCTATACCTGAGATTTTTTATTTTATTTTAATCCTAGTTTAGGAAGGAGTGTTACAAATTAACTGTTAGTGCATCTTGATCGGAACAAGTGATATATGGGTTTGAATCCCATTGATACATATTTTAAGGTGTCCTATCTGGACCAGTTACTTTCTACAGATGAAGTCTAATTACGTGATCTACCGTAGTTTCTTGTAAATATTGTGCCTTTTTTTGCTGAATGCATCTATCATTTGGCCACCTTTGTTATGTAATTCTATAGCGACAGAACAAAAAGGAAAAATAAATTATCATATTCATTAATGAAATCATAGATGTTATTGGTCAGGATTCAGGGTTTCGTGGCTGAGGTACATGGTGTGTGCAGTGGGGGGTTCCCGATCAATGGGTTCAGGGACAAGGGTCCAAGTTTCTTGGTCCCAAAGGTGTAGGGTTCGGGTGTTAGAAGTTTGGGGGTGGGGTTTTAGGGTCAATAGGTGCATGTAAAAAGGTGTAGGGTTCAGGTAGGTTATGGTAGTTTAGGGGTTTGGGGAAGAAAAAGGTGCGGGGTGGGTGAGTTTGAAGGCGAAGTTTAAGGTTTAGATATTGGAGTTCACTGTTAACTAGTTTTGGGTTTAGGGTTGGGGGCTTCATGGTTTAGGGTTAGGATAGATGGTTTGAGAGTTGGGAGGTACATGGGGTCCGAGGTTCAAGGTTTAGGCTGATTTTGGGTTTAGGGTTCATGGTCAAGTTTGTGAAGAAAGATAATGAAAGTCTTTGTTGATTTGTTTTGTATCAAACAATAACTTCAAATAGTGGAAATCCTCAAATCAATTAAGGGAGTAGAAGTAGTGTAATTCTTCGTGCGAACCAATATATAATCTACGGGTTTAGGGGTGGTGCAGGGTCCACGATTGAGGGTCAAGGGTCCAATATCTAGGGTTTAAATTCACTTATAGTTGCATATGGAGATAAGACAATAAGTCCATAAGTAAGTAAGTCAGTCATTAAGTCATTCAGTAAGTAAGTAAGTCATTCAGTAAGTCAATCAATAAGTAAGTTAGTCAGTCATTCATTAAGTAAGTTAGTCAGTCAGTAAGTAAGTCATTCCGTCAGTCAGTAAGTTAGTAAGTAAGTCAACCAATAAGTCAGTAAGTAAATCAGTAAATCAGCCAGTCATTAACTAAGTCGGTCAATAACTTAGTAAGTAAGTCAATAATTCAGTTAGTAACTTAGATAGTCAGTAAGTTAGCAAGTCAGTCAGTAAATCAATACGTCAGTAAGTCACTAAGTCAGTCAGAAACTTAGTCAGTCAGTAAGTCAGTAATTAAGTTAGTAAGTCAGTCAATAAGTTAGTCAGTAAGTCACTAAGTCAGTCAGTAAGTCAGTAAGTCAGTCGGTAAGTAACTTAGTAAGTCAGTAAGTCAGTTAGAAAGTAACTTAGTCAGTCAGTAAGTCAGTTAGAAAGTAACTTAGTCAGTCAGTAAGTACCTTAGTCAGTCAGTAACATAGTCAGTCAGTAAGTCAATTAGTAAGTAACTTAGTCAGTCAGTAACTTAGTCAATTAGTAAGTTAATCAGTTAGTAAGTTAGTCAGTAATTAACTTAGTCAGTGAGTAAGTCAGTCAATAAGTCAGTAATTCAGTCAGTACGTCATTAAGTCAGTAAGGCAATAAGTCAGTCAGTAAGTTTGTAAGTCAGTCGGTAAGTCAGTCAGTAAGTCAGTCAGTAGGTCAATCCGTAAGTTAGTCAATAAGTCAGTAAGTAAGTCAGTAAGTCAATATGTACTGTCAACAACTTAGTCAATCAGTAAGTCAGTAAGTACGTTAGTAATTCAGTCAGTAACTTAGTCAGTCAGTAACTTAGTAAGTCAATAAGTAAGTCAGGGAGTATGTCAGTCATTAAGTCTGTCAGTGTGTCAGTAAGTCAGTCAATAAGTCAGTAACTTAGTCTATCATTAACTTAGTAAGTCAACCAATAAGTAAGTCAGTCAATAAGTTTGTAAGTTAGTCAGTAAGTCAGTCAGTCAATAAGTCAGTAAGTAAATCAGTAAGTAAATCAGTAAATCAATCAGTCAGTCATTAACTAAGTCGGTCAATAACTTAGTAAGTTAGTCAATAAGTCAGTCAGTAAGTCAATAATTCAGTTAGTAACCTAGATAGTCAGTAAGTCAGTCAGTAAGTCAATACGTTAGTAAGTCACTAAGTCAGTCAGTAAGTAACTTAGTGTCGCGCCCCGATTTTCGGTCGCACGACTTTGTTAGAGTCGCCACTACATTTTATAGTAAAAATGTAGAAAAATCTGTTGGCCCGATTACATTAGGCCTTGGATTTTGATATCCAGGTTCGGAAGTCGGTTATGGATTAGGGAAGGTATTAGCACCCTATCCGCCCATTTTAAATGGTACCCTCACTAAATTACATGGCTTAGTTTATACTCTAAAGTTATTTGGCTATTTAATTAATTATTAAAAAGAACAAAATTTTATTTTATTTTTGTTGTGTCTGACAAGATATGATCTTGCTCCTACTTATCCCTATAAAGATAGGGAATCAAGACTACGTAGTTCTTTAGGTAGAAAAAGGTTTGTTGGTTAGGTTAATTTTATTATTGTTTAGAAAATATGATGTTTAATCTTAACTTATTTTATATTCAATGAGTGAAGTACAACCCGTGTGTCCGATAAGATATTCATCATCTTTATGTTTAAAATATATTTACATTTATTAAAAAGAATGTTAATTTACCTTTTCATTTCTTATAAAAAAATATATTTTAGATTTAATAAGTAAATAGTGTAGCAATTATCTTTAAACTTAAGGAAGTGAAGTGCAGCCCAGGTGTCCGTCACCGCATCATACCTTAAAATGTTTTTTTTTCGTTGTTGTTGAAATAATTGAAATATAGTGAGCATTTAAATTAGATCATATTTATTTTACTAGCAAAAGGACACATATTGGTATCTAGGTAAAGAAGGGTGTTGTTACTTGGTGGGACTTATGTGATTCTTTATTGTTACCTTGTCCTTTCGCTGGTCCCTTGCCAATCTCCGTCCTTAGTCCTCCCGGTTATTAATATCCTCAGTCTACTTCACTTGGTTTTGTGTGGCGGGTGTTGATGGAAAAAAGTTTATGCTAGAACACTATGAATCTTGAAGGGAATATGGGATTTTTGTGTGATGTGTTAATGAAGAAGAAGAAAAGAAAAAGGTTAAGCGAGGATACTGTTAGTCTTGAAGGGAATATGAGACAAGAACAAATGTGGGATATATCCTTGTTATCTCTTCTGGTTGGCTGCTTTGCGTTCGGTGTTCTCTAATATGCTAAGGTGTTTCCAATATGTCACTGATCTTTGAATTAGCTTTCTTCTCCTCCTTTTTATTCTGGTTTCCACCTCTATTTATACTGCTTGGAATCCTCTCCATATTGCTAATTTTTTAATTGCCCATCACCAATTTAATGCCTCTTTATGCCATGATTTCATTTCTATGTTTATACTCTAATTGCCTTATTGAGTTTGTCCCTTTATGCTATGTTAACTACTGCTCATCATGGGTATTTATCATTCATTTGCTACTAATTATTGAAATTAGCATGATTTGAGTCTGCATTTTATGGCTGGCTAATTTTATTTCCTAATTTTGATTATTACTAAATGTGTATCTCTTCATGTGCGTAAATCTCTCTAATTTTATTTTTCACTTGATTTTCCTTCCATCTTAGGGATTGGATGAGGAATGCAATCATGACTAAAAGGTGAGGGACTTATGCACCATAATGAGAGGATCCTCCTATTAATATGTTGGCTGAAATAAAATGGAGAAAATCCAACCTTTCTAGTTTTCATTTAGGGACCGAATCTGGCCCTTTCTTAGGCCGAAATAAGCATGCTCATGGCAAATCCTTCCTCATATGAAGCAAAATGTTTTGTATGTGAATTATTGCATTGGTTTGCAGTGATGTTATTGCATTGTTCTCTATTAACTTGGTGTAGTATCAATTATTGATTGAATAGCCAATAGTCTGATATGCATGATGTTTTTTTATTGCCAAATATTGCACTATTAATTGGTGTCTTTAATTCTAGAATAGAACCAAAGAGGTAACAAAGCTAATTTTGAATTTGTGTAATTGGGACACTAAATCCACTAAGTTTCAAATCATTTTGATATTATGTTTTTATTTATTTATTTTATACTTTTGGGAAGATATTTTGGGCCGGAGAAAATTGGGTACTCACACTTAGTCAGTTAGTAACTTAGTCAGTCAAAAACTTAGTCAGTAAGTTAGTAAGTCAGTAATTAAGCAGTCAGTAAGTCAGTAAGTAAGTCAGTCAATAAGTTAGTCAGTAAGTCACTAAGTCAGTCAGTAAGTAACTTAGTCAGTCAGTAACTTAGTTAGTAAGTCAGTTAGAAAGTAACTTAGCCAGTAAGTCAATTAGTAAGTAACTTAGTCAGTCAGTAACTTAGTCAGTTAGTAAGTTAGTCACTAAGTAACTTAGTCAGTGAGTAAGTCAGTCAATAAGTCAGTAATTCAGTCAATACGTCATTAAGTTAGTAAGGCAATAAGTCAGTCAGTAAGTTTGTAAGTTAGTCGGTAAGTCAATTAGTAAGTAACTTAGTCAGTCAATAACTTAGTAAGTCAGTAAGTCAGTAAGACACTAAGTAAGTCAATCAGTAAGTCAATCAATAAGTCAGTCAATAAGTTAGTAAGTTAGTCAGTCATTCAGTAACTTTGTTAGTAATTAACTTAGTCAATCAGTAGCTTAGCCAGTCAGTAAGTAAGTCAGTAAGTCAGTCAGTAAGTCAATAAGTAAGTTAGTAAGTCAGTCAGTTAGTCCGTAAGTAAGTCAATCAGTAAGTAACTTAGTAAGTCAGTAAGTCAGTCAGTAACTTAGTCAGTCTGTAACTTAGTAAGTCAATAAGTCAGTCAGTAAGTCAGTCACTAAGTAACTTAGTCAATCAGTATCTTAGTCAGTCAGTAAATCAGTAACTTAGTTAGTTAGTAACTTAATAAGTATGTAAGTAAGTCAGTCAGTAACTCATTCTGTAAGTTAGTCAGTAAGTCAGTAAATTAGTCAATCAATCAATAACTTAGTCGGTCAATAAGTTAGTAAGTAAGTCAGTTAGTCAATAAGTCAGTCAATCAAAGTCCTAATAAAAAAACGACAATTTTCATTTGCTAGGCATTAATATACCATTTTCTATTAAAAATTTATTTTCAAGTCCTAATAAAAAAAACAATCATTTTCATTTGCTAATGCATTAATATACATTTTTCTAAAAAATTGATTTATCAAAGTTCTAATAAAAAGACAACATTTTTCATTTGCTAGGGTATTAATATATCATTTCTAATAAAAATTGATTTTTCAAGTCCTAATAAAAAAACAATAATTTTCATTTGTTAAGGCATTAGTATACCATTTTCTAGTAAAATTTTATTTTTCAAGTACTATTAAAAAAACAATCATTTTCATTTCCTAAGATAATATTATACCATTTTCGAATAAAAATTAATTTTACATGTCATAATAAAAAACAAACATTTTAATTTGTTAAGGCATTTATATTCCATTTTTAAATAAAAATTGATTTTCCAAGTCCTAATAAAAAAATCAATTTCATTTGCTAAGGCATTAATATACCATTTTTTAATAAAAATTGATTTTTCGAGTTCTATTAAAAAAAACAACCACTTTCATTTCTAAGGGATTAATATACCAATTCTAATAAAAATTGATTTTTCATGTCCTATTAAAAAAACAACTATTTTCAATTGTTAAGGCATGAGTATACCATTTTCTAATAAAATTTGATTTTTAAAAGTCCTTATGAAAAAAAAAAATTTAATTTGCTAGGCATCAATATATCATTTTCTAATAAAAATTGATTTTTCAAGTCCTAAGAAAAAAACAATCATTTTCTTTTGTTAAGACATTAGTATATCATTTTCTAATAAAAATTTATTTTTCAAGTCCTAATAAAAAAGCAAACATTTTCATTTATTAAGGCATTAGTATACTATTTTCTAATAAAAATTGAATTTTCAAAGTCATAATAGTAAAAATTGATTTTTCAAAGTTCGAATAAAAAAAACCTATTTTCATTTGCAAAGTCATTAATATACCATTTTTTTAATAAAAAACTATTTTTCAAGTCCTATTAAAAAAACAAACATTTTCATTTGCTAAGGAACTACTATACCATTTTTAAATGAAAATTTATTTTTCAAGTCCTAATAAAAAAAATAACAATTTTCATTAGCTATGCATAATATACCATTTTCTAATAAAAATTGATTTTGAAGTACTAATAAAAAAACAACCATTTTTCAGTTTTCCTAAGGCATTAGTATATCATTTTATAATAAAAATTCATTTCTCGTGTCGTAATAAAAAAACAAATATTTTCATTTGTTAAGGCATTAGTATATCATTGTATAATAAAAATTGATTTTTCAAGTCCTAATAAAAAACAATCATTTTCTTTTACTAAGGCATTAATATTCCATTTTTTAATAAAAATTGATTTTTCAAAGTGCTAATAAAAAAACAATTTTAATATGCTCTAGCATTAATACATCATTTTCTCATAAAAATTGATTTTTCAATTCCTATTAAAAAAACAATCATTTTCATTTGGTGAGGCATCAACATACAATTTTCTAATAAAAAAAATATTTTTCTAGTCCTAATAAATATACAACCATTTTAAGTTGCTAAGAAATTAGTATACCATTTTCTAATAAAAATTTATTTTTCAAAGTCGTAATAAAAAACAACATTTTTCATTTCCTAAAGCATTAATATACCTTTTTATGATAAAAATTGATTTTTCAAGTCCTAATAAAAATACAACCATTTTCATTTGTTAAGGCGTTAGTATACCATTTTCTAATAAAAATTGATTTTTCAAGTCTAAATAAAAAAATCAATCATTTTCATTTGATAAGGCATTAGTACCTCATTTTCAAATAAAAATAGTTTTTTCAAGTCCTAATAAAAATACAACCATTTTCATTTGCTAAGGCATTAACATGTCATTTTGTAATAAAAATTGATTTTTCAAGTCCCAATAAAAAAAACCATTTTCATTTGATAAGGCATTAGCCATTACTACACCATATTAAATTAAAATAGATTTTTCAAGTCCTATAAAAAATACAACAATTTTCATTTGATAACGCATTAGTACACCATTTTCAAATAAAAATAGATTTTTCAAGTCCTAATAAAAATACAACCATTTTCATTTGCTAAGGCATTAATGCACCATATCTTTGCTAATACATTAGGGGAGGGATCCACTTACTCCAAGAGTAAGTGGAAAATGACTTACCCCACATCTCAACCATCCAATCTTGGAAAATCCAATGGTTTGAATTGGTAAGTACATCTAAACCATTGGATTTTCCAAGATTGGATGGTTGAGATGTGGAGTAAGTCATTTTCCACTTACTGTTGGAGTAAGTGGATCCCTCCACAATACATTAATATATCATTTTCCAATAAAAAATGATTTTTCAAAGTTATAATAAAAAAATAACATTTTTCATTTTCTAAGGCATTAATATACCATTTCTAATAAAAATTAATTTTTCAAGATCTAATAAAAAAACAATCATTTTCATTTGCTAAGGCATTAGTATAACTTTTTCTAATAAAATTTGATTTTTCAAGTCCTAATAAAAAACAACCATTTTCGTTTGCTAAAGCAATACTATACCATTTTTGAATAAAAATTGATTTTTCATGTCATAATAAAAAACAAACATTTTCATTTGTTAAGGCATTAATATACCATTTTCAAATAAAAACTGATTTTTCTAGTCCTAATAAAAAAAACAACCATTTTCATTTGATAAGGCATTAATATATCATTTTCTAATAAAATTTGATTTTTTAAGTATTAATAAAAAACAATAATTTTCCTTTTCTAAGGCATTAATATACAATTTTCTAATAAAAATTAAATTTTTAAGTCCTAATAAAAAAACAACCATTTTCATTTGCTAAGGCATTAGTATACCATTTTATAATAAAAATTTATTTTTCAAGTCCTAATAAAAAAGTAACCATTTTCAATTGGTAAGACATTAATATACCAATTTCTAATAAAAATTGAATTTTTAAAGTCCTAATAAGAAAATAACCATTTTCATTTCCTAAGGCATTAGTATTTCATTTTCTAATAAAATTTTATTTTTCATGTACTAATAAAAGAATAACCATTTTCATTTGTTAGGGATTTAATATACCATTTTCTAATAAAAATTGTTTTCTTATGTCCTAATAAATGTACAACAATTTTCATTTGTTAAGACATTAGTATACCATTTTTTAATAAAAAATTATTTTTCTAGCCCTAATAAAAAAGCAAACATTTTCATTTTCTAAGACATTAGTATACCATTTTCTAATAAAAATTGAATTTTCAAAGTCCTAATAATAAAAATTGATTTTTCAAAGTCCTAATAAAAAACTAATTTTCTTTTGCAAAGGCATTAATATACCATTTTTTTAATAAAAAAATATTTTTCAAGTCATATTAAAAAAACAAACATTTTCATTTGTTAAGGCATTAGTAAATCATATTAATTAAAAATTGATTTTTAAAGTTCTAATAAAAAAACAAACATTTTCATTAGCTATGCATTAGTGTACCATTTTCTAATAAAAATTGATTTTTTTGAAGTCATAATAAAAAAGCAACCATTTTCATTTGCTACTGCATTAATATATCATTTTCTAATAAAAAGTTATTTTTGAAGTCCTAATAAAAAAACAACCTTTTTCATTTGCTACTGCAATAATATATCATTTTCTAATAAAAATTGATTTTTGAAATACTAATAAAAAAACAACAATTTTCATTTTCTAAGGCATTAGTATACCATTTTCTAATAAAAATTGATTTTTCAAGTCCTAATAAAAACAACCATTTTCAATTTCCTAAGGCATTAGTATACCATTTTCTAATAAAAATTGATTTTTTTGAAGTCCTAATAAAAAAGCAACCATTTTCATTTGCTACTGCATTAATATATCATTTTCTAATAAAAATTGATTTTTGAAATACAAATAATTTTTTTTTTTCATTTTCTAAGGCATTAGTATACCATTTTCTAATAAAAATTGATTTTTCAAGTCCTAATAAAAAACAACCATTTTCAATTTCATAAGGCATTAGTATACCATTTTCTAATAAAAATTGATTTTTTTGAAGTCCTAATAAAAAAGCAACCATTTTCATTTGCTACTACATTAATATATCATTTTCTAATAAAAATTGATTTTTGAAGTCCTAATAAAAAAGCAACCATTTTCATTTGCTACAGTATTAATATATCATTTTCTAATAAAAATTGATTTTTGAAATACTAATAAAAAAAAACAATATTCATTTTCTAAGGCATTACTATACCATTTTCTAATAAAAATTGATTTTTCAAGTCATAATAAAAAACAACCATTTTCAATTTCCTAAGGAATTAGTATACCATTTTCTAATAAAAATTGATTTTTTTGAAGTCCTAATAAAAAAGCAACCATTTTCATTTGCTACTGCATTAATATATCATTTTCTAATAAAAATTGATTTTTGATGTCCTAATAAAAAAACAACCATTTTCATTTGCTATTGCATTAATATATCATTTTCTAATAAAAATTGATTTTTGAAATACAAATAAAAAAATAAAAAGTTTCATTTTCTAAGGCATTAGTATACCATTTTCTAATAAAAATTGATTTTTCAAGTCCTAATAACAAACAACAATTTTCAATTTCCTAAGGCATTAGTATACCATTTTCTAATAAAAATTGATTTTTTTGAAGTCCTAATAAAAAAGCAACCATTTTCATTTGCTACTGCATTAATATATCATTTTCTAATAAAAAATGATTTTTGAAGTCCTAATAAAAAAGCAACCATTTTCATTTGCTACTGCATTAATATATCATTTTCTAATAAAAATTGATTTTTGAAATACTAATAAAAAAACAACAATTTTCATTTTCTAAAGCATTAGTATACCATTTTATAATAAAAATTTATCTTTCATGTCCTAATAAAAAGACAAACATTTTCATTTGAGAAGACATTAATATACTATTTTCTAATAAAAATTGATTTTTCAAGTCCTGGTAAAAAACAACCATTTTCTTTCACTAAGACATTAATATTCTATTTTCTAATAAAAATTAATTTTTCAAAGTTCTAATAAAAAACAAATTTTATTTGCTAAAGCATTAATACACCATTTTCTCATAAAAATTGATGTATCAATTCCTAATAAAAAAACAATAATTTTCCTTTTCTAAGGCATTAATATACAATTTTCTAATGAAAATTAAATTTTTAAGTCCTAATAAAAAAACAACCATTTTCATTTGCTAAGGCATTAGTATACCATTTTATAATAAAAATTTATTTTTCAAGTCCTAATAAAAAAGCAACCATTTTCAATTAGTAAGGCATTAATATACCAATTTCTAATAAAAATTGAATTTTTAAAGTCCTAATAAGAAAATAACCATTTTCATTTCCTAAGGCATTAGTATTTCATTTTCTAATAAAATTTTATTTTTCATTTTCTAATAAAAAATTGATTTATCAAAGTTCTAATAAAAAGACAACATTTTTCATTTGCTAGGGTATTAATATATCATTTCTAATAAAAATTGATTTTTCAAGTCCTAATAAAAAAACAATAATTTTCATTTGTTAAGGCATTAGTATACCATTTTCTAGTAAAATTTTATTTTTCAAGTAGTATTAAAAAAACAATCATTTTCATTTCCTAAGATAATATTATACCATTTTCGAATAAAAATTAATTTTACATGTCATAATAAAAAACAAACATTTTCATTTGTTACGACATTTATATTCCATTTTTAAATAAAAATTGATTTTCCAAGTCCTAATAAAAAAATCCATTTCATTTGCTAAGGCATTAATATACAATTTTTTAATAAAAATTGATTTTTCGAGTTCTATTAAAAAAAACAACCACTTTCATTTCTAAGGGATTACTATACCAATTCTAATAAAAATTGATTTTTCATGTCCTATTAAAAAAACAACTATTTTCAATTGTTAAGGCATGAGTATACCATTTTCTAATAAAATTTGATTTTTAAAAGTCCTTATGAAAAAAAAAAATTTAATTTGCTAGGCATCAATATATCATTTTCTAATAAAAATTGATTTTTCAAGTCCTAAGAAAAAAACAATCATTTTCTTTTGTTAAGACATTAGTATATCATTTTCTAATAAAAATTTATTTTTCAAGTCCTAATAAAAAAGCAAACATTTTCATTTATTAAGGCATTAGTAAATCATATTAATTAAAAATTGATTTTTAAAGTTCTAATAAAAAAACAAACATTTTCATTAGCTATGCATTAGTGTACCATTTTCTAATAAAAATTGATTTTTTTGAAGTCATAATAAAAAAGCAACCATTTTCATTTGCTACTGCATTAATATATCATTTTCTAATAAAAAGTTATTTTTGAAGTCCTAATAAAAAAACAACCTTTTTCATTTGCTACTGCATTAATATATCATTTTCTAATAAAAATTGATTTTTGAAATACTAATAAAAAAACAACAATTTTCATTTTCTAAGGCATTAGTATACCATTTTCTAATAAAAATTGAATTTTCAAGTCCTAATAAAAAACAACCATTTTCAATTTCCTAAGGCATTAGTATACAATTTAATAATAAAAATTTATCTTTCATGTCCTAATAAAAAGACAAACATTTTCATTTGAGAAGACATTAATATACTATTTTCTAATAAAAATTGATTTTTCAAGTCATGGTAAAAAACAACCATTTTCTTTTACTAAGACATTAATATTCTATTTCCTAATAAAAATTGATTTTTCAAAGTTCTAATAAAAAACAAATTTTATTTGCTAAAGCATTAATAGACCATTTTCTCATAAAAATTGATTTATCAATTCCTAATAAAAAAACAACCATTTTCATTTTATATGGCATTAATAGACCATTTTCTAATGAAAATTTATTTTTCAAGTCCTAATAAAAAAACAACCATTTTAATTTGCTAAGAAATTAGTATACTATTTTATAATAAAATTGATTTTTCAAGTCCTAATAAATATACAACCATTTTAAGTTGCTAAGGCATTAATATACCATTTTCTAATAAATGTTTTTTTCAAAGTCGTCAAAAAAACAACATTTTTCATTTCCTAAGGCATTAATATACCTTTTTATGATAAAAATTGATTTCTCAAGTCCTAATAAAAATACAACCATTTTCATTTGCTAAGCATTAGTATAACCTTTTATAATAAAATTTGATTTTTCAAGTCAAAATAAAAAAGGAACCATTTTCATTTACTAAGGCATTAGTATACCATTTTCTAAAAAAAATTGATTTTCCAAGTCCTAATAAAAAAAACAACAATTTTCATTTGCTAGACATTAATATACCATTTTCTAATAAAAATTGATTTTTCAAAATCCTAATAAAAAAACAACAATTTTCATCTGCTAGTCATTAATATATTAATTTCTAATAAAAATTGATTTTTCAAGTCCTAATGAAAAAAACAACCATTTGATAAAGCATTAGTACCCCATTTTCAAATAAAAATAGAATTTTCAAGTTCTAATAAAAAACAACCATTTTCATTCGCTAAGGTATTAGTATACCATTCGCTAAGGTATTAGGGTTTAGGGTCCAGGGTCCAGGGCCCAGGGGCCAAGGGCCAGGGGCCAGGGGCCAGGGGCCAGGGGCCAGGGTCCAGGGGCCAGGGTCCAGGGTCCAGGGTCCAGGGTCCAGGGTCCAGGGTCCAGGGTCCAGGGTCCAGGGTCCAGGGTCCAGGGGTCAGGGGTCAGGGGTCAGGGGTCAGGGGTCAGGGGTCAGGGGTCAGGGGTCAGGGGTCAGGGGTCAGGGGTCAGGGCTCAGGGCTCTGGGCTCAGGGCTCTGGGCTCAGGGCTCAGGGCTCAGGGCTCTGGGTTCTGGGCTCTGGGTTCAGGGCTCTGGGTTCAGGGCTCTGGGTTCAGGGCTCAGGGTTCAGGGCTCAGGGCTCAGGGCTCAGGGCTCAGGGCTCAGGGCTCAGGGCTCAGGGCTCAGGGCTCAGGGCTCAGGGCTCAGGGCTCAGGGCTCAGGGCTCAGGGCTCAGGGCTCAGGGCTCAGGGCTCAGGGCTCAGGGCTCAGGGCTCAGGGCTCAGGGCTCAGGGTTCAGGGTTCAGGGTTCAGGGTTCAGGGTTCAGGGTTCAGGGTTCAGGGTTCAGGGTTCAGGGTTCAGGGTTCAGGGTCAGGGGTCAGGGGTCAGGGGTCAGGGGTCAGGGGTCAGGGGTCAGGGGTCAGGGGTCAGGGGTCAGGGGTCAGGGGTCAGGGGTCAGGGGTCAGGGGTCAGGGGTCAGGGGTCAGGGGTCAGGGGTCAGGGGTCAGGGGTCAGGGGTCAGGGTCAGGGGTCAGGGGTCAGGGGTCAGGGGTCAGGGGTCAGGGGTCAGGGGTCAGGGGTCAGGGTCAGGGGTCAGGGGTCAGGGGTCAGGGGTCAGGGGTCAGGGGTCAGGGGTCAGGGGTCAGGGGTCAGGGGTCAGGGGTCAGGGGTCAGGGGTCAGGGGTCAGGGGTCAGGGGTCAGGGGTCAGGGGTCAGGGGTCAGGGGTCAGGGGTCAGGGGTCAGGGGTCAGGGGTCAGGGGTCAGGGTCAGGGGTCAGGGGTCAGGGGTCAGGGGTCAGGGGTCAGGGGTCAGGGGTTTAGGGTTTAGGGTTTAGGGTTTAGGGGTCAGGGGTCAGGGGTCAGGGGTCAGGGGTCAGGGGTCAGGGGTCAGGGGTCAGGGGTCAGGGGTCAGGGTTTAGGGGTTTAGGGTTTAGGGTTTAGGGTTTAGGGTTTAGGGTTTAGGGTTCAGGGTTTAGGGGTCAGGGTTTAGGGGTCAGGGTTTAGGGGTCAGGGTTTAGGGGTCAGGGTTTAGGGGTCAGGGTTTAGGGGTCAGGGTTTAGGGGTCAGGGTTTAGGGGTCAGGGTTTAGGGGTCAGGGTTTAGGGGTCAGGGTTTAGGGGTCAGGGTTTAGGGGTCAGGGTTTAGGGGTCAGGGTTTAGGGGTCAGGGTTTAGGGGTCAGGGTTTAGGGGTCAGGGTTTAGGGGTCAGGGTTTAGGGGTCAGGGTTTAGGGGTCAGGGTTTAGGGGTCAGGGTTTAGGGGTCAGGGTTTAGGGGTCAGGGTTTAGGGGTCAGGGTTTAGGGGTCAGGGTTTAGGGGTCAGGGTTTAGGGGTCAGGGTTTAGGGGTCAGGGTTTAGGGGTCAGGGTTTAGGGGTCAGGGTTTAGGGGTCAGGGTTTAGGGGTCAGGGTTTAGGGGTCAGGGTTTAGGGGTCAGGGTTTAGGGGTCAGGGTTTAGGGGTCAGGGTTTAGGGGTCAGGGTTTAGGGGTCAGGGTTTAGGGGTCAGGGTTTAGGGGTCAGGGTTTAGGGGTCAGGGTTTAGGGGTTTAGGGTCAGGGTTTAGGGTTCAGGGTTTAGGGTTCAGGGTTTAGGGTTCAGGGTTTAGGGTTCAGGGTTTAGGGTTCAGGGTTTAGGGTTCAGGGTTTAGGGTTCAGGGTTTAGGGTTCAGGGTTTAGGGTTCAGGGTTTAGGGTTCAGGGTTTAGGGTTCAG